>OZ005736.1:208988399-211879441 GCA_963930755.1 Eudasyphora cyanicolor | reverse complement strand
CCGATTTTTTGACGAATTCGGCAAATTTTGACGAATTCGTCGATTTTTGACGAATTCGTCGATTTTTGACGAATTCGTCGATTTTTGACGAATTCGCCGATTTTTGACGAATTCGGCAAATTTTGACGAATTCGTCGATTTTTGACGAATTCGTCAATTTTTGACGAATTCGCCGATTTTTGACGAATTCGGCAAATTTTGACGAATTCGCCGATTTTTGACGAATTCGGCAAATTTTGACGAATTCGCCGATTTTTGACGAATTCGTCGATTTTGACGAATTCGGCAAATTTTGACGAATTCGCCGATTTTTGACGAATTCGGCAAATTTTGACGAATTCGTCGATTTTTGACGAATTCGCCGATTTTTGACGAATTCGGCAAATTTTGACGAATTCGTCGATTTTTGACGAATTCGGCAAATTTTGACGAATTCGCCGATTTTTGACGAATTCGGCAAATTTTGACGAATTCGTCGATTTTTGACGAATTCGCCGATTTTTGACGAATTCGGCAAATTTTGACAAATTCGTCGATTTTTGACGAATTCGCCGATTTTTGACGAATTCGGCAAATTCTGACGAATTCGCCGATTTTTGACGAATTCGGCAAATTTTGACGAATTCGTCGATTTTTGACGAATTCGCCAAATTTTGACGAGATATTACCATTTTAAGTTTTGCTAAATTCTGGCCAAAAATTAGTGATAACAAAAGTTCGCCCTTTTCCTTCTACGGGGCTTATTTAACGAGATATTTGCATTTTAAGTTTTGCTAAATTCTGGGCAAAAATTAGTGATAACAAAATTTCGTCCTTTTCCTTCTACGAGGCTTGTTCAACAAGATATTTGAATTTTAAATTTTGCAAAATTTTTGCTAAATAATTGTGATAACAAAATTTCGCCCTTTGCCTTCTTCGGGGATTATTAACGAGATATTTGCATTTTAAGTTTTGCTAAATTTTATCCAAATAATAGTGATAACAAAATTTCGCCCTTTTCCTTCTACGGGGCTTATTTAACGAGATATTTGCATTTTAAGTTTTGCTAAATTTTGGCCAAAAATTAGTGATAACAAAAATTTCACCCTTTTCCTTCTACGGGGATTATTTAACGAGATATTTGCATTTTAAGTTTTGCTAAATTTTATCCAAATAATAGTGATAACAAAATTTCGATTTTTTGACGATTTTTGACGAATTCGGCAAATTTTGACGATTTTTGACGAATTCGGCAAATTTTGACGATTTTTGACGAATTCGGCAAATTTTGACGATTTTTGACGAATTCGGCAAATTTTGACGAATTCGTCAAAATTTGCCGAATTCGTCAAAAATCGGGGAATTCGTCAAAAAATCGAAATTTTGTTATCACTACTATTTGGATAAAATTTAGCAAAACTTAAAATGCAAATATCTCGTTAATAATCCCCGAAGAAGGAAAAGGGCGAAATTTTGTTATCACAATTATTTAGCAAAAATTTTGCAAAATTTAAAATTCAAATATCTTGTTAAATAAGCCTCGTAGAAGGAAAAGGACGAAATTTTGTTATCACTAATTTTTGCCCAGAATTTAGCAAAACTTAAAATGCAAATATCTCGTTAAATAAGCCCCGTAGAAGGAAAAGGGCGAACTTTTGTTATCACTAATTTTTGGCCAGAATTTAGCAAAACTTAAAATGGTAATATCTCGTCAAAATTTGGCGAATTCGTCAAACATCGACGTCAAAAATCGGCGAATTCGTCAAAATTTGCCGAATTCGTCAAAATCGGCGAATTCGTCAAAAATCGACGAATTCGTCAAAATTTGCCGAATTCGTCAAAAAAAATTTGCCGAATTCGTCAAAAATCGACGAATTCGTCAAAAATCGACGTATTCGTCAAAATTTGCCGAATTCGTCAAAAATCGACAAATTCGTCAAAATTTGCCGAATTCGTCAAAAATCGACGAATTCGTCGAAATTTGCCGAATTCGTCAAAAATCGACGAATTCGTCAAAATTTGCCGAATTCGTCAAAAATCGTCAAAAATCGACGAATTCGTCAAAATTTGTCGAATTCGTCAAAAATCGACGAATTCGTCAAAATTTGCCGAATTCGTCAAAAATTCGACGAATTCGTCAAAATTTGCCGAATTCGTCAAAAATCGGCGAATTCGTCAAAAATCGACGAATTCGTCAAAATTTGCCGAATTCGTCAAAAATCGACAAATTCGTCAAAATTTGCCGAATTCGTCAAAAATCGACGAATTCGTCGAAATTTGCCGAATTCGTCAAAAATCGACGAATTCGTCAAAATTTGCCGAATTCGTCAAAAATCGTCAAAAATCGACGAATTCGTCAAAATTTGTCGAATTCGTCAAAAATCGACGAATTCGTCAAAATTTGCCGAATTCGTCAAAAATCGACGAATTTGTCAAAATTTGCCGAATTCGTCAAAAATCGGCGAATTCGTCAAAAATCGACGAATTCGTCAAAATTTGCCGAATTCGTCAAAAATCGACGAATTCGTCAAAATTTGCCGAATTCGTCAAAATCGGCGAATTCGTCAAAAATCGACGAATTCGTCAAAATTTGCCGAATTCGTCAAAAATCGGCGAATTCGTCAAAAATCGACGAATTCGTCAAAATTTGCCGAATTCGTCAAAAATCGGCGAATTTGCCGAATTCGTCAAAAATCGACGAATTCGTCAAAATTTGCCGAATTCGTCAAAAATCGGCGAATTCGTCAAAAATCGACGAATTCGTCAAAATTTGCCGAATTCGTCAAAAATCGGCGAATTCGTCACAATTTGCCGAATTCGTCAAAATCGACGAATTCGTCAAAATCGACGAATTCGTCAAAAATCGCCGAATTCGTCAAAAATCGGCGAATTCGTCAAAATTTGCCGAATTCGTCAAAAATCGGCGAATTCGTCAAAAATCGACGAATTCGTCAAAATTTGACGAATTCGTCAAAAATCGACGAATTCGTCAAAAATCGACGAATTCGTCAAAAATCGACGAATTCGTCAAAATTTGCCGAATTCGTCAAAAATCGGCGAATTCGTCAAAAATCGACGAATTCGTCAAAATTTGCCGAATTCGTCAAAAATCGGCGAATTCGTCAAAATTTGCCGAATTCGTCAAAAATCGACGAATTCGTCAAAATTTGCCGAATTCGTCAAAAATCGACGAATTCGTCAAAATTTGCCGAATTCGTCAAAAATCGGCGAATTCGTCAAAATTTGCCGAATTAGTCAAAAATCGACGAATTCGTCAAAAAAAAATTTGCCGAATTCGTCAAAAATCGACGAATTCGTCAAAAATCGACGAATTCGTCAAAAATCGACGAATTCGTCAAAAATCGACGATTTGACGAATTCGTCGAGTTTTGACGAATTCGGCAAATTTTGACGATTTCGGCAAATTTTGACGAATTCGTCGATTTTTGACGAATTCGTCGATTTTTGACGAATTCGGCAAATTTTGACGAATTCGTCGAGTTTTGACGAATTCGTCGATTTTTGACGAATTCGGCAAATTTTGACGAATTCGTCGATTTTTGACGAATTCGACAAATTTTGACGAATTCGGCAAATTTTGACGAATTCGTCGATTTTTGACGAATTCGGCAAATTTTGACGAATTCGCCGATTTTTGACGAATTCGTCGATTTTTGACGAATTCGTCGATTTTTGACGAATTCGTCGATTTTTGACGAATTCGTCGATTTTTTGACGAATTCGTCGATTTTTGACGAATTCGTCGATTTTTGACGAACTCGTCGATTTTTGACGAATTCGGCAAATTTTTTTTGACGAATTCGTCGATTTTTGACGAATGCGGCAAATTTTGACGAATTCGCCGATTTTTGACGAATTCAGCAAATTTTGACGAATTCGTCGATTTTCGACGAATTCGGCAAATTTTGACGAATTCGTCGATTTTTGACGAATTCGGCAAATTTTGACGAATTCGCCGATTTTTGACGAATTCGGCAAATTTTGACGAATTCGTCGATTTTTGACGAATTCGTCGATTTTTGACGAATTCGGCAAATTTTGACGAATTCGTCGATTTTTGACGAATTCGTCAATTTTTGACGAATTCGCCGATTTTTGACGAATTCGGCAAATTTTGACGAATTCGCCGATTTTTGACGAATTCGGCAAATTTTGACGAATTCGCCGATTTTTGACGAATTCGTCGATTTTGACGAATTCGCCGATTTTTGACGAATTCGGCAAATTTTGACGAATTCGTCGATTTTTGACGAATTCGCCGATTTTTGGCGAATTCGGCAAATTTTGACAAATTCGTCGATTTTTGACGAATTCGCCGATTTTTGACGAATTCGGCAAATTCTGACGAATTCGCCGATTTTTGACGAATTCGGCAAATTTTGACGAATTCGTCGATTTTTGACGAATTCGCCAAATTTTGACGAGATATTACCATTTTAAGTTTTGCTAAATTCTGGCTAAAAATTAGTGATAACAAAAGTTCGCCCTTTTCCTTCTACGGGGCTTATTTAACGAGATATTTGCATTTTAAGTTTTGCTAAATTCTGGGCAAAAATTAGTGATAACAAAATTTCGTCTTTTCCTTCTACGAGGCTTGTTTAACAAGATATTTGAATTTTAAATTTTGCAAAATTTTTGCTAAATAATGTGATAACAAAATTTCGCCCTCTGCCTTCTTCGGGGATTATTAACGAGATATTTGCATTTTAAGTTTTGCTAAATTTTATCCAAATAATAGTGATAACAAAATTTGCCCTTTTCCTTCTACGGGGCTTATTTAACGAGATATTTGCATTTTTAGTTTTGCTAAATTTTGGCCAAAAATTAGTGATAACAAAATTTCACCCTTTTCCTTCTACGGGGATTATTTAACGAGATATTTGCATTTTAAGTTTTGCTAAATTTTATCCAAATAATAGTGATAACAAAATTTCGATTTTTTGACGAATTCGCCGATTTTTGACGAATTCGGCAAATTTTGACGATTTTTGACGAATTCGGCAAATTTTGACGATTTTTGACGAATTCGGCAAATTTTGACGAATTCGTCGATTTTGACGAATTCGTCGATTTTTGACGAATTCGGCAAATTTTGACGAATTCGTCGATTTTTGACGAATTCAGCAAATTTTGACGAATTCGGCAAATTTTGACGAATTCGCCGATTTTTTACGAAATCGGCGATTTTTGACGAATTCGGCAAATTCGTCAAAATTTGCCGAATTCGTCAAAAATCGTCAAAATTTGCCGAATTCGTCAAAAATCGGCGAATTCGTCAAAAATCGACGAATTCGTCAAAATTTGCCGAATTCGTCAAAAATCGACGAATTTTGTCAAAATTTGCCGAATTCGTCAAAAATCGGCGAATTCGTCAAAATTTGCCGAATTCGTCAAAATTTGCCGAATTCGTCAAAAATCGACGAATTCGTCAAAATTTGCCGAGTTCGTCAAAAATCGACGAATTCGTCAAAAGTTGCCGAATTCGTCAAAATTTGCCGAATTCGTCAAAAATCGGCGAATTCGTCAAAAATCGGCGAATTCGTCAAAATTTGCCGAATTCGTCAAAAATCGACGAATTCGTCAAAAATTTGCCGAATTCGTCAAAAATCGACGAATTCGTCAAAAATCGGCGAATTCGTCAAAATTTGCCGAATTCGTCAAAAATCGGCGAATTCGTCAAAAATCGACGCATTCGTCAAAAATCGGCGAATTCGTCAAAATTTGCCGAATTCGTCAAAAATCGGCGAATTCGTCAAAATTTGCCGAATTCGTCAAAAATCGACGAATTCGTCAAAAATCGACGAATTCGTCAAAATTTGCCAAATTCTTCAAAAATCGGCGAATTCGTCAAAATTTGCCGAATTCGTCAAAATTTGCCGAATTCGTCAAAAATCGGCGAATTCGTCAAAAATCGGCGAATTCGTCAAAATTTGCCGAATTCGTCAAAAATCGACGAATTCGTCAAAATTTGCCGAATTCGTCAAAAATCGACGAATTCGTCAAAAATCGGCGAATTCGTCAAAATTTGCCGAATTCGTCAAAAATCGGCGAATTCGTCAAAAATCGACGCATTCGTCAAAAATCGGCGAATTCGTCAAAATTTGCCGAATTCGTCAAAAATCGGCGAATTCGTCAAAATTTGCCGAATTCGTCAAAAATCGACGAATTCGTCAAAAATCGACGAATTCGTCAAAATTTGCCAAATTCTTCAAAAATCGGCGAATTCGTCAAAATTTGCCGAATTCGTCAAAAATCGACGAATTTGTCAAAATTTGCCGAATTCGTCAAAAAATAGAAATTTTGTTATCACTATTATTTGGATAAAATTTAGCAAAACTTAAAATGCAAATATCTCGTTAAATAATCCCCGTAGAAGGAAAAGGGTGAAATTTTGTTATCACTAATTTTGGCCAAAATTTAGCAAAACTTAAAATGCAAATATCTCGTTAAATAAGCCCCGTAGAAGGAAAAGGGCGAAATTTTGTTATCACTATTATTTGGATAAAATTTAGCAAAACTTAAAATGCAAATATCTCGTTAAATAATCCCCGAAGAAGGAAAAGGGCGAAATTTTGTTATCACAATTTTTTAGCAAAAATTTTGCAAAATTTAAAATTCAAACATCTTGTTAAATAAGCCTCGTAGAAGGAAAAGGACGAAAATTTTGTTATCACTAATTTTTGGCCAAAATTTAGCAAAACTTAAAATGCAAATATCTCGTTAAATAAGCCCCGTAGAAGGAAAAGGGCGTTACCACTAATTTTTGCCCAGATTTAGCAAAACTTAAAATGCAAATATCTCGTTAAATAATCCCCGTAGAAGGAAAAGGGTGAAATTTTGTTATCACTAATTTTTGGCCAAAATTTAGCAAAACTTAAAATGCAAATATCTCGTTAAATAAGCCCCGTAGAAGGAAAACTTAAAATGCAAATATCTCGTTAAATAATCCCCGAAGAAGGAAAAGGGCGAAATTTTGTTATCATAATTTTTTAGCAAAAATTTTGCAAAATTTAAAATTCAAATATCTTGTTAAATAAGCCTCGTAGAAGGAAAAGGACGAAATTTTGTTATCACTAATTTTTGGCCAAAATTTAGCAAAACTTAAAATGCAAATATCTCGTCAAAATTTGGCGAATTCGACAAAAATCGGCGAATTCGTCAAAATTTGCCGAATTCGTCAAAAATCGGCGAATTCGTCAAAATTTGCCGAATTCGTCAAAAATCGACGAATTCGTCAAAATTTGCCGAATTCGTCAAAAAATCGAACTTTTGTTATCACTATTATTTGGATAAAATTTAGCAAAACTTAAAATGCAATTATCTCGTTAAATAATCCCCGTAGAAGGAAAAAGGAACTTTTGTTATCACTAATTTTTGGCCAGATTTTAGCAAAACTTAAAATGCTAATATCTCGTCAAAATTTGGCGAATTCGACAAAATCGGCGAATTCGTCAAAATTTGCCGAATTCGTCAAAATTTGCCGAATTCGTCAAAATTTGCCGAATTCGTCAAAAATCGGCGAATTCGTCAAAATTTGCCGAATTCGTCAAAAATCGACGAATTCGTCAAAATTTGCCGAATTCGTCAAAAAATCGAACTTTTGTTATCACTATTATTTGGATAAAATTTAGCAAAACTTAAAATGCAATTATCTCGTTAAATAATCCCCGTAGAAGGAAAAAGGAACTTTTGTTATCACTAATTTTGGCCAGATTTTAGCAAAACTTAAAATGCTAATATCTCGTCAAAATTTGGCGAATTCGACAAAAATCGGCGAATTCGTCAAAATTTGCCGAATTCGTCAAAATTTGCCGAATTCGTCAAAAATCGGCGAATTCGTCAAAAGCGACGAATTCGTCAAAAATCGACGAATTTGTCAAAAATCGACGAATTCGTCAAAATTTGCCGAATTCGTCAAAAATCGACGAATTCGTCAAAACTTGCCGAATTCGTCAAAAATCGACGAATTCGTCAAAATTTGCCGAATTCGTCAAAAATCGGCGAATTAGTCAAAAATCGACGCATTCGTCAAAATTTGCCGAATTCGTCAAAATCGGCGAATTCGTCAAAATTTCGAATTCGTCAAAATTTGCCGAATTCGTCAAAAATCGGCGAATTCGTCACAAATCGACGAATTCGGCAAATTTTGCCGAATTCGTCAAAAAATCGAAATTTTGTTATCACTATTATTTGGATAAAATTTTTTTAAAATTCGTCAAAATTTGCCGAATTCGTCAAAAATCGACGAATTCGTCACAATTTGCCGAATTCGTCAAAAATCGGCGAATTCGTCAAAAATCGACGCATTCGTCAAAATTTGCCGAATTCGTCAAAAATCGGCGAATTCGTCAAAATTTGCGGAATTCGTCAAAAATCGACGAATTCGTCAAAATTTGCCGAATTCGTCAAAAATCGGCGAATTCGTCAAAATTTGCCGAAATTCGTCAAAAATCGACGAATTCGTCAAAATTTGCCGAATTCGTCAAAAATCGACGAATTCGTCAAAATTTGCCGAATTCGTCAAAAATCGGCGAATTCGTCAAAATTTGCCGAATTCGTCAAAAATCGACGAATTCGTCAAAATTTGCCGAATTCGTCAAAAATCGACGAATTCGTCAAAATTTGCCGAATTCGTCAAAAATCGGCGAATTCGTCAAAAATCGACGAATTCGTCAAAAATCGGCGAATTCGTCAAAATTTGCCGAATTCGTCAAAAATCGGCGAATTCGTCAAAATTTGCCGAATTCGTCAAAAATCCACGAATTCGTCAAAATTTGCCGAAATCGACGAATTCGTCAAAATTTGCCGAATTCGCCGATTTTTGACGAATTCGGCAAAATTTTGACGAATTCGTGGATTTTTGACGAATTCGGCAAATTTTGACGAATTCGCCGATTTTTGTCGAATTCGCCAAATTTTGACGAGAAATTAGCATTTTAAGTTTTGCTAAATTCTGGCCAAAAATTAGTGATAACAAAAGTTCGCCATTTTCCTTCTACGGGGCTTATTTAACGAGATATTTGCATTTTAAGTTTTGCTAAATTTTGGCCAAAAATTAGTGATAACAAAATTTCGTCCTTTTCCTTCTACAAGATATTTGAATTTTAAATTATGCAAAAATTTTTGCTAAAAATTGTGATAACAAAATTTCGCCCTTTTCCTTCTTCGGGGATTATTTAACGAGATATTTGCATTTTAAGTTTTGCTAAATTTTATCCAAATAATAGTGATAACAAAAGTTCGCCCTTTTCCTTCTACGGGGCTTATTTAACGAGATATTTGCATTTTAAGTTTTGCTAAATTTTGGCCAAAAATTAGTGATAACAAAATTTCGTCCTTTTCCTTCTACGAGGCTTATTTAACAAGATATTTGAATTTTAAATTTTGCAAAATTTTTGCTAAAAAATTATGATAACAAAATTTCGCCCTTTTCCTTCTTCGGGGATTATTTAACGAGATATTTGCATTTTAAGTTTTGCTAAATTTTATCCAAATAATAGTGATAACAAAATTTCGCCCTTTTCCTTCTACGGGGCTTATTTAACGACATATTTGCATTTTAAGTTTTGCTAAATTTTGGCCAAAAATTAGTGATAACAAAATTTCACCCTTTTCCTTCTACGGGGATTATTTAACGAGATATTTGCATTTTAAATTTTGCTAAATTTTATCCAAATAATAGTGATAACAAAATTTCGATTTTTTGACGAATTCGGCAAATTTTGACGAATTCGCCGATTTTTGACGAATTCGGCAAATTTTGACGAATTCGCCGATTTTTGACGAGTTCGGCAAATTTTGACGAATTCGTCGATTTTTGACGAATTCGTCTATTTTTGACGAATTCGTCGATTTTTGACGAATTCGCCGATTTTTGACGAATTCGGCAAATTTTGACGAATTCGGCAAATTTTGACGAATTCGTCGATTTTTGACGAATTCGGCAAATTTTGACGAATTCGCCGATTTTTGTCGAATTCGCCAAATTTTGACGAGAAATTAGCATTTTAAGTTTTGCTAAATTCTGGCCAAAAATTAGTGATAACAAAAGTTCGCCATTTTCCTTCTACGGGGCTTATTTAACGAGATATTTGCATTTTAAGTTTTGCTAAATTTTGGCCAAAAATTAGTGATAACAAAATTTCGTCCTTTTCCTTCTACAAGATATTTGAATTTTAAATTATGCAAAAATTTTTGCTAAAAAATTGTGATAACAAAATTTCGCCCTTTTCCTTCTTCGGGGATTATTTAACGAGATATTTGCATTTAAGTTTTGCTAAATTTATCCAAATAATAGTGATAACAAAAGTTCGCCCTTTTCCTTCTACCGGGGGCTTATTTAACGAGATATTTGCATTTTAAGTTTTGCTAAATTTTGGCCAAAAATTAGTGATAACAAAATTTCGTCCTTTTCCTTCTACGAGGCTTATTTAACAAGATATTTGAATTTTAAATTTTGCAAAATTTTTGCTAAAAAATTATGATAACAAAATTTCGCCCTTTTCCTTCTTCGGGGATTATTTAACGAGATATTTGCATTTTAAGTTTTGCTAAATTTTATCCAAATAATAGTGATAACAAAATTTCGCCCTTTTCCTTCTACGGGGCTTATTTAACGACATATTTGCATTTTAAGTTTTGCTAAATTTTGGCCAAAAATTAGTGATAACAAAATTTCACCCTTTCCTTCTACGGGGATATTTAACGAGATATTTGCATTTTAAGTTTTGCTAAATTTTATCCAAATAATAGTGATAACAAAATTTCGATTTTTGACGAATTCGGCAAATTTTGACGAATTCGCCGATTTTTGACGAATTCGGCAAATTTTGACGAATTCGCCGATTTTGACGAGTTCGGCAAATTTTGACGAATTCGTCGATTTTTGACGAATTCGTCTATTTTTGACGAATTCGTCGATTTTTGACGAATTCGCCGATTTTTGACGAATTCGGCAAATTTTGACGAATTCGGCAAATTTTGACGAATTCGTCGATTTTTGACGAATTCGCCGATTTTTGACGAATTCGGCGAATTTTGACGAATTCGTCGATTTTTGACGAATTCTTGACGAATTTTTGACGAATTCGGCAAATTTTGACGAATTCGTCGATTTTTGACGAATTCGCCGATTTTTGACGAATTCGGCAAATTTTGACGAATTCGGCAAATTTTGACCAATTCGCCGATTTTTGACGAATTCGGCAAGTTTTGACGAATTTGTCGATTTTTGACGAATTCGGCAAATTTTGACGAATTCGTGGATTTTTGACGAATTCGTCGATTTTTGACGAATTCGCCGATTTTTGACGAATTCGGCAAATTTTGACGAATTCGCCGATTTTTGACGAATTCGGCAAATTTTGACGAATTCGTCAAAATTTGCCGAATTCGTCAAAATCGGCGAATTCGTCAAAAATCGACGAATTCGTCAAATTTGCCGAATTCGTCAAAAATTCGTCAAGAATTCGTCAAAAATCGACGAATTCGTCAAAATTTGCCGAATTCGTCAAAAATCGGCGAATTCGTCAAAAATCGACGAATTCGTCAAAATTTGCCGAATTCGTCAAAAATCGGCGAATTCGTCAAAAATAGACGAATTCGTCAAAAATCGACGAATTCGTCAAAATTTGCCGAACTCGTCAAAATCGGCGAATTCGTCAAAATTTGCCGAATTCGTCAAAAATCGGCGAATTCGTCAAAATTTGCCGAATTCGTCAAAAAATCGAAATTTTGTTATCACTATTATTTTGGATAAAATTTAGCAAAACTTAAATGCAAATATCTCGTTAAATAATCCCCGTAGAAGGAAAAGGTGAAATTTTGTTATCACTAATTTTTGGCCAAAATTTAGCAAAACTTAAAATGCAAATATGTCGTTAAATAAGCCCCGTAGAAGGAAAAGGGCGAAATTTTGTTATCACTATTATTTGGATAAAATTTAGCAAAACTTAAAATGCAAATATCTCGTTAAATAATCCCCGAAGAAGGAAAAGGGCGAAATTTTGTTATCATAATTTTTTAGCAAAAATTTTGCAAAATTTAAAATTCAAATATCTTGTTAAATAAGCCTCGTAGAAGGAAAAGGACGAAATTTTGTTATCACTAATTTTTGGCCAAAATTTAGCAAAACTTAAAATGCAAATATCTCGTTAAATAAGCCCCGTAGAAGGAAAAGGGCGAACTTTTGTTATCACTATTATTTGGATAAAATTTAGCAAAACTTAAAATGCAAATATCTCGTTAAATAATCCCCGAAGAAGGAAAAGGGCGAAATTTTGTTATCACAATTTTTAGCAAAAATTTTGCATAATTTAAAAATTCAAATATCTGTAGAAGGAAAAGGACGAATTTTGTTATCACTAATTTTTGGCCAAAATTTAGCAAACTTAAAATGCAAATATCTCGTTAAATAAGCCCCGTAGAAGGAAAATGGCGAACTTTTGTTATCACTAATTTTTGGCCAGAATTTAGCAAAACTTAAAATGCTAATTTCTCGTCAAAATTTGGCGAATTCGACAAAAATCGGCGAATTCGTCCAAAATTTGCCGAATTCGTCAAAAATCCACGAATTCGTCAAAATTTGCCGAATTCGTCAAAAATCGGCGAATTCGGCAAATTTTGACGAATTCGTCGATTTTTGACGAATTCGCCGATTTTTGACGAATTCGGCAAATTTTGACGAATTCGCCGATTTTTGACGAATTCGGCAAATTTTGACGAATTCGCCGATTTTTGACGAATTCGGCAAATTTTGACGAATTCGTGGATTTTTGACGAATTCGGCAAATTTTGACGAATTCGCCGATTTTTGACGAATTCGGCAAATTTTGACGAATTCGCCGATTTTTGACGAATTCGTCGATTTTTGACGAATTCGCCGATTTTTGACGAATTCGGCAAATTTTGACGAATTCGGCAAATTTTGACGAATTCGTCGATTTTTGACGAATTCCGCAAATTTTGACGAATTCGCCGATTTTTGACGAATTCGTCGATTTTTGACGAATTCGGCAAATTTTGACGAATTCGGCAAATTTTTGACGAATTCGCCGATTTTTGACGAATTCGGCAAATTTTGACGAATGCGTCGATTTTGACGAATTCGCCGATTTTTGACGAATTCGGCAAATTGTGACGAATTCGTCGATTTTTGACGAATTCGGCAAATTTTGACGAATTTTAAAAAATTTTATCCAAATAATAGTGATAACAAAATTTCGATTTTTGACGAATTCGGCAAAATTTGCCGAATTCGTCGATTTGTGACGAATTCGCCGATTTTTGACGAATTCGGCAAATTTTGACGAATTCGAAATTTGACGAATTCGCCGATTTTTGACGAATTCGGCAAATTTTGACGAATTCGCCGATTTTTGACGAATTCGGCAAATTTTGACGAATTCGTCGATTTTTGACAAATTCGTCGATTTTTGACGAATTCGTCGATTTTTGACGAATTCGCCGATTTTTGTCGAATTCGCCAAATTTTGACGAGAAATTAGCATTTTAAGTTTTGCTATATTCTGGCCAAAAATTAGTGATAACAAAAGTTCGCCATTTTCCTTCTACGGGGCTTATTTAACGAGATATTTGCATTTTAAGTTTTGCTAAATTTGGCCAAAAATTAGTGATAACAAAATTTCGTCCTTTTCCTTCTACAAGATATTTGAATTTTAAATTATGCAAAATTTTTGCTAAAAAATTGTGATAACAAAATTTCGCCCTTTTCCTTCTTCGGGGATTATTTAACGAGATATTTGCATTTTAAGTTTTGCTAAATTTTATCCAAATAATAGTGATAACAAAATTTCGCCCTTTTCCTTCTACGGGGCTTATTTAACGACATATTTGCATTTTTAAGTTTTGCTAAATTTTGGCCAAAAATTAGTGATAACAAAATTTCACCCTTTTCCTTCTACGGGGATTATTTAACGAGATATTTGCATTTTAAGTTTTGCTAAATTTTATCCAAATAATAGTGATAACAAAATTTCGATTTTTTTGACGAATTCGGCAAATTTTGACGAATTCGCCGATTTTTGACGAATTCGGCAAATTTTGACGAATTCGCCGATTTTTGACGAGTTCAGCAAATTTTTGACGAATTCGTCGATTTTTTGACGAATTCGTCTATTTTTGACGAATTCGTCGATTTTGACGAATTCGCCGATTTTGACGAATTCGGCAAATTTTGACGAATTCGTCGATTTTTGACGAATTCGCCGATTTTTGACTAATTCGGCATATTTTGACGAATTCGGCAAATTTTGACCAATTCGCCGATTTTTGACGAATTCGGCAAGTTTTGACGAATTTGTCGATTTTTGACGAATTCGGCAAATTTTGACGAATTCGTCGATTTTTGACGAATTCGCCGATTTTTGACGAATTCGGCAAATTTTGACGAATTCGTCAAAAATCGACGAATTCGTCAAATTTTGACGAATTCGGCAAATTTTGACGAATTCGCCGATTTTTGACGAATTCGCCGATTTTTGACGAATTCGCCGATTTTTGACGAATTCGCCGATTTTTGACGAATTCGGCAAATTGTGACGAATTCGTCGATTTTTGACGAATTCGGCAAATTTTGACGAATTTTAAAAAAATTTTATCCAAATAATAGTGATAACAAAATTTCGATTTTTTGAATTCGCCGATTTTTGACGAATTCGGCAAATTTTGACGAATTCGCCGATTTTTGACGAATTCGGCAAATTTTGACGAATGCGTCGATTTTTGACGAATTCGCCGATTTTTGACGAATTCGGCAAATTGTGACGAATTCGTCGATTTTTGACGAATTCGGCAAATTTTGACGAATTTTAAAAAAATTTTATCCAAATAATAGTGATAACAAAATTTCGATTTTTTGAATTCGCCGATTTTTGACGAATTCGGCGAATTTTGACGAATTCGAAATTTTGACGAATTCGCCGATTTTTGACGAATTCGGCAAATTTTGACGAATGCGTCGATTTTTGACTAATTCGCCGATTTTTGACGAATTCGGCAAAATTTTGACGAATTCGTCGATTTTTGACGAATTCGGCAAAGTTCAGTTTCTACACTTGTCCGAACAAGTTGTTTTGCAATGTCTTCTCCACTTAAATCGGTCTGTTCTAAATGCTTTAAAGCATTAAGTGGTAATATCTTTGTCAAATGCAAAATTTGCTGTTCGAAGTATCACAAAATGTGTGCTGGATTTGAAATTGATGTGGAATATAAACTATTAAAATCGTCCAAAAACATTGTTTTTAATTGTAACAATTGCGCAATTGCTTCTAATGATCTGGTGGTTGCTATTTCAACGCTGTCAAATGAGGTGAGAGATCTTAAATCTCAGTTCGTCTCATTTTTAAATGACTTTCATAAAAATGAGAGTGAAAGTGTTTCACAAAATAAACAAACACTCCCGATTTCTAAGCTGTGCTCTGACAATGGCCTTCAACTTGGTGTCGGTCATTCCCCTCCGTGCTCTACATCGGCATTGCCTTTTTGCGCTTCAATAACTATTGAGAATTCTGCTGATAATTCTCATGTTATTGTTCCTAATGCTGTTTCTACTGCTACAAGTATTGCTGCTCCTGCTGCTGCTCCTGCTGCTGCTGCTACTGATGCTCTCAATGTTGTTACTATTCTTAATGATGGTAACTGCTGTTTATCATCGCAATCTGTTTCTACTGTTGTTACGCCAGTGAATGACTATGCTGTTGATGTTGTTGTAAATTGTAATGGTCTCCATGATCGTCGTGCTGATGATGTTGTGAATGCTCTTGCTCTCTCGGGTCGACGTGCTGAGGACGTTGATGATGCTACAGATGTGAATGCTCAGAGTTTGAATGCTGTTGCTCTCTCTGGTCGACGTGCTGATGTAATTGATGTTGTTTCTAATGCGAATACTCAGAGTTTGAATGCTTTAACTCTAAGTGAAGAGTACTTGGACACAGCTGCTAATGCTGCGTCTGTAAATTATGCTGCTATTGTTTCTTCTGACGCAGGTGGGGGTAACCCAATAAACCATTTCAATCAAGCTCGAAATAAAAATAATAGACGTAAACGTGTTGTATATGGTGATAGTAATAATGATGAATTAGCTGTTGTTGCCAATAAGAGATGGGTCTATATTTCTGCTTTTAAGCCAACAGTGACGCCGAATCAAATTATGGAATATGTTCATAAACACACTGAAGTTGGTCTAAATAATCTAGAATGTTATCGCTTAATTAAAAAGGATACTAATTTAAGCACACTAAGTAAAATATCATTCAAGCTTGGAATTTCAGCGGGTTTCTATAATCATCTTTTTAAGCCTTCATTGTGGCCAACTGATGTACGTGTTAGAGCTTTCAATTTTTTTCAAAAGCAAGCCCAAGTTGTGAACAACCCTTGAATATTATTGCTGATAGATTTCATAAGCTTAATATTTATTTTCAAAATATTGGTGGAATGAGGACGAAGTTGGAACACGTATATACTGAATCAACTAACGCTGAATTTGATGTTATCGTGCTGGTGGAGACTTGGCTGAATGAGGATTTCGTTAATGAGGAGATTTTTGACTCTAATATTTATAGAGTTTTTCGTAAAGATAGAGACTATTGTAAAAGTAATTGCGTCAGAGGGGGTGGTGTCCTGATTGCTGTAAAAAAATCCATAATTTCGTCGCTTTGTGAATTGCATAATTCTGACTCTATAATTGATCAATTGTGCATATACTTGTCAGGCTCAAATGGAGATTTGTATATTGTTGTATCATATATTCCGCCTAATAGTTCTGATTATTTTTACGATATGCACACTCAAAACATAGTTAATTTAGCTATTGATGATAGACGAATTATTGCATTGGGTGACTTTAACCTAAGTAAAGTTAAATAGTCTTTTGATCCAAGCCTAGAGGTTATGAATCCGTCTAATATCAATAACTTGTTTGAAATTAATGTTATTGACAGCCTTTACTGCTTAAATCTGGTACAAATTAATAGATTTCCTAATCTTCTTAATAAAATATTGGATTTGGTCTTCATTGATCAGGATTTGAAATATTGCATTAATGAATGTATGAATCCCTTTTGTAAATTGGACATGCACCACAAAGCTTTGGAATTAACCGTTGAATTTTATAATTTTTCTAAAGTAGTTTCAACTAAAACTAGTATTGACTTTAAAAAATGTAATTATAATGTAATTAATAATTTAATTAATGATGTTAATTGGCTTAATATTTTTCGTGGTCATAATGTTACTGATTGCTATGAATTGTTTATACGAGTTATTAATGAAATTTGTTTATGTAATATTCCTCTTTCAAAGCCCAGAGTTTATAAGTTGCCTTGGTACACAAAGGGTTTGAAAAAACTTAAGAATCTTAGGAACAAGTTTTACAAACGTTTCAAATCATCTAATAATTTAAATGACAAGAATATGTATGAGCGCTATTTAAGGGAATTTAATTTCCTAAATAAGTTTCTGTATAATCAATATATCTTAGGGCTTGAGGTTAATATTAAGAATAATCCAAAATCATTTTGGAGTTTTATTAATTCTAAACGGACTAGTTCTGACTTTCCAGCTAAAATGTTTTTCAAAAAAAAGGTTTCTGATTCACTTGATGAAACAGCTGACCTGTTCGCTGATTTTTTCAGTTCAACTTTTGTTTCTTCTGGCAATACTTTTTCGTATACAAATCTTTTTGCAGATTCTCCTTTAAATTTTGGCGCAGTAGATCTTTCTGAATCTGATATACTCCAAGGGTTTTCTAAATTAAAAAGTACGTATAGAGTTGATAATGACGGCTTATGCTCATCATTCATTAAAGGATGTGCTTCAACTTTAATTATCCCCTTACTATACATATTTAATAAATCGTTAAATGATGGTATTTTCATTGAAAAGTGGAAAGTAAGTTCTATTACTCCAGTTTTTAAATCAGGGTCTAAGGATAATATTTCTAATTATAGACCAATCTCTAAATTAAGTAATATTTCAAAACTATTCGAACATATAATGTTTTATAAAATGTACTTTGCTACAAAAAATATCATATCTCCATTTCAACATGGCTTTATTCGAGGACGTTCTACTGTTACTAATCTCGCAATTTTCTCGCATTCTTGTATTTCTAACTTTGAATTAGGCTTTCAAGTTGATGCGGTTTACACTGATCTTTCAAAAGCATTTGATAAAGTCTCTCATTCAAATCTACTTAAGAATTTATATAAAATTGGGTTTCATTCCGTTTTCTTAAAATGGATTGAATCTTATTTATCTAATAGGAGTTGCTATGTAGTTACTGAATCTTCTAAATCTTATGCTTATAAAGCTACATCTGGTGTGCCACAAGGTAGTATTCTTGGTCCCTTACTTTTTGTATTATTCATTAACGATATATCATCTTCTGTTAAATTTTGTAAGATTTTACTGTATGCTGATGACTTAAAAATCTTTCTGCGTCTTAATTCGATTGCTGATGCGTTTCGTCTTCAAAGTGATTTGAATTCTATCTCCCAATGGTGTTCTGAAAATTCATTAGAAATAAATGTGTCTAAGTGCAGTAAAGTCTCATTTGGTAGGTGTTCAAATCGTATCTGTTTTGATTATGTTATCAATTCACTCAGAATTGAAAGTTCAAATGAAGTTTTGGATTTAGGTGTTATTTTTGACGAAAAATTTACTTTTGTCAGCCATTTGAATCGTATTATCCCTAAAGCTTATTCATTACTTGCGTTTTTAAAGAGAAATTACAAGCAATTTCAGGATCCATATACTTTTAAGCTTATTTTCACGTCTTTAGTACGCTCAAAGCTGGAATATGCTTCTTTTATCTGGAGTCCCTTCTGTTCTAAGTACATTACTAGAATTGAGAATGTACAAAAAAGATTTATAAAGTTTGCTCTTCACTCTATACATTTTACACTGCCTGAGCCCAAATATATTGAAAAATGCAGATTAATATCGTTAAAAACACTTGAAAGCAGAAGACAGGTTTTGTCTCTCCTTTTTATTTTCAAAATTGTTAATGGTGTAGTCGATTGTTCTGAATTACTCAAACTTTTGCCTTTTAATGTTCCTTCTCGTACTTTGAGACGTAATAATTTGTTTTATGTGCCGTTCCACAGAACGAGTTATTCTTACCATGAACCTATCTCGAGGGCTTTAAATGAGTTTTTCAGTTCAACTTTTGTTTCTTCTGGCAATACTTTTTCGTATACAAATCTTTTTGCAGATTCTCCTTTAAATTTTGGCGCAGTAGATCTTTCTGAATCTGATATACTCCAAGGGTTTTCTAAATTAAAAAGTACGTATAGAGTTGATAATGACGGCTTATGCTCATCATTCATTAAAGGATGTGCTTCAACTTTAATTATCCCCTTACTATACATATTTAATAAATCGTTAAATGATGGTATTTTCATTGAAAAGTGGAAAGTAAGTTCTATTACTCCAGTTTTTAAATCAGGGTCTAAGGATAATATTTCTAATTATAGACCAATCTCTAAATTAAGTAATATTTCAAAACTATTCGAACATATAATGTTTTATAAAATGTACTTTGCTACAAAAAATATCATATCTCCATTTCAACATGGCTTTATTCGAGGACGTTCTACTGTTACTAATCTCGCAATTTTCTCGCATTATTGTATTTCTAACTTTGAATTAGGCTTTCAAGTTGATGCGGTTTACACTGATCTTTCAAAAGCATTTGATAAAGTCTCTCATTCAAATCTACTTAAGAATTTATATAAAATTGGGTTTCATTCCGTTTTCTTAAAATGGATTGAATCTTATTTATCTAATAGGAGTTGCTATGTAGTTACTGAATCTTCTAAATCTTATGCTTATAAAGCTACATCTGGTGTGCCACAAGGTAGTATTCTTGGTCCCTTACTTTTTGTATTATTCATTAACGATATATCATCTTCTGTTAAATTTTGTAAGATTTTACTGTATGCTGATGACTTAAAAATCTTTCTGCGTCTTAATTCGATTGCTGATGCGTTTCGTCTTCAAAGTGATTTGAATTCTATCTCGCAATGGTGTTCTGAAAATTCATTAGAAATAAATGTGTCTAAGTGCAGTAAAGTCTCATTTGGTAGGTGTTCAAATCGTATCTGTTTTGATTATGTTATCAATTCACTCAGAATTGAAAGTTCAAATGAAGTTTTGGATTTAGGTGTTATTTTTGACGAAAAATTTACTTTTGTCAGCCATTTGAATCGTATTATCCCTAAAGCTTATTCATTACTTGCGTTTTTAAAGAGAAATTGCAAGCAATTTCAGGATCCATATACTTTTAAGCTTATTTTCACGTCTTTAGTACGCTCAAAGCTGGAATATGCTTCTTTTATCTGGAGTCCCTTCTGTTCTAAGTACATTACTAGAATTGAGAATGTACAAAAAAGATTTATAAAGTTTGCTCTTCACTCTATACATTTTACACTGCCTGAGCCCAAATATATTGAAAAATGCAGATTAATATCGTTAAAAACACTTGAAAGCAGAAGACAGGTTTTGTCTCTCCTTTTTATTTTCAAAATTGTTAATGGTGTAGTCGATTGTTCTGAATTACTCAAACTTTTGCCTTTTAATGTTCCTTCTCGTACTTTGAGACGTAATAATTTGTTTTATGTGCCGTTCCACAGAACGAGTTATTCTTACCATGAACCTATCTCGAGGGCTTTAAATGAGTTTAACCGCATAAATTGTGTGGATTTGGATATAAATTCTAGTTTGGCAATGTTTTCAAATGTATTAGATTTAATTTATTTTTAGATATAAGTCGTAGTCTGTAAGGAATACTGTAATTCCATTGACTGTAAATAAATGAAATGAAAAAATTAAATGAATTCGTCGATTTTTGACGAATTCGGCAAATTTTGACGAATTCGTCGATTTTTGACAAATTCGTCGATTTTTGACGAATCCGTCGATTTTTGACGAATTCGCCGATTTTTGACGAATTCGGCAAATTTTGACGAATTCGGCAAATTTTGACGAATTCGCCGATTTTTGTCGAATTCGCCAAATTTTGACGAGATATTAGCATTTTAAGTTTTGCTAAATTCTGGCCAAAAATTAGTGATAACAAAAGTTCGCCCTTTTCCTTCTACGGGGCTTATTTAACGAGATATTTGCATTTTAAGTTTTGATAAATTTTGGCCAAAAATTAGTGATAACAAAATTTCGTCCTTTTCCTTCTACAAGATATTTGAATTTTAAATTATGCAAAATTTTTGCTAAAAAATTGTGATAACAAAATTTCGCCCTTTTCCTTCTTCGGGGATTATTTAACGAGATATTTGCATTTTAAGTTTTGCTAAATTTTATCCAAATAATAGTGATAACAAAAGTTCGCCCTTTTCCTTCTACGGGGCTTATTTAACGAGATATTTTCATTTTAAGTTTTGCTAAATTTTGGCCAAAAATTAGTGATAACAAAATTTCGTCCTTTTCCTTCTACAAGGCTTATTTAACAAGATATTTGAATTTTAAATTTTGCAAAATTTTTGCTAAAAAATTATGATAACAAAATTTCGCCCTTTTCCTTCTTCGGGGATTATTTAACGAGATATTTGCATTTTAAGTTTTGCTAAAAATAAAAGAAGCATATTCCAGCTTTGAGCGTACTAAAGACGTGAAAATAAGCTTAAAAGTATATGGATCCTGAAATTGCTTGCAATTTCTCTTTAAAAACGCAAGTAATGAATAAGCTTTAGGGATAATACGATTCAAATGGCTGACAAAAGTAAATTTTTCGTCAAAAATAACACCTAAATCCAAAACTTCATTTGAACTTTCAATTCTGAGTGAATTGATAACATAATCAAAACAGATACGATTTGAACACCTACCAAATGAGACTTTACTGCACTTAGACACATTTATTTCTAATGAATTTTCAGAACACCATTGGGAGATAGAATTCAAATCACTTTGAAGACGAAACGCATCAGCAATAGAATTAAGACGCAGAAAGATTTTTAAGTCATCAGCATACAGTAAAATCTTACAAAATTTAACAGAAGATGATATATCGTTAATGAATAATACAAAAAGTAAGGGACCAAGAATACTACCTTGTGGCACACCAGATGTAGCTTTATAAGCATAAGATTTAGAAGATTCAATAACTACATAGCAACTCCTATTAGATAAATAAGATTCAATCCATTTTAAGAAAACGGAATGAAACCCAATTTTATATAAATTCTTAAGTAGATTTGAATGAGAGACTTTATCAAATGCTTTTGAAAGATCAGTGTAAACCGCATCAACTTGAAAGCCTAATTCAAAGTTAGAAATACAATAATGCGAGAAAATTGCGAGATTAGTAACAGTAGAACGTCCTCGAATAAAGCCATGTTGAAATGGAGATATGATATTTTTTGTAGCAAAGTACATTTTATAAAACATTATATGTTCGAATAGTTTTGAAATATTACTTAATTTAGAGATTGGTCTATAATTAGAAATATTATCCTTAGACCCTGATTTAAAAACTGGAGTAATAGAACTTACTTTCCACTTTTCAATGAAAATACCATCATTTAACGATTTATTAAATATGTATAGTAAGGGGATAATTAAAGTTGAAGCACATCCTTTAATGAATGATGAGCATAAGCCGTCATTATCAACTCTATACGTACTTTTTAATTTAGAAAACCCTTGGAGTATATCAGATTCAGAAAGATCTACTGCGCCAAAATTTAAAGGAGAATCTGCAAAAAGATTTGTATACGAAAAAGTATTGCCAGAAGAAACAAAAGTTGAACTGAAAAAATCAGCGAACAGGTCAGCTGTTTCATCAAGTGAATCAGAAACCTTTTTTTTGAAAAACATTTTAGCTGGAAAGTCAGAACTAGTCCGTTTAGAATTAATAAAACTCCAAAATGATTTTGGATTATTCTTAATATTAACCTCAAACCCTAAGATATATTGATTATACAGAAACTTATTTAGGAAATTAAATTCCCTTAAATAGCGCTCATACATATTCTTGTCATTTAAATTATTAGATGATTTGAAACGTTTGTAAAACTTGTTCCTAAGATTCTTAAGTTTTTTCAAACCCTTTGTGTACCAAGGCAACTTATAAACTCTGGGCTTTAAAAGAGGAATATTACATAAACAAATTTCATTAATAACTCGTATAAACAATTCATAGCAATCAGTAACATTATGACCATGAAAAATATTAAGCCAATTAACATCATTAATTAAATTATTAATTACATTATAATTACATTTTTTAAAGTCAATACTAGTTTTAGTTGAAACTACTTTAGAAAAATTATAAAATTCAACGGTTAATTCCAAAGCTTTGTGGTGCATGTCCAATTTACAAAAGGGATTCATACATTCATTAATGCAATATTTCAAATCCTGATCAATGAAGACCAAATCCAATATTTTATTAAGAAGATTAGGAAATCTATTAATTTGTACCAGATTTAAGCAGTAAAGGCTGTCAATAACATTAATTTCAAACAAGTTATTGATATTAGACGGAGTCATAACCTCTAGGCTTGGATCAAAAGACCATTTAACTTTACTTAGGTTAAAGTCACCCAATGCAATAATTCGTCTATCATCAATAGCTAAATTAACTATGTTTTGAGTGTGCATATCGTAAAAATAATCAGAACTATTAGGCGGAATATATGATACAACAATATACAAATCTCCATTTGAGCCTGACAAGTATATGCACAATTGATCAATTATAGAGTCAGAATTATGCAATTCACAAAGCGACGAAATTATGGATTTTTTTACAGCAATCAGGACACCACCCCCTCTGACGCAATTACTTTTACAATAGTCTCTATCTTTACGAAAAACTCTATAAATATTAGAGTCAAAAATCTCCTCATTAACGAAATCCTCATTCAGCCAAGTCTCCACCAGCACGATAACATCAAATTCAGCGTTAGTTGATTCAGTATATACGTGTTCCAACTTCGTCCTCATTCCACCAATATTTTGAAAATAAATATTAAGCTTATGAAATCTATCAGCAATAATATTCAAGGGTTGTTCACAACTTGGGCTTGCTTTTGAAAAAAATTGAAAGCTCTAACACGTACATCAGTTGGCCACAATGAAGGCTTAAAAAGATGATTATAGAAACCCGCTGAAATTCCAAGCTTGAATGATATTTTACTTAGTGTGCTTAAATTAGTATCCTTTTTAATTAAGCGATAACATTCTAGATTATTTAGACCAACTTCAGTGTGTTTATGAACATATTCCATAATTTGATTCGGCGTCACTGTTGGCTTAAAAGCAGAAATATAGACCCATCTCTTATTGGCAACAACAGCTAATTCATCATTATTACTATCACCATATACAACACGTTTACGTCTATTATTTTTATTTCGAGCTTGATTGAAATGGTTTATTGGGTTACCCCCACCTGCGTCAGAAGAAACAATAGCAGCATAATTTACAGACGCAGCATTAGCAGCTGTGTCCAAGTACTCTTCACTTAGAGTTAAAGCATTCAAACTCTGAGTATTCGCATTAGAAACAACATCAATTACATCAGCACGTCGACCAGAGAGAGCAACAGCATTCAAACTCTGAGCATTCACATCTGTAGCATCATCAACGTCCTCAGCACGTCGACCCGAGAGAGCAAGAGCATTCACAACATCATCAGCACGACGATCATGGAGACCATTACAATTTACAACAACATCAACAGCATAGTCATTCACTGGCGTAACAACAGTAGAAACAGATTGCGATGATAAACAGCAGTTACCATCATTAAGAATAGTAACAACATTGAGAGCATCAGTAGCAGCAGCAGCAGGAGCAGCAGCAGGAGCAGCAATACTTGTAGCAGTAGAAACAGCATTAGGAACAATAACATGAGAATTATCAGCAGAATTCTCAATAGTTATTGAAGCGCAAAAAGGCAATGCCGATGTAGAGCACGGAGGGGAATGACCGACACCAAGTTGAAGGCCATTGTCAGAGCACAGCTTAGAAATCGGGAGTGTTTGTTTATTTTGTGAAACACTTTCACTCTCATTTTTATGAAAGTCATTTAAAAATGAGACGAACTGAGATTTAAGATCTCTCACCTCATTTGACAGCGTTGAAATAGCAACCACCAGATCATTAGAAGCAATTGCGCAATTGTTACAATTAAAAACAATGTTTTTGGACGATTTTAATAGTTTATATTCCACATCACTTTCAAATCCAGCACACATTTTGTGATACTTCGAACAGCAAATTTTGCATTTGACAAAGATATTACCACTTAATGCTTTAAAGCATTTAGAACAGACCGATTTAAGTGGAGAAGACATTGCAAAACAACTTGTTCGGACAAGTGTAGAAACTGAACTTTGCAGAATTCGTCAAAAATCGACGAATTCGTCAAAATTTGCCGAATTCGTCAAAAATCGGCGAATTAGTCAAAAATCGACGCATTCGTCAAAATTTGCCGAATTCGTCAAAAATCGGCGAATTCGTCAAAATTTCGAATTCGTCAAAATTCGCCGAATTCGTCAAAAATCGGCGAATTCAAAAAATCGAAATTTTGTTATCACTATTATTTGGATAAAATTTTTTTAAAATTCGTCAAAATTTGCCGAATTCGTCAAAAATCGGCGAATTCGTCAAAATTTGCCGAATTCGTCAAAAATCGACGAATTCGTCAAAATTTGCCGAATTCGTCAAAAATCGGCGAATTCGTCAAAATTTGCCGAATTCGTCAAAAATCGACTAATTCGTCAAAATTTGCCGAATTCGTCAGAAATCGACAAATTCGTCAAAATTTGCCGAATTCGTCAAAAATCGGCGAATTCGTCAAAATTTGCCGAATTCGTCAAAATTTGCCGAATTCGTCAAAAATCGACGAATTCGTCAAAATTTGTCGAATTCGTCAAAAATCGGCGAATTCGTCAAAATTTGCCGAATTCGTCAAAAATCGACGAATTCGTCAAAATTTGCCGAATTCGTCAAAATTTTCCGAATTCGTCAAAAATCGGCGAATTCGTCACAAATCGACGAATTCGGCAAATTTTGCCGAATTCGTCAAAAAATCGAAATTTTGTTTCACTATTATTTGGATAAAATTTTTTTAAAATTCGTCAAAATTTGCCGAATTCGTCAAAAATCGACGAATTCGTCAAAATTTGCCGAATTCGTCAAAAATCGACGAATTCGTCACAATTTGCCGAATTCGTCAAAAATCGGCGAATTCGTCAAAAATCGACGCATTCGTCAAAATTTGCCGAATTCGTCAAAAATCGGCGAATTCGTCAAAATTTGCCGAATTCGTCAAAATTTGCCGAATTCGTCAAAATTTGCCGAATTCGTCAAAATTTGCCAAATTCGTCAAAAATCGGCGAATTCGTCAAAATTTGCCGAATTCGTCAAAAATCGACGAATTTGTCAAAATTTGCCGAATTCGTCAAAAAATCGAAATTTTGTTATCACTATTATTTGGATAAAATTTAGCAAAACTTAAAATGCAAATATCTCGTTAAATAATCCCCGTAGAAGGAAAAGGGTGAAATTTTGTTATCACTAATTTTTGGCCAAAATTTAGCAAAACTTAAAACGCAAATATCTCGTTAAATAAGCCCCGTAGAAGAAAAGGGCGAAATTTTGTTATCACTATTATTTGGATAAAATTTAGTAAAACTTAAAATGCAAATATCTCGTTAAATAATCCCCGAAGAAGGAAAAGGGCGAAATTTTGTTATCACAATTTTTTAGCAAAAATTTTGCAAAATTTAAAATTCAAATATCTTGTTAAATAAGCAAAACTTAAAATGCAAATATCTCGTTAAATAAGCCCGTAGAAGGAAAAGGGCGAACTTTTGTTATCACTAATTTTTGCCCAGAATTTAGCAAAACTTAAAATGCAAAGATCTCGTTAAATAAGCCCCGTAGAAGGAAAAGGGCGAAATTTTGTTATCACTATTATTTGGATAAAATTTAGCAAAACTTAAAATGCAAATATCTCGTTAAATAATCCCCGAAGAAGGAAAAGGGCGAAATTTTGTTATCACAATTTTTTAGCAAAAATTTTGCATAATTTAAAATTCAAATATCTTGTAGAAGGAAAAGGACGAAATTTTGTTATCACTAATTTTTGGCCAAAATTTAGCAAAACTTAAAATGCAAATATCTCGTTAAATAAGCCCCGTAGAAGGAAAAGGGCGAACTTTTGTTATCACTAATTTTTGGCCAGAATTTAGCAAAACTTAAAATGCTAATATCTCGTCAAAAGTTGGCGAATTCGACAAAAATCGGCGAATTCGTCAAAATTTGCCGAATTCGTCAAAAAATTTGCCGAATTCGTCAAAAATCGGCGAATTCGTCAAAAATCGACGGATTTGTCAAATATCGACGAATTCGTCAAAATTTGCCGAATTCGTCAAAAATCGACGAATTCGTCAAAACTTGCCGAATTCGTCAAAAATCGGCGAATTGGTCAAAATTTGCCGAATTCGTCAAAAATCGGCGAATTCGTCAAAAATCGACGAATTCGTCAAAATTTGCCGAATTCGTCAAAAATCGGCGAATTCGTCAAAAATCGACGAATTCGTCAAAAATCGACGAATTCGTCAAAATTTGCCGAACTCGTCAAAAATCGACGAATTCGTCAAAATTTGCCGAATTCGTCAAAAATCGGCGAATTCGTCAAAATTTGCCGAATTCGTCAAAAATCGGCGAATTCGTCAAAATTTGCCGAATTCGTCAAAAATCGGCGAATTCGTCAAAAATCGACGAATTCGTCAAAATTTGCCGAATTCGTCAAAAATCGACGAATTCGTCGAAATTTGCCGAATTCGTCAAAAATCGGCGAATTCGTCAAAATTTGCCGAATTCGTCAAAATTTGCCGAATTCGTCAAAAATCGACGAATTCGTCAAAATTTGCCGAATTCGTCAAAAATCGGCGAATTCGTCAAAATTTGCCGAATTCGTCAAAAATCGACTAATTCGTCAAAATTTGCCGAATTCGTCAGAAATCGACAAATTCGTCAAAATTTGCCGAATTCGTCAAAAATCGGCGAATTCGTCAAAATTTGCCGAATTCGTCAAAATTTGCCGAATTCGTCAAAAATCGACGAATTCGTCAAAATTTGTCGAATTCGTCAAAAATCGGCGAATTCGTCAAAATTTGCCGAATTCGTCAAAAATCGACGAATTTGTCAAAATTTGCCGAATTCGTCAAAAAATCGAAATTTTGTTATCACTATTATTTGGATAAAATTTAGCAAAACTTAAAATGCAAATATCTCGTTAAATAATCCCCGTAGAAGGAAAAGGGTGAAATTTTGTTATCACTATTTTTTGGCCAAAATTTAGCAAAACTTAAAACGCAAATATCTCGTTAAATAAGCCCCGTAGAAGAAAAGGGCGAAATTTTGTTATCACTATTATTTGGATAAAATTTAGTAAAACTTAAAATGCAAATATCTCGTTAAATAATCCCCGAAGAAGGAAAAGGGCGAAATTTTGTTATCACAATTTTTTAGCAAAAATTTTGCAAAATTTAAAATTCAAATATCTTGTTAAATAAGCAAAACTTAAAATGCAAATATCTCGTTAAATAAGCCCGTAGAAGGAAAAGGGCGAACTTTTGTTATCACTAATTTTTGCCCAGAATTTAGCAAAACTTAAAATGCAAAGATCTCGTTAAATAAGCCCCGTAGAAGGAAAAGGGCGAAATTTTGTTATCACTATTATTTGGATAAAATTTAGCAAAACTTAAAATGCAAATATCTCGTTAAATAATCCCCGAAGAAGGAAAAGGGCGAAATTTTGTTATCACAATTTTTTAGCAAAAATTTTGCATAATTTAAAATTCAAATATCTTGTAGAAGGAAAAGGACGAAATTTTGTTATCACTAATTTTTGGCCAAAATTTAGCAAAACTTAAAATGCAAATATCTCGTTAAATAAGCCCCGTAGAAGGAAAAGGGCGAACTTTTGTTATCACTAATTTTTGGCCAGAATTTAGCAAAACTTAAAATGCTAATATCTCGTCAAAATTTGGCGAATTCGACAAAAATCGGCGAATTCGTCAAAATTTGCCGAATTCGTCAAAAAATTTGCCGAATTCGTCAAAAATCGGCGAATTCGTCAAAAATCGACGGATTTGTCAAATATCGACGAATTCGTCAAAATTTGCCGAATTCGTCAAAAATCGACGAATTCGTCAAAACTTGCCGAATTCGTCAAAAATCGGCGAATTGGTCAAAATTTGCCGAATTCGTCAAAAATCGGCGAATTCGTCAAAAATCGACGAATTCGTCAAAATTTGCCGAATTCGTCAAAAATCGGCGAATTCGTCAAAAATCGACGAATTCGTCAAAAATCGACGAATTCGTCAAAAATCGACGAATTCGTCAAAATTTGCCGAACTCGTCAAAAATCGACGAATTCGTCAAAATTTGCCGAATTCGTCAAAAATCGGCGAATTCGTCAAAATTTGCCGAATTCGTCAAAAATCGGCGAATTCGTCAAAAATCGACGAATTCGTCAAAATTTGCCGAATTCGTCAAAAAATCGAAATTTTGTTATCACTATTATTTGGATAAAATTTAGCAAAACTTAAAATGCAAATATCTCGTTAAATAATCCCCGTAGAAGGAAAAGGGTGAAATTTTGTTATCACTAATTTTTGGCCAAAATTTAGCAAAACTTAAAATGCAAATATCTCGTTAAATAAGCCCCGTAGAAGGAAAAGGGCGAAATTTTGTTATCACTATTATTTGGATAAAATTTAGCAAAACTTAAAATGCAAATATCTCGTTAAATAATCCCCGAAGAAGGAAAAGGGCGAAATTTTGTTATCATAATTTTTTAGCAAAAATTTTGCAAAATTTAAAATTCAAATATCTTGTTAAATAAGCCTCGTAGAAGGAAAAGGACGAAATTTTGTTATCACTAATTTTTGGCCAAAATTTAGCAAAACTTAAAATGCGAATATCTCGATAAATAAGCCCCGTAGAAGGAAAAGGGCGAACTTTTGTTATCACTAATTTTTGGCCAGAATTTAGCAAAACTTAAAATGCTAATATCTCGTCAAAATTTGGCGAATTCGACAAAAATCGGCGAATTCGTCAAAATTTGCCGAATTCGTCAAAATTTGCCGAATTCGTCAAAAATCGGCGAATTCGTCAAAAATCGACGAATTCGTAAAAAGTCGGCGAATTCGTCAAAAATCGGCGAATTCGTCAAAAATCGGCGAATTCGTCAAAAATCGACGAATTCGTCAAAATTTGCCGAATTCGTCAAAAATCGGCGAATTCGTCAAAATTTGCCGAATTCGTCAAAAATCGACGAATTCGTCAAAATTTGCCGAATTCGTCAAAATTTGCCGAATTCGTCAAAAATCGACGAATTTGTCTAAATTTGCCGAATTCGTCAAAAATCGGCGAATTCGTCAAAATTTGCCGAATTCGTCAAAAATCGACGAATTCGTCAAAAATCGACGAATTCGTCAAAATTTGCCGAATTCGTCAAAAATCGGCGAATTCGTCAAAATTTGCCGAATTCGTCAAAAATCGACGAATTCGTCAAAATTTGCCGAATTCGTCAAAAATCGGCGAATTCGTCAAAAATCGACGAATTCGTCAAAATTTGCCGAATTCGTCAAAAATCGGCGATTTTTAATTCCACACATTATATTAAACTCCTCTTTGGAATAAGCCTTGACGAGGCTGGGGAGCTAAGTACTTTCGTAAAAGAAAGGAAACTAATTATTCCAACTATTCAAAAAGAAATTCTTAATGCACATTGCCGAGGTGGTGTAGGGTATTATATAGTCGGCCCCGCCCGACTTTAACCTTTCCTTACTGGTTAATAGGTATTATCCTGGTACCCCATTTTTATGCCCTACACCACATTGTGTTACAGGGTATCATAACGTTATGCATTTGTTTGTAACAAATAAAAGAAGAAGTACGTTTATTATACCGATCGACTCAGAATTAACAGTGCTAACATTATTAACAAAACCCTTTCTGCCGAATTTTGTACTGATCCCATATAAAACCAGTAAGGAAAGACAGAAAGTCGGGCGGTAATTAGTTTCGTTTCAGTTGTATAAATGTATTTGGTGGCAATATTCCTGATTGGTTCAAAATGAACTGGATCGCAAATCTAAATCTGGGGCAACGATGTGGACCGGGTCCAGCTAGTGTAATATAAAATACGGTTTCTACAGCGCTTACATGTCAAATCGGGTGTAACATACAGGGTGGCTGATATGTATTGCAACCCACTTCATTGGTACTATGTTTAAATCTGGTACTATGGTATATATTGGTACTATGTTTAAATCTGAACCGATTTTCCCCGACTTTGGCAGTGTTCAAAAACTATCAAATTCGGAGAAATTCAGTTCAGATTTAGATATAGCAACCATATATACGTTTACGTAAGACTGTAGAAACCATGTTTTATATCTGATCAGTACGAAATTGGGCAGAAAGAGTTTTTTTATTACGTGTATGCACACTGCCAAATTCTTATCGCAATGCCCATTTTCGTATTGTTATGGAGGTGTAGGGTATTATATAGTCGGCCCCGCCCGACTTTCTGTTTTTCCTTACTGGTTTGCATTTGAGATGTATTTTAACTAATTACTTTGTGACGATCTATATGTCGATTTACATACTCTAAGAATCTTCCTTTCCATTACCCGTATGATGGGGAAATGTTGAAACGTACTGGGCATCCATAGGTCTAATTAGAGACTGATACATAATAATTTTTATTCTCGGTTTCTAGGTAGTGTCTTTAATAAAACAAAGATTTGTTGGCAAATAAGGTTTTTTTGGTTTTTTCTAGAGTTCGAATAATGTGATCGTTGAAGTCCAAGAATTTATCCAAATAAATTCCGAGATACTTAACCATATTTGCTACCTTAATTGTCTCATTTGATCTTTGATTTTATTATTGCTTTTGCATTAATTTAGGGTGGACGAAATAAAATGGTGTTACTTTTTTCTGTATTAATTTTCATATGACAATCTTTGGCATACTCTTTCACAGAATCGAAAGATAACTGTAGGGACTTATTAATTTTTGCAATTGATATTATTATATGTCAGCAAATGATATAATATGTTCTATCTTCTTAAGCAGATCTAACATATATAAGTTAAATAGTGTTGGAGCCATACTTGACTCCATTTTTATACCCTTCACCACAACGTGGTCCAGGGTATTATGAGTTGAGTACTTATCAGAGATTTACCCGATTTACCACTGTCCGTCCGTCTGTCATACTTATAATCCGATTGTGATGAAATTTAGCACAGTGCTCGTTTTCGTTCTACACATAGTATTAGTTTATTAGTCACTATTAACTCGAGAAAAATGAGTGAAGCTGCCACGCCCCTTTTGGTACCTCCCACACAAATGGACAATTTTGAACCAAAAGTTAATAGCTTATAACTTTATTCCAGTGAATACACAGACTTTAAATTTTGTACAGTGTAATGGTTTAATAGTACCTAGAGTCCGGATAAAAATAGGCGTTATTGGCCCGCCCCTTTTGGTACCTCCCACACAAATTGACCTTTTTGTACCAAAAGTTACCGGCTTTTAACATTAATACCAGTGCATATAAATACTTGAAATTTCGTACAGTCCAATGTTTTTATACTATCTACAGTCTAGAGAAAAGTGGCCGTAATTGGCACACCCCTTTTGGTACCTCCCACACAAATGTACCATTTTGTACCAAAAGTAAACAGCTCTTAACTTTAATACCAGTACATACTTTAAAATTATAAATGCAATTTAAATTGATAATTTAAATGATACAAAAAATTAAATAAATTTACTAATATTTTTTTGAGACCCAAGGTGAAGAGATTAATTAGTCGGTTTACCCGACTGAACTTTCTTACTTAAGATATTAATACCAATGAAAACCTCTACCACTTCTCTTCAAAACAGTTCAAAAATATGCTTGTCCTTGTCGTAACAGGATGTAAAAATATGGAAAAAAATTCTTAATACTTGAATATTCTGGAAAAGTATAAATTTAGTTCCTTAATTTTGTTGGTATTGAAGGGTCAAACTATTATTCACATTCGCTTTCGCAAAAATGCATATTTCACTATTCGCTTTCGCATTCGCAAGAAATATATTTCAATATTCGCTTTCGCATTCGCTTTCGCTAAAGTCACTTTCTTTACATTCCTAGTGCTGACTCCAGCTAGTTCTAGTAGTTGAAAAATATTTCAGGAGATACAAGCTAAGGATTGAACATACCTTTTAGAAAAAAAACGTAATTTAAATTGCTCATAACTCTTTAACCCTCAAACTGACCCTCAGCTGACTGTTCTGTTCCGCATATTCCGGCGGACTGGTTTACATTTTTAAACCAATACATAAAGTAGGAATATGCGTACTAATAAATAAAATATTGGTATGTAATAGAATTAATTTCTAAATAAATGTTGAATAAAACTTAAATATTCTTAAAAACCTTGAAAAATGAGCTGCCATTTTATACGTATCTTAATATGGGTTTACAAATGTAAACGTAATTAGAAAACAAGTAAGAAAGTTTCAGTCGGGTAAACCGACTAAGGTATACCCTCTCTTTGTGAGTAATGTAATATTGAATATTACTCGAATTATTCTGTCAATTTGTGTGGGAGGTAGCAGAAGGGGTTTATCAAATACACCTTTTTTTTGCTGAACATTAGATACTTTAAATTCATTGAACTGTGCCGACTTATAAGCATTTATGTGCACTGGTATAAACGTTATGAGACATTAAATTGTGGTATGATTTGGGCATTTTGTGTGGGAGGTACAAAGAGGGGCGTGGCAATAACGCCCATTTTTCACAGGGCTATATACACTATAAAAACATTACACTGTACAAAATTTCAAGTATTTTTATACACTGGTGTTAATGTTATAAGCTGTTAACTTTTGGTGCAAAAAGGTACCTTTGTGTGGGAGGTATCAAAAGGGGCGTGACAACAACACCCATTTTTCCCTGGACTGTAGGCAATATAAAAGCATAATACTGTACAAAATTTCAAGTATTTTTATACACTGTTATTAATGTTATAAGCTGTTAACTTTTGGTGCAAAATGGTGCATTTGTGTGGGAGGTACCAAAAGGGACGTGGCGACTTCGCCCATTTTTCTCGAGTTGATAACGACTAATAAGCTAATACTATGTGTGGAATTTCAAAAGATTCGAATAAGTAGTATAGCAGTTAGTAAAGAATCAATATTTCACAACATTTTAACTCTTTGTGGGGGAGGTACTAGAAGGAGTGGACCAATATGGCCCATCTTCGAACTTAGCCGGAGATAGAAAAAAAGATTACCACATACCAAATTTTAGGTCAATCGGTTACTCCTTTCGAGAGTTATCGTGCGCACCAGCCAGCAGACACACAGACAGACAGACAGACGGACGGACATTGCTCATTCGACTTAAAATGACCCAAAACGGATTTCCTCCGAACATACTTGGGGTCTTAGGTCACTCCTTCGACGTGTTACACTTTTTTCTGTAGCAAATGATATATACCCTCGTCACACTAAAGTGGGGGTATAAAAAGTATAACGATATACGTAAATTAGAAATTACAAATTGACAATTACAATTTCTAATTAAATGGTAAATACAACATGAATTTTCTTAAAAACCAAAATGAGCGGCTATTTTATGTATATCTCAAGTCATTATATACGGGTTTACAAATGTAAACAAGTCAGCCGTTTAGATGGGTATTCATGAAAAACAGGTAATATGAGATACACAATAACGTTTTTACACCTTCATCTTCCTGCAATCGATTAAGAACTGAATTTGTAGTTCTCTAACGAAGTTTCAAGAAATTCCGACCATTTTTATAAGAAACAAGTAAGAAAGTTTCAGTCGGGTAAACCGACTAGGGTATACCCTCACTTTGTGAGTAATGTAATATTGAATATTACTCGAATTATTCTGTCAATTTGTGTGGGAGGTACCAGAAGGGGTTTATCAAATACACCTTTTTTTCGCTGAACATTAGATACCTTAAATTCATTGCCCATTTTTCACAGGGCTATAGACACTATAAAAACATTACACTGTACAAAATTTCAAGTATTTTTATACACTTTCAATTTCAAAGACTTTGCTTATGTTTGTCAATAGACTTATTAGTCTCACATTTTTGTGGTGGTTATTTTTTTTTTTTTGGGATAACGATAACTTTAGCCTTTTTCCATTCCCTCGGAAAATAAGTGATATTTATTAGATTATTGAAAATTTTGCAGTAATCCAGTATTATTCTATCAGGGAAATTTGTTATACCCTCCACCATAGGATGGGGGTATATTCATTTTGTCACTCCGTTTCTAACACCACTAAATATTGATCTGAGACCCCATAAAGTATATATATTATTAATCGTCGTAAAATTCTAAGACGATTTAGCCATGTCCGTCTGTCCGTCCGTCCGTCCGTCTGTTGTAATCACGCTACAATCTATAATAGTTGAGCTAGGTGGCTGGAATTTGGTACATATACTTCTTATATCTGCAGGTATGTTGGGATTGCAAATGGGCAATATCGGCCCATATTTAGATATAGCTCCCATACATATATAGCATCTAACTCGTTGTGATTCCTACTGTTCTCATCTACTGTATTTTTTTGTGTTCTTCGGTGTTATTTTCTTTAGGTTTGTGTTATTTTGTGAGTTCACATGCTATCCATGGTGGAGGGTATATAAGATTCGGCATGGTATTATATTTGGTATGTCATCAAGCCCAGGGGATAATTTGTTCCACAAGTTTTTTATTGTTAGTGACAAAAGTTATTCCAGCCTGTTCATCACTCAGTTCATTCGCTTTTTGTGTATTGGAGAATTTTCTGATCGTAGTAAGGTTATTCCCAACTGATATTTTTGAATAAAAAAAAATATGTTGTACCTGTTACTAATATACATAACTTAACACATGCGGTTACTATTATCAAAATCATTCTCTTTTTGTCAGTGAATTGACTCGAAGTAGGCTCCTATAGTATTTACAATATTTTTCTCCCCGTAAACTATAACTTCGATTTTGGTCTGTCTCGATTTCTTCAATATTTAATCCCGCATTGTGTATAATATTATCTGAGTGCCTCTGTATTTGCAAGGAGTCTGTGTTTATAGAGTTTAGTCTATTTTCTTTTCTATTGATTTTTGTTATCCTTTTTAGAATTCAATGTATTTAAAGTAGTTAGAGGGAGTAATCATTCCATTCTATTATGCTTTTTTATTATGGTAAAAATTCTGCTTTTTTAGAGTATAATTTCTCTATTCTTGGATTTGTTAATTTTCTTTACGACTTATTTTTAAATCTCGGTACTGTTTCGTCCACTATCTTATTAATCACCTTTTCAATTTCCTTAAAATGGTTGTCCATCTCAGTTTTTGCGAGATTACGGTTATTATGAATGATTGAAATATTATTTTCAGTAATTTTTTTCCAGTTTGTAGATCTGTAATTATGTTTTGAAATGTGATCTACTGTAAGGAAGATGAAAACATATTCACCATCATTCAGTGTTGCTACTATTTTCAGTGAACTGTGATCGCTATCATAATCTATTGCTTTTGTGCAATTTAATGTACTATATTCCCTTGCTACACTAAAAAAAAAGCGTACTGAAAATCAATGAATTTGTCGTAAAGTTTAAGATTTCGGCAATGATTTCGAGCCAAAGACAATCGCAATAAAAATAAGAATGTTTTATAGTTAATTTAAAGACATGAATAGTACTTGTTTTGAGGAGGCATTTCATAGAATCAAGAACTTTGTGTAATAAAACTAATTATGTTTGGTCTTAAAATAAGCACGTTTTGGCGTAAATTTAAGAATGACACGTGCTTATTTGTAGTAGAATATCATAAAATTTAAAACATTATCGTAATAAAATTAAAAATGTCTGTCCTTGATGTTAGAATGTACTAGTCATTAATTTAAGGCATACATGGATTTAAATATAGTTTTTTAAAATATATATGGAAAATTCTTTAAATTGTATTTATTATAATTTTACTCTTATTAATGAATCATTTTCTTTGAACCATTGAAATCATTTTATATTCATAGAAAATGTGCTTAATGCTATTTATAGTGTTAACACAACGTTTTATCTTTCTAAAAATTGGAATTGTTATATTTTTATTGGAAATACAAACAATTTATAATACATATTACGGAAAACTTTGAACAGTTTATAATTTAAAACAATATTTTAGTTGTCTAAAGACAAGCCCTCCAACGCACTACCGAAATATTTGATGTTTGACCTTGTTCAAATATTTGGTATGGATTTGTAAATCTGTAGTGGGTTTAATTTCTCTATTTATTGTCCAAGAACAATTTGCATTGGAACCGACATCAATGATTTGAACAAGGAATTTGCCTGGAATTTAAATAGAAGTTGTATAAAATAAATATTATATAATTAGTTTTACATATCATAAAATGTGTAGTTTTCAATTATTTGCTTCACTTTGTAAATTTAGATCCCCACTACATTTTTCATATTTTCAAGCGAAGTTTATTGCGCGATCTAAAATAAATTAATCTGAAAAGAAATCGAACAGAATGATTTACGTACAAAAAGGTATCAAATAAATTTCATAATATCACAGTAAGAAGATTTTGGAAAATAAGAGATATATTTCAATCTTTCTCATATAATACTTACGTTGAAATATTTGGTACAGTTGTTCATTCTTCAAGGACACAAATACTCATAATACACCCATTCAAAAATTGTTTTACTAAAAAATTTAAAAAATATATTTATATAACGAATTATTAATTACACAGCTCAACAAAAAAAAATAGTGTTGCTGCGGCACAGGAGATCTTATCCTTAAATGTAGTTTCTTTGAATTAGTTCTCGCGATAAATAATATAGAGAGTGCTAAACATATTATAGCATAACTCGAGAATAATTTATACGAATTATTCTGGGAAAGTTTTAAATGATCAAAAATTAAATAGCCTTCAACTTCTTCAAACACAAATTTTTTATCCGTTCAGCTGTTTCGACGATATATTACAAGATAGTGCTAAAAATTCATATTTTTTTAGAAAATTTTAATAATTGTGAAATAAACGCGTAATAAGAACAACGACAAATGCTCAATTATAAAATGTTTATTAACTTTTCATAAAGTCTGATCGGTCATGATTAAGATTAGATCATTACGAAAAAAAACCAATGCATAACTTAAAAAGTTGTATCGAATTTATTAAATCTACCCCGAAATTTATTTCACCTTAAGACAATGTCCCGATCAAATATTTCACAGAAAATCTCTTAAAAACGCTTCTCTTTTCTTTTTAATTTAGCTATAACTTTTGAAGTTGTGCATCGATTTCCTTCGGAATAGTTTCATTTTGTCGTGCATTACGATACAATAATAAAAATTTAATAATTGAATACTTTTCGACATTTATATTACGCGTTTTTTACAAATTATTAGAATTTTCTTAAAAAATAGGGTTTAACGCTATCTCGTAAGATATCGCCGAACGGATAAAAAATTGGTATTAGAAGAAGTTTACTTAATTTTGCATTATTTAAAACTTTCCCGAAATAATTCGTATAAAAGATTCTCGAATTATGCTATAATATGTGTCGCAACCTCTCTATTTTTGTAAATAGCGATTAATCGCGAGAACAAGAGGAAGTTCAAAGAAACTACCTTTTAGGGTAAGAACTGTATTACATCTATATCCTAATCGGCTGTGAACCCCGTGTCTCAAAAAAAAAGTTGACCAGCGTATTTATAATACATTTCCATATTTCGAGAAATAATGTTACATTTTGCCTAATTTATGCGCTGTTAGCAGTTATTTTTACTATTACTATTAACAAAAGTGTTTTCCTAATTCCATAATTTGCCAATAATTTTTGCTTCAGTTTTATAATATAACATTTTAACATTTCTATAAATTAAGCTTATTGTCACTTTCAGTATTACAAAACCTGTTATTCTTATTTTGTTTGCCCAATTCGCTTTGTAGTGTTCGCGCATAATTCTCTTCACATAACGTACTAACCACATCTCTTTCATAATTGTGTGTAAATCACCATAAATGACATACAGCAAAAATAACTAAGACGCACAACATCTATCCCTTTTCCTTATCGTCAAGCCACAACCACATACATGCATACACACATGTGAAATCTACACGCACGAAATCTATACATTTATGTATCCCTTTTTTTGTTCCTTTTATTGCTGCTATGCGATTTGCCAATCTATTTAGGTCCGCACTTTATTTTTTATTTGTTTCAGATATGTGTTTTCATTAAGCAAAAATAACTGTTACTGCCCATAATGAAATTATTTTCGGAATAATATGGAAAAGTAAAAAATATTTAAATAAAATTACACTTTTGTATGTACACGTACGTCTACTTACATATTTCCAGCAATTTCATTTTCTTACAATCCGTGACGAAAAAACCTCAACCGTTTGCTTCTATCATTTCTCAATAACTGACGACGTAAAAGAAAACAAACGACGAGTTGCTTCAAATTTTCAGAGAGCTCTTCAACATTCCATAACAATTATTGACTCGCACATTAACGAAAATTTCTGATTCTCCGAGATATAGAATAATTCTCCGAAAGAGAGAAAGAATAATTCTCGGAGAAAGAGAGATAATTTAAAAGTATGTATTCTTAAAAATAATGGCAAGAGTCATAAAATTTATAACAAGACAACCTTTCCTTTATGGGGAGCTCAGCCTTAAATTTATTACTCAAATATCTCATACTGTCAATTAAGTCCGATTTGGCATTAAAACTATGACGTGGCTAAGTCATTGTTTTAATGTAGAAAATCCTAAAAAGTATTGAAATATTACATAAAATAATGCGGATTGTCACAAATTTAATGATTTTTTTCTTTAATTTAAAGGCTTACAGTTAAAGAAGGGCGTACACAAAACTAATGATTACATAGTGATTAATTCAAATCCAAAAAACTTTAGATTAAGGAAAATTTCGTAAATAACGTGTAAATTTTCATTATTTTAACGAAAATTGTGATTGAATTAATGCCGAGGCCGCATACTTAATTTAAGAATGTGCCATCATTAATTTTATCACTATTTTTTTTTTCAGTGTATGCTTATTCTATTATCGGCAATGCACACGTCGAGGTACGATAGTGATCTCGGATATGAAGAAGTAGTATGTATATACTGCAACTGAAAGTTATTTCATTTTCTCCTAGCCATTCTTTTAGTGAATTTCCTTTTGTATTATTGTCCCTCTTGCCCCACTCTTTAAGTTTGTCATTTAGGTCCCCAGCTAAAATGTCATAATTGGAAATATTTTGAAGATTAGGCGAAATCAAAAGTTCGTGTAATTCAGGTTTAAATCTACGCCATTGCTATCGCAAGGGTAACAAGCGGACATAACAAACAAATTCTCATTATGATTCAATGAGATCTTTATAATTACAAGTTGTAAAAATTTGAATTTTCTAAGAGCTTTGTTAGTATATTTATTATACCCTACACCACACTGTGGTACAGGGTATTATAAGTTTGTTTCACGGCAGATGTTTGTAACACCTGAAAATAACACAGCTACCCCCACCTTAAAGTATACCGATCGACTCAGAATCACTAGCTGAGTCGATTTAACGATGTCTGTCCGTCCGTCCGCCCGTCTTGTTCGTCGACTACAGGTCGCAATTTCACTCCGATCGTTGTGAAATTTTGCAGTTTAGAATATTTTGAGGCTGTTAAGATCGCTATTGAATTTGGTTGAAATCGGTTCAGATTTAGATATAGCTCCCATATATATCTTTCGTCCGATTTGGCCCTTTAGTCCTATAGAAGCTGTATTTTACATCCGATCGTTTTGAAATTTAGAATGGTAGAGTTTCTTGATCCATGAACCAACATTGCCGAATTTGAAGAAAATCGGTTAAGATTTAGCTATAGCTCCCATATATATGTTTCGTCCGATTTGGACCTTTAGTCCTATAGAAGCTGTATTTTACATCCGATCGTTTTGAAATTTAGAATGGTAGAGTTTCTTGATCCATGTACCAACATTGCCGAATTTGAAGAAAATCGGTTCAGATTTAGATATAGCTCCTATATATATCTTTCGTCCGATTTGGTCCTTTAGTCCTATAGAAGCTGTATTTTACATCCGATCGTTTTGAAATTTAGAATGGTAGAGTTTCTTGATCCATGAACCAACATTGCCGAATTTGAAGAAAATCGGTTAAGATTTAGCTATAGCTCCCATATATATGTTTCGTCCGATTTGGCCCTTTAGTCCTATAAAAGCTGTATTTTACATCCAATCGTTTTGAAATTTAGAATGGTAGAGTTTCTTTATTCATGAACCAACATTGCCGAATTTGAAGAAAATCGGTAAAGATTTAGCTATAGCTCCCATATATATGTTTCATCCGATTTGGCTCTTTAGATCCAATCGTTTTTATATCCTTTTTTATACCACACTGTGGTAAGGGTATTATTTAAGTATAAAATGTTCCAAAAGTAAATTTATGTAAACAATTTATACATGAATTACAAAATTTATATATTAGAGTTATTCAATATTACGAGAGTGGTGTAGGGTATTATATAGTCGGCACCGCCCGACTTTAGCCTTTCCTTACTGGTCATATTTTATAAAATCTTTAATGAGTATAGCGACTTCTCCAGATCTTTTAGAATCAGGCCTATCTCTTGTTATACCCTCACTTTAGTGTGACGAGGGTATATATCATTTGCTACCAAAAGTGTAACACATCGAAGGAGTGTCCTAAGACACCAGGTACAGGGTTTTCCAACAAGAGGTGTTATTTTGAATCACCCGGTATTTCAGTAGCTGTCACTTTTGAAGCTTTTATTCTTTGACATTTGACAAGTAGAAACTACGCCATTACTAAAAATGGAACGATACACGAACATCGAACGATACAAAACGATCGAACAAAAAAACGATACGAACGACATAAAATCCCTGACTGATGAGGCCATTTCCACCTCGGTGGCTACGTCAACAAGCAAAATTGTCACATCTGGGGCTCGGAAAACCCAAGAGTTATTGTTGAGAAGCCTCTCCATCCTCAACGTGTGACTGTTTGGTGCGGTTTATGGTCCGGCGGGGTCATTGGACCTTACTTATTCGAAAATGAGGTTGGACCAACAGTTACGGTGAATGGATTGCGCTATCGAGAGATGATTACTGATTCTTTATGGTCGGAGTTGGATGGTATTGATCTGGACAACATTTACTTTCAACAAGACGGCGCTACGTGCCACACAAGCAACGATGTTACGTGAAAAGTTTCCGGACCGTGTTATCTCTCGAAGAGGTGATCACAATTGGCCACCGGATTCTTGTGATTTAACACCTTGCGACTTCTTCCTTTGGGGCCACGTGAAAGATAAGGTCTACGCCAACAGCCCAGCATCGATTCAAGACCTCAAAGATAGAATTCGTGAGGCTATCGAGGACATAGGGCAGCCACTTTGCGATTTGGTTATGGAAAATTTCATGAAAATGATATGTTGTTTTTCATTATTAACGGCATAACTTCCTCTTTATTATGAATTAAACATCCGACCATTTATCTCCAAAAATGACATTTTTCTTTGAATACCAAAATAACACCTCTTGTTGACAAATCCTATATATTCGGCGGCTATCGGTTTTGGGTCATTTTAAGTCATTTGAGCAATGTCCGTCCGTCTGTCTGTCTGTTGGTTGGTGCGCACTAGACCGTTTATATCACATGATGCAAAAAGTGAAAGTTGCTGCGATCTTTGATTTCCGGACCGAAAAAGTTTCCATTTGACCTACAAGACTTCCATAAAAATGTTTGTGCCGATCTGATAACCCTAGGGTCTGCCCAAAGTTCATTCAAAATTTAGAACACACTTTATAGGGGAAATATTTTTATACCCTACACCACACTGTGGTACAGGGTATTATAAGTTTGTTTCACGGCAAATGTTTGTAACACCTGAAAATAACACAGCTAGACCCACCTTAAAGTATACCGATCGACTCAGAATCACTAGCTGAGTCGATTTAAAGATGTCTGTCCGTCCGTCCGTCTGTCCATGTAAAGTTGGTCGCAATTTCACTCCGATCGTTCTGAAATTTTGCAGTTTAGAGTATTTCGCGGCTGTTAAGATCGCTATTGAATTTGGTTGAAATCGGTTCAGATTTAGATATAGCTCCCATATATATGTTTCGTCCGATTTGGCCCTTTAGTCGTATAGAAGTTGTATTTTACATCCGATCGTTTTGAAATTTAGAATGGTAGAGTTTCTTGATCCATGAACCAACAGTGCCGAATTTGAAGAAAATCGGTTAAGATTTAGATATAGCTCCCATATATATCTTTCGTCCGATTTTGTCCTTTAGTCCTATAGAAGCTGTATTTTACATCCGATCGTTTTGAAATTTAGAATGGTAGAGTTTCTTGATCCATGAACCAACATTGCCGAATTTGAAGAAAATCGGTAAAGATTTAGCTATAGATCATATATATATGTTTCATCCGATTTGGCTCGTTAGATCCAATCGTTTTTATACCCTACACCACGCTGTGGTACAGGGTATTATTTAAGTATAAAATGTCCCAAAAGTAAATTTATGTAAACAATTTATACATGAATTACAAAATTTATATATCAGAGTTATTCAATATTACGAGAGTGGTGTAGGGTATTATATAGTCGGCACCGCCCGACTTTAGCCTTTCCTTACTGGTTTTATTCAAAAGTCGTATGTTTAAATAAGTAAAACAAGTAAGAAAGTTTCAGTCGGGTAAACCGACTAAGGTATACCCTCACTTTGTGAGTAATGTAATATTGAATATTACTCGAATTATTCTGTCAATTTGTGTGGGAGGTAGCAGAAGGGGTTTATCAAATACACCTTTTTTTTGCTGAACATTAGATACTTTAAATTCATTGCACTGTGCCGACTTATAAGCATTTATGTGCACTGGTATAAACGTTATGAGACATTAAATTGTGGTATGATTTGGGCATTTTGTGTGGGAGGTACAAAGAGGGGCGTGGCAATAACGCCCATTTTTCACAGGGCTATATACACTATAAAAACATTAATCTGTACAAAATTTCAAGTATTTTTATACACTGGTTTTAATGTTATAAGCTGTTAACTTTTGGTGCAAAAAGGTACCTTTGTGTGGGAGGTACCAAAAGGGGCGTGACAACAACACCCATTTTTCCCTGGACTGTAGGCAATATAAAAGCATAATACTGTACAAAATGTCAAGTATTTTTATACACTGTTATTAATGTTATAAGCTGTTAACTTTTGGTGCAAAATGGTGCATTTGTGTGGGAGGTACCAAAAGGGACGTGGCGACTTCGCCCATTTTTCTCGAGTTGATAACGACTAATAAGCTAATACTATGTGTGGAATTTCAAAAGATTCGAATAAGTAGTATAGCAGTTATTAAAGAATCAATATTTCACAACATTTTAACCCTTTGTGGGGGAGGTACTAGAGGGAGTGGACCAATATGGCCCATCTTCGAACTTAGCCGGAGATAGAAAAAAATATTACCACATACCAAATTTGAGGTCAATCGGTTACTCCTTTCGAGAGTTATCGTGCGCACTAGCCAGCAGACACACAGACAGACGGACGGACATTGCTCATTCGACTTAAAATGACCCAAAACGGATTTCCTCCGAACATACTTGGGGTCTTAGGTCACTCCTTCGACGTGTTACACTTTTTTCTGTAGCAAATGATATATACCCTCGTCACACTAAAGTGAGGGTATAATTACATTTCTTTGTATTATTAATTAATAGCTGACCCGGTGCGCTTCGCTGCCCTCAAAGTACGTTTCAGTGAAATAGAACGGCGGTGTTTTCGGGTCATCCATATTGCACTTAAATGCACAAATTTAGTGTAGTGCAATACCCGTAAAATTACGTCGCCCATTCTCTGTTGGGGCATATAGATTGCTGTGAAATACAGTCATACCAATTAGTGCAATAATTCTATCAGTATTTATTTTTTCTACAACGATGCCGCATGCGCGTATTCACGCGCTCTAATCCGATATCTCACAATTTTGTTGAGTCACGTGCTAACTTTTAAGGCACTTGAATACTAAACACACTTGGTAAAGCGTCAATCTAGATATAATGGTCTCCAGTTATTTCGTTTTCAGCAAGCGTGTCGTATGCACAGATACTTCCGCTGATCAGCTTTTTAATCAGATTCCGTAGAGTGCTATCAACAGCATCCACTAAAAACTTCAAGACGATGAGTGCAACGCCTCTCTATATTTCGTTTTGAGTATCGGCACTATTTTCATGCAAATTTTGAAAACTGTCCTGCAATGATATTAGAAATATCATATCGGCGCCACGGCCTTATCACTCTCTTTTGCAAAGATATCACATACCAAATTTGAAGTCAATCGGTTACTCCTTTCGAGAGTTATCGTGCGCACTAGCCAGCAGACACACAGACAGACAGACAGACGGACGGACATTGCTCATTCGACTTAAAATGACCCAAAACGGATTTCCTCCGAACATACTTGGGGTCTTAGGTCACTCCTTCGACGTGTTACACTTTTTTCCGTAGCAAATGATATATACCCTCGTCACACTAAAGTGAGGGTATAATTACATTTCTTTGTATTATTAATTAATAGCTGACCCGGTGCGCTTCGCTGCCCTCAAAGTACGTTTCAGTGAAATAGAACGGCGGTGTTTTCGGGTCATCCATATTGCACTTAAATGCACAAATTTAGTGTAGTGCAATACCCGTAAAATTACGTCGCCCATTCTCTGTTGGGGCATATAGATTGCTGTGAAATACAGTCATACCAATTAGTGCAATAATTCTATCAGTATTTATTTTTTCTACAACGATGCCGCATGCGCGTATTCACGCGCTCTAGGCAAAATAAAATAAACTCAAACCAAACATAACATCACTGCAGCATGGTAATGTTTGGCTATATTTGTTTTTGCTTGCCTCTATCTTTTTTTCACGTCACCACGCATAGCGTACGACAAAAAAACAAAAACAAAATACATTGCCATTCTCTGTTGCTATCCATAGCACACACACGCTCGGCCATATGTAGGCAAAACAAAAACAAATCACATTGCTATTCTCAGCAAAGCAATACTCACTGTAGGATGGGAGAGTAAAATATTGGAACACTCGCATCGTGTCGATGTGCCGCACACTGCTTTATTTTTAACTACCACAACTACAATTTTTATACGCTATGAGTCGTTCATGTCCGTGGTGAATTTTACTTAGAATTTTGAAAGCCATGAATCTCCTTTTCTAATAAACTGTTTAATAATTTTTTTGGCCTAAAACCTTCACCAGGTCGAGAGCTTTTTATTATAAAAAATTTCATGAAAATCAGCCGGGCCTTTCTCAAGATTGTTCCGAACATAAAAAAGGCACTTCAAAATATAATATTAGTTTAGATAAATAGTTTTTAAATATTAAGATCGGTGAAAAAAACAAAAAATACAATTAATTCAATATTATATTAGATCTGACTTGTTATGTGAGGGACATTTTCTACGATATTCTTCAATGCACTGTAATATAAATTGATTTTGTTCTTCGTCTTTCGTATTCTGTTGTAATCATTCATAAATTGTACACCGCGTTCAGCAGTGTCGCTAACGACAAACATCGAGAGTATCTTGAAAATCTTCCCAAATGGATGGGTCATGCTTTAAAAATTCAGTACTCAATCCAAAAGCACCGAAAAAATGTTTGGTTTTGTATGAGACGAAATCACTCAAATTATTACACAGCAATAGTTTCGGGTCGGAGAATTTTCGATCGTTTTCCAGATCTGTTGATTGCAGATGCCTAACCATTTTTCGTTTCTCTTAGAGTGAAACATCCGAATCGAAAAATGCCAAAGCCATTGATTCTAGGGCCAAATACCACAAATGATTTTTCCATTTCTTCATAACCGTTTCAGACACATCTCGGTCGATTTCTGCGTATGCGATGGAGTCTTTCAACAAGTGTATATATGTTGATTTCGTGCTCGTATGGCATTTTGCATGTAAACCACGCTTTGACATACAGCCTCACGAGAAAAATACATATATCCCGTAGCCCACTGGACTCTCGTTTTGTCAATACAAACTGCTCTCGAAATAGGTATATTTTTAAGGCATAAATGCCTTTTCCCATGAACCTTGCGTGGGATGTTGGACCAGGTGTTCGGAAGTTATCGCCGACTCCACCAATAAACATTATTGTTAATTGTAATAGTTCCTTGTAGTCAGCTCGGATTTGTGTTTCATTTAGCTGTTTAATGAAGAATTTCTTAATGACTTCGCAGTCGGCATTACTTATTTTTGAGCGTACAGTTGGATCTTCGAGTCCGTTTTTAAACGATTTGTGGTCGAGACTTACCCAAACGGCAGCAAAACGATTAAAAATAGGCACTTCATGACCACAAGTCGCCGACGTTTAACCTCAAACACATGTTTCAATACTATCTCCATCATGTGATGAGAACATGGGAACTTGATTAATTTTCGATCTAATTTGTTCTGCAACAAAATGCACGATCCAGTGTTTTGACCTGTATTTGATGAGTGTATCATGAACGACTTTGGCCATCTTTTCTCCAGTACCAGCCGGGATTTTGGGAGCGCCCAAAAATTTTGATGTGTAGAACGATTAATCACAAGCTCACCAACAGAGGTCAGAGGCGTCGCAGCATTATCACATTATGAAATATCTGTCTGTTTGACGGCAGTTTGGCTCCAGATATTGTATGTGATACATGCCCAACTGATTCTACGGTGCGAAATTTATCACTGGATATAGTAACCATTTTGGATGTTGTCGGTCTGGAGACAAATATGAATATGACTAAAATTATATTTTGTGCGAAGCTGTCCCTTTCTCAATTCACTTAGGCTGGAGACAGTACGCGTTCTGTAAACGACCCTGTTGCATGGCCGTATAGCGCGCTGCAAAGTTCTGCTTATGTTTTCTTATTTGACCAGTAGAAAAATGTCAGACTGATGCGAAAAATCAACTATCATGCAAATCCATTGTTTTTTTATGATCTATTTTTTATTGTGATTGCTCTTACGTCTACATAGGTACATAGATGCCATGTCGGTGTGCATGCATGCCTTGTCATGACGTAAAATTCAAATGAAAACTGCTGTAACTTTTTCGTTTTTTGGTCGATTTTGATTGTTTACGACTTGTAAGAAAGAAAATTTATTCAAAGATCATTTAAAAACTTTTCATGCTAATAAAATATTTTGTAATTACTTGAACATGTGACATTTGATAAAAACCCAAATTTTGTTCATGTAAAGTGAGTTTTGTGTTTTCAAACAACTTTGGGCAGACCTTAGCGTTATCCAATTGGCACTAAATTTTTTATTGGAGGTTTGTAGGTCAAATGGAAACTTTTTCGGCCCGGAAATCAGTACCGAAAAAATAATAAATGGTCTAGTGCGCAAGATATCTTTCGAAAGGAGCAACTGATTGACTTCAAATTTGGTGTGCCGTAATATTTTTCTCTATCTCCGGCTAAGTTCGAAGATATTATATTAGTCCACTCCTTCTAGTACCTACCTCACAAAGGGTTAACATTTTAGTGAAATATTGATTCGGTAATAACTTCTATACTACTTATTCGAATCTTCTGAAATTTCACACATAGTATTAGTTTATTAGTAATTGACAGCTTGAGAAAAATGGACGAAGTGGCCCCGCCCCTTTCGGTACCTCCCACACAAATTGACAATTTTGCACCAAAAGTTAACAGCTTATTACTTTATTGCAAGTGCATAAAAGTACTTGAAATTTTGTACAGTGTAATGTTTTGATAGTGCCTATGGTCCGGTAAAAATGGGCATTAGTGTATATTATTAAATACCAGTGCATACAAATACTTGAAATTTTGTTATAGTGCCTACACTCATGTGAAAAATTGGCCACGCCCTTTTGGTACCTCCCACACAAAGTTACCATTTTGTACAAAAAGTTAACATCTTATAGCGTGAGTACCACTGCACGGAAATGCTACAAAATGTTGCACAGTGTAACGCTTTTAAAGTACCTATAGCCCTGTGAAAAATGGGCGTTATCACAACGCCTCTTTTTGTACCTCCCACATAAAATGATCAAATAAAACCAAAATTTAACAGATCATAACGTTAATATACCAGTGCACATAAACGGTTAGTATTCGGCACAGTGCAATGTATTTGAAGAATCTGGTGTTTAAAGATAAATAGGTGTATTTGTGAAACCCCTTCTGGTAGCTCTCAAACAAATTGACAGATCAATTTTGGTAATATTCCATATTACATTATTCACAAAGTGAGGGTATACCTTAGACGGTTTACCCGACTGAAACTTTCTTACTTGTTATTACATCATACCCCTCGAAGTTAATCTTATGTTTGCTGTTTAATTTTGTTTCATTAAGCAACACAATATCAGGTTTATGAATCTCCATACATTTTGAAGAGTAATTCTTCTAAGAGTAGAGAAGAGTAAGTAGAGTAGAGAAGAGTAATTCTTCTTACGAGTAGTATTTTGGAATTTACATTTATTTCCATTATTTGTAGTTTCCTATTTTTGATATTTGTCCTTATATTTCAATTAAGGAGATGTTTGTATTTGTAGCTATTTTTGAATATTTGCAAATTGATTTGTTAAATTTATCATCATTGTTTTAACTTCCTAAATAAATGTATTAATTTTTTGTATCACTACAGGTTAGTAAAACGTTACTTTCTCTAGCCATTTGCGCATTGGAATTTCCATTCTGTATATACGAAGCTCTAAGCTCGCTCATACCACGAGTTTTTAATTGATTTATATATATATTTTACGTATTTTTATCCGTAACATTTAGTTGCTTATATTTACAAACTGAGATGTTCTGAATTTAGTGCTAATAATTGAATATTAACAAATTTATAAAAGTGCTCTGCGAGGTTTTTGTAGCGAGAGAACTCGACACTAACATGTCAGTCGCCGCCTGTCGTAGCGAACGGACCTGTTATCGAAGAGCGGATAGTTTTTAACCTATTACGCAATACCTATTCACCTACCTACTACGCAACCAGGAGGTTTGTTGTTTATAAAGCGTAGGTTGAATTGGATGCATCGGTCTCTGGAAAGATATTTCTGAGCTCAGTCTGGAAGGCCTATACCGACGTACCTATTACGGGCTAATACTGGCTATGGGGGTGTCTCCCCCAACCAATTTATGATTAAACCAAAAAAGAAGAAGGAGATTACGGCGCAGGGGAGGGAAAACCCAATGCCGGCGACAAGCGTTGATTCACTCACGAGTCATGTGTCGTCGTTATCGAACAATCGTGAGCAAGCAACTTCTACGAGCTTTGGTGCCTTGGATCCCGTAGTCGAAAATGAAACAAGAGCACATCCAGCCGCAGGCAAAACAAATGATAAGACAGATGAAGCAGAACCCAGCCAGGGCTTTAAGCAACCCCAGCCTTTAAAAGCCATTGGGGACTCTGACTCTGAATCATCAAATGAAAACAATATCACTATTGTTGCTAACTCAAAGAGACTGTCAGGGGCACAAAGAAGGAAACTGAATAAGTTGAACCGACAGAACCTATTACGGGATGAACCTGACAATTCTACCTCCAATACAAACATGGAGGCCGCTAAAAGAGTCAGGTCTCCCGAAGAACATAGCGCTGTGAAAGTGACTAAAAAGAAAAAGGGCTCGCCGTCTTCCAGTAATTCGGATAAGCCTAACGTAACCACACAAAAGGAGGTCTCTAGTCTGGGTCCTTCGATTGTGGGCGGTAGAGTTGACCCAAAAATGCAGTTCAAGTCAACCAAATCATCCGTTAAGGATGAGGCTTTAACCAAAAAGACTCTACAGACACGGAAAAATCAATTGGCCATAAAGAAGGGTAAGAAGCCACCGTCTTATTCTAATATAGCTAAACAACATTTTCGAGACGATCTATGCTACGCCATAATTGATAGCAGTAGTGAATCTGGCAGAATCCCCGAAGATCAAAAGAGTAACTTCGAAGATTTGGTCTATACGAGGGTAGCGGAATACGTCCTCGAATCTAAGGATGAACCACCAATCGAAGTAATGAGTTGCAAGTTTGAGAGGGGGTGTTTTGATGCTAAGGCTGGCATCACAACGCTGCGCTGGTGTCGTCGTAAAACTTGTGGATAGCTTCCCCTCACCTTGGGACGGCGCAAAGCTAAAATTGGTAAGGAAAAGCGACATTCCTGAACTCATAAAAACGACCATATATGTTAAGGGATGTCCCAGTAAGTTCTCATCAGAGTACATACTCGACATTATTGGCAAACAGAATTCAAAACTTTCCGTGAGAAAGTGGGAAGTCTTCTATAGGAAGGATGATACCTAGGGTACTCTCCTCGTGTTGGGCATAGACCCAAAATCCAAGAACAATCTTGTCATGGCGAAGGGAATGGCGCACTTCTTGATCTGGACAGTCTTTTTCAAAATTGGAAAGGTCCCGATTGGCAGGACAGATGAAGCGAGTCCAAATATACTGTCTGAAGAAGCAAACACTGGTATTGAACGGATGGAGACAAGTGAGACACTGCCAAAAACCGATGTGGAAGTAGTCAATAACACCACCAGTTCACCAATAGTACCGCCACTTTTGCAGGAAGTTCCCAGCAAAGGTGGTGCTCAAAATAAAAAGAGCCACAAAAGGATTCAAAACAATGAGGGAGCGACAAAAAATAATACCGCCTCCCAAAATTGTCGACTGGAAGATGGTGTAATAGGTAGTGAACGAAAGGAGGAGAATGACCCACTACCAAATAATGAGGGATAGGATAGACTCCCAAAAGAAACATTTACTGGAAGGACAATGATTGAGGTCATCCAGATAAACCTCCACCGGAGCGAGACAGCATCCAACGCTCTGATGGACATCATAAATAAAGGCAGGGTTCATATTGCTTTGATCCAGGAACCATGAACAACTAGCAACAAGGTTGCTGGATTAAACCATGGGAACTATAACCTTTTCTACGCTAACACAGGTACTCGTCCAAGGACTTGTATTCTGTGCCATAAAAACTTATGTTTTATTTTCTCTCCAGAGTTGTCGACATCGGACGCAACGGTGCTGAGGCAAGGTAATGGAAATATGTACCTGGCGTCAATATATCTGCCATTCGATGCGCCGACATTGCCACCTACGTCGGAATTACAACGTCTGGTGAGGGAATCCAAACACACAAGTAATGAGTTATTACCTGAATGTGACGCCAACTCCCATCATATCGCTTGGGGTAGTACTAACACCAATAAAAGGGGACACGCCCTTATCGAATTTTTGAATACAAATGACCTCATAACTCTTAACATAGGAAACACTGCAACCGTTGTTAACAAAATTAGGGAAGAAGTATTAGATATAACGATATGTTCAGAAAATCTTATTGATGAGATTCATGAGTGGAGGGTTTCGGATAAACACTCCTATTCAGACCACCGTTATATAAGGTTTAAAAATGCACGGCCACCGCCAAACCCCATAAGTTTCCGAAATAAGGCAAAGACCGACTGGACTAAATTCGGAAATCTACTTAGAAATCGATTGGGGCAGCCTACACTCGATTATCTATGTGCAGAAGACATTGATATCAATGTGGAGAAGATTACCGAGGCTCTTGTAAAATCATTCGAAGATAGTTGCCCACTTCGAGAAAGGAAATCTGCCTTTGAGAAACCCTGGATGACAGGACAAATTCGCTCGATTGGCAAAGATGTCCGCAGACTTTACAACAGAGCTCGACGTAAAAAACAATCAGTATATTGGGGCGACTACCACAGAAGACTCAAAGAATACAATAAAATCGTAGTAGATCGGCGAAACGTAACTCCTGGAGACTTCTCTGTGAACAGGTAGACAGCGTTAACAGCATGTCTAAAATGAAAAAGTTCCTCTCAAAAACTCATGTCCAAACCGAAACACTGGTGGATGAAACGGGTAAAAGGATGGAAACTATAGAGGATACCGTAAGGGTCTTGATGAAAACTCATTTTCCGACTGGTAATGCTGAACCAACAGAGGAACAGTTACAGAATGAAAATGTATTGCATCAAGTACCTATTACGGATATAACAGATGGTATGGTTAAAGAAGCGATAAAAAGATTTTCTCCCTTTAAGGCTGCGGGACCGGATGGAATATTTCCAGCACTTCTGCAGAATGAGGTGGATCTGGTATCAACTCATCTGGCTGGAGTGTTCACTGCATGCCTAACCCATTCGTATACCCCAAAAAACTGGCAGGAATCAAGGGTGGTCTTCATACCAAAGCCTGGCAAGTCGAGTTATACAACCCCAAAGGCTTATCGACCCATTAGCCTTACTTCTTTCCTGTTAAAAACAATGGAGCGAATAATTGATAACATGGTCAAAGGTAAAATAGCGGATGACAGGCTAAAATTCAAACAACACGCCTATGTCAAAGGAAGATCAGTGGAAACAGCTCTGCATGGTCGTTGTGCACCACATAGAAGAGTCCTTCAGTAAAGAAATGTATACACTTGCTGTTTGCATAGACATTGAGGGCGCATTTAGCAACGTACAGACCGATACACTTATCCAGTCCTTAGACGAGTTTCAGGTTGACCGGGCGCTGAAAAACTGGATCAACAATATGCTAAGGAATAGGTGGATTATTTGTGGGTCATATGACGTAAAAATTAGAGACAAGGTAAATCGTGGAATACCTCAGGGGGGCATTTTATCGCCTCTTCTATGGGTTACGACGATACACAGTCTCCTAAAAGCCCTCACCAATGAAGGACTTAAACCAGTCTGTTATGCAGACGACGTTGTAATACTTCTAGGGGCTTTCATCCAAATCTATTATGCAGAAGAGCTGAAGAGGCACTAAACATAGCATATAACTGGGCACAACCAAGGGGATTAAATGTTAACCCAGACAAAACAGAAATATGTCTATTTACAAGGAAAACGAAGATCCCACGTTTTACCCCGCCTCGATTCCAGAATAAGACAATTGCTATAACTAAAAATGTAAAATACTTGGGAGTAATCTTGGATCAGAAACTGTACTGGAAAGATCATGTTGAAGAAAGAGTTACAAAGGCCCACAGATGTTGGTCGTTGTGCAGAAGAGCTATAGGTTTAAAATGGGGACTACGTCCAAATATGAATCACTGGCTTTACATGAGCGTGATTAGACCAATAATCACCTACGCCTGTGTAGTGTGGTGGACATCAATGGACAAGAAGTGCAACGTAATACCTTTGCAAAAAATTCAACGTATGTGCTGTCTAGGCATAAGCGGGGCATTTAGAACTGTACCAACAACAGCGTTGGAGACTATACTGCACATCCAACCAATAGACATCCGTATAAAGTATGAGGCAGCCCTCACAGCAAGACGTCTACAAGTGATGGGTGAATGGATAAATCGAGACCACAAGTCGTACCATCAGAAGATTTTAGAATATCTAGTTGGTCACATTCAAACGCCAGAAATCTCGGACCGCATTCCTGAAGTGCGGCTTACAGCTACCTGTGATACGTTTGTGCCAGACAGACGCTCCTGGGAAAATGGAACTTTGGCCCATGTGCCAGTGGGAACCAGCTGCTACACGGATGGGTCCACGCTAGGAGGAAGGACGGGTCTGGGACCTTTTATTGTTGAACCAGATGTCGAACTTCACTTCCGCCTCCCTGACCACAACACGGTATTTCAAGCAGAAGTTCGAGCAATCACGGAGTGTGTAAACTGGCTCAGTAACACGACAAAGCCTAAACATGCCAACATCTTCACAGATAGCCAAATGGCGATTAAAGCAATAACATCGGAAAGGGTCAAATCCAGAACTGTGTTGGACTGTAAAAGAACGATAAATGATTACTCAGCCCATGGTCAATTGCGTATTTGCTGGGTACCAGGACACAACGGAGTGATTGGAAATGAACGGGCAAACAACTTGGCTTCAAAGGGCAGAGAACTTCGAGTAATAAACTTGAAAAATTGGAAACCTTTCGAAGCCACGAAAAATGAGTTGAAGCACTGGGCAGTGATGGCTCATAAAACTATGTGGAATAGCGCAACAGTAGGAGCAACTGCAAAGATACTGTGGGGTGACCCAAATGAAAAGAAAACAAGAAGTCTTCTGAAACTAAACAAGATCGATATTAGTAAGATGATGAGTGTTGATGATGACGGCTTTCACACATGCAAGATCCCAACATTTCGGGTCCGACATATTACCAGACTTGACTCATCTCAGAGAATATGACTGGAAGATACTGAGAAAATTCGTGTCTAGTACCGATTTTCTGTAACTCGTGAGGTATAAAAAGATCATAAATAAGGAGCGCACAACAGGCCGAACCACTGGCTTAAGTGTATGTCCATGGACATGAGACGTTTAAACGTCTCCTCTCTTCAACCTAACCTAACCTAACCTAATGTGTCAGGAGCTTGGATTTAACATTTCCTTAAATTGTAATTGTCATTTTCAGTAATGCATAATAAACTTACCATATTGATTTTTAATGAAAATAACAATTATATTTATGTATTGGCCTCATTATGTGTCCGCATATAGTGGACGAATTTCACTGCATTAGATACGGACATTTGTTCATTTAACATTTTCCATCCAATAAATCATGTACTCATATAGCAGTTCAAAGGGGTCGCTCACTCTTTATGTTTGTTTTTGTTTTTTTTTTTTTAACCCACTTATGTTTATTTTAAAATTCAATATATAACATTATCGCATGCTGTTCATATTTGTTATAAAAACAAAAAATAACAAATATGTCAATAACATTATTATTCACACAAATAAACGAAGTAAGGGAAAATTTAATTAAATTTAACAAAACAGAGCAAAATCAAAAAAATTTAGTGGATTGCTGTGATAAAATATCTAAAAAAATAAACTAAATTCCAATCTATTTAATCTATTAAATTTCTTTGTATTATGTCGATGTAATAAATTTGTGATTATTAAAGTTAAAATAGTAAATAATTTTTTCCAAAGGGGTCCGCGCTCGGAGTGTTTCACCAATGTTTATGGGCATCAAAACACCCTCGAAAAATGTGTCATCAGTTTTTGTCATCAACAGCTAATTCAGACTTGGTGATAACGCTTAATTATATTTGGCAATAACGTAGCTAAGAATATGCTGAAAAAAGTTTGTTAACATTTTATGGAAAAAAAATTGTTCTACTCTTTTTTTTGGAAAAATTATATATTTTGTTTTCAGCGTAACTTGCAGGGACTCCTAAATTTTTTCTAACAATATTTGACAAAAGACAAAGCCCAGACAAATCTGAACAACTTTCGTAAACATATCAATAAAATCTGAACGTGTCTGTGCTCCCTAAATAGCTCACATATACCACATTGTACCTCAAAAATGTAAGTACGAGTATGTCACTATTTTGTAACTCTAAAACAAAAATAAGTTTGTATGGCCCCTGTAACATCGCACTGGTACAGGGAATTATGAGTTTGTGCATTTGTTTGTAACACCCAAAAAGAGAAAAGATAGACCTATAGTTTATTACACCGATCGACATAGAATCACTTTTGAGTCGATTTAGCCATATATTGTGATCAAAGTACATGTCGCAATCATTGTCCGATCTCAACGCAACTTTGCATATATCTTTTTTTGGCCCAAGGACGATCCCTCTTTAATTTGGTTAAAATCAGTTCAGATTTACATACAGCTCACATATATATGTACCTCCGATTTGGCATATAAGCAACATATTTTAACGGATCTTTATAAAAGTCGACAGAGAGAAGTCTCTTGATACACTTAGATGTAATACTAAATTTGAGGAAAATCGGTTCAGATTTAGATATAGCCCCGGTATATATGATATATCCGATTAGAAAGAAATTCGTCACCATAAAGGTTTCTTATAACATGAAGGAACATTACCAAATTTGGGGAAAATCGGTTCAGATTTAGATATAGCCCCCGCATATACTCGTATGTTACACCCGATTTGATATGTTAGCGCTGTTGAAACTGTATTTTATATCCTATCAGTACGAAATTCGGCACAAAAAGGTTTCTTATTATACGAAGGAACATTACCAAATTTCGGGAAAATTGGTTCAGATTTAGATATAGCCGCGGTATATATGTTATATATACCGGTATATATTTTATATATACCGCGATACCTACATTTCTGGTAGATTAGAGTCAACTGGAGATGTTCTCTCTCCTGTACTATGGAAATGAAAAATATTCTACTTTCTCTGGATGAGTGTTAAGGTTATTGCATATGCATCTTTGACATAGTAATAGAATACATTTTAGAGATCTATTAGAGACATTCTACAACTGCAAGGTGGGCTTCCGATAATGGTCTTGGTGTGAGCACGACCAAGAAAGAACTAGTTCTTTTCAGCAGGAGATATCAGGTAGCAACAGTTGCACCAGTCTTCTCTGTGGCATAGACTTTCCCTCCACATAAAGTTCAAAATATTTAGTTATTTTACTGGACAGTTAAACATTTCAGAAAGAGCAAAGAAGGCTGTGGAAGCGCTACGTAGCTGTGAAAGGGCAAAAGGAAAACGCTGGAATCTGAATCCGCATAAAGTTAGTTTGATGTATACGGCAGAAGTCAGACCGATAGAACAGTACGGTATTGTCCATGATATAGGAGATTCGTGAATTACTATACAGACGGTTCCAAACTCAGCAGCAAAGTGGACTTGAGCTACCCATTGCGAAAAGAAAATTACTGCCTGAAAAATTACTAGTGTTTACCAGGCAGAAATCCCAACGATTTTCGAGGTAGCCGAATTTCTGAAAATTAATGTTCTAACCAAAGTAGGTATCAATAATTTCTCTTATAGTCAGGCTGCTATCAAGTCTCTGGAAACAATATTCCTGAATTTTAATGAGATTGCTGATCCGTACATCAGTCACCTGATTTCGGTGCCGGAGCACATGCCAGGGAACTGCAAAGCATATTAACTTGATGAACTTGCAATACTAGGTACTACCTTACACGCTCCGGGTGAACTGGAATATTTTGGGTATGTCTCTACAGCGTTGGCACTTTAGTTCTTTTTTAAAAAAAATCTGATTGGAACATGCCTGGAAAGAGTTGAATATACAAACGCGTTTGCTTAGGTAGAATCCTACATTTATGATTTGTGGGTATCTATATTTTTCTGATAGGCCTGACTGATTGTAAAATGAATTCCTGAATTAAAAACTACTCTCGAGAGTCGCGGATCTCTAAACGAGATGGCTGAACAGTTCGAGATATAGCTGATATGGATGCCGGTTCACAGAACATTCCAGGGAACTGCAAAGCATATTAACTTCCAAGACTAGGACCTACCTTACACGCTCCAGGGCATGCCTCTTGCGACAAGCGAGCTCATCTTAGAAGATAGTGCCCTTATTGCAACAAATAACAAGTGGTCACTAGTTAGGACCGAAAGATGCCTTTTTGGTCCTAAAAAATAAGAAGAGCATCGCTTCGTAAGTTGTTTTAAAACTTACGATAAAACAAGTAAGAAAGTTCAGTCGGGTAAACCGACTTAAGACTCCCCTCACCTTGAGTCCCAAAAATATTCGTAAATTTATTTATTTTTTTGTTTTAATTAAATTATTAGCAATTTAATTGCATTTAATAACTTTAAAGTCTGTACTGATATAAAAGTTAAAAGCTGTTTACTTTTGGTACAAAATGGTAAATTTGTGTGGGATGTACCAAAAGGGGCGTGACTATCAAAGCATTACACCGCAAAAATGTCACTGCTATTAAAGTAAAAATTTGTGTGGGAGGTACAAAAGGGGCATGCCAATAACGGCCACATTTCTCTAGACTCTAGGTACTATAAAAGCATTACACTCTATAAAATTTAAAGTATTTGTTTGCACTGGTATTAAAGGTAAAAGCTGTTAACTTTTGGTACAAAAAGGTCCATTTATGTACTTTTCTTTGGTCTCTAGGTCTTATAAAAGGATTACACTGTACAAAATTTCAAGCATTTTTATGCACTGGTATTAAAGTTATAAGCTGGTAAGTTTTGGTACAAAATGGTCCATTTGTGTGTGAGGTACCAAAAGGGGCGTGCCAATAGCGCCCACTTTTCTCTGGACTCTAGGTACTTTAAAAGCATTAAACTGTACAACATTACAAGTATTTGTATGAACATATATAACAGTTAACTTTTGGTGCAAAATGGTCCATTTGTGTGGGAGGTACCAAAAAGGGAGTGGCCACTTCGCCCATTTTTCTTGACGTGTTAGCAACTAACATACTAATGTGTGCAATTTCACAAGATTCGAGTAAGCAGTATATAAGGTATTAAAGAATCAAGATTTCACTAAAAGTTAACCCTTGTGGGGAAGGTACTAGAAGAAGTGGTCCAATATGGCCCATCTTCGAACTTAGCCGGAGATAGAGAAAAATATTACTGCATACCAAATTTGAAGTAAGTCGGGCTCTCCTTTCGAGAGTTATCGTGCGCACCATCCAGCAGACAGGCACACAGCCAGACAGACAGACGGACGGAAGGGACATTGCTCAAATAATTTAAAATGACCAAAAACGTATTTCCGCCGAACATACTTAGGTCTTAGGTCACTCCTTCGATGTGTTACACTTTTGGCTCGTAGCAAATGATATATAACCTCCTCTCTAAGGTGATAAATATAAAACGCGGTCACGAAGTGTGCCGCTCTTAATGTCTAGTAAAAGATAATCAGTAGTATATACTTCGTATAAAATTGTAGTGATCATTGGCCACCGATTACTATTAGTGCTGTGTACATCTTTATTTGCATGGAAATTTTAAAACCTTGGAAATTATTTTTTTTAGTTTTTCATAACTAATTGTGTGAGCGATAATACTGTGCAGCAAGAAAATCTTTTCCGAACGAGACCAATTGGACATTATAATAAACTACTAGTATACCCCCAAAGGGGTTTTCGTAGCCTTTTTTTTTTTTGTTTTATAGCCTTTTAAAGTTGTACTATTTTTAGTCAAAGTGTAATTTAGCGGGGAAAAAAAACACCATGACATCCGAAATGACCCAAAAATGCATAAAAAGATCAGTGGGGCAACATGCGCTGGATACTTGGCCCTCAAAAATGGACCTATGTTAGGCCCACACATACATATATAAGAAAGTCCCCGGAGGTCCAAAACCACATAAAGTATACAATTTTATAAATTAAAATATTTGAGGCCTAAAATATTCAATTCCAATTGTTTAATAAATAAATGCATTGATTCACTTCATTGGATTACATATACAAATATTGTGACTTTTTTGTATCTACGGAACCTTTTTGGACCTCCAAATTTTAAGACCCGATCACCGCGACTGAATTATCTTCTATTTTGGACTATTGTTAACATTTCTTTTCATTTAAATACAATTTCGCGTATCTGTGGGCTTTTGGGCACTTTTTTAAGGCAATTGGAGCTTATTTTTTGCATTTTGTGAGTAACTTCGGTGGCGGTTGCGTTTTTTTCTTGTTTTGGCCGCTATAGTGCACATTTGCCCGGAAATTTCAAAGCGCTATAAAACATTCGAGCTAACTTTGCAAAACTCTTTGGGGGTTTCGGTATACTAGTGGTGTACTATCATGTCCAATTGGTTTCGTTCGGGAAAGATTTGATGACCCAAAATTTATTGCACTGTGTAATCAGAGGCCATGAAACTAATTCTATATGTGTGTAAAGAACCTGCTAACATTCAATATGCAAATTTTTAGACATTTTATATGTTTGTAAAATGCACTTAAAATTTAAATCGTATAATCTTGCGTAACTATAAATTGCAAGGATGGATTGACATCAATTGACAATTTTCATTATTATTATAAGTAAAAACCAGTAAGGAAAGGCTAAAGGCGGGCGGTGCCGACTATATAATACCCTACACCACTCTCGTAATATTGAATAACTCTGATATATAAATTTTGTAATTCATATATAAATTGTTTACATAAATTTACTTTTGGAACATTTTATACTTAAATAATACCCTGTACCACAGTGTGGTGTAGGGTATAAAAACGATTGGATCTAAAGAGCCAAATCGGATGAAACATATATATGGGAGCTATAGCTAAATCTTTACCGATTTTCTTCAAATTCGGCAATGTTGGTTCATGGATCAAGAAAATCTACCATTCTAAATTTCAAAATGATTGGATGTCAAATACAGCTTCTACAGGACTAAAGGGCCAAATCGGACGAAACATATATATGGGAGCTATAGCTAAATCTTAACCGATTTTTTTAAAATTTGGCAATGTTGGTTCATGGATCAAGAAACTCTACCATTCTAAATTTCAAAACGATCGGATGTAAAATACAGCTTCTATAGGACTAAAGGACCTAATCGGACGAAACATATATATGGGAGCTATAGCTAAATCTTAACCGATTTTCTTCAAATTCGGCAATGTTGGTTCATGGATCAAGAGACTCTACCATGCTAAATTTCAAAACGATCGGATGTAAAATACAGCTTCTATAGGACTAAAGGGCCAAATCGGACGAAAGATATATATGGGAGCTATATCCAAATCTGAACCGATTTCAACCAAATTCAATAGCGATCTTAACAGCCGCGAAATACTCTAAACTGCAAAATTTCAGAACGATCGGAGTGAAATTGCGACCTGTAGTCGACGAACAACTTTACATGGACAGACGGACGGACGGACAGACATCGTTAAATCGACTCAGCTAGTGATTCTGAGTCGATCGGTATACTTTAAGGTGGGTCTAGCTGTGTTATTTTCAGGTGTTACAAACATCTGCCGTGAAACAAACTTATAATATATATATATATATAATTAATAAATTAGATATCATTGTATAAAATATGCAATAAACAATTGATTTTCCAAGGCGCGTTTTGCACACATATTTTTAAGAGTGTAGCTGAATAGTACCCTCAGATTAACGAAATTTGAACAGTTGGGACCAAATAATATAATTCTTTCTGATATTTAAAGTGTCGATTAAGAGTTAAAAACCTATATGGGGTGTTGAATAGGATACATTCAAATTTCCAGTTTGTGGTCAGTGCAGAAGCGATCAAAAATATGTTCATACCGTTTGAATTTTTGAGAGCATCTGATATAATTTTCAAGAGTTCGATGGACTTTTAAGTAGACTAATCGTAAATAACAAAAATTATTCTAAAGTTTCAGTTAGAATTGTAACATCAGTTACAATTGCCTAAATTTTTGGTTTTCGGGTTATCGTCGCACCGAACAGACATAATAGCTGAAACTATCTTAAGATAGCAGAAACTATCTTAAAATTAGAAAATTTAATATTGTTTTTCTTTGACAAGTCGGCTTTTAGACCTAACAAATTTTACAAATTATTTTTTTGGTAGTGAGAGCTAACTATTATCATACTAAAATTTAAATCAGCTTACCAAGACTTGGATCACAGTGTTAAAAGACAACCTGGAAAATGCAGGGTATTTAAATGCTAGTGCAGGGTGGCCCAAAATTACCGAAGGGGTTTGAATTCCTTACAACTTTTATAAAATATATTTTTTTTATTTCTTTTCAGTATTTTAAACTTAGGGAACTTAAAATGTAAAATGCAACAATATCATAACTACAAGGTGGCTTACAATTATGGAAAGAGTTTGAATTCCTTATAACCTTTTTAATATATATATTTTTTCAGTATTTTGTAAAAAGACTTGGGAAATTTAAAAGGGAACAGTATACCAGTGAACGAGTACGAATATGCGAAGCAGAAAATGGCCACTGCTTGCGAGATACAATCTTTCCTAATTAAATTAAATACATTTTCCGTTAATATATTATACTAGTTGGACCAGGTCCACTTCGTTGCCCAAGATTTCAGATTTCCGACCCGTTTTTGGACCAATCACGAAGTCTGCCACCAAATATATTTACACAAAATAACAGCACTCTCGCTAACAAATTGTTCCAGATATATCAATTTCAAAATATACCTCATATGGCGGGGTCACGCCCTTTGGTTCAATCCCGCCCATTTTTGGATCAATCACGTAGACCGCCACCAGATACATATACACAAAATTACAGCACTCTCGTTTACAAATTGTGAGAGATATCTCAGTTTCAAAATTTAGCTTATATGGGCGGGGTCACGCCCATTGGTCCGATGCCGCCCATTATTGGACCAATGACACAGACTGCCACCATATACACAAAAATACAGCACTCTCGCTAACAAATTGTGCAAGAATCTCAATTTCAAAATTTGGCTTATGTGGGCGGTGCACACGGCCACTTGATATATCGAAAATTCAAGTACTCAAATTTTCACCACACATGTACTTTCTGCGAACATTTAAAGATCGGTCCAGCCGTTTAGACGTCTATACAAACAAACCAACAAACAAACACACATTCTCTTTTATATGTATAAATTAATCGACTTAAAATTCTTAGACGATTTACCCATGCCTGTCGGTCCGTCAGATGTAATCACTCTACAATCTATAACACTTGGGCTAGGTGGCTGAAATTTGGTACATATACTTATTATATCTGCAGGTATGTTGGGATTTGAAAATCTTTTTTATATACAATATATTTGGAGAAATTCTTCAAGGAAAATTTTATTTGTATTTAAACATATACTTTATTTGAAAAAATTTGTGCATAAATATATTTTGTTGTGGTATATTACCATATGCGTTCAAAATAAATTTTATTGATTTTGTTAAATTCAGTCATTTTGGTTTGAGACAATATGTTTCAGTTACATTGTGTATGTTGCAAAATGTAATAGGAACATGGATTGCATTAAATTTTATTATTGGAAAAATATTTGGATATGGAGCAAATCATGAAACGATCCTTTTTGTTTAATTAAATTATTCTTTACGAACGCTGACATTTTTAGGCCGCAAATTCTTTAGCTAAACTCTTCACATAAAAATGTGGTATTAATGGCTTAAAATTGCTTTTTTAAAAGCTACATCTACACGGGGACTGCATCAAAATAAAATTTTATTTGTATAAATTTTATTGAGATGAATTCTTTCCAAAATATAAGTAGAGTACAAACTGCAAAATTTCAGCTAAATTTCTTACGAATTTATGGCTTAAATAAGCCTTTTTTGGAGCGACATCTATAGGTGGACTATAACAAAATTTTAACTGATTTTTACTGCCATGAATTCTTGTCTTAATTAAATACAAACTACAAAGATTCAGTTAAAATGCTTAGAAAATATGGTATTTATGGCGTAAATACGTATATTTTTGAGCAACCTCTATAGGGCGACTACATAAATATGGACCGATTTGCAAAATTTTTGCTGTGATTAATTCTTTTCTTTTTTTCTGCTAAATTGCTTAAAAAATTGGTATCTATGGCTCAAAAACCGTATTTTGGAGCAACCTCTATAGGGAAGCTATATCAAAATATTGACCGATATGTCCCGTTTGCAATCCCAAACAATCTGCAATATATAAGAAATATTTCTACTAAATTGGATCAACCTAGTTCTATTATTACGGACTGCAGCGTGATTACAACAGACGGACGGACGGACAGACGAGCATGGCTAAATCACCTTAGAATTTTACGACGATTAATAATATATATATTTTATGGGGTCTCAGATCAATATTTAGAGGTGTTACAAACGGAGTGACAAAATGAATATAGGGTATAAAAATACAAAAAATTTTAGCGAGTTTTAATTGCTTAGTAGAACTGACTGCAGTTTCGATAGACACCACTCTATCATCTTCAGAGTTCAATAGCAATTGTTTAATTTTATTTTTTTGTTCCAGCCGATTTTTGTTTTTTCTTTACTGGTTTGTGAATGCTATAATAAAAAAGGCCCATTTTAAGTCACAGGGACCCCAAAAAATTGTCAAAAAAAAATTACACAGTGTGCTAACTTACATTCTCATGTAGTTAAAAAACCCAATATTTTTATTATTCGTGGATGTCGTGGATGTCGCCTTAAACTGCATAAAATTTAAACAGAAAAATTGTTCTTTATTGTTAACGAAATAACATAAAATTGCTTTGACATAATTTCATACTATTATGATTGAATCAATCTATTGTAAAGAAATCTATTTAGCGTAATGTGTAGATAGAAAATTGATTTAAAATTGTTTCATTTATATTCCAAACAACAATTTGCATATTTGATTGTGGCTATATTTAATTCCGCAAATCGTAATTTTTTTAAATCATTCAATTTAGTTCTGCTTTTAAATTCAATTCAAGTTTGTTGTATGATTTTGGTTGTATGATTTTGGTTGCGCATAAAAAAAATTAACCAATTTTTATTTTTTTTTTGATGCAGTTATGAAACAATATTCAATAATATTATTAAAATAAATATAACAGACCCAAACAAACGCAGACAACCATAAATACCGAAAAGACCCTTTCGAACTCCACTCGATTAATTGATTGGAAAATGTTAAATTAACAAATGAGTTTTTGCGAAGGATTAAATGAATAAAAATACATTCGCAAAAGAGAGGATGCTTAATGAGGGGGGACTAAAGTTAATGTGTAACATTTTAATTTTTATTAAAAATTAATATGGTAATGAAATTCAAATTAATTGCAAAAGTAATACTTTCGTGCGAAAACAAAAAAAAAATACTCGTAGTGAGCAATTAAAAAAGAAGGATGTTGTTAGTGCTGTGATTTGCAGAGAGGCAGGAATATTTTGAAAATGGTGTATTTTTCAAACCTTAGATGCAAAATTGTCAAACATGTCGAGCCTTAAATGCCAAAAACACGTAAGCGAACCATGATTTATCTGAAAGTTTTGAGGGAAATCATTTACATATGCCAAATGAGGCTCGATATGTTGTGTATGACACTAGTCAGATCAAAAAACAACAACTGAACCGATTTTCTCTGGATTTGGAAGTATCCCTTCATAAATTAAGAAACCTCTTTGTGTAGATTTTTTTACTGATCGGATATAAAATACAGATTGTACAGCGCTTACATGTTAAATCGGGGGTAACATATATATGGGGGCTATATCTAAATCTGAACCGATTTCCTTCAAATTTGGCAGTGTTAATTAATGTAATGAGAAACCTCTTCTGACAATTTTTTTTACTGATCGGATTTAAAATACAGTTCTACAGCGCTAACATGTCAAATCGGGGGCAACATATACATATATGGGGGCTATATCTAAATCTGAACCGATTTCCCTCAAATTTGGCAGTGTTAATTCACGTAATGAGAAACCTCTTTCTACCAATTTTTTTACTGATCGGATATAAAATACAGTTTCTACAGCGCTTACATGTCAAATCGGGGGTAACATATATATGTGGGCTATATCTAAATCTCAACTGATTTCCCTCAAATTTGGCAGTATTAATTCATGTAATAAGAAACCTCTTTCTGCCGAATTTCGTACTGATCCGATTAAAAATACACTTTTTACAGCGCTTACATGTAAAATCGGGGGTAACATATATATGGGGGCTATATCTAAATCTGAACCGATTTTCTCCGAATTTGGCAGTATTCCTTCATGTATTAAGAAACCTCTTTCTGCCGAATTTCAAACTGATCGGTTATAAAATAAATTTTTTACGGCGCTTACATGTGAAATCTGGGGTAACGTATATATGAACCGATTTCTTCCAAATTTAACAGTGTTCATTAATATAATAAGAGACCTCTTTCTGCTGAATTTCATACTGATCGGTTATAAAATAAAGTTTTTACAGCGCTTACATGTCAAATCGGGGCTAAGATATAGCTAAATCGACTCATGTCGATCGGTATAATAAACAATGGATCTATCTCTTCTCCGTTTGGGTGTTACAACCAAATGCACAAAGTCATAAATTTAAAAAATGCCAGGTGTGTAATGAAATCATTATTTTGCGGTACATTCTAATGATCTCACTATTCAGCGGGTTCTATCTACTTATATATGGGTAATTCCCCCAAAAGGTCTACCGTGATCAAAAAAATTAAAGTTATTAGAATCACATTAATGTAATTTATTATTAAACAAAAATATTCAAATTTTAATAAATTGAAAAGATTTCTCAAGTATTTACTCAATATATTAATAAAAAAAACATTTGGGAAGTGGCAGATGGTAGTTTTGGTTTATTTACACATTTTTATTGCACATTTCTTTAAAATTTATCTCGTAAATAGGGAGGCATATGTAAAAAGAGGCTAATTACAAATAATCTTTCTAAGAGCAAAAGTAATCTTAAATAAAAGTGTCGATGCAAAAGGAGTGAGCAATAACGGTACTTTTTGGCTTAACTCTACTACAAATTCTATTGTCACGTTCGACACCGACAAGAAGCATTAGTTATCAGTAGACCAAAAATATTAAAAAACAAAGTGCATTAAACTACTGATACAAATAGAATTTGTATAAAATACCAATATTCAAAAAAATCAGTTTAAAAAATTATATAGAATTTTTTCAGTACCCATTTGAAGTTTGTCACGTTCGACACCGTAAGTGTAAAGTTAAACCGTCCGCCCGTCCGTCCGTGTGTTGTAATCACGCTACAGTCTACAATAATTGAGCTAGATGACTGAATTTGGTGATATAGCTACAGGTAACTTGGAATTGAAAATGGACACTATTGGTCCATTTTTTGATATAGCCCCCATATATACCATCTCCCCGATTTGACTAAACCCCATAGAGACCGCCTGGGCTAAAGGCGTCATAGATGCTTCTAAGGCCAATGAGTCGGCTGAAAGAGCCACAAATTCAGCTGTGTTAACGGCTAATAAAGTAAAACGAATCAGATCACCTGATGAACCCCTGCCTTCGAAAAAGGCAAGAGGCCCTAATGTCACCATCAACAGGACACTTCAATGAAGTGGCGAAGGAGAGTCTAGTGATGGCTGTTATAGACAGAAGTAGTGAGGATGGATCCATCCTCAAGGACAAATGGAGTCATGTACAATCAGCCATTATGGCTCATTACCTCGATGTCCGTAGAGAAATGCCGGGCAAACCACCAATCTGCAACGATGCAGGATGGCATCAGGGGAGAGTAAAGCTCTTATATTTCGGTGATGCCAGATCAGTAGACCTGTATAAGGCTGCTCTGAGTCGAGCGGGTGAGGTGTGGCCGGGTGCCCAGTTGGATGTTGTCGAAAAAAACAACATCCCTAGTCACCCTAGAGCCATCACCTGGGTTACAGAAGAGCCCTCCAACCCGGCTGACATCTTAGAAATAATAAAAGATTCCAATCCTGGTCTGCCGGCCCATAATTGGAGAATCAGCAAGGTGGGTGAGGCGGATGGTAAAAAGCGGCAGGTCAATCTTATCCTAAACGCTGAATCCACCTCCCATATACAAAGTGCGAGTGCAACCCTACAATATGGCTTCGAGACTATAGTCTTGAAGATATACAAGCAGGATATAGCTCCCACTGCAGAAGGTGAGTCGTCCACCGTGGCACTTTCTGAAAGTGCGGAGGTACCCATGCCTATTATTTCTGGTGACTCCAACTCTAACAGAAGATCTGCAACGTCCTTCTCTGAGGACAAAAGCTCTACTTCGGAAACAGAGAGGCTGAGGGGAGTGTCCGGACTCTTTGACGCATCTGGCGGGGACACGCTTCTCGACGATACGGACGAAGAGTTCGATAACACCCTTGTCGGGGTGGATGTTAATCTGTCAATTACCAATGATGGCAAGAATTCTACAGATTAACCTCCATCACGCTAAAGCAGCCTCAGCGGCTCTATTGCTGCGCCTGTCCACAGGCGCAGTAGACATCGTCCTGATACAGGAGCCCTTCGTAGTGGGAGGAAGAGTGTGTGGTATTAGGACACCCAACTTTAAACTGCTTGTGGCCAACTGTGAAGGCACTCCAAGAACCTGCATTTTGGCCAGGAAAGATCTAAGTATCTTTCTCCTGACTAATTTAAGTGGTAAAGACCAAACAGCTGCTAGCCTGGAGATCGGTAATCGCATATATTGGGTGGTCTCCAGCTACTTGCCTTATGAATCTGTAGTACCGACTGCTCTATTCAGGGAAGTAGTAGAAGAAGCAACGTCTGACGAGCTCGAGCTGATTATTGGCGCAGACACGAACGCTCATCATACTATCTGGGGTAGTACGGATATAAACAATAGGGGTGATTCGCTTCTTGACTTTATTCTAACTACCAACCTTAGTATTTGTAACATAGGTAATAAACCGACCTTCACAATTAAGACAGACAAGAAGTACTCGACGTAACGTTTGCTACTGACCGGCTGTCAGACAAAATTATTGGGTGGAATGTACTGGACGACCACTCATTCTCAGATCACCATTATATTGAGTTCAAACTCGCGGAAAAAGCGCCTAGACCCGCCGTCCACAGAAATGTAAGGAAGACAAAGTGGCATCTGTATGAGAAGAATTTCCAGAAAGTCCTCAACTCTAAACTTCTGTACGAACCGAATGACAAAGCCGGTCTGGATAATCTGGTCGATCATATCACCATATCATTCAATAGATCCCTTGAAGAAGCCTGTCCAAAAACAAGGTACAAGGGTAAAACTAAACCCCAATGGTGGACTTCTGAGCTAACGGCTATGAAAAAGACCTGCAACAAGCTATTCAATAAGGCTAAATCTACTGGGGTCGCTAATGATTGGGATGCCTATAAAGAGCAACTCAAGATCTATAAGAAGGAGCTTAGAAAGGCGCAAAGGCGCTCTTGGTATACCTTCTGTGGTGAAGTGGAAAAGGTCTCCGACGCCGCTAGGCTGAGGAAGATATTATCTGCTTCACCCTGTACAGTGGGATATTTACAGGATGAGGCAAATAACTGGACCAAAAACAGCGAGCAGTCGCTCAATGTACTGCTCGACACACATTTCCCGGGGAACTCTGTAACAGAACCCGAGGATCAGCAGGACCAACAAGAGTGCGAGTGGGCTGCGAGCGTCGCTAGCTTCTTGACTGAGAGATCCAGAATAAGCTGGGCTATTAACAGCTTTGAGCCCTTCAAGTCACCTGGACCAGATGGCATCACTCCAGCAGAAATGCAGAAAATGTTAAAGTACATTATGCCCTGGCTGGAGAAAATTTATGTAGGCTGTATCAGGCTTTCATACGTCCCGAATCGATGGAGGGATACCAAAGTGGTATTCATACCTAAAGCGGGAAAGATATCACACACTAGGCCAAAAGACTTCAGACCAATTAGCCTATCCTCGTTCCTATTGAAAGGTCTGGAAAGACTTTTAGATCATTTCATTAGGGAAAACCTGGATACAAAACTCCTGTCGGGGAACCAACATGCTTACAATAAGGGCAAGTCTACAGAATCAGCCCTGCACGAACTTGTGAGCACTATCGAATCGTCCCTGCATTTCAAGGAATTCACCATGGTGGCATTTCTTGACATAGAAGGGGCTTTTAACAACATTCACTCAGATGCGGTAATTGCGGCACTCTCACATCTAAATGTTAACACTAGTTTGATTAGACTAATTCAAAGTCTGCTCACCGGAAGACGCATAACAGCATGTCTAGGGTCCACAACTCTAACAAGGTATGTAAACAGAGGGACCCCGCAAGGAGGAGTACTGTCTCCACTAATTTGGAACCTAGCGGTGAATGAAATCCTGCTAGATCTAGAACGTTGTGGCTGCAAGGTCGTGGCATATGCGGACGACGTGGCAATCGCAGTGAGTGGCAAATTCGTAAACGTCCTCAGAGACATCCTACAGGTGGCTCTGAACAAGTTGGCTAGATGGGCCAGAAGCAGCGGTTTGGGCGTTAACCCTAACAAGACAGAATTGGTTCTCTTTACTAGGATGAATAATGTCCCACATGTGGACCCTCCACCTCGGATAGATGGAACAGATCTAGTCTTTTCTGAAAGTGCAAAATTTTTAGGAATAATTCTAGATAGGAAAATGTTATTTAGACTTAACGTATTGGAACGTGTAAGGAAGGCCAACGTCGCCTTATATTCCTGCAAAAAGGCTGTAGGGTCGCGGTGGGGACTCTCTCCTAAAATCGTCCACTGGATATATATAGCAGTAGTTCGTCCAATACTGTTATACGGTATTGTGGTATGGTGGAATGCAACTGACAAACTAACCATTACCAACCTACTAAAAAAGGTTCAGAGAACTGCCTGCCTGAGCATAAGCGGAGCCTTAAGGACTACAGCGACCGAGTCTCTACAAGCCCTACTCCATATACTGCCGATTAATATTGTGGCGAGAGTTGCAACCAAAGCGGCAATAAGATTAAACTGCCTATCAATGTGGAGGTACAAGAACTATGGTCACATGAGGATATCAAAGTGTAGTGCTATGGTAACCGACCGAGTGGACTATATACCAACTGTGTACACCTTCGAGAGAAATTACATCACTATGATTCCCGCCAGAGATGAATGGGTCGGCAGAATACCAGGTAATAGAAACCATCTCCACTTTTACACGGATAGTTCGAATCTTGATGAAAAATTTGGTTTCGGAGTATACTGTGAAGAACCTAGTCTGGATATAGCTCACAGACTACCAGATACCTGCAGTGTCTATCAAGCCGAAATAATGGCAATATGGGAAGTCGCCAAGTGGCTGAGTCGCAACATAGTAACCAACACTGGCGTTGTCATTTGCTCGGACAGCCAGGCTGCCATCAATTCTCTGGAGGCAACATCCCTAAATTCACAAACAGCCCTCGACTGCCGCAGATCTCTTAACGAGATGGCTGAGCAGTTTAATATACACCTCATATGGGTGCCTGGGCATAGGGATATCCCGGGGAACTGTAAATCCGATGAACTTGCTAGGAAAGGGACGACATTACAAATTCTCGAAGAATTTGCATATATTGGTGCGCCACTATCCACGTGCAAGCTTTGGCTTAGGCAAGAGGCAATCAGGCAGTCCAACGAGAGATGGACAGAAATCGGCACCTGCAGGGTAGCTAGACAAATCTGGCCAGGGTATGACCTGAGAAGGTCAAAATATCTCCTCGCACTAGAGAGGAAACGATTGTCTACGTTAGTACAGGTTCTGACGGGACACTTCTTGATCGGCGAACACGCCAAAAGATTGGGTATTGACTCCAATGACTTCTGCCGAAGCTGTGGAGATGAGGAAGAAGTGGAGAGCATTGAGCACTTGCTTTGCGACTGTCCCGCTTTGAGTAAACGACGACTAGACATGCTGGGGTCGGCCTTTTTATCTTTCCAGTACTGATATTCGTACTATCGATAAATTTATATATCAAACAGGTTGGTTTCGATGAGGGGCATTTCAGCCCGTGGTAACCTAAACTGGTCTATGTGAGCTTGTAAAAAATACGGGTGCCACCCTAACCTAAACCTAACCTAAAACCACAAATGTCAACGGATCAGGCTGCAAATTGGTAACTGGTGTTTATTTACACCATCCATGGTGGATCGCATATGAATTGTTGTTTTATTTAAAAAATAGTCATGGAAAAAACGTCACGTTCCACATGTCACGTTCGAACCAACTTAAAAATTTAATTAAAAAAAACTACCAAAGATACTTCTATCAAACAAAGAGGATTCAAAAATTTTATTATTTCTTAACATTTTATAATTTTCATCTTTATCATTTTTTAAAGATGTTCACGAAAACTACTTATATTTTTGTCGCTTTCGAACCGCTCCATTATTTGTCCTTATTTTCTAATCAATATTTCGCCTGAAAAAGACTAAAACACCAGTGATAGTACTATTAACGATCTATAAGATAATGTAAAAGATGAATCTAAAATACATACGTTTTATTTTGTCCTTTTTATTACTTTGAATGTGTACAACGGTAACGTTCGACACCGTGGAATTGCCCATATATAAAAGAGAATGTTTGTCTGTTTGTTTGTATGTTTGTACAGACGTCAAAACGGCTGGACCGATCTTCTTAAAATTTTCACAGAATGTACATGTGCAAGGGGTGGTGAAAATAGGGTACTTGCATTTTCGATATATCAAGTGGGCATGGCCAAGCCCATATAAGCCAAATTGTGAAATTGAGATACCTCGTACAATTTGTGAGCGAGAATGCTGTAATCTGGTGGCAGTCTACATGATTGGTTCAAAAATGGGCGGGATTGGACCAGAGGGCGAGGCCTCGCCCATATAAGCCAAATTTGGAAACTGAGATATCTCGCAGAATTTGTGAGCGAGAGTGCTGCAATTTTGTACATATGTATCTGATAGAAATCGACGGGATTTGTCTAAATATAGGACCAATGTGCGCCCATATAAGCCAAATTTTGACAATGAGATATCTCCAATATATGTTAGAGAGTTTGCTGTAATTTTGTGCATATGTATCTGGTGGCAGTATACGTGATCGTGATTGAATTTATGGGATCTGAAATCTGGGGGGAGGTTCGATGTGGTGAAGCGGCTAGTATTGTGACCAAATAAATTTAATTTGAAAATCAACAATTTCAGTTTGGAACTTTCTATTCGGAAGTTCTAATTTTGGGCGACTCGTTCGAGCATATCGACTGGTATCTTGTGAATAACACACTAATGTTGGCTTCCAAAGCGTCAATCGCTGCTGGCTTATTCCTGAAGACCTCAGACTTTACATATTCCCAGAGAAAATAGTCCAAAGGTGTGATATCACGATCTAGGTTGCCAATTTACCGTAGCAAAATGTGAAAATAAGTCCTCACCAAAATGATTTCTCAACAAAGTCGTTGTTCCACGCGCAGTATGGCTGATAGCGCCGCACAGTGGGGTTGCTTTAAACATTTTTGTACAAAAATATACATCATTGAAAGTTGGCACAGAGTAATTTATTGCCTAAATTAAGACAAAACAAGTAAAAGCGTTATGTTCGACCATGCCGAATCTTATATACCCCACACCATGGATAGCATGTGACCTCACAAAATAACTCAAACCTAAAGAAAATAACACCGAAAAACACAAAAAAATATAGTAGATGAGAACAGTAGGAATAACAACAAATTAGATGCTATATACGAGTACAGGAGCTATATCTAAATATGGACCGATATCGCCCATTTTCAATCCCAAGTTACCTGCAGCTATAAGAAGTATCTATACCACATTTTTAGCCACTTAGCTCAGGTATTATAGTTTGTAGCGTGATTACAACAGACGGATGGACGGACGGACGGACATGGCCAAATCGTCTTAGAATGTTATGACGATTAAGAATATATATACTTTATGGGGTCTCATATCAATATTTAGAGGTGACCTCACAAAATAAGTACCCTCCTATGGTGGAGGGTATAAAAAATTGTTTTCCAAATATATATTTTCCTTCCATTCAAACATATTAATAAAGGCGATTTTTCCCCGTGCATGTTTTCAAAGATGGTGCCACTCATAAATTTAAAACTACTAAACCGAGTCTTTTGAAATTTTTAACACTATTTCTTTACATAATTTATGAGGTAACGCTGTCGATTTTTTCTTAAATTTTTTAATTATTTTTATTTAACAGTTGCCAATTAGTCGATTTTTTCTCGCAAAAATTGCATTTTTCACTTCAAAATGTTTCCAAAAATTGAAAAATTTAAATTTCGAAAGAACTCGATGGCGTTACCTGGTTATAACGCTTATACATATAACTAAATATATGTATTTCTTTTAATTTCCGATGTTCCGGTATCGAGCATTTACGCTTCCGCATAAATGCGGTCATTGGCATATTTTTTTATGAACATTTTACACAAGTTTTTTGAAAGTTATACTTTAATGTACCACTGGTTTCAATAAAAAAAATTAACCGCTTCGTCCAAAAAAATCATAAAAATGGATCGTTTCATGATTTGCTCAATATCCAGAGATTTAACTCCAATAAGAAGTATTAGTTCCTAAATTAAGAAAACTCTATTTGCCGAATTTCGTACTGATCGGATATAAAATACGGTATCTACAGCGCGTAAATGCCAAATCGTGTGAAACATATGTATGGGGGCTATATCTAAATCTGAAAGGATTTTCCCCGTATTTGGTAATGTTCATTAATGTAATAAGATATATCTCTCTGACCAATTTCGTACTGATCGTTATAGGGTATAAAGAAGGTTCTGTATTTCAATATTAACGGCATTTAAATTTTAGCAGTGAAAATATTTTACATGCACAAGCTACTGAATTGCATGCAAATTTTCATTAGTTTTCACTTTACAATATTTAGGTGACTTCACTAGAGTTTTTCTATAACAAAATATTATTTTTTGCGAAAACAAATTATAGATTTTTCTTATTGAAACACATATCTATAGAATCAATCGATTTTTGAAAAGTTATTGTCGAAAAATTGCTTTTTTGCATCCAAAATATCTATGTGGGGCATTACGATAATAATTTTGAATAATTGGCTTTGTTTCCGTTAACAAAGTGCTTAGCTGCATTTCCTCATCAAGGTTTCTTCCAAAGAGGAGTTGAAGATATTGAGCATAATAAACTAGATCTGAAACGGTAATGTTAAAACGTGGAGTATTGTTTTTCTTTCATAGATGAAGAATCGGAAGGAACAAACAGATTTTAGATTTTCCCCGAATTTGAAGTGTTCATTCATGTAATACGAAATCTCTTTCTACCGAATCGTACTGATCGGATAAAAAAAATACAGTTTCTACAACGTTTACCAAACTGAGTGTAACATATATATGGGGTTTATGTCTACACGTTGAAAAAAAATCGCTTCTGTAGTATATTGTCCCAAACATATTCGGCTTGAATCATATATATGTTTATGGTACACTCTAAATATATAATATTTGGTACACACAAAAATTATATATTTGGGAAGATGTTGTTCTAAATAAATCCTGGTTTTCACCCTAATACCTTTTATTTGGAATTTTAATTACGAAACAAAAATTTATTTAAATTTAAGTATTCCGAAAATATCGAACCTTAATTGTGTTAAGTTTTTCAGTAATTTAATGACAATTTTTTAGAAATTTTTAATTGAAATCGTATAATTTTTGATAACATTAATTTACTCGAAGGATTGAAAAAAATGCTGACATGAAATACCCAGAAATTTAAAATGAGTCCCTTAAAACAGAATGCAATGCTGCTAATGGTATTTTTGACTGGGAGAAATAATTCGAAACGAAGGAAAAATTAAAAATGAAATTAGAAAAATTCACCAAAGTGTTGAAAATCTTTCTTAAATTATATATATTTGAAGATATTCCTAAACAATAATTTTATTGGTATATAAATACATATTTTATTTGAGAAAATTAGTTTGCAAATATATTTTGTTGTAATATATTAATATATGCGTTCCAAGTAAATTTTATTGATTTTCAAATAAAATTTATTTACTCAGAAATATAAAACATTTAAAAATTTGTGTTCCAAATATATTTTCTTTCGATTCAAACATATCAAAAAAGGCGATTTTGCCCCGTGTATATCCGAACCGATTTTCCCCGAATTTGGCAGTGTTCATTCATGTAATAAGAAAACACTCTCTGCCGAATTTCGTATTGATCCGATATAAAAACAACCCGAACAAAGCCGGGTATTAAAGTTAAATTAATATTAGACCGTGAAATACCAATTTTTGGTCATGCAAATCTCTACATAATTCTGAAAGCTGACAAGAAACAAAACAAAACTCTATTCTCAGTTTTTTATTTTCTGGTCGAGTTAGAATTTAAAAGGACATGACATGATATGAGGATATAATTATTTAAAATGTTGTTGTAATTTTTCTGCCGGTCCTACACGGTGAAAAAAAATCGCTTCTGTAGTATATTGTCCTAAACATATTCGGCTTGAAACATATATATGTTTAGAGTACCCTCAAACATATAATATTTGGTACAAACAAAAATTATATATTTGGGAAGATGTTGTTCTAAACAAATCTTTGTTTACAACCCAATATATTTTTATTTGAGACTATTATTTTCGAAAAAAATATTTATTCGCAAATAAAAATTCAGAAAATACCAAATTGTTAAGTTTTTCAGTAATTCAAAGTAAATTTTTTAGAAATTGTTAATGTTGGTAAAATAATAAATAATAATTGAAATAGTATAATCTTGGATTAAAATAAATAACTTGGAGGATTGCCAACTAATGATGGCTTGGAATACTCAGAAATTTGAAATGATTGATTTAGCATAAAAGTTAGTGCTGCACATGGTGTCATAACTGGGAGGTACAAATCGAAACCAAGGAAAAATTTAAACTGAAATTCCAAAAAGATCAGCAAGTTTTGATATTTTTTAAATAAAATATATTTGGAGAAATTCCCAAATAATAATTTTATTTGTATTTAAACACATATTTTATTTGAGAAATTTAGTTTGCAAATATATTTTGTTGTAATATATTAATATATGTGTTTCAAATATATTTTGTCGATTTTCAAATAAAATTTATTTGCTAGAAAATATATAATATTTAAAAATATATGTTCCAAATATATTTTCTTTCGATTCAAACACATCAAAAAAGGCGATTTTCCCCCGTGTAGTAAGACGATATGGGTGTCAAATGTAAGGTCACATTTCGGGCTATCTTAATACGATTTTTGTTTTTAGAATCTGGGACTAAAAAGTTGCAAATATTACCTTGCAAATTTTAGTCCTTCATTATCCTTAAAGATCCATGGTAGGAAATTTTGAAAAATATATAAAATTTTTTTGTTCCAAATTTTTGAAAACTAGTTTAAAAAAATCTATGGATAACTGTAGAAATTTGTAGTACTTTTGGTAGAACTAAGAGAATTTCAACATAATCTGTTTTTTATACCCCACTATTGTAAAAAAATTTATATATCAGCGGGCCAAAAGTGTACCACATCGATGGAGTGACCTAAGAGACCCCATGAATATTTGCGGAAATACGTTTTGCACCATTTTAGGTCATTTTAACAATTTCCGTCAGCCTGTCCGTCTGTGTGCTTGGTTGGTGCGCACGATAAATTTCAACAATTCGGTATGTGTCAATATTTTTACTATGATGGTCCACTACATCGAATACCTCCCCTTATAAGGGTCAAAATTTAGTGAAACATTGATTATCACATAACTTCTATAGTAATACTTAGGATGTTTCACAATTAGTATTAGTTTCTAAGACGCTATCATCTTGAGAAAAATGGGCGAAGTTGCCACGTCCCTTTTGGTACCCCCCATACAAATGGAACATTGTGCACAAAAAGTAAGCGGCTTATGACTTTGAGTCCAGTCCATAAAAATACTTAAAATTTTGTGGGAAGTAATGCTTTACAGTACTTATAATCCCGTGCAAAATGGGTGTAATTCTCACGCCCCTTTTGATACCTCCCATACAAATGGAATATTTTGCACAAAAAGTTTACGGTTTATAACTTCGATTCCTGCACTCACAAACACTTGAAATTGTATACAGTGTAATGTTTTTATAGTACCCATATTATATTAAAAATTTGAGCTATTGCCACGCCATTTTGGTACATCCCAAACAAAACTACCATAAAAAATAATATGAAAATTTATTTGTTCGAATTTCCCTAGTTTTACAATATGGGTCATAATGGCGTAGCGTCATATCGCCCAAAAAAAATCAAATGTTAGTTGTTGTTGTAGAAAAATATGTTTTTGGGCAATATGGCATCGACATTGGGCAAATGTAATTTTGAACAGTAGGTATTTTTTGTATATTTTTTATTTTTGTATACAATTTTTTCTAATGTTTTTACTTTAGTTACTAATCTTCCGTTTCTTTGAAATTGAAGTTTTAAGCATTTCCAGCCTTCATTCCCTCATATTTTTAATTTAAATGGTATCCCGGCTTTATCGATCTTATAATTCTAAAAATTTTTAATTTTAGAAAAAACAATTAATAAAAACTTTACCATAAAAAATTGTTTTGATTTCATAAAATAGCATGGGTAATTCCAAAGAAACCCGACTAGAAGACAATGTAGATTTATTACCTTTTACCGATTGTCCAAATTCATAACGGTTTAGATTTTATAGGTTGCCCAATTGGTCAAAATTTTAACCGATATGCTTGTCCATCAACTTAAACTGGGTTTGAATAAAATATTGTAATGTACGAAATTTTAAGTCGTTCGGTCACTCCTTTTCAGAGTTATTGTTAGCACCATTCAGTCGATCTGACAGACGGACGGACACGAATTAATTCGTTTTTTTAACCCATGCTGAAATTTTTACATTTGTGGTAAATATGTTGTTAATTTTTAAAAATTGAAGATATGCTTTCAGGTAATCAAGGATTAATTATATTTTCATCCTTAATAGACAAAAATTAATTACTTAATTTATAATTCTTAGAGATGTTAAATTCTTTCAAATGGTATGTATATCATTTACACCTGATATTCCGTTCAAAAGTTATGTAGGCTTCAAAAAGGCTAAGATTGTAAAAAAATGTTGTTGGCGACCAACATGGACATCCTATAAAATCTCAACCGTTATGAATTTGGACAATCGGTAAAAGGTAATAAGTCTGCATGGTCTTCTAGTATACGCGTGTAAAATTTCATTGAAATCGAAAGGGTCAAATATTTAAATTGTAATTTTTGGGTCGTTTTATTTTGGAATTACCCGTATGCCTTAATCTATACAAAAATAAGTTTTTAGGTCTCGGACACAAACATTTTTTTTGTTGCATAGTGTATATGTAATATATAAATCACAAATTTCTCTCGTTACCAGTCCTATCTATAAGTATCAAATATATTTGTATACTTTAAAAAAGCCCGTTTACAATTTAATATTTTACGTTCAATAAATCGAGGGGACTACAAAAGGTCAGTATTTGTGTTTGGCTGAGTTTGTTTGTTTCACTTATATTTATTTACATTTTATTGCATTAAAGTTATTTCGATGATAGCTGTTCACTTTTGTAGTAAAATGAAACAACAAAAAATGGGTCAATATTATAATTTTTTATGCGCGAATGCGAAACAAAATAAAATAAAATTTAATTAAATTTAATAACAGAACTAAAACAAATGATGCAAAACAATAGCCATGATTTAGCGGGCTATCATAATAAAATATAAAGGGTGTTTTTTTAGACGTGTGGTTTTCAAGAAGAAATAAAACGCTTATAATTTAATGTTACGGCCTAGAATTTAGCTTTATTATAATGATAAGCATTTGTCATTACGTTTCAAAAATGATGTCAGACAAGTGGCCGCCGCAGCTGCCTTGAATAAATTCCAGCCGATAGGTCCAATCTTCGTCCACTTTTAGCATTTGGGGCTGTATGTCTACAATAATCAAATGTATTTGTATCCTTTACACAAGGCCGTTTTTAATTTAATATTTTATGTTCAATAAATCGAGTGGACTACAAAAGGTCTGTATTTTTGTTTGGCTGTGTTTGTTTGTTTCGCTTATATTTACTTACATTTTTGTGGATGGAACGTCGTCTGAACAATGGCTTGTCATTTGTGGATGTAACGTCGTCTGAACAATGGCTTATCATTATCGTCGGGATCGGTGGAAATGATGGATAGGAAACTTCCAAGGAAGCTTCCTTCAAGAGAAAGATTTCAAAGATTAAGTGGGTCAACAATCAATCGCCCTTATTCCAGTTGGCGTCGTCGACGTCGATTCTTAGTCGACACTGTTTAGATTGACGACTTCATACATTTTGAATTTTTTTAAAATATTTTTAAGTCATAAAAAGGGTTTTTGATAGTTCATGGATACCAAAAACATTCGTTTTGGCGTAAAGATGACAAAGCTAGAACTTCATAGATATGACAAAAATTATGTGACGACGTCGCCGACGCCAACTGGAATAAGGGCGAATATTCACTAGTGTTGTTGGCAAGCTTTTCCACTTTTCACCCTTTTTTAGACAAATTTCAAAAGTAAGCCACATTTTCTCCAATCGCAAAGCTAGAATATTGAAACCTTTATTATTTTTATATGTGGTAAGGTATTGCACGTTGAACTGCAAAAGGAAATTTGGATCCCGGTTTTTAGTATCGGTTAAGATTTACATATAGCTCCCATATATATTTACCTCCGATTTGGCATACATGCACTGTATAAGCAACACTTTATGTATACCCGATCTGAATCAAAATCGACAGAGAGAAGTCTCTTGGTACACTTAAAGACGATACCAAATTTGAGGAAAATCGGTTTAGATTTAGGTATATCCCCTATATAAAAGTTGCCCCCCATTTGACATGTAAGCGCTGTAGAAACTGATATGTAAACGGTGTAAAACCGTATTTTATAACCGATCAGTACAAAATTTGGCAGAAAGTGCTTTCTTGATAAATGAATGAGACTATCAAATTTGAGGAAAATCCGTTCAGATTTATATACATATACAAGGTGACGCAGAATGAGCTATATGATTTAAATGCTATAACTTTTATATTTATGCGATTATTATATTTTTTTTTAAATTTGCTTTGAAAAATTATATCCTGTGAGTGATGTCCATTTTCTGCTTCGCACATACATGCTCTTTAACTTTTCGCCAAATTTCGGAAAAATTCAATATTTTTTGTACGTTGTTCGATCGTGTAATGATTCCCCAAGCCTCCTTCACAAAATGCTGAAAAAAACAAGGAAAGAATAATAATTAAAAAAGTTATAAAGAATTCAAACCATATAGTTCATTCTGCGCCACCCCGGATTATAACTGTTTAAAGAAGTGAGGGATATGAAACAAACGAAAATTTTTAGAAAAATTCAATTATTTTTGTACGTTGTTCGATCATGTAATGATTCCCCAAGTCTCCTTCACAAAATGCTGAAAAAAACAAAGAAAGAATAATAATCCAAAAAATTATAAAGAATTCAAACCATATAGCTCATTCTGCGCCACCCTGTATTAGTATATGTTACCCCCGAATTCACATGTAAGTGCTGTAGAATCAGTATTTTACATCCGATCACTACGAAAATCGGTTTCTTACTACATGAATGAACAGTGCTAAATTCAGGGTAAATGGATTCAAATATATGTAATAAGCTAAGGAGCTAAGTATTTTGTCAAATGAAACAAATGAATGCAAATTATTATCCCAATGTCCCTTTTCGCATTTTAGGGAGGTGTAGGATATTGTATAGACGGCCCCGCCCGACTTTCTGTCTTTCCTTACTGATTTTTCTAAATTATTTTGGGAATTATGGGATTGGAGAATTGCTTTCGATTTGTGATGTCAAGACATACAATTTAAAAAATATTTCTTGCAAATATATTCATTTTTAAATATTTTATGGCGTTATTACAGTTCTGTCTGCATTTGAAAATAGATTTTTTCATCTTTTCCCGACCATGTCCTAGCATTTTGGTAAAATCAAAATTTATGTAAAACTTCAAATGACCAGCCTAATTGCTAATTTTGTTGATTATCAAGAAAAGATAATGAGAAAGGAATCGGTATATATACAGATCTAATATTGTAGATATGATTTTTTAAGTAGACCATTGTTTAATTAGACCAGCAACCACATTTTTTTCTTTTTATTTCTTTTTAGATCTCGAAGTAGTACTTCAATACGAAAATATCAACATATAAATGTACTTTTTTATATTTTACATTTTATTCCAAATTGTATTTGTTGGTATCTGCAGATTTAATGATAAATTCCTTTTTTTCCTTAATAATTTGATGAACATCATTTGGTCGGTTTTTCTTAAAGTATACACAGAGAAAAAAAGCGATGTCAATCAAATATTTTTTTGCTAAAATATGTATTTTTGAATTGTCGTACGGAAAAAATGTTTGAATGACTCTTGTGTCAATATTATTTTTTTCGGAGTTTCGCTCTTGTTTACACTGTGCTGTGTATAACATTTTCCTGTGTAATACAGTGTGCTAAACACGAAAAAATATTTAATGGTAATTAATTAAAAAAAAAATTTTTCTTTTGAATTCCCATTTTCTTGGATGGTGCCTTTAGTATTTTGGGCCATACCTATCTGAAGAAAATCTATGGATAAAAGTAGAAGTTATTGCACTTTCAGCAGAACAAGAGAATTTCAACATAATCCTGTTTTTATACCCCCACTATTGTGAACAAGGATATATATCAGATCAGAGACCCCAAGAATATGTGACAGAAATCCTTTTTGGGCCATTTTGGCAATGTCCGTCAACTAGTCCGTCTGTGGTTCTGGTTGGTGCGTACGATAACATTCGACAGGATTAACCGATTATCTTCAAATTGGTATGTGTCAATATTTTTTCTTCCCAGGCTAAGGACAAAGATGGACTATGTTGGTCCACACCTTCGAGTACATCCCCCACGAAGCGTCAAAATTTAATGCAATATTAATTATCTCATAACTTCTATACTACTACTCAGAATCTTTCACAATTCCACAAATAAAGGGTGGGCCATTTAAAATTTTAAATTTGAACTACCGATTACTTTGACTTGTGATTTGAGCCCTTTGGACTATTTTCTGTTGGTTGCCATTAAAGATAAATGTTACGAAAAGCATCCAGAGACAATTGAAGCATTGAAACATGAAATCGAAGTTGCCATTGAAGAGATTCTATCCGAAACAATCGAAAATGTACTGAAAACTTGGGTTGATCTGATAAGGTACTGTCAAGCCAATCGTGGTAGTTCAACCTTAACAATGAAACCAGAAATTTGAAAAAGTTATCAGTACTTTTTTATGGTGGATTTAAATTTTAAATGGCCCTCCCGTACCTGAGTACATCGCTAAAATTCTCAATTTGCCGAGCAAGTCGTGGTAGTCATATGAATGATGTTGTGTTCCATTATTAAATGACAAAGTTCAAGCTTTCCAATAACACCAGAAATTTGAAAAAATTATCAGTGCTTTTTTATAGCCGATTCGATTCTATTAGTTTCTTGGTCGCTATTATCTTGAGAAAAATCGGAGAAGTTGCCACGCCCCTTTTGGTATTTCCCATACAAGTGGATCATTCTGCACTACAAGTTAATGGCTTATAACTTTTGATTCCAGTCTATAAAATACTTGATATTTTGTGAAGTGTAATGCTTTTACAGTACCTATAGTCCCGTAAAAATAAGCGTTACTGTCACGCACCTTTAGGTACCGCCCAGACAAATGGACCATTTTGCACAATAAGTTAACGCCTTATAACTTCTATTCCTCAACATACAAACACTTAAATTTTTGTACAGATTGTACTGATCGGAGTGAAATTCTCGACGAACAACATTAGATGGATAGACGGAAGGACGGACAACCATGTATAAATCAACTCAGCTAGTGATTCTGAGTCGATCCGTATACTTTATTCCAAGTAGATATACTTTTTTCAATAGCCTTTTTTGACAGACCACGTGTGATTCGTGTCATGCTGTCATGTTATTTTTGTTAAGTATTGTTTGGCATTTTATCATGGAAAGACTTACGCTTGAACAACGTTTACGCGTGTCATTCGGCAGTTACCAGTCGAAATGCTCGAACGAGTCATCGAAAATTGGACTCAGCGGATGGACCATCTGAGACGTAGCCGCGGCCAACATTTGATAGTCATAATCTTCAAAAAATAAATGCCGAAGAATGTTGTTTCAAAAGATAATAAACATTCCCCATTCAATTTGAATTTTCTGTGTTTTTTTTTTCTTTAAAAAAGTAGGGAACCTCGAAATGGGTCACCCTATACATCTTTCACGTTGAAACTGTGGTTTAGTAATAGTCGTTAAAACAAGTAAAAAAGTTCAGTCGGGTTACTCGGCTTACGAATCCTCTCACCTTCAGCCCTCACATATATTCGTAATTTTTTTGGTTTTAATTAAATTACTTTCAATTTAAATTGCATTTAATAAATTTAAAGTATGCCCTGGTATTAAAGATATAAGCCGTTAAATTTTGGTGCAAAATGTTGGATACAAAAGAGGCGCAAAAAATAACACCCATTTCACGGGACTGTGGGTATTGTAAATGCATTACACTGCACAAAATTTCAAATATTTGTACGAGTATGAATTAGAATTAAAGTTTTGTTCTCAGGGTGATAGCTAGTAGTTAAGTAGTAAAGATCTTATTAAAGAATCAATATTTCACTAAATTTTGAACCATTGTGGGCGAGGTTCTAGAAGGAGTGAACTAACACGGTCTATTTTCGATTTGAGTTACTGTTTTTTCGCTGCTAGCCACAGTGTTTGTGGATTGGAGGCTTCGGAATATATGTTCCACGTCAAAGAACAAAATATGGACACTTTAGGAAGTATTTCTTCCAAAACACCCGCCATCCCCATTACACCTGATAATCTCCCACCAGAAATAACTGTATGTCAAAAGTACTTGACATCTATGGCTTTTTAGGTGATGTATTCGACAAAAGATTCCTTGTAAGAAATCACTATAGGTCCCCACAATACACTTTTATGGCAATCCAACGGTTTTTTTATACCCTCACTTTAGTGTGACGAGGGTATATGTATATCATTTGCTACGGAAAAAAGTGTAACACATCGAAGGAGTGACCTAAGACCACAAGTATGTTCGGCGGAAATCCGTTTTGGGTCATTTAAAGTCGAATGAGCAACGTCCGTCCGTCTGTCTGTCTGCTGGCTGGTGCGCACGATAACTCTCGAAAGAAGTAACCGATTGACCTCAAATTTGGTACGTGGTAATAGTTTTTTCTATCTCCCGCAAGTTCGAAGATGGGCCATATTGCTTCATTCCTTCTAGTACCTTCCCCACAAAGGGTTAAAATGTTGTGAAATATTGATTCTTTAATAACTGCTATACTACGTATTCGATATTCGAATCTTCTGAAATTCCACACATAGTATTAGTTTATTAGTCGCTATCAACTCGAGAAAAATGGGTGATGTTGCCACGACCCTTTTGGTACCTCCATTTTTGCACCAAAAGTTAACAGCTTTTAACATCAATACCAGTGTATAAAAATACTTGAAATTTTGTACAGTCTAATGCTTTTATAGTACCTATAGCCCTGTGAAAAATGAGCGTTATTATTACGCCCCTTTTTGTACCTCCCACACAAAATGGCGAAATCATAACCAAATTTAATATCTCATAACGTTAATATACCAGTGCACATAAATGCTTTTATTTATTTATTTATTTATTTATTTATTTATATGAATTACAATACAAAGTAAATTTATATTCCAATTTTAAGGTCCAGGGAAAGGCCGGGTTACAAAGACCATATGGCTAAATGTTTGCAGCGACAGACCAGAGCCTCTGGTGGGAATCGAACCCACGACCCCCAAACTCATAGGCGAGTACGCTACCAACTCGCCTACTGGGGCGCTTTTAAATGCTTTTAATTCGGCACAGTGCAATGTAATTAAACTATCTACAGTTCAGGGAAAAAAGATGTATTTGTTAAACCCCTTCTGGTACCTCCCGCACAAAATGACAGAATAATTCGTGTAATATTCCATATAACATTACTCACAAAGTCAGGGTGTACCTTAGTCGGTTTACCCGACTGAAAATTTCTTACTTATTAATATTGAAATTAATAATAGAAATTGATACCACCACGCTGGCTCCCACACAAATCATCTTATTCCATATTATATAACTTAAGCAATAAGGTAAGGCTAAAGTCGGGCGGATCCGACTATACGAGTATGATGCCATGCACCAGTTTGTTAGAACAGAATAAGTAAATATACAAGTATATTTATTCTAAATCTGGAACACTTACATTAAATGTGGGTGGATTCCACATTTCGAGTATTTGTAAATATCTAAATGTGGACCGATTTTCTCTAACTTATTAGCATTCGTTCTTCGATCAATCTTCTCTGTCAAATTTCATAAATAAGATTCTGTAGAACTTTGATACAAATTAGTTATATATACAGGGTTTTCCAACAAGAGGTGTTATCTTGAATTACCCGGTATTTCGGTAGCTGTCATTTTTGAAGCTTTTATTCTTTGACATTTGACAAGTAGAAACTACGCCATTACTAAAAATGGAACGATACACGATTCAACAACGCACTGAAATTATTAAAATTCGAAAAATCGAAAATCGTCGAAAAATCATCTTGACTGATGAGGCCCATTCCACCTCGGTGGCTACGTCAACAAACAAAATTGTCGCATATGGGGCTCGGAAACCCAAGAGTTATTGTTGAGAAGCCTCTCCATCTTCTACGTGTGACTGTGTGTTGCGGTTTGTGGTCCGTAGCAAACGATATACATCATTGGACCTTATTTTTTCGAAAATGAGGTTGGATCAACAGTTACGGTGAATGGATTGCGCTATCGAGAGATGATTAATGATTTTTTATGGTCGGAGTTGGATGGTATTGATCTGGACAACGTTTACTTTCAACAAGACGGCGCTACGTGCCACACAAGCAACGAAACCATTGCTCTGTTACGGGAAAAGTTTCCGGACCGTGTTAACTCTCGAAGAGGTGATCACAATTGGCCACCGAGATCTTGTGATTTAACACCTTGCGACTTCGTCCTTTGGGGCCACGTGAAAGATAAGGTCTACGCCAACAGCCCAGCGTCGATTCAAGACCTCAAAGATAGAATTCGTGAGAATATCGAGGACATAGGGCAGCCACTTTGCGATTTGGTTATGGAAAACTTCATGAAAAGGATATGGTCCTGCAAGCGTGGTCGTGGTGGCCATTTGGCTGATTTTGTTTTTCATTATTAACGCCATACCTTCCTCTTTATTATGAAATAAACATCCGATCATTTATCTCAAAAAATGGCATTTTAAAATAACACCTCTTGTTGGAAAACCCTTAAATTTGAACCGATTTTCTTCAAACTTGGCAATGGTCGCTTTTGTGTCAAGAAACTCCGCTCTGCCACTTTTTATATTTGTGGGATGAAAACTAAAGCTTCTCTAGCACTTTTATATCAAATCGGAAGGTATCTATAAATGGCGGCTATAAAGTTCGAAAGTACTACATTAAAATTTTACGGTAAACACTCATGAATTTATAAATTCCTTTGTGCCAAATTTAATAATGTTTTGGTGTATAATGTTCAGCTCCCATATACCTGTGGTCACGAGGAATAACAGCATAACAGCATAACTCGAGTTATGCTCAAACTGAGTTAATAATGCCATAATGTTCCCCATCTTCGATTACATATTGTGACATTTTGGATCGTTATATCGATACGAACCTTTAAAGTTCTCTCCTGAAAAGTTTCAAAAACAGACATATGCTGTTATGCCTTTGTGACCACGTCATTTTTGATATGTTTGAATCGAAAGAGAATATACTTGGAAACGATTTTTTTAAATATTATATATTTGTTAACAAATAAATTTTATTTGAAAATCAAAAATTTTGTTTGGAACGCATATATTAATATATTAGAACATTATTTATTTGCAGACTGAATTTCACAAATAAAATATGTGTTTACTCACAAACAAAGTTATTGTTCAAGAAGTTTTCGAAATATATTTCATTTAAAAAGATTTTTAAAACCTTGCTGACTTATTCGAATTTTAGTTTTTTTTCCTGGTTTTCGTGTTAAACTTTATAGGCAAAAATGTCTTAATTTATAAATATTCCAATTCATCACTTTTTGTCAATCCATCAATGCAATTTATATTTACGAAAGATTATCCGATTTAAGTTTTAATTAAATTTTACAAACATATAAAATTTATAAAAAAATGTCATTTGAACATCTGAAAAACAGAAATCTTGTCTTTAAGTTAAGGCATTGATACATTGCCAAAATAAATAATTACAAATTAATCTTTGTTTCGGAAATACTATTACCAAATAAAAAAAATATTTGAACGGAAGCATATTTTTGTTTAGAGCAATATCCTCCCAAACATATAATATTTGTGTGTGTCAAATATTATATATTTATAGTGTACCCTAAACATATGTATATTTCAAGCCGAATATGTTTGGGACAATACACTACAGAAGCGATTTTTTTTCAGCGTGTATGTACCTCCGTTTTGACATATACACACTGTATAAACAACATTTTTTAACCGATCTGGATAAAAATGTACACAAAGAAGTTTCTTGATACACTTATAGATAATACTAAATTTGAGGAAAATCGGTTCAAATTTAGATATAGCCCCCATATATATGTTACCCCCGATTTATCATATAGGCGCTGTAGAAACTCTATTTTTTATACGATCTGTACGAAATTCGACAGAGAGAGTTTTCTTATTGGATGAATGAACACTGCAAATTCGGCCAAAATCTCATCAGATGTAGATATAGTCCCCATATATTGATACCTCCATTCTAAATCATGATAAGTCGACTTAGCATGTTTATAGGGAAAAGGCACTTATAATTTCTAAATATTCCAGATTATATTCAGTAAAAATTTGGTCCGTCAACTTAAACAAAAGTTATTCACAAAACAGAAAGGGTCATTCGATTTGCATTATAAGAAACCGTATTTTATATCCGATCAGTACGAAATTCGGCAGAGAGAGTTTTCTTATTACAAATCCTGGGAAAATCGGTTCAGGTTTGAATATATGGTACACCCGATTTGATATCAAAGCGCTATAGAAGTTGTACTTAACGTTCGATCATTGCAATATTTGATTAAAACTGTATTGTATGTCCAATCATTATATTATTTGGCAGAAATGAAGTTTTTGATCCAAGTTGATGAAAATCTGTTCAGATAATGTATAGTTCCATCTATATTTGTTCCTTCCGATTTTTGATCTATGTAAGAATACTGCATATTTTAAGATTATAGTTTCAGATCTACGTATAAGGATCAACATCTTCAACTCGTCCTTTGAATAAGCCTTGATGAGGAGGTGGTGCTAACTACTTTGATAACAGAAACTAAACCATTTATTCCAAATTATTATCGCAGTAAAGGGTTTTATATAGTCGGCCCCGCCCGACTTTCTGTCTTTCCTTACTGGTTTAATATTGACACATTTGTCTCAAACATATCGAGCCTTAACCGCCAAAAAGACGTAAGCGCCACTCACAAAAATTTAGAGCAGAAGTTTTCTTTTGCGATTATTTTTTGTTTAAATTCATATGTAATGCATACACAGAAAAAAATGCCATACTAAATTCAAGTAAAAAATTCTTAATTTAAGCCGAAAACATACTTAAAAATTTAAGTAGGTTCGTACTAAGTTTTTCTTAAAACAAGTATAAATCGGCTTAAATTGAAAAAATCAAGCGCTGAAAGGCTTACAATAAGCATTTAATGCTTGAAATCAAGTAAACATTTCTTGAAAAGGAAAATTAAGCCTAATATGACTTAAAGTAAGGAAAAAAGCTTACTTTAATCTCTGAAAGACAGAACCATATAGAGCACAATAAAATTACCCTCTCAACCACTCTCATGCAAGTGGTTGATTTTGGCTGACGCAACATCAAACACACATGCATATAAATTTTCGAGATGTATACATATGTATAAACATTTGTGCGCGACCATATCCAATTCGTTTCTCGTTTAAGCAGTGTTTGCAAATACATTACTTGGCGTGATATTTTTTGATTTTAGTTTTTGAATTTGTTAATAATTCTTATTCGTTTCGTTGATGGTATTCCTAATATCGATACCTCCATTCTAAAACATGCTAAGTCGATTTAGCATAGTTTTAGGCAGTATGCATTTTTAATTTCTAAACATTCTAAATTATATTCAGTCAAAATTTGGTGTTCCGCCAAACCAATCAAAAGTTATTCACAAATCAGTGCAGGTTATTCGGTTTGCATTATAATGGAATTCACACAAATTTAAAAAAATCATCAAACTTTGATCGCCTCTCCTGAAAAACTACCTTTTTGCACTTAGCATAGTTTAGAATGGAGGTAAATCGAATAAATGCAGCAAACCATTTACTTTTGCTGTCAAGCAATTGTATTTTGACATACCATTTTAAAAAATTGCATTCTTTGCAATACAGTGGCAAAAATGGTATAATTAATATAAATATAAATAAAGTATAAAACGAACGAAAACACAATAAATCTAGTATGTCCAGGCTTAAATCAAGAACTGATCTGGCTTAAATCAAGTATTGGTTATGATTAAATTAAGAACTGATCAGGCTTAAAACAAGTATTATCAGGCTTAAATCAAGTATTGGACAGGTTTAATTCAATCAAAAATTTCTTCATTAAAGCCCGTTTCGCACTCAAATAAATCCGATAAAATTCCTAAATCAATCGCTTTATGATTGAAATAAAAATTTTTCGGCTTAATATCAAGCCAAATCAGGCTTAATAAGTGTTGAGGTTAAGAATTCAGGGTTTAAAAATCCGTTCTTGATTCAAGTATTTTGTACTTGGTTTAAGAAAATCCGTACTTAACGTACTTTTGACACCGCTGCGGCTTGATTCAAGTACGGATTACTCAAATTTTTCTTTCTGTGTACATCTGTTTATATGTATAACTGTGAAATTTAGTATAACGGTACATAATACAGCAAAAAATTCCGACACATGATGATATTTTTCTTAAGTAAACGATTACCGCTTACGTCATTTTGGCGGTTAGGGCTCGATATGTTCTTACTTGAGTTTGTTTGTATCGACCTTTTTATACCCTCCACCATAGGATGGGGGGTATATTAATTTTGTCACTCCGTTTGTAACACCTCTAAATATTGATCTGAGACCCCATAAAGTATATATATTCTTAATCGCCTTAAAATTCTAAGACGATTTAGCCGTGTCCATCTGTCCGTCCGTCCGTCTGTTGTAATCACACTACAATCTATAATACTTGAGCTACACGCTGAAAAAAAATCGCCTCTGTAGTATATTGTCCCAAACATATTCTGCTTGAAACATATATATTTTTAGAGTGCACTCCAAATATACAATTTTTGACACATACAAATATTATATGTTTGGGAGCATGTTGTTCTAAACAAAACTATGTTTACATCCTAATATTTTTTATTTGGATATGTTATTTCCCAAACAAAGATCTATTTAGTTAGAAAAAAAATAAATAGTTTCAAATAGAAGTTAATGCTAAGTATTCCATTTTTAATAGACATGCATAATTCGAAAACAAAGAAAAAATTAAAACTAAAATTCAAAAAATTCAGCAAAGTTTTGAAAATCTTTTTTTAATAAAATATATTTGGAAATATTCATAAACAATAATTTAATTTGTATTTAAACACATACTTTATTTGAGAAAATTAGTTCGCAAATATATTTTATTCTAATATATTAACATATGGGTTCTAAATACATATTATTGATTTTCAAATAAAATTTATTTGAATAATAATATTTTAAAATTTGTATTGCAAGTATATTTTCTTTCGATTCAAACATATCAAAAAAGGCGATTTTGCCCGTGTAGGTGGCTGAAATTTGGTATAGATACTTCTTATAGCTTATAGATGGGCGATATCGGTCCATATTTAGATTTAGCTCCCATATATAGCATATAACTTGTTGTGATTCCTACTGTTCTCAAATTTATATTTTGTTTGTGTTTTTCGGTGTTATTATTTGTAACACCCCTAAATATTGATCTGAGATCCCATAATGTATATATATTCTTCTATATTCTATATTCTATATTCTACAAGTGATGGGTGAATGGATCAATCGAGACCACAAGTCGTACCATGAGAGGATTTTACAATCACTGTTCGGTCATATTCAAACAACGGAAATCTCCGACCGCATTGCTGAAGTGCGGCTTACAGCTGTGATTCGTTCGTGCCAGACAGACGCACATGGGAAAACGGAACTCTTGAGCATGCGCCAGTGGGAACCAGCTGCTACACTGATGGGTCCAGGCTAGGAGGAAGGACGGATCTGGGACTTTTTATTGATGATCCAGAAGTCTTCTTTACTTCCGCCTACCAGACCATAACACATTATTTCAAGCAGAAGTTCGAGCAATCACGGAGTGTCTTAACTAGCTCAAAGCCTAAATATACCAACATATTCACAGATAGCCAAATGGCGATCAAAGCAATAACATCGGAAAAGGTCGAATCCAGAACAGTGTCAACAACGGAGTGATTGGAAATGAACGAGCAAACAGCTTCTCTTCAAAGGGCAGAGAACTTCTAGTAACAAACTTGGAAAGTTTTCGAAGCCACGAAGGATGAGTTGAAGCACTGGGCAGTGATGGCTCATAAAAACTGTGTGGAATAGAGCAACTACAGTGGGGGTGACCCAAATGAGATACTGAGGGGTGACCCAAGTAGTTTTCTGAAACTAAACAAGATCGAGATTAGAAAGATGATGAGTGTTCTAACGAGACACTCAAGCTTACAGGCACATCTTCATCGCATAGGACTAGCAGAAAACGACGAGTGCAGGGCATGCAGGGAAAACATCGAAACGATGGAACATTTTCTGTGTCACTGCCCAGCTTTCAAGATCCCCATATTTCGGCTCCGACATATTGCCAGACTTGACTCACCTCAGAGGATATGACTGGAAGATACTGAGGAAATACGTGTCTAGTACCGATTTTTTGTAACCCGTGGGCCGTGGGGTATAAAAATCATAAATAAGGAACGCACAACAGGCCGAACCACTGGCTTAAGTGTATGTCCATTAGGGCGGGTTAATTTTTTTTCTTTTAAATCGTATAGCAAAAACGTAAACTACATAAAATTCTAAGAAAATTCTCCGAAGAAACCATGTACCTAAAATAAAGTCCTAATCCGCGCCTCTCGACTTGAAAATTTATATGCCCGCCTTTGCCACAAAAAATATATGTTAGAAAAAAAAAGCGAATTTTCTGAATAAAATTGTTTAGTAAGGTAGTTCTTTTGCACTTTATACATTTTCTACACCCAAAATTTTTTTTCATTAAAAAAAATATTCACGCAAGTAAAAACGTTTGTATATAATTTTATATTTAATATTTTTATAAGGAACATAGATAAAAAATTTTCTTTCATAATTTAATAAACAAAATTGGAAATACAAAAAAAAAAATATTGCACTCAAAATTGTTTTCAGTATTTATAAATTAACCTTCTTTTGTTTCGATAAACCATTCTTATTTTATAATGCAAATAAAAGCGTGAACCGTGTTCTAACTATTTTTTATATAGAACGCAAATCAGAGGAGATGCAAATTGGGGTTTAACTACTTTTTTGATAATTGAATATTTTGATTAGTCTCAAGACAAAACATGTATTGCATAAACTATAATATAACAAGTAAGAAAGTTTCAGTCGGTTAAACCGACCAAGGTATACCTCACTTTGTGAGTACTGTAATATGAAATACACGAATTAATCAGTCAATTTGTATAGGAGATACCAGAGGGGGATTAACAAATACTCCTATTTTTCGCTAAATAGTAAACTTCAAATATATTGCACTGTATCGAATTGTAAGCGTTTATATTCACTAATATTAAAGTTATGATCTATTAAATTTTGGTATGATTTGGCCATTTTGTGTGGGAGGTACCAAAAGGGGCGTGGCAACTTCGCCCATTTTTCACTGGATTGTAGGTACTATGAAGTCATTACTGTACAAAATTTCAAGTCTTTTTGTACATAGGTATTCAAGTTAGGTTAGGTTAGGTTAGGTTGAAGAGAGGAGACGTTTAAACGTCTCATGTCCATGGACATACACTTAAGCCAGTGGTTCGGCCTGTTGTGCGCTCCTTATTTATGATCTTTTTATACCTCACGAGTTACAGAAAATCGGTACTAGACACGAATTTTCTCAGTATCTTCCAGTCATATTCTCTGAGATGAGTCAATTCTGGTAATATGTCGGACCCGAAATGTTGGGATCTTGCATGTGTGAAAGCCGGGCAGTGACACAGAAAATGTTCCATCGTTTCGATGTTTTCTCTGCATGCCCTGCTTTCGTCGTTTCCTGCTAGTCCTATGCGATGAAGATGTGCTTGTAAGCTTGAGTGTCCCGTTAGAACACTCATCATCTTACTAATATCGATCTTGTTTAGTTTCAGAAGACTTCTTGTTTTCTTTTCATTTGGGTCACCCCACAGTATCTTTGCAGTTGCTCCTACTGTTGCGCTATTCCACATAGTTTTATGAGCCATCACTGCCCAGTGCTTCAACTCATTTTTCGTGGCTTCGAAAGGTTTCCAATTTTTCAAGTTTATTACTCGAAGTTCTCTGCCCTTTGAAGCCAAGTTGTTTGCCCGTTCATTTCCAATCACTCCGTTGTGTCCTGGTACCCAGCAAATACGCAATTGACCATGCATGGGCTGAGTAATCATTTATCGTTCTTTTACAGTCCAACACAGTTCTGGATTTGACCCTTTCCGATGTTATTGCTTTAATCGCCATTTGGCTATCTGTGAAGATGTTGGCATATTTAGGCTTTGTCGTGTTACTGAGTCAGTTCACACACTTCGTGATTGCTCGAACTTCTGCTTGAAATACCGTGTTATGGTCAGGGAGGCGGAAGTGAAGTTCGACTTCTGGTTCATCAATAAAAAGTCCCAGACCCGTCCTTCCTCCTCGCTTGGACCCATCCGTGTAGCAGCTGGTTCCCACTGGCACATGGGCCAAAGTTCCATTTTCCCAGGAGCGTCTGTCTGGCACAAACGTATCACAGTTAGCTGTTAGCCGCACTTCAGGAATGCGGTCCGAGATTTCTGGCGTTTGAATGTGACCAACTAGATATTCTAAAATCTTCTGATGGTACGACTTGTGGTCTCGATTTATCCATTCACCCATCACTTGTAGACGTCTTGCTGTGAGGGCTGCCTCATACTTTATACGGATGTCTATTGGTTGGATGTGCAGTATAGCCCATTTTAAACCTATAGCTCTTCTGCACAACGACCAACATCTGTGTGCCTTTGTAACTCTATTCAAGTTATAAGCTGTTAAATTTTGAAGCAAAATGGTCCATTTGTGTGGAAGGTACCAAAAGGGGCGCGGTAACTTCGCCCATTTTTCTTGAGGTTATAGTGACTAATAAAATAATATTATGTGTAGAATTTCAGGCGATTCAAATAAGTAGTATATAAGTTATTAAATAATCAATTATTCACTTAATATTAATACTTTGTGGGGGAGGTACTAGAAGGAGAGAACCATCTTCGAACTTAGCCGGAGATAGAAAAAAATATTACCACATACCAAAGTTGAAGTCAATCGGTTACTCCTTTCGAGAGTTATCGTGCGCACCAGCTAGCAGAAAGACGGACGGACATTGCTCATTCGACTAAAAACGACCTAAAACGGATATCCGCCAAACATACTTAGGGTCTTATGTCACTCCTTCGATGTGTTACACTTTTGGCCCGTAGCAAATGATATATACCCTCGTATCGCTAAAGTGAGGGTATAATAAAACATAATATATTTCAAAAAAAGAAAATAATTTTAGCGAAAGAAGAGGAAAAACATTTTCAAGTCGAGAGGCGCGGATTAGGTTTTGATTTTAGATCCATGGTTTCTTCGGAGAATTTTCTTTGAATCTAATGTAGATTACGTTTTTGCTATACGATTTTTAATTTTTTTTTTCATCCATACAAATCAACCCGCCCTAATGTCCATGGACATGAGACGTTTAAACGTCTCCTCTATTCAGCCTAACCTAACCTAACCATATATATTCTTAATCGTCGTAAAATTCTAAGACGATTTAGCCATTTCCGTCCGTCTGTTCTAATCACGCTACAATCTATAATACTTGAGCTAGGTGGGTGAAATTTGATATAGATACTTCTTATAGCTGCAGCTAACTTGGGATTGAAAATGGGCGATACCGGTCCATATTTAGATATAGCTCCCATATATAGCATCTAACTTGGTGTGCTTCCTACTGTTCTCATCTACATGGCCGAACTTAACGCTTTTACTTGTTATAATATTTGTTTAGTTTATTGTGAGAGACATGACAGTTAGACGTGTTTTACATGTTTGACGATTTTCTGCTGTCGAAAAAAATGGTTCAATGAATTTGCATCAAATTTTGTGTAAAAATGGAATTAAGTGCTCAAAATCAAAAATAATGAAGTAATAAGATATGTCATCCCGGGACGAGTAAGTGTCATGTACGAACGATAAGGAATTTGATTCCAACGAGTGAGGTTTTTCGTGGATTTACAGAGCGATTTTCCCGAAATTTTTGTATTTGTCACAATTAAAAAACTAAAACAAAAAGTGCATATCAGAACTGCTTAGGGGATTGGAAGAAACGCTGGCACATGTATTATATTTGAGGGGAAATATTTTGATGGGGGCAAAATAGAAAATAACGAATAAATAAATATTTTTTGAGAAAAATTGAATTTCACCTTTGCTATTGAACAGACCTTGTATATGGGGACTATATCTAAATCAGAACCGCTTTTCTACAAATTCAATACCGTTCGTCCTTTGGGCGAAAAAGTTGTCTGTGCCAAATTGCATCAGGATTGGTCCAGAATTGCGACCTGTACCTCAAAGAACATCAGGACCAACAATAGAGCGAGTGGTTTGCAAGCGTCGCTAGGTTGTTGACTGAGGAATCCAGATTAAGCTGGACGATTAACGGGCTTTTATTCTATAAATCACCTGGCCCAGACGGCATTGATGGATCAAAGCTCCCATGCTGGATCAAATCTGTATTCATACCCAATGCGGGAAACATATCGCACACTAGGCCACAGGACTTCATACCAATTATTCTATACTCCTTCCGATTGAAAGGTCTGGAAAGACTTTTAGATTATTTTATTAGAGAAAACGTGGATACAAAATTCATGTCGGAGAACCAACATGGTTACAATAAGGGAAAATCTACAGAATCAGCCCTGCACGAACTTGTGAGCACTATCGAATCGTCCCTACATTTCATGGTATTCACCATTTCAAGGTATTCTTGACATAGAAGGAGCATTTAAGAACATTCACTCAGATGCAGTAATTGCGGCGTTGTCACATCTAAGGGGGAACTCTAGCTTGGTTAGACTAATCCAAAGCCTGCCAAATTGCAGACGCTTAACCGCAAGTCTTGCCACATAGGGATATCACAATATAGTGCTATGATAACCAACCGAGTGGACTGTATACCAACGGTGTACACCTTCGGGAGGAAGGGACGACAGTACAAATTCTCGAATAATTTGCATACATTGGTGCGCCATTGTCCTCATGCAAGCTTTGGATAAGGCAAGAGACGATCAATAAAAGGTGGTGCCGAGATCTGCACCTGTAGGGTAGCTTGACAAATCTCGCCAAGATACGGACTGAGAAGGTCAAAATGTCTCCTCGATTTAGAGAGGAAATTACTGTCTACGTTAGTGTCAGTTCTCACGGCAAACTGCCTTATCGCCGAGCACGCCAGGCAGGGTATTGCACCTGCTTTGCCACTGTCCCTCAATAAGTAAAAGAGGTCTGTATATAGTGGGCTCGGCTTTTCTAGGAAGTCTGGCAGATCTTTTCGGTACCGACATTCGTACTATTGATAACTTTGTTTATCAAACTGGTTGGTTTCGATGAGGTCATCTGTGCCCGTGTTATCACTAGCGCCCTACATAACCTAAACCAAAACTAAGGGGAAAGAAAAAGACATAACTGAATTTGACCTCGGAGTCAAAAATGACTTATGGGAGAAATAGAGTTTTTGTCAAAACTTGAAGAAGAGTATGCATCTCGTTACTATCGGACCCCAAACAGCATCACAGGATAAAGAAAAATAAGAGGGCGGTATGTGGGGTGCACAGAATTTTTTTGTGGTCCCGAAATTTTCTCCAGGTTATCTTTAAAATAGGGACCGACCCTTACTAGTACGCGCCATAACTCTCGAAATGAGTAACCAATTGTCCTTAAATTTAAAATAAATTGGAAGATAGATATTGGTCCACTCATTCTAGTGCCACCCCCACAAAGCGATACAATTTAATGAAATATTGATTCTATAATAACTTCCATTCTAACTTTCGGCATCTTCTGTAATTCAACATATAGTAATAATTTATCTGTCTTTACCACCTTGAGGAAAATGGTCAAAGTTATTACTCCAGTTTTGGTACCTCCCACGCAAAAGCTCCATTTTGTGCAAAAAGTTAATAGCTTGTAATTTAATTATCAGTGCATTACTTAATAAAATGTTTCCACCTCTCTGAATTTGACACAAGTTACCATATTCCAAATAGCATTATTTACAAAGTGAGGGTATACCTTAGGTATACTGCAATTTTCTCAATTATTCATATTGCATTACTCACAAAGCGAGGGTATACCTTAGTTGGTTTAAAGAACTTACATTTTCATAATTGTTATGCTATATCTTCTGTATTGGTATTTATAAGTATTCAAGTTTGAAATGTTAATTTCAGCTCAATGCGAATCACTGCATTTCTCAATAGCCTTTTTTGACAGATTTTGAGTCGTGTCATGCTGTCATGTTAGTTTTGTTAAGTATTGTTTGGCATTTCATCATGGAAAGACTTACGCCTGAACAACGTTTACGCGTGTCATTCACCAGTTACCAGTCGAAATGCTCGAACGAGTCATCGAAAATTGGACTCTAAGCATGGACCATCTGAGACGTAGCCGCGTCCAACATTTGATAGACATAATCTTCAAAAAATAAATGCCAAAGAATGTTTTTTCAAATAATAATAAACATTCCCCATTCAATTTGAATTTTCTGTGTTTTTTTCTTTAAAAAAGTAGGGAACCTCGAAATGGATCACGCTATACTTGAGGGTACACTCAATGGTTGACTGAACTGAACTTGACTATTTGCTGGAAACGTGCCACTTCAACTGACGCTCTTTATATATAACTTGAGCATTTGACTCATTGGAATTACTCCCTTTGCTCTGCGAATAGCATTTTGTCAATTTACGAACAATGTTCCGTAATGGATCCGGAATATATTTAAAAGTTCTTTAAACTTTATCCAGAACTTATACTTTTTTCACATTTATTTTCCCTTTTAAATGGTAAATTATTTTTGATGATGGTACTGTAGATTATAGATGTGTACTATACTTTTATTCGTAGATATAAACATAGTTTTTAGTCATTACCACTTAACACCTGAAACATCAATATTCTGGCATAATTGCTTTAATTGACTCTGAGAAGGTTATGATGTGTTATTTGCCAGTTTTGTACCTGATTACAATCCAAAATGATTTGTTGGAATAATTGGCCTTGGAATACTCATACCCATCACCACTACATATGTCCTCCTCCCCGTTCAGTTAATGATTTCAACTTATACACACCTACACGCGCTTACATAGACCGGATAATTAGTTTCGTATTGTCGTTTGACCGACTCGACTTTTTATTCAAGTATTGAGGAAAAAATCTCTATGCGCGGTTGCCGCACACTGCCACGTTGAATGCAGTACTGTTTTTACTGACCCCCCGAAACCTGTTTTTATAGCTAACAATTCCATCAACTCTCATTTGAAACATATGACCTAAACAGTATTATCAATATTTTATAACAGTTCAAATACGGCCTTATCTCTCTTTGGAATTAGGCGCAGGCGTCGTTGAAATGTTAAGAATCTCTTTTCTCATTGAGTCATACTGTTCACTCTCTCACCTTGATATGAGAAATGCATCTCATTAGTACACTTACCATTAAACACTCCTGCAGGTGTATAACAGTTGAATTCTCCTCATCCCATCCCACCCAATATAATATTTGTTTTAATGTTGTTTATTTCATTCATAAGATTTCAGTTGTTGAACCAGAGTCATTGTATTTCGTGCAGGACGATAATCTTCGGTAACACCACTACCAAGCAAAAACGAAATGCTGTTTTGCATAGACCACTTTATCATAAAACATTAAAACAAAAAAATTTATGTTAAAGTTTTTTTAATTTATTTTTTCCAAAATTCCAATTTTCATGGATTTAGTATTTGTACCATATTATTTGAACAAAGAAAACGGTGCCTAATTGAAAAAATCTGTGGATAAATGTATACATTATGACCCATAAAAAAATTTCATATTTTCTATTTTGGCTATTTTGTTTGGGAGGTTCCAAAAGAGGCGTGGCAATAACGCCCATTTCTTCAATAGACTATGGGTACTATAAAAGCATGACACTGTACAAAATTTCAAATGTTTGCTTGCGCAGGAATCGTAGTCATAAGTCGCTAACTTTTTGTGCATTTGTATGGGAGGTAACAAAGGGCGGGGCAACTTCGCCTATTTTTCTCAAGGTGGTAGCAACTAAGAAACTTATACTATGTGTGAAATTTCGGAAAAATCCGATAAGTATGTAGCTTATAAGTTATATAAGAATCAATATTTCACTAAATGTTGACCCTTTGTGGGGGAGGTACTCCAAGGAGTGGACCAACTTTGTCCATCGTTGACCTAACCTTACATAGGAAAAATATTAACACATACCAAGTCAAGTGGATACTCCGATCGAAAGTTATCGTGCCCACAAGCCAAACAGATGGACGGACGCACAGTGGGAGGACCACGGTGATTGCGACCAAACTTGGCATGGCAGTAGAAGAGGTTTTATTATATTTACTATCATCTTAAAGAAACTTTCCAGAGAATATTCCCAAAGAAAGAACGGACCAAAAATATTAACTGGTATTGTTGCCAAGCTTCTCCAATTAACACCATGTTTTACACAAATTTCAACAGTAAGCCACATTTTCTCCAATCGCAAAGCTAAAATGTTGAAACTTTTCGCATATTTATAAGTGTTAAGGTGGTGTATGTTGTACTGCAAAGGGAATCTGGAACCTGGCTTTAAGTATACCAGATATAGGGCAAAAATAAAAAACTTTTTGAAGTTTTTCGAAATTATTTTGGAAATTGTGGAATTTACTTTTGGAAATATAATGATTCGAGAATTACGTTCGATTTGTGATGTGAAGACCTACAAATTGCAAAATAGTTAATTGAAATATGTTTATTTTTAAAATATAAATGGTGTTTTTACATATCTGTCTGCAATTGAAAATTTATTTTTTAATTTTGCCCTGATCCTGTGCTAACATTTTATTGATATCAGTGAATAATATAAACCAAAAAAAATATTCCCGCCGAATCTGGCAGCCCTGGGGGTTGAATGCAACATACGTAGGTTCATTCATAACTTTATGATTGAGAGACATATTTCAGCTAGGTTAGAGTCAACTAACTTCTATAGATTTGTCAGCAGCGGAACGCCCCAAGGGTGTGTTCGGCGTCCTCCTGCTGTGAAATTTCTCCATGAACAATATTCTTCTTTCTCTGGAGATGATTAGTGTTAGGGTTATTCCCTATGCAGATGACGTGACAATAGCTTTTAGAGGGAAGTCTGAGAGTGCTCTTAGAGTGCTCGGCGTGCTCCTGCTGTGGAAAGGAGGGTTTCAGACCACAGAAAAGCTAAAAAAATAGTAGACTTTTTGACAAAGAAGCCTAATGGTTTGGGTTGGAATGATGCATACGAGTATAGACTTGCCCGTAGACTTTTGGAAAAAAAATGAAAAAAGAGACTGATCAGAACGTACAAGTGCAAATGGAGCAAGGAAGAAATGCAAAAAAAGAATTATGAAGAAATACATAAAGTTCGAAAATTGCAAGGATCGTGAGATTTACGTGTTTCATATTGCTTATAGTAGGGGGTATATTGCAGAAGAGTTCCGTGTTCAAATTTCCCAAAAAGTTTTTAGCATAGCTAGCTATTTGCACAGGTGGAGAAATAAACAGCATATTCGTAGGCTTGGGAGCAAATCAATACTGAAGGGTATCTCAAAGAATGCCTATCAAAGTGGTTTCTTTCATTTATAAGAAAATACGATGTCTCTAAATTTTTCTGGTACTATCTCTCGTCTTGTATTTGCAGCAAGAGATCTTTTGAATGGTACCAGCCGAATAACATTTTATTTGTCCCAAAGGATGCTAATTCACCTTACTGCTTGGAAGTACATTAAAACGAAAGATATTTGGACTTAGTTAAAAAACGTTTAGGGTCTTAAAAAACAAGCAAATTATGTAAATTAGTTAGTAAAGAATGTGTGCCACATGTTCCAATAAAGTGCCAAATACCACTATTAAAAATGAATAGCGCTCTATTTATAAGAGTGTAAAATCAGTCGACTCAAAAACATTTTATTAAAAAAACAGTCTGTAAAATTTTTTTCGTGCGGAGTCCTTATTTTACTGGACAGGAAGTGATTTTCGAACCCAACACTTAGCTAATAATGATTTGGTTGCGCTAAGAGTATATATAGGGTGATCCAAGTAGAGATACTTTTTTCAATAGATTTTTTGACAGATCATGTGTGAGTCGTGTCATGCTGTCATGTTATTTTTGTTAAGTATTCATCATGGGAAGACTTACGCCTGAAAGTATCTCTACTTGGCTCTTGTAGTTCGGTAAGGTTCTGGTAGCGAGCTGATGGATGCAACCTGAGGCTTGTGGTGATGAATGGGGAGTATGAGGTGAGAGGCTTATGGAGAACATTCGGATGGCAATCTGGATGTTTGTACTATCACTTATTTTTTCTTTAGGATATGAACCATCTCCCTTTCTCTACTATACTGCGATATTGTGCTTTAGGTAAATTCGATTTAAGGTTGTCAATTACTATTTTTCTGTCTACGTTTTTTTTTAATTTGTTTCAAAAATTTTCTCGGATTTGTCATTCTATATATTTTTTGTAAATCCAAACGTGGGATGTCTATAGTGATAGTGTTATTTAGATTGTTGTGTGATCGGTTCCCGGTGCCAGGTGGGCGCTCGGGTTGTATAACCCCGATGGCCTGGAACACGAGACCTCTGGATGTATTCACCTGTATTTGATGCTGATTTACCCGACCGATTGTAGGACAGAGGCTTGGCTATCCCGGTGAGTCCGAGTGAGTTATATTATCCGATTATATGGTCGCGATTTATTCATTAGGCGTCTTAGGGATTTTGGGTTGAACAGTGATAACACTAAAAACACGTTACACTATATACACATTTTTACGTGCAGACGAGAATCTTGCTGATAATGGCTCCAGGCAAGGGTCGTTCTGCACACAATCAATATCAACTACCTCATCTCAGATAGCTTCAAATTGACACTGCCAACCGATACATCATAATTTTTTGCACATCTTCCAGCACATTTGAAATGAATCCGTCCCTCATAACTGACTTGACTACGGACAGGGAACATACCCGTGGATATCGGGTTGATGGCAGGACATTCACCCGCGCTGTACTACGACGCAGTATGCCAGTACGGTGCTTTGTGTTAGAAAATTTGTTTATGTTAGGTCGCTCAATGATTATATATAATACATGTGAAAGGGCAATAGGTAAACGCTGGGGTCTGAAGCCGCGTATAGTTTATTGGTTGTATACGGCAGTAGTCAGACCGATATTGCTGTGCGGCATTGTCTCCAGAATTTGTCCGCCTTTTCAGAATTCCTCTCATTACACATAAGGTTCGATACCACCAATACGGAGGATTAATTAAAATAACTCAAAACTATCTCATTGTGTTATTGGTACCCATTTAAGAGAACAAAATTCAGCTTCATTTGATGAAAGACTTATCTTCTGTCGTCTTTGGTTTGGCTGTCATTACCTGTCAAAATTCAATAAATTTATAAATTTTCGTAGAAGTTGTTAGAGCTCGCTCTCAAATTAAAATTATGTACAACAGTATTTATTTTTCATCCTCGATAAAAACGACTTACCCCACTTAATATGGACAGCCTAAATCGAATGGCATTAACAGTTTTTGTGACATTGCGTTTAAGAGTTATTAAGCCACAAACATTTTCTGGGTAAATAAAGAGGTTAGTAGATTTAAACACAATTTTAGTACAGAAGGCTTCGAAAAGAACTAAATTAAGGAGAAACTTCAAGAAGTATTTCTTTCAAATCGCTCGATTACCACTCTCATCACCTGCCCCGACAAAACCCCATCGATGGATTTTTTGGGTAATGTTTTCGACAAAAATATTATATATTATATAATATTTTATAATATTTATAATAATATTATAAATATTCCTTGTAAAAAATCACTATTGGTCTCCACAATACACTTTAATGGCTACCCAGTGGTTTTCTAAATATATCTTATTTATCAACAAAGTTTACTGGGCAAAGGAAGGGTTAATAAATTTAGGAAAAATTTCACCATATGTATAAAGCTTCGGAAAAGAAGTTCCATGTCAAATAACGAAATTAATGAGACATTTCAAGAAGTATTTCTCCCAAAACACTCGACACCCCCTTAAACCAGAAAAAACCCCTCCAAAAATTCATCGAAAAAAGTAATTCGAGAAAAAAATGTTTGCAGAGACTAAGAAACGAATTCAGAAAATCAAGCTAGCTTCAGAGATCAAGCTATTCGTCGGTGAAGCAAAAGCAGGCTATGGAAATTTTGCACCAAAATTTAACAGCTTATAACATTAATACCAGTGTATAAAAATACATGAAATTTTGTACAGTGCACTGATAGAAAATCAGTTCGTCACCATGACGAATCAGTTTCGTCAATATATATTCGTACTGCTGATGAAAATTTTCGTACATGCGATGTTTTTGTACGTCAATAGAACGAACGCGATCATCAACCCATGTTATTGGTGATTTCGAAATGCGTCGAGGGAACGATAAGGAAAAAATCTAATAATGGTGATGAATGGAGTTCGTCGTGGTGATGAATGGGATTCGTCTTGATAATGAATGGGTGATGAATGGAATTCGTCGTGGTGATGAATGGTATTCGTCATAGTGATGAATGGAATTCGTATGTTGGCAAATACATTACTTGATGAGATCATTTTTGATTTAAAATATCAGAAGTAATGAATACTTCTCGTTCGTTTGCTTTAAGCCTTTCCTGATAAGAATTGCGTTTCGAACCGAATAATCACAACTGAACCTGGCAAAGCAATTAAGTAATTTTATTTTCATACCGTTTTTAATGGTCTAAAACCAAACGAATATTTATTGAAATTTTTAAAATTTAAATAGTCGGGGGCATGAAGTCGTCGTGGTGATGAATGGGATTCGTCGTGGTGATAAATGGGATTCGTCGTGGTGATGAATGGTATTTATGGTGGTGATGAATGGGATTCGTCGTGGCGATGAATTCGATTCATCGTAAGGACGAATGGTGTTTATCGTGGTGATGAGATTCGTCGTGGTAATGACCTCGATGCATCGTAGGGATCAAATGTGATCATCCTGAGGAAGAAACTTTTTGGAAACAGAGATTCGGCATAGTGACGAACAAATTCATCAAGAGGATTTTTCCGTACGTTAGCTGACTTTTGACGAAAAAATAATCGTGATGATGTACAAATTCGTCGTCATGACGAAGCTTTTTCTGTCAATGTGTAATTCTTTTATAGTGTCTATAGCCCTGTGAAAACTGGTCGTCCACGCCCCTTTTTGTACCTCCCACACAAAATGGCCTAATCATACCACATTTTATTATACCCTACACCACATTGTGGTACAGGGTATTATAAGTTTGTTTCACGGCAGATGTTTGTAACACCTGAAAATAACGCAGCTAGACCGACCTTAAAGTATACCGATCGACTCAGAATCACTAGCTGTCCGTCCGTCTGACCATGTAAAGTTGTTCGTCGACTACAGGTCGCAATTTCACTCCGATCGTTCTGAAATTTTGCAGTTTAAAGTATTTCGCAGCTGTAAAGATCCCTATTGGTTAAAATTGGTTATTGTACAAGATTCATTTATTTTCAAAATTTTAAGCTTTGAACGAAAATACCATAAACCCAGCAAAATCTTGGTAAGTACATTTTAAATTCAAATTAGATTACTAATAATAACTTATTTTTGTCGTTATTTAGTTAGTCGTTATCTTTGTACCGAAAGTGATGCTGACCGTAATGAGTTATCATTACCTGGTAATGCATGTGGTAACGACATTTACTTACCAAGATTTTGATGGGTTATATTTTTGTACTTGATAATTAAGCGATATGTCTAAGAATCGCGAGGTAGGCCAGTGGTTCTGATGCCTAACTACGAAACAATGAGGTCACGAGTTCAATCCCATCTCCCGGGAAATGAAATTTTTCGTCATATGACGACAACAATCGATAATTACTCTCTAACAATTATACGCTCTACTCAATGTAACGCTCTTCCCAATGATACGCTCTTCCTAATATTACGCTCTTCCCAATTTTACACTCTTCTACTTTCACACCACATTCCACCATTGATGGTGGTGAACAAGCATCACTGATGATGGTGAACAACTCAAAAATATCCACTTCCACACAAACACGCTCGTAAAATTATTTCTTTTGTCCATGCTTACTTTTGAATAATTGTAAGCGTGTGGGTAAGTGGTTATTTTTCAGCTGCTTGTATGCTTGAGTGGCGGCACTTTCCTCCAATGACATGTACATGTAAAAATAATTCGAAGAGAGGCCAAATTATAAGCAGTTATTAGTTTTGAATTTAGCTTACCCGTCGGGTGATTTGGTATTCGGAAATTTTGCTGGGAATATTTACGTATATCGTTTGATGTTAGACCATTGAAAAATTGTTTACATGGTGGTTTGGGTTAAGAAATTCGAATCTGGCATGAGGAAATTGTTTGTTTCGAGAAATATTCGCGACGATATGCAAAAAATCACTTCAAATGACCATCTCTACATATCTACTACTTATTTTATAACTTATTGGTAATACATTACTAAAGTACTTGAAATCGTGAAAATATAAGCTCATATTTATGTTGTATGCCTATGCTACAAATAAGTACTTATTATGATACTTTATTGTATGCTTTTGGGAAATACTTTCCTCCAGTGACATCCCCATTTTAAAATAATGAGATTATGAGATTATTATAGTGTCAGATTATGTGAATTTTCAAAAAATGGGCGTAATCGGACCAATGGGCGTGGCCCTGCCCATATAAGCCAAATTTTGAAATTGAAATATTTTCCACAATTTATTAGCGAGACTTCTGTAGTTTAGGGTATATGTATCTGCTGACAGTCTACGTGGTTTGTCCAAAAATGGGCGGGATCGACCCAATGGGCGCGGCCCCGCCCACATAGACAAAATTTTGAAATTTCGATATCTTGCACAATTTGCTAGCGAGAGTGCTGCAATGTTGTGTATATATATCTGGTAGCATTCTACGTAATTGGTCCAAAAATGGGCGGGATCGGACCAATGGTCGTGGGCCCGCCCATATAAGCCAAATTTTGAAATTGACATATCTTGCACAATTTGTTAGCTAGAGTACTGTAATGTTGTTGGGCGGGATCGGAACAATGGGCGTGGCCCCGCCCATATAAGCCAAATTTTGAAATTGAGATATATTGAACAATTTGTTACCGAGAGTGCTGTATTTTCGTGTATATAATTCTGGTAGTAGTCTACGTGATTGGTCCAAAAATGAGCGACATCGAACCAATGGGCGTTGCCACGTCCATATAAGCCAAATTTTGAAATTGAAATATCTTGCACAATTTATTATCGAGAGTGCTGCAGTTTTGGGCATATGTATCTGATGACAGCCAACGCGATTCGCCCAAAAATGGGCGGGATCAGACCTATGGACGTGGCCCCGCCTATATAAGCCAAATTTTGAAATTGAGACACATATCTTGCACAATTTTTAGCGAGAGTGATGTCTGGTGGTAGTCTACGTTATTGGTCCAAAAAAGGGTCGGGATCAGATCAATGGCTGTGGCCCCGCCCATATAAACTAAATTTTGAAATTGTGATGTCTTACACAATTTTTTAACGAGAGTTCTGTAATGTTGTGCATATGTATCTGATGATAGCTTACGTAAATGGTCTAAAAAGTGGCGGGATCGGATCAATGGTCGTGGCCCCGCCCATATAAACCAAATTTTTAAATTGAGATATCATGCACAATTTGTTAGCGAGAGTGCTGTGATTTTGTGTCACGCAGTCTGCGTGATTACACAAAAAAGGGCGGCACCGCTCATAGAAACATAATTTTGAAATTGAGATATCTTGCACAATTTGTTTAAGTGAGCGCTGTACTTTTGTGTATATGTATCTGGCGGCAGTCTACGTGATTGGTCAGGAAATGGGAGGGATCAGACTAATTGGCGTGGCCCCGTCCATGTAAGCCAAATTTATTATCGAGAGTGCTGCAGTTTTGGGTATATGTATCTGATGACAGTCTACGTGATTCGCCCAAAAATGGGCGGTATCAGACCAATGGACGTGACCCCGCCTATATAAGCCAAATTTTGAAATTAAGATTCATATCTTGCACAATTTTTTAGCGAGAGTGCTGTAATTTTTTGCATATGGATCTGGTGATACGTGAATGGTCCAAAAAGGGTTGCGATCGGACCAATGGGCGTGGCCCCAACCTTATAAGCAAATTTCTGAAATTGAAATACCTTGAACAATTTGTTAGCGAGAGTGTTGCAATTTTGTGAATATGCATTTGATGGCAGTTTACGTAATTGGTTAAAAAATGGACGGAATCGGAAATCTGAAGTCTGGGCCAACGAAGTGGACCGGGTCCAGCTAGTCTATATATATAAAAGAGAGTGTCTGTTTGTGGGTTTGTTTGTTTGTTCTGTATAGACGTCTAAACGGCTGGACCGATCATCTTGAAATTTTCACAGAATGTACATGTGTAGGGGGTGCTGAATATAGGGTACTTGAATTTTCAATATATCAAGTTGGCGTAAACCCGCCCATATAGGTCCAATTATGATATTGAGAAAATTTTTTAGCTAGAGTGCTGACATTTTGTGTGTATGCATTTAGTGGCAGATTATATGAATTGTCCAAAAATGGGCGGAATCGGACCTGTGGGCGTGGCCCCGCCTTATAAGGCAAATTTTTAAATTGAAATATTTTCCGCAATTCATTAGCGAGAGTTCTGCAATTTTGTGTATATGCATCTGGTGGCATTATGCGCGATTGGCCAACAATTTGGGCGGGATCGGACCAATGGGCGTGGCCCCGCGCATATAGGCCAAATTTTGAAATTGAGATATCTTGCACAATTTATTAGCGAGAGTGCTGTAATTTTGTGTATAAATATCTGGTAGCAGTCTGCTGGATTTTTCCAAAAATGGGCGGGATCGGACCAATAAGCGTGGCCGCGCCCATATAGGCCAAATTTTTAAATTGAGATTTCTTGCACAATTTATTAGCGAGAGTACTGAAGTTTTGCGTATATATATCTGGTAGCAGTCTGCTGGATTTTTTGAAAAATGGGCGGGATCCGATCAATGGGCGTGGTCCCGCCCATATAGGCCAAATTTTGAAATTAAGTTATCTTACACAATTTGTTAGCAAGAGTGCTGACATTTTGCGTATATGTATGTATCTGGTGACAGTCTACGTGATTGGTAGAAAAATGTTCGGGATCGGACCAATGGGCGTGGCCCCGTCCATATAGGCCAAATTTTGAAATTGAGATATCATACACAATTTATTAGCGAAAATGCTGTAATTGTGTGTACAAATTTTTAAATTGAGATATCTTGCACAATTTATAAGCGATAGTACTGTAATTTTGGGTATAGGTGTCTGGAGGCTGTCTACGTGATTGACACAAAAATTGGCGGAATAGGACCAGTGGGTGTAGCCCAGCCCGTATAAGCCAATATTTTAAATTGATGTGTCTTGCACAATTTGTTAGCGAGAGTGCTGTAATTTTGTGTATATGTATATATCTGGTGGCAGTTTAGGTTATTTGTCCAACAATGGGCGTGATCGGAAAATGGGCGAGTTCGCACCAATGGGCTTGGCCCCGCCCATATAGGTAACATTTTGAAATTGAGATATCTAGCACAATTTGTTAGCGAGATTGTTGTAACTTTGTGTGTATTTATCTAGTGACAATTGGAGGGATTGGACCAATGGTAGTGGCCCAGCCCACATGAGCCATGTTTAGAAATTGAAATATCTTGAGAAATTTGTTAGAGAGATTGCTAAGTTTTGTGTATATGTATTATTCTACGTTATTAGTCCAAAAATGGACGGGATTGCAAATCTGAAATCGGGGGTAACGAAGTGGACCGGTTCCAGCTAGTCCATATACAGTTAAACTTCGATTAACCGTGACTCTATTAACCGTGATTATCTATTAACCGTGATGCTGAGTGATTGATTTTTTACCTCTATTAACCGTGATTTACCTCTATTATCCGTGATGCTGAGTGGTTGATTTTTTACCTCTATTAACCGTGATTTACCTCTATTATCCGTGATGCACATGTCCATATGACTGCTTGTTTGTTTTTTTCGTATAATACTCACACATCTCTCATATTAAAATTCGGTGATTCCCCTTTTTCATGAAAGTGTAATTTTCATATCAAATTTCATATGTATTCATCAGTGTGAAATTTGATCTGTCAAGACGTGTTTTCCTTACATCATGCCACCGTCAAAAACTAAATCCGTGAAAAGAGCAAGAAAGGTTCTTTCAATTAAAGAAAAAATTGAGCTGATTACTGAATACTCAAAACGTAAAGTACCTTTTAAAATGTTGTCTGAAAAATATGGAGTTGGCATTCAAACTGTATCCGATTTAATAAAAAACAAAGATCGGATTTTAAAATTTTGCTAAGATACTGATTCAATGCTTGGCCTTAAACACAGATATACACTAAAAACATCCGAAAATCCAAAAGTTGATTTCGCAACATATGAATGGTTTCGGCAAGAAAGATTTAAGGGAACTCCAATTTCAGGTAAGTTAACTGAAATCGAGATATTGTGTGAACATAAACTGAAATTTGCTTCTGAACTTCAGGCGAAATGATTGTCGAAAAGGCAAAAATGTTCCATTTGAAGTTAAACATGAATTCAGAGTGCACTTATTCATTTGGTTGGTTGGATAAATTCAAAAAACGTCATGGAATCCGTCGACTGAAATCTACGGGAGAAAATGAGTGTGCTGATTATGAGTCTGCTACGATGTTTGTGGACGACTTGGATGAAATCATTAAAAACGAACAACTTACAACTGAACAGATCTACAATGCAGACGAAACCAGTATATTTTGGAGGTGTTTGCCTCAGAGTTCTTTGGCTAGTGGTAATGAATATGCTATTGAAGGGTACAAGGAATTCAAGGAGAGAATCACAGTGCTAGTTTGTTCAAATGCTGCAGGAACTCACAAGTGTAAATTGATGATAATAGGAAAAAGTGTCCATCCAAGAGCTTTAAAAAACGTTGAACACCTTCCTGTGATTTATAAATCTAATAAGAAAGCTTGGGTAACACAACAGATATTTCTGGAGTGGTTTAATCAAAATTTTGTACCAGAAGCAAAGGAACATCAACGGCGCATCGGTCTCAAAAATAACTGTAAAATGCTTTTACTATTAGACAACTGTCCAGCACACCCAGATGTAAATGCTATGATATCTGAAAACGTTACAGTAAAATATCTCCCACCGAATTGCACGTCCTTGATTCAGCCTATGGATCAAGGAGTAATTCGGAGCTTCAAATGTCACTACCGTAAACTGATTCTTCAAAAACTTGTTGGTGCTAATGACAGACGTGAGTTCGTTAAATCTTTGAATATTAAGACAGCTTTGTGGGCAGCCGCAGCTTCGTGGGACTCTGTAACTCCACAAGTTTTAAAAAGAGTTTGGAATAACTTACTATCTCATAATGAAGATGCTCCAAATAGCCTAGTTGAGATACAAACAGATATGTATAACCATACCGTCTGGATGTACGATTGATGCTGTCGAAAAGTGGATGGTGTGCGACTCTGATGTCGCTCCGTTTGCTTTTATATCTGAAGACGAAATCGTGGACATGGTTACCCAAAGCCAAGAAGATGAGCTTGATTCAAATTCCGAGGAATCAGATGGAGGAAATGCGGACGAAACGCCTACATTGGCTCAGGCAATAGAGGCTAGTAGTATTTTGTTAGGTTTTTTAGAAAACTTTAATTGTCCAAGTAGTATTTCAGAACCAGATAAAGTGCAAATATATCGCATACAAACTCATTTGTTGGAAGAACAATCAAAAGCTAAAAACATAAGACAGACTTCCATAAAAGATTTTTTTAAATAAATTTATGTATTCCTAGAGATATGATAAGTTGTTTATAGACGCAGATTTACATGTTTTTGTCAAAAATAAATAAAAATAATAAAATTTATACATGTAAAATTTTACCTCTTGTAACCGTGATTTTCGATTATCCGTGATTAGCCCGGTCCCGAGCATCACGGTTAATCGAAGTTCAACTGTATATAAAAGAGAATGTGTGTTTGTTGGTTTGTTTGTTTGTACCGTATAGACGTCTAAACGGCTGGACCGATCTTCTTGAAATTTTCACAGAATGTACATGTCCTACACAGAAAAAAAGAAACCGCCAATGAAATGCTTTGTTCGAGTTTTAAAAGAAATATCAATTAACTTTTAATTGAATCAATAAAATGTTTGCTTGAATCTGAAATTTTGCTTACATTTCCTACATTTGGTTGCAGATTCAATCAAACATTTAATTGATTCAGTTCAAAGCAATTGCTTGGCGGTTACTTTTTTCTGTGTACACATGGGTGGTGAATATAGGGTACTTGAATTTTCGATATATCAAGTGGGCGAGTCCCCGCCAAATTTTGAAATTGAAATATCTTGCACAATTTTTTTGCGAGAGTGCTGTAATTTTTTGTATATGTATCTGGTGGTAGTCTACTTGATTGGTCAAAAAATGGGCGGGATCGGACCAATTGGCGTGGCCCTGCCCATATAAGGCAAATTTTGGAATTGAGATATCTTGAGCAATTTTTTTGCGAGAGTGCTGCAATTTTTTGTATATATATCTGGTGGCAGTCTACGTGACTGGTCCAAAAACGGGCGGTATCGGACAAATGGGTGTGGCCCCGCCCATATAAGGCTAATTTTGGAATTGAGATATCTTGAGCAATTTTTTAGCGAGAGTGCTGCAATTGTGTGTATATATATCTGGTGGCAGTCTACGTGACTGGTCAAAAATGGGTGGGATCGGATCAATGGGCGTGGTCCCGCCCATATAGGCCAAATTTTGAAATTAAGATATCTTACACAATTTGTTAGCAAGGGTGCTGACATTTTGCGTATTGGTTACAGTCTACGTGATTGTTAGAAAAATAGGCGGGATCGGACCAATGGGCGTGGCCCTGTCCAAATTGAGATATCTTGCACAATTTATAAGCGATAGTGCTGTAATTTTGTGTATATGTGTCTGGAGGCTGTCAACGTGATTGACACAAAAATTGGCGGAATAGGACCAGGGTGTGTAGCCCAGCCCGTATAAGCCAATATTTTAAATTGATGTATCTTGCACAATTTGTTAGCGAGAGTGCTGTAATTTTATGTAGAATGGACGGGATGAAAATGGGCGAGTTCGCACCAATGGGCTTGGCACGGCCTATATAGGTAAAATTTTTAAATTGAGATATCTAGCACAATTTGTTAGCGAGATTGCTGTAATTTTGTGTATATTTATCTGGTGACAGGCTACGTGATTGGTAAAAAAATTGGAGGGATTGGACCAATGGTAGTGACCCCGCCCACATGAGCCATGTTTTGAAATTGATATATCTTGAGAAATTTGTTAGAGAGATTGCCGAATTTTTTGTATATGTATTTGGCGGCAGTCTACGTTATTAGTCCAAAAATGGACGGGATCAGAAACGAAGTGGGCCGGGTCCAGCTAGTTCTATATATATAAAATAGTGGCTGTTTGTGGGTTTGCTTGTTTGTTTGTTCCGTATAGACGCCTAAACGGCTGGACGGATCTTCTTGAAATTTTCACAAAATGTACATTAGGGCGGGTCAAAAAAAAATATTGCGGTTGTCCGCATCTCAAATGAAAGCTTGTTTTGTTTAATGAATATCCCCCTAATATATGTAGGCTTTATCTTGAGCCGCCAGTGAGCTAGAGCGATATTACATAACCTGTAAAATTCATGTTTTTCATGAAAATGTCGGACATATACGTGTGTAGGGAATGCTGGAAATAGGGTACTTGCATTTTCGATATATCAATTGGGCGTGGACCCGCCCAATGGGTCAAATTTAGATATTGAGATTTGTGTGTATGCATTTAGTAGCAGATTATGAGAATTTTCCAAAAATGGGCGGAATCGGACCAATGGGCGTGGCCCCGCCCATATATGCCAAATTTTGAAATTGAGATATCTTACACAATTTATTAGCGATAGTGCTGCAATTTTGTGTACCAAAATGGCGGGTCCAAAAATGGGCGGGATCGGCCCTATGGTCGTGGCCCCGCCCATATATGCCAACTTTTAGAATTGTGATATCTTGAACAATTTGTTAGCGTGAGTGCTGCAATTTAGTGCATATGTATCCGGTGGCAGTCTACGTAATTGGTCAAAAAATGGGCGGGATCGGACCTATGGGCGTGGCACCAGAGTATGAAGCCGCCGAGCCGAGCCGCCGATTTTAGCCGCCGCCGACCTTTTTTCACCAGCCGAAGCCGCCGCCGATCTTTGCGGATAAAATCGGCTGAAACACAGCCACCGTTACATAGAAAAACTTTAAAATATGCATAGATACAATTAACATTTTTGATAAGCAAATAACCATATAACAGATATATCGTTCCCTCAATAGAAGAATAGTGTATACACTATTATTTTTTATTGCATTTAAAGAATCTACGCAATTGGTTGTATATCTAGCAAAAATTTGGGGAAATTCTACTTCCACAAATTGGGTTATTGGGTGCATGAAATTGATTGTTCATTAATAAAAGCCGATATAGAGTTTCAATATCACTGCAAATATGATTTTCTCCAAACGACAAATAAATTATACACTATTCATTTATTGGGGGGACGATATGGAAAGTGATTTTCGTTTTGATTCGTTTATTGTCACAAGAGGGAGCTTTACATGTATAAAAAATGAAAATATTGATAGTAATAGAAAAATAATTACATATAAACATAATTTTTTAAAGGAAATAATAATATTTTTTATTATTAGTAGATTACCTACACATAGAGAAACAAATATTTTCGAAAAAAAAACAATGGAGTATTACAGAATTGTAATACAGCATATAAATTAAACCCCATTGTAAAGAATGCTATGTCGACTGGGTATGTTATACTGGAGAGTGCATTTCTAAATATTCTAAAATGTCTTCTGTCAAATCCATCAACTCAATGAAGTTAAGCTCAAAACAAATTACCATTTATTCTACACAAATTTAAAATTGCACTAAAACGCCGATTCGCCTCTCCTGAAAACAACCAGTTTCGACTTAGCATACTTTGAAAATCGAGTATATCACAGAGCCTCCCAGCGTCAATTTTATGACTTATCATTGTATGGAAATCGATGATTTTTATACCCGCCACCATAAGGAGGAGGTATACTAACTTTGTCATTCTGTTTGCAACACCTTGAAATATGATCTGCGACCCTATAAAGTATATATATTCTTGATCGTCGTGAAATTCTAAGACGTTTTAGTCATGTCCGTCTGTCTGTCTATCCGTTGAAATTACGCTACAGTCCGTAATAATAGAGCTAGTTTAATCAAATTTGGTATAAATTCTTCTTATAGTTGCAGGTCGGTTGGGATTGCAAATGGTCCATATTGGTCAATGTTTTGATATAGCTCCCCTATAGAGGTCGCTCCAAATTATGGGGTTTGAGCCATAGATACCACATTGTTAAAGCAATCTAGCTGAAACTTTTCAGTTTGTATTCTATTTTGACAAAAATTCATCACAACAAAAATTTTATATTCATATTTAATATTTTGTTATAGTCACCCTATACATAGAGGCCGCTCCAAAATATACGTATTTAAGCCATAAATACCACATTTTCTGAGCATTTTAACTGAATCCTTGCAGTTTTTATTTTACTTAAGCAAGAATTCATCACAGTAAATTTTTTTTAAATCGATTCATATTTTGTTATAGTACACCTATAAATGTCCTTCCCAAAAAGTCTTGCTAAAGCCATAAACACCACATATTTAAAGCAATTTTGCTGAAAGTTTGTATTCTACTTATATTTTATAACCAATAACTCATGTCAATGTAATTTATACAAATCAGTTTATATTTTGTAGTAGTCCCCGTGTAGAGGTAGCCCTCAAATATGCTAATTTAAGCCATAAATGCCATTTTTGTAGATTAAGAGTTTGGCTAACGAGGCCTAAAATTTGGCTAAAAACTGTAGCGTTCGTTTTTTCAATAAATTGCTTAAACAAAAAGATCGTTCCATGACTTGCTCCATATCCAAAAATCTGTCATTAATAGAATTGAATGCAATTCATGCCGGAGGTTATATAAGCTTCGGCATGGCCAAACTTAACGCTGTTACTTGTTTCACTTCACAATATCTTACAATTAACTTAAAAACATCAATTGTTTATGAATATATACCAGAGCATGACTTTTCAACTACTATTTTAAATGTAAAAATGACTATCACAGAGCAGCCGTATTTCGATTTTATGTCGGCTAATTGATGGCTTAGCCGGCGGCGGCTATAATTTTCAATGGCAGCCGCCGCCGTCTGTTGTGTATATGTACCTGGTGACAGTCTACGAGATTAGTCCCAAAATGTGTGGGATCGGACTAATGGGAGTGGTCCCGCCTATATAAACCAAATTTTAAATTGAGATATCTTACACGATTTGTTAGCGAGAGTGCTGAAATTTTGCGTATATGTATCTGGTGGTAGTCTACGTGACTGGGAGTGGCCCCGCCCATATAAGCCAAATTTTGAAATTGAGATATCTTGCACAATTTAATTTTGTGTTTGGTATATCTTGAGCAATTTGTTAGAGAGATCAATGTAATTTTGTGCACACATATTTGGTGTCAGTCTACCGAATTAGTCCAAAAATGAACGGGATCCGAAATCTGATGTCTGGGGCAACGGTGTTGACCGGGTCCAGCTAGTGTTTATATATTACAACAAAAATATTTGCGAACTAACATTCTCAAATAAAATATGTGTTTGTAAACAAATAAAATTATTGTTTAGAAATTTCTCCAAATATATTTTATTTAAGATAATTCAAAACTTTGCTGAATTTTTCGAATTTCTGCTTCAATTTTTCTTGATTTCGAGGCATAGGTCTTACAGTTAAAAATTGCATTAACTTTTGTTTTAAAGCACTATATATTAATTTCTATATATTCTTCGTCAAGATTATGTGATTTCAATTACATATGAAGGAATTTAACAAACATTTAAACTTTCTAAAAAATTAACTTTCAATTACTAAAAACTTAAAAATTGCATTAAGTTTTAGGTATCGCTACATTTTTGAATGCAAATGAATCTGTGCTTCGGAAATAATAGTCCAAAATAAAATATAATTGGATGGAAACAATGATTTGTTTAGAACAATAACTACCCAAATATATAATATTTGTTTGTGCCAAATATTACATATTTAGAGTGTGCCCCAAACATATAAATGTTTCAAGCATAATATGTTTGGGACAATATACTACAGAAGCGATTTTTTTTCTGGGTATATGGGGTCATTTCTTTCATGTGTTCGTTAGGAGTAGTACCCTCCATCTCTAAGGCATTGGTAAAATTAGAAAATCTCATAAATTCCGCATATATTCTGTATGAGGAAAACCAAAAATGTTCCTTCTATTTGACAAGTTATCTACACGGAGGAAAATCGTCATTTTTGATATGTTTGAATCGAAAGAGAATATACTTGGAAACGGTTTTTTTAAATATTATATATTTGTTAACAAATAAATTTTATTTGAAAATCAAGAAATTTTGTTTGGAACGCATATATTAATATATTAGAACATAATTTATTTGCAGATTGAATTTCACAAATAAAATATGTGTTTACACACAAACAAAGTTATTGTTCAAGAAGTTTTCCAAATATATTTTATTTAAAAAGATTTTTAAACCCGTGCTGACTTATTTGAATTTTAGTTAGTTTTTTCCTGGTTTTCGTGTTAAACATTATAGGCAAAAATGTCTTAATTTATAAATATTCCAATTCAACACTTTTTGTCAATCCATCAATGCAATTTATATTTACGAAAGATTATCCGATTTAAGTTTTAATTAAATTTTACAAACATATAAAATTTATAAAAAAAAATGCTCTTTGTACATCTAAAAACAGAAATCTTGTCTTTAGGTTATGGCATTGCTAAATTGCCAAAATAAATAATTACAAATTAATCTTTGTTTCGGAAGTACTAGTACCAAATAAAAAATATTTGAACGGAAGCATATTTTTGTTTAGAGCAATATCCTCCCAAAAATATAATATTTGTGTGTGCCAAATATTATATATTTATAGTGTACCCTAAACATATGTATATTTCAAGCCGAATATGTTTGGGACAATATACTACAGAAGCGATTTTTTTTCAGCGTGTATTTAATTTTTGCACTTCAATGCTAGTTGTAGTCATTTATCATCTCAAGTATCATTCATTAAATAATTGTGAAAACTACTTTTTTCCTACAGAAACAAATTTAATTAATTACTATTCATACTTTTCAAAATAACGTTGCTGTTATACAGTGACCGCACATACAATGCAAATAAGATTAATTGTTATCGTTTTACAGCAGCCAATGAAACTGCAATGAATGGAATCGTTCAAATATATACCAATTCATCTGGCAACAAAGAGAGTGAAGACAAGTGGTCGAGGCGTTGATGAAGGAAAGTCAGCTCTTTCCCGATAGATGAGGCAGTTGGGTGTGAATTTATGACAAAAGAACAGCAAATCTCTGTGGAGAATAAAGCCGAACGATTATCCTTTAAGACTTTTAGATGAAATCACAATTATTTGTATTTTCAAAGACATTTGCAGATCGACATTGAAAGGATGTAAAACAGTAGAGCTTTGTTAGATATTTTACTACTGTGAAAGCAATAATTAACTTGCACAACACTAATTATGATTTTTGAATGCTTTGTGGAACCCATTTTAAAAATTCTCAGAGAACGATTTAAAAGATGTTCATTTAATTCATTAAATGAACGAAATATGCTTATTAAATAGTTCTTTGAGACTGAAAATCTCCGGGATTTATTTTTTTAAAATTATTTTATAATTTTACTAAAGAATGGTTTCGAAAAAGTCGAAAAGATTTGTTTCTTGAAGAAATTGTGAACCATAGTATATATAGGTTTGGTTAACTCTTAAAAAAGTAGACTTAAATAATCACAGATGAAGAAACTACTCTATGTTGAGATCGTTTGAAAATGGGCAGATGCATATATCGATACTTCAATTCCAAAACAGGTTGTTTTTCAGAAGAGGCGATCAAAGTTTTATGAAATTTTTAAATTTGTATTGAAGTCCTATATACAGGGAGTTCCAACAAGAGGTGTTATTTTGAATCACCCGGTATTTCGGTAGCTGTCACCTTTGAAGCTTTTATTCTTTGACATTTGACAAGTAGAAACTACGCCATTACTAAAAATGGACCGATACACGATTCAACAAATTATTAAAATTCGAAAATCATCGAAAAATCATTTTGACTGATGAGGCCCATTTCCACCTCGGTGGCTACGTCAAGAACCAAAATTGTCGCATCTGGGGCTCGGAAAACCCAAGAGTTCTTGTTGAGAAGCCTCTCCATCCTCAACGTGTGACTGTTTGGTGCGGTTTATGGTACGGCGGGGTCATTGGACCTTACTTTTTCGAAAATGAGGTTGGATCAACACTTACGGTTAATGGATTGCGCTATCGAGAGATGATTGATGACTTTTTATGGTCGGAGTTGGGTGGTATTGATCTGGACAACGTTTACTTTCAACAAGAAGGCGCTACGTGCCACACAAGCAACGAAACCATTGCTCTGTTACGCGAAAAGTTTCCGGACCGTGTTATCTCTCTAAGAGGTGATCACATTTGGCCACCGAGATTTTGTGATTTAACACCTTGCGACTTCTTCCTTTGGGGCCACGTGAAAGATAAGGTCTACGCCAAAAGCCCAGCGTCGATTCAAGACCTCAAAGATAGAATTCGTGAGGCTCTCGAGGACATAGGGCCGTCAATTTGCGATTTGGTTATGGAAAATTTCATGAAAAGGATATGGTCCTGTAAGCGTGGTCGTGGTGGCCATTTGGCTGATGTTGTTTTTCATTATTAACGGCATACCTTCCTCTTTATTATGAAATAAACATTTTTCTTTGAATACCAAAATAACACTTCATGTTGTAAAACCCTTTATATAGGAAAAGTTAAAATTAAGTTATGTTAAATTCGGCCTTTGGGGCCACGTGAAAGATAAGGTCTACGCCAACAGCCCAGCGTCGATTCAAGACCTCAAAGATAGAATTCGTGAGGCTATCGAGGACATAGGGCCGTCAATTTGCGATTTGGTTATGGAAAATTTCATGAAAAGGATATGGTCCTGTAAGCGTGGTCGTGGTGGCCATTTGGCTGATGTTGTTTTTCATTATTAACGGCATACCTTCCACTTTATTATGAAATAAACATTTTTCTTTGAATACCAAAATAACACTTCACGTTGTAAAACCCTTTATATAGGAAAAGTTAAATTTAAGTTATGTTAAATTCGAGAGACTAAATCATTTCGAATTAAAATGGACAAATATTGTTTAGTATTTCACGTCGAAGGTGCAAAATTTTTTTCCCGAAACGAAATCACCATAATCCTTTACGATTTCCATTTTTAATTTTATGGTTTCGAAAAATGTGACATAAAAAACTTAAAGTTTGTAACCATATAAAAAATTATCTAACAATTATTTTAAAATAACTTTTCCTATAATTACCATCACAAGCCAAAGTACTTGGTATAACTCGCCAATGCGTATGTTTTGCGACCTTTTCGGTAACAAAGTGTGTGTACATCCCAATGTACGCTGACCGAACTTGAGCTCATTGTCTGACTATGCAGTATTTCATTTTAAAATGCCTTGGCAGGTTTCTGTTGTAGCTGCAGCAGCACAACCGTCTGAAAGACACTCTTTTCCAGCCACACACACACACGATTTAAGGTCAGACATTGTGTTAAAAATGTTGCACGATTATTCCGTTGAAACCAATTTTGGTGGTTTGATTTTACCTCCCTCTGACCTCAAACTCGATAAAGACAATATGTAAATTTGCAGGTGAACAAAAAATTTAATTTATATTTAAAAGCATTAAACAGAAATGGAATAAATATATATGTGGCTTTAAATTCAAATTAGCTTTTAGTGAAAATATGTTATGACAGCTTTGAGAAAACTGAATGGAGAAAACAGGGTAGATATAAATACAGGGCCGACGCTCAATGTCTTATCAATTTAAAATCCCGCATGTTTTTTTTAAATTTTTATTTTTAATTTGGAAATATAGTTATTTCCCAAAAATCTGAGGAAATGTATTCTTGGCGAGAAACAATGGTTAAGGCGATAACCTTCTTAAATGTATACGCTACATTGTGGTAATGCAGGGTATTATGACTGGTTTATGAAAACCAGCAATAATGGACAGAAAGTCGGGCAGGGCTGACTAAATAATATGCTCGTCAATGCGCGAAGTGACTTTCCGATAATAATTTGGAAAAATATATTTGTACTAGGATTTAAATACCCGACGTTGCCCGGTTTGTCTTTTAACACCGTGATCCAAATTTTGTAAATTTTAAGATATTCTTAAAAAACTCCGATTAAAAGACAATATCAAAACAGTACTATTTTAAAGCTGACCCAAATTCTAGTATGGAAATCCTTAGCTCTGACTACCACAAAAATTAACTTTGTAATATTTCTTATTATATATACTTAAGTGAAGCTATGTACATACAGACGATTGTCAGATTGGACAACATTTTCAACCCTGTTAAAGTGCTGCAAATGTACGGATAATGACAGATTTTAGGCAAAGGTGAATTGACAGTTCAGACGATTGCAAGAAAACCCTACAATTTCATATATTTATGTACAATATATTTTGTAAATATAGCGTGATCCATTTCGAGGTTCCATACTATTTTAAAGAAAAAAACACAGAAAATTCAAATTGAATGGGGTATGTTTATTATCATTTGAAAGAGCATTCTTTGGCATTTATTTTTTGAAGATCATGTCTATCAAATGTTGGCCGCGGCTACGTCTCAGATGGTACATCAGTTGAGTCCAATTTTCGATGACTCGTTCGAGCATTTCGACTGGTAACTGACGAATGACACGCGTGATGTTTTGCTCCAAGGCCGGAATCGAAGCGGGTTTGTCCGCTTAAACTTTAGACTTTACATATCCCCACATGAAAAGTCTAACGGTGTGATATCACACGATCTTGGTGCCAATCGACAGGCCCAAAACGAGAAATTATCTACTCACCGAAGTGTTCTCTCAATAAATCCATTGATTGACGCGATGTGTGGGAAGTGGCGCCGTCTTGTTGAAACCAAATGTCGCCGAGATCACGAGCTTCAATTTCAGGCATCAAATAGTCGGTTATCATGGCACCATAACGGTCTCCATTGACGGTTACGTTCTCACCGGCATCATTTTTGAAGAAATATGGGCCGATGATTCCGGTACGTCGGATCGGAAAAAAGATAACTCTTGACGAGAGCTAAAATATTGCTCATATTCGTGGGTCAACTGAAAAGTGTTTTTTTTAAGATTTAAAAAAAATTGACTTAGCGCAATTGGCGAACGATTATTTTGATAATAAAACTGAATAATTTATAAACGTTGTTCAGGCGTAAGTCTTTCCATGATGAAATGTTAAACAATACTTAACAAAACTAACATGACTGCATGACACGACTCACACCTGATCTGTCAAAAAAGGCTTTTGAAAAAGTATCTCTACTTTGATCACCCTATATTTATATGCAGGATTGCCAATTAAAATATATTGTTGCCAATAAAATATTTCTCTGACAATGGCGCCATTGTCACATGCATAAACTTCGCACATCTAACAATCTGCAAATTATCTAGCAATTCCTTTTCTGCTAACGTTGCAAAACAAAAATTGTATGTTCACACGGTTGTAAATTCACAGGGTTGCATTTTTCCGCCATTTTTCTGGCAATATTGTCCGATCTGCAAATCGTGTGTACTTAGCTTTATATAAATATTAGATAAATATTCGTTTGTGTGGAAGGTACCTTTGCGTGGGAGGTAACTTCTTCGATGTTTTTGGAGGTGATAGCGACAAATAGTGTGGGACTATGTATGCAATTATATTCAAAGTTTTCGCATTCGGATTTTCAGATTTTTCGATCAACTCTTCCTTTTGAAAGAGATTTTTTTTGTGGTGTATTGGAATAGATAAGACAATGCGCTCTTGAATATTCCATTTGGGTATTGGCTTTATTACAAAGTTTTGTAGATCATCTTCGGTCACAAAAATAGTTTTAAAATATTTATTCTTTATGCAAAATTTTTCTATCAAAGTGCTCAAACGTTATTTCCCTGCCTGTCCCTAACATTACATCTATATATATAAAAATGAAACGGTCCATCTGTGTAATGGCATCACGTCAGAACGGCTGGAGCGATTTGGATGATTTTTTTTTATTCGATTCTAAATTTTCACGAGATGGTTTATATAGAAAAAAGAAATTAATTGGACAAAGGGGCGTGGTACCTCCCATACAAATCGCAGGTTAAAAATCCGATATTTCTGCTCCTATTATAGGTATAGTGCTGACATTTTGTTTGTATGCATTTAATGGCAGATTATGTGAATTTTCCAAAAATGGTCGGAATCGGACCAATGGGCGTGGCCCCGCCCATATAAGCCAAATTTTGAAATTGAGATATTTTGCACAATTTGTTAGCGAGAGTGCTGGAATTTTGTGTATATGTAAACGGTGGCAGTCTACGTGATTGATCCAAAAACGGGCGGGATTGAACCAATGGGCGTGGCACCGCCCATATAAGCCAAATTTAAAAAATGTGATATCTTGCACAATTTGTTAGCGAGAGACCTGGAATTTTGTGTATATATATCCGTTGGCGATCTACGTGATTGGTCCAAAAATGGGCGATTTCGGACCAATAGGCGTGGCCCCGCCCACAATGACCAAATTTTGAAATTTTTATATCTTGCACAATTTGCTATCGGGAGTGCTGCAATGTTGTGTATATGTATCTGGTGGCATTCTACGTAATTGGTCAGAAAATGGGCGGGATCGGACCAATGGGCGTGGCCCCGCCCTTATAAGCCAAATTTTGAAATTGATATAACTTGCACAATTTTTTATCTAGAGTGCTGTCATGTTGTAGATATGTATCTGGTGACAGTCCACGTGATTGGTCCAAAAATTGGCGGGATCTGACCAATGGGCGGGCCACCGCCCATATAAGCCAAATTTTGAAATTGTATTATCTTGCTCATTTTGTTAGCGAGAGTGTTGAAATTTTGCGTATATGTATCTGGTAGCAGTCTACGTGATTGGCTTTCAAATGGGCGGAATAGGACCAGTGGGCGTGGCCCAGCCCATATTTTGATATATCTTGCAAGTATTATATAGGAAATACATGAACAAAAATGCTCGGTATGCGATAATTACAGCTGCTCACTCCAATACAATCGCAATATGATAATGTGATGCAATATCAATGAAACAAGAATTTGGAAATTTTATAAGTATACATTTCTATTTTCTGGACTTTCCACTGAATTCGGTATTTTTTCATTCAGTGAATTTATTACTAATACCAGTAAGGAAAGGCAGAAAGTCGGGCGGGGCCGACTATATAATACCCTACACCTCCCTAACAATGCGATAAGGGTCATTGCGATAATAATTTGGAATAATTGGTAAATGTATTTTGAACCGATAATCGCAAAATTAAGCAATATTCGTTCCTAAATTGAGAAAAATCTTTCTGGAGAACTTTGTAATGATCGGAAGTAAAGTACAACTTCTATAGCGCTTTGTAACCAAATCTGGATGAACATATATATGGAGGTTATATATAAATCTGAATCGATTTTCCTAGAATACTCATTCATGTAAAATAGAAACCTGTTTCTGTCGAATTTCGTACTGATCGGATATAAAACACAGTCTCTACAGCGCTTACATGTCAAATTGGGGGTAACATATATATATGGGGGCTATATCTAAATCTGAACTGATTTTCTCCGAATTTTGCGGCATTCCTTCATGTAATAAGAAACCTCTTTCTGCCGAATTTCTTACTGATCGGATATAAAATACAGTTTCTACAGCGCTTGAATTTCAAATCGGGGGTAACATATATATGGGGACTATATCTAAATCTGAACCGATTTTCTCCGAATTTGGCAGTATTCCTTCATGTAATAACAAACCTCTTTCTGCCGAATTTCGTACTGATCGGATATAAAATACAGTTTCTACAGCGCGAATTTTGACATGGGCAGCGAAGCGCACCGGGCTCAGCTAGTAGTAAATATTTATTTAATAAAATTGGTTCATTGTAAAACATAATATTATCCCCAAATTTCACAACCTCCGGTTAGAGCCAGGGTTACTATACGTCCTCCTTTCGCAGGACATGTCCTCCTTTTTGCCGTTGTCCTCCCGTCCTCCTTCCTTTTTCAAAAATGTGGGATTTGTCCTCCTTTTGTAACTAATTAAAATTTCTTTTTATGATTCAGCCAATCATCGTTTTGATTATTCGAAGTTCGAAATCATTTGTAATTATAATTGTTTTTACATGATTACATCGCCAAACCAGTAACGAAAGACAGAAAGTCAGGAGTGCCCGACCATATAATACCCTACTTCTGCCTATCAATGCGAAAATGGGCATTGCGATAATAATTTGGAATAATTGGTTTCAAAGTTCTAACTCCTCATCAAAGCTTATTCCAATGAGGAGTTGAAGATGTTGATAATAATAAACTAGATCTGAAACGATAATCTTAAATTGGGCAGTATTTTTTCATAGATCAATAATCAGAAGGAACAAATAGATGGGACTACACATAATTTGAACAGATTATCAACTTAGATCAAAAACCCCATTTCTGCAAATTATATAAAGATCGGACGTAGAATGCAGTTTCGATAGCGCTTGATACCAAATTGGGAGACATATGTACATATATATGGGGGCTTGGATGGCAAACCGGGAGTAACTTATATGTATATGGGGGCATTATCTAAATCGTCCTTGAGTCAAAAAAGAGCACTATGCTAAATTTCATGACAATCGGGCAATAAATACGACCTGTACTTTGATTAGAACGATACACCTACAGACGTACGGCCATGGGTAAATCGATTCAGGAGCTGAAATTTGGTACATATACTTCTTATATCTGTAGGTATGATCGGATTGAAATGGTCAATTTTTGGATATAGCGCCCATGTATAGCTTCTACCCGATTTGACTTCTTAACGTCATAGAGACCACAAATGTCAATTGATCAGGCTGAAAATTGGTAACTGGGGTTTATTTACACCCGGATGGGCCTAAAGAAACCAAGGGGTGTAAAAGTTTAATAACTTTTTCGTTTATTAATTTTTTTATTTTTTCTTTAATAATGTCAGATTTTTGTACAATGTTGAAATCGGATAACTCGATGACTAGGCGAGATATCGATAAATCGCACCTTAATTATACCCTACACTACACTGTGGTATAGGGTATTATACGTTTGTTTCACGGCAGATGTTTGTAACACCTGAAAATAACACAGCTAGACCCACCTTAAAGTATACCGATCGACTCAGAATCACTAGCTGAGTCGATTTAACCATGTCTGTCCGTCCGTCTGTCCATGTAAAGTTGTTCGTCGACTAAATTTGCAGTTTAGAGTATTTCGCAGCTGTTAAGATCGCTAATTTGGTTCAAATCGGTTCAGATTTAGATATAGCTCCAATATATATCTTTCGTCCGATTTGGCCCTTTAGTCCTATAGAAGCTGTATTTTACATCCAATAGTTTTGAAATTTAGAATGGTAGAGTTTCTTGATCCATGAACCAACACTACCGAATTTGAAGAAAATCGGTTAAGCTATAGCTCCCATATATATGTTTCATCCGATTTGGCTCTTTAGATCCAATCGTTGTTATACCCTACACCAGACTGTGGTACAGGGTATTATTTAAGTATAAAATGTCCCAAAAGTAAATTTATGTAAACAATTTATACATGAATTACAAAATTTATATATCAGAGTTATTCAATATTACGACAGTGGTGTAGGGTATTATATAGTCGGCCCCGCCCAACTTTAGCATTTCCTTACTGGTTTTTCTTCTTAGTTTTGGGTTCCATATCCAAGCATATCAACAGATCGAGGGCATCGGATAATATATATAATACTCTCCCGCCATTACCCTAGGGCCATATCTTTAAAAACTTCGTATAATTCGGTTAAAAACTAAACAAGTAAAGACGGATTAAGTTCGGTCATGGCGAATCTTATATACCCTCCGCCATGAACCGAATATGAATGGTTTCGGGTGCAAATAATCTCATTACACCAAATTTCAGCCCAATTCGTTGAAGTTTAGTTTTTTGTGCCGTTACGAAGTCAAATCTAGAGAGACCTTTGTATGGGGACTATATTAAAACATGGACCTATGACTATAGTTGTTCGTTTGAAGGATTGCTGATATAAATAAACTTCAGTTACCAATTTTCAGCCCGATCAGTTGACAATTGTGGTCTCTACGGCGTATTAAAAAATGGACCGATATTGGATATCCAAAGTTACCTGCAGCTATAGAAGTATCTTTACCAAATTTCAGTCATCTAGGTCATTTGGTGTAGACTGTAGCGTGATTACAACAGATGGACGGACGGCTAAATCGTCTTAAAATTTTACGAAGATATTGGTACCTTTCACAATAATATTTAGAGGTGTTACAAACGGAGTGATAAAATGAATATATCCCTCATCATACGGCGGAGGGTACAAAAAAATATGTGTACCCTCGATACGAGTAATAGAATAGCTATTCGTGAATTGGTTATATCTACCTATCTGAAATATTGAATATTACCAAAATCTTCAATGCGCGAAATTGGTCCATAATGTCGAAATTACCCATATGTATATTCTTAACGTCGTAAAATTCCAAGACTATTTAGCCATGTCCGTCTGTTTTAATCACGCGACAATCTAAAACAATCGACCAAGATGACTGAAATTTGGTACATCTTCATTTAATTTTGTACAGCTTCAGATCATTTGAGTTTGAAAGTGGGCAATATGGGTCCTTTATTTTATATAGCCCCATCTTTATTTCGGATATAAACTCAATATGCACATATCCTATAGTAATATTGGAGAGCCATGTCCAGTATAGAGGCAAGTCGTAATCGATGGACGGCGAGCAAGGCGTTATATATTTATATCCAAAACCCGTCACACTACTACACTGTGGAATGCGATCCATGGGGGGAGGTATTTAAGATTCGGTCTGACCGATCTTGAAGTTGTCTTAAATTTCACCCTCTGTGCGATATTGTTAAGTTTGGATGTCTACCTACATGGTGTTTTTTAACGATACCACCATTGCAACGTGTATCGAATACAAACATTTTTTCACACGTAAATGTCGTAGCTCAATTACAATGGCTGGTCGCGATTTTCCAGCGATCGGATAAGCTGACCAAACACACCAGAAACGGCGGCGCTGGCATGTTGTTTTGTTTTCTTCGAACTTGAATGAAGTTGATTGATTTATTCATAATTCTGATTTTCTACTACGTAGTTTGTGGAGAAGGATCTTTTTAGAAAACATAATATCCCAGCAAAAAATTGTTGGATTTCTGGAAGCACTAAAAATATTTCAAATACTGTATGCACGAAATTTCAGCGCTTATTTTATTTTGCAGTATTCAGCACACTCCGTAATTAAATAAGTAGGGGACAAACTCAATCTCCTTTACAATATAGCATACTGGTATGCAATGTTGTTGTTTTATTTAATTGGTCTGTGAAATCGTAATTGAATTTTCAAAATAAATGAAAATGCTGAAATAGGCGCAAATTTTGGTGCAAGTGCGTAAGCTGGTGCATACCACCTCGCTTACGAAGTTGCACTAAAGTATGTAAGCATTGTTTTTTATTTTTGGTACGATCTCTAACGATCTTTAACGAACTTAAATAAAGAGTTAAACGACGAAATATGTATTGAGAAATATAAAAACTTTAGTTCACAGTTCACATTCGAAGGGACAGGTCGTCGCTACGATAGTTTTTCATTGTATTTATAACTGTTCTGAAAATTGTGTGTTTTTTTTGTGACGTAAGTATAAACTCTTTCCACATTAATAACTGTATGTGTACATACATTAATTCGCCGTACGAATTAATTCTGCATAAATTAAATGAAATATACGACAGCTTAAATGAGGCTTATAAATATAAGACCGCAGAGATTTCCCAACTGAAAAATTATGTAAAAAAATTGCAAGGTAAGTTTTTATTCACATTTGGTACATATTCAAAAATTCAAAGTTTTTCACTTCAGAGATGATTTCTAACCAAAACCAAACATTGTTGAAGATACACTGAGATTCATTAGAAACCTCTAAAACTTATTCAATGGAAATTCAGGATCAAAGAAAGAAGTGAAGACATTTCAAGGTAGTTAGACCACCACATAACTTGATCATACAAATTATTTGAATTACAGAAAAATCTGCTAATCAGAACCAAATTATTGTTGAACTGTTATCTGAGATAAAAGTCGTTGTAAAGTCTAACCTTTATCCTGGAAGTCAACAAAATAAATACGAAAATATGTTTCCTATTTCAATACAAGCTGAATTGGAAGCAATTGAAGAAGAAATAAATGATGAAACCAAAGGTGCAATGGTAATAATACTTCATAATTTATAAAATGTTCATATTTAAAAATATATGTATTTTTATTTTACAGATTGCAACAATTAAATATATACTAAGGAATGGAGAATTACAGAAAACTATAAAACATTTAATTGAAATACCACTTTTACTGGAATATAATGTATTTGGCCTTCAAGGAAAAAAGAGACTACTTAATTATGAACGATTTATAAAAGCTATATACCGTGAGTATTTCGAATAGGTATATGGATATTCCTCTTTCCATATCTAATATATTTATTTTCATTCTCGTTTCAGGGGCAGTAGGTTCTGGATATGGCAACAAAACAGATTTTTTGAAACATTTAAGCAAATGCGTACGGTTTGTCAAAAATCTACATTATAAAAACAAATCAATCAAGAAAAAAAATACTTCTATCTTACCTAGTGATAGCGAGTAAATAATTTAATTAGTTTTTAAGATTTTTAAGTACAAATGTATTACTTTTTAAATGTGTCAATATATTTCTTTGGTTTAATTTATATATAAATTAATTTATCCTAGCGCCCCAGTAGGTGAGTTGGTAGCGTACTCGCCTATGAGTTTGGGGGTCGTGGGTTCGATTCCCACCAGAGGCTCTGGTCTGTCGCTGCAAACATTCAGTCATATGGTCTTTGTAACCCGGCCTTTCCCTGGACCTTAAAATTAGAATATAAATTTACTTTGTATTGTAATTCAAATAAATAAATAAATAAAATAAAAATTAATTTATGGTTTGAATTAGAATTTATTTTTGGAATAATCTATGATTCATTTTAAGTATTTTTTATGTACATTATTATTTTTTCGATTAAAAGACTGAAATAAAATAAGTTTCAATATTTTTCTTATTACTTTTCATATATATTGGGGGTTGATAAGGAGTTATTTCATGGTATTTATGTTGCGAATACGACAGCGCTTCCACAAAAATATTATCATTACATTCTTATTGAAAATATGGATATAGTTATGGAGGCGCTAATCAAACTCTAATAAATCATAAATTATTTTTTGCGCTTAAAGAAGCGCTAAAAAAAATCATGGAGGAAGCTCATTTTGGTGGGACATTTCTTTAAGAAATCACCAATGAATTCCTCGCTATGGTAAGTGCTGAGCACTATGGCCGTCCTTTACAAACCTGATGAATTTTCAGCAAGTTTTTTGCTGGGATGTATTCAATTAAACGAAAATTCAACTTTAATTGGATAAAGCAATAAAGCCAGAAAGAGGGACAAATGTAGAACTTTGGCATTTGCTTTGTGATAAAGCGATGACCCATTGGTGGCAATCTATGTCACACGTGTCATCAATCATAGTGACGTAGCGTCATATCGCCCAATGTCACATCGCCCAAAACCATGTATGTCCTATCGCCCAAAAAGCGACATATCACCAAATTTGTTTTCTGGAAAAGTCATATTGCCCAAACGCAAAATTTTTTTGCTAAATATAATAATACCCTTCATCAGGTTGCGGTGACGCATACTGATTTGTCTCACCTCTTTAACCCCGACCGAAGGTCGTGACCGGCCTTTGGCCTGGATTAAAGATTTTCTCCTCTGAGGTATGTCCAAAGACGGCTATGCAAACTAAAGTGCCTTTGCAAAGATACCTTGATCAGCATAGCAGTCCTTAAACATACTCCAGAGGAGAAAATACGTAACCCCTGTCGAAGGCCGGCCAACCACAGATTGTTTCGTACACGTCCACCTTTTGGCATTCCAACGATTCGAAAGTTGGTTTTACAAAAATGCTCATGGACATTAGAGAATAAATTTGTTTGTATACTTTGGGCGTTATGAATTACCTTTTTGTGCGAAAAAAACCAAAACCAAGCTACTTCAGCTATTTATTACTGAATTTTATCCTTAGCCTATATTACTACATAACTGAACATTGTCACAGAAATGTGGCGATTTACTGTGTAATCACACAGTCTGTAAACCAATCTTTTATATGCAGCTTCGTGAAATCTGATATTAAAATAATTTATTTTGTCACGATTAATTAGTGCCTAAAACATCTATAGCTTATACTTCCACATGCCTACGGATGGATGATGACATGATAATTAATTAAAGTTGTCATGAATCGTTAAAGAAATTCCCATTGCTCAGAACATAAATTTCGTGATTAAATTGTGTTTGTGATGCCAGGCATTGTTTTTTAAATGAGCCAAATTACATATAAAAAATTTTAATATTAAATTAAAACAACACATACGCTTCACTTCGTTTCCGGCAAAATCAGATTCAGTCTGTCCTAATCAACACTACCCATACCAGTTTCTGTGGCAGCGATAGCGACTACCATCATCTGCAGGCAAAGCTGTTTCAGTGGAGCGGAAATTGAAGGACTAAAAACTCGAACATTGGTGTCGCACACAGATATATGCCGCCATGACACACATACATATATGCCGAGACCGGAGAAGTTGTTGTCAGTAAATGCATTATAATGTTCATACATTAAAAAAACACATTTACAATCGCATAATCCGTAGAAAGGTGGCATATGAAGTGAGCTTTGTAAGTGTATCTGGACATAAAATAACAATAACGTAATGGATTTTTAATAGGTGTGAGAGGTTGTTGAGGTGTTTTTCAGCAGTTTGGTTTTAATCCCCTCAGATTAGGGGCTAAAATTGTTGTACCTAATGACATTGAATACATGAAAGCCGGATGGCTCACAATAAGAATAGAATAAAATGAAAACTTCGAACAAACTTAACATTTTAATTCTTTCAACAGATTCTTTTTTGTTGTGGTTATTCGTATATGTTGTTCGAATGGACACTGAGACGTGGAAGCTTTTCTCGCGCAAATTGGAAACGACAAACATAAAATTTTTTGTAATTTTTGAATAGGGTGACAACCTTATACCGACTGAAAAACCAAACGTAGTTTGTTTGGCGGGAATCCTTTTGGGGACTTCTTGCTTCCCACGCCTCTTTTGCCTCTGTAAAAACATAGAGCTGCACAACATTTTCAAGCATTTTTATAAACTGGCATTCAAGTTATAAGCGGTTAACTTTTTGTAGCAAATGTTTCCTTTGAGTGGGAGGTATCAAAAGGGGCGTGGCGATTCCGCTCATATTTCTCAAGGTGCTACCGACATATAAACTATTGCCACACTTTGGTTTGTTATTTCGTCATGGATAGACTTAGACGTGAAAAAGGCTTGCAAATTGAGCGAGAGAGATGACGGATATCATTCTATCCATCATCTCTTTCGACCAATTACTGTCACCGGTGAACGGTATCGGTAACGAGTTTACCAGACAGAAATCTTAGCTATTAAGAAGGTGTCTAGTACCGATTTTCTGTAACTCGTGAGGTATAAAAAGATCATAAATAAGGAGCGCACAACAGGCCGAACCACTGGCTTAAGTGTATGTCCATGGACATGAGACGTTTAAACGTCTCCTCTCTTCAACCTAACCTAACCTAAGAAGGTACCGCTGAATGGCTGAAAATTAATGTTCTGGCCAAAGTCGTTATCAATATTTTCTCTAATAGACTAGCAGCTATCAAGTCCCTGGAAACTATATCCCTGAATTGAAAACCTGCCCTCGACTGTCCTGGATTTCTTAACGATATGAGTGAACAGTTCAATATTCACCTGTTATGGGTGTCGGGCCACAGGGACAGATAAGGGAACAGCGAAGAAAATGGACTTGAAAGACTAGGAACTACCCGTCACGCTTCAGGGGAACTTGTTTATGTGGGCATACCTCTTCTTGGGAGATAGTGCACTTACGGCAACAAATGACAAGTGGTCACTAGTCAAGAACTGCATACATTCAAGGCGGATGCGGCTCGGCCTAAACGCACTGCTTTCGTTGTCGAGACCGGACGTCGTACTTATATTGTCTGTCATGATGGGTCACTGCCTTATTGTACGGCACGCAGACAGATTGAAGGTCTTGCATATTGACTTTTGCAGAAGCTGCGGAGATGAAGAGGAGGAGAAATCAATACAATACCTTATGTGTCTGTGTCCAACCCTCTCAAGAAGGTGTCAAGCAATTTCAGGCATATCTAAATCTGAACCTATTTCAACTAAATTAAATAGTCTTTATTAATGGGAGATTTGTCTTTAGAACTTAATCAGAGGAACATATATATTTGCTCCAATTTCAATATGGATCGTGGATAAAAAGGTGCGTTGCTGAATTTCATAACAATCGAACCGTATAATAGAAAGAAAGCAAGTTGTTTATGTAGAGAAATATCTACCAACAAAAAAAAAACGACTTGAATAGTCAAGGGAAAAAAGAAATAAGGCGGCAGGCGGTAGATTTGAGAGAATTCTTATTTGAAAATAATTCATATATGTAAATTTGAATTATTTTTCATATAAATAGAAAATATAAAAAGTGGACCGCAAGCCAAAAACAACACCAATGCATCTAAAGATCTGATTTACCGCCAGTGAAACTTAATGCAGTGGTATGTGTTGGGTTTCAAGGTAGTTTTCTTTTCACCTGACTGTTCATATACCTTCCTTCACCTAGAAGGAAACCCTTTGATCTTTAGCTCAACTCCACCTGAAGACTGAAGAGATTTTAACCTCGATCTGGTGTAAACTAAACGTTCTATTGCCCTTGGAACCCAAATGTATATTCGCGAAATATGTGAATCAGAACCTATTTTCACCAATTTCAATACGAGTATGTGCTAAATTTTATCATAATCGAACAATAATTACGACCTGCACTTTGATTACAAGGATACATCTTCAGACGGACGGACATTATTAAATCGACTCTGAGATGAGATTCCAAGTCGATCGGTATAATAAACGATGGGTCTAAATATTCTCCTTTGGGCGTTACAAACAAATGTACAAACTTATAATACCCTGGACCACAGTGAGGTGTAGGGTATAAATAGTGATTTCTTGATCCATACGTTCGATTTTCAAAGTATTGGTTTTCTGATATTTTAAGACGGTGTAGGGATTATATATTTAGCCTTTCCTTACTGGTTTTTAGTTTAGTTGAGTAATATTTCTAAATGGAATTACTTTGTAATGTTTTGTGCATAACTTTCAATTGGATTGACGAATAAGAACCAAATGTTGACTGAATATACATAATTTGGAATATTTATAATTTATAAAATATGCGAAGTCGACTTAGCATTCTTTGGAAAGTAAGTATCGATATGTATTTGGGGGCTATATATAAATCTGAACGGTTTTTAATTGAAACTGTAGCATATCCTTTAGATACTTATCGTACGACTAGTTTTCATTAAAAATTTCGAGGAGTCATTTAAAATGAAAGATTTAAAATCCTAGATGTCGAAATTAGGTTTTGCTATTGTCAAGCTAATACTTGGTTGATATTCTCTTCGTTTTCATCCACCAAACGGATCCATTTTATTAACTGGAATAATAACGTTGGTTATTGGTTTCTCCGAGCTTTCTTTAAGCCGAAACCTCATAACCTCCGTCATTTGCTCCAATATCTTAAACAGTGAACAGTATCAAACTATCAGTGATTTAATTAGTGCAAGTCATCTAGTTCTATACATTTGCTCTTTAAATAAATCTAACACATATCTATAGTTGTATGAACGAGGGTTTGCATCATTTTCCGAATTTTCATTGTTCTTTTGATAAGAGCTGTGTCAGCGTATCCAGCTTTATTCCTTAAAAATTGTCTCTTGGTGCCATCTCCAGAATGGGTAACTTTCTTATTCATTCCGTCTTTGCATTTTCTAAAATGATTCTCTCATAGATTTGGCACCTTCTAATTGATATAAATCATTAATTATATCAGAGAGAGATTGGCCACTGTTACTTTATAAAAGAGGAACGAATTGAAACAAGGAACACTAAATATCAGTTAAGTGATTGCCTTCTCAGTCATTGTCTGTCATAAGTGGGAGTCACGGCTTAACTAGTGTTCGACACAACAAATTGCCGTCGGTATTCTATTTGGAGTATTGCAAAAACTAAAACTTCATTTGCAAAGAGCCTTGTAGAAGTCCCTAGAGGAGATCCGATAGTTTGCCCATGACGAGATACGGTGACCGGCCTAAAGATTGAAAAGTGTGCCGAAATCTTCAGTTTGTGGAGATTATTTCTAAAGACAGTGAAAAGCGGGAGGAAAATTTAAGAGCATACATCGCAGATCAGCCCAGCTTTTGTCACCGATCCGCGCTTACGTTAATGGATACGAGACTGATATGGATTTTCTGGCTAAGCACTTGAAATTTAACTAATCTAATATCTCATATTTCCTTTTAATGTGTCTCTAAATTTCAATTCACATTCCATTTCTGCTAATTTTTTCTAAATTGTTATATTTCTTTAAATTTCAATTTAAATTTATCCCGTTACAGCATGTAATGAAATCTACATCACATACAACCTGACATATATGGTAATTACCAATTAACATTTTTACCCACCCACACATTGTGATTCAAAATCTTAAATTAAAACCAGTAAGGAAAGGCTAAAGTCGGGCGGTGCCGACTATATAATACCCTACACCACTCTCGTAATATTGAATAACTCTGATATATAAATTTTGTAATTCATGTTTAAATTGTTTACATAAATTTACTTTTGGGACATTTTATACTTAAATAATACCCTGTACCACAGTACGAATCGGATGAAACATATATATGGGAGCTATAGCTAAATCTTTACCGATTTGCTTCAAATTCGGCAATGTTGGTTCATGGATCAAGAAACTCTACCATTCTAAATTTCAAAATGATTGGATGTAAAATATAGATTCATAGAACTAAAGGGCCAAATCGGACGAAACATATATATGAGAGCTATAGCTAAATCTTAACCGATTTTCTTCAAATTCGGCAGTGTTGGTTCATAGATCAAGAAACTCTACCATTCTAAATTTCAAAATGATTGGATGTAAAATACAGCTTCTACAGGACTAAAGGGCCAAATCGGACGAAACATGTATATGGGAGCTATAGCTAAATCTTGACCGATTTTCTTCAAATTCGGCAATGTTGGTTCGTGGATCAAGAAACTCTACCATTCTAAATTTCAAAACGATTGGATGTAAAATACAGCTTCTACAGAACTAAAGGGCCAAATCGGACGAAACATATTTATGGGAGCTATAGCTAAATCTTAACCGATTTTCTTCAAATTCGGTAGTGTTGGTTCATGGATCAAGAAACTCTACCATTCTAAATTTCAAAATGATTGGATGTAAAATACAGCTTCTTCAGGACTAAAGAGCAAAATCGGACGAAACATATAAATGGGAGCTATAGCTAAATCTTAACCGATTTTCTTCAAATTCGGCAATGTTGGTTCATGGATCAAGAAACTCTACCATTCTAAATTTCAAAACGATTGGATGTAAAATACAGCTTCTACAGGACTAAAGAGCAAAATCGGACGAAACATATATATGGGAGCTATAGCTAAATCTTAACCGATTTTCTTCAAATGCGGTAGTGTTGGTTCATGGATCAAGAAACTCTACCATTCTAAATTTCAAAATGATTGGATGTAAAATACAGCTTCTTCCGGACTAAAGTGCCAAATCGGACGAAACATATATATGGGAGCTACAGCTAAATCTTAACCGATTTTCTTCAAATTCGGTAGTGTTGGTTCATGGATGAAGAAACTCTACCATTCTAAATTTCAAAAGGATTGGATGTAAAGTACAGCTTCTACAGGACTAAAGAGCAAAATCGGACGAAACATATATATGGGAGCTATAGCTAAATCTTAACCGATTTTCTTCAAATTCGGCAATGTTGGTTCATGGATTAATAAACTTTACCATTCTAAATTTCAAAAGGATTGGATGTAAAATACATCTTCTATAGGACTAAAGGGCCAAATCGGACGAAATATATATATGGGAGCTATATCTAAATCTGAACCGATTTCAAGCAAATTCAATAGCGATCTTAACAGCTGCGAAATACTCTAAACTGCAAAATTTCAGAACGATCGGAGTGAAATTGCGACCTGTAGTCGACGAACAACTTTACATGGACAGACGGACGGACGGACAGACATGCTTAAATCGACTCAGCTAGTGATTCTGAGTCGATCGGTATACTTTACACAGGTGGGTCTACCTGTGTTATTTTCAGGTGTTACAAACATCTGCCGTGAAACAAACTTATAATACCGTGTACCACAGTGTGGTGTAGGGTATAACTAGCAATGTTTCTCCTAACGTTCTCTACGAAATGTCACAACGATCGGATGTTGAAGAAAGTGTTTAAGCACTTTTGTATCGAATCGCAACATGGGGGTTATATATAAATCTGAATCGATTTTCTTCAAACTTGTTAAAGTTCGTTTCTGTAGCAAGAAACTTCTCTGCCAAATTTCATAACTATTTGATGTTAAATAAAGTTTCTATAGCGCTTCGATGCAAAATCGGAAAGAAAATACACATCTGTGGATATATATATAGATCTGAACCGATTTTCTTCAGATTTTACAATATTCGTTACTGTATAAAGAAACTCCCCTCTGCTAAAGTTCATGAGGATCGAATGTTAAATAAAGTATCTATAAGTAGCACATTGATAGCAAGTCGGAAGAAACGTACTTGTGGGGGTCTTTATTATCTAATTCAGAGCATATTTTGTTCAAAATTTACAATGTTCATTTCTTTTTAACTAAACTCTTTTGTGTCAAATTTAATAATGATCAGACATATAATACTATTTCTACTTCTAAATCTGAACCGATTTTCTCCAAATTCAATACCATTCGTCATAGATGCGAAAAACTTTTCCGTGGATTTTGTCCAGAATTGCGACCTGTACTTTGATTACAGCGTTTAGATTGAATCAGCTGGAGATTCTGAGTCTATCCGTATACTTTAAATAACACCTTACAATAACAATTTTTGGAATGGTACGATAACAATTTTTGGAATGGAATGGTTTTCGTAAAATAAAAAATGCTAGATTTCAAACGTTTTTGGTAGAAATTTTAGACAATTTTGGTAGAAAAAAATTTATTGTAGTGGCAACACTATGTGTAAGTAAGTGTTGATTAACATACTAATATGTATAAATGTAATGCCTAGCAACATCTCTCCAACTTTAACAACATACTATCGAGAGAGTGTTAACTTTGCAGCACTTAACAGCAACTTACTCTTCGGAAGATCTTTCGACGGCGACGGAGCTGATACGTAAGTTTTTTCCATTCTCTCTTGCAAGTTTTTTCCATTCTCTCTTGCAAAATCGGACGAAACATATATATGGGAGCTATAGCTAAATCTTAACCGATTTTCTTCAAATTCGGCAATGTTGGTTCATGGATCAAGAAACTCTACCATTCTAAATTTCAAAACGATTGGATGTAAAATACAGCTTCTACAGGACTAAAGAGCAAAATCGGACGAAACATATATATGGGAGCTATAGCTAAATCTTAACCGATTTTCTTCAAATTCGGTAGTGTTGGTTCATGGATCAAGAAACTCTACCATTCTAAATTTCAAAATGATTGGATGTAAAATACAGCTTCTTCAGGACTAAAGTGCCAAATCGGACGAAACATATATATGGGAGCTACAGCTAAATCTTAACCGATTTTCTTCAAATTTGGTAGTGTTGGTTCATGGATCAAGAAACTCTACCATTCTAAATTTCAAAAGGATGGGATGTAAAATACAGCTTCTACAGGACTAAAGAGCAAAATCGGACGAAATATATATATGGGAGCTATAGCTAAATCTTAACCGATTTTCTTCAAATTCGGTAGTGTTGGTTCATGGATCAAGAAACTCTACCATTCTAAATTTCAAAATGATTGGATGTAAAATACAGCTTCTTCAGGACTAAAGTGCCAAATCGGACGAAACATATATATGGGAGCTACAGCTAAATCTTAACCGATTTTCTTCAAATTCGGTAGTGTTGGTTCATGGATCAAGAAACTCTACCATTCTAAATTTCAAAAGGATTGGATGTAAAATACAGCTTCTATAGGACTAAAGGGCCAAATCGGACGAAATATATATATGGGAGCTATATCTAAATCTGAACCGATTTCAAGCAAATTCAATAGCGATCTTAACAGCTGCGAAATACTCTAAACTGCAAAATTTCAGAACGATCGGAGTGAAATTGCGACCTGTAGTCGACGAACAACTTTACATGGACAGACGGACGGACGGACAGACATGCTTAAATCGACTCAGCTAGTGATTCTGAGTCGATCGGTATACTTTACACAGGTGGGTCTACCTGTGTTATTTTCAGGTGTTACAAACATCTGCCGTGAAACAAACTTATAATACCCTGTACCACAGTGTGGTGTAGGGTATAACTAGCAATGTTTTTCCTAACGTTCTCTACGAAATGTCACAACGATCGGATGTTGAAGAAAGTGTTTAAGCACTTTTGTATCGAATCGCAACATGGGGGTTATATATAAATCTGAATCGATTTTCTTCAAACTTGTTAAAGTTCGTTTCTGTAGCAAGAAACTTCTCTGCCAAATTTCATAACTATTTGATGTTAAATAAAGTTTCTATAGCGCTTCGATGCAAAATCGGAAAGAAAATACACATCTGTGGATATATATATAGATCTGAACCGATTTTCTTCAGATTTTACAATATTCGTTACTGTATAAAGAAACTCCCCTCTGCTAAAGTTCATGAGGATCGAATGTTAAATAAAGTATCTATAAGTAGCACATTGATAGCAAGTCGGAAGAAACGTACTTGTGGGGGTCTTTATTATCTAATTCAGAGCATATTTTGTTCAAAATTTACAATGTTCATTTCTTTTTAACTAAACTCTTTTGTGTCAAATTTAATAATGATCAGACATATAATACTATTTCTACTTCTAAATCTGAACCGATTTTCTCCAAATTCAATACCACACTGAGAAAAAAATGTCGTAAAATTAAAGAATGGCTCCAAAGACGTCATTAGTTTTTAAAATAAGTATATTTTGTGCTTATAATATAGACAATTTCATTAGTATTAAGTAATTTACCTAATTTTAAGTAAATTTTCTTAATTTGAAGTACAAAATGTACTTTTTTTAAAGACTAAGGACGTCTTTGGAGCATTTCTTTAATTTTATGACAAATTTTTTTTCAGTGCATTCGTCATAGATGCGAAAAACTTTTCCGTGGATTTTGTCCAGAATTGCGACCTGTACTTTGATTACAGCGTTTAGATTGAATCAGCTGGAGATTCTGAGTCTATCCGTATACTTTAAATAACACCTTACGATAACAATTTTTGGAATGGTACGATAACAATTTTTGGAATGGAATGGTTTTCGTAAAATAAAAAATGCTAGATTTCAAACGTTTTTGGTAGAAATTTTAGACAATTTTGGTAAAAAAAAAATTATTGTAGTGGCAACACTATGTGTAAGTAAGTGTTGATTAACATACTAATATGTATAAATGTAATGCCTAGCAACATCTCTCCAACTTTAACAACATACTATCGAGAGAGTGTTAACTTTGCAGCACTTAACAGCAACTTACTCTTCGGAAGATCTTTCGACGGCGACGGAGCTGATACGTAAGTTTTTTCCATTCTCTCTTGTTTTTTTTTGTTCTCCGTTGGCCATTTTGTTTCCGACCTACATTAACAGAGATATTTACTAGATATCACATTTTGGGATACATAACAGGGTTACCATGTGACAATTGTGTTGTACAGACCACAAAAGGTGAATTTTGAAATTTCTCGAGCTACCTGCATTCAATTAGCGTTTTTTATGTTGACACACTTCTCTCGTACATATGTAACAGTTAGACGTGTTTTGGTTGTTCGGCGATTCGGTTTTTATCTCCTCAATCGTCGCAAAATGCAGTCGTCAATTCAATTTTTGGAACAGGAAATAGGCGCTGGGGACCAAATCTGGTATGATTACGGTATTCTTTTCGGCCAAAAATTGCGAATACGCAACTATATTTTTTTTAAAATTCAGCAATTTTGTAACGAGCTTCGTTGCCACAAGCTTTATGCTCAAAATTTCCAAAGAATGTGTATGGCATGAGCCATCCGATTGCCGCAACCCCTGAAACTTCTCTAATATTGATTCAACGATTCTCCATAACAAATGTGTTCACTTTCTAAAATTTTCTTCGCTTTTTGGTGTGATGGATCTTCCAGGACGAGCGTCGTCTTCTCGAGCTTCTTTGAAAAACGTGTACAACTTGTAAAATTTGTTGTAACTTAGAGTACAATCATCAAATGCCACTCTTAACATTTCAAGTGCTTTTGGGCACTTAATTCCATTTTTTGCATAAAATTGGATGCACAGTTTTTGATCTATTTGTTTCCACAGCAGAAAATCGCCGAACAAGCAGAACACGTCTAACTGTTATGTATCTCACAAACAAACTAATCTAAAGACAAACAAACTCAGCTAAGAACATATGGTCGATACAAGTGTGCCAACATAAAAAAACACTAATAACCTGAGAAAATTCTAAATTCATCTTTTCTATTGTACCTACCTCGTATATCAAGAACAACTGTCATTCAAATTCTCAAGAATTTGCATCAATTTGGGAATAAATTCTTATTAATAATAATTGAACTGCATTGACATAAATCTTGTGGCTTATATTCAATTTTATTACTTTGTTCTCAATTTTATTTTAATACAGAAAGGCAATCTTTATTTTCAGGTGAGTGTCTGTCTGTCTTCTATCCAATATTGCATATTCAAGTTAATTAATGAACTTTAATTTTTAAACTTTTTGCATTTGTTGATACAGCCGAAAAAGAGAACTTTATCATACCATTGTGTATTTGTATACTACATAGAATTAATTGTTGGGAATATGTGCAATATATATTTACAAATAAGTAAGAAAGTTCTTTGGGGTAACCCGAATTAAATCGCCCACACATGCAGTCCCAAAAATATTCGTAAATTTGTTTTTATTTTTTTTTGTTTTAATTAAATTATTGTCAATTTATTAAAATTGCGTTTAATAACTTTAAAGTATGTACTGGTATCAAAGTTATAAGCTGTTAAATTTTTGTACAAAATGGTACAATTGTGTGAGAGGTACAAAAAAGGGCGTGCCAATAACGCCCACTTTTCTCTGGACGCTATGTACTGTAAAAGCATTACAAGTATTTGTATGAACTGATATTAAAGCTATAGCAGTTAACTTTTGATGCAAAATGGTCCATTTGTGTGTTAGGTACCAAACGGGACGCGGAAACTTCGCCCGTGTTTTTTAGGTGTTAGCGACTAATAATATAATACTATGTGTGGAATTTAAGAAGTTTTGAGTAAGTTGTATATAAGTTATTATAGAATCAACATTTTAATAAATATTAACCCTTTCTGGAGATGGTAATAGAAGGAGGGAATAAAAATTAATGAAAACAGTTTTTAATTAATTGTCGGTAGTATGTGACTGACAAATTGTCAGAACAACCAATTTTTTAAAACAGTTGGTTGTGGCAACATACAACAGATAATTTTAGCCACCATTTTCGTAGTTGGCGCGTAGTATACCACAATAAAAATATTAGTTGTCTTGATAGAATCGCATGATAGCAGACAGAACTACCAAAATTCGGTTGACAAACAATTCGGTTAACTTTATTCTGTGTGTGCAGTGTCTTTGAGGTATCTACTGTTCTAGTACTGGCGTACTTGTCAAGCAACTTCTGGTAGCTCCACGCAAATTGACCGATTTATTCGAACAGAACATTTCCATAACTTCTGCAGCAATTATCTAAATGTTTTCATATTATGACAACATTACTTACCTGGGCAAAGAGCGTCATAGATGCTTCCAAAGCCAATGAGTCGGCTGTAAAAACCACAACTTCTGCTGTGTTAACGGCTCGCCATAAAGCCAAAAGAATCACATCACCTGATGATTCCCTGCCTTCGAAAAAGGCAAGAAACCATAATGCCTCTATTAAGAGGAAACTCACCAAGCCGTTCAATGAAGTGGCGAAGTAAAGACTAGTGATGGCTGACAGAAGTAATGAGGATGGCACAATCCTCACTCTAGACTACTGTGTGGACCGAATGACAAAGCCGGTCTAGATAGGATAGGGCAAAAAACTGGACAAAAATGTACTGCTCTACACAAATGTTCCTGGAAACTCACCAACATTAACCGAGGATCAACATTAATTCGTGCAAAAAAGGCACAGTTTTGTTAAAATCTTTTGATTAAACCAACGGTATATATATATATATATATGTATAATATACATATACTGTATTGAGCGCCCCAGTAGGTGAGTTGGTAGCGAACTCGCCTATGAGTTTGGGGGTCGTGGGTTCGATTCCCACCAGAGGCTCTGGTCTGTCGCTGCAAAAATTTAGCCATATGGTCTTTGTAACCCGGCCTTTCCCTGGACCTTATAATTAGAATATAAATTTACTTTGTATTGTAATTCATATAAATAAATAAATAAATAAATAACATATACTATATACATTTATATATATACTATATATATTGTATATAGTATATATATATATATACTATATACATATAGTATAACTTCCCAAGTATATATTGTGTAAACATTTCAGGAAGAAATATTAAAAAATATGGCAACGCCAGCAATTATTCGGAAGCGTCTCGGAAAAATATGAATTGCGGCGTCCATCATAACTCGGTGATAGAATATCTAGAAACAGAAAACCAAAATTATTTCGTTCGAAGTTTCATTATTCATTTAAATTTTGGGAACACATAGAAGAGAAAAACGCGATTTTAGCAAAAAATCGGCTAATTTTTTATTGTATAATTAAATATTAATAAATTTGAAAAAAACTTTCCAGCGTTACCTCGTAAATTATGTACTGAACAAGTAAGAAAATTTCGGTCGGGTAAACCGACTAAGGTATACCCTCACTTTGTGAGTACTGTAAAATGAAATATTACACGAATTAATCTGTCAATTTTTATGGGACATACCAGAGGGGTTAACCAAATACTCCTATTTTTCGCAAAACAGTAGATATTTTAAAGATATTGCACGCTACCGAATTGTAAGCGTTGATGTGCGCTTCTATTAAAGTTATGCCATCTCCATTTTTGGTATGATTTGGATTTTGGTATTTTCCGTAGGAGGTATCAAAAGGAGCGTGTTGATAACGCCCATTTTTCATAGGGCTATATGTTCTTTAAAAATATTACACTGTGTAAAATTTTGTTGTATTTTCGTTCTAAGCTCTTAACTTTTTACTGGTTTTAAAGATATAAGTGGCTACAAAATGGTCCATTTCGCCCATTTTTCACTGGATTGTAGGTACTATAGAACTATTACACTGTACAAAATTTCAAATCTTTATATGCACTGGTATTCATTTTATATGCTGATAACTTTTGGTGCAATATAGTACATTTGTGTGGGAGGTACCAATAGGGGCTTCCAATTACGTCCGCTTTCCACTGGACTATACGTACTATAAATGCATTACACTGTACAATATTTTAAGTATTAGCATGAAGTGGTATTATAGTTATAAGCAGTTCTCTTTTACCAAAAGGGGCGCGGCAACTTCACCTATTTTATCGATGTGTAGATAAACTAATATTATGTGTAGAATTTCAGAGGATTCAAATAAGTAGTTATTAAATAATCAATAATTCACTAAATATTAACCCTTGTGGGTACTAGAAGGAGTGGACCAATATGGCCCATCTTCGAACTTAGCCGGAGATAGACAAAAATATTACCAGATACCAAATTTTAAATCAATCGGATACACCTTTCGCACCAGCCAGCAGACAGACAGACGGACGGACATTGATCATTCGACTGAAAACGACCCAAAACGGATATCTGCGAACATACTTAGGGTCTTATGCCACTCCTTCGCTGTGTTACACCTTTGGCTCGTAACAAATGATATATACCCTCGTATCACGAAAGTGAGTGTATAAATAGTGTTCAAAATTTGGACATGATGGATGGACACAAACTTTGAAACGTGGGTTGGGGGAAAAACGCTTTAAAATTTTTCTGATTTTTAGGTTTAGGGTTATCTTCGTTAGGTTTGCTCCGATTCATCTCAAATTTGCACACAATATTTTTAAGATTTTCTCAATTAACAAAATAAAATAAAACCAGTAAGGAAAGGCTAAAGTCGGGCGGGGCCGACTATATAATACCCTACACCACTCTCGTAATATTGAATAACTCTGATATATAAATTTTGTAATTCATGTATAAATTGTTTACATAAATTTACTTTTGGGACATTTTATACTTAAATAATACCCTGTACCACAGTGTGGTGTAGGGTATAAAAACGATTCTATCTAAAGAGCCAAATCGGTTGAAACATATATATGGGAGCTATAGCTAAATCTTTACCGATTTTCTTCAAATTCGGCAATGTTGGTTCATGGATCAAGAAACTCTACCATTCTAAATTTCAAAACGATTGGATGTAAAATACAGCTTTTATAGGACTAAAGGGCCAAATCGGACGAAACATATATATGGGAGCTATAGCTAAATCAATAAATCATTCTATAAAACTAAAGGGCCAAATCGGACGAAACATATATATGGAAGCTATAGCTAAATCTGAACCGATTTTCTTCAAATTCGGTAGTGTTGGTTCATGGATCAAGAAACTCTACCATTCTAAATTTCAAAATGATCGGATGTGAAATACAGCTTCTTCAGGACTAAAGAGCAAAATCGGACGAAACATATTGTTGAAGTGACAACAGCTGTTCTTCAACAGCAGCGCCCCTACCTTCACTTCAACAACGATGCAGCTGAAATGCATTGCTGCTAACGCCGTCATGGTGATGGTAACGCCGCCGTTTTTTAAAAGGTAGTCAGTTCACGACTCACCCTCTTATGGCACACTGCCAAACCGCTACGGCTCACGGCCACAATAAAATAATGAAATTAAATAAAAAAAATAAATGTTGTGTATTTTTTTTAACTCCCGTCACTCCGGCGCGGAGTTAAACATGGTCCTTCGAACCAAAGATCAGATCCAGTAACCCTGAGAATTGTGTTGTGCGCGATAAACATGTACATTCATGGGTCGACGGTGAATTGCGGGTAGGTTCTTGCCACTACGTGGGAAGTCAATTGTCTCCGTCGCTCCACCATTGTTTTCATCACGTGAAACAAGGCTTCACGAGCCAGCGACGGATGACAAGATGGCAACAGAATAAAGGCTTCCCGTAAATGCACAGCGGTCGATCCCAACAAAGTTTACCGGCCACAACAACAATTCTCCAAACGAGGAACAGCAGCATCTCCACCAGCCAACAACAACAACAAATAGCTGAGTCATCCAGTTTGGTATTGCACTCGTGCAAGGGGGGCGGTATGTTGAAGTGACAACAGCTGTTCTTCAACAGCAGCGCCCCTACCTTCACTTCAACAACGATGCAGCTGAAATGCATTGCTGCTAACGCCGTCATGGTGATGGTAACGCCGCCGTTTTTTAAAAGTTAGTTGTAAACTCACCCGCAAAACATACGGCTCACGGCCAAAATAAAATCAAAATAGTTGAAATAAAAAATAAATTTTGCGTTTTACTTTTTTTAACTCCCGCCACTCTGGCGCGGAGTTAAACACATATATATGGAAGCTATAGCTGAATATTAACCGATTTCCTTCAAATTAGGCAATGTTGGTTCATGGATCAAGAAACTCCACCAGTCTAAATTTCAAAACGATTGGATGTAAAATACAGCTTTTATAGGACTAAAGGGCCAAATCGGACGAAACATATATATGGGAGCTATAGCTAAATCATAACCGATTTCCTTCAAATTCGGTAGTGTTGGTTCATGGATCAAGAAACTCTACCATTCTAAATTTCAAAAGGATTGGATGTAAAATACAGCTTCTACAGGACTAAAGAGCAAAATCGGACGTAATATATATTTATGGGAGCTATAGCTAAATCTTAACCGATTTTCTTCAAATTCGGCAATGATGGTTCATGGAGCAAGAAACTCTACCATTCTAAATTTCAAAAGGATTGGGTGTAAAATACAGCTTCTATAGGACTAAAGGGCCAAATCGGACGAAATATATATATGGGAGCTATATCTAAATCTGAACCGATTTCAGCCGAATTCAATAGCGATCTTAACAGCTGCGAAATACTCTAAACTGCAAAATTTCAGAACGAGCGGAGTGAAATTGCGACCTGTAGTCGACGAACAACTTTACATGGACAGACGGCCGGACGGACGGACGGACATGCTTAAATCGACTCAGCTAGTGATTCTGAATCGATCGGTATACTTTAAGGTGGGTCTAGCTGTGTTATTTTCAGGTGTTACAAACATCTGCCGTGAAACAAACTTATAATACCCTGTACCACAGTGTGGTGTAGGGTATAAACATTACCATCTTAATATGGCTTTATTAAATTTAGCATTTGCAGTTTTGCTTGGAATAACAAAAAGTTGGCTAAGTCGAGTTCTGTTTTTTGACTCCAACGAAATTAAAGACCGGATAATATAAAGGGTCCGCCATATAACGTTTTTTTTCAACTAGTGCTTATTTCGTGAATGGTAACACTTAGCTCATGTCTGATTTGACAGATAATTAGTTTTATCCTTCCGCTGAACGAATATGTGTATATTGCGAATATTGCGACATTACTTTGAAAATCATTGTAATGTTGCAGAATGTGTGCGAAAATTGCGTAGGGATTTTGGAAGAAGAGAAGCACCGTCAGCTCCGTATGTTCGTTATCTTGTGAAAAAAGTGAAAGAAACTGGCATTCTCATCGATAAACCAAAGCGTGAAAAGCGAGAATATTGCTGCTGTGGAAGCGCCATCAACATCAATTCACCGTCGTTCTCAACAATTGAACATTTCGGAGACCTTGGTATGCGTTTTCAGTAGTTTTTTTATAGCATTTTCAAAAAAAAGTTATTTGGCGGACCCTTTACTTTAAATTTACTCAAAAAATCAACCGTCTTTCACCGTTCGCTGAACAAACTTATACATTTTCTGAAAGAGGATTTTGAATTTTATTAGAAAAATCGATTTGAATTGAGTGGGTCGTTGCCGATTTCGATGAATCTTGGCACGTATATTTTGTTTATTCTAGGAAGTGTTCGCAACAAATTTGAAGACTTTTGCTTGGACTAGGAAATTTTAAGACTTTATGAGAAAAAATCGATTTGGAGGCGGTGGGCAGTGTGCGGTGGGTTGTATGTAGGCAGTGGTTGGTGGTTGTGGCCGATTTTAATGAAATTTGGCTTAATGTTTTGTTTATTCTAGGAAGTGTTCGTGCCAAATTTGAAGACTTTAGCTCGGATAGGAAAAATGTTATGAGAAAAAATACTCGTTGATTTGGATCTTAATGGCGGGCGGTGGTCGTATATTACTCTGTGCCAACTTTCAATGATCTAGGACCACTCCTGTGGGTCGCTAGCTTGTTGACTGAGAAATACAGAATAAGCTTGCCGATTAACAGCTTTGAGACCTTCAAATCGCCTGATACAGACAACATCACTCCCGCAAACATGCAGAAAATGTTGTTCCAATTTTAGGTTTAGCTTTGTCAGCTCACATGGACCAATGTAGGTCCCTACTGATACCACGGGCTCTGATGCCTCTTTGAAACCAAACTGTTTGATAAACAAAGTAATCAATAGTACGAATAACGGTACCGGAAAGATCTCTCAGACTTGTATGATTATTTGATTTATTTTCCTTCATTCTATATAGGTTAATTTTTTTTCCTTCGTCCATATACTTGGAAGTTTTAAATAAATATACATCAATGTGCCAATGGGAAAATGCAGAAAAAACCCATTGGCATAAATTGATTTCGTTGCCAATACAAAGAAAATTCCGAATACATATATAGAAATGGAATTAAACATCATGCGATGCGAATGCTAGCAAAATAATTAAAAATCTCTGTGATTAATAACTTTACTCAGGGGAATCACTTTGTGAGTGGTTTGGCTGTCTGGCCATTTCATCACCAACATTTGCCAATAGATCGAATGGAAAGGCATTTGACGAATGTTTCACTTGCACACTCCCACTGACACAGACAAAGACCGAAATTAATAAAGCAATCCTGACAATATACGATGTCCTTAAGAGATTCATTATTCAAAATTAATTTCATTAAGTGCGGCTGAGTTTTATGCAAACAGAGAGATAAATTAAGTTTTAATTCGTATATCGCCTTGAATAATGAATCAATTGGAAAGATATAAAGTATGTAATTGTGTCTATAAGTACATCACATCACGTGTTAATTTGATACGCAGAGAAAATTTATTCAATGAAGTCAGTCAATGTGCAACATGAAAATAAACCAGTAAGAAAAGGCTAAAGTCGGGCGGGGCCGACTATATGTATAATACCCTACACCACTCTCGTAATATTGAATAACTCTGAAATATAAATTTTGTTATTCATGTATAAATTGTTTACATAAATTCACTTTTGGGACATTTTATACTTAAATAATAGCCAAATCGGATGAAACATATATGTGGGAATAGTACTGTAGTATAGTAACCTTATTTTATTGTAGAAACTGTTTTATAATATTGGATTGTTTTGATTTTATTTAATTCGTTTTATATGTCATTTTGGTGAAACTTAAAAAATTAGTCTTGAAAAACATTTCTGAAATAAAGACACATAATTTTATAATTCCTTTACAATTGCCCCGCCCGACTTTCTGTCTTTCCTTACTGGTTTTATGTTGCACTTCTTTTCCATCGATGTCCACCATACTACTGATGCGTAAGTTAGAGCAGGTCTGATTACGCTTTTGTAAGAAAAAACATTCAATGTCAATGCATACCGCAAGTGTATACGAGTTTATCTTTCCATAGGAGGATTCTTCTATATAGTGCACTACCTCGATTAGGGCGGTTTATACTGATCGTCCTTTAACGTAGGCATGTTGTTTAAATTTTAGCATTTCGCTGGGATCTTATTTTTAATCATGGTATCCACTATACGCTCCATGGTTTTGAGGAAGAAAGATGTTAAGTTGATGCAAAAGCCTTGCCATCGGCCAGGCTTTTGGTGTATATGCAAATTTTAGACATGCTGTGAAAAATCAGCACTCACGATTTTCATGCCCTAGTCTTTCTCTGATTAACTTCCCGAGTTCTGTCCATTTGCTTTTAGCCTTATTTTGGAAGTTTATTGGGTTCGGCGGTAGCCCTGCGTATTCGGTAGTGTTGGTTGATGGATCAAGAAACTCTATCATTCTAAATTTCAAAACGATCGGATGTAAAATACAGCTTCTATAGGACTAAAGGGCCAAATCGGACGAAACATATATATGGGAGCTATAGCTAAATCTTAACCGATTTTCTTCAAATTCGGCAATGTTGGTTCATGGATCAAGAAACTCTACCATTCTAAATTTCAAAACGATCGGATGTAAAATAAAGCTTCTATAGGACTAAAGGACCAAATCGGGCGAAAGATATATATGGGAGCTATATCTAAATCTGAACCGATTTTCTTCAAATTCGGCAATGTTGGTTCATGGATCAAGAAACTCTACCATTCTAAATTTGAAAACGATCGGATGTAAAATACAGCTTCTATAGGACTAAAGGGCCAAATCGGACGAAACATATATATGGGAGCTATAGCTAAATCTTAACCGATTTTCTTCAAATTCAGCAATGTTGGTTCATGGATCAAGAAACTCTACCATTCTAAATTTCAAAACGATCGGATGTAAAATACAGCTTCTATAGGACTAAAGGGCCAAATCGGACGAAAGATATATATGGGAGCTATATCTAAATCTGAACCGATTTTCTTCAAACTCGGCAATGTTGGTTCATGGATCATGAAACTTTACCATTCTAAATTTCAAAACGATCGGATGTAAACTACAGCTTCTATAGGACTAAAGGGCCAAATCGGACGAAAGATATATATGGGAGCTATATCTAAATCTGAACCGATTTCAACCAAATTCAATAGCGATCTTAACAGCCGCAAAATACTCTAAACTGCAAAATTTCAGAACGATCGGAGTGAAATTGCGACCTGTAGTCGACGAACAACTTTACACGGACAGACGGACGGACATCGTTAAATCGACTCAGCTAGTGATTCTGAGTCGATCGGTATACTTTAAGGTGGGTCTAGCTGTGTTATTTTAAGGTGTTACAAACATCTGCCGTGAAACAAACTTATAATACCCTGTACCACAGTGTGGTGTAGGGTATAAACATCTGCCGTGAAACAAACTTATAATACCCTGTACCACAGTGTGGTGTAGGGTATAAAAAATATTAAATTGTTCTCAAAACATTTGATTTTTTCTTGTAAGATATGTTTGAAACCATTGATTGGATAAGAAATGGCATTAGAAAAATTTAAGGTCACTTAATTCAGGATTCTTTAAAGCTTTCTTGAATCAATCCAGATAAATGGTTCTCGAATTATATTAAAATATGTTGCTCAACCTCTATTTTTTAGGTGTCGATCAGTTCATTAAGCCGACGAGGCGCAAATCGGCTACGCGCCGTCAATTTTTTTGGCTCACTTCGGCTGAAACTCAGCCGCCAAAGTTTATTACCATGAAAATTAAGAAATTGAATACATAGGGCCAGAATTTTTAATATTATCCGCCGCGGATAATTTTGGTCGACTTGATTGCCTGATGTTGATAGATAAACAAGTCCCTTCCCACTAATGGACCACCAAGATCTTAAAGGAAATGGCCTAAGCGTTCGATTGGACAAAAAAATCAAAGTAAAAACCTGGTTCTTTGACAAAAATGTCAAAAAAATTAAAAGAAAATATTTTTGCGATATTTTTATTTTTTTAAAAAAGATTGAAGAAAAACCCGTCGAAAACTTTTTGGGAAAATTTTTCTAAATACAATAGGTAATTTGTTATATGAATGGGAAAACTGGGCCGTATGACCAAAATGTCAAAATTAGAAAAATTGTGTCAAACCTACTATCCGACTAACCTATACCGATCAGAAGACATCGGTTTAAAAGATTTACTCACTTGCCATGAAATCACATCATAAATGTAGGAGTATTTATATTAGCACTCGTACTAGTTTGGCATATAAACCGCAACACAGTGTCTTTGTGTTATTGGGTAGATAGAATGAATGTGGCACAAAAATAAAATTTGACAAATGGTTTCAACTAATAGTTTATTCTTTTATAAAAACTATTATGAATTTAAGTCAATTTTTAAGCTGTCTCGCAATTGTACATTAAATATTATTTGTAACACTGTGAGTAGGCAATACGAAAGGTGAAGGGTTTAATTGCATTAACAACCTCCTTGAAAAGACATGCAGTCAATCAACCGGGTGGATATGTACAATTTTACGGCCCATTTACAAGATTTAAAGACCTTCACGCCATTTACAATTATCTCCTCACATTTGCCTCTGCTTACCTGGGCATTAACGGTTGGTCATATACAAAATATATGTAGATTGTATTGCATTTCCAGACGATTTTCAATTATAGACCACAGTTAGAAATGTTAATGATAGAGAATAAACAACATACTTATTAAACCAATCAAATGTGTCGTTTAAATTGGCGGTTCGGTTTGAATACCATTGAAAGGGGTAATTCGTTCTGTGAACAGAAGTGCGCTAATGGGATAGGGGATGGAATGTAGCAAGTTTTTTTTAAATTAGTGAAGACTTTGTTGAACTCTGACAGTGGCCATGACGGCAGCTCGGTTATTGAACTAAATATTTTCAATATTAAAAAAAGTACATAATATAATATGAAAATGTTGATAGTGACTATGAAACTGTGACATAAAATATTCGTCTGGCGTTTTTATGACACTTTTGTGAGTCGTCAATTGAGCCATTGCAAAACAAGTAAAAAACGGCTAAAGATGGAGGTGGTTATAGGGTACCCTACACCACCGTGTTTACATCAGAATAAGGAAAAAGTAAGAACACTTGAGTCGAGTAAGGTACGAGGGCGGTATAGTAGACGGCGGTAGAGTTCGAAAAAAAATACTTTCGTGAAAAGTGGCAACCTTCGAAATCATATGTTTTACGTTTCAAGGGGTGAATTTGTACACATGAAAAACCAGTAAGGAACAGCAGAAAGTCGGGCGGGGCCGACTATATAATACCCTACACCTCCCTAACAATGCGATAATAATATGGAAAAATTGGTAAATGGGTAGGAACATATTATCTAATTCCGATCCGATAATCGCTAAATTAAGCACTATTCGTTTCCCTGAATACTCATTCATGTCTCTTTCTGTCGAATTTCGAACTGATCGGATATAAAATACAGTCTCTACAGCGCTTACATTTCTAATCGGGGGTAACATATATATGGGGGCTATATCTAAATCTGAACCGATTTTCTCCGAATTTGGCAGTATTCCTTCGAGTAAAACTCTTTCTGCGGAATTTCGCACTGATCGGATATAAAATACAGTTTTTACAGCGCTTACATGTCACATCAGGGGTAACATATATATGGGGGCTATATCTAAATCTGAACCGATTTCTTCCACATTTAACAGTGTTTATTCATATAATAAAAAAACCTCTTTCTGCCGAATTTCATACTGATCGGATATAAAATAAAGTTTTTACAGCGCTTACATGTCAAATCGGGGTAAAATATATAGAGGGGCTATATCTAAATCTAAACCGATTTTAACCAAATTCAATAGGGATCGTCCTTTGTAGATATGTGTAAAGTTTCGTCGAGATCGGACCATAATTACGACCTGTACTTTGATTACAAGAATACTTGCACAGACAGCCGTCTGTCTGTAGTAGTTAAATCAACTCAGAAAGTGATTCTACGTCGATCGGTATAATAAACTATGGGTCTATTTCTTCTCCTTTTGAGTGTTACAAACAAATGCACAAAGTTATAATACCCTGTACCACAGTGTGGTGTACGGCATACAAATTTGGGCGCAAATGCTTTTAAAATGTATGAAGTTGCGTTTTTCTTCAATTTTCCAAATCTGAAAAAGGTAAAAGTCTCAAGTACGAAAAAAAAATATTTTTTTTGTGCACTACGAGCAGATACGTAACTACATGTTAAAAACATAAAAACCAAAAATAGAAATTTTACTTTTCGTTTAAATCCAAAAATAAAAAAATATTCAAATTTGCCCGATTTTCAATGTTAATATCTCTAAATAATCCTTGGGTCCTTGTCAAATGTCGATTTTTACAGAACTCAAAAATGTTGACTAGAACAAAAGTTTGGAAGATAGATCTTGATTCTCAACCACTGTGCGTCGGATGAATCTTTGTGAGCTAGCGGAAGTCATTGGCATTTCAAAACCAGTAAGGAAAGGCTAAAGTCGGGCTGTGCCGACTATTTAATACCCTACACCACTCTCGTAATATTGAATAACTCTGATATATAAAAACGATTGGTATAAAAACGATTGGATCTAAAGAGCCAAATCGGATGAAACATATATATGGGAGCTATAGCTAAATCTTTACCGATTTTCTTCAAATTCATAAATCAAGAAACTCTACCATTCTAAATTTCAAAACGATTGGATGTAAAATACAGCTTTTATAGAACTAAAGGGCCAAATCGGACGAAACATATATATGGGAGCTATAGCTAAATCTTAGCCGATTTTCTTCAAATTCGGTAGTGTTGGTTCATGGATCAAGAAACTCTACCATTCTAAATTTCAAAATGATTAGATGTAAAATACAGCTTCTTCAGGACTAAAGAGCAAAATCGGACGAAACATATTTATGGGAGCTATAGCTAAATCTTAACCGATTTTCTTCAAATTCGGCAATGTTGGTTCATGGATCAAGAGACTCTACCATTCTAAATTTCAAAACGATTGGATGTAAAATACAGCTTTTAGAGGACTAAATGGCCAAATCGGACGAAACATATATATGGGAGCTATAGCTAAATCTTAACGGATTTTCTTCAAATTCGGTAGTGTTGGTTCATGGATCAAGAAACTCTACCATTCTAAATTTCAAAATGATTGAATGTAAAATACAGCTTCTACAGGACTAAAGAGCAAAATCGGACGAAACATATATATGGGAGCTATAGCTAAATCTTAACCGATTTTCTTCAAATTCGACAATGTTGGTTCATGGATCAAGAAACTCTACCATTCTAAATTTCAAAACGATCGGATGTAAAATACAGCTTCTATAGGACTAAAGGGCCAAATCGGACGAAATCGGGAAATATGGGAGCTATATATAAATCTGAACCGATTTCAACCAAATTCAATAGCGATCTTAACAGGCGCGAAATACTCTCAGCTAGTGATTCTGAGTCGATCGGTATACTTTAAGGTGGGTCTAGCTGGTGTTACAACATCTGCCGTGAAACAAACTTATAATACCCTGTACCACAGTGTGGTGTAGGGTATAAAGAGTTATACATCATACTTTGATGGACAATTTTATGATGAGAAAGCTGTGCGCAAAATGGGTGTCGCGTTTGCTCACAATCAAGACAATGCACCAGTTCACACATCTACTATTGCGGTGGCAAAATCAATGAATTGAAGTTTGAATTGCTTCAGCATGCAAAATTTTTCGCTAGATTTAACTCCTTCGAAATATTTTTTGTTTCCAAACTTAAAAAAATTGATCAGAGGAAAAAGATTTGCCAGCAGTGAAGAGGTGGAGGTTGTGGTTGCAGGCTATTTTCAAGGAGCTAGACAGTTCTTACTATAAACATTATGTTGAGATATAAATAAACATTTTCGCAATTTTGTTGCGTTTTCTTTGTCAGATATGCTAACTTTGGGGCCGCCCTCGTACCTTATTCGAAAAAGAAAGCTAGCACAGTATATTCCTTAATAGAGAGGGATCCTCCAATAAAGCTGACTAGATCACGCAGGGGGGTTTCGGTGGACTTGCCCTTCCTGTAGGCTTGCTGTTTATTGGACAGTAGACTGTGATCAAATTCGAATTGAATATGTCGATTTGTGTGGGGAGTACCAGAAGTACCAGAGTACACGCAGAAAAAAATCGCTTCTGTAGTATAGTTTCCCCAATGTATTCTGCTTGAAATGTATAGTTATGTTTGGGGCACATTCGAAATATATTATATTTAGCATTTAGAACCATTACTTATATTTACGAAACAAATATTTATATTTATATAAGTATTTAGAAAAATATATCAGTACCTTTATTATACTCCCACTTAATGTGCTACGAGCCAAAAGTGTAACACACATCGAAGGAGTGACTTAAGACCCCAAGTATGTTCGGCGGAAATCCGTTTTGGGTAATTTAAAGTAATTTGAGTAATGTCCGTCCGTCCATTTGCCTGTCTGTTTTGAACAGTGTACTGTTTTTATAGTGCCTACACTCCAGTGCAAATGGGGGTTGTTGACTTCCCCCTTTTGGTACCTTCTGCAACGATTTGAAAAGTTTTTTAAACAAAATGTATTTGGAGAAATTCTTAAAAAATATTATTTTCTGTATATAAATACATAACTTATTTGAGAAAATTAGTTTGCAGATACATTTTGTTATAATATATTAATATATGCGCTCCAAATAAATTTTCTTGATTTTCAAATAAAATTTATTTGCTTCGACATATATAATATTTAAAAAATTGTCTTCGAAATAAAGTGTTTTCCAACAAGAGGTGTTATTTTGGTATTCAAAGAAAAATTCCATTTTTTGAAATAAATGATCTGATGCTTATTGCATAATAAAGAGGAAGGTATGCCGTTAATAATGAAAAACAACATCAGCCATATGTCCACCACGACCACGCTCACAGGACCAGCGAAGCCAACTATTTGATATCATACACCACATTTTTAGAGCAGAATAAGATCAGTTAATATAATGTGAAATATAAATAATAATTATAAAACTAAATCTAAACTGAATTTGTTCAAATTCGACAAAATGCGATTTGCATACATAAACTCTAACCTACATGTTTGAATATGGCATACAGCTTCCATAGCGCTACAAGGCCAAATCTAAAGAAACATTGATATCTCGGGGCGATATCGATCTGAACCGATTTTGACCAAATGCCATAGGTTTTCTTCCCTGTTGTGAAAGAGTTCTTATTGCCAAATTTCAGCAGGATCGGAGTGAAATTTTGACTGACTACTAGTGATTCTGAGTCGAACAGTATATTTTAGGGTGTGTATATATGTTGTATTTTTTACAAATCTGCCAAAAAAAAAAAACAAAGTTATAGTGTTGTGTAGAGGTCAATAACTAACGAACAAACTGGATGCCTGAAACGCACATAATTTGATTGTTGAAATGGTATTTAATTTAACTATATCTTTTTTTAACAAAACTATATCTTTTTTCAATAAAATGAATTCAAGTCTTAGTAGAAACATAGTTTCAGAAATTTATGTTATTTATCTGCCGGAGTCGAAACATTTTAAAATAGTTTTGGCTCGACTCCGCAGCCCTAGGTACATTGCCAAAATACATAAATACAAATTAATCTTTATTTCGGATATATATATTCCAAATAAAAAAGTATTAGGAAACATAGATTTGTTTGGAACAATATCCTCCAAAACATATAATAGTTGTGTTTAAAGTATTATAAATATATTTGGGGTGATTTTTTTTCGGCGTGTATGAACGAACAGTTGCTGGATAAATATAGTACATTTCTAAATTACAGACACGAATGTTAAAATGTTTGACCTTCATAAGGGGCTTATACTTATCCAAACATGGACCGATATTCTCCATTTTTAATAGATGAAGTACAGAATCGTACATTTCCTCATGCATCTTCTAGAACGCCAAGAAGTCTAATCCGTGAAATGCAAAGTATAAATTCTTAAATTTCAGACACATCAATTGATAAATTCGTTCTCTACAGCGTCAAAAAGTGACATTGGTGGGACTTTTGAATGGGGTCAATAGCAAAATATGGACCGATGTACCCCATTTTGACTAGGGACGATTAGGTCCAATATAAAGTAAAAATTCTTAAATTTAAGCCAGATCAATAGAATAATCTGTTCTCTAGAGCGTCAAGAATTGATATTGCTAAGGACCTTTGTGTAGGGGCTACACCAAAACGTGGACCGATGTACCCCCATTTTTACTAAGAACGATTACTTCCAATATAAAATATAAATACCTGAGAACTGTACTTTGATCACAAGAATACGAGTGAGAATACGAGAAACAATGAGCTATTTGAGCACTCAAGATGAAGAATAGATGGGTTATCCGCCGTACAGCTCTGATTTGACAACCAATGACTGCTTCTTATTACCACACATCAAGAAAAAACTACATGGTCAACGTCCGAAGCAGCTGTTGAAGCGTTCTCAATCGGAATGGAGGTGTCTCAATCGGAATGGAAAAAGTGCGACGAAAAATTTGTTAGAGCATGCAAAAAAGTAATGATCTTCACGGAGAATATTTTGAAAAACAATAAAACCATTTCCAATGATAAATGATTGTTTTTTATTCCTGGACTCGAAATATAAATAGCAACCTTCGTACATGGTCAGACAGAGAGACGGGCATAGCAAAATCGACTCCAAAAGTGATTCTATGCCGATCTGTATAATAAACAATGGGTCTGTCTCTTTGTTTATCAGGTGTGACGAAACTTCATTAACTTGATACATTCAATTTCTGTAAAAATTTCATTGAACTGAAGCATAATATGCTATAAGTTAAACAAATTATTAATTAAATTAAAGTAATTATTACATTTGCGTTAATTTTGCGTTTATTTCTTATATATGCAGTATACATACAGGGTGGCTGATATGTATTGCAACCAACTTCAGGTTGCTATCATTTCTAAACCGCTAGTCTGATGGCTGACAGATTTATTTCAGTGACAGTTCATTTTATTGTTTACAAGCTTACAAAAGCATTTTGATCTATTGCATTCAGAAAAAAAGTTATTCGTGATGGAATTCAAGCGTGATAGTGTGACTGCTTTATATTTGGGTGGAAAAACACAAGTGGCTATCGTTAGAGCCCTCCAGCATTTAAATGTGAATAAATCTTTTGTTTCTCGACTGGAAAGAGCCAAGGAGTTGCACGAAAGTGGCCAGTTACCGAATTTGGTTTTCTCCGATGAGAAGCCATTCCAAATTGAGCAGTTTGTGAACAAACAAAATGATCGGGTTTACTTGCCAAAGAGGTCAGCTGCAAATTTACACCTTCGATTGGCCACCAGAACTCAAGCGCCGCCGATGGTAATGGTGTGGGCCGCCGTAACGGCCGATGGTCGCTCCCCGCTCGTATTCATCGACCATGGGGTCAAAATAAATGCCGAATATTATCGGGAAAATGCCCTAAAGACAGTATTGAAGCCCTGGGCAGACAAACATTTCGGCCGCAGACCATGGACATTCCAACAGGACTCAGCACCATCGCACTCAGCACGCGTCAACCAAGAATGGCTTAAAAAGGAGGTTCCTCGCTTCATTTCTACCGCACAATGGCCACCAAGATCTCCGGATCTCAATCCGTTGGACTTTTTCGCCTGGGGCATTTTAGAGAGTAAGGTTCGCACTAAAAAATACCAAAGTATCGATCATCTCAAGACGGCGCTTCGCCGGGAATGGGCCAAAATACCGCAGAGCCACTTTCGTGCAGCGTGTGATGGCTTTTTCGGCCGTTTGAAGGCCATAATTCGTGCCAAAGGTGGCCAATTCGAACAAATCTTAACTGTTTCTAAAATTTTATGTTATTTTCGACATTTTTTTGCTTTTGAACAATAAATTTAAAAAAAATTAAAAAAATATAGAGCTTTACTTTGTTGCATTACATATCAGCCACCCTGTATATAGCTGACCACTCCTACCTTTTACAATTTTTTATGCCATATACCACATTGTGGTACAGGGTTTTATAAGTTTGTTTCATTGCAGATGTTTGTAACGCCTCCAAATACTACATCTAGATTCACCCTAAAGTATACACACTAGGGTGATGACTTTCATACAACCTCGTTTCCCTGTATCATATTTAGATGAGTTTTAATTTAAGATTAGATAAAATCTTACATATAAGGTGATTCGATAAAAAAAACCTCATGCACAAAATGATTTTAAAATTCAACGTTTTTTCCAAAGAGATACATTCGATTCAAAATGAGAAACCTTCACTTAATTGTAAATAAAAACGAAAGATGTTCATTGATTTCTATGATCAATGTCTCATTTTGTTCATAGGTTATGTGGCTTATCGTGAAAGTTATAAGACTTGACACTTTTTCCGTTTTGGATTTATATGATTTAAAAAAAGAAACAATTTAAATTTTTTTACAAAAATATCATTTCAAAGTGGTTTGTGCGTGACCTTTTTCAATATTTAAATGGAATAAACGTTATTTTAGTCATTAATAGGCAAAAGTTCATTCATTCGTGCTGTAACGACGAGTTTCCTCCGGTTGCTGGGATATGCTCGCGGGGAATGGGTTCGTCACAGAAATTTATATTTGCAGTGACAGAGAGTAAGAAGACAGTAGTTGATGTTTACAATATTCCAATCTCGGTGTTTTATTTAAAATTATTATGATGATTTATAATTAAATTAGTTACACTACGTATGAATGTATGTCAGGATACTCCGAATAGCGGGATCTTCGTCGTCTTCGAGTTTGGTCGTTGGGCGGTGTCGTTAGATGGGTTTATCTGCTACCGTTGGTTTTTCTTCTAATCCCACGGCGGATGGGGTCTAATCAATGATCTCTTCGGTATCTCTACTTATAGTTAATAGTGTAGGTCGGGATGACACTTAAATTTCCACTCGCGGTGGTATTTATTTGTAGTTATTGTAGATCGCGGTGACCCTCCAATTCCACACGCGACGCTGTTTATTCCTTGTTTCTGGAGATCGCGGAGACCCTCCAATGTTCCTTAGGACACGATTAATATGTATTTATTGGAGATCGGGATAACCCTCCAATTTCACTCGCGGCGCTATAACAATATATAAATAATTGTTGGATATCAGAGTGATCCTCCAATCGCACTCGCGACACTGTTTATAAATAACAATTGGAGATCAGGATAACCCTCCAATTTCACTCACGACGCTGTTTATTCTTTGTTCCTGGAGATCTCGGAGACCCTCCAAAGTTTCTTAAGATACGATTAATATGTAGTTATTGGAGATCCGGATAACCCTCCAATTTCACTCACGGCACTATAACAATATGTAGATATTTGTTGGATATCAGAGAGACCCTCCAAGCTCACTCACGACTCGGTTTATAAATAAAATAAATAATCTTTGGAGATCTAGAAAACCCTCCTATTTCATTTACGGCACTATTTATCAGAAGTTATTGGAGATCGCAATGATCCTCCAGTTTCTCTCGCGACGCGATTTATTATTAATTATTGGAGATCAGGATGATCCTCCAATTTCACTTACATCACCCTATCGGTATTTACTGGAGATCGCAATGATCCTCCAGATTCACTCGCGGCACTATTTATAATAAATTATTGGAGATCGCAATAATCCTCCAATTTCACCCACGGTAATTATCATAAATTATTGGAGATCAGGATGATCCTCCAATTTCACACGCGTCACAATTTATAGTTAATTATTGGAGATCAGGATGATCCTCCAATTTCTCTCGCGTCACGATTTATAATTAATTATTGGAGATCCGGATGATCCTCCAATTTCACTCGCGTCACGATTTATAATTAATTATTGGAGATCCGGATGATCCTCCAATTTCACTCGCGTCACGATTTATAAATAATTATTGGAGATCCGGATGATCCTCCAATTTCCCTTGCGTCACGATTTATAATTAATTATTGGAGATCCGGATGATCCTCCAATTTCACTTGTAACACTAGTTTTATTTACTTTAGTGAGATCACGATGACCCTCCAGTTTATCCTATGTCACTGTATATTTTAGTTGAAGCGTATTCCTTGGGACCCGATACTCACTTGTCTTCTGCTTTACGGCTGCTGACCAACTGCCCGAGTATCTGTCTCTGCTTCCTTTTATATCCTCTGCTGCGTCGCTACGATCAACACGTGAGCTAGGATGACGCCACATCCTAACGGGACCTTGTTTACAAGTTATGGTACCAACGTGTTCGATGTTTTGCGTAGACTGTACTTGTGTACTTGCTATCCAACGGTACTTTGTTTACCATTGTGGGCTTCCACGTGGTTCGGTGTTTTGGCGAGACTGTACTTATGACTAACGTATTTTGAACAGGCTGTACTTATTTCATATGATCTTAACTCAGAATAATAATTCATTTGTACTTAAAATTATCAATATTAATACAATATAATAGTAAAATTAACAAGGAAAATATTCAAAAATAACAAAATAAACTTTATATATAAAAATTAGTGTGGACGAAAACGCCGTGAGAACTTTCGTCATCACATTGCCTCTCCTCCTCCCAGCGGAATGACGATCGCCTTGCAGTGGCGGTTTACCAGGAGGCGATACTGTCGTCCATTGCATTTGTATTGATCTGGGAAAGATAAAGAGAAAATAATTAATTCTTTAGCTGGGTCGGGTCAGATTGATTTGTGTCGGATGATGGAGGGTCAATAAACTGTTTAATTTCACTGAGGTGCGCGTTTCGACATTCGGTAGATCCGCGGCGTTGGACGCGAACTATTACAGGAGACGGGAAATTCAATACTGCGTAGGGTCCGTCGAATTTTGGGGCTAATTTCGCGGCGAAATTGTCCACCGCTTTTGATATTGGGTGTTGACGAACAAGAACTAAATCACCGATTTTCGGTTTCCAGGGTCGACGGCGAAGATTGTAGTGTCGCCTTTGGTCTTCAGCAGCCCTACCTATCTGGTTGCGGACAATTTTGAATATCTCCTGCAGTTCCTTAGCTTTTCCTTCCGGTGTATGGGTAACCGCGCCGGTTCCGGTGACAAGCTCGTCATAGAGAGCCGCTGGCAATCGCGGTTCCCGTCCTTGGATCAAGAAAGCGGGACTATATCCTGTAGATTCGGAGGTACTGGTGTTTATAGCCAGCGTTATCTCCGGTAAATTGTCGTCCCATTTATTATGTTGATTCTGAGCTAATTGCGCTATCATGGTCTTGATCGTGCGATTTGCTCGTTCGGTCGGATTCTCCTGTGGACAGTACGGAGCGGTGAACTGGTGATGAATTCCAATTTCCTGTAAATACTTCTGAAGGACTCTGCTGGTGAACTGACTCCCGTTGTCAGTTACGAGGATTTTCGGTGTTCCAAATCGGGACAAAATTCGTTCTCTAAAGGATTTAACCACGCTGTCAGCAGTTGCTTTTCGTAGCGGTATTAATTCTACCCATTTCGAGAAACGGTCGAAGAATACCAGCAGCATCGTATTTCCATGTTTGGTTCTGGGTAAGGGTCCTACAAAATCCGCGCAGACAGTGGCCCATGGTTCTTCGGGAATGGTGATAAGCATTTCACCAGCGGGCGCAACTTGACTCGGTTTATATTGCTGGCACGACTGACAACTTCGAACGTATTTCGCCACGTCACGGATCATTCCTGGCCAGTAGTACCTATTGCATACTCGATTGACCGTTTTCCTAATTCCTAAGTGTCCAGCGGAGGGTTGACTGTGATTTTCGTGAAGTACTCGTTCTCGCAGATGAGTGGCCACACAAAGCTTCCACGGGGTGCAGTCCTCATCGTTAGTGTGCCTCGGGATATGTCGGAATAGCTGTCCATCAATTACGGCGTAATCGGCGAATTTCTCTGGGTTCTGCTTAATTTCCTGTAACCTTTTCTGCAGCCATTTGCATGAAGTGGTCTCGTCCACGGTAGCTCGTTGAAGAGATTCTAATGGCTGGCGGGACAGGGCATCAGCAACAACATTGTATTTTCCTTTTCTATATTGAACTGTGAAATTATACTGCTGGAGTTCGAGAGCCCATCTGGCGAGTCGTCCCGTAGGGTTATCGATTGAATTCAGCCATTTCAACGATAGGTGATCAGTGATGACATGGAATCGGTAACCTTCCAGATATGGACGCATCTTTCGTATGCCCCATACGATGGCCAGGCATTCTTTCTCCGTAGCAGAGTAATTCCTCTCAGCCGCATTTAAGGTGCGGCTCGCGTACGCGATTACTCGTTCCTCGCCATCAAGTTCCTGTGTTAGAACGGCTCCAAGCCCATGATCACTGGCATCCGTCTGAAGAATAAACGTTTTCGAGAAGTCAGGGCAAGCCAAGACGGGAGCTTGCGTCAGTCTCATCTTCAATATCTCGAAAACAGTTTGCTGGTTTTCGGTCCACTTCCAGTGCTTTCCTTTCTTTAGTTGAGAGGTAAGAGGGAATGCGAGGGTGGCGAACTCGGGTACAAAGCGACGGTACCAGGATACAACACCGAGGAAGCGGCGTAGTTCCTTCAGGTTACCTGGTGGGGACATTTCCTGAATCGCTGCAACTTTATCGGGGTCTGTATGAATTCCTTCCGCACTGACGACGTGTCCTAAATATTTTGTCTCCCGCTTGAAGAACTCACATTTCTCAGGGTTAATTTTTAAGTTAGCAGCTCTCAGTCTACGGAAAACTTCACCGAGGTGCTCCAAATGTTCGTCCAGTGTTCTTCCGGTAACTATGATATCGTCCAAGTAGGCGAATGCGAAGGGCTCTAACTCAGGGCCAATTACACTGTCGAGTGCTCTTTGAAAAGTAGCTGGTGCCGAATGTAATCCAAATGGCATCACCCGCCATTGGTATAGGCCCCTGCCGGCGACGGTGAAGGCGGTGTACTTCTTACTGTCTTCTTCCAGGGGGATTTGCCAGTAACCATCTTTTAGATCCAGACTACTCACGTACGTAGCTTCCCTTAGGCGATCCAGTATAGACGATATTCGTGGCAGCGGGTACGCGTCCGGGTCCGATCTGCTATTTAAATGGCGGAAATCCATGCAGAGTCTCCATGTTCCATTCTTCTTCTGAGCTAGGGTAATCGGGGAACTGTAGGCGCTACGGGAAGGTTCGATATATCCGTTGGCAAGAAGGTCGTTGATTTTTGCATCGATGATAGCTTGCATCGCGGCATTCCGTGGTGCATACCGAAGCTTGAATGGGCGGTCGTCTGTCATTACAATCCTGTGGGTGGCTACTGTTGATAATCCATGCAATTCCCGGAACTGTTGAAGCTCCTCTTCTAAGAAGATATTGATCCTGTCTTGGTCATCAGGGCTATGATCATTGACTTGTAAATTTCTGCGGTGGTTTTCTGGGCTCTCTGATACACTTTCAGTTGTCATTCCGACGGCTTCCGACGTGTCATCCGGTGAAGTCTGGGCCACATGTAGATGTAAATTCCGGTCAGGGAGTCTATTGCTTGAGTCATTGAGAGCTTGGAAACGGCACGTAAGTCCAGCGCATGATATCTGCGCATCACATTTAATCAGGAAATCGAGTCCAAGTATTATATCTTCCGTGGCATCCGGCATGATGAGCAACTTTTGCCGAATCTGACGCTGGCCGATGTTGATTAGGGTTTCCAGCTCGAAGTTGATTTGGCGTTGGGCTCCATCAGCCAGTGTGACCATGGAATTACAGGGATGTCGGGTACTAATTTCTGCTATGGCTTGGGAAAATCCCTCGCTGATGAAACAGCGTGTTGCCCCGGTATCGACTGTGGCGTGGACCAACATCTCTCCGAGGAGGATCGTCGCCACTAGCCTGTTGGGATCGAGGTGTATTGAGGAGTTTACTGCTGTGTTACGTTCTGGGGACCCATACCTCCTCGTTCGGTACGGTCCCGTGATCCGTTTCCCGGCCGACGGCGACAGCATTGGATGGTCCGCACATCGCGACGTCCGCAAACCCAACAGAACAGTACTGATTCTCTTTGGCATTGCGACGCGAAATGACCATCCTGTCCACAACGTCGACACGCCGTGCTTGGATTTATCCGGGGTAGCTGATTCTGCTGTGTTTCGTCGGGATTCATGCGTCGATGTTGTTCTCTGGGTGGCGTTGGCTGGGAAGGTATGCCTTCCATATCCTCTGCCATTCCTATAAGTTCGGCAAGGCTCAGGAAATCCCGTCTGCGGATATACCACTGGTACTCTGGCAACGCGTTTCTGAAGATTCTCTCTAGTTTCTGTTCTTCGGTGTATTCGCCGTGCCTCATGAGATTCTGCATATGAAGCGAATAGTTTTTAAAGGATTCTCGGGTCTTCTGCTTTCGTCGGCGAATCTCGTCGTCCAAATTCTCGAAATACCGGGATGGCAAGAAGAATTTGAGGAAGTCCTGCTTAAATCCCGTCCAGGTGCCCCAACGTAGATTGTTATTCCGATACCACACCAACGCTTTTCCCGTGAGGATTTCGGGCATCATAGTGGTTATTCGGTCAGTGGGTATTTCGTACATGTGGGATAGTTCTTCTAATCTTTCCAGGAATTCCCAAGGTTCCCGTTCCCCATCGAAACTGAGATTCCATTTCCGGACTTGGTCGGCGATACCTCTAACGTCCTGCACTTTTTGGGTCGTGTTTCTGGGTACTTCCAGTCGCGTGACTTGCTCATGTCGCGAGATCTCCTCCATCGGTGGAATTTGCAGTAGCGATGGCGTCGGCGACTTTAAATCTATTGTATCCATTTGCGTGTGTGCATCCTTATGCGGAGTCGCGGGCTTCTTCTCGCTACTAGCTCGCTCATGCATGGCCTGTAACTCGAGGAGCCTAGGCATGTGTTCATCCTCATGGTACCCATTCAAGAACATCGCGAACCGCTTCCGCTGCTCTTCGACGGTACCATCTACATCACAGCCAAACTCTGTTAGGTAACGGTTCAACTCTTCTTTCCGTAGACCGTAAGCCCAAGTGACTCGAAGGCTAGAAGACATATTGTAGGAACCTGTTTCCCGAAACGAGGTTCTTGTTAGCGATTTTTTTTTTTTATACCGTTTTATTGGATATTTGTTTTTAATATATAGTTTGTTTACTCTCACTGTCCCTGCTCGGGCGCCACTGTAACGACGAGTTTCCTCCGGTTGCTGGGATATGCTCGCGGGGAATGGGTTCGTCACAGAAATTTATATTTGCAGTGACAGAGAGTAAGAAGACAGTAGTTGATGTTTACAATATTCCAATCTCGGTGTTTTATTTAAAATTATTATGATGATTTATAATTAAATTAGTTACACTACGTATGAATGTATGTCAGGATACTCCGAATAGCGGGATCTTCGTCGTCTTCGAGTTTGGTCGTTGGGCGGTGTCGTTAGATGGGTTTATCTGCTACCGTTGGTTTTTCTTCTAATCCCACGGCGGATGGGGTCTAATCAATGATCTCTTCGGTATCTCTACTTATAGTTAATAGTGTAGGTCGGGATGACACTTAAATTTCCACTCGCGGTGGTATTTATTTGTAGTTATTGTAGATCGCGGTGACCCTCCAATTCCACACGCGACGCTGTTTATTCCTTGTTTCTGGAGATCGCGGAGACCCTCCAATGTTCCTTAGGACACGATTAATATGTATTTATTGGAGATCGGGATAACCCTCCAATTTCACTCGCGGCGCTATAACAATATATAAATAATTGTTGGATATCAGAGTGATCCTCCAATCGCACTCGCGACACTGTTTATAAATAACAATTGGAGATCAGGATAACCCTCCAATTTCACTCACGACGCTGTTTATTCTTTGTTCCTGGAGATCTCGGAGACCCTCCAAAGTTTCTTAAGATACGATTAATATGTAGTTATTGGAGATCCGGATAACCCTCCAATTTCACTCACGGCACTATAACAATATGTAGATATTTGTTGGATATCAGAGAGACCCTCCAAGCTCACTCACGACTCGGTTTATAAATAAAATAAATAATCTTTGGAGATCTAGAAAACCCTCCTATTTCATTTACGGCACTATTTATCAGAAGTTATTGGAGATCGCAATGATCCTCCAGTTTCTCTCGCGACGCGATTTATTATTAATTATTGGAGATCAGGATGATGCTCCAATTTCACTTACATCACCCTATCGGTATTTACTGGAGATCGCAATGATCCTCCAGATTCACTCGCGGCACTATTTATAATAAATTATTGGAGATCGCAATAATCCTCCAATTTCACCCACGGTAATTATCATAAATTATTGGAGATCAGGATGATCCTCCAATTTCACACGCGTCACAATTTATAGTTAATTATTGGAGATCAGGATGATCCTCCAATTTCTCTCGCGTCACGATTTATAATTAATTATTGGAGATCCGGATGATCCTCCAATTTCACTCGCGTCACGATTTATAATTAATTATTGGAGATCCGGATGATCCTCCAATTTCACTCGCGTCACGATTTATAAATAATTATTGGAGATCCGGATGATCCTCCAATTTCCCTTGCGTCACGATTTATAATTAATTATTGGAGATCCGGATGATCCTCCAATTTCACTTGTAACACTAGTTTTATTTACTTTAGTGAGATCACGATGACCCTCCAGTTTATCCTATGTCACTGTATATTTTAGTTGAAGCGTATTCCTTGGGACCCGATACTCACTTGTCTTCTGCTTTACGGCTGCTGACCAACTGCCCGAGTATCTGTCTCTGCTTCCTTTTATATCCTCTGCTGCGTCGCTACGATCAACACGTGAGCTAGGATGACGCCACATCCTAACGGGACCTTGTTTACAAGTTATGGTACCAACGTGTTCGATGTTTTGCGTAGACTGTACTTGTGTACTTGCTATCCAACGGTACTTTGTTTACCATTGTGGGCTTCCACGTGGTTCGGTGTTTTGGCGAGACTGTACTTATGACTAACGTATTTTGAACAGGCTGTACTTATTTCATATGATCTTAACTCAGAATAATAATTCATTTGTACTTAAAATTATCAATATTAATACAATATAATAGTAAAATTAACAAGGAAAATATTCAAAAATAACAAAATAAACTTTATATATAAAAATTAGTGTGGACGAAAACGCCGTGAGAACTTTCGTCATCACAGTGCAAAGGAAATAATTTTTGAGAAAAAAAATCAAAAAGTCATCACCCTAATACACTCACGCAGAAAAAAAATCGCTTCTGTAGTATATTGTCCCAAACATATTCTGCTTGAAATATACATATACCAGCGGCGTAAAGAAGGTCTTAGCAGGCCTTATATCATGCCTTGGTTTGGAGACAAAAGGCCTGTCAGTCCCATTACGTACTCATTTATTTTTTACACAGCGTGTCATTGGCGACCAAGGCCGTCCACACTCACTTCCCTTGCGAGATCTTATAGAAGGACAATTTCAGAATTATTTATAGAAGACCTATTATACAAGATCTTATGGAAAGTGTAATACGGCAGGGCCTAAATAAGCCCCGAACTAGAAGACCTTTTGGAAGATTTTAATTAAAAGCGCTTATTTACCAAATCCAAATTTTTATTTATGAAATATACATGTTTTGTAGTGTAGTTAGAAAAGAAAATGAATATCCTCTTGTTCTTTGTTGTCATCAGTTTAGTTTTTAACTGATTCTTCCAAATTAAGCTTGATCTGCGATAATTCTTCCCCAAAAACTTAATTTTGACAATACGCCTGCTTGACTCTATTTTGGAAACTCAATTGTTTTTGATTGCTGTGTTCTGTTTGGAATTGTGTTGCTCCCTCTTAGTTCTTTCGCTCTCGCATTCAATCAAATGATTTTAAAAGTAACGGAATTAGTTGCTCAACAACTATTTTCTATTATTTGCAAAGACCTTATGAATTCCCTTCTATGTATATGAAGGCCTTGTGTAAGGTCTTAACGCACAAGGCGGACGAGAATGAATACACGATTTTTTTAAAGGCGAAAATAGGGATTACAGAAGGCGTTATCAAGGAAGGCCAGCAAGTATGAGTATTGACTTTTTATAAGGTCTAGACAGGTCTTCTTGAAGGCCTCTACCAAGTAGGCCTCCGTATTTACGCCGCACAATGGGAAAAAGGGGTAAATACGCGCGCATAGCAGTATTTTCTATCTCATGACTATACCGTTAGAGATAGAGTCCTACGGTTTGGACCACATTCAAGAGAGAATTCTTTGGAGAAGAGATAGGTGTACCCACATTTTATTTTACTGTTACCAAATATCGCACAGTGAGGCTACAAAAGCGACTTTGTGGAAATTAGTGTAAAAATCGGAATATCGTACGAACTTCAGTGATCTTGATTTTAAACTAAAGCTGACAAAATGTAGTTCAAAATCTCTTTGGGTTACTTGATTGTGTGTTGCTGCGTTTTAAATATATAGACCACTGAAGTTCAAACATATTTTTTTTAACATTGCGTTAAAAGTCTACAACACAGGGCAGTGTTTTTGAAATTGAAACCAAAACAACATTAATAGGCTAAAATCGTAGTCTGCAATATTTTTGAAAGCTGAAGTGATGCACTAATGCGCTCACACAATGGGTCGTCGTCTCATAATAAAAGAAAAGTTAAATTGAAAACAGAAAATAATCGGTCCACCCTAATATACATAGACTGCAGGAGCGTTTAACTATATTTTTATAGTTTTTGTAGAAGAAGGAAACAATAAAAATTACACATATAATCCTAATAATATTAATAAGATCGCTTTTTTGATCGTAGGACACTACAAACTTGCAGCCGGACATCTTCCGGTTGTATTTATTATTGGATTTTGTCGAAATTTCGTAAAAGTTATTTTTTTGGACCAAGAAAATTGGTCCATATGTTTCGGGAAAATCCATTCATAGAGAGATGTATCTCCCACACATATTTTCTATACTTAAAGTAAAAAAGGACATATTTAAAGTACAAAAATCTGCCATAATCGCAGAAAGTCGCAGATAAACTTGGTACTGTTGGATTCACCACTAAGTCACCTCTCTTCTCTATGTCATATTGATCCAAAAAAGTTGTGCTCCATTTACTGCGGATAATTTTTTGTTGAAAATAAAAAAAAACTGTATTTTTGCTTTGAAATATCTCTTCATATAAAGACTCTAAAATTACGTCTTATACACAAAAATTAACATGAATATAACCTTATTATATGTTAAAAGTCCGATCGCATTTCACCAACAAACGAGAATTCTACAAGCACTTTACATATATATTTTATCGTCGCAATTTTATTTGCATTTATTAGTAAAAAAGACAAACTTTGAGTGGTCACAACTCGGAATCACCTAGATATATTTTCATAAAATTTGAAGGTATTTTCATTAAATGTTATCCACAATAAAACAACATTCCCAAAAAACTGATTTTTTGAAAGTTGTTTTGAAAATCCTATGCGCGCATATTTCATCATATTTTCCCATCGTGCGCCGCTGGGATGTTGTATCGGAAGCGTCGTTCGGCTATGCTCTTTGAATTTGGGGAACGACCGAATACACAATTCATTATTTTATAGAAGAAAGATAAAAAGGGAAATAAAGAGACTTCAGAGTAGTGATAGTTTTCAGCCAGCTTTATGTTTCATCAATAAGACAAATAATTTAGTGAGTCATAATAAATATGAACTGTTTATTAAAATTTAAGGAAATTATAGTTGAAAACCATGATATTGGATAAAAATTAATAAATAAACTACTGAAAGTGTGGTGAATAAATCTATATTGAATTTGTGTTTATGATATTTATATGGAATCTGCCCAGCAAACACCCTCATTACCAGTAACCTGGCGGGTAAGTCAAATTAAAAAGAAATAATGACTTACCATTTAGCCACCCTTCAGATTATTTTTACATGGGCATGATATTGGAGGAAGGTACTATATGCAAGCATACAAAGAATTAACAAATAACTACTTACGCCCAAGCTTACGAATATCAAACATATAAGTAGTTATTATTCTCATATTAATAAGCGGTTGAATAACACCTTACCAATAATGATTTCCATTACCACATATACATCATCACAATTTCCGCTTATCTTCTAGCGGAGCACAGGGCCTCTCGTTACCACATAAACGACGCTCAGTGGAATATTTTCACACAAGACGCGGCAAAAATTAGAAGGAGTTACGCTAGGGCTTTGAAATTTCGTACATATCATTTATTTCGCCAAATTAGCTAAAAACCAATTTTTTGTTGATATCCGCCCATAACCACGCCATCCTCCCACATAACCTAAAATTAAAAATGTTAGTATTTTTCACAATTTCACGTTTATATTAATACAAATCGATGGAAGAGATTGTATTTCAGTCCTCAATTATATAAAAACCAGTAAGGAAAGGCTAAAGTCGGGCGGGGCCGACTATATAATACCCTACACCACTCTCGTAATATTGAATAACTCTGATATATAAATTTTGTAATTCATGTATAAATTGTATACATAAATTTACTTTTGGGACATTTCATACTTAAATAATACCCTGTACCACAGTGTGATGTAGGGTATAAAAACGATTGGATATAAAGAGCCAAATCGGATGAAACATATATATGGGAGCTATAGCTAAATCTTTCGGCAATGTTGGTTCATGGATCAAGAAACTCTACCATTCTAAATTTCAAAACGATTGGATGTAAAATATAGCTTCTATAGAACTAAAGGGCCAAATCGGACGAAACATATATATGGGAGCTATAGCTAAATCTTAACCGATTTTCTTCAAATTCGGTAGTGTTGATTCATGGATCAATAAACTCTACCATTCTAAATTTCAAAACAAATGGATGTAAAATACAGCTCCTATAGAACTAAAGGGCCAAATCGGACGAAACATATATATGGGAGCTATAGCTTAATCTCAACCGATTTTCTTCAAATTCTGTAGTGTTGGTCCATGGATCAAGAAACTCTGCCATTCTAAATTTCAAAATGATTGGATGTAAAATACAGCTTCTTCAGGACTAAAGAGCAAAATCGGACGAAACATATATATGGGAGCTATAGCTAAATCTTAACCGATTTTCTTCATATTCGGCAATGTTGGTTCATGGATCAAGAAACTCTACCATTCTAAATTTCAAAACGATTGGATGTAAAAAACAGCTTCTTCAGGACTAAAGAGCAAAATCGGACGAAACATATATATGGGAGCTATAGCTTAATCTCAACCGATTTTCTTCAAATTCGGTAGTGTTGATTCATGGATCAATAAACTCTACCATTCTAAATTTCAAAACAAATGGATGTAAAATACAGCTTCTATAGAACTAAAGGGCCAAATCGGACGAAACATATATATGGGAGCTATAGCTTAATCTCAACCGATTTTCTTCAAATTCTGTAGTGTTGGTCCATGGATCAAGAAACTCTACCATTCTAAATTTCAAAATGATTGGATGTAAAATACAGCTTCTTCAGGACTAAAGAGCAACATCGGACAAAACATATATATGGGAGCTATAGCTAAATCTTAACCGATTTTCTTCATATTCGGCAATGTTGGTTCATGGATCAAGAAACTCTACCATTCTAAATTTCAAAACGATTGGATGTAAAATACAGTTTCTTCAGGACTAAAGAGCAAAATCGGACGAAACATATATATGGGAGCTATAGCTTAATCTCAACCGATTTTCTTCAAATTCGGTAGTGTTGGTTCATGGATCAAGAAACTCTACCGTTCTAAATTTCAGAATGATTGGATGTAAAATACAGCTTCTACAGGACTAAAGGGCCAAATCGGACGAAACATATATATGGGACCTATAGCTAAATCTTAACCGATTTTCTTCAAATTCGGTAGTGTTGGTTCATGGATCAATAAACTCTACCATTTTAAATTTCAAAACGATTGGATGTAAAATACAGCTTCTATAGGACTAAAGGGCCAGATCGGACGAAACATATATATGGGAGCTATAGCTAAATCTTAACCGATTTTCTTCAAATTCGGCAATGTTGGTTCATGGATCAAGAAACTCTACCATTCTAAATTTCAAAACGATTGGATGTAAAATACAGCTTTTATAGGACTAAATGGCCAAATCGGACGAAACATATATATGGGAGCTATAGCTAAATCTTAACCGATTTGCTTCAAATTCGGCAGTGTTGGTTCATGGATCAAGAAACTCTACCATTCTAAATTTCAAAACGATCGGATGTAAAATACAGCTTCTATAGGACTAAAGGGCCAAATCGGACGAAACATATATATGGGAGCTATAGCTAAATCTTAACCGATTTTCTTCAAATTCGGCAATGTTGGTTCATGGATCAAGAAACTCTACCATTTTAAATTTCAAAACGATCGGATGTAAAATACAGCTTCTATAGCACTAAAGGGCCAAATCGGACGAAAGATATATATGGGAGCTATATCTAAATCTGAACCGATTTCAACCAAATTCAATAGCGATCTTAACAGCTGCGAAATACTCTAAACTGCAAAATTTCAGAATGATCGGAGTGAAATTGCGACCTGCAGTCGACGAACAACTTTACATGGACAGACGGACGGACAGACATTGTTAAATCGACTCAGCTAGTGATTCTGAGTCGATCGGTATACTTTAAGGTGGGTCTATCTGTGTTATTTTCATGTGTTACAAACATCTGCCATGAAACAAACTTATAATACCCTGTACCACAGAGTGGTGTAGGGTATAATTACAAGTGCCACGCCCAACGCCCATTTATCAATTTAAATTTTATACGATGTTCGAAATTACAGGATAATTTTGCATAAAATGCTTTGTATGTTCTGATCGGTGTAAAGCAGTACACACAACTAAGTACATAACTAAAGCGTAAAATATTAGCTCAATATTTTCAAAAAAATTATGATGCAATAGTTTACAGTTTCCTGTCAATTAATCAATCATTCCAACTATCCAGAAAAAAACAACATGAGTGGATTTAGCAATGTGTTCATTAATAATACGTCATTTTTATACCCTACACCACACTGTGGTACAGGGTATTATAAGTTTGTTTCACGGCAGATGTTTGTAACACCTGAAAATAACACAGCTAGACCCACCTTAAAGTATACCGATCGACTCAGGATCACTAGCTGAGTCGATTTAACGATGTCTGTCCATCCGTCCGTCCGTCTGTCCATGTAAAGTTGTTCGTCGACTACAGGTCGCAATTCCACTCCGATCGTTCTGAAATTTTGCAGTTTAGAGTATTTCGCGGCTATTAAGATCGCTATTGAATTTGGTTGAAATCGGTTAAGATTTAGCTATAGCTCCCATATATATGTTTCGTCCGATTTGGCCCTTTAGTCCTATAGAAGCTGTATTTTACATCCGATCGTTTTGAAATTTAGAATGGTAGAGTTTCTTGATCCATGAACCAACATTGCCGAATTTGAAGAAAATTGGTTAAGATTTAGCTATAGCTCCCATATATATGTTTCGTCCGATTTTGCTCTTTAGTCCTATAGAAGCCGTATTTTACATCCGATCGTTTTGAAATTTAGAATGGTAGAGTTTCTTGATCCATTAACCAACATTGCCGAATTTGAAGAAAATCGGTTAAGATTTAGCTATAGCTCCCATATATATGTTTCGTCCGATTTGGCCATTTAGTCCTATAAAAGCTGTATTTTACATTCAATCGTTTTGAAATTTAGAATGGTAGAGTTTCTTGATCCATGAACCAACATTACCGAATTTGAAGAAAATCGGTTAAGATTTAGCTATAGCTCCCATATATATGTTTCGTCCGATTTTGCTCTTTAGTCCTATAGAAGCCGTATTTTACATCCGATCGTTTTGAAATTTAGAATGGTAGAGTTTCTTGATCCATTAACCAACACTGCCGAATTTGAAGAAAATCGGTTAAGATTTAGCTATAGCTCCCATATATATGTTTCGTCCGATTTGGCCATTTAGTCCTATAAAAGCTGTATTTTACATTCAATCGTTTTGAAATTTAGAATGGTAGAGTTTCTTGATCCATGAACAAACATTACCGAATTTGAAGAAAATCGGTTAAGATTTAGCTACAGCTCCCATATATATGTTTCGTCCGATTTTGCTCTTTAGTCCTGAAGAAGCTGTATTTTACATCCAATCACTTTGAAATTTAGAATGGTAGAGTTTCTTGATCCATGAACCAACACTACCGAATTTGAAGAAAATCGGTTAGGATTTAGCTATAGCTGCCATATATATGTTTCGTCCGATTTGGCCCTTTAGTTCGATAGAAGCTGTATTTTACATCCAATCCTTTTGAAATTTAGAATGGTAGAGTTTATTGATCCATGAACCAACACTACCGAATTTGAAGAAAATCGGTTAAGATTTAGCTATAGCTCCCATATATATGTTTCGTCCGATTTGGCCCTTTAGTTCTACAGAAGCTGTATTTTACATCCAATCGTTTTGAAATTTAGAATGGTAGAGTTTCTTGATCCACGAACCAACATTGCCGAATTTGAAGAAAATCGGTTAAGATTTAGCTATAGCTCCTATATATATGTTTCATCCGATTTGGCTCTTTAGTCCTGTAGAAGCTGTATTTTACATCCAATCCTTTTTATACCCTACACCACACTGTGGTACAGGGTATTATTTAAGTATAAAATGACTCAAAAGTAAATTTATGTAAACAATTTATACATGAATTACAAAATTTATATTTCAGAGTTATTCAATATTACGAGAGTGGTGTAGGGTATTATATAGTCGGCCCCGCCCGACTTTAGCCTTTCCTTACTGGTTAAAGCATACTTTTAGGAATATGAGGAAAGGACAACCAAATAAATTGTAGTCACAATCATCAATTTGTTTAACCTTTAAATAGATTGTAAACACAAATACAAACTACAGCATTGTTGAATTGTCATTCGGTTTATATTAAACTAGGATATGGACCATTTTTACGGGAAGTGTCAAAACGGTTTTGACAACGACAATCTTTAGTTTGTCCCTTAAGGTATGAATTTAGAAATATGTTCAACACACAGTAACATTGAGTAAAGAAAGTGAATTTTGGGTTGTTTTTTGCCGAGTAAGTTTTACCATTTCTGTAATTAAATCAACATAGGCAGATATAGGCAGAATTTTCTTTTTGCAATGGTTAACTGAGACCCTAGTTTATCAATTTTTTTTAATGCCAAGACCTCGGTCGGCCTCGCGAGTTTAGTTTTATCCTGAAGAAAATGAAACACCCTGAATTTTGGCAACTTGCAGGTAAACCGCTGCATAAAAAGGAAAATGACAATATAATAATAGTTTTTTTAATGCAAAATGATACTTCAAAATGTTCTGTATTATATGAATTAAACGAAGTTCCAATGCGTTTCAATGTTTCGGAGATATGGGCTTACAAAATACTCTCTAAAATGATAAACTTTGAAACCATTTTAACATTTATGAATTTTAAATGATTGTACAGCAAGATTTCGCCAAGTTATCGCCAATACCTTGTAAAATATAGTTAATTGGAATGTTCTTTATAGATTGGAATCAAATATGCAGAGATTGGAGCTCATGAAAATTGGGAGTTTTTACCGCTCATAATACACTGTGCGACGTAGCAATAATTTTGAAAATTAGTTTCCAAATTTCAATAACAATATTTGTTGAACTTAAAAAATTTAAACATACAAATACATTTCTTTAAATTTTTAAACTGTTTGTATTTTCTGTGTAGAGCTATTTCCACTGACCTTCCTCTGACATAGGCGTGTTCTTTGAATTTTAGCCTGTCATCCGCTATTTTGCTATTGGCCATGTCATCAATTATTTGTTTTCTGAGCATATCGTTATATCTAATACTTCTTCCCTAATTTTGTTAACAAGAAGAATAGTAAGGGTATCTTAATGTTTTTTTTAAAGAAGTTAATTGGAATATTTTAAAGAGATTTAGTTTTGGCAATGATTAAATTTCGTACAATCAAGACCTGACTAATAACTTTAATTCTGTATATCTTATTTAACTTAAATTGAACACTTTTAAATTTTAAATAAAAAAATTCTATGTTAAAATTAAATTCTACTTATTGTGTTAAATTGCTCTCTAAAAGACACAAGTATAATGACGTTCGCAGCATTTTGGAAACGGAGCTTTGGTGTTCTTGAAATCACCCCACGTACACTTGGGTGGATTTGTACGGTTATAATACTTGAGTTTCTCCAAGGGCGAGGCTAACGCCGACACAGGATCACAACTGCAGACAAAAGCAAAAGTCCAAAAAGGAAAACAGTAAATATATATGTTTTCGAAAATCTTCTATAAAATAAAACTTACGTCTCAATTGTCGCCATGCCATTGGAATTGTCGCAGGTGAATTCAGCACACTCCATAGTCGGATGTTTAATGCTTTGTCCCGGACTAACGATATTGGTCTGTATCACACATTTGCCGGGGTGTTTGTCGTCACGGAAACTCCTTTCCGAAAATACTCCGGCTTGTGCCAGACCCACAATGCCTGCCACAAATGTATACGAATAAATTAATTTAATGTTCTTCATCACTTTAAAATGGAATTGAATCTGAAGTGTATTGAAGTGTAGTTTCTATTTTATGTCAATAAATTGAATAAATGTTATCAGTTGTGTTACAGATTTTAAATGCGCAACAAACAGAAGTACTTATGCTCATACTCGTATATACAGATGTATGGGTAAAGGTCGAAACTGATAGTGACACGTGTATATTTGAAGAAGAGCTAGTAAATGCATTCTTTTGTGTATACAGTGGAGCCTAGCTAGCAAGCGTTTGTTTTTAATTTCGAAATGCATTAATTATGCAAAAGCCTAATCATGCGAAAAGAAATTTATTGTTATAATCAGACAAATTACATTATTATTTCATTTTAAAAAATATACTTAAAAAAATAACACATTTTTTGGTTGAAGAAAATGTTCTTTAAAATGAAGAAAAAGGCTCCTTTGTCTGAAAAATTCATGGAATCAAACAAACGATTGTTTGTTTTAAAGGAAAGAAGTAAAGACGGTTTAAGTTCGACCATGCCGAATCTTATATACCCTGCCCCATGGATCACATGTGAATGGTTATGGCTAGTAATAAACTCATTATACGAAATCAAATCTGGAGGGACCTTTGTATGGAGGCTATATCAAAACATGTATCTATGACTACCGTTGTTCGTGTGAAAGATACCGGGTATAAATAAACCCCAGTTACCAATTTTCAGCCCGATCTGTTGACATTTGTGGTCTCTATGACGTTAAGAAACCCAATCGGGGAGATGCTATATTTCGATCCCAAAATACCTGCAGATATAGAAAGTATATGTACCGAATTTCAGCCACCTAGCTCAAGTATTAGAGACTGTAGCGTGATTACAACAGACGGACATTGCTAAATCGTCTTCGAATTTTACGACCATTAATAATATATATACTTTAACGGGTCTCAGATCAATATTTAGTTGTGTTAAAAACGGCACACAATGGGAAAAAAGGGGTAAATACGCGCGCATAGCAGTATTTTTCTATCTCATGACTATACCGTTAGATATAGAGTCCTACGGTTTGGGCCGTATTCAAGAGAATTCTTTGGAGAAGAGATAGGTGTACCCAGCTTTTATTTTACTGTTACCATGTATCGCACAGTGAGGCTACAAAAGCGACTTTGTGGAAATGAGTGTAAAAATCGGAATATCGTACCAACTTCAGTGATCTTGATTTTAAATTAAAGCTGACAAAATGTAGTTCAAAATCTATTTGAGTTACTTGATTGTGTTTTGCTGCATTTTAAATATATAGACCACTGAAGTTCAAACATATTTCATTTAACATTGCGTTAAAAGTCTACAAAACAGGGCAATGTTTTTGAAATTGAAACCAAAACAACATTAATAGGATAAAATCGTAGTCTGCAATATTTTTGAAAGCTGAAGTGATGCACTAATGCGCTCACACAATGGGTCGTCGTCTCGTAATAAAAGAAAAGTTAAATTGAAAACAGAAAATAATCGGTCCACCCTAATATACATAGACTGCAGAAGCGTTTAACTATATTTTTATAGTTTTTGTAGAAGAAGTAAACAATAAAAATTACACATATAATCCTAATAATATTAATAAGATCGCTTTTTTGTTCGTAGGATTCTACAAACTTGCAGCCTGACATCTTCCGGTCGTATTTATTATCCGATTTTGTCGAAATTTCGTAAAAGTTATTTTTTTGGACCAAGAAAATTGGTCCATATGTGTCGGGAAAATCCATTCATAGATAGATGTATCTCCCACACATATTTTCTATACTTAAAGTAAAAAGGACATATTTAAAGTACAAAAATCTGCCATAATCGCAAAAGTCGCAGATAAACTTGGTACTGTTGGATTCACCACTCAGTCACCTCTCTTCTCTATGTCATATGGTAGTGATCCCACGTGATCCAAAAAAGTTGTATTACATTTACTGCGGATAATTTTTTTTTTTTAAATCAAAAAAAAACTGTATTTTTGCTTTGAAATATCTCTTCATATAAAGACGCTAAAATTACGTCTTATACACAAAAATTAACATGAATATAACCTTATTATATGTTACAAGTCCAATCGCATTTCACCAACTAACGCGAATTCTACAACACTTTAGTATATACATTTATCGTCGCATTTTTATTTGCATTTATTAGTAAAAAAGACAAACTTTGAGTGGTCATAACTCGGAATACCTAGAGATATTTTCATAAAATTTGAAGGTATTTTCATAAAAGGTTATCCACAATAAAACAACATTCCCAAAAAACTGATTTTTGAATGTTGTTTTGAAAGTCCTATGCTCGCATATTTCATCATATACGGGTCCCCCATATTCGACGGACCCATCTGGCAACGCCATAACTTTTGACAGAGATGTCAGATCGCTTAATGACATACCGCGTTTGAAGCGTCAGTCCAAGCAGATTTTTACCATGGAACAATACACGCCACGCGAGCGCTCTGAAATAGTTGAAATTTACATTCAACAGAAGAAGTCAATTGTGAAAACTCAATGTGCTTTTAAAATATTAAAAAATGTGGCCTTCTAAGAACACCATTAAGCGTTTATACGAAAAATTTTCGACTGGTGAGGCTCTTTCTAATCCGAAGAGGCCAAATAAAAGTCGACCAAGGCGATCGGCCGAGAATATCGCTGCCGTACGAGCCAGTGTTGAGAGGTCCCCAAGAACATCCCAAAAACGCCGTTCTCAGCAGTTGGGCATGGCTCGGTCCACTTTACAACGGATTATTCGCGTTGATTTGCATTTGTTCCCGTACAAAATTCAATTGACGCAAAGATTGTTGCCTGCGGACAAGCCTCGTCGATTGGAATGGGCCCAACGAGTCATCGAAAAAAACATGGGTCCGTCGAATATGGGCAACCCTGTATTCCCATCGTGCGGCGTGACAAAATTAATATATCCCCCATCTTATGGTGGAGGGTATACAAATGTTTGCAGTTGGTAATTTAAGGTTAGGTTTAGGTTAGGGTGGCAGCCTTTTTATACTTCCACCATATGAAGGGTGGTATATTAATTTTGGGCTGAAATTTCGTATAATGAGTTTATTAGTATCCGTAACCATTTACGTGCGATCCATGGTGGAGGGTATGTAAGATTCGGCATGGCCGAACCTAACGCTTTTACTTGTTTTTTTTGTCAGCTCAGATAGACCAGTTTAGGTCCCTAGTGTTACCACGGGCTAAAGTGCCCCTCGTCGAAACCAACCTGTTTGATGTACAAATTTATCGATAGTACGAATATCGGTACTGGAAAGATCTGTTAGACTGCCTAGAAAGGCCAACCCCAGTAAGTCCAGTCGTCGTTTACTCAAAGCTGGGCAGTCGCATAGCAAGTGTTCAATGATCTCCACATCTTCATCATCTCCACAGCTTCTGCAGAAGTCATTGCAGTCAATACTCAATCTTCTGGCGTGTTTGCCGATCAGGCAGTGTCCCGTCGGAACTGGTACTAACGTAGACAACCTTTTTCTCTCTAGTGCGAGGAGATATTTTGACCTTCTCATACCTTGGCCAGATTTGTATATTTGCCTCTTACCTAAGCCAAATCTTGCACGTGGATAGTGGCGCACCAATATATACAAATTCTTTGACAATTTGTAATGTCGTCCCTTTCCAGCAAGTTTATCGACTTTGTAGTTCCCCGGGATATCCCTATGCCCAAGCACCCATATGAGGTGTAGATTAAACTGCTCAGGCATCTCGTTAAGAGATCTGCGGCAGCCGATAGCTGTTTGTGAATTTAGGGATGTGGTCTCCAGAGAATTAATGGCAGCCTGGCTGTCCGGTAAATGACAACTACAGTGTTGGTTACTGTGTTGCGATCAGCCACTTCGCGACATCCCATATTGCCATAATTACGGCTTGAGAAACACTGCAGGTATCTGGTAGTCTGTGAGCTATATTCAAACTAAGTTCTTTACAGTGTACTCAAATTTGCCACTCACTGGCATTGCCACGTCGTCCGCATTTTCTACAACCTTGCAGCCACAACGTTCTAGATCTAGCGGGATTTCATTCAGCGCTGTGTTCCAAATTAGTGGATACAGTACTCCTCCTTGTTGGGTCCCTCTGTTTACAAACCTTTTTAGAGTTGTGGACCCAAAACATACTGTTATGTGTCTTCTGTTGAGCAGGCTTTGAATTAGTCTAATCAACATAGAGATTACTTTTAGATGTGACAGTGCCGCAATTACCGCATGTGAATTAATGTTGTTAAAAGCCCCTTCTATGTCAAGAAATGCCACCATGGCGAATTCCTGGAAATGTTGGGACGATTCGATAGTGATCACAAGTTCATGCAGGGCTGGTTCTGTAGACTTTCACTTATTGTAAGATTTTCCCTAATGAAATAATCTAAAAGTCTTTTCAGACCTTTCAATAGGACGGAGGATATTGGTCTCAAGTCTTTTGGCCTAGTGTTCGATTTCTTTCCCGCTTTATATATGAATACCACTTTTGTATCCCCCCATTGATTCGGGATGTATGAAAGCCTGATGAAGCCTACATACATTTTCTGCAGCCAGGGGATAATGATCTTTGACATTTTCTGCATTTCTGCAGGAGTGATGCCGTCTGGTCGAGGTGACTTGAAGGGCTCAAAGCTGTTAATAGTCTAGCTTATTTTGGATCTCTATGTCAACAAGCTAGTCCACTCGCACTCTTTTTGGTCTTGCTGATCTTCGGATTCTGCAGTACAGTAAGTGCTCACTGTTTTTGTCCAGTTATTTGATTCATCGTGCAAATAACTCACTGTAAAGCTGATAGTATCTTCGTCAGCCTTGCGGCATCTGAGACCTGAGAGATCTGAGCGCGTTTTTGCGCCTTCCTATACTCCTTCTTATATATCTTGATTTGTTCTTTATAGGCACCCTAATCATTAGTGACCCCAGTAGATTTCGCCCTGTTGAATAGCTTGTTGCAAGTCTTTTTCCTAGCCGTTAGCTCAGAATTTCACCATTGAGGTTTAGTTTCACCCCTAGGTGATTCGCTTCTTTATCGTTATGGAGGTTAATCTGTAGAATTCATACCATCATTGGTAATCGACAGATTAACATCCACCCCGACAAGGGTGTTATCGAAATGTTCGTCCGCATCATTGAGGAGCATGTCCCCGCCAGATGCGTCAAAGAGTGCGGAGACTCTCCTCAGTGTCCGAAGTAGTGCTTTCGTCGTCAGAGAAGGACAATACAGATCTTTTAGATTCGGAGTAACCAGAAATAATGGGCTTGGGTAAGTCCGCACTTCCGAAAGCCGTGTGCCATTAACGACGACTCGCCTTCCGCAGTGGGAGCTATCCTGCTTGTAAACCTTCAAAGACTATAGTCTCGAAACCATATTACAGGGTTGCACTTGCACATTGTATAAGTACATGTGAAAAGAAAGAAACAGGTGTTCGAATTACATACGAACATAATGATAACCATAAAGGAAATTGACATCGTTTTTACCCTCTATGTGCTCTAAAAGAGTGCGACTTCACGTTATTAAAATTTGTACATGCATTTTTCAATTTCGCCGTCATTTTCATCAGTTTCTTAATTTTTCTTACCGTGGTGGTTTTTCTGAAAAATCACTACCTCTACAAAACAGTGTTTTTTTTTTGGAGATCTAAAATCACCACAAGTAGCGGAAAAACCACCAAGTTGGCAGCGCTGTATAATGTACTTAAATGCAATTTTCGTTAAGTTCTCTCAGCTCTTTCTCAGTTTCCATTGCTTAATCAAATAGGTACTGAGAGAGAGCTGAGAGACCTTAACGAAAAGTTCACATAAGTACATCTGGGATGATAATTGAGAGTAAACAAATGGTACAAAAGTCTTTCTAAAAAGGTACTTTTTCGACCCAAAAAGTACCAATTTTAAAATTTGTTTAAATTCTTCTTGAAATATTCAGACACAAATTAGTAAGATCCAGTAATACATGAACAATTTCTTGATAACAAGCTACTAAAATCTTATAGCAGCATAAAACCTTTTGTTTGGCTAGTAGCCTATACCACATTGTTGGAGCAAAATAAGCACACACATACATAACTGTTAAATATCTGAAATGCTTCATTTTAAAATCGTACAGATCGAAAATATAAACCGATATTTACGGAAACTGATACAAAATCATTTTTGATCCCTTTTGAAAATGGGGCATTTCGGTCCATGTTTTGATTTAGACTCTAAATCAAAATAAGCACACATATACATAACTGTTAAATATCTGAAATGCTTCATTTTAAAATGGTACAGGTCTTAAATATAAACCGATATTTACGGAAATTGATACAAAATAATTTTTGATCCCTATTGAAAATGGGGCATTTCGGTCCATGTTTTGATTTAGACTCTACATATATAGAGGTAGCTTCCGATTAGAATTCTTGACTCTCTAAAGAACACATTTTTAGCCGATTATGATGAAATATTTTTCATATTGCATACAATCATTTGTAGAAAAAAGTGATTCATGTCGGTCCAGTTTTAATATAAAATTAATTGACTTTAATTTTTTTTATCCAGTATCGCTCCTTGTTAGAATTGCCCAGGGTTACCATAACCATTTTTCGGAAAGGAGGACATTTGTTTCATTTCAAAGAGCCTTTGGAAACTTCGGATGATATTTTTTTAAATACAAATAAGCAGTAATTGGAAAATATTAACATTTTGTTATGATCAACAATTAATTTTATTAGAAAAGGGGAAAAGTAGTATGTATTGCGCATTTTAATAATAAAAATTGCTAATGTAACAGAAAACATACACACATATATATTTAACCCTGCTGTTAGGTTAAGCCCATATGGTTCAAATTTTGGCTTGTTACTTTGTAAGTTTTGAACAGTGATATATACTGACGTAGTTTCTTAGCTCACGTGTTCTTTTTATGAAACAATGCTATTTTCAAAAATTCAGCTTTCTGACTCAAAACAGGACTGAGAAAATTAAAAAATTACGAATCTTAGGTTAAGGGACCATTTGGTCCATAGTATATTTTCTTTACATTTACTATCTAAAAATAAGTATTTATTAGTTTCTTTGACAATATTTGTCATTACATGATGAGCAAAATGTTTGGTTAATTCGGTTAGTTTTGCAAATAAACCTGCTGCAAATGGAGCTTTATATCATATTAAGATTTGCAGCAGCTACACATTCCCCGCTTTCGAGCCCCTAAACTAGAAGTAGCATTATTTGAGGAGGCCTCTGAAACTGTGCAGTGTGTTCGTATTTCTGTCAATAGGAGTGCTGTGAACTCTTGTTGAAGTAATCTAATTCGTTTCATCATATACCCCCTAACCAAACAAAGTGCTAGTTGCCGCAAAAACTCTGGTCTCCTCTGGATTCCTATCAGCTGGATGCCATGAAACATCGATTTCAGAAAAAGTATGTACGGATTCGAAGCGGATATATCAAGTATGTTTGCTAATACGATCGGCCATCGATTTGTTTTGCGTTTTGTGCTATAGGAGCCAATCATTTGATCAGCAGTATCTACACTACCTAAAAGAGAAAACTAGCATACCTTTTGTTGAATTGTAATAAGAAACAATCTCTTGTTTTTTCTTCAATCCACTCTCAACAACTGCAGCTGTCTTGTGAATTGTACTAATCAATATCGCTGCCTTGTTTTTGTGGCTGATGTACGATACTAATGTTGCGATGTCATTGAATGCAAATGTAGACTTGTACAAAGGGAGTTTTTTTACAGTCAGCAATTTCGGAGGAATGAAAGTTTTATTTTTGTGTACTGTTCCCACATATGTAAGTTTTCTTTCATGAAGTTTTTTTACCAACTCAGATGTGGAAAAAAATTGAAACTTGTTTCGTTATCTTCCAAAATATAATCAATATCCGAATCTGAAATATCCGAGTCACTTTCTGCATTGAGCACTTCTCGTTTCTCATCACCGTTCAAATACGCCATTTCGTAAAAAGCGCTATTGAAAAACACTATTGAAAAACGCTATTGAAAACACTACTGAAAAACACTATTGAAAGCGACACACAACATGAACAAAGCACTGCAAATTATAGTGCTTCTTAGCAACAAAAATATAAAAAGGGGAATCCCACAATTGTTTTTTACATAAGCTATGTTGAGTAAGGAAAAAATGCAAAAAGGGAAATCCCACAACTAATTTTTACAAAAAAACCAGTAAGGAAATGCAGAAAGTCGGGCGGGGCCGACTATATAATACCCTACACCTCCCTAACAATGCGATAAGGGTGATTGCGATAATAATTTGGAATAATTGGTAAATGGGTAAGAACATATATATGTGGATATACCTAATTCTGAACCGATAACCGCTAAATTAATCAATATTCGTTCCTAAATTGAGAAACATCTTTCTGAAGACTTTTGTAATGATCGGAAGTAAAGTACAACTTCTATAGCGCTTTGTAACCAAATCAAGAGGAACATATATATGGAGGTTATATATAAATCTGCATCGATTTTCCCTGAACACTCATTCATGTAAAATAGAAACCTCTTTCTGTCGAATTTCGTACTGATCGGATATAAAATACAGTTTCTACAGCGCTTGAATTTCAAATCGGGGATAACATATATATGGGGGCTATATCTAAATCTGAACAGATTTTCTCCGAATTTGGCAGTATTCCTTCATATAATAAGAAACCTCTTTCTGCCGAATTTCGCTGTGATCGGATATAAAATACAGTTTCTACAGCGCTTGAATTTCAAATCGGGGGTAACATATATATGGGAGTTATATCTAAATCTGAACAGATTTTCTCCGAATTTAGCAGTATTCCTTCATGTAATAACAAACCTCTTTCTGCCGAATTTCGCACTGATCGGATATAAAATGACATTTTTACAGCGCTTACATGTCAAATAGGGGGTAACTTATATATTCTTGTAATCAAAGCTGTAGAAACTGTATTTTATATCCGATCAGTGCGAAATTCGGCAAATAGAGGTTTCTTATTACATGAAGGAATACTGCTAAATTCGGTTCAGATTCAGATATAGCCCCCATATATATGTTACTCCCGATTTGCCATGTACGCGCTGTAGAAACTGTATTTTATATCCAATCAGTACGAAATTCGGCTGAAAGAGATTTTTGTTACATGAATGTGCACTGCCAAATTCGGTTCAGATTTAGATATAGTCCCAATATATACAGGGTGGCTGATATGTAATGCAACAAAGTAAAGCGATATATTTTTTTATTTTTTTTTAAATTTTATTGTTCTAAAGCAAAAAATGTCGGAAATAACATAACATTTTAGAAACAGTTTAGATTTGTTCGAATTGGACACCTTTGGCACGAACTATGGCCTTCAAACGGCCGACAAAGCCATCACACGCTGCACGAAAGTGGCTCTGCGGTATTTTGGCCCATTCCCGGCGAAGCGCCGTCTTGAGATGATCGATACTTTGGTATTTTTAGTGCGAACCTTACTCTCTAAAATGCCCCAGGCGCAAAAGTCCAACGGTAGAAATGAAGCGAGGAACCTCCTTTTTAAGCCATTCTTGGTTGACGCGTGCTGAGTGCGATGGTGCTGAGTCCTGTTGGAATGTCCGTGGTCTGCGGCCGAAATGTTTGTCTGCCCAGGGCTTCAATACTGTCTTTAGGACATTTTCCCGATAATATTCGGCATTTATTTTGACCCCATTGTCGATGAATACGAGCGGGGAGCGACCATCGGCCGTTACGGCGGCCCACACCATTAACATCGGCGGCGCTTGAGTTCTGGTGGCCAATCGAAGGTGTAAATTTTCAGCTGACCTCTTTGGCAAGTAAACCCGATCATTTTGTTTGTTCACAAACTGCTCAATTTGGAAAGGCTTCTCAGCGGAGAAAACCAAATTCGGTAACTGGCCACTTTCGTGCAAGCGAAGCAACTCCTTGACTCTTTCCAGTCTAAGGGCCTGTTTCTGTAATTTATTTTCGTTCGTCTACGGCGAACGATCAAAAATCTCTCAACTATTACTTGAATTCTGTAAAACGCAGGTTAGAAATATATTAGGTGTGGACTTTTTATTTGTTTTTCTATATACACAACGAATTATTAACTTCTGTGACTTATAGATTTCTCGAAATAATGGAGTGATGTTTGATCGTTCGTCATAGACGAACGAAAATAAGTTACGGAAACAGGCCCTAACTTTTTTTTATGCATCGGTGAGCTTTCGCACTTTTTGGAATTTCAATGGCTTTAGTCCAAGCAAATATTTTAATACGAGCAATTTTTCTACCACTGCGGCGTGGATTTCGATCAAATCAGGCCTTCACTTTTCGGATCATTTCTGGTGTTGTTACCGTTTTTTTTCGTCCACTTTTTGGACGCGATGCAACACTGCCAGTATCACGGTAACGAGCAATGGTACGAGAAACAAAAGATTTATTCACATTTAAATGCTGGAGGGCTCTAACGATAGCCACTTGTGTTTTTCCACACAAATATAAAGCAATCACACTATCACGCTTGAATTCTATTACGAATAACTTTTTTTCTGAATGCAATAGATCAGAATGCTTTTGTAAGCTTTTAAACAATAAAATGAACTGTCACTGAAATAAATCTGTCAGCTATCAGACTAGCGGTTTTCAAATGATAGCAGCCTGAAGTTGGTTGCAATACATATCAGCCTCCCTGTATATATTACACCCGATTTGACATGTAAGAGCTATAGAAACCGTAATTTATATCCGATCAGTTCGAAATTCGGCAGAAAGAGGATTCTTATCACATGAATCAACACTGCCAAATTCGGGAAAAATCGTTTCAGTTTTGGATATAGCCCCCATATATACATATGTTCCCCCGATTTGGTATCAACGCGGTACTGAAGTTGTACTTCACATTCGATCATTACAACATTTGGCAGAAAGAAGTTTCTTAATTTAAGAACTAGTACTGCTTAAATTGGGGATAATTGGTTTAGTTTTAAATATATCCAGATGTACACTATGTTACTGCCTTATTAAATATTTAAGCGCTATTGTAACTGTATTTTACGTCCGTTCTTTTTATAATTTGGCAGAAATGAGGTTTTTGATCCAAGTTGTTGAAAATCTTTTCAAATTATGTATGTGTAGTACCATCTATTTGTTTCTTCCGACTATTGATCTATGAAAAAATACTGCGCATTTGCGCAACATCTTCAACTGCTCCTTGATGAGGAGCTAGTACTTTGTTAACTGAAACGAAACCAATTATTCCAAATTATTATCGCAATGCCCGTTTTCTCATTGTTAGGTAGACGTAGGGTAATATGTGGTCGGGCCCTCCCGACTATCTGTCTTTCCTTACTAGTTTGGCGATGTAAACATGTATAAACAATAATAAAAACAAATGTTTTCGAACTTCGAATAATCAAAGCAACGATTGAAAATTTTAATTAGTAACAAAAGGAGGACAAATCCCACATTTTTGAAAAATGATGGAGGACGGGATGACAACGGTTAATAAAGAGGACATGTCCTCCGAAAGGAGGACGTATGGTAACTCTGGACTAACTCTGGAATTGCTTCACGTTCTGATACATGATTATATCCTACGTGATGGTTCCAAACGAATTTGAGTTTTTGGTGTAGATGCCACGTTTTACAACTTACGTGCCTTTAATCTTTTATTATAGGTTTTTAATTTCGTTAAAAATGCAAAATTTGTCAATCGCAAATTTTGAAACTGGAAAGGCGTGGTTTCATGCACAATAAAAAGAAACTGCATTTCGTTGTAATACGAAGAGCCAAACATATTTCTTGGTGTTGCGTAGCTATGTCGAACCATGTCGAAACAGCCAATGTACGACTTATATATTATTTTTGAAATAGTGTATATTATTTTCGTGCAGACATGTTGGATAAAAAAAAGTATCAAATGTGTCGCGGGAGTATCACGGTACTTTGGGTCGGAAAAGTACCAAACAAAGTACTAAAGTAAAGTAAAGTGGTTTGTCACATATGATTTATATGGGCTCGCACCGTTGCTTAAGTTGGCTTAAGTCAGCTCATGAATATTATAGTTGGGCCTTTACTTAAATTAGCTTAAGCATATTATGGTTGGGCATTTATGTATATTATTGTTGGACCCAGTGAAATGGTGGCCGCCCAAACGCACGAAAATCTGCAAAAAAAAATCGCAAAAGCTCCCTACGAATCACAATTTCTACTTATGTTATTTCTGCATTTTTATACCCTACACCACACTGTGGTACAGGGTATTATAAGTTTGTTTCACGGCAGATGTTTGTAACACCTGAAAATAACACAGCTAGACCCACCTTAAAGTATACCGATCGACTCAGAATCACTAGCTGAGTCGATTTAACGATGTCCGTCCGTCCGTCCGACCGTCCGTCCGACCGTCCGTCCGACCGTCCGTCCGTCCGACCGTCCGTCCGTCCGTCTGTCCATGTAAAGTTGTTCGTCGACTACAGGTCGCAATTTCACTCCGATCGTTCTGAAATTTTGCAGTTTAGAGTATTTTGCGGCTGTTAAAATCGCTATTGAATTTGGTTGAAATCGGTTCAGATTTAGATATAGCTCCCATATATATCTTTCGTCCGATTTGGCCCTTTAGTCCTATAGAAGCTGTATTTTACATCCGATCGTTTTGAAATTTAGAATGGTAGAGTTTCTTGATCCATGAACCAACATTGCCGAATTTGAAGAAAATCGGTTAAGATTTAGCTATAGCTCACATATATATGTTTCGTCCGATTTTGCTCTTTAGTCTTGTATAAGCTGTATATTACATCCAATCATTTTGAAATTTAGAATGGTAGAGTTTCTTGATCCATGAACCAACATTGCCGAATTTGAAGAAAATCGGTTAAGATTTAGCTATAGCTCCCATATATATGTTTCGTCCGATTTGGCCCTTTAGTCCTATAAAAGCTATATTTTACATCCAATCATTTTGAAATTTAGAATGGTAGGGTTTCTTGATCCATGAACCAACACTGCCGAATTTGAAGAAAATCGGTTAAGATTTAGCTATAGCTCCCATATATATGTTTCGTCCGATTTGGCCCTTTAGTCCTATAAAAGCTATATTTTACATCCAATCATTTTGAAATTTAGAATGGTAGAGTTTCTTGATTCATGAACCAACATTGCCGAATTTGAAGAAAATCGGTAAAGATTTAGCTATAGCTCCCATATATATGTTTTGTCCGATTTGGCCCTTTAGTTCTATAGAAGCTATATTTTACATCCAATCATTTTGAAATTTAAAATGGTAGAGTTTCTTGATCCATGAACCAACATTGCCGAATTTTAAAAAAATCTGTTAAGATTTAGCTATAGCTCCCATATATATGTTTCATCCGACTTGGCTCTTTAGATCCAATCGTTTTTATACCCTACACCACACTGTGGTACAGGGTATTATTTAAGTATAAAATGTCCCAAAAGTAAATTTATGTAAACAATTTATACATGAATTACAAAATTTATATATCAGAGTTATTCAATATTACGAGAGTGGTGTAGGGTATTATATAGTCGGCACCGCCCGACTTTAGCCTTTCCTTACTGGTTTTTAATCATTTTTTACTTGAGTGAATATTTTTTTATAATGATAAAATGTTGAGTGTAGAAAAGATATAAAGTGCAAAAGAACTACCTTACTAAACAATTTTATTCAGAAAATTCGATTTCTTTTTGGAAAAAGCTATTTTTTCTAAAATTTATTTTTTTGGCAAAGGCGGGCATATGCGTTTTGAAGTCGAGAGGCGCGGATTAGGATTTTATTTTAGATACATGGTTTCTTCGGAGAATTTTCTTAGAATTTTATGCAGTTTAAGTTTTTGAAAATTCCACCTCATGTCCTTGGACATACACGTAAGCCAGTATTCGGCCTGTTGTGCGCTCTAATTGTTATTATTTAGAAAGGTCGGTAAGCTATTTTAGGAACTCTGTACTGTCGACATAGTCCTTAATTTTCTTCCAGTCTACGCCCCTAAGTTGGGTCAAGTCTGGTATAGCATCATTTCCTAAGAAACGTGATCTATTGTTGGCGAACGCTGGGCAGTGGCAGAGGAAATGCTCCAACGTTTCGTCATCCTCCCCGCATGCCCTACATATGCTGTCATCTACAACTCCTATCCTATGTAGGTGTGCTTGTAAGCATGTGTGTCCTGTAAGGACGCCCATGATCTTACTAATTTCTACCTTGCTCAATCTCAGTAAGGTCTTGGCCTTGTCCTCGTTTGGGTCACCCCACAAGACCTTCGTTGTCTTCCCAACGTTTTCACTATTCCATAGCGTGATATGGGCGTTCTTCACCCATATTTGTAGTTCAGAACGCATAACTCTGAAGGGTTTTGCGTTCTCTAATGTTGTTGTTCGCAAGTCTCTGGCTCTAGATGCCAAGGCGTTTGCTTTCTCGTTACCCCTTACTCCGCAATGGCCAGGCACCCATATGATGCATATAGTGCCGTATTCGGAGTAGGCGTTAATCGCCATTTTACAATCTAAAACGGTCCTCGACCTCACCGTTCTAGACGTTATCGCCCTAATAGCCATTTGGCTATCTGTGAAAATATTCACTTTTGTTGGTCTTGTGTTAGTCCCAAGCCAGCTCACACATTCTGTAATTGCTCGGACTTCAGGACTGTGTTATGGTCTGGCAGACGGAATAAGAGTTCGGTTTCCGGTTCTTCGATGTAAAGTCCTAGCCCCGTTCTCTCCCCTAGTTTCGATCCATCTGTATAACAGCAATTTCCAGATGTTGTCTGTACTACGGTTCCATCAATCCAGGATTGTCTGTCTGGTATCATGGTCTCACACTCAGCAACCATTGATCTTTCAGGTATTCTGTCGGATACTGATGATATGTCAGTTAAATCCACCGTCACTACCTCAGCTATCTTTTGATGATATGACACGTGATCGCTTTCGATCCATTCGCCCATCACTTTGAGCCTCGTCGCCGTGAGGGCAGCTTCATATCTAATCTGTATTTCTATTGGTTGGATATTCAAGATCGTCTCCAATGCCCTACTGGATGTGGTCCTCATTGTCCCGCTTATGCCGAGACAATTATAAAAACATTTGTCCATTTTGTGTGGGAGGTACCAAAAGGGGCGTTACAACTTCGCCCATTTTTGACTGGATTGTAGGTACTACGAAACCATTACACTGTACAAAATGTCAAGTCTTTTTGTGCATAGGTATTCAAGTTATAAGCTGTTAACTTTTGGAGCAAAATGGTCCATTTGTGTGGAAGGTACCAAAAGGGGCGAGGTAACTTCGCCCATTTTTATTGATGTGATAGTGACTAACAAAATGCAGATTACGTTTTTTAATTTTTTTTCATCAATACAAATCAACCCGCCCTAATGTACATATATCGCCATAAGCAACGACATCAAGGTAAGCGTTTCTCTATTAACATGATGTTAAAATTTTTTGTTATTTTCTTCGGCAAATTCCGCCTTTATACTTTAGCTTTCTCCTCAATATCGCTTTAGGATACAGAGAAAACAGAAATTGGTCCTTTTACAGTATTTTCCAACAAGAGGTGTTATTTTGAATCACCCGGTATTTCGGTAGCTGTCACTTTTGAAGCTTTTATTCTTTGACATTTGACAAGTAGGAACAACGCCATTACTAACCAGTAAGGAAAGGCTAAAGTCGGGCGGTGCCGACTATATAATACCCTACACCACTCTCGTAATATTGAATAACTCTGATATATAAATTTTGTAATTCATGTATAAATTGTTTACATAAATTTACTTTTGGGACATTTTATACTTAAATAATACCCTGTACCACAGTGTGGGGTAGGGTATAAAAACGATTGGATCTAAAGAGCCAAATCGGATGAAACATATATATGGGAGCTATAGCTAAATCTTTACCGATCTTCTTCAAATTCGGCAATGTTGGTTCATGAATCAAGAAACTCTACCATTCTAAATTTCAAAACGATTGGATGTAAAATATAGCTTCTATCTAACTAAAGGGCCAAATCGGACAAAACATATATATGGGAGCTATAGGTAAATCTTTACCGATTTTCTTCAAATTAGGCAATGTTGGTTCATGAATCAAGAAACTCTACCATTCTAAATTTCAAAATGATTGGATGTAAAATATAGCTTTTATAGGACTAAAGGGCCAAATCGGACGAAACATATATATGGGAGCTATAGCTAAATCTTAACCGATTTTCTTCAAATTCGGTAGTGTTGGTTCATGGATCAAGAAACTCTACCATTCTAAATTTCGAAATGATTGGATGTAAAATACAGCTTATACAAGACTAAAGAGCAAAATCGGACGAAACATATGTATGGGAGCTATAGCTAAATCTTAACCGATTTTCTTCTAATTCGGCAATGTTGGTTCATGGATCAAGAAACTCTACCATTCTAAATTTCAAAACGATCGGATGTAAAATACAGATTCTATAGGACTAAAGGGCCAAATCGGACGAAAGATATATATGGGAGCTATATCTAAATCTGAACCGATTTCAACCAAATTCAATAGCGATCTTAACAGCCGCGAAATACTCTAAACTGCAAAATTTCAGAACGATCGGAGTGAAATTGCGACCTGTAGTCGACGAACAACTTTACATGGACAGACGGACGGACGGACATCGTTAAATCGACTCAGCTAGTGATTCTGAGTCGATCGGTATACTTTAAGGTGGGTCTAGCTGTGTTATTTTCAGGTGTTACAAACATCTGCCGTGAAACAAACTTATAATACCCTGTACCACAGTGTGGTGTAGGGTATAAAAATGGAACGATACACGATCATCGAACGATACAAAACGAAAGCCCAGCGTCGTTCCTCAAAGATAGAATTCGTGAGGCTATCGAGGATATAGGGCAGCCACTTTGCGATTTGGTTATGGAAAATTTCATGAAAAGGATATGGTCCTGTAAGCCTGGTCGTGGTGGCCATTTGGCCGATGTTGTTTTTCATTATTAACGTCATTCCTTCCTCTTTATTATGAAATAAACATCCGATCATTTATCTCAAAAAATGGCATCTTTCTTTGAATACCAACAGAACACCTCTTGTTGGAAAACCCTTTATTTGTTTTGATTTTCTCGTGTATTTGTAGACTTTTTGAATTTGTAGACCACTAATTAGCCAATTCACATGCGTATACTTTTGTAGTTGTAGACTCTCTGATATGTAGACCATTCATTAGCCAATTCAACAACTCTTTACATGTGCCATCTAGAAGTGACCTCGGACTGATAAAGCATAAAGCTAGACACAAACCTTAGCTTTTTGCTTTATTTATGTTAGATTGTTATTGTTGGAGATTCACCACTCGGTGTACTAGCTGTTTTTTTCACCCTCAGCCCTTAGATGGAGGAGAATACTCATTATTCCTTTACAATGCAGTGATAAGTTCAGTTTTACACTAGGCAAGTTTTTTCAGCAGGTTATCATCAAATTCTCTTTTGAATTTGCACGTAGAACTCAAAACGTTCAGGGAGAGTTTTTTCCCCCCCCTCTCACAGACTGCCACTCTCTACAACAAAATGACGATAGTCTGCTGAAGATTCAACCAGTGTAAATCGGTTCTAATATTTTTCTCCATCTCAGGCTATGTTCGCAGATGGGCCAAATTGATTCACTCACAAAATTTCAAGTATTTTCATGTACTGGTATAAATGTTATAAGCTGTTAACTTTTTGTGCAAATGATCTATTTTTGTGGGAGGTTCCAAAAGGGTGTGACAATTTCGCCCATTTTTTTAAGGTGATAGCGACAAAAGAAACAAATACAATTGGTGAAATTGTGAATGATTCTGGGTAGTAGTATAGAAGTTAGAGATAATACATACTTCAAAAAATTTTGACCCTTCGTAGGGGAGGTACTCGAAGGAGAGGAACAACACAGTCGATCTTGAATCTAGCCGGAGATAGAAAAAATATTAACAACTACCAAATTTGCAGGATATCGGTTCTCCTGTCAAAAGTTATCGTGCGCACCAGACAGACAGACGTACATTGCTCAAAAGGCATAAAATGACACAAAACGGATTTCCACCAAATATTCTTGGGGTCTTTTAGGTCACTCCATGGATGTGTTACACTTTTGGCCCACAGCAACTAAAATATACCCACGTTCACAATTATTGGGGTATAAAAACCGGATTATGTTGAAATTCTCTTATTTCTACCAAAACTTCTGTTTCCACGTAAAAATGACATTATTGAAATTTCTAAAATATAGTCACAATACTAAGGCAACTTTCAAGAAAATGAGAATTTTAAAGAAAAATTTATCATATAATTTTTTTAATATTTTTTGTCCTGTTTAGGACACTATATTACACCTGAAAATGGTATGCACAGTAAGGGGGGTCGATTTCGCACAAAGCGTCAGTCCAAAACGTTTACTACGCCAACTTCTAAGAACATTTCTCCAAGAAACCAAGGGTCTAAAGTAAATTCCTAGCTGGCGGAAATCGACTTCAAATTTTAGGACACCCTATTTGTTAACCTATAGGTTCATACAAAAGCAATACCGTAGAATTTTTTTTAATCGTATAGCAAAAACTTAAACTACATAAAATTCTAAGAAAATTCTACGAAGAAACCATGTATCTAAAATAAAATCCTAATCCGCGCCTCTCGACTTGAACATTTATATGCCCGCCTTTGCAACAAAAAAAAATGTTAGAAAAAATAGCTTTTTCCAAAAAGAAATCGAATTTTCTGAATAAAATTGTTTAGTAAGTGAACATACAATTTTTGTTTTGCAACGCGAAAGTAGAAAAGTAATTGCGAGATAATTTGTAGATTGTTATATGTGCGAAGATTATGCATGTGACAACGGCGCCATTGTCAGAAAAACATTTTATTGGCAACACTGTCTATAAAGTACTTTTATTGGCAATCCTGCATATAAATATTTACAAAATATATTGCAAATATATGAAATTGTAATATTTTCTTGCAATCATCTGAACCGTCAATTCACCTTTGCCTAACAATCCGTCATTGTCCGTACATTTGCAGCACTTTAACTGGTTTGCCGATCTGGCATTCGTCTATACTAAGCTTAAGACTTGTACTTTTTGTCTTATTTTGGAACTGTTTCGGAATACTCGACCACGAGTTTCTTACTTCTTCTTTTTGTGGTTAAAACAATCGGCGACTATTGTTTTAATCATAGGCTGTCTGTATTTTGCTGAGTTAACCCTGCCAATAGTCCTTAACATAGTTTTGCAATCAAACAAAAATATGCAATTAGATGGATTAAAGTTTGACTACTCTATAAAGTGCTAACATACCACATACTCTCATATAATTATTAAAAATTACAGTAATGACCGAACGGTGTTCACAAACTGACATTATAATACAGACGTGCTAATGCCGCTGGATTGGAACACTTTCATGGATGTAAATGCAAAAGTATGTACATACACCACCGCATGGCTGACATTCGAGGTAAACGTGATACTCCGTTACAACTGCCACTCGACAAAAGACACCAAAATGCTTTTAATGTCAGTTTGAAAAGTAAAATTAAATGAAAAACAAAACCCAGACACAGACGGAGCTAGAGACACACGCTAAGGATAAGGGATCAAAAATTAGATACAGTATACTTTTACCAACCGCAATTACCTATATCGTTTATTGTTAAGAATTAAATACAGAGAACACGCAATGCAGGTATTGTAGCCCTATCTCCCAGGACCAGGACAGGTGTTGATTGTGCAAATGTGTATTCGATATTACTCAAAATTTCATTTATGGTAGAAATCAAGTGACTTCAACGAGAAAGTACTCGATGGAGTATTGTAGAAATTTGTATTGTTGACACGAACGAGCAAGTGCATCACATATGTATACATAATAGGCCGGGTAAAAAAATATATATCGTTGTTGTCCTTATCTCAAATGAAAGCTTGTTTTGTTTAGTGAATGTCCCCAAAATATATCTTCAGCCGCCAGTGAGCTGGAGCGATATTACATTACCTCTATAATTCATGTTTTTCTTGCAGTTATAAGACATATTGGACTAAAGCACGCGTTTGCCTATGTCCATCTAGAACTTACTGCTCTGCTAAAAACAGTACACAGGGCAAAATCGCCTTTTTCATATGCTTGAATAGAAAAAGAAATATATTTGGAACACAAATTTTTAAATATTATGTTAATAGTAATATTACAACAAAATATATTTGCAAACTAAATTTCTCAAATAAAATATTGTTTAAATACCAATAAAACTATTGTTTAGGAATATCTCCAAATATATTTTATTTAAAAAGATTTTCAAAACTTTGCTGAACTTTTCGAACTTTAGTTTTAATTTTTCCTTGATTTCGAATTATACCTTCCAGGCAAAAATGGCGTATGCAGCATTATATTCTGTTTTAAAAAACTCATTTCTAATTTCTAAATATTCCAAGTCATCATTTGTTGTCAATCCTTCAAGCATTTTATTGTTATTGAAGATTATACGATTTCTTTCACTTTCACATGTAAGTATTTTCATGCAAATAAATTATTGTTTGGGAAATAGTAGTCCTACACAAAAAATATTAATATGGAAACATAGTTTTGTTTAGAACAACATTCTCCCAAACATATAATATTTAGTGTGTGTCAAATATTAGATATTTTTAGGGTACCCTAAACATATATATCGTTAGCTACGCATACACATATGCAGTCCAGTTTTACAAATTGTTCAGGAGGAAGAAAAAACTTTCTAACTTTTTCTGTTTTTAATATTCGTGCATTCATTAAATTGCATTGTTAACAATTAATTAGTACACGGAGCAAAAACTACGTTTTTTATATGTTTGAATCGAAGAAGAATATATTTGGAACCCAAAGTTTTAAATATTATATACTTCTTAACAAATAATAAAATTTATTTGAAACACATATATTAATATATTACAACAATATATAGTTGCAAACTAATTTTCTCAAATAAAGAATTTATTTATATACAAATAAAATTATTGTTTAGAACTTTCTTCAAATACATTTTGTTTAAAAAACGTTTGCAGATTTTTCGAATTTCATTTTTTAATTTTTCATTGATTTCGAGTTATACTTTACAATTTAAAATGACATACGTAGCACTAGCTTTTGTTTTAAACCCCTAATTTTTAATTTATATTTATTTCATTTATATTTATTTCATTTAGACATTTGTTGTCAACCCATCAAGCAATGTTTCATTTCAATTATAAGTGAATTCTACGAACATTTAAAATTTCTGAAAACAGTGAGCGTTGAGTTTCCGAAAAGCATAAAACTTTTCTTAAAATTTAGTTATTGAAATATTTTCTGAATACTTTAGAAAATATTTTCGTAAATAATAGATAGTTCCTAATAAAAAATATTAGGACAGAATCAAAGATTTGTTTAGAACGACATCTTCCCAAATATATAATATTTGTATGAGTCATATATAATAAATATTCCAGTGTACCCTAAACATTTATATTAGGGATGTAACGAATATTCGCATTCGCATATGCGAACGCGAATTATTCGCATCATTTTAACATTCGCTTTCGCAAAAACCATCTTTGGATTATTCGCTTTCGCAAAAATATATTTCTGTATTCGCTTCCATTTGTTAAAAGTGTTAAAACTCCTTATTCCCTTCACACAATTTGAAGATATTAATACCAATGAAAACCTCTTCCACTTTTCTTCAAACATTCTTAATACTTGAATATCCTGGAAAATTATCAATTTAGTTCCTTAATTTTGTTGGTACTAAAGGGTCAAACTATTATTCGCATTCGCTTTCGCAAAAATGCATATTTCACTATTCGCTTTTGCATTCGCAAGAAATACATTTCAATATTCGCTTTCGCAATCGCTTTCACTAAAGTCACTTTCGCTACATCCCTAATTTATATATTTCAAGCAGAATACGTTTAGGACAATATACTACAGAAGCGATTTTTTCAGCGTGTTTAAATAGATAAAGTTAATAAAAAATCATCATTATGTATTGTTTTCAACCATCATCGTTACTTGTTTAACTTGGTACTTAATTATCCCCTCACCTTAGAGAGGAGGGTATATATCATTTGCTACGAACAAAAAGTGTAACACATCGAAGGAGTGACCTAAAACCCTAAGTATGTTCGGCGGATATCGTTTTTGGGTCATTTTAAGCCGAATGAGCAATGTCCGTCCGTCTGTCTGTCTGCTTGCTGGTGCGCACGATAACTCTCGAAAGCAGTAACCGATTGATTTCAAATTTGGTATGTCGTAATATTTTTTTCTATCTCCGGCTAAGTTTGTAAATGGGCCATATTGGTCCACTCCTTCTAGTACCTCCCCCACAAAGGGTTAACATTTAGTGAAATATTGATTATTTAATAACTTCTATACTACTTATTTGAATCCTCCGAAAGTCTGCACATAGTATTACTTTATTAGTCACTATTACCGTGAAAAAAAATACTTGACATTTTGTACAGTGTAATGGTTTAATAGTATCTACAATACTGTGAAAAATGGGCATTATTGCCACGCTCCTTTTAGTACCTCCCACACAAATGGACAATTTTGTACCAAAAGTTACCAGCTTATAACTTTAATACTAGTGGATAAAAATACTTTTTCTGTACAGTGTAATGCTTTTATAGTACCTAGAGTCCAGAGAAAATGGGCGTTATTGGCCGGCAACTTTTGATACCTCCCATTTTGTACCAAAAGTACCAGCTTATAACTTTAATACCAGTACATACAAATACTTGGAATTTCGTACAGTCCAATGCTTTTATAGTACGTAGAGTCTAGAGAAAAGTGGCCGTTATTGGCACACCGCTTTTGGTACCCCCACACAAATTGACCATTTTACACCATAAGTTAACAGCTTATAACTTTAATACCAGTGCATATTAATGCTTGAAATTTTTTACAGTGTAATGCTTTTATGGTACCCAGAGTCCATAGAAAAGTGACCGTTATTGGGACGCCTCTTTTGGTACCTCTCACACAAATGGACCATTTTGTACCAAAAGTAAACAGCTTTTAACTTTAATACCAGTACATATCTTTATGTTATTAAATGCAATTTAAAGTGATAGTAATTTAAATAAAACAAAAAAAATAAATAAATTTACTAAAATTTTTTTGAGACTTAAGGCCAATATTTTCAATTGTATGCCTCTCACACAAATGGACCATTTTGTACCAAAAGTAAACAGCTTTTAACTTTAATACCAGTACATATTTTTAAGTTATTAAATGCAATTTAAATAAAACAAAAAAAAATAATATTTTAAATTTTATGCAGTCCTTTTGGTGAGACGGAATAAGGTATTTTTTTGTTCAGTGTCCTTAATATATTATGCAGATTATGGAATTTAACTGATTCCTTAACAGTTAGCGATAGAAGGCTGAAATTCTAGAATGTGTTGTGTCAGTTAGAGTGCTGTAACATGATTGTTTTTTCAGATTTTTAGACACCCTTCTTTGAAGGATATTCAAGTATAAAGGTTTAAAAGTACATTTTGTAAAACACTTCGTCCTTGGAAAATATTTACAAAATATTTTATAATAGCAGATATTCTCCCACTTTATTTGATTTGCATATTTATCAATTCAAACTGTAATAAGTACAATGAAAAATATTTCAAAAATGTTATCCTTGAAATTTTAAAAGTTCTGTAAATCACGAAATAAAACCAGTAAGGAAAGGCTAAAGTCGTTCGGGGCCGACTATATAATACCCTAGACCACTCTCGTAATATTGAATAACTCTGATATATAAATTTTGTAATTCATGTATAAATTGTTTACATAAATTTACTTTTGGGACATTTTATACTTAAATAATACCCTGTACCACAGTGTGGTGTAGGGTATAAAAACGATTGGATCTAAAGAGCAAAATCGGACGAAACATATATATGGGAGATATAGCTAAATCTTAACCGATTTTCTTCAAATTCGGCTATGTTGATTCATGAATCAAGAAACTTTACCATTCTAAATTTCAAAACGATTGGATGTAAAATATAGCTTCTATAGAACTAAAGGGCCAAATCGGACGAAACATATATATGGGAGCTATAGCTAAATCTTAACCGATTTTCTTCAAATTCGGTAGTGTTGGTTCATGGATCAAGAAACTATACCATTCTAAATTTCAAAATGATTTGATGTAAAATACAGCTTCTACAGGACTAAAGAGCAAAATCGGACGAAACATATATATGGGAGCTATAGCTAAATCTTAACCGATTTTCTTAAAATTCGGTAGTGTTAGTTCATGGATCAAGAAACTCTACCATTCTAAGTTTCAAAACGATTGGATGTAAAATACAGCTTATATAGGACTAAAGGGCCAAATCGGACGAAAGATATATATGGGAGCTATATCTAAATCTGAACCGATTTCAATCAAATTCAATAGGGATCTTAACAGCTGCGAAATACTCTAAACTGCAAAATTTCAGAACGATCGGAGTGAAATTGCGACCTGTAGTCGACGAACAACTTTACATGGACAGACGGACGGACAGACATGGCTAAATCGACTCAGCTAGTGATTCTGAGTCGATCGGTATACTTTAAGGTGGGTCTCGATTTGTTATTTTCAGGTGTTACAAACATCTGCCGTGAAACAAACTTATAATACCCTGTACCACAGTGTGGTGTAGGGTATAAAAATGGGTATTTGGTTTTGCAAAAGGTGGCCTATATTTTTACTTCTATACAGTTTCGTTCATGGCAAAAACGTGACAAAAAAGTTGTAATTTGTTGCACGGTTTTATGCAAGATAGAATTTTACGAACATTTAAAATTTCCGAAAAAGTTAACGTTGAATTGCTGAAAAGCATAAAACTTGTCTTAAAATTAAAGTATTGATTCCTTTTCTGAATACTTAAATATAAATAAATATCTGTATCGTAAGTAATAGTCCCAAATAAAAACCAGTAAGGAAAGGCAGAAAGTCGGGCGGGGCCGACTATATAATACCCTACACCTCCCTAACAATGCGATAAAGGTCATTGCGATAATAATTTGGAATAATTGGTAAGTAGGCAGGAACATATTATCTAATTCTGAACCGATAATCACTAAATTAAGCAATATTCGTTCGTAAATTGAGAAACATCTTTCCGGAAACTATTAATGATCGGAAGTAAAGTACAACTTCTATAGCGCTTTGATACCAAATCAGGAGGAACATATATATGGAAGTTATATATTAATCTGAACCGATTTTCCCTGAATACTCATTCATGTAAAAAGACCTCTTTCTGTAGAATTTCGTACTGATCGGATATAAAATACAGTATCTACAGCGCTTACATGTCAAATCGGTGGTAATATATGTGGGCTATATTTAAATCTGAACCGATTTTCTCCGAATTTGGCAGTATTCCTTCGAGTAATAAGAAACCTCTTTCTGCCGAATTTCGCACTGATCGGATATAAAATACAGTTTCTACAGCATTTACATGTCAAATCGGAGGTAACATATATATGGGGGCTATATCTAAATCTGAACCGATTTTCTCCGAATTTGGCAGTATTCCTTCATGAAGAAAGAAACCTCTTTTTGCCGAATTTCGCACTGATCGGATATAAAATAACATTTTTACAGCGCTTACATGTCAAATCGGGGGTAACATATATATGGGGGATATATCTAAATCTGAACCGATTTCTTCCAAATTTAAAAGTGTTCATTCATATAATAGGAAAACTCTTTTAGCCAAACTTCATACTGATCGGATATAAAATACAGTTTTAACAGCACTTACATGTCAAATCGGGGTAACATATATATGGGGGCTATATCTAAATCTGAACCGATTTTCTTCGAATTTGGCAGTATTCCTTCACGTAATGAAAAACCTCTTTCTGCCAATCTTTTTACTGATCCGATTTAAAATACAGTTTCTACGGCGCTTACATGTCAAATCGGGGGTAACATATATATGTGGGCTATATCTAAATCTCAACCGATTTCCCCCAAATTTTGTATTGTATTTAAGTGTATCACGAGATTACTCTCTGTCAATTTTTGTACAAATCGGTTACAAAATGTTGCTTATACAGTGCATATATGCCAAATCGGAGGTACATATATATGGGAGCTATATGTAAATCTGAACCGATTTTAACCAAATTCAATAGGGATCGTCCTTGGGCCTAAAAAAAGATATGTGCAAAGTTTCGTTGAGATCGGACCATAATTGCGACCTGTACTTTGATTACAAGAATACGTCTACAGACGGGCAGACAGACAGACAGACAGACGGACATAGCTAAATCGACTCAGAAAGTGATTACATGTCGATCGGTATAATAAACAATGGGTCTATCTCTTCTCCTTTTGGGTGTTACAAACAAATGCACAAAGTCATAATACCCTGTACCACAGTGTGGTGTAGGGTATAATAAAGTTTTTACAGCGCTTACATGTCAAATGGGGCTAACATATATATGGGGGCTATATCCAAATCTGAACCGATTTTAACCAAATTAAATAAGGATCGTCCTTGGGCCAAAAAAAACATATGTGTAAAGTTTCGTCAAGATCGGGCCATAATTGCGACCTGTACTTTGATTACAAGAATACATCTACAGACGGACAGACAGACAGACATAGCTAAATCGACTCAGAAAGTGATTACAAGTCGATCGGTATAATAAACAATGGATCTATCTCTTCTCCTTTTGGGTGTTACAAAAAAATGCACAAAGTCATAATACCCTGTTCCACAGTGTGGTGTAGGGTATAAATATTGGGACGGAATGAACGATTTGTTTAGAACAACATCTTTCCAAATATATGATTTTTGTACGTGCAAAATATAATATATTTAGAGTGTACCCTAAACATTTGTATATTTCAAGGAGAATATGTTTGGGACAATATACCACATAAGCGATTTTTTGTCAGCGTGTATACATATAAACACTAGATTAAATTAACAATACATATATACGAGTATATATGTATTATTGTTAGCGATATGTTCGCTCTGCAAACAAAAATTTTAATTTTTTTTCCAGAGTTATCGTTCGCACCAGCCTTCAAACAGACGGGCTGACATTACGAGTATTTTATAATCCATAGAGAACCCATAAAGTATGTTGTAAATTTTTTTCGTAAATGAGGCGAAAATATTTATCATTTTTCAGGATATTCAAGTATTAAGGACATTTTCGTTGTTGTTGTTGTAGCAGCTTGGAGACGCTGAGTTGATAATCCTTAAGTCTATTTTTTAATACAGACTTCGTTCCGGCATATATCCGATTATCGCGGGAACGTTATGTTGTTTTCATCCACTCAATGTTGTCCGGTTGTAAATTAACATTCGTCTGTTAATATCAGGGAATGGATGTTATTTGAGTGTTGCCGTTTCTATTCTCCACTAGAAGCGCTGCATTTCTGTTAATAGTCGTCATGATGTTATGTCTATTTTTAGCTTCCTAATCAGTAAGGAAAGGCTAAAGTCGGGTGGTGCCGACTATATGATACCCCACATCACTCTGGTAAGATTGGATAACAATGTATACTCCAAATAAAATTTGTTTACACAATTTACATTTAGCCTCTGCCTTTAAAATCGATTTCCGCCGGCTAGGAATTCATTTAAGACCCATGGTTTCTTGGAGAAATATTCATTAAACCTTCTGTAGATTTCATTTTTGCCTGTCGCTATTAACTTGAGAAAAGTGGGAGAACTGACAACTTTTGGAACATACCATACAAAGGGACAATTTTTTAGAAAAAGAAATGGTTTGCAATGTAATGCTTTTATAGTACCAACAGTCCGATAATAAATGGATATTATTGGCACACCCCTTTTGGTACATCCAACGCAAATAGTCCCAATCAAAACAAAATTGAATGGCTCATAACTTTTTTAATAGTACACATAGACACTTACAATTCGATACAGGGCAATGTTTTGGAAGTATGTATAGATCACTAAAAAATAAATGTAGTTGTCAATCCCCTTCCGGTACCCGCCACACAAATTTACAGATTCATTCGAACACAACATTCCCATAACTTCTTGAGCAATCATTTCAATGTATTTTTTTGTTTGTATTTGTGACAACATTTCCAATGACTATAGACGACAATGAATAATTTTGAATAAAAATGTGCTTTATTAATTTTTTTTTTCAAAAAATGTTCGCACCTTTTCGGGGGAAGATAAATAAAATTTTACTTTTAAATATTTTACACTTTTTTTAACATTTTTAAATATGATAATAGGTCCTTTCTATTGAGTATAATGATTCGATTGAAGACAAAATAAAACTAAAATGTTCAATAAAAATATTTGTTTTTGCTCATTTCTCCATTATTTCATGTTTGCGAAAATTTAAAGTTCCCGAAATATATTTAAACGTATTTGCCGTTCAACCTAAATCAATGGCAGCATTTATGATAAACGTATGCGACCAAAAAAGGATATGAATAGTTTGGCTACAATCAGTTGAGTGAATTTGTGACAGCGGTTACTGCATTTCATACATTTCTAATTGAAAACCACAAATTGAAGGAATTTTATTTCCACTAATGGAAACTCTCACAAACGGATTACACAGAAAGCCCAAAGTTATGCTATTGTTGGAAATTAGTACCATATTTGAACACATAAAACACGATCGATATCTGCGCCGCTCCCCACTAACTGAAAATAGTAAAAATTTAATAAACACAGTTTCTCTGACAACGTAAATGACACCTAATGGCGGCAAATTTCAACCGCAAACATACATGCCAACCATAGAATATTCTGGTCAAAACAAATATTGTCGGAACATAACAGTTGGACATAAACGCTGCACAGTGGGAAGAATTCAGAAAAAAAGGAAATAATTCTGCCGTTTCTTAAAAGTGAGACAAAACCTCGTATTCATCTCGGAGTGGTATTGGGTAATTTTGGTTTTGGAGATAGGTCCTCTATACTAATCAAGGACGGAGCTGCAAGTCCTCCAAATATGCCACCTCGGATATAAACAATTGAAAATTATATTTTGTAATATCAACACTGTTGCCAGAAATGACGATTTACCGTAATTTTGAAGGTCAAAAATGGAGAATGACGATTTGGCGATTTTTGCGCTGCAATGACGATTTTTATTGATATGAAAAATTAAGGAAACTTAACCGATTTCTTTAATATTAAGACTTCTTACAATTTGTTCGCATTAACATTTTTAAAAACTTTAGAAAATATCTCTTATATAATATGATGATCCTCACCATTGATTGCATGCTATGCCATTACGGTATACCATAGAAATTCTAAATGGGGAGCGAACAATTAAAAATTGTAAGTATAGCAGAGGCTATGCCAGAACTGGGATATATGATGTTTGTTATTCCTATGAATGTATTGAAATAAAGTGAGTAGAAAATTATCAAAATATCAGCCCTATTGAGAGGAATTTGTGTTTTCTATGGAGTAAAATCGAGCTGGACTATTGTATGTGGCTGTATGAAAATTTAGACATATTCGATTCATTAAACCTTGAAATGATTCTAGGTAAAATATCGTAAAATCCAAATTGCCCAATTTTAACCCAACTGGGTGGGTATTAACATTTTCAATCCACAGATATAAGAAATATTTCTGCAAAATTTGAGTCAAATATCTTTGCGTCACATCTCACATGCGGACTGTAGTGGGATTTGAACACACGACACCACTAAATCGACTTAAAATTTTACGTCAATCAATAATATATCGAGGGCTTATATTCAAAAGCGTCTATCTAATATTTTATTCGAAAACGTGAGTATGATGGTAATCTCTTTTATATTACGTTTTTCGGTATATTTTAATCTTTTTCGGTAGTTGTTGACGCGCTGATTTCAAATCTGTATTTGAAAACTGGGCATCATATCTATGTATAGTTTCAGAAATCAGCTTGTACATCACGCATAAATAATCTCACATTTTATGAAGCCTAATAATAAAATAAGATTGTGCGTCGTAAAATAAGTTGCAAAATAACTTAAAATGGTTATGGGTTTTCTGCGAAAAAATTTTTTTATTCCGAAAAAATAATAGGAACAAAGGAATTCGAAGGTTTATATTATATATGTTCGTATACATAATTCGTATCTTATAAAAACTATCAGGAAATAATAAAATTCAGCAGTTTTTTGCTCTCCTGAAAAATTGGGTTTTTTAATATAGCTGCTTTTGGATATAAGCCATCAATATTTTCGTTTTAATGGTGTGTGATATCGTCCCCTCAATATACATAATAATAGCCTATAATACACTAAGCGTAGTGTATTATAGGCTATTATTATATTGAAGGGACGATATATGATATCATTCTTCAGTGTATGAATATTTAACTTGAATTTAATTCATCTTATATTTGAATTATATGAGTTTGTTGTTCCAATGTTCTCGCTTTCATGTTCTGAAATTGTTTATTAATACTTAACCGTCTCTGAAGCGCTCCCTTAGAATAAGTGGCCTAAAATCAAAATAGTAGATTTATGGAATGTCGATTTTTTGACGATTTCGGAAACGGATTTTGACGTTTTTTGTGTCCCCATTTTGACGATTTTGCCCCAAATTCGTCTGGCAACACTGAATATCAAAGTGGAATATGTACCGATTCCTTTCACGTCGGATTTTCTGAGTTGGAAACAAACAAGATCTGTATGTCCATTTGAAGTTTTTAAAAAAAAATTGATTTCTTATATCTAAAAATGGATGGGTTAGTAATCATTCAGAATAATCTCAAACATTTTTGTTGAAAATCATTCTGAACTAATTATACCAAAAACACGGTTTCTATTTTTTTAAATTTTAAATAAAATATCAGATTTTCTACAAATTTTATTTCTATGGAGTTACTTTTAGTTTCCAGTTAACTTTTTTAATTGTTTTTCACGAAAAAATTTATTTTTTTAACTTTTTTGGAATGGGTGTGATGTTTTTGGATAGTTTTTTCACTAAGTCCCTTACTATTATTATTTGGCTTGCTTACACACTGGGTGGCATCAGAATGTATGCTTATAAAACTCTGTCCGATATGACATTCGTTGGTATGGCACCACTCATATTTGGACAGGAGGTGGAACTGCTAAGTGGCCCTATAGTGGCATATGATTTCTACCTATTTTCTGGCAATGGGTCAGGCTCTTCGTTAGCTTCTTATTGTTTGAAACCATATATATAAGTATTGGGTCCAGGCAGACTGTGTCCACGTATGTGGGAAATTCAGTCTTGTCTCACCTGTTTACACGACCATATCGCCCTATACAACTTGAGAGTTGCGCGATATTTGCCTTTGGCGTTGACACATTGACATGGTTTCAGTAAGCAACAACATTTATGTCGAAGGGCTGTGCATAAAATTTTCTCGTATGGCGTCCAAAACACGAAAAAAATATAAAAAATTTTGTATGGTATTTTTTTAATTTTTCTTTAAAATTCCCATTTTCTTGGAAGGTGCCTTTAGTATTTGGACCATATCTTGTTAAGTATACATACTCGTATGATCGATTAAGCCGGGGTGTACTTTAGATTAATGGAAATTATGAGGACTACAAATCTCAAAAATTACACTTTCAAATGGAAACAGAATTTTGGTAACTGTCATTAAAACCATTAGAAAAAATTTTATTTTTTTTCCCAAAAAAAAAAAAAAACTTGTTTCGTGCCAACAAAAAATCGTTTTTTTTAATGTATCGAAGTGACCTACGATACCTTAAAATATATTTGGCGGAAATACGTTTTGGGTCTTTTCAAGTCATTTGAGCAATGTTTGTCAGCCTGGCAGGCAGAGTTCGAAGTTGGACAATGTTGGTCCACTCCTCAAGAAAAATGGGCGAAGTTGCCACGCCCATTTTGTAACCTCCCATACAAGTGATTACTTTTTGTTAGCTTTCAAAAATGAAACAAATTTATTTTGCGTTTTTATGGTTTTTTTGTGCCAGAAATAACGATTTTTTATACCCTACACCACACTGTGATACAGGGTATTATAACTTTGTGCATTTGTTTGTAGCACCCAAAAGGAGAAGAAATATACCCATCGTTTATTATACCGATCGACTTAGAATCACTTTCTGAGTTGATTTAGCTACTCGTATGTCTGTCTGTCTGTGCATGTATTCTTGTAATCAAAGTACAGGTCGCAATTATGTTCCGATCTCAACGAAACTTTACACATACTATTTTGTATGTGTAAAGTTCAGTTCAATCCCTATTGAATTTGGTTAAAATCGGTTCAGATTTACATATGTATAGCTCCCATATACATGTACCTCCGATTAGGCATACATGAATGCACTGTATAAGCAACATTTTTAAACCGATTTGATATAAAAATTGACAGAGAGAAATCTTTGATACCCTTAGAGACAATAGAAAATTTGCGGAAATCGGTTCAGATTTAGATAAGCCCCCCTATATATATGTTACCCCCGATTTGGGATGTAAGCGCTGTAGAAACTGTATTTTATATCCGATCAGTACGAAATTCGCAGAATAAGGTTTCCTATTACGTAAATGAACACTGACAAATTTGGGGGAAATCGGTGCAGATTTGGATATAGCCTACGTATATATGTTCTTCCTAATTTTGTATTAAAGCGCTATAGAAGTTGTACTTTTCTTCCGATCACTACAAAATTCTGCAGAAATATGTTTCTTAATTTAGGAACGAATATTGCTTAATTTGTTCTTCGGTCTTGTACGATTTCGGTGTCCTCCTATCTAAGAGTGTGTCCAATCCAGCAGAACTTTCGGTACATTATCTCCTTTTCTATACATTTTGTTTCGTTATTCGCAGTAATCGTTCGTTTGATATTGTGCGAGGCCACCAAATACCGAGAATGCGCCGCAGACAACGATTGATAAAAGTCTGAATGCTTCTCGTGAATGTAGCGTTCACCAACCATGTTTCACATCCATACATTAGGGCTGACTTCACACACGAATTAAAGATATTTATCTTGGTATCCAGTTCCATATTACGGGATCGCCATAATCAATTTATTTATAAAATAGCAAATGCGGACCGTGCTTTACGGATTCTACTTTCAACGTACTCTTTCGCGCCTCCTTTGCTGGTCATTATACTGCCTAGATACTCAAATTTATGTACCTCTTCCAGTTTTGTGTTATAAATGCTAGGTGGTAGGTCATTATTGCCATGTAATTTCAGCACCTTAGTGTTTTCAATATTTATTGAAGTAAAAGGCTCACTAAGCGCACCATTGTGTAAAACGCTGCATTCCGAATCTTCATACGTTTTTCGCAAAATACTGACAAATTTAGTTTATTACGATCAACATCTTCAACTCCTCCTTGGAATAAGCCTTGATGTGGCGGAAGAAGCCTCTTGACGCGATCAGAATAATATTGAAAAGATTGGGCTTTTTGACGTTTTTTCCCCATGTATATATACACGCTGAGAAAAAATCTTTTCTGTAGTATATTGTCCCAAACATATTCTGCTTCAAATACATAAATGTTTAGGGTACACTCGATATCCTATATTACACTTGGCACTCACAAATATTACTCGTATATATTTTGGAAGATGCTGTTCTAAACAAATAGTTGTTTCCATCCTAATATTTATACCCTACACCACACTGTGGTACAGGGTATTATGTCTTTGTGCATTTGTTTGTAACACCCAAAAGGAGAAGAGATAGACCCATTGTTTATTATACCGATCGACTTCTAATCACTTTCTGAGTCGATTTAGCTATGTCCGTCTGTCTCCCTGTTCGTCTGTCTGTCTGTCCGTCCGTCGGTCTGTCTGTAGATGTATTCTTGTAATCAAAGTACAGGTCGCAATTATGGTCAGATCTCAACGAAACTTTGCACATGTCTTTTTTTAGGCCCAAGGACGATCTATTGAATTTGGTTAAAATCGGTTCAGATTTACATATAGCTCGCATATATATGTACCTCCGATTTACCATATATCCACTGTATAAGCAACATTTTTGAACCGATTTGTACAAAAATTGACAGAGAGCAGTCTCGTGATACACTTAGATACAATACAAAATTTGGGGGCAATCGGTTAAGATTTAGATATAGCCCCCATATATATGTTACCCCCGATTTGACATGTAAGCGCTGTAGAAACTGTATTTTATATCCAATCAGTACGAAATTCGGCAAAAAGAGGTTTCTCATTACATGAAGGAATACTGCCAAATTCGGAGAAAATCGGTTCAGATTTAGATATAGCCCCCATATATATGTTAGCCCCGATTTGACATCCAAGCGCTGTAGAGACTGTATTTTATATCCGATCAGTGCGAAATTCGATAGAACGATGTTTTTATTTTACATGAATGAGTATTTAGGAAAAATCGATTCAGATTTACGAGTATATATATATATACGTTCCTCCTGATTTGGTTACAAAGCGCTATAGAAGTTGTACTTTACTTCCGATCATTACAAAATTCTCCAGAAAGATGTTTCTCAATTTAGGAACGAATATTGCTTAATTTAGCGATTATCGGTTCAGAATTAGATATATCCACATATATATGTTCTTACCCATTTACCAATTATTCCAAATTATTATCGCAATGACCATTATCGCATTGTTAGGGAGGTGTAGGGTATTATATAGTCGGCCCCGCCCGACTTTCTGCCTTTCCTTACTGGTTTTTATTTGGGATTATTATTTACGAAACAAATATTTATTTGCATTTAAGTATTCATAATAGCACCTTAATTTTAAGACAAGTTTTAGTTTTTAAGTAATTTAAAGTTAATTTTTTAAGAAATTTTAAATGTTCGTAAATTTTCTTTATAATTGAAATGATATATTCTTCCATTATGTCACATTGCTTGCTGAGTTGATGACAAATGATGACTTGTAATATATATACAGGGTTTTCCAACCAGAGGTGTAATTGTGAATTACCCGGTATTTCGGTAGCTGTCACTTTGGAAGCTTTTATTCTTTGACATTTGCCAAGTAGAAACTACGCCATTACTAAAAATGGAACGATACACAATTTGTTGAAAACGCGTTGAAATTATTAAAATTCGAAAAATCATGTTGACTTATGAGGCCAATTTCCACCTCGGTGGCTACGTCAACAAGCAAAATTGTCGCATCTGGGGCTCGGAAAACCCAAGAGTCCGGCGGGGTCATTGGACCTTACTTTTTCGAAAATGAGGTTGGATCAACAGTTACGGTGAATGGATTGCGCTATCGAGAGATGATTAATGATTTTTTATGGTCGGAGTTGGATGGTATTGATCTGGACAACGTTTACTTTCAACAAGACGGCGCTACATGCCACACAAGCAACGAAACCATTGCTCTGTTACGGGAAAAGTTTCCGGACCGTGTTATCTCTCGAAGAGGTCATCACAATTGGCCAACGAGATCTAGTTATTTAATACCTTGCGACTTCTTCCTTTGGGGCCACGTGAAAGATAAGGTCTACGCCAACTACCCAGCGGCGATTCAAGACCTCAAGGATAGAATTCGAGAGGCTATCGAGGACATAGGGCAGCCACTTTGCGATTTGGTTATGGAAAATTTCATGAAAAGGATATGGTCCTGTAAGCATGGTCGTGGTGGCCATTTGGCTGATGTTGTTTTTCATTATTAACGGCATACCTTCCTCTTTATTATGAAATAAACATCCGATCATTTATCTCAAAAAATTGCATTTTTCTTTGAATACCAAAATAACACCTCTTGTTAAAAAATCCTTCATTTGGAGAAAATCCTAAACAATGATTTTATTTGAATTTAAACACGAATTTTCTGTGCGAAAATTAGTTTGCAAATATATTTTGTTGTTACAATTAAATACGTTTCATTGATTTTCAAATAAAATTTATTTGCTCAGAAATATATAACACTGTGCTAGTCCAAAAATGTAACAGAAAGGTGACCCTATGCATAGACCTATTTCGGCCATGCTGAATCTATTGGCATTAGCCGTTTTTCTATGTAAGCTCTTGTTTTCGCGATATTCTACCACAAAGTTTGTTGGGAAATCAGAGAGATTACCTATCTCTTTGGTGATTTTGAACTGGAAGACTTCGGAACATATGCTTCAGTCCAAAGATCGAAATAAAGGGAACATTTGGAGAATTATTTCTCTCAAAACAGTCGTCCACGCTTCTCACCCACTTACCCCTGAAAAAGTACAATGAAATCGTAACATGTTTTAAAAACATACGTATCGTCAACATTTTTAGTAGAGATCGTTGAGAAAAATATTCCTCGCTAAAAAATACTATAAGTCCGTTCTCAACTTTTTTATGAGAATTACTCAGATTTCGAGTTATTACATAATTTGTGTATTTTTCTGGTCAAATTTAAATTTTTGTACATTATTTTTTGGTTAGTGTCAATGGAAATTTCAAAGGTAATCATTAAAACCTGCTAAATTATGAAACCTGTTAATTTTTCTTAAATATATTGTAAGGATACTCATAATAATTTTTCACGAGGAATATTTTTCTCAAAGACACCATCTAAAAATGTGGACGATTTGTACGACGTTTGACATATGGTAAGATTTGATTGCAATTTTTCAGATGTAAAGGGGTAAGAAGCGTGGACGACTATTTTGAGAGAAATAATTCTCGAACGGTTCCCTTTAGTTCGTTCTTTGGAATGAAACGTGTATTCCGTAGCCTTCCAATCTAAAATCACCTCCGAGACAACTAACCTCCATAATTTCCTTGCAAACTTGCTGGTCCAATATCGCGAAAACAAGAGCTAACCTAGGAAAACGGGTTCAGCAATGTCGAAATAGGTATATCCATAGGGTCTCATTTCTGTTACATTTTAAAGTGTTCATTTCGAGCACAGTGTAATATTTAAAAATTTGTTTTCCAAATATATTTTCTTTCTATTCAAACATATCAAAAAAAAAACATTTTACCCCGTGTACAAATATATATTAAAGGGGAACTCGCGTAAGCAAATTTGTTTAATCCGTTTTAAATACAAAGTTCAATGACAGTACGTCAAAAGTAAAGTGTAGTATAGAGACACAAAATTAAATGACAATAATTAAATTTTTTGCTTGCGGCCTTCATTGCATCCAATACATCATATACTCGTATGTATGCACTTATAAATTACATCAGTTTGATTTTCATAAATGCGTTTGTTTCATGAATGAAGTGAAATATTAATTGGTATAAATGCATAAGTGGGTTTTAAACGAAATCACCTATAGAGAAAAACATGTTAAACCATTTGTTATAATAAATATAATATTAATTTACATTCCGATTATATTAAAGCTTCTCGTTAAAAACACAATTAATAATATGTATTCCATTTAAATAACAATATTTCACAGTGGATGCTGAATATTTATATTATACAGCCATATAATTGCGCTGTAATAAATTAAACTATTAACAAAATTCTTTATGAAATTAAATATTTGTAATAACTTTTCATAGTTTTGTTTTTGACTATTGAGTTCGAGATCGTTGTTTTTGTTTTCTGTTAAACAGAAAAACAAACCTTCTTTAAAAAAGAAGAATAAGAAATGTGTGAAATGTATTAAGGGTGGTCACTGGTTGGTGGACTATATCGTTTCGGAAGCTACCAAGCAACCTCATCGGCACCTTGGACAAAATACCCTGTCAATAATTGGCACAATAATAATAATAACAGTTTACTTGATAAATACGTTGAAAATAGAAATTATTTTTTTTAACTGTACGAATTTTTAAATGCGTGTAACTTTTGTACTGCATTTTTCTGTTGTTGTGCATTCTACTAGTGGAGGACTACCCAAATATTTTTAGTTCTATGAAATTTGACTGTTTATCCCCTCACCTTAGAGAGGAGGGTATATATCATTTGCAACGAACCAAAAGTGTAAAACATCGAAGGAGTGACCTAAAACCCTAAGTATGTTCGGCGGATATCCGTTTTGGGTCATTTTAAGTCAAATGAGCAATGTCCGTCCGTCCGTTCGTCTGTCTGCTGGCTGGTGCGCAAGATAACTCTCCAAAGGAGTAACCGATTGACTTCAAATTTGGTATGTGGTTATATTTTCTTCTATATCCGGATAAATTCGAAGATGGGCCATATTGGTCCACTCCTTCTAGTACCTCCCCCACAAAGGGTTAAAATGTTGTGAAATATTGATTCTTTAATAACTGCTATACTACTTATTAGAATCTTTTGAAATTCAAAACATAGTATTAGCTTATTAGTCGCTATCAGCTCGAGAAAAATGGGCGAAGTCGCCACGTCCCTTTTGGTATCTCCCACACAAATGCACCATTTTGCACCAAAAGTTATCAGCTTATAACATTAATAACAGTGTATAAAAATACTTGAAATTTTGTACAGTATTATGCTTTTATATTGCCTACAGTCCAGGGAAAAATGTGCGTTGTTGCCACGCCCCTTTTGGTACCTCCCATACAAAGGTACCATTTTGCACCAAAAGTTAACAGCTTATAACATTAATACAAGTGAATAATAATACTTGAAATTTTGTACAGTGTAATGTTTTTATAGTGTCTATAGCCCTGTGAAAAATGGGCGTTATTGCCACGCCCCTCTTTGTACCTCCCACACAAAATGCTCAAATCATACCACAATTTAATGTCTCATAACGTTTATACCAGTGCACATAAATGCTTATAAGTCGGCACAGTGCAATGAATTTAAAGTATCTAATGTTCTGCACAAAAAAAAGTGTATCTGATAAACCCCTTCTGGTACCTCCCACAGAAATTGACAGAATAATTCGAGTAATATTCAATATTACATTACTCACAAAGTGAGGGTATACCTTAGTCGGTTTACCCGACTGAAACTTTCTTACTTGTTGTACCAAAAGTTAACAACTTTTAACTTTAATACCAGTGCATACAAATATTTGAAATTTTTTACAGTGCAATGCTTTTATAGTACCTAGAGTCCAGAGAAAAGTGACCGTAATTGGTAATGCTTTTATAGTACCTAGAGTACAGAGAAAAGTGACCGTAATTGGTACGCCCCTTTTGGTACCTCCCACACAAATGGACAATTTTACACCAAAAGTTAACAGTTTATAACTTTAATACCAGTGCATGTTAATAGGTGAAATTTTATACAGTGTAATGTTTTTTTAGAGTTCAGAGAAAAGTGACCGTTATTGGTTTGCCCCTTGTGGTACCTCTCACACAAATGGACCATTTTGTACCAAAAGTAAACAGTTTTTAACGTTAATACCTGTACATTAGGGCGGGTTGATTTTTTTTTAATCGTGTAGCAAAAACTTGAACTACATAAAATTCTCCGAAGAAACCATGTATCTAAAATAAAATCCTAATCCGCGCCTCCCGACTAGAAAATGTATATGCCCGCCTTTGCCAAAAAAAAAAATGTTAGAAAAAATTGTTTTTTCCAAAAAGAAATCGAATTTTCTGAATAAAATTGTTTAGTAAGGTAGTTCTTTTGCACTTTATATCTTTTCTACAGTCAAAATTTTTTTCATTAAAAAAAATATTCAACCAAGTAAAAAATGATTAAAAAAATGATAAAATGATTTGTCCATTTTGTGTGGGAGGTACCAAAAGGGGCGTGGCAACTTCGCTCATTTTTCACTGGATTGTAGGTACTATGAAATCATTACACTGTACAAAATTTCAAGTCTTTTTGTACAAGAAGGAGTGGGCCAATATGGCCCATATTCGAACTTAGCCGGAGATAGAAAAAAGTATTACCACATACCAAATTTGAAGTCAATCGGTTACTTCTTTCGAGAGTTATCGTGCGCACCAGCTAGCAGACAGACAGACAGACGGACGGACATTGCTCATTCGACTTAAAACGACCTAAAACGGATATCCGCCAAACATACTTAAAATCGTATGTCACTCCTTCGATGTGTTACACTTTTAGCCCGTAGCAAATGATATATACCCTCGTATCACTAAAGTGAGTTTATAATAAAACATAATACATTTCAAAACCAGTAAGGACAGGCTAAAGTCGGGCGGGGCCGACTATATAATATCCTACACCACTCTCGTAATATTGAATAACTCTGATATATAAATTTTGTAATTCATGTATAAATTGTTTACATAAATTTACTTTTGGGACATTTTATACTTAAATAATACCCTGTACCACAGTGTGGTGTAGGGTATAAAAACGATTGGATCTAAAGAGTCAAATCGGATGAAACATATATATGGGAGCTATAGCTAAATCGTTACCGATTTTCTTCAAATTCGGCAATGTTGGTTCATGGAAATCAAGAAAATCTACCATTCTAAATTTCAAAACGATTGGATGTAAAATATAGCTTCTATAGAACTAAAGGGCCAAATCGGACGAAACATATATATGGGAGCTATAGCTAAATCTTAACCGATTTTCTTCAAATTCGGTAGTGTTGGTTCATGGATCAAGAAACTCTACCATTCTAAATTTCAAAACGATTGGATGTAAAATACAGCTTTTATAGGACTAAAGGGCCAAATCGGACGAAACATAATATGGGAGCTATAGCTAAATCTTAACCGATTTTCTTCAAGTTCGCCAATGTTGGTTCATGGATCAAGAAACTCTACCATTCTAAATTTCAAAATGATTGGATGTAAAATACAGCTGCTACAGGACTATAGAGCAAAATCGGACGAAACATATATATGGGAGCTATAGCTAAATCTTAACCGATTTTCTTCAAATTCGGTAGTGTTGATTCATGGATCAAGAAACTCTACCATTCTAAATTTCAAAATGATTGGATGTAAAATACAGCTTCTACCGGACTAAAGGGCCAAATCGGACGAAACATATATATGAAAGCTATAGCTAAATCTTAACCGATTTTCTTCAAGTTCGCCAATGTTGGTTCATGGATCAAGAAACTCTACCATTCTAAATTTCAAAATGATTGGATGATTGGTAAAATACAGCTGCTACAGGACTATAGAGCAAAATCGGACGAAACATATATATGGGAGCTATAGCTTAATCTGAACCAATTTTCTTCAAATTCGGCAGTGTTGGTTCATGGATCAAGAAACTCTACCATTCTAAATTTCAAAACGATCGGATGTAAAATACAGCTTCTATAGGACTAAAGGGCCAAATCGGACGAAACATATATATGGGAGCTATAGCTAAATCTTAACCGATTTTTTTCAAATTCGGCAGTGTTGGTTCATGAATCAAGAAACTCTACCATTCTAAATTTCAAAACGATTGGATGTAAAATACAGCTTCTATAGGACTAAAGGACCAATCGGACGAAAGATATATATGGGAGCTATATCTAAATCTGAACCGATTTCAACCAAATTCAATAGCGATCTTAACAGCCGCGAAATACTCTAAACTGCAAAATTTCAGAACGATCGGAGTGAAATTGCGACCTGTAGTCGACGAACAACTTTACATGGACAGACGGACGGACGGACGGACGGACATCGCTAAATCGACTCAGCTAGTGATTCTGAGTCGATCGGTATACTTTAAGGTGGGTCTAGCTGTGTTAGGTGTTACAAACATCTGCCGTGAAACAAACTTATAATACCCTGTACCACAGTGTGGTGTAGGGTATAAAAATAAAATAATTTAAGCGAAAGAAGAGGAAAAAAAATTTCAAGTCGAGAGGCGCGGATTAGGTTTTGATTTAGACACAGGGTTTCTTCGGAGAATTTGTTTAGAATTTAATGTAGATTACGTTTTTGCTATACGATTTTTATTTTTTTTTTCATCCATACAAATCAACCCGCCCTACTGTACATACTTTAAAGTTATTAAATGCAATTTAAAGTGATGAGAATTTAAATATAACACAAAAATAAATAAATTTACTAACATTTTTTTGAGACTCAAGGTCGGTTTTTTTGAGGTAGTCGGTTTACCCGACTTAACTTTCTTACTTGTTTTTAATGTCTGTCTATATGTTGGGCTTTGGTGTGTTCTACATAAAGGGTTGTTAAATTGTAAGGGACGATGTTGAATGTGAAGCACACCTAAACGTCAAGTTTTTTTCTGCATTTCATTTGTCATTTCTCAATTTCAGACTAACTCAATTTGAACCATTGAAAGATACACAATCGAGCTACTCGTTAAAGTTATTCAGGCTTATTATGAAAATGGGCGTTCAAATCAAACTGCATATCGTGCACTTCGTGATTTTTTCGGTCAATTTAATCGTCAAAATTTGCGTACAATCGGAAAAATCGTGCAAAAATTTGAAGAGCCGTCCACCTAAACTCGTCGTCGTGCCCAACAACTGCACCTCTCACGGTCGTCGTTGATGGACATTATGCACAAAGACTTGCGTTTACACGCTTACAAGGTGCATTTGACTCAAGAACCATTCCAAACGTCGTCAATTGTCGGAATGGTGGCAAGAGATGGCAACAGTGGATGATAAATTTTCGAAGAAAATCATCTTCAGTGATGAGGCACATTTTTACCTCAGTGGATTCGTCAATAAGCAGAATTGCCGCATTTGGGCGAATGATAATCCAAGAGTGATTGTCGAAAAACCAATGCACTCACAAAGAGTGACTGTTTGGCTGGCGGCATCATCGGGTCGTATTTTTTCCAAAATGAGGCCGGTCAGGCAGTTAGTGTGAATGGTGTTCGCTATCGTGAGATGATAACGAACTTTTATGGCCCGAATTGGAAGATATGGATGTGGACAATATGTGGTTTCAACAGGACGGGTGCCACTTGCCACACACCTAACGAAACAATGTCTCTTTTGCGCAACAAATTCAATGGCCGTGTTATCTCACGTCGTGGCGATGGCAATTGGCCGCCAAGATCATGTGATTTGACACCGTTGGACTTTTTTCTTTTGGGCTATTTGAAAGAAAAGGTGGACGTCGATAAGCCAGCAACAATTCAAGAGCTAAAGGATGAGATAATTCGGCACATTAACGGCATAGAACCTCAATTATGCCTCAGCGTCATCGAAAATTTGGACCATAGGATGGAGGTGTGCCGCCGATGTCGCGGCGGCCATTTGGCCGATATTTTGTTCCATACATAATTGAACCATACCAATATTATCATAATAAAAAAATGATAATAATTTCCTAAATAATTTGTGTTTTATTCAAAATCAACATCGGCCCTTAAAATTTAACCACTTTAACCTTTATATAGTAAAACTACCATTTTAATACCCGTTGGTAGTCAAACTCCGATTAAATGGCAACTGTGAACCAGTACAATTTTACAGCACGTCCATATTCTAGTATGAAAATCCTTAGCTTTGTATTATTTTTTCTTAATTTTAATATGTCAAGTATCCATGTTTTATTTAATCATGTCTGCACCGACCATAACTCGAATACAAAACAAATTAGTCAATGGTATTTTTGTTTCTCACATTCTTTTGTTGGTTTAACCACAGCACACTGGTCCCAAATCCATTTTTTTGTGGCATAAATATGAATGAATGTATATAAAGCCCTAAAAATGTGCACACCTGTTAGTCATAAAAAACCGAACAAATGGCCAAAAATGTGGACCAATATGGCCAAGCCCAGTACCACCTCCACACAAGCTTGATGTTTGTACGCTAAGTGCTGGTTGCAAATATGGTCCAATTTGCATGAAATTTGGCATGGGTAAGTTTTTTGAACCAAGGCCCAACCATATTTAATTTGAAGAAAATCGGTTCAGATTTGGATATAGCCCTCATACATATTTTTCCCAACGATATGGACAATATGGTCTCCTTAAATATCGACACACTCAATATTTTTGGAGTAGAAATACAATACCTTTCGTTGTTTTAAACTATAAGTTATTTAATTTTTAGCATAACTGCATGAATTCCTTTTAATATTGGACAATTATAGATCCGATGGCATAGATCTGAGAAAAACTTTATATTATTAATATTAATGCGGCTATTTCGTCTAGCATGTGACCGTCTGTCTTGCTTATAAAATTTTTTCAGTGCCTCCTAAGCATTTTCCCTAATCAGAGAACAACAGAGTTCCCAACTCTGCGGAAGCAAAAATCACTACGGAAAAACTTTGCAGAAACCACTACCAACAAAGTTTAAAAAACGCCAAAAAACGCTGTGAGAATGTAACAAAATCTCCCAAAAACGCTAACACTGACAACAATTTTTAAAATATGGAGTACTTATATAACACAAACGTAACAGTATTTTTTGTTTTCAATTCTTAGGATAAAATTATTAATAAATGACAAATAACTTAGAATTGTTCTTGGTCAAATAAAATAGTATAATTTTCCTCTATCTCTTTGGGCATAATAATAATTGTGTATAAAATATTGATTTTTAAAATATTTCATTGGCATTTATTTTTAAACATATATACATTATTTGGTATTTTATACTTAGGGCCATTAACAATAAATAAATAAACTAGGGTTAATGCCTAACTACCGGTTATAGCTGTCAAATTTCATACAATTTAACTTTCGTTAGCTCTAATGCTAGTTTATTTTGTTTTGTGTTAATGGGGGTTAGAACAGTAAACATTTTGAAAGATCATTGCGATAATAATTTGGAATAATTGGTAAATGGGTAAGAACATATATATGTGGATATATCTAATTCTGAACTGATAATCGCTAAATTAAGCAATATTCGTTCCTAAATTGAGAAACATCTTTCTGGAGAATTTTGTAATGATTGGAAGTAAAGAACAACTTCTATAGAGCTTTGTAACCAAATCAGGAGAAACATATAAAGGGTGGTCCAAGTAGAGATACTTTTTCCAATAGCCCTTTTTTTGACATATCACGTATGAGTCGTGTCATGCTGTCAGGTCATTTTTGTTAAGTATTGTTTGACATTTCATCATGGAAAGACTTACGCCTGAACAACGTTTACAAATCGTTCAACTTTATTACGAAAATTCATGTTCTGTGAGGAATGTATATCGTGCACTTCGCTCAACTTATGGTCAAAATAATCGAGTCATCGAAAATGGGACTCAACGGATGGACCATCTGAGACGTAGCCGCTGCCAACATTTGATAGATATAATCTTCAAAAAATAAATGCCAAAGAATTTAAACATTCCCCATTCAATTTGAATTTTCTGTGTTTTTTCTTTAAACAAGAAAGAAAGTTCAGTCGGGTAAATCGACTAATGAATCCCCTGAGCCTCAAAAAAATATTAGTAAATTTATTTATTTTTTGTTTTATTTAAATTATTATCAATATAAATTGCATTTAATAACTTTAAAGTATGTACTGGTATTAAAGTTAGAAGCTGTTTACTTTTGGTACAAAATGGTCCATTTGTGTGGGAGGTACCAAAAGGGGCTTGCCAATTACGTCCACTTTTCTCTAGACTCTAGGTACTATAAAAGCATTGCACTGTACGAAATTTCAAGTGTTTGTAGGCACTGGTATTAATGTTAAAAGCTGTTAACTTTTGGTACAAAAAGTTCCATTTGTGTGGGAGGTACCAAAAAGGGCGGGACAATAACGCCTATTTTTCTCTGGACTCTAGGTACTATAAAAGCTATACACTGGTATTAAAGTTATAAGCTGGTAACTTTTGGTACAAAATGGTCCATTTGTGTGAGAGGTACCAAAAGGAGCGTGGCAATGATGTTAATTTTTCACCGTATTGTAGGTACTAATTAACCATTACACTGTACACAATTTCAAGTCTTTGTATGGACTGGTAATAAAGTTATAAGCTATTAAGTTTTGGCTCAAAATTGTCCATTTGTGTGGGAGGTACCAAAAGGGCGTGGCAACATCGCCCATTTTTCTCGAGGTAATAGTGACTAACAAACTAATACTATGTGTAAAATTTCAGAGGATTCGAAAACGTAGTATAGAATTTATTAATTAATCAATATTTCACTAAATGTTAACCCTTTGTGGGGGAGGTACTAGGAGTGGAGCAATATGGCCCATCTACGAACTTAGCCGGAGATAGAAGAAAATATTACCACATACCAAATTTGAAGTCAATCGGTTCCTCGGCCTATTTTCATGAATATATTGGAACAAGTAAGAAAGTTCAGTCGGGTAAACCGAATTACGAAACCCCTCACCTTGAGTCCCAAAAAAAATTAGTAAATTTATTTATTTTTTTGTTTTAACTAAATGATTATCAATTTAAATTTGCTTTTAATAACATTAAGGTATTTACTGGTATAAAAGTTAAACAGCTTTTATCTTTTGCTACAAAATGGTACCAAAAGGAGCGTGCCAATAACGGCCACTTTTATCTGGATTCTAGCTACTATAAAAGCATTTCACTGCACAAGATTTCAAGTATTAATATGAACTGGTATTAAAGATATAAGTTGGCAGCTTTTGGTACAAAAAGGTCCATTTGTGTGGGAGGTACCAAAAGGAGCGTGTCAATAATGCCCACTTTTATCTGGACTCTAGGTACTATAAAAACAACACACTGTACAAAATGTCAAGTATTTGTATGCGCTGGTATTAAAGTTAAAAGCTGCTAACTTTTGGTGCAAAATGGTCCATTTGTGGGGGAGGTACTAGAAGGAGTGGACCAATATGTTCCATCTTCGAACTTAGCGGGAGATAGAGAAAAATATTACCGCATATCAAATTTGAAGTCAATCGGTTACTCCCTTCGAGAGTCTTAGGTCACTCCTTGTGTTACACTTTTGGCTCGTAGCAAGTGATATACCCTCCTCTTTAAGATGAGGGTATAAAAATACCTATTTTGAAAAATCCAGGGGCCTAAAATTGATTTTTGACCAATGGTTTCTTGGGCAATGTTTCTTGAAAATACCCTTAGAACATACATACAGGGTTGCCCATATTCGACGGACCCATGTTTTTTTAAAAAAAATCAAAGAAAAAAATAAAAATTTGGCGGTTGGCAATCTTAATCATTTAATTTGTTCCAAGTAGATTTGTTTACATCAATTTTTGAATATGATATCTCTCAAATGGCCGCCTCTGGCGTTGATGGCGTATTGTGCCCTTTTTGCAGCATTTTCCATCGTTTTCGCCAACATTTCGGCCGGAATAGCGGCTATTTCTTCACGAATGTTGTCCTTGAGCTCTTCTACGGTCCTTGGCTTGTTAACGTAAACCTTTGACTTCAAATATCCCCACAAGAAGAAGTCAGGCGGCGTCAAATCGGGCGAACGCGGTGGCCAGTCCAAATCACCACTTTTCGACATCAAACGGCCCGGAAACAAATTCTTCAGAAAATCGATTGTTATGCGACTTGTGTGCGGTGGAGCGCCGTCTTGTTGAAACCAGAACTGCCTCATACGCTTTCGACGAATAATTGGCATCACAAAATTGGTCATCATGTCGCGATAACGCTCCTGGTTGATGGTAACAGCATGGCCATTTTCGTTTTGGAAGAAAAACGGCCCAATGACCGTTTTCGCACTAACGCCGCACCAAACTGTGACTTTTTCGTCATGAAGAGGCAATTCTTGAATCTCCTGAGGATTTTCAGTGACGTAAATACGGCAATTTTGCTTATTTACGGTCCCATTCAATGTGAAATGGGCTTCATCGGACATGATAATTTTGTTCCAAAATTGCTCGTCATCATCGGCCATTTCGATGACTCGTTGGGCCCATTCCAATCGACGAGGCTTGTCCGCAGGCAACAATCTTTGCGTCAATTGAATTTTGTACGGGAACAAATGCAAATCAACGGGAATAATCCGTTGTAAAGTGGACCGAGCCATACCCAACTGCTGAGAACCGCTTTTTTTGGATGTTCTTGGGGACCTCTCAACACTGGCTCGTACGGCAGCGATATTCTCGGACGATCGCCTTGGTCGACTTTTATTTGGCCTTTATAGAGCCTCACCAGTCGAAAATTTTTCGTATAAACGCTTAATGGTGTTCTTAGAAGGCGCACTTCTCACATTTTTTAATATTTTAAAAGCACGTTGAGTTTCACAATTGACTTCTTCTGTTGAATGTAAATTTCAACTATTTCAGAGCGCTCGCGTGGCGTGTATTGTTCCATGGTAAAAATCTGCTTGGACTGACGCTTCAAACGCGGTATGTCATTAAGCGATCTGACATCTCTGTCAAAAGTTATGGCGTTGCCAGATGGGTCCGTCGAATATGGGCAACCCTGTATATCACTGCGTTTTTGGCTTTTGATCACCCTAACTCCAATCCATGATTGAAAGTGCAATATATGGAAAACCACTGCACAAATTGCTTTCAGATTTGTCATTTGAAGGCAATATTAAACGTTCAACAAAAAATTACCGATATTGGAGGTCCCGCCATTATTATTGAAAACAAAACATCTGGAAACCCTGGTCACGAATTGGCTTGAGATTTGGCATTAATGCATTTAAACTGCCGTAGTAATATTAGTGAAGGATAATATTTGCCTAACTAAGTATATATGTATGTACTGTAAGACAATGCATATTTTGAAAAAGTGATTTTTCCATACAATAAGGGCGATTGAGATACAAAATTGGTCAATGTGGTTACAGTTCTTATTTGTGGTTAACGAGATTCATATACGATATAAATAAGTGATATGTTCCTATTTCACTAATCTAAAATTTGGGGCAACGACGTAAACAGCGTCCAGCTAGTACTATATATGTATTAGGGCGGGTCGATTTAAAAATCGCCCATTGCTCAGTGAAAATCGTATTCTAGGGATCAAAATAAGAAACTTTGCCGAAGGAACCCCTTTGCCCCTACCCAAAAGTTCGACCCAAATTCCGGGACATCAGAATTCGTTTTAGAGGTATGGTTCCTTCGGCAAAGTTTCTTATTTTGATCCCTAGAATATGATTTTAACTGAGCAATGGCGACTTTTTTTGCCTCCCCACAAATCGACCCGGCCTAATATGTATATATATATATATTTAAACCTAACGACATAAAACACAAATTATTGGTCAGAATATTATAATTTGGAAAGAATATGTTTATTCCGGCTCTGAAAAGTGTACGGTATCATATAGTCGGCTCCGCCTGACTTTAGCCTTGCCCGAGTCTTTGTTATAAATTTATAATTAGTTTATTCTATTTCAGTTGTTATGCAGAATATGTGCTTTATTGCCATCGTAAACATTAGCAGCATACTCGCATACATATTATGCGTTTATTGTAAAAAGTTGGTAATTAATGGTCGTTGCGGTTGAAAGAAGATACTCATGCCAAAGGATTTGTGTTTTAAACTTATTTATTTATATATTTTGCAAGTAGTTAACTCCAGTTATTTGCTAATAGTTTGATTTATTAAAACGAAATTATATGTACGAGTAAACGGAACATATATGAATAATTGGATTTTTTTAAAGAGAAGGTTTAATTTGTTCGGAATGTTAATTAATACTATATTTATATTTCAAATGGTTTACCATATTTTTTACTATGTATAACTGACTTCGTTTAAAAGTCGCTTATGTATTTATATCAATTAATATGGTTCATTGTTAATATCATTGAATCAGAAATGAGACAATCGCATATTTGAAAATCTAACTTATTTATTTACGCACTTAAATACCTATTGAGGCAATATATATACATATGAGTCATTCCATACTTCGATTGCTTTGAAGCTTTGTGTGTGTATTCTTTTCTTAAAAATAACTTATACGTAGTTCAAGAATTTTTTTTTAAGAATTATAAGCAATTTGAAGTCATTATCTAAAAGGTGTGTTCATTCTGTCGCTATTATCTCCTGAAATACGTGACGGATTTTAATGTGCTATACGTTGTTTTAAAGGTAATTTCAACTACTTTCGATAATAGGAATAGGAGCAACAAACTATAATAGTTTTTAATGCTTTTTCTTTATATTCTTGACTCATGTCATGGATTTTAGTGAAACTTGGTATAATGGTTAAGGTGTGTACAGACGATTGCCAGATCGGCAAACGTTATCAACCCTGTTAAATTGTTGCAAATGTACGGGAATTGACAGGTTGTTAGGCAAATGTTAATTGACTGTTCAGACGATTGCAAGAAAACCTTCAAATTTCATATATTTTGTTAATATTTATATGCAGGATTGCCAATTAAAATATTTTATAGACAGTGTTGCCAATAAAAAGTTTTTCTGGCAATGGCGCCGTTGTCACATGCATAAACTTCGCACATCAACAAATCTGCAAATTATCTCACAATGACTTTTCTGCCAACGTTGCGAGACAAAAATTGTTTGTTCACACGGTTGTACGTTCACAGGGTTGCATTTTTCCGCCATTTTTCGGACAATGTTGTCCGATCAGGCAATCGTCTAAACATACCTTTATTCTAAGTGTTCTCAATAACACATGCCCATTATTTGAAAAAAATAAATTAACAAATTTATTTTAAAATTTTCAAAATTGTGAATTTTGAGGAATACTGTGTTTATTAAAAAAATTATATCATTTTATCGGTAAAAGTAATTATTTGCGCTCTTAATGAAAAATAGAAAACAAATTTAAAAAGAGCACGTCTTTTAAGAAATGTTATGAAAAAAGTAAAATTTTTCTACTTTGTGCAAAGTTCGTCCTTGCGCGACCTTTTAAGAAATTATTTAAGATTTGTTTCCTTTTGGTACATAGCTGTTGGCGCCATGACTGTGTGCAACTCAAAAGTGATTAATGGTAATTTTGTGTCTTTCAATCTGGCCTATTGAGCATTTTAGAAAATTATTTCTCGAGAAAGATAAAAGGCCATCGCGGGAAAAAATAAAAATTAATTTTAATACTTTTTTTTTTAAAAAATTAGAAAAACATTATTTTTAAATTTTTCTTCTATTACTCGTTGAGAGTGCAAATAATTACTAACATTTTGAAAATAAACCCATATCGATAGCTTTTACCGATAATAAGGTACATATATTTTTTTTAATAAACACAGTATTCCTCAAAAAAAATTTTTTTTCAAGATATTTCGCATCTGTTTTTGACTACACTAGTATAACCATTATTCCAAGTTTCACTAAAATCCGTGACACGAGCCAAAAATTCTGTAATCACCTAACATGGATATTTTTTTAAATAATGTCGTGATCTTTAATGTCTTTTTTATAAATTTTTTTTTATCAAAATACCTTTTTCATAATTTCTGTGATTTTTTTTTTAGTTTGTTAATATAACAATAAGAACAATAACAAGTAAATGTGTTAAGTTCGGCCATGTCGAATGTTATATACCCTCCACCATGGATAGCATGTGACCTCACAAAATAACTCAAACCTAAAGAAAATAACACCGAAAAACACCTAAAATACAGTAGGAATCACAAAAATTTAGATGCTTTATATGGGAGCTATATCTAAATATGGACCGATATTGCCCATTTGCAATCCCAAACAACCTTCAACTATAAGAAGGATATGTAGCAAATTTGATCAACCTAGCTCTATTATTGCGAACTGTAGCGTGATTACCACAGACGGACGGACGGACAGACGGACGTGGCTAAATCGTCTTAGAATTTTACGACGATTAAGAATATATATACTTTATGGGGTCTCAGATCAATATTTAGAGGTATTACAAACGGAGTGACAAAATGAATATACCCCCCCATCCTATGGTGGAGGGTATACAAATTATTAGTTTTGCTAAATTATTTGCAAAAACGCAACATTAGGTCACGATTAGGCAAATGGGCGCACAGTGGGATGGCTGCATACATTTTTGTGCAAAAATTATAAGGAGTGGTACTAGATCACTAAAAGTTGGCACCGAGTAGTATATTGTTTTAATTAAGAAAAAAATGGTATTTCATCAAAATCGGCCACGCCCACCCCCATACAATCCAAATCGATTTTTTCTCATGAAATGTTTCGTATCCAAGCAAAATTCTTCCAATTTGGTACATACACTTCTCACAATAAAAAAATATGCAAATCAAGTTTCATAAAAATCGGCGAAGCCCAATGCCCAAAGCCCACCGCCCCCTCACACACACTCCAATTGTTTTTTTCTCATAAAGATTTTCCTATCCAAGCAAAAGTGTTCAAATTTGGTACAAACACTTCATAGAATAAACAAAATATAATATTTAAGTGACTTCAGCAAAGTTTTTCTATGAAAAGCCTTATTTTATACGAAAACAAATCATGGATTTCTATACCATGCACCACACTGTGGTACAGGGTATTATAACTTTGTGCATTTGTTTATAATACCCAAAAGCAGAAGAAATGTACCCATCGTTTTTTGTACCGATCGACTTAGAATCACTTTCTGAGTTGATTTAGCTGTCTGTCCGTCTGTCTGTGCATTATTTTAATCAAAGTACAGGTCGCAATTATGCTCCGATCTTGACGAAACATTATACATATTTTTTTTTGCCCAAAGAAGACCCTAGTGAATTTCGTTAAAATCGGTTCAGATTTACATAGAGCTCCCACATATATATATATTTTTATACCTTTTATTTATTATTATGCATTCTGTTAGTATAACAATAAGCAAAGAACCAATGTACTATGCAATTCCTCTATGAAATACAATAATATAATACTTAATCAATTACTGCTTAAGAGTTTAATTAAGGGCTTGTATTTGAATATAAACGTTAGTGTGTAACTGGCAAATCAAGTATGTGTAAACGTTTAAGTCTACGAACTTCATTACTATCATCCAAGAGAGATATAGCTAATAAATTCGGATGGTTGCTAAGTCTTTCAAGGTAACGGGTGCTATAGAGATTTATTTCTTCACGAATCGTATTCATCTTCAGATCTTTGTGAATTGATTTATTGCTAACATACCAAGGCGCATTTGTAATAAATCTCAATGTTTTGAATTGATATCATAATTTCAATGTTGGAGTTATTTGCTGTACCCCACAGCTGTATCCCGTAAGACCAAACAGGTTTTAATATAGCTTTGTATAACATCAGCTTGTTTTCTAGATTTAACTCTGATTTCGGTCCTAATAACCAATACATTTTGGATGTCTTCATCTTCAGATGAGTTCTTTAGTCAGTTCATAATAGTACCAAAAAAATCAATATTATTAATATTAATTAATATTCAAGGATTAAGGATATGTTCTATATTTTTCCTCCTTCCATCAAAATTAGATAAATATTTAAAGAGGTAGCAGAGCAATATAAAATAGGGGTAGCAGAGCTTTCCATTGGTATTAATATCTTCAAAATATGTAAAGCGGTTAAGAAGATGTGGCTAATTTAACAAATAGTAATTTTGAGAAAAATCCTTGAGATAGGTAACTTAAGAGCTCTGTACTACAAAAACTACAACGAATTTTTAAAAACTAAAAACGACAAAGAATTCCCGCACACTATTCGAATCATTGTGCTGAATTTTGAAAATTGTGAAAATTTAAAGGGGTAATTTTTTAATTGGTCGAACTGCTTTGGAATTACCCACATATAATACCCTGAATAACAGTGTGGTTTAGGTTATACACATATCGGTGGAGTTGTTTAAATAAAATAGTACTAATAATAAATTACAAATGTAAATAACAACATAACGCAATTTTTATTTGTTACTCACATATTTTAAATGTCCTTCACTTACAAATTCATTTTCTAGATGATTCTGATAATCGGCAGTCCCTTTTAAATGTTCTTTGCACTCCATTCAAACTTTAGCAAAAACTTGTGAAAATTGTACCATTGGCGACTAATTGGTCTTCACGGCACGTTCCAAGATTTTCTTAACGCACAATACCAATCCTACTTTAGCATAAATAATGCTCCGAGCAAAGCAAGCAGCAAATCAGTTTACATAATATTTACTGAAACACTGAATAATAAAACGTGTCAAAATGTCAAGGTAATGAATGTTCAAGTACAGCAGCCATTTCGGAATCTGCTCCGTCGACTTGACATTGTAATGTTTGTCCTCCGTTATGATGAATTCATTGCGTTGTTTTCCCAGCGCCAAATGGCCTGCAGTCAAAAAGGCATTGTTACTGCCTCATCGTCACCGATGAAATGTTGAAGGTCTTCTCTTAGGATGTTGCGCGGCAAATACCCATACCATCTTTACATTGAATACATTTAAGGTTGAAAACATTATGTTGAATTGTAAAATTGTGGAACAGTTTAATTTTGTATTCCTAATAATATTGTAAAACAAAGCCACGAAAAAAATTTTGGGTGAGTCCTTTAAATTTTGTATTCGTTTTTTCATAAATTTACTGATATTTCTTTCAAAAAAGGATTAATAGGAACCTATTACGAAAATTTCAGTCGAGTATGCAATACAATATGGAATTGCAGACGTCGTGTGGAAGCTGCCAAAACTGCTCACGAACGGCTGAACCGATTTTTGCAAAGTTTACTTCGTTTTAAAGAGGGCACAATGCGCCATTTTTCATAACTAAATTTTTTACGAAAGTTTTTTTGAAAAAACCTTTTAGAAAAAATTTCTCCCCCTCGATTTTCTTCAAATTTTCACAGAATATTCGTCGCACTCTCACAAATCCAGAACAATTTGGAAGACTCAATATTTGTAAAAGTTTGGACGAAATACTAAGACTAGTCTGAAGATTTTCGTCTGTTTTTTTCAAAACACTGCACAGTGGTACGAATTCAAAAAGGGGAAATAATTCGACCGTTTCTTAACAAAACAACCGATTGCGACAAAAGCTGGCATGGTATATGAAGAGGTGTTAGAGAAGTTACGTTTTATATTTGGGGTGACAGGGGTGGCCTCAATGTTGGCCACATCGGGTGAAGAAAATGTTCAAGCTCGTGTGACTCGTGTTTCTCTTCCGATTTATAACATATTTTTTGTGTGTGTTCTACTAACTGAGGTCTACAAAAAAACTTTTTACACCTAAGAATTATCTCGAATAGTTACCGAGATATCTGCAATTGAAACCTAAGAATTATCTCGAATAGTTACCGAGATATCTGCAATTGAAAATTGAATTTTCATTTTTTCCTTTACCGTGTGCTAGTATTTTGTAAATATCGGAGCACAATATGCGCCGATTTCATCCGTATCAACATACCTAAATTGGCAATAAAATGTCCTATATTACATACCTTTATACTTTTTTCCTAAAAAAATTTACAAAAATCGGATTATTTTTTTTGAAAATAACTTCATGGTACTTTTGTACTATTGGGTATATTGGACCAATTTTTTTCGTCATATAGGAAATTTTTTACTGTTCTGGATTTGTAAGAGTGCGTCGAATAATCTGTGAAAATTTGTAGAAAATCGACGGGGGAGCAACTTTTTCTACAAAGGTTTTTGCAAAAAAAAAACTTTCGTAAAATATTTTTTTAAAAATTTAAAAAATTTGCTAAAAATGGCGCATTGTGTCCTCTTTAAAACAAAGTAAACTTTGCAAAAATCGGTTCAGCCGTTCGAGAGCAATTACAAATTTCGTAAAACACAAAAACTCTATTTTTTTTAATTTTTTAAATTACTAAAATTATTTAAAAAAAAATTTAAAAAAAAATTATATCGAAAAAAATTATATTACCTATTTGTAATGCTTATAAACATGTTAACCAAAAATAAACTACATAGGTCGATATTAAATATTCTGACCCAAATATCATTTGCTACGGAAAAAAGCATAACACATCGTAGGAGTGACCTAAGACCCCATGTAATGGACGAATTTAACACGACATTTTTGGTACCTCCCACACAAATGGACCATTTTGCACCAAAATTTAACAGATTATACATTTAATGTCAGTTCATACAAATACTTGAACATTTGTATCGTGTAATGCTATTATAGTACCTATAGTCCAGTGAAAAGTGGGCGTTATTGGCACGCCCCTTTGGTACCTGCTATACAAATGGACCATTCTGCACCAAAAGTTAACAGCTTATAACTTTAAAGGCGGCATCGTTAGTGTTTTTTTCTTTTGATTATAACCAATGGTACTTAAAAGTATAGCTTTCGAAGTATATTTTGTAAAATGTTCATGAAGAAATTTTAATAAATATATCAACTACAGTAATTATTCGGAAGCGTCACGAAAAAATGTAGAAATTCGATGCCCCTCATAACACTATGCCAGATCACACGAAGTCAAACAAATAAATTTATTACGTTATCCCCAGGTAACGCTGTCGAAATTTAAAATGTTAAATTTTTGGCAATATTTGAAGTGAAAACCACAATTTTTTCGAGAAACTATCTACTAATTGGTTATTGTAAAATAAAAAATATTTGCATTACACGTTAATTAAGTACATAAATAGTGTTCAAAATTTCAAAAGGATCGATAATGTAGGTTTTGGGTTATGAAGGCCACCGACTTTGAAAGCATGTGTTGGGTGAACCCGCTTTTAAGTTTTTTTTCTGATGCACTTAGACAAGTATTAGTTACTTAAACTGCTGTATCTCAGTCAGTTTTGCTCTGATTCATATCAAATTTTCACACAGCATCCTTGAACAACTCAAAACAAAATATTCAATGAACACATAAGAAATTTCAGTCTGTTAAACCGACTAATGTATACCCTCACTTTGTGAGCAATGTAGATATGCACTGGTATATTATAAACTATTTAATTTTGGTATGTCTAGGATTTTGTATGGAAGGTACTAAAACGGGTGTGGTGATAACTACGGTGACCATTAGTTCCAATAGAAAATAGTGTTCAAATTTTTGTGATTTGCTTTAATTTTATTTGAAACAATATAAAACTCTTGTTAAACAGTAGAATTAAATGAAATACTAGAAAATAGTTGCATCTTCTAAGTCGAAATACCCAAAAATTTAACTTATCTCCAATTTTCAAACTTCAAAAACTACTTACAAAAGGGCAAAAAAATGCTGCACTTTTAACAGAAGTGAAATCACCATTATTTAAAAAAATTGAAATTTTTTATTGTTTAAGGCTCTTCTCACTTGTGTATACCATAAAACTAGAGACCTTTCTGTATTGCAAGAAAATACGAATTATTGAGAGGAGCAAAATGTATAAAATTCTTATAAATTCACGCGAAAGTGAACAACAGTAAATATATGTGAAGACAAATAATGTACAAAAGGGGACATTTGGAAAAAAATTTACAAATAGTGTACAAGAAAAAAAAATAGAGAACAAGAGTCTAAAATAGTGTACTGTTTACTATTATGGTGTACGGATGTTCACAGGAGTGACAACTCCCATTTTTAACAGGACTGTATACATATTAAAAATTTTACACTGTACAAAATTTTTGAGAATTTATATGCATTTGTATTCATGATATAAGCTGTTAACTTTTTGCACAAAATTGTAAGTTTGTGTGCGAAGTACCAAAAGGGGCGTGAAAGTAACGCCCATTTTTCGACAGACTGTATGTGCTATGAAAACATTACAGTGAACAAAGTAGTATTTGGGTAAAAATAAAACAAGTGTGTCAACATTTTTTGAAAGGTCAAGATTTTTTTGAAATTTGTTATTAATCTGGTTGAGAATTTGAAAAAAATAAAACAATTTAAACCGTTTTGCAAAATTTTGATTTTTTCGCGAGATATGACCTATTGAATTTTTCCGAGTGTGTTTAGAAAACTCCAATTTTCTCCGGAAATATTGAACGGATTCGACTGAAATTTTTGCACGTCGGTCCGAAACATTTCCTAAAATCTAAATATATCATAAACTTTAATTACCAACTGACCATATGAAAAATATTGCAAAATATTTTTTGCATATGCGAATAATTTCACTTTCTGGAGCAGTAATTTGAAATATTTTATATTTAGAATGCGTCCTATATTGACGTCCACCAGAATCAGAAAAAACATTTTGGTAGATCGCGCTTTGTAAAAATTTACAGCAATTTTACGGACACTACCTTTTTGCAATTATTTTTGGTTCATTATTACAGGACCTCAAGGACCTTACCAATTTTGTCCAAATGTACACAATAGCTGAATCCATTAGTTCTGAGTCCAAAAACGCATTAATTTTTTTTTCGGCGGATCAAGTTCTCAGCATCGCGAGCTTCCAAACTGTGGATATATAATTTGCAATATCTCCGCCAATTCCTAATCAATCTGTACAAAATCAACGATAAAAGAGACGTGAGAAAATTCACTATCATATCTTGTTTCCTAATATATGTTTTCTTAACCCATTAAGAGCCAACTTTTTTACTTTTTGTGTTAAATGCAATGATTTTGGAAAATGCGTTATGGACTGGACTGTTCGTGTGGTGGAGGTATAAATTGGCGATTCTATTAATACAGACAACACCTTAAGCTTTATTTCAAGGTATAAATCTTTAAAACCACTATAAAATTTAGCATATTGCCTCTAAAGCTTTTGTCATACATTGAAACTAAAATTATGTTAAAAATTCTAAAGTCAATTCTGTATTATTTCATTACGAAATAATAAAGTTATGTATGGGTTACAATAAAATAGTAATATTTTATGTTCTTATGGGAAACATTGGTCATATAATACATTGAAATAAAGCTTAAGGTGTTGTTTATATTAATAGAATCGCCAATTTATACTTCCACCGCACGAACAGTCCAGTCCATAACGCATTTTCCAAAATCATTGCATTTAACACAAAAAGTAAAAAAAGTGGCTCTTAATGGGTTAAGAAAACATATATTAGGAAACAAGATATGATAGTGACTTTTCTCACGTCTCTTTTATCGTTGATTTTGTACAGATTGATTAGGAATTGGCGGAGATATTGCAAATTATATATCCACAGTTTGGAAGCTCGCGATGCTGAGAACTTGATCCGCCGAAAAAAAATTAATGCGTTTTTGGACTCAGAACTAATGGATTCAGCTATTGTGTACATTTGGACAAAATTGGTAAGGTCCTTGAAGACCTGTAATAATGAACCAAAAATATTTGCAAAAAGGTAGTGTACGTGAAATTGCTGTAAATTTTTACAAAGCGCGATCTACCAAAATGTTTTTTCTGATTCTGGTGGACGTCAATATAGGACGCATTCTAAATATAAAATATTTCAAATTACTGCTCCAGAAAGTGAAATTATTCGCATATGCAAAAAATATTTTGCAATATTTTTCATATGTTCAGTTGGTAATTAAAGTTTATGATATATTTAGATTTTAGGAAATGTTTCGGACCGACGTGCAAAAATTTCAGTCGAATCCGTTCAATATTTCCGGAGAAAATTGCAGTTTTCTAAACACACTCGAAAAAATTTAATTGGTCATATCTCGCGAAAAAATCAAAATTTAGCAAAACGGTTCAAATTGTTTTATTTTTTTCAAATTCTCAACCAGATTAATACCAAATTTCAAAAAAATCTTGACCTTCCAAAAAATTTTGACACACTTGTTTTATTTTTACCCATTTGTGCTCATATGTATGTACTATTATTAATGTTTTAAATTGTTACCTTTTCGTACAACATGGTACCTTTGTGTGGGAGGTACCAAAAGGGGAATGAAAAAACGACAATTTTTTTACTGGATTGTAGTTGCTATAAAACCAATACACTGTCCAAAACTTCAAGTCTTTTTATGCACTGGTTTTAAAATTATAAGCTGTTAATTGTTGGTACAAAACAGTCCATTTGTGTGGGATGTATCAAAAGGGGCGTCCCAATTACCGTCACTAGTCACTGGATACTAGTTTCTATAAAAGCATTGCACTGTGCAATATGTCAACTATTTTCATGTATTGTTATTAAAGCTATAAGCTGTTAACTTTTGGTACAAAATGGTCTGTTTGTGTGGGAGGTACCAAAAAGGGAGCGACAACTTCGCCTATTTTGCTCGAGGTGATAGTGACTAATAAACTATCTATCTGGTGATAGTGACTAATAAACTAACTATCTATATGTAGAGTTCCAGAAGATTAAACTAAGTAGTATGGAAGTTATTTAATTATCAATATTTCACTAAATCTTAACGCTGTGAGAGGGAGGTACTAGATAGAGTGGATCAACATGGCCAATCTTCGAACATAACAGGAGATCGAAAAAAATATTACCACATACCAAATTTAAATTCAATCGGTTAATCCTATCGAGGTCGTTGCTGTTCAGTCGAAGTGAACGGACGTGTTTAGCACAGAGCGGATAGTTAAAATCTATTACGCAGAACCTATTACGCAATCGCAAAAAAAAAAATCTGTACAAAGTCTGGAAGGCCTACACCGTAGTATCTATTACGGGCTAATACAGAAAAAAAATTTATAAATTCGTTGACGGGGATGCCTTCGCGTTCCTATGGAGCGGGGTTCCCCACTCGTACTACTGCCCGTCCGTTGGTCTTGGCCAAAGCCGACCACACCAAACATGGTGAAAATTTCCCCCCAGTACTCACCTGTTGCACGGTGCGGGGAAAACGTCATGTCCGACCGTCAAAATGGAAGCACAATGAGCACCGGATAGCACTCAGAGTTTTGACGAAGTTGGAGGCTGTTGAGGTTTCCGCTCTTACCGAAAAACAAAAATAGTCACTTACCTGGGCTAAAGGCGTCATAGATGCTTCTAAGGCCAATCAGTCGGCTGAAAGAGACACAAATTCAGCTGTGTTAACGGCTAATAAAGTTAAAAGAATCAGATCACCTGATGAACCCCTGCCTTCGAAAAAGGCAAGAGGCCCTAATGTCACCATCAACAGGACACTCACCAAGCCTTCAATAAAGTGGCGAAGGAGAGTTAGTGATGGCCGTTATATACAGAAGTAGTGAGGATGGATCCATCCTCAAGGACAAATGGAGCCATGTGCAATCTGCCATTATGGCTCATTACCTCGATGTCCGTAGAGAAATGCATTGGCATTAGGGGAGAGTAAAGCTATTATATTTCGGTGATGTCAGATCACTAGACCTGTATAAGGCTGCTCTGAGTCAAGCGGGTGGAAGTGCAGAAGTACCCACGCCCATTATTTCTGGTGACTCCAACTCTAACAGAAGATCTGTAACGTCCTACTCTGAGGACGAAAGCTCTACTTCTGACACAGAGGGGCTGAGGGGAGTCTCCGGACTCCTTGGCGCATCTGGCGGGGACACGCTTCTGGATGATACGGACGAAGAGTTCGATAACACCCTTGACGGGGTGGATGTTAATCTGTCAGTTACCAATGACGGTAAGAATTCTACAGATTAACCTCCATCAAGCTAAAGCAGCCTCAGCGGCTCTATTGCTGCGCCTGTCCACAGGTGCAGTAGACATCGTCCTGATACAGGAGCCCTACGCAGTGAGAGGAAGGGTGTGCGGTATCAGGACACCAACTTTAAACTGCTTGTGGCCAACTGTGAAGGCACTCCAAGAACCTGCATTTTGGCCAGGAAAGATCTAAGTATCTTTCTCCTGCCTAATTTAAGTGGTAAAGACCAAACATCTGCTAGTCTGGAGATCGGTAATCGCATATATTGGGTGGTCTCCAGTTACTTGCCTTATGAAGCTGTAGTACCGACTGCTCTATTCAGGGAAGTAGTAGAAGAAGCAACGTCTGACGAGGTCGAGCTGATTATTGGCGCAGACACAAACGCTCATCATACTATCTGGGGTAGTACGGATATAAACAATAGGGGTGGTTCGCTTCTTGACTTTACTCTAACTACCAACCTAAGTATTTGTAACATCTATATATATATGTAAAGAAGAATGTGTGTTTGTTTGTTTGTTTGTACCGTATAGGCGTCTAAACGGCTGGACCGATCTTCTTGAAATTTTCACAGAATGTACATGTGTGGGGGGTGGTGAAAATAGGGTACTTGAATTTTCGATGTACCAAGTGGGCGTGGGCCCGCCCATATAAACAAAATTTTCAAATTGATATTTCTTGCACAATTTTTTAACTAGAGTGCTGTAATGTTGTACATATGTATCTGGTCTACGTGATTGGTCCAAAAATGGGCGGGATCGGACCAATGGGCGTGGCACCGCCCATATAAGCCAAATTTTAAAAATGTGATTTCTTGCACAATTTGTTAGTGAGACAGCTGGAATTTTGTGTATATGTATATCGTGGTAGTCTTCGGCCAAAAATTGACGGGATTGGCCCAAAGGGCGTGGCCCCGCCCATATAAACCAAATTTTGAAATTGACATATCTTGCACAATTTTTTAGCGAGAAGGCTGTAATTTTGTGCATACGTATCTGGTAGCAGTGTTCGTGATAGGTCCAAAAATGGGCGGGATTGAACCAAGGGGTGTGGCCCCCAAATTTTGAAATTGAGATATCTTGCACAATTTGTTAGCGAGAAGACTGTAATTTTATGTATATGGTTATTTAATAGCCTCACTTAGATGGTTTGAAAATCTTAAATCTATCATAAAAAATATTTTAATTCCTCCCATTCGTGTGAAATTCAACCAAATTCTTAATACTCCTCGAACTGCCATCGAATTTGCCGCAGTTTAAACACAATAAGTCTTTATTAAATATTAAAGAATGTTATGTTATGTGATAATGTTGTTTCCAGTACTCCCTACCTACAAATATTTGCTTGTTCATATTCAACGAAATAAACTGGAGCATTTTATGAACATTTTCGTACTTTTCACAGGTAAACAATTTACCCCATTCTAAACCTGGTGTGACAAAATATCTGCATAACAGAGTAATTGGAAATACCAAGAACATTTGCTCTTCTTTGTGTACTTCATATAAGTATTTATGAGCAAAGAATTTAATAATTTAAAACTAAAATTTTCAATAAGTGCAAAAATGTGATCACGTCATGCTATCTGCAAATTCAAAGCTAATGAAGTTCTTCATAGCGTAATGCAGAATTATGCAGGCGGCACGAAATAACTCCCACGGCAAAGAATGAAATAAGTAAAAAAAATTTAACAAACAAATATGGGAGTTATTTTATATAAAACTATCTGTTCTCGGTGCGCTTCGCTGCACTCAAATTTCATATCAGTAAAATAGAACCATGTGATGTGAGAATAAGATGAGCCCAAATATAACTTTAGAGAAATAGGAAACAGATCTATTATTGCTACAATTGCAAACATTGAAGAAAAAACTACTTTCTCCAAGTACCAAATATCATGACTGATTCAATAGTTCTGCAATAGTTCGTACCACTGCCACTGATCTGCACAGGGAAAATCGCAGTTTTTGATATGTTTGAATTGGAATAAAATATATTTGGGACAAACATTTTTGAATCTATATCTATCTATATATATAAAAGAGAGTGTCTGTTTGTGGGTTTGTTTGTGGGTTTGTTTGTATGTTTGTTTGTTCCGTATAGACGTCTAAACGGCTGGACCGATCTTCTTGAAATTTACACATAATGTACATGTGTGGGGTACTTGAATTTTCGATATATCAAGTGGGCGTGGACCCGCCCATATGGGTAAAATTTTGGTATTGCGAACAATTTTTAACTAGAGTGCTGAAATTTTGTGTGTACACGCAAAGAAAAAATTCGTTTCTGCGAAACGAAATATTAGACAACTACAATTCTCGTTTACGACAACTGAAATTTCTTTTGATCAGAACAAGTTTCTGTCACAACAAACGAAATTTCAGTTGTCGTAAACGAGAATTGTAGTTGTCTAATATTTCGTTTCGCAGAAACGAATTTTTTCTTTGCGTGTATGCATTTAGTGTCAGATTATGTGAATTTTCAAAAAATGGGCGGAATCGGACCAATGGACGTGGCCCCGCCCACATAGACCAAATTTTGAAATTGAAATATTTTCCACAATTCATTAGCGTGAGTTCTGCAAGTTTGTGTATATGTATCTGGTGACAGTCTGCGTGATTGGTCCAAAAATGGGCGGGATCGGCTCAATGGGCGTAGCACCGCCCATATAAGCCAAATTTTAAAAAATGTGATATCTTGCACAATTTGTTACCGAGAAACCTGGAAATCTGGCCACGTCCATATAAGCAAAATTTTGAAATTGAAATAACGTGCACAATTTATTATCGAGAGTGCTGCAGTTTTGGACATATGTATCTGATGACAGTCTACGCGATTCGCCCAAAAATTGGCGGGATCAGACCAATGGACGTGGCCCCGCCTATATAAGCCAAATTTTGAAATTGAGACACATATCTTGCACAATTTTTAGCGAGTGTGATGTCTGGTGGTAGTCTACGTTATTGGTCCAAAAAGGGTCGGGATCGGATCAATGGCCGTGGCCCTGCCCATATAAACTAAATTTTGAAATTGAGATGTCTTACACAATTGTTTAGCGATAGTTCTGTAATTTTGTGCATCTCACGCAGTCTACGCGATTACACAAAAAAGGGCGGCACCTCCCATAGGAGCCTAATTTGTTTAAGTGAGCGCTGCAGTTTTGGGTATATGTATCTGATGACAGTCTACGTGATTCGACCAAAAATAGGCGGGATCAGACCAATGGACGTTGCCCCGCCTATGCGAGTATAAGCCAAATTTTGAAATTAAGAGTCATATCTTTCACAATTTTTTATCGAGAGTGCTGTAATTTTTTGCATATCGATCTGGTGATAGTCTACGTGAATGGCCCAAAAGGGTTGGGATCGGACTGGGCGTGGCCCCACCCTTATAAGCAAATTTCTGAAATTGAAATACCTTGAACAATTTGTTAGCGAGAGTGTTGTAATTTTGTAAATATGCATTTGATGGCAGTCTACGTAATTGGTTAAAAAATTGACGGAATCGGAAATTTGAAGTCTGGGACAACGAAGTGGACCGGGTCCATCTAGTATTTATATAAATGTTAACCCTATATACCAAAATATGTAGAGATACCAAAATATGAAGAGATTTAAACAAGTTTTTATTGATATTGATTGATTGATATTGATATTGAGAACAATTTTTAGCTAGAGTGCTGAAATTTTGTGTGTATGCATTTAGTGGCAGGTTATGTGAATTTTCCAAAAATGGGCGGAATCGGACCAAAGGGCGTGGCCACGCCCATATAAGCCAAATTTTGAAATTTAGATATTTTGCACAATTTGTGCGCGAGTGCTGGAATTTTGTGTATATGTATATGGTGGCAGTCTACGTGATTGGTCCAAAAATGGCCGGGATCGACCCAATGGGCGTGCCCCGGCCACATAGACCAAATTTTGAAATTTTGAAATCTTGCACAATTTATTAGCGAGAGTGATGAAATTTTGTACATATGTATCTGGTGGCAGTCTTCGTGATTTTTCCAAAAATGGCAGGGATGGGACCAGTGGGCGTGGCCCCGCCCATATAAGCCAAATTTGGAAATTGAAATATCTTCCACAGTTTGTTAGCGAGAGAGGTGGAATTTTGTGTATATGTATATGGTGGCAGTCTACGTGATTGGTCAAAAAATGGGCGGGATCTGACCAATAGTCGTGGCCCCGCCCATATAAGCCAAATTTTGAAATTGATATATCATGCACAATTTGTTAGCAAGAGTGCTGTAATGTGGTACATATATATCTGGTGACAGTCCACGTGATTGGTCCAAAAATTGGCGGGATCGGACCAATGGGCGTTGCACCGCCCATATAAGCCAAATTTTAAAAATGTGATATCTTGCACAATTTGTTAGCGAGACACCTGGATTTTGTCCGTTGGCGATCTACGTAATTGGTCCAAAAATTGGCCGTTTTGGACCAATAGGCGTGGCCCATATAAGCCAAATTTTGAAATTGAGATATATTGAACAATTTGTTACCGAGAGTGCTGTTATTTCGTGTATATACGAGTATATCTGGTGGTAGTCTACGTGATTGGTCCAAAAATGAGCGGCATCGAACCAATGGGCGTGCCCACGTCCATATAAGCCAAATTTTGAAATTGAAATATCTTGCACAATTTATTATCGAGAGTGCTGCAGTTTTGGGCATATGTATCTGATGACAGTCTACGCGATTCGCCAAAAAATGGGGGGATCAGACCAATGGACGTGGCTCCGCCTATATAAGCCAAATTTTGAAATTGAGACAGATATTTTGTACAATTTTTAGAGAGAGTGATGTCTGGTGGTAGTCTACGTTATTGGTCCGAAAAGGTTCGGGATCAGATCAAAAAAAGGACCGATATAAACAAAAAATGTATCTGGCGGCAGTCTACGTGATTGGTCAGGAAAAAGGGAGGGATCAGACTAATTGGCGTGGCCCCGTCCATATAAGCCAAATTTTGAAATTGAAATATCTTACACAATTTATTGCTGCAGTTTTAGGTATATGTCTCTGATGACAGTCTACGTGATTCGCCCAAAAATGGGCGGTATCAAACCAATGGACGTGGCACCGCCTATATATGCCAAATTTTGAAATTGGAGCTCATATCTTACACAATTTTTTAGCGAGAGTGCTGTAATTTTTTGCATATGGATCTGGTGATAGTCAACGTGAATGGTCCAAAAAGGGTTGGTATCGGACCAATGGGCGTGGCCCCACCCTTATACGCAAATTTCAATGGGTGTCCTTATAAGCAAATTTCTGAAATTGAAATACCTTGAACAATTTGTTAGCGAGAGTGTTGTAATTTTGTAAATATGCATCTGATGGCAGTCTACGTAATTGGTTAAAAAATGGATGGAATCGGAAATCTGAAGCCTGGGCAACGAAGTGGACCGGGTCCAGCTAGTGTATATATAAAGAAGAATTTTTGTTTGTTTGTTGGTTTGTTTGTACCGTATAGGGGTCTAAACGGCTGGACCGATCTTCCTGAAATTTTCACAGAATGTACATGTGTGGGGGGTGGTGAAAATAGGGTACTTGAATTTTCGATGTACCAAGTAGGCATGGCCCCGCCCATATAATCAAAATTTTCAAATTGATATTTCTTGCACAATTTTTTAACTAGAGTGCTGTAATTTTGTACACATGTATCTGGTGGCAGTCTACGTGATTGGTGCACCGTCCATATAAGCCAAATATTAAAAATGTGATTTCTTGCACAATTTGTTAGTGAGACAGCTGGAATTTTGTGTATATGTATATGGTGGTAGTCTTCGCCCAAAAATTTACGGGATTGGCCCAATGGGCGAAACCAAATTTTGGCCCCTATAAACCAAATTTTGAAATTGACATATCTTGCACAATTTGTTAGCGAGAGTGCTGTAATTTTGTGCATATGTACATATCTGGTGGTAGTTTACGTAATTGGTCCAAAAATGGGCGGTATGGGACCAATGGGCGTGGCCCCGTCCATATAAGCTAAATTTTGAAATTGAGATATCTTGCACAATTTGTTAGCGGCAGTGCTGTAATTTTGTGCATATGTTTCTGGTGGTAGTCTACGTCATTTTTTTTTTAAATGGGCGGAATCGGACCAAAGGGCGTGGCCCGCCCATATAAGCCAAATTTTGAAACTAAGATATCTTACACAATTTGTTAGCGAGAGTGCTGTAACTTTGTGCATATGTGTCTGGTGGTAGTCTACGTAATTAGTCCAAAAATTTACGGGATCGGATTAATGGGCGTGGCCCCGCCCATACAAGACAAATTTTGAAATTGACATATCTTTCATAATTTGTTAGCGAGAGTGCTATAATTTCGCATATGTATCTGGTGGTAGTCTACGGGATTGGTCCAAAAATGGGCGGAAACGGACCAATGGGCGTGGCACCGCCCATATAAGCCAAATTTTGTAATTTAGATAATTTTCACAATATGTTAGAGAGAGTGTTGCAATTCTACGTATATATATCTGGTGGTAGTCTAAGATCAAAATATTTCCTCGCACTAGAAAGGCAAATATTGTCCACGTGACAACCTAACCTAAACCTAATTCTTTCGAGAGTTATCGTGCGCAGCAGCCAGCGGACGGACGGACAGTGGTCATTCGACTAAAAATTACTCCTTCGATGTGTTACACTTTTGGCCCGTTGCAAATGATATATACCATCTTACCACTAAAGTGACTGTATGTAAAATATGCATACACCTCTTAATACCAATGCATAGAAGTACTTGAAATTGTGTACAGTATAATGCTTTTATAGAGTTCTTTCTTTTACCATTTGACTTATTGAAGGGCATGGTAAGTGTTCGGTTGATGGAGACATTATGGCCTTTTGACGTTTTGGTATTTTGTGTGGCAAGTTAAACAAGGGGTAGGAAGTTTCAGCATTTATAGAATTTTGGTATTTTGTGTGGCAAGTTAAACAAGGTGTAGGAAGTTTCAGCATTTATAGAATTCTATAGCCATTACAAAATCATCCTTAGATACCTGAGTTTAAGATGTTGAGTTTATTAGTATAGATGATCTGTGGATGGCACAAGGAGGGGAGGAGAAATTGCAACTAAAATTTAGTTTAATAATGGGCGGGATCAGACTAAAGGGCGTGGCCCCGCCCATGTAAGACACATTTTGAAATAGAGATGTCTTGCGCAGTTTGTTAGCGAGAGTGCTGTTATTTCATGTATATGTATTTGGTGGCAGGATTCGTGATTGGTTCAAAAATGGACGGGATCGAAAATCTCAATCTGGGGCAACGAAGTGGACCGGGCCCAGCTAGTAGTTAATAAACCGACCTTTACAATTAAAGACAGACAAGAAGTACTAGACGTAACGTTTTCTACTGAGCGGCTGTCAGACAAAATTATTGGGTGGAATATACTGGACGACCACTCATTCTCAGATCACCATTATAATGAGTTCAAACTCGCTGAAAAAGCGCCTGAACCTGCCGTCCACAGAAAGGTGAGAAAGACAAAGTGGCACCTGTATGAGAAGAATTTCAAGAAAGTCCTCAACTCCAAACTTCTGTTCAAACCGAATGACAAAGCCGGTCTGGTTAATCTGGTCGAGCATGCCTATAAAGAGCAACTCAAGATCTATAAGAAGGATCTTAGAAAGGAGCAAAGACGCTCTTGGTATACCTTCTGTGGCGAAGTGGAAAAGGTCTCCGACGCCGCAAGGCTGAGGGAAATACTATTAGCTTCACCCTGTACAGTGGGTTACTTGCAGGATGAGGCAAATAATTGGACCAAACATAGCGAGCAGTCGCACAATGTACTGCTCGACACACATTTGACTGAGAGATCCAGAATAAGCTGGGCTAATATAGCTTTGAGCCTTTCAAGTCCCTGGACCAGACGGCATAACTCCAGCAGAAATGCAGAAAATGTTGAAGTACATTATCCCCTGGCTGGAGAAAATTTATGTAGCCAGTATCAGGCTTTCATACATCCCGAATCGATGGAGGGATACCTGTCGGTGAACCAACATGCTTACAATAAGGGGAAGTCTACAGAATCAGCCCTGCACGAACTTGTGAGCACTATCGAATCGTCCCTGCATTTCAAGGAATTCACCATGGTGGCATTTCTTGACATAGAAGGGGCTTTTAACAACATTCACCCAGATGCAGTAATTGCGGCACTGTCACATCTAAAAGTTAACTCTGGTTTGATTAGACTAATTCAAAGTCTGCTCAACAGACGACTTATAACAGCATGTCTTGGGTCCACAACTCTAACAAGGTTTGTAAACAGAGGGACCCCATAAGGAGGAGTACTGTCTCCACTAATTTGGAACCTAGCGGTGAATGAAATCCTGCTACATCAAAAACGATGTGGCAGCAATGTCGTGGCATATGCGGACGACGTCGCAGTGAGTGGAAAATTCGAATACGTCCTCCGAGACATTCTACAGCTGGCTCTGAACAAATTGGCTAGATGAGCCAGAAGCAGCGGTTTGGTTGTAAACCCAAACAAGACAGAATTGGTTCTCTTTACTAGAATGAATAAAGTCCCACATGTGAACCCTCCACCTCGGATAAATGGAACAGATCTAGTCTTTTCTGAAAGTGCAAAATTTTAAGAAATAATTCTAGATAGAAAACTGTTATTTAGACTTAACGTATTGGAACGCGTAAGGAAGGCCAACGTCGCCTTATTTTCCTGCAAAAAGGCTGTAGGGTCGCGGTGGGGCCTCTCCTAAAATCGTCCACTGGATATATATAGCAGTAGTTCGTCCTATACTGCTATACGGCATTGTGGTATTGTGGACGGCAACGACAACCTAACCATCACCAACGTACTAACCAAGGTTCAGAGAACAGCCTGCTTGAGCATAAGCGGAGCCTTAAGGACTGCAGCGACCGAGTCTCTACAAGCCCTACCATATACTGCCGATTAATATTGTGGCGAGAGAAGTTGCAACCAAAGCGGCAATAAGATTAAACTGCCTATCAATGTGGATGTACAAAGACTACGGTCACATGAGGATACCAAAGTGTAGTGCTCTTAACCGACCGAGTGGATTATATACCAACTGTGTACACCTTCGAGAGAAATTACATCACTTTGATTCCCGCCAGAGATGAATGGGTTGGAAGAATACCAGGTAATAGAAACCATCTCCACTTTTGCACGGATGGTTCGAAGCTTGATAAAAAGTTTGGATTTGGAGTACACTGTGCAGAGCTTAGTTTGGATATAGCTCACAGACTACCAGAATTCTCGAAGAATTTGCATATACATATTGGTGCGCCACTATCCACGTGCAAGCTTTGGCTTAGGCAATCAGGCAGTCCAACGAAAGATGGACAGAAATCGGCACCTGCAGGGTAGCTAGACAAATCTGGCCAAGGTATGCCCTGAGAAGATCAAAATATTTCCTCGCACTAGAAAGGCAAATATTGTCCACGTGACAACCTAACCTAAACCTAATTCTTTCGAGAGTTATCGTGCGCAGCAGCCAGCATATGGACGGACGGACATTGGTCATTCGACTAAAAATTACTCCTTCGATGTGTTACACTTTTGGCCCGTTGCAAATGATATATACCATCTTACCACTAAAGTGACTGTATGTAAAATATGCATACACCTCTTAATACCAATGCATAGAAGTACTTGAAATTGTGTACAGTATAATGCTTTTATAGAGTTCTTTCTTTTACCATTTGACTTATTGAAGGGCATGGTAAGTGTTCGGTTGATGGAGACATTATGGCCTTTTGACGTTTTGGTATTTTGTGTGGCAAGTTAAACAAGGGGTAGGAAGTTTCAGCATTTATAGAATTTTGGTATTTTGTGTGGCAAGTTAAACAAGGGGTAGGAAGTTTCAGCATTTATAGAATTCTATAGCCATTACAAAATCATCCTTAGATACCTGAGTTTAAGATGTTGAGTTTATTCGTATAGATGATCTGTGGATGGCACAAGGAGGGGAGGAGAAATTGCAACTAAAAAATGTTTATTTGTGTCCGAGACCTACAAATTTTTTTTGTATAAATTGAGGCATTCCAGTTTTTTTTTAAATTTCCATTTTCATGGAAAATTTCTTTAGTATTTTTTTATATACGAGTATTTTGTGAAGTATAGCACGATAAAGCCGATATACCACTTAAATTAAAGGAAATTATCAGGGCTAGAAATGCTGGATACATCACTTCCACGTAGAGAAAGAAGTTTAGTAACCGTCGTTAAAACAATTAGAAAAATATTGATTTTTTCTCAAAAGAATAGTTTTTTGCTGCCACGCAAAAAAAATTAAAATATAGAAAAAAAATCACAAAAAATTTGTTTGTTCCATTTTTTTGCCTATTTCCAAAAATTCTATTGATTGATTGATTCTAAAGGATCAATTTGTATGGGAGGTAACAAAAGGGGCGTGGTAATGTATGGACTGTAATTTAAGTTATAAACCCTTAACTTTTTGTGTATGGAAGGTACCAAAAGGGGCATTGCAACTTCGCACCTTTTTTCAAGATGATAGCGACCACCAAACTAATACTATGTGAGCAATTGTGAAAGATTCTGAGTAGTATTATAGAATTTATGAGATAATCAATATTTCACTAAATTTTGACCCTTTGTGGGGCGGTACTCGAAGGAGTGGACCAACATAGTCCATCTTTGACTTTGTCTGAGATAGAAAAAATATTGACACATACCAAAATTGAAGTCAATCGGTTAGTACTGTCGAAAGTTATCGTGCGCACCAACCAGACAGGCAGACGGACAGGCTGCGGACATTGCTAAAATAACTTAAAATGGCACAAATCGGATTTCCGCCAATTATTCTTAGGGTCTCTTAGGTCACTCCATCGATGTGTTACACGTTTGGCCCGCAGCATCTGATATATACCCTTGTACACAATAGTTGGGGTATAAAAACCCAATTATGTTGATATTTTCTTATTTCTACCAAAAGTGCTATAATTTCTACATTTGTCCATAGATTTTCTTCAAATAGTTAAGGACACAATATTACACCAGAAAATGTTATGCACATCCCTTCGTCAAAAATTTTGTTGCACAGTGTTTTTGTTAATTTGTTTGTGAGATATCGAGATAGATTGTATGCATGTCAATCGATTTAAAATGCCTCAAATTGAATTTCTTTCACAAATACTAAGACCACATTTCGTGGAAGAATATCTATCACATTTCCAAATATAAACCCTTTGCGATGGTGGTTCTATATAAACAATTGATTCCCATTGATCCCATATACATAAATCACCTTTAACTGAAATTTCCTATTCAGAGATGTAGCGGTCTTCTTTGAAATGAGCACTAAATGTATTCTGACTCGAGCCAATGAATGATGAATTAATAAATATTAAGATTATCCGAATGTCTCCTTGTTTTATGTCACTCATATAAATTGACATAATTTATTTTTTTTCCTCTCCAACAAAAAAACGGCCGTAACAAATTTGGATTTGTCTTTTTTATTCTTCGCTTGATAAAGCTGAGCAGTGATAAAATTTTAATTATGTAATTATTACTTCATTCCATTATGACTACCACAAGGCCACGTAAAAATTACATTAAAAGAAAATAATTGTATAAGTAATGAACACAAAAGAATAAAAAATCTTCTGAGCTTTCCAAATTTAAATATTATTGCCGCCGTCTACGTGTCGGGGTGAATGTTGCTGTAATAAGTACCAGATATTTTGGTTTAATATTGCATTAGAACATTAAAGATGTAATAATGCTTTCAGAATTTTTAAGATATGTATGTATGTATAAACCATCATTATTATAGATTACATAGCGTGGGTATCTTTAAGGTTTGAATCATACACAATGCAACGAAAAATTGTGGTATATAGGACTATGTCGCAAAAATATAAATCGGACACATTTTTAGTTGGCGTCTTTGACATCAATATTCCTCTTAAAAAAAAAAAAAAATACTATAGAGAAAGGAACTGAACTGCTCACCCCATAGTACCTTTGTAGTTTCTTCCACTGTTTCGCTGACTCACATAATGTTGTGAGCCATCAGTGCCCAGTGCTTTAACTTCTCCTTCGTAGCATAGATACGTTTCGAATAGATACTTGTACTTCTCTGGCTTTTGATGCCAAGCCGTTTCCACGGGATACTTAATCAATCTGATTTCCAGTAAACATCGTGGGCAAGCATTCTGAAAGCCATTGAATTTAGCAGGGTCGGAAAAATGTACTTCACTTGGTCACCTTTCTGTTACAGTTTTAAAACGACCATTTCGACCACAGTGTAATTAATATATCAAAAAATATATACATACATAATGGTTGAGGGAAATCCATGGGAAAATAGCCAAGGAATCAATATTTTTAAAATTGGCCTAAGCATTTTTTGCACAGATATTTTACACACAGTCCTAGTAGTTTAACATTTAAAAATTGTTTTTATGGTGTTGGAATATTCAGCCATTTTTTAAACAAACAACCGTTTGTGTCATATCTTGGAAAGCCGAAGTATTACAAAATGTATGGTTGAAATTGTTCCACTATGTTATACAGGGACGGAGCTTCAAAGCTGGCCACCTCTGGTGAACAACATGTTTAGGTGCGTGTAACTTTCGTCTGATTAATACAATTATTGATGTATTCTACTAATCGAGGCTAGAGAAGAATTTTTACATCTAAGAGTTATCTCGTACAGTTGCCGAGATATCTGCTACTGAAAATTAAATTTTAAATTTTTTCGCCGACTATGTCCTAGTATTTTGTGAATATCGGAGCAGATATACACAGATTTATTTCACATGAACTTTTCTGAATTGACAACAAAATTTGCTCTGACATTGACAACAAAATTATTGCCAATTATTGCGGTATCACCAAGTCTGAATTAGTTGTTGGTCAAAAGCTGATGACACCTTTTTCGAGGGGCCCACTAATTTTCAGAAACTTTGGAGGCCCATAAAAAAAACCAAACCGAGTATAGGGCTATACTACCCTTTGATAGTAGAATCGAACCTATACTGTCATGTCCGTGTATTTTTTCACTGTTGCACAGTGTTATAAAATGTTCGATAGGGCAAATTATATAAATACGATATTTATAACAAAAATCGTATGTGTTCTCCTTTATTTTCATGTACCACGTACCAGGGACGTAACGAATATTCGCATTCGCATATGCGAACGCGAATTATTCGCATCATTTAAACATTCGCATTCGCAAAAACCATCTTTGGATTATTCGCTTTCGCAAAAATATATTTCAGTTTTCGCTTCCATTTGTTAAAAGTGTTAAAACTCCTTATTCCCTTCACACAATTTGAAGATATTAATACCAAGGAAAATCTCTGCCACTTCTCTTCAAAACAGTTGAAAAAATATGTTTGTCCTTGTGGTAACAGGAGGTAAAAATATGGAAAACATTCTTAATACTTGATTTGTTGGTACTAAAGGGTCAAACTTTTATTCGCTTTCGCAAAATGTATAATTTACTATTCGCATTCGCAAGAAATATATTTCAATATTCGCTTTTGCTAAAGTTACTTTCGTTACATCCCTACCATGTATGTATTAATATTAATTAAAAATGCATCCCCCCACATCCCATTATGTACTCGTATTTCCTAAGTGAGAACAAACTCCATATTTGCCATTCTCTTATCATTATAATGCCCTTGTCGTATGTTTTTTTCTGTAAAACTCAAAGCAATAAAAACATGTCGTTTAAAAAATGTTTCCTAAGAACTCAAATAAAAGAATAACATTGGGAGAGTAACAATAAACACGCATTTATTATGCCACAAGTACAAACCAAAAGTTTAGACAAACATTTATTTTCGCAGCCAACTTGCTTTTGTTACACCAACATATACAATTTTACATGTGTTAAGAAATCTCAAGACAATTATTTAGATAATGTGAAAAATCGGTTTGAAAACTTTCACAAAGAAATATGTTTCAGATGAATAAAACGAGAAGCATTGCAAGGGTGTGGGTTTGTAGTGATATTTTAGACATGCGTGTGCATGTTTATCCCTATGTCATATGAATAGCCAGGACCTTTACAGACATAAACAATAACATTTCGTAGATCTTAGGTTAGTTAAGAACAAGTAAGAAAGATCCAATTGGGTTAAGTGACAAAATAATCTCTTTAATTTTAGAGAAATTTGTATAATATGGAAATTGATGTTTCGTATTGGAGATAACAGACGGTTATCTCACGGTAATCATTTTTTTCTGACTATAGCAATTGTCGGAAATTTCAGAATTTTAAATTTGTCTATATGCAGAAAAGGAAAGCGGATACCATTTTACATTGAAATATAGGTACAATGTAATGTGTTTATATGGCTTTCAGAGCGCAGTGCCTTTCCTTTTCCAATACACCACAAAATCACCTCTTTCGAAAGGAAAAGTTCTGATCGAAAAAGCTGAACAATTTGACTATGTAAGCATTCAAACAAAAAAAAAATTGCTTATAAACGCCCGAAACCTGCTACAATCTAGCCAAATATAAGTACTACGAGTAGTACTTATATTCCCGGCGTTACCCGGGCTATTTTTCGTACGCTTGAAGATTTTCTAATAAAAACTCCGATTAAAAGACAACATCAAAAAGTACAATTTTGAAGTTGATCCAAATCCTAAATAAAAAATTAATTTTGTATTATCTCATATTTTAAGTTAGTTGTATAGCGTGATCCATTTCAAGGTTCCCTAATTCTAGTAATATGATTCTAGTAATATGACGTCTACAGGGCTTGCTTATTTTCTTAAAACTTGTAAGCAGATCACCAATATTTACGCAGACCATAACAAATTGGTTTAATATTCACGATAAGTCTAATTGAAAGTCTAGCAAACTCCTGAAAATAATACCAGACGATCTCAAATACTCAAATGGTATAAACATTTTTTTGATCGCAAACTAGAAATAAGCACTTGTGAATGTTTCTAGCCAGCACCTCGTATAGGGTTTTAGCTATTAATCCGGTGCCGTGACATAACTCCCAACGGACATAACGCCCAAAACGATGTTGGGAGTTACATGTCTACATGTCTATCTTGAGAAATATAGAGTTTTAATAATTGCTTGTATTCACTGCTTGGGGCCACAGAAAAAGTCGCATCCATCATATTGTGACGATCAAGTCGCATCCATCATATAGTGGCGATTATTAGGATCAATATTCCTTTAGATTCATTTGGTGATGGATGGTGAGAAAAAAATGTGTAGGAAATATCTTCTTCGATATTGTTTGATAAAATTTTTCCGTGCTGTTACTTTGGCACTTCAAAAATATGTCATAAATGAGTAATTATACCCTACACCACACAGTGGTACAGGGTATTATAAGTTTGTTTCACGGCAGATGTTTGTAACACCTGAAAATAACACAGCTAGACCCACCTTAAAGTATACCGATCGACTCAGAATCACTTGCTGGGTCGATTTAACGATGTCCGTCCGTCTGTCCATGTAAAGTTGTTCGTCGACTACAGGTCGCAATTTCACTCCGATCGTTCTGAAAATTTGCAGTTTAGAGTATTTCGCGGCTGTTAAGATCGCTATTGAATTTGGTTGAAATCGGTTCAGATTTAGATATAGCTCCCATATATATCTTTCGTCCGATTTGGCCCTTTAGTCCTATAGAAGCTGTATTTTACATCCAATCGTTTTGAAATTTAGAATGGTAGAGTTTCTTGATCCATGAATCAACATTGCCGAATTTGAAGAAAATCGGTTAAGATTTAGCTATAGCTCCCATATATATGTTTCGTCCGATTTGGCCCTTTAGTCCTATAAAAGCTGTATTTTACATCCAATCGTTTTGAAATTTAGAATGGTAGAGTTTCTTGATCCCTGAACCAACACTACCGAATTTTAAGAAAATCGGTTAAGATTTAGCTATAGCTCCCATATATATGTTTCGTCCGATTTGGCCCTTTAGTTCTATAGAAGCTATATTTTACATCCAATCGTTTTGAAATTTAGAATGGTAGAGTTTCTTGATTCATGAACCAACACTGCCGAATTAGAAGAAAATCGGTAAAGATTTAGCTATAGCTCCCTTATATATGTTTCATCCGATTTGGCCCTTTAGTCCTATAAAAGCTGTATTTTACATCCAATCGTTTTGAAATTTAGAATGGTAGAGTTTCTTGATCCCTGAACCAACACTACCGAATTTTAAGAAAATCGGTTAAGATTTAGCTATAGCTCCCATATATATGTTTCGTCCGATTTGGCCCTTTAGTTCTATAGAAGCTATATTTTACATCCAATCGTTTTGAAATTTAGAATGGTAGAGTTTCTTGATTCATGAACCAACACTGCCGAATTAGAAGAAAATCGGTAAAGATTTAGCTATAGCTCCCTTATATATGTTTCATCCGATTTGGCTCTTTAGATCCAATCGTTTTTATACCCTACACCACACTGTGGTACAGGGTATTATTTAAGTATAAAATGTCCCAAAAGTAAATTTATGTAAACAATTTATACATAAATTACAAAATTTATATATCAGAGTTATTCAATATTACGAGAGTGGTGTAGGGTATTATATAGTCGGCCCCGCCCGACTTTAGCCTTTCCTTACTGGTTTTTAAATAAATTTATTACGTTGCATTTTATTAAAAAAAAACAATTGAGCGGCATTTTCATCACTTTGGGTGTTAAGACCGCGGTTAGTTAAGGACATCAGTCCCAATATACATTGGGTGTTATGTCCGCGTTTTTTTTGGGTGTTATGTCCGAGAACGCTCCGCGGACATTACGCCCCACAAAGTTTAGGAATTATGTCCGAGTATACTGAAGGACATAAGTCCCAAAATCGTTTTGGGCGTTATGTCCTTAGGAGTATTACTTTGGTCTTAACTTTTCAAATTTCGTTAATCAGAGTAGGATATTATCCCTGCAACCCTCTTAACTTAGTGTGTGCAAACTTTCTGCATATACCTCTCAGAGCTCGAAATATCGTATAACGCTTCGCGCAAAATCAAATGGTTTATGTACTATTGCATATTTCATACAATGTCTACGTTCCATGTTTTGAAATCAAACGAAATACAAACCGACGGCATCGAACTGTGGATTTCGCATTTCCTTGAAGATCAGTATATATAAGTACACATTAATTTATTGTAGATTATTAGCTCATGAGTGACAAAAGCTTAGTTGTCGAAGAGGCCACCAAACGCGTGGCGTAGAAGTAATGCTAATATGCTATGTATGTTCAAAATTTCGATATAATCTGTTTAGTCATGATAATAGAAATAATATCACATAATTCAAAACCTTTCCACGTGCATACATATTGACCACATTCAACATTTTTGTGTTTGTGGTTCTTGTGTTTCCCTTGACCTCAGGCCGGACGAGGCATTCCTTAAATAAAGAATTTTGAAATGCAGAGAAAGAATGAAAATTGTTTAGAAATTGTTTAAACCGACCACAATCTTAGAATTCCAATTAGTTTTTCCCCTCTATTCATATTACGACATATTATTTTATCTTTGACGTACAAAATATTAAATATGTCGATAGCACGAGAACTGAACACGGGCCAAAAAAAGAATATGTATAGTCCGTGGGTTATACCGGCTTTTCCAATATGGACATAACAGTTTCGTATCTTTATGTCAACGCACCCTCAAACCTGTTTCATCATGGTAAAGTTCACTTAAACCAAATATGCGTTATTGGACAGCAACAAACCCACATGTGCTTCAAGAGACACAATTGCATATGCAAAAAATTACTGTGTGGTGTGGTTTTTATGCCGGAGGTGTGATCGGGTAGGGTCGTAATTTTCCGTCGATGAAAACAATCGTCATGTTACCGTCAATGGAGAGCGCTATCGTGCCATGTTAGAAAATTATTTTTGGCCAGAATTGGATGAGCTTGACATCGCCGATATGTTGTTCAACAAGACGGTGTTTCTAGCCACACAGCACGCGTTACTGAAAGGCAACATCGGTGAACGTGTTATCTCGAGCAATGGTCGAATGGCCACCTCGTTCATGCGATTTAACGCCATTGATTTCTTTTATGGGGCCACATCAAGTCTCTGGTCTATGCCAACAAGCCAACAACTTTAGACGAGCTCAGAGACAACATCCAACCCGTAATTGACAACGTTTCGGTCGAAATTTGTGCAGGATTAGTGGAAAATTGGGTCCAAAGACTAGATCGGTGTAGACGGGCTCGTGGTGGTCATATTATCAAAATCGAATTTCATTCTTAAAATGTAACATCTACACTACACCTGAAATAAATTTGAAACTCTATATCTTAAATATTTTGTGTTTTAATGCGAGTAATATATAAAATTGTTATGTCATTAATGGAAAACCCTTTACAACACTTGAGTTAGGTTAGGGTGGCAGCTAGTTATGCCACAATAGACCGGTTATGCCAGCTCACATGTAAGTACCTAGTGTTGCCACCGGCTGAGGAGTCACTTCCTTGAAAGGCCGACCCCAGTAAATCTAGACGTCGTCTACTTAATCCGGGACAGTAAAAAATCAAGTGTTAGATGCTCTACACTTTTTCCTCATCACCATAGCTCCTGCAAATGTCACTGGATCCAATACCCAACCTTTTAGCGTGTTCGCCGATAAGTATGTATTCCGTCAGAAATGAAACTAATGTAGACAGTGTTTTCCTCTGGAGTGCGAGGAAATACTTTGACCTTCTCAAGTCATATCTTGGCCAGATTTGTTTTTGCACCCTACTTTCTGTGGATCTTTCGTTTGACTGTCTGATCGCCTCTTAACAAAGCCAAAGCTTGCGTGTGGACAGTGGAGCACCAATAAATGCAAATTCTTCGAGAATTTGTAAGGTCCAATTGTTACCCTCATCCTGCAGGTTACCCACTGTACAGGGTGAAGCGGATAGTATCTTCCTCAGCCTTGTGGCACCTTTGCGCCTTCCTAAGCTTCTTATATATCTTGAGTTGGTATTTATAGGCATCCCAATTAATAGCGAAAAGCAAAAAGCTTGTTACGGGTCTTTTTCTTAGGCGTTAGCTCCGAAGTCCACAATTAAGGTTAAATTTTGACATTGTACCTTCTTCTTGGACAGGCTTCTTCAAGGGAACTATTGAATGCAGTAGAGATATATATTACCAGATTATTCAGACCAACCTTGTTATTCGTTTTAAAGTGGAGGACTTTTTTCCTCACGTTCGTTTGGGCGGCAGGTTTAGGTAACTTTTCAGAGATTTTGTATATAGAATTGTATATAAAGGGTTTTCCAACAAGAGGTGTTATTTTGAATAACCCGGTGTTTCGGTAGCTGTCACTTTTGAAGCTTTTATTCCTCGACATTTGACAAGCAGAAACTACGCCATTACTAAAAATAGAACGATACACGATCATCGAACGATACAAAACGATCAAAAAACGATCGAACAAAAAAACGATATGAACGATACAAAATCATCTTGACTGATGAGGCCCATTTTCACCTCGGCGGCTACGTCAACAAGCAAAATTGTCACTATAAGCCGCACGGCTTATGGTCCGGCGCGGTCATTGGACTTTACTTTTTCGAAAATGAGGTTGGATCAACAGTTACCGTGAATGGATTGCGCTATCGAGAGATGATTAATGATTTTGTATGGTCGGAGTTGGATGGTAATGATCTGGACAACGTTTACTTTCAACAAGACGGCGCTACGTGCCACACAAGCAACGAAACCATTGCTCTGTTACGGTTAAGGTTTCCGGACCGTGTTATCTCTCGAAGAGGTGATCACAATTGGCCACCGAGATCTTGTGATTTAACACCTTGCGACTTCTTCCTTTGGGGCCACGTGATAGATAAGGTCTACGCCAACAGCCCAGCATCGATTCAAGACCTCAAAGATGGAATTCATGAGGCTATCGAGGACATAGGGCAGCCTTTTTGCTATTTGGTTATGGAAAATTTCATGAAAAGGATATGGTCCTGTAGGCGTGGTCGTGGTCATTTGCCATTTGGCTGATGTTGTTTTTTATTATTAACGGCATACCATCCACTTTATTATGAAATAAACGTCCGATCATTTATCTCAAAAAATGTAATTTTTCTTTGAATACCAAAATAACACCTCTTGTTGGAAAACCCTTTAGAATGGTTATCTGAGAATGAGTGGTCACTCGAGTTTATATATTTCTAGCATTCTACCGCTTTTAAGAGCCGCAACGGTCAAAAGTTGTTTGGTGTAAAATTGCATCCGTTGGAGATCAGTGTATACACATGAATTATTAGGACCATAGCTCTTAAAGGACTTTTAAAGTACAGAAAGAGTGAACATTGCTTTGGTCACTGCTACACTGACCACATTATTACAATAAACAGGCGGCAACAAGGCAGGACGTATGTCTTTTTATGTTTTGTGTTGGTTTTGTTTACATACTCTTAAGTGATCGATGCTTTGATGTATGAGTGTGAGCACACAGGCACAGGAGGTGGATAACTAAAACTCATAGTAAGGAGAGCGCTCTTTTTCGGTTCGCTCTTCGAAGTATAAATCTCGCGCGAATTCTATTTTCAACTCTCACACGAGTTGTACTCTCTTCGATCCGATTTCAACAATCAAACTCGCGATTCCAGCTGTTAACTCAAAGAGCGTAACATGAAACTCGCTCGCGATTTCGATTTTATACCCTACACCACACTGTGGTACAGGGTATTATAACTTTGTGCATTTATTTGTAACACCCAAAAATAGAAGAAATAGGCCCATCGTTTATTATACCGATCGAATTAGAATCACTTTCTGAGTTGATTTAGCTATGTCCGTCTGTCCGTCTGTCCGTCTGTCTGTGCATGTATTCTTGTAATCAAAGTACAGGTCGCAATTATGGTTCGATCTCGACGAAACTTTAGACATATAATTTTTTTGCCCAAATACGATGGACAAATGCTGTCGGCAAAAATGAAAATATGCGATCATAAAAATGAGGGTATTTTCAACTCTTTTTGAATGAATAATTAGGGAATGTGTATACGAATTTTTAATATACTACATTCCATATGAATGGGCATTTTACGTTATATTTTTTATTGTGATATACATATGTACCTGATAAAAATTTTACCTGACTTTCAGTACATTTGTTTCATGTTTCAATGCAAAAGAATATGTACAGAAATTGAGAAGAAAAGTAAAAAATGTCGATACCAATATGGTTTTTTCTTAATTACTTTTACAAATATTGCTTTCAAAAAAGTAGGTTTGGGCAAGACAGACACAATTTTTGTATAATTTTGAACGGATTATATTGCTTGTAACTTTGCCCTTAAATGTCTTCTCACAAACATTTTCACATCAGTCAACTTTCGCAATCAAAGAGTTAAATGCAACTGACCACAGTCAATTAGAAACAAAGAGAGTCGAAAAAGGGCGGATCTATTGCACTCGCTCTCCGTTCACTCCCTATTAATGGTTTGATCGCTCGCAATCGATGCCAATAAATTAAGAGTACACGCTGAAAAAAAATCGCTTCTGTAGTATATTGACCCAAACATATTCGGCTTGAAACATATATATGTTTGGGGTAGACTCTAAGCATGTAATATTTCGTACACACAAAAATTGTGTATTTGGGAAGATGTTGTTCAAACAAATATTTGTTTCCATTCCAATATGTTTTTATTTGGGACCATTATTTCCGAAACAAATATTTATTTGCATTTAAGTATTCATAAAATACATAAATTGTGTCAAATTTTTCAGTAATTCAAAGTTACATTTTTAGAAATTTTTAATGTTCGTAAAAAATAATAATTGAAATCATATAATCTTGGATCAATATAAAGTACTTAGAGGATTGACACCTAATGATGGCTTGGAATACTCAGAAATTTGAAATGATTGATTTAAAACACAAGGTAATGCTGCATATGGTATCATAACTGGGAGGTACAACTCGAAATCCAAGAAAAATTTAAACTGAAATATGAAAAACTCAGCAAAAGTTTTGGAAATATTTTTTAAATAAAATATTTTTGGAAAAATTCCTAAATAATAATTTTATTTGTATTTAAACACATATTTTATTTGAGAAATTTAGTTTGCAAATATAATTTGTTGTAATATATTAATATATGCGTTCCAAATATATTTTATTGATTTTCAAATAAAATTTATTTGCTAAGAAATATATAATATTTAAAAATTTGTGTTCCAAATATATTTTCTTTCGATTCAAACATATCAAAAAAGGCGATTTTGCCCCGTGTAGGTAGCGATGGCTCGCGAGAGAGCCAAGAAATAAAAAGAGTTGATAACAATTTTATTCACGAGTATGAATTTTTTAAACTCGGATTTAGAGTTTAAAAACGAATGCGTTTTTTAAGATTCGGCTCGCTATTCGAATTTTTGGGTACCATGCTAAAACTCTTGATCCACGGCCCTTGGGAGTTAATAGTCTAAATAAGTGTATATGACTATCATATCTATGACTCTGAAGGTAGTCGCATTTCTAAAATAATTACTGACCAAAACACTATTAAAAACATGTAAAACAGCTTGAGGCAAACTACGAATTTTGTAATCTTCGCCAAATTGTGAATAAACTTTTATATTTGCAGTGTTCTGTCAAAGACAATATTTAATGAACAGACTTGAGGGATAAATACACTCTCTTGCGAAATTTATATCTACAGCAAAATTTTTGCTGTTTTGTATATTTGATAGCACCTCCAGATATGATAAATTTCAATGCGTAAAATAATAGTCCAGTCAGCACGCGTCGTTTGGTATTTATAGCGTTGATGTCATCTGAACAGTGATCATGAAGTAGTAAAAATTGAGAGTGCATTTAAAAAAAACAGATTTTTTGTATCCAAAATTTGCAAATCTTGTCGAGTGCCGCGGAACCCCGCGTTAATTGAGTCTCTAAGCATTACGCGTCTTAGGTCCAAAAATCGCGAAAATATTTCAAACCAAACAGAAATATCAAAATATTTTGACAATTGTACATTCTAGAGCCATTTTAAATTACCATATTCTCGAAGATACTGTCATATTTATCAATTCAATGGGTTTGTATAATAAGACATTTAAAAACAGTTCAATGATCTTTTAGGTTGCTGACGTCATAAAATTTAAGTACCAAAAAATAAAATTTGTCGCGATTTCGTAATAAAATCATGAATAGAATTTGGAATAAATTCGAATAAAATATGTATTTTGGAATAAAATTTTAAATTCATCTGCGTGGGAATCTGTGAGGGAATTTCGCAATACATTTTTTTTTAATTTATTAACATTTTTGGAGATATACACGTACGTTTTTGCTTCCGCGCCATAAATTCCATAATGTATAAACACAAACGCATTTGGCATGGTGAATTTTTGCCCGATGTATGTGCAAAATCTGAATAATGCCAATTTAAAATTAAGAGACTCCTTTTCTCAACCCCAAAGTTTAAAACAAACGTACTTTTGCCCATATATGTTTGGCATCATTGTTTTGGAATTTCTTCAAAGCAATCTAGTACGTCGTTAGTTCGTCGGAAAATTACAACAACAAAAATTAAATGACCTAAATTGACGTAAAATATTTTTCGTATATAATAGTGACTATCCCACCAGACAATGGGAAACAGCAGCTCTGATGTGAACTAAATAATTTTTGCTGAACTTTTGCCGGGAGTACAGTTATGGTTTATAACAGGATTGTCTGAAAACAAAAAAAGCGAAAGGAAGCAATATTCATACGAACTCAGAAATATTATAATATTCGTCTGTAAGTGGGTTTTGTTTATATGAAAATTTCACATGTTCGGAGTTGGTGCATTTGTAATGCATCCCAGCATAAGTTTGGTAGTTTTTACACATGCTATTTCCCACGAAAAAAGTTTGTTGTGTTCCACATATATTGTCAGGAAAACAATTGAGGTTATTTTTGTTGTTGTGTAAGTTGAAGTATTTTGAGTACATGCATGACAAACACTTGACTTGACTAAACACTAGACCGGGTCATCAAAAAAGTTACCAAATGCTGATGGAGAAAATAGCAAAAGCATTTTTTTCAATTTTTCCAGAGCCCGCGGAACCGACCTAAAATCTTTTTTATCGTAATTTGTAACTCGATTGTCACATGCGATACATCAATGAGTTGGTCTCGACGAGTACTACATTTGCCTCATAGATGTCGTCATTTTCTAAAGAAGACTTCACTTACTGCAGTTTCTACCCCTATAATTTCAAAACATTTTTCTATAGGATTAAAGCCCTTTAAAAAACATTTTTTTGCCATTAAAAGTGGCAACAAATTCAAAAATATTGTTTGCGTCATTTTTTGAAAGCTGGCATCCTAACGAAGAAAACAATGCCTTTTAGCAAAAAGTCTATGGATTATAATGTACAATTGTGACTCATATGTAATAGAAAGGGAAATTAAAAGAATGTTTTTTTATTCCCTCACCTTAGAGAGTATATACTATTTGCTATAAGCCAAAAGTGTAACACATCGAAGGAGTAACCTAAGACAGCAAGTATGTTTGGCGAAAATTCCATTTGGGTAAGTTTTAGTCATTTGAGCAATGTCCGTCCGTCCGTCTGTCTGTGTGTGTGTCCGTATGATTATGTCTGTCTACTGGCTGGTGCGCACGATAACTCTTGATAGCATTAACCGATTGAATTCAAATTTGGTATACGGTAATATAATTCTCTATCTCTCTCTAAGTTCGAAGATGGCCATATTGGCCCACTCCTTCTAGGGCGGGCGGAAGTTAAACCAAAAAAATTAACCCCAAATTGAAAACGAAAGTTTTCAAAATGATTGTTACAAAAAATGGTTTAGGAAATTACACCCCAACCAAGAAAACGGCATGAAATGAAAATGAACCCCCCAAAAAATAAGGAATTTTCTCTTCGTAAATCTGGGGAGTACACAATAATACAGGTATTCGAACCTATTTTCTGGTTATAAATCTTTTCCTGTGTGGTCGGTCTACGGCCTTCGGTCTCTGTTTAATACTTTTATGGAATGGATCCAAAGTTGGCAACGCGGAGCAAATCTTTTATGCGTAGCCTCTCCTGTTTCTAAATATCTAGACAAAAATAAGCCCCAAAAAGCAGACAAGAAATGAAATAAAACCCCAAAAAGCAGCTTTATATTTGGGTTTATAGCACTAATCTTTAATTTATACATATTCCATTTCATAGCCTATTGTCAATCCATTTATTCAATATATACTTACGAAAGATTATACGATTTAAATTTTAATCCAATTTTAGAAACCTATACATTTTCTAAAAGAATGCACATTAAACTTCTGAAAAACAGAAAACTTTCCTTTAATTAAGGCAGTGATACATTGCCAAAATACTTATACACAAATGGCAACTTGGTGCATTTATCCCAAGATGATTACGACCGAGAAACTAATACTATGTGTGAAATTGTGAAACATTCTGAGTAGTGGTATAGAAGTTATGAGATAATCTATGTTTCACAATATTTTAACCCTTTGGTGGTACTCGAAGAAGTAGTCCAACTTTGATTTTAGCCTGAGATAGAAAAAATATTGTTACTTACCAAATTTGAAGTCAATCCTGTCAAAAGTTATCGTGCTCACCAACCGACAGACAGACGGTCAGGCTGAAGGAAATTGCTCACTCAAACGACTCCAAATAGCCCAAAATGGGCTATATTCGTGGGTCAAATATTCGTGGGTCTCTTAGGTCACTCCCTCGATGTGTTCCACTTTAGGCCCGCAGCATCTGTTCACAATAATTGGGGTTTAAAAACCGGATTATGTTGAAATTCTATTATATCTACCAAAAGTGCTATACTTTACTACTTTTATTCATAGATTTTCTTCAAATAGGCATTTTTTTCTCCGTTGGGATGTTTGCTTTGAAAAAGTGAAACAAACAAATATTTTGAGATTTATTTCTATTTTTTATGATTTTTTTTCGTGCCAACAAAAAAACTTTTTTTTACAACACTTATTAACCACATTTAGGTTTAGGTTTAGGTTAGGGTGGCAGCCGTATTTTTTTACAAGCTCACATAGACCAGTTTAGGTCCCTAGTGTTACCACGGGCTGAAATGCCCCTCATCGAAACCAACCTGTTTGATATATAAATTTATCGATAGTACGAATATCAGTACTGGAAAGATCTGTTAGGCTGCCTAAAAAGGCCGACCCCAGCATGTCCAGTCGTCGTTTACTCAAAGCGGGACAGTCGCAAAGCAAGTGCTCAATGCTCTCCACTTCTTCCTCATCTCCACAGCTTCGGCAGAAGTCATTGGGGTCAATACCCAATCTTTTGGCGTGTTCGCCGATCAAGCAGTGTCCCGTCAGAACCTGTACTAACGTAGACAATCGTTTCCTCTCTAGTGCGAGGAGATATTTTGACCTTCTCAGGTCATACCTTGGCCTGATTTGTCTAGCTACCCTGCAGGTGCAGATTTCTGTCCATCTTTCGTTGGACTGCCTGATTGCCTCTTGCCTAAGCCAAATCTTGCACGTGGATAGTGGCGCACCAATATATGCAAATTCTTCGAGAATTTGTAATGTCGTCCCTTTCCTAGCAAGTTCATCGGCTTTGCAGTTCCCCGGGATATCCCTATGCCCAGGCACCCATATGAGGTGTATATTAAACTGCTCAGCCATCTCGTTAAGAGATCTGCGGCAGTCGAGGGCTGTTTGTGAATTTAGGGATGTTGCCTCCCGAGAATTGATGGCAGCCTGGATGTCCGAGTAAATGACAACGCCAGTGTTGGTTACTATGTTGCGACTCAGCCACTTGGCGACTTCCCATATTGCTATTATTTCGGCTTGATAGACACTGCAGGTATCTGGTAGTCTGTGAGCTATATCCAGACTAAGTTCTTCACAGTGTACTCCGAAACCAACCTTTTCATCAAGCTTCGAACCATCCGTGTAAAAGTGGAGATGGTCTCTATTACCTGGTATTCTGCCGACCCATTCATCTCTGGCGGGAATCATAGTGATGTAATTTCTCTCGAAGGTGTACACAGTTGGTATATAGTCCACTCGGTCGGTTACCATAGCACTAAACTTTGATATCCTCATGTGACCATAGTTCTTGTACCTCCACATTGATAGGCAGTTTAATCTTATTGCCGCTTTGGTTGCAACTTCTCTCGCCACAATATTAATCGGCAGTATATGGAGTAGGGCTTGTAGAGACTCGGTCGCTGTAGTCCTTAAGGCTCCGCTTATGCTCAGGCAGGCAGTTCTCTTAACCTTTGTTAGTAAGTTGGTAATGGTTAGTTTGTCAGTTGCCGTCCACCATACCACAATACCGTATAACAGTATTGGACGAACTACTGCTATATATATCCAGTGGACGATTTTAGGAGAGAGTCCCCACCGCGACCCTACAGCCTTTTTGCAGGAATATAAGGCGACGTTGGCCTTCCTTACACGTTCCAATACGTTAAGTCTAAATAACATTTTCCTATCTAGAATTATTCCTAAAAATTTTGCACTTTCAGAAAAGACTAGATCTGTTCCATTTATCCGAGGTGGAGGGTCCACATGTGGGACATTATTCATCCTAGTAAAGAGAACCAATTCTGTCTTGTTGGGGTTAACGCCCAAACCGCTGCTTCTGGCCCATCTAGCCAACTTGTTCAGAGCCACCTGTAGGATGTCTCTGAGGACGTTTACGAATTTGCCACTCACTGCGATTGCCACGTCGTCCGCATATGCCACGACCTTGCAGCCACAACGTTCTAGATCTAGCAGGATTTCATTCACCGCTAGGTTCCAAATTAGTGGAGACAGTACTCCTCCTTGCGGGTCCCTCTGTTTACATACCTTGTTAGAGTTGTGGACCCTAGACATGCTGTTATGCGTCTTCTGGTGAGCAGCCTTTGAATTAGTCTAATCAAACTAGTGTTAACTTTTAGATGTGAGAGTGCCGCAACTACCGCATCTGAGTGAATGTTGCTAAAAGTCCCTTCTATGTCAAGAAATGCGACCATGGTGAATTCCTTGAAATGCAGGGACGATTCGATAGTGCTCACAAGTTCGTGCAGGGCTGATTCTGTAGACTTGCCCTTATTGTAAGCATGTTGGTTCCCCGACAGGAGTTTTGTATCCAGGTTTTCCCTAATGAAATGATCTAAAAGTCTTTCCAGACCTTTCAATAGGAAGGAGGATAGGCTAATTGGTCTGAAGTCTTTTGGCCTAGTGTGTGATATCTTTCCCGCTTTAGGTATGAATACCACTTTGGTATCCCTCCATCGATTCGCGACGTATGAAAGCCTGATACAGCCTACATAAATTTTCTCCAGCCAGGGGATAATGTACTTTAACATTTTCTGCATTTCTGCTGGAGTGATGCCGTCTGGTCCAGGTGACTTGAAGGGCTCAAAGCTGTTAATAGCCCAGCTTATTCTGGATCTCTCAGTCAAGAAGCTAGCGACGCTCGCAGTCCACTCGCACTCTTGTTGGTCCTGCTGATCCTCGGGTTTTGTTACAGAGCTCCCCGCGAAATGTGTGTCGAGCAGTACATTGAGCGACTGCTCGCTGTTTTTGGTCCAGTTATTTGCCTCATCCTGTAAATATCCCACTGTACAGGGTGAAGCAGATAATATCTTCCTCAGCCTAGCGGCGTCGGAGACCTTTTCCACTTCACAACAGAAGGTATACCAAGAGCGCCTTTGCGCCTTTCTAAGCTCCTTCTTATAGATCTTGAGTTGCTCTTTATAAGCATCCCAATCATTAGCGACCCCAGTAGATTTAGCCTTATTGAATAGCTTGTTGCAGGTCTTTTTCATAGCCGTTAGCTCAGAAGTCCACCATTGGGGTTTAGTTTTACCCTTGTACCTTGTTTTTGGACAGGCTTCTTCAAGGGATCTATTGAATGATATGGTGATATGATCGACCAGATTATCCAGACCGGCTTTGTCATTCGGTTCGTACAGAAGTTTAGAGTTGAGGACTTTCTTGAAATTCTTCTCATACAGATGCCACTTTGTCTTCCTTACATTTCTGTGGACGGCGGGTTTAGGCGCTTTTTCCGCGAGTTTGAACTCAATATAATGGTGATCTGAGAATGAGTGGTCGTCCAGTACATTCCACCCAATAATTTTGTCTGACAGCCGGTCAGTAGCAAACGTTACGTCGAGTACATCTTGTCTGTCTTTAATTGTGAAGGTCGGTTTATTACCTATGTTACAAATACTAAGGTTGGTAGTTAGAATAAAGTCAAGAAGCGAATCACCCCTATTGTTTATATCCGTACTACCCCAGATAGTATGATGAGCGTTCGTGTCTGCGCCAATAATCAGCTCGAGCTCGTCAGACGTTGCTTCTTCTACTACTTCCCTGAATAGAGCAGTCGTTACTACAGATTCATAAGGCAAGTAGCTGGAGACCACCCAATATATGCGATTACCTTCTGCAGTGGGAGCTATATCCTGCTTGTATATCTTCAAGACTATAGTCTCGAAGCCATATTGCAGGGTTGCACTCGCACTTTGTATATGGGAGGTGGATTCAGCGTTTAGGATAATATTGACCTGCCGCTTTTTACCATCCGCCTCACCCACCTTGCTGATTGTCTAATTATGGGCCGGCAGACCAGGATTGGAATCTTTTATTATTTCTAAGATGTCAGCCGGGTTGGAGGGCTCTTCTGTAACCCAGGTGATGGCTCTAGGGTGACTAGGGATGTTGTTTTTTTCGACAACATCCAACTGGGCACCCGGCCACACCTCACCCGCTCGACTCAGAGCAGCCTTATACAGGTCTACTGATCTGGCATCACCGAAATATAAGAGCTTTACTCTCCCCTGATGCCATCCTGCATCGTTGCAGATTGGTGGTTTGCCCGGCATTTCTCTACGGACATCGAGGTAATGAGCCATAATGGCTGATTGTACATGACTCCATTTGTCCTTGAGGATGGATCCATCCTCACTACTTCTGTCTATAACAGCCATCACTATACTCTCCTTCGCCACTTCATTGAAGGGCTTGGTGAGTGTCCTGTTGATGGTGACATTAGGGCCTCTTGCCTTTTTCGAAGACAGGGGTTCATCAGGTGATCTGATACGTTTTACTTTATTAGCCGTTAACACAGCTGAATTTGTGGCTCTTTCAGCCGACTCATTGGCTTTAGAAGCATCTATGACGCCTTTAGCCCAGGTAAGTGACTCTTTTTGTTTTTCGGTAAGAGCCGAAACCTCAACAGCCTCCAACTTCGTCAAAACTCTGAGCGCTGCACGATGCTCATTGTGATTCCGTTTTGACGGTCGGACATGACGTTTTCCCCTCACCGCATCACCTGTTGTGATCTCCAGGCTAGCAGCTGTTTGGTCTTTACCACTTAAATTAGTCAGGAGAAAGATACTTAGATCTTTCCTGGCCAAAATGCAGGTTCTTGGAGTGCGTTCACAGTTGGCCACAAGCAGTTTAAAGTTGGGTGTCCTAATACCACACACCCTTCCTCCCACTACGTAGGGCTCCTGTATCAGGACGATGTCTACTGCGCCTGTGGACAGGCGCAGCAATAGAGCCGCTGAGGCTGCTTTAGCGTGATGGAGGTTAATCTGTAGAATTCTTACCATCATTGGTATTTGACAGATTAACATCCACCCCGACAAGGGTGTTATCGAACACTTCGTCCGTATCGTCGAGAAGCATGTCCCCGCCAGATGCGTCAAAGAGTCCGGAGACTCCCCTCAGCCTCTCTGTTTCCGAAGTAGAGCTTTTGTCGTCAGAGAAGGACGTTACAGATCTTCTGTTAGAGTTGGAGTCACCAGAAATAATAGGTACCTCCGCACTTTCAGATAGTGCCACGGTGGACGACTGACCTTCTGCAGTGGGAGCTATATCCTGCTTGTATATCTTCAAGACTATAGTCTCGAAGCCATATTGCAGGGTTGCACTCGCACTTTGTATATGGGAGGTGGATTCAGCGTTTAGGATAAGATTGACCTGTCGCTTTTTACCATCCGCCTCACCCACCTTGCTGATTCTCCAATTATGGGCCGGCAGACCAGGATTGGAATCTTTTATTATTTCTAAGATGTCAGCCGGGTTGGAGGGCTCTTCTGTAACCCAGGTGATGGCTCTAGGGTGACTAGGGATGTTGTTTTTTCGACAACATCCAACTGGGCACCCGGCCACACCTCACCCGCTCGACTCAGAGCAGCCTTGTACAGGTCTACTGATCTGGCATCACCGAAATATAAGAGCTTTACTCTCCCCTGATGCCATCCTGCATCGTTGCAGATTGGTGGTTTGCCCGGCATTTCTCTACGGACATCGAGGTAATGAGCCATAATGGCTGATTGTACATGACTCCATTTGTCCTTGAGGATGGATCCATCCTCACTACTTCTGTCTATAACAGCCATCACTATACTCTCCTTCGCCACTTCATTGAAGGGCTTGGTGAGTGTCCTGTTGATGGTGACATTAGGGCCTCTTGCCTTTTTCGAAGGCAGGGGTTCATCAGGTGATCTGATTCGTTTTACTTTATTAGCCGTTAACACAGCTGAATTTGTGGCTCTTTCAGCCGACTCATTGGCTTTAGAAGCATCTATGACGCCTTTAGCCCAGGTAAGTGACTGTTTTTGTTTTTAGGTAAGAGCCGAAACCTCAACAGCCTCCAACTTCGTCAAAACTCTGAGCGCTACACGATGCTCATTGTGATTCCGTTTTGACGGTCGGACATGACGATTTCCCCTCACCGCATCACCTGTTGTGAGTACTTGGGGGAGATTTTCACCATTTTTGGTGCGGTCGGCTTTGGCCGTAATAGGTACTACGATGTAGGTCTTACAAACTTTGTACAGATTTTTGCTATTGTGTAATAGGTACTGGTAACTATCCGCTATGTGATAAACACGTCCGTTCACTGCGAATGATCAGCAACGAACCACATTTACTAAGCTTTTTTTTCGACGTCAAATTAATAAGATTTGTAGTCGTTATAATTTCCGTTAATTTAAAAAATATACCGTCTTTATCAAGTATAAATTAAAAAAAATATGGTCCAAATACGAGTACTAAAACCAGCCTCCAAGAAAATTTTAATTTAAAAAAAAATTAAGAAAAAAGTTAGTATAAACATGTTTTCTTGTTTTTGTTTTAATCGATCTGCTTTCATAGTATATAATTTGAAAGCAGACCATTAAAAAAATATGGTCCGAATACGGGTACTAAAACCAGCCTCCAAGAAAATTGTAATTTAAAAAAAAATTAGTATAAACATGTTTTCTTGTTTTTGTTTTAATCGATCTGCTTTCATAGTACATAATTTGTTTTTTCACTCAGTTAGACTCAAGATGGCTTTTGTTGTTGGATAGATAGATCTTTTTCGGGAGCTACCAAACTCTCTTTGACAATTTTTTAAATATTTTTATCGTGTTTAAGACAACATGAACTACCAGAAAATGTTATGCGAATCCTCTTAAGTTCCACACATATTACGTATAATAGTTTATCTTTCGATACTACCTTGAAAAAAATGGACGAAGTGTTCCCGTTATGTGTATTATTTATTACAAAAAGACATGTGTATTATTTATTACAAAAAGATAACTGGTTATAATTTTAGTACCAGTGCATATAAATGTGTCAAATTTTTTGCAGTATGATGCTTTTATAGCACCTACTGTTCGATGAAAAATTGGCGTTATTGCCACTAACATCTTGGCACCTCCAACAAAAAATAGAAAAATCATGCCAAAATTGAATATATCATAACATTAATATCATTGCATATTAATACTCAAAATTCGTTACAGAATGTATAATAGTTTAAACAAAGAAATACATTTTGTACACCAGTGTTAAACGACACCGCCTGGAACAGTTATTTGGCGTAGCCGGACTTATCTAATAGTAAAAGAAAATATGAATCTACTTTTTGTTAAATATAACTTTGCTCCACTTAACTTTGAACGCTAAATTTGGCGATACTTAAATATACTAACCAAATTTCTATGAACACCCCAAAGGAGAAGAATTGACCCATCGACTAAATATCACTTCCTGACACGATTTAATCATGCGCATATGTCCGTCCGTCAATAGAGGTATCATTAAAATATAAGTTCAGGTCGTATTTATGGTACGATCGTGCTGATGATGATGATTATGGTTCAGTTTTAGGGCCTGTTTCTGTAACTTATTTTCGTTCGTCTACGGCGAACGATCAAAAATCTCTCAACTATTACTTGAATTCTATAAAACTCAGGTTAGAAATATTTTAGGTACGTACTTTTTACGTGCTTTTCTATAGACACAACGAATTATAAACTCCTGTGACTTATAGATTTCTCGGAATAATTCAGTGATTTTTGATCGTTTGCCGTAGACGAACGAAAATAAGTTACAGAAACAGGCCCTTAAATATAGCCCTTATATACCTAAATATGAACTGTTTATTTTGAAAGTGGCGTAAACACCATTCTTTTTTTGAACAAAGAGTATTATCGTTAAAAGGTTATGTGAATAATAGATATATATTATTTGCATTCAGTTCATCTCAAGACTTCAATGTTACTATATTAAGTGACAGTTTTCGCATTTTAGTTTTATTAACCCACTTTTTCTAATGGTGAATCGAGTAAAACAGAATGGCGTTTACGCCACTTTCAAAATAAACAGTTCATATGTTCCTTACGATTGTGCATCAATGCACTATAGGGCATGGTACGCAAAAAAAATCAAACTCGTGAATATAATTGTTATCAACTCTTTTTATTTCTTGGCTCTCTCGCGAGCCATCGCTACCTACTCTCAATTTATTGGCATCGATTGCGAGCGATCCGCTCTTTTTCGGGCTCACTTTGTTTTCTAATTGACTGAGCCTTTAACACTTTGATTGTGAAAGTTGACTGATCTGAAAACGAACCTACAAAGTTTTCAAATTGAAAAATATGTTTTTTATGATGACGTTAAAAAAATGTAGACGTGTTTGGTTTGTGGCAAAGTTACAAGCAATATAATCCGTTCAAAGTTATACACAATTTGTGTATGTCTCTCCCAAACATAATTTTTGGAAAAGTAATTAAGAAACAACCATGGAATTTTTTTTTTTACTTTTCTCCTCTGTTTCTGTACATATTCTTTTGTATTCAAACATGAAACAAATGCAATGAAAGTCAGGTAACATTTTTATCAGGAACATATCGCGACCTAAGAGTGTAAAGGCGCTAAGTCCAATATTTAAAATTTTACAGGAGAGGCAAAATACTTACCGTATATTTATGTTTTTACAATTGATAAGTGGACTTAGCGGTTTTAGGATTCAGATATTAAAGATGACAGAGCATTATTTTATAGACTTTTTGTTTCCAAATCGATGTATATTCAACTCATCTTGCATTTCGCTTCAAAAAATACATTTAGGCAAAATGTTGACTTAGCGCCTTTTCTCTCTTAGGTCGCGATATGTATATCACATTAAAAGATATAACGTACGATGCACATTCAAACGGAATGTGGTATATACAAATTCGTTCGAAAATCTCCTAATTATTCATTCAAAAACAGTTCAAAATACCCTCATTTTTATGGTCGCATATTTTAATTTTTGCCGACGGCATTTTGTCCTTTTTCCGCTGCACACGCACGACATCCGCAGTGTATGGTACGCTTTATTTTCCATCTTTTTTTAAATTAACTTTATTTGTGCGAAATATCGACTCGTAGATAACTCTACTCCACTTTTTTTGCACTAGGTCGAGAGCAAGCTGTATTATAAGATTTTATGAAATTTTAAAAAACGAAATCGCGAGCGAGTTTCTTTGAGTTTTCAGCGCGAATACCGAGTTTGATTGTTAATATCGCGATCGAAGAGCGTACAACTCGTTTGAGAGTTGAAAATAGAAATCGCTCGAGATTTATACTTCGAAGAGCGAGCCGAAAAAAGCACTCCCCTTACTGTGCTATAGGGGCTGTATTTTATATCCTATTGTTACGGAAATTATAAAAGTAATTTACCTCGACCCACAAATAGATCCTACAAACTTTGCAAGAAATCGGTACCGATATACCCCCCCTAAATATATACAGGGTGTTTTTTTAAAACGTGTGGTTTTCAATCTAGTAATACTTTTTTCGGAGTTGGTCTTTTTGACAGCTGTCACTTGAGTTTGGTTTGCCATTTCATATTGAATAGACTTCTTTCGGAACAACGTTTGCAAATCGTGCAAATTTCTTACCAAAATAATGGTTCGGTTCGCGCGACGCATCGCGCAATTAAACAAGAAAATTTTGTTCAGCGATGAAGCTCACGTTTGGATGAATGAGTACGTTAATAAACAAAATTGTCGCATTTGGAGAAACGATAATCCACAAGCCATTGTTCGGACGCCGTTACATCCGCAAAAGTCACTGTTTGGTGTGCTCTTTGGGCAGAGGGAATCATTTGTCCATATTTCTTCAAAAATGAAGTCGGCCATAATGTTACAGTCAATGGGGAACGCTATAGAGCCCTGGCAAGCCATTATCTTTATAATACAGCTAAATTCTTGGCCACAATATTGAAAAAACCATACGTCTAAAAAACACACTGTATTCCTGTATATAAAATGTAGCATATATGAGATACACTGCCATATTTTCAGGAAAAATGGTTAATATTTAAATATAGGGTGATCCATACAGGAAATTCAAATTGGGGAATGTTTATTATCATTTGAAAGAACATTCTTTGGCATTTATTTTTCGAAGATGATGTGTATCAAATGTTGGCCGCGGCTTTGCTTTAGATGGTCCATCCGTCGAGTCCAATTTTCGATGACTCGTTCGAGCATTTCGACTGGAAACTGGCGAATGACACGCGTGATGTTTTGCTCCAAGGCCTGAATCGAAGCGGGTTTGACCGCATAAACTTTAGACTTTACATATCGCCACAGGACAAAGTCTAACGGTGTGATATCACTCGATCTTGGTGCCCAATCGAACGGCCCAAAACGTGAAATTATCTGTTCACCGAAGTGTTCTCTCAATAAATCCATCGATTGATGCGATGTGTGGGAAGTGGCGCCGTCTTGTTAAAACCAAACGTCGCCAAGATCACGAGCTTCAATTTCAGGCATCAAATAGTCGGATATCATGGCACGATAACGGTAGTCATTGACGGTTACGTTCTCACCGGCATCATATTTTAAGAAATATGGACCGATGATTCCGGTACGTCGGACCGGGAATCGGTCAATGGCAAAAAGATAGCTCTTAACCAGTAAGGAAAGGCTAAAGTCGGGCGGTGCCGACTATATAATACCCTACACCACTCTCGTAATATTGAATAACTCTGATATATAAATTTTGTAATTCATGTATAAATTGTTTACATAAATTTACTTTTGGGACATTTTATACTTAAATAATAACCTGTACCACAGTGTGGTGTAGGGTATAAAAACGATTGGATCTAAAGAGCCAAATCGGACGAAACATATATATGGGAGCTATAGCTAAATCTTAACCGATTTTCTTCAAATTCGGCAGTGTTGGTTCATGGATCATGAAACTCTACCATTCTAAATTTCAAAACGATCGGATGTAAAATACAGCTTCTATAGGACTAAAGGGCCAAATCGGACGAAACATATATATGGGAGCTATAGCTAAATCTTAACCGATTTTCTTCAAATTTGGCAATGTTGGTTCATGGATCAAGAAACTCTACCATTCTAAATTTCAAAACGATTGGATGTAAAATACAGCTTCTATAGGACCAAAGGGCCAAATCGGACGAAAGATATATATGGGAGCTATATCTAAATCTGAACCGATTTTCTTCAAATTCGGTTCATGGATCAAGAAACTCTACCATTCAAATTTCAAAGTGATTGGATGTAAAATACAGCTTCTTCAGGACTAAAGAGCAAAATCGGACGAAACATATATATGGGAGCTATAGCTAAATCTTAACCGATTTTCTTCAAATTCGGCAATGATGGTTCATGGATCAAGAAACTCTACCATTCTAAATTTCAAAACGATTGGATGTAAAATACAGCTTTTATAGGACTAAATGGCCAAATCGGACGAAACATATATATGGGAGCTATAGCTAAATCTTAACCGATTTTCTTCAAATTCGGTAGTGTTGGTTCATGGATCAAGAAACTCTACCATTCTCTTAGACTTTCCTTACTGGTTTTGATAATAAAACTGAATAATTTGTAAACGTCGTTCAGGCGTAAGTCTTTCCATGATGAAATGCCAGACAATACATAACAAAAACCAGTAAGGAAAGGCTAAAGTCGGGCGGGGCCGACTATATAATACCCTACACCACTCTCGTAATATTGAATAACTCTGATATATAAATTTTGTAATTCATGTATAAATTGTTTACATAAATTTACTTTTGAGACATTTTATACTTAAATAATACCCTGTACCACAGTGTGGTGTAGGGTATAGAAACGATTGGATCTAAAGAGCCAAATCGGATGAAACATATATATGGGAGCTATAGCTAAATCTTTCGGCAATGTTGGTTCATGGATCAAGAAACTCTACCATTCTAAATTTCAAAACGATTGGATGTAAAATATAGCTTCTATAGAACTAAAGGGGCAAATCGGACGAAACATATATATGGGAGCTATAGCTAAATCTTCAAATTCGGTAGTGTTGGTTCATGGATCAAGAAACTCTACCGTTCTAAATTTCAGAATGATTGGATGTAAAATACAGCTTCTACAGGACTAAAGGGCCAAATCGGACGAAACATATATATGGGACCTATAGCTAAATCTTAACCGATTTTCTTCAAATTCGGTAGTGTTGGTTCATGGATCAATAAACTCTACCATTCTAAATTTCAAAACGATTGGATGTAAAATACAGCTTCTATAGAACTAAAGGGCCAAATCGGACGAAACATATATATGGGAGCTATAGCTAAATCTTAACCGATTTTCTTCAAATTCGGCAATGTTGGTTCATGGATCAAGAAACTCTACCATTCTAAATTTCAAATCGATTGGAAATACAGCTTCTATAGGACAAAAGGGCCAAATCGGACGAAAGATATATATGGGAGCTATATCTAAATCCGAACCGATTTCAACCAAATTCAATAGCGATCTTAACAGCTGCGAAATACTCTAAACTGCAAAATTTCAGAACGATCGGAGTGAAATTGCGACCTGTAGTCGACGAACAACTTTACATGGACGGACGGACGGACATCGTTAAATCGACTCAGCTAGTGATTCTGAGTCGATCGGTATACTTTAAGGTGGGTCTATCTGTGTTATTTTCAGGTGTTACAAACATCTGCCATGAAACAAACTTATAATACCCTGTACCACAGAGTGGTGTAGGGTATAATAACATGACAGCAAGACACGACTCGCTCGTGATCTGCCAAAAAAAGGCTATTGAAAAAAGTATCTCTACTTAGATCACCCGTTATAACTCTTATTTCTCAATATCTTCTGATTTTACTAGCGTTATAGAATCCACATTTTCCAACCGATTTTTATGAAATTCGAACGACAGTAGTGTGTTGATCATTTCAGATCTAGAACAATCATATACATGCTTATTATTATGTGCTAACAAGGTGGTGTAGGGTTAAATGTAAAAAGCTCCGCCCGGCTTTAGCCATTTTCGAATCTTCTGAAATTCCACACATAGTACTGGTACCTGCCACACAAATGTATCATTTTGCACAAAAATTTGCCAGCTTTTAACTTTAATACTAGTGTTTACGTTAAAATTATTAAATGCAACATAAATTGCATTCTTACTTGTACTTAATTCTATTGCGAATATGGTACTGATGACAGCATCATTTATTCAATTCATTCAAATTGAATGAACAGAATTCAAGTTATAAGCAAATTTTCTTTGCACCCTCTCACACCGATGATACAAATTCAAATGACTTAAAAATCGATACCTTCATTCTTAACTATGCTAAAAGTTAGTTTTTAAGGAGAGGCGATTAAAGTTTAATGCATTTTTTTAATTTGTGTGGAATTCCATTATAATGCAAATCGAATGACCTTTACTGTTTTGTGAATAACTTTTGATTGTGTTGACGGATAAGCACCAAATTTTGACTGAATATAATTTGGAATATTTAGAAATTAAAAATGCAAGTTCCCTAAAAACATGCTGAGTCGACTTAGCATGTTTTAGAATGGAGGTATCGAAATATATGTTACAATTCTGTGGTTTTCAGGAATAACCGCTTATCTCAAAAAAAAAGAATGTTAAGTCGATGAAAAATACATTGTTATGCGCAGAGAATATTATTATTAGATGCAGAGCTTTATGAAGAAAAGGTGTGACAATTTTGTCGTACATAGGAATTTCGTTGATGGATTTATATGTAGCAGAATCCATGAATGTAAAAATTTCTGTCTTGAGCGGTTATTGTAGAAAACCACAAAATTTCCTCTCGTATTCGCCGCGGCACCAAATACATTAATGTGTTCTTGTAAAGCTCAACAAATCATTGATTGATGTTTGTTTCGAAAAGTCACAAGACATATTACGGTGATTTGCCAACAAATGAGCCTACCACCTTGCCTGTGGTGCGTAAAAAGGCGTTTGTTTACTTCACGTTGTGAAAATAATTAAGGAAAAATGTGGAATGCGTTACAATTTGCTATGTATAACGCATCTGGCAATATCGATTAATCTTCGGGATTCATTCGTCTGCGAGTGTAAACGTAGCCTATAAATCATTTACATTTTTAATATTTACATAAATGTTGAATTCTAGACAGACTTAAAAGAATCGTTTTTTATTTATTACTTTTCAGGTATGTGAATACCGCCGGCAACACCCACTTTTAAGCATTATTTGAAGAAAAATATCAGAATTGGGATATTTAAAAAAACAGTAAGTTATGAATGAAAGTCGGGCGGGGCCGACCTTATAATACCCTACACCTCTCTAGTAATGCGAAAAGAGGCACTGCGATAATAGTTTGGAAAAATTGGTTTCGTTTCAGTTAAGAAAGTACTTAGCACCATCAAGGCATATTCCAAGGAGGAGTTGATGATGTAGTTCATAATAAACTGGGTCTGAAACGATAACCTTAAAATGCACAGTATTCTTTCATAGACCAAGAATCGGAAGGAACAAATAGATGGGACTATACACAGTCTAAACAGATTTTCATCAATTTGTTTGAAGAACCTCATTTCTGATTAAGATTATTATTAAGATCGGACGTAAAATACAGTTGCAATAGCGTGTAAGTGCTAAGTAGACATGTATATATAGGGCCTGTTTCTATAACTTATTTTCGTTCGTCTACGCCGAACGATCAAAAATCACTCAATTAATCTGAGAAATCTATAAGTCACAGGAGTTTTTAATTCGTTGTGTGTATAGAAAAGCACTTAAAAAGGTCGTACCTTAAATATTTCTAGCCTGCGTTTTATAGAATTCAAGTAAAAGTTGAGTGATTTTTGATCGTTCGCCGTAGACGAACGAAAATAAGTTACAGAAACAGGCCCATATACTTATATATCTAAATCTGAACTGGATTTCCCAAAATTAAGCAGTATTCGCTCCCAAATTAAGAAATTGTTTTTGCTACATTTTTGTAATGGTCGGTGAAGTGCAACTTCTCTAGCGCTTTGATACCTAATCGGAGGAATCTGCCGAATTTTGTACTGATCGGATACAAAATAAGGTTTCTACAGCGCTTACATATAAAATCGGGGGTAACATATATAAAGGGTGGTTAAATTGTAAGGGCCGATGTTGAATATGAATAATAGATTTTCCGAACATGAAGCTATAATTACAAGTCTGTTTAATATCGTTCCGATACGAGTTGTAAATCTAATAAAGAAAGATTTCGAAGAAGTCACACTATTTTACAAAAACGATTTAAAAAATTCAGCAAAATCTGTTTTAGCTGAAATAAGTATATGGATTGATTATTGGAAGCAGAAGAATGATAAGCTATCAAATGCATTAGATGCTATTTCAGTTTGTGATGAGACGTATTTTATTATAAAAAGTTTTACTGATCTCGTACTAAAGTACACATTTATATTTGGGAATAAAATTCGAATAAAAAAATTAAAGAACTTAACTTCCATTACCTACACAATAAACGCAATTTTTTAATTGTTTATCTTTGTTATGGAAAAAAAGGTTGGGAAAAATAAATTACAATTTTTGAATTTCAACTGAGATGATTCTGAAATGCAAATAATTTTTTTGGAATTTAAGTTAGATATTTTTAAATTTCGATTAAAGATATGGAATATCTATTTATTTTTTTCGAATTATAGTTGAAATTAATGCAGTATATTATGAAAATGAATCCTCCTTTGCACCATAGCTTCACTTCATAGCAAAAACTTGTTAAAAAAAAACGTGCGACGTAACAGATAAAATCCCTTAAAGTAAAACATAAGTAATATATCTGTTGAATTCCGAATTTTCCCAACTTCATTCGTGACGTATTTTTATGCCTGCATTAAAATACTACAATTGATTTAGTGTAAGCTAACTACAACTCTATGTGGGTCGTCTCATAGACAATTCACTCGAGATAAGATTAATCTAAACCCATGAATAATTGGCTCTTACAAGGACAACGGTTTTGCAAATATCTCTAGGAATTTTAAGACTTCCCAAGAAATTCGAAATGATGTTGTTGTTCGTAGTGGTTGAAATAAAACATAGTTCCTTTGCTCAGTAGTAAGCCTTAATACACATCTCATGGACTGGGTTTTATATTTCCAAATCTCTAGAATATATCACATTTTCCAAGAATTATGGTTATTTATTAAATATCTTTAAGCAGACATGCATTTCGCTTCAGTACCAACCATTTAAAGTCTTAGCTGTTACACACAAAATCTATTTGAATAAGATCTCCCTTTCGAATAAATGGACACATAAGGATGTGTTAAATGTGAAATCTTAAATACTCTGACTGAAGACGAGAAAAGTTCTATAATATATTTGCAAATCATTTACGCTATGAAATTTTACTCTTACTTATAAGCCTATATATGACTATGTGAATAGCCACAAGCATTCGATAAATCTCTGATGCGTCATTAGCATAAAATGGTGCCCCAAGTTTTAATCCTTATGAAATTCCTTTAACAGTCGTTGGTTGGGCTTTCCTTGCGACATACAATCAGCTTGCTTGGCAATATAGTGAAGCACAAAATGCCTTCATTAAGTAAAGATACTATGATGTGGACAACAGTTCGTCCAAATGGTTGTGAATAGCAACAAAACACCCCCGTTTGTCATCATGCAAATTCAACCAGAATGACTTAGTAATCAACCACTGACTGTAGAATTAAAGCAGCCAACAAGTCGTTTCTCATGAAAAAGACTTTGCAAAAGAAGGGCAGTTAATGTGTCTGTGTGGCCCATATCGTTTGCACAAACCTAGACAGCGATACACAGATTCATCAGCTACTCCCACACCGATAATAAGAGCATTTACATACACTTGGAGCATTAGGTAGACATTCTTTGGTTTTGGAGCAATTTTGTTTCTTAGTTGGTAAATACTTTACCTATTGACAAATCGAATATTCTATATTTGTTGACATACTTACATAGCTACAATAAGGTTAACATTTTTAGACCTCATAATTTCCTTTTTTTAATTTAAAGTGTATCCCAGCTTTATTGATCAACCAAAAAAATGTATCCCACTTTTTTTTAAACTTTTTTTCGTCTTTTATTACACCAGGAAATGTTAGGCACAGGCATTCGACAAATATTTTGTTATGAATGGGAAAAAAGAGTCGTTTGACCAAAACGTCAAAGCTCAACACCCTCCAACTCGGATAGTTCTTAACCGATCCTTTTGAAATTTTATGGCATAACTGCTACCCAATAGGACTGAACATGGTGCAAGTTTCATCCCGATCGGAAGACACTAACTTCAAAAGAAAACTCCCTTGACTGGAAATCCTCCATATACAGGGTGGCTGATGAATATTGCTACGTTCAGGAACTCAAATATCTTTTTTTAGAGTATGGAATTCATTTTTCTTTTATGCATGTTAAAGCGCTCATTCAATTTTATTAAATATAGCTTAATTAGTTTTAACAAGTAAGAAAATTCAGTCGGGTTAACCTACTTATGAATCCCCGCACCTTGAGTCCCAAAAAATATTAGTAAATTTATTTATTTTTTGTTTTAAATAAATAATTATCAATTTAAATTGCATTTAATAGCTTTAAAATATGTACTGGTATTAAAGTTATAAGCTGTTAAATTTTGGCGTAAAATGGTCCATTTGTGTAGGGGGTACCAAAAGGAGCGTGCCGATAACGGCGACTTTTTTCTAGACTCTAGGTACTATAAAAGCATTGCACTGTACGAAATTTCAAGTATTTATATGCACTGGTATTAAAGTTATAAGCTGTTAACTTTTGGTGTAAAATTGCCCATCTGTGTAGGAGGTACCAAGACAGACGTGCCAATTACGGTCACTTTTCTTTAGACTCTATGTACTATTAAAGCATTGCACTGTACGAAATTTCAAGAATTTGTATGCACTGGTATTAAAGTTAAAAGCTTGTAACTTTTGGTACAAAAAGATCAATTTGTGTGGGAGGTACCAAAAGGGCGGGCCATTAACGCCCACTTTTCTCTGGACTCTAGGTACTATAAAAGCATTACACTGTAGAAAATTTCTAGTATTTGTATGCACTGGTATTAAAGTTATAAGTTGGTAACTTTTGGTACATAATGGTCCATTTGTGTGGGAGATACCAAAAGAAGCGTGGCAATAATTCCCATTTTTATACCCTACACCACACTGTGGTACAGGGTATTATAACTTTGTGCATTTGTTTGTATATAGGCCCTGTAAAACTAAAACCAAAACCGTGGAAAAGCAATGGAGGAAATAAAACGCCGCAAACACCTTCGCAACGCTCTACTACGAACAAAAACAAATGAAGCGAATGAAAATACAGCCAAAGCTAATTACCGCACTTCTTCCTCTCTGGTAAAGCGTTTAGTTCGCAGAGATAAGCGCAACTACTTCAATAAGCTAGCCGAACAAGCTGAAACCGCCGCCAGCATTGGAAACCTACGTAGCGTATATGACACCATAAAACAAATGAGTGGCTACAAAACGGGGCCGAATTAACGAATGCCGACAAACAAGTAGATCGATGGCGCAAGTTTTTTAGTACGGAAATATCAACATCCGACGAGATACACTCAAGCACTGAAACTCCCATACGCCGTAATCCAAGAAGGGATATATCTACAGCCCCACCTTCATACGAAGAGATTGAAGCAGTCTTAAAATCGCTCAAAAATGGTAAAGCAACCGGTCCGGATAACATCCCCGAGGAACTGCTTCGGTACGGATCAGAGCCTATTGCAGAAGCTATTACCCCCATAATCAGAGAAGCGTGGGATACAAACATCATTCCCACAGAATGGAAAAAAGGGATAATAATAACAATCCCAAAGAAGAGTGACCTGACCCAATGTAAAAATTGGCGGGGAATAACTTTGTTAAATGCCATCAGCAAAGTTATGGCAAGTCTGCTACTTCAACGCATCTCCCCTGCGCTTGACTCAATTTTGCGCATAGAACAGGCTGGTTTTCGACCAGGTCGATCTTGTGCTGATCACATTAACTCGTTGCGCATAATCATTGAACAGTCAGTAGAACACAACTCACACCTATATCTGCTATTCATTGATTTTGAGCGTGATTTCGATACTGTCTCGCGCGACTGTATGTGGAACGCACTCATAAACAAAGGCATACCTACAAAAATTGTTACACTGATTAGTGAGCTGTACAGAAATGCTGAAATTACAGTTCGTTTTAATGGAAGGAAAATTCTACCCTTCGGGACCCACAAAGGTGTGAAACAAGGATGCATCCTATCGCCCACTCTCTTCCTAATTCTCCTGGATTCGGCTTTGGAAGCAACAAACAACCAAGCACCATATGGCATCCGTTGGAACGTCAACAACTTTCTTGGCGACATCGACTACGCTGACGATATATGTTTTTTCGCGCATAGTTTTGAACATATAAAAGCCAAGCTGGAACGCCTGATAGAAAATGCTGCTAAAGTCAGTCGGTAAATGCTAAAAAGACCAAGCTCATGAGAGCAGGAACAACAAATATAACTCGGCATCGTATAGACGGTCAGGCCATCGAAGACGTCGATAGCTTTTGCTACCTTGGTAGTAAAATAACGAAAAACGGGGGATCAGAGGCAGACATCAGCGATCGTATTAATAGGGCTAGAAGCGCTTTTCTTACACTAAGTAAAATTTGGAGAAGCAACAACATCTCGCGTACAACCAAAATAAGAATTTTCAACTGCAGCGTCAAATCCATCTTACTGTATGGCTGCACAACTTGGAGCTTGACACAGGCGACAATTCGCAAAATCCAAGTTTTTTTAAACCGCTGCCTGCGCCAAATTTGAAGAATTTTCTGGCCTAACCGCATTTCTAATGAAGAATGCTACTACGTACAAATACCAGCCCCGTCGAAGTCGAAATCCGAAGAAGTGGTTAGGACACATCTTTCGCCGAACACAAAATGATATCGCTAGAGCTGCATTGGACTAGAACCCCCAAGGTCAACGTAGAAGAGGCCGTCCAAGAAACACATGGATACGCTGCACTAAGAGAGAATTGGAATCAGCCCAAATACCCTGGAACCATGCAAAAACACTGGCCAACGATAGAGTAAGATGGAGAGAGCTTGTCGATGCCATATGTTCACTTTGAACCATTTACAATTGTTTTATGTAATTTAACTCAGTTGTAAATAAAGGACATATATATATATATATATATATATATATATATATATATTTGTAACACCCAAAAAGAGAAGACATAGACCCATAGTTTATTATACCGATCGACTTAGAATCACTTACTGAGTTGATTTAGCTATGTCCGTCTGTCTGTCCGTCTGTCCGTCTGTCCGTCTGTCTGTCCGTGCATGTATTCTTGTAATCAAAGTACAGGTAAACGCAGTAAACATGTTATTTTATATCCGATCAGTATGAAATTCGGCAGAAAGAGGTTTCTTATTATATAAATGAATACTGTAAAATTTGGAAGAAATCGGTTCAGATTTAGGTATAGCCCCCATATATACGTTACCCCCGATTTGACATGTAAGTGCTGTAAAAATTTTATTTTATATCCGATCAATATGAAATTCGGCAGAAAGAGGTTTCTTATTATATGAATGAACACTGTTAAATTTGGAAGAAATCGGTTCAGATTTAGATATATCCCCCATTATACGTTACCCCCGCGATTTGACATGTAAGCGCTGTAAAATGTTATTTTATATCCGATCAGTGCGAAATTCGGCAAAAAGAGGTTTCTTTCTACATAAAGGAATACTGCCAAATTCGGAGAAAATCGGTTCAGATTAAGATATAGCCCCCATATATATGTTACTCCCGATTTGATATGTAAGCACTGAGACTGTATTTTATATCCCATCAGTACGAAATTCGACAGAAAGAGGTCTTTTTACATGAATGAGTATTCAGGGAAAATCGGTTCAGATTTATATATAACCTCCATATATATGTTCCTCCTGATTTTGTATCAAAGCGCTATAGAAGTTGTACTTTACTTCCGTCTTTAAAATTTTCAGAAAGATGTTTCTCAATATAAGAACGAATATTGCTTAACTGGCGATTATCGGCTCAGAATTAGATAATATGTTCCTACCCATTCACCAGTTATTACAAATTATTATCGCAATGACCCTTATCGCATTGTTAGGGAGGTGTAGGGCCTTTCTTTCTGCCTTTCCTTACTGGTTCACTGTATTTTAGGTACTATTAAACCATTACACTGTACAAAATTGCACTGGTAATAAAGTTATAAGCAATTAACTTTTGGTTCAAAATTGTGGGAGGTACCAAAAGGGGGGGTGGAAATTTCTCCCATTTTTCTCGAGGTAATAGTTACAAATAAACTAATAAATAGAATTTCAGAGGATTCAAATAAGTAGTATATAAATTATTAAATAATCAATATTTCACTAAATGTTAAGTCTTTGTGGAGGAGGTACTAGAAGGAGGGGACCAATATGGCCCATCTTTAAACTTAGCCGTAGATAGAAGAAAATATTATATCGTGCACACCAGCCAGCAGACAGACAAAAAGACTGACAGACAGACGGACGGACATTGCTAATTCAACTTAAAATGACCCAAAACGGATATCCGCCGAACGTACTTAGGGTCTTAGGTCGCTCCTTCGATGTGTTACACTTTGGCTCGTAGCAAAAGATATATACCCTCCTCTCTAAGGTGAGAGAATAAAAATAATGGAATTTTAATGCCCCTCTGCTCGATGATGCATGAGCGGCATTTTACCAAAAAGTTGTTCATTACAGCTTGGAGAGGTGAGACAGGAATGACCGCAATTGTTTCTCGAATGGATTGCTTAGTTCATTTAAATTTGTTGGTTTTGCTTTGTAGACTTCCTGTTTGCAATAACCCCACAAGAAAAAGTCAGGTGCAGTAAGGTCAGGCGACCTGGGGGGGCCAACGGAATGTGAAGTTTCTGGATATCAGCTTATTGGGCTATTTTCGTCGCAATTCCGTCATAACAGGCCGGGCTATGTGAGGAGTTGCACCATCTTGCTGAAACCACACAGAGTTGAAAGAAATTCTCATTCTGGATAAAAAAACTCTCTCAACATGCTCAAGTAACGGTCTCCAGTAACCGTAATGGTGTGACCGTTTTCTTCGAAGAAGTAGGCCCCGACAATGCAGCGTGATGAAACTGCACCAACACTGTGACATGAAAAGGATGCAATTTCGTCTCATGGAGTATCTGTGGGTTGGAAGCATTCCATGTTCGACAATTTTGTTTGTTTATGCTGCCGTTTTAATCGAAATGGGCTTCGTGAGACATGAAAAGACAGTTTAAAATGTTTCCGTCCTCTTCCACCATTTGAAGAATCTTCTGGCAAAATTCCAAGCGAATCGGGAAGTCTGCTGCGTTCAGTTTGTTGGCCATTTGCCAATTTTATACGGGAATAACTCCCAGTCTTTGTGCATAATTGACTGCATAAGCTTCTTGTCGAAACTCTTGGATTGTTTTGTATGGCAGCAACTACAGCAGCGATTGTTTCCTCCGTCCGAACTGAATGTAACTGAATGTATATGATGGTAAGGTCTTCTGTTGACTGTCACATTCTCGGCAAAACTGTTAACAAGTCTCATTATGGAGCATCTGCTCGGAAGATCGCCGCCAAACGTACGCCTATACTCTATTTGAACCGAAACTACGGACTCCAGCGCGTGATAGCGGCGGACAATCCAAATTCTTGTTTCAGTGTCCCAGTTATCCATTTTTGTAAAATCTAAAAATCAATCTGCGAAATAAAAAAAAAATAACCAGATTCATTAAATAGAAAAAAGTTATTAATTTTTTTTTAGCGGGCTTCATCATCCACCCTTTACAATACAAATGTGGCAATCCAACCTATGGGGGAGTGTTAGTTCTAAAATATACAAACTCATACAAACATGTAAACATGTATTATATTTCCAGAGTGAAAATTCTTACCCTCTCCCATAAATCGTTCCCTTTAGACTCATCACACATTTTAAGTTTCTTTCCGGAAAATCGAACATCCACATGTTGGTCTAACTGTTTACAAAATTCCAAAAAATATTGTATTTTTTGGAATATTTTCGCTTTTGTAGTATATTCTGAAACATATATATTCTGCTTGAAACATGCATATTTTTAGAGTAGAGTCCAAATATATAATATTGAACACACAAATACTATATGTTTGGGAGGATATTAGACTTAGAATCACTTTCTGAGTTGATTTAGCAATGTCCGTCCGTCCGTCTGTGCATGTATTCTTCTAATCAAAGGACAGGTCGCAACTATGGTCCGCTCTCGACGAAACTTTATACATATCTTGTTTTTGGCCCAAGGACGACACCCATTGAAATTGGTTAAAATCGGTTCACCTTTTTCATATAGCTCCCATATATATATAACTTTGATTTGGCGAATATGCACTGTATAAGCAACATTTTTGAATGGATTTGTACAAAAATTAATCGATATGTTACTACGATTTAAACTGTATTTTATATACGATCAGATATAAAATACAGTTTATATCTGATCGGATTGGAGGTTTCTTATGACATGAAGGAACACTGTAAAATTTGGCATATTTACATATAGCCCCCATATTGACATGAAAGCGTTGTAGAAACTGTATTTTATATCCGATCAGTACGAAATTTGGCAGAAAGAGGTTTCTTATTATATGAAGGAATACATACTACCAAAATAGGTTCAGATTTAAACCTACCTATGATGCATTCAACGTATTCTTGGTTTAATGACGTTTTTTCTTCTGTTTTATCAATACACTGTACCTTCAAACAACAGTTTATTTTATATGTATTTAAATGTCTACATCATGTAGGTCACCACACAATTGAGTTTACACGAAACCAAGTTACTTTTAACACTCGTACTAATCAGCAACTTAGAGTAGCATTATGCCGTACAGAGACAAGAAAGCAACAAGTTTAATATTCTGGTAGTCATGAATTCAATAACTTACCACAGCATGTAAAATCTTCTAATAGATTTTCGACTTTTAAAAATACATTAAAAGGACATTTGATTCGAGTATCACAAATTTATTATTTATTGCAATAACTTAAATTGAATTATGTTTTCGATTATACAAATATTATAAAGCGTGATCCATTTCGAGGTTCCCTACTTTTTTAAAGAAAAAAACACAGAAAATTCAAATTGAATGGAGAATGTTTATTATCATTTGAAAGAACATTCTTTGGCATTTATTTTTTGAAGATTATGTCTATCAAATGTTGGCCGCGGCTACGTCTAAAATTGTCGATCCGTTGAGTCCAATTATCGATGACTCGTTCGAGCATTTCGACTGGTAACTGACGAATGACACGCGTGATATTTTGCTCCAAGGCCTGAATCGAAGCGGGTTTCTCCGCATAAACTTTAGACTTTACATATCCCCACAGGAAAAAGTCTAACGGAGTGATATCACACGATCTTGGTGGCCAATAGACCGGCCCAAAACGTGATATTATCTGCTCACCGAAGTGTTCTCTCAATAAATTCATTGATTGATGTGATGTGTGGGAAGTGGCGCGGTCTTGTTGAAACCAAATCTCGCCGAGATCAAGAGCTTCAATTTCAGGCATCAAATAGTCGGTTATCATGGCACGGTTATCATGGCACGACCAAATTTGTCGGAAATGACCAAATTTGTTGATCGCTGGAAATTGTAGACGAAAATATTTTAATAAAAATTAGTTTGAAAATATTTATTTCATTTCGACAAATGTTGTTTGTAGTTGTCTAAAATATCGGCCCTGGGGAAAGAATTGATCCTAGTCCTGTTATGTATTTCGAGATCGGATTTAAACCAAAATTTTAGTTGATAAATCTCACCATAATTGTGGAATTTTATTTATTTGCTTATAGTAAATATTAGATTAATAACGAACAAAAGCAATTGACAAGTCGATACCTTCATTCTAAAACATGCTAATTCGATTTTGCATGTTTTTAGGGATATTGCATTTTTAACTTCTAAATATTCCAAAATATATTCTGTCAAAATTTGGTGTTTATCCGTCAACCCGATCGAAAGTTATTCACAAAACAGTACAGTTCATTCGATTTCCATCATAAAGGAATTCAAAACAAATTTAAAAAATTAATCAGACTTTGATTGCCTTTCCTGAGGTGCACTTAGCATAGTTTAGAATGGAGGTATCGAGTGTTGATGTGTAAAATATGGCCCATCCGAAGTCGGGAGTATTTTCGTATTTTACTTTTATCAATATTAGTGGGATATATCGGAGCAATGTTTATATAATTGTAGTGTTGGTGTTGAGAACATTTATTGTTGTTATAATAATGTCGCGTAAGCAAAATTGAAATTTATATTTTTAAAATTGATTGAAAATTAAAATGCAGAATTCCTTTTTATTTATACACATTTTTGTCATTTATAAATTGATTTTTTGCCACATTGCACTATAGGACAATGACCCGTTTCACTGGCCAAAAGTCAAATTTTACACTTTGTTTCTCATCGTAATTGTTGGTAAAATCGGATAAAAAAACACTTCGGGGAAACGGAAAATGTCTTTGGTTTTCTTGAAAGAGAATGTCCCGTTATATGGGCAGCTGTCAATAGTGTATTTTTATAGTTGACTAGCAAAAATGGTTACAGTGTCTATTTTCTTCAGAATTTTAAAGAATTCGTTTTCACAAATTTGCAGGACAATAAACTGGGAACTATTTACGTTATATAGCCTTTCAAAACTTCGGTAAGGTTTGGGGCAGCCAATTTAAACAGAAAATAAAAGCTTGTTGTATTGTGAATATAGTTACTAATATCCGGTTTTGCACATTTTTGCTCCTCCGTGAAAAATTATCTCTTTTCAGATACGTTTAGCATCTTAAATGCCAAAAGAACATGTATATGCGCACTATATCCAAATCTGAACCGATTTTCTTCAAATTCGTCATCGTGGGTCCTTGGATCAATGAACTCAAGCGTTCTAAGTTTCAAAAATATTGAATGTGAAATACAGCTTATATAGCGCTAAAAGACCAAATCGGTAGCAGAATATACATGAGGGCTAGATCCGATTTTCTTTAAATTTGAAAATCTGCGCGATTTGTTACTAAATGATGTATATATACTCTTGCGTACTTAAATTGCCTACCTAAACAAACATTTTGAGTTTTAGGACTTTTGGCCAGTAAAATAGGTCATTTGTCCCATAGTGCATTGGGACGACAAAGACTATATTGAAACTTGGGATTTGGCGAAGATAATTAGGCTTAAAATATAAAAATATCGAAAAATAACGATTTTACTGTATGAGGATATGTTAAGAGAAATTTAAGTTATTTTTTCTATTAAAACATTGAATGCAATCCATGATGTTGGGTATATACTAGGGTGATGACTTTTTGATTTTTTTTTTCTCAAAAATTTTTTCCTGTTGCACGAATGAATGAACTTATTAATGACTGAAATAACGTTTATTCCATTTAACTATTTAAAAATGTCACGCACAAACAAATTTGAAATGATATTTTTGTGAAAAAATTTTAATTTAATTTTTTTAATTATATAAATCCAAAAGGGAAAAAGTGTCATGTCTTATAACTTTCACGAAAAGCCACCTAACCTATGAACAAAATGAGACATTGATCATAGAAATCGATGAACATCTTTCGTTTTTATTTACAATTAAGTGAAGGTATCTTATTTTGAATCGAATGTATCTCTTTGGAAAAAACGTTGACGACTTTTTTATGATTCTCAGAATTAAAGAAAATTAGTGAGAAACAAAAGGTTATGTCATTTTTATGATTGTGGTAGGAAACTAATAAACTCTCTCATAAACTCTCTGACCTAAAAACATTGCCCAAAATGCTGATTAATACAAATTTTAAAATAATTTTGTGCGTGAGGTTTTTTTTTATCGAATCACCTTACATATAAGGTTTTATTTTATCTAATCTTAAATAAAAACTGATCTAAATATGATACAAGGAAACGAGGTTGTATAAAAGTCATACGTTTAAGGCGGGCCACATTTTTTACTTGTTTTAAAATACTTTTCAGTATTTTTATATCTTGTTTACATATCGTCATCAGATTTTGGCGTAACAACAAGATAAATGGAAATTCAGTTTTTGATGGATTTCGGTACACTGCATCAAAATACACATCCTGACAAAATTTTTAGCGATTTACTATCAAAAATGGCGAATTTATTAACGAAATTTAAGAGGGCCTAGCATCAAATAATTTCGTTTTTCATAGTTAAAAATCCTATTTCACGCAATTTTTACGAACAAGTTATAAATCATGTTTGTGTGACGTTATGTATTCAGCATTATGTTTAGATATTATCCTGAAAACCCCGTTTTTCTAACGACAGCACTTTTCATTTTATTTCGTTTTTTGCTTCTCCTGTAAAATTTTCAAACATGATGATAGGCCCTTTTTCGTTTCTGATGACGATACATTTTTGTTTATTATAGCTAGCATATTTTTTTATGTTGATTAACTTTTCCAAACATTTCAAGTTTCATCAAAACTGCTTTAGTTTTATAAATTTGGTCGGCTGCAACGGATTTTGGTCGGTTTTAGAGAACATATTGGTCGGAAAATTTTTTTGGCAGTGGCAACACTGCTTGTTTACATACCTATTGAGCCAGAAATGGGCCTCATCGCTGAACAAAATTTGGCTCGAAAACGTCGGATCTTCTTGGAACTTTTCAAGAGTGATGTCGCTTGGGAAGGTCGGTAGGCTTCAGTTCTTGCACAAGCTGTATTTTGAATGCAATCAATTTAAGATCTCGACGTAAAATGCGCCAAGTCGTTCCATACGTCAGTCGGAGTTGCTGCGAACGGCTCCGAATCGACTCTCCACGGTCTTCGTGTACACTCTCAGCTACGGCCGCTACATTTTCTTCACTGCGTGCTGGACGTGGTCTATTCGGTCGAATATTATCCAATAATGAATGCTGGGTCTCAAGATGGGTGATGGTGTTGCGAATAGTACGATCAGTAGGCCGATTATGTTGACCATAAGTTGAGCGAAGTGCACGAAACACATTCCTCACAGAACGTGAATTTTCGTAATAAAGTTGAACGATTTGTAAACGTTGTTGAAGCGTAAGTCTTTCCATGATGAAATGCCAAACAATACTTAACAAAAATAACATGACAGCATGACACGAAAAAAATGCTATTGAAAAAAGTTTCTCTACTTGGATCACCCGTTATAAGTATTTGATTGAATTTTTTGTCAACTAGCCTCTCTAATGCCTAACGGCGCTGAGGTATTTATAATTTAGGAATTTTGTATATGTATAAGTTTTATAACGAAATAAAAAATCAATACCAGACGTTTCGAGGAAATTAAGAATAACTTCAGCCAAGCCTTTTCCATCGAACTGTTTTGTTGGTACGAAACTCTACAAATCTTCGCAAATTTTATATCGCCCATCGTTTTCGTTAAGGTACCGGATATACATTGAAATTTGCTCAACCCCTGAAATATCCGCTAATTCGTCCGCCATGATGGTGAAAGCTTTGGAATTAATGATTCTCTCAATAAGATGTCGGTGTATAAGACACGATTGTCAGAGCGGACAACGTTATCAAACCTAGTAGAGTGCTGCAAATGTACGGACAATGACAGATTGTTAGGGGAAGGTGAATTGTCAGATCAGACAATTGCAACAGTTGCCAATAAAAGTTTGCTCTGACAATTGGCGCCATTGTCACATGCATAAACTTCGCACATCTGAAAATCAAAAGTGTCTGTAAATTATCTCTCAATGGCAACGTTGTGTGTTTACACTATTGTCAGATGTCTACCAATATTATTGTCTTACAATAACTTTTCTGTTAACGTTGCAAGACCAAAATTTTATGTTCAGACGGTTGTAAGTTCACAGGGTTGCACTTTTCCGCCATTTTCCTGACAATATTGTTAGATCTGACAATCGTGTATACATAGCTTAACAAATACTATTAATTTAGTTTTGAACACGACATAAGAATAACTTTGATAATTATTAATTGTCTCAGTCTCTAAACGAATTTGGAAAAAAGAGACTTACAGCCAATTCCACAATCCCCGGTTATCCAACAGTTAGAGCTAACCTACAGTTATAGCTGTCAATTGTATTAAATTTTTATTTTTTAACTGTTAGTTAGCTGTAACCGGAGGTTGTGAAATTGCGGGTTAGATTTTTCGAACCATATACATATGGGCCAATATCAATTTTTTTTAACACAGGGTAATGTATGTAGTTTTACCCTTTTCTCGCTTTGTGTACCGATTTCGGTGCATAAGTTGATGGAATTAGATAAACCACAAACATACAAGTTTTTTCCCAAAAAAGTTTGTTATTATCTAAAAAACGTTAGAAGTTATAAGCACATACATTTCAAAATTGTGGAAAAAGTCCTAGAAATTTTCATATCTGTATCCATTCTTTTATAAGTTGTGGCCAAACTATTTGTAACTAACTGGTCAGTTACAAAAAACACGAGGGACTCATGGAGGAAGAATTTTTCGTGAGCACTGTTCATGTGAGATCTTTCCGCAATAAATTATAGCTCATAACTTTTTGAAATGCGATTTCAAGTGTTTTTTGTTTTTTGACCGCGGTCATCGCGGCCCGCGATGTAATGAAATAACACTAAAGAAGCGGTTATAGCGGCTTGAAATACCTACACGGAGGAAAATCGTCATTTTTGATATGTTTGGAACGAAAGAAAATATACTTGGAAACGATTTTTTTAAATATTATATATTTGTTAACAAATAAATTTTATTTGAAAATCAAGAAATTTTGTTTGGAACGCATATATTAATATATTAGAACATAATTTATTTGCAAACTGAATTTCACAAATAAAATATGTGTTTACACACAAACAAAGTTATTGTTTAAGAAGATTTCCAAATATGTTTTATTTAAAAAGATTTTTAAAACATTACTGACTTATTCGAATTTTAGTTAGTTTTTCCTAGTTTTCCTGTTGAACTTTATAGCTAAAAATGTCCTTATTTATAAATATTCCTATTCATCACTTTTTGTCAATCCATCAATGTCGTTTATATTTACGAAAGATTGTTCGATTTAAGTTTTGATTCAATTTTACAAACATATAAAATTCAGTCAGAATTTATTTGGTTTGAGACCATATGTTCCATTTACTTTCTGTCTATTCCAAGAAAGTAATAGAAACAAATACAAAAATTGGTAGAGAGTTTTAATTGCTTGGTAGAATTGACTGCAGTTTCGATAGACACCACTCTATCATCTTCAGAATTCAGTAGCAATAGTGTATGTCTTTAACTTAAATCAGCTGAAATACTTGAGGAAGCAGTAAATTGAATTTAACAAGAACTGCTAACCAAACCCGTATTTTGCCGAACTAAGTCAACATACTAAAACTCTCATACCAATACATTTTTGTTTTTTGCTTGGGTTTAGTATGTTGACTTAGTTCGGCAAAATACGGGTTTGGTTAGCAGTTCTTGTTAAATTCAATTTACTGCTTCCTCAAGTATTTCAGCTGATTTAAGTTAAAGACATACACTATTGCTACTGAATTCTGAAGATGATAGAGTGGTGTCTATCGAAACTGCAGTCAATTCTACCAAGCAATTAAAACTCTCTACCAATTTTTGTATTTGTTTCTATTACTTTCTTGGAATAGACAGAAAGTAAATGGAACATATGGTCTCAAACCAAATAAATTCTGACTGAATAACAAAAGCACAGACCAACAATAAATAACAACAACACATACAAACACATGAGGTACGATGACGTCGGCATTAGCCGTTGACAAAACTACATTTGTTTTCGTGGTTCGCGATGCGAACCCAAGCAAAAAACAAAAATGTATTGGTATGAGAGTTTTAGTATGTTGACTTAGTTCGGCAAAATACGGGTTTGGTTAGCAGTTCTTGTTAAATTCAATTTACTGCTTCCTCAAGTATTTCAGCTGATTTAAGTTAAAGACATACACTATTGCTACTGAATTCTGAAGATGATAGAGTGGTGTCTATCGAAACTGCAGTCAATTCTACCAAGCAATTAAAACTCTCTACCAATTTTTGTATTTGTTTCTATTACTTTCTTGGAATAGACAGAAAGTAAATGGAACATATGGTCTCAAACCAAATAAATTCTGACTCAATAACAAAAGCACAGACCAACAATAAATAACAACAACACATACAAACACATGAGGTACGATGACGTCGGCATTAGCCGTTGACAAAACTACATTTGTTTTCGTGGTTCGCGATGCGAACCCAAGCAAAAAACAAAAATGTATTGGTATGAGAGTTTTAGTATGTTGACTTAGTTCGGCAAAATACGGGTTTGGTTAGCAGTTCTTGTTAAATTCAATTTACTGCTTCCTCAAGTATTTCAGCTGATTTAAGTTAAAGACATACACTATTGCTACTGAATTCTGAAGATGATAGAGTGGTGTCTATCGAAACTGCAGTCAATTCTACCAAGCAATTAAAACTCTCTACCAATTTTTGTATTTGTTTCTATTACTTTCTTGGAATAGACAGAAAGTAAATGGAACATATGGTCTCAAACCAAATAAATTCTGACTGAATAACAAAAGCACAGACCAACAATAAATAACAACAACACATACATATAAAATTAATAAAAAAATTTCTCTTTGAAAATCTGAAAAACAGAAAACTTGTCTTTAGGTTAAGGTATTTAATACATTACCAAAATAAATAATTACAAACGAATCCTTGTTTCGGAAATACTAGTTCCAAATAAAAAATATTTGAATGGGAGCATATTTTTGTTTAGAACAATATCCTCACAAACATATAATATTTGTGTGTGTAAAATATTATATATTTGGAGTGTACCCTAAACATATGTTTATTTCAAGCCGAATATGTTTGGGACAATATACTACATAAACGATTTTTTTTCAGCGTGTATAAATCTATATAGGTGTCGTTAATGTGCTCTTAATGGAACCACCGCTATAGCTTCCCAAACCTTTGTTAAACTTGCGTGAATTATTTTTTGATAGTGTATTTCGCGAAGCACATCGACAGTTATGTATAGGTTGAGCTGAATTAATTATCCCAGATGGCTTTTGAACTGGTGAATCCAAAAATCAGGGGGCCGTAACAAAATAATGAATTGCTGAAATTTTATTCACTTTTTCCAATTTTTGCAAAAATTGCAAATTTTGTCCTTGGCATTTTTAATAGTTTAAACGTCTGAAATTCATGTCTATTTTCTTCGGGCGTACTGCTGTGGTGCACTTAACAATCATGGATACTTATTTGAAGATTGAAGTCTTGTACGCGAAGAACGTGACACTTTTGTCTCAGCAATGATCGTCAAGGCACATCCAGTGCGGGGTACAGATATGGCGGAAGTGTATATGAAATAAAAGGATTTTTAACGCTCTATTCCGAAATCGGAGGGCCGTCATTTTATTTTGATGATTGTGCAAATTATGCACATTACAAAAATTATATTTCCACAAAAATAAAGTTCGTATGATAACGATCAAATCATAAAATTTGTTTATTGAAATAAAACACATATGATGTGAACTTCGAATTTTGAAACAAACATAACTTTTGAACTAATAGCGATATTATCCTCATTCCTTTTGTAGGCCACAGAAAATTGCCTCATATAATCGTGAAAATTAGACTTATATTTTTCCGATTTTCATATTTCGCGGTATTCGATGTATTACATCATTTTTCAATTAAAAATTATTTTGATTAGTTATATTTATCCGAATAATGAAGCTACAGCGAATATTTTGTCATAGGCTGATAGAAATGCTAATGATCTATGATTGTAATTTTAGTTTTCCAAATTCCGCTGAAAATTGCATTTTATAATTTTTTTTTTAATTTAAATTTGGAACCGCCATAACTTTCGCGGCCTTTGATGAAATTTATTCACAACAACGGTTTTTGCATGTTTGTATTTTTATCTTCGTCTGTTGTAAAAGCGGTTGATGTGCTCGCCAAAAAAATCTTGAAAAAAAATGTACTTCAAAATTAAAAAATTTGATATTTGCCCATATGTTGTTTTTTTATCCGGCAATTTTTACAAAACAAACGTTGTTTTATTGCCAAGAAAAATAGTATCGCGGTTTTTGGACTGTCGCAGTATGTAATCGCATTAATGCATCATTAATAGAGAGAATGGGATGTGAAAAATATGGTTTTGCCAGCATTACATTGACGAAGTCATTTAAATGTTTATTACTTAAAATGCTGTTTATGAATAACATTTTTTGATAATCGTTTATTTTGATAAATCGGCTCAAATTTAGATTTTTTCCCAGGAACTTGATTCCAGTAAATCCCGGGAAAATGTCGGGAATTCCCGGGAACTTGATTCCGGGACATCCCGGGAAAATGTCGGGAATTCCCGGGATTTTTTTTGTGTATACACAGAAATACTTTCCTTTCTTATGTTGACAAAGTAGCAGTTTTTATTCTAACATTTCGGCTGTATGTTTTTGCGTAGCGTATTTTTCAAACAACATCTTTAATTTTTCAATGAAAAATGCAGAAAAGAGGTATTTTTTAATAAATTTTTTCAACATTATTGTTTTTTGTTTTTGTTATTCGATCTGTTGTGACTTTTCATAGTTTTGTTTTTGACTATTGAGTTCGAGATCGTTGTTTTTGTTTTCTGTTAAACAGAAAAACAAACCTTCTTTAAAAATATATATATATATCAACATTAATAACACAGCTCAACAAAAAAATTTTTTTGCGGCGGTGCAGGAATTTGCAGTCGATTTGGATATATGGGATAATACACTTCTCAGCCAATATAATTCTCGCCATAAACCGTGATATGCAAAAATAGAGAGTTTGAAACATATAATTTAGCATAAATCTAGAATATTCCACTTATCCGAATTGGTTCAGTATTGGTTAAATGATCAAAATAAAGTAGGCTTAATTTTCTTCGAATTTTGTATCCCTTCAGTGGCCGAAGCCGAAGAAAATATATACATAGCTTACAAATAAGCCGATAATTTCGCAAATCCAACCAACTGTATCACTCCCGCTAATGATCAGAATATAATACCGAAGATATTTTAACATCTACGCTACTTAATCGAATAAACTAGAGTGTAAACTTACTAAATTAGCTATAACTTTTTAAATTATTCATCGGTTTTCTTTGCAATGGTCTTATTTTATTCATGACCAATCAGACTTTACGATAAAATAATTAATATTTAATTATTTTACTTATTTATAATTGTGTCTTTTTCGACGATTTTATGTAAAAATTTTGAAAATTTTCTCAAGAAATAAATTTTTTCGCAATATCATGCAAGATATCGTCAAAAAAAGAAGTTGAAGTCTACTTAATTTTAATTCAACAATGAACATTTTCCCTACATACGTTTTTCATCTTAACACAATTGAATTTAAAAATGTAAAAAAGTTATAAAAATGTTAACATGTATATCGTCATCAGAAACGAAAAAGGGCGAAAAACAAAAAAAAAAAAATTCAGTTTTTGAAAGACTTCGGTGCACTGCTTCAAAAAACACATCTTGACAAATTTTTAGCGACATACTACCAAAAGTAGCGAATATTTTAACGAAATTAAAAAGGGCCTAACAATAAATTATTTATTTTTCATCGTTAAAAAATTTTATTTCACGCTATTTTCACATACGAGTTATAAATCATGTTTGTGGGAATTTATATATTCATCAGTGTATTTAGGTATAATCCTGAAAACCCCGATTTTCTGATGACAGTATTTTTCATTTTATTTAGTTTTTTGCTTCTCCTGTAAAATTTTCAAATATGATGATACACCCTTTCTCGTTTCTGATGACGATATACATTTAAATAAAAAATAAATAGATTTCTTCTTTGTTTTCAGTTTGTTTTGAATATATGTCTTCAAGTAATTTTATATATATATATAAAATACACATTTCGTAACTTCATTAAGTGGGATCTCGAGAACGGTTAACTATAATTAAAATTTTTAATGAATACTTTACTAAATTGTTAAATTTCAGCCGGATCGGTTGGAGAGATATCGTTATTTGGGAACTATATGTACACGCTGAAAAAAAATCGCCTCTGTAGTATATTGTCCCAAACATATTCTGCTTGAAACATAAATATTTTTAGGGTGCACTCCAAATATATAATATTTGACAAATACAAATATTATATGTTTGGGAGGATATTGTTCTAAACAAAACTATGTTTACATCCTAATATTTTTTATTTGGATATGATATTTCCCAAACAAAGATTTTTTTGCGTGAATGTATGTCTACTATTCTTTAATTGTTTTAAGTTTACAGCAATTGAAAGGTAATTTTTGAAATTTTTAATGTTAGTAAAATTTCTTTATAATAATTATAATTAATTGATGAATTGAATTGAATTGGTTTCAAATAGAAGTTAATGCTAAGTATGCCATTTTTAATAGGAATGCATAATTCGAAAATGAAAAAATTAAAACTAATATTCGAAAAATTCAGCAAAGTTTTGAAAATCCTTTTTTTAATAAAATATATTTGGAAATATTCATAAACAATAATTTTATTCGTATTTAAACAAATATTTTATTTGAGAAAATCAGTTCGCAAATATATTTTATTCTAATATATTAACATATGGGTTCTAAATACATTTTATTGATTTTAAAATAAAATTTATTTGCTCGAAAATATATAATATTTAAAAATTTGTGTTCCAAGTATATTTTCTTTCGATTCAAACATATCAAAAAAGGCGATTTTGCCCCGTGTAGTCATGGACCGAATGATACCATTTTCAATATGTTTTGTCCCTTACCTCAACAAAGTTCCTGTGGGAACTATAGGTATAAAAAATGATTCTATTATATTTCTTTTCCTTTAATGTGTTTCAAACAAATGCACAAAGCCATAATACTCTGTGCCACAATGTGTTGTATGGTACAATGAAGGACCGTTTTCGGATTAAAGATTAATGACGCCGGATTAAATACCTTTGAGCATATTTAAGTTCAAATGGATTACAGTTAGAACGTCACTCAAAAGGAGTGACCGATTGATTTACTCTTTCGTAGTTAATATTAGTTTTATATCTCACACTGAAGGTCTATTTGGTGAACTTCTTTTTGTATCTCCCTTACAAAACGTGAAATTAGAGAAAAATATTTAATTTCATGTGTGTAGTTTCTAACCCCCCCCCCCCCTTTAGTAAAACTTCTTTACTTTTGTGGCAAAAGTAAAGAACTTTTAAAAAACACTTGATATTGAGTATTGTTTTTCAGGTGACTACCGCACGCTGAAAAAAAATCGCTTCTGTAGTATATTGTCCCAAACATATTCGGCTTGAAACATATATATGTTTAGGGTAGACTCTAAGCATGTAATATTTGGTACATACAAAAATTGTGTATTTGGGAAGATGTTGTTCTAAACAAATATTTGTTTACATCCCAATGTGACTGCTATTTGTGAAACAAATATTTATTTGCATTTAAATATTCATAAAATACATAAATTGTGTCAAATTTTTCAGTAATTCAAAGTTAAATTTTTAGAAATTTTCAATGTTCGTAAAAAAATAATAATTGAAATCATATAATCTTGGGTCAATATAAAGTACTTAGAGAATTGACAACTAATAATGGCTTGGAATACTCAGAAATTTTAAATGATTGATTTAAAACAGAAGGTAATGCTGCATATGGTATCATAACTTAGAGGTACAATTCGAAACCAAGGAAAAATTGAAACTGAAATTTGAAAAAATCAGCAAAAGTTTTGGAAATCTTTTTTAAATAAAATATATTTGGAAAAATTCGTAAATAATAATTTTATTTGTATTTAAACACATATTTTATTTGAGAAATTTAGTTTGCAAATATAATTTGTTGTAATATAGTAATATATGCGTTCCAAATATATTTTATTGATTTTCAAATAAAATGTATTTGCTAAGAAATATAAAATATTTAAAAATTTGTGTTCCAAATATATTTTCTTTCGATTCAAACATATCAAAAAAGGCGATTTTGCCCCGTGCGTTAAGCGAAATATAGGCGTAACAGCTCATTTTGAAAGCTGGATTTTTTTCAGCGCTACTTGTTATATATTGCCTGTACAAATTTCTGATATTCATAAAGCTCCTTCCTCAACAGAGAAGGTCGTGAGTTCTACATGAACAATGTGGTTGTTCGCCGCAATAAAATATATCACGCCATATGTTTCTCTTAGAATTTGGTGTTATCACGTACAATATGCCCTTTTTTGAAACTTCACATAAATACTGAACAATGTCGTTTAAAATTTAAACAATACGAACCGCTACCATCCCTCGCTTTCCAGGAAACTTGCTGCAGTAGCCACCTTCTGCTCAACTATCCATTTGATAATATATGTATGTCAGTTGCAGCGGGGAAAACCACAAACTAAATTTCTTTATTAAATTTCAAACTAAATTTGAAATGACCAACCGAAACGGGACAGACTGTTCTGCTTGGTAGCGGACGTGCTGCCTTTTAAATTATCCTCTGACTAATGAGTTCCCTGGACAGGCAACCGTACTGGGAGTTGTGCCAAATTGGGTAATCGGTTAAAATGAATTCGGCACGTTTTTCAAAATGACAATAAAGACAAAATTAGAACACTTTAGTTTTGGTAAAAGAAGAATGTGTATTGCCCTCTAGTTTTAAGATTCTTTAATGATTTTTTTTAATAAAAAACCAATTGCTTCGATTGAGCAATATAAATGCATTTTAATTAACATTAGAATGCTTAGTAGATAGTAGAGATTTCATTAACTCTAATTTGTAAATGAAGAAAGGGACAATAAGGAGATGATAAGCTTTCAAAATACGACAAAGCAACAACATAGTTTTTGAAATGACGGTTTATTTTAAGAGATATATGAAATATTTTCAGACAAACTTTTGTCAGAAACGAAATGTTCGTGATGTTGTTATAGCCCCAGTGATAAATATCACAAAAAAGCCAACAAAGCTTTTCAAACACTCAACAGTAAATTGTATGCAAAATATTTTTTTAAAATCCTCCTAATCAATTGCAGTAGAAGGTTAAAAAATATTTCGCAAGAAAGTGTTGTTTTCAAAAAAGGATTTACGCATTGAATGAAATAGTAAACCAGTAAAGTCGGGCCGGGTCTACTGTATAATACCCTCCACCATAGTTTGTACGGAGTACCATTGTTACTGTGAACAGTAGATTTACAAATTCCAGGCATATATGTTAAAAAACGTGACTTTCATAAGGGACTTATACTTATAAAAAAGCATGGACCGATATACACCATTTTACAATTTTTAGGAGACGATTAAATTAAAAATAGTGTAAAAAGCGTCCCCTAGAGCGCAAACATGTCTAATAGGACTTTTATAAGGAAGCAATTTCAAAACATGGACCTATGTTCCCTATTTTCACTAGGAACGATTAAGTGCAATTTAAGGTATAAATTCTCAAATTTCAGCCTGATCAATTTAAAAATGTGTTCTGTAGAGCGTCAAGAAGTGATATCGGAGGGGACCTTTATATGGGGGCTGTATCAAAACGTGGCCCGACCTACCCCATTTTTGCTGGGGACGATTAGGTCCAATATAAAGTATGAATTCTAAAATTTCAGCCAGATCAATTGAAGAATCCGTTCTCTAGAACGTCAAGAATTGTCATCGGTGGGGACTTTTATATAGGGGCTAGACCAAAACATGGATCCACACGCTGACAAAAAATCGCTTCTGTAGTATATTGTCCCAAACATATTCGGCTTGAAGTATACATATGTTTAGGGTACACTCCAAATATATAATATTTGACACCCACAAATATTATATGTTTTGGGAGGATATTGTTTTAATCCAAAATATGTTCACATTCTAATATTTTTTTATTTGGAACTAGTTTTTCTGAAACAAAGATTAATTTATCTTTAAATATTTTGGCAATGTATCAATGCCTTAAGATAGAGACAAGTTTTCTGTTTTCCGATGTTCAAAGAGCAATTTTTTTTATAAATTTTATATTTTTGTAAAACTTAATTGAAACTTAATCGTATAATATTTCGTAACTATAAATTGTATTAATGGATTGACAAAAAGTGATGAATTGTAATATTTATAAATTAAAAGACATTTTTAGCTATAGAGTTTAACACGAAGACTAGGAAAAACTAACTAAAATTCGAATAAGTCAGCAAAGTTTTAAAAATCTTTTTTAAATAAAATATATTTGGAAAACTTCTTAAACAATAACATTGTTTGTGTATAAATACGAGTACATATTTTATTTGTGAAAGTCAGTTTGCAAATAAATTATGTTCTAATATATTAATATATGCGTTCCAAACAAAATTTCTTGATTTTCAAATAAAATCTATTTGTTAACAAATATATAATATTTAAAAATATCGTTTCCAAGTATATTTTCTTTCAATTCAAACATATCAAAAATTACGATTTTCCCCCGTGCATGTACCCAATTTTTACTAGGGACTATTAGGTCCATTATAAAGTGTAAATTCTTAAATTTCAGCCAGATCAGTTGAAAAGTGTGTGAAATCAGTTGAAAATTGTTGAAAATTACAACATTGCCTTGGACCAGAAGACATAGTCTGTGTTTTTCCTATGCCACCGTGCTTAGGGAAAAATTATAAAAATATTCTAAAAGAATAACAAGCTGATTGGATGAAAAGTTGTATTAGAAGAAGTTGATGTCTAGATAATCTTTTATTTTGTTTAAACTCAACCTATTTAAATAATTTGTTCTCAAGTTATGCTAAAGTATACGGTTCAACCGCTCTATTTTATTTTTAGCATACAACGATCTATCTCCAGAGTCAGTTCAAAGCAACTGACTTATATGCTGGGAACTGTAGTATCCTATATAACAAAATCGGCAATAAAATCCCATCCTCGACAAAAAAAAAATGGTGTGCTGGGTAATTGATAGTAATGCTGCATAAGGCATTATAGTTAATTTGTGTAACTGCACATAAAATATCAATTTTGTCAATATTATGGAGTAGAAAGATTTGTTTTGCTACAAAAACTGCACAACTTTTTAAATAACTTACAGATTTTAGAGACTTTGGTATCGGGTGAAATGTTTTTTTGACATCTTATCGCTAAAAACTATTCTTTGTTTATAAATATTAGTTCCAAATAAAAAATATTTGGATGAAAACATACTTTTATTTAGAACTACATCCTCCCAAACATATAATATTTGTGTGTATCAAATATTATGTATTTGGAGTGTACCCTTAACAGCTGGTACGCACGAGAACTCTCGAAAGGAGTAACCAATTGACTTAAAATATGGTATGTGGTAATCTTTTTTCGATATCAGGCTAGGCTGAAAGATGGGCCATATAGATCCACTCCTTCTAGTACCTCCCCGGCAAAGGGTTAAGATTTTGTGAAATATTGCTTCTCTAATAACATCTTTACCAGCTATTGAAATCTTCTGAAATTCCACAAACAATATTACTTTGTTAGTCCCCATCACCATGCGGCAAATGGGCGATGTTGGGTACACTAATGGAAGTATGGTACACTAATGGACCATTTGCACCAAAATTTAACTCTTTGTAACTTTAATATCAGTTCATACAAATACTTTAAAATTGTGTACAGTACAATGATTTTGTAGTACCAAAAGTCCGGTCCTGTGAAAAATGGGCGTCATTAGAACGCTTCTTTTGGTACCTCCCGCACAAATGAACCATTTTACACCAAAAGTTAACAACTTTAATACTAGTGCATATTTTTAAGCTGTTAAATTATTTAAATTAAAAACAAACAAAAATTAAGAATATTTTTGGGGTCTGACGGAGAGGGGATTCCTAAGTAGGGTTTCGCGACAAAACTTTCTTTTTTTCTTTTCTTTACTACTTATGTCGGGAAACGCGTTAATTGTTCATAAAAATTGCCGATGTTCTCTGATTTTGCTTAAACTTGGTGGAAATGTTAAATATGGTGCTCTGATACAGGATTTACAATTTTGTTGAAAAATCTTCAAATCTATGGGAGATATGTACATTAAAACATTCGAAATTGGGCAAAAAATATCGAAAAGTGCTTGCATTCGAATAACTTGTGTTCTACGAGAGATATTTAAATAATCTCATATTTAATAAAGACTTCAGCTTTAGTTATATCAAGATGGAAGTTTTTTGGAAGTTGCATGACATATTTCTATTTTTAAAACGCTAATTAAAATCTAGCTGTTTTAAAAAAGTAATGTTTTTAAATTGAAAAAATGTGAACCAGATGACAACCCATATTGTGCCCTGTATGTCCAAAAAAATTCATTTTGGGATCGCCGGTAGTTTTTGAGATATCAATAAAAGAATAAGATAACTTCACAATTTATAGGGTATACAATTTTCACATCAACTGCAATCAAAAACGACATAGATTTAAAATGCAAAAAAATCAGTTTACAAAAAGTTCGAATAAAACATAAAAGAAAAATGTGAACTTATCTTCACGCTGAAAAATAATCGCTTCTGTAGTATATTGTCCCAAACATATTCTGCTGGAAACATACATATGTTTAGCGTACACTTCAAATATATAATATTTGACATACACAAATATTATATGTTTGGGAGAATTTTGTTTAGAACAAAAGTATGTTTTTATCCCAATATTTTTTTATTTGGAACTAATATTTCCGAAGAAAGAATGTGTATTTAAGTATGGCGATACATCAATACCAAAGGCAATTTTTCCGTTTTTCAGTTCAATATTTAAGAAATTTTATATGTTTGTAAAATTCCATTAAAAACTAAATCGCATTATATTGCGTTACGATAAATTGCATGTGGATAGACAAAAACTGATGAATTGGAATATTTATAAATTACAAATTAGTGCTGTAAAACAAAAGCTGCTTACAACATATTTAGTCATAAAGTATAGCACGAAATCTAAGAAAAATTAAACCAAATTTCGAAAAAGTCAGCATAGTTTCAAAAATCTTTTTTAAATAAAATATATTTGGAAAACTTCCTGAACAATAACTTTGTTTGGGTGTAAATACTTTTTTTATTTGTGGAAGTCAGTTCGCAAATATATTTTGTTCTAATATATTAATATATTCTTTCCAAACAAAATTTCTTGATTTTCAAATAAAATGTATTTGTTCACAAATATATTATATTTAAAAATTTTGGTTCCAAATATTTTTTCTTTCAATTCAAACATATCAAAAATGGCGATTTTCCTCCGTGTTATACTGTTATTGATACGAGTATCTCAAAATCTACCGACGATTCCAAAAGTTTTGAAGATTTTTCAACAAAATTGTATATCCTATATCAGAGCACCATATTCAACATTTCCACCAAGTTTCATCAAAAGTGGAGACCATCGGTAATTTTTAGGTTAGTTCTCGTCTTATATAATACACTCTTTTCAGTGTACGAATATTATTTCCCCATAATTTCCATCTAATCACCTTCATACTCTGAGTTTTAAACTACATTTTCAATGACTATAGTCTGACACAGAATAAGCTAAATATTTCTCTAATAGATGTTACGAAAATACATATTACGTTTCTCAAAAAGCGAGTGTATACTACTTACTCTGCTTACGCCTTCAAACTAAATTTCCAGCCTGAACAAGAAACTTAAAAATGAAATGTTAACCACCCCACAGTTACCAGGCCGCCGTTCACTTGCCCCGGAATATAATCGCCACAATATATGTATATGGATTTCTAACTTGCACAAGAACTTCGAAGATGCTTCTGCTCCATTTACTTCCGGACACGACCATTTATATTCTCCAATATGAAGTGAAGGAAATTAAATTCATACCACTGGACGTAATCTTTTCCGTTGTTGTAATCATTGTGTCGTTATCATTCACCACCATTGGCTGGTGGTATAACACCATCCCCTACCTCCCCAGTGTAATCTGGAATCCGACTATGTCTTTTCTCTGTCTTGTACAATTTAATTCCATTAGGATTAAATTTGTATACAAAAAGTGATTTTGTTACACTGGAAAATCTTGCATATCACAGCATAAATGGAGAGTATATTCTTTTGGCTTGTGAATATCCTGATTTGCCTTCTTTGCATTTCAGGGACTAAAGTGAAGTGGCTATATTGAGATGAGATGATGGTCACTTTTACTCTGATTCTCCTTTGGGAACTGACGATAATGCGATTAATACACAGACTCATGTAATGGAAAGTCAATAAAAAAGAAACGAAAAAAAAGCGAAGCGATATAATCGCATACTTGTAAAAAGATATTAGTTGATATATAAAAACTGTATACTTATATTGTGGAGAAAATAGAACGAGGAAACGAAACCACAAATATGTATGTTGTACTCGTACTCGTATAGCGTCAATTATTCTCACAATGAGATTGCAAATGTTAACAAATTATTAGCAAGAATTATAGAAATGTTGATTGACAAATTTAATCCAGTTTTTAGTAGTTTAGGTTTAGGTTAGGTTGGCAGCCGTATTTTACCACTGTGTTACCACTCTTTTTTGTAACAGTATTTATGGCCCTACTAAGTATATATTTAATCGTCGTAAAATTCTAAGACGATTTAGCCATGTCCGTCTGTTGTAATCACGCTACAGTGTATAATAAGGCAGCTAGGTTGATCAAATTTGGTAGAAATATTTCTAATAGTTGCAGGTTGTTTGGGATTGAAAATGGGTCACATCGATCAATTTTTTGATATAACTCCCCTATAGAGGTGGCTCCAAAATACGGTTATTGAGCCAAAGATACCACATTTTCAAAGCAATTTTGCTGAAACTTTGCAGTTTGTATTCATTTTTGAAAATAAATCATCACAGCAAAAAGTGTATAAATCGGTTCATACTCGTATTTTGTTATAGTCACCATATATGTATAGGTCGCTCCAAAATATACGTGTTAAAGCCATAAATACCACATTTTCGAAGCATTTTAACTGAATCTTGGCAATTTGTATTTAACTAAGAAAAGTATTTATCGCAGTACAATTTTTTTAAATCAGTTCATATTTTGTTATAATCCACCTATAGATGTTTCTCCCAAAAAGGCTTATTTAAGCCATAAACACCACGTTTTCTAAGAAATGTAGCTGAAACTTTGCAGTTTGGCCAGAATTCATCTCAATAAAATGTATACAAATCAAATTTTATTTTGTTGTAGTCCCCGTCTAGAGGTAACTCTCAAAAATGCGTCCTAAAATTTGGTAAACATTGCAGCGTTCGTTTTTTTAATAATTTACTTAAACAAAACCAGTAAACCCTACACCTCCCTAACAATGCGATAAGGGTTATTATACCCTACACCACACTGTGGTACAGGGTATTATAACTTTGTGCATTTGTTTGTAACACCCAAAAGGAGAAGAAATAGACCCATCGTTTATACCGATCGACTTAGAATCACTTTCTGAGTCGATTTAGCTATGTCCGTCTGTCCGTCTGTCTGTCTGTCTGTCTGTCTGTCTGTCTGTCCGTCTGTCTGTCTGTCCGTCTGTGCATGTATTCTTGTAATCAAAGTACAGGTCGCAATTATGGTCCGATCTCGACGAAACTTTACACATATCTTTTTTTTGGCCCAAGGACGATCCCTATTGAATTTGGTTAAAATCGGAAAGCGAAGCGATATAATCGCATACTTGTAAAAAGATATTAGTTGATATATAAAAACTGTATACTTATATTGTGGAGAAAATAGAACGAGGAAACGAAACCACAAATATGTATGTTGTACTCGTACTCGTATAGCGTCAATTATTCTCACAATGAGATTGCAAATGTTAACAAATTATTAGCAAGAATTATAGAAATGTTGATTGACAAATTTAATCCAGTTTTTAGTAGTTTAGGTTTAGGTTAGGTTGGCAGCCGTATTTTACCACTGTGTTACCACTCTTTTTTGTAACAGTATTTATGGCCCTACTAAGTATATATTTAATCGTCGTAAAATTCTAAGACGATTTAGCCATGTCCGTCTGTTGTAATCACGCTACAGTGTATAATAAGGCAGCTAGGTTGATCAAATTTGGTAGAAATATTTCTAATAGTTGCAGGTTGTTTGGGATTGAAAATGGGTCACATCGATCAATTTTTTGATATAACTCCCCTATAGAGGTGGCTCCAAAATACGGTTATTGAGCCAAAGATACCACATTTTCAAAGCAATTTTGCTGAAACTTTGCAGTTTGTATTCATTTTTGAAAATAAATCATCACAGCAAAAAGTGTATAAATCGGTTCATACTCGTATTTTGTTATAGTCACCATATATGTATAGGTCGCTCCAAAATATACGTGTTAAAGCCATAAATACCACATTTTCGAAGCATTTTAACTGAATCTTGGCAATTTGTATTTAACTAAGAAAAGTATTTATCGCAGTACAATTTTTTTAAATCAGTTCATATTTTGTTATAATCCACCTATAGATGTTTCTCCCAAAAAGGCTTATTTAAGCCATAAACACCACGTTTTCTAAGAAATGTAGCTGAAACTTTGCAGTTTGGCCAGAATTCATCTCAATAAAATGTATACAAATCAAATTTTATTTTGTTGTAGTCCCCGTCTAGAGGTAACTCTCAAAAATGCGTCCTAAAATTTGGTAAACATTGCAGCGTTCGTTTTTTTAATAATTTACTTAAACAAAACCAGTAAACCCTACACCTCCCTAACAATGCGATAAGGGTTATTATACCCTACACCACACTGTGGTACAGGGTATTATAACTTTGTGCATTTGTTTGTAACACCCAAAAGGAGAAGAAATAGACCCATCGTTTATACCGATCGACTTAGAATCACTTTCTGAGTCGATTTAGCTATGTCCGTCTGTCCGTCTGTCTGTCTGTCTGTCTGTCTGTCTGTCTGTCCGTCTGTCTGTCTGTCCGTCTGTGCATGTATTCTTGTAATCAAAGTACAGGTCGCAATTATGGTCCGATCTCGACGAAACTTTACACATATCTTTTTTTTGGCCCAAGGACGATCCCTATTGAATTTGGTTAAAATCGGTTCAGATTTAGATATAGCCCCCATATATATGTTAGCCCCGATTTGACATGTAAGCGCTGTAAAAACTTTATTTTATATCCGATCAGTATGAAATTCGGCAGGAAAAGGTTTCTTATTACATGAATGAACTCTGTTAAATTTGGAAGAAATCGGTTCAGATTTAGATATAGCCCCCATATATACATTACCCCCGATTTGACATATAAGCGCTGTAAAAATGTTATTTTATATCCGATCAGTGCGAAATTCGGCAAAGAGAGGTTTCTTATTACATGAAGGAATACTGCTTAATTCGGAGAAAATCGGTTCAGATTCAGATATAGCCCCCATATATATGTTACCCCCGATTTGACATGTAGGCGCTGTTGAGACTGTATTTTACATGCGATCAGTACGAAATTCGACAGAAGGAGGTCTTTTTACAAGAATGAGTATTCAGGGAAGATCGGTTCAGATTTATATTGATTGTTCCTCCTGATTTGGTATCAAACCGCTATAGAAGTTGTATTTTACTTCCGATCATTAAAATTTTCCAGAAAGATGTTTCTCAATTTAGGAACGAATATTGCTTAATTTAGCGATTATCGTTTCAGAATTAGATAATATGTTTGTACACATTTACCAATTATTCCAAATTATTATGGCAATGGCCCTTATCGCATTGTTAGGGAGGTGTAGGGTATTATATAGTCGGCCCCGCCCGACTTTCTGCCTTTCCTTACTGGTTGCGATAATAATTTGGAATAATTGGTAAATGGGAACATATATATGCGGATATATCTAATTCTGAACCGATAATCGCTAAATTAAGCAATATTCGTTCCTAAATTGAGAAACATCTTTCTGGATAATTTTGTAATGATCGGAAGTAAAGATGTTTCTCAATTTAGGAACGAATATTGCTTAATTTAGCGATTATCGTTTCAGAATTAGATAATATGTTTGTACACATTTACCAATTATTCCAAATTATTATGGCAATGGCCCTTATCGCATTGTTAGGGAGGTGTAGGGTATTATATAGTCGGCCCCGCCCGACTTTCTGCCTTTCCTTACTGGTTGCGATAATAATTTGGAATAATTGGTAAATGGGAACATATATATGCGGATATATCTAATTCTGAACCGATAATCGCTAAATTAAGCAATATTCGTTCCTAAATTGAGAAACATCTTTCTGGATAATTTTGTAATGATCGGAAGTAAAGTACAACTTCTATAGCGCTTTGTAACCAAATCAGGAGGAACATATATATGGAGCTTATATATAAATCTGAATCGATTTTCCCTGAATACTCATTCATATAAAATAGAAACCTCTTTCTGTCGAATTTCGTACTGATCGGATATAAAATACAGTCTCTACAGCGCTTGAATGTCAAATCGGTGCTAACATATATATGGGGGCTATATCTAAATCTGAACCGATTTTCTCCGAATTTGGCAGTATTCCTTCATGTAATAAGAAACCTCTTTCTGCCGAATTTCGTACTGATTGGATATAAAATACAGTTTCTACAGCGCTTACATGTCAAATCGGGTGCAACATATATATGGGGGTATATATATATCTGAACCGATTTCCCCCAAATTTTGTATTGTATCTAAGTGTATCACGAGACTACTCTCTGTCAATTTTTGTACAAATCGGTTACAAAATGTTGCTTATACAGTGCATATATGCCAAATCGGAGGTACATATATATGGGAGCTATATGTAAATCTAAACCGATTTTAACCAAATTCAATAGGGATCGTCCTTGGGCCTAAAAAAAGTTATGTGCAAAGTTTCGTTGAGATCGGACCATAATTGCGACCTGTACTTTGATTACAAGAATACATGCACAGACAGACGGACAGACAGACGGACATAGCTAAATCGACTCAGAAAGTGATTACAAGTCGATCGGTATAATAAACAATGGATCTATCTCTTCTCCTTTTGGGTGTTACAAACAAATGCACAAAGTCATAATACCCTGTACCACAGTGTGGTGTAGGGTATAAACATGATTCGCTCCATATCCAAAGATTTTTCCAGTAATTGAATTGAATGCAATCCATGGTGGAGCGTATACATATATATACTTGGCCGAACTTAACGCTTTTACTTGTTTTTTAAATAAAAGGGAATTTGAAATTTGAACATTTTTAAAAACATGCATTATTATTTTAAGAAATTTTTTAATTGTTCTTGAACAGCTGAACCGATTTTTAAAAAAGTTTACGTCGTTTCGATGCTGATCAGTCGTAGTGAACGGACGTGTTTAGCACAGAGCGGATAGTTAAAATCTATTATACCTATTACGCAATCGCAAAAAATAAAACAAAATCTGTACAAAGTCTGGAAGGCCTACATCGTAGTACCTATTACGGGCTAATACGGAAAAAAAATCATTGGTGGGGATGCCTTCGCGTTCCGATGGAGCGGGGTTCCCCAATCGTCCTAATGTCCGTCCGTTGGTCTTGGCCAAAGCCGACCACACCAAACATGGTGAAAATTTCCCCCTAGTACTCACAACAGGTGGTACGGTGAGGGGAAAACGTCACGTCCGACCGTCAAAACGGAAACACAATGAGCACCGGATAGCGCTCAGAGTTCTGACGAAGTTGGAGGCTGTTGAGGTTTCGGCTCTTACCGAAAAACAAAAAGAGTCACTTACCTGGGCTAAAGGCGTCTTAGATGCTTCTAAGGCCAATCAGCCGGCTGAAAGAGCCACAAATCCAGCTGTGTTAACGGCTAATAAAGTCAAAAGAATCAGATCACCTGATGAACCCCTGCCCTCGAAAAAGGCAAGAGGCCCAAATGTCACTATCAACAGGACACTCACCAAGCCCTTCAATGAAGTGGCGAAGGAGAGTCTCGTGATGGCCGTTATAGACAGAAGTAGTGAGGATGGATCCATCCTCAAGGACAAATGGAGCCATGTGCAATCAGCCATTATGGCTCATTACCTCGATGTCCGTAGAGAGATGCCGGGCACACCACCAATCTGCAACGATGCAGGATGGCATCAGGGGAGAGTAAAGCTCTTACATTTCGGTGATGCCAGATCAGTAGACCTGTATAAGGCTGCTCTGAGTCGAGCGGGTGAGGTGTGGCCGGGTGCCCAGTTGGATATTGTCGAAAAAAACAACATCCCTAGTCATCCTAGAGCCATCACCTGGGTTACAGAAGAGCCCTCCAACCCGGCTGACATATTAGAAATAATAAAAGATTCCAATCCTGGTCTGCCCGCCCATAATTGGAGAATCAGCAAGGTGGGTGAGGCGGATGGTAAAAAGCGGCAGGTCAATTTGATCCTTAACGCTGAATCCACCTCCCATATACAACGTGCAAGTGCAACCCTACAGTATGGCTTCGAGACTATAGTCTTGAAGGTATACAAGCAGGATATAGTTCCCACTGCGGAAGGTGAGTCGTCCACCGCGGTTGAAACACAGCTTTCTGGAAGTGCGGAGGTATCAACGCCCATTATTTCGGGTGACTCCAACTCTAACAGAAGATCTGTAACGTCCTACTCTGAGGACGAAAGCTCTACTTCTGACACAGAGGGGCTGAGGGGAGTCTCCGGACTCTTTGACGCATCTGGCGGGGACACGCTTCTCGATGATACGGACGAAGAGTTCGATAACACCCTTGTAGGGGTGGAAGTTAATCTGTCAATTACCAATGATGGTAAGAATTTTACAGATTAACCTCCATCACGCTAAAGCAGCCTCAGCGGCTCTATTGCTGCGCCTGTCCACAGGTGCAGTAGACATCGTCCTGATACAGGAGCCCTACGCAGTGGGAGGAAGGGTGTGCGGTATCAGGACACCCAACTTTAAACTGCTTGTGGCCAACTGTGAAGGCACTCCAAGAACCTGCATTTTGGCCAGGAAAGATCTAAGTATCTTTCTCCTGGCTAATTTAAGTGGTAAAGACCAAACATCTGCTAGTCTGGAGATCGGTAATCGCATATATTGGGTGGTCTCCAGTTACTTGCCTTATGAAGCTGTAGTACCGACTGCTCTATTCAGGGAAGTAGTAGAAGAAGCAACATCTGACGAGGTCGAGCTGATTGTTGGCGCAGACACGAACGCTCATCATACTATCTGGGGTAGTACGGATATAAACAATAGGGGTGATTCGCTTCTTGACTTTATTCTAACTACCAACCTAAGTATTTGTAACATAGGTAATAAACCGACCTTTACAATTAAAGACAGACAAGAAGTACTCGACGTAACGTTTGCTACTGACCGGCTGTCAGACAAAATTATTGGGTGGAATGTACTAGACGACCACTCATTCTCAGATCACCATTATATTGAGTTCAAACTCGCTGAAAAAGCGCCTGAACCTGCCGTCCACAGAAATGTGAGAAAGACAAAGTGGCACCTGTATTAAAAGAATTTCAAGAAAGTCCTCAACTCCAAACTTCTGTACGAACCGAATGACAAAGCCGGTCTGGATCATCTGGTCGAGCATATCACCACATCATTCAATAGTTCCCTTGAAGAAGCCTGTCCAAAAACAAGGTACAAGGGTAAAACTAAACCCCAATGGTGGACTTCTGAGCTAACGGCTATGAAAAAGACCTGCAACAAGCTATTCAACAAGGCTAAATCTACTGGGGTCGCTAATGTTTGGGATGCCTATAAAGAGCAACTCAAGATCTATAAGAAGGAGCTTAGAAAGGCGCAAAGACGCTCTTGGTATACTTTCTGTGGCGAAGTGGAAAAGGTCTCCGACGCCGCAAGGCTGAGGAAAATATTATCAGCTTCACCCTGTACAGTGGGTTACTTGCAGGATGAGGCAAATAATTGGACCAAAAACAGCGAGCAGTCGCTCAATGTACTGCTCGACACACATTTCCCGGGGAACTCTCTAACAGAACCAGAGGATCAGCAGGACCAACAAGAGTGCGAGTGGACTGCGAGCGTCGCTAGCTTGTTGACTGAAAGATCCAGAATAAGCTGGGCTATTAATAGCTTTGAGCCCTTCAAGTCACCTGGACCAGACGGCATCACTCCAGCAGAAATGCAGAAAATGTTAAAATACATTATCCCCTGGCTGGAGAAAATTTATGTAGGCTGTATCAGGCTTTCATACATCCCGAATCGATGGAGGGATACCAAAGTGGTATTCATACCAAAAGCGGGGAAGATATCACACACTAGGCCAAAAGACTTCAGACCAATTAGCCTATCTTCCTTCCTATTGAAAGGTCTGGAACGACTTTTAGATTATTTCATTATGGAAAACCTGGATACAAAACTCCTGTCAGTGAACCAACATGCTTACAATAAGGGGAAGTCTACAGAATCAGCCCTGCACGAACTTGTGAGCACTATCGAATCGTCCCTGCATTTCAAGGAATTCACCATGGTGGCATTTCTTGACATAGAAGGGGCTTTTAACAACATTCACTCAGATGCAGTAATTGCGGCACTGTCACATCTTAATGTTAACTTTAGTTTGATTAGACTAATTCAAAGTCTGCTCAACAGAAGACGCATAACAGCATGTCTTGGGTCCACAACTCTAACAAGGTTTGTAAACAGAGGGACCCCACAAGGAGGAGTACTGTCTCCACTAATTTGGAACCTAGCGTTGAATGAAATTCTGCTAGATCTAGAACGTTGTGGCTGCAAGGTCGTGGCATATGCGGACGACGTTGCAATCGCAGTGAGTGGCAAATTCGAAAACGTCCTCCGAGACATTCTACAGGTAGCTCTGAACAAATTGGCTAGATGGGCCAGAAGCAGCGGTTTGGGCATAAACCCAAACAAGACAGAATTGGTTCTCTTTACTAGCATGAATAAAGTCCCACATGTGGATCCTCCACCTCGGATAAATGGAACAGATCTAGTCTTTTCTGAAAGTGCAAAATTTTTAGGAATAATTCTAGATAGAAAACTGTTATTTAGACTTAATGTATTGGAACGTGTAAGGAAGGCTAACGTCGCCTTATATTCCTGCAAAAAGGCTGTAGGGTCGCGGTGGGGCCTCTCTCCTAAAATCGTCCACTGGATATATATAGCAGTAGTTCGTCCTATACTGCTATACGGCATTGTGGTATGGTGGACGGCAACTGACAAACTAACCATCACCAACCTACTAACAAAGGTTCAGAGAACTGCCTGCCTGAGCATAAGCGGAGCCTTAAGGACTACAGCGACCGAGTCTCTACAAGCCCTACTCCATATGCTGCCGATTAATATTGTGGCGAGAGAAGTTGCAACCAAAGCGGCAATAAGATTAAACTGCCTATCAATGTGGAGGTACAAAACCTACGGTCACATGAGAATATCAAAGTGTAGTGCTATGGTAACCGACCGAGTGGACTATATACCAACGGTGTACACCTTCGAGAGAAATTACATCACTATGATTCCCGCGAGAGATGAATGGGTTGGAAGAAAACCAGGTAATAGAAACCATCTCCAATTTTACACGGATGGTTCGAAGCTTGATGAAAAGGTTGGCTTCGGAGTACACTGTGCAGAGCTTAGATTGGATATAGCTCACAGACTACCAGATACCTGCAGTGTCTATCAAGCCGAAATAATGGCAATATGGGAAGTAGCCAAGTGGCTGAGTCGCAACATAGTAACCAACACTGGCATTGTCATTTACTCGGACAGCCAGGCTGCCATCAATTCTCTGGAGGCAACATCCCTAAATTCACAAACAGCCCTCGACTGCCGCAGATCTCTTAACGAGATGGCTGAGCAGTTTAACATACACCTCATATGGGTGCCTGGGCATAGGGATATCCCGGGGAACTGCAAAGCCGATGAACTTGCTAGGCAAGGGACGACATTAGAAATTCTCAAAGAATTTGCATATATTGGTGCGCCACTATCCATGTGCAAGCTTTGGCTTAGGCAAGAGGCAATCAGGCAGTCCAACGAAAGATGGACAGAAATCGGCACCTGCAGGGTAGCTAGACAAATCTGGACCTGAGAAGGTCAAAATATCTCCTCGCACTAGAGAGGAAACGACTGTCTACGTTAGTACAGGTTCTGACGGGACACTGCTTGATCGGCGAACACGCCAAAAGATTGGGTATTGACTCTAATGACTTCTGCAGAAGCTGTGGAGATGAGGAAGAAGTGGAGAGCATTGAGCACTTGCTATGCGACTGTCCCGCTCTGAGTAAACGACGACTGGACATACTGGGGTCGGCTGTTCTAGGCAGCCTAACAGATCTTTCCAGTACCGATATTCGTAATATCGACAAATTTGTATATCAAACAGGTTGGTTTCGATGAGGGGCATTTCAGCCCGTGGTAACACTAGGGACCTAAACTGGTCTATGTGAGCTTGTATAAAAAATACGGCTGCCACCCTAACCTAAACCTAAACCTACGTCGTTTCAAACATAACGTAAAGTGTAATTTCTCTGTTGATTTTTTTCGAAATTTTTTTAAAGTTTATTTCAAAAAAGTTCCTATTCTCTCACAAATCCAACTCAGTAATTGGATTTTTGGTGACTCAATATTTGTAAAAGTTATGGACAAAATACTAAGGTAAGACTGGATATTTTGGATATTTTTTCAACCTGTACAGTGGGTTACTTGAGGAAAATAACTAGACAAAAAACAGCGACCAGTCGCTGAATATACTGCTCGACACACATTTCCCGAGGAACTCACCAACAGAACCCGAAGATCAACAAGACCAACAAGAATGCGAGTGGACTGCGAGCGTTGCTAGCATGTTGACTGAGAGATCAAGAATAAGCTGGGCTATTAACAGCTTTGAGCCCTTTAAGTCACCTGGACCAGACGCCATCACTCCAGCAGAAATGCAGAAAATGTAAAAGTACATTATCCCCTGGAGAAAATTTATGTAGGCTGTAGAAAATTTATGTAGGCCGTATCAGGCTTTCATACATCCCGAATCGATGGAGGGATACCAAAGTGGTATTCATACATAAGCTGGGAAGATTACACACACTAGGCCAAAAGACTTCAGACCAATTAGCCTATCCTCCTTCCTATTGAAAGGTCTGGAAAGACTTTTAAATTATTTCATTAGGGAGAACCTGGATACAAAACTCCTGTCGGTGAACCAACATGCTTTTAATAAGGGGAAGTATACAGAATCAGCCCTGCACGTACTTGTGAGCACTATCGAATCGTCCCTGCATTTCAAGGAATTGAAATGCATTTCTTGACATAGAAGGGGCTTTTAACAATATTCACTTGGATGAACTAATTGCGGCACTGTCACATCTAATAGTTAACTCTAGTTTGATTCGACTAATTCAAAGTCTGCTCAACAGAAGACGCATAACAGCATGTCTTGGGTCCACAACTCTAACAGAGGGACCCCACAAGGAGGAGTACTGTCTCCACTAATTTTGAACCTAGCGGGTGTTAACCCAAACAAGACAGAATTGGTTCTCTTTACTAGGATGAATGGGTTGGAAGAATACCAGGTAATAGAAACAATCTCCACTTTTACGCGGATGGTTCGAAGCTTGATGAAATGTTGGCTTCGGAGTACACTGTGCAGAGCTTAGTTTGGGTATAGCTCACAAACTACCAGATACCTGCAGTGTCTATCAAGCCGAAATAATGGCAATATGGGAAGTAGCCAAGTGGCTGATTCGCAACATAGTAACCAACACTGGCGTTGTCGTTTACTCGGACAGCCAGGCTGCCATCAATTCTCTGGAGGCAACATCCCTAAATTCACAAACAGCCCTCGACTGCCGCAGATCTCTTAACGAGATGGTGGAGCAGTTTAATATACACCTCATATGGGTGCCTGGGCATAGGGATATCCCGGGGAACTGCAAAGCTGATGAACTTGCTAGGAAAGGGACGACATTACAAATTCTCGAAGAATTTGCATATATTGGTGCGCCGCTATCCACGTGCAAGCTTTGGCTTAGACAAGAGGCAATCAGGCAGTCCAACGAAAGATGGACAGAAATCGGCACCTGCAGGGTAGCTAGACAAATCTGGCCAAGGTATGACCTGAGAAGATCAATATATCTCCTCGCACTAGAGAGGCAAAGATTGTATACGTTGGAAAAGGGACGACATTACAAATTCTCGAAGAATTTGCATATATTGGTGCGCCGCTATCCACGTGCAAGCTTTGGCTTAGACAAGAGGCAATCAGGCAGTCCAACGAAAGATGGACAGAAATCGGCACCTGCAGGGTAGCTAGACAAATCTGGCCAAGGTATGACCTGAGAAGATCAATATATCTCCTCGCACTAGAGAGGCAAAGATTGTATACGTTGGAATCAGTTCTGACTATGAGACTGACCCGCTCTCAGTAAACGACGACTGGACATACTGGGGTCGGCCTTTCAAGGCAGCCTAACAGATCTTTCCAGTACCAATATTCGTACTATCGATAAATTTGTATATCAAATAAGTTGGTTTAGATGAGGGTCATTTCAGCCCGTGGTAACACTAGGGACCTAAACTGGTATATGTGAGCTTGTATAAAAAAAATACGGCTGCCACCCTAACCTAAACCTAAAACCTAAATGCTACGCCTACTTTTGCCACACCCACTAATCCGAACCTGCCAATTTGTTATAGAATGGCACGCCCACTTATTATTTTCCGCCCACCTTTGGTCAAATTACGAATATTGACGCCAATAACTCACAATCCAAAATGTCGTTCTCCTACGGTCAATAGTTTCACAAACTATGTATAAAACGTTTTAAACTAATGCTATGCCTAATTTCGCCACACCCACTAATCCGAACCCGCCCATTTTCTGTGCTGTGAAATACAACCATACCAAATTTCTGGACAATTGATGCAATGGTTCGTTAGATATTTCGTTTTCAGCCTCAACTTTTTGAGAGCTGAGACTTGAACATTTTTATAAGAAAAAAATTCTCATACAAATAAAGGACAACCTAATATATATTACATGACTAAAACATTCTTACAGTTTACCTCTATTTTTAAAATCAAATGTTATTTAATTTTAATAATTACAAATACCGAAAACTCCTTATTGCCTCATGATTCGGAAAATCCAAAACGTTTGGCAACCCTATCACACAACCACTCCACAAATTATGCTAAACTTTTCATTCTTTTGAAATTTATTTTAATATTTGAGTTAATGTGGCATTTCCTGTTAAATATTTGCTTCCTGTCTTCCTTCCTATTTATGCGTGCGTTTGTGTGTGGGAATTGTACAAACACAAATATTTGCTTGCCATGCTGGTATATTAAATTTTATATTCTGTTCGTTTGCAGTTCTCTAACTTTTAATGAAATGAAACTATGAAATTTTCTGTAGACGTATGTATCTTTTACAGAGACTTATGTACAAACTTAACACACGCCTGCTAATTGGCTTATTTGTAGAGAATAAGTGATTGACAAAAATTTTAAAATAATCACACACATCTATAGAATTTTATGACATAATAATATAAGTTTGTTTACATTTCATTTCATTCTGTCAAATTCATTTAAATATATTCTGAAAGGAGAACCTTCACAAAAAAGCATGAGTGTGTCTTCTGCTAAAATTTCAAAAACTTTACCCGTTACTGAAAAACTTGACTTAATATTTAAAATTTTCTCTTAATTTTAAGCATGACGTGTAGTTGATTCAAAGAACATTTGTCTTTGGCTCGAAATCATTTCCACTGTCTTAAAAATTAGTACTGCCTAATGTTCACATGACCTGTATGCCAAAGACAGCTGATTTTCGACCAACTAACAGGCATCAGGCAGTTTGAATTCATTCGCTTTGTCGTTCTGATGTCTTCTTGTAGGTATCAAATCAGCTGTATGTTGCATAGAAGTCATGTGAATGGTAACGTTCGACATCGTGGATCAAGCAGTAGTAAAATATTTTCCCTGTGTATGTACATAACTATTTCGACCATGCTAAATTCAGTGGTGATAGCCTTTTTTCTACGTTACATACTGCTATCGAGATATTCGCCCACAAACTACGAATATGCCGATAAATCGGAAAGGTTAGTTTTTTTCGGTGGTGATTTTCAATTGGATATTCGAAATACATGCTTCACTCCAAAGAACGATATAAAGGAAGCTATTGGATAATTATTTCTCTCAAAGCAAGCGTACCCGCTTCTTACCCCTTACCACTAAAAATGTTAATCATATGTTATTCTATGTATGTCAGAAGTCACACAAATCATGGACATTTTTAGGAGGTATCTTATAGAAAAGGTAAAAAACAGCAGGTTTCATAAATTCGCAGATTTTTTAAGTAACCTTTATAATTTCCATTTTTAGTTAAAAACGTTGAAAAATCTATATATAAAAATTGTTGCGTGTCTGGCTGACTGATTGACTGACAGGCCAAACGGCTAAAGCTAGAATCATGAAATTTGGTGGGAGGGTAGTCCTTGGGACGTAGACGAGCAATAAGGCGGGATTTTTCGAAATTCGTATTATTAGCCGCACAATGGGGCACAAAGGGATACATATGGTACCACCGCCAAATCTAATAGAAATTAGCTAGAATCTTGAAATTTGGTATGATGTAGACTCAGAAATTGGCAGGATTTTTAGAAATTCGAACATTTACGCACACAGTGGGGTAAAAAGTTATAAATGTGGTACATCAGCCAAATCCAAATGGCAAGAGCTAGAATCGTGAAATATTGTGTGATGGTAGGTAGCCGTTATGAAGTAGACTCTGAAATTGGCAGGATTTTTCGTAATTCGAACATTTACGCACACAGTGGGGTAAAAATGGGAAAATGTAGTACAACAGCCAAATTCAAATTGCAAGAACTAGAATCGTGAATTTTGGTGTGAGGGTAGGTAGCCCGGCGGCCGGAAGTTGGACCCCAAGAAAATGCACCCCAAATTGAAAATGAAAGTGCGCCCCATATTTGGGGCCTATTTTCGTTACAAAAACTGATTTAGGAAATTACACCCCAATCAAGAAAACAGCATGAAATGACAATAAACCCCAAAAAACTAAGAAATTTTCTCTTCCTAAATCTGGGGAGTACATTAATACACGTGTACAAACATATTTTCTAATTATAAATCTATTCCTGTGCGGTCGGCCTACGGCCTGCGGCCTTCGGCCTCTGTTTAAGACTTTCTCCTATGGACAGGATCCAAAGTTGGCAACGTGGAGCAAATCTTTTATGTGTAGCCTCTCCTGTTTCTAAATTAATATATGAAAATAAGCCCCAAAAAGCAGACAAGAAATGAAAGTAAACCCCAAAAAGCAGTCAAAAAATGAAATTAAGCCCCAAATAAAATTGTTGTTGTTTGATATGTTATTTTTTGGGGCCCATATTCATAAACATAGTGAGGTGTATTTTCCTGGGGCCCAATTTCATTCCGCCAGGTAGCCCTTATGAGGTAGACTCTGAAATTGACAGAATTTTTCGAAATTCGAACATTTACGTACACAGTGGGGTAAAAGGGAAAAATGTGGTACAACAGCCAAATCCAAATGGCAAGACCTAGAATCGTAGAAAATGGGTTAAATATGTTACTGTGGGGCAAAAAGCTTTAACTATGGAACAGTGGAAAAAAATGTGTTAAATATGAAATAAGAATGTTTTTTTTCAAAATGTATGCTTTTAGTAGCACTGTGGTGCAAAAAGGTTAAAATTGTGATGCAGTTTAGGCAAGCAAAAATTTTTCAATATGTTACAGAGGGGTAAAAATGTGTTAAATATGGTTAAGTGAAGCAAAAAGGGTTAAATATGGTACGGCGAAGCAAAAAAGTTAAATACGGTAAAAAGGTTAAATGTGGTAAGTGGGTAAAAAAGGAAACAAAATAGTCCCAGATATGTATACACATTCGTACCTTAGGAGCACAGTATAATAAAAAGTGTTTAATATGGAACAGTGGTGCAAAATGTGTTGAATGTGGTCCCTGAGTGCAAAGGTAGCTCTTACAGCATAAACCAAAGCTTAGAATAGGTTCTTCTACTTTAACCGTGGGGAAAACACATTAAATAAATGGCATAGATAGGAAATACGGCCTATGCTTGCGAATTTGGATCGTGAAATATCAATATCATTATAAAATATTGTACAATCGTGCAAAATTGGTTAATTATAACACACACACTTTAAATGAGGTACAATGGAGCGATTCACTTTATATTTTTAAATTCGTACCTTTATAGACACAGTGGGACAAACATAGTTTTATATTGTACCAGGGTGTGAATGGAGCTATTGGAACATAAACTAGGGGAAAGTTGCTAACGTATGAACCAAAAAAATAGTTTTTCAACGTTCAGAGGTACAGTGGGAAAAGGGATAAATATTGTTCCATGATGTCAGGGTAACTCTGGGAACACACACTAGAAATGAAACGAGCGTTCGTATTTTATATATAAAAGTAATCAAGTCTTCTTGAATCTTTGAAAGAAAGAGGTATAACTATTTTACAGTACCCTAAACAGAAAATAAATAAAAGATGGGGGCTGCGAAGCGCACCGGGTTAAAGCTAGTCATTTATAAAATGAGACCATTCCAAAGGGAATCGACGCATAATTTAAAAAGTTGTAGCTAATTTAGGAAATCTACCAAAGCCCTCAAGTTATCAAAACAAGTAAGAAAGTTCAGTCGGGTAAACAGACTTACCGAATCCCTTCAACTTGAGTCCCAAAAAAATATTCGTAAATTTTTTTTTTGTTTTAATTAAATTATTATCAATTTATGTTGCATTTAAAAGGGTTTCCGCCGAGCATACTTAGGGTCTTAGTCACTCCTTCGATGTGTTAAACTTTTCGGTCGTAGATATATACCCTCCTCTCTAAGGTGAGGGGATAAAAAACGCTAAAGAAGGACAGAAAGTCGGGCGGGCTGACTATATTATACCCAAAATCTCTATAACAATGCGAATAGGGACATGCAATAATAGTTTGGAATAACTGGTTTCGTTTCCGTTAACAAATTAGTTAGATCCACCTCCTTATCAAGGCTTATTCCAAGCAAGAGTTTAATATGTTGATCACAATAAACTAGATCTGAAATGATAACCTTTCATAGACCAAGATTCGGAAGGAACAAATGAATGGGACTATACATAATCTAAGCAGATTTTCATGAACTTGTATCAAAAACCTCATTTCTATCAAATTATGCGAGTAGTATAATTGACTATATCTAAATGTGAACCGATTATCACCAAACTAAGTGGTATTCTTTCCTAAATTAAGAAACTTCTATAGGCCAAATTTTGTAATGATCGGAAGTAAGGTTCAAATTCCATAGCACTTCGATACCAAATCGGGAGAACATATCGCTCATTCTCGGCGAAATTTAGTTTGTAAGTCATCCATAGTCTATCAAGAGAATTTTCTCTGTCAATTTTTATATAGATCGGTTAAAAAATGCATATATATACCAAATCGAAGGTACATATACTCGTATAGATGCTCTACAATGTGGTGTAGGGAAAATTCATACTAAAATTTGAATCGGCTATAAAAAAAAGTACTGATAATTTTTTCAAATTTCTGGTTTTATTGGAAAGGTTGAAATTTGTCATTTAATAATGGAACACAATATCATTCATATGACTACAACGACAAAAAAGATTCGTGTTGTACTCGACAAGACCTACAGAAAAGACAGTATCGCGTCATTTGCTTCTCAACTTGAGTTTATTTTGTCGCACTGTGTTATTTAGTTTGTTTTACAATTTGCCGAATTAATATTTTATGATTTTCTTTTACAACCCATTTTGTGAAACATGGCGTGACGTCACGTGATGTGACATAAATTTCCATGCTAACACATTTATTATTTTTAATTGTGTGAAATAAAAAAAATTAACAATTATATGTGGTGACTTTATCTTTATACCCTACGCTACATTGCGGTACAAAGTATTCTTAATTAAATATAGTAACTGAATTTTTGTAATAGCAGAGCACTGCAACATCTGAATGAAGTAAATATTTGAGAGAAAAGTTATTAAAAAATTAGAAACACGAATTAACTCAAATTTTCAGTCCGTTTGATCATCATTGTAAATAAGATATGTTTTGGCCTTCTTAAATTAATAAGACTTATGTATTTTTTTGTACTAATACAATCCAGAAAGATAATTTTGACAACTTTCTACTTGTTGATTGTGGTGAACCATTCTGTGGAAACGCCCATATGTATTTGGTGGCAGTATTCGTTATTGTCCAGAAATGGATGGATCGGAAAACTAAATCTGGGCCAACAAAGTGGACCGGGACCATCTAGTGTATGCTTAAGAAATACTCATATACATCAAAAAAGATAACTTCAAAAGGAGCTGCATGATTTTATTGTTTTTCCCGAACAATTGATGCTTTGCATTACGAATTATAAGTTACTAACAACGAATTACGACTTATAAGAGGTTAAGACAAGTAAGAAAGTTCAGTCGGTTAAACCGACTAATGAATCCCCTCACCTTGAGTCTCAAAAAAATATTAGTAAATTTATTTATTTTTTTTGTTTTATTTAAATTATTATCAATTTAAATTGAATTTAATAGCTTTAAAGTATGTACTGGTATTAAAGTTAAAAGCTGTTTGCTTTTGGTACAAAATGGTCCATTTGTGTGGGAGGTACCAAAAGTGGCGGGCCAATAACGCCCATTTTTCTCAGGACTCTACGTACTATAAAAGCATTGCACTGTACAAAATTGCAAGTATTTGTATGTACTGGTATTAACGTTATAAGCTTATAACTTTTGGTACAAAATTGCCCATTTGTGTGGGAGGTACCAAAAGGAGCGTGACAATGATGCCCTTTTTTCACTGTATTGTAGGTACTATTAAACCATTACACTGTACAAAATTTCAAGTGTTTGTATACACTAGTAATAAAGTTATAAGCTTTTAACTTTTGGTTCAAAATTGTCCATTTGTGTGGGAGGTACCAAAAGGGGCAACTTCGCCCATTTTTCTCGAGGTAATAGTGACTAATAAACTAATACTTTGTGTAGAATTTCAGAGGATTCAAATAAGTACTATATAAGTTATTAAATAATCAATGTTTCACTAAATGTTAACCCTTTGTGGGGGAGGTACTAGAAGGAGTGAACCAATATGGTCCATCTTCGAACTTAGCCGGAAATAGAAGAAAATATTACCACATACCAAATTTGAAGTCAATCGGTTACTCCTTTCGTAAGTTATCGTGCGCACCAGCCAGCAGACAGACAGACGGACGGACATTGCTCATTCGACTTAAAATAACCCAAAACGGATATACGCCGAAAATATTTAGGGTCTTAGGTCACTCCTTCGATGTGTTACACTTTTGGTTCGTAGCAAATGATATATACCTTCCTCTCTAAGGTGAGGGGATAATGACATAGTATTGCAGAAAAAATAGGAATTATCGAGAGTACCAAAATGTATGGAATTCTTACGAATTAACGAGATTTATTCAAAGGACCGACAGTTTATTAGGAATTATTGAGGGTGTTCGATTTAACGGGGAACTAATTAACGGAATTATATTGCATATGAAATTGTACGGTTTTCTTGCAATCGTCTGAACTGACAATTCACATTTTGCTAACTATCTGTCAATGTCAGTACATTGGCAACCTTTTACAGAGTTGATAACTTTGCAAGATTTGACCATAGCTGTGTACATAGCTTCACTTGTTTTCTTTTTGTTTTCGATTGCAAAGCATTCCTAATACACAAATTTATTGGTTTTATATTTTTTCGTGCTAAAACATGAATACTCGTATCTATATTAGTTTTTAAATTATTGATATTTCCAATTGGACAATTATTTTAGTTGTTTACTAATTAAAACAATTTGAAACATTTGTTTTTAAATAAATAGCGGTATTTGTGGTAAACATCCACAACAATATTGGTAATTAATAATTTTCTCGTTTAAATTGTTCGACATTTAGTTATTTGTTTATGGCACTTTAAATGCTTTAAAATTGTATCAATTGTCATAAAAATAACGATATTAAACTTTATTTGCATATTTGATAAATGGTTCGATTTCGTCGTTTGTGTTGCAATATTAAATGTGAATTTAATAAGTTTCATCTTTCACATAGAAGTTAAGGACAAACAAATAGAATTTATATCCACTTGGATGTGACATCGATAACAAACTGCGTCAGAATGCACGTATATGACAAAGAGCTTCCCGAAGATTTAAAATACATACTTAAATATATATCAAATGTTTCATTCCGTTCAAAGATAAAAGTGTCAATACTGAAATGGTCATACTGACCATTAAACATTGGCTATTCTGTGTGACATTATTAATTAGCATTGTGAATGCTATCGTAAATTATCTCCATTTTTACATCAATATGTCCAATCATAAGCATCTTGCCAAGCAATCATGACATAAATAGACAAACATCAACACGTTCATGCTTACGTATGAATGCATCCTTTCCTGGACATGTCAACATAACATAGTGTAATGCGATTATAGTTGCCACCAAAGAGAGAAGTAAAATTCCTACTTGGATTTTAAAAAGGGCACATACTTCATTGAAGCTGCCACATGCAAAGAATAAACGTTTGGATGTAGTTTATCGTAAACATAGTTATTTCTGTCAAGCGTTCTACTTTTCCCGTTTAAGCTGAAATATTTCCAATAAATGAAAACGTTTATCGTAAACGTAGTTTCTCTTGATGTACATGAACATACTTTCATTCCAAAAACAAGATTAAACATCTTAAAGAGAGTTGAGAGAACAAAGAGCGTAAATTTTTCTCATTTTGTGAGAGTGCGGTCTTATGAATTTTGTATATGTCGTCTTATGAATTTTTTATATTATGAATTTTTTATTATGATTTTTTTATATTTGAAAATCAATCAAATATATTTGGAACGCATCTATTTATATATTACAACAAAATATGTTTGCAAACTACATTTCTCAAATAAAAAATGTGTCTAAATACAAAAAAAAATATTTTTTAGGAATTTATCCAAATATATTTTATTTAAAAAAGATTTGCAAAACTTTTACTGACTTTATAGAATTTCAGTTTAAATTTTTCCTTAGTTGAATTGTACCTCCCAGTTATAATACCATACGCAGCATTAACTTCTGTTTAAATCAATCATTTCAAATTTCTGAGTTAGTATTCCAAGTCATAATTGCTTGTCAATCCTCCAAGTAATTTATTTTGATTCAAGATTATACGATTTCAAATATTATTATTTATTATGTATTATTTATTTTGTTTACGAACATTAATAATTTCAAAAAAAAAAACTTTGAATTAGTAAAAAATTAAATACAATTAACGTATTTTCTGAATTCTTAAGTGCAAATGAAAATTTGTTTCAGAAATAATATTCCCAAATAAAAACATATTAGGATGTAAGCAAAGAATTGTTTCGAATAATTTTTAATTTTTTTTTATATGTTTCAAGCCGAATATGTTTGGAACAATATACTACAGAAGCGATTTTATTCAGCGTGTAGGAATAATCGACTATAGTCTTGCACAAATACTTATTTTGCTAAATATAATAAGAGCTTTTGTAAAACTGTTTTACATTAACCTCCTGTTTTTGTAAAACGTTTTCGTTCGTTTACGACGAAACGTCAAATTTAAATTAAATATAACATGAAATATTTTCGGTACGAATTATTTCCCACACGGGGCAAAATCGTCTTGTTTGATATGTTTGAATTGAAAGAAAATATATTTGGAACACAAATTTTGAAATATTTTATATTTCTGAGCAAATACATTTTATTTGAAAACCAATACAATTTATTTGGAACGAATATATTAATATATTAGAACAAAATATATTTGCAAACTAAATCTCTCAAATATAATATGTGTTTAAATACAAATAAAATTATTGTTTAGAAATTTCTCCAAATATACTTTACTTAAAAAGATTTTCAAAACTTTGCTGACTTTTTCAAACTTCAGTTTTAATTTTTTCTTTAATTCGAATTGTACCTCCCAGTCATAATACCATAAGTAGCATTAACTTCCTTCCCAAGTCATTTTTTGTTGTCAATCCTCCAAGTAATTTCTTTATATCCAACATTTTACGATTTCAATTGTTAATATTTATTATTTTTACAAAAATCTAAAAAAAACTTTGAATTGCTGAAAAATGTAACACATTTAAGTTATCGATATATTTTCTGAATACTTAAATGCAAATTAATCTTTGTTTCGGAAATAATAGTCCCAAATAAAAAAAAATTGGGTAGAAACAAAGATTTGTTTAAAACAACATATTTCCAAATATATATTTTTTGTGTTGAACAAATATTATATGTTTAGAGTGTACGCTAAACATATATATGTTTCAAGCCGAATATGTTTGGGAGAATATACTACAGAAGCGATTTTTTTTCTGCGTGCAGCTTTCCTATAGTACATGACGAATTAAAGGCTCCTGTGGCTTATATATTTCGCATATCAATTGACTGATTTGGATGTTTCTACATCTTTCTGAATACTCTCCTGTACCCGTTCGTCGTTTTCCATCACCAGGAAGGTTACTTCGTTGTTGTCGAAAATTTTCGACCAGATGGTTTATTGATGACTCTGAGGGTCCAACACGCTCATTAAAATATCGACGATACTCGTATGCACGTTGAGTCAAAAGAATGGAGCGTTGATTTGAAAACTAATGTTCAACGATTTGGGCCCGTTGTTCAATTCTGTATTGTACCATTTTTAATTCCTCAAGCCTGTTTTTACGAAATACTGGAAAGGAATAAAAATATTAAATTAAAAAAAAAGTTATAAGGAATTCAAACCCCTTCGGACCCTGCAGTTCTTTTCACCAGGATATATAATAGATATCTGATATTTACAAATTATTAGGACATGATAGGGAATGAAATGAAAAATTAATTTTGTTTAAATTCATAGTAGTAATGGTTTGATGTAGCCGCTTAAAGTTTACACAGTTCGCCTTTCTATACTGGTTTTCATTGTGAAAATTCACCGAAGGGATTTAGGCAATTTTAATTATATTATTTACGTATATTTTTTTATTCCTAAAAAAGTTTGCAAAAAATCGATTATTTTTTATTTATAACAAATGCCCTCTGCGTCTTAATTTGAAGATTATCAGTACCCTAACAAAAACGATACAAGCACCTAATGATTGTGTCATTTAAAAGTAAATTACCCCATTTTAATAATAATTTATCAAACGATGGTAACAGCTACCATTGATTGTGCAAATTAATATTTTTTCAGAACAAAGAAAAGAACATCACTTTCATATTTATAAATGAATGTTATTAAATATCAGCGGTTCAGTCGGATGGCAATTTATAATGTTAATGGTGATGGCTACTTGTTGCGGTGAAGCGAGAAAAAAAATGAACATGATTTTATACCGAGATTCGGGACAATCTACACGGGGCAAAATCGCCTTTTTTGATATGTTTGAATCGAAAGAAAATATATTTGGAACACAAATTTTGAAATATAATATATTTCTGAGCAAATAAATTTTATTTGAAAATCAATAAAATATATTTGGAACGCATATATTAATATATTACAACAAAATTTATTTGCAAACTAAATTTCTCAAAAAAAATATGTGTTTAAATACCAATAAAATTATTGTTTAGGAATTTCTCCAAATATATTGTATTTAAAAAAAATTTCAAAACATTTACTGACTTTTTCGAATTTCAGTTTTAATTTTTCCTTGTTTTCGAATTGTACCTCCCAGTTATACCATATTAACTTCCGTTTTAAATTAATCATTTACATTTTCTGAGTATTCCAAGCCATCATTAGTTGTCAACCCTTCAGTAATTTATTTTGATCCAAGATTATACGATTTCAATTATTATTATTTTACAAACATTTAACATTTCTAAAAAATTAACTTTGAATTACAGAAAAATTTAATACAATTTATGAATTTTTCAAATGCTTAAATGCAAATAAATATTTGTTTCGGAAATAATAGTCCCAAATAATAACCTATTGGAATGCAAACAAAGATTTGTTTAGAAGGACATCTTCCCAAATATATAATTTTTGTATGTACCAAATACTATATGTTTAGAGTGTACCCTAAACATATATATGTTTCAAGCCGAATATGTTTGGGACAAAATACTACAGAAGCGATTTTTTTCAGCGTGTATGAATTGGGGTCATTTATCCAACATATTTTGTGAATTTTGCTGACATTAACTGAAACAAAAAGTTCGCACAATATAAATTGAACAAATGGTTTTATTTCTTTTTCCCCATTTTTAGTTTTACAATAAAAATGTCCATAAATCAAACACGCTTCAATTTTATATGTGATTTAAGTAGTTTTATGTACATAGTAAATCTAATATTTGAAACAAGTAAAAAAGTATCTGTGAAGTAATGCCTTCAGTCGATACCTTTGGAGAAATATAATGTCGAATTTTGAACGATGTTCCAGAATGGATTTGCCAAACTAAACCTCTGACAAATTAAATTTACTGCATTACTGTATTCTAAAATGCCGCATTAAAGATGGAAAAAATATCCCAAAAAAACATTTTATTCGATTCCTTTAAAGAAATCTTTAATTATGTCCTCCAGCATAGGATGGGGGTATACTAACTTTGTCATTCCGTTTGCAACACCTTGAAATATTGATCTGCGTCCCCATTCAGTATATATATATTCTTGATCTTCGTAAAATTCTAAGACGATTAAGCCATATCCGTCTGTCTGTCTGTCTGTTGAGATCACGCTACTGTCCGTGAAAATCGAACTCATTGATCAAATTTGGTAGCAATATTTCTTATAGTTTCAGGTCGTTTAGGATTGCAAATGGACCATATCGGTCAATGTTTTGATATAGCTCCTCCGTAGAGGAAAAAGAATTCATCACAACAAAAATTGTACAAATCGGTTCATATTTTGTTAAAGAACTCCCTATAGAGGTCGCTCCAAAATAAGCTTATTTAAGCCATAAATACCACATTTTATAAGCATTTTAACTAAATCTTTGCAGTTTGTATTTTATTTAGGCAAGAATTCATCACAGTAAAAACTTGTTTAAATCTTTTCATATTTTGGTATATAGGGTTAACATTTATATAAATATTCGAGTACATATGACTTATATAATACTTACCCGAATCTTCTGTTAATTCACAGAAATTAATAGTATCTTCATAGATAATAACAAACAAACTAGTAAAAGCGGCGAAAAGTTCGGTCAGGCCGAATCTTATACGAGTATACCCGCCACCATGGATCGCAGTCCACGATATAATAAAAAAGAACGGTTATATAAAAGAGGTCGTTCGATGCTCCAAAATGTCAGTTTATTAAAATAGAATCATATCATGTGTTTCGTACAGAATCTCAATAACCACACTGCCTGAACCTGGCAGTGTTCACTCATGTTATAAGAAACCTTTTTCTGCCCGAATAGTGATAAAAAATACAGTTTCTACAGCGCTTACATGCCAAATCGGTTATAACATATATATGGGGACTATATCTAAATCTGAACTGATTTCCCCATATTTGACAGGGTTTATTTATGTAATAAGAAATTTCTTTCTGCCGAATTTTGTACTGATCGGATATAATATACAGTTTATAAAAAGTTTACTTGTCAAATCAGGGGTAACATATTTCGGGTGTTTCATCGTCAGGTTTGATTTTCAATATGCTTTTTTTACAGATCACGCGTGACTCATATCAAACTGCTTTGCCATTTTTGTTCAGTATCCTTTGGCGTGTCATCATACCATAACAGCGTCTCCAAATTCAGTGAACGGGCTCTGGAAAATCTCAAAGAAAATCCTGTGTTTTTTCGTGAATTTCGTTTTCAGTGATGAAGCACATTTCTGGCTCAATCGAGACGTTAATAAACAAAATTTTCGTATTTGGGCTAATGAGCAAACCGAAGAGTACCAAGAGCTACCATTACATCCATCAAAATATCGGTATAGTTGTTTACGGGCTGGTGGAATCATTGATTCATATTTCTTCAAAAATGATGAAAACCAGAATGTTGCCGGCAGTGGTAACCGCTATTACACTATGTTAACGGACTAGGTGCTTCCTGAAATTCAAGCGCATGATTTCGGTGAGCTCTGGTTTTTACAAGATGGCGCTACGAAACAATAACCTTGTACTGTAAATTGGCCACGTAGATCGTGCTATTTTCAAAAATTCAGCTTTCTGACTCAAAACAGGACAGAGAAAATTAAAAAATTACGAATCTTAGGTTAAGGGACAATAAGAGTCCATAGTATATTTTCTTTTATTTTCTTTACATTAACTATCTAAAAATAAGTATTTATTAGTTTCTTCGACAATATTTGTCATTACATGATGAGCAAAATGTTTTTCGGTTAGTTTTGCAAATAAACTTGCTGCATATGGAGCACTTTATATCAGATTTAGATTTGTGTCGTATTTCTGTCAATAGGTGTGCTGAGAACTCTTGTTGAGGTAATCTAGTTCGCTTCATCATATACGCCTTAGCCAAACAAAGTGCTAGTTGCCGCAAAAACTCTGGTCTCCTGCGATTCCGATCAGCTGGATTCCACGAAACATCGATTTCACAAAAAATTATGTACGCATTCAAAGCGGATATATCAAGTGTGTTTGCAATTACAATGTTCGACCATCGATTTGTTTTGCGTTTTGTGCTATAGGAGCCAATCATTTGATCAGCAGTATCTACGAAACCTAAAAGAGATAAAGTATAAGAAATTATAGGCAAACAAAAAAACTAGCATACCTTTTGTTGAATTGTAATAAGAAACAATCTCTGGTTTTTTCTTCAATCCTCTCTCATCAACTGCAGCTGTCTTGTGCATTGTACTAATCAATATCGCTGCTTTGTTTTTGTGGCTGCTGTACGATACTAATGCTGCAATGTCATTGAATGCAAATGTAGACTTGTACAAAGGGAGTTTTTTGACAGGCAGCAATTTCAGAGGAATGAAAGGTTGCGTACTGTTCCCACATATGTAAGTTTTCTTTCATGAAGAAAACTTACATATGGTGAAATTCATGAAAAATGTCCTGCCTAAAAATAAAGGTTGTTCCAATTTTGTTCAAATTTTGTTTATGAATGGTGCTATCTACAAATAATATATCCGCCAAGATTTGGACATTTTTGTTGAAAATTGGTAGCATGGGCGGTGGTCCAAAATTTACTCTTCAAGCCAAGGTGTTGTTGTTTGACTATTTCTTGTGCTGCAATCACCAAATATAAGAATATTTTGTGACACGAATGTTGAGGATTTTTCATGGGCTTTCGAATGGCTGAATCGTTTTTCGCAAAAATTTGCAATCTGACCTCACAAACGCGAAAATAATCACAAAAAATTAATTTTCGCGGATTCGGATATAATTAATTTTTTTTTAAATATTTTTGGATTAATAAGCTGATTTTCCCCCATGTGTGTGCAGATTTTCAAGATGGCGTTTTTTGAAACTCCTGAGGAAATAGTTTTTAAAAATTTCTATATCTAAAAACATTGGGTATAAACATTTTAATGTTTATATTTTGTTGTTTGATCGTTATTAGATGTTCAGCTTTTGCATAAAAGTAACTTATGATACACTAATCTTTTGATTTTATTCGCTTCCTTCCAAATTTGCTCATTATTGCAAAAATAAATAAACAATGGATTTTTGCGGTGTTGGTCTTCATTAGATAATGGGTTTAAAATTTAATCACAGTCTAGTGGACTTGAAATTATTTCCTCAGGAGTGTCAAAAAACGCCATTTTGAAAATCTGCACACATATAGGGGAAAATCAGCCAAATTCCGGGAAAATCGGTTCAGATTTTAACATAGTCTCAATGTATATGTTACACCCGATTTGACATGTAAGCGCTGTAGAAACCTTACTTTATATCCGATCAGTATGATATTCGGCGGAGAGAGTTTTCTTATTACATACACTGAACACTGCCAAATTCTCATCGCAATGCCCATTTTCGCATTGTTAGGGAGGTGTAGGGTATTATATAGTCGGACCCGCCCGACTTTCTGTCTTTCCTTACTGGTTTTATATAAAATATATTTCTAAAAATTTTCTAAACAATAACTTTGTTTGTGTGTAAATACATATTTTATTTATGAACGCAAATGTACTTTGTTCTAATATACATATAAATATATGCGTTCCAAACAAAATTTCTTGATTTTCACTCCTGAGGAAATAATTTTTAAATCAAGTCCACTAGACTGTAATTGGGATTAATTTTGAAACTCATTATCTAATGAAGACCAACACCGCAAAACTCCATTTTTTATTTATTTTTGCAATACCACGTTAAATGAGCAAATTTGGAAGGAAGTGAATAAAATCAAAAGATTAGTGTATCATAAGTTACTTTTATGCAAAAGCTGAACATCTAATAACGATCAAACAACAAAATATAAATATTAAAATGTTTAAAACCAATTTTTTTAGATACATAAATTTTTAAAAAATATTTCCTCAGGAGTGTCAAAAAACGCCATCTTGAAAATTTTCACACATATGGGGGAAAATCAGCTTATTAATCTAAAAATATTTCAAAAAAAATTAATTATATCCGAATCCGCGAAAATTAATTTTTTGTGATTATTTTCGCGTTTATGAGGTCAGATTGCAAATTTTTGCGAAAAACGATTCAACCATTCGAAAGCCCATGAAAAAATCCTCAACATTCGTGTCACAAAATATTCTTATATTTGGTGATTGCAGCACAAGAAATAATCAAACAACAACACCTTGGCCTGAAGAGTAAATTTTGGATCACCGCCCATGCTACCAATATTCAACGAAAATTTCCAAATCTTGGCGGATATATTATTTGTATATAGCACCATTCATAAACAAAATTTGAACAAAATTGGACCACCTTTATTTTTAGGCAGGACATTTTTCATGAATTTCACCATATGTGGATATTTTCCACACGTACCCTGAATTTGGGTCCACCGATAACCAAAACTTCAAACCATATCTTGCTGGTTTTGATGGCATAAACTGTCAAAAAGAACATGAATTTGGGTCCACCGATAACCAAAACTTCAAACCGTATCTTGCTGGGTTTGATGGCATAAACTGTCAAAAAAGAACATCACCCCCTGAATGCAACACGTTGCTCATCAACGGTGACATTTTCGTGACAGTTATAAGACATTGGAAGAAGTTGTTGCCAACGATCCCACAATTCACGAATAGGAGCAAATTTATCGCTACTACGCATTTGTCGCCGACTCGAAACAGGAATGTCTCTTCAGACATAATTGATCGGAAAATGGGGCGACCAAATTTTGCATCAAATAAACCATGAACATCTTAATTTTTTCCGCTGTTATGATTAAATTTATATGAGATAACTATTTTTCTGAAATAATAAAAACAAGAATGTACTTACCGACATACGCCTGCAAGAGTGAGCACAGCAATATATTCGCGCAATGCGTCTTCATCAATATCTCTCCATTTGGCACCAAACTTGGTGCTGCCGTACTTATTAGTATTTTCAATGACAATTTTTTCTATTGGAGGCGGAAAAAACAAGAAAAAAGCTGACAGCATGTCACTGCATCTAGACACTGCAAAATTTAGTAGGTCCTGGTTGTGCTGAGATAATATTCTCAGCCACAGTTCCAATAGGCTGAGGTAATGGAGTTGCACGCCATTCCATCTTGTTTTTAGCAATAAAAAAGGGATCAACAGAGCTAGCTGCAGCTAAGTCGGGTTCCTGTTCACTATCTGTTTCAGAAAAACTTGCTTCGTTATCTTCCAAAATATAATCAATATCCGAATCTGAAATATCCGAGTCACTTTCTGCATTGAGTACTTCTCGTATCTCATCTTCGTTGAAATACGCCATTTCGTAAAAAACATTATTGAACTATTGAAAGCGACACACAACATGAACAAAGCACTGCAAATGTTCGTGCTTCTTGGCAACAAAAACATAAAAAGGGAATCACACAAATTGTTTTTAACATAAGCTATGTTGAGTAAGGAAAAACTGCAAAAAGGGAAACCCCACAACTAATTTTTACATTAGCTGTGTTGAACAAAAGAATAAATAACTAATATATAGGAACTATTGCAACAAAATACAGGGTTGCCCATATTCGACGGACCCATGTTTTTTTTGGGCCCATTCCAATCGACGAGGCTTGTCCGCAGGCAACAATCTTTGCGTCAATTGAATTTTGTACGGGAACAAATGCAAATCAACGCGAATAATCCGTTGTAAAGTGGACCGAGCCATGCCCAACTCCTGAGAACGGCGTTTTTGGGATGTTCTTGGGGACCTCTCAATACTGGCTCGTACGGCAGCGATATTCTCGGCCGATCGCCTTGGTTGACTTTTATTTGGCCTCTTCGGATTAAAAAGAGCCTCACCAGTCGAAAATTTTTCGTATAAACGCTTAATGGTGTTCTTAGAAGGCACACTTCTCACATTTTTTAATATTTTAAAAGCACGTTGAGTTTTCACAATTGACTTCTTCTGTTGAATGTAAATTTCAACTATTTCGCGTGGCGTGTATTGTTCCATGGTAAAAATCTGCTTGGACTGACGCATCAAACGCGGTATGTCATTAAGCGATCTGACATCTCTGTCAAAAGTTATGGCGTTGCCAGATGGGTCCGTCGAATATGGGAGACCCTGTACAACGAATAAGATTAAATTGGTATTTTGTATGAAAATTGCAGTATGGAACAAATGGTCCCTTACCCTTAGATTTGTAAGTTTTTTCTAACATAAGAGCAGGGACAACTTAAAAATTTATGTTATATAAGGGCGATATATCTTAATCAGAACCGATTTTCCTCAAATTCAGCAGTCTTCATTCATGTCATAAGAAACCTCTTTCTGCCGAATTTCGTACTGATCGTACTGATTCGTAATGAATCTGGGGTAACATATATATGGGGGATTGAGTTTAAATTTGGTTTGTATTAATATTTTTTTTATCTCAGGCTATGATCAAAGATGGACTTTGTTGGTCCACTCCCCTACGCCCCATTTGGCTGTGCGAAAAATTGCCCAAGGGAAAACCGCCCAAAAGTAAAAAGTGAACAATTGCCCAAAAATTATGACAACAAATTTTGGGCGTTTGTTCTTTTGTGTGTGGGCAATCCGTCTGTCCGTCTGTGCATGTATTCTTGTAATCAAAGTACAGGTCGCAATTATTGTCCGATCTTGACGAAACTTTACACATATCTTTTTTGGCCCAAGGACGATCCCTATTGAATTTGGTTAAAATCGGTTCAGAGTTAGATATAGCCCCCATATATATGTTAGCCCCGATTTGACATGTAAGCGCTGTAAAAACTTTATTTTATATCCGATCAGTATGAAATTCGGCAGAAAGAGGTTTCTTATTATATGGATAAACACTATTAAATTTTGAAGAAATCGCTTCAGATTTAGATATAGCCCCCATATATACGTTACCCCCGATTTGACATGTAAGCGCTGTAAAAACTTTATTTTATATCCGATCAGTATGAAATTCGGCAGAAAGAGGATTCTTATTATATGGATGAACACTATTAAATTTGGAAGAAATCGGTTCAGATTTAGATATAGCCCCCATATATACGTTACCCCCGATTTGACATGTAAGCGCTGTAAAAACTTTATTTTATATCCGATCAGTATGAAATTCGGCAGAAAGAGGATTCTTATTATATGGATGAACACTATTAAATTTGGAAGAAATCGGTTCAGATTTAGATATAGCCCCCATATATATGTTACCCCCGATTTGACCGTAAGCGCTGTAAAAACTGTATTTATACCCTACACCACACTGTGGTACAGGGTATTATAACTTTGTGCATTTGTTTTTAACACCCAAAAGGAGAAGAAATAGACCCATCGTTTATTATACCGATCGACTTAGAATCACTTTCTGAGTCGATTTAGCTATGTCCGTCTGTCCGTCTGTCTGTCCGTCTGTCCGTCTGTGCATGTATTCTTGTAATCAAAGTACAGGTCGCAATTATTGTCCGATCTTGACGAAACTTTACACATATATTTTTTTTGGCCCAAGGACGATCCCTATTGAATTTGGTTAAAATCGGTTCAGAGTTAGATATAGCCCCCATATATATGTTATCCCCGATTTGACATGTAAGCGCTGTAAAAACTTTATTTTATATCCGATCAGTATGAAATTCGGCAGAAAGAGGTTTCTTATTATATGGATGAACACTATTAAATTTGGAAGAAATCGGTTCAGATTTAGATATAGCCCCCATATATATGTAAAAAACCAGTCAGGAAAGGCAGAAAGTCGGGCGGGGCCGACTATATAATACCGTACACCTCCCTAACAATGCCAAAAGGTAATTGCGATAATAATTTGTAATAATTGGTGAATGGGTAGGAACATATTATCTAATTCTGAACCGATAATCGCTATATTAAGCAATATTCGTTTCTAAATTGAAAACATCTTTCTGGAAAATTTTAATGGTCGGAAGTAGGGTACAACTTCTATAGCGCTTTGAAACCAAATCAGGAGGAACATATATATGGAGGTTATATATAAATCTGAACCGATTTTCCCTGAAAATTCACGTAAAAAGACCTCTTTCTGTCGAATTTCGTACTGATCGGATATAAAATACAGTCTCCGTGCTTACATAGCAAATCGGGGGTGACATATATATGGGGGCTATATCTAAATCTGAACCGATTTTCTCCGAATTTTGCAGTATTCCTTCATGTAGGAAGAAACCTCTTTTTGCCGAATTTCGCACTGATCGGATATAAAATAACATTTTACAGCGCTTACATGTCAAATTGGGGGTAACGTATATATGGGGGATATATCTAAATCTGAACCGATTTCTTCCAAATTTAACATTGTTCATTCATATAATAAGAAACCTCTTTCTGCCGAATTTCATACTGATCGGATATAAAATACGGTTTCTACAGCGCTTACATGTAAAATCGGGTGAAACATATATATGGGGGCTATATCTAAATCTGTACGGATTTTCTCCGAATTTGGTAGTGTTCATTCACGTAACAAGAAAACTCTCTCTATCGAATTTCGTACAGATCGGATATAAAATACGGTTTCTATAGCGCTAAAGGGTCAAATCGGGGGTAACATATATATTGGGGCTATATCTAAATCTTAACCGATTTTCTCCGAATTTGGCAGTATTCCTTCATGTAATAAGAAACCTCTCTTTGCCGAATTTCGCACTGATCGGATATAAAATAACATTTTTACAGCGCTTACATGTCAAATCGGGGGTAACGTATATATGGGGGCTATATCTAAATCTGAACCGATTTCTTCCAAATTTAACAGTGTTCATTCATATAATAAGAGACCTCTTTCTGCCGAATTTCATAGTGATCGGATATAAAATAAAGTTTTTATAGCGCTTACATGTCAAATCGGGGCTAACATATATATGGGGCTATATCTAAATCTGAACCGATTTTAACCAAATTCAATAGGGATCGTCCTTGGGCCAAAAAAAAGATATGTGTAAAGTTTCGTCGAGATCGGACCATAATTGCGACCTGTACTTTGATTACAAGAATACATGCACAGACGGACAGACAGACGGACATAGCTAAATCAACTCAGAAAGTGATTCTAAGTCGATCGGTATAATAAACGATGGGTCTATTTCTTCTCCTTTTGGGTGTTACAAACAAATGCACTAAGTTATAATACCCTGTACCACAGTGTGGTGTAGGGTATAAATATATGTAAAAACTTTAATTTATATCCGATCAGTATGAAATTAGGCAGAAAGAGGTTTCTTATTATATGGATAAACACTATTAAATTTTGAAGAAATCGCTTCAGACTTAGATATAGCCCCCATATATACGTTACCCCCGAGTTGACATGTAAGCGCTGTAAAAACTTTATTTTATATCCGATCAGTATAAAATTCGGCAGAAAGAGGATTCTTATTATATGGATGAACACTATTAAATTTGGAAGAAATCAGTTCAGATTTAGATATAGCCCCCATATATATGTTACCCCCGATTTGACCGTAAGCGCTGTAAAAACTGTATTTATACCCTACACCACACTGTGGTACAGGGTATTATAACTTTGTGCATTTGTTTGTAACACCCAAAAGGAGAAAAAAGACCCATCGTTTATTATACCGATCGACTTAGAATCACTTTCTGAGTCGATTTAGCAATGTCCGTCTGTCCGTCTGTCTGTCTGTCCGTCTGTGCATGTATTCTTGTAATCAAAGTACAGGTCGCAATTATGGTCCGATCTCGACGAAACTTTACACATATATTTTTTTGGCCCAAGGACGATCCCTATTGAATTTGGTTAAAATCGGTTCAGATTTAGATATAGCCCCCATATATATGTTAGCCCCGATTTGACATGTAAGCGCTGTAAAAATGTTATTTTATATCCGATCAGTATGAAATTCGGCAGGAAAAGGTTTCTTATTACATGAATGAACTCTGTTAAATTTGGAAGAAATCGGTTCAGATTTAGATATAGCCCCCATATATACATTACCCCCGATTTGACATATAAGCGCTGTAAAACTGTTATTTTATATCCGATCAGTGCGAAATTCGGCAAAGAGAGGTTTCTTATCACATGAAGGAATACTGCTAAATTCGGAGAAAATCGGTTCAGATTCAGATATAGTCCCCATATATATGTTACCCCCGATTTGACGTGTAAGCGCTGTAAAAACTGTATTTTATATCCGATCAGTATGAAATTCGGCAGAAAGAGGTTTCTTGTTATATGAATGAACACTGTTAAATTTGGAAGAAATCGGTTCAGATTTAGATATAGCCCCCATATATACGTTACCCCCGATTTGACATGTAGAGACTGTATTTTATATGCGATCAGTACGAAATTCGACAGAAGGAGGTCTTTTTACATGAATGAGTATTCAGGGAAGATCGGTTCAGATTTATATTGATTGTTCCTCCTGATTTGGTATCAAACCGCTATAGAAGTTGTATTTTACTTCCGGTCATTAAAATTTTCCAGAAAGATGTTTCTCAATTTAGGAACGAATATTGCTTAATTTAGCGATTATCGTTTCAGAATTAGATAATATGTTTCTACCCATTTACCAATTATTATGGCAATGACCCTTATCGCATTGTTAGGGAGGTGTAGGGCATTATATAGTCGGCCCCGCCCGACTTTCTGCCTTTCCTTACTGGTTTATATCCGATCACTGCGAAATTCGGCAGAAAGAGGTTTCTTATTACATGAAGGAATACTGCCAAATTTGGAGAAAATCGGTTCAGATTTAGATATAGCTCCCATATATATGTTACCCCCGATTTGACATGTAAGCGCTGTAGAGACTGTATTTTATATCCGATCAGTACGAAATTCGACAGAAGGAGGTCTTTTTACATGAATAAGTATTCAGGGAAGATCGGTTCAGATTTATATTAAAGCTCCATATATATGTTCCTCCTGATTTGGTATCAAACCGCTATAGAAGTTGTATTTTACTTCCGATCATTAAAATTTTCCAGAAAGATGTTTCTCAATTTAGGAACGAATATTGCTTAATTTAGCGATTATCGTTTCAGAATTAGATAATATGTTTCTACCCATTTATCAATTATTCCAAATTATTATGGCAATGACCCTTATCGCATTGTTAGGGAGGTGTAGGATATTATATAGTCGGCCCCGCCCGACTTTCTGCCTTTCCTTACTGGTTTTTTTACGTTTTTTTTTTTAAAATCAAATTTTTTCTAATAGTTTTAGAGACATTTTCCACGTGTTGGTGGCATTATTGAAATTTGTTGCAACAAAATTGGACTAGACGTTCTCGGGTTGTGTCAATCAAAAGTCCCCAAAACATGACAAATTCCCCTTAATGATACTTACTAACTTCAAATCGACATATCTCGATTCCTAGACGTGACCCAGAGAAACGCCGAGACATGTATATCTTTTTTTAACCGAAATAACTTTTCCCGGTAATCAAAACCCCCGCCGATTTCGGCTGTCGCACAGTGTAATTATTCTGTGTTTATACAATCTGTACATGACCTATTGCTTCGAAATCCGGCTTGCGGTATACTTAGTTGGCTGTCTAGGGTTTGAGAAATTCTGCTTTGAATTATGCCGTTGGAGATTTTCATCGTAGTTGGTGGTATCGGTAGTTTTTAAAATCGATTGTTTGATGTAGTCTAACAACTCATGTCTGAGTATTGGTTCCAGGAGTAAACTCATCGCATCCAGATCAGCTTTGAAGCATTCAGATGGTAATCCATATCGCATCCTTTCTATGCCCATTGTAAATGATTTAATATTGAAATCGTTCTTGTGATTTTGTGGAGTTGTTTTAAGTTTCCTCTGTTTGCTGCAGATTTCGCCGCAGAACTCATATCCTCGAAGAAGTTCATTTTGTTCTGTTTTATACATAAATTTCTTTGTATTTTTAGACATTTCCGCAAGCCTTAGGTCATGCTCATGCTTTCTTGTACTATCTTTCTCTGGAACAAACATTTGTTTTACTGATCGCCGTTTTTCTATTAGCTTCAATTTCTTTAATTTGATATCCACTCCTTTTGTTGGCTAGTCTTGTATGCCAATATTTCTTGATAGTTTTGATTTCAGTTTGCACCATCAATGTTGGGGTACTTAGTCAGAGTAGTCTTCCATCACTTCATTGCTAATTTTCCTTCGCAAGCTCGTTAGTACATCTTGGGATTTCAGGTCTTCAGTGTGAAACGGTTCGCGAGAAGTATTGTTTGGTTTCCTGGGTTGTAACTTTAAAAAGAGCTCTGCTATCAATAGAAGGTGGTCATTACCAATATCAGTACTAGGCTTGTTTCGCATATCTTTTTTTTTGCCCAAGGACGATCCCTATTGAATTTGGTTAAAATCGGTTCAGATTTAGATATAGCCCCCATATATACGTTACCCCCGATTTGACCTGTAAGCGCTGTAAAAACTGTATTTTATATCCGATCAGTGCGAAATTCGGCTGAAAGAGGTTTCTTATTACATGAAGGCATACTGCCAAATTCGGAGAAAATCGGTTCAGATTTAGATATAGCTCCCATATATATGTTACCCCCGATTTGACACGTAAGCGCTGTAAAAACTGTATTTTATATCCGATCAGTGCAAAATTTGTCAGAAAGAGGTTTCAAATTACATGAAGGAATACTGCCAAATTCGGAGAAAATCGGTTCGGATTTAGATATAGCCCCCATATATATGTTACCCCCGATATCACATGTAAGCGCTGTAAAAACTGTATTTTATATCCGATCAGTATGAAATTCGTCAGAAAGAGGTTCCCTATTATATGAATGAACACTTTTAAATTTTGAAGAAATCGGTTCAGATTTAGATATAGCCCCCATATATACGTTACCCCCGATTTGACATGTGAGCGCTGTAAAAATGTTATTTTATATCCGAAAATTTTATTGCGAAAATCGGCAAAAAGAGGTTTCTTTCTACATGAAGGAATACTGCCAAATTCGGAGAAACTCGGTTTAGATTTAGATAAAACACCCATATATATGTTATCCCCGATTTGACATGTAAGCGCTGTAGAGACTGTATTTTATATCCGATCAGTATGAAATTCGACATAAGGAGGTCTTTTTACATGAATGAGTATTCAGGGATGATCGGTTCAGATTTATATTAGAGCTCTATATATATGTTCCTCCTGATTTGGTATCAAACCGCTATTGAAGTTGTATTTTACTTCAGATCATTAAAATTTTCCAGAAAGCTGTTTCTCAATTTAGGAACGTATATTGCTTAATTTAGCGATTATCGTTTCAGAATTAGATAATATGTTTCTACCCATTTACCAATTGTTCCAAATTATTATGGCAATGACCCTTATCGGATTGTTAGGGTGGTGTAGGGTATTATATAGTCAGCCCCGCCCGACTTTCTGCCTTTCCTTACTGGTTTTTTTTTTTGGAGACTATACTGCACATCCAACCAATAGACATCCGTATAAAGTATGAGGCAGCCCTCACAGCAAGACGTCTACAAGTGATGGGTGAATGGATAAATCGAGACCACAAGTCGTACCATCAGAAGATTTTAGAATATCTAGTTGGTCACATTCAAACGCCAGAAGTCTCGGACCGCATTCCTGAAGTGCGGCTTACAGCTAACTGTGATACGTTTGTGCCAGACAGACGCTCCTGGGAAAATGAAACTTTGGCCCATGTGCCAGTGGGAACCAGCTGCTACACGGATGGGTCCAAGCGAGGAGGAAGGACGGGTCTGGGACTTTTTATTGATGAACCAGAAGTCGAACTTCACTTCCGCCTCCCTGACCATAACACGGTATTTCAAGCAGAAGTTCGAGCAATCACGGAGTGTGTGAACTGGCTCAGTAACACGACAAAGCCTAAATATGCCAACATCTTCACAGATAGCCAAATGGCGATTAAAGCAATAACATCGGAAAGGGTCAGATCCAGAACTGTGTTGGACTGTAAAAGAACGATGATTGATTACTCAGCCCATGGTAAATTGCATATTTGCTGGGTACCAGGACACAACGGAGTGATTGGAAATGAACGGGCAAACAGCTTGGCTTCAAAGGGCAGAGAACTTCGAGTAATAAACTTGGAAAATTGGAAACCTTTCGAAGCCACGAAAAATGAGTTGAAGCACTGGGCAGTGATGGCTCACAAAACTGTGTGGAATAGCGCAACAGTAGGAGCAACTGCAAAGATACTGTGGGGTGACCCAAATGAAAAGAAAACAAGAAGTCTTCTGAAACTAAACAAGATCGATATTAGTAAGATGATGAGTGTTCTAACGGGACACTCAAGCTTACAAGCACATCTTCGTCGCATAGGACTAGCAGGAAACAACGAATGCAGGGCATGCAGAGAAAACATCGAAACGATGGAACATTTTCTGTGTCACTGCCCGGCTTTCACACATGCAAGATCCCAACATTTCGGGTCCGACATATTACCAGACTTGACTCATCTCAGAGAATATGACTGGAAGATACTGAGAAAATTCGTGTCTAGTACCGATTTTCTGTAACTCGTGAGGTATAAAAAGATCATAAATAAGGAGCGCACAACAGGCCGAACCACTGGCTTAAGTGTATGTCCATGGACATGAGACGTTTAAACGTCTCCTCTCTTCAACCTAACCTAACCTAACATACTGGTTTTTTTTTTTGATTCGTTTCTATGAGGAGTTCGCCGTTTCCATTACATTGCCCTAAGCCGTGCCTCCCTAGGATTTGTTCGTATCCAGAGTTATCGCTGAGCACGCATGGTAATAGAAGAGGTATCAGTTCAGTTAAGTTTGTCACCACGGGTGAAGAAAATGATTAGACATGTGTATATCGTCTTTATCGTCCGTTTTGTGCATTCTACTAACCGAGATCTGCAAAAAACTTTTTACACCTAATAATTATCTCGTATAATAACTGAGATATCTGCAATTGAAAATCGAATTTTTAATGTTTTCCGTTGACACGTCTGAATTGACACTGTTCTGTGGAAAACATTGAGTTCGAAATACCCAATAGGACAAAAATTATAGCCACTTAAAGTCGTCTCCTCAATAAAAGAATAGGGTATATTTTTTTGTAGATTTGAGAAAATCACGTTTGAAGATTTCTGAAATTAGATTTATTGGAAGATAATTATGTATATTTTAGAAGAGAATCGAAGTTTTAAATTTCTTGTCATTTTAATATGTGGTGAAATAATCAGGCTTCAGCCAGATAATATTCTATTAGTCTAAAAGTGCGTTAATCTATCTATCTATCTTCTATATATATAAAGAAGAATGTGTGTTTGTTTGTTGGTTTGTTTGTACCGTATAGAAGTCTAAACGGCTGAACCGATCTTCTTGAAATTTTCACAGAATGTACATCTGTGGAGCGTGGTGAAAATAGGGTACTTGAATTTTCGGTATATCAAGTGGGCGTGGCTCCGCCCACATAAGACAAATTTTATAATTGAGATAACTTTCACAATTTGTTAGCAAGAGTGCTGTAATTTTGTACATATGTATCTGGTGGCAGTCTACGTGATTGGTCCAAAAATGGGCTGGATCGGATCAATGGGAGTGGCCCCGCCCATATAAGCCAACTTTTGAATTTGAGATATATTGCACAATTTGTTAGCGAGAGAGCTGTAATTTTGTTTATATATATCTGTTGGCGACCTACGTGATTGGTCCAAAAATAGGCGGGGTCGGACTAATGGGCGTGGCCCCGCCCCTTTAAGCCAAATTTTTAATTTGAGATATCTTGCAGAATTTTGTATATATATCTGGAGGCAGTCTACGTGATTGGTCCAAAAATGGGTGGGGTCGGACTAATGGGCGTGGCCCCGCCCCTTTAAGCTTAATTTTGAAATGGAGATATCTTGCACAATTTGTTAGCAAGAGAGCTTTAATTTTGTGTATATATATCTGCTGGCGACCTACGTGATTGGTCCAAAAATGGGCGGGATCGGACCAATGGGCATGGCCACGCCCATATAAGCCAAATTTTGAATTTGAGATATCTTGCACAATTTGTTAGTGAGAGAACTAGAAATTTGTATATATATATATATACCTGGAGGCAGTCTACGTGATTGGTCCAAAAATGGGTGTGGTCGGACTAATGGGCGTGGCCCCGCCCCTTTAAGCCACATTTTGAAATCGAGATATCTGGCACAATTTTTTAGCGAGAGAGCTGTAATTTTGTGCATATGTATCTGGTGGCACTCTACGTTATTGGTTCAAAAATGGGCGGGATCGGACCAATGGGCGTGGCCCCGCCCCCATAAGCCAAGTTTTAAATTTGAGATATGTTGCACAATTTGTTAGCGAGAGCGCTGTAATTTTGGTAAATATATATGTTGGCGACCTACGTGATTGGTCCAAAAATGGGCGGAATCAGACGAATGGGCGTGGCCCGCCCATATAAGCCAAATTTTGAAATTGATATATCTTGCACAATTTGTTAGCTAGAGTGCTGTAATGTTGTGCATACGTATTAGGTGGTGGTCTACTTAATTGGTCCAAAAATGGACGGGATCGGGCAATGGGCGTGGCCCCGCCCATATAAGCCAAATTTTGAAATTGAGATATCTTACACAATTTGTTAGCAAGAGTGCTGTAATTTTGTGGTAGTCTTCGTGATTTGTCCAAATATAGGCGGGATTGAACGAATGGGCGTGGCCCCGCCCATATAAACAAAGATTTTAAATTGATATATCTTGCACAATTTGTTAGCGAGAGTGCTGTAATTTTTGCATATGTATTATTGGACCGGGTCCAGCTAGTTGTATATAAATGGGATCAAAGTACCATATTAAATATATACACTATTTTTTTAAATTAACTTTTGACTCGCTTTGTTTAAGTAGAATTCCACCAAATTTTTATCAGTTATAGAATCGTAAGAAAGTTCAAGTTAAATTATTATCATTTTAAATTGCATTTAATAACTTTAAAGTATGCACTGGTATTAAAGTTAAAAGCTGTTTACTTATGGTACAAAATGGTCCATTTGTATGGGAGGTACCAAAAGGAGCGTCCCAATAACGGTCACTTTTCTCTGAACTCTAGATACTATAAAAGCATTACACTGTACAAAGTTTCAAGTATTTATATGTACTGGTACTAATGTTATAAGCTGTTAGCTTTTGGAGTAAAATGGTCCATATGTGTGGGAGGTACCAAAAGGGGCTTGCCAATTACAGACTCTAGGTACTAAAAAAGCATTGCACGGTACAAAATTTCAAGTGTTCGTATGTACTGATATTAAAGTTATAAGCTGGTAACTTTTAGTAAAAAATAGTCCATTTCTGTGGGAGGTACAGTGTGATGATTTTATAGTATCTAGAGTCCAGAGAAAAACAAAGTTATAAGCTATTAACTTATGGTTCAAAATTGTCTATTTGTGTGGGAGGTACCAAAAGGGGCGTGACAACTTCGCCCATTTTTCTACAGGTAGTAGTGACTAATAAACTAATACTATGTGTATATTTTACAGAGGATTCAAATAAATAGTATAGAAGTTATTAAATAATGAATATTTCACTAAATGTTAACCCTTTGTAGGGGAGATACTAGAAGCAGTGGACCAATATGGCCCATCTTCGAACTTAGCCGGAGTTAGAAGAAAATATTACCACAATATATATCTCAGTTTCATCCGCTTACTCACACATACTGCCACTCCACGAATGGGTTCATCATCGTTGGGCTTTCCAGATAATATAAGTAGATTTCTCTTGTTGCTGATTAATTCACCACTACCATTCCATCTTGCCTCGCTTACTCTTAATACATCTACATTAATTCGTTCGCATTCCGCTTCTAATTGGGCGTATTTGCCTGATTCGTATAGAGTGCGTACATTCCATTGACCAAATCGAGTCCGTTTAACATTTGCCAGTAGTCGTTGCCTTAGTATCATTCCGTTTGTTTCCTTTTTCCTTTGTGAACACTGGAAACATTTAGTTTTTGAGAGTGATAAGTGATTGGCCCATGACCTCATAGTTCGGTGGTGGGGGTGATACCCTTAAAGTTGTTTGAGGACATCGGGGCTTTCAAACAAGGTTTAGGTTAGGTTTAGGTTAGGGTGGCAGCCGTATTTTTTTTACAAGCTCACATAGACCAGTTTAGGTCCCTAGTGTTACCACGGGGTGAAATGCCCCTCATCGAAACCAACCTGTTTGATATATAAATTTATCGATAGTACGAATATCAGTACTGGAAAGATCTGTTAGGCTGCCTAAAAAGGCCGACCCCAGTATGTCCAGTCGTCGTTTACTCAAAGCGGGACAGTCGCAAAGCAAGTGCTCAATGCTCTCCACTTCTTCCTCATCTCCACAGCTTCGGCAGAAGTCATTGGAGTCAATACCCAATCTTTTGGCGTGTTCGCCGATCAAGCAGTGTCCCGTCAGAACCTGTACTAACGTAGACAATCGTTTCCTCTCTAGTGCGAGGAGATATTTTGACCTTCTCAGGTCATACCTTGGCCAGATTTGTCTAGCTACCCTGCAGGTGCCGATTTCTGTCCATCTTTCGTTGGACTGCCTGATTGCCTCTTGCCTAAGCCAAAGCTTGCACGTGGATAGTGGCGCACCAATATATGCAAATTCTTCGAGAATTTGTAATGTCGTCCCTTTCCTAGCAAGTTCATCGGCTTTGCAGTTCCCCGGGATATCCCTATGCCCAGGCACCCATATGAGGTGTATATTAAACTGCTCAGCCATCTCGTTAAGAGATCTGCGGCAGTCGAGGGCTGTTTGTGAATTTAGGGATGTTGCCTCCAGAGAATTGATGGCAGCCTGGCTGTCCGAGTAAATTACAACGCCAGTGTTGGTTACTATGTTGCGACTCAGCCACTTGGCGACTTCCCATATTGCCATTATTTCGGCTTGATAGACACTGCAGGTATCTGGTAGTCTGTGAGCTATATCCAGACTGAGTTCTTCACAGTGTACTCCGAAGCCAACCTTTTCATCAAGCTTCGAACCATCCGTGTAAAAGTGGAGATGGTTTCTATTACCTGGTATTCTGCCGACCCATTCATCTCTGGCGGGAATCATAGTGATGTAATTTCTCTCGAAGGTGTACACAGTTGGTATATAGTCCACTCGGTCGGTTACCATAGCACTACACTTTGATATCCTCATGTGACCATAGTTTTTGTACCTCCACATTGATAGGCAGTTTAATCTTATTGCCGCTTTGGTTGCAACTTCTCTCGCCACAATATTAATCGGCAGTATATGGAGTAGGGCTTGTAGAGACTCGGTCGCTGTAGTCCTTAAGGCTCCGCTTATGCTCAGGCAGGCTGTTCTCTGAACCTTTGTTAGTAGGTTGGTAATGGTTAGTTTGTCAGTTGCCGTCCACCATACCACAATACCGTATAACAGTATTGGACGAACTACTGCTATATATATCCAGTGGACGATTTTAGGAGAGAGTCCCCACCGCGACCCTACAGCCTTTTTGCAGGAATATAAGGCGACGTTGGCCTTCCTTACACGTTCCAATACGTTAAGTCTAAATAACATTTTCCTATCTAGAATTATTCCTAAAAATTTTGCACTTTCAGAAAAGACTAGATCTGTTCCATTTATCCGAGGTGGAGGGTCCACATGTGGGACATTATTCATCCTAGTAAAGAGAACCAATTCTGTCTTGTTGGGGTTAACGCCCAAACCGCTGCTTCTTGCCCATCTAGCCAACTTGTTCAGAGCCACCTGTAGGATGTCTCTGAGGACGTTTACGAATTTGCCACTCACTGCGATTGCCACGTCGTCCGCATATGCCACGACCTTGCAGCCACAACGTTCTAGATCTAGCAGGATTTCATTCACCGCTAGGTTCCAAATTAGTGGAGACAATACTCCTCCTTGCGGGGTCCCTCTGTTTACATACCTTGTTAGAGTTGTGGACCCTAGACATGCTGTTATGCGTCTTCTGGTGAGCAGACTTTGAATTAGTCTAATCAAACTAGTGTTAACTTTTAGATGTGAGAGTGCCGCAATTACCGCATCTGAGTGAATGTTGTTAAAAGCCCCTTCTATGTCAAGAAATGCCACCATGGTGAATTCCTTGAAATGCAGGGACGATTCGATAGTGCTCACAAGTTCGTGCAGGGCTGATTCTGTAGACTTGCCCTTATTGTAAGCATGTTGGTTCCCCGACAGGAGTTTTGTATCCAGGTTTTCCCTAATGAAATGATCTAAAAGTCTTTCCAGACCTTTCAATAGGAAGGAGGATAGGCTAATTGGTCTGAAGTCTTTTGGCCTAGTGTGTGATATCTTTCCCGCTTTAGGTATGAATACCACTTTGGTATCCCTCCATCGATTCGGGACGTATGAAAGCCTGATACAGCCTACATAAATTTTCTCCAGCCAGGGGATAATGTACTTTAACATTTTCTGCATTTCTGCTGGAGTGATGCCATCTGGTCCAGGTGACTTGAAGAGCTCAAAGCTGTTAATAGCCCAGCTTATTCTGGATCTCTCAGTCAAGAAGCTAGCGACGCTCGCAGTCCACTCGCACTCTTGTTGGTCCTGCTGATCCTCGGGTTCTGTTACAGAGTTCCCCGGGAAATGTGTGTCGAGCAGTACATTGAGCGACTGCTCGCTGTTTTTGGTCCAGTTATTTGCCTCATCCTGTAAATATCCCACTGTACATGGTGAAGCAGATAATATCTTCCTCAGCCTAGCGGCGTCGGAGACCTTTTCCACTTCACCACAGAAGGTATACCAAGAGCGCCTTTGCGCCTTTCTAAGCTCCTTCTTATAGATCTTGAGTTGCTCTTTATAGGCATCCCAATCATTACCGACCCCAGTAGATTTAGCCTTATTGAATAGCTTGTTGCAGGTCTTTTTCATAGCCGTTAGCTCAGAAGTCCACCATTGGGGTTTAGTTTTACCCTTGTACCTTGTTTTTGGACAGGCTTCTTCAAGGGATCTATTGAATGATATGGTGATATGATCGACCAGATTATCCAGACCGGCTTTGTCATTCGGTTCGTACAGAAGTTTAGAGTTGAGGACTTTCTTGAAATTCTTCTCATACAGATGCCACTTTGTTTTCCTTACATTTCTGTGGACGGCGGGTTTAGGCGCTTTTTCCGCGAGTTTGAACTCAATATAATGGTGATCTGAGAATGAGTGGTCGTCCAGTACATTCCACCCAATAATTTTGTCTGACAGCCGGTCAGTAGCAAACGTTACGTCGAGTACTTCTTGTCTGTCTTTAATTGTGAAGGTCGGTTTATTACCTATGTTACAAATACTAAGGTTGGTAGTTAGAATAAAGTCAAGAAGCGAATCACCCCTATTGTTTATATCCGTACTACCCCAGATAGTATGATGAGCGTTCGTGTCTGCGCCAATAATCAGCTCGAGCTCGTCAGACGTTGCTTCTTCTACTACTTCCCTGAATAGAGCAGTCGGTACTACAGATTCATAAGGCAAGTAGCTGGAGACCACCCAATATATGCGATTACCGATCTCCAGGCTAGCAGCTGTTTGGTCTTTACCACTTAAATTAGTCAGGAGAAATATACTTAGATCTTTCCTGGCCAAAATGCAGGTTCTTGGAGTGCCTTCACAGTTGGCCACAAGCAGTTTAAAGTTGGGTGTCCTAATACCGCACACCCTTCCTCCCACTACGTAGGGCTCCTGTATCAGGACGATGTCTACTGCGCCTGTGGACAGGCGCAGCAATAGAGCCGCTGAGGCTGCTTTAGCGTGATGGAGGTTAATCTGTAGAATTCTTACCATCATTGGTAATTGACAGATTAACATCCACCCCGACAAGGGTGTTATCGAACTCTTCGTCCGTATCGTCGAGAAGCATGTCCTCGCCAGATGCGTCAAAGAGTCCGGAGACTCCCCTCAGCCTCTCTGTGTCCGAAGTAGAGCTTTTGTCCTCAGAGAAGGACGTTACAGATATTCTGTTAGAGTTGGAGTCACCAGAAATAATAGGCGTGGGTACCTCCGCACTTCCAGAAAGTGCCACGGTGGACGACTCACCTTCTGCAGTGGGAGCTATATCCTGCTTGTATATCTTCAAGACTATAGTCTCGAAGCAATATTGTAGGGTTGCACTCGCACTTTGTATATGGGAGGTGGATTCAGCGTTTAGGATAAGATTGACCTGCCGCTTTTTACCATCCGCCTCACCCACCTTGCTGATTCTCCAATTATGGGCCGGCAGACCAGGATTGGAATCTTTTATTATTTCTAAGATGTCAGCCGGGTTGGAGGGTTCTTCTGTAACCCAGGTGATGGCTCTAGGGTGACTAGGGATGTTGTTTTTTTCGACAACATCCAACTGGGCACCCGGCCACACCTCACCCGCTCGACTCAGAGCAGCCTTATACAGGTCTACTGATCTGGCATCACCGAAATATAAGAGCTTTACTCTCCCCTGATGCCATCCTGCATCGTTGCAGATTGGTGGTTTGCCCGGCATTTCTCTACGGACATCGAGGTAATGAGCCATAATGGCTGATTGTACATGACTCCATTTGTCCTTGAGGATGGATCCATCCTCACTACTTCTGTCTATAACAGCCATCACTAGACTCTCCTTCGCCACTTCATTGAAGGGCTTGGTGAGTGTCCTGTTGATGGTGACATTAGGGCCTCTTGCCTTTTTCGAAGGCAGTGGTTCATCAGGTGATCTGATTCGTTTTACTTTATTAGCCGTTAACACAGCTGAATTTGTGGCTCTTCCAGCCGACTCATTGGCCTTAGAAGCATCTATGACGCCTTTAGCCCAGGTAAGTGACTCTTTTTGTTTTTCGGTAAGAGCCGAAACCTCAACAGCCTCCAACTTCGTCAAAACTCTGAGCGCTACACGATGCTCATTGTGCTTCCGTTTTGACGGTCGGACATGACGTTTCCCCCTTACCGCACCACCTGTTGTGAGTACTTGGGGGAGATTTTCGCCATTTTTGGTGTGGTCGGCTTTGGCCAAGACCAACGGACGGACAGTCGGACGATTGGGGAACCGCGCTCCATCGGAACACGAAGGCATCCCCGTCAAGAGAATTTATTTTTATTTTGTCTGTATTAGACCGTAATAGGTACTACGATGTAGGCCTTACAGACTTTGTACAGATTTTTGCTATTGCGTAATAGGTACTGGTAACTATCCGCTATGTGATAAACACGTCCGTTCACCGTTCAGCACACGGTAATAATTTTTCGTGGCTTTCAAACAAACCACGGTGTCGTATTCGCCGTTGGTGTTTGTCTTGTATCACATCAAAAGGAGGGTTTTCGATCTTTTTTGAAGTGGAAGTGCTCACCTTGTCAGTGCAAGCACTCGCAGGTTGTCCGGGACCGCTTATTTGTGGAAACATTTATTCGTAGCTAATCAATACCAATATGCCGTTCACTATCCGCAAATCGAGACCCGTTCGGTTAATTTCTGACTGACACTCAAAGGAACCCCCTCGACGTATACAACAGGGGACCAAATTCAAAACAAACGTTTCTAATATCTCTTCTACAAGCATGCCAAGTTGTGTTGCGATCGGTTGACTGGTTAAGAAACGGCCGAATTATTTCCCGTTTTTAATTCCTTCCACTGTGCATTGGTGCGTATGAGTTTTTTGTATACAAACACTACAACTTGGTTTACTACTCATACACACCCCTTCACAATCGTAAGAAATTTCTCCAACACGAAAGTTCATCAAGTTGCCTGAAATGAAACAAAATCCATTTGAATTTATATTTTAGAAAACACATAAGATGCAACTCCCAAATTGCTGCAAAAATTAAATCGCAAAATTCAAAATGTAAGACACCAAATTTTGACACATTGTAAACTGGTAACCTACAGGAAAATGAATACTTTACATACAATACATGCAACAAGCATTGTCTGACACAGACTCTGACCACGTCTGCCACATTTTGAAATGAATGAGTTTATATTTGCCATCTGGCATAATACGGCCATTGAAATTTAAATCAACAACATGGAGGACTCACATAAATTGAATTTAGGGAGATTTTGGAATTGGCCAATGTTAGCTGTATTAGTTCATTTTAAGTAATGAGTTAAATGAACTTCGCAAATACTTTAGATCTTTATACTTATTAAATTTTAGCACTTCATGGCTGCCTTCTTAGAGTTCATTAGTGGGTATCACAAACCGAACTTTTTATAAAAATTCTTTAAGAGTTACTAAATAGTCTCATTCTGATATTCCGTGTATCAAATATATATGTTTCTATTTTAATTGTGATTTGACGAAATTCACATTACATGATCAAGGAAGTTACCTTAAAGCTAACGATTTGGACGAAACTATGGATATTTTATATAAACATGGATATTATAATGGTTGATTCATCCTGGGGTTTGAGTTGAATTTCAGGAAGCACATAGTCCGTTAAAATGGTGTGATAGCGGATACCATTGACGGCAACATTCTGATTTTCCTAATTTTTGAAGAAATATGGACCAATGATTCTACAAGCCCATAAACTACACCATTCCGTTGTTTTAAATGGATGTAATGGTAGCACTTGGTACTCTTTGTTGCTCATCAGCCCTATTTTTTTTGTTTATTAACGTATCCATTGAGCCAGAAATGTGCTTCATCACTGAACAAAATTTCACTATAAACGAACGCTGATTTTCGTAATACAGCTGAACAGCTTGGAGATGCTGTTGTGGTGTGAGTCTTTTCATGAAGACTTGTCAAATGATACTGAACAAAAATGACAAAACAGTTTGATATGAGTCACACGTGAGCTGTAAAAAAGCAAATTGAAAATCAAACCTCACGATTACCCGTTGCTGCAGATATTTACATCCAAAACGGATAAAATAGAAATGAAAAAACGTTTTATTTTTAGAAGCTTTTTGTTAACAAATGTTTTCACATTGTCGCATTGTTCAGCTTTTTCGATCAGCTCTTCCCTTCGAAAGAGAAGTTTTTTGTGGTGTATTAGAAAAGATAAGACACTGCGCTCTGAAAACCATGTAAACACGTGTCCTTAAAGGTATTTCAATCCTGTGCGGGGATATATGACACAGTGTAAGCTAGTAGTTGTGCGGATCATCACTTGTACATATACCAATCTACAAAGAAATTTGCATATGGGAATTATGAGAATGGGAAAGCTTACAAGTCACACAGCAAAAGCTCCAAGTGAGACTTAAATTCAACAATTTTCATCACTCACGTGACCAGTTCAACACAGTTGTCTCTTACACCAATCGCAAGTAGATGGCGTGGATTCTGAGATTAGCATAGTATTTTTGATAACAAACTTGTTATGTTATTATTTAGAATTCATTAACACTACGTGCTGAAGATGAGTTCATTTAATTTTATTAGGGGGCTGATCCTATTAAATTAATGTTTATCCCTTCGCCTTAGAGAGGAGGGTATATATCATTTGCTACGAACCAAAAATGTAACACATCGAAGGAGTGACCTAAGACACTAAGTATGTTCGGAGGATATCTGTTTTGGGTAATTTTAAGTCGAATGAGCAATGTCCGCCCGTCCGTCTGTCTGTCTGTTTTGGTACCTCCCACACAAATGTACCACTTTGTACTAAATTTGCTAGCTTATAAATTTAATACCAGTGCATACAAATAATTTAAATTTTGTACAGTGTAATGTTTTTATAGTACCTAGAGTCCTAGAGAAAAATGGGCGTTATTGGCCCGCCCCTTTTGGTACCACCCACACAAATGGACTTTTTTTCCAAAAGTTAACAGCTTTCAACTTTAATACCAGTGCATACAAATACTTGAAATTTCGTACAGTGTAATGCATTTATAGTACCTATAGTCCAGGGAAAAATGTTCGTTACTGGCCAGCACCTTTTGGCACCTTCCACACAAATGGACCTTTTTATACCAAAAGTTAACAACTTTTAACTTGAATACCAGTGCTTACAAATACTTGAAATTTCGTACAGTGCAATGCTTTTATAGTACCTAGAGTCTAGAGAAAAGTGGCCGTTATTGGGACGCCCCTTTTGGTACCTCTCACACAAATGAACGATTTTGTACCAAAAGTAAACAGCTTTGAACTTTAATACCAGTACATACTTTAAAGTTATTAAATGCAATTTAAATTGATAATAACTTAAATAAAACAAAAAAATAAATACATTTACATATATATTTTTGAGACTTAAGGTTAGGGGATTCATTAGTCGGTTTACAAGACTGAACTTTTTTACTTATTTTTAGAAGTTTTTTGCTAATGGTCGATTTAATTAATTTTATTAGATTTTTGAATATCCACCTTTTTTCGAAAAAATCTTCCTTTCGGATTTTGGTTAACGTTGATATACATATAATCTACAATAAACATAGATGGTCCGTTACCAGTTTTATTAGGTTTACGACTTTTAGAAAGGTTAAAATTCAGATATAGCATAAAGCCGTCGCAAATGTATAAAATATCAGAAAAGTCTCAAAAAGTATTATATTGTTATACCCTACATTCCATCTAGTCCACTCCTCCTAGTACCTCACTCACAAATGGTTAACATTTAGTGAAATATTGATTCTTCAATAACTTATATACACTTCGAATTATCTGTAATTCATCATATAGTAATAGTTTATGCGTCGCTATAACTTTGAGGAAAACGGGTGAAGTTTCCACGCCCCTTTTGGTACCTACCACACACATGTGGCATTTTGCACAAAAAGTGAACAGCTTAAAACTTTAATTTTTGGTCATACAAATGTTTGAATTTTTGTAGAGTAATGCTTTTATAGTACCTCCAGACAAGTGAAAAATTGGTGTTATTCGCACGCCCCTTGGTACCACCCACACACCTGGACTATTTTTATTTCTAATATCTAATATAACTTAACAATGCATACCTTGAATTTAGTAAAAGCTATTTATTTATTTATTTTAATTACAATACAAAGTAAATTTGTATTCTCATTTTAATATTTTTTGTTTAACCCTCCGTTGGGCAGATGAGTCTGGCCAGACCTTTTTCTAATTTAATTGAAATTTAAAGATATTTTGAAACGCTCTAGCGACTTGAAACATCAGGTAGCTTCCCCAAAAATAATATTTTATCGATCTATGAAGAAATCAGGACGATAAACACCTTACAAAAAAAATTATAAGGATTTTGTGAAGTACACATCGTTTACGTGCCTCATGAGTCTGGCTCAAAGACAGTATAATTTAAGAAGACTTTCCTTCCTGTAGCGAGTAATTTCAGTTACGAACGAATAGGAATTTCATTACAACGAGTGAGGTTTTTCGCGGATTTTCAGACCGTTTTTCCCGAATTTTTTGTAATTGTCACAATTAAAAACTTAATATTAATCGATAAGTACAAAAAAAGTTCAATCAATGTTCGCCGAATACTATTTTTTCGCGTGTTACAATTCATTCCTCTTCGTTCGTAAATGATAGATTTTGACGTTTCGGCCTGGACGAATGTCTTCTTATAATCTATTTGTCTTTTGTCTGGCTAGACCCATACTGACTTCATACGAAAGTTTGTACAATTTTATTATTTTATTTTCATGTAATTGATAACTTTCCATTTAAATAGTCATTTGTATATTCTAAATATAGGTCTTACACATAGCTGTACGTATTATGAAAGTGTGTTTTGGAAGAAATCGGTTCAGATTTAGATATAGCCCCCATATATACGTTACCCCCGATTTGACATGTAAGCGCTGTAAAAATGTTATTATACCCTACACCACACTGTGGTACAGGGTATTATAACTTTGTGCATTTGTTTGTAACACCCAAAAGGAGAAGAAATAGACCAATCGTTTATTATACCGATCGACTTAGAATCACTTTCCCGCTGGATTTGTCAGTCTCCTAACGGGCGCGTCCCCAGGTGGCGGATAGGGGGAGGGGGATGGACACACTGTTTCATCTCAAATAGGGATGCCTCAGGGAGGATGGTTTTTTCTATCCTTACTGAGGCGACCCTGGGGGGGATGGAACAGTGTGTACACCACCTTAGGGAATATTGCATACCCCGCGGACCAAAACTGACTATGGGGGTGTTTCCCCTAAAACAAAAAAACAACTATGGAAAGTAGGAAAAGTGGAAATAAAGTTACGGTGCAGGGAGTAATAACCCCAGTACCGGCGGCAATTGTTGATGTGCTCCCTAGTCACGTGTCGTCGTTATCCCAAAATAGCGAGCCAAAAACATTTTCAAATTCTCCTACAGGTGTGGCTGCCTTGGCACCTGTAGTCGTAGTAAGTGTAACAAGCGCAACCAATCCTCCTACAGGTGTGGGTGCCTTGGCGCCTGTAGTCGCAGACAATTCAACAAGCGCACATATAGCCATTGGCAAAAATACGGAGAAGGAAGAGGAGGAACCACGGGAGAGTATAAACTGGACCCAGCCTTCTAGTACAGGTAGGGAATCCGATTCCGACTCCGACTCAAACGAACACGTTAACATTACTGTTTTAGCTAACTCCAAAGACGTCGAGGTCAGCAAGATGGTAGAAGAAGTCAACGCGTGCATGGCACAGCTCACGACAAAAAAAAAGAAGCTATCAGAGGCACAACGACGAAAGTTGAAGAAGATGAACCGAAGCAGCAAACAGGCCACAGTGCAGGATGCTCCAAAGGAGCTATCTGAAACTCCATCCACCTCTGCGGAAGCAGGAAAGAGGATCAGATCTCCAGAAGAGCAGAACACTGCGAAACCGCCGAAAAAGAAAAAGAGCTCCCCGCTTTCAAGTAAATTGGAGAGAGCAAGTCAAGCCCCTCACGAAGGAGACTCCAGTTTGTATCCTGGTGGAGAGGGCGGCGACAAAGTCGATCCAACTACAAAGGAAGCGAGCGCAACCACGGAATCCTCCGGAAAGCTTAGTACATCTAAAAAGATGTCACGATCTTTACGGAAGAGGAAGTTGGTTGATGAAAAAGGTAAGAAGCCACCATCTTATGCCAAAGTAGCCAGAAAGCAATATAGAGACGAGCTCTGCTACGCAGTGATCGACATCAACAGAGCATCTGGCAAAATCCCCACTGACCAACACAACAACGTTGAAGACTTGGTGAATAATAAAATTGTGGAGCACGCTCTCAACTCCGACGACGGGCCCCCAATTCAAATAATGAGCAGCGAGTTCAAAGGGGACACACTGAGGATGAATTTCGCGTCACCAGAATGTATAGAGACCCTCAAAGAGCTTGTGGATGGTATCCTCTCTCCCTGGGAAGGCGCTAAGCTGAAACTGGTGAGGAGGAAGGACATCCCTCAGCTCATAAAAACAACAGTACACGTCAAAGGATGGGGCAGCAATTTCACATCAGAACGCATGCTCAAACTCTTTGGCCAGCAAAACAAGGGACTGGACGTGAAGAGGTGGGAAGTCTTCCACAGAGAGAATGATCGTGATGGCACTCTCCTTGTGGTGGGTTTGGATCGGCTCTCCATGGCCAGCCTGGTCAAGACGAAGGGTATGGCGTTCTATGTGAACAAAGCAGTCTTCTTCAAAATTGGTAAGGTTTTGGTTGGCGCTGAAAACCGGAAAAATGAGCCAATAAATAATAAAGGCAGCGATGAAGATAAGCGCCCACTGCAGCCAAAAAATGATGAGGGAGCCGAATCTACAATCACTGACTCCCAAGAAGACCGGTTACTGGAGGACCAATGATTGAAGTCATCCAGATAAACCTCCATCGGAGCGAGGCGGCAACCAACGCTTTGATGGAAATAATAAATAAAGGTAAGACTCATATTGCTTTAATCCAAGAACCATGGACGATTCGAAACAAGGTTACTGGCTTAAACCACGTTAATTACCAACTGTTTTATGCAAATACAGGAACTAGACCAAGGACTTGTATTATATGTCACAAAAATTTATGTTATCTTTTTTCTCCAGAGTTGTCAATATCGGATGCTACAGTACTGAAACAAGGGAATGGAAGTGTATACCTAGCATCAGTATATCTGCCTTTCGATTCACCGACATTACCACCTACGTCGGAACTACAACGCTTGGTGAGGAAAGTCAAACAAACAGGTAACGAAGTACTAGTAGGTTGCGATGCTAACTCTCACCACGTCGCGTGGGGTAGTACTAACATTAATAAACGGGGCCAGGCCCTAGTAGAATTCTTGAATACTAACGACCTAATAACACTTAACATAGGTAACACGGCTACCTTCGTTAATAGAATAAGGGAAGAAGTATTAGATATAACAATATATTCAGAAAATCTAATATACGTGATACAGGAATGGAGGGCCTCTAAAGAACATTCTATTTCTGATCATCGTTACATAAGGTTTAAGATAGCACGGCCACCGCCGAACCCAATAAGTTTCAGAAATAAGGCCAAAACTAAATGGACAAAATTCGGGAAGCTAATTAGAGAAAGACTAGGGCATGGACTTTTTGAGTGCCTAAGTGTTGAGGATATTGACACTAATGTTGATTACATTACGGATGTATTAGTAAGGTCTTTCGAAGACAGCTGTCCGCTTCGAGAAAGGAAATCAGCCCAAGAGAAGCCTTGGATGACCGGGGAGATTCGCAACATTGGGAAAGAGGTCCGTAGACTTTACAATACGGCACGCCGTAAAAAATCTCCAGTATACTGGGACGACTACCATAGAAGACTCAGAGAATATAACAAAATCACAAGAACAGCAAAACGAAACTCGTAGTAAGTGTAACAAGCGCAACCAATCCTCCTACAGGTGTGGGTGCCTTGGCGCCTGTAGTCGCAGACAATTCAACAAGCGCACATATAGCCATTGGCAAAAATACGGAGATGGAAGAGGAGGAACCACGGGAGAGTATAAACTGGACCTAGCCTTCTAGTACAGGTAGGGAATCCGATTCCGACTCCGACTCAAACGAACACGTTAACATTACTGTTTTAGCTAACTCCAAAGACGTCGAGGTCAGCAAGATGATAGAAGAAGTCAACGCGTGCATGGCACAGCTCACGACAAAAAAAAAGAAGCTATCAGGGGCACAACGACGAAAGTTGAAGAAGATGAACCGAAGCAGCAAACAGGCCACAGTGCAGGATGCTCCAAAGGAGCTATCTGAAACTCCATCCACCTCTGCGGAAGCAGGAAAGAGGATCAGATCTCCAGAAGAGCAGAACACTGCGAAACCGCCGAAAAAGAAAAAGAGCTCCCCGCTTTCAAGTAAATTGGAGAGAGCAAGTCAAGCCCCTCACGAAGGAGACTTCAGTTTGTATCCTGGTGGAGAGGGCAAAATCACAAGAACAGCAAAACGAAACTCCTGGAAGCTATTCTGCGAACAGGTCGATAGCGTTAACGATGTTTCTAAAATTAAAAAGTTCCTCTCAAAAACCCATACCAAAACCGAAACAATGGTAGACGATATGGGCAGAAGAGTGGACTCAACCGAAGAGATGGTAAGACATTTGATGAACACCCATTTTCCGCAAGGTACGACGGGCTGAGATACCGAACTAAAGTGAAAATGAGGAACAACTAAGTTATATCATTACAGACCATATGGTCAAAGAAGCCGTAAGAAGCTTTTCACCATTTAAGGCACCAGGACCTGATGGAATATTTCCGGCACTATTACAGATGGAGGTGGATTACATATTAACTCATCTAGCCGCTATTTTCACAGCATGTCTAAAATTCGCATACACACCGAAAGCCTGGCAGGAGGCAAGGGTAGTTTTCATACCTAAACCCGGCAAGGCAAGTTATGCAACACCTAAGGCTTATAGACCAATAAGCCTAACATCGTTCTTACTCAAAACAGTGGAGCGTATAGTGGATACCATGATTGAAAGTAAGATACCAGGCGAAATGCTAAAATTTAGACAACATGCCTATGTTAAAGGGCGATCGGTGGACACCGCCCTACACGATGTAGTACACAACATAGAAGAATCCTTCAATGGAAAGAAGGCGTTCAATAATGTACGGACCGACACACTCATCCAATCCTTAGACCAGTTTCAGGTGGACCGGGCTCTCCGAGACTGGATAAGCCACATGCTAAGGAATAGATGGATAAATTTCGGGTCCCACGACATAAAAATAAGAGACAGAGTAGCACAGGGAACACCACAGGGCGGTATATTATCACCACTCCTGTGGGTCACTACTATAAATAGTCTCCCAAGGATACTAACGGATGAAGGACTTAAACCAGTCTGTTACGCAGATGACGTTATAATACTTCTGAGGGGGAAGAATCCTAATCAGCTTTGTAGAAGGGCCGAAACGGCTCTAAAAATTGCATATGACTGGGCCCGACCGAGAGGTCTAAATGTAAACCCAGAAAAGACAGAGATATGTCTGTTCACAAGGAAAACGAAGATTGGTCAGTATGATGACCCACATTTCCTAAACAAAACAATTCCAGTTTCCAAGAAGGTCAAATACTTAGGTGTTATCCTGGACAGGAAACTAAATTGGAAGTGACACATAGAAGAACGAGCAAACAAGGCTCACATATGCTGGGCACTATGTAGAAGAGCCATTAGCTCAAAATGGGGCCTTAATCCAAGTATGACACAATGGCTCTACAAGAGCGTAATCAGACCTATTTTGACTTACGCATCAGTAGTGTGGTGGACATCAATGAAGAATAAGTGCAACATAATGATATTACAAAAGGTCCAACGAATGTGTTGTCTCGGCATAAGCGGGACAATGAGGACCACATCCAGTAGGGACGATCTTGAATATCCAACCAATAGAAATACAGATTAGATATGAGGCTGCCCTCACGGCGACGAGGCTCAAAGTGATGGGCGAATGGATCGAAAGCGATCACGTGTCATATCATCAAAAGATAGCTGAGGTAGTGACGGTGGATTTAACTGACATATCATCAGTATCCGACAGAATACCTGAAAGATCAATGGTTGCTGAGTGTGAGACCATGATACCAGACAGACAATCCTGGATTGATGGAACCGTAGTACAGACAACATCTGGAAATTGCTGTTATACAGATGGATCGAAACTAGGGGAGAGAACGGGGCTAGGACTTTACATCGAAGAACCCCAAACCGAACTCTTATTCCGTCTGCCAGACCATAACACAGTCCTGCAGGCGGAAGTCCGAGCAATTACAGAATGTGTGAGCTGGCTTGGGACTAACACAAGACCAACAAAAGTGAATATTTTCACAGATAGCCAAATGGCTATTAGGGCATTAACGTCTAGAACGGTGAGGTCGAGGACCGTTTTAGATTGTAAAATGGCGATTAACGCCTACTCCGAATACGGCACTATATGCATATAGGATAGGAGTTGTAGATGACAGCATATGTAGGGCATGCGGGGAGGATGACGAAACGTTGGAGCATTTCCTCTGCCACTGCCCAGAGTTGTAGATGACAGCATATGTAGGGCATGCGGGGAGGATGACGAAACGTTGGAGCATTTCCTCTGCCACTGCCCAGCGTTCGCCAACAATAGATCACGTTTCTTAGGAAATGATGCTATACCAGACTTGACCCAACTTAGGGGCGTAGACTGGAAGAAGATTAAGGACTATGTCGACAGTACAGAGTTCCTAAAATAGCTTACCGACCTTTCTAAAAAAAAAATAATAATAATAACAATTTAGAGCGCACAACAGGCCGAATACTGGCTTACGTGTATGTCCAAGGACATGAGGTGGAATTTCACCGCCTCCTCTTCTCAACCTGACCTAACCTAACCTAGAATCACTTTCTGAGTTGATTTAGCTATGTCCATCTGTCCGTCTGTCCGTCTGTCCGTCTGTCTGTCCGTCTGTCTGTCTGTGCATGTATTCTTGTAATCAAAGTACAGGTCGCAATTATGGTCCGATCTCGACGAAACTTTACACATATCTTTTTTTTGGCCAAAGGACGATCCCTATTGAATTTGGTTAAAATCGGTTCAGATTTAGATATAGCCCCCATATATATGTTAGCCCCGATTTGACATGTAAGCGCTGTAAAAACTTTATTTTATATCCGATCAGTATGAAATTCGACAGAAAAGGTTTCTTATTATATGAATGAACACTGTTAAATTTGGAAGAAATCGGTTCAGATTTAGATATAGCCCCCATATATATGTTACCCACGATTTGACATGTAAGCGCTGTAAAAACTGTATTTTATATCCGATCAGTGCGAAATTCGGCAGAAAGATGTTTCTTATTACATGAAGGAATACTGCCAAATTCGGAGAAAATCGGTTCGGATTTAGATATAGCCCCCATATATATGTTACCCCCGATTTCACATGTATGCGCTGTAAAAACTTTATTTTATATCCGATCAGTATGAAATTCGGCAGAAAGAGGTTTTTTATTATATGAATGAACACTGTTAAATTTGGAAGAAATCGGTTCAGATTTAGATATAGCCCCCATATATACGTTACCCCCGATTTGACATGTGAGCGCTTTAAAAATGTTATTTTATATCCGATCAGTGCGAAAGTCGGCAAAAAGAGGTTTCTTTCTACATGAAGGAATACTGCCAAATTCGGAGAAACTCGGTTTAGATTTAGATATAACACCCATATATATGTTACCACCGATTTGACCTGTAAGCGCTGGAAAAACTGTATTTTATATCCGGTCAGTGCGAAATTCGGCAGAAAGAGGTTTCTTATTACATGAAGGAATACTGCCAAATTCGGAGAAAATCGGTTCAGATTTAGATATAGTTCCCATATATATGTTACCCCCGATTTGACATGTAAGCGCTGTAGAGACTGTATTTTTTATCCGATCAGTACGAAATTCGACAGAAGGAGGTCTTTTTACATGAATGAGTATTCAGGGAAGATCGGTTCAGATTTATATTAAAACTCCATACCGTCATCAGAAACGTAACAACAAGAAAAATGAAAACTCAGTTTATGATGGATTTCGGTACCCTGCATCAAAATACACATCCTGATAAATTTTTAGCGGCGTAATATTAAAAATGGCGAATTTATTAAAGAAATTCAAGAGGGCCTAACAACAATTTATTTCTTTTTTCATAATTAAAAAATCCTATTTCACGCAATTTTCACAAACAAGTTATAAATCATGTTTGTGTGATTTTATATATGCATCATTATGTTTAGATATTAATTTTATTATCCCGAAAACAACGTTTTTCTAACGGCAACACTTTTCATTTTATTTAGTTTTTTGCTTCTCCTGTAAAGATTTCAAACATGATGATAGGCCCTTTTTCGTTTCTGATGACGATATATATGTTCCTCCTGATTTGGTATCAAACCGCTATAGAAGTTGTATTTTACTTCCGATCATTAAAATTTTCCAGAAAGATGTTTCTCAATTTAGGAACGAATATTGCTTAATTTAGCGATTATCACTTCAGAATTAGATAATACCAATATATTATATAAATACGTTTTATTAAACCACCAAAAACCCGATATTTTCAAACAAATACATGAAAATATCTATGGGTCTGTCCAGACTCATGAGGCACGTATATGACTATTGAAACATGTGCCTAACGGAGGGTTAAGTATGTTATTAAAAACACGAACGCTGCAATTTTTGGGCCGCAAATTCGGTAGCCAAACTCTTTACCTGCAAAATTTGGTATTTTTGGCATAAAATAGCCTTTTTGAGAGCTACATCTACACGGGGACTACAAAAAAATAAAATTATATATGTATACATTTTATTGAGATGAATTCTTGCCAAAATAAATTACCAATTGCAAAGTTTCAGCTAAATTTCCAGAAAATGTGGTGTTTATGGCTTAAACTAGCTTTTTTGGGAGCGACATCTATAAGTGGACCATAACAAAATATGAACTGATTTAAAATTTTTTACTGCGATGAATTCTTGTTTTAATTAAATACAAACTGCAAAGGTGTTAAAAACGAAACGGAGTGACAAAATGAATATACTCCCCATACAATGGTGGTGGGGGAATATAAATATAGGAATAATTTTTGGGACTGATGGTGAAGGGATTAGTAATTCGGTTTACCCAACTGAACTTTATTCTAATATTTCATTGTTCTACCCTTCATTGCACACTGGGAGGAATTAAAAAAAGAGAAAAAATCGCCCGTTATTTAACCAGTCAACCGATTGCAGCACAAGTAAGTTATCGAGATATCTGCAATTGAAAATTGATTTTTTGTGTTTATTCTTTGTGGAGTTGAGCTGAATATGAAAGTGTTTCCCTTTATGTTAAGGAAGGTATTTGAGTAGTCAAGTGAAAAAGAAAACGACATTGAAACCGAACACCTACCACTGCTTTACGTTTCACTGCTGTTAAATCAGATCTTCGGATGCATTAATGTTGTTTTTGGACTGCGGTCCATTTGTTATAATGCAGTACAATTTGTTATAACATCTATTTATATGCAAATTAATTCAAATTTACATATATGAATTACTTTCATGTAAGAATTATCTCAAGTCAACCGGGGCCTTTTTGTATTTTTTTAGCAAAGATATTTTGTAAAGTGTAAATTTAAATGGCCTTATCTTTTGTCTCAGCGTATATATCAAATGGCAATATTTTTCTATCAAATAGCAAATATTGTTTTTGTAGCGATATTCACAAATTCAATTTTCAATTGTACATATGTCTGTGACTATTCGAGATAACTCTTAGATGAAAAAAGTCTTTTGTAGACTTCGATTAGAATGAATGCACACAAAAAAAGTTACGCTTAAATAAGCGTGTTAATATTTTGTTCACCCGAAGTGATCCACTTTGAGGGCAAGTAGCTTCGCCCCTATATACCATAGAGGGCGAATTTAAAATATAACATCTTTAATACCTCTTCCACATGCATGTCAATTTATGTTACAATCGGTTGACGGGTTAGGAAACGGACGAATTATGAGTAAGTATGAGTTATTTATATACAAACATTACAACTTAATTATTTCCCATACACACCCCTTAACCATATTAAGAAATTTTTCTAAAGCAAAAGTTCATCTTGTTGCCTGAAAATGAAAAAAAAACCATTTGAATCAACATTTATGGCCACAAAACACATCAGATGCAACTTTCAAATTGCTGCAAAAGTTAAATCGCAAAATTCAAAATTTTGCTACATTGTATATGTTGTACTATATTTTAAAACACTCGAATCGTTGGCTAACCTAGATCAAAATAAATACTCTGTATACAATAGTTGCAACAGGCATTGTCTGACACTGGCTCTGACCACGTCTGCCACATTTTGATATAAATGAGTTTTTATTTGTCATCTGGTATAATGCGTCCATTGAAATTTAAATGAACAAGCGTTTGGAGTAGGCCAATTAAGTAAAGACATTGCAATGTTAGCTGTTATAGTTCTTTAAAATTAATGAGAAGAATGAACTTTGCAAATTCTTTAGAAATTAATACTTATTAAGTTTTAAAACATCAACATTCGGTTAGTTTAAATGGATAGCTTGTAATAGTTTGTTAGTGGGTTATAGTATATGATATCAACCTCAGAAATTTTTATAAAGGTACTGTAAACGTTTCTGAAAGGCCGCTTCGGGATATTATGTCTAATTATCCCCTTACCTTAGAGAGGAGGGTATATATCATTTGCTACGAGCCAAAAGTGTAACACATCGAAGGAGTGAACTAAGACCCCAAGTATGTTCGGCGGATATCCGTTTTAGGACATTTGAAGTCATTTGAGCAATGACCGTCCGTCTGTTTTTCTGTCTGGCTGGAGCGTAGGATAACTCTCGAAAGGAGTAAGGGATTGACTGCAAATTTGGCTACGTCTCAGATGGTCCATCCGTTGAGTCCAATTTTCGATGACTCGTACGAGCATTTCGACTGGTAACAGGCGAATTACACGCGTGATGTTTTGCTCCAAAGCCTGCATCGAAGCTGTATTCCGCATAAACTTTAGACTTGACATATCCTCACAGGAAAAAGTCTAACGGTGTGATATCCCACGATCTTGGTGGCCAATCGACCGGTCCAAAACGTGAAATTATCTGCTCGCCGAAGTGTTCTCTCAATAAATCCATTGATTGATGCGATGTGTGGGAAGTGGAGCCGTCTTGTTGAAAGCAAATGTCGCCGAGATCACGAGCTTAAATTTCAGGCATCAAATAGTCGGTTATCATGGCACTATAACGGTCGCCATTGACGGTTACGTCCTCACCGGCATCATTTTTGAAGACCGATGGACCGATGATTCCGGTACGTCGGATCGGGAATCGGTCAATGGCAAAAAGATAGCTCTTAACGAGAGTTAAAATAAAAATAATTTAAAAAAAGATGGACTTTGCGCAATTGGCGACGTTGTTCAGGCGTAAGTATTTCCATGATGAAATGCTAAACAATACTTAACAAAAATAACATGACAGCATGACACAACTCACACGTGATTTGTCAAAAAAAGGCTTTTGAAAAAAGTATCTCTACTTAGATCACCCTTTATAATACCACTACATACAAAAACTTGAAATTTTGTACAGTGTAATTTGTTTTTGTAATGTACTATTTTTAAGCAACACTTAACGGCTCATAGCTTTAATACCAGTGATACTTTAAAGTTATTAAGTGCATTTTAATTGATAATAATTTAATGAAGACAAAAAAATTACGATTTTTTTGGGACTGGTGGTGAGGGGATTCGTAAGTCGGTTTTCCCGAAAGAACTTTCTTACATGTTTTTATATCAAATTTATATTTTTTTATTTTTATGTGGTGTGTCCAGAGATAAGAACGTTATCGTAGAGTTTACGATTTAAACGAAACTTGATGGATAGCATAATAACAAAATCGATAATATAAAATTAACAAAACTTTTTTGTAAATTTTGGGTAACTATATAACTAATTGTGTTTTATACTCTACTAGCTGGACCCGGTCCACTTCGTTGCTCCAGACTTCATACATATTTCCGATCCCGTTAATTTTTGGACTAATTACGTAGACTGACACCAAATATATATGCACATATTTGCTCAAGATATATCAAACACAAAATTTAATTGGCTTATATGGGCGGGGTCACTCCCATTTGTCCCACCCCGCCCATTTTAGGACCAAGCTAACAAATTGTGCGAGATATGTCAATTTCAAAATTTGGTTTATATGGGCTGAGGCACGACGATTGGTCGAATCCCGCCCATTTTTGCACCAATCAAGTAGACTACCACCTAATACATATGCACAAATTAGAGCACTCTCGCTAACACATTGTGCAATTTATATCAATTCAAAATCTTTGTTTATATGGGCGGGGCCACGCCCATTCGTCCAATCCCGCCTATATTTGGACAAATCACGAAGACTACCACCAGATACATATGCACAAAATTACAGCACTCTCGCTAACAAATTGTGTAAGATATCTCAATTTCAAAATTTGGCTTATGTGGCCCCGCCCATTGGCCGATCCCGTCCATTTTTGGACCAATTAAGTAGAATACCACCTAATACATATGCACAACATTACAGCACTATCGCTAACACATTGTGCAATATATGTCAATTTAAAAATTTTATTTATAAGGGCGGGGCCACGCCCTTGGTTCAATCCCGCCCATTTTTGCACAAATGACGAAGACTGCCACCAGATACATATACACAAAATTCCAGCTCTCTCGCTAACAAATTGTGCAAGATATCTCAATTTCAAAATTAGGCTTATATAAGCGGTGCCACGCCCATTTGTCCGATCCCGCCCCTTTTTTGGACCAATCACGTAGGTCGCCAGCAGATAAATATACACAAAATTACAGCTCTCTTGCTAACAAATTGTGCAAGATATATCAATTTCAAAATTTGGCTTATATAGGCGGGGCCACGCCCATTCGTCTGATTCCGCCCATTTTTGGACCAGTCACGTAGGTCGTTATCAGATATATATACGCAAAATTACTGCTCCCTCGCTAACATATTGTGCAAGATATTTAAAACTCAAAATTAGGCTTATATGGGCGGTGCGACGCCCATTGGTCAGATCACGCCCATTTTTGAACCAATCACGTAGACTGCCACCAGATACATATGCAGAAAATTGCAGCTCTCTCGTTAACAAATTGTGCTAGATATCTCGATTTAAATATTTGGCTTAAAGGGGCGGGGCCACGCCCATTAGTCCGACACCGCCCTTTCTTGGACCAATCACGAATACTTCCTCCAGATATACATATATATACAAAATTCTAGTTCTCTCGCTAACAAATTGTGCAAGATATCTCAAATTCAAAATTTGGCTTATATGGGCGGGGCACACGCCCGTTAGTACGATCCCGCCCATTTTTAGACCAATCACGAAGACTGCCACCAGATGCATATGTACAAAATTAGACGAATGGGCGTGGCCACGCCCATATAAGCCAAATTTTAAAATTGAGATATCTTGCACAATTTGTTAGCTAGAGTGCTTAAATGTTGTACATATGTATCTGGTGGTAGTTTTCGTGATTTGTCCAAATATAGGCGGGATTGGACGAATGGGCGTGACCCCGCCCACACACTGTGGTGTAGGGTATTATGACTTTGTGCATTTGTTTGTAACACTCAAATAGGACATAGAATATATTATACCGATCGACATAGAATCACTTTTTGAGCCAATTTAGCCATGGCAGTCTGTCTGTCCATGTATTGTTGTGAACAAAGTGCATGTCGTATTTATGATCCGCTTGTGATGAAATTTAGCACAGTGCTCTTTTTTGGAATTGGTCAAAATCGGTTCAGATTTAGATATAGCCCCCATATATATCTTACCCCCGATTTGCATTGTAAGCGCAGTAGAAACAGTATTTTATACTAGATCAGTACGAAATTTGGCAGAGAGAGTTGTCTTATTACATGAATGAACACTGCCAAATTCGGGGAAAATCGGTTCAGATTTAGATATAGTCCCGATATATATGTTACGCCCGATTTGATATGTAATCGCTGTAGAAACTGTATTTTATTTCCGATCAGTACGAAATTTGGCAGAGAAAATTTGTTTATTACATGAATGAACACTAGTAAGGGTCGGTCCCCATACAAAAAAAAATGTTACGCCAGTCACCCCCTAGTTGTGAAGATTATCTAGAGACAATTCCGGGGCAACAAAAAAATATTTTTTCTGTGCACCCTACATGACGCCCTTTTAATTTTATTATTCTGCGTTGCCATTTTATGTCCGATCGTAACGAGATGCATATTGTTGTTCGAGTTTTGGCAAGGGCAATATATTACCTCCATATGTCACTTTTGACTCCGAAGTCAAATTCGATATGTGGCATCTGTCATCTTATTTTCTACCCCCTTAAGTGGGTAATATTTTGAAACTGTAAAAAAGGTCTCTAAAAATAATGAAACTTTTTCTTTTGAAGTACCCACTATTATTCATAAACAAAAAAGTTATATTGGTTTTAAAATTACATAATACATACTAAGATCAAATTACACAATCTTCTTTTGACGTCGTTTTCTGTCTCTCTCTCTCACACACATACACACAGATAAACCCCGTTCCCAAAAATGCACAGAATGCAGAATCAATTTTTAAGTCGATTTAGCCATGTCCGCCTGTCTGTCCGTCTGTCCATGTATTCTTGTAATCAAAGTGCAGGTCGTATTTATGGTCCGATTGTGATGAAATTTAGCACAGTGAACTTTTTTGGCCCAAGGAGGATCTCTACTGAAATTGGTCAAAATCGGTTCAGATTTAGATATAGTCCCCATATATATGTTACCCCCGATTCGACATGTAAGCGCTATAGAAACCGTATTTTATATCCGATCTGTATGAAATTGGGCAGAACACTACCAAATTTGGAGAAAATCCGTTCAGATTTAGATATAGCCCCATATATATGTTTCACCCGATTTTACATGTAAGCGCTGTACAAACCGTATTTGCGAAATTCGGCAGAAAGAGGTTTCTTATTACATGAAGGAATACTGCCAAATTCGGAGAAAATCGGTTCAGATTTAGATATAGCCCCCATATATACTTTACCCCCGATAAGCGCTGTAGGGACTGTATTTTATATCCGATCAGTACGAAATTCGACAGAAAGAGGTCTTTTTACATAAATGAGTATTCAGGGAAAATCGGTTCAGATTTATATATAACCTCCATATATATGTTCCTCCTGATTTGGTATCAAATCGCTATAGAAGTTGTACTTTACTTCCGATCATTAAAATTTTACAGAAAGATGTTTTACAATTTAGGAACGAATATTGCTTAATTTTGAGATTATCCGATTTTCTGCCCCTGTAAATGTTACTTATTTTGCAACAAGTAACGTCATTTGAAAATAAATAATTTTGCTTTCAGGATTTATATTTGTATTCATAATATTTTTATTATTATTAATGGTATGTATGGCATTGATGATAATACTGATGTAAATGACAGAGATGTCCGACGTTCTGTCTCTCCTTACTGGTTTAAATTTGTGTTGTGAAAGAAATCGATACATATTTTGGTCCGATATTCACATAATACTAGAAAATGGCCGGAAACAATTGAAAAATTCAATTTTCAAATGCAGACATCACTGGAACTGTACACGGGAAAAAATCTCCATTTTTGATATGTTTTTATTCATAGAAAATATATTTGGAAACAGAATTATTAAACATTATATATTTTAAAACATACATTTTATAAGTATTTGCAAATTAATAAATTTAGTTTGGCACGCGTACATTAATATATTGCAACAAAATAAATTTGTGAACTGAATATCACAAATAAAATATGTATTTACACACGATGATCGCCACAAAAACAAGCTCACACTGTGTCATGTATAAGTCCCTCTGATAACAGGATTAAAATACGTATAAGCTTATGTGTTTACATGGCTTCCAAATTAAAAAAATTAATATTTAATCGATCATTAACAAAAAACTTCTAAAAACAGTAAATTAATAGGATCAGCCAGCCTAATCATCTTCAACACGTAGTGCTAATGAATTCTAAATAATAACAAACAAAGTTTGGTATTAAACAAAAATACTACGCTTTCTGAAATGTAGTACGTCTTTCTAATCGTCCAACTAATCTCAGAATCCATGCCATATACTGTCGATTGGTGTAGAGACAACTGTGTCGAACTGACAACCCATACTAGTCACATGGGTGGTGAAAAGTGGTCAATTTAAGTCTTGCCTGGCTGTTTGACCTGTAAGCTTTCTACGTAGGTATATAATTCCAATATGCATCTTTCTTTGTGGATTGGTATATATACAAGTGATGATCGCCACAACTTCAAGCTCACACTGTCTCTGATGATAGCCCCGCATAGGATTGAAATACGTATAAGGGCATGTGTATACATGGCACAAAAACCTCTCTTTCGAAAGGAAAAGTTGATTGGAAAAGCTGAACAATTCGAATGTGAAAACATTCAAAATGCAATAAAATTAAAATTAAATCGATCATTACCAAAAAAAAAAAACCCCTAAGAAACAAGTTATTGTTTAAAAATTTTTTGAAATACATTGTATTTAAAAAAAAATAAAACTTTGCAGACTTTGTCAATATTTAGTTTTAATTTTTCCTAGATTTCGTTTTATATGTGTGGTAACATGTATCATTTCTGTGTGTCAAATATTATATATTTGGAGTGTACCCTAAACATATGTATGATTTAAACAGAATATGTTTGGGACAATATAAATATACTACTGAAGTGATTTTTTGCTAAATGAAGTCTTTTGTAAACCTAAGTTAGTAGAACACACACAAGAAATCGTTATTCGAAAGAGACGAGAAAAACAAAAGTTACAAGCGCTTATACATTTTGTAGATCCTAGGTGGCCAACTTTGAGGCCTTGTAGCTCCGCCTGAGTACCACAGGGGCCCTAATTTAAAACTTATTGTGTTTTCTTTTCTAAAAAAGATGTGACTTTTTCAGAAAAAGCATTTTAACAATTTAGCCAACACCGTCTTGTAATGCTGCATATTTTATGGTTGGAATCGACCAAACAGTGCGAGTGCTACACTTTTTACAAAAAAAAAAACGAAACCCTTTCGCAGTGCAATATGTTTTTACAATGGAAAACAAAAAGGCGTTTTTGGGGCGATAAGCAGAAAAATGAGGCTGTTTTTGGCACAAGAGAAAACACCATTAAGTTCAGTAATACCTCTTCTATAATCATGCCAAATTTTTTAATCTGTTGTATTGTTAAGAAACGGCAGAATTAGTTCCCTTTTTATACCCTACACCACACTGTGGTACAGGGTATTATAAGTTTGTTTCACGGCAGATGTTTGTAACACCTGAAAATAACACAGCTAGACCCACCTTAAAGTATACCGATCGACTCAGAATCACTAGCTGAGTCGATTTAACGATGTCCGTCCGTCCGTCCGTCTGTCCATGTAAAGTTGTTCGTCGACTACAGGTCACAATTTCACTCCGATCGTTCTGAAATTGTGCAGTTTTGAGTATTTCGCGGCTGTTAAGATCGCTATTGAATTTGGTTGAAATCGGTTCAGATTTAGATATAGCTCCCATATATATCTTTCGTCCGATTTGGCCCTTAGTCCTATAGAAGCTGTATTTTACATCCAATCGTTTTGAAATTTAGAATGGTAGAGTTTCTTGATCCGTGAACCAACACTACCGAATTTGAAGAAAATCGGTTAAGATTTAGCTATAGCTCCCATATATATGTTTCGTCCGATTTTGCTCTTTAGTCCTGAAGAAGCTGTATTTTACATCCAATCGTTTTGAAATTTAGAATGGTAGAGTTTCTTGATCCATGAACCAACATTGCCGAATTTGAAGAAAATCGGTTAAGATTTAGCTATAGCTCCCATATATATGTTTCGTCCGATTTGGCCCTTTAGTTCTATAGAAGCTGTATTTTACATCCAATCGTTTTGAAATTTAGAATGGTAGAGTTTCTTGATCCATGAACCAACACTACCGAATTTGAAGAAAATCGGTTAAGATTTTGCTATAGCTCCCATATATATGTTTCGTCCGATTTGGCCCTTTAGTTCTATAGAAGATGTATTTTACATCCAATCGTTTTGAAATTTAGAATGGTAGAGTTTATTGATCCATGAACCAACACTACCGAATTTGAAGAAAATCGGTTAAGATTTAGCTATAGCACCCATATACATGTTTCGTCCGATTTGGCCCTTTAGTCCTGTAGAAGGTCTATTTTACATCCAATCATTTGAAATTTATAATGGTAGAGATTCTTGATCCATGAACCAACACTACCGAATTTGAAGAAAATCGGTTAAGATTTAGCTATAGCTCCCATATATATGTTTCATCCGATTTGGCTCTTTAGATCCAATCGTTTTTATACCCTACACCACACTGTGGTACAGAGTATTATTTAAGTATAAAATGTCCCAAAAGTAAATTTATGTAAACAATTTATACATGGATTACAAAATTTATATATCAGAGTTATTCAATATTACGAGAGTGGTGTAGGGTATTATATAGTCGACACCGCCCGACTTTAGCCTTTCCTTACTGGTTTAATTCCTCCCGCTGTGCACGGTGTGGCCGACGAACAGACAGATATGGTTAAATCAAATTTGTTACTGATTCTGATGCGAACGTTATACTTAAAATCGGGTCTTACTACAGTATTCAGAGCACTAAAGCTCTGCACCATAGCGTTGTGTACTTTATAATACGAGCAAGGGTTAGAAAATTACATCGCTCTCTCTCTCTCTATAGGTTAGGTTAGGTTGAAGGGAGGAGACATTTCAGCGTCTCATCTCGATGGACATACAGAAAATAGGTACTAGACACGAATTTTTCAATATCTTCCAGTCATATCCTCTGAGATGAGTCAAGTCAAACCCAACATATCGGAATCTTGCATGAGTGAAAGCCGGGCAGTGGCACAGAAAATGTTCGTTTTCTTCTAGTCCTATTCGATGAAGATGTGCTTATATGCTTGAGTTTCTCGTTAGAACACTAATCATCTTACTAATTTCGCTCTAGTTTTTTTCTCCATCCATCCATAAATGCCATATTATAGTTTTCAGTTTCTAACGTCAAATTTCTACGCCATGTGTTCTTCGGTCGTCCACGTCTTCGGCAGCCTTTTGGGTTCCATTCGAGTGCAAATCTTGTGATACATTCGGGTTATTTGCCGAGTGTGCGACCCACCCATCTCCACTTTATTCGCCTTATTTGTTCGCCGATGGGAGATTCATCCGTCCTCCTCCATAGATCGGCATTGTTTGTTCTATTTGGCCAAAAAAAAATCGCAATATAATCATTTAAAATTAGTTTATTTGGGTTTGCTGTCTCTTTACAATAGAGCTTGATAAAAGCCATGTTTCGCTACACATGCAGTAAATATCCGCAGCTTGGTATGCGCTGAGATTTTGCGCCCGAAAGCCGCTCTCGCCTTCCTCAATGTGAAATTTACGTCTTTCTCAACTCCACCTGGTGCTGCCATATTACAAACTAAACAACAGAAGCTTTCTACATTTTGTATTCCAAATAATGATGTTGTCAATGGTGTTGCTATTCATGGCTTTTGTTTTTTGAATATTGACATCCAATACAAAAAGTTTGCTGAGTGATCAGGTCATTGATCTTGCTATGCATGTCACTATGTTTGTGGGAAATGAAGCAAATATCATCCGCAAAATCAAGGTGTTCTAGGCGACGAACACCTTAATTTTTCATTGATTTCGAGTTATACCTTACAAATTTAAAATGGCATAAATAGCAATAACTTTTGTTTTATAGCACTCATTATTAGTTTCTATTTATTCGAAGTCGTCATTTATTTTCAACCCATCACGCAATGTATCATTATGCAAGATTATATAATTTTAATTATACCCTACACCACACTGTGGTACAGGGTATTATAACTTTGTGCATTTGTTTGAAACATCCAAAAGGAGAAGAAATAGACCCATTGTTTATTATACCGATCGACTTAGAATCACTTTCTGAGTTGATTTAGCTATGTCCGTCTGTCTGTCCGTCTGTGCATGTATTCTTGTAATCAAAGTACAGGTCGCAATTATGGTCCGATCTCGACGAAACTGTACACATATATTTTATTTAACCCAAGGACGATCCCTATTGAATTAGGTTAAAATCGGTTCAGATTTAGATATAGCCCCCATATATATGTTATCCCAGATTTGACATGTAAGCGCTGTAAAAACTTTATTTTATATCCGATCAGTCTGAAATTCGGCAGAAAGAGGTTTCTTATTATATGAATGAACACTGTTAAATTTGGAAGAAGTCGGTTCAGATTTAGATATAGCCCGCATATATACGTTACCCCCGATCTGAAGTGTAAGCGCTGTAAAAATGTTATTTTATATCCGATCAGTATGAAATTCGGCAGAAAGAGGTTTCTTATAATATGAATGAACACTGTTAAATTTGGAAGAAATTGGTTCAGATTTAGATATAGCTCTCATATATACGTTACCCCCGATTTGACTTGTAAGCGCTGTAAAAACTGTATTTTATATCCGATCAGTATGAAATTCGGCTGTTATTTGAGGTTTCCTGTTATTTGAATGAACACTGTTAAATTTGGAAGAAATCGGTTCAGATTTAGATATAGCCCCCATATATACGTTACCCCCGATTTGAACTGTAAGCGCTGTAAAAATGTTATTTTATATCCGATCAGTATGAAATTCGGCAGAAAGAGGTTTCTTATTATATGAATGAACACTGTTAAATTTGGAAGAAGTCGGTTCAGATTTAGATATAGCCCGCATATATACGTTACCCCCGATCTGAAGTGTAAGCGCTGTAAAAATGTTATTTTATATCCGATCAGTATGAAATTCGGCAGAAAGAGGTTTCTTATAATATGAATGAACACTGTTAAATTTGGAAAAAATCGGTTCAGATTTAGATATAGCTCTCATATATACGTTACCCCCGATTTGACTTGTAAGCGCTGTAAAAAATGTATTTTATATCCGATCAGTATGAAATTCGGCAGAAAGAGGTTTCCTGTTATTTGAATGAACACTGTTAAATTTGGAAGAAATCGGTTCAGATTTAGATATAGCCCCCATATAAACGTTACCCCCGATTTGACATGTAAGCGCTGTAAAAATGTTATTTTATATCCGATCAGTGCGAACTTCGGCAAAAACAGGTTTCCTTCTACATGAAGAAATACTGCCAAATTCGGAGAAAATCGGTTCAGATTTAGATATAGCCCCCATATATATGTTACCCCCCATTTGACATGTAAGCGCTGTAGAGACTGTATTTTATATCCCATCAGTACGAAATTCGACAGAAAGATGTATTTTTACATGAATGAGTATTCAGGGAAAATCGGTTCAGATTTATATATAACATCCGTATGTATGTTCCTCCTGATTTTGTATCAAAATGGCATAAATAGCAATAACTTTTGTTTTATAGCACTCATTATTAGTTTCTATTTATTCGAAGTCGTCATTTATTTTCAACCCATCACGCAATGTATCATTATGCAAGATTATATAATTTTAATTATACCCTACACCACACTGTGGTACAGGGTATTATAACTTTGTGCATTTGTTTGTAACATCCAAAAGGAGAAGAAATAGACCCATTGTTTATTATACCGATCGACTTAGAATCACTTTCTGAGTTGATTTAGCTATGTCCGTCTGTGCATGTATTCTTGTAATCAAAGTACAGGTCGCAATTATGGTCCGATCTCGACGAAACTGTACACATATATTTTATTTAACCCAAGGACGATCCCTATTGAATTAGGTTAAAATCGGTTCAGATTTAGATATAGCCCCCATATATATGTTATCCCAGATTTGACATGTAAGCGCTGTAAAAACTTTATTTTATATCCGATCAGTCTGAAATTCGGCAGAAAGAGCTTTCTTATTATATGAATGAACACTGTTAAATTTGGAAGAAGTCGGTTCAGATTTAGATATAGCCCGCATATATACGTTACCCCCGATCTGAAGTGTAAGCGCTGTAAAAATGTTATTTTATATCCGATCAGTATGAAATTCGGCAGAAAGAGGTTTCTTATAATATGAATGAACACTGTTAAATTTGGAAGAAATCGGTTCAGATTTAGATATAGCTCTCATATATACGTTACCCCCGATTTGACTTGTAAGCGCTGTAAAAACTGTATTTTATATCCGATCAGTATGAAATTCGGCTGTTATTTGAGGTTTCCTGTTATTTGAATGAACACTGTTAAATTTGGAAGAAATCGGTTCAGATTTAGATATAGCCCCCATATATACGTTACCCCCGATTTGAACTGTAAGCGCTGTAAAAATGTTATTTTATATCCGATCAGTATGAAATTCGGCAGAAAGAGGTTTCTTATTATATGAATGAAAACTGTTAAATTTGGAAGAAGTCGGTTCAGATTTAGATATAGCCCGCATATATACGTTACCCCCGATCTGATGTGTAAGCGCTGTAAAAATGTTATTTTATATCCGATCAGTATGAAATTCGGCAGAAAGAGGTTTCTTATAATATGAATGAACACTGTTAAATTTGGAAGAAATCGGTTCAGATTTAGATATAGCTCTCATATATACGTTACCCCCGATTTGACTTGTAAGCGCTGTAAAAACTGTATTTTATATCCGATCAGTATGAAATTCGGCAGAAAGAGGTTTCCTGTTATTTGAATGAACACTGTTAAATTTGGAAGAAATCGGTTCAGATTTAGATATAGCCCCCATATATATGTTACCCCCCATTTGACATGTAAGCGCTGTAGAGACTGTATTTTATATCCCATCAGTACGAAATTCGACAGAAAGATGTATTTTTACATGAATGAGTATTCAGGGAAAATCGGTTCAGATTTATATATAACATCCGTATTTATGTTCCTCCTGATTTTGTATCAAAGCGCTATAGAAGTTGTACTTTACTTCCGATCATTAACATTTTCCAGAAATATGTTTCTCAATTTAGGAACGAATATTGCTTAATTTAGCGATTATCGGTTCAGAATTAGATAATATGTTCCTACCCATTTACCAATTATTCCAAATTATTATCGCAATGACCCTTATCGCATTGTTAGGGAGGTGTAGGGTATTATATAGTCGGCCCCGACCGACTTTCTGCCTTTACTTACTGGTTAGTTTATACGAATGTTCGTAAAATTCCTATATAATTAAAATGTTTAAAATTTCTGGAACAAGTGAACGTTGAATTACTGAAAAACATAAAACTTGTGCTAAAATTAAAGTATTGATATATATATGTTTGTTTCGGAAATAATAGTCCCAAATAAAAATATATTAGGATGAAAACAAAAATTTGTTTAGAACAACATTTTTGTGTGTACTATATATATTCTCTATTTAAAGTATACCCTAAACATATACATGTTTTAAGCCGAATATGTTTGGGACAATATACTACAGAAGCGATTATTTTCAGCGTGTTCCATACTGTTGTGCGCTCCTTATTGATGATCTTTTTAACACCTCACGGTTTACAGAAAAAATATACTAGTAAAATTCCTATATAATTAAAATGTTTAAAATTTCTGGAACAAGTGAACGTTGAATTACTGAAAAACATAAAACTTGTGCTAAAATTAAAGTATTGATATATATATGTTTGTTTCGGAAATAATAGTCCCAAATAAAAATATATTAGGATGAAAACAAAAATTTGTTTAGAACAACATTTTTGTGTGTACTATATATAATCTCTATTTAAAGTATACCCTAAACATATACATGTTTTAAGCCGAATATGTTTGGGACAATATACTACAGAAGCGATTATTTTCAGCGTGTTCCATACTGTTGTGCGCTCCTTATTGATGATCTTTTTAACACCTCACGGTTTACAGAAAAAAGATACTAGACACGAATTTTCTCAATATCTTCCAGTCATATTCTCTGAGATAAGGCAAGTCTGACCCAAAATATCGGGATCTTTCATGAATGAATGCTGGGCAGTGGCGCAGAAAATGTTTCATCGTTTCGATGTTTTCTCTGCATGTACTGCATTGGTGGTTTTCTGCTAGTCCATGAAGATGTCCTTGTATGCTTGAGTGTCCCGTTAGAACATTAATCATCTCACTAATCTCGCTCTTGCTTAGTTTCAGAAAACTACTTGTTTTCTTCCTATTTGGTTCAACCCACAGTATCTTTCCAGTTTCTCCTACTGTTTCGCTTTTCCACACCGTTTTGTGAGCCATCACTGCCCAGTGCTTCAAATCATACTTCGTGGCTTCGAAAGGTTTCCAATTTTCTAAATTTATTACTCGAAGTTCTCTGCCCCTTGAAGCCAAGCTGTTTGCCAGTTCATTTCCAATCACTCCGCTGTGTCCTGGTACCCAGAATATACACAGTTAACCACACGGGGCAAAATGGCCTTTTCTGATATGTTTGAATCGAAAGAAAATATATTTGGAACACAAATTTTTAAATATTATATATTTCAGAGCAAATAAATTTTATTTGAAAATCAATAAAATATATTTGTAACTCGTATATTAATATGTTACAACATATAATATTTGCAAACTAAATTTCTCAAATAAAATATGTGTTTGAAAACAAATAAAATTATTGTTTAGAAATATATTTTATATAATATATTTTATTTAAAAAATATTTTCGAAACTTTTGTTGAATTTTTCGAATTTAGGTTTAGAATTGAACCTCCCAGTTATGATACCAAAAGCAGGATTAACTTCTGTTTTAAATTAATAATTTAAAATTTCTGAGTATTCCAAACCATAATTATATGTCAATCCTCCGAGTAATATATTTCGATCCAAGATTATACGATTTCAATTATTATTATTTATTATTCTTACGACATGAAAAATTTCTATAAAATTAACTTTGAATTACCGAAAAATTTAAGTCAGTTTATTTTCTGAATACTTAAATGCAACCAAATATTTGTTTCGGAAAAAATAGTCCAAAATAAACACATATTGGGATGTAAACAAAGATTTGTTTAGAACAACATCCTCCCAAATATATAATTTTTGTGTGTATCAAATAGTATATGTTTGTAGTGTACCCTAAACATATATATGCTTCAAGCCGAATATGTTTGGGACAATATACTACAGAAGCGATTTTTTTTCAGCGTGCACGGGTTGAGTCATTTATTGTTCGTTCTTTTACAGCCCAACACAGTTCTGGATTTGACCCTTTCCGACGTTATTGTTTTGATAACCATTTGGCTGTCCGTGAAGATGTTGGCACATTTAGGCTTTGTGATATTACTAAGCCAGTTCACACACCAAGTGATTGCTCGAACTTCCACTTCAAATACAGTTTTATGGTCTGGGAGAAGAAGTAATGTTAGGCGTGTGTTTCAATAAAAAGTCACAGACCCTTCCCTCCTCCTAGCTTTGACCCATCCGTGTAGCAGCTAGTACCCACTGGCACGTGAGTCAGTGTTCCATTCTCCCAGGAGCGTCTGTCCGGCTCAAACGAGTCACAGGTAGCTGTAAGCAGCACTTCAAGAATGCGGTGGGAGATTTCGTTGTTTGAATGTGGCCTTGTGGCCACATTCAGATGTGGCCTTGTGGCCACATTCAGATTTCGTTGTTTGAATGTGGCCTTGTGGCCTCGATTCCATCCATTCACCCATCACATGTAGCCGTCTTTCTGTGAGGGCTCTCTCATACTTTATACAACATCTGTGGGCGTTTGTAACTCTATCTTCAAAATGATCTTTCCAATTCAGTTTCTGATCCAAGATTACTCCCAAGTATTTTACCTTAGATATAGCAATCGTCTTATCCAGGAATGGAGGCACTGTAAAAAGCGGGATCTTTGTTTTCCTTGTAAATAGATATATTTCTGTTCTGTCTGGGTTAACATTTAATCCCCTTGGTTGTGCCCAGTTATATGATATGTTAAGTGCCTCCTCTGCTCTTCTGCGTAATTGGTGTGGATGTATGTCCCTTAGAAGTATTACAACGTCGTCTGCATAACAGACTGGTTTAAGTCCTTCATTGGCTTTTAGGAGACTGTATATCGTCGTAACCCATAGAAGAGGTTTTATCTCCTCCGACCCTCGGAGGTACGAGTATACCACGATTTACCTTGTCTCTAATTTTTATGTCATATGACCCACAAATAATCCACCTATTCCTTAGCATATTGTTGATACAGTTTTTCAGCGCCCGGTCAACCTGAAGCTCGTCTAAGGACTGGATAAGTGTATCGGTCTGCATTGTTATATGCACCTTGAATGTCTATGCAAACAGCAAGTGTATACATTTCAATACTGAATGACTCTTCTGTGTGGAGCACCTCATGCAGAGTTGTTGATCTTCCTTTGACATTGGCTTGTTGTTTGAATTTTAGCCTGTCATCCGCTATTTTACTTTTGACCATGTCATCAATTATTCGCTCCGTTGTTTTTAACAGAAAATAAGTAAGCCTAATGGGTCGATAAGCCTTTGATGCCTGCCAGTTTTTTGGGGTATGTGAATGCATTGGAAATATGCATCTCATTCTAAAGAGTGCTACAAATATTCCATCCCGCAGTCTTGAAAGGAGAGAAGCTTTTTATCGCTTCTTTAACCATAATATCGGTTATATCCATAAAAGGTACTTAATTCATCAAACTTTCGTGCTGTAACTGTTCCTTTGTCGGCCTAGCATTACCAGTCGGTATCCAGCATTACCCTTATGGTATCCTCTATAGTTTTCGTCCTTTTTTACCCGTGTCATCCATCAGTGTTTCGGTTTGGATATGAGTTTTTGAGAGGAATTTTTTCATTTTATATATGCTGCTAACGCTGTCTGCCTGCTTACGTTTACTTTTCGCCGACCAAATGATTTTATTTTATTCTTTGAGTCTTCTGTGCTAGTCGTCCCAATATACTGTATACCTGTAAAGACTGCAGAGACAGTCGTGGTAGTAACATAAATTATATTGTGTTCCATTATTAAATGACAAAGTTCAACCTTTCCAATAAAACCAGAAATTTGAAAGAATGTTCAGTACTTTTTTTATAACCGATTCAAATTAAAAATTTTAAATGGCTCACCCTATATAACGGTGGTCTGAATATGAGTTTTTATCCGAAACCCTTTTTCTGATCATATCGTTATATCTAATACTTCTTCCCTAATTTTGTTAACAAATGTTGCTTTGTTTCCTATGTTAAGAGTTAAGAGATCGTTTGTATTCAAACATTTATTATATTAATTGGTGTTAGTACTACCACAAGCTCATTACTTCTATGTTTGGATTCCCTCACCAGACGTTGTAATTCCGACGTAGGTGGAAATGTCGGCGCATTGAATGGCAGATATGCTGACGCCAGGTACATATATGTCTCTGTCTGTAACCAATGTAACGAAGCGAATGTAACGCAGAATAGGCACACTGCTCCAATTTATAAAACTCATGCTAAACATTCTTCAATGACTTCTGCCCAGGTCCACATGTGGAGACGGTTATAAACGATTAAATTTCAAACAGCACACCGGGGTATTTTATTACCTTTAATGAAAATGCGTAAACAGAAAATTCACTTTCATTCTATTCACAAATTGGCCACCGTTGCTGTCGTCGCCCGGCGAGTTTTTGTGATAAGACCCAGCCACTCAGACAACATGAAGTTGTTGACATGAAAAAAATTATAATCATCAAGAGGGGCGATGAAAAATGTTTGTCTTTTCCGTTTTTGTATATCGTCATCTGAAATCCAATATGACGTAACATCAAAAATATCAAAATAAATTTTATGACTGATTATAGTCTATTAGATTAAACTAAACATTCCTACAAAATCTCAGAGTTCAATATCTAAAATTGACCATTTTATGAGTGAAATTCAAAATGACGTAACAGCAAACGAGTTCTTTAAAAATGCGAAAATATGCATAAAATTTATATTTTTTATTCCGAATGTACGCCACAACTAATTGCGTATTTGATTTGTTATTTGATTTCGCGTTAATACTCTGGAAATCCATAAATCTGGTGAAAATCTTAAAATTAGTTTTTTTATGTTTTTTGCTTCTCCTTAAAAAGCATGAAGAAGTGGGTTACATAATTTTGGATTTCAGCTGACGATATGTACTGCACTTAACACATTCAGATATACCCATATGTAGGTGCGTACGATTGCGAGCATATGTGCATGTATTTTCCGGCGTTCATCTTTACAATCGTATAACAATAACAAATTTGCGTTTGGTATTAAATAATATGGCTATGTACGAGGGTTGTTCTAAAAAACAACGCAATGGAGAATAGTGGTTATTTAATAGGCTCACTTATATGGTTTGGAAATCTTAAATCTATCATAAACCAGTAAGGAAAGGCAGAAAGTCGGGCGGGGCCGACTATATAATACCCTACACCTCCCTAACAATGCGATAAAGGTAATTGCGATAATAATTTGGAATAATTGGTAAGTGGGCAGGTACATATTATCTAATTCTGAGCCGATAATCGCTAAATTAAGCAACTTCAACTTCTATAGCGCTTTGATACCAAATCAGGAGGAACATATATATGGAGGTTGTATATAAATCTGAACCGTTTTTCCCTGAATACTCATTCATGTAAAAATACCTCTTTCTGTAGAATTTCGTACTGATCGGATATAAAATACAGTCTCTACAGCGCTTACATGTCAAATCGGGGTAACATATATATGGGATCTATATCTAAATCTGAACCGATTTTCTCCGAACTTTCTGCCGACTTTCGCACTGATCGGATATAAAATAACATTTTTACAGTGCTTACATGTCAAATCGGGGGTAACGTATATATGGGGGCTATATCTGAATCTGAACCGATTTCTTCCAAATTTAAAAGTGTTCATTCATATAATAGGAAACCTCTTTCTGACGAATTTCATACTGATCGGATATAAAATACAGTTTTTACAGCGCTTACATGTCAAATCGGGGGTAACATATATATGGGGGCTATATCTAAATCTGAACCAATTTTCTCCGAATTTAGCAGTATTTCTTCATGTAATAACAAACCTCTCTTTGCCGAATTTCGCACTGATCGGATATAAAATAACATTTTTACAGCGGTTACATGTCAAATCGGGGGTAACGTATATATGGGGGCTATATCCAAATCTGAACCGATTTCTTCCAAATTTAACAGTGTTCATTCATATAATAAGAAACCTCTTTCTGCCGAATTAAAATAAAATAAAGTTTTTACCGAATATAAAATAAAGTTTTTACAGCGCTTACATGTCAAATCGGGGCTAACATATATATGGGGGCTATATCTAAATCTGAACCGATTTTAATCAAATTCAATAGTGATCGTCCCTGGGCCAAAAAAAAGATATGTGTAAAGTTTCGTCGAGATCGGACCATAATTGCGACCTGTACTTTGATTACAAGAATACATGCACAGACGGACAGACGGACAGACGGACAGACGGACATAGCTAAATCAACTCAGAAAGTGATTCTAAGTCGATCGGTATAATAAACGATGGGTCTATTTCTTCTCCTTTTGGGTGTTACAAACAAATGCACAAAATTATAATACCCTGTACCACAGTGTGGTGTAGGGTATAACAATATTAAAATATTTGTGTGAAATTCAACCAAATTCTTAATACTCCTCGAACTGCCATCGTATTTGCCGCAGTTTAAACACAATAAGTCTTTATTAAATATTAAAGAATGTTACGTTATGTGATAATGTTGTTTCCAGTACTCCCTACCTACAAATATTTGCTTGTTCATATTCAACGAAATAAACTGGAGCATTTTATGAACATTTTCGTACTTTTCACAGGAAAACAATTTACCCCATTCTAAACCGGGTGTGACAAAATGTCTGCATAACAGAGTAATTGGAAATACCAAGAACATTTGCTCTTCTTTGTGTACTTCATACAAGTATTTATGAGCAAAGAATTTAATAACTTATAACTAAAATTTTCAATAAGTGCAAAAATGTGATCACGTCATGCTATCTGCAAATTCAAAGCTAATGAAGTTCTTCATAGCGTAATGCAGAATTATGCAGGCGGCACGAAATAACTCGCACGGCAAAAAAATGAAATAAGTAAAAAAAAAAATGTAACAAACAAATATGGGAGTTATTTTATATAAAACTAAAATTTCATATCAGTAAAATAGAACCATGTGATGTGAGAATAAGATGCGCCCAAATATAACTTTAGAGAAATAGGAAACAGATATATTATTGCTACAATTGCAAATATTGAAGAAAAAACTACTTTCTCCAAGTGCCACTGCCACCGATCTGCACAGGGAAAATCGCAGTTTTTGATATGTTTGAATTGGAATACAATATATTTGGGACAAACATTTTTGAATCTATATATATAAAAGAGAGTGTCTGTTTGTGGGTTTGTGTGTTTGTTCCGTATAGACGTCTAAACGGCTTGACCGATCATCTTGAAATTTTCACAGAATGTACATGTGTAGGGGGTGCTGAATTTTCGATATATCAAGTGGGCGTGAACCCGCCCATATGGGTCGAATTGAGGTATTGAGAAAATTTTTTAGATAGAGTGCTGAAATTTTGTTTGTATGCATTTAGTGGCAGATTATGTGAATTTTCCAAAAATGGGCGGAATCGGACCAATGGGCCCCGCCCATATAAGCCAAATTTTGAAATTGAGATAATTTGCACAATTTGTTAGCGAGAGTGCTGGAATTTTGTGTATATGTATATGGTGGCAGTCTACGTGATTGGTCCAAAAATGGGCGGGATCGACCCAATGGGCGTGGCCCCGCCCACATAGACCAAATTTTGAAATTTTGATATCTTGCACAATTTGCCAGCGGGAGTGCTGCAATGTTGCGAATATGTATCTGGTGGCATTCTACGTAATTGGTCAAATCGGACCAATGGGCGTGGCCCCGCCCATATAAGCCAAATTTTGAAATTGATATATCTATATACAATTTGTTAGCGAGAGTGCTGTAATTTTGTGTATATGTGTCTGGTGGAAGCCTACGTGATTGGTCTAAAAATGAGCGGGATCTGACCAAAGGGCGTGGCCCCGCCCATATAACCCAAAATTGAGCTATCTTGCACAATTTAGTAGCGAGAATGCTGTAATTTGTGTATATGTATCTGGTGGCAGTCTACGTGATTGGTCCAAAAATGTGCGGAATCGAATAAATGGGCGTGGCCACGCCCATATAATCAAAATTTTGAAATTGAATTATCTTGCTCATTATGTTAGCGAGAGTTTTGAAGTTTTGCGTATATGTATCTGGTAGCAGTCTACGTGATTGGCTTACAAATGGGCGGGAAATACATGAACAAAAATGCTCGGTATGCGATAATTACAACTGCTCACTCCAATACAATCGCAATATGATAAAGTGATGCATGACCAATGAAACAAGAATTTGGAAATTTTATAAGTATACATTTCTATTTTCTGCACTTTCCACTGAATTTGGTATTTTTTCATTCAGTGAATTTATTACAAATACCAGTAAGGAAAGGCAGAAAGTCGGCGGGGCCGACTATATAATACCCTACGCCTCCCTAACAATGCGATAAGGGTCATTGCGATAATAATTTGGAATAATTGGTAAATGTAGTGTGTGTGTGTATGTATATCTTATTTTGAACCGATAATCGCTAAATTAAGCAATATTCGTTCCTAAATTGAGAAACATTTTTCTGGAGAACTTTGTAATGATCGGAAGTAAAGTACAACTTCTATAGCGCTTTGTAACCAAATCTGGAGGAACATATATATGGAGGTTATATATACATCTGAATCGATTTTCCTTGAATACTCATTCATGTAAAATAGAAACCTGTTTCTGTCGAATTTCGTACTGATCGGATGTAAAACACAGTCTACAGCGCTTACATGTGAAATTGGGGGTAACATATATATGAAGGCTAAATCTAAACCTGAACCGATTTTCTCCGAATTTTGCGGTATTCCTTCATGTAATAAGAAACCTCTTTCTGTCGAATTTCTTACTGATCGGATATAAAATACAGTTTCTACAGCGCTTGAATTTCAAATCGGGGGTAACATATATATGGGGACTATATCTAAATCTGAACCGATTTTCTCCGAATTTTGCGGTATTCCTTCATGTAATAAGAAACCTCTTTCTGCCGAATTTCGTACTGATCGGATATAAAATACAGTTTATACAGCGCTTACATGTCAATTTGGGGGTAACATATATATGGGGGCTATATCTAAATCTGAACCGATTTTCTCCGAATTTTGCGGTATTTCTTCATGTAATAAGAAACCTCTTTCTTCCGAATTTCGTACTGATCGGATATAATATACAGTTTCTACAGCGCTAATTTTGACATGGGCAGCGAAGCGCACCGGGCTCAGCTAGTATTATATATTTCTGAATAAATATATTTTGCGTGGAGATCAATAACATTTATTTGGAGTGCATACGATGTTAACATATTTTAACATATTAGAACAGAATATATTTGTGAAATAATTTTCTTAAATAAAATTATTTCACAAAATCAATAAAAATATTGTTTAGAAAATTATCCAAATATATTTTTTTTTAAAAAACTTTTAAAATCTTTACTGAATTTAAGGAATTTAAATTTTAATTTTTCATTGATTTCAAATTATACCTCCCAGTTAAAAATACTATATTTAGCATTAACATCTTTTCTAAAGCACTTATTTGAAATTTCTGAGTATTCCTTCAAATAATTTATTCTTATCCAAGATTAAACGATTTCAATTATAAAGAATTTTTCCAAACATTAAAAATGTCTAAAAATTATGAATTGCTGAAAAACTTAATACAATCACGGTATCAAATTAAAACCAGTAAGGAAAGGCAGAAAGTCGGGCGGGGCCGACTATATAATACCCTACACCTCCCTAACAATGTGATAAGGGTCATTGCCATAATAATTTGGAATAATTGGTAAATGGGTAGAAACATATCATCTAATTCTGAAACGATAATCGCTAAATTAAGCAATATTCGTTCCTAAATTGAGAAACACCTTTCTGGAAAATTTTAATGGTCGGAAGTAAAATACAACTTCTATAGCGGTTTGATACCAAATCAGGAGGAACAATCAATATAAATCTGAACCGATCTTCCCTGAATACTCATTCATGTAAAAAGACCCCCTTCTGTCGAATTTCGTACTGATCGCATATAAAATACAGTCTCTACAGCGCCTACGTGTCAAATCGGGGGTAACGTATATATGGGGGCTATATCTAAATCTGAACCGATTTCTTCCAAAATCGGGGGTAACGTATATATGGGGGCTATATCTAAATCTGAACCGATTTTCTCCGAATTTAGCAGTATTCCTTCATGGAATAAGAAACCTCTTTCTGCCAAATTTTGCACTGATCGGATATAAAATACAGTTTTTACAGCGCTTACATGTCAAATCGGGGGTAACATATATATGGGGGCTATATCTGAATCTGAACCGATTTTCTCCGAATTTAGCAGTATTCCTTCATGTACCAAGAAACCTCTCTTTGCCGAATTTCGCACTGATCGGATATAAAATAACATTTTTACAGCGCTTATATGTCAAATCGGGGGTAATGTATATATGGGGGCTATATCTAAATCTGAACCGATTTCTTCCAAATTTAACAGAGTTCATTCATGTAATAAGAAACCTTTTCCTGCCGAATTTCATACTGATCGGATATAAAATAAAATTTTTACAGCGCTTACATGTCAAATCGGGGTTAACATATATATGGGGGCTATATCTAAATCTGAACCGATTTTAACCAAATTCAATAGGGATCGTCCTTGGGCCAAAAAAAAAGATATGTGTAAAGTTTCGTCGAGATCGGACCATAATTGCGACCTGTACTTTGATTACAAGAATACATGCACAGACGGACAGACAGACAGACAGACAAATAGACAGACAGACGGACAGACGGACATAGCTGAATCGACTCAGAAAGTGATTCTAAGTCGATCGGTATAATAAACGATGGGTCTATTTCTTCTCCTTTTGGGTGTTACAAACAAATGCACAAAGTTATAATACCCTGTAACACAGTGTGGTGTGGGTATAAAAAATATTAGGACGGAAATAAAGATTTATTTAGAACAGCATCTTCCAAAATATATATGGTTTTTCTGGTGAAAATAGGGTACTTGAATTTTCGATGTACAAAGTGGGCGTGGCCCCGCCCATATAAGCAAAATTTTCAAATTGATATTTCTTGCACAATTTTTTAACTAGAGTGCTGTAATATTGTACATATGTATCTGGTGGCAGTCTACGTGATTGGTCCAAAAATGGCCGGGATCGGACCAATGGGCGTGGCACCGCCCATATAAGTCAAATTTTAAAAATGTGATTTCTTGCGCAATTTGTTAGTGAGACAGCTGGAATTTTGTGTATATGTATATGGTGGTAGTCTTCGGCCAAAAATTTACGGGATTGGCCCAATGGGCGTGGCCCCGCCGCTATAAACCAAATTTTGAAATTGACATATCTTGCACAATTTGTTAGCGACAGTGCTGTAATTTTGTGCATATGTATCTTGGTGTAGTCTTCGTAATTTGTCCAAAAATTGACGGGATTGGCCCAATCGGCGTGGCCCCGCCCATATAAACCAAATTTTGAAATTAAGATATATTACACAATTTGTTAGCGAGAGTGCTGTAATTTTGTGCATATGTATCTGGTGGTAGTCTACGTAATTGGTCCAAAAATGGGCGGTATGGGACCAATTGGCGTGGCCCCGTCCATATAAGCTATATTTTGAAATTGAGATATCGTGCACAATTTGTTAGCGGCAGTGCTGTAATTTTGTGCATGTTTCTGGTGGTAGTCTACGTCATTTTTTTTAAATGGGCGGAATCGGACCAATGGGCGTGGCCCCGCCCTTATAAGCCAAATTTTGAAACTAAGATATCTTACACAATTTGTTAGCGAGAGTGCTGTAACTTTGTGCATATGTGTCTGGTGCTAGTCTACGTAATTGGTCCAAAAATTGACGGGTTCGGATTAATGGTCGTGGCCCCGCCCATACAAGACAAATTTTGAAATTGACATAACTTTCATAATTTTTTAGCGAGAGAGCTATAATTTCGCGCATATGTATCTGGTTGTAGTCTACGTGATTGGTCCAAAAATAGGCGGAAACGGACCAATAGGTGTGGCACCGCCCATATAAGCCAAATTTTGAAATTTAGATATTTTTCACAATATGTTGGAGAGAGTGTTGCAATTCTATGTATATATATCTGGTGGTAGTCTACGTGAATGATTCAAAAATGGGCAGTAACGGACCAATGGTCGTGGCCCCGCCCATATAAGTCTGGTGGAAGCCTACGTGATTAGTCTAAAAATGAGCGGGATCAGACCCCATATAACCCAAATTTGAGCTATCTTGCACAGTTTAGTAGCGATAGTACTGTAATTCTGTTTATATGTATCTGGTGGCAGTCTACGTGATTAGTTTAATAATGGGCGGGATGAGACTAATGGGCGTGACCCCGCCCATGTAAGACACATTTTGAAATAGAGATATCTTGCGCAGTTTGTTAGCGAGAGTGCTGTTATTTCATGTATATGTATTTGGTGGCAGGATTCGTGATTGGTTCAAAAAAGGACGGGATCGGAAATCTCAATCTGGGGCAACGAAGTGGACCGGGCCCAGCTAGTTCTGCTATAAAGTGGAACTTGAAATCTTGGGAAACTTAAACTAAAATTAGAAAATATTAGCAAAGTTTTAAAAAACTGTTTTAAATAAAATATATTGGCAAAAGTTCCTAAACAATAACCTTGTTTGTGTGTTAGTACATATTTTATTTGTGAAAGTCAGTTCGCAAATATATTTTATTATAACTTGTTTTTGTTTTTTTGTTTTATTCGATCTGCTTTCATAGTACATATTTTGTTTTTGTACTCAGGCTCAAGATCGTTATTGTTGTTTTCAGTATATGAAAACAACTTTGTTAAAAATTAAAGAAGAAGTAAGTGACATGTATTGGGGGCGGTTGTAATGGTGGGATAGACAGAACTGTTTCGGGAGCCACCAAACTCAAATTATCAATATCCTTATTACAACGATTACTTCAGTCGAAATTATTAAATATATACGCACAGCCAAGTATCATTAAACGAGAACTGTTTGCTAAAAGCGCATATCTTCAAAAAAAAAACACAATTCAGTAATCATCGTCCCTCGTACATGCACCAGCTTCCACTCTCGTGAGTCACGTTTAATGATACTTGGCTGTGCGTATATATTTAATAATTTCGACTGAAGTAATCGTTGTAATAAGGATATTGATAATGGGAGTTTGGTGGCTCCCGAAACAGATCTGTATATCCCACCATTACAACCGCCCCCAATACATGTCACTTACTTCTTCTTTAATTGTTAACAAAATTGTTTTCATATACTGAAAACAACAATAACGATCTTGAGCCTGAGTACAAAAAGAAAATATGTATTTTATTATACCCTACACCACACTGTGGTACAGGGTATTATAAGTTTGTTTCACGGCAGATGTTTGTAACACCTGAAAATAACACTGCTAGACCCACCTTAAAGTATACCGATCGACTAAGAATCACTAGCTGAGTCGATTTAACGATGTCTGTCCGTCCGTCTGTCCATGTAAAGTTGTTCGTCGACTACAGGTCGCAATTTCACTCCGATCGTTCTGAAATTTTGCAGTTTAGAGTATTTCGCGGCTATTAAGATCGCTATTGAATTTGGTTGAAATCGGTTCAGATTTAGATATAGCTCCCATATATATCTATCGTCCGATTTGGACTTTTAGTCCTATAGAAGCTGTATTTTACATCCGATCGTTTTGAAATTTAGAATGGTAGAGTTTCTTGATCCATGAACCAACATTGCCGAATTTGAAGAAAATCGGTTAAGATTTAGCTATAGCTCCCATATATATGTTTCGTCCGATTTTGCTCTTTAGTCCTGTAGAAGCTGTATTTTACATCCAATCGTTTTTATACAATGCACCACACTGTGGTACAGGGTATTATTTAAGTATAAAATGACTCAAAAGTAAATGTATGTAAACAATTTATACATGAATTACAAAATTTATATTTCAGAGTTATTCAATATTACGAGAGTGGTGTAGGGTATTATATAGTCGGCCCCGCCCGACTATATATAGCCTTTTCTTACTGGTTTTATCTAAAAATTGTTCCAAATTTCTTAAAAAATAAATAAGGAAGTTAAGGCTACTTAATTTTAAGCTACACCATACTGTGATCCAGGGTATTATGAGTTTGTGCATATGTTTGTAACACTCAAATGGAGAACAGATAGACCCATCACATATTATTCCGATCGACTTGGAATCATTCCTGAGTCGTTTTTACAATGTCCGTCTGTCCGTTCGTCCGCCTGTTTGTTCGTCTGTAGATGTATCGTTCTAGTCATAGTGCAGGTCGTATTTATTGTTCGATTGTGATGAAATATAGCACAGGCTATTTTTTGACCCAAGGACCATCCCTATTGAAATTGGTGAAAATCGGTTCAGATTTAGATATAGCCCCATATATATGTTACCCCCGATTTGACATCTACGCGCTGCATAAACATTATATTATATCCAATCCGTTCGAAATTCGGCAAAAAGAGGTTTCTCGGTGCAGATTTTCTCGGTGGGATTTTTCAAAATTTGCCCCTACCCAAAAGTTCGACCCAAATTCCGGGACATCAGAATTCGTTTTAGAGGTATGGTTCCTTCGGCAAAGTTTCTTATTTTGATCCCTAGAATACGATCTTCACTGAGCAATGGGCAATTTTTAAATCGACCCGCCCTTATATACATATTGTCTTTTGTCACTCTTTCGAGGTGCCTGTACTTAACACCTACGGGTATAGCTCCAAAAAAACAATTTAAATTATGTGACCTTTCTCGAGACGACCTTAAAACCCTACATTTTTTCTGGGGCCTCCCCGTAAACGGACTTAAGACCCATTAACTAATCAATTTTAAAGCACACATTTTTTACTCAAAATTTGTCTTCATTTTTAAAGAAGGATTGACCTAAGACTCCAAGAATTTTTGTCGGAAATCCGTTCACCCATTTAGGACAGTTTAAATCAATGTGAGTAATGTCCGCCCGTCTTTCGATATTTCTCGAAAGGAGTAACGGATTGACTTAAAATTTGGCATGCAATAATATTTTTTTCTATCTCAGTCTAAGTTCGAAGGTGGGCCATATTGGTCCACTCCTTCTAGTACCAATCACATCAAGGTTTAAAATGGAGTGAAATATTAATTATCTAATAACTTGTATTCTGATTACCTGAATTTTCTGTTATTGCACACATAGTAATAATTTATCTGTTGATATCAGCTTGAGAAAAATGGGTAATCCCTCCCCTTGTGGTACCTCTCACATTAAAGGGACCATTTCGTACAAAAAGTTAACTGCTAATAACTCTAATATCAGTACATTTAAATACTTGAAATGCTGTTTAGTGTAATGTCTTAATAGTATCTATAGTCCGGTAAGAAATTGGCATTATTGCTACTTCCCTTTTGGTACCTCCCACACAAAGGGACTATTTTGTATAAAAAGCTAACTGCAAATAACTTTAATGCAATCGCTTATTAATACTTGAAGTTCTGTTCATTCGTTAATACCAGTGCACATAAACACTTACAATTCTGTACTGTTCAGCGCAGAATATGCGCCCTACATTTTTTCTGGAACCTCCCCGTAAACGGACTTAAGACCCAATCAGTCTTAAAGCACACTTTTTTTTACTCACAATTTGTCTTCATTTTTAAAGCTGAAGTCAGAAAAAGTTTGCTATGCATAGCCGGCTTTGGACATACCCCAGAGGAGGAAATATTTACCTGGAAATACTTTGGTTCGCGTAGCGGGATTTGGATATATAAGCCAGAGGAGAAAATCCTTAATTCCGGCCTAAGGCCGGCCACGGAGGAAAACATTGACATCAAACGAAATTTGATCATATTTCCCAAATATTAATGTGATCAGTGTAGGGGTCCTAAAATATGTTGGAAGTAAAATGGACGCAACGTCCAATAGGCATTATGGATTTTCCGTGGCGGTCGCAACGCTCAAAATAATATTGGGCGTTACTTCCATGGGAGTTAGGTCCGGGCACCCTTTTTCGACGTGTTACACTTCGATTGCCTCTCCCGAAAAACTACCTTTTTGCACTTAGTATTGAAGGTATTAAATGGAGGTATGTTTAATTATACCCTCCACCATAGGATGGGGGTATATTTATTTTTTCACTCCGTTTGTAACACCTCTAAATATTGATCTGAGACCCCATAAAGTATATATATTCTTAATCGTCGTAAAATTCTAAGACGATTTAGCTATGACCGTCCGTCTAAGGTAATCACGCTTCAGTCCGCAATAATAGAGCTAGGTTGATCAAATTTGGTACAAATACTTCTTATAGTTGCAGGTTGTTTGGGATTGCAAATGGGCCATATCGGTCCATATTTATATATAGCTCCCATATATAGCATCTAACTTTTATAATCTATTATATTTTTCTGTGTTTATCGGTGTCATTTTCTTTAGGTTTGAGTTACTCCGTTTGTAACACCTCTAAATATTGATCCGAGACCCCATAAAGTATATATATTCTTAATCGTCGTAAAATTCTAAGACGATTTAGCCATGTCCGTCCGTCCGTCCCTCCGTCCGTCCGTCTGTGGTAATCACGCTACAGTCCGCAATAATAGAGCTAGGTTGATCAAATTTGGTACAAATACTTCTTATAGTTGCAGGTTGTTTGGGAATTGGCCATATCGGTCCATATTTAGATATAGCTCCCATATATAGCATCTAACTTCTTGTGATTCCTACTGTTCTCATCTATTATATTTTTCTGTGTTTATCGGTGTCATTTTCTTTAGGTTTGAGTTACTCCGTTTGTAACACCTCTAAATATTGATCCGAGACCCCATAAAGTATATATATTCTTAATCGTCGTAAAATTCTAAGACGATTTTGCCATGTCCGTCCGTCCGTCCGTCCGTCTGTGGTAATCACGCTACAGTCCGCAATAATAGAGCTAGGTTGATCAAATTTGGTACAAATAATTCTTATAGTTGCAGGTTGTTTGGGAATTGGCCATATCGGTCCATATTTAGATATAGCTCCCATATATAGCATCTAACTTGTTGTGATTCCTACTGTTCTCATCTATACTATATTTACTATATTTGTTGTGTTTTCGGTGTTATTTTCTTTAGGTTTGAGTTATTTTGTGAGGTCACATGCTATCCATGGTGGAGGGTATATAAGATTCGGCATGGCCGAACTTAACGCTTTTACTTGTTATACCCTACACCACACTGTGGTACAGGGTATTATAAGTTTGTTTCACGGCAGATGTTTGTAACACCTGAAAATAACACAGCTAGACCCACCTTAAAGTATACCGATCGACTCAGAATCACTAGCTGAGTCGATTTAACGATTAAATTCGATTAAATTGCGACCTGTAGTCGACGAACTACAGGTCGCAATTTCAATCCTATCGTTCTGAAATTTTGCAGTTTAGAGTATTTCGCGGCTATTAAGATCGCTATTGAATTTGGTTGAAATCGGTTCAGATTTAGATATAGCTCCCATATATATCTATCGTCCGATTTGGCCCTTTAGTCCTATAGAAGCTGTATTTTACATCCAATCGTTTTGAAATTTAGAATGGTAGAGTTTCTTGATCCATAAACCAACACTACCGAATTTGAAGAAAATCGGTTAAGATTTAGCTATTGCTCCCATATATATGTTTCGTCCGATTTGGCCCTTTAGTTCTACAGAAGCTGTATTTTACATCCAATCGTTTTGAAATTTAGAATGGTAGAGTTTCTTGATCCACGAACCAACATTGCCGAATTTGAAGAAAATCGGTTAAGATTTAGCTATAGCTCCCATATATGTTTCATCCGATTTGGCTCTTTAGTCCTGTAGAAGCTGTATTTTACATCCAATCGTTTTTATACCCTACACCACACTGTGGTACAGGGTATTATTTAAGTATAAAACGACTCAAAAGTAAATTTATGTAAACAATTTATACATGAATTACAAAATTTATATTTCAGAGTAATTCAATATTACGAGAGTGGTGTAGGGTATTATATAGTCGGCCCTGCCCGACTGTAGCCTTTCCTTACTGGTTTTTAAACTTATTTCCACACTTGTGCGCTAGTGCGTGCGTAACATGTATTTCACCACAGGAATACGTATATGAAACGCTGTTGTTCGATTCCAATGTTAATTTTCTGTACTTTTGTATTCTTCGGAAGCATTTTAACTCCATGTTATTGCTTTTTAGTTTTAGGAGAACCTTCAAGCCGAAAAAGAAAATATTTGCCTTCAAGGTAAGATCAATAACCTTCAAAATGAAAAATTTAAATTGGAAATGAAAAGAAAAACGAAAACCAAAAAGAAGTAAGTTCGTCGGGTTCTAAACTTAAATGCACATATCTTATGTATTATGATTCGAATTCAACAATATGACAGGGACTATTTTAAAAATGGTGTTGTAAACCCAAATAAAGAGATGTAAATAAATGTGAAGTTGGTGATTTGTAAATAAATTGATTAGTGGGGGATCCTGCTATATAGCCTTCATCTCTCACGGTTTTTATACGTTTCAATTTAAATAAAATATGTTTGTAGTATATATTTTTGGAAAAATAAATTTTGTTTGAAAAACAAGCACATTTGCAGATTATTGAATTTTATTGTTTTTTATTGAATTTCTATTGAGTGAACAGTTTATTTCACGGTTGGGGCCGGTCAATTGTCGGCTTAGATCGTGCGATTTAACCCCTTTAGATTATTTTTTGTGGGGCTTTATTAAGGCTCATGTATATAGGAACAAAACCGCAATGTTGACTCAAATAAATATTTCTAACACTTCTCTAAATTTTATGTTTTTTTTTTAATCAAATCCGAAAGCTCTTAAGAGATCACCTGATATTTCCGACTAGTACGAAATCAGAAAGATGTTTCTTGTTGCATGAGTGAACATTTCCAAATTTTGGGAAAAACCGTTCAGATTTAGATATAGTAGCAATAAAAGTATATGTTACTCCAGATTTGGTATCAAAGCAATCTAGTTTTTTATGATCAACATCTTCAGCTTTTTTAACTTAAAAGAAACCAATTCCAAATTCCCCTTTGCGCATCGTTAGGGATGTTTACGGTATTGTAGTCTCGACTTTCAGTCTTCCCTTACTGGTTTTTACAAAAATTAACACTTTGGTCATATATGGGTTAAACCGAATTGATTCCTATAAAAAATATTGAATTTTCATATAAACTGCGAACATCACAATTTTTTTGTTCTCACAAATGAAACCACTCTGCTGTATAACAACATCGTACAACTATACGATATCAACTATACAATAACTTATACCTCCCTAACAACGCGCGAAGTGGTTTTGCGATAATTGGTTTCGTTTCAGTAAAGTTTACGTATTATGTCTTATACATGCCTTTAAAATTATATTTACGCGAATACCCTAGACCCCACATTGGTACAGAGTATTATAACTTTGGGCATTGGTTTGTAACAAGAAAAAGGAGAAGAGATAGTCTGTTTAGATATTGTTTATTATACCGATTGACATAGAATCACTTTCTGCATCGATTTAGATATATTATCCAGTGTTATTGTCATTTCCCCTTCCCTTTCAGAGGAGGGTGCATATAACTTGCTACGAGCACGTGTAACACAACGAAGAATTGATCTAGACCCCGATATATTATAAAAATTTAATTAAGACAAAAAAAATAACTTACGAATATTTTTTGGGGGCTGAATGTTAGTGAAATTTTGGTCAAACGGCCTTCTTTCCCATCCATATAACTAATTAATAACAAACAATTTTTTTTTGTGGCCGAGACTTAAAAACTTTTTTTGTGTAGATTGAAGCATACTACTTATTTTATGAAACCAAAAGTATTTTTACTTTATTTTTCTTTAAAATTCCAATTTTCATGGAAGATACCTCTGGTATGTGGACCATATTTTTTGAAGTTTATGACCTTGATACCTTTCAAAATATAGAAAATGATGAAGTCAGCAAATGTTGGGAATATCAAAAATATTGTGTTGATAACGTTAAATCAATTAGAAAAAAATATTTTTTTTCCAAAAAAATCGTTTTTTGCTTGGGCTGAAAAATGCGTTAATAATATAAAAATTGCAATAATCCAGTTTTTGAAAGCGAGCATACCAACGAAAAAAACGGTGCATATTTGAAAAATAGATTAATGTATACATTTGGACCGATATTTAAAAGTAAGAGAAATTCCAAAAAAATTATTTTTCATATATTTCATTTTGGTCAGCTTGTTTGGAAGGTACCAAAAGGGGAGTGGCAATAACGCCCGTTTTTGGATAACTATGATATATAAAAGCATAACACTGTACAAAATTTAAATTTTTTTTGTATTTGCAGTAATCGAAGTTGTAAGCCGTTAAATTGTTGTGCTTAAATATCCATTTGTATGGGAGGTACCAAATGGATGGTGGGAACTTCGCTTCAAAAGAAAGAAAGATTTTGGGTAGTAGTATAGAAGTTGTGAGATAATCAATATTTCACTAAATGTTCACTCTTTGTTGGGGAGGTACTCGAAAGAGTGGACCATTGTAGTCCATCTTTGATCCTAGCATGAGATAGACAAAATATTAACACATAGCAAATGTGGAGGCAATCGCTTACTCCTGTCGAAAGTTATCATGCTCACCAGCCAGACATACAGGCTGACGAACATTGGTTAAATGACTTAAAATGACGCACAACAGGCCGAACTACTGTCTTAAGTGTGTTTTCTTATTAAGCCGAATGCGTTTCTAGCTCTGCTTTGCTTCGTCGGAACACAAATGCAAGAAAGAAAGAGAAAAAAAACAACAATGACAATTTGCTTTCTCTCTCTCTCTGCAGTCGGTATGACGTGTTGCGTCGTTGTGTTAGCAGTGACTTTGGGCTATATTCGCATTGCTTTGCTTCCGTGTGTGGTCTGCTGTCAGCCTTAGATCACTTTTTCATGTATTACACTTTTGGCCCGCAGCAACAGATATTTACTTTTGTTCAATTTTCAATTTTCCTGATTTTCTGGCCAAACCCCAATTTTTAAAATTAGTCCAAATCCAAAAAAGTTAATATGGTTTGAAAGAAGACACTTTTGGGGTAAAAACTGCATACTTAGTTTTTTCGTAAATTGTTTGACCTTTTGTAAATCATCTGTCAAGGTTGAATTTTATTTTTGGTATTAAAAATTACTGTTCTCTTGCACTTTCTAAATAGTGAATTAAAAAAGAACCAATTATGCGAAATAAAATATAAACAAGTAAAAGCGTTAAGTTCGGCCATGCCGAATCTTATATACCCTCCACCATGGATAGCATGTGGCCTCACAAAATAACTCAAACCTAAAGAAAATAACACCGAAAAACACAAAAATATATAGTAGATGGGAACAGTAGGAATCATATACATAGTAGATGAGAACAGTAGGAATAACAATAGGTAAGATGCTATATATGGGAGCTATATCAAAACATTGACCGATATGGCCCATTTGCAATTCCAAACAACCTGCAACTATAAGAAGTATTTGTACCAAATTTGATCAACCTAGCTCTATTATTGCGGACTGTAGCGTGATTACCACAGACGGACGGACGGACATGGCTAAATCGTCTTAGAATTTTACGACGATTAAGAATATATATACACGCTGAAAAAAAATCGCTTCTTTAGTATATTGTCCCAAACATATTCGGCTTGAAACATATATATGTTTGGGGTAGACTCTAAGCATGTAATATTTGGTACACACAAAAATTGTGTATTTGGGAAGATGTTGTTCTGAACAAATATTTGTTTACATTCCAATATGTTTTAATTTGGGACCATTATTTCCGAAACAAATATTTATTTGCATTTAAGTATTCATAAAATACATAAATTGTCTAAAATGTTTCAGTAATTCAAAGTTAAATTTTTAGAAATTTTTAATGTTCGTAAAAAATAATAATTGAAATCATATAATCTTGGATCAATATAAAGTACTTAGAGGATTGACGACTAATCATTGCTTGGAATACTCAGAAATTTGAAACGATTGATTTAAAACAGAAGGTAATGCCGCATATGGTATCATAACTGGGAGGTACAATATATCATTTGCTACGAGCCAAAAGTGTAACACATTGAAGGAGTGACCTAAGACCCTAAGTATGTTCGGCGGGTATCCGTTTTGGGTCATTTTAAGTCGAATGAGCAATGTCCGTCCGTCTGTCTGTCTGTCTGCTGGCTGGTGCGCACGATAACTCTCGAAAGAAGTAACCGATTGACTTCAAATTCGGTATGTGGTAATATTTTTTTTTTTTCGGGTAAGTTCGAAGATGGGCCATATTGGTCCACTCCTTCTAGTACATCCTCCACAAAGGGTTAACATTTAGTAAAATATTGATTATTTAATAACCTCTATACTACATACAGGGTGGGCCTAAAGAAGGGTGGTCCTAAAGAAACCAAGGGGTGTAAAAGTTTAATAACTTTTTCGTTTATTAATTTTTTTTTATTTTTTCTTCCAGATTATATAATATACAAAAGGCAAAATTTGTTACACTAAGTATGAAAAATAATGTCTCTTAAATGACCACCGTTTTCAGCTTCGCACTGATGGGCTCTTTTTAGAGCATTTTCCATAACACCTTTCAAAACTTGTGGCTGTAGCGTTCGAATTTCTGCAACAATGTTTGCCTTGAGTTCAAGAATTGTCTCTGGCTTGTTCACATACACTCGCTCCTTCAAATAACCCCAAAGAAAATAGTCGGGTGCTGTCAAATCTCAATCTCAATCAAAATGTCGTGAATATGCCCTTTGCGTTAAAATAATTGATCTCTGGTTTAAATAATAAAATTCTATTGTTTGGTTCTCTATTCAATTGTGAACCTCTCCATTATAAATTCTCCAAGTGTTGTCTATATAATCTGAAAGAAAAAATAAAAGAAATTAATAAACGAAAAAGTTATTAAACTTTTACACCCCTTGGTTTCTTTAGGCCCACCCTGTATTTGAATCCTCTGAAATTCGACATTTAGTATTAGTTTTTTAGTCACTATAACCTCGATAAAAATGGGCGAAGTTGCCACGACCTTTTGGTACCTCCCACACAAATTGACAATTTTGAAGCAAAAGTTAAAAGCTTATAACTTTAATACCAGTGCCTACAAATACTTGAAATTTCGTACAGTGCAATGCTTTTATAGTACCTAGAGACTGGAGAAAAGTGGCCGTAATTGGCACGCCCCTTTTGGTACCTCCCACACAAATGGACCATTTTACACCAAAAGTTAACAGCTTATAACTTTAATACTATTGCATATAAATACTTGCAATTTTGTAAAGTGCAATGCTTTTATAGTACCTACACAGAAAGAAAAATGCCATACTAAATTCAAGTAAAAAATTCTTAATTTAAGCCGAAATCGTACTTAAAAATTTAAGTACGTTCGTACTAAGTTTTTCTTAAAACAAGTATAAATAGGATTAAATTGAAAAAATCAAGCGCTGAAAGGCTTACAATAAGCATTTAATGCTTGAAATCAAGTAAACATTTCTTGAAAAGGAGAATTAAGCCTAATATGGCTCAAAAGTAAGAAAAAAAGCTTACTTTAATCTCTGAGAGACAGAACCATTATAGAGCACAATAAAATTACCCTCTCAACCACTCTCATGCAAGTGGTTGATTTTGGCTGACGCAACATCAAACACACATGCATATAAATTGTCGAGATGTATATGTATAAACATTTGTGCGCGACCATATCCAATTCTTTTCTCGTTCAAGCAGTGTTTGCAAATACATTACTTGGCGTGGTTTTCTTTGATTTTAGTTTTTTGAAGTTGTTAATAATTCTTATTCGTTTCGTTGATGCTATTCCTTATATGTTTCATATTTAAATCGAATAAATGCAGCAAAACTTTTACTTTTGCTGTCAAGCAGTTGTATTTTGACATACCATTTTAAAAAATTGCATTCTTTGCAATACAGTGGCAAAAAGGGTATAATTAATATAAATGGTATATAGGTACAAAAAGAAAGAAAGCACAATAAAACTAGTATGACCAGGCTTAAATCAAGAACTAATCTGGCTTAAATCAAGTATTGGTTAGGATTAAATCAAGAACTGATCAGGCTTAAATCAAGTATTATCAGGCTTAATTCAATCAAAAATTTCTTCATTGAAGCCCGTTTCGCACTCAAATGAATCCGATAAAATTCTTAAATCAATCGCTTTATGCTTGAAATAAGAATTTTTCGGCTTAAAATCAAGCCTAATCAGGCTTAATAAGCGCTAAGATTAAGAATTCAGGGCTTAAAAATCCGTACTTGATTCAAGTATTTTGTACTTGGTTTAAGAAAATCCGTACTTAACGTACTTTTGACACCCCTACGGCTTGATTCAAGTACGGATTACTCAATTTTTTCTTTCTGTGTAGAGACTGTAGAAAAGTGGCCGTAATTGGCACGCCCCTTTTGGTACCTCCCACACAAATGGACCATTTTACACCAAAAGTTAACAGCTTATAACTTTGATACTATTGCATATAAATACTTGCAATTTTGTAAAGTGCAATGCTTTTATAGTACCTAGAGTCCAGAGAAAAGTGACCGTTATTTGGAAGCCCCTTTAATACCAGTACATATTTTAAAGATATTAAAGGCAATTTAAATTGATAGCAATTTAATTAAAACAAAAAAAAAATTACTAATATTTTTTTGGGACTCATGGCGAGGGGGTTTTTTTAAGTGACTATAGCGTCCAATTTATTAATTTTGTTTAAAATTTGGAAAAAGAATATATATATATATACAAATCCTTTTTATAAGAAAATGCAACTGCATTCTTTATACCCTACACCACACAGTGGTACAGGGTATTATAAGTTTGTTTCACGGCAGATGTTTGTAACACCTGAAAATAACACAGCTAGACCCACCTTAAAGTATACCGATCGACTCAGAATCACTAGCTGCGTCGATTTAACGATGTCTGTCCGTCCATCCGTCCGTCCGTCTGTCCGTCCGTCTGTCCATGTAAAGTTGTTCGTCGACTACAGGTCGCAATTTCACTCCGATCGAACCAACATTGCCAAATTTGAAGAAAATCGGTTAAGATTTAGCTATAGCTCCCATATATATGTTTCGTCCGATTTTGCTCTTTAGTCCTGTAGAAGCTATATTTTACATCCAATCATTTTGAAATTTAGAATGGTAGAGTTTCTTGATCCATGAACCAACACTACCGAATTTGAAGAAAATCGGTTCAGATTTAAATATAGCTCCCATATATATCTTTCGTCCGATTTGGCCCTTTAGTCCTATAGAAGCTGTTTTTACATCCAATCGTTTTAAAATTTAGAATGGTAGAGTTTCTTGATCCATGAACCAACATTGCCGAATTTGAAGAAAATCGGTTAAGATTTAGCTACAGCTCCCATATATATGTTTCGTCCGATTTTGCTCTTTAGTCCTGTAGAAGCTATATTTTACATCCAATCATTTTGAAATTTAGAATGGTAGAGTTTCTTGATCCATGAACCAACACTACCGAATTTGAAGAAAATCGGTTCAGATTTAAATATAGCTCCCATATATATCTTTCGTCCAAATTGGCCCTTTAGTCCTATAGAAGCTGTATTTTACATCCGATCGTTTTGAAATTTAGAATGGTAGGGTTTCTTGATCCATGAACCAACATTGCCGAATTTGAAGAAAATCGGTTAAGATTTAGCTACAGCTCCCATATATATGTTTCGTCCGATTTTGCTCTTTAGTCCTGTAGAAGCTATATTTTACATCCAATCATTTTGAAATTTAGAATGGTAGAGTTTCTTGATCCATGAACCAACACTACCGAATTTGAAGAAAATCGGTTCAGATTTAAATATAGCTCCCATATATATCTTTCGTCCAAATTGGCCCTTTAGTCCTATAGAAGCTGTATTTTACATCCAATCATTTTGAAATGTAGAATGGTAGAGTTTCTTGATCCATGAACCAACACTACCGAATTTGAAGAAAATCGTTTAAGATTTAGCTATAGCTCCCATATATATGTTTCGTCCAATTTGGCCCTTTAGTTCTATAGAAGCTATATTTTACATCCAATCGTTTTGAAATATAGAATGGTAGAGTTTCTTGATTCATGAACCAACATTGCCGAATTTGAAGAAAATCGGTAAAGATTTAGCTATAGCTCCCATATATATGTTTCATCCGATTTGGCTCTTTAGATCCAATCGTTTTTATAACCTACACCACACTGTGGTACAGGGTATTATTTAAGTATAAAATGTCCCAAAAGTAAATTTATGTAAACAATTTATACATGAATTACAAAATTTATATATCAGAGTTATTCAATATTACGAGAGTGGTGTAGGGTATTATATAGTCGGCACCGCCCGACTTTAGCCTTTCCTTACTGGTTTTCACTTATTTTTTTCCTTCTATGTGTGCTCACTTTCTAAATGCCTTTCTTGTAAAAAAATTATAAATTTATTTTTTTTATTTGCTGCATCTTGCAAGTGCATTTTTAACCACTGTATTGCATTTTAACCCCCTAAATGATATATTCCAAGAAATAGGACTACACACATGTAAGTATGCTCCACATTTGTGACCAAATAAACAAATACTATCGCAATGCATTTTTGAAGTGCATGGGGTCGGCGTTGTAATTGCCCCACTTGTTTCAATTCTTACTGAATGTGTCCTTTACATGTGGCTGACGTTGTGTACAAATTTGAGATCGATAACTCAACGTTAAGAGTTTTTGGCTAGAAAATCAAGAAAATTATCCATAGAGCAGAGGAGGTATAAAACCCGGATTGTGTTTAATTTCTCTTATTTATACTAAAAGTGCTATGATTTCTACATTTATCCATAGATTTCTTTCAAATACGCTTTGTTTTCTTCGTTAACATGATGGAATATAAAGTGTGACTTTTCAGCTCAGCTTTTCAGCCTCTCAATTTTGCATCTGCCGTTTAAAAGGTTTAGTTTAAGTTTAATCGTTTCAAATATTTAACAAATATATGTGTGCTTATTCTGCGCTAATAAGGTAGTGTAGGGTAACAAATAGTCGGTTCCCATTGACTTTAACCTCGTTAGTTATTTCTTTAGACTTTTATATCTTTTTCATCACTTAACGAAATTGATATCGGCCAAAGGGTGCCCCTAAAGATGTTCATTTTAGTCTTTTTACTCCGTTTTCAGTCATTCTGACCAGAACATCGGACGATAAGTCTATGAGATGTGCGCTTTAGATTGAGGTTCAGGAAAGCTCCAGCACAATTTACAGCCTTTTTTTATAGTCATATAACGGCCTGTATTCTTTATCTGTTTTCTTTAAAGGTACCAAAACAATGACGTTTGCCGCCACTTGCAAAATTTATAACTTTTCCAATAATATATATTACATTTTTGGGCACCTTGTATTACTAATCGGCAGTTTTCCAATATATTTAATGACGCCGTGAATAAGTAGAATGTAGTTGAGGTAATGCTAAAAGCAATATGTGGTTTTGCAATATAATTCTGTATCAATGTGTCTACGCAACTAAAATGTATTGTTCTCTATATGTACTAATGGTCAATGTTATTTCCTAAGACATTACCATAACGGCACACAATGTTTTACTTGTAACACATGTGCTTTAGTTATTCATAATTAGGAAAGCATTATGTGTGCGGGGGGTATGTAAGGAAATAGAAACATAAGTCAAAGGTTTGCATTAAAATATGATACATTCAATTTTATGTCAGCTTTAGTTTAGTAAAACAAAGCAACAAAATTGAACATTTTAGTTTTAATTTCAAATTAAAGGGCAGAACCTATTTATTATAGCCTCCACCATAGGATGGGGGCATACTCATTTTGTTACTCCGTTTCCAACACTTCTAACTATTGATCTGAGACCCCATAATGTATATCGATACCTCCAACAATGCTAAGTGCAAAAAGGTAGTTTTTCAGGAGAGGCGATCCAAGTTTGATGATTTTTTAAGTTTGTGGGGAACCCCTTAATAATGCAAATCGAATGACCTGTACTGTTTTGTGCATAACTCTTGATTGGGTTGACGGATAAACACCACATTTTGTGTGAATATAATGTGTTATTTAGACTTTAAAAATGCTAAAAACATGCTAAGTCGATTTAGCATGTTTTAGAATAGACGTATCAAAATGTTGTTTTAAGCCATAAATACCAAATAAATACCAAGTTTGGCTAAAGAATTTGCGGCCTAAAATTTGGCTAAAGATTGCAGCGTTCGTTTTATAAAAACTTGCTTAAACAAAAAGGATCGTTTCATGATTTGCTACATATCTAAAGATTTTTCCAGTAAAAATTGAATACAATCCATGGTGGAGGGTCTATAAGATTCGGCCAAACTGATCGTTTTTACTTTTTTTTTAGTTGGATGCTCTAAACAAATTTTATGAGTCGCAGGGGTGTCAAACTCGAAAATATTCCACCTGTTGTTGTTACACTATGCATCAAGGCCTGAAAACCTTTTTTTTTGGTAAAGTTTTTTTTTTAATGTTTCTTTAAAATTCTAATTTTCATGGGGGATACCTTTAGTAATTGGACTATTTTTGTACCCTCCACCATAGGATGGGGGGTATATGCATTTTGTCACTCCGTTTGTAACACCACTACATATTGATCTGAGACCCCATAAAGTATTTGGAACGCAAACAAAAAACATTTATGGAACATTTTGTTCACCCGAGGCGGCCAATTTTGTGGCCCTGTAGCTCCGCTCATGTATACCATAGGGGCACAACTCATTAAGTTTCCTAATACCTCTTCTACAAGCATGCCAAGTTTTGTCGTAACCTGTTTTCTGGTTAGGAAACGATCGAATTAATTCCCTTTTGTTAATTACTCCCACTGTACAAAGGCTGGGAGATGCCAGAACGTTGAACAAAAATTTATTCATTGTTAGTCCATAGTCATTCCAATTGTTGTCCGAATACAAAATATGAACAAATTTAAATGATTGCTGCGTTATTATGGGAATGTCGAATGAATCTGTCAGTTTGTGGTGATGGTGCCAGAAGTGGCTTGGCGAATACGCCTATTTTGAGCTAAACAGTAGATACTTCAAATACATTGCGAATTGTAAGTGTTTATGTGCACTGGTATTAACGTACTAGCCATGGAATTTTGTATGTTTTGGTCATTTTGTGTGGAAGACACCAAAAGAGGCGTGGCAATAATATCTATTTTTTACCGGCATAAAATGCATAACACTTCGATGATTTTTCTCAATGTGATAGCGACTGATAAACTATTACTATGTGTGGAATTACACAGAATTCGGATATTAGTATAGGAGTTTTTAGAGAAACCATATTTCACTAAATGTTAAAGCTTTCTGAGGGAGGTTTTTGAAGGGGTGAACCAATAGTAAAAATATATTATTACATACCAAATATGAAGTCAATCCGTTACTCCTTTTGAGAGTTATTGTGCGGTCCAACCAGACAGCAAGACGGATGGACATTGCTCAAATGACTTAAAATGTCCTAAAATGGGCTACCGCCTAACAGACTTAGTGTCTTAGGTCACTCCTTCGATGTGTTACACTTTCGGCCCGTAGAAAATAATTTGTAATAGGTGATTCATCGAGAGGTTTGTTTATACGTAATGTAAAATAAAACACATAAGTTTGAAAGTGAAATTAATTTTTTTTTTATTATCGGTTAAAAGAACAATTTATGGCATTTACTGCCTGAAAATGATGTCACGTAAATCTTTGTCCTAGGTGGTCAATTCCGAAGGTACAATTAAAGGCGACTCGTTCGAGCATAACGATGGTATCTCGCGAATAACACGTTTAATGTTGGCTTCCAAAGAGTCAATCGTACATGGCATATTCCTGAAGACCTCGGCCTTTACCTATCCCCAGAGAAAGTAGTCCATAGTAATCTGTAAAAAAAGCATGCTGAAAATCAAACCACACTATGAATAACCCGTTTGTTTGTTACAACAGCATAACGCTGATAACACAATACCTCTTTTTAAGACAATTTTACTCGTCACCAAAGCTGATTTTTCTGGAGCAATCCTTTGGAAAGCAAAGCATTTGTCAAAACTTGTTTAACACTTCATACCTTTTAGTAGGATGAGATTTTCTTACTTTGTTAGCAAAGGCTCATCTTCTTGTGTGACTAAAAAAAGTAAATACAAAACAATAAGGGGAAACATTTGTAATGTAATAACTCGAAATTTACCGCAAAATGATATGTTGCTGCAATTAAAGATGGGATGAGCAACGGAGTAAAATCAATCAATTTAATCATTGGCGCCATGACGAAATAAACGAAGGCCATCTGAAACACATATGTTTGCCATCACAGCTCTGTGATGGAGACAATAAATTTTCAACATTTGTTTGAGAGGAAAAAAGTAAAAGTTAAAAATAGAAATGAAACAAATAGGAAACTTTTAGTTGAATAAACAGTCCGATGAATACCCTTACCTTCCTAACCCAAAAGGTGTTAACATTTTTTATACTTTGTCAGACTACAGCCTTTTTAAAAGAAACGAAAAAATTAAAACTTTAAAACAATGGGATTACACAGTGCTATAGTCCAAAAACCAAAAAAAGCGATACTATTTTTCTTGTATGTCTTGGCGAGTACAACAATGTTTGTTCTACGAATTTTGCCGGATACCCCCAAAATCCGGATTTACGGGTAAAAAAACGAATTTATTGCTTTATTTCACTTAAACGCCTATAATTATGTTAATTATTAACCCATTTTCAATCTCTTAAAGAATTTTGAAAGAAGAGGCTTAGACCTTTCGAACGATACATATTTTGTTTATTTAAAACTGTAGGAATATATGTTTGTATTTGTCCTACAAACACATTTTGTATTTTTTTTTCATTATCTAGTTTAGGCAATGTTTTTACCAATAACTTTGTGAGATAACCGCACGATTAATTAATTTACGTATGTAGTAAATTTTATAAGGAAAACAATGCAACCAGTTGCTTAAAAATCCGTTTGCAATTTACTGAGTTATTAAAGTTTCATTTAAACTAAATGTGTCCATCAGTAGTAGTTAGAGATTGAAAATCGGTTAATAACCAACAATGTTATAGGCGTTCAAGTGAAAAAAGGCAAGAAAGCCGGTTTTTTTTACCGTAAATCCGGATTTTAGTGGTGTCCGGGAAATTCCAAAAAAAGATTCTTGCTTTACTCGATAAGACCTGCAGAAATAATAGTATCGCGTCATTTGCTTCTCAACTTGGGTTTATTTTGTCCCACTCTGTAATATATAATAAAGAAATATTGTTCTTCATACTACTTACAAATTTCACAACTCCAGACATTATATTCTTGGTCGATATCTCCTTGAGAAAAATGGGCCTCCCATGCAAATGGCCCGTTTTGTAACACAAAGTTAATGGCTTACAACTGTGATTGCAGTGTATACAAAAAATATTTTAAATTTCGTACATCGTAATGATTTAATGCAGTCCCATAAAAATGGGCGTTATTGCAACGCTCCAAGTGTAATAATTTTATAGTATCCATAGTCGATTTAAAAATTTGCGTTTGTCACACTCCTTTGGATACTTCCAAATTTTTACTTAGATTTTTTTAACTAAGCATTGTTTTCTTCGCAAAGACACTTACGTTCAAAAAATGGAACAACTGTGATTTTTTTATATATATTATAGTTTTTTCGTGCCAGCAAATTTTTTTAAATCTCTTTTTTCTGATTGTTTTAACGATAGTTACTAAACCACTGTCTCTACATGAACGCAATATTCCAAACATGTGTAGTTCTCACCCAGCAAAATTTCTCATTACCAAATAATCCGACGAGTAAGCATAGTTCGATAATGGTAAGTACTTATTATTTAGCCACTTTTCTCATTATTTTAACATGGGGATGTCATTGGAGGAAAGTACTTCCCAAAAGCATACAATAAAGTAGCATAATAAGTACTTATTTGTAGCTCGATTTTATGTACTTGAATAATACATTACCAATAAGTTATAAAATAAGCAGTAGATATGTAGAAATGTAGAAATGGCAATTTAAAATGATTTTTTGCATATTGTCGGGCATATTTCTCGAAACAAACAATTTCCTCATGCCAGATTCGAATTTCTGGTATTTTCATTCAAATCTGCACGTATTGTTTAAAAACATGTTGATATATAAATAAATCTTGTGCAATAACCTACATATAGCCAAAATTGCATTATATTAAAATGTGCCAACATGATTTTGATAACAAAAATCACTTATTTCTGTTATTATTATAAGTCATTATTAATAAGCCCAAGGTAATGCAGCGAATAATGAGATGTCATTATTTGGTAATGCAGGGAATAATGACAGGTACTTACCAAGATTTTGCTGGGCTTAATTTGTTTTAATTGAAAGAGAATCAATCTATGTTAAAAAATCTATATTCAAATTGGAATTTAAAAAACTTTAGAAAAAAATTTTTTTTTTATAACATAAAATAGTGTGCCTCGATCTACACAAACAAAAAAGTTGTTAGGTCTCGGACACAAAAAAATGTTGTTGCGTAGTGTTATGGGCTCAAACAACATTCCTATGCCAATTCTTTAAAGTTTGTTGACAACTTTGGCGTCTAAAAAAGAGCTTCGTAACAAATTTCATCAATATGGGAGTGAAATTGTGATCTGTACTTTGCGAAGATGGACAGGTAGATAGACGAACTGTCAGACATATACGAGATATGTCAGATCTTTTGATGATTTTAAGTCGATCGGTATACTTTACGATAGGCCCAACTCCAATATTTTAGGTCGTTACTAATATTTCGGCCACAAAAACTTGTTTACACTTACATTTAAAGTTTTGAAATTAAAGTTACCAAAATGTAAAAATATATAAAGAGTGGTCCAACAATAATGCACGATGTTTGTTGTGAGTTACACCTTAACGTCAAGTTTTTGCCCAATTTAATTAGACATTCACCTCAGCGGATTCGTTAATAAGCAGAATTGATTCATTTGGGCAAATGAGAGTCCAGGCCGTGTTATCTCACGTCGTGGTGATGTTAATTGGCCGCCACGATCATGTGATCTGATACCACTGGACTTCTTTCTTTGGGGACATTTAAAAGAAAAAGTGTAGGTCAATAAGCCAAGAACAATTTAAGAGCTAAAGGATGAGATAGGTTAAGGTTAGGTTAAGAGTGGCAGCCTGTAAAACACGCTCACTTAGTGTATCCAGTCCATTGTGTTAACACAGGGACGTAAGGGAAAACATCAGTTATCCCTAGCCCCTCCGGGGGCACATACTCCAGTTCCCCTGGTAGTTCTAGTCATGCGAGTTCATCTGCCTTGCAGTTCCGTGGTATATCCCTGTGGCCCGTATCAGGTGAATATTGAACTGTTCAGCTATCTCATTAGGAGATCTGCGACAGCCGAGGACAGTTTTTGAATTAAGGAATATAGATTCCAGAGACTTGATAGCAGCCTGACTATCAGAGAAAATATTTATACCGACGTTGGTCAGCATATTAATTTTCAGACATTCCGCTACCTTTTTAGTAACTAAGATTTCTGCGTGGTAAACACTACAGTGATCAGGCAAGTGATAGCTGAAGATTTTTTTGCAAGTGATAGCTGAAGTTCCTCAGAAAAGACACCAAAGACCACTTGGTTATCGAGTTTGGAACCTTCCGTATAGAAGTTTATGAATCTCCTCTGTTCTGGGATACGACCATTCCATTCTGATCTATCAGGTATAAGAGTTAGATACTTCTTGTCAAAGAGTGGCTCAGTCATAGTATAATCAACAGTGGCCGGAAGGTCAGGCACTCTGTCCCTGAGTATAATCGCAGTACGCGCGGCATATTGCATTGCTATAGTATCTAACGGCATTAAATGTAGTATAACATTCAGTGCCGCAGTTGGTGTTTTGCTCATCGCACCAGTGATACATATAGCAGCCATTCGCTGAACAGTGTTTAGTATCGCACTGAAGGTGGATTTCTGCAGAGCTGTCCACCAGACGACAATGTCGTTCAGCGTTATCGGTCTGACTACTGCGGTATACAAACAATAAACTATACGCGGGTTCATACCCCAGCGTTTTCCTATTGATCTTTTACAGGTATATAGCGCTATCACACTCTTATTTTTTCTTTCCAAAATGTTGGGTTTGAAGTGAAACTCTCTGTCTAGTAAAATACCTAAGACTTTTGCGCTTTCAGAGAATGGAATTCCAAGGAGACAGGTGTAGCTCGTGGCACCTTATTTCATATGGTGAAAAGAATTAGTTCCGTCTTGGCCGGTTTAACACCCAGACCCTTACCGGAAGCATATCTTGCGGTAGTATGAAGGGCCTGCAGTAGGATGTCGCTGAGATTATCCAGAAACTTGCCCCTAACAGCTATTGCCACGACATCTGCATAGGACCAATACTGTTCATGGAGAGATTCTGTAGTAGAGGAGGCAGAACACCCTAAACAAGCTGAAATGCGTCTCTTATTTAGAAGGTTATGTGGTTTCGCCCATAATTGTCATAGATCCTTCTATTATAACAACAACTTTAGGATAATTCTCTGAAAACTTTTTCCTTTATTTACAATTAACATCGTGCGTTTTGGTTGGACCACGCTTTATATGCGGTGTTCATGTTTTAGCTAAAAATTAATACAGACAGTATAGTTTGTTGTCCTTAAGAAAATGTTATCGTACCGTAATGGGACACGAAATTCCAAAATATGCCGACCTTGTTACTATAACTAGTTTAATGAATAAAATTGTATAGTCACACACAAATGACGCATTTCTAATTACCATTAAACATACATATGTACCAAATAGCTTACAGTGTACATAGGAGTATTGCCGCCTACGTCTATTGTTGTCATTACACACTCACCGACCTTTGTAACAAATGACAAATCGTGTTATTGTTCGTAGCTCAGATTTACTGAAGTATGACGTACAAAGAATGGTTGATTGATGCGTCTTTCAATAAAACGGAAGAAGCATGACTCTTCTTTTCAAAAAAAGCGTTGAGCGACACACTTGATTTGATAATTGATGGTATCAAACAAAGCATATTATTGAATATGTGAAATATACATAAGTTGAATTTTAAAATTGACATTGCGACGAAAAGTATAATTTATGTCATTGTTAAGGCTGTAGCAGAAAAAATATTGTTCTGCTTAGGAAGGAATGTAGCAGTAGACCGCATTCAAGTAGTGCACCCTAGATAACGATAATTGTGCTACAGTGGTTCTTCTTAAAAGTATCGCCCCATAGTAATGGTTATACATAAAACAATCTCCCCTAAGTCCGGCGATGTTATGTTACCCCCCTTAATAAAATAAAAATTTCACTTTTCAAAACGCCGTAACACGCATATTTTTGTTGGTCTCCTGTACGGAAATCCTGTATCAGAACCCCGTATTTTTTCGTGTTGTACTGCTTACTTAACTTAACTGTCTGAACCTAAATGAGCAGAAAGCTAGAAGTTAAATCGACATTTATTTTGAAAATCACGTGTACTGTATAGGGAAATAAAAGTAAGTAAGAAATGTATAGGGAAATAAAAGTAGGGAAGACGTGGCAGATTTCCTATGTCATTATTCAACTTTTGCACATTTAAGATCCCGACACTTCGTGTTTAACACTAGTCTAAATGAAAAACGCTAAGAATATTCGTGGTAAGTACCGACCCAGCAAAAAAAAGAGCATCCAAAGAAGCAATAAAAATCCCCATTTTATGATCCGGAAGTTGTTCTAATTTGGATTTTCACCAATGAATTTAACAAGGGGTTTTCGCGCCGGGGAAGTACTTCTTTGTTACCACTTTTGCACAACTCCTTTTAAAGCACTGTTTGATTTGTTTTTTTGTGTTTTATTTCATGAATGTATGTCATTCTTATTAACATCTTTGGGTCCAGAGATCTCTTATTTTAAAGGAATACAAATGTTGACGTAGGGAAGGGAACGTATAAATAATATACTATTGGCCAAATAAATCAACGAAAGATGTTTGTAATCTGTATGGTGTAGCTTGCTCTTGAAAAGTGTGACCGAATGACCCCATAGTGTAACTTCTAGTAACATTTTCGCAAATGGTCAACATTCTCACTAATAAAAAAGTATTTTTTATTTTACACTGTAATACATAGCTTATTTGTGCGGCGCTATGTATTTTCCGTAACCCCGGTTCAGAGAGTAGTAAAGTACCACAGTGTGATACAGTAAGTATGGTATGGTATATTTAATTCCCATAATTTCTTTTAAAATTATTTTATTGCAACCTACACCACACTCTGTTACAATTTATTATAATTTTATGCATTTGTTTCTATCACCCAAAAGTAGAAGCGATATATAGAACCATCGTTTATTATACCGATCAACTTAGAATCCGAACCGATTTAGCTGCGTCAGTCTGTGCATGCATTCTTGTAATCAATGTACAAGCCACAAATATAGTCCGATCTCAAAGAAATTTTTAGGTCCGATTAATCGACCTAGTCGACTGAAACGAAATTTGGTTGATGAAAAAGTCGAAAGTTGACTAGCTTCCAGAACCATTCACTAATTCTGATATAGCCGCCATATACGAGGTTTTTGGCCAAATATTCGCGCACAAGCAACGATGTGTGTGCAGGGGCGTTATCTTGGTGCAAAAGCCAGTTTTTGTTTTTCCACAAATCCGGGCGTTTTGGCGGATTGCTTCGCGCAATTTGCGCATAACTTGCAGGTAATATTCTTTATTGACCGTACTACCCCAAGAAGAACTCATAATGCACCACGCCCCTGCAATCAAAGAAAACTGTGAACTCGGACGTCCGGCACGCTGTTCGTCCTTCGCATCTTCTCGGCCCTCTAAGAATATTTTGTACCACCGATAAACGTTGCTTTGGTCCAAGGTAGCTTCACCGTATGCCACAGTCAACAATAAGAATGCGTCACCGCACTTTATTTTGTTTTTCACACAAAATTTGCAGATTATTAAGTTAAGGACATGAGTACCAACATAACGCTACTAAAATATCAAAAATAAAATATACGTAGCCCGCGGAAATTAAAAATTCGCGATATTTTTTGAACATACCTCGTAAATATACAGGGTCTCCCATATTCGACGGACCCATCTGGCAACGCCATAACTTTTGACAGAGATGTCAGATCGCTTAATGACATACCGCGTTTGAAGCGTCAGTCCAAGCAGATTTTTACCATGGAACAATACACGCCACGCGAGCGCTCTGAAATAGTTGAAATTTACATTCAACAGAAGAAGTCAAGTCAACGTGCTTTTAAAATATTAAAAAATGTGAGAAGTGCGCCTTCTAAGAACACCATTAAGCGTTTATACGACTGGTGAGGCTCTTTCTAATCCGAAGAGGCCAAATAAAAGTCGACCAAGGCGATCGGCCGAGAATATCGCTGCCGTACGAGCCAGTGTTGAGAGGTCCCCAAGAACATCCCAAAAACGCCGTTCTCAGCAGTTGGGCATGGCTCGGTCCACTTTACAACGGATTATTCGCGTTGATTTGCATTTGTTCCCGTACAAAATTCAATTGACGCAAAGATTGTTGCCTGCGGACAAGCCTCGTCGATTGGAATGGGCCCAACGAGTCCGTGGGTCCGTCGAATATGGGCAACCCTGTATATGTTCATTCTTATGATTTGGAAGTACTTATAATGTTATTCTTTAGGAAGTATTTCTTTTATTTTTTGCATAACGATCATGACACAGGTCGATTCAATGGCTTAAATATATATATAAATATATGTTTCCACTTTCCCAACATAACATAACCTACCTTGGCCAATTGTTGACCGCGTTCCTCTAAATTAACTGTAGATACGTTGGTACTACGGCTTTATCAGCAATCAAAATTGCTGCCAGCAAGAAACTAACCACGTGGCACCAAATCTACTAAATGTATTTTTTAGCTGGATTTTGAGTCCATACCGGGTACCCGGTCATATCCTGGACGATATGACCTGTTTATAAACATACTTAAGGCCCATTAACTATCAGCCTTAAAGCACAATTTGTTGTATTTAAGAATGTTCTTGATTGTAAAATTTCAAGAGAGAAAATGTATACTATTCGTAGCCGGCTTTGAAAAAAAGTCTTTAAACGTGGCCGAAGGGCTTCCACGTAGAAGTACATTGGAATCCCACAAAAATTGGCCATTAGGGCTATCCCAGCAGAACATTTTTGGAGTTTTGGAAGCACTCGAGGTTTTGTGTACATATTGTAGGCACTACTTTTAAGCGCTTATTTTATCTTGCGGAATTCAGCGCTAAATGTAGTTCAAAAAGTAGTATAATATATACTTCTAGATAATGAACTGGCAATAATGGAGATTGATTTAAGAATTTGTGCATACTTTAGTGCAACCGGAATAAGCGGAAGCATCCTCTCTCGCTTACCCAGTGGCACTAATGTATGTAAGCTTTGTTTTTGTGAGTTATCTCACGATCTCTAGCGAACTTTGCCGATCTGAAATCTCTGCGTCATAAAACAGTAGGTGTTGGTGGTAGTTCTGTAAAAGAATTCTACCGAACTTTGAAAAAATGAATGATTGAGGGAAAAATAAATTAGTTGATATTTTGCAATCGAGAAGTCCGGTCGTCTGTATCAATATTTTTGTGCGTATACTACAAAGGTAGTAGCGGTGGTGGTGATTTGTGTTCGGTTCTGTCTGATATACGTATATGTACATATATATAATTATAACTTGTTAGTATGAAGCAAACAATGAAAAACCAAACGGTCGGTAAAAGACAATTGAAGAGACTAATAAGAAAAGAATTAATGAAAATGTGAGTGCTTTAAATCCTTCTGTTTCTGACAACAGTAACTGTACAACAATCGAATTTACCAGTGAATATGTGTGTAGTACTGACAATCATTTTGACAATTTATTATGGATAACTCAGAAGAAAACTCCAATACTTACCTAATGGAAGTAAAGCAGCTAGGAAAAGAAATGATTAAATTACAAGGTACTAAACACTCATAACATTCTTATTGATTTCTTTAAAATATTTGATTTTCCAGAGAATTCTGCAAATCAAAGACGGATTATAGTGGACCTGTTGTCGGAGATAAAAGTCGTGTTGAGGACAAATCTTTCCCCTGAAAGTAAACAACAGAAGTACACAAATATGTTTCCCATTTCGTCACAAACAGAATTTGAAGCTGTTGTTGAACTCGAATACCAAAGGATCAATGGTAAATTTAAGCAATACTTTTATTATTACTGGGCATACTCAATTCCGCTTATATGTCAGTCTGTTAAAATCACGCTACAATCCGAAATTATATAATTAAAAGTACTTTTTACTTGTTTTAAATAAAGTATAAAATATTTTTATATTTCTATCTTATAGACTGCAACAATAAAGTTCCTTCTTGGCAGTGGAGATTTGCAAAAGAGTTTAAAAAACATATTTCAAACATTACTTCTCCTTCAATACAATGTTTTCGGTGTTCAGGGGAAAAAAACGACTTCTTAATTATAAAAAATGTATGAAGGCACTCTACCGTAAGTATTGTTTTTTTAAATAGTAATGTATATGTCTGACATACATATATATTTTACTTCTCAGGTGCAGTACGCTCAGATTCTGGGAATCAAAGCGAAATCTTCAAGTATCTGAGTAAATAAATACGGCTTGTTAAAAACCTTTATTATAAAAACCAGTAAGGAAAGGCTAAAGTCGGGCGGTGCCGACTATATAATACCCTACACCACTCTCGTAATATTGAATAACTCTGATATATAAATTATGTAATTCATGTATAAATTGTTTACATAAATTTACTTTTGGGACATTTTATACTTAAATAATACCCTGTACCACAGTGTGGTGTAAGGTATAAAAACGATTGGATCTAAAGAGCCAAATCGAATTCGGCAATGTTTTCTCATGAATCAAGAAACTCTACAATTCTAAATTTCAAAACGATTGGATGTAAAATTTAGCTTCTATAGAACTAAAGGGCCAAATCGGACGAAACATATATATGGGAGCTATAGCTAAATCTTAATCGATTTTCTTCAAATTCGGTAGTGTTGGTTCATGAATCAAGAAACTCTACCATTCTAAATTTCAAAACGATTGGATGTAAAATACAGCTTTTATAGGACTAAAGGGCCATATCGGACGAAACATATATATGGGAGCTATAGCTAAATTTTAACCGATTTTCTTTAAATTCGGCAGTGTTGGTTCATGGATCAAGAAACTCTACCATTCTAAATATCAAAATGATTGGATGTAAAATACAGCTTCTACAGGACTAAAGGGCCAAATCGGACGAAACATATATATGGGAGCTATAGCTGAATCTTAACCGATTTTCTCCAAATTCTGCAGTGTTGGTTCATGGATCAATAACCTCTACCATTCTAAATTTCAAAACGATTGGATGTAAAATACAGCTTCTATAGAACTAAAGGGCCAAATCGGACGAAACATATATATGGGAGCTATAGCTAAATCTTAACCGATTTTCTTCAAATTCGGTAGTGTTGGTTCATGTAGCAAGAAACTCTACCATTCTAAATTTCAAAATGATTGGATGTAAAATACAGCTTCTTCAGGACTAAAAAGCAAATTCGGCAATGTTGGTTCATGGATCAAGAAACTCTACCATTCTAAATTTCAAAACGATTGGATGTAAAATACAGCTTTTATATGACTAAATGGCCAAATCGGACGAAACATATATATGGGAGCTATAGCTAAATCTTAACCGATTTTCTTCAAATTCGGCAATGTTAGTTCATGGATCAAGAAACTCTACCATTTTAAATATCAAAACGATTGGATGTAAAATACAGCTTTTATAGGACTAAATGGCCAAATCGGACGAAACATATATATGGGAGCTATAGCTAAATCTTAACCGATTTTCTTCAAATTCGGTAGTGTTGGTTCATGGATCAAGAAACTCTACCATCCTAAATTTCAAAATGATTGGATGTAAAATACAGCTTCTACAGGACTAAAGAGCAAAATCGGACGAAACATATATATGGGATTTTCTCCAAATCTTAGCTAAATCTTAACCGATTTTTTTCAAATTCGGCAATGTTGGTTCATGGATCAAGAAACTCTACCATTCTAAATTTCAAAACGATCGGATGTAAAATACAGGACTAAAGGGCCAAATCGGACGACAGATATATATGGGAGCTATATCTAAATCTGAACCGATTTCAACCAAATTCAATAGCGATCTTAACAGCAGCGAAGTACTCTAAACTGCAAAATTTCAGAACGATCGGAGTGAAATTGCGACCTGTAGTCGACGAACAACTTTACATGGACAGACGGACGGACGGATGGACGGACGGACGGACGGACGGACATCGTTAAATCGACTCAGCTAGTGATTCTGAGTCGATTGGTATACTTTAAGGTGGGTCTAGCTGTGTTATTTTCAGGTGTTACAAACATCTGCCGTGAAACAAACTTATAATGCCCTGTACCACAGTGTGGTGTAGGGTATAACAAATCGGTAATAAACCTGCCGCCAGCTTACCTTCTGATAGCGAGTAATTTAATCTTTTAACATTAAAAATACTTCACAACTTAAGACTATTGAATACAGAATTATTTTTAACAATAACCAGTAAGGAAAGGCTAAAGTCGGGCGGTGCCGACTATATAATACCCTACACCACTCTCGTAATATTGAATAACTCTGATATATAAATTTTTTAATTCCTATATAAATTGTTTACATAAATTTACTTTTGGGACATTTTATACTTAAATAATACCCTGTACCACAGTGTAGTGTAGGGTATAAAATTGATTGGATCTAAAGAGCCAAATCGGATGAAACATATATATGGGAGCTATAGCTAAATCTTTACCGATTTTCTTCAAATTCGGCAATGTTGGTTCATGAATCAAGAAACTCTACCATTCTAAATTTCAAAACGATTGGATGTAAAATATAGCTTCTATAGAACTAAAGGGCCAAATCGGACGAAACATGTATATGGGAGCTATAGCTAAATCTTAACCGATTTTCTTCAAATTCGGTAGTGTTTGTTCATGGATTAAGAAACTCTACCATTCTAAATTTCAAAACGATTGCATGTAAAATACAGCTTTTATAGGACTAAAGGGCCAAATCGGACGAAACATATATACGGGAGCTATAGCTAAATCTTAACCGATTTTCTTCAAATTCGGTAGTGTTGGTTCATGGATCAAGAAGCTCTACCATTCTAAATTTCAAAATGATTGGATGTAAAATACAGCTTCTACAGGACTAAAGGGCCAAATCGGACGAAACATGTATATGGGAGCTATAGCTAAATCTTAACCGATTTTCTTCAAATTCGGTAGTGTTGGTTCATGGATCAATAAACTCTACCATTCTAAATTTTAAAACGATTGGATGTAAAATACAGCTTCTATATAACTAAAGGGCCAACTCGGACGAAACATATAAAGGGTGTTTTTTTACAGCTTTGTTTTTCGAATAGAGATAAAACTGGCATTTTGTGGTCAAATCTGGCACCTCTAATGTCATTTATGTTCAGTTTTGTTTGCCATTTCATCATGAACAGGTTGACAAAAGAACAACGCTTGCAAATCGTGCAAATTTATTTCGAAAATAATGGTTCAGTTCGCGAAGTTTACCGCAAGCTCCGTCCATTTTATGGTCGACATAATCGTCCATCAGAGCAATTAATTCGGTTAACCATGGCTCGTTTTCGCACTACGTTTACTCTATGTGATAATACGCATCCGCAGAGACGTCGAACAGTGCGCACCGAAGAAACAATTGCCGCTGTAGAGCAAAGTGTTGAAGAGGACCCGAATGAATCGATTCGCCACCGTGCACAGCAATTGGAGCTGTGGAGAGCTAATGGAGACCGGTATAGAGCCATGATAACCGACTATTTTGTTCCCGAATTGGATGGCATGAATGTGGATGAGTTGTGGTTCCAACAAGACGGCGCTACATGCCACACAGCGCACGTCACAATCGATTTATTGAAGGAAACATTCGATGAGCGCATAATTTCGCGGAATGGACCTGTCAATTGGCCACCAAGATCGTGTGATTTGACACCATTGGATTATTTTCTTTGGGGATATGTGAAGTCGCTCGTCTACGCCAACAAACCAGAAACGTTAGGGGAATTGGAAGCCAACATTCGTGGCGTTATTGCCGACATACGGCCCCATATTCTCGAAAAAGTGGTTGAAAATTGGACCTGTAGAATTGGCTTTATTCGAGCCAGCCGCGGCGGCCACATGCCCGAAATCAGTTTTAAACATTAATGGCATAAAATTATCCTTCCAATAAAGCCAAATTGATGGACCTTAAAACGATTTTCTTGTGATTTATTTCAATTCGAAGTTCTATACCCCTAAAAAAAACACGCGATATATGGGAGCTATAGCTAAATCTTAACCGATTTTCTTCAAATTCGGTAGTGTTGGTTCATGGATCAAGAAACTCTACCATTCTAAATTTCAAAATGATTGGATGTAAAATACAGCTTCTTCAGGACTAAAGAGAAAAATCGGACGAAACATATATGTGGGAGCTATAGCTAAACCTTAACCGATTTTCTTCAAATTCGGCAATGTTGGTTCATGGATCAAGAAACTCTACCATTCTAAATTTCAAAACGATTGGATGTAAAATACAGCTTTTATAGGACTAAATGGCCAAATCGGACGAAACATATATTTGGGAGCTATAGCTAAATCTTAACCGATTTTCTTCAAATTCGGCAATGTTGGTTCATGGATCAAGAAACTCTACCATTCTAAATTTCAAAACGATTGGATGTAAAATACAGCTTCTATAGGACTAAAGGGCCAAATCGGACGAAAGATATATATGGGAGCTATATCTAAATCTGAACCGATTTCAACCAAATTCAATAGCTATCTTAACAGCCGCGAAATACTCTAAACTGCAAAATTTCAGAACGATCGGAGTGAAATTGCGACCTGTAGTCGACGAACAACTTTACATGGACAGACGGACGGACGGACGGACAGACATCGTTAAATCGACTCAGCTAGTGATTCTGAGTCGATCGGTATACTTTAAGGTGGGTCTAGCTGTGTTATTTTCAGGTGTTACAAACATCTGCCGCGAAACAAACTTATAATACCCTGTACTACAGTGTGGTGTAGGGTATAAAAATACTTCATAACATAAGACTATTGAATACTTAATTATTATACCCTACACCACACTGTGGTACAGGGTATTATAACTTTGTGCATTTGTTTGTAACACCCAAAAGGAGAGAGAAATAGACCCATCGTTTATTATACCGATCGACTTAGAATCACTTACTGAGTTGATTTAGCTATGTCCGTCTGTCCGTCTGTCTCTCCGTCTGTCTGTCCGTCTGTGCATGTATTCTTGTAATCAAAGTACAGGTCGCAATTATGGTCCTATCTCGACGAAACTTTACACATATCTTTTTTTTGCCCAAGGACGATCCCTATTGAATTTGGTTAAAATCGGTTCAGATTTAGATATAGCCCCTATATATATGTTACCCCCGATTTCACATGTAAGCGCTGTAAAAACTGTATTTTATTTCCGATCAGTTTAAAATTCTGCAGAAAGAGGTCTCTTATTATATGAATGAACACTGTTAAATTTGGAAGAAATCGGTTCAGATTTAGATATAGCCCCCATATATACGTTACCCCCGATTTGACATGTAAGCGCTGTAAAAACTGTATTTTATATCCGATCAGTGCGAAGTTCGGCTGAAAGAGGTTTCTTATTACATGAAGTCATACTGCCAAATTCGGAGAAAATCGGTTCAGATTTAGATATAGCTCCCATATATATGTTACCCCCGATTTGACATGTAAGCGCTGTAAAAACTGTATTTTATATCCGATCAGTGCAAAATTTGTCAGAAAGAGGTTTCTTATTACATGAAGGAATACTGCCAAATTCGGAGAAAATCGGTTTGGATTTAGATATAGCCCCCATATATATGTTACCCCCGATATCACATGTAAGCGCTGTAAAAACTGTATTTTATATCCGATCAGTATGAAATTCGTCAGAAAGAGGTTCCCTATTATATGAATGAACACTTTTAAATTTTGAAGAAATCGGTTCAGATTTAGATATAGCCCCCATATATACGTTACCCCCGATTTGACATGTGAGCGCTGTAAAAATGTTATTTTATATCCGATCAGTGCGAAAATCGGCAAAAAGAGGTTTCTTTCTACATGAAGGAATACTGCCAAATTCGGAGAAACTCGGTTTAGATTTAGATAAAACACCCATATATATGTTATCCCCGATTTGACATGTAAGCGCTGTAGAGACTGTATTTTATATCCAATCAGTATGTAATTCGAGATAAGGAGGTCTTTTTACATGAATGAGTATTCAGGGAAGATCGGTTCAGATTTATATTAGAGCTCTATATATATGTTCCTCCTGATTTGGTATCAAACCGCTATTGAAGTTGTATTTTACTTCCGATCATTAAAATTTTCCAGAAAGCTGTTTCTCAATTTAGGAACGAATATTGCTTAATTTAGCGATTATCGTTTCAGAATTAGATAATATGTTTCTACCCATTTACCAATTATTCCAAATTATTATGGCAATGACCCTTATCGGATTGTTAGGGAGGTGTAGGGTATTATATAGTCGGCCCCGCCCGACTTTCTGCCTTTCCTTACTGGTTTTTAATAATCATTTGAAGTAAATTAGTATTAAAGCCATTTTTTATTCCTTATAAAGAACCTTTGAATAAAAATACTGAAACAAATAAGTTAGTATTAAAACAATAGTGCATTATTTCATTGCGTTCAGGGAGTCAATACAATTACGCTTCCCCTGAGGTATTATTTCCATGCATTCTTACAGGTAAACACATCAGCGCTTCTAAAAACGTATCATTTCATCATACCTTTTCATTGCATTTAAAAGAGCTTACAAATTACGACAAATTCACTGCACAGATTCATTGCATAAAGGGGCTCATATTGGTTGCACAAGGGAAGCGCATTTTGGTGGGACTTTTCTTTATAAAATCACCAATGAATTCCTCGCAATAGTAAGTTCTATACCACCCTACCTTCCCTTACAAAGCTGATGAATTTTCAGCACGTTTTTTGCTGTGATGTGAGAGGTACTAAAACGGACGTGGCCATAACTTCCATTTTTAACACGGCTGTAGGAATTTAAAAACTATATATGTATTGATATTCACGATATAAGCTGTTAACTTTGTGTATAAAATGGTAAGTTTGTGTGGGAGGTACCAAAAGGGGTGTGATAATATCGCCCATTTTTCTACAGACTTACTACATATAAAACATTACATTGAACAAAATTTGAAGTATTTTTAGGCACTAGTATCAAAGTTAAAAGCTGTAAACTTTTCGTACAAAATGATACATTCGTGTGGGAATTACCAAAGGAAGTACCAATTTCAAGACTTTGTATGCAAATGTGGCAAATTCGCCCATTTTTCTCGAGGTGATAGTGACTAATAAACTAATACTATGTGTTGAATTTCAGATGATTCAAATAAGTAGTATAGCAGTTATTAAATAATCAACATTTCACTATATATTAACATTTTGAGGGGGAGTTACTAGAAGGAGTGGACCAATATGCCCCATCTTCGAACTTAGGCGGAGATAGAAACAAATATTACCACATACCAAATTAGAAGTCAATCGGTGATTCCTTTCAAGAGTTATCGTGCGCACCAGCCAGCAGACAGGCAGGAAGATGGACAGACGGACGGACATTGCACATTCGACTTAAAATGACCCAAAACGGATATCCGCAGAACATAAATAGGGTCTTAGGTAACTCCTTCGATGTGTTACACTTATGGCCCGTAGATTATAATATACTTAGTAGCGACATAAATACTGTTACACACATTTTGTGCAATAACATCAAAATTAATGAATGATTTTTGACCAAATTTGTTGTATATATATATGTATAGATATATATTGGGTCTTTGTAACCCGGCCTTTCCCTGGACCTTAAAATTAGAATATAAATTTACTTTGTATTGTAATTCATATAAATAAATAAATAAAACAAGTATTTTTTTGAAATTTGTTAATAATCTGGTTGAGAATTTGAAAAAAATAAAACAGATATATGACCTATTACATTTTTCCGAGTGTGTTTAGAAACTGCAATTTTCTCTGGATAAATTGAACGGATTCGACTGAAATTTTTGCAGTTAGATCCGAAACATTTCCTAAAATCTAAATATATCATGAACTTTTAATACCCACTGGCCATATGAAAAATGTTGCAAAATATTTTTTGCATATGCGTATAATTTCACTTTCTGGAGCATTGATTTGAAATATTTTATATTTAGAATGCGTCCTATTTTGACGTCCACCAGAATCAGAAAAAACATTTTGGTAGATCGCGCTGTTTTAAAAGTTACAGCAAATTTACGGACACTACCTTTTTGAAAATATTTTTGGTTTATGATTACAGAACCTCAAGGACCTTAAAAATGTTGTCCAAATTTATACAATAGCTAAATCCATTAGATGTGAGTCCAAGAAAGCATTATTTTTTTCGGCGGATCATGATCTCAGTATCGCGAGCCTCCAAACTGTGGATATATTATTTGCAATATCTCCGTCAATTCTGAATCAATCTGTACAAAATCAACGACAAAAGAGACGTGAGAAAAGTCACTTTCACATCCTGTTTCTTAATATATGTTTTCTTAACCCACTAAGAGCGAATTTTTCAACTTTTTATGTTAAATGCAATGATTTTGGAAAATGCCATATTGACCGGACTGTTCGTGCGGTGGAAGTATAAATTGACGATTCTATTAATACAAACAAGACCTTAAGCTTTATTTCAAGGTATTATATGACCAATGTTTCTCTTAAGAAAATAAAATATTACTATTTTATTGTAAACCATACAAAATTTTATTATTTGGTAATGAAATAATACATAATTTACTTTAGAATTTTTAACATAATTTTAGTTTTAATGTATGGCAAACGTTTTAGAGGCAATATGCTGAATTTTATAGTGGTTTTTACAGGATTATAACTTGAAATAAAGCTAAGGCGTTGTTTGTATTATTAGAATCTCCAATTTATACTTCCACCGCACGAACAGTCCAGTCAATAATGCATTTTCCAAAATCATTGCATTTAACATAAAAAGTTGAAAAATGGTTATTATGACTTTGTGCATTTGTTTGTAACACCCAAAAGGAGAAGAGATAGATCCATTGTTTATTATACCGATCGACTTGTAATCGCTTTCTGAGTCGATTTAGCTATGTCCGTCTGTCTGTAGATGTATGTATTCTTGTAATCAAAGTACAGGTCGCAATTATGGCCCGATCTTGACAAACTTTACACATATCTTTTTTTTTGGCACAATGACGATCCCTATTTAATTTGGAAGAAATCGGTTCAGATTTAGATATAGCCCCCATATATACGTTACCCCCGATTTCACATGTAAGCGCCGTAAAAAAATTATTTTATAACCGATCAGTGTGAAATTTGGCAGAAAGAGGTTTCTTATTACTGAGAAATTCGGTTCAGATTTAGATATAGCCCCCATATATATGTTACTCCCGATTTTACATGTAAGCGCTGTAAAAAGTGTATTTTTAATCCGATCAGTACGAAATTCGGCAGAAAGAGGTTTCTTATTACATGAATTAATACTGCCAAATTTGAGGGAAATCGGTTGAGATTTAGATATAGTCCACATATATATGTATTTTATCTGTATTTTATCCGTTCAGATTTATTTATAACCTCCTCCTGATTTGGTACCAAAGCGCTATATAAGTTGTACTTTACTTCCGATCAAAATTTTCCAGAAAGATGTTCCTAATTTTTTTATATAAGCGCTATTTTAGAGTCCTGAAAGGCTTCAGCGGAAATGAAAATTAAAGCATTACTTAAACCAATTATTCCAAGGTAGTAACAATTATTCCAAGGTAGTACCTACCTAACATACCCTGCATATATTACTTATATTGTGTACGACCAAAATCGGACTATTTATTGTGTTAAAGCTAATAATAACCACAGTAAATGCAAATATGTGGAATATTATTATTAGTTCAATTTCTAATTCCACACATTATATTAAACTCCTCTTTGGAATAAGCCTTGACGTGGCGGGGGAGCTAAGTACTTTCGTAAAAGAAAGGAAACTAATTATTCCAACTATTCAAAAAGAAATTCTTAATGTACATTGCCGATGTGGTGTAGGGTATTATATAGTCGGCCCCGCCCGACTTTAACCTTTCCTTACTGGTTTTCATATGGTCAGTTGGTAATGAAAGTTTAGATTTTAGGAAATGTTTCGGACCTAACTGCAAAAATTTGAGTCGAATCCGTTCAATACATATATCGAGAGAAAATAGCAGTTTCCTAAACACACTCGGAAAAATGTAATAGGTCATATCTCGCGAAAAAATCAAAATGTTGCTAAACGGTTCAAATTGTTTTATTTTTTTCAAATTCTCAACCAGATTATTAACAAATTTCAAAAAAATCTTGACCTTCCAAAAAATGTTTTATCATGCCTTAAGTCGCACTGGCCAATCATCAATAGCCGCACGCACCTCGTCCATTGGGAAAGTTTCCACAGCACGAATCCAAGCAGTCTTAAGAGAATTGATGTTGGCGTATCTTTTGTGGCAGACCATGTTCTCTAAAACTGTCCACAATTTATAATTCAGTGGGTTTAAATTAGGGCTTCCAGAGGGCCATTCTTCAGATGAAATGAAAGCTTGTAGATTGTTTCGAAGCCATGTCTGGGTCGTTGTAGCCTTATGGGCCGGCGCAGAATCCTGCTGGAAATTCCATGCCTGGTTTTGAAATAGAGAATGGTTAAGCTTTTGGTGAAGATTTTAACCAAATATTTTTGTATGTCCAAAATATCTATAAAATCAACCGAATTATCGACTTTTTATGTAAAGACAGTTTTAGGAATGTTCTGTTTATATATGTATGTGATCAATTTAGCAAAATGAATATACTGCTAACAAAGTTTGAATTTTGCAAGACTATACGCTATTCCTAAGCGATTAAAAAACCTGTAAGGAAAGGCCAATGACTGGCGAAGCAACTAAATGATATCGTACTCCACCTTGTTACAGCAGAATAAGCTCAGTGTAGTAAATATAAATATTAAATACTAGCTGGCCCTAGTGGACGTTGTCCTGCCCGTCCTGTTTGGATTGTATTGGCATACATTTTAAATTTCAGTAAAATCGCTCTGGAAACGCAAATTTTGCAAATAAATTGACCACTCCGCAATGTATCGCGGTGAAAATAATTAAAACACAAATAATCAGCCCATTCGCTTTTATGGTTTCGGATATCATGCGTTACTAAAAAACGTACAAAGGATTGTATATATAAAGATAAATAATAATTATAAAACTAAATCTAAACTGAATTTGTTCAAATTCGGCATAAACAAACTCTACCCTACTAAATTTCTAAATGATTGAATGTGGACAGCTCCCATAGCGCTACAAGGCCAAATCTAAAGAAACATTTATATATGGGGGCAATATCGATCTGAACCGATTTTTACCAATTGCAATAGGTTTCCTCCCTATTGTGAAAGAGTTCTTATTGCCAAATTTCAGCATGATCGGAGTGAAACCTGTACTCAACGAACAACTTAAGATGGGCAGACAGACGGGCTGCTAGTGATTCTGAGTCGAACAGTATATTTTAAGGTGTGTCCATCTGTAGTATTTTCTACAAATCTACAAAAAAACAAAGTTATAACCCCCTGTACCATAGTGTGGTGTAGAGTACAATTACTAACGAAAAAACTGGATGCCTGAATTAAAACCGAGGCAGTGATTGTAGAAAATGTTATCATGATTTCATTTTGAAGGATTGTCGTATTAGTTGCAAGTCAAGCGTCGATAAATAAATAATAACATTTTATTTAATTACTGGTATTTAATACCTAGTGTTTTGTGGTTTTTTAACAAAGTTATATTTTATTTTCAATAAAATGAATTCACGTCTTAGTAGAAATATAATTTCAGAAAGTTATGTTATTAAACTTCCGGAGTCGGAGCTGTAGTCGGAGTCGAACCATTTTAAAATCCGACTGCGGGAGTCGGAGTCGAGTAGTTTTGGCTCGACTCCGCAGCCCTGCATTTGTTTGTTAAATTTTTCTTGCACGGTAACATTTTTTCATCAGTGAACAAGATTTTTCTATGCAAGTTATCAGCGTGCTTCCCCAAAAGACGTTTGCATTTTTCTTTTCTATTTTTGTCCAGTAGGGCGTTTGAAATCCCCAAGTCCCAAGTCTTTCTTGATAATTCGATTCATTTGATTTTTTGTTTTCGGAGCGGATTTCGCAGAATTCTTGACTTGACGGCTTTGATGACCTGTGGCGTTCGAACAGTACGAGGGCGTCCCGACCGGTGGCGGTCTTTGACATCTCCAGTCCCCTCAAACAGTTTTATGCCCCGGTAGACGAACATAAAACAAATCCCCTGCGGGCGGAGCGTTTTCTATCAACAATCAATCTACGTACCCATACATGGAATGTATGGGGGTAGCAGTTGAATCCGGGACAGCCGAGTCCAATGTGTCACTAGGGGACTCCAATGTCCATCACGAGCTTTGGCTGAGCATATATGTATATGGCTCAACGTTTTGCACAGTGACTTAGGAGGTCCCCACACGTATTACGGTTGATTGCTGCAACTCGTCAGATATAACCATCGTGTCGACTGGTCTGATAAATGACGTTTCTGGCAGCCCGTCATTTCACTGGGATCAGACCACCTCCCCATAATCATTTCCATTGATGGACAAGTCGATTTCATCATCTCGGAACGCCGTACTTTCCTGAATCAGAGGAAAGCGGATTGGAATGGGTCCAGAGAATTCAGAAAAAGCAGCTTCCATGAACCACTCATCCCTTCATATGTTCGGGTAGCTGAGAAAAATTGCGAGACAACATCAACGCAGCTGTCGCTCACTGCTGATCGAATACCCATAATACGACTTAATTTCTTAGCAGAAGCAGCGGGACTCGCAGACGATCGTGATAAAATTCGGCGGAACAAATGGCTGGGTCATTTAAGTAATGCAACAGTATTTCCGGTATCGGTAAAATGTGAGCAATGGTTAAGTCACTCTCGAATCGTGGCAGGAGAGACGACCGGATGGCAGTCACATTTGGTGGTGCAATTGTGTCTGACCCAAAGAGGTGTGCGCATTATATTAATCGGCAATTCATTGAGCACCCCGAGAGTTATAAGGCGAAAAGGAAAGCCATGTATCATATTCATGCTCTCCGAGACGAAAAGTACCACCATATTTTACAGTTGGAGAAGTTGCAGATGTCATCCGTAGCGCAAATTCGTTCAAAGCACTTGGCCCCGACGGAATAACTATGTTGGTGCTGAAGCATTTGGACATTCCTGTAAGTCGAGTACCTGACTAAAGTCTTTGGCCTGTCCTTGGCCACTCCAATAATACCGAAGCACGAAAATGGGCACAGTTACCCCTTTTGAAATCCGAGTAGTGGAGAATCATACAGGCCCATTTCTCTTCTCTCGCCACTAGGAAAGACACTTGAGGCTTTAATCCTCACGAGCCTGATAAGACATTTTCCAACTGCGCATCGTCAGTACGGACTCAGAAAGCAGCAAAATATATGCCGCGTACACACATGTATGCCGCGGTCTTAACCAGAACAATCCCGGTGGCAGGACAGTCCTCGTGGCGCATGACCCTTCTAATGCCTTCGATACTGTCAACCACGCCACACTTTTTGAGGACATCACCAACACGACCCTTCCGAACAGTTTAAAACGTTGGATCATTAATTGCAGGTGTGGGCGCCAGTCGCATGTAAAATTCAGAAACAAGAGGTCCAAACAGCGTAGAGTGAAGCAGGGAGTTCCCCAAGGTGGAGTGATATCTCCGGCACTGTATAACCTCTACCTTTCCGCAATTCCACCACCACCTGAAATCGTTGAAGTCGTATAACATGCTGGTGACTGCACGATTCTGGCGCCTGGCCCCTTGATCGATACCATACGAGTATGTGGAAGCTGAATGACTCGCAGGCTGAGATTGCCAATTTCTTCGCTGCGAGAAACCTGAAGATAATGTTATGTTACATTTGGTTTTTTTTATAACCTACAATCATTATATATACTCGTACATATAAAAAGACGTAGAAATATTCATATCATATCTTTCTTTTGTCCCAAGGACGATCCCTAGCGCATTTGCTTAAAATCGGTTCAGATTTACATATAGTTTCCAAATATATGTACCTCCGATTTGGAGTATATGCACTGTATAAGCAACATTTGTTATCCCATCCGACTAAAAATTAATAGAGAAAAGGCTCTTGATACACTTAAAGGCAATAATAAATTTGAGGAAAATCTGTTCAGGTTTAGGTATAGGCTCCACATATATTACCACCGATTTGACTTGTAAGCGCTGTAGAAACTGTATTTGATATCCGATCAGTATGAAATTCGGCTGAAAGAGCTTTCTTTTTGCAGTAATGAACACTGCCAAGTTCTGGGAAAATCGGTTCAGATTTAGATTCAGCCCCATATATAACATACTTCAGATTTCACATGAAACTGTATTTTATATCCGATCAGTACCAAATTCGACAGAAAGAGGTTTCTTATAACATGAATGAACACTGCCAAATTCGGGGGAAATCGGTTCAGATTTAGATATAGCCCCATATATACATATATTTGGTATCAAAGCGATATAGAAGTTGTACTTCACTTCCGATCAAATCAACACCATTTCTGTGTTGTTTTTGGCCAAATATTCGCGCACAAGCAACGATGTGTGTGCAGGGGCGTTATCATGGTTCAAAAGCCAGTTTTTGTTCTTCCACAAATCCGGGCGTTTTTGGCGGATTGCTTGCGCATAACTTGCAGGTAAAATTCTTTATTGACCACCACGCACCACGCCCCTGCAATCAAAGAAAACTGTGACGTCGGGCGTCCGGCATGCTGTAAGTCCTTCGCATCTTCTCAGCCCTCTAAGAACATTTTGTACTACCGATAAACGTTGCTTTGGTCCAAGGTAGCTTCACCATATGCCACAGTCAACATTCGGAATGCGTCAGCGCACTTTATTTGGTTTTTCACACAAAATTTCTTTGATCCATTTTCTGAAATAGATAAAAATCGAAGACAAGTTAAAACACATCCAAGCACAACAGCTGTCAAAGATTAACTAAAAATTCAAAATGGCCGCCCTTGTCAGCATAAGTAAGGGACATGAGTACCAACATAACGCTTATAGGGCGTACTTTACGCCCTATATTTATAACCTGAAACATTGCAATTCTTGATCAATGAATACTACTGCGAATTTTAAGGTTATCGTTTCAGATTATGATCAACATCTTCAACTCCTTCTTGGAATAAGCCTTGATGAGGAAGTGGAGCTAAACTATTTTAACAGAAACGAAATCAATTATTCCAAATTATTGTCGCAATGTCCCTTTTCACATTGTTGGGAGGTGTAGGGTATTATATAGTTAGCATCACCCGACTATCAGTCTTTCCTTATCTTTTTTTATACCTCATGGGGTTAGTAGATTTGCTAAATTAGTTACAACCGCTGATGGGTTGATGGATGGATGGACGAGTTATGCTAAAATATGTGGTTAAACCTCTAGTTTTTAGATGTTAATCTTTACTTTGACAGCTAAACATTACCCATTTAATTAATAGACGAAGAAGCTCTTAAAGGAAATGACCTAAGCTTTCGTTTGTGCAAAAAATTAACAAAATCGTTTTTTGGACGAAAATGCCAAAACAAGTTTTAATTTCACTAACAAATTCACAGAAATATATTTTTGTGATTTTTTTTTTTCGAAAGCACTTTGGGAAAAATTTTATAAATACAATAGGTAACATGTTTTATGGGTGCTGAAAGTTATAATATAGGTACCGTGAAATGACTCCCAAATGAAAAAAAGATTTTATTGGGAGTTATTTCATTCGTTTCGACAATGGGAAGTATTTCATTTTTATTGTGGGTTATTTCATTTCGTCTACGCGGAACCAAGTTGTTTTACGTGGCCGGCTTTCGACCGGGATTAAAGATTTTATCATCTGGGGTTTGTCCGAAGACGGCTACGCGGACCAACTTTTCTTTACTTGGTCGATTTTCGGTCGGGATTAAAGATTTTCTCCTCTGGGGTATGTCCAAAGGTGCGTACACGGTGTGTATTGGGAACTATTTCATTTTTGTTAGAACTTATTTCATTTGGAAGATATTTCACTGTACCTATAGTATACTTCGAAAATATATAACATTTGTGATTTGTCATCGCATCATTACATGAGTCACTTTTTCCAAATCACGTTTAATAAATTTTAAGACAATCATTTCAAGTTTATAATGGGTTGGTATAGGGTGCCTAGTCGGATTCACGCGATTTTAAATAATATTAAAATAGGTTTGTATGAATAACACTATGCTACAAAATTTTTGTCCAAGGGATGTGGATAACAGTTTCTGGTGCAATTAGGTGTCTCAAACACGAAAAAAATTTATAAAAAAACCAGTAAGGAAAGGCTAAAGTCGGGCGGGGCCGACTATATAATACCCTACACCACTCTCGTAATATTGAATAACTCTGAAATATAAATTTTGTAATTCATGTATAAATTGTTTACATAAATTTACTTTTTGGACATTTTATACTTTAATAATACCCTGTACCACAGTGTGGTATAGGGTATAATAAAAGTGTCGTATTAAGTTGGAACAATTGATTTCCTTCCTTGTGGGAAGTACTCAGCTCCTCCGCCTCGTCACGGCTTATTCCTGGGAGGAGCAAATATGTCACACACAATTTAAAATTCTATCATAGATAACAAGATAAATTATCAAAGAATGATAAAGGGTATAAAACAATTTTAAATTTACACATATTTAATGAACCAAAATTATTGCGACTAATGGCCAAATCGGAAGGAAAATGTATGTATATGGGGATAATATAAATGTGTAGTAGTATTTCGATTTCTGTTTGTTATTTCAAAATATGTATATATTTTTAACAATTTGCATACACATCGATTTAGAATATTGCTTCTATGGTGTTTATATGCCAAATCGGAAATATATATGTACTCGTATATTGGGGATATATGTAAATCTGAAGCGATTTTCTTCAAATTCTGCAACGTTCACCCATGGACCAAGAAACTCTACCATACTAAATTTCAAAACACTTGGATCTAAAATACAGCTTCTACAGGACAAAAGAGCCATATCGGACGAAACATATATATGGGAGCTATAGCTAAATCTGAACCGATTTTCTGCAAATCCGGCAATGTTTGTCCATGGATGAAGAAACTCTACCATGCTAAATTTCAAAACACTTGGATGTAAAATACAGCTTCTACAGGACTAAAGAGCCAAATCGGACGAAACATATATATGGGAGCTATGCCTAAATTTAAACCGATTTTCTGCAAATCCGGCAATGTTCGTCCACGGATGAAGAAACGCTACCATGCTAAATTCAAAACAATTGGATGTTAGATACATCTTCTATAGCGCTTAAGGGCCAAATCGGACGAAATATATACATGTAGCTCCCATGTATATATTTCATATACATGGGAGCTACATGTATGGGGAGCCCATGTATATATAGTTAGCATCACCCGACTATCAGTCTTTCCTTATCTTTTTTTATACCTCATGGGGTTAGTAGATTTGCTAAATTAGTTACAACCGCTGATGGGTTGATGGATGGATGGACGAGTTATGCTAAAATATGTGGTTAAACCTCTAGTTTTTAGATGTTAATCTTTACTTTGACAGCTAAACATTACCCATTTAATTAATAGACGAAGAAGCTCTTAAAGGAAATGACCTAAGCTTTCGTTTGTGCAAAAAATTAACAAAATCGTTTTTTGGACGAAAATGCCAAAACAAGTTTTAATTTCACTAACAAATTCACAGAAATATATTTTTGTGATTTTTTTTTTTCGAAAGCACTTTGGGAAAAATTTTATAAATACAATAGGTAACATGTTTTATGGGTGCTGAAAGTTATAATATAGGTACCGTGAAATGACTCCCAAATGAAAAAAAGATTTTATTGGGAGTTATTTCATTCGTTTCGACAATGGGAAGTATTTCATTTTTATTGTGGGTTATTTCATTTCGTCTACGCGGAACCAAGTTGTTTTACGTGGCCGGCTTTCGACCGGGATTAAAGATTTTATCATCTGGGGTTTGTCCGAAGACGGCTACGCGGACCAACTTTTCTTTACTTGGTCGATTTTCGGTCGGGATTAAAGATTTTCTCCTCTGGGGTATGTCCAAAGGTGCGTACACGGTGTGTATTGGGAACTATTTCATTTTTGTTAGAACTTATTTCATTTGGAAGATATTTCACTGTACCTATAGTATACTTCGAAAATATATAACATTTGTGATTTGTCATCGCATCATTACATGAGTCACTTTTTCCAAATCACGTTTAATAAATTTTAAGACAATCATTTCAAGTTTATAATGGGTTGGTATAGGGTGCCTAGTCGGATTCACGCGATTTTAAATAATATTAAAATAGGTTTGTATGAATAACACTATGCTACAAAATTTTTGTCCAAGGGATGTGGATAACAGTTTCTGGTGCAATTAGGTGTCTCAAACACGAAAAAAATTTATAAAAAAACCAGTAAGGAAAGGCTAAAGTCGGGCGGGGCCGACTATATAATACCCTACACCACTCTCGTAATATTGAATAACTCTGAAATATAAATTTTGTAATTCATGTATAAATTGTTTACATAAATTTACTTTTTGGACATTTTATACTTTAATAATACCCTGTACCACAGTGTGGTATAGGGTATAATAAAAGTGTCGTATTAAGTTGGAACAATTGATTTCCTTCCTTGTGGGAAGTACTCAGCTCCTCCGCCTCGTCACGGCTTATTCCTGGGAGGAGCAAATATGTCACACACAATTTAAAATTCTATCATAGATAACAAGATAAATTATCAAAGAATGATAAAGGGTATAAAACAATTTTAAATTTACACATATTTAATGAACCAAAATTATTGCGACTAATGGCCAAATCGGAAGGAAAATGTATGTATATGGGGATAATATAAATGTGTAGTAGTATTTCGATTTCTGTTTGTTATTTCAAAATATGTATATATTTTTAACAATTTGCATACACATCGATTTAGAATATTGCTTCTATGGTGTTTATATGCCAAATCGGAAATATATATGTACTCGTATATTGGGGATATATGTAAATCTGAAGCGATTTTCTTCAAATTCTGCAACGTTCACCCATGGACCAAGAAACTCTACCATACTAAATTTCAAAACACTTGGATCTAAAATACAGCTTCTACAGGACAAAAGAGCCATATCGGACGAAACATATATATGGGAGCTATAGCTAAATCTGAACCGATTTTCTGCAAATCCGGCAATGTTTGTCCATGGATGAAGAAACTCTACCATGCTAAATTTCAAAACACTTGGATGTAAAATACAGCTTCTACAGGACTAAAGAGCCAAATCGGACGAAACATATATATGGGAGCTATGCCTAAATTTAAACCGATTTTCTGCAAATCCGGCAATGTTCGTCCACGGATGAAGAAACGCTACCATGCTAAATTCAAAACAATTGGATGTTAGATACATCTTCTATAGCGCTTAAGGGCCAAATCGGACGAAATATATACATGGGAGCTATAGCTAAATCTTAACCGATTTTCTTCAAATTCGGCAATGTTGGTTCATGGATCAAGAATCTCTACCATTCTAAATTTCAAAACGATTGGATGTAAAATACAGCTTCTACAGGACTAAAGAGCAAAATCGGACGAAACATATATATGGGAGCTATAGCTAAATCTTAACCGATTTATCCAAATTCAATAGCGATCTTAACAGCTGCGAAATACTCTAAACTGCAAAATTTCAGAACGATTGGAGTGAAATTGCGACCTGTAGTCGACGAACAACTTTACATGGACAGACGGACGGACGGACGGACATTGTTAAAACGACTCAGCTAGTGATTCTGAGTCGATCGGTATACTTTAAGGTGGGTCTAGCTGTGTTATTTTCAGGTGTTAGAAACATCTGCCGTGAAACAAACTTATAATACCCTGTACCACAGAGTGGTGTAGGGTATAAAAATTTTATGGAAAATATTTTTGTAAAAATTTTTTTTTTTTAATTCCAGCATTCATGAAATGTACATTCAGCATTTGGACCACTTTTTTTTATTTAAAAAAAAATACTTTTTCCTGGTACAAAAAAACCATAAAAAATTGAAAAAAAACAAAGTCGAAAAAATTATTTTATCACGGCCTTTCGTAAACCTCCATAAAATATTATATGCAATGTGAGAGCTATATTGGATGAGATCCGCTCAGATAAAGGGTCATTGAACAATATTTGTGGTATTTTATTTATGATATTTCCATTCAGTTACGCCTTTTTGGGGGCATGGACATCCCAGTTGTATATACATACAGATAGTAAAGTTATATGTACGCAATACAAAGTAGTACGCGGCAGTCTTGAAAATATTGGGTGTCTACTTTCGAAGCAAACTATATGTCAGCTCCAGGTACTGCAACTTATGAACCTTAAACCCGGAATTGATGAATGAAATTTCTTATTAATAAATTAGTGTAATTCACCGCCTTAAAGAGATAAGTCGATTTTCTGAAAAATATTACAAAGTTATATTTCGAAATATGAGTAAAAAGCAAAGAACTTTTCAATGTGTAAATGATCCCAACAATTTCTGCTACATCTGCGGAAAATATGTATGTAATTAAAAAAATCGACGTGCGTTTAGTAAGATAATAGAAGAAATATTTGTATGTGTAATATTTTGGTATACAAGTTAAAAATATAATTCGTGCCATGTAAATCCGACTCGATGGACTAGTGAAAGAATGCGGTAAGTACTTTAAAATTAATGTATTACAATGTTTTGTGGAATAAAACGTTTTAATTTTAGACTTCACCTGCAATTTGGAATGCCAATGATTTGGAGACAATCATTCATTCACGATACGGACTGCTATTTTTGTCTAATTTTATAGATTGGAGTAGGAAGTGTCCAAGTATAGCTAACAGCCTAATTACGGAAACATCATCAAGTTCAATTGAGTACTCAACTGTGAGCGATTCAAGTTTGAGTCAGAAGTCATCGCTTTTAACTCAGTTTCAACTCATTGATCTAGTAAGAGATTTGGAACTGATCAAAGATAAGGCAGAACTACTTGCATCTCGGATGAAACAGTAATTATACTGTTGGCCCCAGATGTTAACATATTGTATTATAGAGTCCGTGATATACCTTACAAATTATTTTATACAACTGTGAATAACAGATGCTTTTGCAAGGAGATTCCCGGATTGTTCGAGGAACTTCATCAAACATACAATTCAAAGGAATGGCGGTTACTTGTTGACAGCAGTAAAGAAAGTTTGAAAGCAGTACTTTTACACAACGGAAATCAGAAACCGTCGATTCCCATTGCTCATGCTGTCAACACTAAGAAATCATACGAAACAATGGCTAAATTGATAAAATACATAAAATATGAACATGACTGGAAAATTTGTTGCGATTTAGTAGGTGATATGTTATGCCTCTGGAATAGCCGATATTTTGCCACCACTGCATACTAAGCTGGGGCTCTTTAAACATTTTGTAAAAGCCTTAAGGAAAGATGGCAATTCATTCTCATATTTAAAAAGTTTATTTAAAAGTCTTTCTTTTGAAAAAATCGAAGAAAGAGTTTTTGATGGGCCTAAAATAAGGAAACTGATGAAAGATGTGAAATTCGAATCATATTTTACGTCGGATGAAATTGCAGCGTGGAGGTCGTTTAAAATTGTAGTTTCAAATGTCCTTGGATCCAATAAAAGCCCGCAATACGAAGCAATGATTAATGATTTGTTAAAAAATTATGAAAAAATTGGTTAGAAATATATTTTTTTTATATTTATGTATATAACACATATGTATTCTTCCAACTTATTTTTCGCTTTATGTATTCCAACAGGTTTAAATATGTCCCTCAAAATGCATTTCTTGCATTCTCATTTACACTTTTTCCCCGAGAATCTTGGCGACGTAAGTGACGAACATGGCAAAAGGTTTCACCAAGAATTGAAGTCCATCGAGCGGCGTTACCAAGGGTACTGGGATGAAAGAATGATGGGAGATTATATTTGGTTTCTCATTAGAGAAACCGATTCCGAAATCTACAAACGTTAACAAAGAACTCACAACTACTTCTAATAAATCTTGTTCATGTAAATAAACTCAAATGTACATAATATAAATAAAAAAATGAATAAAATCGCTATTTAAACAGAAATTAAAAAAAAAAAGATTTTTTGAAATTCTCTTACCTCTACCAAAAGGGCTAATTTATATATTTATCCATAGATTTTTTTTCAAGTAGGCATTATTTTCTACTCTAGGATGGAAACTTTTAAAAAATAAAATAAAATATTTTTTTTCGATTTATTATGTATTTTTTTTGTCACAGGATTTTTTTTTTAAATCTACTTTTTCCAGTTTGTTTAATGACTGTTACTAAACCACTGTTTCTGAGTGAAAGAGATATTTCCAACATTGGTAGCTCACATTAATAGCTTCAATTTAGCGTATAAGTCGACCAGATCGGACATATACTCCAAAAATTATAGTGCAAGTACTAAGGCTAGCTTCGACGATAATAGCATTTAAAAAAAAAATTTAAAAAAATTTTGGTTTTGATTTTTAATAACAGTATGCCACAATCTATACAAAAAAATAATTTTTATGTCTGGGACACAAAAAAAAATGTTTTTGGTTGCATAGTGTAATTTGAAAATGCTAAATTTGACGTCAATTGGCCATTCCTTTCGAGAATTATGGCACCAGCTAAACTGTTTATACCCTACAACACACTGTGGTACAGGGTATTATGACTTTGTGCATTTGTTTGTAACGCCCAAAAGGGGAAAAAATAGACCTATCGTTTATTATACCGATCGACTTTGAATCACTTTCTGAGTCGATTTAGCCATGTCTGTCTGTCTGCCTGTCCATGTATTCTTGTAATCAAATTGCAGGTCGTATTTATGGTCCGATTGTGATAAAATTTAGCACTGTCCTCTTTTTGGGCCCAAGGACGATCCCTAATGAAATTGGTCGAAATCGGTTCAGATGTAGATATAGCCCCCATATATATGTTACCCCCGATTTGACATGTAAGCACTGTAGAAACTGGATTTTATATCAGATCAGTACGAAATTTAACAGAGAGAGTTGTCTTATTAAATGTATGAACACTGCCAAATTCGGGGAAAATCGGTTCAGATTTAAACATAGTTCCAATATATATGTTGCACCCAATTTTGCATGTAAGCGCTTGCGAGTTTTCATATTGCAAGAAAAAAATCTACTAAATTCGGAGAAAATGCTTTCAGATTTAGATATATCCCCCATATATATGTTTCACCCGATTTGATATGTAAGCGCTGTAGAAACCGTATTTTACATCTGATCTGAAATTCGGCAGAGAGAGTTTTCTTATTACATGAATGAAAACTACCAAATTCGGGGAAATTCACTTCAGATTTAGATATAGCCCCCATACGTTCAGATTTAGATATGTCCCCATATATATGTTTCACACGATTTGACATGTAAGAGCTGTAGAACCCGTGTTTTATATCCGATCAGTACGAAATTCTGCAGAGGAAGTTTTCTTATTACATGTATGAACACTGCTATTCTTATATGTTTAGGGTATTATATAGTCGGCCTCGCCAGACTTTCTGTCTTTCGTTATTGGTTTTATTTATAGGAAATGCCACATGCCTCCCTCCATGTTTAGGCATTACAAACATTTGTTTGTTCAACAATATGGTACATCGTTGAACTCAATTTAAATTTTGAAATGAAAATGTGATAAAAATATACCGTTTTTGGAGAGATAGCAGGGAGAATGTTCCGCTTTTACTGAACAGATGTGCTATGCAATCCCAACTCGATATTTTAATTATATTGGGATTTCAAATAAGTCATTTGTCGCTATTCTTCGTGGTATACTTTGAGCAAAACAATATTTTAGCTATGGTCCGGCAGGAGCTTGGCTTTTTACAACAAAATTGTTTCATGTAGTATGATGTTAACAAAAAAGAAAATAAAGTGTTTTTATCACTCAATGACTTTTTTGAGAAGGAAAAAGAAAACGAAAAGGAAATGTCAGTAGATTTACAAACAGACATTTTCAACTGAATGGGCATTGATTTATGGCGAATAAAATCCGCACTGCTATCTTCTTTCTTACATTGCATGTCATTCGGTTGATATGGAATACGAGTACTTGTTGACTACATAAATGAAGTCTAAGTTACTTTTTTAGGATTATACACTGTCCTTGATATCTGTGAGGTATCGTACGAGATGTTAAGCCAGAAGAACTTTCGGTGAAATGGCATTAAGAGAAAATATGTGAAATCAATTGGTTTTCATTTGATAAATTTAAACAGGGTTTAAAAACTCTTTATTGTCTCTTGAGTAGTTGATTTTCACTCAATTTAACTTTTGTTGGATCTGGACATTTAGAAACATCAACATACATGCAAGTTTTTGTCTACAAGGCAAAATGTCAAAAAGTATATAGCAAAAACTATAAAAAGAAAATTTCATATTCAAAGAACCACAATGTGGAATTCGGTATTTTAGTATTTAGGTTAGGTTAGGTTAGGTTGAATAGAGGAGACGTTTAAAACGTCTCATGTCCATGGACATACACTTAAGCCAGTTCGGTTCGGCCTGTTGTGCGCTCCTTATTTATGATTTTCATACCCCACGGATTACAGAAAATCGGTACTAGACACGTATTTTCTCAGTATCTTCCAGTCATATCCTCTGAGATGAGTCAAGTCTGGCAATATGTCGGAACCGAAATATCGGGATCTTGCATTTGTGAAAGCTGGGCAGTGACACAGAAAATGTTCTACCGTTTCGATGTTTTCCCTGCAAGCCCTGCACTCGTCGTTTTCTGCTAGTCCTATGCGATGAAGATGTGCCTGTAAGCTTGAGTGTCCCGTTAGAACACTTATCATCTTACTAATCTCGATCTTGTTTAGTTTCAGAAAACTACTGGTTTTCTTCTCATTTGGGTCACCCCACATTATCTTTGCAGTTGCTCTATTCCACACAGTTTTGTGAGCCATCACTGCCCAATGCTTCAACTCATCCTTCGTTGCTTCGAAAGGTTTCCAATTTTCCAAGTTTATTACTCGAAGTGCTCTGCCCTTTGAAGCCAAGCTGTTTGCTCGTTCATTTCCAATCACTCCGTTGTGTCCCGGTACCCAGAAAATACGCAGTTGACCATGGACTGAGTAATTATTTATCGTTCTGTTACAGTCTAACACGGTTCTGGATTTGACCTTTTCCGATGTTATTGCTTTGATCGCCATTTTGCTATCTGTGAATATGTTGGCATATTTAGGCTTTGTGGTATTACTGAGCCAGTTAACACACTCCGTGATTGCTCGAACTTCTGCTTGAAATACTGTGTTATGGTCTGGGTGGCGGAAGTAAAGTTCGACTTCTGGTTCATCAATAAAAAGTCCCAGACCCGTCCTTCCTCCTAGCCTGGACCCATCAGTGTAGCAGCTGGTTCCCACTGGCGCATGAGCAAGTGTTCCGTTTTCCCAGGAGCGTCTGTCTGGCACGAACGATTCACAGGTAGCTGTAAGCCGCACTTCAGGAATGCGGTCGGAGATTTCCGTTGTTTGAATATGACCGACCAGTGATTGTAATATCTTCTGATGGTACTACTTGTGGTCTCGATTTATCCATTCACCCATCACTTGTAGACGTCTTGCTGTGAGGGCTGCCTCATACTTTTTACGGATATCTATTGGTTGGATGTGCAGTATAGTCTCCAACGCTCTTGTTGGTGCGGTTCTAATTGCTCCGCTTATGCCTAGACAGCACATACGTTGCACTTTTTGCAATGGTATTACGTTGTACTTTTTGTCCATTGATGTCCACCACACTACAGAGGCGTAGGTGATTATTGGTCTAATCACGCTCATGTAAAGCCAGTGTGTCATATTTGGACGTAGTCCCCATTTTGAACCTATAGCTCTTCTGCACAACGACCAACATCTGTGGGCCTTTGTAACTCTTTCTTCAATATGATCTTTCCAGTACAGTTTCTGATCCAAGATTACTCCCAAGTATTTTATCTTTTTAGATATGGCAATATTCTTATCCAGGAAACGAGGCACGGTAAAAGGATGAATCTTCCTTTTCCTTTAGTGTATGGTTTGTTTAACGAACGGTAGGTACTATAAAATCATGGTATTGTAGCAAATTTCATGTGTTTGTGTGCACTGGTACTGCAGTACTAAATACTTTCGGTTACTGATATCGCGAGCGATAGTGGTAAGCAGTGAGATAACCAGAAAGACATGAGTATATACATATATCTCAAATGATTTATAATAACCAATATGGGACTATCTAATTGTACCCTCACTTCAATGAAGAATTTTTTAAAGTAATAGATATTTAAATTGATAGATATTTAAAGTAATAGAAATTAAAATAAAACAAAGATCAATTAAACTAGCTTTATCGGATAGACCAGCGCTTCTCATTTAGTGGTCCGCGCCCCATTGGGAATCGTACAGGGGGCAAAATAGCCTTTTTTGATATATTTGAATCGAAAGAAAATATATTTGAACAAAAAATATTTAAATACTATACATTTGTGAACAAATAAATTTTATTTGAGCGCCCCAGTAGGCGAGTTGGTAGCGTACTCGCCTATGAGTTTGGGGGTCGTGGGTTCGATTCCCACCAGAGGCTCTGGTCTTTCGCTGCAAACATTTAGCCATATGGTCTTTGTAACCCGGCCTTTCCCTGGACCTTAAAATTAGAATATAAATTTACTTTGTATTGTAATTCAGATAAATAAATAAATAAAATAAATTTTATTTGAAAATTAATATAATATATTTGGAACGCGTATATTAATATATTACAAATATATATACATATATATTTGCAAACTAATTTTCTCAAATAAAACATGTGTTTAAATGCAAATAAAGTTATTGTTTAGGAATTCCTCCAAACATATTTTGTTTCAATAAGATTTTCAAAATGTTATTGGGTGTAAACAAAGATTTGTTTAGAACAACTTTTTCCTAAATATATAATTTTTGTGTGTACCATTATATGTTTCGTGTATAAAAACAGTATACCATTAATATACAAAATATTACCAAATTCTACAAGTCCAAATAAACACAAATTTTGGTTAATTTATATGCTATATAAAAAATGTAACGTGTGTCACAAATGGTTCACGGCTTTTTATAAGTTATTTTATTTATATTCATCTTTCTTTTAGATATTACAATTTCAATTCAATTTATAAAATAATCTTTATTAACTTATTGTTTATATATACATATGTACATACTTACATAGGTATTACATTTTGTGCGCTTTATTATGCAAAATTTGCTAAAAATTACGAAAACACACTTCAACTTCCCATTTTGGTAGCGTGCGTCACAAATCTTTGTGATCGATTATTTCACAACAAATACCAGTTAAAAAATAATGTTTTATGATATTCGAAAGTACACTCAAAATCCACTAAACGCCATGTGTAAGTTAAAGTTATCTCTTTTAAAAATCCAAACAATTTTTAAATTTTTATCCGAAAACGCGTACGAATGTAGCGTTCGTCACGCAGGATTTGCCCGTATTCACCATCTTAAATTAGCTTCGTTATGCAATGAAATAATCCCCATATCCCAAGGTCTATGTAAAATTTCTGCGCTAGAGATTTGAATGTTTTTAAATTGATTTATCTGACATTTTCAGCTTTTGCTTTATTATAATTTATTATATAATTTGCTACGGGTAAAAGTGTAGCACATCGAAGGAGTGACCTGAGACTCCAAGCCTGTTCGGCGGATATACGTTTTGCGTCATTATACCCTACACCACACTGTGGTACAGGGTATTATAACTTTGTGCATTTGTTTGTAACACCCAAAAGGAGAAGAAATAGACCCATCGTTTATTATACCGATCGACTTAGAATCACTTTTTGAGTTGATTTAGCTATGTCCGTCTGTCCGTCTGTCTGTCTGTCTGTCTGTCTGTCCGTCTGTCTGTGCATGTATTCTTGTAATCAAAGTACAGGTCGCAATTATGGTCCGATCTCGACGAAACTTTACACACATCTTTTTTTTTGGCCCAAGGACGATCCCTATTGAATTTGGTTAAAATCGGTTCAGATTTAGATATAGCCCCCATATATATGTTAGCCCCGATTTGACATGTAAGCGCTGTAAAAACTTTATTTTATATCCGATCAGTATGAAATTCGGCAGAAAGAGGTTTCTTATTATATGGATGAACACTTTTAAATTTGGAAGAAATCGGTTCAGATTTAGATATAGCCCCCATATATACGTTACCCCCGATTTGACATGTAAGCGCTGTAAAAACTTTATTTTATATCCGATCAGTATGAAATTCGGCAGAAAGAGATTTCTTATTATATGGATGAACACTATTAAATTTGGAAGAAATCGGTTCAGATTTAGATATAGCCCCCATATATATGTTACCCCCGATTTGACCTGTAAGCGCTGTAAAAACTGTATTTTATATTCGATCAGTGCGAAATTCGGCAGAAAGAGGTTGCTTATTACATGAAGGAATACTGCCAAATTTTGAGAAAATCGGTTCAGATTTAGATATAGCTCCCATATATATGTTACCCCCGATTTGACATGTAAGCGCTGTAGAGACTGTATTTTATATCCGATCAGTACGAAATTCGACAGAAGGAGGTCTTTTTACATGAATAAGTATTCAGGGAAGATCGGTTCAGATTTACATTAAAGCTCCATATATATGTTCCTCCTGATTTGGTATCAAACCGCTATAGAAGTTGTATTTTACTTCCGATCATTAAAATTTTCCAGAAAATGTTTCTCACTTTAGGAACGAATATTGCTTAATTTAGCGATTATCGTTTCAGAATTAGAATACGTTTCTACCCATTTACCAATTATTCCAAATTATTATGGCAATGACCCTTATAGCATTGTTAGGGAGGTGTAGGGTATTATATAGTCGGCCCCGCCCGACTTTCTGCCTTTCCTTACTGGTTTTAAGTTAAATAAGCAATGGCCGTCCGTCTGTCTGCTGGTACCCACGATTACTCTCGAAGTAACCGATCGTCTTTATATTTGGTAAGTAGTAATATTTTCTTTTGTCATATGCTAATTTATAAGATGGGGCATATTCACTTCACTTCTTCTAGTACCTCCCCCACAACGGCCCACAATTTTCTTCTTTAATAACATATACGAGTATACATAACATATAATAATGCTAGCGCACATAAACGCTTGCAATTCGGTACAGTGCATTGTCTTTGAAGTATCTACTCTTCAGCGCAAAATAGGCATATTCGTCCAGCCATTGCTGGTACCCACAATACTACAAATTTACAGATTCATTCAAACGCAACATATAAATATCTTCGTATTGTTTTCATAGACAAAGAATGAACACTTTTTTCAAAGTTCTGGCATCTTCTAGACGGAGTACTACGAGTATATTACACTACCCACAAAGTGAGGGTATACCTTAGTCGGTTTACCTGACTGAAATTTTCTTATTTATTGTTAAAATATTGTACTACAATAAGGCTAAGTTAGGTTATGTGAGTTTAAAAGAGGGGAGACGTTTCAACATACACTTAAGCCAGTAGATTAGCTTGAGTGTATGATGTGCGCTACTTATTTATGATATTTTTAAAATCTCACGAGTTATAGAAAACCGGCACTGGAGACGAATATGTGCGCTACTTATTTATGATATTTTTAAAATCTCACGAGTTATAGAAAACCGGTACTGGAGACAATTTTCTGGAAGACCATGCAGACTTATTACCTTTTGCCGATTGTCCAAATTCATAACGGTTTAGATTTTATAGTATGTATGTTTTGAAGTCTACATAACTTTTGAACGAAATATCAGATTTGAATGATATAAATATCATTTGAAAGAATTAAACATCCTCTCTAAGATTTATAAATTAAGTAATTTATTTTTTTCTATTAAGGACATCAAAAGGAAAATGTCCTTCTTCTGAAAAGCATATAATCAGCTATAAACTCTATGTTGTGTGGGAGGTACCAGTAGGGGCATGGCATTTTCGGTCATTTTTTTAAGCTTATAGAGACGGTATAATGATTACTATATATGAAATTTTACAGGATATCCAGGAGTAGTATTAAAGATATGAGAGCTTTAACATGTCATTAAATCTAAACCATTTGTAGGGGAGATACCACAAATAGTTTGTCGATATGGTTGTCCTTAAAATATAAACTGGGTTTGAATAAAATATTACAACGTCCGAAATTTTAAGTAATTCGGTCACTCCATTTCAGAGTTATCGCCCCATTCAATCGAATAGTCTGACGGACGGACACTAATGAATTCATATTTTTTTAACCTATGGAGGACCCACTGAATGTACACATAACATGTGTTAAAATCGGTGTGTAATTTTTAAAAATAAAACAAAAAAATTAAGATATGCTTTTCAGGATAAGGATTAAGGATATTTTCGTCCTTTTGATGTCAGACAAAATTAATTACTTCATTTATAATTCTACGCGTTATTGAAATCGAAAGGATATTAAAATTGTAATTTTTGGGTCGTTTTATTTTGGAATGACCCCACTTGCCACCATTCTTACATATTTTTTTTTGTATGTGAATTAAAATGACGATTCTCTAAATAGCTTAGTCTATCCTAAAAAAAATCAATTTAAATGAAATGAAATATGTTATTCAATACAGTATGTATAACATATCAATGGCAAATCATAAACATATTTTGCCAATTCCAAACGCGAATTCTAAATGTCACCAATATAGCAGGCAACGAATCAATTTCATACACGGGGCAAAACATCCTTTTTTGATATGTTTGAATCGAAAGAAAATATATTTGGTACACAAATTTTTAAATATTATATATTTCTGACAAATAAATTTTATTTGAAAATTAATAAAATATATTTGAAACGCATATATTAATATATTACAACAAAATATATTTGCAAACTAAATTTTTCAAATAAAATATGTGTTTAAATATAAAGAAAACAAGTAACAAAGTTCAGTCGGGTAAACCGACTAATGAATCCCCTCACCTTGAGTCTCCAAAACTATTAGTAAATTAATTTATTTTTTTGTTTTATTTAAATTATTATAAATTTAAACTGCATTTAATAGCTTTAAAGTATGAACTGGTATTAAAGTTAAAAAGCTGTTTGCTTTTGGTACAAAATGGTTCATTTGTGTGAGAGGTACCAAAAGAGGTGTCCCAATAACGGTCACTTTTGTCTGGACTCTAGGTACTATAAAAGCATTACACTGTACAAAATTTCAAGTATTTATATGCACTGGTATTAAAGATATAAGCTGTTAACTTTTGGTGTAAAATGGTTCATTTGTGTGGGAGTTACCAAAAGGGCGGTGCCAATTACGGCCACTTTTCTCTAGACTCTAGGTGCTATAAAAGCATTACACTGTACGAAATTTCAATTATTTGTATGAACTGGTATTAAAGTTAAAAGCTGTTAACTTTAGGTACCAAAAGGTCCATTTGTGTGGGAGGTACCAAAACGAGCGTGGCAATAATGCCCGTTTTTCACCGTATTGTAGGTACTATTAAACCATTACACTATAAAAAATTTCCAGTCTTTGTATGCACTGGTAATAAAGTTGTAAGCTATTAACTTTTGGTTCAAAATTGTCCATTTCTGTGGGAGGTATCAAATGGGGCGTGTCGACTTCGCTCATTATTCTCGAGGTAATAGTGACTAATAAACTAATACTATGTGTAGAATTACAGAGGATTCAAATAAGTAGTATAGAAGTTATTAAATAATCTATATTTTACTAAATGTTAACTCTTTGTGGGGGAGGTACTAGCAGGAGTGAACCAATGTGGCTCATCTTCTAACTTAGCCGGATATAGAAGAAAATATTACCACATACCAAATTTGAAATCAATCGGTTACTCCTTTCGAGAGTTATTGTGCCCAGCAGACAGGCAGACACACGGACGGACATTGATCATTCGACTTAAAATGACCCAAAATCCGCCGTACATACTTAGGGTCTTAGGTCACTCCTTCGATGTGTTACACTTTTGGTTCGTAGCAAATGATATATACATTCCTCTCTAAGGTGAGGGGATAATTATTGGTTAGGAATTTCTCCAAATATATTTTATTTAAAAAATATTTCCAAACCTTTTACCGACTTTTTCCAATTTTATTTTTAATTTTTCTTTGGTTTCGAATTTTACCTCTCAGTTATGATACCATATGCAGCACTAATTTCTGTTTTAAATCAATCATTTCAATTGTGTTAGTATTCCAAGCCATCATTAGTTGTCGATCCTCCAAGTAATTTATTTTGATCCAAGATTACGCGATTTCAATTATTATTTGTTATTTTTACGAACATTAAAAACTTCTAAAAAATAACTTTGAATTACAGAAAAATTTAACACAATTTAGGTATTTTCCAAATACATAAATGCAAATAAATGTTTGGTTCGGAAATAATAGTCCCAAATTATAACATATTGCGATATAAACAAAGATTTGTTTAGAACAGTATCTTCCCAAATATATAATTTTTGTATGTACCAAATATTATATGTTTAAATTGTACCCTAAACATATATATGTTTCAAGCCGTATATGTTTGGGACAATATACTACAGAAGCAATTTTTTTCAGAGTGTAGCCGCAAAAAATACCAACAATAAAAATTGAAGTTTTTGGAAATCATATCATTTGAATAAAATTCAGCTGTCACAAATAAATGTGCAGACATTCCCCGCCTAGTAATTGTATAGGAATCCACTGTCATTTAGCCAAAGTTATTCATGTTTATTTTGCATTACCAGAATATAAAATCTACTTATCAATAAAACGACGGGAATACTACTTATCAATTACCTGAATGAAATGTCACTCATATCAAATGTCAAAAATGAAGATTGATTGACAATACGAATTGAGGCATAAGCGTTTTTGAAACTTAGTCGAGCGCGGCGAAATATAATTAGGTTATACAGAAATTTGTAGAAAGTACTCGAATATCGTACATAAATACGACAGCAAAGTATTGTAGAGTAGTGGGCAAGACATTTTTTATTTTTTTAATTTAATTATGATTTTAGTGACATGCATGTAAAAAGTTTTCTCAGAATATCAAAATAGTAAAATAAACAAGCATTAATGGTAGAAAGTGTGGCCGGGCATAATTTATATACCCTCCACCATAGATTCTATAACCGGAAAAATCTTCGGAAGTGAAGCAAATCTTGGAACACTATGGGTCTTTTTTTTCTTTTAGCAATAATCGTATATTTCAAAGAAAATCAAACGCGTTTGCAAAATTGTTCATAAAATATGGAGTACCAAAGATACTTAAGTGCGACTATATGAGTACACGCTGAAAAAAAATCGCTCCTGTAGTATATTGTCCCAAACATATTCGGCTTGAAACATATAAATGTTTAGGGTACACTCTAAATATATAATATTTGGTACACACAAAAGTTATATATTTGGGAAGATGTTGTTTTAAACAAATCTTTGTTTACTCAAATTTTTTTTGTTTGGGACTATTATTTTTCGAAACAAATTAAAAATTTGCACTTAAGTATTCAGAAAGTACCTAAATTGCGTTATATTGCTCAGTAATTCAAAATATTTTTTTTGGAAATTTTTAATGTTCGTAAAAATAATAAATAATAACTGAAATTCTATAATTTTGGATCAAAATAAATTTTTTGGTGGATTGACAACTAATGATGGCTTGGAATACTTAAATTTAAAATGATTGATTTGAAACAAAAGTCAATGCTGCATAAGGTATCATAACTGGGATGTACAATTAGGAACCAAGAAAAAATTAAAAATGAAATTCGAAAAAGTAAATTCGAATATATTTGGAGAAATTCCTAAAGAATAATTTTATTTGTACATGAACATATACTTTATTTCAGAAATTTAGTTTGCAAATATATTTTGTTGTAATATATTAATATATTCATTCCAAATATATTTTATTGATTTTCAAATAGAATTTATTTGCTCAGAAATATATAATTTTTAAAAATTTGTGTTCCAAATATATTTTCTTTCGATTCAAACATATCAAAAAAGTCGATTTTGCCCCGTGTACTACATCAAAACGTAGACCGCCATGCTACAATTTAATGTGCATAATTTTAGTACAAAACAAGTAAGAAAGTTCAGTCGGGTAAACCGACTTATGAATCCCCTCACCTTGAGTCCCAAAAAATATTAGTAAATTTATGAACTTTTTTGTTTTAATCAAATTATTATCAATTTAACCCTTCAGCGCCATCCTTGGTACAGGTGTACTATTTTAGAATTTTTATTTGTGGAACTTCATGATATCCTCAAGTATGTATTTAAGAATGAAATTATAATATTTATTTTGGGTGGCTGTCAGTTATACATCGGTGGGCGGAGTAAACGCACATCTATGCCTCCATTTCCATCCTTGGTATTTTTTGCTTCTAAATTCATGTGTTTTTTACGTCAGTGTTATAAACGCAGTGAAATAATATTGTGGTTTTCCAATTTCTTTCAAATAGTGAGTTTTTTACATACGATTGCTTATTACGAGCTTACTTATCTTTTATCCTTATCGATTTCTGGGCTCTGATGGAGGTGCAACAAGAAGAAATACCATTAGATATTGAAGATGTGATCGCAATGATAAATTCTCAAAATATGTTTCTCTATACAATATTTCACTATGTCATCATACATCCTAGACTATAATATAAATATTAAATGCAAAAATTTAAATAAAATACACAGTGGTACAGCTGTACCAAGGATGCCATTAGAAGGGGTGTGGGGAAGGATGTCACAGAAGGTTTAAATTGCATTTAATAATTTTAAACCATGTATGGGTATTGATATTAAAGTTAAAAGCTGTTTACGTTTGCTACAAATTGGTCCATTTGTGTGGGAGGTATCAAAAGGGGCGTGTCAATAACGGACAGACGGACGGACGAACATTGATCATTCTACTTAAAATGACCCAAAACGGATATCCGCCGAACATACTTAGGGTCTTAGGTCACTCCTTCGATGTGTTACAATTTTGGCTCGTAGCAAATGATATATACCTTCCTCTCTAAGGTGAGGGGATAATTACAGTCGAGTAAACCGACTAAGGTCTACCATCACTTTGTGAGCAATGTGAATATCCACTGGTATATGCACTAATATTATGAGCTATTAAATTTTAGTACGTCATGACTCTTTCTGTGTGGGAGGTACTAAAACGGGTATTGCGATAACTGTCATTATTAACAGGACTCTAGGAATTTAGGAAAACTTTACACTGTGGAATAGTTTTGAGTTTTTATATGCATTGGTATTCACAATATAAGCTGTTGACTTTTTGTACAAAATCGTACGTTTGTGTGGGAGGCACCAAAAGTGGCGTTATAAAAACGCCCATTTTTCGTCAGCCTGCGTTTACGTATGTGTATATAGTTATAATTTTGCTCAAGTTTTATTATTTATTTATTTATACGAAGTACAATAAACGTACCGTGCTCTTTGACTAAAATACAAAATAAAATATTTTGAAAATATAACTTCAAACGGTCATAACCTTTATCTCAGTAAGTATATCTAATGACAATATTTTTCATAAAGTAGCAATTTTATGTCTATCCAGAAGAGATAATGAGAAAGGAATCAGTACATATCCGGCATTAATATATACTGATATAAAGCCTTTTGTAAGACTATTCAAAGTAGAAAACAAAGCCAATGGTAATTCGCGATAAAACATTTTGTAATGTTCTATACCGAAAATCTCAGAATTCAGCAATTTTCTATAATTGAAATTAAATTTATTACTTTGCCTAATCACAAGACTGAAGCAGTCCGTGTTAAAAACTATAAATTGTGCAAAAATATTGAGTATTTATATTCATTGGTATTCACGATGTTAGCTGTTAAATTTGTGTACAAAATTGTACGTTAATGTGGTAGGTACAAAAAGGACATGATAATAACTCCCATTTTTCGACAGACTGTAGGTACTATAAAGCATTTTTAGGTACAAGTATTAATGTTATAAACTGTTAACTTTTCGTACATAATGGTACCTTTGTGTGGGAGGTACCAAAATGGACATGGCAATAACGCCCATTTTCCACTGGATTGAAGGTAATATAAAACCATTACGCTGTGCAAAATTTCAAGTTTTTGTATAAGCTATTAACTTTTGGTGCAAAAAAGTCAATTTTTGTGGGAGCTACCAAAAAAGGGCGTGCTAATTCCGCCCATTTTTCACTGGACTTTAGGTACTATAAATGCATTACACTGTACAAAATGTCAAGTATTTGCCTGAAGTGGAAATAAAGCTATACGCTTCTGGTGTAAAATGGTCCATTTGTGTGGTAGGTACCAAAAGGGAGTGGCAACTTCGCCCATTTCTATCGAGGGGATAGTGACTAATAAACTAATAATATGTGTGCAATTTCAGAAGATTCAAATAAGTACTTATAGTATAAAAGTTATTAAATAATCAATATTTCACTAAATGTTAACCCTTTATGGGGAAGGTACTAGAAGGAGTGGGCCAATATGGTCCATCTTGGAACTTAGCCGGAGATAGAAAAAATACTACCGTATACCAAATTTTAAGTCGATCGGTAACTCCTTTCGAGAGTTATCGTGCGTACCAGCCAGCAGACAGACCGAAAGGCGGACGGACGGACATTTCTCATTCGACTTAAAATGACCCAAAACGAATATTCGCTGAACATACTTAGGATCTTAGGGCACTTCTTCAATGTGTTACACTTTTAGCCCGTAGCAAATGATATATATATTACTAAAGTGAGGGTATAATTAGAGGAAATGATGACGGCTAGCAATGCTGAGCAATTTCACGTAGAAACGGAAGTTTAATAACTGTCGATAAAACTATTACAACAAGTTTGAGTTATTGCCACGCCCTTTTTTGTACCTCCCAAACAAAATTGCCAAAATATAAAATATGAAAAATATTTTTTTTTAATTTCCCTATTTTTACAATATGGGTCATAATTTCTACAGTTATCCATAGATTTTCTTCAAATATGCATTGTTTTCTTTGTTAGGTTGCTAACTTTCAAACACTCTAATTGTTTCAACGACAGTTATTAAACTTCTGTTTCCTGGTGAAAGTGTTGTTATTAACATTTATAGTCTTCATAATTTTCTTTAATTTAACGTGTTATTGAGCACATGCATCAAAAAGTATGGTCAAAATACTAAAGCCAATTTCCAAGAAAAGTGCAATTTTAAAGAAAAATGTTTAAAAAAATTTAGCAATAACAGTTTTTTTTAATTTTCGTGTTTAGGAATTCATATTGCACAAGAAAATGTCATGCACAGTCCTTCCACAAAAATGTTGTTGCATAGTGTTATTATTTACGAAACAGTAGTTACTTGCAGTTAAGTATTCAGAAAATATGTCAACACCTTAATTTTAAGACAAGTTTTATGTTTTTTCAATAATTCAACGTTAATTTTTTCATAAATTTTAAATTCTTTTATAATTGAAATGGTATACTATTGCATAATGATACATTACTTGATGAGTTGACTGCAAATGGTAACTTAGAATAAATATAAATAAAAATTAGTCTTTTTAAACAAATATTATTGCTACTTATATCATTTTAAATTTTAAAGTATTACTCGAAATCAATGAAAAATTTAATTTAAAAAATCAAAATATATTTGGAGAAATTCTTAAATAATAATTTTATTTTCGTATAAAGACATATTTTATTTAAGAAAATTAATTTGCAAATATATTTTGTTGTAATATATTAATTTAGGCGTTCCAAATAAATTTTATTGATTTTCAAATACATTTTATTTGCTCAGAAATATAGAATACTTAAAAATGTGTGTTCCAAATATATTTTCTTTCTATTCATACAGAGAAAACCTTGCTAAATTAACATTTCCAAAATTTGCTGAAATTAAATTATTAAAATCTGGCGCTTTAGTAGTTTTATTTTGTGTACTAACGACTTATTTCATCTTTTTCTTTAATCGTAGTTATAACAACGCTTAATTGTCAGTTATACTCGTGTATTGTATTAATAATCTATCTCATCCATTTCCAGAATTACAATTGCGGCTGCCAAGATGACTGACTTTCGCTTCCCTTTACAAATGATGACATACAAGTGGTTATTGTTGTGATGCCAAACAAATAGTATATGGGCATTTCCGCGGGTCGCGAACTTACGTTCGTACGCTTTGGATGTACAAAAAATATAGAAAACAAAAATTTCCCCCGCATTTTTTTTGGTGATTTGATAGCATATTGGTAGCTCTATGTTAGGAGCAAAAGATGGGTTTCATCGAGTTTTAGTTTTCATAATGATAGCAATAAACATGTGGTCACGAACGTACGAGAAATAGAAGTCAACTTTGGCGGAATCTAGTAAAATGCAAAAATCTGCAAAAAGGAACGGAATATTCTAAAGCTATTAATTTATTTCATAAGAGGATTAATGTAGCTTTCTATTGAGAATTTACACAATAAATTATCTCTATTGGTTTTTTTCTAATTGGCTTAGGTGCCGGTCGCGAACGTACGATTTTTCCATCTGTTTTAACTGTTAAATTTATCGTTAATCGAACTTTGTTTGGTCTCCATGCATTTTTCTCTTTTTAATTGATTTTAATAGAGATATTTTGTAGAAAGTGTGCAAGCATAACGTATGTTTTTATATGTAAAATAATTAAATATAAATTTGTCTGTAAAAGTAGCTTAAAATGGAAAAAGTACAATTTTTCAGTTTTTAGGCAAATTTTCTCATGAAAACAACTGAGATATGCTATGAAACCATTATATTTAAAAAATTAAGACATTTTGAATTAATTTTTTTATAATTATTCACATTAAAATACGATGATTACCAACATTTTATTTTTCAGCCCTGGTTGACCATTCGGCGGAAATGCCCATATCTTAAGTTGCGGTGCCCAAACACAGTGATGGTTTTTCAGCTTCCGTTTCTCAATGCGAAATAATGTAAGGGATTTTCTTTACTTCCTTCTGCTCATTTGTGAGAGAGATAATTGCCTAGCAATGCATAAGGGTGCTTTCGACACCTTCATATTGGTTTTGTTTATTTGTAAGAGATTATTGATACTAATTGTCTGGGTTACATCCTAAGATGAAGGACATAAGCCGGCCATCAGCAAATTTGTTTTTAATGGGTCCGTACAAATAGACACAATGAAATTAGTATATACACGCTGAAAAAAAATCGTTTCTGTAGTATATTGTCCCAAACATATTCGGCTTGAAACATATATATGTTTAGGGTACACTCTAAACATATAATATTTGGTACACACAAAAGTTATGTATTTGGGAAGATATTGTTCTAAACAAATATTTGTTAACATCCCAATGTGACTGTTATTTCGAAACAAATATTTATTTGCATTTAAGTATTCATAAAATACATAAATTGTGTTAAATTTTTCAGTAATTCAAAGTTACATTTTTAGAAATTTTTAATGTTCGTAAAAATAATAAATAATAATAATTGAAATCGTATATTAAAGTACTTAGAGGATTAACAACTAATGATGGCTTGGAATACTTATAAATTTGAAAAGATTCATTTAAAACAGAAGTTAATGCTGCTATGGTATCATAACTGGGAGGTACAATTCGAAACCAAGGAAAAACTGAAATTCGAAAAAGTCAGCAAAAGTTTTGGAAAACTTTTTTTAATAAGATATATTTGGAAAATATCTTAAATAATAATTTTAATTGTATTTAAACACATATTTTATTTGAGAGATTTAGTTTGTAAATACAATTTGTTGTAATACATTATTATATGCGTTCCAAATATATTTTATTGATTTTCAAATAAAATGTATTTGCTAAGAAATATATAATATTTACAAATTTGTGTTAAAAATATATTTTCTTTCGGTTCAAACATATCAAAAAAGGCGATTTTGCCCCGTGTAGGAGTACATCTACTGCTATGCCAGTGAACTCGTTTACAAATCATGAAAGAGTTTCTTAAATTTAATTTCAATTAAATGGAATAAGAAAGATTTCGGCAGGTCCAGATTATATACAGACTGAGCCACCTAGTGGTTTCCTTGTGTATGATAATGATTTGACGTGACACAGTGAGAGCAAAAAATGCGGAAATAATTTTAATGTTTTTTAACCAGACAATCAATTGTAACAAAACTCGACACGCTTGTAGAAGTGTTATTGGAGAATATAATTATTAAATTGAATATATGGTATACATGGCCCCAAAGTGGACCACCTAATGTGTACAAATAATGTTTAAGTGCGTGCAGCTTTTGTTTTGGACGTCTTTTTTCGAATATTGTGTGTGCTTTCTATTAACATAGGACTCCAAATGGTTTTGAACACCTACGATTTTTCACATATAATTTCCCAAATATAAATTTGTCCGCCTCTGTCCTAGTATTTATATACCCTCCACTATAGGATGTAACACCACTAAATATTGATCTAAGACCCCGTAAAGTATATATATTTTTAATCGAGGTGGCTGAAATTTCGTATATATACAGGTATGTTGGGAATAAAAATGGGCAATATCGGTCCATTTTTTGATATAACCCCCATATATAGCATCTCTCCGATTTGACTTCTTATCGCCACAGAGACCACAAATTTCAACTGATCGGGTTGAAAATTAGTACACTGACAAAAATGTCATAAAATTAAAGAATGGCTCAAAAGACGTCATAAGTTTTCAGTATAAGTATATTTTGTACTTAAAATATAGATAATTTCAATAATATTAAGTAATTTACTTAATTTTAAGTAAATTTTCTTAATTTTAAGTACACAATGTAATATTTTGAAGATTAAGGACGTCTTTAGAGCAATTCTTTAATTTTATGACAAATTTTTTTTCAGTGTAGCTAAGGTTTGAAACGGGCTGAAATGCCCCTTATCGAAACCAACCTGTTTGATATACAAATTTATCGATAGTACGAATATCGGTACTGGAAAGATCTGTTAGGCTGCCTAGAAAAGCCGACCGCAGTATGTCCAGTCGTCGTTTGCTCAGAGCGGGCAGTTGCGTAGCAAGTGCTCAATGCTCTCCACTTCTTCCTCATCTCCACAGCTTCTGCTGAAGTCATTGGAGTCAATACTCAATCTTTTGGCGTGTTCGCCGATCAAGCAGTGTCCCGTCAGAACTGATACTAACGTGGACAATCTTTTCCTCTCTAGTGCGAGGAGATATTTTGATCTTCTCAGGTCATACCTTGGCCAGATTTGTCTAGCTACCCCGCAGGTGCCGATTTCTGTCCATCTTTCGTTGGACTGCCTGATTGCCTCTTGCCTAAGCCAAAGCTTGCACGTGGATAGTGGCGCACCAATATATGCAAATTCTTCGAGAATTTGTAATGTCGTCCCTTTCCTAGCAAGTTCAACGGCTTTGCTGTTCCCCGGGATATCCCTGTGCCCAGGCACCCATATGAGGTGTATACCACTTTGGTATCCATGCATCGATTCTGGATGTATGAAAGCCTGATACAGCCTACATAAATTATCTCCAGCCAGGGGATTTCTGCTGAAGTGATGCCGTCTGGTCCAGGTGACTGTTAATAGCCCAGCTTATTCTGCATGTCTCAGTCAACAAGCTAGCAACGCTCGCAGTCCATTGTCATTCTTGTTGGTCTTGCTGATCTTCGGGTTCAGTTGGTGAGTTCCCAGGGAAATGTGTGTCGAGCAGTACATTCAGCGACTGCTCGCTGTTTTTTGTCCAGTTATTTGCCTCATCCTGCAAGTAACCCACTGTACAGGGTGAAGCTGATAGTATTTTCCTCAGCCTTGCGGCGTCGGAGACGTTTTCCACTTCGCCACAGAATGTATACCAAGAGCGTCTTTGCGCCTTCCTAAGTCCTTCTTATAGATCTTGAGTTGCTCTTTATAGGCATCCCAAATATTAGCGACCACAGTAGATTAAACCTTGTTGAATAGCTTGTTGCAGGTCTTTTTCATAGCCGTTAGCTCAGAAGTCCATCATTGGGGCTTAGTTTTACCCTTGTACCTTGTTTTTGGACAGGCTTCTTTAAGGGAACTATTGAATGATGTGGTGATATGCTCGACCAGATTATCCAGAGTTAACTTGTATCCGAAACTATTCATATGCGATCCATGGTGGATTGTATATAAGATTCGCATGGCCGAACTTAATACATCTTTACTTGTTTTTTAATAGCAGAACATATTATTTCTTTCACATCAAATTTTCGGAATTTACACTCCCACTTTGTGTGGGAGGTACAAAAAAGGGGCGATAAAATACACCGCATTTGCCCTGTGCTTTTCGTAATGTAATATCATTACACAGCACAAAATTTAAAGTATTTGTAGTTCAACTACTTTGGGTACAGAATGGTCCCATTGTGAGGGAGGTACCAAGAGGATTGGTAAAATTTTGTCTATTTTGCTCAAGGTTTATTTTGATTTTTATTAGGAAACCGGTATTTCACTGAATTCTAATTCTTGGTGGTGGTGGTACTATAGGGAGTGGACAAATATGGCCCATCTTCGAACTTAGTCTATTTGCTCATACCAAAATTTAAGTCAATCGATTACCCCTTTCGAGAGGTATCGTTGACAACAGCCAGACAGACAATCGGACGGACTATACACAAATAACATAAAATATCATATAAACGGAATTTCCGGAAAAAAATATTACTTAGGGTATCAGGGCACTCCTCCGATGTGTTACACTTTTGGCCTTAGCAAATTATATATAATGCTCGTAATAAATGAATTTCATGGATAATGTTTTTCAAGAAAGGAAAACATTATCCATGATCCATCTACAGAGTACACTCTTTCTTACGCAAATTTCAAAACTAAGCCACATTTTCTTCAATCGCAAAGCTGAACTATTTAAACCTTTATAATTTTGTATGTGGTACATAAGGTGTTACTACTTCAACTGAAATGTATAAGTATAGTAGATATAGTAGAAAATGAAATAATCAAATTTTTAGGGATTTTCGAATTTTTTTTCGGTTTCTGATCACAATATATACATACTACAAGAACGTCTTTGAAATATATATAACTAGCTGGACCCGGTCCACTTCGTTGCCCCAGATTGAGATTTTCGATCCCGTCCATTGTTAAACCAATCACGAATCCTGCCGCCAAATAAATATACATAAAATAACAGCACTCTCGCTAACAAATTGTGCATGATATCTTAATTTCAAAATGTGGCTTACATGGGCGTGGCCATGCCCATTAGTCTGTTCCCGCCCATTTTGAACTAATCACGTAGACTGCCACCAGATACATATAAACAGAATTACAGTACTATCGCTACTAAATTGTGTGAGATTGCTCAAATTTGGGTTATACGGGCGGGGCGACGCCCTTTGGTCTGAACCCGCTCATTTTTAGACCAATCACGTAGGCTTTCAGCAGGCACACACAAAATTACAGCACTCTCGCAAACAGAATGTGGAAAATACCTCAATTTCAAAAGGTTGCTTATATGGGCGACGCCCCGCCCATTGATCCGATTCCTCACATTTGTGGACCAATCACGTAGACTGCCACCAGATACATATGCAAAATTACAGCACTGTCGCTAATAAATTGTACACGATATCTTAATTTTCAGATTTGACTTATATGGGCGGGGCCACGCCCATTAGACCGATCCCGCCTAATTACGCGGACTGCTACCAGATACATATTCGCAAAATTTCAGCACTCTCTTTAACAAATTGCGTATGATGTCTCAATTTCAATATTTGGCTTACATGGGCGGGTCACGTCCCTTGGTCCTATCGCTCCCACTTTTAGACCAATAACGTGGACTACCACCAGATACATATACACAGAATTACAACACTCTCTCTAACATATTGTAAAAAATATCTAAATTTCAAAATTTGCTTTATATCGGCGGTGCCACGCCCATTGGTTCGTTCACGCCCAATTTTGGACCAATCACGTAGACTATCACCAGATATATATATATATGCACAAAATTACAGCACTCTAGCTAAAAAATTGTGCTAGATATATAAGTTTAAAAATTTGGCTTAGATGGGCGGGGCCACGCCCATTTGTCCGATTCTGCCTATTTTTGGACCAATCACGTAGACTACCACCAGATACCTATAAACAAAATTCCAAATCTCCCGCTAACAAATTGTGCAAGATATCACATTTTTAAAATTTTGCTTATATGGGCGGTGCCACGCCCATTGGTCCGATCCCTCCCATTTTGGGACCAATCACGTAGACTGCCATCAGATACATATGTAAAACATTACAGCACTCTAGCTAACAGCACTCAAGATATATCAATTTAAAAATTTGGCTCACATAGGCGGTGCCACGCCCATTGGTCCGATCCCGCCCATTTTTGAACCAAGCATCCCGCCCATTTACACCAAGATACATATGCACAAAATTACAGCACTCTCGCTAACACATTGTGCAAGATATGTCAATTTCAAAATTCGGTTTATATGGGCGGGGCCCATTGGACCATTTTTGGACCAATCACGTAGACTACCACCAGGTACATATGCACAAAATTACAGCACTCTCGCTAAAAAATTGTGCAAGATATATCAATTTCAAAACTTTGCTTATATGGGCGGTGCCACGCCCATTAGCCCGATTCAGCCCATTTTTGGATCAATCACGTAGACTGCCACCAGACACATATACACAAAATTCCAGCACTCTCGCTAACAAATTGTGCAAGATATATCATTTTTGAAATTTGGCTAATATGAGCGGTGCCACGCCCATTGGTCTGATGCCGCCCATTTTTGGACCAATTACGTAAACTACCACCAGATGTATATGTAAAAAATTACAGCAATCTCGCTAACAAATTGTGCAAGATATCTCTATTTTAAAATGTGTCTTATGTGGGCGGGGCCACGCCCACTTGATATATCAAAAATTCAAGTACCCTATTTTCACCACGCCCCACACATGTGACACGAATGTTGAGGATTTTTTCATGGGCTTTCGAATGGTTGAATCGTTTTTCGCAAAAATTTGCAATCTGACCTCACAAACGCGAAAATAATCACAAAAAATTAATTTTCGCGGATTCGGAATAATTATTTTTTTTTAAATATTTTTGGATTAATAAGCTAATTTTCCCCCATATGTGTGCAGATTTTCAAGATGGCGTTTTTTGACACTCCTGAGGAAATAATTTTTAAAAATTTCTATATCTATACACTAATCTTTTGATTTTATTCGCTTCCTTCCAAATTTGCTCATTATTGCAAAAATAAATAAACAATGGATTTTTGCGGTGTTGGTCTTCATTAGATAATGAGTTTAAAATTTAATCACAATCACAAAAAAACGCCATTTTGAAAATCTGCACACATATGGGGGAAAATCAGCCAAATACCGGGAAAATCGGTTCAGATTTAAACATAGTCTCAATGTATATGTTACACCCGATTTGGCATGTAAGCGCTGTAGAAACCTTACTTTATACTGGTTTTATATAAAATATATTTCTAAAAATTTTCTAAACAATAACTTTGTTTGTGTGTAAATATATATTTTATTTATGAACGCAAATGTACTTTGTTCTAATATACATATAAATATATGCGTTCCAAACTAAATTTCTTGATTTTCACTCCTGAGGAAATAATTTTTAAATCAAGTCCACTAGACTGTAATTGGGATTAATTTTTAAACCCATTATCTAATGAAGACCAACACCGCAAAAATCCATTTTTTATTTATTTTTGCAATACCATTATTTTATTTTGCAATATTAAATATTAAAATGTTTAAACTCAATTTTTTTAGATAGAGAAATTTTTAAAAATTATTTCCTCAGGAGTGTCAAAAAACGCCATCTTGAAAATTTGCACACATATGGGGGAAAATCAGCTTATTAATCTAAAAATATTTCAAAAAAAATTAAATATATCCGAATCCGCGAAAATTAATTTTTTGTGATTATTTTCGCGTTTATGAGGTCAGATTGCAAATTGGTTGTTACCGGATGAGAGGTTTAAAGCTCTGCTTATGGCTAAATAAAAAATAATTTGGTTTATGGACCAAATAATAGCATGATTTTCTTACTTACTTCAAAATGATTAAATTCAACGTTCCAGAAAAAGAAGAAGGTCATGTCCAATTACCCTAAAACTTATTCACAATGTACTCTAATACCTAATGCAGCATTAGCATCAATTACAAAACCAAAATTCAACATTAAGCACGTCTTTAAAGAAAAGCTATGAAAAAAATAAAAATTGTCTACTTTTTGCAAAGATCGTCCTTGCGCGATCTTAAGGACATTTTTTAGATTTGTTTCGTTTTGGAACAGAACTGTTGGCATCATGACACAACTTTTGTGTGTTACTCAAAAGAGATTAATGGTAATTTTTTGCGTTTCAATCCGGCCTATTAAGCATTTTAGAAAATACTGGGACAAACCTGTCATAAAGATTTAATTATTTCTCGAGAAAGACAAAAAAGGCCATTGTGGAAATTGGCTATATTGTAGAGGACAATTTGGCCTAAAATACAAAAAATAAAATTTAAAAATAAAAGGGGATTTTTTTTTTAAATTAATTTTAATAAATTTTTTTTTAAAAAAATTAGAAAAAAATATTTTTAAATTAATTTTTCTATTTTTCAGTAAGAGTGCAAATAATTTTTCTATTTTTCAGTAAGAGTGCAAATAATTACTAACATTATGCAAAAAGTCCCATATTGATAGCTTTTGCCCAAAAAAGATATAATTTTTTTAATAAACCCAGTATTCCTCAAAATTAACAATTTCGAAAATTTTAAAATCTTCATAGTAGACCGGTTTTTTATTTTTTTTGCAAAATAATTTGCATGGTTTGTTGACAACACTTATTACAACCATTGTACCAAGTTTCATCAAAATCCGTGACTTGAGCCGAAAATACTTAGATCACTTAACATGGAAATGCTTAATTGTGCATTTTTAGATTGTTTTATGGGGCTCTTATATGAAAATTATAAAATTTTGTTAAAAATCGAGCTTGTTTGCAATTATTTGTAAGATATCAGCGAAACCGCTGATCGGATAGAAAATGGTGTTGTAAGAAGTTGAAGGCTACTTAATTTTGAATTCTTTAAAACTTTTCTGAACTAATTCGGATAAATGGTTCTCCAGTTATAGCAAAATATGTCAATATCACGGTTTATCGCTAGAATTCAAAGAAACAACCCTTAAAAATTCAAAATAAGGTAGCCCTCAACTTCTTACAATACAATTTTCTACCCGTTCAGCGGTTCCAACGATATCTTACAAAGTATTGCTAAAAAATCCTATTTTTTTGAATATTTTAATATTTTTGAAATAAAAAGCTCATGAAATCATCTAAAAACGCAAAATTGTTATAATTTTATAATTTGATCCTAAAGTATGATGGGTCGTAAAGAAAGTGAGGATATTCCGAAGAAAATCGATGCATAATTTATAATATTATAGCGAGGAAACCAGTCACTTCTCTTGAAATTCGAAAATTTGCTCTAATTTCTACAAAAACAAACTTTGACAAAAAAAAAACATTTTCCCTTTATAAGTAACAACAAAGACACCATAATTTGACACTTAGAAGTCAGACAAAAAATTGCTGTAATTTTTAGGTACTTGGCATTTGTGTTTGGTTTGAAATATTTTCTCGATTTTTGGTCCTTAGACGCGTAATGCACAAAAACTCTGCACACACAGAGAATGAAAATTGATCCCAAAAACATGTATTTTTTTCAAAAAATTCGAGCTCAATTTTACTACTTTGAAATCGCAGTCAATCTATACCATCCAGATGTCATCAACGAGATATATACCAGATAACGGGAGCTAACGGGGGCTATTATCCTATGCTTTGAAAATTATTATATCTGGAGGGCCGCTCTGGTCCTATAAAAATTCCGAAAATAAAATGTCGGCATCGTTTAAAATGGTATGCTGTAGACATTTTGAAATTTCGCGTGAGGGTGTATTTATCCCCCAAGTCTGCTCTTTAAATATTGTGTGTGACAGCACGCTACAAATAAAATAGTTTATTCACAATTTGAAGAAGATTACAAAATTCCTTGTTTGCCTCATACTGTTTTTTTCATGTTTTTAACGGTTTCATGTTTCTTAATTTTATCCAATCACAAGAATAGAAAATGAGAACTCCTCAATATCTGTACATGTAGTAAGATTTTACAAGGTAAACAAAAGGAAATTAGAGACTGTTTATCAAATTTATGAAGAAAACGAAAACCAAAATACGTTTTTAGGGATTTTCGAATTTATTTTGCCAATAATTTTCAAGGAATCTTTATATATCGGGACCGGATATGTATCGATTCTTTTTATATCACCTTTGCGAATTTACATACAAATGAAAGAAATTGCAATAAAATTTACTAACTGAGACTAACAGCTATTCTCGATAGAGTGACAAGCATGTTTTGCAATAGAAGCTGCATTTGTGATAGTAAATAAAATTTCCTATTCTGGGTTGCAAATTGAAGCTATTTTTGCTATAATTTTCAACGATAGTGTCAGGTCACCAATATCAAATGATAAGAAATATTTTGTATTAAAAGACTGTTTTCTGAACAAGAAATCTATTTAGAATTATATAGAGGGCGGTCCACAAAAAAGTTGCGTTTTAAAATGTTTACAAAAAGACGGATAAATGTTCTTTAATGATTTTGCCTTTGTTGAAATGCCTCAACATTCCTGTTATTGGTGGAACACCGCTCCAAGGCCGCTGCTGGCCTTGCAGTAGCCCATTCTATTGACCTAGTTTTTCAACACATTTTCGATTGTCTGGCCCTCTATGGCTGCGACGTCAATTTCGCGTTTAAAGTCAAGAATCATCTTTAGATGATTGGCGTAGCACTTTTCCTTAACGGCTCCCCACAAAAACTAGTCCGATAGAGAGAAATCGCAGCTGCGAGGCAGCCAGTTGACATCGCCATTTCGGCTAATTAAGCGGTTTTCGAACACAGTGCGCAACAGATCGATTGTAACATTGGCTGTGTGGCACGTAGCGCCGTCCTGTTGAAACGAAACATCATCCAAGTCATTATCTTCAACATTTGGAAACAAATAATCTCTAACGATCGCCTTTGATGGTAACGGCCAATGATGCCACCGGTCCACATGCCGCACCAAACAGTCACAGTGTGCCAAATCTAATATATTTCGATTGTACTCTAAACATGTATATATTTCAAGCAGAATATGTTTGGAACAACATACTACAGATGCGATTTTATCTCAGCGTGCATACAAAAGCTCAAACAACATGTTGTTTAAAAAAAATCGCATAACTCACGCAATTTATCTCCTTTTGTTGTAAACATACACTTAATTTAATTGAGAATAAACACACTTTCAGAATGATATGTAAAAAGAGCACCATTGCTAATAAAATATTTCAATGCTTCGCACAGTGGAATATTTTCACACAAGACGCGGCAAAAATTAGAAGGAATTGAGCTAGAGCTTTGAAATTTGGTACATATCACTCATTTCGCCTAATTAGCTAAAACCCAATTTTTTGTTTAAATCCGCCCATAACCACGGCTACTTCCCACATAACCTAAAATTAAAAATCTTAGAATTTTTCTCAATTTAGCTTTTATATTATTACAAATCGCTTGTGGAGATTGTATTTGAGTCCTCAATTATATAAAAATTACAAGTGCCACGCCCAACGCCCATATATCAATTTTAATTTTATACGATGTTGGCAATTTTTTTATAAAACGCTTTGTATCTTTTGTTCTATGGAAATCAGTACATAGAACAAAGTATATACCTAAAGCGCAATACATAAGCTCAACAGTTGCAAAAAAATCATGATGAAATAGTTTACAGTTTTTTGTTAATTAATCAATCATTCCAACTATCCAGAAAAAATAATCATTGATTTAGCAAAGTGTTCATTAATAATACGTCATTTTTAAATCATACTTTTAGGAATATGTTGAAAGGGCACACAAACAATGAGGCATGTACATATATATACATAGTAGATTGGCAAACAAATGTTCGCTTATATGAATATTTACCTCGTTCATGTCGGTTGCCGTTTAATTCGGTCTGTAATCGTTGATGTAAACTGAGATACTCTTTCGGCTCAAGACCAACTTGCGTTTATACATGCTTTATATGCTTTTTGTTATATTTGCAGTCAATTTATCATTTGCCCCTTAAGGTATGCTTTGGTAATGTTGTTCAATACATAGCAAGATGGACTAAAAATAACGAATTTTGTGTTGTTTTTTGCCGAGTAGGTTTTACCATTTCGTTAAATAAATCAACATAGGCAGGTATAGGCAGAATTTTCTTTTTGCAATGGTTAACTGAGAACCTAGTTTATCAATTTTTGTTAATGCCAAGACATCGGTCGGCCTCGCGAGTTTAATTTTATCCTGAAGAAAATGAAACACCCTGAATTTTGGCAACTTCCAGGTAAACCGCTGCATAAAAAGGGAAAATGACAACATAATACTAGTTTTTTTAATGCAAAAAAACACGTCAAAAGGTTCTGTATAGTATGACTTAAACGAAGTTCCAATGCGTCTCATAGTTTCGGAGATATGGGCTTACAAAATACCCTCTTATATGACAAACTTTGGAACCATTGTACCATTTATGAATTTCAAATGCTTGTACCGCGATAGTTCGCCAAAATATCGGCAAAACCTTTAAAGACTTAGTTAATTGGAATGTTCTTTACAGATTGGAATCAAAACAGTTGAGATTGGGCCTCATGAAAATTGGGAGTTTTTGCCGCTCATAATACACTGTGCGTCGCGATCAAAGTTGAAAAAAATGTATAGAAATTTCAAGTTTACTCGCCTGTAGCTCTGTGTATTATACATATTTAAAGTACCATGATATGCACATATTTTTAAAGGATATATCTCCTCTTTCAAACGCCGTTATGTAACCAAATCGGTTGGGAAATGAGAGTCGAAAACATCGAATTGTACAAGAATTTAAAAAATTGGGATTTCAACGCTAAAATGAGATTTTCAGGGTATACAACACTTAATTTGTTTACCGGCTGTACCACTACACTATGCCACATCAGAAGTTCCACAGATTTTTTCATATTTGTAGCAGTGTGTTTTATTCTTCTATGACAAATCCTAATTAGCACTTGTGTAAAATGTCCTTCATGTGGAAAGGATATTTTCTTGGCATATATACATGAAAGTAAACATTCTTTGCCATCGTATCCTTGAACTCTCTAACAATAGGTGTACCCTACATAAACCAGTGAAAACGATAGCATAAATACAACCATCGGCAGGAAGTAAGCATTTTTATGGTCTGGCGAATTCAACAGGAAATTAAATTCTTTCCAATGGCTATATAAAGAAACAATGATGGCCCTGTGCTTCACGCTGAAACGACGGGAATAAATACATAGATAATGGGTGATTCACCGTGAGGTTTGATTTATAACGTAAAATAAAGCATATAAATTTTAAAGTGAACTTAAATTTTGTATTATCGGTTAAAAGAAGAATTTAAGGCATCTACTGTTTGAAAATGATATCATGGCCATGACTACGTCTGAGGTGGTCCAATCGTTAAATTTTGGGCGTCTCGTTCGAGCATATCGACTTGTATCTCGCGAATAACATGAGTAATGTTGGCTTCCACAGCGAATAGTCCAAAGGTGTGATATCGCACGATCTAGGTGACCAATTTACGGGTAGTAAAACGTGAAATTAAGTTCTCACCAAAACGATTTCTCAACAAGGTCATTGTTGCATGCGCTGTATGGCTCTTAGCGCCGTCTTGTTGAAACCGGAGTTCACCGAGATCATGCGTTTGAATTTCAGGAAGCACATAGTCCGTTAACTTTTGTTTATGAACGTATCCACTTAAAAAATTAAATAAATATAATGAAACTGAGGACAATTATTTTCCATATTTCCGATATAAATTTCTTCACTGCTAACTCTCTGAATCAGGGGAGAGTAAAGCTCTTATATTTCGGTGATGCCAGATCAGTAGACCTGTATAAGGCTGCTCTGAGTCGAGCGGGTGAGGTGTGGCCGGGTGCCCAGTTGGATGTTGTAGAAAAAAAACAACATCCCTAGTCACCCTAGAGCCATCACCTGGGTTACAGAAGAGCCCTCCAACCCGGCTGACATCTTAGAAATAATAAAAGATTCCAATCCTGGTCTGCCGGCCCATAATTGGAGAATCACCAAGGTGGGTGAGGCGGATGGTAAAAAGCGGCAGGTCAATCTTATCCTAAACGCTGAATCCACCTCCCATATACAAAGTGCGAGTGCAACCCTACAATATGGCTTCGAGACTATAGTCTTGAAGATATACAAGCAGGATATAGCTCCCACTGCAGAAGGTGAGTCGTCCACCGTGGCACTTTCTGTAAGTGCGGAGGTACCCACGCCTATTATTTCTGGTGACTCCAACTCTAACAGAAGATCTGTAACGTCCTTCTCTGAGGACAAAAGCTCTACTTCGGACACAGAGAGGCTGAGAGGAGACTCAGGACTCTTTGACGCATCTGGCGGGGACATGCTTCTCGACGATACGGACGAAGAGTTCGATAACACCCTTGTCGGGGTGGATGTTAATCTGTAAATTACCAATGATGGTAAGAATTCTACAGATTAACCTCCATCACGCTAAAGCAGCCTCAGGGGCTCTATTGCTGCGCCTGTTCACAGGCGCAGTAGACATCGTCCTGATACAGGAGCCCTACGTAGTGGGAGGAAGGGTGTGCGGTATTAGGACACCCAACTTTAAACTGCTTGTGGCCAACTGTGAAGGCACTCCAAGAACCTGCATTTTGGCCAGGAAAGATCTAAGTATCTTCCTCCTGACTAATTTAAGTGGTAAAGACCAAACAGCTGCTAGCCTGGAGATCGGCAATCGCATATATTGGGTGGTCTCCAGCTACTTGCCTTATGAATCTGTAGTACCGACTGCTCTATTCAGGGAAGTAGTAGAAGAAGCAACGTCTGACGAGCTCGAGCTGATTATTGGCGCAGACACGAACGCTCATCATACTATCTGGGGTAGTACGGATATAAACAATAGGGGTGATTCGCTTCTTGACTTTATTCTAACTACCAACCTTAGTATTTGTAACATAGGTAATAAACCGACCTTCACAACTAAAGACAGACAAGAAGTACTCGACGTAACGTTTGCTACTGACCGGCTGTCAGACAAAATTATTGGGTGGAATGTACTGGACGACCACTCATTCTCAGATCACCATTATATTGAGTTCAAACTCGCGGAAAAAGCGCCTAAACCCGCCGTCCACAGAAATGTAAGGAAGACAAAGTGGCATCTGTATGAGAAGAATTTCAAGAAAGTCCTCAACTCTAAACTTCTGTACGAACCGAATGACAAGGCCGGTCTGGATAATCTGGTCGATCATATCACCATATCATTCAATAGATCCCTTGAAGAAGCCTGTCCAAAAACAAGGTACAAGGGTAAAACTAAACCCCAATGGTGGACTTCTGAGCTAACGGCTATGAAAAAGACCTGCAACAAGCTATTCAATAAGGCTAAATCTACTGGGATCGCTAATGATTGGGATGCCTATAAAGAGCAACTCAGGATCTATAAGAAGGAGCTTAGAAAGGCGCAAAGGCGCTCTTGGTATACCTTCTGTGGTGAAGTGGAAAAGGTCTCCGACGCCGCTAGGCTGAGGAAGATATTATCTGCTTCACCCTGTACAGTGGGATATTTACAGGATGAGGCAAATAACTGGACCAAAAACAGCGAGCAGTCGCTCAATGTACTGCTCGACACACATTTCCCGGGGAACTCTGTAACAGTACCCGAGGATCAGCAGGACCAACAAGAGTGCGTGTGGACTGCGAGCGTCGCTAGCTTCTTGACTGAGAGATCCAGAATAAGCTGGACTATTAACAGCTTTGAGCCCTTCAAGTCACCTGGACCAGATGGCATCACTCCAGCAGAAATGCAGAAAATGTTAAAGTACATTATCCCCTGGCTGGAGAAAATTTATGTAGGCTGTATCAGGCTTTCATACGTCCCGAATCGATGGAGGGATACCAAAGTGGTATTCATACCTAAAGCGGGAAAGATATCACACACTAGGCCAAAAGACTTCAGACCAATTAGCCTATCCTCCTTCCTATTGAAAGGTCTGGAAAGATTTTTAGATCATTTCATCAGGGAAAACCTGGATACAAATCTCCTGTCGGGGAACCAACATGCTTACAATAAGGGCAAGTCTACAGAATCAGCCCTGCACGAACTTGTGAGCACTATCGAATCGTCCCTGCATTTCAAGGAATTCACCATGGTGGCATTTCTTGACATAGAAGGGGCTTTTAACAACATTCACTCAGATGCGGTAATTGCGGCACTCTCACATCTAAAAGTTAACACTAGTTTGATTAGACTAATTCAATGTCTGCTCACCAGAAGACGCATAACAGCATGTCTAGGGTCCACAACTCTAACAAGGTATGTAAACAGAGGGACCCCGCAAGGAGGAGTATTGTCTCCACTAATTTGGAACCTAGCGGTGAATGAAATCCTGCTAGATCTAGAACGTTGTGGCTGCAAGGTCGTGGCATATGCGGACGACGTGGCAATCGCAGTGAGTGGCAAATTCGTAAACGTCCTCAGAAACATCCTACAGGTGGCTCTGAACAAGTTGGCTAGATGGGCCAGAAGCAGCGGTTTGGGCGTTAACGCCAACAAGACAGAATTGGTTCTCTTTACTAGGATGAATAATGTCCCACATATGGACCCTCCACCTCGGATAAATGGAACAGATCTAGTCTTTTCTGAAAGTGCAAAATTTTTAGGAATAATTCTAGATAGGAAAATGTTATTTAGACTTAACGTATTGGAACGTGTAAGGAAGGCCAACGTCGCCTTATATTCCTGCAAAAAGGCTGTAGGGTCGCGGTGGGGACTCTCTCCTAAAATCGTCCACTGGATATATATAGCAGTAGTTCGTCCAATACTGTTATACGGTATTGTGGTATGGTGGACGGCAACTGAAAAACTTACCATTACCAACCTACTAACAAAGGTTCAGAGAACTGCCTGCCTGAGCATAAGCGGAGCCTTAAGGACTACAGCGACCGAGTCTCTACAAGCCCTACTCCATATACTGCCGATTAATATTGTGGCGAGAGAAGTTGCAACCAAAGCGGCAATAAGATTAAACTGCCTATCAATGTGGAGGTACAAGAACTATGGTCACATGAGGATATCAAAGTGTAGTGCTATGGTAACCGACCGAGTGGACTATATACCAACTGTGTACACCTTCGAGAGAAATTACATCACTATGATTCCCGCCAGAGATGAATGGGTCGGCAGAATACCAGGTAATAGAAACCATCTCCACTTTTACACGGATGGTTCGAAGCTTGATGAAAAGGTTGGCTTCGGAGTACACTGTGAAGAACTTAGTCTGGATATAGCTCACAGACTACCAGATACCTGCAGTTTCTATCAAGCCGAAATAATGGCAATATGGGAAGTCGCCAAGTGGCTGAGTCGTAACATAGTAACCAACACTGGCGTTGTCATTTACTCGGACAGTCAGGCTGCCATCAATTCTCTGGAGGCAACATCCCTAAATTCACAAACAGCCCTCGACTGCCGCAGATCTCTTAACGAGATGGCTGAGCAGTTTAATATACACCTCATATGGGTGCCTGGGCATAGGGATATCCCGGGGAACTGCAAAGCCGATGAACTTGCTAGGAAAGGGACGACATTACAAATTCTCGAAGAATTTGCATATATTGGTGCGCCACTATCCACGTGCAAGCTTTGGCTTAGGCAAGAGGCAATCAGGCAGTCCAACGAGAGATGGACAGAAATCGGCACCTGCAGGGTAGCTAGACAAATCTGGACCTGAGAAGGTCAAAATATCTCCTCGCACTAGAGAGGAAACGACTGTCTACGTTAGTACAGGTTCTGACGGGACACTGCTTGATCGGCGAACACGCCAAAAGATTGGGTATTGACTCCAATGACTTCTGCCGAAGCTGTGGAGATGAGGAAGAAGTGGAGAGCATTGAGCACTTGCTTTGCGACTGTCCCGCTTTGAGTAAACGACGACTGGACATACTGGGGTCGGCCTTTATAGGCAGCCTAACAGATCTTTCCAGTACTGATATTCGTACTATCGATAAATTTATATATGAAACAGGTTGGTTTCGATGAGGGGCATTTCAGCCCGTGGTAACACTAGGGACCTAAACTGGTCTATGTGAGCTTGTAAAAAAATACGGCTGCCACCCTAACCTAAACTCTCTGAATAAAATGCATGCAAAATATAGTATCAGTTGAATTATTTGATAATCATTTTAGCGGTACAAAAATAAGGCCAAATAGTCAATGATTTAAGTAAAAAAAGTCGCAGCTCACAGTGAGAAGAATTAAAAAATGGAAATAATTCGACTGTTTCTTAACCAAACAGCTGATTGCGACAAAATTTGGCATATTTGTAGTAGATAAGTTTAAGTTTTAAAGTTTTGATTTTGGGCCCCCTATGGTATACAGGGGTGGCCCTCAAAGTTGGCCACCTCGGGTGGACAAAATGTTTTAGCGCGTGTATCATTCGCATAGTTACCCAGATATCTGCAATTCCAAATTGAATTTTTCTTTTTTGTTGTGTGTATGTATCGTTGGCCTTTTTATTATTTGCTTGTTTCTATCGTTCGGCTTAAGGCATGAGGTAAAAAAACTGGTGTTGCTGTTTTATTTTATTTATTTATTTTCCAATATTTCGATTGAATGCTGCAGATGATTGAAGAATTCAATAGAAATATTGGAATATTAAATATATAAAATACGACAACAAAATTTTTTAAACTCAAGCCTTCAGCCAAAAGATAAAACTAAAAATTTGTATTTTTTTCCCGACTCAATCCTCTTATTTTGTGAATAACGGAGCAGAGTATACACACATTTTCCTTCACAACAACGTTTCTGAAGTGGCAAAAAATGTTCTATATTGTGAAATTCATGAAAAATGTCCTGCCTAAAAAGAAAGGTTGTCCAATTTTGTTCAAATTTTGTTTATGAATGGTGCTATATACAAATAATATATCCGCCAAGATTTGGAAATTTTCGTTGAATATTGGTAGCATGGGCGGTGGTCCAAAATTTACTCCTCATGCCAAGGTGTTGTTGTTTGATTATTTCTTGTGCTGCAATCGCAAAATATAAGAATATTTTGTGACACAAATGTTGAGGATTTTTTCATGGGCTTTCGAATGGTTGAATCGCTTTTCGCGAAAATTTGCAATCTGACCTCATAAACGCGAAAATAATCAGATAAAATTAATTTTCGCGGATTCGGATATAATTAATTTTTTTTTAAATATTTTTGGATTAATAGGCTGATATGTGTGCAGATTTTCAAGATGGCGTTTTTTGACACTCCTGAGGAAATAATTTTTAAAAATTTCTATATCTTAAAACATTGGGTTTAAATATTTTAATGTTTATATTTTGTTGTTTCATCGTTATTAGATGTTCAGCTTTTGCATAAAAGTAACTTATGATACACTAATCTTTTGATTTTATTCGCTTCCTTCCAAATTTGCTCATTATTGCAAAAATAAATAAACAATGGATTTTTGCGGTGCTGGTCTTCATTAGATAATGAGTTTAAAATTTAATCACAATCATAGTCTAGTGGACTTGATTTAAAATATATTTCCTCACACGGAGGAAAATCGTCATTTTTGATATGTTTGAAACGAAAGAAAATATACTTGGAAACGATTTTTTTAAATATTATATATTTGTTAACAAATAAATTTTATTTGAAAATCACGAAATTTTGTTTGGAACGCATATATTAATATATTAGAACATAATTTATTTGCAAACTGAATTTCACAAATAAAATATGTGTTTACACACAAACAAAGTTATTGTTTAAGAAGATTTCCAAATATGTTTTATTTAAAAAGATTTTTAAAACATTACTGACTTATTCGAATTTTAGTTAGCTTTTCCTAGTTTTCGTGTTAAACTTTATAGCTAAAAATGTCCTTATTTATAAACATTCCTATTCATCACTTTTTGTCAATCCATCAATGTCGTTTATATTTACGAAAGATTGTTCGATTTAAGTTTTGATTAAATTTTACAATCATATAAAATTTATAAAAAAATTGCTCTTTGAATATCTGAAAAACAGAAAACTTGTCTTTAAGTTAAGGCATTTAATACATTACCAAAATAAATAATTACAAATGAATCCTTTTTTCGGAAATACTAGTTCCAAATAAAAAATATTTGAATGGGAGCATATTTTTGTTTAGAACAATATCCTCACAAACATATAATATTTGTGTGTGTAAAATATTATATATTTGGAGTGTACCCTAAACATATGTATATTTCAAGCCGAATATGTTTGGGACAATATACTACAGAAGCGATTTTTTTTCAGCGTGCAGGAGTGTCAAAAAACGCCATCTTGAAAATCTGCACACATATGGGGGAAAATCAGCCAAATTCGGGGAAACTCGGTTCAGATTTAAACATAGTCTCAATGTATATGTTACACCCGATTTGACATGTAACCGCTGTAGAAACCTTACTTTATATCTGATCAGTATGAAATTCGGCAGAGAGAGTTTTCTTATACACATACATACACATACACTGAACACTGCCAAATTCTCATCGCAATGCCCATTTTCGCATTGTTAGGGAGGTGTAGGGTATTATATAGTCGGCCCCGCCCGACTTTCTGTCTTTCCTTACTGGTTATACATATATAAAAAATATTTGGAAAAATTTTCTAAACACTAACTTTGTTTGTGTGTAAATATATATTTTATTTATGAACGCAAATGTACTTTGTTCTAATACAGGGTTGCCCATATTCGACGGACCCATGTTTGTTTAAAAAAAAATCAAAGAAAAAAATAAAAATTTGGCGGTTGGCAATCTTAATCATTTAATTTGTTCCAAGTAGATTTGTTTACATCAATTTTTGAATATGATATCTCTCAAATGGCCGCCTCTGGCGTTGATGGCGTATTGTGCCCTTTTTGCAGCATTTTCCATCGTTTTCGCCAACATTTCGGCCGGAATAGCGGCTATTTCTTCACGAATGTTGTCCTTGAGCTCTTCTACGGTCTTTGGCTTGTTAACGTAAACCTTTGACTTCAAATATCCCCACAAGAAGAAGTCAGGCGGCGTCAAATCGGGCGAACGCGGTGGCCAGTCCAAATCACCACTTTTCGACATCCAACGGCCCGGAAAAAAATTCTTCAGAAAATCGATTGTTATGCGACTTGTGTGCGGTGGAGCGCCGTCTTGTTGAAACCAGAACTGCCTCATACGCTTTCGACGAATAATTGGCATCACAAAATTGGTCATCATGTCGCGATAACGCTCCTGGTTGATGGTAACAGCATGGCCATTTTCGTTTTGGAAGAAAAACGGCCCAATGACCGTTTTCGCACTAACGCCGCACCAAACTGTGACTTTTTCGTCATGAAGAGGCAATTCTTGAATCTCCTGAGGATTTTCAGTGGCGTAAATACGGCAATTTTGCTTATTTACGGTCCCATTCAATGTGAAATGGGCTTCATCGGACATGATAATTTTGTTCCAAAATTGCTCGTCATCATCGGCCATTTCGATGACTCGTTAGGCCCATTCCAATCGACGAGGCTTGTCCGCAGGCAACAATCTTTGCGTCAATTGAATTTTGTACGGGAGCAAATCCAAATCAACGCGAATAATCCGTTGTAAAGTGGGACTTTGGTCGACTTTTATTTGGCCTCTTCGGATTAGAAAGAGCCTCACCAGTCGAAAATTTTTCGTATAAACGCTTAATGGTGTTCTTAGAAGGCGCACTTCTCACATTTTTTAATATTTTAAAAGCACGTTGAGTTTTCACAATTTACTTCTTCTGTTGAATGTAAATTTCAACTATTTCGTGTGTTGTTCCATGGTAAAAATCTGCTTGGACTGACGCTTCAAACGCGGTATGTCATTAAGCGATCTGACATCCCTGTCAAAAGTTATGGCGTTGCCAGATGGGTCCGTCGAATATGGGCAACCCTGTATATAAATATATGCGTGCCAAACAAAATTTCGTGATTTTCACTCCTGAGGAAATAATTTTTAAATCAAGTCCACTAGACTGTAATTGGGATTAATTTTTAAACTCATTATCTAATGAAGACCAACACCGCAAAAATCCATTTTTTATTTATTTTTGCAATACCACGTTAAATGAGCAAATTCGGAAGGAAGTGAGTAAAATCAAAAGATATTAGAACATCTAATAACTATCAAACAACAAAATATAAATATTAAAATGTTTAAAACCAATTTTTTTTATAGAGAAATTATGATAGAGAAATTTTTAAAAATTATTTCCTCAGGTGTGTCAAAAAACGCTATCTTGAAAATCTGTACACATATGGGTGAAAATCAGCTTATTAATCTTAAAATATTTAAAAAAAAATTAATTATATCCGAATCCGCGAAAATAAATTTTTTGTGACTATTTTCGCGTTTATGAGGTCAGATTGCAAATTTTTGCGAAAAACGATTCAACTATTCGAAAGCCCAGAAAAAATCCTCAACATTCGTGTCACAAAATATTCTTATATTTGGTGGTTGAAGCACAAGAAATAATCAAACAACAACACCTTGGCTTGAAGATTAAATTTTGGACCACCGCCCATGCTACAAATATTCAACGAAAATTTCCAAATCTTGGCGGATATATTATTTGAATTTCACCATATGTGAAAGAAACTAGATCCGATGTACCAAATAAGACAAAAGTTATGGCCATTTGGAATTCTATTTAAAAAAAAAAACTTGATCTTTTAGGGAAAAAGTACCCTGTGCTCGAAATGGACAGTTTGGAAATGTAACAGAAAGGAGACCCTTTGGATATAACTATTTCGACCATGCTAACTCCAGTGGTATTAGCCTTGTTTTTGGTTAGCTCTTGTTTTCGCGACATTCGAACACAAAATTTACTGGACAATCAGAGAGGTTAGTTGCTTTAGGTGTGATTTTGAAATGGAATACATGCTTCAGTCCAACGAACGAAATAAGAGGAACCTTTTAAGAATTATTTCTCTCAAAAAAGTCGTAAACGCTTCTCACTCCTTTACCCCTGGAAAATTGCATTCAAATCTTACCATATGTCAAACGTCAACATTTTTGATGGTGTCTTCAAAAAAATATTCCTCTCGACAAATTATTATGAGTATATTTATGAAAAGTCAACAGGTTTCATAGGTTTTGTCAGTTAGCTTTGTAATTTCCATAGACTCTAACAGAAAAATCTATATCGCTCACTTACTTACTCAAAATTGAAGATTTTTGTGGTTGTCCTACATAAATGCGAATATTGTAAATAACCATAAATTAATCTCAATGAAATTTAGTTTATTGTAAGTAAACAATCATATATCGGATTATACCACCTTTTTAAATATCCTATTTCATCTTATTTATCTTTTTATACGGACTTAAAGTTACACTACTCGACAATTTTAAAATTTGAGAAAAATAAAAGTAGCAAAATTCTTAAAGGTGGCGCTCACCACTTGACCGCTGAGGCTCCTGTAAGAACTAGAAAGATGAAATTTTACACAACCATACCACAGAGTGTTGTACATATAAACAACGGACTTTTCACGTAGTCATTTTTTGCTTCAACTATGTTTTGCGGATATTCGATTTGGATCATTTTAAGTTATTTGAGCAATGTCCGTCCGTCTGTCTGTCTGTTTGTCTGCTGGCTGGTGCGCACGATAGCTCTCGAAATCGAAACCGATTGACTTTAAATTTGGTATACGGTAATATTTTTTTCTTTCTCCGGCTATGTTCGAAGATGGGCCATATTGGTCCACTCCTTCTGGTACCTCCCACACACAGGGTTAATATTTAGTGAAATATTGATTCTTTAATAACTTTTATACTACTTATTACAATCTTCTGAAATTCCACACATTGTATTCTTTTATTAGACGCTATCACCTCGAGAAAAATGGGCGAAGTTGCCAGGCCCCTTTTGGTACCTCCCACACAAATGGACCACTTTGCATCAAAATTGAATTGCTTATACCTTTAATACAAGTGCATAAAATTACATGACATTTTGTACAGTATAATGTTTTCGTAGCGCCTATAGTCCGGTAAAAAATGGGCATTATTGTACAGCCTATTTTGATACCTCTCACACAAATGGACCGTTTTACACCAAACGTTAACGACTTATATCTTTAATACCAGTGCATACAAATACTTGAAATTTTGTACAGTATAATGCTGTTATAGTGCCTACAGTCCTGTGAAATCTGGGCGTTTCCACCAGGCCCCTTTTTGTACCTCCCACACAAAATGACCAAATCATACCAAAATTGAATAGCTCGTAACGTTGATATACCAATGCTCATAAACGATTATAGTTCGACACAGTGCAATGTATTTAATGAAGGTACTGTTTACCGAAAAATATGTGTATTTCTGAGACCCCTTCTGGTACCTCCCACACAAATTTACGAGATTTTTTCAATAGCCTCGCTTAGTTTTTGAAATTTTTGGAACTAATCTGACAATTTGAGAGTTCTATTTCTCGCTTACTTTTGTGGATTTTTTAAATTAAGTTATCCATTAGTAAATCCAGAAAAAATATATCACATTATATTCCGCAGTAAAAATACAATGAAGAATTTATGTCTTGGCGCCAGTTCTACAGCTACTTCAATAGAATGCAGAGAACAATGCTTAATGGAATCGTGGCTAACGAAGCTGGAAGTATTTCTGGGCAAGTTAGTTACAAATATAACCAGTAATGTTTTACTTGGTTGTTGTTAGGCACTTTGAATTTTGTCAATAAATTAGACATTTTTGATAATAGCGCGGTAAACATTTTTGAGGATTTGTAATTTTAAGCGATAAACCACCATCTATTGATAACTCAGTTTTGGATTTTTATATTTATATTCCATGTCAAACCGAACACTTTTTTACATCACCATCTCCGATTTCGATGAAACTTTGTAGGATAACTCAACTCTATAAAATATTTGATTTGTAGAAGACGAAAAAAAAACGAAATTTTTTTGCAAAAGATATGGCCAATGGAAATAGGTAAAATCAGGAAAAACGTGCCGAGGTAGGAACATTGAAAGTGGTGTAGTGAGAAATCGCATGGCCAGAATTCAAAGAATGAAGGCTTATTTTAAAGGTAATTGCAATTACTATTCATCTGCGGCTTTGGCTACTGACCGCTACTGACCAAATTTGAACATTTAGTTTTATTTTTCTCCTTCTTTTGTGTTTTTCACCATGAAAACACCAACCTAAAAATTCAGAAAAAATATAGGCATATTCCTTGATCGATTCTAAACAAACCCTGAAAATTTCAGCGTGGAGAAATAACGGGTTATATTTTTAAAAAAACATTTACGAAATGTAGTCGCCCGAAAAAAGTATTTTTTGAACGAGTGTTCAAAAAATAACATACACACACGTCGTTCAAATGTAGTGTTTTCGGTCGAACAGTTAGCTAAAGACGCAAATTAAAAGTTAGAAGTTTTATTAGTGTCTTGAAGAAACAAAAACGTAATGTAAAAACTCTAGTGTAAACAAAAATTATGGGATATATTTATTAATGGAGATAAAAAAATAACAGTATTTATTTGTAGCTAAAACAGGAAAAAAATAATAAATATTTCAATAGACATGTAACAAAATTGTTATACAAAATCTAGCTTTAGCAGTAAGGAAAGTAACTATAGTTCACAAATATTTGTAGTGATCGCATCAGTACCGAGTGATGTAATTTGAACAGTTATTTGTTTGTTTATACATATATCGGATTATACCACCTTTTTAAATATCCTATTTCATCTTATTTATGTTTTTATACGGACTTAAAGTTACACTACTCGACAATTTTAAAATTTAAAATTTGAGAAAAATAAAAGTAGCAAAATTCTTAAAGGTGGCGCTCACCACTTGACCGCTGAGGCTCCTGTAAGAACTAGAAAGATGAAATTTTACACAACCATACCACAGAGTGTTGTACATATAAACAACGGACTTTTCACGTAGTCATTTTTTGCTTCAACTATGTTTTGCGGATATTCGATTTGGATCATTTTAAGTTATTTGAGCAATGTCCGTCCGTCTGTCTGTCTGTTTGTCTGCTGGCTGGTGCGCACGATAGCTCTCGAAATCGAAACCGATTGACTTTAAATTTGGTATACGGTAATATTTTTTTCTTTCTCCGGCTATGTTCGAAGATGGGCCATATTGGTCCACTCCTTCTGGTACCTCCCACACACAGGGTTAATATTTAGTGAAATATTGATTCTTTAATAACTTTTATACTACTTATTACAATCTTCTGAAATTCCACACATTGTATTCTTTTATTAGACGCTATCACCTCGAGAAAAATGGGCGAAGTTGCCAGGCCCCTTTTGGTACCTCCCACACAAATGGACCACTTTGCATCAAAATTGAATTGCTTATACCTTTAATACAAGTGCATAAAATTACATGACATTTTGTACAGTATAATGTTTTCGTAGCGCCTATAGTCCGGTAAAAAATGGGCATTATTGTACAGCCGATTTTGATACCTCTCACACAAATGGACCGTTTTACACCAAACGTTAACGACTTATATCTTTAATACCAGTGCATACAAATACTTGAAATTTTGTACAGTATAATGCTGTTATAGTGCCTACAGTCCTGTGAAATCTGGGCGTTTCCACCAGGCCCCTTTTTGTACCTCCCACACAAAATGACCAAATCATACCAAAATTGAATAGCTCGTAACGTTGATATACCAATGCTCATAAACGATTATAGTTCGACACAGTGCAATGTATTTAATGAAGGTACTGTTTACCGAAAAATATGTGTATTTCTGAGACCCCTTCTGGTACCTCCCACACAAATTTACGAGATTTTTTCAATAGCCTCGCTTAGTTTTTGAAATTTTTGGAACTAATCTGACAATTTGAGAGTTCTATTTCTCGCTTACTTTTGTGGATTTTTTAAATTAAGTTATCCATTAGTAAATCCAGAAAAAATATATCACATTATATTCCGCAGTAAAAATACAATGAAGAATTTATGTCTTGGCGCCAGTTCTACAGCTACTTCAATAGAATGCAGAGAACAATGCTTAATGGAATCGTGGCTAACGAAGCTGGAAGTATTTCTGGGCAAGTTAGTTACAAATATAACCAGTAATGTTTTACTTGGTTGTTGTTAGGCACTTTGAATTTTGTCAATAAATTAGACATTTTTGATAATAGCGCGGTAAACATTTTTGAGGATTTGTAATTTTAAGCGATAAACCACCATCTATTGATAACTCAGTTTTGGATTTTTATATTTATATTCCATGTCAAACCGAACACTTTTTTACATCACCATCTCCGATTTCGATGAAACTTTGTAGGATAACTCAACTCTATAAAATATTTGATTTGTAGAAGACGAAAAAAAAACGAAATTTTTTTGCAAAAGATATGGCCAATGGAAATAGGTAAAATCAGGAAAAACGTGCCGAGGTAGGAACATTGAAAGTGGTGTAGTGAGAAATCGCATGGCCAGAATTCAAAGAATGAAGGCTTATTTTAAAGGTAATTGCAATTACTATTCATCTGCGGCTTTGGCTACTGACCGCTACTGACCAAATTTGAACATTTAGTTTTATTTTTCTCCTTCTTTTGTGTTTTTCACCATGAAAACACCAACCTAAAAATTCAGAAAAAATATAGGCATATTCCTTGATCGATTCTAAACAAACCCTGAAAATTTCAGCGTGGAGAAATAACGGGTTATATTTTTAAAAAAACATTTACGAAATGTAGTCGCCCGAAAAAAGTATTTTTTGAACGAGTGTTCAAAAAATAACATACACACACGTCGTTCAAATGTAGTGTTTTCGGTCGAACAGTTAGCTAAAGACGGAAATTAAAAGTTAGAAGTTTTATTAGTGTCTTGAAGAAACAAAAACGTAATGTAAAAACTCTAGTGTAAACAAAAATTATGGGATATATTTATTAATGGAGATAAAAAAATAACAGTATTTATTTGTAGCTAAAACAGGAAAAAAATAATAAATATTTCAATAGACATGTAACAAAATTGTTATACAAAATCTAGCTTTAGCAGTAAGGAAAGTAACTATAGTTCACAAATATTTGTAGTGATCGCATCAGTACCGAGTGATGTAATTTGAACAGTTATTTGTTTGTTTTCTGTTGGAACGAATTAATGATAACCTAATGTACCACGGATAGTCGTAGCCTTACTAAATCGTTCTTGAAGTTTAATATTTAGGTTGGTGTTTTCATGGTGAAAAACACAAAAGAAGGAGAAAAATAAAACTAAATGTTTAAATTTGGTCACTAGCGGTCAGTAGCCAAAGCCGCAGATGAATAGTAATTGCAATTACCTTTAAAATAAGCCTTCATTCTTTGAATTCTGGCCATGCGTTTTCTCACTACACCACTTTCAATGTTCCTACCTCGGCACGTTTTTCCTGATTTTACCTATTTTCAATTGGCCATATCTTTTGCAAAAAAATTTCGGTTTTTTTTTTCGTCTTCTACAAATCAAATATTTTATAGAGTTGAGTTATCCTACAAAGTTTCATCGAAATCGGAGATGGTGATGTAAAAAAGTGGTTCGGTTTGACATGGAATGATCGATATACACTATATTTCTATGAGTGTTGTGTTAAAAAGTGTTTTATCGACACTTCTGAATTGTGCTTTATTTATTTCTGCTTTTCTTTTGAAATAGATTATACACGATAAATAATCACAACTCCAGTATACAGTGTGTATTGTTTTATTTTTCAATCACAACTCAATTATACAATTATTTCACATCAATCGCAACTATTATAAAATGTCTACTCGTTTTTTCATGAAATGAGTGTTATATTTTACCAACATATTATTACTTTATGTATATTGCGAGAAATATATTTATTTAGTTGTACTTTACACATTTTTATCACACAAGAGAAATGTCACCACACAGTTGTCATTTAATCATTGATATGGAAATACAGATTTATGCAAATGAGTTTTATACTTATATTTACATATTTATAGTTTTTGTGACATTTGGTGGAATGAATTCGATAGAAATAGTTTTTTATTACACTGTGCAACAAATTTTGGGTCATCAAACCTTTCCAGAACGAAACCAATTGGACATTATAGTACACCACTAGTATATCAAAACCCCCAAAGGGTTTTACAAAGTTAGATCGATTTTTGTTTTATAGCTCCTTAAAGTTGACCTATGTTTAGTCAAATTTCCACGCAAAAGTGCAATAGAGAGCAGATGTCAAAACAAAAAAAAAAAAACACTATCGCCTCCGAAGTTACTCCCAAAATGCAAAAAATGGTGGGGCAACGAGCCCTGGGACCTAGGACCTTAAAAAATGGCTTAAAGCCCACAAGTGGTACTATTACCACAATGGTACAATTGAATAGAAAGGTCAACAATGTTCCGAAAAAGAAGAAAAATTCAGTCGTGGTGACCAGGTCTTAAAATTTGGAGGTCCAAAAAAGTCCCGTAGAGACAAAAAAAAAAACATCCCAATATTTTGTTGTGTGTGATCCAGTGGAGTGAATGAATGCATATAAATATTAAACAATTGGAATTGACTATTTTAGGCCTCAGAAATTTTAATTTATAAATTTTTATACTTTATGTGGTTTTGGACCTCCGGGGACTTTTATTGGGGAATCCATATATAAAGGCCCTATACGCCACTGGATTTTTATTTTCTTCTTCGAATCCTGAGGAATTTCTTTTCATTTAAGTACCATATCGTGTATCTGTAGGCCTTAGGTCCTTTTTTGAGGCCGAAGTCTCCGGGGCCCATTGCTCCACTGAGTTGTTAATGCATGTTTGAGTCATTTCGGATGTTGTGGTGTTTTTGTTTGTTTTACGAGTAGCATGTGTCCGCTAAAATGCACCTTTGCTCATATACTGAAATAGTCTGGAAATTTGACTAAGAATAGTACAACTTCAAAGGGCTATAAAAAATTCGAGCTAACTTCGAAAAACCCTTTGGGGGTTTTATTATGGTGTACTATAATGTCCAATTAATCTCGTTCGGGAAAGATTTTTCTTGATGCACAGTGTTATGCATAGACAAACGATATGAGTAATGTCATATTCTATGTAAATGAGAATATAAACCTGTCCAATATTTCCCTTTTGTCTGCATAAAATATTAGGAAGTGCGAAAAATGTCAGTAGAGGAATCCGAGTGCAGTGCACCCTTACTTTCAGTCAACAGTACCTGAGTGTATTGATAAATACGACCATTTTTCAGAGAACAGTAATCCGAAAGTATAATTATTCTATATGGCGGGAGTGAAACGGCAGACATTAATTGAAAAAGAATACGTTATTCTCAAACTTGAGATATGTCGCAAACGTTTTAAACACAAAATTGGAATCAGTGTATTAAGATTTACGGAAAAAATGCAATATCAAATAAGCTTCCAATTAGGCGGCTTTTCATTTTGTGACAATTTAATAAACTGGAAAGATAGTCCAAAAAGTAAAAACATGGGTTTTTGACAAAAAGTCAAAATAAGTTTTAATTATTATTTAAATTTTTTTAAACGATTGAAGATAAGGCTATCGAAGCACTTGCGCAACATTTTCTGAATACAATAGGTAATTATTTCTACGGAAAAAAGGACAGGACAGTCCTTTACCGTTTTCCTATCCAATAGGACTAAACTGGGTGCAAGATTCATCCCGATCAGAAGTCATAGCTTTTAAATATTAGCTCAGTTGATATGAAATTCCTCATATGTGTTACATCTTTGTTTTTCGTTCACCAATGCGTATGACAAAATTGACTATTGTTCATACGCACTGAAGGCTGCACAAATAATGGCGATTTCAACAACCGCCAACAGTTTCGTTGTCCTTTTTCCGAAAGCTGGACTTTTATACCACATTTTGGAATTTTGAAAAAGGAGCTAAGTTTAATTCGACTACATCACAAACTAAAAAGGCAAATATTTTTCAAAATTTCGCGTCGACGTGGTAACATTTTTTTCAGAATCGAAATCACTATAAGACTACAGTCGATTACTCTATAACCAAGTTCCATAGGAATCTTGAATTGCTTCGAAATAGAGCAAACTCGTTATAGGAAACTAACTTTTTAGTTAGTTTGAAGATTTTAAATAAAATAAGTTCATCGAGCGGGAGGAATATATAAAAAAAACATGGACCTTTGATAGTATTAAGAAGTCAAATCGGGGAAATGCATTATATGAGATCTATATATACAAATTGGATATTGTTAAATATAAAAAATCCAAATCTCAGTTAAATAAATGGTGGTTTATTGCTTAAAATTACAAATCCTCAAAAATGTTTACCGCGCTAATATCAAAGATGTCTGATTTATTGACAAAACTCAAAGTGCCTAACAACAACAAAGTAAAAAATTACTGGTAATTTTATTTTTACAACCAAATAAAAAAATGTTTATTTGTAACTGACTTGCCCAGAAATACTTCCAGCTTCGTTTGCCAAGATTCAATTAAGCATTGCTCTCTGCATTCTATTAAAGTAGATGTAGAATTGGCACCAAGACAATAATTCTTCATTGTATTTTTTCCTTCCGGAATATAATGTGATTTTTTTCTGGATTTACTAATGGATAACTTAATTTCAAAAATCCGCAAAAGGAAGCGAGTCTTAAAGTAGAACTCTCAAATTGTCAGCTTAGTACCAAAAACGAAGCGAGGCTATTGAAAAAATGTCGTTCCCTTAAATACTTAGTAGAATTTAGCGTTAATGAGGGTGATACCTTTGGTGGTGCAGAGACAAAAACTTACAAAAACAAGCTATGAATCATCTTAGTATGAATTAGTATAAGCAAAATGGTGTCTGTGTACTATTCTGAAAATTCTGTTTTCCTATTCACGAAATATTTCATTTTATCTAGTTTTGTGTTTTTCCTCTAAAAATGTCAATAGTTAGTTAGTATTGACTCTTTAAAAATATTCAAAAAAAATGTTGTCGTGGCTCGCGAAGCGAACCCAAGCAAAATGTATTGTATGTCTTGTTACATTCAACTTACTACTTACATATGTAAGTATTTCAGCTGATTTGAATACATACATTATTTCTATTGAATTCTGAAGATGATAGAGTGGTGTCTATCGAAACTGCAGTCAATTCAATTCAACCAATTTTTGTATTTGCTTCTATTACATTTTTGCAATATACAAAACGTAACTGAAACATATGGTCCTAACACGGATAAATTCTGACTGAATAACAATTTTTTATGGTAAAATATTTTTAATATTTTTTTTTTAATTAAAGTATTCATGGATTGTCCCTTTAGTATTTGGTCGATATTTTGAAGTATGAATCCGATAGAACCGAAACTTTTGATAAAACTATTAAAAAAAATTCATTTTTGTCAAAAAATCGACTTTTTCTGGCACGAAAAAAGCCGAAAAAATCGAATGCTTGTTTTCTCTTTTATCTGAAAGCCAGATTTCTATAAAAAAAAAACGTATTTGAAGGATATCGATGGATAAATGAAGAAATTATAGCACTTTTTGTAGAAGTAAGGAAAATTAAATAAATTGTGTTTCATATTTTTCCGTTTTCGAATAATGTTTTGGCTTTGTTTATTGCTTATTGACTTTCCAATGAGGCGTTGTGCCTCACTTTTATTTTATGAGTCTTTATAAAATTGTCAAGGGGGCTAGATTTTATGATCGTTCGTATCTAGCCATAAAACTGTATGTACAATATGAGAATTACATTGAATGAGATCAACAGAGGTATAAAGGCAATAAAAAATATTTGTGTTTTTTTATTTTTATGAGGTTTCCGTTCAGTTATCCGTTTTTAGGGAATTAATGGAATCCCAAAGATCTCTCTGTTGTATTCGCAGGTACATACAGGGTTAGAAGCAAAAGATATTTCAGATACAGGTACTGTAATCTACGTAACTATTTCTTTAATCAATGCATTTTGTATCATTATATCAAAAAATCGACGAACGTTATGTTAAACAAAAGAAGTAATTTATGTACAATATTTTGGTAAACAGCACCCTCTATAACAAATTGTGCAAGACATCTCAATTTTAAAATTTGGTTTTTATGGGCGGGTCACGCCCTTTTATCCAATCCCGACCATTTTTGGACCAATCACGTAGACTACATACCACCAGATACACATGCACAAAACTACGACACCCTCGCTAACAAATTGTACAAGATATTTCAATTTCAAAATTTGGCTCATATGGGCGGAGCCACGCCCACTGCAGACTATCACCAGCTATATATGCATACAATTACACCACTCTCGCTAACGAATTTTGCGAGATATCTCAATTTAAAAATTTGGCTTATATGGGCGGGGCCACGGCCGTTGGTCAGATCCCGCCCATTTTTAACCAATCACGAAGACTACCACCATATATGTACATGTATGCAAAACAATTACAAACTGCAAACTGTGCAAGATACCTCAATTTCAACATTTGGCTTATATGGGCGGGGCCACGCCCACTTGATATATAGAAAATTCAAGTACCCTATTTTCTTTTCTGTGAAAATTTCAAGATCAGTCCAGCCGTTTACACGTCTATACGGTACAAACCAACAAACAAACAAAAACACGCTCTCTTTATACCCTACACCACACTGTGGTACAGGGTATTATAACTTTGTGCATTTGTTTGTAACACCCAAAAGGAGAATAAATACCCCTTCGTTTATTATACCGATCGACTTAGAATCACTTTCTGAGTTGATTTATCTGTCCGTCTGTCTGTCTGTCCGTCTGTGCATGTATTTTGTAATCAAAGTACAGGTCGCAATAATAGTCCGATCTCGACGGAACTTTACACATACCTTTTTTTTGGCCCTGGGACGAACCCTATTGAATTTAGTTAAAATCGGTTCAGATTTAGATATAGCCCCCATATATATGTTAGCCCCGATTTGACATGTAAGCGCTGTAAAAACTTTATTTTATATCCGATCAGTATGAAATTCGGCAGAAAGAGGTTTATTATTATATGAATGAATACTGCTAAATTCGGAGAAAATCGGTTCAGATTTAGATATAGCCCCCATATATATGTTACCCCCTATATGACATGTAAGCGCTGTATTTTATATCCGATCAGTATGAAATTCGTCAGAAAGAGGTTTCCTATTATATGAAACAACACTTTTAAATTTGGAAGAAATCGGTTCAGATTTAGATATAGCCCCCATATATACGTTACCCCCGATTTGACATGTAAGCGCTGTAAAAATGTTATTCTATATCCGATCAGTGCGAAAGTCGGCAGAAAGAGGTTTCTTATTACATGAAGGAATACTGCCAAATTCGGAGAAAATCGGTTCAGATTTAGATATAGCTCCCATATATATGTTACCCTGATTTGACATGTAAGCGCTGTAGAGACTGTATTTTATATCCGATCAGTACGAAATTCGACAGAAGGAGGTCTTTTTACATGAATGGGTATTCAGGGAAGATCGGTTCAGATTTATGTTAAAGCTCCATATATATGTTCCTCCTGATTTGGTATCAAACCGCTATAGAAGTTGTATTTTACTTCCGATCATTAAAATTTTCTAGAAAGATGTTTCTCAATTTAGGAACGAATAGTGCTTAATTTAGCGATTATCGTTTCAGAATTAGATAATATGTTTCTACTCATTTACCAATTATTCCAAATTATTATGGCAATGACCCTTATCGCATATAGTCGGCACCGCCCGACTTTCTGCCTTTCCTTACTGATTTATATATAAGTATATCACACTATGGTTATGAGTTTGTACATTAGAGTGTAAAACCCACAGTGAGCAAATATACCCCTTAATTTATTATACCGATCGAACGGGAATCGCTTCCTTCTTCGATTTAACATTGTCCTACATATATGCCAGATAGGTATTTAGAGAAAGCCCCTACCTGATTTGGCATCTGGGAGCCAGGACTTTTTACATCCTACCATTATGTATAATGACATAGTGTATTTTTTTGATCAAGGAATAATACTAATCAGATGTGAAGAAAATAGGTTCAGATTCCAATATATATAGATACATCCATTCCAAAGTATACCAAGTCGAAACTAGTAATTTGTCAGGAGAGGCGATGGAAGTTTTATATATTTTTTTTTAATTTGTATGGAAATCCTTTATAATGTAAATCGAATGACCTATACTGTTTTTCGCATAAATTTAGCTTGGTTTGGCAAATAAACGCCAAAATTTTGATTGAGTATATTAAACAAACCTCGAACTTGGTGTACAGGTTGGCCAAAAATTACCAAAGGGGTTTGAATTCATTTAATGAAGGTGTCGACATGTTTTCATGTTGCTTCCGAGTTGTCACTTAACCGCTATAGATGACACATTGTACATTCGACCATTATACAATTTATGAAATAGTTTGGTGACTCAAGAACGAACTCTGCAACTTAAAGAAAGAAAGAAAATTTTTAAATATAAATACTTATGAACAAAAAAAATTATTTGATTTTTTAAAAAAGTTAACATTTGCAAATATATTACAACGAAATATGTATTCTGAACTAATTTTCTCAAAACAAATATATGTTTAGAGGAAAATAAATATACTGTTTAGGAATTTGTCCATTTATGTATTTATTTACAAAAGATTTTCAAACCTTTGCAAATAGTTTCGAATTTCAATTGTAGTTAAAGTTACAAATAACATATGTAAATTTGTTTTCAGTCGTTAATTTTTAATTTCTAATTATTCCAAGTTATCTTTTGTTGTCAATCCAACAGCAATTTATCGTTATGTAAGACTAAACGATTTTAATTATAAAATAAATTTACAAACATTTAAAATTTCTAAACAACATTTTTTGAATTACTGAAAAAATTATACTTTCAATACTTTCAATACGTTTAAAGTTTAACTTTCAAAAGAAATGTTGTAAACTGTATCATTTATTGCGGAAGCAGAATATAAGATGCTGATTCCAAAATTCTCAACTCCTGATTTTTGTCCTTTTTGTTGTTGTAATTTATACACATTTAAATTCCAAATACATCGATATATATCCGGCAACACACCATACAACTGATAGCTTCATGTTCAAGGGTTTTCCTCCGTTTAAGTAAAATATTCCGTCAGGTTTATTTGCATAAAAAAAACAATGGTAATCCGCAAGGACGTGGTATATAATAAAAATGCGAAGTCGTGTATATTTGTAATACACTCAGAAGAAAAAACGCTGCAAAATAGGTTATTTAGTATTTTTTCTAAAACAACGATTTATTTGAATCAAGTTTTACATTTTTTCAAAGTCGCATGTTCAGAAAATATTCAAATCGTATCGTATACATACGCGTATTTATGAAGAATACTTTTTCAAAAAAAAAAAAAAAATATTTTAAATGATTTAAATTTTGAAATTTAATACAGAAAAGAAAACTAAATGAGAGCATTTAACATGTTGTAATATTTTTTCGAGAGTATTTAATGGTAATTCCACAAATACATTTTGCTGGATATTACGTGAAGACGGAAGCAAATATTAAGTCAATAAATTTGATACGATTTAAACAGGAATTCACTTTTATCCGGTTGTTGAGGGAAGCAGAATGTTCCCGTTCCGGTGCAGGAAAAATCCGTTGTGGCCTTTTTAATGACTTTTATCGATTTGACAGCTTATTTCGTAAAGGTGGATGTACACTATAATTATCTGGTTGGCCGAGATGACCAATCAGACATATAAATCGTAAAATCCGAATCTTCTTCTTTGCAGCGGCAGATGTACGAGTATTCATAAAATACATGCATGGCTACAAGCAGCAATGCAATAATTAAGACTAAAGTCGATATGTGAAGTAAATTTGCAAAATTAAATTTATTAATTCCGTCCTGGGGCATTAAGATCTTTATAATCGTCCTCGGAGTAATTGACAACAATTTGATCATTGGAACATATAAGCACTTTACCAGATTCCCTATACATTTTCATGTGATTTTAATTAAAATCACGGCGCACATTGGTTCAAGAATCTATACCCGTCAGTCAAAATTCTTTGATTGGTTTTTGGTTTGGTATTATTTGGCATATCATTATGGGTTAATTCCAAAGGCACTAAACCCATTGTTAAACCTGGCCCCATTCGACTTCGATACAATTTGGACACGTAATCTCCTATTGTGTACGATTTGTATGATGTCAATGATTGTTGGTTTACAGCAGGGATATAACGAATGCGAATCATTCGCTTCATTTGGAAACGTAATCTCCTATTGTGTACTATTTATATGATGTCTACGATGATGTCTACGCAACAAAAAAAAATTTTTTTGTGTCCTAGACCTAAAAATTATTTTTTTGTATAGATTGTGGCATACTGTTACATAAAATCAAAACCAAAATTTTTTTATGGATACATTTTTTTTACATCATTTTTTATTAAAAATACTATTATCGTCGAAAGTACCCTTAGTATTTGCACTATAATTTTTGGAGTATTTTTTTAAATTTAAGCTATTAATGTGGGCTACCAATGTTGGAAATATCTCTTTCACTTATGTAGAAACAGTGGTTTAGTAACAATCATTAAACAAATTGGAAAAAGTAGATTTTTTTCAACAAAAAAAAAAATTCTGGGACAAAAAAAAACAAAAAAATCGAAAAAATATTTTATTTTATTTTTTAAAAGTTAGCGAAGAAAATAATGCCTATTTGAAAAAAATCTATGGATAAATATAGAAATTATAGAGCTTTTGGTAGAGGTAAGAGAATTTAAAAAAATTTTTTTTTTTAATTTCTGTTTAAATAGCGATTTTATTCATTACTTTTATTTATGTATATTATGTATATTTGAGTTTATTTACACGGACAAGTTTCATTACAAGTAATTGTGTGTTCTTTGTTGACCTTTGTAAATTTCGGAATCGGTTTCTCTAATGAGGAACCAAATATAATCTCCCAACATTCTTTCATCCCAGTGCCCGTGGTAACGCCGCTCGATGGACTTCAATTCTTGGCGAAAGCTTTCGCCATGTTCGTCACTTACGTCGCCAAGATTCTCGGAGAAAAAGTTTAAATGAGAATGCAAGAAATGAATTTTGAGGGACATATTTACACCTGTTGGAATACAGGGTCTCCCATATTCGACGGACCCATCTGGCAACGCCATAACTTTTGACAGAGATGTCAGATCGCTTAATGACATACCGCGTTTAAAGCGTCAGTCCAAGCAGATTTTTACCATGGAACAATACACGCCACGCGAAATAGTTGAAATTTACATTCAACAGAAGAAGTCAATTGTGAAAACTCAACGTGCTTTTAAAATATTAAAAAATGTGAGAAGTGCGCCTTCTAAGAACACCATTAAGCGTTTATACGAAAAATTTTCGACTGGTGAGGCTCTTTCTAATCCGAAGAGGCCAAATAAAAGTCGACCAAGGCGATCGGCCGAGAATAACGCTGCCGTACGAGCCAGTGTTGAGAGGTCCCCAAGAACATCTCAAAAACGCCGTTCTCAGCAGTTGGGCATGGCTCGGTCCACTTTACAACGGATTATTCGCGTTGATTTGCATTTGTTCCCGTACAAAATTCAATTGACGCAAAGATTGTTGCCTGCGGACAAGCCTCGTCGATTGGAATGGGCCCAAAAAAACATGGGTCCGTCGAATATGGGCAACCCTGTACATAAAGTGAAAAATAAGTTGGAAGAATACATAAATATAAAAAATATATTTCTAACCAATTTTTTCATAATTTTTTAACAAATCATTAATCATTGTTTCATATTGCGGGCTTTTATTGGATCCAAGGAAATTTGAAACTACAAGCTTAAACGACCTTCATGCTGCAATTTCATCCGTCGTCAAATATGATTCGAAATTCACATCTTTCATCAGTTTCCTTATTTTAGGCCCATCAAAAACTCCTTCTTCGATTTATTGAAAAGAACGACTTTTAAATAAAATTTTTAAATATTAGAGTGAATTACCATCTTTCCTTAAGGCTTTTACAAAATTTGTAAAGACCCCCAGCATAATATGCCTAGTGATCTTCGCGAGCACGGCTATCCCAGAGGCATAACATACTTTTAAATCGCAACAAATTTTCCAGTCATGTTCTTATTTTATGTATTTTATCAATTTAGCCATTGTTTCGTATGATTCCTTAGTGTTGACAGCATGAGCAATGGGAATCGACGGTTTCTGATATTAACTTAGACAAAAATAGCATTCCATATCGTGAATGAATCATTGGCATTCCAAATTGCTCGTGAAGTCTAAAATAAAAACGTCCACAAAACATTGTAATACATTAATTTTAAAGTACTTACCGCATTCTTCCACTAGTCCATCGAGTAAGATTTACATGGCACGAATTACACAAAATACTAGGTGTCCACGGTTCGTTCATATTTCAACTCGTATACCAAAATATTACACATATATTTCTTCTATTATTTTACTAAACGCACGTCGATTTTTTTAATTACATATTTTCCGCAGATGTAGCAGAAATTGTCGGGATCATTTACACATTGAAAAGTTCTTTGCATTTTACTCATACTTCGAAATATAACTTTGTAATATTTTTCAGGAAATCGACTTTATTAATAAGAATTTTCATTCATAAATTCCGGGTTTAAGGTACATAAGTTGCAGTACCTGTAGTTGACATATAGTTTGCTTCGAACGTAGAAACCCAATATTTTCAAGACTGCCGCGTACTACTTTGTATTGCGTACATATAATTTTACTATCTGTATGTATATACAACTGGGATGTCCATGCCCCTAAAAGCCGTAACTGAATGGAAACCTGATAAATAAAAAAAATGTTGTTGAATGACCCTCTATCTGTGCAGATCTCATCCAATATAGCTCTCACATTGCATATCATGTTTTATGGAGGGTTACGAACGGCCATGAAACCTCGTCCTCTCTATAATTTTATAATGTCTGACATCAATCCTCATAAAATAAAATGCAAGTGCAACGTCTCTTATATGTCTTATATGCGGATAATAATCCGCTTCATTTTGAACATTCGCTTTCGCATTCGCAAAAACCAAATTTAGAGTATTCGGTTTCGCAAAAATATATATTTCAGTATTGGCTTCCTCATGTAAAAACCAGTAAGGAAAGGCAGAAAGTCGGGCGGAACCGGCTATGTATATAATACCATACTCCTTCCTAACTATGCGAAAATGGGCATTGCGATAAGAGTTTGATAGTGTTCATACATGTAGTGAGAAAACTCTCTCTGCCGAATTTCGTACTTATCTATGTATAAAACAAATGAATCGTGATTTGTTCGACTGCTTAAAACATGAAAACTACTGGACCATGCTGGATACTTCCTTCTGCGGAATTGTTCGTAATTGCCATGCGAAGGTTTAGGAAAAATAAAAGTCGCAAAATTCTCAACAGGAGACGCTGACCACCTGACCGCCGAGGCTACTGTAAGATCTAGAAAGCTGAAATTTTGCACAAGCATAGACCAGAGTATTGTATACGATAAACAACAGAATTTCCACGTAGTAATTGTTTGCCCTGTGGTCAGTTCTAGCGCTATCACAAAATTGAATATTGTGTCTGGCCTTTCAGAAGCAACTTATAAGATCAAACGCTAAAACTTTGTAAATACGAAGTGCTATACACGACAAATAAAAAAGCGAAAAATAATTTTGAAGTCGCTGACTGTGGTCAGTTTAGTAGTACCATCATTTTTTCATAATTTTACTGATTTTAATAGTTATTTAAGAGCTAACAATCTAAAAATGTAAATGTACTTGCATAACTCAAAAGGGATGCGCAAATAACTATTCGATGTCCAGCCTGAGGTCAAACTGCAGTGACCAAAGCAATTGTTGCACTTTCAGTACTGAAAAAATCTTTTAAAAACTATGAGCCTATAAACTGATGTGCATACATATATACAGATATCTAACGTATGTTTTTTACGCCAAGTGATTTTGAGTTGCATATGGATAGACTCGAGTGTTGTATATCGGATTTTGGCCAGCGATCAGTTCTCACGCTATCAAAAAAAGAGAGTGTTATTTTTATCCTTATACTAGCTGAGCCCGGTGCGCTTCGCTGCCCATGTCAAAATTCGCGCTGTAGAAACTGTATTTTATATCCGATCAGTACGAAATTCGGCAGAAAGAGGTTTGTTATTACATGAAGGAATACTGCCAAATTCGGAGAAAATCGGTTCAGATTTAGATATAGTCCCCATATATATGTTACCCCCGATTTGAAATTCAAGCGCTGTAGAAACTGTATTTTATATCCGATCAGTAAGAAATTCGGCAGAAAGAGGTTTCTTATTACATGAAGGAATGCCGCAAAATTCGGAGAAAATCAGTTCAGATTTAGATATAGCCCCCATATATATATGTTACCCCCAATTTGACATGTAAGCGCTGTAGAGACTGTGTTTTATATCCGATCAGTACGAAATTCGACAGAAACAGGTTTCTATTTTACATGAATGAGTATTCTAGGAAAATCGATTCAGATTTATATATAACCTCCATATATATGTTCCTCCAGATTTGGTTACAAAGCGCTATAGAAGTTGTACTTTACTTCCGATCATTACAAAGTTCTCCAGAAAGATTTTTCTCAATTTAGGAACGAATATTGCTTAATTTTGCGATTATCGGTTCAAAATACATTTACCAATTATTCCAAATTATTATCGCAATGACCCTTATCGCATTGTTAGGGAGGTGTAGGGTCTTATATAGTATATACACAAAATTCCAGGTCTCTCGCTAACAAATTGTGCAAGATATCACATTTTTTAAATTTGGCTTATATGGGCGGTGCCACGCCCATTGGTTCGATCCCGCCCGTTTTTGGATCAATCACGTAGACTGCCACCGTTTACATATACACAAAATTCCAGCACTCTCGCTAACAAATTGTGCAAAATATCTCAATTTCAAAATTTGGCTTATATGGGCGGGGCCACGCCCATTGGTCCGGTCCCGCCCATTTTTTCACCAATTACGTAGAATGCCACCAGATACATATACGCAACATTGCAGCACTCCCGCTAGCAAATTGTGCAAGATATCAAAATTTTGTCTATGTGGGCGGGGCCACGCCCATTGGTCCGATCCCGCCCATTTTTGGACCAATCACGTAGACTGCCACCGTTTACATATACACAAAATTCCAGCACTCTCGCTAACAAATTGTGCAAAATATCTCAATTTCAAAATTTGGCTTATATGGGCGGGGCCACGCCCATTGGTCCGGTCCCGCCCATTTTTTCACCAATTACGTAGAATGCCACCAGATACATATACGCAACATTGCAGCACTCCCGCTAGCAAATTGTGCAAGATATCAAAATTTTGTCTATGTGGGCGGGGCCACGCCCATTGGTCCGATCCCGCCCATTTTTGGACCAATCACGTAGACTGCCACCGTTTACATATACACAAAATTCCAGCACTCTCGCTAACAAATTGTGCAAAATATCTCAATTTCAAAATTTGGCTTATATGGGCGGGGCCACGCCCATTGGTCCGATTCCGCCCATTTTTGGAAAATTCACATAATCTGCCATTAAATGCATACAAACAAAATTTCAGCACTATACCTATAATAGGAGCAGAAATATCGGATTTTTAACCTGCGATTTGTATGGGAGGTACCACGCCCCTTTGTCCAATTAATTTTTTTTTTCTATATAAACCATCTCGTGAAAATTTAGAATCGAATAAAAAAAAATCATCCAAATCGCTCCAGCCGTTCTGACGTGATGCCATCACACAGATGGACCGTTTCATTTATATATATATAGATATGTAGTACAACGACAATTTACCCACTCGATACTATGAAGGAAAATTTAGGATTGGTCAAACGGTTGTGTCGCGGCCAACATAACCTCATCATTCGAGAACGGATCGTTCGATTTTCACGATTTTGGGTTGATGGATTTGTATTGGACAGTGACACAATAGAGGAAATTTTCGGATTGGTCAAAAGGGCGCGACAGCGGCAATACAACCTCATAGCTAGAGAACGGATCTTGCAAATTTTACGATATTGAACTTGATGTAATTGTATTTGTCCAAGGAAGGACTCTATGGAAAAAATATGGGATTGGTCAAATGGACATAGCTCGAATATGGATCGTTAGAATTTTCACGATTTTGGGCTTGGTGTATTCGAATTGCTTTAAGGAAGATCTCTATGTAGGAAAATTTAGTATTCGTGGCGCGGCCGACACATCCTCATAGCTCTATAATGGATCGTTCGATTTTCGCGATTTTGGTATTGATGGATTCGTATTGGCCCCAGAGAGGGGCACCATGGAACAAAATTAAGAATTGTTGAAAGCGGCGCAACACGGCCATCAAAACCTCTTAGCTCACGAAGAGATCATTCGATTTTCGCGATCCACGACCATCCTACCACATAACTCGAGAATGAATCTTTAGATTTTATGATGGGTTCGTATTGGTACAATCAAGGAAACTATTTAGGAAACTTTAGGATTGGACCAATGTACGTGTCACAGCGAACGGATATTTCGCTTTTCACGATTTTGAGTTTGACGAATTCGTAATGGCCCAAGCACAAACCCAATCTAGGAAAATTTGAGATGCATGGTATTGCCAACACCATGGCCAACATTTCACGAGTTTGGTGCCTTCCACGCAAAAGTATAATATTTCGAGTTATATTGAATTAGCAAGAGCGTAACCCATGTGAATCCAATACTGAAAACGAAATTAGAAAAACCATTGCACCAGTCGTCTTGCAGTTTTTATACCCTACACCACACTGTGGTACAGGGTATTATAAGTTTGTTTCACGGCAGATGTTTGTAACACCTGAAAATAACACAACTAGACCCACCTTAACGTATACCAATCGACTCAGAATCATTATCTGAGTCGATTTAAGCATGTCTGTCCGCCCGTCCGTCCGTCTGTCCATGTAAAGTTGTTCGTCGACTACAGGTCGCAATTTCACTCCGATCGTTCTGCAGTTTAGAGTATTTCGCAGCTGTTAAGATCCCTATTGAATTTGGTTGAAATCGGTTCAGATTTAGATATAGCTCCCATATATATCTTTCGTTCGATTTAGCCCTTTAGTCCTACAGAAGCTGTATTTTACATCCAATCGTTTTGAAATTTAGAATGGTAGAGTTTCTTGATCCATGAACCAACATTGCCGAATTTGAAGAAAATCGGTTAAGATTTAGCTATAGCTCCCATATATATGTTTCGTCCGATTTGTCCCTTTAGTCCTATAGAAGTTGTATTTTACATCCAATCGTTTTGAAATTTAGAATGGTAGAGTTTCTTGATCCATGAACCAACATTGCCGAATTTGGAGAAAATCGGTTAAGATTTAGCTATAGCTCCCATATATATGTTTCGTCCGATTTTGCTCTTTAGTCCTGTAGAAGCTGTATTTTACATCCAATCGTTTTGAAATTTAGAATAAACAATTTATACATGAATTACAAAATTTATATTTCAGAGTTATTCAATATTACGAGAGTGGTGTAAGGTATTATATAGTCGGCCCCGCCCGACTTTAGCCTTTCCTCACTGGTTAGTTTATACTTTTGATAGCATTATAAAAAACTGATCAGTACGACCTGAGAGTACCCGTAGATGTACATCGACATTGCTATAAATTTCAGTTATTCCCATTGTGTTTAATACAATACGACGAATTTTAATTGACCGAATTACAGGATTTGGGTGACGTAGGGGATGTTGGGAACCAAGCAACGGCCTGATCGGTTTTAACCTGGCAAAACCCAGAGCTTATCTTGGCTTACACATCATCTCAAGTGGATACTGACCTCCGAGCTTTTATAGCTCAGGTGTAACCTGAGTAGCTGACTCCGACAACCGTTGGATCAGTGAGCAAAAATGTACCGCAAACTGTTCATCCAAAGAACATTAAAAAATGGTTGGAGCATTGTGACTCATCTACGGAAAATTATCAATACAATGAAAACGAAAAGTAGAAGAAAAATACGGACCCCTCCTAAAGTTGACGACCCACGCAAACGTTTTAAGGACCATGATTTAAGAATATGTACCTGGAATGTCCGAACCCTAAACTGGGAAGGTGCATCAATACAACTGGCGGATGTCCTCGAGATATATAAAGCTGATATAACAGCCATCCAGGAAATAAGATGGACAGGTCAAGGAGTATTCAAAACTAATAACTGCGACATATATTACAGCGGTCACTACTCCAAGCACGAATTTGGATGTGGTTTTGCAGTGAATAAGAGGCTAAGAAATCTTGTCTCCAGGCTCACTCCAGTAGACGAACGTCTGGCTACAATCCGCATCAAGGCGAAATATTTTTACATCAGCCTAATATGTGCCCATGCTCCGACAGAGGAAAAATGCGAAGATACCAAAGATGGTTTATATGAGCGCCTGGAACAAGCCTATGACCGCTGCTCTAGCCATGACATTAAAATTGTTCTGGGGGATTTAAATGCCAAAGTAGGAAGGGAAAGCATCTATGGACCTACTGTCGGAAAATTCAGCCTACATGAAAACACCTACGAAAACGGACTGACGCTAATCGCGCGTAATATGGTTGTAAGCAGTACCAAATTCCAAAACTTAACCATCCACAAGGTACGCACTAGGCTAAGCGCATCAAGAACTGCGCGTAACAATGCACAGAGAAAGCTTGACGTCAAGAAGCTGCATACGCAACAGACAGCAGATGCATTTTCCGATCAATTGTCTCAATTACTCCGAGCAGACACACCTACACTACTCTCAAGCGTTTTATGTGAACGCCTTAAGCCGCATGTGGATAACATTATAGGAGCATACCAATGTGGCTTTAGGCCTGGTAAATCGACCACCGATCAGATTTTCACATTGCGTCAATTTCTGGAGAAGTCTCGAGAAAAACAAATCGACACGTACCATATCTTCGTCGACTATAAAGCCGCATTTGACAGTCCTATAAGATCAAAGCTGTTCCAAACCATGACTGACTTTCGTATCCCCGCAAAACTAGTACGTCTTTGCAGAATGACGTTAACTGACACAAAATCTTCAGTTAAAATAGGGAAGGACCTCACCGAACCTTTTGATACGAAGCGAGGCCTCAGACAAGGTGACAAGCTATCTTGTAATTTGTTCAACATCCTGCTACAGAAAATTATTGAAAACGCAGCAGCTGTTACCGAGTTGAATTTAGGGAGCACACTAATAACATCACAAAGCATGCTTCTCGCTTATGCTGATGATATAGACATCATTGGCAGAAATTTGAGAGCAGTAACTGTGCCCTTTGCAAGTATAGAAAAGGAGTCGGCTAAACTGGGACTGATAGTTAATGAGGACAAAACCAAATTACTGGTTACAACAACTAGAGAAATGTCGCGACAACATCCTAGCGGCAGAGTGGAGGCTGGCAGTTGCAACATCGAGGTAGTTGATGAATTCATATACCTCGGTTCCGCCATTAATAAACATAATGATACAAGCCTCGAAATAAAAAGAAGGATTATGTTAGCTAATAGGTGCTACTATGGGCTAAACAACAAAGCCCTCTCTAAACGGACAAAAATTACCCTGTACAACACGCTTATACTACCCGTGCTTCTCTACGGTGCGGAGACATGGGTACTAGCGCAAGCAGATGAAGCTGTTTTAGGTGTTTTTGAGAGGAAAATCCTTCGAAAAATATTCGGCCCCGTTTGCGTAAATGGCGAATATCGCCGCCGAAACAATAGTGAGCTGTATGAGCTTTATGCTGACACGGGCGTGGTAGTGCGCATTAAGGTCCAAAGATTGCGGTGGTTAGGCCATGTTATGCGAATGGATGGAAATGCTCCAGCGTCACGAATTTACGGCGGAAATTTCCAAGGACCGCGCAAAAGGGTTCGTCCAAGGCTCCGGTGGTGTGACCAAGTCGAAGAAGATTTAAGAGGACTTGGAGTAGTTAACTGCAGAGTACGCGCACAAGACCGAGACGCGCGGAATTCTACAATAAACGCGGCTAAAGACCTACTAAGGTTGTAGATAGCCATCTAAGTAAGTAAGTAGTAATTACAGGAAGCAGCATCATCATGTTCGTATTATTAGTTTCATTACATTAACGATTTTGGGAGAAACAAAGTTCTCCGGGCCAGCTATTGGTCAGCATTAAATTGAATATGTACTATTATTGAAAAAAAACAAGTAAGAAAGTTTCAGTCGGGTAAACCGACTAAGGTATACCCTCACTTTGTGAGTAATGTAATATATAACAATACGCCAATAAATCTGTCAATTTGTGTGGGAGGTACCAGAAGGGGTTTTCCAAATACACATATTTTTCGGTAAACAGTACATTCTTAAATACATTGCATTGTGCTGAACTATAAGCGTTTATGTGCACTGGTATATTAAAGTTACGAGCTATGTAATTTTGGTATGATTTGGTCATTTTGTGTGGGAGGTACAAAAAGGGGCGGGGTGATAACGCCCACTTTTTACAGGACAATATGCACTATAACAGCATTACACTGTACAAAATTTCAAGTATTTGTATGCACTGGTATTAAAGTTACAAGCCGTTTACTTTTGGTACGAAACGGTCCATTTGTGTGGGAGGTACCAAAAGGGGCTGTACAATAATGCCCATTTTTTACCGGACTATAGGCGCTACAAAAACATTATACTGTAGAAAATTTCAAGCATTTTTATGCACTTGTATTAAAGTTATAAGCAGTTAAATTTTGATGCAAAATGGTCCATTTGTGTGGGAGGTACCAAAACGGACATGCCAACTTCACCCATTTTTCTCGAGTTAATAGCGACTAATATACTAATATTATGTGCAGAATTTCAAAAGATTCGAATAAGTAGTATAGAAGTTATTAAAGAATCAATATTTCACTAAATTTTAACCCTTTGTGTGGGAGGTACCAGAAGGAGTAGACCAATATCGCCCATCTTCGAACTCATCCGGAGATAGATCAAAATATTACCACATACCAAATTTGAAGTCAATCGGTTACTCCTTTCGAGAGTTATCGTGCGCACCAGCCAGCAGACACACAGACAGACAGACAGACAGGCAGACAGACAGACAGACAGACAGACAGACAGACAGACAGACGGACGGACATTGCTCATTCGACTTAAAATGACCCAAAACGGATTTCCTCCGAACATACTTAGGGTCTTAGATCACTCCTTCGATGTGTTACACTTTTTTCCGTAGCAAATGATATATACCCTCGTCACACTAAAGTGAGGGTATAAATATATATTCTTTAACATAATACTTTATTCTATTCTATTTTCACCAAATATTGAATGGTACGAAGACTGTCGAATCAACTAAAAATAATAAAGTAATAACATATGTCATCCAGAGCGAGTAAGTGTCAAGCACCAACGAGTGAGGTTTTTCGCGAATTTTCAGACCGATTTTCCCGATTTTTTTTTGTCACAATTAAAAAATTAATATTAATCCATAAAAGCAAATAAAGTTCAACCAATGTTCGCGGAAAACATTTTTTTGGCGTGTGACAGTTCATTCCTAATAGTTCGTATTAGATGTTTGTAATTAAATGTTTGTGGATTCAACTTTCATATAAATATCAACAGCTAATTTTTGACGAAAAAAATCCAAGTGAAATCTTACATGCTCAAAATTAATGAAACCAACAAACATATTTTTTGTCAAAACGAAGTTTGCAGGGTCACCTTGTCGGATATAAAATATGGTTTCTACAGCGCTTGCGTTTTAAATCGGGTGTAACATATATATTGAGACTATGTTTAATTCTGAACCGATTTGCCCCGAATTTGACAGTGTTCATACATGTTATAAGAACACTGAATTTCGTACTAATCGGATACAAAATATGGTATCTACAGCACTCACATGTCAAGTCGGGTGAAACATATATATGGGGGCTACATCTAAATCTGAACGGATTTTCTCCGAATTTTGTCGGGTGGAACATACATCTAAATCTGAACGGATTTTCTCAGAATTTTGCACTGGACTTTGATCAAAAGAAAACATGGACAGACGGGCATTGCTAAATCGACTCAAAACGTGATTCTATGTCGATCGGTATAATAAACTATTGTTCTTCTCTTTTTGTGCGTTACACACAAATGCACAAAGTCATAATACCCTGTACCACATTGTGGCGTAGGGTATAAATAGACTGTACAAATGTTTAGAAAAAATATGTTGTACTACTTCGCCAGGAATTATCCCCAGGAAACAGTTACTTATTTAGCGGAGCCAGACTTTTTTATGATATGATATGATACGATTATTTATGATACTCGTATGTGTTACACAATCCAGATTGAACGAAAGTAGTTTGTTGATCTTATAATTAACTCTGAGATTTTCAACGTACACTGAAAATCATTGAAAGTTTCTTAACTTTTAAGATTTTTTCTTTGATTTGGCTCCAAAGACAAATAATAGCCATTAATCATCTTTTTATCAGGACATCAAACGTCTTTGAAAGAATTACGCCTTATACTTCGATGAAAGATTTCACATTTTTAAATTTATTACGGCTTGTGCTTACATTAAATACATAAAATGACTTTAGATTAAGTACATTCTGTAGTTAAACAAAGCACATACTGTACAATTAAAAGTCATTAATCATTTTAAAACGTCTTTGAAAGATTTACGCCTTTTACATCGATGGAATACTTCACATTTTTAAATCTATTACGCCTTGTGCTTACATTAAATACATAAAATGACATTAGATTAGTTAATGGGTGATCCAAGTAGAGATACTTTTTTCAATAGCCTTTTTTGAAAGATCACATGTGAGTCGTGTCATGTTATTTTTGTTAAGTATTGTTTGGCATTTCATCGTGGAAAGACTTACGCCTGAGCAACGTTTACGCGTGTCATTCGCCAGTTACCAGTCGAACGAGTTATCGAAAATTGGGCTCAACGGATGGACCATTTGTGACGTAGCCGCGGCCAACATTTGATAGACATAATCCTCAAAATATAAATGCCAAAGAATGTTCTTTCAAACGATAATAAACATTCCCCATTAAATTTGAATTTTCTGTGTTTTTTTCTTTAAAAAAGTAGGGAACCTCGAAATGGATCACGCTATACATTCATTAACAATGTGAATGCTGTACTTTCCTCAAGTGTAAAATATGTTCCGTAATTTTTTTTAATTATTTATTTAAAAGTCATGTTAATTTTATATTATTTGCTTCTTTATTAAATTAATATTAAAACATTTGATTTCGATAAACATTTTATTTAGTAGCATATATACCTGACGACACCCGTAGCCATTGTGTTAAGTCTAGTTTTCTTCATATTTGAGGAAATATTTATTCTAATGGATAAATAAATTATGTTGTGCTACATTTTCCTAAAACGAGTCGTTCTCTATAAGCTGCGGTGGCTTATACTTATACATTACTTGACGTGGTTATTTTTGATTCAATAATTTTCATATACTCGTACTATTCAATAAATGATTCAATAACTATTCAATAATTAATATTATATTATATATATTATATCATTGTATTATATATATATATATTACATTATTATATTATATATATTATATTATTATATTATATATGTTCTTATGCTGGAGAATATCCTAGTTACAAATCAATAAAGATTTAAAGACCGAAAAAACAAGCGAAAAAGCGTTAAAAGCGTTAAAAAAAATTAAGATATGAAATCCAGTTACATCCCTGTTCGAATATTTTTGCTGGAGAAGATTTTTATTACTCCAATTTGCATTAACACATTCCATCGGGACCTGTAACAAAGATATGTATTTAAAAATATATATATGTATATATCAAATTTAAATTAAAAATTTAACACGTAAACCGAATATTTTTTATATTTTATAAAGTTATAAAATTTATGAAAATTTCAATATTTGAAAACGATTAGCAGTTACTTCAAATGAACAACAGAATTTAGATAACTACCTTAGTGTAATAGAATTTACCAAAAGGAATATTAGTAAAATGTACATATGTAAATTTGCCTACCCTCCACCATATGATGGTGGTATACTAACTTTGTCATTCCGTTTCTAACAACTTGAAATATTGATCGTCGTGAAATTTTAATATGATTTAGCCATGTCTATCTGTGTGTCTGTTGGCCTGTCTGCCGTCTGTCTCTCTGTCTGTCGGTCTTTTGAAATCACGCTACAATCCGTAATACTAGCGTTGAAGTGACAGCAGGTGATTTCAACAGCAGCGCCCCTACCTCAACTTTAAACAACGATGCAGCTGAAAAACAGTGCTGCTAATGCCGTCAACTCAACCGCTTTTGGTACACTGCCAAACCGCCAGGCTCACAGCCAAAATAAATTATTAAATTAAATAAAAAATAAATATACAATTTGACAATTATACAATATAACAATTTTTTAACTCCCGCCACTATGGCGCGGAGTTAAACAAATAGTGTTCAAATTTGGTAGAAACACTTCTTTTAGTTGCAGGTCGTTTGGGATTGCAAATGGGCCAAATCGGTCAATGTTTTGATATAGCTCCCCTATAGAGGTCGCTCCAAAATACGGGTTTTGAGCCATACATAACACAGTTTTAAAGCAATTTAGCTGAAACTTTGCAGTTTATATTATTTTTGAACAAGAATTCATCACAGCAAAACTTTTACAAATCGGTACATTTTTTGTTATAGTCACACTATAGAGGTCGCTCCAAAATACACGTATTTAAGCCATAGATACCACATTTTCTAAGCATTTTAACTGAATCTTTGCAGTTTGTAAATATTTAATTTAGACAATAATTCATCACAGTAAACATTTAAATCAGTTCATATTTTGTTATAGTCCACCTATAGATGTCGCTTCCAAAAAGGATTATTTAAGCCATAAACACCACATTTTCTAAGAAATTTAGTTGAAACTTTGCAGTTTTTATTTTATTTTGGCAAGAATTTATCTCAAAATAATTTATAAAAATCAGTTTTTATTTTCGTGTACAGGTAGCTCTCAGGTGAAAGAGAAATTTTGAACTGCAGCGTTAGTTTTTTAATAATTTGCTCCATATCCAAAGATTTTTCCAGTAATAGAATTAAATGCAATCCATGGTGGAGGGTGTATAAGATTCGGCATGGCCGAACTTAACGCTTTTACTTGTTTAACATAACATATCGTTAGCAGAACATGCAAATATGCTAAGTCCAGTTTCAAAAAGTTTTCCGAAGGAACAAATTTTTTTAACTATTCGTATTTTATATAATTTTCTTTCTACAAATAGGCGAATGATTTTATTTTTCCCGTTAAATATCAATAATTTATAATTGTTATAATTGTCCGTTTTTATACAGATTTCACATGTTTTGCATTTTTGTGTGAACTTAGAATATTTGCTAATCACTGCACAAAGGGTGAAAACAGCATGTTTGTTTGGTGTTTTCTTTTTTAGATGATTTTTTTTAGTCTTTTATCATTCTACAAATTTGGGGCCATTATAGAAAAGATTCAAGTTTCATAAAATTGGATGTAGCTTATTTGCATGTTTAGCTAATGATATTCTATTTTAATGTTCAAATTAAGTGTTTATTTATTCATTATGGAAATAATCGCAATTTACTTCGACAGCGGAAAAATAATGTTTGATTTTTCATTGTTTCTCTAATTATCCGTCTTCGGCTTTATTTCGTTCTTTCTCGAATACATACACATATTTACGGTCATTGTTTTTGTGAAGGTAATAAATTCGAAGACGCACATTAACTCCTTGCAGAAAATCGGTTAAGATTTAGCTATAGCACCCATATATATGTTTCGTCCGATTTGGCCCTTTAGTCCTATAAAAGCTGTATTTTACATCCAATCGTTTTGAAATTTAGAATGGTAGAGTTTCTTGATCCATGTACCAACACTACCGAATTTAAAGAAAATCAGTTAAGATTTAGCTATAGCTCCCATATATATTTTTCGTCCGATTTGGCCCTTTAGTTCTATAGAAGCTATATTTTACATCCAATCGTTTTGAAATTTAGAATGGTAGAGTTTCTTGATTCATGAACCAACATTGCCGAATTTGAAGAAAATCGGTAAAGATTTAGTTATAGCTCCCATATATATGTTTCATCCGATTTGGCTCTTTAGATCCAATCGTTTTTATACCCTACACCACACTGTGGTACAGGGTATTATTTAAGTATAAAATGTCCCAAAAGTAAATTTATGTAAACAATTTATACATGAATTACAAAATTTATATATCAGAGTTATTCAATATTACGAGAGTGGTGTAGGGTATTATATAGTCGGCACCGCCCGACTTTAGCCTTTCCTTACTGGTTTTCGAATTTATTTTGTTGGAATCTTCCCACTTAGCGATATTCGATTGTTTTTGTCCCTTTTTCGAAATTTGGTTAGCGTTTATCTTTGGAAGAACACTTCTTAAAAATGTCTCTTACACCCCTTGACTTATTTGTAAGAGCTTTGGATGCTCTAGTCAAGTTTGCACATATTTTCGTCTTCTAAAAGATGAGGATATAGATGTATATGGTCTTGAGGTTCGCAGTTCCGAGTTAAACAAACTGTGGACTGGCACCCAGGAAATGTTCGAAAAGTGTATTGATTACTTGTCCTCTTCGAAAGACGCGGGGAAAGCGGACATCGACTCGGTGGACAGTAAATATGATGTGTCCCATCAAACTTATATGAATTGTCTGTCCGCTATTAATAGAAACTTGGCACAGTTTTAAAATAGCTCTCGTAGATTGTCCCTCAATTCGGCGAATCGTAGCTCGGTTGATTCATTGATACAACAAACTTTCGGGGACTCTCATAATACAGACTTTTTGAACAATATGAGTACGTCGACACACACTTCTCGCGAAATCGGTACTCAAGTCGATTCTCCGACTGCATTACGTTTTGAAAATTGTGATAGGAACTCGCGCATGGGAAGTGACCAACTAACAAGTGACAGCGTACATAATCTATCGCTACCGCCATGTGACATAGACGTTTTTGAGGGCGATTTCTTATCTTGGCCCACATTTAGGGACTTGTTTACGGCCGTATACATAAACTCGTGGTCTCTAATGACCCGTCACAGGCCCCTTAATGGTCCTGTCCTTTTGTGGGAGTTCTTGTGGCCTTCACCCGGAGTCTATAATGGCTCCGTCACAGAGTCTTTAAAGGCTCTGTCCTGTCGCGGGGTCTCTCACGGCCCATCGTTTGTGGTCCGTATAACCATCAACGTCACAGGATCCCTTGCGGTCCTGTCCTATGTGGGAGTCCTTGTGGCTCTCACTCGCGGTCTCTTAAGACCCATCACAGGCTTCTCAATGATCCTGTCCTTATATCGGGGTCCCTTACGGCCCACATACAACATACATATATATTAAAAAATATCAAAACAAAAATGAATTAATTATATTTGCAACATTTCCTTGATGTTGCAAGGTGGCCGGAATGTTTAAGTTAGAATGTTTCTTTGAATTTCGTTTATGTCATTGATTTGTTTCGGTGCATATATTGGCCAATTTATCTGGCATACATACTCGTTAAAATCTGCCTACTCCTCATTACTGCATCCTTGTAGTATTAGCTTTGCAGATTTTAACGAGTAGCGATTCGTTTTCTTGTTCTTGACACTTGCTCCGCCACCTCTCTCCATCTTGGACCGTCGCTCGAATAAGTACATCTTGCTGTACAATTGTTATATTAAAGGTAAATCTTCGTTACCAAACTCAGCAGCAAAAACAACAATAAACTACAGGCACCTTGCCTATTATTACATTAAACTAATTGTCTTTTATTAATATTTTATTTCTCTAACTCTCTTTTTATTTGCACTCGCGGCAGCAACTACTTTTGCTCCTCTACGCCCCCGCCGGCGTAAACATTTCTTGATCCATGAACCAACACTACCGAATTTGAAGAAACTCGGTTAAGATTTAGCTATAGCTCCCATATATATGTTTCATCCGATTTGGCCCTTTAGTTCTATGGAAGCTGTATTTTACATCCAATCGTTTTGATATTTAAAATGGTAGAGTTTCTGGATCCATGAACCAACATTGCCGAATTTGAAGAAAATCGGTTAAGATTTAGCTATAGCTCCCATATATATGTTTCATCCGATTTGGCTCTTTATTCCTGTAGAAGCTGTATTTTACATCCAATCGTTTTTATACCCTACACCACTCTGTGGTACAGGGTATTATTTAAGTATAAAATGTCCCAAAAGTAAATTTATGTAAACAATTTATACATGAATTACAAAACTTATATTTTAGAGTTATTCAATATTACGAGAGTGGTGTAGGGTATTATATAGTCGGCCCCGGTCGACTTTAGCCTTTCCTTACTGGTTTTTTAATCTACCCCTTTTTGTCTTATCGTCGTATGAGCCGCCAATCGATGTTTCCGTACAATTTATTTTCGACTACCTGTGAAATATCAACGCCACTAACATTTTTTTAAATAGGATACATATTGCCGACAAACAACTACTTTAATGTAGAATTAAAAATGTCCACCAGCACAAGCGCACACAAACTTTCTCTACCACCGCTTCACAAGAACTGATTCCAACAAATTTCAAACGAACTTCAATGTAACTCTCACTAATATTCTCAATTTTGCGAACAAAAATAATACCAATTGTCCTCAAGCCGATAAAAACAATCTCTTAATTTAAAAGGTAACTAATCCTTAATTCAAAGATAAAACAAATCAATCAATTATTTTTTATTAATTTGATGACTTAACGTTAAATTCAACATGATATAGGGTTATGGACATCTTATCATAGCAGTAAGGAATTTTACTTAAAAAAAATTTAAATTTCTTTCAAATCAAGTAAATTTTCTTAAATTTAAAGAAATTTGTTCTTAAAACAAAGACAGACAAAAGAATTGAATGTTGACCCCAAATGACAATTTGTTGATTCTCATTTCATTTCATTCAATTCAAGCTCAATTTCTTCCTGTTTACGATCGCAGAACTTTTATACAACTGAGATGACATCAATGAGATATAACCAAACGACGTAATTTCAAATGTTTGAATTAAAAGAAAAGATATTTGGAACCAACATTTTTAAATATTATGTATTTGTGAACAAATACATTTTGTTTGAAAATCACGACTTTTATTCAGTCAGAATTTATTTTTGGTTTGAGACCATATGTTCCATTTACTTTCTGTCTATTGCAAAAAAGTAATAGAAACAAATACAAAAATTGGTAGAGAGTTTTAATTGCTTGGTAGAATTGACTGCAGTTTCGATAGACACCACTCTATCATCTTCAGAATTCAGTAGCAATAGTGTATGTCTTTAACTTAAATCAGCTGAAATACTTATGGAAGCAGTAAATTGAATTTAACAAGAACTGCTAACCAAACCCGTATTTTGCCGAACTAAGTCAACATACTTAAACTCTCATACCAATACACTTTTGCTTTTTGCTTGGGTTCGCATCGCGAACCCCGAAAACAAATGTAGTTTTGTCAACGGCTAATGCCGACGTCATCGTACCTCATGTGTTTGTATGTGTTGTTGTTATTTATGGTCTGTGCTTTTGTTATTCAGTCAGAATTTATTTTTGGTTTTTGTTTGGAAGGCATAAATTATTTATTAAAACCAAATATATTTGCAAACTGACATTCACAAATAAAATATGTGTTTTGAAATAAACAATTTTTTTTGAGAATTTTTCCAAATATATTATATTTGAAAAATATGTTTAAAACTTTGCTAACTATGTCGAGTTTTAGATTTATTTTTTCTTAGATTTCGTGTTATACTTTATAATTAAAAATTTAAATAAGCGGCATTATAGAACTAATTGTTAATTTATAAATATTTAAAATTATCACTTGTTGTCGATCAATTTATACAATTCGTAAAGCAAGATCATACGATTTAAGTGTTAGTCAATTTTCGAACATATACAATTTCTAAAAAAATTATCCTTGAACTTCTGAAAAACTGAAAACTTGCTTTTAAATGAAGTTACCGATACATTGTTGAAATACTTAAATACAAAAAAATCGTTCTTTCGGAAATATTAGTTCTAAATAAAAACCAGTAAGGAAACAAAAAAAGGCGGGCGGGGTCGACTATACAATTCCCTACACCTCCTAACAATGGGCATTCCGATAATAATTTGGAATACTTACTTTCTTTTCAGTTAAAAAGCTCCACCTTCTCCTCAAGGCTTATTCCTTAAAATGAGCTGCATTCTTTCATAGATCAAGAATCGGAAGGAACAAATAGTTAGGATTATACTAGGACTAGACATAATCTATAAATATTTTCATTAACTTCGATCAAAAACCTCATAATATAGATATCGGACGTAAACTACAGTTTCAATAGCGCTTAAATACTAAATAGGCAGGCTATAGCTAAATCTGAACGGATTATCCCAAATTTAAGCAGTATTAATTCCAAAATTAAGAAACGTCTTTCTGCCAAATGTTGGAATGATCGAAAGTAAAGTGCAACTTCTATAGCGGTTTGATACCAAATCGGGGGTAACATATAAAGGGTTTTCCAACAAGAGGTGTTATTTTGGTATTTAAAGAAAAATTTCATTTTTTGAGATAAATGATCGGATGTTTATATTATAATAAAGAGGACGGTATGCCGTTAATAATAAAAACAGCATGAAATTTTCCATAACCAAATCGCAAAGTGGCTGCCTATGTCCTCGATAGCCTCACGAATTCTATCTTTGAGGTTTTGAATCGACGCTGGGCTGTAGGCGTAGACCTTATCTTTCACGTGGCCCCAAAAGAAGAAGTCGCAAGATGTTAAACCACAAGATCTCGGTGGCCAATTGTGATCACCTCTTCGAGAGATTACATGGTCCGGAAACTTTTCCCATAACAGAGCAATGGTTTCGTTGCTTGTGTGGCATGTAGCGCCGTCTTGTTGAAAGTAAACGTTGTCCAGATCAATACCATCCAACTCCGACCATAAAATATCATTAATCATCTCTCGATAGCGCAATCCATTCACCGTTACTGTTGATCCAACCTCCATAGTAAGGTCCAATGACCCCGCCGGACCATAAACCGCACCAATCAGTCACACGTGGAGGATGGAGAGGCTTCTCTCTTGGGTTTTCCGAGTCCCAGATGCGACAATTTTGCTTGTTGACGTAGCCACCGAGGTGGAAATGGGCCTCATCAGTCAAGATGATTTTTCGATGATTTTCGAATTTTAATAATTTCAATGCGTTGTTGAATCGTCTATCGTTCCATTTATAGTAATGGCGTAGTTTCTACTTGTCAAATGTCAAAGAAGAAAAGCTTCAAAAGTGACAGCTACCACAATACCGGGTTATTCAAAATAACACCTCTTGTTGGAGAACCCTTTATTTGGGAAGATGTTGTTCTAAACAAATCTTTGTTTCCTCCCATAATTTTGTATTTGCGGAATATTATTTACGTAACAAATATTAGTTTACATTTAAGAATTCAGCAAATATATCAATTACTATGTTTTTAGTATTTCAATGTTAATTTTTCCTCAGAAATTTTAAATGTCCGGAAATGTCCTTTATAATTAAAATTTTATAATCTTGCATAATGATACATTGCTTGATTGTTTGACAACAAATGTGGAATTGGAATAAATATAAATTAAAAAATTTTAATTTAAAACAAATGCTACTTATGTAATTTTAAACTATAAGTTATAACTCGAAATCAGTGTAAAATTTAAAATTAAATTCGAAAAATATGCAACGTTTTGAAATCTATCTTAAACAAAATATATTTTGAGAAATTCCTAAACAATAATTTTATTTGTTTATAAACACATATTTTATTTGAGAAAATTAGTTTTCAAATATATTTTGTTTTAATATATGCATTCCAAATAAATTTTATCGATTTTCAAAAAAAAATGTATTTGCTCAGAAATAAATAATATTTAAAAATTTGTGTTCCAAATATATTTTTCTTCGAACCAAACATATCGAAAAATTACATTTTGCCCGTGTACAAGCAAATTCAAATTGAATTTCTTGTAGACATGGCAAAGTGCTAAGATTTCATTGTGTTTGGTTGTCTGATCGATAGCCGAAAAGTAAGTATTTGGGTGCGAATCTCAGTCGCTCGTATTAGTGGCCCTCTAATAGGCTTTTGGAGTTTTGTTATTGAATCATCAATCAAAGGCTTTATAGAAAAGCCGTCCGTGTAGATTACTGATTACGCCCAATGATACAATATGTGGGAACGCAATGAAATAGATGCAATAAATTTTGCCATGTATAAATACATGCTTTCTACTATTGTATAGAAGCAGGTTGGTCTTGAGCCGTGAGAATGTCTCACTATAAGTTATTTTTTATATTTTTCGCAAAATATGAAATGTTACCTTCTCAAATTATTTAAAATTTCAATGCAATTAATCTATGACGTTTAAGAAGAGACTAACAATACTACCTTGCTTAAAACATTGTTTGCTAAGATAAATCATTAAAGAAACCAGTTTGTAAAATTATATCAAATATGGATTACGTGTCTGAGTATCAAATGGTATTACCCTAATATATCACAACGAACCCGAATAATGGCTGTATCTGTATGGCCGCAATGCGATTTCAATTTATTTCAACACATCGGCATAGTAGCGAGTAACAAAAACATCAATTTAAAAACTTCTAGGTCAATACAAAATAAACGACTCAATAAATGTTTTACGGTCCAGACAGTCTCCCAATGATATGCTTGAAAGGAGTTAGCCCATAATAGCTCACACGTCTGCAAAAGTAAAAAACACCAAAATGCCATTTATCAAACCTATTTTTGTTACAAAAGAGATGTAATGCCGTATAGGTCTTTAACCCGATAAAAAAAAATCAATAGAATAAAGACATGGATAAAATACAATAAAAATATGCCTTAGTTTAATTTTGAGGGCATTTTAAGAATATTTACTCAGTCTTTTGAAACAGACTTTAATCTCTATACATACATACACCCCAAATATAACAAATAAGAACATTTTAATCGAGTAAATTGACTAGCTTGTACCCTCACTTTGTGAGTAATATAATATGGTACTTTGTGTGGTAGTCAAATGGAGGAATGGTTTTTCTCGATCTACAGTCATTGAAAAATTGTTGTCTAAAATACAGAATACAGAAACATTTAATTATTTGTTTCAGAAGTTATGGGGAAGTTGTGTTCGTGGGAGGATTCCAGACGGATCTCCATAAATACCACTATTTTGCGCTGAACAGTAGATACTTCAAAGACATTTAACTGTGCCTAATTGTGCGAAATGTGGTATTAAAGAGAGGTATTAAAGGTATGTTTTTACCATTTTTTGTGAGTAGTACCAAAAGGGGCGTGGCAGCAACGCCCATTTTCAATGTAAAAGCATTACACTTCATATAATTTCTATGTTCTAGTAAAAATAATAAGCTTTTAACTTTTTGTGGACAGTTATCTTACTAGGCCAAAGAACTTCAAGCCAATTAGCATATCCTCTTTTCTATTGAAAGGTGTGAAAAGACTTTTATGGTGTCTTCTTTTATGCCAAAAAATGCCAAATTTTTTCTGTCTTTCGCCCTAAAACGTCCTTTTTGTTTTCGTGTGAAAAATGCTGCACTGCGAAAGGGTTTCGTTTTCTTTTGTAAAACGTGTCGCACTAGCACTATGAAAAATGCTACATTTTCAGCCAAGTATTAAATCAAAGTTGAATAACCTAAATACCCGTGCGTGTATTTGCATTGTGTCAATTTATTATTTTCTAATGAAGTTTGGACAGATGTCTAATTTAGGTGACGCCTTGAAGAATACGCTGTTTGTAGTGAGTTAAAGGTTGTCTATTTGGCATTTTGTTTTCGATTCAGGCCATTAAAAATACAACAAAACAAGAGGGTGTAGGCGATATTTTTAAAATGCTGCTCTCTGACAGTGCAACATCGTTTTTTAGAAGAAAAAACACCATTAGATTAGATATTTCATTGGAAAAAAACCTGGATACAAAACTCTTGTCGGGAATACAACATGCATACAACAGGGACAAGTCTATATAATTTGCCCTGCATGAACTTGTGGGCACTATCAAATGGTCCCTACACTGAAAGAAAAATTGTACTAAAATTAAAGAAATGCTCCAAAGACCTCATTAGTCTTTAAAATAAGTAAATTTTGTACCTAAAATGTTGATAATTTCGTTAATATTAAGTAATTTACTTAATTGTAAATAAATATACTTAATCTTAAGTACAAAATGTACTTATTTTAAAAGCTAAGGACGTCTTTGGAGCATTTCTTTAATTTTATGAACATTTTTTTTCAGTGTACATTTAAAGGAATTCACTATGGTGGTCTTTCTTGACATAGGAGGGGGTTTTACCAACATTCAGATGCGTTAATTGCAGCGGCGTTACATCTAAGGTTGGACTCTGGTTTGATTAGACTAATTCAAAGCCTGATCAATAAAAGATAGATAACAGTAAGTCTTGGGTCCCCAACCCTAACAAGGTTTGTGAACAGAGGGACCTTACAAGGAGGAGTACTGTCTTCACTAAGTTGGAAACTAGCGGCGAATGGAATCCTGTTAGATCTAAAACGTTGTGGCTGAAAATTCCTGGCATATGATGATGATGTGTAAAGTGCAGTAAAAGGCAAATTGCTCAATGTCTCATGGTGGGAGGAATTAAAAAGAAGGATCCAATTCGGCCGTATCTTAACGAGACAACCGATTGCGACACAAAACTTGGAATGATTTTCGAAGAGGTATTAAGTTGGGTCCCCTATGGTATCGATGGGCGAAGCTACAGTGCCTCAAAGTTGGCCACCTCGAGTGATCAAAATGTTCGTCTTTTTCGTTTGATTCCAACTAACAGAGGCCAATTGCAGATTGAATTTTTATTTGTTTCTGACCCTGTCTTAGTATTTTCTAAATATAGGACTATAATATACACCAATTTTTTGAACGCCAACTCTTCTGAAGTGGCAACAAAATTTGCTATATGATGAAAAAAAATCCGATAACCAATAAGACAAATGTTATTGCCATTTGAAAATGTATTTTCAAAAAAAAGTGATTTTGTTGTAATTTTTGGAGAAAAGAAGTATATGTCTTATTTTGGAGTTATGGAAACGTTATTTAAAACAAGTAAAAAAGTTCAGTCGGGTAAACCGACTCAAGAATCCCCTCACCTTGAGTACAAAAAAATATTTGTACATTTATTCATTTTTTGTTTTAATTAAATTATAATCAATTTAAATTGCATTAATATAATCCATTTGTGTGGGAGGTACCAATAGGGGCGTGTCAATGACGCCCATTTTTCACTGGACTGTAGGTACTATAAAATCATTACACTGTACGAAATTTCAATTTCTTTGCATTAGTATTAAGGTTATAAGCTGTTAAGAAGAAAAATAGAGGGTTTTTCAACAAGAGGTGTTATTTTTGTATTCAAAGAAAAACGCAATTTTTTGAGATAAATGATCGGATGTTTATTTCATAATAAAGAGGAAGGTATGCCGTTAATAATGAAAAAAAAACATCAGACAAATGGCCAAGAAGACTACGCTTACAGGACCATATCTTTTTCATGAAATTTTCCATAACCAAATCGCAAAGTGGCTGCCTATGTCCGCGATAGGCTCACGAATTCTATTTTTGACGTTTTGAATCGACGCTGGGCTGTTGGCGTAGACCTTATCTTTCACGTGGCCCCAAAGGAAGAAGTCGCAAGGTGTTAAATCACAATATCTCTGTGGTCAATTGTGATCACCACTTTGAGAGATAACACGGTCCGGAAACTTTTCCCGTAACAGAGCAATGGTTTCGTTGCTTGTGTGGCACGTAGAGCCGTCTTGTTGAAAGTAAACGTTGTCCAGATCAATACCATCCAACTCCGACCATAAAAAATCATTAATCATCTCTCGATAGCGCTGTAACTGTTGATCCAACCTCATTTTCGAAAAAGTAAAGTCCAAAACCCCGCCGGACCATAAACCGCACCAAACAGTCACACGTTGAGGATCAAGAGGCTTCTCAACAATAACTCTTGAGTTTTCCGAGCCCCAGATGCGACAATTTTGCTTGTTGACGTAGCCACCGAGGTGGAAATGGGCCTTATCAGTTAAGATGATTTTTCGATGGATTTCCGGATCATTTTCATGCATTTCAAGGACCCAATCAGCAAAGACACGACGTTGTTGATGATCAGCCGGCGTGAGTTGAGAACTTTATAAGCCTTAAGACCCAAGTCTTTATGCAAGATACGGTGTAATGACGTTTGTGGAATGCCCAATTCCAAAGAACGACGATGTATGGACAAACCTGGGTTTTCTTTAACACTTTGGGCTACAGCAGCAATATTCTCAGTTGTTCATGAGCGACGTGCACGGGTTTTATTCTTCACATCACTTACTTGTCCCAACAGCTCGAACAGCGGCCCGACAAGGTGCTTCACGACGACCCAAAAATGCTTTAGTTTTGCGCACTGTGACTGCAAGATTTTTACAATTTTAGTAGTGAATTGTAATAATTTCAATGCGTTGTTGAATCGGGTATCGTTCCATTTTTATACCCTACACCAGACTGTGGTACAGTGTATTATAACTTTGTGCATTTGTTTGTAACACCCAAAATGAGAAGAAATAGACCCATCGTTTATTATACCGATCGACTTAGAATCACTTTCTGAGTTGATTTAGCTATGTCCGTCTGTCTGTCTGTCCGTCTGTCTGTGCATGTATTCTTGTAATCAAAGTACAGGCCGCAATTATGGTCCGATCTCGACGAAACATTACGCATATCTTTTTATTGGCCCAGGTTTAGGTTTAGGTTAGGGTGGCAGCCGTTTTCTTTTTTATTTCTTCACCTCACATAGACCAGTTTAGGTCCCTAGTGGTACTACGGGCTAAAACGCCCTTCATCGAAACCAACCTGTTTGATATATCGATAGCACGAATATTGCTACTGGAAAGATCTGTTAGGCTGCCTAGAAAGGCCGACCCCAGTAGGTCCAGTCGTCGTTTACTCAAAGCGGGACAGTCGCATAGCACTCCACTCTCCACTTCTTCCTCATCTCCACACCTTCTGCAGAAGTCGTTGGAGTTAATACCCAATCTTCTGGCGTGTTCGCCGATCAGGCAGTGTCCCGTTCGAACTGATACTAACGTAGATAATATTTTCCTTTCCTGTGCGAGGAGATATTTTGATCTTCTCAGGTCATACCTTGGCCAGATTTGTCTAGCTACCCTACATGTGCCGATTTGTGTCCATCTGTTGTTGGACTGCCGGATTGCCTCTTGCCTTTGCTGTTCCCCGGGATATCCCTATGCCCAGGCACGCATATGAGGTGTATATTAAACTGCTCAGCCATCTCGTTAAGAGATCTGCGGCAGTCGAGGCCTATTTGTGAATTTAGGGATGTGGCCTCCAGAGAATTGATGGCAGCCTGGCTGTCCGAGTAAATGACAACGCCAGTGTTGGTTACTATGTTCCGACTCAGCCACTTGGCGACTTCCCATATTGCCATTATTTCGGCTTGATAGACACTGCAGGTATCTGGTAGTCTGTGAGCTATATCCAAATTAAGTTCTTCACAGTGTACTCCGAAGCCAACCTTTTCATCAAGCTTCGAACAATCCGTATAGAAGTGGAGATGGTTTCTATTTCCGGGTATTCTGCCATCCCATTCATGCCTGGCTGGTATCATAGTGGTGTAGTTCTTCTCTCGGTGCGCACCGTTGATATATAGTCCACTCGGTCGGTTACCATAGCACTACACTTTGATATCCTCATGTGACCGTAGTTCTTGTACCTCCACATTGATAGGCAGTTTAATCTTAGTGCCACTTTGGTTGCAACTTCTCTCGCCACAACATTAATCGGAAGTATGTGGAGAAGGGTTTGTAGAGACTCAGTCGCTGTAGTCCTTAACGCTCCGCTTATGCACAGGCAGGCAGTTCTCTGAACCCGTGATAGCAGGTTTGTGATGGTTAGTTTGTCAGTTGCCGTCCACCATACCACAATGCCGTATAACAGTATTGGACGAACCACTGCTATATATGTATATCCAATAGACAATTTTAGGACAGAGGCCCCACCGCGACCCTACAGCCTTCCTGCAGGAATATAGGGCGATGTTGGCCTTCTTTACACGTTCCAGTACGTTTAGTCTGAATGACAGTTTCCTATCCAAAATTATTCCTAAAAATTTTGCACTTTCAGAAAAGACTAGATCTGTTCCATTTATACGAGGAGGAGGGTCCACATGAGGGACATTATTCATCCTAGTAAAGGGAAAAATTCTGTCTTGTTTGGGTAACACCTAAACCGCTGCTTCTGGCCCATCTAGCCAACTTGTTCAGAGCCACCTGTAGAATATATCGGAGGAAGTTTTCGAATTTGCCACTCACTGCGATTGCAACGTCGTCCGCATATGCCACGACACAACGTTCTAGATCTAGCAGGATTTCATTCACCGCTAGGTTCCAAATTAGTGGAGACAGTACTCCTCCTTGTGGGGTCCCTCTGTTTACAAACCTTGTTAGAGTTGTGGATCCTTGACATGCTGTTATACGTCTTCTGTTGAGTAGTCTTTGAATTAGTCTAATCAAGCTAAAGTTCACCTTTAGATGTGACAATGCCGCGATTACTGCATCTGGGTGTATGTTGTTAAAAGCCCCTTCTATGTCAAGAAAGGCCACCATGGTGAATTCTTTGAAATGTTGGGACGACTCGATAGCGGTCACAAGTTCGTGCAGGGCTGATTCTGTAGACTTTCCCTTATTGTAAGCATGTTGGTTCCCCGACAGGAGTTTTGTATCCAGGTTTTGCCTAATGAAATAATCTAAAAGTCTTTCCAGACTTTTCAATAGAAAAGAGGATAGGCTAATTGGTCTGAAGTCTTTTGGCCTAGTTTTGGTATCCCTCCATCGATTCGGGATGTATGAAAGCCTAATACATCCTACATAAATTGTCTGCAGCCAGGGGATAATGTACTTTAACATTTTCTGCATTTCTGCTGGGGTGATGCCGTCTGGTCCAGGTGACTTGAAGGGCTCAAAGCTGTTTATAGCCCAGCTTATTCTAGATCTCTCAGTCAACAAGCTAGCGATGCTCGCAGTCCACTCGCACTATTGTTGGTCCTGTTGATCCTCGGGCTCTGTTGATGAGTTATCCGGGAAATGTGTTTCGAGCAGTACATTTAGCGATTGCTCGCTGTTTTTTGTCCAGTTGTTTGCCTCATCCTGCAAATACTCCACTGTACAAGGAGACACGGATAGTACCTTCCTCAGCCTTGCGGCGTCGGAGACCTTTTCCACTTCGTCACAGAAGGAATACCAAGAGCGTTTTTGCGTCTTCCTAAGCTCCTTCTTATAGATCTTGAGTTGCCCTTTATATGCATCCCAATCATTAAAGGCTCCTGTAGATTTCGCCTTGTTGAATAGCTTGTTGCAGGTCTTTTTCCTTGCCGTTAGCTCAGAAGTCCACCATTGGGGTTTAGTTTTACCCTTGTACCTTGTTTTTGGACAGGCTTCTTCAAGGGAACTATTGAATGATGTGGTGATATTCTCGACCAGATTATCCAGACCGGCTTTGTCATTCGGTTCATAAAGAAGTTTAGAGTTGTGGACCTTTTTAAAATTCTTCTCATATAGGTGCCACTTTGTCTTCCTCACATTTCTGTGGACAGCAGGTTTAGGCATTTTTTCGGCGAGTTTGAACTCTATATAATGCTGATCCGAGAATGAGTGGTCGTCCAGTACATTCCACCCAATAATTTTGTCTGACACCCGGTCAGTAGCAAACGTTACGTCTAGTACTTCTTGTCTGTCTTTAATTGTAAAGGTCGGTTTATTGCCAATGTTACAAATAGTTAGGTTGGTAGTTAGAATAAAGTCAAGAAGCGAATCACTCCTATTGTTTATATCCGTACTACCCCAGAGCGTTCGTGTCTGCGCCAATAATCAGCTCGAGCTCGTCAGACGTTGCTTCTTCTACTACTTCCCTGAAGAGAGCTGTCGGTATTGCAGCTTCATAAGGAAAGTAACTGGAGACCACCCAGTATACTTAACTTAGTCAGGAGAAAAATACTTAGATCTTTTCTGGCCAAAATGCATGTTCTTGGAGTGCCTTCACAGTTGGCCACAAGCAGTTTAAAGTTTGGTGTCTTGATACCGCACACCCGTCCTCCTACTACATAGGGCTCCTGGATCAGGACGATGTCTACTGCACCTGTGGACAGGCGCAGCAATAGAGCCGCTGAGGCTGCTTTAGCGTGATGGAGGTTAATCTGTAGAATTCTTACCATCATTGGTAATCGACAGACTGACATCCACCCCGACAAGGGTGTTATCGAACTCTTCATCCGTATCATCGGAGAGCATGTCCCCGCCAGATGCGTCAAAGAGTCCGGAGACTTCCCTAAGTATCTGAAGTAGTGTTTTCATCCTCAGATAATGACGTTACAGATCTTCCGTTAGAGTTAGAGTCACCAGAAATAATGGTCGTGTGGACCTCCGCACTTCCAGAAAGCCTTGCATCAACCACGGTCGACGACTCGCCTTCCGCAGTGGGAGCTATATCCTGCTTGTATACCTTCAAGACTATAGTCTTGAAACCATATTGCAGGGTTGCACTTGCACTTTGTATATGGGAGGTGGATTCGACCTGACGCTTTTTACCCTCCGCCTCACCCACCTTGCTAATTCTCCAATTATGGGTCGGCAGACCAGGATTGGAATCTTTTATTATCAGCCGGGTTGGATCAGTGCGAAATTCGGCAAAAAAAGGTTTCTTATTACATGAAGGAATACCGCTAAATTCGGAGAACATCGGTTCAGATTTAGATATGGCCATATATATGTAACCCCCGATTTGACATGTAAGCGCTGTAGAAACTGTATTTTATGTCCAATCAGTGCGAAATTCGGCAGAAAGAGGTTTATTATTACATGAAGGAATACTGCAAAATTCGGAGAAAATCGGTTCAGATTTAGATATAGCCTCCATATATATTTTACCCCCAATTTGACATGTAAGCGCTGTAAAACTGTATTTTATATCCGATCAGTATGAAATTCGGCAGAAAGAGGTTTCCTATTATATGAATGAACACTTCTAAATTTTGAAAGAAATCGGTTCAGAATTAGATATAGCCCCCATATATACGTTACCCCCGATTTGATATGTAAACGTAAAAATGTTTTTTTACCGATCGGTGCGAAATTCGGCAAAAAGAGGTTTCTTTCTACATAAAGTAATTCTGCCAAATTCGGAGAAAATCGGTTCAGATTTAGATATAGCCCCCATATATATGTTACCCCCGATTTGATATGTAAGCGCTGTAGAAACTGTATTTTATATCCGATCAGTGCGAAATTCGGCAGAAAGAGGTTTCTTGTTACTCGAAGGAATACTGCCAAATTCGGAGAAAATCGGTTCATATTTAGGTAGGGCCCCCATATATATGTAACCCCCATTTGACATGTAAGCGCTGTAGAAACTGTATTTTATATCCGATCAGTAAAGAAAAGGGAAAATCGGTTCAGATATATATATATATATATATATTACCTCCATAAATATGTTCCTCCTGATTTAGTATCAAAGCGCTATAGAAGTTGTACTTTACTTCCGATCATTTAAATTTTCCAGAAAGATGAATATTGATTAGTTTAGCGATGATCGTTTCAGAATTAGATAATATGTTCCTACCATTTACCAATTATTCCAAATTGTTATCGCAATGACCTTAATCGCATTGTTAGGAAGGTGTAGGGTATTATATAGTCGGCCCCGCCCGACTTTCTGCCTTTCCTTACTGGTTAGTAATGGCGTAGTTTCTACTTGTCAAGTGTCAAAGAATAAAAGCTTCAAAAGTGACAGCTACCGATATACCGTGTGATTCAAAATAACACCTCTTGTTGGAAAACCCTGTACTACAGCATACCAAATTTGAAGTTAAACGGTTACTCCTTTCGATAGTTAACGTACGCACCAACCAGCAGACAGACACACAGACAGACAGACGGACGGACATTGCTCAAATGACATAAAATGACACAAAATGGATTTCCGCCAAACATACTTAGGGTCTTAAGTCACTCCTTCGATGTGTTACACTTTTGGCTCGTAGCAACTGATATATACCTTCCTCTCTAAGGGGAGGGGATAAAAATAAACAATCAAAAGTGGATATGGACCAAAATGCCATGTACAATAATGATTATAACATAGAAATGTATGAGAATCATACAAACACTGTTGGAAACCCTATGGAATAAAAATTGTGTAACTCCTCAGTCCCGTTTTTACTCAAGCAATAAATTGCGATTTTCCTCGAGGATACAAAATGACGACGGTTTGCGGTTTATCTAATTCCATGAACTTTTGTACGGAAATCTCTGTGGAAAGCTACGTTAGTTCTGACGGCTGATCGGCGAACACGCCAGAAGTTTAGTTATGGAGTCCAATAACTTATACTGGAGCTGTGGCCATGAGGAGCAAGTGGAAATCATTAAGTACCTGTTTTGCTACTGTCCTTCATTAAGTAAACGACGTCTGGATATACTTGGGTCGGCCTTTCAGGGAGGTCTGGCAAATCCTTCCGGTACCGATATTCGTACTATTGATAACTTTGTTTATCAAACAGTTTGGTTTTGATGAGGGGCATCTGAGCACGTAGTATCACTAGAGACCTACATTGGTCTATGTGGGCTGACAAAGCTGGCTGCCACCCTGACCTAAACTAACCTTGTTCACAAATATCTTTTGTTGTAATACGGTATATTAAAAAATTGTTGCATTGCCATAGAAGTGTATTGTACGCACCTCTAGCGAATCTCTTCGCAGAATACATCACCCAAAAAGTCCATCGATTTCTACTAATTTAGATATACAGTTATTTTTGTAGGGAGATTATCAGTGGTAAGGGAATCAGCGGATGTGGTGGATGTCGCGTTAAACTCGATACAGACGATAAGTCTAATAAACAGCAAAAGTATTTCTTTTAAAATTAAAAAAATCTACCTTAAATCACATTTCCTGTTTCGTTATTGTGTATTCTCTCTGATTTACAAAACAATAAAGTCGACCTAAACTCACATCACCCGTGTCGTTATTATATATCCTCTATGACAAAGAGTACTTTTGTGAACAAAGTACTTTATGAACACATCCACACACACAAAATGTCATCCTTTATGTCCTTTTTTGTACTTTTCAGTTCAACCCACATAGTTGTCTGTTAGGTTTTTGCAATAGGCTTGACATGTGGTTTACTCATGGAGATTGGTGTTGTTTGTAGTAGTTTTTTCATCGGTTTATGTACGTTGCTTTCAAAAGGTCGCAGCTTTTTCTGACATTGTCGGCGAATTCTTTTGAAAGTGTTGTGCAGTTGTTGATTGTTTGTTATTATACTTTTTTGTGATGGACAGAAAGTTAAAAAAAACACACACACTGCAAAACGGGGTCAGTCGTAATGTTAGCTTAATTTTTTTCATTTGGATTAATTCAAATATGTTAAATGGTTTCTGTATACATATTTAAGAATTATACTTAAATACGCGTTAAATGGTGCATTTAGAATTAAAAATCTTTTCAAATAAGAAAGTTAAATAAAACCACATATAGTTAAGAGTATAACTTCGATGAAACTTTTGTTAATTATAATGCTTGGAGCTATTATGTTATATTATTATGGCATACAGTGCCATTTAAATGACCTGTTCTAGATTGCTTGCAGCAGTCGATCCTTTTGAGGTAATGTTTGACCAGTTTTTCGCACATTTCGAAACTTGGACTGAAGTCAAAAACTTTTTTTAAAAAATTATATGTTCATTTTAATTTTTGAAAAAATTAAAAAAATGTTTTTTTTTGTGTTTTACGAAATTTGTAATTTCTCTCGAACGGCTGAACCGATTTTTGCAAAGTTTACTTTGTTTTAAAGAGGACACCATGCGCCAACCGATTGCGACCATACTTTTTATGGTAGATGAAGAGGTGTTAGAGAAGTTAAGTTTAAATTTTGGCATTTTATGTCAAACAGGGGCGCTCAAGACAGGGCCTCAAAGTTGGCCACATCGGGTGAATAAAATGTTCAAGCGCGTGCAACTTTTCCGATTTATAAAATTTCTTTTTGTGTGTGTTCTACTAACTGAGGTCTACAAAAAAACTTTTTACACCTAAGAATTATCTCGTATACTTACCAAGATATCTGCAATTGAAAATAGAATTTTTAATTTTTTCCCTTACCGTGTGCAAGTATTTTGTAAATATCGGAGCACAATATGCACCGATTTCATCCGTATCAACATGCCTGGATGGACAATAAAATTTCCTATATGTTTTACTCCAGTATTACGATACTCGCACTTCCCCATTTGAAACAGTCACGCTCTAAATGCCACACTTTACAATTAAATCCAGCTGAAATGCGGTATTTTTTATTTTAAAAGATTCCTGCGAATGTTGTCCAGATCGGTGAAAGAATTCACAAAGGTACTACCTCGTTTAATTTGATTTCTTTATGTTTTTACAGTCAATCATTATGGCAGACTGTGTTGCCAAAAATAACGATTTATCCTCATTTTGGCGATTTTTGTGGCTTACAAATAGAACATGGCGATTTGACGATTTTTGCCCGGAAATGACTATTTTTATTGATATGGAAAAAAGTAAGGAAAACTTTGAAAATTGTTCCTATATTAAGAATTTCTTATAAGTCCTATTATATAGGGTGATCTAAGTACAGATACTTTTTTCAATAGACTTTTTTTGACAGATCAAGTGTGAGTCGTCTCATGCTGTGATGTTATTTTTGTTTAGTATTGTTTGGCAATTCATCATGGAAAGACTTACGCCTGAACAACAAATTATTCAGTTTTATTATCAAAATAATCGTTCGCCAATTGCGATAAGTTATTTTTTTTTTTTAAATAAAAAAAAAAATTTTCAATCGAACCACGACCTTGACACCCATGAGCAATATTTTAGATCTCGTTAAGAGCTATCTTTTTGCCATTGACCGATTCCCGATCCGACGAACCGGAATCATCGGTCATATTTCTTCCAAAATGATGCCGATGAGAACGTCGACCGTTATCGTGCCGTGATATCCAACTATTTGATGCCTGAAATTGAAGCTCGTGATCTGGGCGACATATGGTTTCAACTAGACGGAGCCACTTCCCACACATCGCATCAGTCAATGGATTTATTGGGAGAACACTTCGGTAGGCAGATAATTTCACGTTGTGGGCCGGTCGATTGGCCACCAAGATCGTGTGATATCACACCGTTAGACTTTTTCCTGTGGGGATATGTAAAGTCTAAAGTTTATGCGGACAACCCCGCTTCGATTCAGGCCTTGGAGCAAAACATCACGTGTGTCATTCGCCAGTTACCAGTCGAAATGCTCGAACGAGTCATCGAAAATTGGACTCAACGGATGGACCATGATAGACATAATCTTCAAAAAATAAATGTCAAAGGATGTTCTTTCGAATGATAATAGACATTCCCCATTCAATATGAATTTTCAGTTTTTTTTCTTTAAAAAAGTAGGGAGCCTCGAAATGGATCACCCTATATCTTTTGAATTTTCTGTGTTTTTTTTTCTTTAAAAAAGTAGGGAACATCGAAATGGATCACCATAAATCCTTTTTTCCTAGAGTCTAAAGAAAAGTGGGCGTTATTGGCACGCCCATTTCGACATATCCCATACAAATAGACCTTTTTTAACCAAATGTAAACAGCTTTCAACTTTAATACCAGTACATACATACTTTAAAGTTATTAAATCCAATTTAATTTGATAATAATTTTATTTAAAACCAGTAAGGAAAGGCTAAAGTCGGGCGGGGCCGACTATATAATACCCTACACCACTCTCGTAATATTGAATAACTCTGATATATAAATTTTGTAATTCATGTATAAATTGTTTACATAAATTTACTTTTGGGACATTTTGTATTTAAATAATACCCTGTACCACAGTGTGGTGTAGGGTAAAAAAACGATTGGATCTAAAGAGGCAAATCGGATGAAACATATATATGGGAACTATAGCTAAATCTTAACCGATTTTCTTCAAATTCGGCAGTGTTGGTTCATGGATCAAGAAACTCTACCATTCTAAATTTCAAAACGATTGGATGTAAAAAACAGCTTCTATAGAACTAAAGGGCCAAATCGGACGAAACATATATATGGGAGCTATAGCTAAATCTTAACCAATTTTCTTCAAATTCGGCAATGTTGGTTTATGGATCAAGAAACTCTACCATTCTAAATTTCAAAACGATTGGATGTAAAAAACAGCTTCTATAGAACTAAAGGGCCAAATCGGACGAAACATATATATGGGAGCTATAGCTAAATCTTAACCGATTTTCTTCAAATTCGGCAATGTTGGTTCATGGATCAAGAAACTCTACCATTCTAAATTTCAAAACGATTGGATGTAAAATACAGCTTTTGTAGGACTAAGGGGCCAAATCGGACGAAACATATATATGGGAGCTATAGCTAAATCTTAACCGATTTTCTTCATGTTCGGTAGTGTTGGTTCATGGATCAAGAAACTCTACCAGTCTAAATTTCAAAATGATTGGATGTAAAATACAGCTTCTACAGGACTAAAGAGCAAAATCGGACGAAACATATATATGGGAGCTATAGCTAAATCTTAACCGATTTTCTTCAAATTCGGCAATGTTGGTTCATGGATCAAGAAACTCTACCATTCTAAATTTTAAAACGATCGGATGTAAAATACAGCTTCTATAGGACTAAAGGGCCAAATCGGACGAAACATATATATGGGAGCTATAGCTAAATCTTAACCGATTTTCTTCAAATTCGGCAATGTTGGTTCATGGATCAAGAAACTCTACCATTCTAAATTTCAAAACGATTGGATGTAAAATACAGCTTCTATAGGACTAAAGGGCCAAATCGGACGAAAGATATATATGGGAGCTATATTTAAATCTGAACCGATTTCAACCAAATTCAATAGCGATCTTAACAGATGCGAAATACTCTAAACTGCAAAATTTCAGAACGATCGGTGTGAAATTGCGACCTGTAGTCGACGAACAACTTTACATCCACAGACGGACGGACGGACGGACGGACATGCTTAAATCGACTCAGCTAGTGATTCTGAGTCGATCGGTATACTTTAAGGTGGGTCTAGCTGTGTTATTTTCAGGTGTTACAAACATCTGCCGTGAAACAAACTTATAATACCCTGTACCACAGTGTGGTGTAGGGTATAAAAATAAAATTTACGAATAATTTTTGGGGATTCATAAGTCGGTTTACCCGACTGAACTTTCTTACTTGTTTTTTTTGCATTTTGTTTGGGAGGTACCAACTGGGGGTACCAAAACATTACACAGTACAAAATTTCAAGTGTTTGTATGTGCAGGAATCGAAGTTATAAGCCGTTAATTTTTGTGCTAAATGGTCCATTTGTATGGGAGGTACCAAAGGGTGGTGGTAATAACGCCCATTTTGCACGGGACTATAGGTACTAGACAGGCGTTACACTCCAAAAAATTTGAAGTATTTGTATGGACTGGAATCAAAATTATTTGCCGTTAATTTTCTGAGGTACCAAAGGGTGGTGGTAATAACGCCCATTTTGCACGGGACTATAGGTACTAGACAGGCGTTACACTCCACAAAATTTGAAGTATTTGTATGAACTGGAATCAAAGTTATTTGCCGTTAATTTTCTGCGCAAAATGGTCCATGTGTTTGGGAGGTACCAAAAGGGACGTGGCTACTTCACCCTTTTTTCTGAGGATTATAGCGACCAAGCAACTAATACTATGAGTGGACTTGTGAAAGATTCTGAGTATTTGTATAGAAGTTATGAGATAAATTATATTTCACTGAATTTTGACCCTTCGTGGGCGAGGTACTCGTAGGAGTGGGTCAGCATAGTCCATTATTGACTTTAGCCAGAGATAGGAAAAAATATTAACCCATACCAAATTATAGGTCAATCGGTTAATCCTGTCGAAAGTTATCGTGCGCACTAACCAGATAGACAGGCTGACGCTCATTGCCGAAATGACTTAAAATGGCCCAAAACGAATTTCCGCAAATATTTTGGGGGTCTCTTAGGTCACTCCAACGATTTGTTATACTTTTAGCTTGCATCATATTTCAATTTTTTATGGTTCCTTTTCGTTCAAACAAAAATTTTTTTCGGAAAAAAAAATTCTAAGTGTTTTAACGACAATAAATAAACCATGGATGTAACGAATATTCGCATTCGCATATATGCGAAATTGAATTATTTGCATCATTTTTAACATTCGCAAAAACCATCTTTGGAATATTCGCTTTCGCAAAAATATATTTCTTCCATTTGTTGTTATTCGCTTCCATTTGTTAAAAGTTTTATACCTTCTTATCCGCTTCACACATTTTGAAGAAATTAATACCAATGAAAACCTCTGCTACTTCTCTTTAAAACAACATTTCAAACATTGTCACCCTATATCCTTGTAAGCTATCACGTTAAGAAGCGGTATTTTTGGCACATCTCATTCCCATAGTACTACTGCAACCTCACTAAGTTTTGATGCGATCAGAATTAAATTGATAAAAATTGGCCTTTTGACGTGTTTTTCCCATACATGTAGTTGAATTTGCTGGAATTTAACAAATCTGTCACTTATTATTATTAAAAACCAGTAAGAAAAGGCAGAAAGTCGGGCGGGGCCGACTATATAATACCCTACACCTCCCTAACAATGCGATAAGGGTTATTGCGATAATAATTGGTAAATGGGTAGGAACATATTATCTAATTCTGAACCAATAATCGCTAAATTAAGCAATATTCTTTCTGGAAAATTTTAATGATCGGAAGTATAGTAGAACTTCTATAGCGCTTTGATACCAAATCAGGAGGAACATATATATAGAGGTTATATATAAATCTGAACCGATTTTCCCTGAATATAAAATACAGTTTTTACAGCGCTTACATGTCAAATCGGGGGTAACATATATATGGGGGCTATATCTAAATCTGAACCGATTTTCTCCGAATTTGGCAGTATTCCTTCATGTAATAAGAAACCTCTTTCTGCCGAATTTCGCACTGATCGGATATAAAATAAAATTTTTACAGCGCTTACATATCAAATCGGGGGTAACGTATATATGGGGGCTATATCTAAATCTGACCCGATTTTAACCAAATTCAATAGGGATCGTTCTTGGGCAAAAAAAAAAAGATATGTGTAAAGTTTCGTCGAGATCGGACCATAATTGCGACCTGTGCTTTGATTACAAAAATATATGCACAGACAGACAGACGGACATAGCTAAATCAACTCAGAAAGTGATTCTAAGTCGATCGGTATAATAAACGGTGGGTCTATTTCTTCTCCTTTTGGGCGTTACAAACAAATACCACCACACTGTGGTACAGGGTATAAAATGATTTGTTTAATATTTTTGAAAATTTTTATAAAATGTATTACTAGAGTTGTGTAAGGTATTATATTGTCGGCCCCTTCCGAATTTAGCCTTTTCTTATTGGTTTTTACTTCCTGTTTTGTAGCTATTATAATTTTTCGTCCAAATACTGTTTACATCCTTGGATAATGGTTGCTTCGGAAACCGTTTGAAATAGGAGGGAGCTTAGTTGTCCAAAAATCTCACATCCATTTGTATGGACATTACAAATAACAGGTAATGAATTTTCATGGTTTAGACGACAGTGCAATGTTGAGACATCTTGTGAATATTTCTGTTAAAAACAGCTATATATCTATTAAAATAACTTTAACTACAAAAAGAGCAATAAAGCAAATGTATAAAAGAGAATATGCGTAATTTTAAATGTAGTGGGACATGGTATTAAAAAGTATTCGAATTTTACGACGGTCAAGAATAGATATATATTTTATAGGGACTCGGATCCATACGCATTCGTATTAACAATTAATTGTTGATGTTTAAATCTGAAATGTGACAGATCTGTAGTGCATAATTTTATATCGTAAATTTTGAATCAAATCAATTTTTAAGTTCGCTAATGTGCACATTTGTTAATAAGAGCGGTCAATATTATTTTACTTTTAAGTACTCTTTAAAGTATTTTTATGTGGATAATATTTTCCTGTGTGCCTTTATTTTGCCAATTTTGGTCCGACTTTGTCTGGCAACACTGGCTGTTACGGTGCAATGTGACCGGAGGATACCCTCGCTAAACTCCCATTAGTTGTAATTTTTTGTATTTCAGTAAAATTTACTTTGTAATTGTTGAAAACAATTTCTAAACAAATTGCAAAACCAAAAATATTGGAATAAAATATTCATTTACCTTTTTCCATTACATGGGTTATTATAACAATCCCCGAATTAAAAGCCAATGTAAAATTTATTATATTTGATCCAACTTAGAGGTATATTCGGATCACAACATTTTGTTCTTTCCTACTTTTTAAGGATGATATTTTTTTGCTGGTTAAGAAAATATTTTTCGGAATTGCTGCACCAGCGCTGTTATTAAATATTTTTTTTGTGTACTAATTCCATGGCCAAATACAGTACCGACTGAGCACTTCACAAGTTAATAGTTACGTTACAAACTATTTGCAAAAAGGGGAGCTTCATTGTCGTCGTATGTTCGAATGAAGAATACAAATAATAGCTATTGAACATTGCAATCGATAAATGGCAATGTAATGGTGAGACATGTTGTGGCCACATTGAGAACGTTTCTATTGAACACTGATTTATATACTTTAAATTAATTTTTGGGGACAGTTTTATATGTATATTACAATTAAGTATTTATTCTAAAAAAGAAATGTGTCTGAATTTACTAGCCCTGTGTTTACCCAGCAAACTATGTGGATAAATATGACATATACATATGTATAAAAAAACTATTGTGGGGACGAACATTGATTTTTTTACAAGAAATACTTTTGAGGTATACATCTCCCAAGAACTCCATCAATTTGTACGACTATTGATATAGCATTATTTTTGGTGGGGATTTTCTGAGGTAATGGGATGAGCAGGGGATGTCGGCTGTTTTGGGAGAAATATTTCTTGAAGTGTGTCCATTATATAGTTCTTTGACATGGAACGCCTTTTCCGAATCCTTATATACTAAACTGTGTCTGAATTTACTAATATCTTTATTTACGCAGTGAAATTTGTGACTAAATTGCTCGAAAACTCGACGTCACATAAAAAACGTCTAGTTCCATTCGATTTAGCGAGTCGGAATTATGCGGTGTAAGTTATTATCATCGAGGATACATTTTTAACGTGCATTTGTTACAGTGTACAGTGTTATCAACAAAAATTAAGAAATAAAGATTTTTATTCTTGAAATCAAAACTTGCAATTATCCTGCACAATTTCGGTACCATTTGGTAATTTTAGGATAAAGACAAAATAAAAATGTGTGATGTTATTTGTTGATGCTACAAATCCCTTTTTGCGTTTTGTGCGATTTTGGGAAAATTTGGCTTCACAGATCATTACCAGAAAAGTTCGTCAGAGCTTTAAAGCGGTAGTCTCCAAATTTAATGTTTTTATCGATTTAGTGTATTTTAATTTAGTGTGGATATCACCATATGTGGTACTACGAATGATCGAATAAAAAATATGCGCTATGAAAAAATTGGACGATGAACTACCCTATATACTGTGTTCCGGAATATTATGAGTTTGTGTGTTTATTTGTAGGGCCATCGTTTATTATACCGATTGACCAGGAATCACTTCCTGAGTCGATTTAACCATGTCCGTCTATCCGTTCGTCCGTCTGTACACGGGGTCTGTTCAAAAGAAAAGGAGAATTTTGAAATTCTCGGGCTACGTGCATTCGATTATATTTTTATACCCTCCAACACACGAACAACGGTAGTCATGTTGTGATATAGCCCACATACAAAAGTTCCATCTAGATTTGACTTCGTAAAGCCAGCAAAACTGATATTTCAACGAATTGGGCTGAAATTTGGTATAATGAGTTTATTTGTATATGAAAATATGATACGATCCATGGCGGAGGGTATATAAGATTCGACATGGCTGAACTTAATCCGTCTATACTTTTTATGTTTCTAAACGTTTCAATGCCACTCAAAGAAACTTTGGTCAGCGTAGCCGTTTTTGGACATAATCTTGAGAAAAAAAATTAAAACAGGCCGAAGGCCTTTAAACTTTATTCCGCGTTGCCGTCTTTGACCATCCCCCAGACAAAAAATCGTTAATCTTTGCCGAAGTCCGGCCAAGCAAAGAAAGTTGGGACCGCGTAGCCGTATTTGAACATACACCAGAGAAGACAATCAGTCAGCCCGACCGAAGGGCGGCCACGCAAAGAAGCTTAGGTCCGCGTAACCTTCTTTGAGCATATCCCAGAGGAGAAAAACTTTAATGTCGACCGAAAGCTGGCCACGCACGAGACTTTTACATTACTTATGTGATTTTCGTATAGGTGGTTAAGTAATTCATCGTTATTCGGGCTTATTTCATTGGGAGTTATTTCATTTTTTGAGTTCAGTCTAAAAAACGTCAAAATATTAGAATTTATTTTATTTTTCCCTTTCATTTCACTTTTTAAAATTAGTAATTATTTTCTTTTTATTGGGAATTGATTCATTTGGAGTTTCTTCATTTGGGAGCCAGTTAAGCACATAGCCAGCGCAATGTGCTTAACTACATTCATGCCGGGATACTGCTCGGACAGCTCACGGTTTGTACCGCGTCTATAATATCCGTTCATGCAAATGGGCCATACATTTTACGAATAATCTTTCTCTCATTAAAGTGTAATTTTCGCCTTTCGAGAGAGGCTGTTCTTCAGCAGTTTACCGAGCCCAAAGTAGCACCTATTTGCCAGCACTATGTTTATTTTTATTTTAATGCTCACATCGTTCTTTTGGTTTATGGCGGATCCGAGGTATACAAATTCATCCACTACCTCGACATTGCAACGGCCGACCAAAACTATCTCGCGAACCCTAGCTCCCACTGGAATAGACCTAGGTCAATGAACCCGCTCACGCTCCGTTGCGAATTCCTTCTTTTACATTATAAAGGGTGGTTAAATTGTAAGGGACGATGTTGAATGTGAACCACACCTAAACGTCAAGCTTTTTTCTGCATTTCATGCGACATTTCTCAATTTCAGACTACCTCAATTTGAACCATGGAAAGATACACAATCGAGCAACGCGATAAAGTTTTTTAAGCCTTTTACGAAAATAGGTTTATGGTTTATGACGGATCCGAGGTATACAAATTCGTCAACTACCTCGACATTGCAACTGCTACTATGTGATGAAGATGACGATATAAAACACAGTATATAACTTTGACATCCGAGGGCACTAGCTTCCACCGAAGTAGACGTAGGTCTATGGGCACGCTCACGCTCACGCTCCGTTCCGAATTCCTTCTTTTACATTATAAAAATTCGTTTGAAATTAATGCATTTTTTCCATTTATTAACAGTTTTGTTATATCTGCTTCTTTCATGCACTCAATTGACATATTCATTTAACAGATTATCTTTTCTAAAGCGATTTTTCAAATATTTATTTTTTCTGCAGATAAATGACTATGAGTATAGTTAATCCATTTATTATCCGAATAAATTGAACATCAACAACGAAAGCAATATCGAAGTCATTCATTGTACGTTTGTCCTTTGTTTAAGAGTCTTTCATCTCTAGTTGTTTTATTTCACTCTTGTTCTGCTCGCGCTGCCTTGTTTTAGTTTGATTACATTTTGCATTTTAATTTCCTGTTACAAATTATTGTCATTTCCGCTTTGTAGTTTCCATTACATCAAATCTTGTTGTTGTAATGGATTCAGTTTGTTTTGAATTATCTTTACCTTCTCTACGTTCGCATTGTAATGATTTTGCTGCAGAGTTAGAATACTTTGTGTAATGTGTGATGATGACAAGGGCGGCATTCATTCCCTTTAGCAGAGTGTTCCATACATAAATAAGTAAATATATATGACATGTTTGCAGTGTAACTGCATTTCTAAGGGTATGGAATAGTTGAATCGTTGAGAAAAACTGATACACTTTCATTTGTATTCGTTTAGATTTCAATGAAAGTGTTTTACTGGCGATTGAAAAGAAGGAATACCTTGAGATTCGACAGATTAGTTTCACGGATATGGAAAATAATAAAACAAACTGTACAAAATAAATTTAATAGAGCATTTACGGTGTTGACTTCAGCCGGTCATATAAGAATAAAAGCTCAATCTCGGATCGGGTGGAAGAATTCCGCTAAAATTTTGATATGAAAACACAATTTTTTTAGTTTTTTACCAAAAACATTTTCGTATATTATCTCGCTGATAGGACTTTATTTTCAAAAATGTCATACTTTTTTCTTTATTTTTCGGTAAGAACACATATCTTTACGAGTAATACAATTTAGACATTTCTTAGGATTTAATCAAATTTCAAGTTTTTACAGAACTCAAAAATGCTTACTAGAACAAAAGTGAATTTTGGCCTATGGATTTTGATTACGAACCACTGTGCGAGGTAGACCGAACTAACTTCTTCTTATTCCAAGGAAAACTGCAAACATTATATTTCATAATGCCATTTTCATTCTTGCATACCTACCTAACTACATATTATTCAAGTTTTTTAATTAAGAATAAGGTTCTATATTTTAATAAAAACGACATTTAAATTTTAGCAGTGAATATATTTTACATGAATAAGCTAATGAGTTGCATGCACATCTTCTTAAATTTTCGCTTTACAATATGTAGGGCCAGTATCTGTAAATTATTTTCGTTGGTCTAAGGCGAAAAAAACGCATAGTAGAAATATTTTAGGTACGAGCTTTTTATGTGCTTTTCTATAGACAGAACGAATTATAAACTCCTGTGACTTATACATTTCTTGGAATAATTGAGCGATTTTTAATCGTTCGCCGCAGACGAACGAAAATAAATTACAGAAACAGAGACTTGCTGTGACAAAATATTATTTTTTACGAAAACTAATTATAATTTGTTCTTATCGAAACACTTTTCTATAGAACTGCATCATTCTATTTGTGAAAAGTAATCGTCGACAAATTAATCTTTGCATCACCCTTCTGCACTAAAAATCCTAGATTAATTTCTTCAAAGGCGTAGAAAGCTCTTCATAAGCGTCACGGATACTGACATTTTCGGCTTCGCACTTTGCACCATTGGGTACGTCAGAAAAGATGATAGGTTTAGGTTAGGGTGGCAGCCGTATTTTTTTTACAAGCTCACATAGACCAGTTTAGGTCGCTAGAGTTACCATGGGCTGAAATGCCCCTCATCGAAACCAACATGTTTGATATACAAATTTAACGATAGTACGAATATCCGTACTGGAAAGATCTGTTAGGCTGCATAGAAAGGCCGACCCCAGTATGTCCAGTCGTCGTTTACTTAGAGCGGGGCACTCGCATAGCAAGTGCTCAGTGCTCTCCACTTCTTCCTCATCTCCACAGCTTCTGCAGAAGTCATTGCAGTCAATACCCAATCTTATGGCGTATTCGCCGATCAAGCAGTGTCCCGTCAGAACTGATACTAACGTTGACAATCTTTGCCTCTCTAGTGCGAGGAGATATTTTGATCTTCTCAGGTCACACCTTGGCCAAATTTGTCTGGCTACCCTGCAGGTGCCGATTTCTGTCCATCTTTCGTTGGACTGCCTGATTGCATCTTGCCTAAGCCAAAGCTTGCACGTGGATAGCGGCGCACCAATATATGCATATACTTCGAGAATTTGTAATGTCGTCCCTTTCCTAGCAAGTTCATCGGCTTTGTAGTTCCCCGGGATATCCCTATGCCCAGGCACCCATATAAGGTGTATATTAAACTGCTCAGCCATCTCGTTAAGAGATCTGCGGCAGTCGAGGGCTGTTTGTAAATTTAGAGATGTTGCCTCCAGAGAATTGATGGCAGCCTGGCTGTCCGAGTAAATGACAACGCCAGTGTTGGTTACTATGTTGCGACTCAGCCACTTGGCGACTTCCCATATTGCCATTATTTCGGCTTGATAGACACTGCAGGTATCTGGTAGTCTGTGAGCTACATATATCCAAACTAAGTTGTTCACAGTGTACTCCGAAGCCAACCTTTTAATCAAGCTTCGAACCATCCGTGTAAAAGTGGAGATGGTTTTTATTACCTGGTATTCTACCAACCCATTCATCTCTGGCGGGAATCATAGTGATGTAATTTCTCTCGAAGGTGTACACAGTTGGTATATAGTCCACTCGTGACCATAGTTCTTGTAGTACATCCACATTACTATACAATTTAATATTATTGCCGCTTTGGTTGCAACTTCCCCTGCGACATTATTAATCGGCAGTATATGGAGTAGGGCTTGTTGAGTCTCGGTCGTTGTAGTCCTTAAGGCTCCGCTTATGCTCAGGCAGGCTGTTCTCTGAACCTTTGTTAGTAGGTTGGTGTTGGTTAGTTTGTCAGTTGCTGTCCACCATACCACAATGCCGTATAACAGTATTGGACGAACTACTGCTATACATATCCAGTGGACGATTTTAGGAGAGAGGCCCCACCGCGACCCTACAGCCTTTTTGCAGGAATATAAGGCGACGTTGGCCTTCCTTACACGTTCCAATACTTTAAGTCTAAATAACAGTTTTCTATCTAGAATTATTCCTAAAAATTTTGCACTTTCAGAAAAGACTAGATCTGTTCAATTTATCCTAGGTGGAGGGTCCACATGTGGGACATTATTCATCCGAGTAAAGAGAACCAATTCTGTCTTGTTTGGTTTTACGCGCAAAACGCTGCTTCTGGTGCCCATCTAGCCAAATTGTTCAGAGCCACCTGTAGGATGTCTCTGAGGACGTTTACGAATTTGCCACTCACTGCGATTGCCACGTCGTCCGCATATGCCACGAACTTGCAGCCACAACGTTCTAGATCTAGCAGGATTTCATTCATCGCTAGGTTCCAAATTAGTGGAGACAGTACTCCTCCTTGTTGGTCCCTCTTTTTACAAATCTGGTTAGAGTTGTGGACCCTAGACATGCTATTATGCATCTTCTTTTGAGCAGACTTTGAATTAGTGTAATCAAACTAGATTTAACTTTTAGATGCAGGGACGATTCGATAGTGCTCACAAGTTCGCGCAGGGCTGATTCTGTGGACTTCCCCTTATTGTAAGCATGTTGGTTACCCGACAGGAGTTTTGTATCCAGGTTTGTCCTAATGAAATAATAGGAAGGAGGTTAGGCTAATTGGTTTGAAGTCTTTTGGCCTAGTGTGTGATATCTTCCCCGCTTTAGGTATGAATACCACTTTGGTATCCCTCCATCGATTCGGGATGTATGAAAGCCTGATACAGCCTACATAAATTTTCTACAGCCAGGGGATAATGTACTTCAACATTTTCTGCTTTTCTGCTGGAGTGATGCCGTCTGGTCCAGGTGACTTGAGGGCTCAAAGCTGTTAATAGCCCAGCTTATTCTGGATCTCTCGGTCAACAAGCTAGCAACGCTCGCAGTACACTCGCATTCTTGTTGGTCTTGCTGATCTTCGGGTTCTGTTGGTGAGTTCCCCGGGAAATGCTGCTGTTTTTGTCCAGTTATTTGCCTCATCCTGTGTGTAATCCACTGAACAGGGTGAAGATGATAGTTCATGGACTACGTCCAGTGAGGAATCGCTGTGGGTTCTCCTGCTACACATTTCCCGGGCAAATCTGAAGAGTAATTAAATACTTCAATTTGAGATTCCGTTGAAGTGAAGCCATCAGATGTCGCTTCTCGGTGCGAAAATCCCTCTGAGCGAATTGGGAATTGCCAGAAGCGATTGATTTCCAGGCATCCGACTGTCTGAGAAGGCATACAGTTGACTAACCTGAATGGGATGCTACCATCCATGCATCTCAGGTAATTAGGTGACAAACCGAATGCAAATAGTCACTGAAACACAACCGTTTAATTTGTTTGTCTGGTAGACACAGTTGGCAATCCCAACACCAGAAACGGATGCATCCTCTCATCTTAAACGAAATGATTAACGAAACCTCAAATAATGATAAAAACCATCAGGATTTAATGATGACAACTTTCAATATTATTGTATAATCTTTCCATAGTCCAAGAAATCAGGCGATGATTTTGGGGGTCCTTTGATTAAACTGAACCATTCTAGTTAAAGTTATATTGGTCCAATTTCATTTATTTTATTATATTACTCTTTTCTCAAGTTAAAGCTAATCACACCTAGTATTTAAATAAATAAAAATTCCTTTTTATTCTTTCTTACGTTTGTCATTTTTTTTACTTCTTCTGGGGATTCGTATATTTAATTAAAACCATCACAATTATTATTAATTTTCTTACAAATGCAACATACGTGTATATTTAATATCACAGTGTTTTAATCTATTTTGCAATTCGGTAATAATAGAAGATACCAAACGGTAATATTACCCAGTACAAAATTACTGGTTATATTTGTAACTGACTCGCCCAGAAATACTTGCAGTTTCGTTTGCCAAGATTCAATTAAGCATTGCTCTCTGCATTCTATTGAAGTAGCTGTAGAACTGGCGCCAAGATATTAATTCTTCAATGTATTTTTTCCTTCCGGAATATAATGTGCTATATTTTTTTTGGATTTCCTAATGGAAAACTTAATTTTAAAAATCCGCAAAAGTAAGCGGGTCTAAAAATAGAATAGTCAAATTGTCAGCTTAATTCCAAAAATCCTAAAAAGGAACGAGGCTATCGTAAAAACCTTGTTCCCTTAAATACTTAGTACAATTTAGCGTTAATGAGTGAGAGAACTTTGGTGGTGCAGAAAGCTAGCATGCACTGTTTTGAAGCAAGTAACCCGGGTTCAAATCCTCGTCGGATCGCAATAAAAAAATAAAATTAGAAATCGAAAATAAAATGGAAATCATTTTTCTAACCTGGTGAAAAAATCGAAAAAAGAATGCATTCTTTTTTCAGCAATTCAGAATTAGTTCCAGAAGTCTCATCCGTTTATAAAAAGAATCGGTTCGGGAAACGAGTGGGGAATTAGTACGCACAAAGCTGCTTAATTCCCTACACTGAAAAAAAATTTGTCATAAAATTAATGAAATGCTCCAAAGACGTCCTTAGTCTTCAAAATAAGTACATTTTGTACTTAAAATTAAGAAAATTTACTTAAAATTAAGTAAATTACTAAATATTATTGTTATCTATCTATATTTTAGGTACAAAATGTACTTATTTTAAAAAATAATGACGTCTTTGGAGCATTTCTTTAATTTTATGACAATTTTTTTTCAGTGTACTCGATTGCTTTTTCGGAAACTTTTTTACTGGGTATTGGTATTTTCTTGTATTTTCATTGTTCTTTCAATTTTCTATTGAATTCTCATGCTTTCGGTAACAAGGGTCTACATTAAGCAATCTTTCCGAAAAATAAAGAAAATAATTTCACCTTTTTTGTTTTAGCTATTTTGTTTTATTATTTAGTTTAGTTTAGCTCTATATAAGTTTAAAAAGTTTGTATAATCCGTACATATTTGCACTTTTAGCAGAAATTATATTATTGTCACTCAAATACCTCGTCCAAACGCAAGAGACTACAAGTGTATCTGAATCTTCTTAAAAACACCTCACCTCTGAGCGGGTGAAATTTCATGCAAATATTTCCAAAAGCTCACAAGATACATAATTATTTCAAAAATAAAATGTTGTCCGACCACTGTGTGTTATACTAGACTACATACCTACACAGACCGAATTAAAATACTAATGGAAGATTTCAGCCTGATTGTTTGTGCAATTTGGCATATATAGCGTGAAAATAACGAATTGGGATGTAACGTTATATGGGAGCTATATCAAACCATGAACCATCGAACTGTTTTCCTCGCATACATGTATATTGCATTAAATTCATATTTAATGTCAATTCTGTACACACATAAAATCTTTTGAAGCAACATGTGTTGCATTTGGTATACAATGTATAGAATCGTTTTTTATTTGTCTTACAATTAAATCTGTACTGCATAAATTGTGGTCAACGCAGATAATCCCTGTCGTTTAGAAAATACTATGTAGAACGGTGAGAATCGCAACCGATTTTTTTAAAAAAATTACACATTGCTTCAAATTTAAAAAATTTCTGGAACTCCTGATGTGACATAGTGTAGGTTGGAGGTCACATTGAGTACAATCGAAAAAAATTTAAGTGTTGTATGCTTTCAAAAACTTATTTTAGCGTTGAAATCTCGCTTTATTGAATTTTAAACATATGGATTTGTTAGACTCTTATTTTCCAACCGACTTTTGGCTGTAAAACGGCTTTTGAAAGAAAAGACATAACCCTTTAAAACTATGTGCATATTATGGTACTTTATATAAAATACACAGAGCTACACGCGAATAATATTGAAATTTCTATAAATTTTCCCAATTTTTCAACGCATTGCAATATTTTTTTAGCAATAGTGCTCTTTTTACATACCATTCTGAAAGTGTGTTTATTGTCAATTAAATTACGTCTAGGTTTGCAACAATCGGATATAAATTGCGTGAGTTATGCGAATTTTTAAAAAGAAGAACATTTTGATTGCGCTCTTTATATGGGGTTCTGTCTTGTGAGGAATTCCATATTAAATAAACGAGAAATTTTCGAAGGTCTTCCGATTTTAATGAAATTTGGTGAAAGCACTTGGTACCGTTAGGTTTTACGTTAGGCAAATTTATAAAAAAAATAATAGCTGTGTCAACCCCGTAACGTTGAAGTTTAGTATATTTTGAAAAATGGGGTTTACTCGAACAGTCATAACTTTTGTTCTGTGAACACTTTCCTCTGGACTTTAGGTACGATAATATCATTGCACTGTACAACATTTTATTTATTTGTATGCACTGGTATTCAAATTATAATAGGTTAACTTTTGGTGCAAAATGGTAAATTTGTGTGGGAGGTACGAAAAGTGGGTGCCAATAACGCCAACTTTTCTATGGACTCTAGGTACTATAAATCCATTACACTGTTCAAAATTTCAAGTATTTGTATAAACAGATTTTAAAGCTATTAGCAGTTAACTTTTGGCATTCATAATTTCCTGTTATGAATGTCTAAAGTTGGGCAGAGCCAAATATATGATATACTACACCATATTGTTAAATCTGAATACGTACTCAAATAGTTCTTAAGGAATACAGTTGTTAGTCGAACTAGCATGGACTAGAAAAACATGAAAACACTACACAGGGGCTGTGGAACTGCTGTCGACTCCGAGTACCACTCCGGCAGACAAATAACATAATTTTCTGAAATTATATTTGACCCTAAGAGTGAGTGAATTGTATCAAAAATTATTTAGTTTTGTAAGAAAAAACACAAAAAAAGTAGACATTTGATACCAATAATTAAACAAGATTGTATTATTACTAGTGGCTTGTTGCAGTTTAAATAGAAAACAAATTTCTAATTCCAGGCACATCGTTACAACACATGTGGACGAACTATGGACGAAAATCGAAAAATGCGGCCAAAAGTCAAATTTGATGACACAGGTAATATTGAAACAAGTAAGAAAGTTTCAGTCGGGTAAACCGACTAAGGTATACCCTCACTTTGTGAGTATTGTAATATTGAATATTCCACGAATTATTCTCTTAGATAGTATGGTAGGTACCAGAACGGGTTTAACAAATACGCCTATTTTTCGCTGAATAGTAGATACTTTAAATACATTGCACTGCGCCGAATTATAAGCGTTTATTTGCACTGGTTTATTAACGTTATGAGATATTAAATTTTGGTATGATTTGGACATTTTGTGAGGGAGGTACAAAAAGGGGCGTGGTGATAATGGCCATTTTTTACAGGGCTATAGACACTTCAAAAGCGTTACACTGTGCAAAATGTTGTGGCATTTTCGTGCATTGGTACTCATGTTGTGAGCTCTTAACTTTTTGTGCAAAAGTGTACCTTTGTGTGGGAGGCACAAAAAGCGGAGTGGCAATAGCGTCAATTTTTCACAGGGCTATAGACACTATAAAAGCATTACACTGTAGAAAATTTCAAGTATTTTTATAAACTGGTATTAATGTTATAAGCTGTTAACTTTTGGTGCAAAATGTTACCTTTGTGTGGGAGGTACCAAAAGGGGCGTGAATAGAACACCCATTTTTCACTGGACTGTAGGCACTATAAAAGCATTACACTGTACAAAATTCCAAGTATTTTTATACACTGGTATTATTGTTATAAGCTGTTAACTTTTTCTGCAAAATGGTGCATTTGTGTGGGAGGTACCAAAAGGGGCGTAGCAACATGGCCCATTTTTCTCGAGTTGATAGCAACTAATAAACTAATGCTATGTGTGGAATTTCAGAAGATTCGAATAAGTAGTATAGCAGTTATTAAAGATTCAATATTTTACAACATTTTAACACTTTGTTGGGGAGGTACTAGAAGGAGTGGACCAATATGGCCCATCTTCGAACTTAGCCGGAGATAGGAAAAAATAATACCACGTACCAAATTTGAAGTCAATCGGTTACTCCTTTCGAGAGTTATCGTGCGCACCAGCCAGCAGACAGACAGACGGACGGACATTGCTCATTCGTCTTAAAATGACCCAAAACGAATATCTGCCGAACATACTTAGGGTCTTAGATCACTCCTTCGATGTGTTACACTTTTTTTCGTAGCAAATGATATATACCCTCGTCACACTAAAGTGAGGGTATAACCAGTAAGGAAAGGCAGAATGTCGGGCGGGGCCGAATATATAATACCATACACCTCCCTAACAATGCGATAATAATTTGGAATAATTGGTAAATGGGTAAGAACATATATATGCGGATATATCTAATTCTGAACCGATAATCGCTAAATTAAGCAATATTAGTTCCTAAATTGAGAAACATCTTTCTGGAGAATTTTGTAATGATCGGAAGTAAAGTACAACTTTGTAACCAAATCAGGAGGAACATATATATGGAGCTTATATATAAATCTGAATCGATTTTCCCTGAATACTCATTCATGTAAAATAGAAACCTCTTTCTGTCGAATTTCGTACTGATCGGATATAAAATACAGTCTCTACAGCGCTTGAATGTCAAATCGGTGCTAACATATATATGGGGGCTATATCTAAATCTGAACCGATTTTCTCCAAATTTGGCAGTATTCCTTCGTGTAATAAGAAACCTCTTTCTTCCGAATTTCGCTGTGAGCGGATATAAAATATAGTTTCTACAGCTATTGAATTTCAAATCGGGGGTAACATATATATGGGGGCTATATCTAAATCTGAACCGATTTTCTCCGAATTTGGCAGTATTCCTTCATGTAATAAGAAACCTCTTTCTGCCGAATTTCGTACTGATTGGATATAAAATACAATTTCTACAGCGCTTACATGTCAAATCGGGTGCAACATATATATGGGGGTATATATAAATCTGAACCGATTTCCCCCAAATTTTGTATTGTATCTAAGTGTATCACGAGACTACTCTCTGTCAATATTTGTACAAATCGGTTACAAAATGTTGCTTATACAGTGCATATATGCCAAATCGGAGGTACATATATATGGGAGCTATATGTAAATCTGAACCGATTTTAACCAAATTCAATAGGGATCGTCCTTGGGCCTAAAAAAAGATATGTGCAAAGTTTCGTTGAGATCGGACCATAATTGCGACCTGTACTTTGATTACAAGAATACGTCTACAGACAGACAGACAGACGGACAGACAGACGGACATCGTTAAATCGACTCAGAAAGTGATTACAAGTCGATCGGTATAATAAACAATGGGTCTATCTCTTCTCCTTTTGGGTGTTACAAACAAATGCACAAAGTCATAATACCCTGTACCACAGTGTGGTGTAGGGTATAAAAATGGTTATGCCAATCTATTAAGCAAATATCCATTATTCGGTATGCAAAATATAAACACAATATATTTATATTTAGATGATCAAATGCTTGTCCAATGTTTGGTATATATTTGAACCTGAATTTAGAGCACAGTTTGCTGAAATTTGAATTGTTGAGAAGCTAGAAATGAGAAACTAATTGGACCAAAATACACATCAACTTAAGCCATGCTTTATGAGGAATGAAATCATTTATAGACGCTCTACATTTTTTTTGTTTTCGTTATTATATTTCACATGGAAATACAGTTCTTTTTTAACAGAAAGAAGCACTTCTGCACTTTGGGCGCTATACCGAATTCTCAAATTTATGTGAGTTGGACTTCTAAATTAGCTACAACCTTTTAAATTATGAACCGATTTTCGGAATGGTCTTATTTTATTCATGACCGATCAGAATTTATGACAAAATAAAAAAATTTAAAGATTGTGCATTTTCCGATAAAATTTTAAAAATAAAAAATTGGATTTAAAAAAAAAAAATTACGCGATATGATTAAAGGATGCCTTATTTGCCTTCATTCGAAATTTCATCAAAATCCAAGCATTTTTAAAGATTTTACAGCATTTTGGCCACAATTTCCGTCCACAGTGCGCCGATAAGTGAAATTCGTCATATGGCGGTTGTATTTATAAAAACATGAACCCATAAGACCAATTTTTACAATGAGTGGGTAATGAGTACTGTGCAATTTAAAATGTCAAGCCTATAATTTCATACAGATCGTTTACATTAATTTATTAACTTCTTCGCCATTAAGTCAAATCTGATTGATTGATTTTAATTAAAACATCTACCGATATGTACAATTTGTACTAGGAAAGAGTTTAAGAAATCCTATTAATATCATAAAAACGTTTTTCTGTCTGTTTATTTGTTTGTTGGTAACACCATCACGCCTAAACGGTTTAACCGATTTTCTTGAAACTGGGTGGGCAGATAGACCAATGCCGGAGAAGTGTCGTAGGCTACTTTAATTTTTCGGTTTACCGCCAAGAGATTTTGATCACTTGAACGCTGAGGCTCCTGTTAGAGCTAGTAAACTGAAATTTTGCACACACATAGACGGTAATGTTGTATAAACCACAGGCTACTCACGCAGTCATTTTTCGGCCTGTGGTCATATGAAGTACAGGGTCTCCCATATTCGACGGACCCATCTGGCAACGCCATAACTTTTGACAGAGATGTCAGATCGCTTAATGACCGCGTTTGAAGCGTCAGTCCAAGCAGATTTTTACCATGGAACAATACATGCCACGCGAGCGCTCTGAAATAGTTGAAATTTACATTCAACAGAAGAAGTCAAGTCAACGTGCTTTTAAAATATTAAAAAATGAGAGAATTGCGCCTTCTAAGAACACCATTAAGCGTTTATACGAAAAATTTTCGACTGGTGAGGCACTTTCTAATCCGAAGAGGCCAAATAAAAGTCGACCAAGGCGATCGGCCGAGAATATCGCTGCCGTACGAGCCAGTGTTGAGAGGTCCCCAAGAACATCCCAAAAACGCCGTTCTCAGCAGTTGGGCATGGCTCGGTCCACTTTACAACGGATTATTCGCGTTGATTTGCATTTGTTCCCGTACAAAATTCAATTGGCGCAAAGATTGTTGCCTCGATTGCCTCGTCGATTGGAATGGGCCCAACGAGTCCGTGGGTCCGTCGAATATGGGCAACCCTGTATATTAGTACGAAGAACTATAAACGGAAAATATATACGCGAAAAATAATTTTGAATTATCTGCCTGTGGTCAGTGTAACAGTGACCACAACAATTGTCATTATTTCACTGATTTTAAAAGTTATTTCCCGATTATATATGTAATGGGTAATTCATTTAGAGGCTTGATTTATAATGTAAAATAAAACACATAAATTTTAACATATATTTTTTTATCGGTTTAAAGAACAATTTATGGCATTTACTATTTGAATACAAGTAAGAAAGTTCAGTCGGGTAAACCGACTTATGAATCCCCTCACTTTGAGTCTCAAAAAACTGTCTATTGGACTTATATAGGGTGATCTAAGTGGAGATACTTTTTTCAATAGCCTTTTTTTCACAGATCACGTGTGAGTCGTGTCATGCTGTCATGTTATTTTTGTTAAGTAATGTTTGGCATTTTATAATTGAAAGACTTACGCCTGAAAAACGTTTACAAATTATTCAGTTTTTTTTTAAAAAATAATCGTTCGCCAATTGCGCTAAGTCCATTTTTTGAAATCCAAAAAAAACACTTTCCAATCGACCCACGACCTTGAGCAATATTTTAACTCTCGTTCAGAGCTATGTTAGACGCGATTGGCGGTCAGCATCTAACAGCTGATGCACCGTCTGGACTTTGTACGGAAACATCTTCAAATCTTGTACCGAAATTCGCTGTAGAGACCGTCGACTGATACCCATTTGCGTGGCACGTCGTCTGGTCGATGTCGACGGCGCTTCCACGACATCCTCGGCTACAGCAGCAATATTCTCTGCAGAACGGCTACTCCGGGGTCTGCCACGCCTGGCAGCATCTCGTGTTGTGCCAGTCTCTTCGAGGCGAGCGGCTAGACGTCGCAGTGTTTCACCAGTAGGCGTTGGACGGCCAGGAAATCTGCGACGAAATTCACATTGTGCCAAAGTCACCGACCGATTATTAAATAGTCAGCAATATTCCGCGTTCTGGAGCAGTGTAGCGTAACAATGTTTATTAACGTGTATTTCGCATGTGTTTACTACACAAATGTCAAAACAGAACTGACATTAGGGGCCAATCGCAAAATTTATAGAATTTTCTGATAGGAGGATTACTTTTGCGCCACCTTGTATTTTTGTCATTGACCAATTCCCGATCCGACATACCGGAATCATCGGTCTATATTTCTTCAGAAATGATGCCGGTGCGAACGTAACCGTCCATGGCGACCGTTATCGTGCCATGATAACCGACTATTTGATGCCTCAAGTTGAAGCTCGTGATCTCGGCGACATTTGGTTTCAACAAGGCGGCGCCACTTCCCACACGTCGCATCAATCAATGGATTTATTGAGAGAACATTTGCAGATAATTGAGCAGATAATTTCACGTTTTGGGCCGGTCGATTGGCCACCAAGATCGTGTGATATAACACCGTTAGACTTTTTCCTGTGAGAATATGTAAAGTCTAAAGTTTATGCGGACAAACCCGCTTAGATTTAGGCCTTGGAGCAAAACATCACGCGTGTCATTCGCCAGTTACCAGTCGAAATGCTCGAACGAGTCATCGAATATTGTACGCAACGGATGGACCATCTGAGACGTAGCCGCGGCCAACATTTGATAGACATAATTTTCAAAAAATAAATGCCAAAGAATATTCTTTCAAATGATAATAAACATTCCCCATTCAATTTGTATTTTCTGTGTTTTTTTCTTTAAAAAAGTATGGAACTTCCAAATGGATCACGCTATATCTATATATTAGGGCGGGTCGATTTAAAAATCGCCCATTGCTCAGTGAAAATCGTATTCTAGGGATCAAAATAAGATACTTTGCCCAAGGAACCATACCTCTAAAATGAATTCTGATGTCCCGGAAAAAATCCCACTTTGACCCATTTAGAGTGCTCCAATCGAGTGGGAAATCCGACAGCTTGCGTTGCTGTATAGGGCTATTATCAGGTCTATCATTTCCTTGGGTGTTCCCACTCAAGGGTTTGCCATATAGCTGAGTGTGGCAGTGTATCGAACGCCTTCTCAAAATCTATAAAGACTAAATATAACGGGGATCTCCATTCTACTGATTGCTCGATTATCCTGTGGCTGTTTATGTGTTCTATACATGATTTTCGTTGGCGAAATACTGCCTGTTCGATGCGTAGGATTGGATTGCTGTTGCAAGCCTTTTGTTTATTATTTGGCAAATAATCTTATTTACGGTGTTTATTAGGGTAATACCGCGCGAATTATTTCAATGAGAAAGATAACCATTTTTCAGTACGTTGATAACAAGATCTTCCTTCAGGTCATCGCATATTGATGAAGTTATCCAAATTCGCGTATGACGCCGCAGATGATTTTGGCGCTAATTATTGGGGATGCCGTGAATAACTCAGGAGGTAAGTTGTATGGACCAGATAACTTGTTAATTTTTGATTGTGTAGTAGCCTCGCTTATTGCCTGAATATGAAAAATAATAAAAAGAAAACAACAAATAATGTTATGGTCCGCCAGTGGTCAAACCGACAAAAGTATTTGAGAACCAAAATTCTGTTGCCATTGTCTAAAATTTTGGTTTTCGAGTTACTGACATGATCAAATAGAAAACTGTTAACAAGTCGGCTTTTAGTCCTGCATGATATTACTAACAACAAATTATAATAACAAATACAACTAACTTATAATGAGAAATATTACGAAGTTAATTTTTGTGTTAGTCAGTACTAAGGATTTTCATACCAGCATTTAGACCAGCTTCCAAATTATACTGTTTTGATATTGTCTTTTAATCGAACTTTCTATTAGAATACCTACAAACTTACGAGGTTTGGATCACGGTGTTAAAGGACAACTCGGGAAACGTCGGATATTCAAATGCTAGGTTTTGACTTGTGAGCCCTGTACGAACTGTATTTTTATCCGATCAATACGAAATTCTACAGAAAGAAGTTTCTTATTACAAGCACTGCCAAATTTGGGGAAAATCGGTTCAGATTTTGATTAAGCACCCATATATGTATATGTTACCCCGATTTGAGAAATCAGGTTTTTGCTTAGATTATGTACATTTCCATATATTTGTTCCTCCCGGTTCTTGAGTTATCGTTTCAGATCTACTTTATTATGGTCAAAATATTCAACTCCTCCTTGGTATAAGACTTCATGAGGAGGTGGGGCTAAGTACTTTGTAAACTGAAACCATAATTAAAAATTATTATCGCAGTGCCCCTTTTCTCATTGTTAGGGAGGTGTAGGGTATTCCGTACTTGTTAAACCATTCACCGCACTGTGGTACAGGGTATTATAACTTTGTGCATTTGTTTGTAACACCCAAAAGAAGAAGAAACATACCCATCGTTTATTATACCGATCGACTAAGAAGCACTTTCTAAGTTGGTTTAGCTTTGTCCGTCTGTCCGTTCGTTTGTATGTATTCTTGTAATCAAAGTACAGGTCGCAATTATGACCCGATATCAACGAAACTCTGCACATATCAATATCTGATATTAGATTTTAATTATTCGAATATATTGTACCGTAGCTTTTAAATAAATAATGTCCACCTTGTTGCAACATAATTAGGTTTTCAATGTAAAACAAGGTGTATTATAGAAAATGTAAAATTATTTCCATTATATAGGTAAATATATCCTTAAACACAGCCAGACACTTGTTATGGCCGAGTTTGCGGTTACTAACATATTCTGATTTACAACTCGATTTTTGGTATTCAAACAGAGAAAACTACACCATGACACCCACTAGAATACACCACACAGATTAACTATGGAAAAGTTGTATGTTGTGTGTCCCAATACTTTCGTAAAGCAAACTAAATAATCGAAAAACACACCCAACGCACAGTGGATTCAAAGTACAGTAGAGTGTTGGCGAATGGCTCTGACAGTAATATATTTGTATGTATATATATATGTACATAGATACATACACATGTCTGATACAGATATAGTTTTAATTAACGTTTTTCTTTTTGCAAATCATGTTTACTCCCTCGCAGAACATGCAATATTAAATTGTCACCAGAAATGGATGAATTTCCGGCGATAGGAATTTCTCATTTCCTGTTCAACAATTTGCATTCATTCAATTTACACTGAGTGGCATACGAGTAAGCACAATATAGGATTACATGATGGTAATGGAGTAGTTTTAATTACATACAAAAGCTGGTGATTACCATTCAGTAAACGATTTTCAATATTTATCAAAAATAGGAAAAATTAAAAATAATCGCAAATAGTTTTAAAATAATTCTATTAAGAAAAATATCTAAAGAACTGTTGCGGATTTTAATTACATTGTATAGGTAAATAACAAAAGAGGTAATTCCAAAAGAATGGCATTGTAAGTACTTCCAAATCATAAGTATGAAATTTTTTCGGCATTTAATTAAATTCTTCTAAATAACTAACAACAATGTAATTTTGGGGTATAAATTATTAACCCTACAATGCATAATTTCAAAACGATTGGAAGTAAAATAAAACTTCTGAATTGATAAAAGTCCAGATCGGAAGGAACATATATATGGTGGCTATGAAATATATGTGAAATACAGCTTCTATAGTGCTAGAAATACTTATTTACAAAAGTGGTGGCAAATAAGCACCTCCTCGGCGCGACATGCCATTGTTAAATTCATTGGTGAAAATCCAAATTAGAACAACTTCCGGGTCATAAGTTGGGGATTTAATTGCTTCTTTGGATGCTCTTTTTTGGCTGGGATTGTATTGGTATATATTTGTGACGCGGACATCCCCTACGTTTAAAGCTTATTCACAGACAATTTCCGAGCGACGAATTTTTGTTGATCTATGCACCCTACGTACGCCTAGATAGGTTTTATTTGCAGCGCTGTTATTTGTTATCCCATCGAAACAAAGCTTATACCGTTGTTCATGGTTTGTCAATGGCTCCATTTTGCCCATTACACACATAGTATTAGTCTATTAGTCGCTACCACCCTGAGAAAAATGGGCCACGTCCCTTTTGGTACCTCCCTCACTAATGGAACATTTTTCACCAAAGGTTAAAAGCTTATCACTTTTTTACCAGTGCATAAAAATACTTGAAACTTTGTACAGTGTAATACTTTTATAGTACCTGCAGTCGACTGAAAAATGTGGGTTGTTGCCACTCCCCTTTGGCACCTTCCACACAAATGTACCATTTTATACAAAAAGTTAAATTTATATGATAAGTTATATTATATGATAACATGAATACCACTGCACGAAAATTCAACGATACTTTGCACAGTGTAATATTTTTCAGTACCTATAGCCCTATGAAAAATGGGCGTTCTCCACACGCCCCTTTCGGTACCTCCCACACCAAATGGCCAAATCATTCCTGTAAAATAGATCATAATTTTAATATACCAGTACAATTCGGTACCGTGGAATTTATTTTAAGTATCTGCTGTACAGCGAAAAATAGGTTGATTTGTTAAACCCCTTCTTGAACCTCCCATAAACATTGACAGATTAATTCGTGTAATGACATGCAAGGAAATCTAGATTCTTTGCAGGAAGAGGCAACTAAAGCTGATCTTAAAATAAACATCGACGACAAAAAAAAAATAAACACCACAAATACCGCTTTTCTACAAATCAGGAATCATAACCTGGATTATGACTACATCTGGCGGATCCAGTGCTGTTATCCAGTGCTGTTATTCAACATCTGCGTAAAATCTATGCTTCTGTACGGATGTGAGTCTTGGAATGCAGCAATTAAAGATTTGAACACAATCCAGACATTCATTAATCGCTGTGTACGACGCATCATGAAAATATTCTGGCCAGTCACAATCTCCAACAAATCCCTATTACAGAGAACAAAACAAACCCCAATCAAAACGGAAATTCTCCAAAGGATATTGAGATGGATTGGACATACCCTACGGAAACCACAAAAGTAGCAATTGAGTGGAACCCACAGGAAAGCCGAAGAAGTGGAATATCAGCTCATACCTGGAGAAGAAATCATTAGCAACTGATAGATGTAAATGACAAGAATTTGTTATAAGCCTGTGATCCTCGATGGATCGAAAAGAACGAATAATAATAATAATAATTCGTGTAATATTCCATATTATATTAGTCGGTTTACCCGACTGAAACTTTCTTACTTGTTTTTAATTTCTTAATATTCCATTTGTTTTCAGTCCTTAAAGCAATTTATAGTTTCTTCTACAAACATCAAACATTTCATAAAAAAGTGAACTTTGAATTCCTGAAAACGTAAACATATAAGTTACCATTTAAACTGAGATACTCTCTCGGCTAAAGACCAACCTGCTTCTATACAGTGATAGAAAGCAAGTATTTTACATGGCAAAATATATTGCAAGTATTTCATTGCGTGCCCACAGACTATATCATGATTTCTGGGGCGTGACCCCCTTCATCAGTAGTTTCATGGCCGGCTTTTCAAAAAAGTTTTTGATTGATGATTCGATAACCAAACTCTCAAAGCCTATCACGGGGCGAATCACACGAGCAAATGAGAATTGCACCCAAAGCCTCACTTTTCGGCTACCGATCAAACACAATGAAATACTAGCACTTTGCCATGTCCACAAGAAACTCAATAAGAATTTACTTGTAGAAATCACTCACACATTAAGAATAAAGCTTCATAGTAAAAAGCTTTTTTCTTATTGCTTATTGCTTGTTGTAATATTTATTTTACAACATTGAATATTTAAATGCAAATGTATTTTTTTTAATTATAAGCTCGACTATAAATTCTACATTTATCCATAGTTTTTTCTAGCCTCCCTTTAGTGTGACGAGGGTATATACGTATAATTTGCCACGGACCAAAAGTGTAACACATCGAAGGAGTGACCTAAGACCCCAAGTATGTTCGGCGGAAATCCGTTTAATGACATTTTAAGTCATTTGAGCAATGTCCGTTCGTATGTCTGGCTGGAGCGCACGATAACAATCGAAAGGAGTAACGGATTGACTTCCAATTTGTTATGTGATAATATTTATTTCTATCTCAGGCTAAGTTCGAAGATTGGTCAAATTGGTTCACTCCTACTAGTACCTCCCTTACCAAGGGTTAACATTTAGTTTAATATTGATTCTTTAATAACTTCTGTACCATTTATACGAATCTAATGTAATTCCAAAAATGGTAATAGTTTATCTGTCGCTATCAGCTTGATAAAAATGGTCGAAGTGGCTCCTCCCCTTTTGGCTCCTCCCACACAATGGAACCATTTTGGACACAGAGTTTAGGTTAAGGCGGCAGCCGTATTTTTTTTACGAGCTCACATAGACCAGTTTAGGTCCCTAGTTTTACCACAGGTTAAATTCCCCTCATCGAAACCAACCTGTTTGATATACAAATTTATCGCTAGTACGAATATCGGTACTGGAAAGATCAGTTAGGCTGCCTAGAAAAGCCGACCCCAGTATTTCCAGTCGTCGTTTACTCAGAGCGGGGCCGTCGCATAGCAAGTGCTCAATGCTCTCCACTTCTTCCTCATCACCACAGGTTCTGCAGAAGTCATTGTAGTCAATACCCAATCTTTTGGCGTGTTCGCCGATCAAGCAGTGTCCCGTCAGAACTGATACTAACGTACACAATCTTTGCCTCTCTAGTGCGAGGAGATATTTTGATCTTCTCAGGTCATACCTTGGCCAGATTTGTCTGGCTACCCTGCAGGTGCCGATTTCTGTCCATCTTTCGTTGGACTGCCTGATTGTCTAAGCCAAAGCTTGCACATGGATAGTGTCGCACCAATATATGCAAATTCTTCGAGAATTTGTAATGTCGTCCCTTTCCCATCTAGGGCCAGAGCCACCTGTAGGATGTCTCTAACGACATTTACGAATTTTCCACTCACTGCGATTGCCACGTCGTCCGCATATGCTACGACCTTTCAGCCACAACGTTCTAAATCTAGCAGGATTTCATTCATCGCTAGGTTCCAAATAAGTGGAGACAGTACTCCTCCTTGTTGGGTCCCTCTGTTTACAAACCTATTTAGAGTTGTGGACCCTAGACATGCTGTTATGCGTCTTCTGTTGAGCAGACTTTGAATTAGTCTAATCAAACTAGATTTAACTTTTAGATGCAGGGACGATTCGATAGTGCTCACAAGTTCGCGCAGGGCTGATTCGGTAGACTTCCCCTTATTGTAAGCATGTTGGTTCCCTGACAGGAGTTTTGTATCCAGGTTTTCCCTAATGAAATAATAGGTAGGAGGTTAGACTAATTGGTTTGAAGTCTTTTGGCCTAGTGTGTGATATCTTCCCCGCTTTAGGTATGAATTCCACTTTGGTCTCCCTCCATCGATTCGGGATGTTTGAAAGGCTGATACAACCTAAATAAATTTTCTCCAGCCAGGGGATGTACTTTAACATTTTCTGCATTTCTGCTGGAGTGATGCCATCTGGTCCAGGTGACTTGAAGGGCTCAAAGCTGTTAATACCCCAGCTTGTTCTGGATCTCTCAGTCAACAAGCTAGTAACGCTCGCAGTCCACTCGCATTCTTGTTGGTCCTGCTGATCTTCGGGTTCTGTTGGTGAGTTACCCGAGAAATGTGTGTCGAGCAGTATATTCAGCGACTGCTCCCTGTTTTTTATCCAGTTATTTGCATAGTGCAAGTAACCAACTGTACAGGGTGAAGCTGATAGTATTTTCCTCAGCCTTGCGGCGTCGGAGACCTTTTCCACTTCGCAACAGAAGGTATACCAAGAGAGTATTTGCGCCTTCCTAAGCTCTTTCTTATAGGTCTTGAGTTGCTCTTTATAGGCATACCAAACACTAGCGACCCTTTTTCATAGCCGTTAGCTCAGAAGTCCATCATTGGGGTTTAGTTTTACCCTTGTACATTGTTTTTGGACAGGCTTCTTCAAGGGAACTATTGAATGATGTGGTGATATGCTCGACCAGATGATCCAGACCGGCTTTGTCATTCGGTTCGTACAGAAGTTTGGAGTTGAGGACTTTCTTGAAATTCTTTTCATACAGGTGCCACTTTGTCTTTCTCATATTTCTGTGGACGGCAGGTTCAGGCGCTTTTTCAGCGAGTTTGAACTCAATATAATGGTGATCTGAGAATGAGTGGTCGTTCAGTACATTCCACCCAATAATTTTGTCTGACAGCCGGTCAGTAGCAAACGTTACGTCGAGTACTTCTTGTCTGTCTTTAATTGTAAAGGTCGGTTTATTACCTATGTTACAAATACTTAGGTTGGTAGTTAGAATAAAGTCAAGAAGCTAATCACCCCTATTGTTTATATCCGTACTACCCCAGATAGTATGCTGAGCGTTCGTGTCTGCGCCAATAATCAGCTCGACCTCGTCAGACGTTGCTTCTTCTACTACATACTTCCCTGAATAAAGCAATCGGTACTACAGCTTCATAACGCAAGTAACTGGAGACCACCCAATATATGCGATTACCAATCTCCAGACTAGCAGATGTTTGGTCTTTACCACTTAAATTAGCCAGGAGAAAGATACTTAAATCTTTCCTGGCCAAAATGCAGGTTCTTGGAGTGTCTTCACAGTTGGCCACAAGCAGTTTAAAGTTGGGTGTCCTGATAACGCACACCCTTCCTCCCACGGCGTAGGGCTCCTGTATCAGGACGATGTCTACTGCACCTGTGGACAGGCGCAGCAATAGAGCCGCTGAGCCTGCTTTAGCGTGATGGAGGTTAATCTGTCGAATTCTTACCATCATTGGTAATTGACAGATTAACCCCGACACCCCGACAAGGGTGTTATAGAACTCTTCGTCCGTATCATCGAGAAGCATGTCCCCGCCAGATGCGTCAAAGAGTCCGGAGACTCCCCTCATTCCCTCTGTGTCAGAAGTAGAGCTTTTGTCCTCAGGGAAGGACGTTACAGATGTTTTGTTAGAGTTGGAGTCACCAGAAATAATGGGAGGTACCCACCGCACTTCCAGAAAGCCGTGTATCAACCACGGTGGACGACTCACCTTCCGCTGTGGGAGCTATATCCTGCTTGTATACCTTCAAGACTATAGTCTCGAAGCCATATTGTAGAGTGACTAGGGATGTTGTTTTTTTATCGACAACATCCAACTGGGCACCCGGCCACACCTCACCCGCTCTACTCAGAGCAGCCTTATACAGGTCTACTGATCTACCTGATGCCATCCTGCATCGTTGCAGATTGGTGGTTTGCCCGGCATTTCTCTACGGACATCGAGGTAATGAGCCATAATGCCTGATTGCACATGGCTCCATTTCTCCTTGAGGCTTCATTTCTCCATCCCCACTACTTCTGTCTATAACAGCCATCACTAGACTCTCCTTCGCCACTTCATTGAAGGGCTTGGTGAGTGTCCTGTTGATGGTGACATTAGCGCCTCTTGCCTTTTTCGAAGGCAGGGGTTCATCAGGTGATCTAATACTTTTGACTTTATTAGCCGTTAACACAGCTAAATTTGTGGCTCTTTCAGCCGGCTCGTAGAAGCATCTATGACGCCTTTAGCCCAGGTAATTGACTCTTTTTGTTTTTCGGTAAGAGCCGAAACCTCAACAGCCTCCAGCTTCGTCAAAACTCTGAGCGCTATCCGGTGCTCATTGTGCTTTCGCTTTGACGGTCGGACATGACGTTTTCCGCTCACCGTACCATATGTTTTGAGTAATGGGTGGACATTTTCACCATTTTTGGTGTGGTCGGCTTTGGGCAAGACCAAAGGACGGACAGTAGGACGATTGGGGAACCCCGCTCCCTCGGAACACGAATGCATCCCCGTCAAGGAATTTATTTATTTTTTTGTCTGCAAAAAAATAGTAGTACCCGTAATGGGTACTACGATGTCGGCCTTCCAGACCGTACAGATTTTTTTGAGATTGCGTAATAGGTTTTAACTATCCGTTCTGTGATAAACACGACGGTCCACTACGACTGACGTACGCAGAGTTTACTGCTAGTAACTTGAATACCAGTGCACATAAATACTTGAAATTTTGTTCAGTATAATGCTTTTATAGTGACTACAGTCCGGTTACTATAAAAGCATTGTCACTCTCCGTTTGGTACCTCCCACACAAATGGACAATTTTTTACAAAAAGTTAACTGCTGTTAACCTTAATACCAGTGCACATAAATACTTGAAATGTTTCTATTGTGTCTTCAGTCCTGTAAAAAATGGCATTATTGCGCGCCCCTTTTGGTACCTCCCACACAAAGAGACCGTTTTGTACAAACAGTTTTCTGCTAATCACTTGAATACCAGTACATATGAATACTTGAAATTTTGTTCAGTGTAATGCGTTTATAGTACCTACAGTCTGGTAAAAATAGACATTATTGCGACGCCCCTTTTCGCATTCGTCCAGCCATTTCAGGTACCCCCACACAAATTGACAGATTCATTCAAACACGACATGTTCATAACTTCGGCAGCAATCATCTAAATATTTCGTATCATCTAAATATTTCGTATTGTTTTCATAAACTGCCAAAGAGTGAATAATTTTTACAAAGTTCTGGTATCTTCCAGTCGTTGTACGTACCATATTAACTACATTACTCACAAAGTAAACGACTGAAATGTTCTTACTTGTTGAAATAGGCACTGTTTTCTTCGTTAGGATGTTATCTTAAAAAAATAGAACAAACAAAAATTTTTTCCGATTTTTTTCTAGTTTTATGGGTTTTTTCGTGCCAGCAAAAAACCATTTTTTATATTAAAAAATCAAACCTTTACTAATTGTTTTAACGACAGTTATAAAAACACCTGTTTCTACGTCACAGTAGCATATCTATTTCATAGCAAATCTGGCCCTTATAATTTGCTTTTATTTAAATGGTATTACGTATTACGGCTTTCAAACACTCACACTTTCAAAAAACACACTTTCAAAAAATTTAATTTTAGAAAAAACAAAATTTAAAAAGAAGCTACCATAAAAAATGTTTTTGGTTTATTAAAAGAGTATGTCTCAATCTCGGACACAAAAAAATGTTTTTTGTTGCATAGTGTAACTTGTTTTTGAATTCCGATCGCAAATTCGCCATTTTTGCTAAAAATTTGTCAGGGCGTGAAATTTGAACTAAAAACAATAACGGAGTCACCAAAAGAAATTCCCAAATGCGATACATCTTTGTGTAGGTCTCGATGAGACTATGTACATTTGCCTCATATTGTCGCTTGGATGACCAAATTGGTCAATAGAGAAGATTTTCTGTTTTTGAGAAAATGTGGCTTCTTCCCCATGGCGTAATATTTATTGTACAATTTCCAGTTTGTTTCTCTTATTACGTACAAGAAATATACATAATATTTTTAAAAAAAATTAAAGTAAATTTCTGAAAAAAATCAGTTTAAGGCAATATGCCAGATACGTCGAAAATGTTTTATCGTTTTTGGAGATGACGGTAATAGCTACATGCTCAAAATGTATACCCACTTTGCATAATGACTATGTAGATAAGTCCAATGGTGGCCTTAACTCAATTTCCGAAAAATTACGATATGTGTCACTTATGTACAGTGTCATTTTCTCTGCAGTTTCTACCCCTGAAATTTAATTGGATTACAGCACTTTAGAAACCATTAACATTTTGCTTTGGCAGTTTTATTCAACAACAAAAAACCCATTGTGAGCGAGGATCTAGAAGGAGTGGAACAATATGGCCCATCTTCGAACTTAGCCTGAGATGGAGAAAAATATTAATATTCGAAAAAGTACCAAAGTTTTGAAAATATTGTTTTAATAAACTATACTTGAAGAGTTTCTTCCACAATAGCTTTATTTGAATCTAAACACATATTTTTTTTGAGAAAATGAGTTTGTAAATATATTTTGGTGAAGTATATAAACATATGCGCAAATAAATGTTCTTGATTTTCATATACAATTTATTTGTTCACAAAACCATAAATATTAAAAAAAGTTTAAACATATTTTCTTTCGATTCAAATAAAATCGTATACTCGATACTACTACACAAAGTCATAATATCCTGTACCGCTTTGGTAAAGGATATATAATTTATATAATATGAGATTTAAGTAATCTCCGTTTATTCGACCTTTCATAAAATTTTTTGAATAAAACTCGAGCTCGCGGTCTTGGTTTTGTAAATTCATTTTCTTTTATTCGACAGGGAGAAATTATAAGTAAATACATGTACGGAGTAATGAGTATTTATTTGGCGTCGTTGCCGTCTGTTGTCAAACTGAGTCTAAGCATGTTTTCCCGAATTTGAAGTGTATGTTTAAGGTGGAGGAACCAAATACCTACATAGGAAATAATTCATGATTTGTAAAAAATGGTCTATGATCTCGCATTATACATAAATCTGAACGGTTTGAAGTATATAAGATATTTTCACAATTTTGTTATCCTCATCTTACTAATTAGGATTGTAGGACATCATATAGTTATTCCATCCTATTTCTGTTTTATTACCTAATTAGGACTGTAGGCTGACTATGTGAGCACATCCTGTTCTGGTTTCTTTACGTTTTGTTAAATGCACATTTTTTGTAGTTTCCATTTTCCCTGAAAGGGGGAAATTAGTAAGTTTTACTTTGTGTTAACATTTTCCTACCAAAAAGGGAACAAATGAAAAAAGTTGCAGCAGTACCTATTAAAAGTTCGAAACGCTATGTGGTTGTTTTGTTGTTGATTAATTTTTTGTTTTCCTCTTTATTTAATGTTTCTCTTACTTTGTAGTTTCTTTGTTAAATAATTGAACCAAGTAATATTCTTGGTTTTAAATTAAGCTCATTGTTGTTGTGTTCTGTATCGGCAGGGAACGTCAGAGGATAAGCATTTCTACACTCAAAGAAAACATTCGACGAGCATTATATGAAGATTTATTAAAAACTAAAAAATTAGAGACTAGAATTTCTTTATCGCAAAATTAGGATCATAGAACATTTTTCTATGTATATACAGATATAAATGTTCTAAATCGAAAATCCGAATAAATGGAAATCTTCTTTATTGCATATTCGATTGACGAATGTAAGCGACCATATTACAAATAGCATTATTTTTTTAGCAATTAAATTACAACTATATTCTTTTATAGATTGTTAACACAATAACTCTCTGTTTCTAGCGACACTTATAAGATTATCCGCCTTTCGGAATTCTGTCCAGTTTTGAATATTTAGAAGCCAGGACATCTAACTTCTTCCTCTTGTACGTTTTCCTTCTATACTGGCTTGGAGAATTGTCTGAAGTAAGTGGTATTTGGGATTCGCATTTCACTGTTTTTGTCCATCCTTCTTAAAATTTAGTTAATGGATACATAGGCTGTCCGTGGTATTTTAAGAATTCGTCGATATATCCACATTTCAAATGTTTCTATTCGCTTAACATCTGCAGCTTTAAGAGTCCATACTTCCACAGAGTATAACAATACTGACCAAATGTAGGCTTTTATGATATTAATGTCATGGCTGATTAATACTTTTTTATGTGTATGAAATGCAAGGGAAGCCATTTCTATCCGACTTTTAATTTCTTTTGAGTTATCCCATTGCCCATTTAGTAAAGATCCGAGATATTTGAAGCCCGAAACTCTCGATTGGAGTGTTGTGTATTTGTAAAATGTTATCTTCGTGACTATTTTTCGGCTAATTATCATAAATTTAGTTTTCAGCGCCTATTTAGTCTGTATGTTTCACTACACGCGGTTAGTCTTGTGACATGGTTTTGGAGACCAGCTATACTTATACTGTTGGATGTTGTTAATATACACATTATTTATTTTGTATACCTTCTTAGATGTTTCTTATTGCTTCTTGGAAGATTTTTTGGAGTAAATACTAAATAATTGTGGAGATAGTATGCAGGCTTGTCTTACTCCTCTGTATATAACAATTTCCTCCAGTATAAACTACTAATTCATCTAATTTCTTTTCGCCTATTTCAATCGACTCTACAATTTTTATGAGTTTATCATGTTGTACGGTGTCAAATGCCTTCTCATGGTGTATGAAGCACATAAAAATGTTTTTGGGAACTTTCATACATTTTTTTATTAAAATTTGTTTCCTGAGGGTATTTTCCGTTGTCAAACTTAAATGTTGTTGAATAACTTTGTTAACAGATCAATATTTTTACTATTTATCATTTCGCTAGGGATTTCATCAGGACCTGTAGCTTTCCGTTTTCGGAGGGAATTAATTGCATATTCAACTTCATGACTGTGATTAGTTCTTCCTTCATTTGCTGTGAGATCTGGTAGTCGTAATCTGATCTACTGGCATCGTTAAATAAATTTTGAATGTATTCTTTCCAAATGTTTTTCTTTTCAGCAGTTTCAAAAACGTTTTCTCTGTTGTTGTTGTAAAGGACTGTCGGGTTTGTACTTCGGTATAAGCCGGATGTTTCTTTTAATTTTGTGAAGGTGGTCGTGGTCGTATAGGCTCATCAGCCTTTCAATTTCTTGGAATTGACAGATCAGTAGTTATTCCCTCACCTTAGAGAGGAGGGTATATATCATTTGCTACGAACCAAAAGTGTAACACATCGAAGGAGTGACCTAAGACCCTATGTATGTTCGGCGGATATCCGTTTTGGGTCATTGTAAGTCGAATGAGCAATGTCCGTCCGTCTGTCTGTCTGTTTGCTGGCTGGTGCGCACGATAATTCTCGAAAGGTGAAACCGATTGACTTCAAATTTGGTATGTGGTAATATTTTTTCTATCTCCGGCTAAGTTCGAAAATGGGCCATATTGTTCCACTCCTTCTAGTTCCTCCCTCACAAAGGGTTAATATTTAGTAAAATATTAATTATTTAATAACTACTATACTACTTATTTGAATCCTCTGAAATTCTACACATAGTATTAGTTTATTAGTCACTATTACCTCGAGAAAAATGGGCGAAATTGCCACGCCCCTTTTAGTACCTACCACACAAATGGACAATTTTGAACCAAAAGTTAATAGCTTATTACCAGTACATTCAAAGACTTGAAATTTTGTACAGTGTAATGTTTTAATAGTACCTACAATACAGTGAAAGATGTGCGTGATTGGAATATTCCTTTTGGTACCTCCCACACAAATGCAACATTGTGTACCAAAATTTACCAGCCTATAAATTTAATACTAGTGCATACAAATACTTGAAATTTTGTTCATTGTAATGCTTTTATAGTACCTAGAGTCTAGAGAAAAATGGCCGTAATTGGCACGCCCCTTTTGGTACCTCCCACACAAATGGACCATTGTGTACCAAAAGTTACCAGCTTATAAATTTAATGCCAGTGCATACAAATACTTGAAATTTTGTACAGCGTTATGCTTTTATAGTACCTAGAGTTCAGAGAAAATTGACCGTTACTGGGACGCCCCTTTTGGTACCTCTCACACAAAAGTACCATTTGCTACCAAAAGTAAACAGCTTTGAACTTTAATAGCAGTGCATATAAATACTTGAATTTTGTACAGAGTAATGGTTTTATAGTACCTAGAGTCCAAAGAAAAGTGACCGTTATTAGGACGCCCCTTTTGGTACCTCCTACACAAATGGACCATTTTGTACCAAAAGTAAACAGCTTTTTAATTTTAATACCAGTACATACTTTAAAGTTATTAAATCCAATTTAAATTGATAATAGTTTAATTAAAACAAAAAAATTAATAAATTTACTAATATTTGTTTGGGTCTCAAGGTGAGGGAATTCATAAGTCGGTTTACCCGACTGAACTTTTTACGTGTTTATTTTTTGCATTGCGTACATCCCTTTGAATTTCTCTATTTATTTCCCAATACATCTCATACGAGTAGTTTTTATTTTTTCGGCGTTTGTTCATGAGATCTAGTACTTCTTCAGTTATCCAGTTTTTATTTATTGGTTTGAAATAGTTTTCAAGGGCGTTCTGGGCGCCAGAATTTATTGAGGTTTTCACACTATTTTCTACATCTTTCCTATCGAAATACAGAACAATATCTGTATTTATTTGTGATGACACATCCGATTTTATTGTGGCATTTTCGAGATTTCCAATGTAAATTTTTCGATGTTGTATTTTTTAGGTCGAGATGTTAGCTTAATGCATATTTTTGCCTTCAGAAGATTGTGATCAGATGACACGTCTGCACTTGGAAATGTTGTGGTCTTCTTTATAGATGAGCAATATCGTCTGTTTCCGAGTATGAAGTCTATTTTTCGGCACCGCCCGACTTTCTGTCTTTTATTACTGGTTTTCTTTAATAAAAAGTGTTTCCCGGCTTTATCGTGATCATACTTCAAAAAATATGATCCAAATACTAAACGCACTCTCTGGGAAAAAACTTTGACCACATTACTAAAAAAATACTCAAGAAGGAGTTGCAAAATTGTAAGGCATTATTTTGAGTAGCCCAGTCAAATTCCCATATACATATTAATATTAAACATTATCGGCACATTTCGAAATCAACTTATCTTCGATACAGAACAAAAAGAGCAGGTCTGTGTGTGAACGATTTATCCACCAAATAATAACTATCAATGAGTAGAACAAATTCCTCAAAGGTCAGACAAGTCCATTGGAATTTCTTCACACCATTTAGCAGAATTATATATGTATATGTATATGAGCTGTATCCATTCTGATCTGCTTTTCCACTCTCTAGATGGCCTCCTTGGACCAATGAAGATATATATGCTAAACTGAATCACACAAGTATATCCCATGGCACACCTAAATCGGCACAGGGAGTTATTCTAAGCCGTTCGGTATACCAAATAATGGGTCTATATCTTCTTTGAGTGTTACAAAGAAATACAAAAGGCCACAATCTATATATATAAATCTAGCTGGACCCGGTCCACTTCGTTGCCCCAGACTTCAGATTTCCGATCCCGTTCATTTTTGGATTAATTACGTAGACTGACACCAATTATGTATGCACAAATTACATTGATCTCTCTAACAAATTGCTCAAGATATATCAAACACAAAATTACAGCACCCTCGCTAACAAATTGTGCAAGATATATCAATTTAAAATATTGACTTATATGGCCGGGGACACACCCACTGCTCATATCCCTCCCATTTTTGGGTCAATCACGTAGACAACCACCAGAAACATATACACAAAATTACAGCACTATCGCTAACAAATTGTGCAAGATATTCCTATTTCAAAACTTGACTCACTCGGTCGGTGCCACGCCCATTAGTCTGATCCCGGCCATTTTTGAACCAATCACGTAGACTGCACCCAGATTCATCGCAAAATTACAGCACTCTCGCTAATAAATTGTGCAAGATATCTCAATTTAAAAATTTGACATATATGGTCCACGCCCTTTTGTCCAAGCCCGCCCATTTTTAGACTGCTACCAGATACAGGTACACAAAATTACAGCACTCTCGCTAACAAATTGTGCAAAATATCTCAATTTATAAATTTGGCTTATATGGGCGGTGCCACGCCTATTGGTCCGATCTCAGCCATGTTTGAAACAATCACGTGGACCACCACCACATATATATGTACAAAATTTTATCACTCTCGCTAATAAATTGTGCAAGATATCCTAATTTCAAAATTTGGCTTAAATGGGTGGGGCCTCACCCATTGGTCCGATCCCGCCCATTATTGGACCAATTACGTAGAATGCCACCAGCTGCATATACGCAACATTGCAGCACTCTCGCTAGCAAACTGTGCAAGATATCTAAATTTCAAAATTTGATCAATGGGGGCGGGGCCACGCCCACTGGCCCGATCACGCACATTTTTGGACCAATCACGTAGACTGTCGCCAGATACATATGCACTAAGCTACAGACCTCTCGCTAATAAATTGCGTAAAATATTTCAATTTAAAAATTTGGGTTATATGGGCGGGGCCAAGCCCATTGGTCCGATTCCGCCCATTTTTGGACAATTCACATAAACTACCACTAAATCCTTTTTTCTCAATTTCAAAATGTTACTCATGTGGGCGGCTCCACGCCCACTTCATATGTCGGATATTCAAGTACCCTATTTTCACCACCCCTTACACATGTACATTCTGTGAACATTTAAAGAAGATCCGTCCAGTCGTTTAGTCGTATATACGGAACAAACAAACAAACAAACAAACAAACAAACAAACAAACAAACAAACAAACAAACAAACAAACAAACAAACAAACGAAGTACAGTGGGTCAAAAAGGGACAAAAAGGTGTTAAATATGATACAGTGCAGCAAATAGGATTAAATATGATATGGATGCACAATGGGACAAAAAAGGGTTAACCATAGTACAGCGGAGAAAAATAGTTAAAAATGGTAAAGTGGGACAAAATGGGTTAAATATGGTACAGTAGGCTAAAAAGCGTTACCTCGGAAACAGTGAGGCAAAAATGTGTTAACTATGGTATAGTGGGACAAAAATGATTAAATATAGTACAATGTGAAAAAATGGTTGACTATTGTACCGTGGGTCAAAAATGGTTAAATAAGGTACAGTGGGGAAAATGGTTAAAAATAGTATAGGCTTTTAGATAAAGTTCAAAATTATGGTGCACAGTGGCTAAAAGGTGTTATATAGGGCTGATTGTAGCAAAAAGGGTTAAATATGGTACAGTGAAGTAAAAAGGGTTAAAAATGGTAAAGTGTGGCAAAATGATTAAATGTGGTAAGTGGGGAACAATGATTAAATGTGGTAAGTGGGGAAAAATGTTTTATATGTTCCAGATATGTATACAATTTCGTACTTTAGAAGAACAGTGGAATAATTAAATATTGAATTAAGTTAAGTAGTACTGTGATTCATGGCCAGAGTGCGAAGCTTCTATGTTAACCGTGGGACAAAAAAGCTAAAGAAGACACAATATGGTAAAAAGTTAAACGTGTCACAGATATGGGACATAAAGAGTAAAATACGGCCTTATGATGCGAATATGGCTCTTAGAATATAAACTATGATTTTCTCTAAATGCACACTGTACAGTTGTGCAAAATGGTTAATTATGACACATTGGGTTAAATGTGGTAAAGGGTTTTCCAACAAGAGGTGTTATTTTGATATTCAAAGAAAAATTTCATTTTTTGAGAAAAATGATCGGATGTTTATTTTATAATAAAGAGGAAGGTAAAGAAGGCACAATATGGTAAAAAGTTAAACGTGTCACAGATATGGGACATAAAGGGTAAAATACGGCCTTAGGATGCGAATATGGCTCTTAGAATATAAACTATGATTTTCTCTAAATGCACACTTTTAGTTGTACAGTTGTGCAAAGTAGTTAATTATGACACATTGGGTTAAATGTGGTAAAGGGTTTTCCAACAAGAGGTGTTATTTTGATATTCAAAGAAAAATTTCATTTTTTGAGAAAAATGATCGGATGTTTATTTCATAATAAAGAGGAAGGTATGCCGTTAATAATGGAAAACAACATCAGCCAAATGGCCACCACGACCACGCTTGCAGGACCATATCCTTTTCATGAAATTTTCCATAACCAAATCGCAAAGGGGCTTCCCTGTGTCCTCGATAACCTCACGAATTCTATCTTTGAGGTCTGGAATCGACGCTGGGCTGTTGGCGTAGACCTTATCTTTCGCGTGGCCCCAAAGTGAAGAATCAATTGTGATCACCTCTTCGAGAGATAACACAGTCCGGAAACTTTTCCCGTAACAGAGCAATGGTTTCGTTGCTTGTGTGGCACGTAGCGCCGTCTTGTTGAAAGTAAACGTTGTCCAGATCAATACCATCCAACTCCGACCGTAAAAAATCATTAATCATCTCTCGATAGCGCAATCCATTCACCGTAACTGTTGATCCATCCTCATTTTCAAAAAAGTAAGGTCCAATGACCCCGCCGGACCATAACAGTCAAACGTTGAGGATGGGGATGCTTCTTAGCAATAACTTATAGGTTTTCCGATCCCCAAATGCGACAATTTTGCTTGTTGACGTAGCCACCGAGGTGGAAATGGGCCTCATCAGTCAAGATGATTTTTCGATGGAATTCCGGATTTCACCATTTCAGATTTTCACAATTCTTGTAGTGAATTTTAATAATTTCAATGCGTTGTTGAATAGTATATCGTTCCATTTTTAGTAATGGCATAGTTTCTACTTGTCAACTGTCAAAGAATAAAATCTTCAAAGGTGAGAGCTACCGAAATACCGGGTGATTCAAAATAACACCTCTTGTTGGAAAACCCTGTACAATGGAGAGAAAATGATTAAATATGGCAATGGCAATTGTAAGTCTTGCAACTTAAACTAGGCATTCATTTTACAAACATTGTTTTATATTGTACCAGAGTGTGAATATAGCTATTGGAATATAAACTCGGGGAAAAAGGCAATATATGATCCAAATAATAGTTTTTGACATTTAGAGGCACAGAAGGGGAAAGAGATAAATATCGTACCTTGATGCCAGGAACATAAACAAGAAATTAATCGGAGATTTTCGTATTTTATTGTACACATTAGTTTTTCCCCATATGGAATAGTCATACATATACAAATTCTACAGTACCCTAAACAGAAAAAAATTAATGATGGGGACTAGTAAAGCTAGTAAATTTCATAGTTGTTTGCTGAAATGTTAAGCGAATAAGCTTAAACGAAGTATAAAACTGGGGTATGATAATTAGGCTGTACCGAAAAAAAAGGTCTTGCATTATCGTGATAGTTATGCGTTCTTCGTTACATCCTCATATCCATATAATTACGTGTTTCGTTGCTCCATTAAATTATTAATTCTAATACAAATCAGTCAAATAAAATTGAAAAAAAAATGTGGTGGTAAAATTGTGGTTTCAGTTCGCTCGCTTCCCTCAGCTTTAAAAAGGCGTAAACATTTTTATTAAATTAAATAACAGTTATCGCTTGTAACGGTGGGGGGAAATAATTCAGTCCCAGCTAATTAACTGTACCACAAAAAGTTTGCTTTACCGCAACCATTATCAACAGACAGACGGGCGCATGGAATATCACTGAATGGCAGTGGCAGGACCAGAACAGCCAACAAACAATACGCGTGTTAACCACATTCATAGGCACGGATATAAACTTCTTGTGGTTCAACCAAAACCATTCACGCAGGCCAATGCAAAGTTGCTACACAAATACATACATAGAATGAAGTGGAAAAACGACAATAATGGTGCTTTAATAGAGAGAAAATCGCCGCCCTTTTCTCCATTTATAAAATTTATTAAAGGGATTAGTGGATTAAAATGTAGTTCCCCAAGGCAATGAGGTCATGAAAACAAATTGAGTAAGCAGCTTAAAATTTCCGTAAAACTTATTTATGTAAAGTAAACAAGTAAAGGGAGCCTTGAGTAGAACGTCTCTAATATTCCATATACCATGAAGTAATTTGCACAGTTTTAATAATATTTAAATCGTGAAAATTTAACGTCAATAATTATTTCGTAGAAACGAGGGTTACTAATTTTAGTATATGCTGCATTAATTAGGAGCACTTACCCTACACCTTTATTATACCGATAGATTTAGATCCAATTTTTAAGTACGGACATCAATAAGTCCTTAAGGGTGTAACGATTTATTTATCAAAGCATATACCTGAAAATTTACGAAAGTCAAAATCCAAACGCTCTTAATTTTTCGACTAGAAATGCCAGGATATTTACAAATATCAATTATCAAACTCACTAAATAAAAAATTCATGTTTTGCTTAATTTTTCTTTAAAATTTTATAAAAGTCAAAATCCAAGATTTGTATCAAATTCTGACTAGAAATACCATGCGCCCAGCATTTTCAGCAAGCAAATTTCCTAATTTACACATTTAAAGATGTACAAACTTACATATTTACAATTGCCAAAATCCACGATTCATCTTTGGACTAGAAATACCAGGCGCCCAGCATTTTGAGCAAGCAAGTTTACCTTCTAATTTATAAATTAAAAAATTTTCCAATCTACATACAAATAATTAAATCTATGGTTTGCTTCATATTTCTCCTAGAATTACAAGGCGTCCAGCATTTCCAGCAAGCATATTACAAATTTAACAAATCACAAATTTACCAAAATATAAATTTTTAAATTCGTCAAAGGCAAAATTCATATTTTGAATAATTTTTCGACTGGAAATGCCAAGTGCCCAGCATATTCAGTAAACAAATTTTCTAATTTACCCATTTCTTAATTTAAAAATTTTTATATCTGCAAAGTGATGAAAGTCAAAATGCAAGTTTTGCTTAATTTTTCGACTGTAAATATAGGCGTCAAGCATTTTCAGCAAGCGCATTACATATTTAACAAACAACAAATTTACCAAATTATATACTTTCAAGAAGAAATGGAAGGGCACGATCAAATATGTTGTTGTTGCATAGTCAACTACAGCAAAACATTCGTTTGAATTCTTTACATTGTTCCACGAGAGTGGAAGTTGGTGCATGTACGAGGGATGATGATTACTGATTGTTTTTTTTGGAGATATGCGCATTTTGCAAACAGTTCTCGTTTAATGTTACTTATATCGATCATTCCATGTCAAACCGAACACTTTTTTACATCACCATCCCCGATTTCGATGAAACTTTGTAGGATAACTCAACTCTATAAAATATTTGATTTGTAGAAGACGAAAAAAAAAACCGAAATTTTTTTGCAAAAGATATGGCCACTTGAAAATAGGTAAAATCAGGAAAAACGTGCCGAGGTAGGAACATTGAAAGTGGTGTAGTGAGAAAACGCATGGCCAGAATTCAAAGAATGAAGGCTTATTTTAAAGGTAATTGCTATTACTATTCATCTGCGGCTTTGGCTACTGAACGCTACTGACCAAATTTGAACATTTAGTTTTATTTTTCTCCTTCTTTTGTGTTTTTCACCATGAAAACACCAACCTAAAAATTCAGAAAAAATATAGGCATATTCCTTGATCGATTCTAAACAAACCCTGAAAATTTCAGCGTGGAGAAATAACGGGTTATATTTTTAAAAAAACATTTACGAAATGTAGTCGCCCGAAAAAAGTATTTTTTGAACGAGTGTTCAAAAAATAACATAGGCACACGTCGTTCAAAAGTAGTGTTTTCGGTCGAACAGCTAGCTGTAAACCATCCATCAATAAATGTCAATGACAATATACGAAAAAGTTTGTGCCTTCGCTTCTTATTATAAATAACAGTTCAGATTTGTATATATATTTTTTAACAATTCTGTGATTTTCGCGATAACTCCCGATTTCGCTATGAGGCCGCGTAACGATACCTGCTGCAATCCATTTAAAATTGCAAAACATGGAAAGAAGCCTATAAAATGTTTCCGTTGGATAAATACATCGAGCGGAAAAATAAGAATTTGTAATAGTTGCCGGTTAAGAATGAACAAAATGCCACTACATGATTGTGAAAGTGATTCAATGAGAAGTTTAACCCTAATCCCTGAAGCAAATAACGCGTACTCATCCGATAGCAGTATTTCATCAGAAGCATCATTAAAAATTTCCAAATTAAATGAATCATTGTTGCTGTTTGGGGATTCACCTATCCACAAAAGAAAAATTGTGCAAAAAAAATATGTCGCTAACAAAAAACGAAAAATAAATAGTCTCATTATAAAGAAATTATTTGATTCATCTGAAAGTGTAAATGAGGGGGATGATATTATATCAAAATTAAAAGAAACATATAAAACAACATTTAATAGAGAGTTAAAAATTAAAATTTTAACATTATTCGCGGACTGGTCGTACAGTCAAATTCAAAGAAATTTCAGCGGTGCAACGAGGCACATGATTTCTGTGGCTAAGAATGTTGTGAAGGAAAAGGGTTTTCTTGCTTCTCCCAACCCAAAGCCGGGAAAACACCTTACAGATGAAATTGTAAACAAAGTAATTGAGTTTTATGGATCACAGGAAATAAGCAGAGTTATGCCCGGAAAAAAAGACTGCGTTAAAATTGGAAATGAAACTGTTCAAAAAAGACTGGTACTGTGCAACTTAAAGGAAGTCCATGTATTATTTAAAGAAAAACACCCAGAGGCAAAAATACAATTCTCTAAGTTCGCAGAATTGCGACCGAAATACTGTATTCTACCGGGGGCAACTGGAACCCATTCCGTTTGTGTGTGCTCTATTCACCAAAACGTAAAACTAATGATTGACGGATCATCTCTTTCAAGACTAACATCTGATAACCTACAAATTGTAACTTATAATGACTGTCTCTCAAAAATAATTTGCAACCCCCCAACACATGATTGTTATCTTCGGCGATGTGAATTGTGTCCTGGTTGTGACAACTTAATTGAACAGCTAATACAAATTTTTCATGAAAAAATGATTGATTCAATTTCATATAAGCAATGGGTCACTACTGATCGATGTGCACTTGAAACTTTGCAATCAAGTACGGACGATTTTTTTGACAAATTCTCCGAAAAGCTGCGTCGTTTGCTGACACATTCCTATGTTGCGAAGGAACAACATATGTTTTTTAATAAGAAAAAATAGGAATTGCATCCAGGCGAATGCGTAGTTATTTCTGATTTTTCGGAAAACTATGCTTTTGTTATACAAGATTTTTTGCATTATAAACAAAATATAAACATAAAATAAAAGCACTCTCGCTTACAAATTGTTCAACATTTGTTCAATTTCAAAACATGGCTCATATGGGTGGGGTCACTCCTACTGGTCCGATCCCGCCCATTGTTGGACCAATTCCATAGGCTGCCATCAAATGCATATTCACAAAATGACTGCACTCTCGCTAACAAATTGTGCATATGGGTTACGCGCTTGCTAATTCGATATACATACGAGTATGTACCTCGAAATATTATATTTTTTGTGGAAGGCACCACACGTGAATTTCGAAAGAACTGTTCTCGAGTTGTAACGTTGTGTTGGTCATACCACGCACCTTAGCCCAATCTCAAATGTTCCTATATAGTATCCTTTGGGCCAATTCGAACTGGTCAATCCCAAAATCGTGAAAATCGAAAGATCCGTTATGAGATTGTGTTCGCTGTGACACGCCGCTTTGACCAATCCTAAAGTATCCTCAATAGTTTCCATCATGGAACCTATACGAAATCAAAAAACCAAAAGATTCGTTCTCGAGTTTGTGATGGCCGTGTCGCATTTCTTTGAACGATACTAAATTTAGCTACATGGTGCCCCTCCCTAGAGCCAATACGAATCTATCAGGACCAAAATCGCGAAAACATACGATCCATTCTAGAGCTATGAAGTTTTGCTTACCGCGCCACGCCCTTTTGACCAATTCTAAATTTCCCTTCCTTAAATCATTCCTTGGTTCAATACGAATACACCAAGGCCGAAATCGGGAAAATTCAAACTATCCATACTCGAGCTATGAGGTTATGCCGGACGCGCAACTCCATTTGACCAATCCTAAATTTTTCTCCATTGAGTCCTTCCTTGGGCCAATATAAATACATCAAGTTCAATTTTTCCTCCACAGTGTCACTTCTGTGTCCAATACGAATTTATCAGTCCCAAAATCGTTAAAATCGAACGTTCTAGAATTATGAGGTTATTTCAGTGTAGTACTACATATTTACAAAGATTTAGGTTTGTTTCTAATAAAAGGCTTAAAATAACACTCACGTTTTTGATAGCGCGAGAACTGACCAAAATTCAATTCTGTGAAAGTCCTGCTTTTATACACAACTCGAGTCTATCTATCCATATGCACAATTTCAGCTTTGCAGATCTTACAGAAGACTCAGGGGCCAAGTCAAAAATTACCGGTGATCATCCGAGATCTGTATACATATATGCAGATTTTATAAATCCTGAAATAGTGACAAATTTCTTTTGTCAATGCAGTTTGCCTTGCGGCTGGACATTGAATAGTGTTTTTTGTACATTTACATTTGCATTACATAATGACAAAAAATTTGGTTACTGCTACCCTGACCACAGTCACAGAATTCACAATTATTTGACGGCTTTAGTGCTTGATATTTACAAAGTTTTAGCTTTTGATCTTATAAGATGCTTCTGAAAGTACAAACACAATACTCAAGTTTTTGATAGCGCTAGAACCGACCACGTGGCAAAAAATGACTACGTAAAAAGTCCGTTGATATCGAAACCAATATTTGAAAATCTTCGAAAATTTGTAATGTCGTCCCTTCCTAGCAAGTTCATTGACTTTGCAGTTCCTCGATATGACATCGCTATCTCTAGGTACCCATATGAGGTATATGTTAGACACATCAGTCATCTGAGGGCGGTAGGGGTGAAAAATCTCGATAAATTGTTTTTTTTCCATTTTTGTGCAAAAAAAACACAAAAATTAAAAATTTTGAATTTAAGATAATGGCATATGCCGCTTTTGGATTCTATTCACCAAACGAACTAACTTGAAGTGAAATTTATGAGGTTATATTTGGTTAAAATTTAGTAAATACCTGCAATTTTCTCTTTTTCAATGATTGTTTCCTCCATCAAATATACCAAGCCAAATCTGAGAGAAATTACACTCCAAGTAAAGAGAGGAAAGCTTTCCCATAAAAGCAATTCCAAAAATCAATACAACATTGCAAAAAGATCGTTTAGTTATTTACGGGATTCGGTAGTGTGCAGTCCGAAAATTTGGCCAAAATAGACCAAAAAAGAAAATAAAACAACCGAAAAAAGAAAACTTCTTAAAAATACTCGTATTTTATAATGAAGACTGGAATATCATGAAGAGCATATGGATATTATTGTTTGTAGCAACCGCCAGTTGCGTGCAAAGTTCTCAACAAATAGAAGATATAAATATAGGTGAAGACCTTCTTTTTTTTAATGTGTGTGTGTGAAGTGTGAGCGATATCTCAAAAATTGTTTTACTTTATTTTCACACAAAAAGGTGCTCTATTTTACGATGATGAGTTCGATATTGAAGAATCGTTTGTGAAAACAATAGATTTAATCAACAGCCAAAACGAGGTGAAATTCAAATTAAATCCTGTGATAGAGAAATTGTCTGAACGAGATACTGCCTCGACGTTAGAGAAAAAAGGTAGAAACATACATACATATCCCCATTACATGTTTCTCATGTAATTACTTGTGTGTTGTTGTATAATGTGCCACTTATCGGATTGTCGCAATCTTTTTCAGCGTGTGATCTAATAGAGAATGGGGTGGCGGCTATTTTTGGACCAAGTTCAAAGACAGACAGTGGTATGTGCAGTGTGACCCACATATTTTGGAACGAACGACAGAAAATATGTCCATATTTTCTTTTCATTCTATTTTCGATTTGCGTTTTGACTCTACGAGTGCATGTGTTCATTGTTTACGTTATTATTTTTAGATATTGTCTCTCTCATTTGTAATGCCACCGGTATACCGCATATTCTCTTCGATTATCTCAACGAAGAGAATGAATTGATGAAGACGAATCATCAGATGACTTTAAATGTGTTCCCCGCTCAGCCAGTACTGTCCAAAGCATATGCAGATATAGTCCAAAACTATGGATGGAAAAGATTTACCATAGTTTATGATGAAGAAGACTGTAAGGAAGCAAGACATTGCTTAATTTAATGATGAAATAAATTCCCCCACCTTTCTTTCTCTTTTGTAATGCTCAGCAAGTGCTCCCTTTCGATTACAAGATCTTTTGCAGCTGAGAGAGATCAATGAGAAAATTGTTCGTGTGCGTACGTTTAAGAGAGGTGAAGATCCTCGCATCATGTGGAAGAGTATAAAAGGTGAAAAACGAATTATACTCGATTGTCAGCCCGATATGTTGATCGATCTTTTAAATGCATCCATTCCATTCGATTTGACTGCACAGTTTCATGTGAGCTTCATTTGGAGGTCTTAATATTTTTAAAAAATGTTACATAAATTTAATTTTTATAGCATTTATTGCTGACGAATTTGGATACACAACTTGTAAATCTGGAGGAACTAAAAGACAATGTGACCTTTGCTGCCAATGTTACGGCTATACGAATGGCATTTAGAGAAAACAATAACGAAGAAGTAAGTAAACCACTACGACTTAATCCGTAATCATTATCACAAGGCGGTACGAATAATAATAAAAACAAGTAAGAAATTTCAGTCGAGTAAACCGACCTTACCTTGTGAGCAATATAAATATGCACTGGTATGTGTACTAATATAATGAGCTTATTATTGTTCGTATGCCTTGGCTCTTTTTATATGGGAGGTACTAAAACGGGTGTGGTCATAACTCCATTTTTGACCAGGACTGTAGGAATTTTAAAAACTATACACTATGCAAAAATGTTGAGTATTTATATTCATTGGTATTCACGATATAAGCTGTTAACTTTTTGTAAAAAGTATTACGTTTGTGTGGGAGGTACCAAAAGGGGCGTGATGATAACGAAATTTTTTGGACAGACTGTAGGTACTATAAAAACATTACACTGTACAAAATTTTATGTATTTGTAGGCACTAGTATTAAAGTTCAAAGCTGTTAACTTTTGGTACAAAAAGGCCCATTTGTGTGGTAGGTACCAAAAGGGGCGTGCCAATAACGCCCATTTTCCTCTGGACTCTAGGTACTATAAAAACATTACGCTGTACAAAATTTCAAGTATTTGTATGTACTGGTATTAAAGTTATATGCTGGTAACTTTTGGTACAAAATGGTCCATTTGTGTGCGAGGTACTAAAAGGAGAGTGACAATAATGCCAATCACTGTATTGTAGGTACTATTAAACCATTACACTGTACAAAATTTCAAGTTTTTGTATCCACTGGTTATAAAGTTATAAGCTATTAACTTTTGGTTAAAAATTGTCCATTTGTGTGAGATACAAGCATAACACTCCTTCGAGGTGTTATGCTTTTAGCCCGTAGCAAATAATATATATCCTCGTATCACAAAGTGAGGGTATAATACGTAACACTGTGCTAATCCAAAAATTTAACAGAAAGGACAGCGTATTGGTATAACAATTTCGCCATTGCTGAATCCAGTGGTGCTAGCACACCACAATGTGGTCCAGGGTATAATGAGTTTGGGCATTTGTTTGCAACACCTAAAAGGAGAGGAGTGGACCCATCGTTTATTATGCCGATCGACTTAAAATCTCTTCTTGAGTCGAGATTCCGTCTCTCCGTCGGTCCATCGTATTTATTTATATGACATGTAAGCGCTGTAGAAACCGTATTTTTTTATCCGATCAGTACGAAATTCTGCAGAGAGAGTTTTATTATAACATAAATGAACACCCCCAAATTTGGGAAAATCGGTTTAGATTTAGATATAGCCCCCATATATATGATACACCCGATTTGATATGTAAGCACTGTAGAAACTGTTTTTTATATCCGATCAGTGCGAAATTCAGCAGAAACAAGTTTCTTATTATTTGAATTAACTCTATCCAATTCGGAGAAAATCGGTTCGGATTTAGATGTGGCCCACATATATATATGTTCTTCCCGTTTTGGTATCAAAGCGCTATAGAAGTTGTTCTTTACTTCGGATCATTAAAAAATTGGCAGAAAGAAGTTTCTTAATTTTGGAACGAATACTTCTAAATTTGGGGGAAATCATTTCTCTGTTAGGTATAGGTCGTATATATATGTTTCTGCCTACATGGTATTTAAGCGCTATTGAAACTGTATTTTACGTCCGATTTTTATATAATTTGGCAGAAATTAGGTTTTTGATCCAAGTTGATGAAAATCTGTTAAGATTATTTATAGTTACATCTACGTATGCCTTCTGATTCTTGACCTATGATAGAATATTGTGCATTTAAACTGAAAAGAAACCAAGTATTCCAAATTATTATCGCAATGCCACTTATTGCATTGTTACCACAAAGTGCGCAAGAAATAGGAGAGGTTAGTAATCTCGGAAGTGAAGATGTATTATAGAAGTTAAGTAGTAAATTTGAGCGCCCTATGGTGTACACAGCGCCAAGTTGGCTACCTCGGGTGAAACAAATGTTTAAGTGAATATCACTCTTGTCCTTTTCGTCTGATTCATAAAATCTTTTGCGCGCATTCTACTAACCGAGGTCTAAAAAGCGATTTTATTCAAGTTTCAAATGCAGATAGAAATGTAATAACGCCATAAAAAATTTAAAAATAAATATATATCAATAAAATCTTTTGTAGTCTGCAGGTCTTGACATCACAAACCGAAGGTAATACTCGAATCATTATATTTCCCAATCCCAAAATTCATAAAATAATTTCGAAAATCCCCAAAAATTAAATTTTTTGCATTTTCCCCTGAGCCCTAACCAATAAGAAAGGACTAAAGTCGGGCGGGGCAAACCATTGCTTTCCAACAAAATGTACGGAGAACCATTATTACTATGAGCAGTTGCAGGTTAAATAGAGCACATTTCAAAATTGCAGGCAAATAGGTTAATAAATGTGAGTATACTTACAAAATATGGACGGATACACTCCATTTTCTTTAGAGACGATTTAATGCAATATGAGGTACAAAAGCTTAAATTTCCGCAGGATGGGTTAAAAAATGCCTTCCCTGGAACGCCAAGAAGTCTAATCGAAAGCGACCTTTAAATGGGGGCAATACAATACATGGACCGATGTACCCCATTTTTACTAGGGACGATTAGGTCCAAAAGAAAGAAAAAATTCTAAATTCTTAGATTTTAGCCAAATCAATTGAAAATGTGTTCTCTAGAGCACCAAGAAGCGACTTCGGTGGGAACCGTTATATTGGGCTATACCATGTAATCAATTTTTACTGGGGACACTTAGGTGTAATTTCTTATATTTCAACCAGATCAATTGGGAAATGTGTTCTCTGAAGCTGAAATTGGACCTATTCGTTCCTTGCAACATAAAGTGTAAATTCTTTAATTTCAGCCAGATAAATTGAAAAATGTGTTTTCTATACTGTCAAGAAGTGACATCGGTAGGGACCTTGATATATATCATAACATGGGCCGATATGTCCCATTTTCAATAGAGATCGTCCCAAGTCTATAAAATATCTCTGAGCCAATTTTCGTAAAGATCGCTTCATATTTACGAGAATTCATAGTCATAGATATGGCTATAGTAAACTATGGGTCTATCACTTAGTTTTTTATGCGTTACAAACAAATGCACAAAGTCATATAATCCTGTACCACAGTGGGGTGTCGCGTAACCAAATTGCAAATGTTTTAATATTCTATCTTTGCGATTGGAGAAAATGTGGTTTACATTTGAAATTTGTGTAAAAAAATATAAAAATTGGAGAACCTTGACAACAATACTAGCGAATATGTTTGACCAGTTCGTTCGTGAATATTTTTGATACGAACGAAAATATTCTCTAGGAAGTTATAAATAACTTCTTCTAGAACTTCAAAATATGTCATATGTGATAACAAATAATTTTTTCGTATACAAATTATAAAGGTTTCAATATTCTATCTTTGCGATTGGAGAAAATGTGGCATACTTTTGAAATTTGTGTAAAAAATTTTGAAAATTCGAGAAGCTTGGCAACAATATTTTTGACCCGATCCTGAATATTTTTGACCCGTTCGAAAATATTCTCTAGAAGTTTCTTTTATGATAACTATAAATATATCATTAAATTTTAAATAACTTTATGCGAGTATAACTATAATATACTTTTTTTCAAAAATACGACAAAAATCCTGTTTTTATACCCTCACTTTAGTGTGACGAGGGTATATATCATTTGCTACGGAAAAAAGTGTAACACATCGAAGGAGTGACCTAAGACCCCAAGTATGTTCGGCAATGAGCAATGTCCGTCCGTCTGTCTGTCTGTCTGTCTGTCTGTCTGCTGGCTGGTGCGCACGATAACTCTCGAAAGGAGTAACCGATTGACTTCAAATTTGGTATGTGGTAATATTTTTTTCTATCTCCGGCTAAGTTCGAAGATGGGCCATATTGGTCCACTCCTTCTGGTACCTCCCCCACAAAGGGTTAAAATGTTGTGAAATATTGATTCTTTAGTAACTGCTATTATACGTATTCGAATCTTCTGAAATTCCACACATAGTAATAGTTTATTAGTCGCTATCAACTCAAGGAAAATGGGCGAAATTGCCACGCCCCTTTTGGTACCTCCCACACAATTGCACCATTTTGCACTAAAAGTTAAAAGCTTATAACATTAATACCAGTGTATAAAAATACTTGAAATTTTGTACAGCGTAATGTTTTTATAGTGCCTACAGTCCATTGATAAATGGGCGTTATTGTCACGCCCCTTTAGGTACCTCTCCCACAGAGGTACCATTTTGCACCAAAAGTTAACAGTTTATAACATTAATATCAGTGTATACAATTACTTGAAATTTTGTACAGTGTAATGCTTTTATAATGCCTATAGTCCAGTGAAAAATGAGAGTTATCACCACGCCCCTTTTTGTACCTCCCACACAAAATGGCCAAATTATACCACAATTTAATATCTCAACGTTAATATACCAGTCCATATAAACGGTTACAATTCGGCACAGTGCAATATATTTAAAGTATCTACTGTTCAGCGAAATATAGGTGTATTTCTTAAATCCCTTCTGGTACCTCCCACAAAAATTGACAGAATAATTTGTGTAATATTCAATATTACATTACTCACAAAGTGAGGGTATACCTTAGTCGGTTTACCCGACTGAAACTTTCTTACTTGTTTTATATAATTTCAAATTACCATAACTTTTGTCTTATTGAGTATATCGGATTGAATTTTCTTCATCATATAGCCAATATTGTTGACAATTCAGAAATTGGTGTATATTTAAAACTCCAGACGGATTAAGTTCGGGCATGCCGAATCGTATATACCCTCCACCATGGATCGCATGTGAACTGTTACGGGTACTAATAAACTCATTATACCAAATTTCAGACTTGGGGTTTTTGATTTTATTAATAGAAAAATCTTTGGAAATGTAGCAAATCATTAAACGATCCTTTTTGTTTAAGTAAATTATTAAAAAACGAACGCTGCAATTTTTAGGCCGCAAATTCTTTAGCCAACTTTTTATCTGAAAATGTTGGTATTTTTAGCTTAAAATAGCTTTTTTGAGAGCTACATCTGCAAGGGGACTACAACAAAATAAAATTTGATTTTTATAAATTTTAATGAGATGAATTCTTTCCAAAATTTAATATAAAATGCAAAGTTTCAGCTAAATTTCTTTGAAAATGTGGGGTTTTTGGCTTAAATACACCTTTTTGGGAGCGATATTTACTTTATGGGGTCTCGGATCAATATTTAGAAGTTTTACAAAAGAAGTGACAAAATGAATATACCCCCTATGGTGGAGGGTATACAAAATTACTCGACATTTTGTGCAGTGAATTCTATAGTACCCGCAATCCAGTAAAAAAATGGGAGTTATTGCCGCGCCCACTTTGGTACATCCCAAACGTTTGCGTTTATAACTCTCAAGTAGGTATTATTTACATCGTTAGGGTGCTGCCTTTTAAAAAATAGAATAAGATTTGTTCTATTTTTTATAGTTTTTTTCGTGCTAAAATATCCTTCTTTCTCTGATATTAAAAGGGAAGCATTTGGGATGATATAGATGAGCCGACTATGACATTATTACCGGATCTTGTTCACGACGCTGTTATGTTGTTTTATTTAGCTGTCAAGAATATCAGCATCATGTACGACATAGTCCCACCAAGAACTGCATATAGCTATGAAGAGGGCAATGAAGAAACATGGGCCATGGGATTGTATATAAACCGTGTTATGAAATTGGTAACTATAGAAAATAAATAATTAATGAAACGAAATTTAATAATTCACGTCTATATTTGAGATTGCCTCGGCCGACGATGCTCATTTCCATTTAAGTTATATGCAATTCGATGGAAGTGGCCAACGAATTAATTTCACATTAGAAATCTATGAGCCAATGGACAATTACGTACTGGCCAGCTGGGCTACTGATGGGCATATAAGTCTTAAGGAGAGAGAGGCAACAAATGCCAAAAAGATGGTCTATAAAGTGTCCACACGTATTGGTGAACCCTATTTCATGCTAAAGTATGTACGATTTTAGATGAGTACATTCTATCGTAATTCTAACCTAAAGAAATACTTTTCCAGGGAGGATGCTGAAAACCGAACGGGAAACGATCGTTACAAGGGTTATGCAGTTGATCTTATAGGAGCAATTGCAGAAATTCAAAATTTCGATTATTTATTTGTGCCGGTTGCTGACAATAACTATGGAAATTTGAATAAGGAAACCAATCAATGGGATGGCATAATTGGTGAACTACTTAACAATGTATGTTTGTAATGGAGTGAGTGTTGCCATATTTAATTATCTTGGATAATAGATGTTGAACGTCAAAATATGTTACATACCTTTCATAAATTCTGTAATATTTTCAATTAAGAGTTTAATATATTTGATACATTTTGCAATCATAATAATATTATAGATGATTGAAAATTATTTGGAAAACTTTGAAAATTTCAATTAAAATCAGTACCCTACACCACGTCGTTATTGCAGAATAAGCATATACAGAGTTGAAGCATAACCGCAAACAACGAGCAGATTATCGTTAATAAGGCTATCCCATATTGCCCTAATACTAAATCAGCTGAATTTATGCACTTTATCGTTATCAAAATGTAATAATAAAGTGATATAATTAAAATTTTGTTATTTTTGTTCTATGTCTCCATTTATCTATCGCCCTACATTTTTGACTCACTATTTTACGTTATTTCGATCACAACATTTTAATTACTCTCCTTCCATACCGACACTTTTTGTGGTCCATGTAATACAAATACGAAAAAATATTAGAAGAAAAGTGGATATGGACCAAAATTCCATTTACAAAAATTTGTATAACTTTCTTATTTTTGAATGTAATGGCATAGAAATGCATGAGTATAATACTAACACTGTTGGAAACCCTATGAAATAAAAAGTGTGTAACTCTTCTGTCCCGTTTTTACTCAAACAATAAATTACGTTTTTCTCCGATCTTACCAAATGGCGTATGGAACAAAATAGCATATAGCCGACGATATGTGTATGTGTTCCGATTGTGCATTTAGGCGCTAAAGAAGATGTTGTTCATATCCGATAATTATGAAGTTTGGCATAATTGAGTATCTTAATAAATATAGACACAGCCGCTCCGCTCGACTTTTGCCTTTCCTTACTGGTTGTAACTGTTTTTGATTTTTAGTTTTCAAATTATTAAAATGTACCATGAAAAAAATAAGCTGTTCTTGTTGCAACATACATTATGCATTATAGATTTTATTAGATTTGGATTTTTTATTTATTTTACGGTAAATATTTTAATTCCTTACAGGACGCTCATATGGGAATCTGTGATTTAACCATAACGCAGAAACGCAAAACCGTTGTCGATTTTACAGTGCCTTTCATGCAGCTGGGCATAGGGTTATTGGCCTACGAGAAACCAATCGAACAAAAAGCGTGGAATTCATTTTTGGAACCATTCACCAATGAAGTGTGGATTTATGTTATGATTTCGGTTTTCATAATGGCATTTCTGTTTTTATTCATGTCTCGGTGAGAAGTTAATTTAACAATAAAAACATCTGGCAAATTTCAATGATATATTTTCCCTTTTTAGAATATCCACCAAAGAATGGCAAAATCCGCATCCATGCAATAAGGATCCTGACGTTTTGGAAAACACATGGGATGTTTCAAATAGTTTCTGGTTAACGATAGGCTCCATTATGACTGCGGGTAGTGATATACTCCCATGTAGCGCTCCAATGCGTACCTTTAATGCCATGTGGTGGATCTTTGCTGTTATCATTGCCAATTCCTATACAGCCAATTTGGCTGCCTTCTTGACCAACAGCAAAATGGAAGGAGACATAAAAGGTGTTGAGGATTTGGCTAAGCAGTCGGCGGTAAAATATGGTACTCTTGAAGGTGGTAGTACTTATACATTTTTTTCGGAATCGAATGACACAGACTTCCGATTGGCCCATAATATGATGCAGGCCGAAGAACCATCGGTTTACACCAAGAATAACAATGAAGGTGTAGAGAGAGTCCTAAAAAATAATGGCACATACATGTTTCTGATGGAAACTACCAGTTTGGAATACAACACCGAGAGGAATTGTAAATTGAAGATGTTGGGTGAAACGTTTGGTGAAAAGCATTACGCCATAGCAGTTCCATTTGGTAGTATATCTCAAATATATTATATTATTTTAAACAGTTTCCATATAATAATGCCCATTTCCCACAGGTGCTGAATATCGCTCAAACTTAAGTGTGGCCATTCTTAAACTAGGTGAACTCGGTAGGTTATTCGAATTCAAGAAAAAATGGTGGTCAAATGAAGATAAAGATTGTCCCCAAGAAACTAAAAGTAATTCGGAAACGAACGACTTAAATTTCTCTGAGGTCAGGGGCATGTTTTACACTCTGTATGTGGGTTTGTTCATAGCCTATGTCGTTGGAATAACGGAATTTTTGTTATACACTCAACACGTAGCGGCCGAGGAGAAGCTTACTTTCAGGGAAGCATTTACCAAAGAATTGAAATTCGTTTTAAAAGTTTGGAACAATAAAAAACCGGTAACTCCGGCATGTAGCACTAGATCATCGTCCCATATGTCTGGCAGTACTGACAAATCCAGCAAATCATCAAAAATTAAAAAATTGCCGTCGGATAGAATTGACAACATTTCTACGGCGGAGATGCAAGAGAGAAAGAGTACAAAAAGTTCGAAAAGCTTAAAAAGTTTAAAAAGCTTAAAAAGTGCCATCGTTAATACTATAAGAGAAAATAAAATTTAAGCACTATACATAAGAGTATACATATATGTAAAGAGAAAAATTTAAGATTATTCCAAATAAATTTTAAATATCAACTAAAAAATTAAATATTACTTAACTCTGGATAACTATGAATATGTAATCAAAGAGAAAGAGTAACGGGCGGTTCATACCTTCAATTAGGATGACAAGGTGCCCTTCTGCGATGCTAACCGAGGCCACAGACAGATTTACATATACAGATGTTTCGTCGTGACTTTATTTACATTTGCGTGAGTTACTAAGGAATAGAAATGATGTTTTAAATGCGAAAAAAATAAATTTCTGGGGTACTTAACGATCGATATTAATTTTCTAAATGTGATAACTAAAAAAAATACCAAACTTGGGCCTTAAAATTCGCAAAAAATCACTCGCAGAAATCAAATTTCTATTCATTCGTCACTGGTAGACTACTCTCTACTGGACGGACCTTTTTTATAACTTTACTTTCTTTGGCCGAAGCACCCAAATGAGTGAAATCGTGTTCGATAAATAATGGGAATGTTTGCTCTTGCGAATAAACAAATAAAAGCGAACGAAGTTGATTTTTTCTTTTTGTTTGACATTGTAAAAAAAATAAAAAATCACCTAAAAATTAAAAGCGCTCAAGTGCAAAATTGGACCAAAAATATGAAAATTATCAAAACTGAAATTAAACCAAAAACAAATGAAAAATCACCAAAACAAAAAAATCAAAAATCGGCCGAAATTATATTTGAATTAATGCAATCAATAGGATTGCATAAAACTATTGACATTTATGCTGAAATTTTAGAAAGTAACACTAATGTCAACATGTCAGAAACTCATATCCAAACCGAAACACTGGTGGATGAAACGGGTAAAAGGATGGAAATTATAGATAATACCGTAAGGCTTTTAATGAAAACCCATTTTCCGAGTGGTAATGCGGGCCCAACAGAGGAACAGTTACAGAACGAAAATGTGATGCGCCAAGTACCTATTACGGATTCTATGGTTAAAGAAGCAACAAAAAGCTTCTCTCCTTTCATGGCTGCGGGTCCGGACGGAATATTTCCAGCGCTTCTTCAGAATGAGGTGGATCTGGTATCAACCCATCTGGTTGGAGTTTTCACTGCATGCCTAACTCATGCATATACCCCAAAAAATTGGCAGGAATCAAGGGTGGTGTTCATACCCAAGCCTGGCAAAGCGAGTTATACGATCCCAAAGGTTTATCGACCTATTAGCCTAACTTCTTTCCGGTTAAAAACAATGGAGCGAATAATTGACGATATGGTCAAAAGTAAGAAAGCCGATGACAAGCTAAAATTCAAGCAACACGCATATGTTAAAGGAAGATAAGTGGAAATAGCTCTACATGAGGTAGGACACCACACAGAACAATCCTTCAGTGAAGAAATGTACACACTTGCCGTTTGTATAGACATTGAAGGCGCTTTTAACAACGTTCAGACCGATACACTTATCCACTCCTTAGACGAATTTCAGGTTGACCGGGCGCTGATAAACTGGATCAACAATATGCTAAGGAATAGGTGGATTATTTGTGGGTCATATGACGTAAAAATTAGAGACAAGGTAAATCGTGGTATACCTCAGGGGGGCATTTTATCGCCTCTTCTATGGGTTACGTCGATACACAGTCTCCTAAAAGCCCTCACCAATGAAGGACTTAAACCAGTCTGTTATGCAGACGACGTTGTAATACTTCTAAGGGGCTTTCATCCAAATCTATTATGCAGAAGAGCTGAAGAGGCACTTAACATAGCATATAACTGGGCACAACCAAGGGGATTAAATGTTAACCCAGACAAAACAGAAATATGTCTATTTACAAGGAAAACGAAGATCCCACGTTTTACCCCGCCTCGATTCCTGAATAAGACAATTGCTATAACTAAAAAGGTAAAATACTTGGGAGTAATCTTGGATCAGAAACTGTACTGGAAAGATCATCTTGAAGAAAGAGTTACAAAGGCACACAGATGTTGGTCGTTGTGCAGAAGAGCTATAGGTTTAAAATGGGGACTACGTCCAAATATGACTCACTGGCTTTACATCATCGTGATTAGACCAATAATCACCTACGCTTCTGTAGTGTGGTGGACATCAATGGACAAGATGTGCAACGTAATACCTTTGCAAAAAATTCAACGTATGTGCTGTCTAGGCATAAGCGGGGCATTTAGAACTGCACCAACAAAAGCGTTGGAGACTATACTGCACATCCAACCAATAGACATCCGTATAAAGTATGAGGCAGCCATCACAGCAAGACGTCTACAAGTGATGGGTGAATGGATAAATCGAGACCACAAGTCGTACCATCAGAAGATTTTAGAATATCTAGTTGGTCACATTCAAACGCCAGAAATCTCGGACCGCATTCCTGAAGTGCGGCTTACAGCTACCTGTGATACGTTTGTGCCAGACAGACCCTCCTGGGAAAATGGAACTTTGGCCCATGTGCCAGTGGGAACCAGCTGCTACACGGATGGGTCCAAGCGAGGAGGAAGGACGGGTCTGGGACTTTTTATTGATGAACCAGAAGTCGAACTTCACTTCCGCCTCCCTGACCATAACACGGTATTTCAAGCAGAAGTTCGAGCAATCACGGAGTGTGTGAACTGGCTCAGTAACACGACAAAGCCTAAATATGCCAACATCTTCACAGATAGCCAAATGGCGATTAAAGCAATAACATCGGAAAAGGTCAAATCCAGAACTGTGTTGGACTGTAAAAGAACGATAAATGATTACTCAGCCCATGGGTCAATTGCGTATTTGCTAGGTACCAGGACACAACGGAGTGATTGGAAATGAACGGGCAAACAACTTGGCTTCAAAGGGCAGAGAACTTCGAGTAATAAACTTGAAAAATTGGAAACCTTTCGAAGCCACGAAAAATGAGTTGAAGCACTGGGCAGTGACGGCTCACAAAACTCTGTGGAATAGAGCTACTGTAGGAGCAACTGCAAAACAAGTAGTTTTCTGAAACTAAACAAGCTCGAGATTAGTAAGATGATGAGTATTCTAACGGGACAGTCAAGCTTACAGGCACATCTTCATCGCATAGGACTAGCAGCAAACGACGAGTGCAGGGAAAACAAACATTTCGGGCCAGACAAATTACCAGACTTGACTCATCTCAGAGAATATGACTGGAAGATACTGAGAAAAATCGTGTCTAGTACCGATTTTCTGTAACTCGTGAGGTATAAAAAGATCATAAATAAGGAGCGCACAACAGGCCGAACCACTGGCTTCAGTGTATGTCCATGGACATGAGACGTTTAAACGTCTCCTCTACCTAATGTCAACTAACCTATGTTAACCTAATGTCAACATACACATACGTAATATTAATGACAATTTATCATAAAAATAAGTGCAAATGCATTTAAAAGAATGAAAATTCTCTTGAAATCAAGTAAATTATCTTAAATTTAACTAATTTTGTTCTTCAAACAATGAAAGATCAAATCACTAGTTTAAGGGCAATAGTTTCATTAGTTTCAGTTCAATTTTTTCAGTGTAGTTACTTGGAGTTCACCCGACTCTAGAAGGATGGAAAACGTTTTTCTTTAAACAGAAAGATACGACACTGTGGTACAGTAAGGCGTGTCGGTTTTTACTGTTTTGCGATTTTTGTGAATGTACGGGTCTAAATAGATGCCGTTTTTTGTGTCGTACTCTTATTTGAACGGTTTTTGCTTATTTATAAACATTAAGCTAGGTAAATTTGCGGCTTACTGGTCCTGTGAACATTTTGATTTCTATGAAAATTTGAAAAAAACTTGAAAATGATTTGTTTAGTTTTCATAATAAATTTTGTAAGGAATAATCAATGACTATGACAAATTGCATATGCGTGTAGATAACATTGCGGCGCGTAAATTGATATTTGTTACTGTATTTTCTTTTGTTATATATAACTTCCCTGCAACCAAAATGACTAGTTTGTATATAGAAATATACTAGTTGCTTTTTACTTCAAACTAGTAATATATCTGACCTTTTTATACCCTACACCGCACTGTGGTACAGGGTATTATAACTTTGTGCATTTGTTTGTAACACCCAAAAGGAGAAGAAATAGACCCATCGTTTATTATACCGATCGACTTAGAATCACTTTCTGAGTTGATTTAGCTATGTCCGTCTGTCTGTCTGACCGTCTGTCTGTGCATGCATTATTGTAATCAAAGTACAGGTCGCAATTATTGTTCGATCTCTACGAAACTTTACACATATCTTTTTTTTTGGCCCAAGGACGATCCCTATTGAATTTGGTTAGAATCGGTTCAGATTTAGATATAGCCCCCATATATATGTTAGCCCCGATTTGACATGTAAGTGCTGTAAAAACTTTATTTTATAACCGATCAGTATGAAATTCGGCGGAAAAAGGTTTCTTATTACATGAAGGAATACTGCCAAATTCGGAGAAAATCGGTTCAGATTTAGATATAGCCCCCATATATAAGTTACCCCCGATTTGACGTGTAACCGCTGTAGAAACTGTATTTTATATCCGATCAGCGCGAATTTAGGCAAACAGAGGTTTCTTATTACACAAAGGAATACTGCCAAATTCGGAGAAAATCGGTTCAGATTTAGATATAGCCCCCATATATATGTTACCCCCGATTTGATATGTAAGCGCTGTAAAAACAGTATTTTATATTACATCAGTATGAAATTCGTCTGAAAGAGGTTTCCTATTATATGAATGAACACTTTTAAATTTGGAAGAAATCGGTTCAGATTAAGATATAGCCCCCATATATACGTTACCCCCGATTTGATATGTGAGCGCTGTAAAAATGTTGTTTTATATCCGATCAGTGCGAAAGTCGGAAAAAAGAGGTTTCTTTCTACATGAAGGAATACTGCCAAATTCGGAGAAACTCGGTTTAGATTTAGATATAACACCCATATATATGTTACCCCCGATTTGACCTGTAAGCGGAGGTCGGAGAAAATCGGTTCAGACTTAGATATAGCTCCCATATATATGTTACCCCCGATTTGACATGTAAGCGCTGTAGAGACTGTATTTTATATCCGATCAGTACGAAATTCGACAGAAGGAGGTCTTTTTACATGAATGAGTATTCAGGTAAGATCGGTTCAGATTTATATTAAAGCTCCATATATATGTTCCTCCTGATTTGGTATCAAACCGCTATAGAAGTTGTATTTTACTTCCGATCATTAAAATTTTCCAGAAAGATGTTTCTCAATTTAGGAACGAATATTGCTTAATTTAGCGATTATCGTTTCAGAATTAGATAATATATGTTTCAACTCATTTACCAATTATTCCAAATTATTATGGCAATGACCCTTATTGCATTGTTAGGGAGGTGTAGGGTATTATATAGTCGGCCCCGCCCGACTTTCTGCCTTTCCTTACTGGTTTAATAACTAAAGCAGTATTTTGCGTCTTTGACCATATCTGCAACACGTTAATAATATTTTTTTTCCAGCTGCGACTTTTTAAATTATTTTTTTTTTAATTTTTTAAATTCGCACTTTTTGAAAAATAATTATTGGGTGCGAACTTCACAAACTTTCAACTTCAAATTACTGCAGCAGCTGACGCAAGCGCTGGTATGTATTGGAAACGCAACGAAATTAATTTTTGGACGTCCCCGAACTAGACAAGCAAAACGAAGACAAAAAGTAATGCGGAAAGCGAATAAGAGAGTTTTGAATATTACCCGTCTAGAGGTGGTCTTGGGCACTAGAGGGTTAAATAACCCCGAAGAAAATCGATGCATAATTTAAAAAGTTGTCGCTAATTTAGTAAGGTTTTAACTTCAAAACTTTCTTATCGATATAAAATTAACAAAAACAAACTTTAAAAGCTAAGAAAAGATATTTTGTCAATGGATGTCAAGCATCAGAATCTGTGCATTAAAACAGGAATCCAAAAAAAATTGTTTTTGTCGACCGGTGTAATTGTCGGGAAATTTTTAATTTTCATATTTTTTCTCGCTATTTATGTTTTCCGCGCGATTTTAAGTAATTAGATTTATATTAGATTTTAAGTTTTTTAATTTTATTCCGATCGCGTCAAAACTTGGTGGGATTGCAGAAGCACTATAAGTATGAGGCGTACCAACAATACAGCTTCCTAACGTGATAGGTTACAAGTTGAAATTTTGACTATTGTATCTCCTGACTACTTGGACCGATTTAAATGAACCGTGGCTTTTATGACAGCCATTTAGAAACGCACAAAATGTACATTGATAATTGCTTGCAAATATTTAATTTTCTTACTTTTTTCTCGCGATTTTAATTGTGGTACGCGGATGGGATTCCATATCTTTAAACTACAAAAATTAAGCCCATATTGATTACTACAACAATATGAATTTTCGTAATGGAATGACCAGAACAAAAGTTGTGGTAATTTCAAATCTACTATTTTTTTATAATTTCGTTCATATTATAAAGTGAGTTTACTTTAGAATGTAGACCAGAAACACGATTAATAAAATGTAATGGTTGTATTAGCCAGATATACCACAGCAACAAAAAAACTTATAAAAATCTCTTCAAAAAAGCGTGATATCAGCATTTTTGCCACATAATTAATACCATATCTCAAAAACGCGAATATATATTGCAGTTTTGATTTTATATTTGGATGGAGATCGGAAAATGTAGGGCAATGCTAAAAATCCGACGTGGTATCTGTCTATACACGCTGAAAAAATCGTTTTTTATTACATTGTCTCAAACATACTCAGCTTGAAACATATATATGTTTAGGGTACACTCTAAACATATAATATTTGGTACACACAAAAATTATATATTTGGGGAGTTTTTCTAAACAAATCTTTGTTTACATCCTAATATGTTTCTTCTTGGGACCAATATTTCCGAAACAAATATTAATTTGCATTTAAGTATGCAGAAAAAGAAAGTACTTAAATTATGTTCAATTTTTCAGTAATTCAAAGTTATTGTTTAGAAATGTTTAATGTTCCTAAACATAATAAATAATAATAATTGAAATCGTATAATCTTGGATCAAAATAAATTACTTGGAGGATTGACAACTATCGATGGCTTGGAATACTCAGCAAATTTTAAATGATTGATTTAACAGAAGTTAAGCTGCATATGGTATCATAACTGGGAGGTACAATTCGAAACCGAGGAAAAATTACAACTGAAATTCGAAAAAGTCAGCAAAAGTTCTGAAAATGTTTTTTGAATAAAATATATTTGGAGAAATTCGTAAACAATAATTGTATTTAAAAACATATTTCATTTGAGAAATTTTTAATATATTAATATATGCGTTCCAAATATATTTTCTTTCTATTCAATCATATCTAAAAAGGCGATTTTGCCCCGTGTAGAATGCCACCCACCATCACATTTTATTAATGATGTTTCTGGTTCACATCCTAAAGTAAACTCATTTAATAATATCAAAGCAATTGTAAAAAAATAGTAGGTTTGACATTTGAAATTTCCACAACTTTTGTTGTGGTCGTCATCCAATTATAGTAAACAAAATGGGATTAATTTTTGTAGTTTAAAGATAAAGATGTTATGTTAAAGCGGAACATACCTAAAATCGCGCGGAAAACAGGAGTCGCGAGAAAAAAAAATTAAAAATTTGCATACAATTATCAATGCACATTTTGTGCGTTTCTAAATAGCTGTCATATAAGCCACGGTTCAGTTAAATCGGTCCATGTAGTCAGGAGATACACATAATAGTGAAAATATCCAATTTTGAGACCCTGTATCCTCGTAACCTATGACGTTAGGCATCTGTATTTTTGGCACACCTTATTCCCATAGTACTTCTGAAACCCAGCCAAGTCTTGACGCGGTCGGAATAAATTTGAAAAAAGTGGGCCTTTTGACGTGTTTTCCCCACACGCTGAAAAAAATCGCTTTTGTAGTATATTGTCCCAAACATATTCAGCTTGAAATATATATATGTTTAGGGTACACTCCAAATGTATTATATTTGACACATACAAATATTATATGTTTGGGAGGATGTTGCTCTAAACAAAACTTTGCTCCCACCCTAATATGTTTTTATTTGGAATTATTATTTCCGAAACAAAGATCAATTTGTGTTTAAGTACATATTTAGGCATTGTATCCAAGCATTAATTTAAAGGGAAGTTTACTGTTTTTCAGAAGATCAAAGCGCAAATTTTTAGAAAAATTCAATTAAAACTTAGATTCTATAATATTTCGTAACTATAAATTGCATTGATGGATGGACAAAAAGTGATGAATTCTAATATTTATTAATTAAAAATTAGATGTGTAAGATAAAGCTAATGCTGCTTATGACATTATCTAAGAAAAACTAACTAAAGTTCGAAAAATTCAGCAAAGTTTTAAAAGACTTTTTAAATAAAATATATTTGGGAAACTTCTTAAACAATAACTTTTTTGTGTGTAAACACATATTTTAATTGTGAAAGTTAGTTCGCAAATATATTTTGTTCTAATATATTATTATATGCGTTCCAAATAATATTTCTTGATTTCCAAATATAATTCATTTCTTTACAAATATGTAATATTTAAAAATTTGTTTCCAAGTATTTTCTTTCGTTTCAAACATGTCATCAAAAATGGCGATTTTTCGCCGTGCATACATATGTTTCCTCCGATATGAGCCTTTACTCTTATAGAAGCTGTAGTTTACATCCAATCGTTTTAGATTAAACATGGAACAGTTTCTTGGCCGCACCCATTCGTCTGATCACGCCCATTTTTGGGCCAATCACGTAGACTGCCACCAGATACATATACACAAAATTACAGTACTATCACTAACAAATTGTATAACATATCTCAACTTCAAAACTTGGCTTTTATGGGCCCGTCCACGCCCATTGATCTGACCCCTCCCATTTTTTGACCATACACGTAGAGTGCCACCAGGTACATACATATATACAGAATTACAACACTCGCTCTAACAAATTGTTAAAAATATCTCAATGTCAAAATTTGATTATGTAGGCAGGTCCACGCCCATTGGTCTGATCCCGCCCATTTTTGGGCCAATCACTTAGACTGCCACCAGATACATATGAACAAAATTACAGGCTATCGCTAACAAACTGTGCAAGATATCTCAATTTCATAATTTTGCTTATATGGGCGGGGCCACGCCCACTTGATATATCGAAAAATGAAGTCCCACACCCAATCTTGTACATTCTGTGAAAATATCAAGAAGATCGGTCAAGCCGTTTAGACTATACAAACAAACACACATTCTCTTTTAAATATACAAGTATAGGTGAACCAATACTGCCGAATGTGAAGAAAATTGGCTCAGATTTTGGTATGGCTCCCATATATACATAGCCCTGCAAAAGCTGCAGTTACATCCAATCGTATTGAAATTTTTCATGGTAGAGTTTCTTGATCCATGGACCAACATTGCCGAATTTGGAGGAAATCGTTTCAGATTTGGTTATAGCTCCCGTATATATGTTTCGTCCGATTTGGCTACAGAAGCTGAAACGTACCAAATGTAAATTATAAAAACAAATTTTGGTTGAAATATGCATTGGGTATTTCATTGTTATCCAATCTCATTAGAGTGGTGTAAGGTTTTTATTTCGATCTTCAAATCGTTATTGATTTTCCAATTGAATATAAATACCGTTGCCCCACAAAAAATAATCTAAAGGCGTTAAATCGCACGATCTAGGCGGCCAATTGACCGAACCCAAACGTGAAATAAACTGTTCACCGAACACGTCTCTCTACTGGACCATTATTTCGCGTGCTGTGTGGCACGTGGCACCGTCTTGTTGAAATCACATGTCGGCCAAGTCCACCTCTTCCTTTTGGGACAAACAGTTTGTAATCATAATCGGTAGCACTCGCCATTCACAGTAACGTTCCTGCCTTTGTCGTCTTTGAAAAAGTACGGTCCAATGATGCCACCGGCGATATTTTCCTATGTCCACACTCTACGTATTGGATGTTTAATGTTCAATAATTTAAATTTGGTGCGAAATTTAGTCTCAAGATTCCGAATAGCCGCTTTAGAAGGTCGCCCAAACTGACCATAAAATGAAAGAAGTTAACCGAGCATGAATCTACTTATATGTATATAAGTAGATTCATATATATATATGAATCTATCAAGAACAAAGTTTTTTTTCCTCAGAAATGGTTTTTTCAACTCAATTTTAATGCTACAAAGAATAACATATTGGAAATAAAAAATATAATTTTGTAAAGCTTTTTCCACGTACTTTTCATAAAAAATCTTAAACAGTTTATTTGGGTAAATTGCTACGCGAAGGTTTAGGAAAAGTAAAAGTAGCAAAATTCTCAACAGGTGGCGCTGACCACTTAACCGCTGAGACTCCTGCAAGAGCTGGAAAGCTGATATTTTGCACAGCAACAGACCAGAATGTTGTATAAACAACAGACTTTTCGCGTAGTCATTTTTTGCCCTGTGGTCAGTTCTAGCGCTATCAAAAACTTGAGTATTGTGTTTGTCCTTTCAGAAGCATCTTATAAGATCAAAAGCTAAAATTTTGTAAGTATTTAGTACAATACACGATGTCCACTCACACACACTTCCCCCCTCGAGGTATGCAAACCCTACCTGGGATCGAGTAATGACATCCCTACCTCGAACATTTGAAACTCATTCCATTAATGCAATGTATTGGTGAGTGTGTTTGAGTGGACAAACGCAGCGCATTGCTGCCTCCACCACCGCCACTCAGCTGATTTCCCGTTCGTCTGCTTCGCTCAATCACTGGAAGCAGCGATCGGCGAAATGGAGAAGAATGTTTTTTGAAAGGGCTGAGCGGTGAGTGATGTTGCCTAATTTGGTTATTCGATTCTAAGCAACACACACAACCGGTGGCAGCAGCAAATGTGAACAAACCTTCTTTTTAAACATATTTCGATTTGTTAAATATAAGCACAAGAAGTGCGTAGTTTTTTTTTTTGTGGAATAAAATCACCACATGAAGTGGTTGTTCAATTGAAAAGAAAAAGTGTGTTACTCTTTCATACTGGGACCTCAAAAATCTTGTCCCAGGTTATCGACAGTGGTGCTGTATGCGGACGGACATTTGGTGTGCAGCTATTCGTTCTTGTTGAGGTAGGCGCCTGCTAAATAGAAGAGCCGGACGCAGAGGAATAGCTGGGGATACGGCCGTTAGTTGATGAGTGCAGCATAACAGACAGACAAGACAATACAGTGCACGGCACATAAATTAGTACTCCACGGGAAGAGGAAGGTGCTAAAGGTGAGGCAAGTAAACATTGCCGATTTACAAAAGAAGGCAATAAGGTGAGCTAAATAAACATTGGTCCTATCGCCCGTGAAATAAATAACCAGCGCATTGGAAAAGAGGTACGTGCGTAAATTTATATTACGAAAAGTGTACATATTGGCCCATATCGTTATCATTGTGAAAACGCCTTCTGCGACGGTAAAATTTGTCTCACAGTAAATTTTGTCTCGAGACAATTTATGGTTAGATAACCTTGAATTTTTGGAAGAAGTTGAAGTGAAAAATATAAGAACCGCTAGAAAAGCAGTTATTTTTCAAGATCATTGTACATGGATTTTTTTGCATTGCTTTGCATTCCACTTATGTACTGTGCTTTCCTTTTGTCTCAGTCAACGCATTTAGTTTTTTGGCTTCTGCCTTTTACTAATCCACTGACTTCAAAGTTGTTATTGCTGTTTGCCTCTGTCGACGCCACTTTCGTTGTTTTGCAAATCTGATTCTCTTTAGGTACTGAAGTGCAGTAGCTATTCATATGCAAGGTTGAAAGAGTTTACTGTTTTGTCTTTTTGATATTGTCTTGTCTCTTTTGGCATTTCTGTGGTGTTTTTTTGGCACATTGACCTCGTACAGTGGTACATATCGGCAACTACGCAACTTTAAGAAAATTTTAATGCAAATAATTTTTCTTGTGATGGACTTCAATTAAAAAGCATACCAGTTGCAAGAAAACGTTCCTTTTGATGTACAGTGGCTCATGATAGAACAAATTTGGAAAATTTAAAGAACATATTTTTATTCGAAAATATTTATGTTTCGGCACAGTGGAACAACTATTGTCGTACGCAGTTGTTGGCCCAGACATACAAATACTCACTGGTGGATGTAAATAAGTAAAATAAATTTATTGAAGACAATTTTGTATTGCGGTTATCAGTTGTCATAATTTTAATCAATAACCTTTTTTAAAATAAAAAATCAAGTACACAGTGGTGCCAAGGATAAAAGATTTGTTCGTTGGACCTGATACTAAAATAAAGTCACGCAGTTGATCAATAAATACTATAATGAATATTTATATTTTTGTTTTGACATTTGGCAACTATTGATTTTGGCTCGTACATTCTGGAGAGTTTTTCTATAATAAACTTACCCGTTGAGGCAATCTAAAAACCTTTTATTATCATTGAAGACATTTGTTTTGGAACGCAGCGTGGACAGTGGGCCAAAGCATCCATTAACCAATATTTTTAAAATTAAATTGGAAATATTTGTCTCAAAACTCTGCAATAAATTGCTATCCAGTCTTCAGGCACAGTGGGTCTAGTGCTATAAAAAATATTTAAAAATATTTTTTTTTGTCGAAAATCGATTTGACTGCTTCCTTATAAAAGATCGTTTGTCTACACTGTGTTTTAGTGCGAATTCATTTGTCCCGATCTCAGTTGTGAATAATCGGCGTAAAATAAATTATCTAGCGAGTTATTATTTTTTTTTTGAAACATAATAAAGAAATATTATAATGAGTCTCATGGAGGAATTTCTAGTTCAGTGTGACGAAATCATCGCACATGAAAAAAGGATGAGGGAGACAGATGCTAGTAAATATAATGAATCGACTATAGAGGCAGAGAGTCAGGAGATTCAGGGTCTATGGTCGGAGTTTAAAGACCTTTATAAAAAATGCAATACTGACCCTGACTGCCAAAAATCAGACAAAGCGACAATAAAGAAGAAAAAGACTGAAGTTAGTACAAAATATATGAACTGTATGACCATAATAGGAGATTGGAAGGAAAAGGTTAAACCGGCTCCTGTTAGTCAAAAGCCCAGTTCATCGTCAGTCAGTGTCCCACCTTGCGATACAGAGATTTTTTATGGAGATTACGTTACTTGGCCCAGCTTCAGAGACGTATTCACTGCTATTTATGTGAATAACAAAAAACTTAGCTCTGTCGAAAAATTATATCACTTGTTTCAGAAAACAAGTGGAGAAGCGAGAGAAATTAATAAACATATCCCATTAACAGCCGAGGGTTTCGACATCGCGTGGGCGAATTTAAAAAGCCAATACGAAAATAAAAGAATATTAATAAACAATCAGTTAAGAATTTTATTCAATTTGCCTCAATGCACAAATGAGTCAGCAAGTAACCTTAAAAAATTGCATAGGGACATAACAAATTGCATTTCTGTACTAAAACTGTACAAAATAGATGTGGGATCATGGGATCCAATTTTCGTCTTCCAATGTTCAGCAAAGTTGCCGAAGCTTACATTGTCTCTCTGGGAACAGTCAATTGAGGAAAAGACAGAGCTTCCGAAATGGGAAGATTTAAGCAAGTTTTTGACAGAACGATTTCAGACTATTGAAAGTGTATCTGATATGATGGGAACACATGAATCTGCCCCTCGCCAAAGACAGAATAATTTTGACAGGTCAAAACAATTCAAGGTACATCACACAAAGGTTAACAATATTAAATGTACTTTGTGTAAGGAAAACCACGTACTGAAGTCTTGTCCCAAATTCGTAAACATGAGTCCGCGAAACAGATTAAATTTTGTTAGGAAAGAGAAAAGTTGTGTAAAATGTTTATCACCAGGACATGGTGTCGATAAATGTCTCAATAAAAATAATTGCGCAAAATGCAATTATAAGCATCACACACTTTTACACATAGAAAGATCAGTCCAACAGAATAATGCTAGTGTAGCAAGTTCGACGAATTTGACCCAAAACTCTCAGAATCAGAATTTACAGTCCACTGAAGCACCTTCAACATCTGAGAATGTTAGAGCTTATCATACGTCCGTTTCAAACAAGACTATGCTAGCAACAGCGTGGATAAACATTTTTAAAGATGGCGTCGCACATAAAGTTCGAGCCTTAATTGACCCATGTTCAGATGACACATTCATATCAACAAGGGTTCAGCAATTATTGAAATTACCCACAAAATCAATATCGGCAGATATCACGGGTTTAGGCGGTGAATATCTGACAAAATGCTCGAGAATAGCGTTTTTCAAAATTGGCTCAATTTTAAAGCCAAATTTTGTAGTAGAAACTGATGCACTAGTCGTGCAAGATGTTACGGGTAACGTACCCACCCATTCTTACGAAAATATAGTAACGAAACAGCTTCCAAAATTGGAATTTGCAGATCCTAATTTTTATCAAACTGGCCCGGTGGATATTCTCTTGGGAGGAAATTTATATCCGTTGATTCTACTAAAGGGTGTAGAACACGGAATTCTTGGCTCGCTTGTGGCTCAGGAGACAGTCTTTGGTTGGATTGTGACTGGCCCAACGAGTGCTTCGAATCCGAGACGCACAGTCCGAGTTTCGCATTGCACCAGGGTATCAATTGATGATCAATTGAAAAAGTTTTGGGAGATAGAGGAGGTTTCAAGGAAACCAATAATTTCCGAGAATGATAGACTCTGTGAAGAGATCTATAAGAAAACAACGATGAGGACTACTGATGGCAGATATATGGTAGATTTGCCTTTTCGGCCTGAAAATCCACTAAATTCGTCAAAAAATGCGAATAGATACGTGGCCCTTAGTCAATTTCTAAGGAACGAGAAATCTTTACTTCGAAACCCTGATTTGAAGACAATGTATGATGATGTCATCAACGAGTATTTGTCCCTGGGACATATGGAGAGAGTCGAACCTCCAAAAAATAGCTCCGAGAGCTTTTTTTATTTACCTCATCATGGAATTTTTAAGCCTGAGAGCACCACAACCAAATTAAGAGTGGTTTTTAATGCCTCATGCCCATCTGCGAATGGGAAAAGTCTAAACGACGCGTTATTTATCGGCCCTGTTCTTCAAAAGGATATAATTCCATTAATTCTGAATTGGCGCTTTTACAAATTCGTGTTTAACGCGGATATAACAAAAATGTATCGACAAATACTTGTCAACCCACATCATGCCCCTTTTCAACGTATATTGTTTCGATCTTCTCCTGATGAAGAGATACAAGATTTCCAATTGAAGACGGTTACATTTGGTGTTAATTGTGCTCCATTTTTAGCCCTGAGGACACTGCTGCAGTTAGCAGAAGATGAGAAAGAGCGTTATCCAATTGGCTCAAAGATTTTAAAGGAAAATATGTATGTAGACGATTCCTTGGTGGGATCACATTCTGTCTCAGAGGCATTAGAAGCACGTAATCAGCTTATAAAAATATTAGAGTCCGCTGGTTTCCAGCTAAGAAAATGGACTTCGAACAATAAAGAAATCTTGAAAGACTTGCCTCGAGATCATTTATTAAATGAACAATTCCTTAATTTCGACGAAAAAAGTTCAGCCAAGACATTAGGAATTAGATGGAATGGGGCAACTGATTCTTTTTATTTTGTCACACAGAAGTTGGCTCATAAAGAATCATTCACTAAAAGGGAGGTCCTTTCGGTAATAGCAAGGTTATTTGATCCCTTAGGGTGGCTTTCCCCTGTAATAATAACAGCGAAAATTATCATGCAATTGTTGTGGCTCGATAATATAGGATGGGATGATCCCATCAAACCCTTGGCTCTGGTGAAATGGAGAGCTTTTATTTCAAATTATGGAGAAATAGATGAATTAAAAATACCCCGTTGGTTACAGTATTCTCCAACTTGTAAGATTGAAATTCATGGGTTCTGTGACTCTTCAGAACTCGCATATGCTGCAGTGTTGTACATAAGAGTAGAGACTGATGGAAATGTCTATACAAAATTGCTAGTTGCAAAGTCAATAGTTGCCCCTATAAAGAAAATTTCGGTTCCAAGGTTAGAACTTTGCGGCGCCGTTTTATTAGCGGAATTAGCAGATTCGGTATTGCCCCAATTGAACATATCACATGATGGATTACTTCCTTGGACTGACTCGACCATAGTATTGGCTTGGATCAAAAAACCATCACATAATTGGGCAACATATGTTTCGAACAGAGTGTCAATAATTCAAGAGAAGATTGCTAGTAATTGGGGACATGTGGGGACTGCAGAAAACCCGGCAGACCTAGCAACCCGGGGGGCGACCCCTTTAGAACTAAAGGGTTGTGATTTATGGTGGCACGGGCCACCTTGGCTTGGAAAGGAGAAACACTTTTGGCCCAATAGTCCTCAAGTTCCAGACACTGAACTAGAAATTAGATCGGCGAAAGTCCACATTGCTAGATCAGCGAATACAGAAGATATACTAGATCGTTTTTCCTCCCTCTCAAGGGCATTGCATGTTGTCTCATATATTTATCGCTTCTTTCACCGTACTCATCCCTCGCTCAAGAAGACCTTTGAACACTGCTCCATAGGTATTTCATCCTCTGAATTACTTCATGCCCGCCATCGACTGATGGCCAGGTCGCAACAGCTGTACTTTGCTTCCGAATATCATTGTCTCGAGAAGAAGAAGAATTTAGCTTCGAATAGCTCACTTTTGACTTTAACGCCCTTTCTCGACAGTAACGGCTTGATTCGAGCGAATGGTCGTCTAGGCTCTACCTTGGCCCTTTCCTACAATGAGAGACATCCCGTAATTCTCGCGTATCAGAGCAGATTCTCTCTTCTTTACGTCGATTTCGTGCACAAAATCACTTTGCACGGAGGCTCCCAATTGACCCTGGCTACTGTTAGATTAGAATGTTGGATCATTAGGGCGAAAAGTTTGATAAAAACTCGCATTAACAGATGCAAGGAGTGTGTAATTGCCCGGAAAACGAGTCAGTCACAAATGATGGCCCCTCTCCCAGAAGACAGAACAACTTTCAGTCGGACCTTTGCTGTCACAGGTGTCGACTATGCTGGCCCCTTTGAATTAAAAACTTTCCACGGTCGTGGTTGCCGTGTGACAAAGGGTTATGTTTGTCTCTTTGTGTGTTTTAGCACACGCGCGATTCACTTAGAGCCAGTAAGCGATTTGTCCACCCCCGCCTTTTTAGCAGCCTTCTCTCGTTTCGTCTCACGACGCGGATGTCCGCATAAAATATATTCCGACAATGGGCGGAACTTCGTTGGTGCTGCTCGGGAGTTAAAGGCCCATCTAACTAAAATTGTCTCTGAAATCAAGGATGAAATTGTCTCCAAATATGGATTCCAACGATTAGAATGGCATTTCATACCAGCCGGAGCTCCCCATATGGGTGGCTTATGGGAAGCCGGCGTAAAAAGTTGTAAAACCCACCTTAAGAAAATTTCAGGTCAAGTACGCCATACCTTTGAAGAGTTTGCGACGATACTTGCCTCTGTAGAAAGTTGTCTCAACTCGAGACCTCTCGCCCCCCTCTCCAATAATCACGACGACCTCTCGGCCTTAACACCGGGGCACTTCCTGATTGGCTCTTCTCTCCTGGCTCCTGCTGAGTCAGAAGAAATTCCAACTCGAACTGCCTTACTCAACCGCTGGAGGAAAATAAAGATTATCCAGCAAGAGTTTTGTCGTCGATGGAAGACAGAATATTTGTCTGAGCTTAATAAACGCTTCAAATGGAAGTCGCCTCAACAAAATTTGTCTCTTAATGATCTTGTGGTTCTACGTCATGAATCTCTATGTCCCACTGATTGGCGTTTGGGACGTGTTGTTAAATTACATCCTGGACGTGATGATCTCGTTAGAGTTGTTGACCTGAGAACACAGGCCGGAATTATCACTCGTCCGGTCCATAAACTCGTCCTTCTTCCACAATCTCAATAACCACCACAGACAAAATATCAACATTCACTAAATTTGGCCCAATATGTTACAATTCCATTTATATACGTTTTTCATCACCACCAACTCAAATTATGCGTTTCTTTCGTCTAGCCATGGATTTTGACGATCGCTATCTCTGCCCCCTATGTATATCACGACACCCATTGCGAAAATGTCGCCGTTTCCTAGCTTTGCCACCAGTGGAGAAAAAAGCACTCGTTAATGCCAAATCAGCGTGTGAAAACTGCTTGGCTTTTTCGCACCAATTGGCTCAATGTAACAGCCGTGCCGGATGTTGGACATGCTGGGGCACCCATCACACTCTGCTTCATCCACACCCCTTCGCGGAAAGATCGGCGTGGATACAAATGACCGCCATGGCTATTATGTGGTGCCCCAACGACCCACAACAACAACACAACGTCCGCATACTTCTTGACCCTAGCGTTATGACGAGCTTTTATACCCCCACAGACACTTTCCCACTGTCATGGGAAAAGTGTAAGGATATTTTGAATGTTCGACTATGGGGAATGCGCGATGATGTGCGAACTGTCACAGTCGACCTTGTCCGCAGAGTCAAGCGAGCAGTGGTGTCACCGGGATCGCATCTTGTATCAGGGCCGATCAAAAATCATTACCGCAACGAAGTTTTGGCAGACCACGGGTTTCACATCCCATATCCATGTCCTATTGTGTTGGGAGCTGATGTGGCGCGCACTATATATTTGGGTCTACCAACCCAGGAAGGAAGCTTGCCTTTCGCACAGAAAACCATCTTCGGCCTAGCATTTTTCGGGAAGATCGATATTGATCCGACCTATGAGGACGACCAGTGAATTGACCCAGCGCCAACATTATCAGTATTGTTTAATTTAATTAATTAATTAATGTAATTTTAATTTATCCTTTGTTTAATATGAATTAACGTACAGCTAAAAAGGAACTGTAAATTTATGTTGAATTTAATATCATTATATTCTATTTTATATTTGTTGTGGCTATGGCCCAAGGCGGGCGGAATGTCCACTCACACACACTTCCCCCCTCGAGGTATGCAAACCCTACCTGGGATCGAGTAATGACATCCCTACCTCGAACATTTGAAACTCATTCCATTAATGCAATGTATTGGTGAGTGTGTTTGAGTGGACAAACGCAGCGCATTGCTGCCTCCACCACCGCCACTCAGCTGATTTCCCGTTCGTCTGCTTCGCTCAATCACTGGAAGCAGCGATCGGCGAAATGGAGAAGAATGTTTTTTGAAAGGGCTGAGCGGTGAGTGATGTTGCCTAATTTGGTTATTCGATTCTAAGCAACACACACAACCGGTGGCAGCAGCAAATGTGAACAAACCTTCTTTTTAAACATATTTCGATTTGTTAAATATAAGCACAAGAAGTGCGTAGTTTTTTTTTTTGTGGAATAAAATCACCACATGAAGTGGTTGTTCAATTGAAAAGAAAAAGTGTGTTACTCTTTCATACTGGGACCTCAAAAATCTTGTCCCAGGTTATCGACAGTGGTGCTGTATGCGGACGGACATTTGGTGTGCAGCTATTCGTTCTTGTTGAGGTAGGCGCCTGCTAAATAGAAGAGCCGGACGCAGAGGAATAGCTGGGGATACGGCCGTTAGTTGATGAGTGCAGCATAACAGACAGACAAGACAATACAGTGCACGGCACATAAATTAGTACTCCACGGGAAGAGGAAGGTGCTAAAGGTGAGGCAAGTAAACATTGCCGATTTACAAAAGAAGGCAATAAGGTGAGCTAAATAAACACACGACAATTATAAACGCGAAAAATTATTTTGAATTCTCTGACTGTGGCCAGTGTAGCAGTAACCACATTTCTTTTCATTATTTTAGTGATTTTAAAATTTATTTAAGATCTTAGAATCTAAAAATGGAACTGTAGATACATATCTCAAATGGTATTTGATCGAAGAATATATATACTTTATGGGGTCTTACATCAATATTTATAGGTGTTAAAAACGGAGTGACAAAATTAATATACCCCCCATCCTATGGTGGAGGGTATGAAAATAGTATCGCAGTTTTTATTCTGTCGTACTGTGTAGTACTTGTAGTTTGGAAAGCAGAGATTTAAATGTAAATGTTTTAGGCGTAAATGTAAGTGTTTTAGGTTTACAACAACTATGTATGTACATGTGCACTAATTCAGCTCTAAACCAGTAAGGAAAGACTAAAGTAGGGCAGGGCCGACTGTATAATAACTCTCCACCATTGTTTGTCAACAAATGCACGGAGAACCTTTGTTACTATGAACATTTGCAGGTTAAATAGAGTAGATTTCTATATTCCAGTCACATATGCTAAAAAATGTGACCTTCATAAGGGGCTAATACTTATAAAAACATGTATAAACACCATATTCACTAGAGACTTAATTCAATATTAAGTACAAAAACTTAAATTTAGGCATGATGTCTTAAAAAATGCATCCCCTAGAACGACAGGAAGTCTAATAGGAAGGGAAATTTATATGGGAGCAATATCAAAACGTGGACAGATGTTCCCCATTTTCGCTAGGAACGTTTAAGTGCAATATAAAGTATAATTTCCTTAATTTCAGTTGAAAATTTTGTTCTCTATAGCGTCAAAAGTGACATGGGTGGGGACCTTTATATGGGGGATATACCAAAACATGTACTTATGTACCATATTTGTACTAGGAATGAATAGATCCAATATAAAGTAACATTTCTTCAATTTCAGCCAGATCAGATAACAAATTTGTTCTCTGGATCGTCAAGAAGTGACATCGGCGGGGATCTGTCCATGGATGTCGTCCCTAGTCTAAGAAATGCCTCTGTACCAATTTTCGTAAAGATCGCTTCATTGACACCAGCACTTTGATAACAAGAATACATGGACAGACAAACAGTCAGACGGACATGGATAAATCGGCTCAAAAAGTGATTTTATGCCGATCGGTATAATAACACTGTGCAACAGTGAAAAAAATACATGGATCTGACGGTAAAGGTTCGATTCTACTGCCAAATGGTAGTATAACCCTATACTCAGTTTGGCGAGATTGGTGACCAATTTCTTTTTATGGGCCTCGAAAGATTCGGAACATCAGTGGACCCCTTGAAAAAAGGTGTCATCGGTTTTTGAGCAACAGCTACTTCAGACTTGGTGATAGCGCTTAACTATATTTGGCAATAATGTAGCTAAGAACACGTTGAACAAAGTCTGTTAACATTTCATGCCAAAAAATTTTTGTTTTCCTGCACTTTTTTTCGAAATACATGTGATTAAATTTATTTTTTTTCACTTTTTTTGGCATAACTTTAAGGGATCGCTGATTTTTTACTAATAATATTTGGCAATATTGTAGCCACGGTAAATCTGAACAACTTTTATGAACAAATCAATACAATCTGAACGTGTCTAAGCACCTTAAATAGCACAAAATCCACATTGTACCCCAAAAATGTAAGTATTTCACTGTTATGTAACAAAAATATATTTTGCTGGTATGGGGTATGTTCAGCAATTTTATAGAAAATATTAAGGGCAATATTTTTGTGGAAAATTTTAACCCTAATTTTAACCCACATAACTGTAATTTTTGGCCCCATTTTAACAAATCGTAAAAAAACACCCCTTAAAAGGGGGAGGGCGGGGATGAAATGTTCTACAAAAATGTTCGCCATAAAATTTTACTATATGTGTCAGAACACACCAAAACCCAAATCTTAACACAAAAACCCAAAAATGGTAAAATTCCAGTCAACAACGTTCTTTACTGGTATCTTCATTGCTTCAACCACTAGATCGTACGACTAACATTGATGCACGATCAGGAATTTGACCTTTTTTTGGTGTTTGTGTTATGTATTGAGCTCTGGTGTGTTCTGACACATATAATAAAATTTAATAATAATATATCTTTATTGAACGCAGTGTTATAGCTATTATTAACTGAATATATAAATGTTAGCCCAATCTGATCTACTAAGTTCGTATATTCGTTATTGTTATGAAAACAGAAAATAAAACTACACGATTTGACTGTATTACGATCACAGCAACATAATTAAAAAAACAACCGTTCAATTTAACTTTTTGGTATTTTGCACGGAACCCTGCCATTATTAATATAAACCCCCAATGACAGGGAAAATGTTTAAAATCTTTATTATTAGTTTTCGATAGAGGTATTTTATGGTTCTTTTGTTATTATTAAAAAATCTTTTGTATATGCACAATACTCACAACTCGAAGCATCAGAAGCACTTAGCATTTTGTTCATAATGCTTCATCATACAAACAGTTTGGCGCCTTTTCCGATGAAATTTACTTTTTCTAATACAGACGTTTGAAACAATTAATTTTCCTTCATTTTTGGGTTGAAATAATTTTATTTCTGTTCAGTGTGAACGAAGTGTATACCCACCCTACTTGTGCACGCTGAAAAAAACGGCTTAAGTAGTATATTGTCCCAAACATATTCTGATTCACATATACATATGTTTAGGGTACACTCCAAATATGTAATATTTGATACACACACCCTACGACCTTGACACCCATGAAAAATATTTTAACTCTCGTTAAGAGCTATCTTTTTGCCAGTGACTGATTGTGGCTACGTGCCTAAGTGTGGCTAAGTTAGGAGATTATATTATTTCAAGAAATTGTGATATTGAATGGCCTCCAAGAAGTTGTGATTTAACACCATTAGACTATTTCTAGTGGGGTTATTTGAAATCATTGGTCTTTCGAAATAAATCAGACTCTCTTCAAGGTTTACTAGTCAATATTGAACGTGCCATTCATGACATACGACTTGATGTAGTGGAAAAAGTGATAGAAAATTGGGTTCATCGAATTCGTTCTTGCAGAAGAAGTCGTGGAGGCCATTTGAATGACGTTTTATTTAGGACTTAATTGTATCGATTGTACTTCAGTTTTAATAAAAAACTTTTAAATTTCCTTAACAATAAGTGTGTTTTTTTCCAAGTAATCATATCACTCTTATTGGAAAACCCTGTATTTTAATTCTTAATCGTGGTAAAATTCTAAGACTATTTAGCCATCTCCGTCCGTCTGTTGTAATCATGATATAGTCGGTAATAATAGTGTTAGGTTGATCAAATTGGTAGAAATATTTCTTATAGTTGCAGGTTGTTTTGGATTGCAAATGGGCCATATCGGTCATTGTTTTGATAAAGCTCCCCTATATAGGTCGCTCCAATATACGGGTTTTGTGCCATAGATACCACATTTTTAAAGTCATTTAGCAGAAGCTTTCCAGTTTGTATTCTATTTTAACAAGAATTCATCACATCAAAAATTTTACAAATCGGTTCATATTTTTCTATAGTCACTCTATAGAGGTCGCTCCAAAATATACGTATTTAAGCCATAAATACCATATATTCTAAGCATTTTAACTGAATCTCTGCAGTTTGTATTTAATTAAATCAGTTCATATTTTGTTGTTGTCCACCTATAGATGTCGCTCCCGCTTTAAGCCCTAAACGCCACATTTGCTAAGAAATTTAGCTGAAACTTTGCAGTTTATATTCTACTTTGGCAAGAATCCATCTCAATAATATTTATACAAAAAAAATTGGCTTATTTTGTAATTGGCTAGCCACGCCTGCTCCCGCTCATTTTTAGACCAATCACATAGACTTCCACCAGACATATATACACAAAATAACAGCACTCTCGCAAATAGATTGTGCAATATACCTCAATTTCAAAAGGTTGCTTACATGGGCTGGGCCACGCCCATTGATCCGATTCCGCCCAGTTTTGGACCAATCGCGTAGACTACCACCAGATACATATGCACAAAATTACAGCACTCTCGATAATAAATTGTAACTGACTACAACCAGATATATATGTACAAAATTACAGCACTCTCGCTAGCAAAATTTTCAAGATATCTCAATTTCAAAATTCGACTTATATGGGTGGGGCCACGCCCATTGGTCTGATCGCGCCCATTCGCAGTAAAATTTTTTAAATCAGTTCATATTTTGTTGTTGTCCACCTATAGATGTCGCTCCCGCTTTAAGCCCTAAACACCACATTTGCTAAGAAATTTAGCTGAAACTTTGCAGTTTATATTCTACTTTGGCAAGAATCCATTTCAATAATATTTATACAAATAAAATGTTTTTTTGTTGTAGTCCCCGTACATATTATGTAGCTCTCAAAAAAGATATTTTAAACCATGTTTGTTAAGATAAAATTTAAATCGTATAATCTTTCGTGACTATAAATTGCACTATTATTGACAAAAACTGATGAATTGGAATATTAAAAATTAAAAATTAGTGTGGTAAAACTAAAGCTAATGTTGCTTATGACATGTTCAAATATAAAGGTTAACAGAAAGTATAGAAAACACCAACTAAAACTCGAAAGTCAGCAATGTTTTAAAAATAATTTTTAAATATAATATATTTGGAAAATTTGTTCAACAATATCTTTTTTTGTGTGTAAACTTATATTATTTGTGAAAGTCAGTTCGCAAATATATTTTGTTCAAATATATTTATATATTTGCGTTGCAAACAAAATTTATTGATTTTCAAATAAAATATATTATTTCACAAATATATAATACTAGCTGGACCCGGTCTTCTTCGTTGCCCCAGACTTCAGATATCCGATCCCGTCCATTTATCAAAAAATGGCTCATTTAGATGGGGACAGTAGGAATCTCGTTAATCTATTCGTAGGTACGGACAGTAGGAATCACTTAAAACATTGGCTTATAAGGGCGGACCCACGCCCCCTCAATCAAGAACTTATAAAGCCTATGTCACCCTCTAGGCTTATCTGAGCATTCCCTGAAAATTTCATCAAGACCGATCCAGCCGTTTTGGAGTCCATACGTAACATACCACATCCATTTATACATACACTTCGTTGTCCCGGATTTAGATTTCCGATCCCGTCCATTTTTGAACCAATCACGAATACTTCCAGCAAAAACATCTCCATAAAATAAGAGCACTCTTGCTAAGATATTGTGAAGATATCTCAATTTCAAAATTTGGATTTGGCCCATTGGTCTGATCCCGCCCATTTTTGGACTAATCACGTAGACTGCCACCAGATACATATAAACAGAATAACAGTACTATGGCTAACAAATTGTGCAAGATATCTCAATTTCAAAATTGGCTTATTTTATAATTGGCTAGCCACGCCCTTTGGTCTGCTCCCGCTCTTTTTTAGACCAATCACATAGACTTCCACCAGACATGTATACACAAAATAACAGCACTCTCGCAAATAGATTGTGCAATATACCTCAATTTCAAAAGGTTGCTTACATGGGCTGGGACAGGCCCATTGATCACGTAGACTACCACCAGATACATATGCACAAAATTACAGCACTCGCTAACAAAATGTTCAAGATATCTCAATTTCAAAATTCGACTTATATGGGAGGGGCCACGCCCATTGGTCTGATCCCGCCCATTTTTGAACCAATGACGTAGACCACCACCAGATACATATACACAGAATTACAACATTCTCTCTAACATATTGTGAAAAATATCTAAATTTCAAAATTTGACCTATATGTGCGGTTCCGCGCCCATTGGTCCGTTTCCGCCTATTTTTGCACCAATCACGTAGACTACCACCAGATACAAAAATTGCACAAAATTACAACACTCTCGCTACAAATTTGTGCAAGATATATCAATTTCAAAATTGGCTTATATGGGCGGTGCCACGCCCATTCGTCCGATTACGCCCATTTTTGGACCAATCACGTAGACTACCACCAGATACATATGCACAAAATTACAGCACTCTCGCTAACAAATAATGCAAGATATAACATTTTTTAAATTTGGCTTATATGGGCGGTGCCACTCCCACTGGAATTTTTGTAAAATTCACATAATCTGCCACTTAATGCATACACATAAAAATTTCAGTACTCTAGCTAAAAATTTTTCTCAATATCAAAATTGGACCCATATGGGCGGGTCCACGCCCACTTGATATATCGAAAATTCAATTACCCTATTTTCAGCACCCCCTACACATGTACATTCTGTGAAAATTTCAAGATGGTCGTTTTAGCCGTTTAGACGTCTATACGGAACAAACAAACAAACAAACAAAAAACAAACAAACAAACAAACAAACAAACAAACCCACAAACAGACACTCTCTTTTATATATATAGATTTAAAATTTTTGTTTCCAAATATATTTTCTTTCAATTCAAAAATATCAAAAATGGCGAATTTTATACAATATGGAAATTTAATTTCGTGAAATTTAAAAAAAGTAATCTTTGGATCAGTATTACTTCACAACTCAAAATTTTTAAATTTCTAAATGGCCATTTAAATTTTAAATTTGAAACGGCTAAAAAATGACTGATAATTTTTTAAAATTTCTGAATTTATTTTAGATGTTGAACTTGGTCATTAACTAATAGAACACAATATCGTTCATATAACTACCACGACTGGCTCGGCAACTGAGAATTTTAGGGATGGACTCAGGTACGGGCGGGCAATTTAAAATTTTAAATTTGAATCAGCTTCAGATAATTTTTTTAAATTTCTGGTTTAATTGGATAGGTTGAACTTTGTCATTTAATAATGGAACACAATATCATTCATATGACTACCACGACTGGCACGGCAGTACCTCATCCAATCAACCCATTTTTTCAGTACTCTCGATAGTTTCGGGTCGAATCTCTTCCATGGCCACTTCGATTTTATGTCTCAACGCTTCAATTGTCTCTCGATGCTTTGCCTAACATTTATCCTTAATGGCTCCCCACAGAAAATATTCCAAAGGGCTCAAATCACAAGTCAAAGTAATCGGTAGTTAATATTAAAAATTTTAAATGGTCCATCCTTTATTAACAAAATACTGGGACAGGGTCTGGACAAAATGTCAATATTAATTTTCAAAAGCATTTCCGTCTGCTTTTTCAATTTTGAGTTATGTCACTCTTGAAGTGAGTGAGCGATATTTCAATTAAATATTTTGTATTTTGTAGGTCATGATATCACAAATCGAAAGTAATTCGCAAATCCCATAAATCTCAAAATAATTTCGAAAATCCCTAAAAATGAGATTTTTTGGATTTTTCCTCTACATCTAATATACTAAAAGACGGACTCAAAATTTCGCTTGCAGTTACATTTTTTATTATTTTTATTATTCTAGCGTTCGATTGGAGAAAATCTCTCATGGAGAAGCTTGGCAGCCATAGCAGAAAACATTCAGTAGAAAGTTTCCTTTAAGATGAATATAAATATGTTAAATTTTTTAAATAACTTTTTCTATAACTCCAAAATAAGAAATATACCTTTTTAAAAAAAATCATTTTTTTTTTTAAATACTTCAAATGGCCATAATTTTTGTCGTATAGGTTAAACCGCATTTTTTTTATACCCTACACCACACTGTGGTACAGGGTATTATAACTTTGTGCATTTGTTTGTAACACCCAAAAGGAGAAGAAATAGACCCATCGTTTATTATACCGATCGACTCAGAATCACTTTCTGAGTTGATTTAGCTATGTCCGTCTGTCTGTCTGTCCGTCTGTCCGTCTGTCTGTGCATGTATTCTTGTAATCAAAGTACAGGTCGCAATTATGGTCCGATCTCGACGAAACTTTACACATATATTTTTTTTGGCCCAAGGACGATCCCTATGGTTAAAATCGGTTCAGATTTAGATATAGCCCCCATATATATGTTAGCCCCGATTTGACATGTAAGCGCTGTAAAAACTTTATTTTATATCCGATCAGTATGAAATTCGGCAGAAAGAGGTTTGTTATTATATGAATGAACACTGTTAAATTTGGAAGAAATCGGTTCAGATTTAGATATAGCCCCCATATATACGTTACGCCCGATTTGACATGTAAGCGCTGTAAAAATGTTATTTTATATCCGATCAGTGCGAAATTCGGCAAAGAGAGGTTTCTTATTACATGAAGGAATACTGGTAAGTTCGGAGAAAATCGGTTCAGATTTAGATATAGCCCTCATATATATGTTACCTCCGATTTGACATGTAAGCGCTGTAAAAACTGTATTTTATATCCGATCAGTGCGAAATTCGGCAGAAAGAGGTTTCTTATTACATGAAGGAATACTGCTAAATTCGGAGAAAATCGGTTCGGATTTAGATATAGCCCCCATATATATGTTACCCCCGATTAGACCTGTAAGCGCTGTAGAAATTGTATTTTATATCCGATCAGTGCAAAATTCGGCAGAAATAGTTTTCTTATTACTCGAAGGAATACAGCCAAATTCGGAGAAAATCGGTTCAGATTTTGATATAGCCCCCATATATATGTTACCCCCGATTTAACATCTAAGCGCTGTAGAGACTGTGTTTTATATCCGATCAGTACGAAATTCGACAGAAGGAGGTATTTTTTACATGAATGAGTATTCAGGGATCGGTTCAGATTTATATATAACCTATATATGTTCCGATTTGGTATCAAAGCGCTAAAGAAGTTGTACTTTACTTCCGATCATTAAAATTTTGCAGAAAGATGTTTCTCAATTTAGGAACGAATATTGATTAAATTAGCGATTATCACATCCACATATATACGTTCTTAACCATTTACCAATTATTCCAAATTATTATCGCAATCACCCTTATCGCATTGTTAGGGAGGTGTAGGGTATTATATAGTCGGCCCCGCCCGACTTTCTGCTCTTCCTTACTGGTTTTGTCATATAGAAAATCTTGTTGTCAGTTCCGTAAAGTTAATTCTGCGTATTCTGCTCCGATATTCACAAAACACTAGGGCAGGGTTTGTGAAGAAAGAAAAATTAAATTTTCAAATGCATATGTATATCTTGGTACCAATACAAGATAACTTTTAGGTGTAAAAAGTCTTTTGTAGACCTCGGTTATTTGACCGTACACAAAAGAGATTTTATGAATCGGACAAAAAAGATGAAAGTTAAACGCGCATATGTACCTCCGCCCTGTATAGGGCCTAGTTTTGTATTTCCCTTTTTTTAATTCTTCCCATGTCGCATTGATATATACTTTTTAAGTATATGTATATGTCACATTTTGCAAAAAATTGGTTAGTTAAAAAGTTAGAAATTTAGTTTTTTTGTTATGCAGTATAAAAAATATTCTAGTTCTATACAAAAAAACTCAAATTCCACACAAAACGAAATACGTCTTGTAAAAAATTAATAACAAGAACAAATAAAAACAAAAAATTGCAACAGCCATTTTTAAAAAATTTACAAATATTTATATTTACAAAGAAGGAAGTTTTATCTTCTTTTTTCGTTTGTTACTTAAGTAAAACTAAGACGACAAATCGCCAGCTTGGCAGCAAAAAGAATTGCTCATGCCTAGAACAAACAATTTATTCCTTTTTCTCGCCACAAAAAAATATAAAATATTTCCCAAAATTACAAAAAAATGTTTTTAGAAACCTCATAAATTCAAGTCCACAAAGTAATCAGTATAAAAACAGCCTACATATATGTACACAATTTATTCTAGATTTATGCGACATACATATGTATACTCCTATATAGACAAATTTGCTTGTTCCCAAAATCCTCAAAAGTGTAGAGATCGTTCGATGCCGGTGCCTTCCAGCATAGAACACAACAAGCATTGGACAAACATAGCCAGACAGGCAGACACATGGATAGACAAGCGACGTTAAAATGGGAGAACTTATAAGTGGTTTGTTCTCGACACTCGAACATTTCCCTAATTCCAAAAAGCATAAAAATCCAAAATTATTGCAGTATTAAAAAATATTTAATTTAGTTGCTCGCCGCGATCGGATGTGTGTGGACGAAAGTGGGAACTGCGAAACACAACGTCGTAAGAGAAATAAAAAACAAACAGTGCTGATAATTTTATAGTGATGAAAAGACGGAATAATGAAAGTCTTAGTGTTGTTCGTGTTTGTGTTATTTGTGCTCGTCAATTGTCAGAGGAATTTTCGACAAATTCCCCAAATCAAAATAGGTGAAGAATAAATTTTCACACTGATTCTCGTATGTGCCCTTTATAAATAATTTTGTAAATTTATATTTATTTATTTATGAAAAAAGCCGGAATCTTCTATGATTATGAATACGAAATTGAAGAAGCGTTCGTAAACACAATCGATATTGTGAACAACCGGAATGAAGCAGATTTCAAATTGGAAGCTGTATCGAAGAGATTAAAGGAGTTAGATGATTCTATGGTCATTCAACAATATGGTCTGTGCCTATTTCCCCTGAACTCTTTTCGGTTTGGTGCATAATTAAATAGTTTTTATTGTGACAACTACTATTTTCAGCGTGCGACCTGTTAGATCTTGGTGTCGCAGCTATTTTTGGACCAAGTTCAAGAGCAAACAGTGGTAAGTACGTAGATATATACGTATATATGTACATATATACAGTGTGATGTTTGTTTGATAGCTGTTTGATTGTGGAAAGGCTAAAGACAGAATAGACAAATAAGCATATTTGTATTAGGCGTGTTTTTGTCACAAGCTCTCGTTTTTAATTTAGAACACTGCAGCGAAAACGACTATATAGCGATAATGGTGAATTTGTCGTACATTTGTAGTACACATTTCTAAATTCCAGGCACATTGGTTAAAGAACATAGCATCTGCACTGCCAAGCAGATAAATTAGTCCGAACCTTCAAATGCTGGTTATATGAAGACGTAAACCGATATGGCAAATTTTTACAATGAATATCATCCACTTTAAATTTATTCCCATCATGTTTTTCTACACAAATCTTTGTTTACATACCAATATGTTTTTGTGTGGGAATATTATTTTCGAAACAAATATTTATTTGCATTTAAGAATTCAGAAAATACATCGATGCCTTATTTGTGTTAAATTTATCAGCAACTCAAAGTTCATGTTGTAGATAAATGTTCGTAAAACTAATAAGTAATAATAAATGAAATCTTATAATCTTGGATCAAAATAAATTATTTGGAAGATTGGCAACAAATGATGACTTGAATTTAAAATGATTGTTTTAAAACAGAAGTTAATGCTACATATGGTATTATAACTGGGAGATACAATTTGAAACCAAGGAAAAATTAAAACATAATTCGAAGCACTCAGCAAAACTTTTGAAATTTTTTTTTAAATAGTATATTTTTATTCTTAGAAATTCTTAAACAACAATTTTATTTGCATTTAAACACCGATTTTATTTGAGAAAATTAGTTTGCAAATATATTTTGTTGTAAATATTTATATATGCGATCCAAATATATTTTATTGATTTTCAAATAAAATTTATTTGCTCAGAAATATTATATATTAAGAAATATTATATATATATGTGTTTAAAAATTTGTGTTCCACATATATTTTCTTTTGATTCAAACATATCAAAAAGGCGATTTTGCCCCGTGTAAGCACCTACAGGAAGTAGCACCATTTCAAAACACTCATTTCATAGGCTGAACAATTGTCTATCATATGCCATTTATTCGATTATCTTATTTGGTTCAAAGATATGATTTTTGCAACGAAAAAATCAAATGCCGCCACTGTGCACGGTCAAGATGTCAAATCGGAATGAACCTTCATTTGGGGATTTATATGAAAAGCTATACGGACAAAAAAACAGGAAACAAAATATGTCTGGGAGCAAAATTTAAATAAAATATACTTTGGTGTAAATCCAATTATTCTATTATTATTATAAAATCGCTTGTTTGTTTGTTTGGTGAATAGCTAGACCAATACACGACTATTAAAATTTGTTACTTCACTTTTGCACACGCATAGACAGCAGTGTTGTAGAAGCCACTTTCTACTCATGTACATGGAGGAAAATCGCCATTTTTTATATGTTTGAATTCAAACAAAATATACTTGGAACCAACATTTTTAAATATTATATATTTTTGAACAAATATATTTTATTTGAAAATTAGGGAATTTTGTTTGGAACGCATATACAACAAAATATGTTTGCGAACTTACTGTCACAACTAAAATATGTGTTTACAAACAAACAAAGATATTGTTTAAGAATTTATCCAAATGCATTATATTTAAAACAATTTTAAAACTTCGTCGACTTTGGCAATTTTTAATTTTATTTTTTTCTAGATTTTATGTTATACTACTATAATGTCGTAAGCAGCATGTTCTTTTGTTTTACAGCACTAATTTGTAATTTATAAATAGTCCAATTGTCAATCCATCAATGCTATTTGTCGTTACCCAAGATTAAACGATTTAAATTTTAATATAACATTTTAAACATATAACATTTCTTAAAAATTAATCCTTAAATTTCTAAAAAAACTGAAAACTTTTCTTTAAAGTAATTAACCATTGGTTTGGAAATATTATTTCCAAATAAAAAAATATTAGGATGAAAACATAATTTTGTTTAGAACAACATCCTCACAAACATATTATATTTGTGAGTGTCAAATATTTTATATTTGGAGTGTACCCTAAACATATGTATGTTTCCAGCAGAATATGTTTAGAACAATATACTACAGAAGCGATTTTTTTTCAGCGTGTAGTCATTTATTGCCAGTATTCAGTTATGGCGCTATCAAAAATAGGAGGAAAATTTCCCGAAATACGTACATTTTTTTTAAAAAAGCTTTTCAACACGTTGCAGATTTTTCGAATTTCAGTTTTAATTATACCCTACACCACACTGTGGTACAGGGTATTATAAGTTTGTTTCGCGGCAGATGTTTGTAACACCTGAAAATAACACAGCTAGACCCACCTTAAAGTATACTCAGAATCACTAGCTGAGTCGATTTAACGATGTCCGTCCGTCCATCCGTCCGTCTGTCCATGTAAAGTTGTTCGTCGACTACAACTATGCAACTGTTAAGATCGCTATTGAATTTTATATATATTTAGATATAGCTCCCATATATATCTTTCGTCCGATTTGGCCCTTTAGTCCTATAGAAGCTGTATTTTACATCCAATCGTTTTGAAATTTAGAATGGTAGAGGTTCTTGATCCATGAACCAACACTACCGAATTTGAAAAAAATCGGTTAAGATTTAGCTATAGCTCCCATATATATGTTTCGTCCGATTTCGCCCTTTAGTCCTATAGAAGCTGTATTTTACATCCGATCGTTTTGAAATTTAGAATGGTAGAGTTTCTTGATACATGAACCAACATTGCCGAATTTGAAGAAAATCGGTTAAGATTTAGCTATAGCTCCCATATATATCCTTCGTCCGATTTGGCCCTTTAGTCCTATAAAAGCTGTATTTTACATCCAATCGTTTTGAAATTTAGAATGGTAGAGTTTCTTGATCCATGAACCAACACTACCGAATTTGAAGAAAATCGGTTAAGATTTAGCAATAGCTCCCATATATATGTTTCGTCCGATTTGGCCCTTTAGTCCTATAAAAGCTGTGTTTTACATCCAATCGTTTTGAAATTTAGAAATTTAGTGGAGTTTCTTGATCCATGAACCAACACTACCGAATTTGAAGAAAATCGGTTAAGATTTAGCTATAGCTCCCATATATATGTTTCGTCCGATTTGGCTCTTTAGATCCAATCGTTTTTATACCCTACACCACACAGGGTATTATTTAAGTATAAAATGTCCCAAAAGTAAATTTATGTAAACATTAATACATGAATTACAAAATTTATATATCAGAGTTATTCAATATTACGAGACTGGTGTAGGGTATTATATAGTCGGCCCCGCCCGACTTTAGCCTTTCCTTACTGGTTTTTTATTGATTTCGAGTCATACCTTACAATTTAAAATTACATACTTATCAATAACTTTTGTTTTAAATCACTAATTATACCCTACACCACACTGTGGTACAGGGTATTATAAGTTTGTTTCACGGCAGATGTTTGTAACACCTGAAAATAACACAGCTAGACCCACCTTAAAGTATACCGATCGACTCAGAATCACTAGCTGAGTCGATTTAACGATGTCCGTCCGTCCATCCGTCCGTCTGTCCTGTAAAGTTTTTCGTCGACTACAGGTCGCAATTTCACTCCGATCGTTCTGAAATTTTGCAGTTTAGAGTATTTCGCGGCTGTTAAGATCGCTATTGAATTTGGTTGAAATCGGTTCAGATTTAGCTTTAGCTCCCATATATATCTTTCGTCCGATTTGGCCCTTTAGTCCTATAGAATCTGTATTTTACATCCGATCGTTTTGAAATTTAGAACGGTAGAGTTTCTTGATCCATGAACCAACACTACCGAAGTTGAAGAAAATCGGGTAAGATTTAGCTATAGCTCCCATATATCTGTTTCGTCCGATTTGGCCATTTAGTCCTATAAAAGCTGTATCGTTTAAAACAGAATTGTTTTAAAACAGAAGTTAATGCTACATATGGTATTATAACTGGGAGATACAATTTGAAAGCAAGGACAAATTAAAACATAATTCGAAGCACTCAGCAAAACTTTTGAAATTTTTTTTAAATAGTATATTTTTTGAGAAATTCTTAAACACCAATTTTATTTGCATTAAAACACCTATTTTATTTGTAAATATTTATATATGCGATCCAAATATATTTTATTGATTTTCAAATAAAATTTATTTGCTCAGAAATATTATATATTTAGAAATATTATATATATGTAGCACCATTTCAAAACACTCATTTCATAGGCTGAACAATTGTCTATCATATGCCATTTATTCGATTATCTTATTTGGTTCAAAGTTATGATTTTTGCAACGAAAAAATCAAATGCCGGCACTGTGCACCGTCAAGATGTCAAATCGGAAGGAACCTTCGTTTGGGGATTTATATGAAAAGCTATACGGACAAAAAAACAGGAAACAAAATATGTCTGGGAGCAAAATTTAAATAAAATATACTTTGGTGTAAATCCAATTATTCTATTATTATTATAAAATCGCTTGTTTGTTTGTTTGGTGAATAGCTAGACCAATACACAACTATTAACATTTGTTACTTCAATTTTTTTATTTTCCGCCAAGTGATTTTCGACCGCTTTACCGCAGATGCTTCTGTTAGAGCAAGAAAGCTGAAATTTTGCACACGCATAGACAGCAGTGTTGTATAAGCCACTTTCTACTCATGTACATGGAGGAAAATCGCCATTTTTTATATGTTTGAATTCAAAGAAAATATACTTGGAACAAACATTTTTAAATATTATATATTTTTGAACAAGTATATTTTATTTGAAAATTAGGGAATTTTGTTTGGAACGCATATTTTAATATATTACAACAAAATATGTTTGCGAACTTACTGTCACAAATAAAATATGTGTTTACAAACAAACAAAGATATTGTTTAAGAATTTATCCAAATACATTATATTTATGTAAAACAATTTTAAAACTTCGTTGACTTTGGCAATTTTTAATTTTATTTTTTTCTAGATTTTGTGTTATACTACTATAATGTCGTAAGCAGCATTTTCTTTTGTTTTACAGCAATAATTATACCCTCACTTTAGTGTGACGAGGGTATATATCATTTGCTACGGAAAAAAGTGTAACACATCGAAGGAGTGACCTAAGACCCCAAGTATGTTCGGCGGAAATCCGTTTTGGGTCATTTTAAGTCGAATGAGCAATGTCCGTCCGTCTGTCTGTCTGTCTGCTGGCTGGTGCGCACGATAACTCTCGAAAGGAGTAACCGACTGACTTAAAATTTCGTATGCTGTAATATTTTTTTCTATCTCCGGCTAAGTTCGAAGATGTACCATATTGGTCCACTCCTCCTGGTACCTCCCCCACAAAGGGTTATAATGTTGTGAAATATTGATTCTTTAATAACAGCTATTATACGTATTCGAATCTTATGAAATTCCACACATAGTATTAGTTTGTTAGTCGCTATCAACTCGAGGAAAATGGGCGTTATTGCCGCGCCCCTTTTGGTACCTCCCACACAAATGCACCATTTTGCACCAAAAGTTAACAGCTTATAACATTAATACCAGTGTATAAAAATACTTGAAATTTTGTAAAGCGTAATGTTTTTATAGTGCCTACAGTCCATTGAAAAATGGGCGTTATTGTAACGCCCCTTTTGGTACATCTCCCACAAAGGTACCATTTTACACCAAAAGTTAACAGTTTATAATATTAATATCAGTGTATACAATTACTTGAAATTTTGTACAGTGTAATGCTTTTATAATGCCTATAGTCCAGTGAAAAATGAGCGTTATCACCACGCCCCTTTTTGTACCTCCCACACAAAATGACCAAATTATACCACAATTTAATATCTCAACGTTAATATACCAGTCCATATAAACGGTTACAATTCGGCACAGTGCAATGTACTTAAAGTATCTACTGTTCAGCGAAATATAGGTGTATTTCTTAAACCCCTTCTGGTACCTCCCACAAAAAATGACAGAATAATTTGTGTAATATTCAATGTTACATTACTCACAAAGAGAGGGTATACCTTAGTCGGTTTACCCGACTGAAACATTCTTACTTGTTTTTAATTTATAAATAGTCCAAATGTCAATCCATCAATGCTATTTGTCGTTACCCAAGATTAAACGATTTAAATTTTAATTAAATTTTTCAAACATATAAAATTTCTTAAAAATTAAACCTTAAATTTTTAAAAAAACTGAAAACTTTTCTTTAAAGTATGGCATCAAAACATTGCCAAAATACTTAAATACAAATCAACCATTGGTTTGGAAATATTATTTCAAAATAAAAAAATATTAGGATGAAAACATATCTTTTTTTAGAACAACATCCTCACAAGCATATTATATTTGTGAGTGTCAAATATTTTATATTTGGAGTGTACCCTAAACATATGTATGTTTCCAGCAGAATATGTTTAGAACAATATACTACAGAAGCGATTTTTTTTCAGCGTGTGAAAATCATTTGAATTGAGGGAATAACAGGAAGCAGAATGGGCATGTTTGGGCGGAACGTAGTTCGCTGGGCCAGCAAATTATATAGAAATTTTAATGTCGACTAAAAAAGGAGAAAAATGGAATTTCGTTTTCTATAAAAATTCAGTTTCACAAATAGGTTATAGAAAATGCAATGACGACAAAAGTTTCTAGAAAAATTTTATTTCGGAGAATTTTTCAATAATAAACGAATTCGAAATGATTTTCTATAAAAATCGGGGAAAGCCCAAATTCTATGAATGTTTTTTTATAAACGGTCTAACCAAAACGCACGATGTTAATTGTAAATAAAACAAAAAAATTCAGAGAATTATCTTAATATTTTTTATTATGATGGAGGGATATATCACAATTATGTGTTTAACAAAATATCGGCAAAATTCGAGCCACGGCTTCGATGGCACACCTCTATCCGAATGTCGTTAATGTACCGAATTATCTCATTCTTTAGTTCTTGAATTTTTCTAAGCTTTTTGAGGTAAACTTTTTCTTTTAAATATTCCCAATGAAAGAAGTCCAACTGTGTCAAATCACATGTCGCAAAGTGGGGCGTAGTCCCGAAAAATGGAGATTACTTCAGGGAAGCCTTCGGGTCAAATTTTTTTTATATTTTTATACCCTCACTTTAGTGATACGAGGGTATATATCATTTGCTACGGACCAAAAGTGTAACACATCGAAGGAGTGATCTAAGACCCTAAGTATGTTCGGCGGATATTCGTTTTGGGTCATTTTAAGTCGAATGAGAAATGTCTGTCGGCTGGCTGGTGCGCACGATAAAACTCGAAATGAGTAACCGATTGACTTCAAATTTGGTATACGGTAATATTTTATTCTATCTCCGGCTGAGTTCAAAGCTGGGTCATAATAACTTCAACAATACTTATTCGAATCTTCGGAAATTTCACACGTTGTATTATTTTATTAGTCGCTGTCACCTCGAGAAAAATGGGCGAAGTTGCGTCGCCCCTTTTGGTACCTCCGATACAAATGGACAATTTTGCATCAAAATTAAACTGCTTATAACTTTAATACAATTGAATAAAAAAATTGAAATTTTGTACAATGTAACTTGATTGTAGCGCATATAGTCCGGTAAAAAATGGGCATTATTGTACAGCCCCTTTTGGTACCTCCCACACAAACGGACTGTTTTATACATGAGTGAACGGCTTATAACTTTAATACCAGTGCATACAAATACTTGGAATTTTGTATAGTGTTTTACGGTTATTGTGCCTACAGTCCAGTGAAAAGTGGGCGTTATCAACACGCCCCTTTTTGTACCTCCCACACAAAATGACCAAATCATACCAAAATTAAATAGCCGTTACGTTAATATACACGCTGAAAAAAATCGCTTCTGTAGTATATTGTCCCAAACATATTCGGCTTGAAACATATAAATGTTTAGGATACACTCTAAATATATAATATTTGGTACACACAAAGGTTATATATTTGGGAAGATTTTGTTCTAAACAAATCTTTGTTTACTCACAATTTTTTTTGTTTGGGACTATTATTTTTCGAAACAAATTAAAAATTTGCACTTAAGTATTCAGAAAGTACCTAAATTGTGTTATATTTTTCAGTAATTCAAAATATTTTTTTTTTATAAATTTTTAATGTTCGTAAAAATAATAAATAATAATTGAAATCCTATAATTTTGAATCAAAATACATTTTTCGGTGGATTGACAACTAATGATTACTTGGAATACTTAGAAATTTGAAATGATTGATTTGAAACAAACGTCAATGCTGCATTAGGTATCATAACTGGGAGGTAGATACAATTAGGAACCAAAAAAAATTAAAAATGAAATTCGAAAAAGTCAGCACACGATTTGAAATTATTTTTTAAATAAAATATATTTGGAGAAATTCCTAAACAATAATTTTATTTGTACTTAAACAAATAAAGTATTTAGTTTGCAAATATATTTTGTTGTAATATATTAATATATTCGTTCCAAATATATTTTAATGATTTTCAAATTGAATTTGTTTGCTCAGAAATATAAAATATTTAAAAATTTGTGTTCCAAATATATTTTCCTTCGATTCAAACATATCAAAAAAGACGATTTTGCCCCGTGTACAAGTGCGCATAAACGCTTATAGTTCGGAACAGTGCAATGTATTTAAAGAAACTACTGTTTACCGAAAAATAGGTGTATTTGTTAAACGCCTTCTGGTACCTCCCACACAAATTGACAGATTAATTAGTGTAATGTTATATATTACATTACTTTGTTTTGTGCCAAAGTCACCGACCGATTATTGGTCAAATAAATAGTCAGCAATATTCCGCGTTCTGGAGCAGTGTAGCGTAACATTGTTTATTAACGTGTATTTCGCGTGTGTTTACTACACAAATGTCAAAACAGAACTGACATTAGGGCTCAATCGCAAAATTTATAGCATTTTCTGATAGGAGGATTACTTTTGCGCCATTTATAGAATTTTCTGATAGGAGGATTACTTTTGCATATAACTTTTGTATAAAATATCCATTTGTAGGGGAGGTACAAAAAGAGGAGTTGCAATGACGCCCATTTTTCACGGGACTGTAGGTGCTATAGAATCATTACACTGCACAAAATTTCACGTATTTGTTTTGACTATAATTAAAGTTATAAGATTTTAGCTTTTTGTGCAAAATTGTCCATTTGTATGGGAGATACCACAAGGGACCTGGCAACATCGCTATTACTCAACGTGATAGCGACCAAGAAACTAATACCATTCGTGGAATTGTGAAATATTCTGATAAGTAGTACAGAAGTTATAAAAGAATCAAGATTTCATTAAATTTTGGTCCTTTGTGGGGGAGGTTATCGAAGAAGTTAAACAGCATGGTCCATATTTGACCTTAGCCTGAGATAGAAAAAAAATATTAATACATACCAAATTTTATATCAATCGGTTACTCCTATCACAGACGGACGGACGAACTTTGCTGAAATGACTTAAAATGGCTACCAAATATTCTTTGCATCTCTTACCTCACTCCTTCAATGTGCTACACTTTTGGACCGCAGCAACTGATATATACACCCGTTCACAATAACGCGGGTATACAAACTGGATTTTGTTGAAATTCTCTTACTTCTATCCAACGGGCTATAATTTGTTTGTTTTAACGACAGTTACTAAACTTCTGTTTCTACGTGAAAGTTATACTTTCAACATTTGTAGCCCTCTTTATTTCCTTCAATTTAAAGTGTATCCCGACTTATAGTCTTAAAATATGATAGAAATACTAAAGGCAGTTTACAAGAAAATCGGAAATAAAAAAAAAATTTATGACTATTTTCACAATTTATTTAATAAAATTAATTGGCGCAAAATGTTTTTGCAGAGTATGGAAGCATACATACTGTAATTAAATAGAAAATGTACACATTTATCCAATTTTATCATATTCCCGTATAAAAATCCACATATATTTTAAAAATAGCACACATTTGAACATATTTTCAAAACAAAACTAAAAATATTTTTACAAAACTTTTACTAACACAATTTTTTTAGAACCACGCTAAAATACCTGAAGTTGGAGGTTCCATAACAAAATTATTAATTTTTACGCATGAAAAAAATTTATTAAGCCAATTTCAATTTTCACAACTGTTCACGGAAAACTCAAAACTTTTTTGACTTAAAGACTTTGCGTGCTGCTGGAAAACTAAGAATTTTATACTATTAACGGCCAATTCCACAATCTCCGGTTGTCCTACAGTTAGAGCTACCCTACTGTTATAGCTGTCAAATTGTATTAAATTTTTATTTTTATACCCTACACCACACTGTGGTACAGGGTATTATAAGTTTGTTTCACGGCAGATGTTTGTAACACCTGAAAATAACACAATCACTAGCTGAGTCGATTTAACGATGTCCGTCCGTCCGTCCGTCCGTCTGTCCATGTAAAGTTGTTCGTCGACTACAGGTCGCAATTTCACCCCGATCGTTCTGAACTTTTGCAGTTTAGAGTATTTCGCGGCTGTTAAGATCGCTATTGAATGAACCAGCATTGCCGAATTTGAAGAAAATCGGTTAAGATTTAGCTATAGCTCCCATATATATGTTTCGTCCGATTTTGCTCTTTAGTCCTGTAGAAGCTGTATTTTACATCCAATCATTTTGAAATTTAGAATGGTAGAGTTTCTTGATCCACGAACCAACACTACCGAATTTGAAGAAAATCGGTTATGATTTAGCTATAGCTCCCGTATATATGTTTCGTCCGATTTGGCCATTTAGTCCTATAAAAGCTGTATTTTACATCCAATCGTTTTGAAATTTAGAATGGTAGAGTTTCTTGATCCATGAACCAACATTGCCGAATTTGAAGAAAATCGGTTAAGATTTAGCTATAGCTCCCATATATATGTTTCGTCCGATTTTGCTCTTTAGTCCTGAAGAAGCTGTATTTTACATCCAATCATTTTGAAATTTAGAATGGTAGAGTTTCTTGATCCATGAACCAACACTACCGAATTTGAAGAAAATCGGTTATGATTTAGCTATAGCTCCCATATATATGTTTCGTCCGATTTGGCCATTTAGTCCTATAAAAGCTGTATTTTACATCCAATCGTTTTGAAATTTAGAATGGTAGAGTTTCTGGATCCATGAACCAACACTACTGAATTTGAAGAAAATCGGTTAAGATTTAGCTATAGCTCCCATATATATGTTTCGTCCGATTTTGCTCTTTAGTCCTGAAGAAGCTGTATTTTACATCCAATCATTTTGAAATTTAGAATGGTAGAGTTTCTTGATCCATGAACCAACACTACCGAATTTGAAGAAAATCGGTTATGATTTAGCTATAGCTCCCATATATATGTTTCGTCCGATTTGGCCATTTAGTTCTATAAAAGCTGTATTTTACATCCAATCGTTTTGAAATTTAGAATGGTAGAGTTTCTTGATCCATGAATCAACACTACCGAATTTGAAGAAAATCGGTTATGATTTAGCTATCCCATATATATATGTTTCGTCCGATTTGGCCATTTAGTCCTATAAAAGCTGTATTTTACATCCAATCGTTTTGAAATTTAGAATGGTAGAGTTTCTTGATCCATGAACCAACATTGCCGAATTTGAAGAAAATCGGTTAAGATTTAGCTATAGCTCCCATATATATGTTTCGTCCGATTTTGCTCTTTAGTCCTGAAGAAGCTGTATTTTACATCCAATCATTTTGAAATTTAGAATGGTAGAGTTTCTTGATCCATGAACCAACACTACCGAATTTGAAGAAAATCGGTTATGATTTAGCTATAGCTCCCATATATATGTTTCGTCCGATTTGGCCATTTAGTCCTATAAAAGCTGTATTTTACATCCAATCGTTTTGAAATTTAGAATGGTAGAGTTTATTGTTCCATGAACCAACACTACCGAATTTGAAGAAAATCGGTTAAGATCTAGCTATAGCTCCCATATACATGTTTCGTCCGATTTGGCCCTTTAGTCCTGTAGAAGCTGTATTTTACATCCAATCATTTTGAAATTTAGAATGGTAGAGTTTCTTGATCCATGAACCAATACTGCCGAATTTGAAGAAAATCGGTTAAGATTTAGCTTTAGCTCCCATATATATGTTTCGTCCGATTTAGCCCTTTACCCAGCAAAATCTTGGTAAGTACCTGTCATTATTCCCTGCATTACCAAATAATGACATCTCATTATTTGCTGAATTACTTTCGGCTTATTAATAATGACTTACCAATAATAACAGAAATAAGTCATTTTTTTATCAAAATAATTTTTGGCAAATTTTAGTATAATGCAATTTTGGCTATATGTGGGTTATTGTAGAAGATTTATTTATTTTCAACAAGTTTTCCAAAAATACGTGCAAATTGAATGAAAATACCAAAAATATTTACGTATATCGTATGATGTTAGACCATTGAAGAATTTTTCACATGGTGGTTTGGGTTCAGAAATTCGAAATATGCGCGACAATATGCACAAAATTACTTTAAATGGCCATATCTACATATCTACCATATCTAGTACGTATTTTGTAACTTATTGGTAATGCATTATTCAAGTACTTTAAATCGTGAAAACATAAGCACATACATACAAATAAGTACTTATTATGCTACATTATTGTATGCTTTTGGGAAGTACTTCCCTCCAATGACATCCCCATGATAAAATAATGAGAAAAGTGGCTAAATAATAAGTACTTACCATTATCGAACTTTGCTTACTTGTCGGATTATTTGGTAATGAGAAATTTTGCTGGGTAGTCCTATAAAAGCTGTATTTTACATCCAATCGTTTTGAAATTTAGAATGGTAGAGTTTCTTGATCCATGAACCAACACTACCGAATTTGAAGAAAATCGGTTAAGATTTAGCTATAGCTCCCATATATATGTTTCGTCCGATTTGGCCCTTTAGTTCTATAGAAGCTATATTTTACATCCAATCGTTTTGAAATTTAGAATGGTAGAGTTTCTTGATTCATGAACCAACATTGCCGAATTTGAAGAAAATCGGTAAAGATTTAGCCATAGCTCCCATATATATGTTTCATCCGATTTGGCTCTTTAGATCCAATCGTTTTTATACCCTACACCATACTGTGGTACAGGGTATTATTTAAGTATAAAATGTCCCAAAAGTAAATTTATGTAAACAATTTATACATGAATTACAAAATTTATATATCAGAGTTATTCAATATTACGAGAGTGGTGTAGGGTATTATATAGTCGGCACCGCCCGACTTTAGCCTTTCCTTACTGGTTTAACTATGAGTTAGCTCTAACCGGAGGTTGTGAAATTGTGGGTTAATGTAATAAAATTTAAATTTCCAAAAAATTAATTTGAATTTTTAAATTAATATCCATTTTTCGGGATTCTACCCCTCTGTGCGATGTGAGATAACACGGTCATTGAATTTCTCGCGCAAAAGAGCCATTGTTTCGTTGGATGTGGGGCAAGTGGCACTATACTGTTAGAATCACATATAGTCCAGGTCCATATCCTCAATTTCTGGCCACGAGAAGTTCGTTATCATCTCGCGATAGTGAACACCATTCACGGTAACTGCTTGCCCGACCTCTGACGGCTCTACTGCCACACTATCGCGATGAGCATCAATGTTTTCCGAAGAACAAACTGGGCGAGCATGCAGAGGTGTTTTTACATCTCCTACATACCCGGTTTGCTGAAATTTGTGCACAATTCTCCCGATTGCATGCTGGCCAACAAAATCACGAAATGCACGAAATGCATTTTCATTTGAACGCCCATTTTCGTAAAGGGCTTCAACAGTCTTAGCGCGGTACTAAATTGTGTACCTCTTTATGGTTGAATTTTTCAAGCACTGAAACTAAGAAACGTCAAATTATGTTGGGCAAAAAACTTGACGTTATGGTGTGACTCATAATTAACATCGTGCGTCATGGTTGGATCACCCTTTACAATATTTAGAGAATAGAAAATTTAACTTCTCCAGAATTTTAGGAGTTTGAGAAGTGTTCGCCGCCGGTCGAAATAACTTTGCTCGAATTCTGATATATAGCGAATACTGGAAAATAATAGTGCTTTTAAATTTTCCCAATTAAAAAAGCATTCAAATGTCATAATTTTGTAACTTTTTGATTTTATAGATATAGTCGCCATTCTGTCTAACATCACCGGTATCCCAAACATTCTCTTCGATGCTGTCAACGAAGAAAGTGAAGAACAGAAGGCTGGCCATCAGCTTACATTGAATGTTTACCCGGCTCAGCTGATATTATCGAAGGCTTACTCGGACATAGTGCAGAACTTCGGATGGAAAAAATTTAACATTATCTATGACGCCGATGATGGTGCGTACGTATAGCAACTCTGCAAGCACAAATAATAGTAATTTCCCTCCTTTTGTTCTTCTCTCTTAGATAATGCACCCATTCGACTGCAAGACATTTTACAGATAAGAGATATTCATAATGACGCTGTGCGCGTGAGAAAATTTCGCAAAGGCGATAACTATCAAGTGATGTGGAAAGCAATGCAAGGCGATAAAAGAGTAATATTGGACTGTCCCCCAGATATACTGGTTGAAGTATTGAACGCTTCCATTCCGTTTGAAATGACTGGGCAATTTAATGTAAGTCTAGAGTAATACAATTTTAATCTGAGGATGATTTTTGCAATCACCGTTGCAGCATTTGTTTTTGACTAATTTGGAAAATCCTGTTGGCATTTTGGAGCCATTGAGGGATAACGAAACGTTTGCCGTAAATATAACAGCCGCACGATTGAGAGGAAAAGAAATGGTGAGAAAAACAATTAAAAAAACTGAAAAGGGTTGTCATTATCTTTAGGCATACTAGATAGGGCCGATGCCCAATCAAAAAAGAAGTTGCGTTTGTCACCCCTATATTTGAAGATTATTCAAAGACAATTTCATATTTAATTTTTTTTGTGCACCCTACATTTCGCCCATTTAGTTTTCTTTATCCTGTGTTGCTAATTGAAGTCCGATCCTAACGGGAACAAATGTAGCCCTTTTTAAGATTTGATTAAAATGATTAAATCTTAAATTAAAATGATTAGATCTTAAAAATATTTTATTATTCAACTAATTAATTAATACACGCTGACAAAAATCGCTTCTGTAGTATATTGCCCCAAATATATTCTGCGTACACTCGAAATATATTATATTTGCCACAAAAATTGTTGCATCCGCCATAATTTGTATACCCTACACCACACTGCGGTAGAGGGTGCATTTGTTTGGAACACACAAAATGAGAAGAAATACCCCCATCATTTAAAACCGGCTTGGTTCAGATATAGGTATAGCCCCCATATATATGTGACCCCCGATTTGATATGTCAGCGCTGTAGAAACTGTATTTTATATCCCATCAGTACGAAATTCGGCAGAAAGAGGTTTCATATTAGTATTACGTAAATGAACACTGTCAAATTTGGGAAAAATCGGTTCAGATTTTGATACATCCGCACATACATTTATGTGCCTGCCTATTTGGTCTTTCAGCGCTATTAAAACTGTATTTTACGTGCGATCTATATATAATTTGGCAGAAATTAAGTTTTTGATAGAAGTTGATAATAATCTGTTTAGATTACGTATAGTCCCATTTTTTGTTCCTTTCGATTCTTGATGTATGATAGAATACTGCTCAAATCTAGTTTATTGTGATCAATATCTTCAACTCCTCATTTGATAAGTCTTGATGAGAAGGTGGAGCTATGTACTTTGTTAAGAAACAAAAAACCAATTATTCCAAATTATTATCGCAATGTCCCTTTTCACATTGTTAGGGAGGTGTACGGTGTTATATAATCGGCCCCGCCCGACTTTTAGTCTTTCTTTATTGGTTTTTATTTGGGACTTTTATTTACGAAACAGAGATTTATTTGCATTTAAGTATTCAGAAAATATATCAAAGCATTCATTTTAAGACAAGTTTTATATTTGCAGTAATTCAACAATAATTCTTTTTATGAAATTTCAAATGTTCGTAAAATTATTTTATACTTGATGGGTTGGAATAAATATAAATAACAAAATAATGCTCTAAAATGAAATCAACGAAAAACTAAAAAAATTAAATTCGAAAAATCTGCAAAGTTTTGGAAACGTTTTATTTAACCAAATTAACGAGTAATTTTTCAAGAGCTTTCGGATTTGATTTAAAAAACATAAAACTTAGGGAAATTTATGAAATCTTGATTTGGGTCGACAGTAGGGATGTAATTATTCGCATCATTTTTACATTCGCATTCGCAAAAACCACCTTTGGAATATTCGCTTTCGCAAAAATATATTTCAGTATTCGCTTTCATTTGTTTAAAGTGTTTTATCTTCATATCCGCTTCACACATTTTGAAGATTTGAATGCCAATGAAAACCACTGCGACTTCTCTTCAAAAGGTTTGAAAAAAAATGTTTGTCCTTGTGGAAACAGGAGATCAAAATATGGAAAACATTGTTAATACTTGAATATTCTGGAAAAGTTTCAATTCAGGTCCTCAATTTTCTTGGTACTAAATGGTCAAACTATTATTCGCATTCGCTTTCGCAAAAATGCGTATTTCACTATTTGCTTTCGCATTCGCTGGAAATATATTTCAATATTCGTTTTCGCTAAAGTCACTTTCGATACATCCCTAGTCGATAGAACGGTCTATATAATTCAAAGTTTAAAGATGATGTCATGTACATTTTTACCGGGGATGCGCCTCAAATAGTTTATACGAAGGGTTCTAACATATCGGCCGGTTTCACACGAATAAATTCCTCAATATTGACTTCCAGTGCGCCAACAGTTGCGGGCTTGTCTCTATAGACATGAGCTATAACATAGCCCCACCATAAATTATATAAAGGCGTTAAATCGGCCAATATGCCTGCTCCAAACGTGAAATAAACTGTTCAACGAACTCAAAATTCAATAAAAATAAATAAAATTCAATAATCTGCAAGCGTTGTTCGTTTGTAAGTCTATTCATGGTTATATTATAGACCAAACTAAACATGTTTGACAGTAACATGTTACAAGAAAACAGCTAAGCTGCTGAAAAATTACTAATTATGTTGGTTGCCACTTTTCTCGCTTCGTGTAGAGATTTCGGAGCAAAAGTTGATGGATTTAGATAAAGCATAAACATAAAAGTTTCTTCCCAAAAAAGTTGTTATTATCTGAAAGCTTTAAAGATTATAAGCACATATATTTCAAAAATGCTCATTACTTTATCCATTATTTTAATAGTTGTTGCCAAATTATTCATTCTAAAAGTACTGGTCTTCTACAAAAAATACGAGGGACACATGGAGGAAGAATTTTTCGTAAGCATAGTTCGTGTTAGATCTTTCCGCGAAAAATTATAGCTTATAACCTTTGTAAATGTGATTTCAAGTATTGTTTGTTTTTTTGAGCGCATTTATCGCGGCCCGGGATATTACAAAATAACACCAAAGAAGCGACTATAGCGGCTTGAAGTACCAACACATCCATATATGTGCAGTTGATGTGCTCCTAATGGAACCAACCCAAACCTTCGTAAAACTTGCGTACATTTTTTTGATAGTTATTTAGCGGGGCACATCGACTGATATGTAAATCGATACATCCATTCTATGGAGGTATGCTAAGTCGACTTAGCATGTTGTTAGGGAGATTGCGTTTTTAATTTATAAATGTTCCAAATATATTCAGTCAAAAATTGGTGAATATCCGTCAAGCCAATTATGCACAAAACCGTACAGGTCATTCGATTTGCATTATATAGGTATTCCACACAAATTTAAAAAAATCATCAAACTTTGATCTCCTCTCCTGAAAAAGTACCTTTTTCACCTAGCATAGTTTAAAATGGAGTTAACCCTCATCTTTTAAAATAATCATGAAATAGACATTAGGTCGAATTGATTTGTTTAAAGTATTTTTGAAAATCAAACAAACATTGTGCCAAAATGTACTTCAGGTCACACAAGAACGATCTTAAATATATTTGACTTTATAATTATTTTTCTTAAAAGAAGTGCTTAGAGCTGAAGTTTGGTTTTGTGAGAGGTGAGAAAAGGCTGACGATATGTTGGCCCATACTCATGAAAACATAAATATTTGTCATTTTAGCGAAAAGTAGAAATCGCAAATATTTTTAAGTGCTTTAAAGAGTTATGTCATTTGTAATTGATTTACAAAATATATGTACATTTGGGGAAAATTGTAAATTGTAATGATAAACCTCCTATATCTGTGTTCTTCAGATTTGAAAAATGAAAGACAAATTTGCGCAATGTATCGACTGAATTTCTGAATTAGCGGAACCAACTGACATTACAGATGTTTCCATTATAATTTAAAATATTAAGACTATTTAAAACACGGTTGTTTATTGAACGTAGACTATCAGCTGACCTTGATTTTTTTCTTAGCAGTTACGAATAAATGACAAACGTCTGCTTCTTCTATTGCATTTATAACGGCATGGTGCAGTAAAAAAAATTAAGTTTAATCCAAGAAAAAGGAATGAACCTATCTATGAACCTATAGGGTTTGTGGACAAATTTAATATTTAATGAAATCTCAAAATTGAAGTCGATTTCCGCCGGCTAGGAATTATTTTTAGACCCATGGTTTTTTGGAGAAATCTTCTTAGAATTTTCCGTAGATTACGTTTCTGACTGACGCTTTGTGCGAAAAAAATGGATCCCCAATGCATATGCTACCACAACAAAGTTCAAAAGACCATAGTTAGAAAAGCGAAATTTTATGGTATTGTCCTATTAAAAGCCGTAAACTAGAGACAATAAACTTTTTTCTATATTTGCACAGGAGTACAATGAAAAAAAAATGGTCCCAGAATGCGATGGTAGCTCTTGGAAAACAAGCCTATATGGATAATGATATACCGAAATTAACATATTTATGGGCACAGTGGGGCAAAAATGGTTAACTATTGTACAGTAGGGCGGGTCTGAAAGAAAATATCTCGTTTGTCCTTATCGCAAATAAAAATTTGCATTGTTTAGTGAATATCCTATTGGGAAAAAAAGTTGGGAAAATGGTGAATTGTGGTACGGTGGGGCAAAAAAGAGTTAATTATTCTACCATAGTACGACGGTAGTTCTTGGAGCATAAATTTTATATAAGAAGTGTTTTTTTTTTAATTTATATTTTTAGGAGCACAGTGGGGCAAAAACGTTTAAATATTAAACAGTGGGACGACGGCAGCACTTACCACATAAATAAGTAATACGATGTGTTGTTCTGATATTCATATTTTAGGGACACAGTAGGGCAAACTAAGTTATATATAGGGTACAGAACAAGCTATTCTGCTTTAGACAGTACAAACATTGTGATTGTCGCTCTTATTAAACCGAAGTTATTAACGATTTGATAATTTGACGAACTTTTAATTTTTTGTAAAGGCACTTCATTTAAAACAAAATATCATTTAAATGTATACGTAATTTGCTGATTATTGGCTAGGTATATTTTTATACCCTACACCACACTGTGGTACAGGGTATTATAAGTTTGTTTCACGGCAGGTGTTTGTAACACCTGAAAATAACACAGCTAGACCCACCTTAAAGTATACCGATCGACTCAGAATCACTAGCTGAGTCGATTTAACGATGTCCGTCCGTCCGTCCATCTGTCCATGTAAAGTTGTTCGTCGACTACAGGTCGCAATTTCACTCCGATCGTTCTTAAATTTTGCAGTTTAGAGTATTTCGCGGCTGTTAAGATCGCTATTGAATTTGGTTGAAATCGGTTCAGATTTAGATATAGCTCCCATATATATGTTTCGTCCGATTTGGCCATTTAGTCCTATAGAACCTGTATTTTGCATCCAATCGTTTTGAAATTGAGAATGGTAGAGTTTCTTGATCCATGAACCAACATTGCCGAATTTGAATAAAATCGGTTAAGATTTAGCTATAGCTCCCATATATATGTTTCGTCCGATTTTGCTCTTTAGTCCTGTAGAAGCTTTATTTTACATCCAATCATTTTGAAATTTAGAATGGTAGAGTTTCTTGATCCATGAACCAACACTACCGAATTTGAAGAAAATCGGTTATGATTTAGCTATAGCTCCCATATATATGTTTCGTCCGATTTGGCCATTTAGTCCTATAAAAGCTGTATTTTACATCCAATCGTTTTGAAATTTAGAATGGTAGAGTTTATTGTTCCATGAACCAACACTACCGAATTTGAAGAAAATCGGTTAAGATCTAGATATAGCTCCCATATACATGTTTCGTCCGATTTGGCCCTTTAGTCCTGTAGAAGCTGTATTTTATGATTATGATTTAGCTATAGCTCCCATATATATGTTTCGTCCGATTTGGCCATTTAGTCCTATAAAAGCTGTATTTTACATCCAATCGTTTTGAAATTTAGAATGGTAGAGTTTATTGTTCCATGAACCAACACTACCGAATTTGAAGAAAATCGGTTAAGATTTAGCTTTAGCTCCCATATATATGTTTCGTCCGATTTAGCCCTTTACCCAGGAAAATCTTGGTAAGTACCTGTCATTATTCCCTGCATTACCAAATAATGACATCTCATTATTTGCTGAATTACTTTCGGCTTATTAATAATGACTTACCAATAATAACAGAAATAAGTCATTTTTTATCAAAATAATTTTTGGCAAATTTTAGTATAATGCAATTTTGGCTATATGTGGGTTATTGTAGAAGATTTATTTATTTTCAACAAGTTTTCCAAAAATACGTGCAAATTGAATGAAAATACCAAAAATATTTACGTATATCGTATGATGTTAGACCATTGAAGAATTTTTCACATGGTGGTTTGGGTTCAGAAATTCGAAATATGCGCGACAATATGCACAAAATTACTTTAAATGGCCATATCTACATATCTACCATATCTAGTACGTATTTTGTAACTTATTGGTAATGCATTATTCAAGTACTTAAAATCGTGAAAACATAAGCACATGCATACAAATAAGTACTTATTATGCTACATTATTGTATGCTTTTGGGAAGTACTTCCCTCCAATGACATCCCCATGTTAAAATAATGAGAAAAGTGGCTAAATAATAAGTACTTACCATTATCGAACTTTGCTTACTTGTCGGATTATTTGGTAATGAGAAATTTTGCTGGGTAGTCCTATAAAAGCCGTATTTTACATACAATCGTTTTGAAATTTAGAATGATAGAGTTTCTTGATCCATGAACCAACACTACCGAATTTGAAGAAAATCGGTTAAGATTTAGCTATAGCTCCCATATATATGTTTCGTCCGATTTGGCCCTTTAGTTCTATAGAAGCTATATTTTACATCCAATCGTTTTGAAATTTAGAATGGTAGAGTTTCTTGATTCATGAACCAACATTGCCGAATTTGAAGAAAATCGGTAAAGATTTAGCTATAGCTCCCATATATATCTTTCATCCGATTTGGCTCTTTAGATCCAATCGTTTTTATATCCTACACCACACTGTGGTACAGGGTATTATTTAAGTATAAAATGTCCCAAAAGTAAATTTATGTAAACAATTTATACATGAATTACAAAATTTATATATCAGAGTTATTCAATATTACGAGAGTGGTGTAGGGTATTATATAGTCGGCACCGCCCGACTTTAGCCTTTCCTTACTGGTTATATTTCTAAACGTTTCGCGATACAATTATGCATAAAAGTAGCTGTCACGGGATTATGGACATCCATATCACACACTTTGAAATATAAATGCTTAGGTATGTCAACAATCCAAAGCTTCCAGCATGCTAAATTACGCCCTCAAACCGTAAATAGCTTCGGTTCTATTAGAGCGAAAATCGCAATATTGTTACTGTTTTAAGCAGAATAGCTAATTCTAGCTTTACATATAAAAAATGTCGCGCTTTAGTCCAAGATATCCGATGTTTGCAAGAAAAACATGAATTTCAGAGGTTATGTAATATCAATCTAGGTCACTGGCGGCTTAAGATTAGGGATGTAACGAAAGTGACTTTAGCGAAAGCGAATATTAAAATATATTTCTTGCGAATGCGAAAGCGAATAGTAAAATATGCATTTTTGCGAAAGCGAATAATAGTTTGATCCTTTAGTACCAACAAATTTAAGGAACTAAATTGATACATTTCCAGGATATTCACGTATTAAGAATGTTTTACATATATTTACCTCCTGTTACTACAAGGACAAACATATTTTTCAACTGTTTTAAAGAGAAGTGATTGAAGTTTTCATTGGTATTAATATCTTCAAATTGTGTGAAGGGAATAAGGAGTTTTAACACTTTTAACGAATGGAAGCGAATACTGAAATATATATTTGCGAATGCGAAAGCGAATGTTAAAATGATGCGAATAATTCGCGTTCGCATATGCGAATGCGAATATTCGTTACATCCCTGCTTAAGATATGGCCAATATATTTTGGGAGTATTCACTCAACATAACAAGTTTTCATTTCAAAGGCAAACAACCGCGATATATTTTTTTTGACCCGCCCTATTGTACAGTTGTTTCTTGTTAAATATGGTGCAGTGGGGTTAATAAGGAGCCGTAATCGCGGTTAAATATTTGGAAAATAAACTTCATATACATAAGTAGTGTTTTTATACCCTACACCACACTGTGGTACAGGGTATTATAACTTTGTGCATTTGTTAGTAACACCCAAAAGGAGAAGAAATAGACCCATCGTTTATTATACCGATCGACTTAGAATAACTTTCTGAGTTGATTTAGCTATGTCCGTCCGTCTGTCTGTCTGTCCGTCTGTCTGTCCGTCTGTGCATGTATTCTAGTAATCAAAGTACAGGTCGCAATTATGGTCCGATCTCGACGAAACTTTACACATACATTTTTTTGGCCCAAGGACGATCCCTATTGAATTTGGTTAAAATCGGTTCAGATTAAGCTTTAGCCCCCATATATATGTTAGCCCAGATTTGACATGTAAGCGCTGTAAAAACTTTATTTTATATCCGATCAGTCTGAAATTCGGCAGAAAGAGGTTTCTTATTATATGAATGAACACTGTTAAATTTAGAAGAAATCGGTTCAGATTTAGATATAGCCCCCATATAAACGTTACCCCCGATTTGGCATGTAAGCGCTGTAAACATGTTATTTTATATCCGACAGTGCGAACTTCGGCAAAGAGAGGTTTCCTTCTACATGAAGAAATACTGCCAAATTCGGAGAAAATCGGTTCAGATTTAGATATAACATCTGTATATATTCCTCCTGATTTGGTATCAAAGCGCTATAGAAGTTGTACTTTAATTCCGATCATTAAAATTTTCCAGAAATATGTTTCTCAATTTAGGAACGAATATTGCTTAATTTAGCGATTATCGATTCAAAATTAGATATATTTTCGAAATGCATATGGAAGAATCATATAATCATGAAAAAAGAACAATAAGGGAACAGTCGGGCGTAAATGGTTAAATATTACACAGTGGGGAAAATGGTGAATTATGATACGGTGGGGCAAAAAAGAGTTAATTATTGTACCATAGTACGACGGTAGTTCTTGGAGCATAAATTTTATATAAGAAGTGTTTTTTTTTTTTTTAAATTCATATTTTTAGGAGCACAGTAGGGCAAAAACGGTTAAATATTAAACAGTGGGACGACGGCAGCACTTACCACATAAATAAGTAATACGATGCGTTGTTCTGATATTCATATTTTAGGGACACAGTAGAACAAAAAAAGTGTTATATATTGGGTACAGTAGGCAAAAGGATTTAACATGTCACTGAAGCGCAAGATGGGTGTGAAAGTAGCTATCGGAAAATAAAAATAAGAGTTTTTTTTCAATTCGTACTTTTTGGGGCACATTGGGCAAATTAGGTTCAATTTTATCCAAGGTTTCGATGGTAGATCTTGGAACACATATTTAAAATAATAAGTTCTTTTTAGACATTCTTGCTTTTGGATAATATAGATAACATGTTCCCTGGGACCGAGAGCAGCTCTCGATGAGTAAACTAGAAAACTAGGGTTTTCGTATTTCGCATTTCATTGTATAAACATAACCAAATCTTTTAATTGTTCTCCCTTATGCAAGAATCATATAAACATGCAAGAAACAAGTATATCTATTTTGCAATACCCCAAACAAAACAAAAAAGTAAAAGCGTTAAGTTCGGCCCTGCCGAAAAGAATGGATATCATGTGAATGGTTTCGGGCACAAATAACGTCATATTACCAAAATTCGGCCCTATTCGTTGAAATTTGAGGTTTTTGTTGCGTTAAAAAGTAAAATCTAGAGCGACCTTTGTATGGGGGCTATATCAAAACATGGCTACCGTTGTTCGTGTGAAGGTTTCCGGCTACATAATATTCGCACCCGATCAGTTGACATCTGTGGTCTCTATGGCGTTAATAGGTAAAATCGGACAGATGCTATACATATATGGGAGCTATATCAAAATATAGATAATTTTCAATCCCAAGTTACCTGCTGCTATATGAAGAATCTATGCCAAATTTCAGCCACCTAGCTCCAATATTATAGATTGTAACGTGATTACAACAGACGGACGGACGGACGGAACTACGACAGACGGACATGGCTGAATCGTCTTAGAATTTTTAAAAGATTAACAGCCTGTTTCTGTAACCAAGTTACCTGCTGCTATATGAAGAATCTATGCCAAATTTCAGCCACCTAGCTCCAATATTATAGATTGTAACGTGATTACAACAGACGGACGGACGGAACTACGACAGACGGACATGGCTGAATCGTCTTAGAATTTTAAAAAGATTAACAGCCTGTTTCTGTAACTTAAAAATTTGCTTTCGTTCGCCTGCCAGACGACAAACAGCTGATTTGGGTTTCACTAACTACCATCACAACGACAAGTCGCACGATTATGAACTCGCACGAAAACGTAATCATTACAGTGTACATTTTGGTTCCTCTATCTCTCTTTGCTGTCAAATGTCAGATCGAGTCACTCTATTTTATTTGTCGACTGATAGGAACAATGACAAAAAACGTTATTAAAAGAAAAAAATAAGTAGAAATTAATATAATTATGGTAAAAACAATTAAATAATAATAAAATTTTATACACATGTAGACATATTTAAGCATAAAGAAGCCAACATTGGAAGCTCGCCAAGATGGAAAAAAAATCATCAGTGCACAATGAGAGAGACGTGAGAGAGAGAGAGAAAGAAATGAGAGTCTTGGTTCAGCTCAGCTGACCTAATCAGGGTTGATTTTTTGGCCACAGCTAGTGTAAAAGGTACAGAGGTGTATTTGGTAAGGTCGACCATATAAAAATGTATGCTTTTTTAGACCGGATGTTGTGAAGTTATTGATCTGGCAATTACATTATTTTCCAATTGTAGATTGCTAACGTCATTGACGTAAGGCCGGGCGAGCGAACCGTAGAGAAACCAAATTCCTGAAGAAAGTCAGTGACTGGTTTTCGTTCGCAGAAACTTTCGTTGGAAATACAGAAACAGGCTGTAAGAATATATATACTTTATGGGGTCTCAGATCTATGTTTAGAAATGTTACAAACGGACTGACAATTATACCCCTCGTCCTATGGTGGAGGTTATAAAAATAATGAGAACACTACCGTATATAAGTTTGTAGGTCGTGAGTTCGATTCTGAGAAATTTATATCATGGTGAATCTATATCATGATGAAACAACATTTCAACTAGTAGATTTCAGCAGGTTCAATTGAAAAATGTGCCAACTAAAGCGAGAAGATGTCAAGTCCCAAATACGATTTATTTGGGGCTATATAGAATCATGTACTTATATGTACGTTTTTAAATGGAGTTCGACACATTTACGAGTTGCATTTTGATTACTGAAATTCTTGGACTGGCGGGCGGACTTGGCTTAATCGACTTATAACGTTCTGCTGCTTCGATAGGAAATTATGGGTCTAACTCTTTTCCTTCGAGTAGAAGTCATAAAACCCTGTACCAGAGTGTGGTGTTGAGTATAATTATGAATAAGTCAAAAATATCGACGACCAATAGCTTTTCAACAGAATATTTTTTTTTTTATTTTTTCTGACTATATAAGTTGCTGGATAATGCCATCGAGGAAACGCTTAAAAACAATTTAGATATGCCGACAGGGAAGATATTACCAGACCTTATCCATGATGCTGTTATGTTATATTATCAGGCTCTTAGGAATATTAGCACCCAATATATCTTAGAAGAACCGCCCAGTTATAGTTGCGATAATTTGGATTTGAATGGAGAAACCCCGCGATGGCATTTTGGTGAATACATGGTCAGAGTAATGAGACAGGTAAATATTATATCCCTCATTATTTAAATACATTTAGAAAACATCGCATATGTTGCTTTCCAGATTGCACCACTCAATGATACATACTTCCATCATGGTCGTATACAATTCGATGAAGCCGGCTACAGAACCCATTTTGAGGTGGAAATCTACGAACCCGTGGATAATGATAGTCTTGCCGTGTGGAACACTAATGGTCATATTAATAACGAAAAATCTCAATCCAACAAACCTAAGAAAATTGTATATAGAGTGGCCACTCGCATAGGAGCTCCTTATTTTATGGAAAAGTATGAATATTTATATGCAAATAATAATACGATGTAAATAAAACTTGTTGTATCTTCACACAGAGAGGAAGCTGTGGCTGCCAACATTACAGGAAATGGACGTTATATGGGCTACGCTGTGGACCTGATCGATGAGCTATCAAAGCAAATGAATTTTGAATATATGTTTGTTCCTGTTGCTGGCAATGACTATGGCAAATACAATAAGGATACAAAACGTTGGAACGGCATCATAGGAGAAATACTTAACAATGTAGGATGATTATAACCGTACTGGTTAATATTACGCAGATTGTAATTTTATCAATTGCATTTTTTTTCAAGGACGCTCACATGGGCATATGTGACCTGACTATCACCCAAGCTCGCAAAGAGGTTGTTGATTTCAGTGTTCCATTTATGACGTTGGGTATTAGTATTTTATCATACCAGAAACCGGTGGATCGAAAATCCTGGAGTGCCTTCTTGGAACCCTTTCAAACTGAAGTTTGGATGTATGTAATGGCTTCGATTTTTATAATCTCATTTTTATACATTGCGGTATCAAGGTTAGTATCCTAAATTACACCAAAAGAAACCCCTTCATATAATCGATGAAATCTTACATTACATTAACGAGAACTGAGATTGGTTTTGGGTCAATAAATAGCTTCATTAATTCAATGTAGGTTATATTAAACTAACATTTAATGTAAACGGGTTTTAATGCAATGAAGCATAATCACTGTATCAATGAAGAGTGTTACCTTGATGAAAAGTTCAATTATAAATCTATCATTTACATACATATATTGAATTTTTCCAGGAGAAGATATACATATATATATTTATATGTGGGGGATTTCATGTCAAGTGAAACTTGCAAAAAATTTATTGCCAGTAGTTATGCAGCAAAATTTTAACGACATCGGTTAAGGACTCCGGTATTGGTATTTGGGTCAAACGGCCCTTTTTCCCATCCAAGTAACAAAATGTTTGTCGATGGGTCCTCACAACATCTTTTGGTGTAATATTGTGTTCTAGACTCGAAAAAATTATTAAACAAATTTTGTATGGTATACAATTTACATTTGGTTTTGACTTCAATTGTTTTTCTATGTATTAAAGTTCTTAAACTTATAAAAATAAATTTAAAAATATCATAGAATGTGAAAATATACATTTTATATTTTCGAGCAGAATAGGAGAACTGTTGTCAAGATTTATCAAAATTGTTTGTCTACTAATGTTACTGATCTGTCAAAAAAATTATTTGATAGCGCTTAGATTCAAAATCGGATATATATTTGTATATATATGCGGTGCTATATATAAATCTAAGGTGATTTCTTGATATTTGACGCCGGCTTTTTGGTTCAATAAACGGTTATCTGTAAAATTTTTATAAAGATCTGTTGAGAAGTGAGAACTTTATAACGCTCATATGCAAATATGTACCAATATAGGTTTGTATATATGGGGCCTATATCTAAATCGGAACCGATTTTTTTCAAATTCGGAACCCTCCAAAATTCCAAAATGATTGGAAGAAAAATACGGCTTATGTAGCGTTAAGCGGCTAAATCAAAAGGACCATATATCGATACCTCCATTCTAAAACATGCTCAGTCGACTTAGCATGTTCTTAGCAATATTGCATTTTTAATTTCTAAGAATTTCTGTTTAGAATTGAGGTGTCGATATATACCTAAATCTCATATAGCCTCCAAGGTGGGTCTAGCTTCAATATTTTAGGGCGTCACAACAAGAACTCATAGTACCCTTTACCACAGAGTTAAATGTAGGTTTTAATGACCCATAGAAATACATAGACAATAAAAGCATATGTGCCTGAGGGTGTATTAAAAACACATTCTTATAATACGTACAGCTATGTGTAAGAACAATATTGAGAATATACAAGTGGGTATTTAAATGGAAAGTTATTAATTAGATGAAAATAAAATAATAACATTTTTACAAACTTTCCTATGAAGCCAGATGATGGGTCTAGCCATACTCATGAGGCACGTAAACGATGTGTACCTCACAAAATCCTTCTAATTTTTTTTGTAAGTCGTTTATCGTCCTGATTTCTTCAAAGATCGATGAAATATTATTTTTGAGGAAGCTACCTGATGTTTCAAGTCGCCAGCGCGTTTGGAAATAGCTTTAAATTTCAATTAAATTCGAAAAAGGTCTGGCCAGACTCATGTGCCAAAAGTGATGCCAACTTTTTCCGAAGCAAAAGAGTAATGAAAAATTGAACAAAGCGTAAAAAGGCACTAAACTTAAATATTGCTTTAGTCGGGAGAGAAGACAACATATCCGCCCCCATCAGAGCAGAATAAAAAGAAAAATATTTTGTAAAATTTTATCAAAATTGTTTTCTTAATGAGATTAATATCTTCAAAAATTTTATTTTATGGCGCTAAGATTCAAAATCAGGATACCGAAATATACTTGGGACATACCTATATCTGAACCTATTTTCGTCAAATGTTTCAACGTTACTTGAAAAATGTACAGCGTCTACATTCAACATTGGGAAATATATGTTATGTAGTCTATATCTAATCTGAACCAATTTTCTTCGTCTATGGCGTATGATGCCAAATCTTGAAAAATCTAATTTCTTTATGTTACCAGATTTGTTCTGACAAATGTACGAAAAGCGTCAAAAGCACTAAAGAAAAATGTGAAAAGTACAGTTAGTGCTTTTTTTTCATTTGGCACTAACTGACAACTTTCCGCGTATTGAGTGGTCTGAAAAGAACTAAATCTGGTGCGAAAAGCACTATGTTGGCACCCCTGTTGCCCGACGGAGGGTTAAACATTTTTTCTTTAAAATTCCCATTTTCTTGAAAGGTGCCTTTAGTTATGGACCAATAATGTTACCAATGACACTTTCACATGGATACAGATGATTAGTAACTGTCGATAAAATAATTAGAACAATTTGATATTTTAAAAAAAAAAAATTTTTTTGCTGGCAAAACATAAAATTAGAAAAAAATCACAAACAAATTAAATAATTAATTAATTACTACTCGTAATAGAAGAAACCAATGTCTATTTGAAGAAAATCTATGGATAAAAGTAGAAATTATATCACTTTTGGTAGAAATAAGAGAATTTGAATATAATCCTGTTTTTATACCCCCACTATTGTGAACAAGGGTATATATATATATCAGATGCTGCGGACCAAAAGTGTAACACATCGATGGAGTGACCTAAGAATATTTGGCGGAAATCAGTTTTGGGTTATTTTAAGTCTGTTTAGCAATGTCAGTCAGCCTGTCCTTCTGTCTGTCTGGTTGACGCGCACGACAACTTTAGACAGGATTAGCCGACAATACAAAATTTGCGGAAAATCGGTTCAGATTTAGATATAGCCACCATATATATGTTACACCCGATTTGACATGTAAGCGATGTAAAAACTGTATTTTATATCCGATCAGTACACGGGGCAAAATCGCCTTTTTTGATATATTTGAATCGAAAGAAAATATATTTTTGGAACACAAATTTTTAAATATTTTATATTTCTTAGCAAATAAATTTTATTTGAAAATCAATAAAATATATGTGGATCGCATATATTAATATATTACAACAAATTATATTTGCAAACTAAATTTCTCAAATAAAATATGTGTTTAAATACAAATAAAATTATTATTTAGGAATTTTTCCAAATATATTTTATTTAAAAAAGATTTCCAAAACTTTTGCTGAGTTTTTCAAATTTCAGTTTAAATTTTTCCTTGGTTTCGAATTGTACCTCCCATTTATGATACCATAAGCAGCATTACCTTCTGTTTTGAATCAATCATTTAGAATTTCTGAGTATGTCAAGCCATCATTAGTTGTCAATTCTCTAAGTACTTTATATTGACCCAAGATTATATGATTTCAATTATTATTTTTTACGAACATTAAAAATTTCTAAAAATTTAACTTTGATTTACTGAAAAATTTGACACAATTTATGTATTTTATGAATATTTAAATGCAAATAAATATTTGTTTCACAAATAGCAGTCACATTAAGATTTAAACAAATATTTGTTTAGAACAAAATCTTCCCAAATACACAATTTTTGTATGTACCAAATATTACATGCTTAGAGTCTACCCTAAACATATGTATGTTTCAAGCCGAATAAGTTTGGGACAATATACTACAGAAGCGATTTTTTTCTTATTACATGAATTACCACTGCCAAGTTTGAAGGATACGAGTATCGGTTCAGATTTAGATAGCCCCCATATATATGTTGCCCTCGATGTGAAATGTAAGCGCTGTAGAAACTTTATTTTGTATCCGATCAGTGCGAAATTCTGCAGAATGAGGTTTCTTATTACATGAAGGAATACTGTCGGGGAAAATCGGTTCAGTTTTTTATAAAACCTCCATATTAATGTTCCTCATGATTTGGCATCAAAGCGCTATAGAAGTTGTACTTTACTTCCGAACATTACAAAATTTGGCATAAAGATGTTTCTCAATTTAGGAACGAATATTTCTTAATCTACCGATAATCTGTTCAGATTTGGATATAGCAATATATATATGTTCCTACCTTTTTACCAATTATTCTAAATTAATATCGCAATGACACTTATCTCATTGGTAGGGTATAATATTGTCGGCCCCGACCGACTTTGTGCCTTTCCTTACTGGTTTTTTCTATATCAGGCTAAGGTCAACGATGGACTGTCTTGGTCCACTCCTTCGTGTACCTCGCCCATGGAGGGTAAAAATTTAGTGAAATATTGATTATCTCATAACTTCTGTACTACGAGTACTACTCAAAATTTTTTCACAATGCCACGCATACGCATTGCAACACCCATTTTGGTACCTCCCATACAAATAGACCATTTGCACAAAAACTTGACGGTTATAACTTTGATTAAAGTCCACACAAATACTTGTCATTTTGTGAAGTGTAATGCTTTTATAGTTCCTACAGTCTCGTAAAATATTGGCGTTATTGCCACCCCTCTTTTGGTACCTCCCATACAAATGGACCATTTAGCACAAAAAGTTAACTGCTTTTAACGTTTGTTCCAGTCCATACAAATACTTAAAGTTTTGTCCCGTGCAAAATGGGCGTTATTACCATATCCCTTTTGGTACCTCCCATACAAATGGATAATTTTGCTCAAAAAGTTAACGGCTTATAACATCGCGTCCTGCACAGACAAACACTTTTTACAGTATAATGTACTGTAATACTACACATATTATATTTAAAATTGGGGGTTATTTCCACGCCCATTTTGGTACCTCCCAAACAAAATTACCTAAATAAAACCAGTAAGGAAAAGCACAAAGTCGGGCGGGGCCGACTATGATATACCCCACACCTCCGTAGCAATGCGATAATGGTCATTGCGATAATAATTTGGAATAATTTGTAAATGGGTAGGAACATATTATCTAAATCTGAACCGATAATGGCTACATTAAGCAATATTCGTTCCTAAATTGAGAAACATCTTTCTGGAAAATTTTAATGATCGGAAGTAATGTACAACTTCTAAAGCGCTTTGATACCAAATCAGGAGGAAAATATATATGGTTATATATAAATCTGAACCGATTTTCCTGAATACTCATTCATGTAAAATACCTTTTTCTGTCGAATTTCGTACCGATAGGATATAAAATACAGTCTCTACAGCACTTACATGTCAAATCGGGGGTAACAAGAATACATGCACAGACAGACGGACAGACAGACAGACGGACATAGCTAAATCAACTCCGAAAGTGATTCTGAGAAACGATGGGTCTATTTCTGCTCCTTTTGGGTGTTACAAACAAATGCACAAAGTTATAATATGTGGAGTAGGGTATAAAAAATTTGAAAAATATTTTTTTAAATTTCACTATTTTTACAATTTATTTCACTATTTATACATTTATCCATAGACTTTTTATACCCTCCACCATAGGATGGGGGTATATTCATTTTGTCACTCCGTTTGTAACGCCTCTAAATATTGATCTGAGACCCCATAAAGTATATATATTTTTAATCGTCGTAAAATTCTGGCCGTCCGTCTGCTGTAATCACGGTACATTCCGTAATAATAGAGCTAGGTTGATACAATCTGGTATATATATTTCTTATAGTTGCAGGTTATTTGGAATTGCAAATGGGCGACATCGGTCCATATTTAAATATAGCTCCCATACACGAGTATGACATCTAACATGTTGTGATTCCTACTATTCTCATCTACTATATTTTTTTGTATTTTCGGTGTTATTATACCCTACACCACACTGTGGTACAGGGTATTACAACTTTGTGCATTTGTTTGTAACGCCCAAAAGGAGAAGAAATAGACCCATCGTTTATTATACCGATCGACTTAGAATCACTTTCTGAGTTGATTTAGCTAAGTCCGTCTGTCCGTCTGTCTGTGCATGTACGAGTATTCTTGTAATCAAAGTACAGGTCGCAATTATGGTCCGATCCAAAGACGATCCATATTGAATTTGGCTAAAATTGGTTCAGATTTAGATATAGCCCCCATATATACGTTACCCCCTATTTGACATGTAAGCGCTGTAAGAATGTTATTTTATATCCGATCAGAATAAAATTCGGCAGAAAGAGGTTTCTTATTACATGAAGGAATACTGCGATATTCGGAGAAATCGGTTCAGATTTAGATATAGCCACCATATATATGCTACCCCCGATTTGACATGTAAGAGCTGAAAAAACTGTATTTTATATCCGATCAGTATGAAATTCGGCAGAAAGAGGTTTCCTATTATATGAATGAACACTTTTAAATTTGGAAGAAATCGGTTCAGATTTAGATATAGCCCCCATATATAAGTTACCCCCGATTTGACATTTCAGCGCTGTATAAACTGTATTTTATATCCGTTCAGTGAGAAATTCGGCAGAAAAGGGTTTCTTATTACATGAAGGAATACTGCCAAATTCGGAGAAAATCGGTTCAGATTTAGATATAGCCCCCATATATATGTTACTCCCGATTTGACATGTAAGCGCTGTAGAGACTGTATTTTATATCAGATCAGTACGAAATTCGACAGAAAGATGTGTTTTTACATGGGATAGTATTCAGGGAAAATCGGTTCAGATTTATATATAACCTCCATATATATGTTCCTCCTGATTTGGTATCAACGCGCTATACAAGTTGAACTTTACTTCCGATCATTAAAATTTTCCAGAAAGATGTTTCTCAATTTAGGAACGAATATTGCTTAATTTAGCGATTATCGGTTCAGAATTAGATAATATGTTTCTACCCATTTACCAATTTGTCCAAATTATTGTCGGAATGACCCTTATCGCATTGTTAGGGAGGTGTAGGATATTATATAGTCGGCCCGTCCGACTTTCTGCCTTTCCTTACTGGTTTTCTTTAGGTTTGAGTTATTTTGTGAGTTCACATGCCATCCATGGTGGAGGGTATATAAGATTCGGCATGGCCGAACTTAACGCTTTTACTTGTTCTCTATATGGTTGGGAAACTCCAAGGAATTTCCACCATTCATTCAGAAGTATTGATCTAAATCGACAGTTAGGTCAAACACTGGTGTTGAGAAATTTATGACCGACTTGTCGAAATATTTTACAACGGTTAACTTGAAGTATAAACCGTGTAAACCACACTACCCATTTTTATTCATCCGAACCTTCACTTTATAAGAAATATAAAGTAATATTATGTACTTTGTGTAATAACAAAAGTATTATCATTTAAGCAAAAATGTCGAAAGGATCGGATATAACAATCAAACCGGATCAGTATGTTTATATGTAGTTCCTAGACACATACGTATGTTCTTTGAGTCTCTAAAAATCCAATTACTGCGGATATTCTGTGTAAATTTTAAAAATTCAAAGGGGGAACATTTTATTTAGAAATTTGTTTTAAAAAAAAAAATTTTGTATACTTTTTTTTTAAAATTTTTTTGAATAAATACTTTGCATAAATCGGTTCAACCGTTACCATATCGATACATGCCATGATAGTCATATCTTCTAAATAATATTGCGTAAAAATATTATTTTCACAATTTCACTGAAAATTAGCCGCGTTCGTTTCATGATTTGCTTAATTTCCAAAGATTTTCCGGCTATATAATTGAATGCAATCCATGGTTAAGGATACATAATAATCGTCGACTTTTTTACACCTCATCTGGTTTGACACTGCTGCTGATGATTTTGTTTTCTGTTTTTCCCAACTAGTTTATAACTCTAAGAGACATTGTCAAGATCGACTTTTTAGTTCATTCGTCGTGTTGTGTGCGTAGTCTGTATGTGTAGCATCTCGAGCTCAATTAAAAAACAATCAAAATTAGCAAAAACAATATAATTTAAGAAGACATTCCTTCCTGCGGCGAGTAATTGTCAGTTACGAACGAATAGGAATTTGTCACAATTTAATTGTCACAATTAAAAAATTAATATTAATCGATAAGTTTTTCGCGTGTTACAATTCATTCCTATTCGTTCGTAACTGATAGATTTTGACGTTTCGGCCTGAAGGAATGTCTTCTTATATTCTATTTGTCTTTGAAAATTAGAACTGAAAATTAAGACTGAAGGAATTTTAAAAACTTTACACTGTAAACAAATTTTGAGTATGGATTCTTATTCACGTTATAAACTGGTTACTTTTTGTACCAAATGGTACGTTTGTGTGCCAAATAGTATTTTTCGACAGACTGTAGGTACTATAAATATATCACACTATACAAAATTTTACGTATTTGTATGCACATACAAGATGTTAACATTTCGTAAAAAATTGTACCTTTGTGTGGGAGTAAAAAAGGGGCATGGCAATATAACCCATTTTCAGTGGACTGTAGGCGCTATAAAAACATTACACTGTATAAAATTTAGAGTATTTTTATGCACCGGTACCGAAAGGAGCGGGTCCACTTCACTTCTCAAGGTGATAGCGACTAATAAACTAATACTATGTGTGGAATTTCAGAAGTTTCAAATAATTAGTATAGAAGTTATTAGCGAATCAATATTTCACTACATTTTAAGCCTTTGTGAGGGAGGTGCAAGAAGGAATGGACCAATAGGGCCCATGTTCGAACTTAGTCTGAAATAGAAAACAAGTAAAGACGGATTAAGTTCGAAAGCCTTATATACCCTCCATCATTGATCACATGTGAATGGTTTCGAGTACAAATAAACTCATTATAGCGAATTTCAGTCCAATTCGATAAAATTTGATGTTTTTGTGGCACTTGTGTTCTCAGTGACGTTAAGACGTCAAATCGGGGAGCTGCTACTTATATATATGGGGCGATATCAAAAAATTAAGCGATATTGCCCATTTTCAATCCCATGTTACTTGCAGCTATAACAAATATCGGTACCAAATTTCATTCACATAGCTCAATTTTTGTAGACTGCAGCGTGATTACAACAGACTGACAGATGGACGTTCGGAAACACGGACAGACAGACAGACGGACGGACGGATATGGCTAAATCGACTGTACGATTATTTAGAACATATTTTTATAGGGTCTCACATCAATATTTAGAGGTGTTACAAACGGAGTGACAAAATGAATATATCCCTTATTCTGTAGTGGAGTGTATAAAAAACCCAACAAATTAATTTCGTTGGAAATTGGTTATTCCTTTTTCAGGAGAAATATGAAACGAAAACTAAACGCTTTCAACAACTTTCATCACGTTGTGTGGACATTCGAAGTTAAGTCAGGAAAATGCTTCATATTATGGCTATAACAAAACGTAAGCCAACTCTGACCATTTTTGGCGGAGATGGGTCTAGTCATAATTAAATAGAAATGTGGAAATTTCATCCGCATCGGTGGACATTTGAAAGAAATGTGGCGTCAAGAAATCAAATCGGGAAGAAGCTTTGTATGTGGGCAATATCAAAACATGGACCTCTGATGACGGTTGTTTGTGGAAATGGTTCTGGGTTCAAATATACTTATGATACGAATTTTTAGCCCGATCAGTTGAAATTTGCGGTCTCTGTTGCGTTAAAAATTCAAAACGCCCATATCAAAATATGAACCGATATTGCTCATTTTCAATTCATATATACCTGGAGAAATAATAAGTACGTGCCAATTTTCAACCACCTAGTTAAAGTATTATAGATTGAAGAGTGATTACAACAGACGGACGGTATGTCTATCCGTGACTTAAAATGGCCCAAAATGGATTTCCGTCGAACATACTTAGGGTCTTAGGTCACTCCTTCGATGTGTTACACTTTTGGCCCATAGCAAATTATATATACACTCTTTACACTAAAGTGAAGGAATAATGAAATATGTTCATTAATACACTGATACAGGTTCAATCTTATAATTACACCATGACTACACGGGGCAAAATCACCTTTTTGATATGTTTGAATCGAAAGAAAATATATTTGGAACACAAATTTTTAAATATTATATATTTCTGAGCAAATACATTTTATTTGAAAATCAATAAAATGTATTTGGAACGCATATATTAATATATTACAACCAAATTTATTTGCAAACTAAATTTCTCAAATAAAATATGTGTTTAAATACAAATAAAATTATTGTTTAGAAATTTTTCCAAATATATTTTATTTAAAAAAATTTTCAAAATATTTACTGACTTTTTCCAAATTCAGTTTTAATTTTTCCTTGTTTTCGAATAAGACCTCCCAGTCATGATACCATATTAACTTCCGTTTTAAATCAATCATTTAAATTTTCTGAGTATTCCAAGCCATCATTAGTTGTCAATCCTCTAAGTAATTTATTTTAATCCAAGATTATACGATTTCAATTATTATTATTTTACGAACATTTAACATTTCTAAAAAATTAACTTTGAATTACTGAAAAATTTAACACAATTTATGTATTTTCCGAATACTTAAATGCAAATAAATATTTGTTTCGGAAATAATAGTCCCAAATAATAACATATTGGGTTGCAAACAAAGATTTGTTTAGAACGACATCTTCCCAAATATATAATTTTTGTATGTACCAAATACTATATGTTTAGAGTGTACCCTAAATATATATATGTTTCAAGCCGAATATGTTTGGGACAATATACTACAGAAGCGATTTTTTTTCAGCGTGTAATTCAATTAAATAGACTCATTGGTGTAATACAATCTTACTTTACATTTTATAGGTTAAAAGATAAATTAAAATGATTAAATCTTAAAAATATATTATTATTCAATTAATTAATGTCAATACCCTCTGAAAAAATTGATTCTGCAGTATATTGGCCCAAACATATTCCGCTTGAAATATATAAATGTTTAGGATAAACTCGAAATATTTTATATTTGGCACTAACAAATATTATATATTTGAGAAGATGTTTTTCTAAACAAATCTTTGTTTTCGCCCTAATACATTTTATTTGGGAATATTATTTACGAAACAAATACTTATTTTCTTAAGTATTCAGAAAATATATCAATACCTTAATTTTAACACAAGTTTTATGTTTTTCAGTAATTTAAGTTAATTATTTACGAATATTTGGAGAAATTCCTGAACAATAATTGTATTTGTATATAAACGCGTATTTTATTTAAGAAAAATAGTTTGCAAAATCTTTTTTGTTGTAACATCTTAATGTATTTTATTGATTTTTAAATGAAATTTATTTGCTCCGAAATAAATAATATTTTAAAATTTTCGCTCCATCTATATTTTCTATCATTTAGTATCCAATGTACTGCGAGAGAAAAATTATTTTGGCTTTCCTGAATACTTTATTTTTGCACTATTTTGATTTTTTGAGACGTGCTGTTATTCCAGAAAACAAAAGATATATATTATCTATTTGATTGGTTATTTCCAAGCGAAATTTTAGTTCCTTAATGACTCTTAAAGATGGGAAAAACTGCTTTAATGAAACTATACATTACAGTCATGTAACATTCCATTACATCAAAGAAAATCTTCATTGGGTCAATGTAAAAATAGTGATACTAATAACAGTTACGTTTATGAGGCATCATTCTTTCTTTATTTTATAACATAAACCGACAATAACTTTTAAAATGGACATTAAATACTTTATAAATTTCTAGAATAGCTGTAGGTGACTGGGAGAATCCACATCCATGTAATAAGGATCCTGATGTTGTGGAAAATAGATGGAATGTATCCAACAGTTTTTGGATAACAATTGGTTCCATTATGGCAGCGGGCTCTGATATATTGCCGACACACCCCACTATGCGTATCTTCACTACCATGTTTTGGATATTTTCCATTATTCTCAATAATTCCTATACAGCTAATCTGGCTGCCTTTTTGACCAACAGTAAAATGGAGAGCTCGATCAATGGTATAAACGATTTGGCCAGTCAGGCGGAAGTTCAATTTGGCACAATAGAAGGTGGCAGCACTTACTCACTGTTCTCCGAATCGAATGAAACCGCGTATCGGCTGGCTTTCAATCGGATGCAGGGATCGGAACCATCAGTGTACACAAAGGACAACATTGAGGGCGTGGAGAGAGTGCTGAAAAATAATGGATCGTACATGTTCCTAATGGAGACAACCACTTTGGAATACAACACCGAAAGAAATTGCAAACTTAAGATGGTTGGCGATGTATTCGGCGAGAAGCATTATGCCATAGCTGTGCCCTTCGGTAAGCTTTCCCCCGACAATTTACGAATAATTATAAATGTATTGATTGCTTCATTTTATAGGTGCCGAATACCGCCATTCCTTGAATGTGGCTATTCTCAAACTCGCAGAAGTGGGCATTCTGCCCGAGTTAAAGAAAAGATGGTGGACAAACGAAGATGCATCATGTGAACACGAGGAATTGTCGGAAAAGGATACACCGGATTTGACATTTGACAATGTGCGAGGCATATTCTATGCCCTTTATTTGGGCATGTTCTTAGCTTATGTAATTGGCATTACAGATTTTTTGCTATACACGCACCACGTGGCAGCTGAAGGGGGCATACCATTTAAGGAAGCATTCATTAAGGAAATTAAATTTGTCTTACAAATTTGGAACAATAAAAAGCCTGTTTCGAATGCCGGTAGTGTTCGTTCAGCGTCTCGCGTATCTGGTGAAAGCGGTAAATCGACTCGATCATCCAAATCGAATAAATTATCCAAATCGAACAAATCATCCAGATCGGACAAATCACATTCACCCGCCAATGAAGCACAAGAGAGAAAAAGTACAAAAAGTTTAAAAAGTGTAGTCATTAAAGTTTCAAAATAATATTTCGAAAAAAGTCACTACTGATTATAATAAAAACTTATTTATTAATTCTTAATCATATGACTTCGAAGCCAATTGAAAAATTGTACACATTAAAATATTAAAAGAAAAACGTTATAAAATAGCATAACACGTCTAAGTCTTCATTAGTCAATAACTCTTTGCATTACAACGAATTACATTACGTTTTGCGGTGTAATATGGTGTTGTAAACACGAAAAATATATTAAAACATTTCTATGGTATTTTGTATTTATACCCTACACCACACTGTGGTACAGGGTATTTTGACTTTGTGCATTTGTTTGTAACACTCAAAAGGAGAAGAGATAGATCCATTGTTTATTATACCGATCGACTTGTAATCACTTTCTGAGTCGATTTAGCTATGTCCGTCTGTCTGTCCGTCTGTCTGTAGATGTATTCTTGTAATCAAAGTACAGGTCGCAATTATGGCCCGATCTTGACGAAACTTTACACATATCTTTTTTTGGCACAAGGACGATCCCTATTTCATTTGGTTAAAATCGGTTCAGATTTGGATATAGCCCCCATATATATGTTACCCCGATTTGACATGTAAGCGCTGTAAAAACTTTATTTTATATCCGATCAGTATGAAATTCAGCAGAAAGAGGTCTCTTATTATATGAATGAACACTGTTAAATTTGGAAGAAATCGGTTCAGATTTAGATATAGCCCCCATATATACGTTACCCCCGATTTTACATGTAAGCGCTGTAGAAACTGTATTTTATATCCGATCAGTAAAAAAATTGGCAGAAAGAGGTTTCTCATTACGTGAATTAACACTGCCAAATTTGAGGGAAATCGGTTCAGATTTAGATATAGCCCACATATATATGTTACCCCCCATTTTAACATGTAAGCGCTGTAGAAACTGTATTTTATATCTGATCAGTAAAGAAATCTACACAAAGAGGTTTCTTATTATATGAGGGGTACTTCCAAATTCAGAGAAAATCGGTTCAGATTTAGATATAGCCCCCATATATATGTTACCCCCGATTTGACATGTGATGCTGTAGAGACTGTATTTTATATCCGGTCAGTACGAAATTTGACAGAAAGAAGTTTCTTTTTCAATGAATGAGTATTCAAGGAAAATCCGTTCAGATTTAAATATATAACCTCCTCCTGAATTGGTACCAAAGCGCTATATAAGTTGTACTTTACTTCCGATCAAAATTTTCCAGAAAGATGTTTCTAATTTTTTTATATAAGCGCTATTTTAGAGACCTGCAAGGCTTCAGCGGAAATAAAAATAAAAGCATTACTTAAACCAATTATTCCAAGGTAGTACCAATTATTCCAAGGTAGTACCTACCTGCATATATTACTTATATTGTGTACGACCAAAAATCGGACTATTTATTGTGTTAAGGCTAATAATAACCACAGTAAATGCAAATATGTGGAATATTATTATTAGTTCAATTTCTAATTCCACACATTATATTAAACTCCTCTTTGGAATAAGCCTTGACGTGGCGGGGGAGCTAAGTACTTTCGTAAAAGAAAGGAAACTAATTATCCAACCTATTCAAAAAGAAATTCTTAATGTACATTGCCGAGGTGGTGTAGGGTATTATATAGTCGGCCCCGCCCGACTTTAACCTTTCCTTACTGGTTTTTTTTTTTCTTTAGTATTTTTTGAAGTAAAGGTTGGTCAAACCAAAAAAACAAAAACAACAAGTTTTCACAGAACTATCTTAATATTTTGTATTATGATAGAAGGATTTATTACACTTATGTTTGAAACAAAATATCGGCCAAATTCTTGCCACGGCTTAGGTGGCACACCCCTATCCGATGGTCCATATTTTCGATGACTCTGAGCCACATTAACGACATCTGAGGTTCAATGTCGTTAATGTGTCGAACTATCTCATCCTTTAGCTCTTCAAATGTTCTTGGCTTATTAACGTAAACTTTTTCTTTCAAATATCCCCAAAGAAAGAGGTCCAACGGTGTCAAATCACATGATCGTGGTGGCCAATTAACATCGCCACGACGTAAGAAAACACGGCCACATCTCCTACAGACCCGGTTTGCTTAAGTGGATGGTACGGAAAAAACCATAAAAAATAGGAAAGAGCGCAAAAAATTGTTTGTTCTCTTTCCTATTTGGTGTAGAGACAACTGTGTCGAACTGGCAACCCTTACCAGTCACATGGGTGGTGAAAATGGTGAATTTAAGTCTCGCTTAAAGCTTTGGCTGTGTGACTTGTACGCTTTCTTCGTAGGTATATATAATTCCCATATGCAAATTTCTTTGTAGATTGGTATATATACAAGTGATGATCGCCACAACTACAAGCTCACACTGTGTCATGTATAAGACCCTCTGATGATATCCCCGCACAGGATTGAAATACGTATAAGGGTATGTGTTTACATGGCTTTCAGAGCGCAGTGACTTATCTTTTCCAATACACCACAAAAAAAACCTCTCTTCCGAAAGGAAGAGTTGATCGAAAAGCTGAACAATTCGAATGTGAAAACATTCAATAAAATAAATCTAATTAAAAATTAAATCGATCATTAACAAAAAAACTTCTAAAAAACATTTAAATAATAAGGATCAGCCCGCCTAAATACAATTAGAAAGAAGCTGCTCATCTTCAACACGTAGTGTTAATGAATTCTAAATAATAACATAAAAAATATTTGATATTCAACAAAAAATGCTATGCTTACAGAAATGTAGTAAAGTCTTTCTAATCGTCCAACTAATCTCAGAATCCACGCCATCTACCTGGCGATTGGTGTAGAGACAACTGTGTCGAACTGGCAACCCTTACCAGTCACATGGGTGGTGAAAATGGTGAATTTAAGTCTCGCTTAAAGCTTTGGCTGTGTGACTTGTACGCTTTCTTCGTAGGTATATATAATTCCCATATGCAAATTTCTTTGTAGATTGGTATATATACAAGTGATGATCGCCACAACTACAAGCTCACACTGTGTCATGTATAAGACCCTCTGATGATATCCCCGCACAGGATTGAAATACGTATAAGGGTATGTGTTTACATGGCTTTCAGAGCGCAGTGACTTATCTTTTCCAATACACCACAAAAAAAACCTCTCTTCCGAAAGGAAGAGTTGATCGAAAAGCTGAACAATTCGAATGTGAAAACATTCAATAAAATAAATCTAATTAAAAATTAAATCGATCATTAACAAAAAAACTTCTAAAAAACATTTAAATAATAAGGATCAGCCCGCCTAAATACAATTAGAAAGAAGCTGCTCATCTTCAACACGTAGTGTTAATGAATTCTAAATAATAACATAAAAAATATTTGATATTCAACAAAAAATACTATGCTTACAGAAATGTAGTAAAGTCTTTCTAATCGTCCAACTAATCTCAGAATCCACGCCATCTACCTGGCGATTGGTGTAGAGACAACTGTGTCGAACTGGCAACCCTTACCAGTCACATGGGTGGTGAAAATGGTGAATTTAAGTCTCGCTTAAAGCTTTGGCTGTGTGACTTGTACGCTTTCTTCGTAGGTATATATAATTCCCATATGCAAATTTCTTTGTAGATTGGTATATATACAAGTGATGATCGCCACAACTACAAGCTCACACTGTGTCATGTATAAGACCCTCTGATGATATCCCCGCACAGGATTGAAATACGTATAAGGGTATGTGTTTACATGGCTTTCAGAGCGCAGTGACTTATCTTTTCCAATACACCACAAAAAAAAACCTCTCTTCCGAAAGGAAGAGTTGATCGAAAAGCTGAACAATTCGAATGTGAAAACATTCAATAAAATAAATCTAATTGTTTGTTCCATTTTTTGAAAGCTGGCATCTTAAAGAGGAGACAATGCCTAGTTGAAGGAAAGCCATGGATAAATGAAAAAATTATAGCACTTTTGGTAGAAATAAGAGCATTTATATAGAATCCGGATTTTATACCCCCACTATTGTGAGCGATAGTATGTATCAGTTGCTGCGGACCAAAAGTGTAACCTAAGAGAAGGCGTGACCTAAGAGACCCCAAGAATATTTGGCAGGAAGCCGTTTCGGACAATTTTATGCCATCTGAACAATGTCTGGCTGTCTGTCTGGTTGGTGCGCACATAACATTCGATAGGAGTAACCGATTGGCTTTAAATTTGTTATACATATATTAATATTCGTTTCTAAATCGGGATTTTCAGAATCCCGAAATTGTTCGATATCCCGGTATTTTCGGGGTTTTCGGGATAAATCGGGATTTTTTTTCTTAATAATGTGATATTACGAATGAATAATGTGATATTTAATTAAATTAAATAAGGATAAAAACAGCTAACGCATACATTAACATTTGTTGAAAAATACAAACTTTCACTAAAATATTTCACAACATCTTAGCTATGAAATAGTTTTAGTCCAATTTTAGTTCGTCGTCTGAATTATTATTGATGTTATATCTTTCTTTAATTAAAACACGAAAAATATTTTTTTCAGCTTGAGAAATCTGTTTGACTATTTCCGTTTTTATAAGACCAAATCGATTTGTCGATCCATATCAGATTTTATATTAGGATTTTTTCATAAATTTGAAAGAATAGAATACAATGATCTTCGTTTGTGCGAAACAAACTCTATTTCTGTTCTTGTTTTAAGTTTACTTAGTTATAATTACATATATTTGTATGATATATTTTGTATGATATATATTGTCATAAACCCTACACCACACTGTGGTGCAGGGTTTATGACTTTGTGCATTTGTTTGTAACACCTAAAAGGAGAAGAGATAGACCCATTGTTTATTATACCGATCGACTCAGAATCACTTTCTGAGTCGATTTAGCCATGTCCGTCTGTCTGTCTGTCCGTCCGTCTGTCCGTCTGTCCGCCTGTCCGTCTGTCCGCCTGTCCGTCTGTCCATGTATTCTTGTAATCAAAGTGCAGGTCGTATTTATGGTCCGATTGTTATGAAATTTAGCATAGTGCTCTTTTTTGGACCAAGGACGATCCCTATTGGTTAAAATCGGTTCAGATTTGGATATAGTCCCCATATATATGTTTCACCCGATTTGACATGTAAGCGCTTTAGAAACCACATTTTACTTCCGATCTTTATGAAATTCGGCAGAGAGAGTTTTATTATTACGTGAATGAACACTACCAAATTCGGAGAAAATCCGTTCAGATTTAGATATAGCCCCCATATATATGTTTTACCCGATTTGACATGAAAGCGCTGTAGGAACTGTATTTTAAATCAGATCAGTACGAAATTTGTCAGAGATAGTTTTCTTATTACATGAATAAACACTGCCAAATTCGGGGAAAATCGGTTCAGATTTAGATATAGTCCCCATATATATGTTTCACCCGATTTGACATGTAAGCGCTGTAGAAACCGTATTTTACATCCGACCTGTACGAAATTCGGCAGAGAAAGTTCTCTTATTACGTGAATAAACACTGCCAAATTCGGGGAAAATCGGTTCAGATTTAGATATAGCCCCCATATATATGTTTCACCCGATTTAACATTTAAGCGCTGTAGAAATCGTGTTTTATATCCGATCAGTACGAATTTTAACAGAGAGAGTTTTTTTATTACATGTATGAACACTGCCAAATTCGGGGAAAATCGGTTCAGGTTTAAACATAGTCCCAATATATATGTTACACCCGATATGACATGTAAGCGCTGTAGAACCCGTGTTTTATATCCTATCAGTACGAAAATCGGCAGAGAGTTTGCTTATTACATGTATGAACATTGCCAAATTCTTATCGCAATGCCCATTATCGTATTGGTAGGTAGGTGTAGGGTATTATATAGTCGGCCCCGCCCGACTTTCTTTAGTTTACATTTTCGACAGAGATTATCTATTTTTCACTTAATATTTTATACGAGACTGCTTCATATATTGTTATTAAAATATACCGGGATTCATTTTAAAAAATCCCGGGATTCGGGTTTTTTCGCGTTCAGGATTTCCCGGGATTTTCGGGATCGGGATTTCCCGTTTGACATCACTACTCCCATACAAATGGACCATTTTGCACCAAAAGTTATCTGCATACAACTACGTCACTTTAAGCTTTGTACAGTGTAATGCGTTTATAGTACCCATAGTGTATTGAAAAAATGGGCCTTATGGCCACGCCCCTTTTGGTAACCCTCAAACAAAAGGGCCAAAATAAAAAATATGAAAAATAATTTTTTGAGTTTCCCTTACTTTTACAATGTGTCAAAATTTATACATTTGTTAGATTTTTTCCCAATATGCATTGTTTTCTTCGTTAAGGAAGAAACAATTCTTTTGCGGTTTTTCTATTTTTTATGTTTTTTTTGTGACAGCAAATTTGTTTAACGAATGTTACTAAACTTCTGCTACTACGTATATAGTGATGTTTAGCCCCATGATTTCATTTAATTTAAATGGTACCCCGGCTTTATCGACATTGTACTTCGAAAAATATGGTCCAACTACTACTCGTAAAGGTACCCTTCATAAAAATTGGAATTTTAGAAAACAATTTGTTAAAAGAAAAATTTGCAATAAAAAACTCTTTGTTATGGTTTCATAAAATAGTGTGCCTCAATCTATAAAAAAAGGTTTTAGGTCCCGGAAACAAAAAATTGTTTTGTTGCATAGTATAACCAACAAAGAATTAAATTATTTGCCACGAGTTTTTCATTAAACATTAAATTAGTCTTAATATTCGTTCAAGAACTACAACATATTAACAGTAATATATCCATACTTCCATTTCAAAGTACGCTAAGTTGAATCTTTTAGGAGAAGCGATCAAATATTTATTAGGTTATATCGCATTCCTTCATAACAAAAATCGATTGAACCCTATTGTCTATTTTCTATCTATTACCATACTATGAAATGATGTTATCCATAGGTACTGCAGTAAATGATGATACCTTTAGGTTGTATACGTAATATCCACCGCCATTATTTTCCAAGCAATGCTCGGCGAAATAAACAGGGGCTATATCAAACCTTCATTACTGGGAATTGATGCAGATTCCCAGTAATACAAAATTGTTGATAGAACAAAATTCTAAATTCCAGGCACATCGTTTAACAGGCGTTATATGTACACTTCCAATAAGTAAAAATCATCTGGGAACTATATTTGAATGTTATATCAAATCCTGAATCGATGTAGCCAATTTTTATAATAAGTGGTACTTGTTAAATTTAAATATAGGAACATGTCACAGATTCCGTTCGCAATTTCAGTTTATAAAATTATATATATGTATATCAGGTCCATATTGAAATTTATTAAGATTGTAGTGATTTCATTCTGATATAAAAATTAGGTTAGGTAGGTTAGGTTGAATAGAGGAGACGTTTAAACGTCTCATGTCCATGGACATACACTTAAGCCAGTGGTTCGCCCTGTTGTGCGCTCCTTATTTATAATTTTTATACCCCACAGAAAATCGGTACTAGACACGTATTTTCTCAGTATCTTCCAGTCATATCCTCTGAGATGAGTCAAGTCTGGCAATATCCGACATATTGCCGAACCGAAATATCGGGATCTCGCATGTGTGAAAGCTGGGCAGTGACACAGAAAATGTTCCATCGTTTCGATGTTTTCCCTGCATGCCCTGCACTCGTCGTTTTCTGCTAGTCTTATCCGATGAAGATGTGCCTGTAAGCTTCAGTGTCCGGTTAGAACACTCATCATCTTACTAATCTCGATCTTGTTTAGTTTCAGAAAACTACTTGTTTTCTTCTCATTTGGGTCACCCCACAGTATCTTTGCAGTTGCTCTATTCCACACAGTTTTGGTTTCGAAAGGTTTCCAATTTTCCAAGTTTATTACTCGCAGTTCTCCGTCCGTTGAAGCCAAGCTGTTTGCTCGTTCATTTCCAATCACTCCGTTGTGTCCCGGTACCCAGAAAATACGCAGTTGACCATGGACTGAGTAATTACACTATGCAACAAAAAATTTTTTTTTGTGTCCTAGACCTAAAATTTTTTTTTGTATAGATTGTCGCTTCTGTTATATAAAATCAAAACCAAAAATTTTTTTTTTGGATACGTTTTTTTTTAAAATTTTTTATTAAAAATACTGTTATCGTCGAAGGTACCCTTAGTATTTGCGCTATAATTGTTGGAGTATATGCCCGATCAGGTCGACTTTTACGTTAAATTGAAGCTATTAATGTGTGTTGAAAATATCTCTTTCACTTAGAAACAGTGGTTTAGTCATTAAACAAATTGGAAAAAGTAGATTTAAAAAAAATCCTTGGACAAAAAGCATAAAAATAGAAAAAAAAATCGAAAAAAAAATATTTTATTTTATTTTTTAAAAGTTTGCATCCTAGCGAAGAAAATAATGCCTATTTGAAAAAATCTATGGCTAAATGTAGAAATTTTAGCCCTTTTGGTAGAGGCAAGAGAATTTCAAAAAATCTTTTTTTAATTTCTGTTTGAATAGCGATTTTATTTATTACTTTTATTTACTTTAATGTACATACATTTGAGTTTATTAACATGAACAAGTTTCATTAGAAGTAATTGTGAGTTCTTTGTTGACGTTTGTAGATTTCGGAATCGGTTTCTCTAATGAGCAACCAAATATAATCTCCCATCATTCTTTCAGCCCAGTGCCCTTGGTAACGCCGCTCGATGGACTTAAATTCTTGGTGAAACCTTTCGCATTGTTCGTCACTTACGTCGCCAAGATTCTCGGGGAAAAAGTTTAAATGTGAATGCAAGAAATGAATTTTGAGGGACATACATAATTACACCTGTATGCCAACAGGTGTATAAGTGAAAAATAAGTTGGAAGAATACATACATATGTGTTATATACATAAATATAAAAAAAATTATATGTCTTACCAATTTTTCCATAATTTTTAACAAATCATTAATCATTGTTTCATATTGCGGGATTTTATTGGATCCAAGGAAATTTGAAACTACAATCTTAAACGACCTCGGTGCTGCAATTTCATCCGACGTCAAATATGATTCGAAATTCACATCCTTCATCAGTTTCTCTATTTTAGGCCCATCAAAAACTCCTTCTTCGATTTTTTGAAAAGAAAGACTTTTAAATAAACTTTTTAAATATGAGAGTGAATTGCCATATTTCCTTAAGGCTTTTACGAAATTTTTAAAGCGCCCCAGCTTAATAAGCAGTGGGGGCAAACTACTTTTAAATCGCAACAAATTTTCCAGTCATGTTCATATTTTATGTATTTTATCAATTAAGCCATTGTTTCGAATTATGGTCCAAATAGTGAATGAACTTTCCATGAAAGCTGGAATTTAAAAAAAAAATTTAAAAAAAAATTTACCATAAATTTTTTTTTAAATATTTTATTCGTGTTTATGACACCTAATTGCACCAGAAACTGTTATCCACATCCCTTGGACAAAAATTATGTTGCATAGTGTTATTTATCGTTCTTTTACAGTCTAACACTGTTCTGGATTTGACCTTTTCCGATGTTATTGCTTTGATCGCCATTTGGCTATCTGTGAATATGTTGGCATATTTAGGCTTTGTGGTATTACTGAGCCAGTAAACATACTCCGGGTTGCTTGAAATACTGTGTTATGGTCTGGGAGGTGGAAGTAAAGTTCGACATCTGGTTCATCAATAAAAAGTCCCAGACCCGTCCTTCCTCCTAGCCTGGGCCCATCAGTGTAGCAGCTGGTTCCCACTGGCGCATGAGCTAGTGTTACGTTTTCCCAGGAGCGTCTGTCAGGCACGAACGAATCACAGGTAGCTGTAAGCCGCACTTCGAAAATAAAAATTATCTTATTGCGACAGGGCCCTACACGTTGAAAAAAAATCGCTTCTGTAGTATATTGTCCCAAACATATTCAGCTGGAAACATACTTATATTTAGGTTACACTCCAAATTCATAATATTTTATACACACAAATACATTATATGTTTGGGAGTATGTTGTTCTAAACAAGAGTATGGTTTCATCCAAATATATTTTTATTTGGAACTATAATTTCCGAAACAAAGAATAATTTGTATTTAGGTATTTTGACATATTAATTTTAAGGCAAGTTTTCTGTTTTTCTGAAGTTAAAGGGCAATTTTTTAGAAATTTTATATGTTTGTAAAATTAGACATTTAAAAAAATTTTTTAAATTATAATTAGCACTGTAAATCCAAATGTAATGCTGCTTATGACATTTTTAACAGTAAAGTAAAGGGTTTTCAAACAAGAGGTGTTATTTTGGTATATAAAGAAAAATGCAATTTTTTGAGATAAATGATTTAGATAATGATCTATTTATTTCATAATAAATAATGAAAAACAACATCAGCCAAATAGCCACCACGACCACGCTTACAGGACCATATCCTTTTCATGAAATTTTCCATAACCAAATCGCAAATGGGCTGCCCTACGTCCTCGATAGCCTCACGAATTCTATCTTTGAGGTCTTGAATCGACGCTGGGCTGTTGGCGCAGACCCCCAAAGGAAGAAGTCGCAAGGTGTTAAATCACAAGATCTCGGTGGCCAATTGTGATCACCTCTTCGAGAGATAATACGGTCCAGAAACTTTTCCCGTAACAGAGCAATGGTTTCGTTGCTTGTGTGGCACGTAGCGCTGTCTTGTTGAAAGTAAACGTTGTCCAGATCAAAACCATCCAACTCCGACCATAAAAAATCATTAATCATCTCTCGATAGCGCAGTCCATTCACCGTAACTGTTGATCCAACCTCATTTTCGAAAAAGTAAGGTCCAATGACCCCGCCGGACCATAAACTGCACCAAACAGTTTGTATGTAAACACGTGTTTTATTTGTGAAATTCAGTTCGCAAATATATTTTGTTCTAATATATTAATATATGCGTTCCAAACAAAATTGTTAACAACTATATAATATTTAAAACTTTTGTTTCCAAATATATTTTTTTCAATTCAAACCTATCAAAACTGACGATTTTCCCCCGTGTAATGTCAATAATTTCAGCAAGATCGTTTATTTAAAATCGGAAGAGACATTCAAATGGGGATTTATAGTAAAACATGGACAGATGAACATAATTTTACTAGGACCGACTCAACTAAATCGACTCTAAAAGCGATTTATGTTCATCAGTATAATAAACTAATCGTGTTTTCTTTCCGAAAAAAGATGTTGCCGTGCCAGAGAGCAGTATTTCAATAATGTGGCCTACACCCTTTTCCGCATATTTTTTTTTTTTGGTCAGAAAACAAAAGTGTAGAAAGGTCGCCTTTTAACTTACTAAAAACAAAGAATAATTCAAGGCGCCACCTTCCGCCCGCACTTCATTAGAAACATGTAAAACCATTAAGTTCGGCCATGGCGAATACTATATACCCTCCACCATGGATTGCATTACATTTTATTACTGCAAAAATCTTTGGATATCTAGCAAACCATGAAACGAACCTATTTGTTTAAGCGAATTTTAAAAAACCCAAGGCAGAAATTTTTTTATCTAAAGGTGGACTACAAAAAATGTGAACTGATTTAAACAAATTTTACTGCGATAGGGTAGTATATAGGGTGACTATAACAAAATATGAACCGATTTGTAAAATTTTTGCTGTGGTGAATTCTTGCCAAAATGGAATACAAACTGCAAAGTTTCTGCTAAAATGCTTTAAAAAAGCGGTATATATGGCTCAAAGTCCGTATTTTGGAGCGACCTCTATATCTAAACATCGACTGCAACTATAACATATATTTCTACCAAAATTTGGTCAACCTAGCTCCATTGTTACGGACTGTAGCGTAATTACAACAAATGGACGGACGGACAGACGGGCATGGCTAAATCGTCTTAGAATTTTACGACGATTAAGAATATGTATACTTTATAGGGTCTTAGATCAATATTTAGAGGTGTTACAAACGGAGTGATAAATAAATCAAATTCGCCAAGTGGCTGAGTCGCAACGTAGTGACTCAACATTATGCGGGGTGGCTCAGTCGCAACATAGTGACCAACACTGGCAACTGGCCACATTCCTAAATTCACAAAGAGCTCGACTGCCGCAGATCTTTTAACGAGATGGCTTAACAGTTTAACACACACCTTATATAGTTATCTGGGCATAGGGCTATTTTGGGGAACTGAAAAGCTGATGAACTTGCTAGGATAAGGACGACATTACAAACAATGTGTGACAGCTAAAATCGGCGGACCACCGGGAAAAGTTATATCGGTCAAAAAAAGTTATACGTGTCCCGCCGTATTGCTGGGTCACATCTAGGAATCGAGATATATCGATATGGATATCGATATCGAGATATAGTATTATGTAGGGGAATATGTCTCGCGGGGGTTTCTTTGTTTGAAATAACTCGAGAAAGACTACTCCGATTTTGCTATTGTTATATAAGTATATCAGATCGATGGAGTGGCCTTAGATACCCCAAGAATATTTGGCGGATATCCGTTTTGGGTCATTTTAAGTCATTTGAGCAATATCCGTCTGTCTGTCTGGTTGGTGCTCACGTACCTATAGTCTCTTGCAAAATGGGCGTTTTTACCACGCTCCTTTTGCTACTTCCCATACAAATCGACCATTTTGTACAAAAAGTTAACGGCTTATAACTTCGATTCCTACATATACAAGCATTGAAATAATTTCTTAACTTCTTTCTTAGTTACGGTGCTAGCTTTCAAAAAATAAAAAATAAAATGTTCACGATTTTTTTCAATTGTTCATGTTTTTGGAAAAAATTCTAATTTTTTTCCAATATATTTAACGACAGTGACTAAACTTCTGTTGCCTCGTGAAAGAGACATTACTAAAATTTGTAGGAATTGTAATTCTTAATTTTTCTAAATTTGTTGCAGCAATATCGGACTAGTCGTTCTCGAGTTATGTCAAACAAAAACTCCCAAACGTGACAAATTTCCTATATGATACTTACTAAATTTAAATCGATATATCTCGATTCCCTAACCCAGGGAAACGGAGGGTCACGTATAATTTAGCTAACCGTTATAACCTTTCCCGGTAGTCAGAACCCCCGCCGATCACTGACTCCTACCATTTATCGCACTGTGAAATTCTCGAAGAATTAGCATATACTCGTATTGGTGCGTCACTATCCACATGGCAATCACGTAGTCCATTGAAATGTTGACAGAAAACGGTACAGGTAGGTCAGCTAGCCAAATCTGGTCAAGATATGACCTGAGAAAGTCAAAATATGTACTCGCACTAGCGAGGAAAATACTCTCAATGTTAGTGTGGGGTTTAAGGGGACACTGGCAGATCGGCGAACACACCAGAAGGTTGGGTATTGACTCCAATGACTTCAGCAGAAGCTGTGGAGATGAGAAAGACGTGTAGAGCATTGAGTACCACCTTTGTCACTGTCTCGCTTTGGGTAAACGAAGTCTGGATATTATGGGGTCGGCATTTATAGGAAGTTTAACAGATCTTTCCGGTACCGATATTTATACTATTTATAACTTTGTGTATCAGACAGGTTGATTCCGATGAGGAACATCTGAGTTTGTGGTAACACTAGGGGTCTATATTGGTCAATTTGAGCCTGTAAAAGCTGTTGGCCCCCTAACCTAAACCTAGCCGTCGTAAAATTTGATTTAGCCAATTCCATCTGTTGTAATCACGCTACTATCTAGAACAATTAATCTATACCAGTATAGGTCGCCACAATGTTTTTTTAAATATACCATATTTATTGATTATGCATTGAGTTCGATTTCTACGATTTTTTTATATATTATTATTTTTGGTGGGAGATTATCTGGTGTGGAGAGAAGTGCGGGGGTGTCGGGTGTTTTAAGAGAACTACTTATTGAAGTGTCTTCTTTATGTCGTAATTTATTATGAAACTTCTATTGCGAAGCTTTCTATACTAAAATTGTGCCTGACTGTAATAGCCTTACTGATTACCCTATGCAACTATTGTAACTAAATATCTCGAAAACAGGATGTCACAAGAAAAATGCGGTTAATGTCATTCGAAATTATGCGGGATAAGTTTTTTTCATTAAAGATACATTTTGCAACTCACACAGAGTAATTATTCAACATTTTGCCTACAAAACAGTAATTTTTCCATCTTAACAAATAACCGACATTAACTTTTCGGATGAGCGATCCTTTTACAATTTGAAATATTCTCCCCGAACTTTAAGTTAACAATATATGTATATAGATACAACATATATAGTAATATACCACATATAGAAGTTCTGAAAAAAATGCTCAACTTAAATAAGTCCTTGCCGTTCGAAGTAACATAAAGAACGAAGTATAATGAAGAACTAAAAACCCCAGAGACAAAGTGTTTTAATTTTGTGGTTAAAAGCGTGGAATGGTTGCATATGTTTAAAGAGTAAAGCAAAAGAGGAGCTAAAAAGAAAAATGCGACTGAAAGTAAGTTCGGAGTTTTACAACCAAGTGTGTTCGTCGTACTATCTATATATCCTTTTGTGCAATCCTGCTGTTGTTAACACACTGGGATTTATAAATAAAATTATGTTTCAGAATAAAAATATGTTTTAAACAACTAACCGCACATTACTTAAGGAAGTAAGAAGAAAATACAATAAGAAGCTGCAAACAATATTGTACAGATTTCCTGACTTTCCAAAGACCAAAAGAGAATGCAACTTTTACATACTATTAGACATACATTACACATACATATACGAGTATATTATATTTTTTTCTTCTTTATACATAAAAAATCCTTTGTATATTTGTTTGTAACACATGATCTCCGAAACGAAAAGAGCGAACAGGCTACAAACTGCACACTACTTTCATCTTGGGGACATCTGTGTTTTAGAACTATTTTCACCGCGATAATTGGCGGAGTGGTCAAATTATTTGAAAAATTCGCATTTCCAGAGCGATCTTGAAAATATTTTGTATGTATGTCAAATATACATTTTAATGATTTTTTCCTGAAACTCGGAATGTATGCATTTTTGAATAAAAATATCTATGAATCATTCGTGTTACATCCCAAAGAGAACTGTCAGGACATGTCAGTTCGTTAAAATTATAATATCGTTTGTTTGTCTTTTTGTTTGTTTCCTGCTAACACAATCACGGCTGACCGGCTTAACCTATTTTCTTGAAACTTGGTGGACAAATAGACCAATGCCTGGGAAGTGTCTTAAGCTGAGTATAGACGATTGCCAGATAGGCAAACGTTATCAACCCTGTTAAAGTGCTGCGAATATACGGACAATGACAGATTGTTAGGCAAAAATGAATTGACAGTTCAGACGATTCCAAGAAAACATTACAATTTCATACATTTACAATATATATACAGTGTTGCCAATAAAATGTTTTTCTGACAATAGCGCCGTTGTCACATGCATAAACTTCGCGCATATAACAATCTGCAAATTATCTCCCAATGACTTTTCTGCTAACGTTGCAAAACAAAAATTGTATGTTCACACGGTTTCAAATTCACAGGGTTGCATTTTTCCGCCATTTTTCTGGCAATATTGTCCGATCTGCAAATCGTGTGTACTTACCCTTAGGCTACTTTGATTTTCGATTTTCCGCCAAGTGATTTTCGACCACTTGCCAGCTTAGGCTCCTTTTAGAGCTAGAGAACAGACATTTTTCATACACATAGACAGGAGTGCACAGTTTGCGGGGTAAACAAAAGGTTAGTGATTTCAGACAAAATTTAAGTATATTATGCTTCGGAAAAGAGGTTCCTTGTCAAAGTACAAAATAAAGAAGACTCCTCTAAAAGTATTTCTCTTAACGCACCCGACACTCCCTCTAATTTCCTTACCCCTGAAAGTCACCCTCTAAAAATAATGCTGTCGTAGAAATCGATAGTTTTTGAATGATGTATTCAAAAAAAATATTCCTTGTAACAAATCGCTATAGTGCTATACAAAAAATAGTTTTAAGGCAAAAAAGTGTAATTACATTAACCTAAAACTAAACCTAAGCCCGCGAAAATTAAAAAACGTAAATGATAAATATTTCAAAACTAATGAAATGGAGTTGTATTTTACTTTTTTTCTTAGATGGGCAGTATTCCTCTCTATGTAGTGCGAGGTGATTTTTTACTATCTCAGGTCATATCATAACCTAATTTGTCTAGCTACTCTACAGGTGCCGATTTCTGTCCATATTTCGTTGAACTGCCTGATCGCCTCTTGGCTAAGACAAAGCTTGCATGTGGATAGTGGCGCTACAATATATGCAAGTTCTTTGAGAATTTGTAATGTCGTCCCTTTCCTGGCAAATGCATCGGTTTTGCAGTTCCCCGGGATATCCCTATGCCCAAGCACCTATATAAAGTGTATCTTAAAGTACTCAGCCATCTGATGAAAATATCTGCGGCAGTCGAGGTCTGTTTGCGAATTTAGGGATTTGAGCTCCAGATAATTGATGGCAGCCTGACTGTCCGAGTAAATGACAACGCCAGTTTTGGTTACTGCACTGATAGAAAAGCCGTTCGTCACCATGACAAATCAGTTTCGTCAATATATCTTCATACTGGTGACGAAAAGTTTCGTACATGCGATGTTTTTGTACGTCAATAGAACGAAAACGATCATCAACCCATGTTTTTGGTGGTTTCGAAATTCGTCGAGGGAACGATAAGGTTTCATTCCCACGACGAAAAGATTTATTTGACCATTTTGCTGAATATATGATAAAACGAAGCAATCAATTTATAGTTTGTGCTTAATTGTACTCTTCTATATGCGTTCTGATTACCTTAGTTAAATAATTTGTTGTAAAAGTTTAACTTAAAAAATCTAATACTGGTGATGAATGGAGTTCGTCATGGATGAAATTCGTCGTGGTGATGAATGGGATTCGTCTGTTGGCAAATACATTACATGATGAAATTATTTTTGATGTAAACTATCAGAAGTAATGTATACTTCTTTCGAACCGAATAATCACAACTGAACCTGGCAAAGTAGTCAAGTCATTTTATTTTCATACCGTTTTTAATGGTCTAAAACCAGAAAAATATTTATAGAAATTTTAAAAATGTAAATAGTCTGTGGCATGAATTCGTCATGGTGATGATTGAAATCCATCATGGGAAGAATGGGATTCGTCATGGTGATGGGAGTACGTTTTGGTGATGAATGGGATTCGTCGTGATGATGAATGGTATTCATCGTGGTGATGAATGGGATTCGTCGTGGTGATTCATCATAGGAATGAAATGTGATTATCCTGAGGACGAAAGTTTTTGGAAACAGAGATTCATCATGGTAACGAACAAATTCATCAAGAGGATTATCCCGTACGTATTCTTTATTCCGATTTGGCAGTGTGTAATAGAAGCACAAATGAACGCTGTCTAATTTGAAAAAAAAAACGTTTCCGATTTAGATTTAGATTCATCATAGGAATGAAATGTGATTATCCTGAGGACGAACGTTTTTGGAAACAGAGATTCATCATGGTGACGAACAAATTCATCAAGAGGATTATTCCGTACGTTAGCTGACTTTTGACGAAAAAATAATGGTGATTATGTACAAATTCGTCGTCATGACGAAGCTTTTTCTATCAGTGTATGTTACAACTCAGCCACTTGGTTACTTCCCATATTTCCATTATTTCGGCTTGATAGACACTGCAGGTATCGTGTAGGTTCTATTAAATAAACCCCAATAATATAAGTCCCAATGAAATCATTCCCAACCAGTAAGGAAAGGCTAAAGTCGGGCGGTGCCGACTATATAATACGCCACACCACTCTCGTAATATTGAATAACTCTGATAAATAAATTTTGTAATTCATGTATAAATTGTTTACATAAATTTACTTTTGGGACATTTTATACTTAAATAATACCCTGTACCACAGTGTGGTGTAGGGTATAAAAACGACTGGATCTAAAGAGCCAAATCGGATGAAACATATATATGGGAGCTATAGCTAAATCTTTACCGATTTTCTTCAAATTCGGCAATGTTGGTTTATTAATGAAGAAACTCTACCATTCTAAATTTCAAAACGATTGGATCTAAAATACAGCTTTTATAGGACTAAAGGGCCAAATCGGACGAAACATATATATGGGAGCTATAGCTAAATCTTTACCGATTTTCTTCAAATTCGGTAGTGTTGGTTCATGGATCAAGAAACTCTACCATTCTAAATTTCAAAATGATTGGATGTAAAATACAGCTTCTACAGGACTAAAGGGCCAAATCGGACGAAACATATATATGGGAGCTATAGCTAAATCTTAACCGATTTTCTTCAAATTCGGTAGTGTTGGTTCATGGATCAATTAACTCTACCGTTCTAAATTTCAAAACGATTGGATGTAAAATACAGCTTCTATAGAACTAAAGGGGCAAATCGGACGAAACATATATATGGGAGCTATAGCTAAATCTTAACCGATTTTCTTCAAATTCGGTAGTGTTGGTTCATGGATCAATTAACTCTACCGTTCTAAATTTCAAAACGATTGGATGTAAAATACAGCTTCTATAGAACTAAAGGGGCAAATCGGACGAAACATATATATGGGAGCTATAGCTAAATCTTAACCGATTTTCTTCAAATTCGGTAGTGTTGGTTCATGGATCAAGAAACTCTACCATTCTAAATTTCAAAATGATTGGATGTAAAATACAGCTTCTACAGGACTAAAGATCAAAATCGGACGAAACATATATATGGGAGCTATAGCTAAATCTTAACCGATTTTCTTCAAATTCGGTAGTGTTGGTTCATGGATCAAGAAACTCTACCATTCTAAATTTCAAAATGATTGGATGTAAAATACAGCTTCTACAGGACTAAAGAGCAAAATCGGACGAAACATATATATGGGAGCTATAGCTAAATCTTAACCGATTTTCTTCAAATTCAACAATGTTGGTTCATGGATCAAGAAACTCTACCATTCTAAATTTCAAAACGATCGGATGTAAAATACAGCTTCTATAGGACTAAAGGGCCAAATCGGGCCAAACATATATATGGGAGCTATAGCTAAATCTTAACCGATTTTCTTCAAATTCTTCAATGTTGGTTCATGGACCAAGAAACTCTACCATTCTAAATTTCAAAACGATCGGATCTAAAATACAGCTTCTATAGGACTAAAGGGCCAAATCGGACGAAACATATATATGGGAGCTATAGCTAAATCTTAACCGATTTTCTTCAAATTCGGCAATGGTGGTTCATGGATCAAGAAACTCTACCATTCTAAATTTCAAAACGATTGGATGTAAAATACAGCTTCTATAGGACTAAAGGACCAAATCGGACGAAAGATATATATGGGAGCTATATCTAAATCTGAACCGATTTTCTTCAAATTCGGCAATGTTGGTTCATGGATCAAGAAACTCTACCATTCTAAATTTCAAAACGATCGCATGTAAAATACAGCTTCTATAGGACTAAAGGGCCAAATCGGACGAAAGATATATATGGGAGCTATATCTAAATCTGAACCGATTTCAACCAAATTGAATAGCGATTTTAACAGCCGCGAAATACTCTAAACTGCAAAATTTCAGAACGATCGAAGTGAAATTGCGACCTGTAGTCGACGAACAACTTTACATGGACAGACGGACGGACGGACGGACAGACATCGTTAAATCGACTCATCTAGTGATTCTGAGTCGATCGGTATACTTTAAGGTGGGTCTAGCTGTGCTATTTTCAGGTGTTACAAACATCTGCCGTGAAACAAACTTATAATACCCTGTACCACAGTGTGGTGTAGGGTAGAAAAATATAAAGTAAGTCCCAATACATAGTACACAGCTTTTTAATCACCCAAAAAAAAAAACCAGTAAGGAAAGGCTAAAGTCGGGCGGTGCCGACTATATAATACCCTACACCACTCTCGTAATATTGAATAACTCTGATATATAAATTTTGTAATTCATGTATAAATTGTTTACATAAATTTACTTTTCGGACATTTTATACTTAAATAATACCCTGTACCACAGTGTGGTGTAGGGTATAAAAACGATTGGATCTAACGAGCCAAATCGGATGAAACATATATATGGGAGCTATAGCTAAATCTTAACCGATTTTCTTCAAATTCGGTAGTGTTGGTTCATGGATCAAGAAACTCTACAATTCTAAATTTCAAAACGATTGGATGTAAAATACAGCTTTTATAGGACTAAAGGGCCAAATCGGACGAAACATATATATGGGAGCTATAGCTAAAGCTTAACCGATTTTCTTCAAATTCGGTAGTATTGGTTCATGGATCAATAGACTCTACCATTCTAAATTTCAAAACGATTGGATGTAAAATACAGCTTCTATAGAACTAAAGGGCCAAATCGGACGAAACATATATATGGGAGCTATAGCCAAATCTTAACCGATTTTCTTCAAATTCGGTAGTGTTGGTTCATGGATCAAGAAACTCTACCATTCTAAATTTCAAAATGATTGGATGTAAAATACAGCTTCTTCAGGACTAAAGAGCAAAATCGGACGAAACATATATATGGGCGCTATAGCTAAATCTCAACCGATTTTCTTCAAATTCGGCAATGTTGGTTCATGGATCAAGTAACTTTACCATTCTAAATTTCAAAAGGATTGGATGTAAAATACAGCTTCTATAGAACTAAAGGTCCAAATCGGACGAAACATATATATGGGAGCTATAGCTAAATCTTAACCGATTTTCTTCAAATTCGGTAGTGTTGGTTCATGGATCAAGAAACTCTACCATTCTAAATTTCAAAACGATCGGATGTAAAATACAGCTTCTATAGGACTAAAGGACCAAATCGGACGAAAGATATATATGGGAGCTATATCTAAATCTGCACCGATTTTCTTCAAATTCGGCAATGTTGGTTCATGGATCAAGAAACTCTACCATTCTAAATTTCAAAACTATCGGATGTAAAATACAGCTTCTATAGGACTAAAGGGCCAAATCGGACGAAACATATATATGGGAGCTATAGCTAAATCTTAACCGATTTTCTTCAAATTTGGCAATGTTGGTTCATGCATCAAGAAACTCTACCATTCTAAATTTCAAAACGATCGGATGTAAAATACAGCTTCTATAGGACTAAAGGGCCAAATCGGACGAAAGATATATATGGGAGCTATATCTAAATCTGAACCGATTTCAACCAAATTCAATAGCGATCTTAACAGCCGCGAAATACTCTAAACTGCAAAATTTCAGAACGATCGGAGTGAAATTGCGACCTGTAGTCGACGAACAACTTTACATGGACAGACGGACGGACGGACGGACAGACATCGTTAAATCGACTCAGCTAGTGATTCTGAGTCGATCGGTATACTTTAAGGTGGGTCTAGCTGTGTTATTTTAAGGTGTTACAAACATCTGCCGTGAAACAAACTTATAATACCCTGTACCACAGTGTGGTGTAGGGTATAAAGAGTTTAAACCTTCGTTTTCATATTTTTTTCCTGTTTTCAGCCTGCCATCAACAATGCATTTTTATAGCAAAACAGCTGTTCCTATTTTATGCTTCTTCTTCCCTCTTCTAACATCCATTCACCTGATTTTATTATTCTTCTTTTTCAACACATTAATCTTTTAAGGGCGCATACTACAATGGTGGACGACATACTTGATTCGATCTGTCTGAAATAAGCAAAAACTTATTCATATAATATTTGACCTATATTGTGAAAAAAAATTAAAAATTATCCCATTATAGTAATGGGATAATTTTTAATTTTTTACCTAATTTTTGTAAAACCCAAAAGGAGAATAGATAGACTCACTGTGTATTATGGAATCTCAATCTGAAACGATTTAGCTATGCCCTGTCTGTAGATGTATTCCTGTAATTAAAGTACATGTCACAATTATGCTCCGATAGCTACGAAATTTTGAGGATCTAATTTTGCTCAAGGACGAACCACGCGCGGCTAAGCTCGACGGATGGGGGTGGTTCTTGCCAACCATTATGACCTTTGGACAACAGCATTACAAAACCAGTAAGGAAAGGCTAAAGTCGGGCGGGGCCGACTATATAATACCCTACACCACTCTCGTAATATTGAATAACTCTGAAATATAAATTTTGTAATTCATGTATAAATTGTTTACATAAATTTAGTTTTGAGTCATTTTATACTTAAATAATACCCTGCACCACAGTGTGGTATAGGGTATAAAAACGATTGGATGTAAAATACAGCTTCTACAGGACTAAAGAGCCAAATCGGATGAAACATATATATGGGAGCTATATCTAAATCTTAACCGATTTTCTTCAAATTCGGCAATGTTGGTTCGTGGACCAAGAAACTCTACCATTCTAAATTTCAAAACGATTGGATGTAAAATACAGCTTCTGTAGAACTAAAGGGCCAAATCGGACGAAACATATATATGGGAGCTACAGCTAAATCTTAACAGATTTTCTTCAAATTCGGTAGTGTTGGTTCATGGATCAAGAAACTCTACCATTCTAAATTTCAAAACGATTGGATGTAAAATACAGCTTTTATAGGACTAAAGGGCCAAATCGGACGAAACATATATATGTGAGCTATAGCTAATTCTTAACCGATTTTCTTCAAATTCGGTAGTGTTGGTTCATGGATCCATAAACTCTACCATTCTAAATTTCAAAAGGATTGGATGTAAAATACAGCTTCTATAGAACTAAAGGTCCAAATCGGACGAAACATATATATGGGAGCTATAGCTAAATCTTAACCGATTTTCTTCAAATTCGGTAGTGTTGGTTCATGGATCAAGAAACTCTACCATTCTAAATTTCAAAACGATCGGATGTAAAATACAGCTTCTATAGGACTAAAGGACCAAATCGGACGAAAGATATATATGGGAGCTATATCTAAATCTGCACCGATTTTCTTCAAATTCGGCAATGTTGGTTCATGGATCAAGAAACTCTACCATTCTAAATTTCAAAACTATCGGATGTAAAATACAGCTTCTATAGGACTAAAGGGCCAAATCGGACGAAACATATATATGGGAGCTATAGCTAAATCTTAACCGATTTTCTTCAAATTCGGCAATGTTGGTTCATGGATCAAGAAACTCTACCATTCTAAATTTCAAAACGATCGGATGTAAAATACAGCTTCTATAGGACTAAAGGGCCAAATCGGACGAAAGATATATATGGGAGCTATATCTAAATCTGAACCGATTTCAACCAAATTCAATAGCGATCTTAACAGCCGCGAAATACTCTAAACTGCAAAATTTCAGAACGATCGGAGTGAAATTGCGACCTGTAGTCAACGAACAACTTTACATGGACAGACATCGTTAAATCGACTCAGCTAGTGATTCTGAGTCGATCGGTATACTTTAAGGTGGGTCTAGCTGTGTTATTTTAAGGTGTTACAAACATCTGCCGTGAAACAAACTTATAATACCCTGTACCACAGTGTGGTGTAGGGTATAAAGAGTTTAAACCTTCGTTTTCATATTTTTTTCCTGTTTTCAGCCTGCCATCAACAATGCATTTTTATAGCAAAACAGCTGTTCCTATTTTATGCTTCTTCTTCCCTCTTCTAACATCCATTCACCTGATTTTATTATTCTTCTTTTTCAACACATTAATCTTTTAAGGGCGCAAACTACAATGGTGGACGACATACTTGATTCGATCTGTCTGAAATAAGCAAAAACTTATTCATATAATATTTGACCTATATTGTGAGAACTATATTGGGATAATTTTTAATTTTTTACCTAATTTTTGTAACACCCAAAAGGAGAATAGATAGGCCCATTGTGTATTATGGAATCTCAATCTGAAACGATTTAGCTATGCCCTGTCTGTCTTTCTGTCTGTAGATGTATTCCTGTAATTAAAGTACATGTCACAATTATGCTCCGATAGCTATGAAATTTTGAGGATCTTCTTTTGCTCAAGGACGAACCACATTTAAATTAGTGAAAGTCGTATCTGATTTAGGTATAGCCCTCATACATATGTACCTACGATGTGACACATAGGCGCTGTAAAAGCCACTTCTTCAACCATCCTGTATGAAATTAGACACAAAGAAGTTTCTTTAACTAATCATAAGTACTGCCGAGTTTAAAAAAAAAATTGGCTCGGGTTTATTCTTTATTCCGATTTGACAGTGCGCAATAGAAGCACAAATGAACGCTGTCTAATTTGAAACGTTTCCGATTTAGATATATAAGTATCTTCGACTTTAAATGTAATCGGTTCAGATATTGAATATGTGTGTCTATTCTTTATTAAAAAGGTTGTATAGGGTATCATACAGTCGGCTCCGCCAGACTTTTAGCCCTTCCTCTCCTTATTTCTCCTTATTTTGAGAAACCTGCATTTTTTTTTGGTAAAAGTGCGTCTGTCGCGATTCTGTTTTCAAAAAGCCAAAAATCTACATTTTTATCACATAATTAATAAAATATTTAAAAAACCCGAATATATATTGCATTTTTGATTTTATATTGGGATTAAGAACATCAAAATCCTTTGAGATCGTGTCCAAAATCTTCTCACTATGATTCGATTTGACATAAGTTTTTTGTTGTTTCGAAATAAGTTTTTTGTTGTTCTGGCGTATTTGGCTATAGAATGCCACCATTATACTTTATTTATCGTGTTTCCGGTCCACATCTTAGAATAAACTCACTTTATAATACGAAAGAAGTAATGAAAAAATAGTAAGTTTGACATTCCAAATTTTCATAGCTTTTGTTGTGGTTTTCATCCCATTGCGAAAATTCGTATTGATAAAGTAAACAGAATGGGCTTCATTTTTGTAGTTTAAAGATATAGAATCCCATCCGCGGAACGCAATTAAATCGCGAGGAAAAGATAAGTCGCACAAAAAGTATGAAAGTTGAATATTTGCAAACAATTATCAATGCACATTTTGTGCGTTTCTAAATAGCTGTCATATAAGCCACGGTTCATTCAAATCGGCCCACGTAGTCGGGAGGTACAATGGTCAAAATTTCCAACTTTGACACCCTGCATCTTCACAACGTATCACGCTAGGAAGATGTATTTTAAGCACATAGCATAACCAAAGTACTTCTGCAACCCCACCAAGTTTTGACGCGATCGGAATAAAATTGAAAAAAAGTGGGCCTGTTGACGTGTCTTTCCCCATATATGTATAGATTTGTATCTTATTTCATATTATGTGTTTACATGTACTCGTACAGTGTTCTGCCACTCATAACTATAAGTATACGTGTTAATAGAAATTGTAATTGTTGTCAAATGCATTTTGTTCTTAAATTCTCTTTTAAAGTGAATACAAAACCTTATATACATACGTAACAGTACATAAACACTACACTGGTCAACATTTTTTTTGCGGCACAGGGTTTCGCGGTCGATTTGGGTATATGAGATAATACAGTTCTAAGCCTAAAAGCTAGTTTCTTTGAATTAGCTCTAGTTCTCGCGATAAATCACGATTTGCGAAAATAGAGAGGTTGAGACACATATTATGGCATATGTCGAGAACCATTTATCCGAATTAGTTCGGGAAAGTTTCAAAGAATACAAAATGAAGCGGCCTTCATCTTTATTTAATACGACTTTTTCATCATTTCAGTGGTTTGGATGATATCTTACAAGATAGTGCTCATTTTTGTGATTTGCTCATATTTTTTGATTTGTGCTAAAATAATAAAATTTGAATAATTGACCATATTTTTATGTGTTTGTTGCGTTTTTATTTAAAAATTATTATTATTTCCTCAAAAAATATGAATTTTTAGCACTATCTTGTAAGATTTCGTCGAAACCGCTGAACGGATGAAAATATGTTATTAAAAGAAGTTGAAGAATGCTTAATTTTGGGTTCCTTAAAACTTTCCTAACCTTATTCGGACAAATGGTTCTCGAGTTATGGTATAATAGGTGTCTCAGCCTCTCTATTTTTGCAAATCGCGATTTATCGCGAAAACTAGAGCTAATTGAAAGAAACTACCTTTTAGGCCAAGAACTGTATAATCTCACATATCCAAATCAGCTGCAATACCCCTTGCCGCAGCAAAAACGATTTTTTTGTTGAGCTGTGTTATAGATAAATTAAATGAATTAATTTAGCTAAATACATGAGCATTGCATCTGTATATGCATGTAGATGTAGTGTTTAACATCACATAAATAATGAAGTGACAAAACAGCACATTCTCATAAACAACACAACAAGGATTATCATATTTGCGACGCGTTTGCGGTTATACGCAAAAACCACAATTTATTGAAACAAATATCCGTATAAATTTGCGACAATGTTGCATTGCCTACAACATTCCTGGCATACGTTTTGCTCATAAATATGTCACACACATTAAATAAATACTCGAAACCGTAAGTGTAGCATTTATTGAACCAGAACCACTTTCTGACTCCAACACGTATGAAGTGATAATAAATATTCAAAATGCTACATTTTCAAAGTGAAATTTCACAAAAACAATCAGGTTAATTTATTAGCAGTCACAGTTGGTTGAAATGATTAATTATGGAATCGTTTGCATACGTAATTTATTCCTTAGGGCGTACGAGTATTAGATAAAAATGGTAAAAACAATGCAATGTAAATACTTTTTAATGTAACGTATTTGAGAACATTTGAAATTGGTAATACAATGCAACAAAAATATTGGACTAGACTTGACGATACTTAAGTAAGTGTTTTAATGCAGGAAGAAATTGAATATTTGGAATTGTTTAATGGGATTTGCTATATTTTATATTGGAATATACAAAAATGTATAATAAATGTTACGGATAACTTCAACATTTTGTAATATCAAACAATATTTAGGCTGTATAAAGACAAACCGGCCAACACATTATCGAAATATTTGAAGTATTGCCTCGTTAGAATATTGGGTATCGGTTTGTAAAAAGAACTCAAATAGAATGAGAGTATTCAAAATAAGAAAAATATTTCAACCATTTACATATAATATTTACGTTAAAATATTTGATAGCAATGGTAACTCTTCTATGACACAAATACTCCTAAAAGGCCCATTCTAAACTTGTTTTACCATAAGAAATAGAAAAAAAATAAAAAAATAGGTTTGTTCCATTTTTTGAAAGCTACCATCCGAACGAAGAAAACTAGCATCCAAACGAAGAACACAAGGCTCAACAACTTGAATAAAATCTATGTATAAATGAAGAAATTCTACCACTTTTGTTATAAATAAGGGAAATTCAACATAATCCGGTTTTATACCCCCACCATTGTGAGCAAGGCTATATATCAGATTCTGAGTGACCTTCGAGTACCTCCCTGCGAAGTGCGAAAACTCTGAGAAATACTGATTATATCATAACTTCTATACTACTTCTCATAATCTTTCACAATTACACGCATAGTATTAGTTTATTGGTCCCTATCGTGTTGAGAAAAATGGTCGAAGTTGCAAAGCCTCTTTTGGTGCCTTCCATACAATGGACCATTTTACGCAAAAAGTTAAGGGCTTGTAACTTTGATTCCTGTACATACAATCACTTGAAATTTTGTACAGTGTAATGTTTTTATAGTACCCATAGTAAATATATATAGGGTGATCCATTTCGAGGTTCCCTATATTTTTAAAGAAAAAAACACAGAAAATTCAAATTGAATGGGGAATGTATATTATCATTTGAAAGGACATTATTTGGCATTTATTTTTTGCAAATTATGTCTATCAAATGTTGGCCGCGGCTACGTCTCAGATGGTCCATCCGTTGAGTCCAATTTTCGATGACTCGTTCGAGCATTTCGACTGGTAACTGGCGAATGACACGCGTGATGTTTTGCTTCAAGTCCTGAATCGAAGCGGGTTTGTCCGCATAAACTTTAGATTTTACACACCCCACAGGAAAAAGTCTAACGGTGTGATATCACACGATCTTGGTGGCCAATCGACCGGTCCAAAACGTGAAATTATATGCTCACCGAAGTGTTCTCTCAATAAATCCATTGATTGATGCGATGTGTGGGAAGTGGCGCAGTCTTGTTGAAACTAAATGTTGCCGAGATCACGAGCTTCAATTTCAGGCATCAAATAGTCGGTTATCATGGCACGATAACGGTCGCCATTGACGGTTACGTTCTCACCGGCATAATTTTTAAAGAAATATGGACCGATGATTCCACCGGAACACAAACCACACCAAACCGTTGTTTTTCTGGATGAAGTGGCTGCTCTTGAATCTCTTCAGGTTGCTCTTCGTCCCAAATGCGGCAATGTTGCTTCTTTACATACCCATTGAGCCAGAAATGGGCCTCATCGCTGAACAAAATTTGTCTCGAAAACGTTGGATCTTCTTGGAACTTTTCAAGAGCCCATAGAGCGAAGCGATGTCGCTTGGGAAGGTCAGTTCTTGCACAAGCTGTATTTTGTATGCTTTCAATTTAAGATCTCGACGTAAAATGCGCCAAGTCGTTCCATACGTCAGTCCGTGTTGCTGCGAACGGCGCCGATTCGACTCTCCACGGTGTTCGTGTACACTCTCAAATACTGCCGCTACATTTTGTTCACTGCGTGCTGGACGTGGTCTATTCGGTCGAATATTATCCAATAATGAATGCTGGGTCTCAAGATGGGTGATGGTGTTGCGAATAGTACGCTCAGTAGGCCGATTATGTTGACCATAAGTTGAGCGAAGTGCACGTAACACATTCCTCACAGAACGTGAATTTTCGTAATAAAGTTGAACGATTTGTAAACGTTGTTCAGGCGTAAGTCTTTCCATGATGAAATGCCAAACAAAAATAACATGAATGAATAACACGACTCACACGTGATGTATCAAAAAAAGGCTATTGAAAAAAGTATATCTACATGGATCACCCGTTATTAAAAATGTGCGTTATTGCCACGCCCGTTTTGGTACCTCCCAAACAAAAAAGCCAAAATAAAAAATATGAAAAATAATTTTTCTGAATTTCCTTATTTTTACAATATGGGTAGTAATTTTTCTATTTATTCATAGACTTTTTCCAAAATGGCATTGTTTCCTAGCTTTCAAAAAATGAATCAAACTAAATTTTTCGATATTCTATTGTTTAGGGTTTTTTTCCTGCCAACAACAACATTTTTTACGGAAAAAGATAAACATTTTCGTAATAGTTTTAACAACAGTTATTAAACTTCTTTTTTCGCGTGGAAGCACCATTATTCAAATTTGTACGAATTGTTTTTCATAATTTCTAAATTTGCTACAGCAAAATCGGATTAGTCCTTCTCGTGTTGGGTCAACAAAAGACCCCCAAACGTGATGAACTTCCCTATATGATATTACTAACTTCAAATCGATATATCTCGATTCCCAGAAGTTACCCATCGAAACGCTGGGACAAGTATAACTTTTTGTGACTTTAACTTTTCCTGGTTGTCAGAACCCCCGCCGATCACTGACCCCAACCATTCGTCGCACAGTGTTATTAATAACAAATTTCAAATATTCCAGAAATAATCTTACATTTCTGTATTGTGTGTGCGCTGTTAGCAGTTATTTTTAATAAACATATACTTTTAATTAAAACAAATGTTTTTTGTTAAATTTGAAATTTTTAATTTCAGGATAAAAATATTACATTTCACGTATATAAAAATTTTGTTATTGTCTCATATTGTCCAGTATTACAACACATGTTACTCGCATTTTTATCGCCCATTTCCTTTCTTAGTGTTTGCATAAATCTCTACACAGGACTGACTAACAAGATCATCTCCCTCATAAATGTATATACATCACCCTAAGTAACACACAGCCAAAATAACTAAGACGTACACTCTACAACACGTTCCCTTATCACCGAGATCGATGGAGACGGCGACGTTGTGACTACATTAGCACATACATGGTTTAGGTTTAGGTTAGGGTGGCAGCCGTATTTTTATTTACCAGCTCACATGGACCAGTTTAGGTCCCTAGTGTTACCACGGGCTGACATGCGCCTTGTCGAAACCAACCTTTTTGATATACAAATTTATCGATAGTACGAATATCGGTACTGGAAAGATCTGTTGGGCTGCCTAGAAAGGCCGACCCCAGTATGTTCAGTCGTCGTTTACTCAGAGCGGGGCAGTCACATAGCAAGTGCTCAATGCTCTCCACTTCTTCCTCATCTCCACAGCTTCTGCAGATGTCATTGGAGTCAATACCCAGTCTTGACAATCTTTTCCTCTCTCGTGTGAGGATATATTTTGACCTTCTCAGGTCATACCTTGGCCAGATTTGTCTGGCTACCCTGCAGGAGCCAATTTCTGTCCATTTTTCGTTGGACTGCCTGATTGCCTCTTGTCTAAGCCAAAGCTTGCAAGTGGCACAAATATATCCAAATCCTTCGAGAATTTGTAATGTCGTCCCTTTCCTAGCAAGTTCATCAACTTTGCAGTTCCCTGAGATATCCCTATGCCCAGGTACCCATATAAGGTGTGTATTAAACTGCTCAGCCATCTCGTTAAGAGATCTGCGGCAGTCGAGGGCTGTTTGTGAATTTAGGGATGTGGCCTCCAGAGAGTTGATGGCAGCCTGGCTATGTTGCGACTCAGCCACTTGGCTACTTCCCATATTGCCATTATCTCGGCTTGATAGACACTGCAGGTATCTGGTAGTCTGTGAGCTATATCCAATCTAAGCTCTGCACAGTGTACTCCGAAGCCAACCTCTTCATCAAGCTTTGAACCATCCGTGTAAAAGTGGAGATGGTTTCTATTACCTGGTATTCTTCCAACCCATTCATCTCTGGCGGGAATCATAGTGATTTAATTTCTCTCGAAGGTGTACACAGTTGGTATATAGTCCACTCGGCCGGTTACCATAGACCTACACTTTGATATCCTCATGTGACCACAGTTTTTGTACCTCCACATTGATAGGAAGTTTAATCTTATTGCCGCTTTGGTTGCAACTTCTCTCGCCACAATATTAATCGGCAGTATATGGACTAGGGCTTGTAGAGACTCGGTCGCTGTAGTCTATAAGGCTCCGCTTATGCTCAGTTCTCTGAACCGTTGGTAGTAGGTTGGTGATGGTTAGTTTGTCTGTTGCCGTCCACCATACCACAATACCGTATAACAGTATTGAACGAACTACTGCTATATATATCCAATGGACGTTTTTAGGAGAGAGGCCCCACCGCGCGTCTTTCTAGAATTATTCCTAAATTTTTGAACCTTGTAATTTTTTCAAATAAAACAACCCTTTTGTACGCACTCATTACTTACATATTTACTGCAATTTCGTTTGCTCACAACATTTTGCCTCTATAGATTACAAATAACTGACGATTTCAAAGAAAACGGAGAAAAGAGTTTAAGTCAATTTTAAGAGTGTAACTCTCCTACCTTCCTATAAAAATAATAATAATAATTATGACATGTTCACATCATTGTTTTGATGTAAAAAAACCCTGAAAAGTATTGAAAAATTAATTAAACTAATGAAGCTTGTCACAAAAATAATATGTTTTCTTTAATTTAAAGGCAATAACACTATGCATTAGTATGAAATTAAAGTGTTTCCCGGTTTTATCGAAAAGAATACCACACGATAAAAATTCGTCATTTTTCATATGTTTGAGTTAGAATGAAATGGCATATGCAGCATTACTTGAGTATAGCAGATTTATAGAAAAAACTAAATTAATTTTCGAATTAATTTCGGGAATTCTGGGATTTACATATTCGTATAAAATGATGTGCAAATTGCTCTTGATTTTTGATGTCGTTGTCCATTAACTCCACAAACAAAATTTTAGTCGAAGGCTGTGCATAACATTCGTTTATGTTATATCCTAAAAACGAAAAAAAAATTATGGTACATTTGTTTTAAATTGTATCGATAAAGCCGGGCTATACTTAAATATAAAGGAAATTATGAGACAAAATGTCACTACCACGCAGAAAGAAAAGTTTAGTAACGGTCGTTAAAACAATTAGAAAAAACATTATTTTTTTCAAAAAAATCGTTTTTTGCTTACACGGAAAAAATCCATAAAAATAGAAAAAAATCGCAAAAAAAATACAGATTTTGAAAGCTATCATCCTAACTTGGGAGCAATGCCTGTTTAAAAAATAGGATAAATGAAGAAATAATAGCGATTTTGGTAGAAGTAAGAGAATTTCAACATAATCATGTTTTTATAACCCCAGTATTGTGAACGAGTGTCCACATATCAGATTGTGCTGCCAAAAACTGTAACAATTCGATGAAGTGACCTAAGAGATCCCAAGATTATTTGGCGGATATCCGTTTTGGATCATTTTAAAGTGGTAAACAAATGTACCATTTTTGGTACTTATAACTTTGATTCCTGCGCATACAAACACTTGAAAATTTGTACAGTGTAATGCTTTTATAGTGTCCACATTCCGCTTGATAAACGGGCCTTATTACCACGCCACTCTTAGTACCTCCCAAACAATTTGGCCAAAATATTGGATAAGAAAAAATATTTTTCGAATTTCCCTTCTTTTACAGATTTTTTCAAATAGACACTGTTTTTTTGGTATGAAGACAGTTTTGATAAAATGGAACAAGCAATTTTTTCTATTCTATAAGGTTTTTGTTTTAAATATTTTAGCAACAGTTACTAAACCATATTCCCAACATTTGTAGCACTTTTAATTTGCTTTAATTTAGTGTTCCTATCGGGTTTATTCTTCAAAAAATAAGGTTCAAATACAAAAGAACTCGTAACTTTCACGTAACTTTGAATTATAAAAAACTTTACCATATAATTTTTTTTTGGTTTCATGAAATAAAATTCTTCTACACGAAAAGGTTTCGGACACAAACCATAGATCACATTCCCCTAAAGTTTTGTTTCAACTGAAATGTTATTCAAAATACTGTATATGAAGTTCATTCATGCGTCCAGCATTCTATATTCGCCTACTCTGTTGTTTTTCCGAAAACAGTGTGTAAAAATAGTTTATTTAAAATTTCCATCACGTATACAAAATTGACGTATAACTGACAGGCAATTATTTGAGAAAAACAATGTGAAACAAAAATAACAAAATATTGGTTTTATTACTTTCTGGTGTATAATTTGCTTAATATTTAAGTGGTCAAATATTTGACGTTGTTAAAGTGACGAACGTGTGAAATAAATTTTTGTATATTTGTGTGAGTTTATAATAAAAACCGAACATGATTTTTACAGCAACACATAGATATATGTATGTACGTGAGGAAATAATATGCAACATAGAGACACCCAAAAATTTAATAAATTCTCGTCTGTGCCGCAGATGGTACATTTGAATACACTGAAACAAGTGCCTTTCTATTAAAGACAGTGACCTTGATTTGTTGCTAAAACCATTAAAACAGATAAGGTAAGGACATAAGGATTCAATACCGGATCTAAGCACATATTTAAATTATCTTTAATTTAATAGGTAAAAATTAACTAATTTTAATGCTTCATTGTCTTTGGTGCCGAATTAATGACAAAGATCAAGTTAAGTATACAATTTGTTACTTCTTTGTGTGATTAAACATTGCATTATACCGATTTGTATGTATTTATGCGCTGGTCTTATACAGGGTTTTCCAACAAGAGGTGTTATTTTGAATCACCCGGTATTTCGGTAGGTGTCACTTTTGAAGCTTTTATTCTTTGACATTTGACAAGTAGAAACTACGCCATTACTAAAAGTGGAACGATACACGATTCAACAACGCATTGAAATTATTTAAATTCGAAAATCATCGAAACATCATCTTGACTGATGAGGCCCATTTCCACCAAGGTGGCTACGTCAACAAGCAAAATTGTCGCATCTGGGGCTCGGAAAACCCAAGGGTTTTTGTTGAGAAGCCTCTCCACCCTCAACGTTTGACTGTTTGTTGCGGTTTAGGGTCCGGCGGGGACATTTGACCTTACTTTTTCGAAAATGAGGTTGGATCAACAGTTACGATGAATGGATTGCGCCATCGGGAGATGATTAATGATTTTTTATAGCCGTTTCAGTTAAGATAGTTCTTAGCTCCACCTCATCAAGGTTTATTGCAGGAAGGAGTTGCATATTTTGATCATAATAAACTAGTTGTTTGCGCATTCTTTCATAGATCAAGAATCGAAAGGAACAGATACATGCGATTATACATAATCTAAACAGATTTTCATCAACTTGGATGAAACACCTCATTTTTTTCAAATTGTATATAGATCGGAAGCATAATACTGTTTCTGTTCACGTGAAATCCTTTTTCCGAACCCTGTTAAACCTCTACATACAGAGGTCTCTTAGTGTTTAAGATAATGTTAACGATACTTTAATAAGTTAACGATAGTTACGTTAAGTCACGCTGGCTCACTCCTGTAACCACGAAAACTAAAACGTCGAGTCACTCTCGTTACAACATCGAAAGAATAAAGTTGAATTCTCTCTTTGAAAATTACGCAGTATTGCTTTACTTACACAACATTTCTATTGGTAAGATATTTCTACTACAACATCCTGGTTACCATTTCTACATTATTCCGTGTCCTTTTCTGCTTACATTTCGTTCCATATTCCGTGAATTGGGTGAAAATATTACGGAGTAATATTTCCCGAAATATATTCTTTTAGGAAGCCGATTTCTAGCATTTCCAATACGACGATATTCCACACCACTTCATATCCGAATTCAACCCCAAAATTATACATGGTCCTTGCGAACCGGATCGGAAAACCCTGAAAGGAGCTCATCAGTATTTTCATCCAAATTCCATTACAAGCAGAAAGGAATCAGGTACGTTTTTCCACCATTATCGGAAAAAGTGCTATCCGTGAGTGAATAAAACATACAGATTTTCAAAGTCCAATACCTAACAATTTCGTTATACCACATTTTCGTTACATAACAATTTCGTTACGCAACAAGTTCGATTCTTACCTAATAAAAACCAAATCGTTTGTTACTTAAAACAAAAAATAAATCTTGAATTAAATCCCAACATAAATTAACTCTATGTTATAAAAGTTCAAAATCTTCAAAAAGAAAAAAAATACATTAAAATACGCGTAAAATCTTTTTTAGAGGTCATCAACACTAACATCTATTAATTCTCCATAAAACCTACTCTCAGTAATATTTTGCATTTCAAATATTTGAGAAAATTGAACGAACTCCGTTAAAATCTTGAGGTAACATTACAAATTACATGAAACATTACAAAAATTACTTATTCTTTTACATATTCGCTTCATGTAAGTTAAGCTACTCTCAACTTAATTTCTCTTAGTTCCCCAGTTAATTACCCCACTTAGACTCTCCGAACTTGATTTGTTCCTAACATACATTCCCCTCCTGTACTCTCAAATATACTCTGTTCTCCATTAAAATTCCCCAACTACCATCAAGAGTAGATATCCCAAAAAATTTCCCCTCCGGCTGAGTCAAGAATTGTTCCCCGCCTTCATCAACCAAAGCACTGCTCAGTAACAACAGCAGTTAACAATTGTTTTATACATTCCCCACTTACTTCAGTCGATCAGTTACTGATATACACTCACTCACTCTCTCACTCACTTACAATCAGTGAAGAACATTCCCCTCCGTATAAGTATAACAGTTCATTCGGGTACTCTGCGTTTACAACACAAAAGAGAAGAATATTCCCCGCATTACAACATTTATAACTATTATGAAAAAACACTCTTATACATAAATCATTTGCATTCCCCACTTACAATTATGGGAGATCAATTCTGATTTACATTGTCTCCGCTACTACTCTCCGCACCCATTCCCCCTACAACAACCCAATAAACTAAAATAGCAGCGTGGTTTGATTTGACAGATTAAACTGACCAGTAAAGAGAACACAACTAATAAATGTGGAAATAATAATTATAGTATTAAAGAAAAATCAAATTTTAATTATTAAATAAGAACCAAATTCAAATAAATAAATCGCTCAAGGAGAGCCACCAGCAACATTGGAAATCCAAGATATCGGGAAGGAAAATCTCTAACAACTTCAATATCCATACCATTTCTGGACGGACATCTGGACACGGACAAGAAACTAAACGAAAAAATCCGTGGAATTTTATGAAGGAAGACCACATTAGTACACATAACACACCAAAGGTAATATCCATATAATAAAAGTTGAATGTGAAATCCGAGCATAAAAGTGATCAAGTTCCGAAATCAATTGATATAAACCAGTGTAGTCACTACAGATTCCAAGCCCTCTAATCACAGTAATTAGAAGCCAAAAATATCAAGCCGGCTGGCTAAATAAAACCATTCTAGAGTTGCATACGTTTCAAGCAAGATCTGGAAGAGATCCTCTGAATCAAGATCACCACCATATGATACGATTCTGAAAATTATATTATTGAAAATAAAGAAAAAACCAAGTAATAAGAGTACCTAAAAATTTATTTAAAACTGAACCTAACAGAATCGAGATCACAAACATATGATAAGATTCAATAACTTTCGTAATTGATCAATATAATATAATTGAGACAAAGCATATAGTTAAAGAAAAGAATGAAACAGACCAACATTATTAATGCATAGAAACAAAATATTCTGAAAATTACTGGACAAAATTGAATCACAAATCCGAATCCGAATAAATCTGTTTAGTTACATCTGAACAAAATCAGATCTAAAATAAAATAAAAAAAAATAAAATAAAATAAAATAAAATAAAATAAAATAAAATAAAATAAAATAAAATAAAATAAAATAAAATAAAATAAAATAAAATAAAATAAAATAAAATAAAATAAAATAAAATAAAATAAAATAAAATAAAATAAAATAAAATAAAATAAAATAAAATAAAATAAAATAAAATAAAATAAAATAAAATAAAATAAAATAAAATAAAATAAAATAAAATAAAATAAAATAAAATAAAAATATTGAATTCCTGAACCTAAATGAACAGAAATATAATTGAATACATATCGTAAAACGTTGTATGAATGTATATTTTCCGAATTTATGCTATTTTCTCCTAATTTAAAAAAAAAAAAAATAAATAAAAATCAAAAGGTCAGATTTATCTGAAGTGTAATCATTATTTATAACCCACAATTTTCGAAAACCAACATTGAAATATCCACTGACCAAATCTATTTTTCAATAAAATCTGAAATAAGTTATTTGAATATCGCCACGATATTTGAATATTATTAATATACTTGATCGAATAATCATATTTTCGACTTAGTTTGCAACTATTTAAAATTTTCGACTTAGTTTCCAACGATTTCATCCGTTTCACTCGTTTTGCATTATTATTGCATTAAGTTTCCTCAGCAGCTTAACACATATTCCGTTATTTTGATAGATTAGACCATTGCCCACTTTCATTTCCGTCAAAATGTCCGTCATTACTAAATTTACCCAGATATCCGATGCGTTGATTATGTTCAACGCAGATATTTGCGGTGAATCCATTTCCAACTCTTCAGTCCACTCCTTAGAGGTCCACAAAGAGGAACTTCGGGATATCTGGCAAAGAGTTAAACCGACATATGAAGAAAGTGTACAAGAATTAATAACTTCTACTGCCGAAGATGCCAAAAGTGATCTTGAGACTATTAGGGCTCGATATCAAACCACATACGCCACATATGTCGAGTGTGTAGCGAAAATAAGTGGAATTATCGAGTCCAAAAGATCACTCATGTCCAATCCCGTCCCAAATCGCCCTCCGATTCGCAGTGATCAATCATCCATACATCTCCCACCCTGCGACACGGAGCTTTTCCATGGCGATTATTTGTCATGGCCAACATTTCGTGATCTTTTCACTGCAATCTACATTAACAATTCCCGTCTTTCTCCCGTAGAAAAATTATTCCATCTCAATAATAAGACACGAAATGAAGCTCGCGAGGTTGTACGTAAGGCTCCATTGACAAATGAAGGTTTCGATATTGCGTGGAAATCATTGCAAGTTCGATACGACAATAAAAGATTATTGATAAACAGTCAATTGAAAGTTCTTTTCAACTTACCAAAAATATCTGTCGAATCCGGAGAATCCATTAAGGGAATTCAAAATACTATCAATAGTATTATATCCGCTTTAAAACTTTACCAAATTGACATTTCCACTTGGGATCCCATATTTGTTTACCTCTGTTGCACACGACTTCCAGAAAGTACTCTATCCTTATGGGAGCAATCCGTTAGTAACAAAACAGAATGTCCTTCTTGGGCAGATCTCGATAAATTCCTCACTAGCCGTTACCAAACGTTAGAAACCGTTTCTGATTTGAGTACTCGACCTTCCACATCAAAAGTACCAGATTATCCTAAACCCATTTCCAAAAGTTCGTTTCCGAGACGGGTGAACTCATATCAGAACAGTTTAACTCCTCCGACATGCAAGTTATGTCCAAATGAATCCCATACAATCCGACTTTGTCCAAAATTCATTAATATGTGTTACAATGACAAAATGGATTGCATAAAAGGACTTAGGTTATGTTTGAACTGTTTCGCGAAGGGACATTCAGCCAAAGATTGCAAAAGTGCATTCAATTGTCTGAAATGTCAACGTCGACATAACACCCTTCTATGTACCTTCCGAAATAACTCCGAGAATAACACACCACTTGCTTCCAGTTCAAACAATAACTTAACACCTATTTCTAATCCCACAGAAATACAGTCCACTTCCTCTGCTTCCAATTCCGAAAATGTTATTCAATCTTGTGCAACCACGAGCTCAAAGAACGTACTTCTAGGCACTGCTATAATCCATATTCACCATAAAGGCGATACCTTTAAGGCAAGAGCTTTATTCGATTCCGGTTCTGAGGCATCCTTCATCTCAGAACATCTCTTCAATGTACTCCAGCTCAACGCTAATAAAATTTCCGCCCAAATTTCTGGTCTTAATGGTATCGTGTCTGCACGGTCTCAGAAGATCTGTGAGCTCTGTATAACATCTCCGATAAATTCCAACATTACCATTCAGACCTCCGCTATAGTGCTTCCACAGCTCACTTCCTCATTGCCAACATTCTCAGTCAATGTGGAAGCCTTCTCCCACCTTCCTAATATTCGGCTGGCTGACCCAGAATTCTATCAAACATCTTACATTGATGTCTTAATTGGTGCTGATTTAATACCTAAAGTTATGCTTGATGGGGTGAAACATCAAGTGTGCGGTTCACTTATGGCCCAAGAAACCATATTCGGTTGGATATTAATCGGACCAATTCCCTCCAAAACCATTTCCTCATTCCGTACAACGGTTTCTTATCTCAATGACCTAGCATTGGATAAACAACTTGAGAAATTCTTTGAGGTGGAAGACCTTCCTAAACGGAAATTCATGTCTGAATCTGACAAGTTTTGTGAAAAATATTTCACAAAGACTACCGTCAGAGATCCAAACGGCCGATATGTGGTATCCCTGCCATTTAAAGAAGAATTCCAGAAGTCATTTCATTTAGGAATTTCCAAAAAGAACGCTACAGCTCAATATTTTCGAAATGAGAATCGTCTTCTTCGAAATCCGGAACTGAAACTTCAATATGACAATGTCATTAAAGAATACTTGCTTCTAGGTCATATGAAAGAAATTCAACCCGATCAATCCGAAAAGTCCAGCACATATTATTTACCGCATCATGCCGTAATTCGTCCGGACAGCGTTACTACAAAAGTCCGAGTAGTTTTTAACGCATCAAATCCAACTTCAAACGGAGTTAGTCTAAACGATGTTCTATATTGTGGACCATCGTTACAGCTTGACTTAACTAGCCTGCTCCTCCAATGGCGTTTCTTTAAAATCGTTTTCAATAGCGATATTGAGAAAATGTACCGCCAAATTTTCGTCTCCCCAGATCACACTCCGTTCCAACGAATATTATTTCGAGACAATCCCCATGAAAACCTCCGAGAATTCGAACTTAAAACGGTTACGTTTGGTTTAAATTGTGCTCCTTACCTTGCTCTCCGTACCATACAACAATTAGCCATAGACGTTAAAGATAGTTTTCCGCTAGCTAGCCATATTCTAATGTCCAGTATGTATGTCGATGACGTAATGGCGGGAAGTCACGACATAACATCTGCTATTAAAGCTCAATCCGAGTTAACAATAGCTTTAAAATCCGCATGGTTTTCATTGAGAAAATGGACATCGAATTCCGGTGAATTTCTTAAATCCATTCCGAAAGAACATTTGCTCAATGAAGACTTCTTACAATTTGAAGATAGCAGCATGGCAAAAACATTAGGAGTGAGATGGAATGCCAAAAAGGATTACTTCTATTTCAATGTTATAGCAATCCAGTCCCCTGAGTCCCCTACTAAAAGGCACATCCTATCCGAAATTTCTAAGCTTTTCGATCCCGCTGGATGGTTGTGCCCCTATATAGTACTCGCTAAACTATTAATGAGAGATATTTGGGCTTCAAATGTTGGTTGGGATAATCCCATACCAGCCAATTTATTAGGAATCTGGCAAGATTTCCTAACGAACTATTCCGGAATCGATCAAATCAGAATTCCTCGCTGGATTCAGTATACTCCTGATTGCGAAGTTCAGTTGCATGGATTCTGCGATGCTTCCGAAAAGGCTTATGCAGCTGCCATATATCTTCGATCCGAAACCCCAACGGGAGGGGTAAGCATACACCTTCTTACAGCAAAATCTAGGGTATCTCCATTGAAAACTATTTCAATTCCGCGACTTGAGCTTTGTGGAGCTGTTTTACTTGCTGAAACCATTGAATCCGTAATGCAAGTATTTCCGGTTCCGAATATTAAAATCTTTTGTTGGACCGATTCCATGATTGTGCTTGCTTGGTTGAAAAAACCAGCATTCCTTTGGAAAACATTTGTAGCCAACCGAGTTTCCAAAATTTCCGAAATTGTAAATGTTGACAATTGGTCTCATGTAGAGTCGAAATACAATCCTGCCGATATTGCTTCTCGTGGATCTTATCCAAATGAATTAGTGGACCATAAGTTATGGTGGTTTGGTCCTTCTTGGCTACAACTTCCGTCAAGCCTATGGCCAATCACTCTATCGGTTTGTATTGATGAGAATCTTATGGAAAAGAAGATTTCAGCAAATTTCACTTATTTTTCCCAATATGATGATCCGCTTAATCGCTTCTCCTCATTTGGACGAGCCCTCAGAGTTATGTCCTATGTTTATAAATTTGTTAACAAAATCCGAAAATCCCGTCCGAGAAATGAGTTATACGATTCCGTCCACTTACAAAAACAAGATATTGAAACAACCAGAAATTCCTTAATAATTTTAGCCCAAAAGAATACTTATCCGAACGAATATCGAAAGTTGACACAAAAAGAATTGATTCCGAAATCTAGTTCCCTTTCGAATCTCAATCCTTTTCTTGATGCAAAAGGAGTTATGAGAGTCTGTAGTCGTATTGCAGGTTCGGGCAGCTTAACATACGACGAACAATATCCTATAATACTACCTTACCACTGCAACTTTTCAAGATTACTACTTCGTTTCATTCACACCTTAACTTTACATGGTGGCAATAACTTAATGCTCCGAATGTTAAGACTCCAATTCTGGATCCCTAGAGCTAAAAATTTAATCAAATCTACCATCCACAATTGCAAAATATGCGTCATTTCCAAGCAAAAGCTTCAAACGCAATTGATGGGAACTCTTCCACCCCAACGAACAACTCTTTCCAGACCATTCACAAACTGTGGACTAGACTTTGCAGGTCCTTTCGATATAAAAGCATATACCGGTCGTTCTTGCGCCACTACGAAAGGATACATCTGCATTTTCGTCTGTTTCGCCACCAAAGCCATTCATTTAGAAGTAACTACTTCACTCTCCACTTCCGCATTTTTGGCGGCATTCCACCGTTTTGTCGCTCGTCGAGGATGTCCTAGAAACCTCTATTCCGATAACGGCACGAACTTTGTAGGTGCGTCCAAACAATTACATCAAGATTTGTCCGATGTTCTAGAGAAACAATTGCCTCCCATTTCTCTCTCCAAGAGATTACCTGGCATTTCATCCCACCCGGAGCTCCTCACATAGGAGGATTATGGGAAGCTGGGGTGAAAAGTTGCAAGCAACATTTCCGAAAAATGGTTGGTAATCATCGATTTACTTTCGAAGAATTCTCTACTATTCTAGCTCGTATAGAGTCATGCCTGAATTCTAGACCAATTTCTCCAATGTCTGAAAATCCGAATGATATTCTTGCTTTAACCCCCGGCCATTTCTTAACAGGTGGTCCACTCCTTTCGGTGGCTGAACCATCTGAAGCGGAATCAAATTTATCCATTATAAATCGTTGGCGAAGGGTTAAAGCACTAAGTCAACAGTTCAGCATACGATGGAAACATGAATATTTAAAAGAGATGCACAAACGAATCAAATGGCAAATTCCTCAAAAAAACGTTGAGGTCGGCTCAATGGTAGTAATCCGCGATGATTGTTTACCTCCCAATGAATGGAGGTTGGGAAGAATTTCGAAAATTTATCTCGGTAAAGACAATCTTATACGAGTTGCCGATATCCGCACAGCTAAAGGAATAATTACTCGTCCAATTGTAAAAATAGTTCTCCTTCCGCCATGCTAATATTTCACCAAAAAATTCATTGTTTCTTACAGTATGTCGTCTATTAAAAGCAGAGTGTCCAAAGTTCATAGTGGAAAGCCCAATTTCTCCTGTAAAATTTGCAAAGGAAAGCATGGACTGCGATATTGCCAAGAGTTTATAAAAATGACAGTAGAAAAAAGAATCCAACTTGTCATCTCCCATAGCTATTGCCCTAATTGTTTAGCCCATAAACATTCATCCGGATCGTGCTTTTCGTCTCTGGGTTGTAAACACTGTGGTGGAAGCCACCATTCTTTTTTACATATTTCCAAAACTGTACATCCCCAAGGGGTTTCCCAGGAATCCAAGGACAGGCGTTCCAAAACTCACTCCACATCCAAAACTACCTCCGAATCCAACCCAACCACATCCAAAACTACATCCGCAACCACCTCCAAATCCAACAACACATCCAACACCAGATCAACTATGCCATCCTCCACCAATGCCAAGCCGGTCAGCTTAGAAGCAATTACCCATCCTCATGGTACTATACTGTTTCCAACAGCGGTAGTAGAAGTTGTCATTGGGAACAAAAAACATCATGTTCGAGCAGTTATTGACCAATGTACATCCGTCAGTCAAATTTCACATCGATTGGTCAAAGATTTCAACCTGCCAACTACTTCATTTGGAGATGCTACTATCTGTTCGGTCACAATACAGTCTCGACAAATTCCGTATGCCACAATCGAAGCAATGATGCGGGTCAAAAATACCATATCCATGGACACACCAAAAAAGTCAATTTCGGCGTCAACGGCTTTAAAATTTCCGAATATGACGTTAGCAGATCCACAATTCTTCAAAAGCGGTCCATTTGCTATCGTATTCGGGGCCGATCTTTATTCACGCATCATCCAACCTGGGATTCTTCCAAGCAGTGCTGGTTTACCGGTAGCACTGAATACTATTTTTGGATGGGTACTATCTGGATCCTGCTCTACCTAATAATTTAAGACTGGTATCACAAGAATCCGTAAGAATTTAATTAGCTTTAATGCTCCTTTACTGAATTATGTAGTATTAAGATAATTTTTCATACGCTAAAAGATTTACGAAATATGTACAATTACATACTAACTCTTGCATTACTGCAACAGGGGCCGGAATGTTCACGTGAAATCCTTTTTCCGAACCCTGTTAAACCTCTACATACAGAGGTCTCTTAGTGTTTAAGATGTTAACGATACTTTAATAAGTTAACGATAGTTACGTTAAGTCACGCTGGCTCACTCCTGTAACCACGAAAACTAAAACGTTGAGTCACTCTCGTTACAACATCGAAAGAATAAAGTTGAATTCTCTCTTTGAAAATTACGCAGTATTGCTTTACTTACACAACATTTCTATTGGTAAGATATTTCTACTACAACATCCTGGTTACCATTTCTACATTATTCCGTGTCCTTTTCTGCTTACATTTCGTTCCATATTCCGTGAATTGGGTGAAAATATTACGGAGTAATATTTCCCGAAATATATTCTTTTAGGAAGCCGATTTCTAGCATTTCCAATACGACGATATTCCACACCATTTCATATCCGAATTCAACCCCAAAATTATACAGTTTCAATAGCGCTTAAATAACAAATCGGGAGGAACATATATAAGGGGCTATATCTAAATCTGAACCCATTTCCCCCGAATTTGGCAGTGCTCATTCATGTAATAATAAACCTCTTTCGCCGAACATCATCATAATCGGATATAAAATACAGTTTCTACAGCACTTACATGTCAAATCGAGTGTATAACATATCGATACCTCCATTCTAAAATATGCTAAGTCGACTTAGCATAGTTTTAGGGACATTATATTTTTAACCTCTAAATGTTCCAAATTATATTCAGTCAAAATTTGGTGTTTATCCGTCAACCCAAACAAAAGTTATTCCCAAAACAGTACAGCTCATTCGACTTCTCTCTGTCAATTTTTATAACGAACGATCTGTGGTTTTCAAACATAACAGTACATCTCAAAAAATCAGAATGTTCAGGAAAGCCAAAATACCTATTATCTCGCAGTATATTTGAAGTACTAAATATGCATAGTTGAGTGTAGGAAAAAGACGTAAAACAAGTAAAAAGTTCAGTCAGGTAAACCGACTTATGAATCCCCTCACCTTGAGTCCCAAAAAAATATTCTTAATTTCATTATTTTTATCCCCTAACCTTAGAGAGGAGGGTATATTTCATTTGCTAGGATCCAAAAGTGTAACACATCGAAGGAGTTACCTAAGGCCCTAAGAATGTTCGGCGGTAATACGTTTTGGGTAATTTTAAGTCATTTGAGCAATGTCCGTCCGTCTGGCTGTCTGTCTGTCTGCTGGCTGGTGCGCACGATAACTCTCGAAAGGATTGACCGATTGATTTCAAATTTGGTATGCGGTAATATTTTTCTCTATCTCCGGCTAAGTTCGAAGATGGGCCACATTGGCCCACTCCTTCTAGTACCTCCCCCACAAAGGGTTAACTTTTAGTGAAATATTGATTCTTTGATACCTTCTACACTATTTACTCGAATCTTCTGAAATTTCCCACATAGTATAAGTTTGTTAGTCGCTAGCACGTCAATAAAAATGGGCGAAGTGCTCACTCCCTTTGTGGTACCTCCCACACAAATGGACCATTTAGTACCCAAAGCTACAAGCTTATAACATTAATATCAGTGCATACAAATACTTGAAATGTTGCACAGTGTAATGCTTTTATAGTACCTAGAGTTCAGAGAAAAGTGGCCGTTATTGGCACCCCCGTTTGGTACCTCCCTCACAAATGGACCATTTTGTCCCAACGATGTCTACTAAAAATGTCGACGATATGTATGATTTTTAACATATGATAAGATTTCATTGTACTTTTTAGGGGTAAGGGGGTGAGAAGCGTGGACGACTGTTTTGAGAAAAATAATTGTCCAAATTTTCCCTTTATTTCGATCTTTGGAATGAAGCGTATATTCCGAAGTCTTCCACTTAAAAATAACCAAAGAGATAAGTCACCTCTCTAATTTCCCAACAAAGTTTGTGATCGTATATCGCGAAAACAAGAGCTAACATAGAAAAATGGCTAATGCCACTGGATTCAGCATGGCCGAAATAGGTCTATCCATAGGGTCTCCTTTCTGTTAATTTTTCGGACTAGCACAGTGTTATTATAGCATAATCTATAATTGTTTTGTCTCTGTTGTTACTTCGTGTTTATGTGGTGTGGTATTTTAGAGACACACAACCTCACGTTATTTGTGTTTCGTGGAGTAAAAGTTATAGATTTTAAAGTGTCCTTTAACATGTAGTATAGGTGCGCTTTGCGCGTTTTGTGCGCAAAGTGATCAAAATTAGATTTTTTCAGCAAATTCTTGTTTAGATGTGCTGAAATGTTAACTATTTAGAATGGTAAAGGACGCAAAAATAAAGCTGTTTCGAATTTGGTATAAAAAAAAATGTATAACAATTTGAACAAAAACAAAATATGATAACAATTTGAACAAAAACAAAATAGAATAGATAAAGAACCATGTTCAGAGTTTTATGTTCAGAAATATTTACAAAGTTGAGAAGACATTTGGACAGGTTAGTGGTAACCCACTCACAGTTGGTTTCTGCAAATTTTACAATAAATATCGAACACTATGATTATGCTATACCACCGTCCAAAGTTGCGGTAAAGAGTCTGACTGGAAAAATACACTTCTCAGATTAACGTTGGGGCCAAGTAATATAGCTCTTTCTGATATCTAAATGGCTATCGTCGAGCTGGTCGTGAATATAAAACCAATTTTTTACGTTCTGCGTATGATCAAACAGACCAATGCTTTACTTATACATATCTTTTACAATAGCCAAATATTTTGAGTTTTTGGGTCCAGAACTGACTACTGCAGGTTAAGGCATTTCGGCTATGTCCGTCCGTGTGCCTGACTGTGCACGCTTATGGTAAGTTTGCATTGAAATAATTTTTTTATAAAGGTTCTTCCAAAAGGGCTTCCGAATTTCAAAGTTTTTAGCGGCCATATTGTTTTTGACAAACCACCATAGACGGTTATAGCGTTAAACAACAACATTGTTTTATCAAAATGGGTGTTCAGTTCAGCGCGCTTCGCAGTAATCAGCGATGAAGTCAATTTCTTGGTGAATGGAAACGTCAACAAACAGAATTGTTGTATTTGGGACGATACCAATCCACATGAGATACAAGAGCTTCCAATGCATCCCGAAAAAGTCACAGTTTCTGTTCGGAACGGTGTGACTGGCGGCACCATCGGTCCATATTTCTTTGGGAACGACGTGGGCCAGGCGAATGGGCGTGGGACCGCCTATATAAGCCAATTTTTAAAATTGAGATATCTTGCACAATTTTTTAGCGAGGGTGCTGACATTTTTTGCATGTGTATCTGGTGGTAGTCTTCGTGATTGGTCCAAAAATATGCGGGATCGGAACAATGGCTGTGGAAATTTTTGGACAAGGGAGTGCTGTCAATTTGTGTATATGTATTTGGTGGCAGTCTATGTGATTGTTTCAAAATGGAAGGGATTGGTAATCTGAAATCTGGGGAAAAGAAGTGAACCGGGTCCAGCTAGTAACAAATATAAATTACTTAAAATCAAGTAAACATTTCTTAAAAGGGAAAATTAAGCCGAATATGGCTAAAAGTAAAAGGAAAGAGATCACTTTAATCTCTGAGGAGGAGAAAAGTTATAGAGCACAATAAAATTACTCTCAGCCACCTTCGTCAAACACACACAGCACGACGAGATGTACATATATCGTTCAATCCATGTCAAACCGAACACCTTTTTTGGGTCACCATTCCCGATTTCAAAATCCCGATTGGCATATCGATTCTCTGCTGAAAACAAAACTTTTTATAGTTGGCGAAAAAAATTACAAACTATATTTCAAGATGTTATTAGCAAATCTGAAAAAATAGGAAAATATTCTCAAAGGGTGTACGTTTCGAGTTCTGTTCGGAACGCGTGGACGTATTTAAACCAAAGGAGGCTCATTTTAAAGGTCGTAAGTTCTATTTTTCATAAAAGGCATTTATGTTCGCCTCGTTAAAATTTGTAAGTGCATTCGATGCATCTGCAAATTTAATTTGCATTTTACACATCAATGACACCAACTTAAAATTCTGTGAAAAATATAGTTATGTAGAATGTGAAGCTGGTGTTCAGCCCCGTTCTTGTTAAAAAATATTTATTAATAAGTTCCTGAGATGTGAACATTGCATTTGTTATATTAAAAAAAAACGTTTGTAGATTTATACAAATTGGATCTCTTCTTGAAGGTCATGACTAGGACATTCTCGATTTATGCGAAAATTCGCCAATATTTGCATACATATCGTCGGCTTAATGCTAGTTTGTTCCATACGCCATTTTGTATGAACGGAAAAAACGCAATTTATTGTTTGAGTAAAAACGGGACTGAAGAGTTACACACTTTTTATTTCATAGGGTTCCCAACAGTGTTTGTATGATTCTCATGCATTTCTATGCCATTACATCCAAAAATAAGCAAGTTATAACAATTTTTCTACTTGGCATTTTGGTCCATATCCACTTTTATTTTAATATTTTTTCGTATTTGTATTACATGGACCACAAAAAGGGTCGGTATGGAAGGACACTTATTTAGATATTGTGATCGCAAAAACGTAAAATACTGAGTGAAAAATATAGGGCGATAGAAAACTTGAGACATAGAACAAAAATATCGAAATTATTTCCCGTTATTCAGAGTAAAACAAATTTACCCTACCAATATCTCGAAAACTAGGCGAGATAGGAAAAAAATGATTGCAGATTCTGAAAGAGCATGCTTGAAACCCATATTATCAACTCCTAACTCAAAAAACACAAAAATGGCGTATGGACCAAAATAGCATTAAGCCGACGATATATCGTTATTTATTTTTCCTCTTAAATTTGAATTTGTCTACTGGACTAGGAAAACCCCAACATAGTTATGTGAAATATACATATATAGGCACGGAGGCCTATCTAATTTGAGCTGATCCTATAAATTTTAAGCTGGTGTTTTCTTCAGTTTCTATACTATAGCATTTTTGTTTAAAAATTTCAGAAATTTAAATTATTTTTTATTGAAATGATTCTGTATATTTTGTAAAATTCCGTCCACGCATTTGCATAACACATAACTTCCAAAATGCACCTTTTCAGATATTTTCCCAATTTTTCAGATTTCAAATGTTTACAACAATATGCAACAAAAATGTTTTCCAAGGGAAGTGGATAACAGTTTCTGGTGCAATTAGGTGTCACAAACACAAAAAAATATTAAAACAAAAATTTATGGTAATTTTTTTTTCCGTCCGTCCGTCTGTCCATGTAAAGTTGTTCGTCGACTACAGGTCGCAATTTCACTCCGATCGTTCTGAAATTTTGCAGTTTAGAGTATTTTGCAGCTGTTAAGATCGCTATTTGGCTGAAATCGGTTCAGATTTAGATATAGCTCCCATATATATCTTTCGTCCGATTTGGCCCTTTAGTCCTATAGAAGCTGTATTTTACGTCCAATCGTTTTGAAATTTAGAATGGAAGAGTTTCTTGATCCATGAACCAACATTGCAGAATTTGAAGAAAATCGGTTAAGATTTAGCTATAGCTCCCATATATATGTTTCGTCCGATTTGGCCCTTTAGTTCTATAGAAGCTGTATGTTACATCCAATCATTTTGAAATTTAGAATGCTAGAGTTTCTTGATTCATGAACCAACATTGCCGAATTTGAAGAAAATCGGTTAAGATTTAGCTATAGCTCCCATATAAATGTTTCGTCCGATTTGGCCCTTTAGTTCTATAGAAGCTATATTTTACATCCAATCGTTTTGAAATTTAGAATGGTAGAGTTTCTTGATCCATGAACCAACATTGCCGAATTTGAAGAAAATCGGTAAAGATTTAGTTATAGCTCCCATATATATGTTTCATCAGATTTGGCTCTTTAGATCCAATCGTTTTTATACCCTACACCACACTGTGGTACAGGGTATTATTTAAGTATAAAATGTCCCAAAAGTAAATGTATGTAAACAATTTATACATGAATTACAAAATTTATATATCAAAGTTATTCAATATTACGAGAGTGGTGTAGGGTATTATATAGTCGGCCCCGCCCGACTTTAGCCTTTCCTTACTGGTTAAATGATGTTTTTGCTTATATTGAATTCGCCATTTGTGAGAGAGACATTGCACTTGCATTTTATTTTATGAGGATTGATGACAGGCATTATAAAATTATAGAGAGGACGAGGTTTTATGGCCGTTCGTAACTCTTCATAAAACATGATATGCAATGTGAGAGCTATATTGGATGAGATCCGCTCAGATAGAGGGTCATTAAACAATATTTGTGGCTTTTTCTTTGCGAGGTTTCCATTCAGTTACGCCTTTTATGGGCATGGACATACCAGTCGTATATCCAGGTACTAAAATTACATGTATGCAATACAAAGTAGTAGGCGGCAGTCTTGAAAATATTGGGTGTCTACTTTTGAAGCAAACTATATGTCAGCTACAGGTACTGCAACTTATAAACCTTAAACCCGGAATTGATGAATGAAATTTCTTATTAATAAATTAGTCTAATTCAGCGCCTTAAACAGATAAGTCAATTTTCTGAAAAATATTACAAAGTTATATTTCAAAGTATGAGTAAAAGGCAAAGAACTTTTAAATGTGTAAATGATTTCTGCTACATCTGCGAAAAATATGTAATTAAAAAAATCGACGTGCGTTTAGTAAAATAATACAAGAAATATATGTGTAATATTTTGGTATACGAGTTAAAAATATGAACTAACCGTGGACACCTAATATTTTGTGTAATTCGTGCCATGTAAATCTTACTCGATGGACTAGTGGAAGAATCCGGTAAGTACTTTAAAATTAATGTATTACAATGTTTTGTGGAATAAAACGTTTTAATTTTAGACGTCACGTGCAATTTGTAATGCCAATGATTTGGAACCATTCATTCACGATACGGACTGCTATTTTTGTCTAAGTTATTAGATTGGAGTAGAAGTGTCCAAGTATAGCTAACAACCTAATTACGGAAACATCATCGAGTTCAACTGAGTACTCAACTCTGAGCGATTCAAATTAAAGTCAGAAGTAATCGCTTTTAACTCAGTTTCAACTCATTAATCTAGTGAGAGATTTGGAACTGACCAAAGATAAGGCAGAACTACATGGATCTCGGATGAAACAGTACAATATTTTGGCCCCAGATGTTAACATATTATATTATAGAGTCCGTGATATACCTTACAAACAATTTTATACAACTGTGGATAACAGATGCTTTTGCGAGAACATTCCCGACTTGTTCGAGGTACTTAATAAAACATACAACTCAAAGGAATGGCGGTTACTTGTTGACAGCAGTAAAGAGAGTTTGAAAGCAGTACTTTTACACAACGGATATCAGAAACCGTCGATTCCCATTGCTCATGCTTGCAACACTACGAAACAATGGCTAAGTTGATAAAATACATAAAATATGAACATGACTGGAAAATTTGTTGCGATTTAAAAGTAGTTGGTATGTTATGCCTCTGGGAAGATGTCAATTCATTCTCATATATAAAAAGTTTATTTAAAAGTCTTTCTTTTCAAAAAATCGAAGAAGAAGTTTTTGATGGGCCTAAAATAAGGAAACTGATGATAGATGTGAATTTTGAATCATATTTGACGTCGGATGAAATTGCATCATGGAGGTCGTTTAAGCGTGTAGTTTCAAATTTCCTTGGATCCACTAAAAGCCCGCAATATGAGACAATGACTAATGATTTGTTAAAAAATTATGAAAAAATTGTTTAGACATATATTTTTATACCCTACACCACACTGTGGTACAGGGTATTATAAGTTTGTTTCACGGCAGATGTTTGTAACACCTGAAAATAACACAGCTAGACCCACCTTAAAGTATACCGATCGACTCAGAATCACTAGCTGAGTCGATATAACGATGTCTGTCCGTCCGTCCGTCCGTCCGTCCGTCTGTCCATGTAAAGTTGTTCGTCGACTACAGGTCGCAATTTCACTCCGATCGTTCTGAAATTTTGCAGTTTAGTTGAAATCGGTTCAGATTTAGATATAGCTCCCATATATATGTTTCGTCCGATTTGGCCCTTTAGTCCTATAGAAGCTGTATTTTACATCCGATCGTTTTGAAATTTAGAATGGTAGAGTTTTTTGATCCATGAACCAACATTGCCGAATTTGAAGAAAATCGGTTAAGATTTAGCTATAGCTCCCATATATACATATGTTTCGTCCGATTTGGCCCTTTAGTCCTATAGAAGCTGTATTTTACATCCGATCGTTTTGAAATTTAGAATGGTAGAGTTTCTTGATCCATGAACCAACTTTGCCGAATTTGAAGAAAATCGGTTAAGATTTAGCTATAGTTCCCATATATATGTTTCGTCCGATTTTGCTCTTTAGTCCTGTAGAAGCTGTATTTTACATCCAATCATTTTGAAATTTAGAATGGTAGAGTTTCTTGATCCATGAACCAACACTACCGAATTTGAAGAAAATCGGTTAAGATTTAGCTATAGCTCCCATATATATGTTTCGTCCGATTTGGCCATTTAGTCCTATAAAAGCTGTATTTTACATCCAATCGTTTTGAAATTTAGAATGGTAAAGTTACTTGATCCATGAACCAACATTGCCGAATTTGAAGAAAATCGGTTGAGATTTAGCTATAGCGCCCATATATATGTTTCGTCCGATTTTGCTCTTTAGTCCTGAAGAAGCTGTATTTTACATCCAATCATTTTGAAATTTAGAATGGTAGAGTTTCTTGATCCATGAACCAACACTACCGAATTTGAAGAAAATCGGTTAAGATTTGGCTATAGCTCCCATATATATGTTTCGTCCGATTTGGCCCTTTAGTTCTATAGAAGCTGTATTTTACATCCAATCGTTTTGAAATTTAGAATGGTAGAGTCTATTGATCCATGAACCAATACTACCGAATTTGAAGAAAATCGGTTAAGCTTTAGCTATAGCTCCCATATATATGTTTCGTCCGATTTGGCCCTTTAGTCCTATAAAAGCTGTATTTTACATCCAATCGTTTTGAAATTTAGAATTGTAGAGTTTCTTGATCCATGAACCAACACTACCGAATTTGAAGAAAATCGGTTAAGATTTAGCTATAGCTCCCATATATATGTTTCGTCCGATTTGGCCCTTTAGATCCAATCGTTTTTATACCCTACACCACACTGTGGTACAGGGTATTATTTAAGTATAAAATGTCCCAAATGTAAATTTATGTAAACAATTTATACATGAATTACAAAATTTATATATCAGAGTTATTCAATATTACGAGAGTGGTGTAGGGTATTATATAGTCGGCACCGCCCGACTTTAGCCCTTCCTTACTGGTTTTATATATATGTTTATCTATATATCGTCATCTGAAATCCAAAATCACGTAACAGCAAAAAAATAAAAATTAATTTTATGATTGCTCATAGTCTATTAGGCTAAACTACACACACATTCCTACAAAATTTCGGAGTTCAATATCAAAAATTGACCATTTTATGAGTGATACTCAAAATGACGTTACATTAAACAAGGTCATTAAAAAAACGGAAAGATTCATAAAATTTTATTTTATTTTATTTAGATTTTACGCCACAACTAATTGCGCTAGATTTGTTATTTGATTACGCCTTAATAGTCTGAAATCCCTAAATTTGGTCAAAAGCTTAAAATTACTTTACTTTGTTTTTTGCTTCTCTTGAAAAATCATGAACATGTGGGTTACGTTATTTTGGATTTCAGGTGATGATATATAAAATTGTTGCGGCACTGGCTAACTGACTGATTGAATCATGAAATTTGGTGGGAGGGTAGCCCTTGGGATGTATGTAGACGAGCAATTAGACGGGATTTTTCGAAATCCCGAATGGGGCAAAAAGGGATAAGTATGGTAACACCGCCAAATCTAAACGGAATGAGCTAGAATCGTAAAATTTTGTGTAAGGGTATCCCTTGTGAGGTCGACCCAGAAATTGACTGGCTTTTTTTAAAATCCGAACATTTACCCGCACAATGGGGCAAAAATGCACTAAATGTGGTACAACAGCCAAATCCAAATGGCAAGAGCTATAATCGTGAAATTTCCTGTTAGAGTAGCTCTTGGGACCTAAACTAGAACAAGGAGCGATTTTAGGGGTACAGCGGGACAGGAAGGGATAAATATGGTACCACCGCCAACTTTAACATCTAGAATTTGAATGGTGGTATGTCTTTAGGAAAACGGATCGGGGTAGTCAGCTTTTTTTTGTAAACGTACTTTTAGGGGCACAGGGGGGCAAAAAATGTAAAGGAGGGTACAATGGTTTAAAAACGTTAGATATGGTCCCATGTTTCTAGGGTAGCTTTTGTAAAATAAACTAGAGATCGGAATTGATTTTTGGAAATTCTAACTTTAAGAGGCACATTGGGGCAAAACGGGTTAATTATGATGCGTTGGGGGCAAAAATGAATCAATCTGGCAAAATTGGAATTTAAACATGAGATGTGAAGAGCACAGTGGGTCAAAAGCAATAAATATTGTATAGTGGACAAAAATGGTGAAGTGGGCGTTTAGGGTTAAGTATGGTAAAGTGGGGACAAAATTGTAAATACGGTACTGTGAGACAAAAAGTGTTAAATATGGTACAGTGAGTCAAAAAATGTTAAATATGGTACAGTGGGTCGAAAAGGGTTAACTATGGTACAGTGGGGAAAAATGGTTAAATTTTGTAAAGTGAGACAAAATGGGTTAAACATTGTACAGTGGGGCAAAAAGGGTTGACTATGGAGCAGTGGGGCAAAAATGTATTAACTATGATACATTGGGGAAAAGAGGATTAAATATGGTACAGTGTGACAAAAATGATTAACTATGGTACAGTAGGTCAAATAGGGGTGAAGTATGGTAGAGTGGTGAACATTTTTAAGTATGGTGCAGGAAGACAAAGAGTGTTAAATATGGTACAGTGAGACAAAAAGGGTTAAATATGGCACAGTGGGACAAAATGTGTTAAATATGGTGCAGTTTGACAAAATGGATTAAATATGGTACAGTGGGTCAAAAATTTATTAACTATGGTACAGTGGGGAAAAAGGATTAAATACGGAACAGTGTGACAAAAATGGTTAACTATGGTACAGTGGGTTAAAAAAGGACAAAAAGGTGTTAAATATGATACAGTGTAGCAAATAGGATTAAATATGATACAGTGGGGCAAAAAGCGTTAAATATGTTACAGTGAGTAAAAGGGTTTAATATTGCACAATGGGGCAAAAAGGGTTAAACATAGTACAGCGGGGAATATAGTCAATAATGGTAAAGTGGGGCAAAATGGGTTAAATATGGTACAGTGGGCCAAAAAGCGTTACCTCGGAAACAGTGAGGCAAAAATGTGTTAACTATGGTACAGTGGGAAAAAAATGATTGAATATGGTACGATGTGAATAAATTATTAACTATTGTACAGTGGGTAAAAATGATTAAATATGGTACAGTGGGGAAAATGGTTAAAAATGGTACAGTAGTACAAAAATGGTTAAATATGGTACTGTAGGACAAAAAGGTGTTAAATATGATTCTGTGGGCAAAAAGCGTTACACTTTGGGCAAAAACATGGAACATAAATATGAGTTAAGAGGTCCTTTTTTCAAATGTTATGCTTTTAGTTAAAGATTAAAATTGTGGTGCAGACTGGCTAAATGGTGTTAAATAGGTGTTTAAATATGGTACACTGAAGCAAAAAGGGTTAAAAATGGTAAAGGGTGGCAAAATGATTAAATGTGGTAATTGGGGAAAAAATGTGTTATATGTTCCAGATATGTATACAATTTCGTACTGTAGAATAGCAGTGGAATTATTAAATATTGAATTAAGTTAAGTAGTGCAATGACTCATGGCCAGAGTAAGAAGTTAAACGTGTCACAGGCATGGGACATAAAGGGTAAAATACTGCCTAAGGATGCGAATATGGCTCTTAGAATATAAAGTATGATATTTTCTAAATACACAATTTTAGTAAGACTGTTGGGGCACAAACTATCAAATGTTGTACAGTGGTGCAAAAGTGGTTAATTATGACACATTGGGTTAAATGTGGTACAATGGAGAGAAAATGATTAAATATGATCCCAATGGTATTTGTAAGTCTTGCAACTTAAACTAGGCATTCATTTACATTTTTTAAACTAAAACTTTTAAAGACACCGTGGCGCAAACATTGTTTTATATTGTACCATGGTGAATGTAGCTATTGGAATATAAACGAGGGGAAAAAGGCAAAATATGATCCAAATAATAGTTTTTGACATTTAGAGTCACAGAAGGGAAAAGAGATAAATATCGTACCTTGATGCCAGAAACATAAACAAGAATTTAATCGGAGATTTTGGTATTTTGTTGTACACATTAATTTTTCCCCATGTGGAATAGTCATTTATTTTTACATATTCCACAGTACCCTAAAAGATAATAAATAAATGATGTGGGCTGCGAAGCGCACCGGGTTAAAGCTAGTAACACATATGTGTGTATTCTTCCAACTTATTTTTCGCTTTATGTATTCCACGGGGTGTAAATATGTCCCTCAAAATTCATTTCTTGCATTCTCATTTATACTTTTTCCCGAGAATCTTGGCGACGTAAGTGGCGAACATGGCGAAAGGTTTCACCAAGAATTGAAGTCCATCGAGCGGGGTTACCAATTGCACTGGGATGAAAGAATGATGGGAGATTTTATTTGGTTCCTCATTAGTGAAACCGATTCCGAAATCTACAAACGTCAACAAAGAACTCACAATTACTTCCAATGAAACTCGTTCATGTAAATAAACTCCAATGTACATAATATTAATAAAAGTAATAAATAAAATCGCTATTAAAACAGAAATTTATAAAAAAAAGATTTTTTGAAATTCTCTTACCTCTACCAAAAGGGCTATAATTTCTACATCTAACACTCGACCTGATCGGGCATATACTCCAAAAATTATAGTGCAAATACTAAGGTACCCTTCGAAAATTTATCCATAAAAATTTTTGGTTTTGATTTTATATAACAGTATGCCACTATCTATACAAAAAAAATATTTTTAGGTCTAGGACACAAGTTTTGGTATGGAATAAACGATATATGTAAACATTCGTACGCAACGACATACAATCGTTCAAGCGGTGTTTTAGAATACATTACGTAGAGTGATTATTTTCAAATATATTTTGCCAATTTTAGTTAAGTGGCTTAAATTAAGTATTATCAGGCTTAAATCAAATATGATCAGGCTTAAATCAAGTAGTTATCAGATTTAATTATATCCAAAATTTCTTTATTGAAGCCCGCTTCGTACTCAAATCAATCGCTTTATTCTTGAAGTCAGAATATTTCGGCTTAAAATCAAGTCCTATTAGGCCTAAAGAGCGCTAAAGTTAAGAATTCAGTGCTTAAAAATCCAGTATCTTGTTCTTGGTTTAAGAAAATCTGTACTTGCCGTACTTTTGACAACGCTTCGGCTCGATTCAAGTATGGATTACCAAATATTTTCTTTCTGTGCGCAAGTTGACAAAATTCATATTGAATAATTTAATTTCAAGTATCTTTATATCTTTCAATTCTATTTTAGATTAACTTCTTGGGTGACCAACGAATGTAGTCCGAAAGATAATGCGACACACTTAATATTCACATTTTCGGTACTTGAAAGTGAGAGTTTACTTCAGTCGATTTAGGCGAAATTGTCTTATTTTATTAATATTAAAATAACTTTCATAAAAAAATTGATTCTTCAAAACTGACGTTAGCTACCCCAAAGCCTTTACAATTATCCTCTGAGCTATGGCAGCTCGGCCCTTTCTGAAAGTGAGGTTTTACTTCAATCGGTTCAGGTAAGGGCAATTGTCTTATTTTTCATATTATAATCTAAAGACTTTACAATTATCCTTTAAGCTATAGCAGATATTGCCTTGTCTTTCAGCATCTGTTTCAACTTGTTCTCAAATTGTACAATTAAATCTCTAAATAAACTAATTATTCTACCCTAATCCTGATAGGCTAAGTCCTCGCTGTGTGCCTTCCTTGTTTATGGCTTCATAAAGTAAATATCAGCATTTGCTGCCTAATTCCTCTTATGATGAATGTGTTCAATAAGATTTCCGTTGATTTCGCCTAAGTGCTTCTAATGCTAACCTTTGCCTCAACTTACCTTTATCATCTGCATGGGAATTACATGTAATATTCCGTAGCCGAAAATAAATGAGACCCGTAACATATGCTGAAGGTTGAGGATGAAAATACACTGGTGTTCTTAATCTCCTGCCGAGATAATATATTAACCTTTAGTTTATTACGGCGACGATGACGACGAAGAGAAGGATGAGCATGATAAAGGTGTAGGTGAAGAAAATGCCATATTCAACTTTTTAATGAGCTTCACAATGACAAGTCATTTGTATACGAGGAAACCTGTTTACTAAGAGTAATAATGTCGGTACGTATATAGACAGCGTTGTTATTATCCCCCATTTTTGACTTCAGTAAGTATTTAAATCAACAGAGAATATTAGTAAATTTGTATACATACGTACAGTGAGTTAAACAAGTTTTTGCACTAATACTTCTTAAGGACAAATTGGTAATAACGCTATGCAAAAACAGAAAAAAAAGTTTCAATTACGAAATCTATGTAGTCAATTCTTTTGCTTTTATGAACCAAATAGGATAAATGGTATGCGTAAATATGTGGTTGAATCCCTAATTACATAGAGAGGAGGGTATATATCATTTTCTACGAGCCCAACGTGTAACAATTCGAAGGGGTCACTTAAGACCCTAAGTATATTCGGCGGAAATCCGTTTTGGGTCATTTTAAGTCATTTGAGCAATGTCCGTCCATCCGTCCTTATGTCTGTCTGCTGGCTGCGCACGATAACTCTCGAAAGGAGTAACCGATTGACTTAAAATTTGGTATGCGGTAATATTTTTCTCTATCCCCGGCTAAGTTCGAAGTTGGGCCATATTGGTCCACTCCTTCTAGGACCTCCCCCACAAAGGTTTCACATTTAGTGAAATATTGATTCTTTAATACCTTCTACACTACTTACACGAATCTACTGAAATTTCACAACTAGTATTAGTTTGCTAGTCGCTAACACATCAAGAAAATATGCGAAGTGGTCATTCCACACGTGGATTTCAGTGGATTCAATTAAGTAGAAGGAGTGGACCAATATGGCCCATAGATAGAAAAAACAATTATCGAGAGTTATCGTGCGCCAGACAGACGGGCGGACATTTCTCAAATGACTTAAAATGTCCTAGAACGGATTTCCCCCGAACATACTTGGGATCATAGAGTCATTTCCTTTTTAATTTCCTTAACTGTATATCGTTTCATTAAAGAAAAAAAATTGGTGTTCTTTCAAAATTAAATTAAATTTTCAAGCATGTTTCAGTTTTGTTGTATCTATTTAAAAATCGAGTTTCCGTTAATACCTTTGAAGCGTTGATTTCTGGTAACGTTTAAATTTTTGGAATAAACAAGGCATATCTATATTATATTATTGTCTCAGTAAGAATGCACTTTTTAAATTTACTGTCATATTTTTGTGAAAGTGGCAACTCTGAAATTTGGCAGCCGCCACATATTATTCATTCCATGGAAGAACAAATACAACAAATAAATCGAGATTCAATTTAAATGATTTCATACTTTGTTTGAAAAGTAGAGTGTCAGTAAGAATGCACCTTTTCATTATAAAATGAAAACACGTATTTTTTGAGATATTAGTGATTTTTTATTTGATTGTAAGGAAGTCATGTTCCGATTAATTATGGAATGGGTAATTCCAAATGAAACCGACACAGTCCGAATATTTATGGATATCGATTTCAATGAAATTTTACACGCATATACTAGAAGACCATGAAGACTTACTTCCTTTTACCGATTGTCCAAATTCATAACGGTTTTGATTTTATAGTGTGCCTAAGTTGGTCACCTACAACATTTTATTACAAATTTAGCATTTTTGAAGTCTACATAACTTTTGAACGGAATATCCGATTTGAACCATTTGAAAGAATTGTAAATCCCCTCTATAAGTTAACAGATTAATATTTGTCTATTAAGGACATCAAAAGGACTAAAATCCTTGATTATCCTGAAAGCATATTTTTTTCCATTTATTTTTAAAAATTACCCACATATTTTACCACAATGTGTAAAAATTTCAGCGTGGGTCCTCCATGGGTTAAAAGATATGCATTAATTAGTATCCGACCGTCAGTTCGACTGAATGGTGCTAACGATAACTCAGAAAAGGAGTGGCCGAATTACTTAGAATACGTTCGTTCGTTATAATACTTTATTTAAACCCAGTTAATGTTTGATAGAAAAAAATTTCGTCCCCCCTTGGTACCACCCCCACAAATGGTTAAAATTTTGTGACCTGTTAAAGCTCTTATAACTTCTATACTACTGATGGGTAGCCCGTAAAATTGCATACATAGTAATCATGTTCCCGCCTCTATAAGCTGAACAAAAATTAGTGAAAATACAACGCCCCTTTTGGCACCTCCCACACAAAGGAACCAATTTTTACGAAATCTTCACAGCTTATAATATTAATATCAGCGCATATAAATAGTTGACATTATGTGCAGTGTAATATTTTTATAGTACTGTCTCGTGAAATGTTAAAAATGAGAAACTCATTGAAGTAAATATATAAATAAAGAGTTTTAACTTTTCACAAAATTGTTAGAATTTAAATTGTAATTTTTGGGTCGTTTTATTTCGGAATTACCCGAATAAAATTTTTGATTTTTTTTGAAAAATATCGTTTTTGCTGGCAAGAAAAATATATTAAAAATAGAAAAATCCAAAAAAATGTTTTTTTTTGTGAAAGCCAGCATTCTAACGAAGAAAACAATGCCAGTGTTATAAACAGTTAACTTTTTGTGCAAACTGGTTCATCTCTTCTTTTAAATGAAATCAAATGTTAAACATTAAATGTATTTTAATACGCTTAGGTTTAGGTTTAGGTTAGGGTGGCAGCCGTATTTTTTATACAAGCTCACATAGACCAGTTTAGGTCCCTAGTGTTACCACGGGCTGAAATGCCCCTCATCGAAACCAACCTGTTTGATATACAAATTTGTCGATATTACGAATATCGGTACTGGAAAGATCTGTTAGGCTGCCTAGAACAGCCGACCCCAGTATGTCCAGTCGTCGTTTACTCAGAGCGGGACAGTCGCATAGCAAGTGCTCAGTGCTCTCCACTTCTTCCTCATCTCCACAGCTTCTGCAGAAGTCATTAGAGTCAATACCCAATCTTTTGGCGTGTTCGCCGATCAAGCAGTGTCCCGTCAGAACTGATACTAACGTAGACAATCTTTGCCTCTCTAGTGCGAGGAGATATTTTGATCTTCTCAGGTCATACCTTGGCCAGATTTGTCTAGCTACCCTGCAGGTGCCGATTTCTGTCCATCTTTCGTTGGACTGCCTGATTGCCTCTTGCCTAAGCCAAAGCTTGCACGTGGATAGTGGCGCACCAATATATGCAAATTCTTCGAGAATTTGTAATGTCGTCCCTTTCCTAGCAAGTTCATCGGCTTTGCAGTTCCCCGGGATATCCCTATGCCCAGGCACCCATATGAGGTGTATGTTAAACTGCTCAGCCATCTCGTTAAGAGATCTGCGGCAGTCGAGGGCTGTTTGTGAATTTAGGGATGTTGCCTCCAGAGAATTGATGGCAGCCTGGCTGTCCGAGTAAATGACAATGCCAGTGTTGGTTACTATGTTGCGACTCAGCCACTTGGCTACTTCCCATATTGCCATTATTTCGGCTTGATAGACACTGCAGGTATCTGGTAGTCTGTGAGCTATATCCAATCTAAGCTCTGCACAGTGTACTCCGAAGCCAACCTTTTCATCAAGCTTCGAACCATCCGTGTAAAATTGGAGATGGTTTCTATTACCTGGTTTTCTTCCAACCCATTCATCTCTCGCGGGAATCATAGTGATGTAATTTCTCTCGAAGGTGTACACCGTTGGTATATAGTCCACTCGGTCGGTTACCATAGCACTACACTTTGATATTCTCATGTGACCGTAGGTTTTGTACCTCCACATTGATAGGCAGTTTAATCTTATTGCCGCTTTGGTTGCAACTTCTCTCGCCACAATATTAATCGGCAGTATATGGAGTAGGGCTTGTAGAGACTCGGTCGCTGTAGTCCTTAAGGCTCCGCTTATGCTCAGGCAGGCAGTTTTTTTTTTTTTTTAATACGCTTATTCTGTTCTAAAATTGAAAATTATAATAATTTTAATATACAATAGAATTATGTATTTTGTTATTCATTGAATCCGAATTTATGAATACAACTAAATTTCAAAGACGGATTTCCAATTCATAACAAAAGGCTGTAAATGTATTTTTAAAAACCAAACATATGGAAGGGACTGTATATATAATTAACTATTGAAGCAAGTGAAAAACTATTCTATATATGTTACAGGAATTCCTTCTGAGGAGAGTTCTAGTGTAAGTTGTGTAATAAATAAATAAAATAAGGCTGTAATCGAAAGAATCATATGTATTGGTACTATGCCTTCATGTGAACCGATTTTCTTTGAATAATAATAACGATGGCTCCATCTCTTCTCCTTTTGTGCATTACAAACTAATGCCCAATGTTATAATATCCAGTACCATATTGTGGTTTAGGGTATACTTAATTCCCATTAATTCTGGTATAATTATTTAATTATAACCTACACCACAATCTGGTATCGGCTATTATAAATTTGTGCATTTGGAGAACAGATACCCCATCGTTCCTTATACTGATCGACCTCGAATCACTGTCTGTGTCGATTTAGCTGTGGTCATCTGGGCATGTATTCTTGCATTCAAGAACAATCCGTATTGAAATTGATAAAAATCGGTTCATATTTAGTTATATATATTATGTCTTGTGGTTCCTAGGAAGAAGAAAGGCCCGCTCCCATTTATATCTATATAAAATAAAATTTGGCAGAAAGAATTTCCTGACGTACAGCATACAATAACACTGCGCTCGAAATGGACACTTAAAAAATTTAATAGAAAGGGGACCCTATGGATATACCTATTTCGACCTTGCTGAATCCAATGGAGCTAGCCGTTTTTATAAGTTAGCTCTTTTTTCGAGATATTCGACAACAAAATTTGCAAAAAATTCAGAGAGGTTAGTTATCTCGGAGGCGATTTTAAAGTGGGACACTTTCGAAAACGCGCTTCAGTCCAAAGAACGAAATAAAGGGAACCCTTCGAGAATTATTTCACTCAAAATAGTCAACCACGCTTCTTTTTTAGTTTGGTCTTTGAGAAAAATGTTCTTCACAGAAAAATGTTCCTTAACAGGTTTCGCAATTTAGCAGGTTTTGTTGGTTACCTTTTAAATTTCCATTAACACTAACCAAAAATAATTTAAAAAAATTTAAGTCAAATAATTTTATTTAAAATATTTTCTGCTATGAGCAGAAAAATACACAAATTATGTAATAACTCGAAATTTGCGTAATTCTCATTAAAAGTTGAGAAAGGACTCTTAGTATTTCTTCGCGAGGAATATTTTTCTCAGCGATGCCTACTAAAAATGTCGACGATATGTATGATTTTTAACATATGATAAGATTTCACTGCACTTTTTCCGGGGTAAAGGGGTGAGAAGCGTGGACGACTGTTTTGAGATGAAAAATTGTCCAACTGTTCCCTTTATTTCGATCTTTGGACTGAAGCGTATATTCCGAAATCTTCCCCTTCAAAATAACCAAAGAAATATGTCACCTCTCTGATTTCCCAACAAACTTTGTGGTCGAATATCGAATATAGAGCTAACATAGAAAAACGGCTAATGTCACAGGATTCAGCATGGCTGAAATAGGTCTATCCATAGGGTTTCCTTTCTGTTACATTTTTGGACTAGCACAGTGTAATTAATTTGAGAAAAATTAGTTTATATTTTGATATGTAATATGTATATATTTCTTCCGATTTGGCGCTTTAGCACTATAGAAGCAGTATTTCACATTCCATAATTTTTAAATTTCGCAGGATGAGTGTCTTAATACTAGGAGGGCCTACGTTGCCGAATTTTTATCACTTCAGAAGCTTTATTTTACATCAATATTTTTGATTGTTGGGATAATAATTTATATTCCAAAATTATATTTTGGTATGTTATTTAGGAGAACTTCATTAAATGCCAAATATATTGTTCATACCTGTGATTTGGTAGTACTTATAATGTTATTCGTTTGGAAGTACTTCTTTTACTTTGCGCTTAATGTTATTTACTTATAATGTTATTCTTTTGGAAGTACTTCTTTTACTTTGCGCTGGGTAAAGGTACTGTTAAAGCATCCTGAGATAAGAAACAAATCTACCCATACCAAATTTAAAGTCAATGTTCTTGTGGTCTCTTAGGTCACTCCTTCAAAGCGTTACACCTTTAACCCACAGCAACTGATATATACCCCCACCGTTCGCAATAGTTGGGGTATAAGAACATGATTTGTGTGACCTTGTGCTATTGAGTGACGCCTAATATGTGTTTGGAAGTTGAGTTGACAAACGTCTATTAGGGAATTTGCTATAAAAATGTGGTTGTGTTCGAACTTTTTTGTTTCACGGTTCATACGTATACTAAAAAAAATTGTCTTAGTATTAAAGATTTGCACCAAAGATGCCCTTAATCATTAAAATAAATAAATTTTGTAGTTAAAATATAGACAATTTCATTAGAATTAAGTTCATTTTCATAATATAAGTACAAAAAGTACCAATTTCAAAGATTAAGGACGTCTTTGGCGCATATCAAAGACAACATTTTTTCTGTGTACATAACAGGTGGCGCAAAAGTAATCCTCCTATCAGAAAATGCTATAAATTTTGCGATTGGCCCCTAATGCCTAATGTTGACATTTGTGAAGTAAACACATGCGAAATACACGTTAATAAACAATGTTACGCTACACTGCTCCAGAACGCGGAATATTGCTGACTATTTATTTGACCAATAATCGGTCGGTGACTTTGGCACAAAAAACATCGAAAGGTTACTTTTGCGCCACCTTGTATATACACAAGTCAAATGTACATATGTCTGTCAGTTATGTATTATTACTTTTGTTCCGAAAGAAGGAATACAAAAACTTTTGTCAACCACCAACAAGATAAACCACATTGCTAGACTTTGGGACATATGCATGTATTGTTCCAAACAACAACTACTTAGAAAATGTTTCATTTGCAGGATTTTTTTTATTGTCACCGAAAGACAAACAATAAAAACATACGTATTAGGGTTTACCGAATTTTCATCATACGATACATTAACAACATAACAGCAAAAATAATTTGAAACTTTGATATTTACAAATTTTCGTATCATCAAAAAAAAAACCACTCTGTTTTACAAACACCAAGTTTGTTTTGGTATAATTGTGGCCCTTGTGTCGACAGCGACGACAAAGATATCTCAAAGCGGAAGATTTCGGAAGATTCGATTGTGTGTTATAGAATATATATGATATTTTGTATTTAACCGGTTCGTGTTTGAACTCCAATTCAAACATTTTCACAAACTACATTTTAAATCTTAAAAAATGCTATAAAAAGTTATTTTTACTGAAAAGTGGTCAGTATGGCCTAATACAAAAACCAAATGATTATTTATAAGAGTGTATTTATAAATATATGTATGCACACATGACAATTATCAAGCATAATTTTCTGTAAATGAGAAAAGTTTTAAGTTCACTCATAAATAAGGGTTAATTATGGTACGATAATGTATGTATAGTATTCCCTAGGCACTTAACTTTAGCACTAAGGTCAGATAAGAACCTTATGTAACTTGACTTCAATACATGACCCTAAATCTAAATAATTTAAATATAATCCCACACAACTTTTCTATGCTTATGTACACAACTTTGCCTTTGAAGAGTTTAATTTGTAATTAATAATATATGCTACGTATACTCGTATATTTTATAAAACTTGGTAATGATATTATAACTTGTTTAATATTGAGCACTTAGCTTTACTTGCCAGATATCTCTAAACAGGAGCTAAACTATTAAAAAGCACATACTTAAGCTATCCATTTGCGAATGAATAATGTAATACGAGTTGTAGAAATATGCAACTTTTAAAATATTAAATATTCTGGGATCGATACCATATAAACGACTTAGCCGATTTCAATAAAATTCTTTTCCACGAATATGCTAGTTATGACGGACAAAAATATGTATCAACCTTTGGACCAAATTTTTCAATTTCTATTTATTTATCACGGCAACTGCAAGTATTACCGTATCATTAAAAATAACTTATACATCGATACAAGAATGAGGATAGGATAAGGATAGACTAACGTAGGGCGGGGCCGACTGAGTAATACCGTCCACCATTGTTTGTCAAGCAATATAATACATAATAAATGAAATAAGAATGAACCTACATTAGGTCCATTAAACGTCATATGAGAAGATTTAAAAAAAAATAGTTTGTCGACTTGCCCAATTATATCGAAAGTTTTGCTATCGAGTTGATTAATCTTGTATTTTTCGAGAAAAAAACAATTTTTTTATCAGATTTGAAATCTGATAAATTCTGGAATATATCTTCAAAAGTGTACATTTTCAATACTACATCTCAATCACACAAACTTATATACCACATAAGATGGTCTTCTGTTACATTTGTTTTTAAATAACAATATTTATAATTATCCTTTATAAACTACTAGGCGGCCCGGCGAACTTCGTTTCCGCACAAATTCGTTAAAGTAATGAAAATAATAATACGAACATGCTCATACTGCTTCCTGTAATTCAGTCAATTAAAATTCTTTGTATTGTATTAAACACAATGAACGGAAGTTTATAACAATGTCAATGTACATGCCATCAAAAGTTTTTTTACAATGCCATCAACAGTTTAAACTAAAACGTTCAAGCCGATTGGTGCAATGGTTTTAATATGTGGGTTACGCGTTACGCCCAAAATAAAAACGAAAGATCCGTTCTCGAGTTATGAGATTGTGTACGCTCATTTGACCACTCCTAAAGTTTCCTCAATAGTTTCCGTCATTGAACCAATACGAATGTATCAAGCCCAAAATCAAAAGATTCGATCTCGAGTTATGAGTTTGTTTTGTTCGTGTCGCCTGGCATTGAACGATCACAAATTTTCCTCTGTGATGTCACCCCTTGGGCCAATACGAAACCGTCAGACCTAAAATCGCGAAAATCTAATGATGAATTCTAGAGCTATAAGGTTTTGATGGCCGTGTCCCGTCTATTTAAACCCGTGATGTCACCCCTTGGGCCAGTGCGAAACCGCCAGACCTAAAATCGCGAAAATGTAATGATGAATTCTAGAGCAATAAGGTTTTGATGGCCGCGTCCCGTCTATTTAAACAATCCTTAATTTTGCTACCAAAATCCCGAAAATCTAATGATTCATTCTTGAGATATAAAGTTGTATTGACCGCGCCACGCCCATTTGACCAATTCTAAATTCTTCTACATATGATCCTTCCTTGGGTCAATACGATTACATCAAGTTCAATATTTTAAAATTCACAAGATCCGTTCTCGAGGTATGAGGTTGTGTTGGCATCGTCGCGCCGCTTTCACCAATCCGCGTTGTCCGCGACACACCCTCTTGGCTAATCCTAAATATTCCTTCATAGTATCGAGAGGGTAAATTTTCGCTGAATAGTACTACATATTTACAAAGATTTAGGTTTTTTTTTCTAATAAAAGATAAAAACATGTATGAAATTTCAGTCGGGTAAACCGACTAAGGTATACTTTATGAGGGATGCAAATATGCATTGGTAATAATATTATGAGCTACTTAATTTTGGTTTGTATTGCCTTTTTGTGTATGGGAGGTACTAAAACGGGTGTGGTGAATTTTTAAGGTAGGCACTATAAAAGCACTAGGCACTATAAAAGCTTACACTGTACGAAATTTAAAGTATGTATTTGCTTGCACTAGTATAAAAGTTATAAGCTCTTAACTTTTGGGACAAAATAGTCCATTTGTGTGAGGGTAACAAACGGCACACGCCCAATAACACCCATTTTCCCCTGGACTATAGGCAGTGTAAAAACATTACACTGTGCAAAATTTCAAGTAATTTATTCACTGACCTCAGTTAAGGGCGTGGCTGATATTCACATTTATAAGATTTAAACTGTGATCCGCGCAGTAGTGACCCAATTTTTCAATGTCACGTAATACTAAGTATCTATAAAATAATGTGTACGAGTTTATACTGATCTTCAATGAGTTGGGAAATCAATTATTTTATTCCAGCATGGGGCTCAAATGGGGGCACTTCAATGAAGTGGCGAAGGAGAGTCTAGTGATGGCTGCTATAGATAGAAGTAGTGCGGATGGATCCATTCTCAAGGACAAATGGAGCCATGTGCAGCCCTCCAAACCGGCTGACATATTAGAGATAATAAAATATTCCAATCCTGGTCTGCCGACCCATAATTGGAGAATTAGCAAGGTGGGTGAAGCGGATGGTAAAAAGCGTCAGGTCGATTTTATCCTTAACGCTGAATCCACCTCCCATATACAAAGTGCAATTGCAACCCTGCAATATGGTTTCGAGACTATAGTCTTGAAGGTATACAAGCACGATATAGCTCCCACTGCAGAATGTGAGTCGTTCACCGTGGTTGATAAACGGCTTTCTGGGAGTGCGGAGGTCCACACGACCATTATTTCGGGTGACTCTAACTCTAACAGAAGATCTGTAACGTCATTCTCTGAGGATGAAAACACTACTTTGGAAGGAAGTCTCCGGACTCTTTAACGCATCTGGCGGGGACACGCTTCTCGATGATACGGAGAGTTCGATAACACCCTTGTCGGGGTGGATGTTAATTTGTCAATTACCAATGATGGTAAGAATTCTACAGATTAACCTCCATGACGCTAAAGCAGCCTCAGCGGCTCTATTGCTGCGCCTTTCCACAGGTGCAGTAGACACCGACCTGATACAGGAGCCCTACGCAGTGGGAGAAAGGGTGTGCGGTATCAGGACACCCAACTTTAAACTGCTTGTGGCCAACTGTGAAGGCTATACAGAACCTGCATTTTGGCCAGGAAAGATGTAAGTATCTTTCTCCTGGCTAATTTAAGTGGTAAATACAAAACATCTGCTAGTCTGTAGATCGGTAATCGCGTATATTGGGTGGTCTCCAGTTACTTGCCTTCTGAAGCTGTAACTGGCGCAGACACGAACGCTCATCATACTATCTGGGGTAGTACGGATATAAAAAATAGGGGTGATTCGCTTCTTCACTTTATTCTAACTACCAAGCTAAGTATGTATTTCTAACATAGGTAATAAACCGACCTTTACAATTAAAGACAGACAAGAAGTACTAGACGTAACGTTTGCTACTGACCGGCAGTCAGACAAAATTATTGGGTGGAATGTACTGGACGACCACTCGTTCTCAGATCATCATAATATTGAGTTCAAACTCGCTGAAAAAGCGCCTGAACCTGCCGTCCACAGCAATGTGAGAAAGACAAAGTGGCACCTGTATGAATTTCAAGAAAGCCTTCAACTTCTGTACGAACAAAGCCGGTCTGGATAATCTTGCCGAGCATATCACCACATCATTCAATAGTTCCCTTTAAGAAGCCCGTCCAAAAACAAGGTACAAGGGAAAAACTAAACCCCAATTAACGGCTATGAAAAAGACCTGCAACAAGCTAATCAACAAGGCTAAATCTACTGGGGTCGCTAATGTTTGGGATGCCTATAAAGAGCAACTCAAGATCTATTAGAAGGAGCTTAGAAAGGCGCAAAGACGCTCTTGGTATACCTTATGTGGCGAAGTGAAAAAGGTCTCCGACGCCGCAAGGCTGAGGAAAATACTGTCAGCTTCACCATGTACAGTGGGTTACTTGCAGGGTGAGGCAAATAACTGGACAAAAAACAGCGAGCAGTCGCTGAATATACTGCTCGACACACATTTCCCGGGGAACTCACCAACAGAACCCGAATATAAGCAAGACCAACAAGAATACGGGTGGACTGCGACCGTTCCTAGAGAGATCCAGAATAAGCTGGACTATTAACAGCTATGAGCCATTCAAGTCACCTGGACCAGACGTCATCACTACAGCAGAAATTCAGAAAATGTTGAAGTACATTATCCCCTGCCTGGAGAAAATTTATGTAGGCTGTATCAGGCTTTCATACATCCCGAATCGGTGGAGGGATACCAAAGTGGTATTCAAACCTATAGCGGGGAAGATGTCACACACTAGGCCAACAGACTTTAGACTAAACAGCCTATCCTCCTTCCTATTGAAAGGTCTGGAAAGACTTTTAGATTATTTCATTAGGGAAAACCTGGATACAAAACTCCTGTCGGTGAAACAACATGCTTACAATAAGGGGAAGTCTACAGAATCAGCCCTGTACGAACTTGGGAGCACTATCGAATCGTGCCTGCATTTCAAGGAATTCACCATGGTGGCATTTCTTGACATAGAAGGCGAGAGAAGTTGCAACCAAAGCGGCAATAAGATTAAACTGCCTATCAATGTGGAGGTACAAGAACTACGGTCACATCAGGATATCAAAGTGTAGTGCTATGGAAACCGACCGAGTGGACTATATACCAACTGTGTACACCTTCGAGAGAAATTACATCACTATGATCTCCGCCAGAGATGAATGGGTTGGAAGAATACCAGGTAATAGAACCCATCCACTTTTACACGGATGGTTCAAAGCTTGATGAAAAGGTTGGCTTCGGAGAACACTGTGCAGAGCTTAGTTTGGATACAGCTCACAGACTACCAGATACCTGCAGTGTCTATCAAGCCGAAATATTGGCAATATGGGAGGTTGCCGAGTGGCTGAGTCGCAACATAGTAACCAACACTGGCGTTGTCATTTACTCGGACAGCCAGGCTGCCATCAATTCTCTGGAGGCAACATCCCTAAATTCACAAACAGCCCTCGACTGCCTCAGATCGCTTAACGAGATGGCTGAGCAGTTTAATATACACCTCATATGATGTCGCCTGTAGAAGCGCCACGTGCCAGCTTCGAGAATTTGTAAAGTCGCCCCTTTCCTAGCAAGTTCATCGGCTTTGCAGTTCCCCGGGATACCCGGGATACCTCCGATATTGCCATTATTTCGGCTTGATAGACACTGCAGGTATCTGGTAGTCTGTGAGCTATATCAAAATTAAGTTCTTTACAGTGTACTCCGAAGCCAACCTTTTCATCAAGCTTCGAACCATCCGTATAGAAGTGGAGACGGTTTCTATTTCCGGGTATTCTGCCATCCCATTCATCCCTGGCTGGTATCACAGTGATATAGTTCCTCTCAAAGGTGAGCACCGTTGATATATAGTCCACTCAGTCGGTTACCATAGCACTACACTTTGATATCCTCATGTGACCGTAGTTCTGGTACCTCCACATTGATATGCAGTTTAGTCTTAGTGCCGCTTTGGTTGCAACTTCTCTCGCCACAACATTAATCGGCAGTATATGGAGAAGGGCTTGTAGAGACTCTGAACCCTTGATAGCAGGTTTGTGGTGGTTCGTTTGTCAGTTGCCGTCCACCATACCACAATGTCGTATAACAGTATTGGACGAACCACTAGAGAGGCCCCACCGCGACCCTTCTGCCATCCTGCAGGAATATAGGGGGATATTGGCCTTCTTTACATGTTCTAGTACGTTTAGTCTGAATGACAGTATCCTATCCAAAATTATTCCTAAAAATTTTGTACTTTCAGAAAACACTAGATGTATTCCATTTATCCGAGGAGGATGGTCCATATGAGGGACATTTTCATCCTAGTAAAGAGAACCAATTCTGTCTTGTTTGGGTTAACACCCAAACCGCTGCTTCTGGCCCATCTAGCCAACTTGTTCAGAGCCACCTGCAGAATATATCGGAGGATGTTTTCGAATTTGCCACTCACTGCGATTGCCAGGTCGTCCGCATATGCCATATGCCTTGGAGCCACAACGTTCTAGATCTAGCAGGATTTCATTCACCGCTAGGTTCCAAATTAGTGGAGACAGTAATCCTCCTTGTGGGGTCCCTATGTTTAACAAACCTTGTTAGAGTTGTGGACCCTAGACATGCTGTAATGCGTCTTCTGTTGAGTAGTCTTTGAGTTAGTCTAATCAAGCTAGAATTCACCTTTAGCATCTGGGTGTATGTTGTTAAAAGCCGCTTCTATGTCAAGAAACGCCACCATGGTGAATTCTTTGAAATGTAGGGAAATCGATAGTGCTCACAAGTTCGTGCAGGGCTGATTCTGTAGACTTTCCCTACAGAAATGTAAGCATTTTGGTTCCCCGACAGGAGTTTTGTATCCAGGTTTTGCCTAATGAAATAATCTAAAAGTCTTTTCAGACTTTTTATTAGGAAAGAGAATAGGCTAATTGGTCTGAAGACTTTGGCCTAGTTTGCGATATCTTCCGCGCTTTGGGTATGAATACCACTTTGGTATCCCTCCATCGATTCGGGATGTACGCCTTCATACATTTTCTGCAGCCAGGGGATAATGTACTTTAACATTTTCTGCATTTCTGTTGGAGTGATGCCGTGACTTCTGGAGTGGTCCAGGTGACTTGAAGGGCTTAAAGCTGTTTATAGCCCAGCTTATTCTAGATCTCTCAGTCAACAAGCTAGCGACGCTCGCAGTCCACTCGCACTCTTGTTGGTCCTGTTGATCCTCGGGCTCTGTTGATGAGTTACCCGGGAAATGTGTGTCGAGCCGTACACTTAGCGATTGCTCGCTGTTTTTTGTCCAGTTGTTTGCCTCATCCTGCAAATACCCCACTGTACAAGGAGAAGTGGATAGTACCTTCCTCAGCCTTGCGGCGTCGGAGAACTTTTCCACTTCACCACAGAAGGAATACTAAGAGCGTCTTTGCGCCTTCCTAAGCTCGTTCTTATAGATCTTGAGTTGCCCTTTATATGCATCCCAATCATTAAAGGCTCCTGTAGATTTCTCCTTGTTGAATAGCTTGTTTCAGGTCTTTTTCCTTGCCGTTAGCTCAGAAGTCCACCATTGAGGTTTAGTTTTACCCTTGTACCTTGTTTTTGGACAGGCTTCTTCAAGGGAACTATTGAATGATGTGGTGATATGCTCGACCAGATTATCCAGAACAGCTTTGCCATTCGGTTCGTACAGAAGTTTGGAGTTGAGGACTTTCTTCAAATTCTTCTCATACAGGTGCCACTTTGCCTTTCTCTCATTTCTGTGGACGGCAGGTTCAGGCGTTTTTTCCGCATTTTGAACTCAATATAATGGTGATCTGAGAATGAGTGGTCGTCCAGTACATTCCACCCAATAATTTTGTCTGACAGCCACTTTACCACTTCAATTAGTCAGGAGAAAAATACTTAGATCTTTTCTGGCCAAAATGCGGGTTCATGGAGTGCCGGAGACTTTGGTGTCTTGATACCGCACACCCGCCCTCCTACTACATAGGGTCCTGGATCAGGACTATGTCTACTGTCTACTGCTGAGGCTGCTTTAGCGTGATCGAACTCTTCGTCCGTATCATCGGGGAGCATGTCCCCGCCAGATGCGTCAAAGAGTCCGGAGGCTTCCCTCAGTTACAGATCTTCGCCTTCCGCAGTGGGAGTTATATCCTGCTTGTATACCTTCAAGACTATATTCTCGAAACCATATTGCAGGGTTGCACTATGCTCCTCCTAGGAACTATGGGAAATATATATATGTATATATATAAATACTTGAATTTGTGTACAGTGTAATATTTTTATTGTTTCTACAGTCCTGTGGAAAATGGACGTTATTGTCATGGCCGTTTTGGTACCTCCCACACAAATGACCCGTATGTTCGAAAAGTTAACAGTAAGTAATTAGGGACACTTTGTATGCCTATATCACACAGTGATGCAGGGCATTACAATTTTATGCATTTGTTCGAAACGTCCGGAAGAAAAATATAAATGTCTATATTTAATCACTTCCTTCCCAAAAACCGGAGAGATTATACCGATACACTTAGAATCAGTCTGTAGATGTATGTATTCTTGATATCAAAATACAGGTCACAGTTATGTTCCAATAATTAAGAAGATAGTAGGAACTTCTTCTTTGACTCAAGGACGAATCCACTTATATATGGGTACAAATCAGTTCAGATTATATATAGCCCCTACATATATATCATACATATTAACACTAAAGATGCCAGAATATTGAGCGATATTTCCCAGTGCAACGTTTCATATTGTAGAATACTCCCAATATATCGAGCCAATATATAACAGCCAAAAAGACGTATGCGCCACTCACAAAAATTTAGAGGAGTATGTTTCTTTTGCGACTATTTTTTGTTTAAATGCATATCGTCGGCTCAATGCTATTTTGTTCCATACGCCATTTTGTATGTTCGGAAAAAACGCAATTTATTGTTTGAGTAAAAACGGGACTGAAGAGTTACACACTTTTTATTTCATAGGGTTCCCAACAGTGTTTGTATGATACTCATGCATTTCTATGCCATTACATCCAAAAATAAGCAAATTATAAAAATTTTCGTACTTGGCATTTTGGTCCATATCCACTTTTATTTTAATATTTTTTCGTATTTGTATTACATGGACCACAAAAAGGGTCGGTATGGAAGGACACTAATTTACATATTGTGATCGAAAGAACGTAAAATACTGAGTGAAAAATATAGGGCGTTAGAAAAATTGAGACATAGAACAAAAATATCGAAATTATTTCCCGCTATTCAGAGTAAAACCAATTTACCCTACCAATATCTCGAAAACTAGGCGAGATAGGAAAAAAATGATTGCAGATTCTGAAAGAGCATGCTTGGAACCCATATCATCAACTCCTAACTCAAAAAACACAAAAATGGCGTATGGACCAAAATAGCATTAAGCCGACGATATGTAATGCATACATCTGTTTATATAACTGTGAAATGGTACATTTTACAGCTATAAATTACGGAAACATGATGCTATTTGTCATAAGTAAACGATTTCCCTCAAAAAATTAAAAGTAAATCATGGTTGCGCTTACTCTTTTATGCGATTTTATTTATGTTATTATCCTTCCAATTTGTTAAATTTGTTTACTGCAACAGAATGTAAATTAATTTATTACGATGTATTAAATGTTTTTACAAATTCTCAGGAATTGCAGTGAATATGCATCACTCCTATATTAGCACTCCATGAAGCATTAATTTTCTATCGACATCCAATCGGTTTGAGGCAATAAATAACATTCGAGATTTCCACAGAACCAATTCGGATTGTAGTAAAACACGTGATGATATTGCAAAATTTTTAAGCAAATCGTTGCATTTCCGTTCTTTTTTGCGGACGTTTTTCTTTAGACGCACTTTCCTGTTGCTGACAATGTTATTTGCTGAGGCAACCACAAATTCCAAACAAATTTAGTTTTAGCTTGCAACACACCCAACTGGGAAGTTTTACTGGTATTCATGTACTTTTTTTCAACCATTTTTTGAGTGTCCATTAAATTTTCGTTTATTAGAACTTGTTGTTAAAGGAAATTTAAGTTTTTGTTTAAAGTTCAAATTTAATCGGTTGTGGATTTAAATATCGAAACGAAAAATGTTAACTGAAATCATTTAGGTTTGAGTTTAAACCTTGAAATGATTTTCTCATGTTATTAGTATGGAAATTATTCTGCCCATACAAAATTCAAAAAACCAACGAATTATAAAAACATCTATATATCTATCTATATATATAAAGAAGAATGTGTGTTTGTTTCTTTGTTGGTTTGTTTGTTTGTACCGTATAGACGTCTAAACGGCTGGACCGATCTTCTTGAAATTTTCACAGAATGTACATGTGTGGGGCGTGGTGAAAATAGGGTACTTGAATTTTCGATATATCAAGTGGGCGTGGCCCCGCCCACATAAGACACATTTTAAAATTGAGATATCTTGCACAATTTGTTAGCGAGAGTGCTGTAATTTTGTACATATGTGTCTGGTGGCAGTCTACGTCATTGGCCCAAAAATGGGAGGAATCGGATCAATGGGCGTGGCCTCGCCCATATAAGCAACCTTTTTATCTGTTTGAGAGAGTGCAGTAATTTTGTGTATATGTGTCTGGTGATTGGTCTAAAAATAAGCGGGATCAGACCAAAGAACGTGGCCCCGCCCATATAACCCAAATTTGAGCTATCTTGCACAATTTAGTAGTGAGAGTACTGTAATTCTGTTCATATGTATCTGGTGGTAGTCTACGTGATTGTTCCAAAAATGGCTGGGATCGAACCAATGGGCATGGCCCCGCCCATATAAGCCACATTTGATTGGTTAAAAAATGGGCGGGATCGGACCAATGGGCCAAAGCCAAATTTTGAAATTGATATATCTTCAAAATTTCTTAGCGAGAGTACTCTTATTTTATGGAGATGTTTTGGTGGCAGTATTCGTGATTGGTTCAAAAATGGACGGGATCGGAAATCTAAATCTGGGGCAACGAAGTGAACCGGGTCAAGCTTTATATATATAAATGGATGTGTGTATGTTACGTATGGACTCCAAAACGGCTGAATCGTTTTTGATGAAATTTTCAGGAAATGTTCAGATAAGCCTAGAGGGTGACATAGGCTTTATAAGTACTGTCCGTACCTACGAATAGATTAACGAGATTCCTACTGTCCCTATCATGTTTTGATAAATGGACGGGATCGGAAATCTGAAGTCTGGGGCAAAGAAGTGGACCGGGTCCAGCTAGTCTACAGGGTAGCTGATATGTAATGCAACAAAGTAAAGCGCTATATTTTTTTAATTTTTTCTTAAATTTTATTGTTCAAAAGCAAAAAATTTCGAAAATAACATAAAATTTTAGAAACAGTTTAGATTTGTTCGAATTGGCCACCTTTGGCACGTATTATGACCGTCAAACGGCCGACAAAGCCTTCATACGCTGCACGAAAGTGGCTCTGCGGTATTTTGGCCTATTCCCGGCGAAGCGCCGTCTTGAGATGATCAATACTTTTGAATTTTTTAGTTCGAACCTTACTCTCTAAAATGCCCCAGGCGCAAAAGTCCAACGGATTGAGATCCGGAGATCTTGGAGGCCATTGTGCGGTAGAAATGAAGCGAGGAACCTCCTTTTTAAGCCATTCTTGGTTGACGCGTGCTGAGTCCTGTTGGAATGTCCATGGTCTGCGGCCGAAATGTTTGTCTTCCCAGGGCTTCAATACTGTCTTTAGGACATTTTCCCGATAATATTCGGCATTTATTTTGACCCCATGGTCGATGAATACGAGCGGGGAGCGACCATCGGCCGTTACGGCGGCTCACACCATTACCATCGGCGGCGCTTGAGTTCTGGTGGCCAATCGAAGGTGTACCTTTTCTCTTGCACTTTTTGGAACTTCAATGGCTTTAGTCCAAGCTCATTTTTTAATACGTGTTGTATCCGTTCTCGCGATATGTTCAGCTCACGAGCAATTTTTCTACCACTGTGGTGGATTTCGATTAAATGTGGCCTTCACTTTTCGGATCATTTCTGACGTTGTTACCGTTTTTTTTCGTCCACTTTTTGGACGAATGACGAACGATGCAACACTGCCACTATGATTCCCGCCAGAGATGAATGGGTCGGCAGAATACCAGGTAATAGAAACCATCTCCACTTGTACACGGATGGTTCGAAGCTTGATGAAAAGGTTGGCTTCGGAGTACACTGTGAAGAACTTAGTCTGGATATAGCTCACAGACTACCAGATACCTGCAGTGTCTATCAAGCCGAAATAATGGCAATATGGGAAGTCGCCAAGTGGCTGAGTCGCAACATAGTAACCGACACTGGCGTTGACATTTACTCGGACAGCCAGGCTGCCATCAATTCTCTGGAGGCAACATCCCTAAATTCACAAACAGCCCTCGACTGCCGCAGATCTCTTAACGAGATGGCTGAGCAGTTTAATATACACCTCATATGGGTGCCTGGGCATAGCGATATCCCGGGGAACTGCAAAGCTGATGAACTTGCTAAGAAAGGGACGACTTTACAAATTCTCGAAGAATTTGCATATATTGGTGCGCCACTATCCACGTGAAAGTTTTGGCTTAGGCAAGAGGCAATCAGGCAGTCCAACGAAAGATGGACAGAAATCGGCACCTGCAGGGTAGCTAGACAAATCTGGCCAAGGTATGACCTTAGAATGTCAAAATATCTCCTCGCACTAGAGAGGAAAAGATTGTCTACGTTAGTACAGGTTCTGACGGGACACTGCTTGATCGGCGAACACGCCAAAAGATTGGGTATTGACTCCAATGACTTCTGCCGAAGCTGTGAAGATGAGGAAGAAGTGGAGAGCATTGAGCACTTGCTTTGCGACTGTCCCGCTTTGAGTAAACCACGACTGGACACTCTGGAGTCGGACTTTTTAGGCAGCCTAACAGATCTTTCCAGTACTGATATTCGTACTATCGATAAATTTATATATCAAACAGGTTGGTTTCGATGAGAGGCATTTCAGCCCGTGGTAACACTAGGGACCTAAACTGGTCTATGTGAACTTGTAAAAAAATACGGCTGCCAGTATCACGGTAACGAGCAATGGTACGAGAAACAAAAGATTTATTCACATTTAAATGCTGGAGGGCTCTAACGATAGCGACTTGTGTTTTTCCACCCAAATATAAAGCAATCACACTATCAAGCTTGAATTCCATCCCGAATAACTTTTTTTCTGAATGCAATAGATCAAAATGCTTTTGTAAGCTTGTAAACAATAAAATGAACAGTCACTGAAATAAATCTGTCAGCTATCAGACTAGAAGTTTAAAAATTATAGCAACCTGAAGTTGGTTGCAATACATATCAGCCACCCTGTATGTGACAGTTTTTTGACCAAATGTCAAATTGACCGCTGAATCCGAATATCAAGTCAGAATGGTTAAAAGTAGAACTGTTTTCGAGATATTCCAAATTACCCAGCAAAATTTCTCATTACCAAATAATCCGACGAGTAAGCAAAGTTCGATAATGGTAAGTACTTATTATTTAGCCACTTTTCTCATTATTTTAACATGGGGATGTCATTGGAGGGAAGTACTTCCCAAAAGCATACAATAAAGTAGCATAAAAAGTACTTATTTGTAGCATGGGCATACCACATAAATATGTGCATATGTTTTCACGATTTTAAGTACTTGAATAATGCATTACCAATAAGTTACAAAATACGTAGTAGATATGATAGATATGTAGAGATGGCCATTGAAAGTAATTTTGTGCATATTGTCGCGCATATTTCGAATTTCTGAACCTAAACCACCATGTGAAAAATTCTTCAATGGTCTAACATCATATGATATACGTAAATATTTTTGGTATTTTCATTCAATTTGCACGTATTTTTGGAAAACTCGTTGAAAATCACTTATTTCTGTTATTATTGGTAAGTCATTATTAATAAGCCGAAAGTAATTCAGCGAATAATGAGATGTCATTATTTGGTAATGCAGGGAATAATGACAGGTACTTAGCAAGATTTTGCTGGGTAATTTCAAAAATATTGGTCGGATTAGGTTTTCTTTTTTTTTCTTGAAAGATAAAAAACAACTAAAAAACAATAACAGGTACAGTGGGAACAATTCCGACTTCATGAAAAATTTTATGATTTTTTGCAACTTTGCTCTCTTCAAGTGGTTTTTTAAAACCAAACAATTAAAAATTTTAATGTTTTCAGTGTAATTAGTTATATGGATGGGAAAACAGGGCAGTTTGACCAAAATGTCAAAATTCAACAACCGTTGAATTTTGCAAATTTGTGTTATAATTTATATCCAATAGAAGTAACTAAACTTGCTGCAAGTTTCATCCCAACAAGAAGACAGCTGTTTTAAGAATGCAGTCACTTGACATGAAATCCCATATATAAAATTACATCTAAATCTCAACCGCATTTGTTCGATTTGAAGATCTAGTTTTTTTGAGTATCTAGAAACTACTTTCTGTCAAATTATATAAAGCCGAACTAACAAAAAAATGCAAAAAATTTGGAAAAGATTTCTTTCTTTCTCAACATAAATAATCTCCCTTTAGCTCGATACACCTTTCCAGCGATAATAACTTTGATAATTTCCCTATCTATCTAAAGTAAGAACTGTTTCGGTCCTTAAAATAGCTTCATTGTTGGAAATTCCTTTAACCTCCGAGCCATTTTTCAAGTTTGGAAAAAAACAATATCCGAGGGAGCTAAATTCTAACTTCAATTCATTGATTTTTGCCATCACAGTAGTAGATGTGTGAACTGGTGCATTGTCTTGCGGAAACAACACATTCGCCAAATGCGGCCTTTTTGGAAGTGGTTTGAGGTGGGGGCCCATGTTTCATTCATGGTTACGAATCGACGCAAAAAACTAGGTTTTTGATGAGGTGAAAAATTGCCAAACACATGATTGACACATATTCACGACGCTTTTTTTGTTCAGTGTGAGCCAACGCGGCGCCCGTCTTGCCCACAGCTATTTAAACGATGGGGGCATACCAACTTTGTCATTCCGTTTGCAACACCTTAAAATATTTATCCCATAAAGTATATATATTCTTGATCGTCTTGAAATTCTAAGACGATTTAGCCATATTAGTATGTCTGTCCGTCTGTCTGTATGTTGAAATCACGCTACAGTCCGTAATGGTTCAGCTATGTTAAGCAAATTTGGTAGAAATATTTGTTATAATGAGTGATTTTTTCAAGAGCTTTCGGATTTAATTTAGAGAAATGTATGAATTCCTTATTTGAGTCTATAGAACAGTCTATATAATTCAATGTTAAAAGATGATTTCATGTTAAAGTTGACCGGGGCTGCGCCTCAATGGCATATCGGCCGGTAACTCATCCTATAGACCTGAGCCATAACATAGCCATACACAAAATAATCTAAAGGCGTTGCAGCAACACATATGTACATGATGTAGCTAAAGTTTGTGTATTATGGAAACCACAATGTATGAATCGTTATCGAAATACGATCTAAAATACTAACAGAGTGGTTTAATACCCTACACAACACTGTGGAACAGGTTATTATATGTCTGTTTAGGCCCAGATGTTTGTAAATAGTGGAGCCAGACCCACCAATCACTAGCTCTGTTTATGTTCTATTTTATACGGTTACACCGGTTTTTATGGTCGAAAAAAGCCGCCCACATGTTTTTTTATACCCTACACCACACTGTGGTACAGGGTATTATAACTTTGTGCATTTGTTTGTAACACCCAAAATGAGAAGAAATAGACCCATCGTTTATTATACCGATCGACTTAGAATCACTTTCTGAGTTGATTTAGCTATGTCCGTCTGTCTGTCCGTCTGTCTGTGCATGTATTCTTGTAATCAAAGTACAGGTCGCAATTATGGCCCGATCTTGACGAAACTTTACACATATCTTTTTTTTGGCCCAAGGACGATCCCTATTTAATTTGGTTAAAATCGGTTCCGATTTAGATATAGCCCCCATATATATGTTACCCCGATTTGAAATGTAAGCGCTGTAAAAACTTTATTTTATATCCGATCTGTATGAAATTCGGCAGAAAGAGGTTTCTTATTATTTAAATGAACACTGTTAAATTTGGAAGAAATCGGTTCAGATTTAGATATAGCCCCCATATATACGTTACCTCCGATTTGACATGTAAGCGCTGTAAAAATGTTATTTTATATCCGATCAGTGCGAAATTCGGCAAAGAGAGGTTTTTTATTACATGAAGGAATACTGCTAAATTCGGAGAAAATCGGCTCAGATTTAGATATAGCCCCCATATATATGTTACCCCCGATTTGACATGTAAGCGCTGTAAAAACTGTATTTTTAATCCGATCAGTGCGAAATTCGGCAGAAAGAGGTTTCTTATTACATGAAGGTATACTGCCAAATTCGGAGAAAATCGGTTCGGATTTAGATATAACTCCCATATATATGTTAGCCCCGATTTGATATGTAAGCGCTGTAAAAACTGTATTTTATATCCGATCAGTATGAAATTCGTCATAAAGAGGTTTCTTATTACTCGAAAGAATACTGCCAAATTCGGAGAAAATCGGTTACGATTTAGATATAACTCCCATATATATGTTACCCCCGATTTGATATGTAAGTGCTGTAAAAATGTTATTTTATATCCGATCAGTGCGAAATTCGGCAAAGAGAGTTTTCTTATTACATGAAGGAATACTGCTAAATTCGGAGAAAATCGGTTCAGATTTAGATATAGCCCCCATATATATGTTACCCCCGATTTGATCAGTGCGAAATTCGGCAGAAAAAGGTTCCTTATTATATGAATGAACACTTTCAAATTTGGAAGAAATCGGTTCAGATTTAGATATAGCCCCCGAAATTCGACAGAAGGAGGTCTTTTTACATGAATGAGTATTCAGGGAAAATCGGTTCAGATTTATATTAAAGCTCCATATATATGTTCCTCCTGATTTGGTATCAAACCGCTATAGAAGTTGTATTTTACTTCCGAACATTAAAATTTTCCAGAAAGATGTTTCTCAATTTAGGAACGAATATTGCTTAATTTAGCGATTATCGTTTCAGAATTAGATAATATGTTCCTACCCATTTACCAATTATTCCAAATTATTACGGCAATGACCTTATCGCATTGTTAGGGAGATGTAGGGTATTATATAGTCAGCCCCGTCCGACTTTCTGCCTTTCCTTACTGGTTTTTAATTTAATTAAACCGGGTTTTTGATCACTCTAATTGAAACCTATGTAAAGTTTTTATTTATGAACGAAAGTGGGTACTTCGAAAGCAAAAGTTTCATTATTTTTAAAGACCTTTATTAGCATTTCAAAATATTCCCATTTTCGCTGGGTAGAAAACGAGATGGCATAGCTCACTTCTTGAATTTTACTTCGGAGTCAAAAGTGACAAATCGGACATCAAATGCCAATGCAGGCTAATATAACTAAAAGTGCAGCATGTAGGTGTTGCCTCGGAATTGTCTCTAGATAGTCTTCAAAATTAGGGTGACTGGTGCAAACCTTTGTAATGGAGAAGTGTCTCGGCGATTCCTAAACAACACACAATCCAGAATGAAAGCTACAGGAATATCGGTGATGATCGCAAGCTTTTTAATCTCAAACTCTAAAAGATTTTGAGAAAGTCCTACATAGGTAAATATTGCAAATTATAAGCTTAATTGTCAACTGATATGGAAAATATTGCAAATTATGTTATGCACATGCGAATGTTTTCACTTTCTGGGGCAGTGATTTGCAATTAATTATATGTAGAATACGTCCTATTTTGACATTCACCATAATCAGAAAAACATTTTGGTAGATCGCGTTCTGTAAAAAGTTGCAGAAAATTTATGAAAGCTAGCTTTTCTGAAATATTTAGGGTCTATGATTGCAGGACACCAAGGACCTTTCCAATTTTGTCACAATTTACACCATAACTAAATCCATTAGTTGTGAGTCAAAAATGGCCTTCGCGGGCTGCCAAAATGTGGATATAGAGACATAAAAAATCCATTTGGCATGTTATTTAAAAATACGCGTATATGTTTCCCCTGTGAGGGAATTAACATTTTTTGTTTTAAGTGGAATATTTTTGGAAAAGACGACTGACTGAATTGTTCGTAATGTGAATGTATACTTAAAAATTCACGATAAATTCTTTCTTTTAAAGCATAAACCATTACAAAACTCCAGTCGACCTACGACCTTGACACCAATAAGGCTCTCGTTAAGAGCTATCTTTTTGCCATTGACCGATTGTGGCTACGTGCCACACAGTAAATGAAACAATTGAATTGTTGAGAGAAAAGTTTGGAGATTCGATTATTTTAAGAAATTGTGATATTGAATGGCCTCCAAGAGGTTCTGATTTAACACCATTAGACTATTTCATGTGGGGTTATTTCATTGGTCTTTCGAAATAAACCAGACCCCCTTCAAGCTTTACAAGTCAATATTGAACGTGCCATTCATGACATACGACTTGATTTAGTGGAAAAAGTGCTCGAAAATTGGGTTCATCGAATTCGTTCCAGCAGAAGTCGTGGAGGCCATTTGAATGACGTTTTAGTTAGAACTTAATTGTATCGATTGTACTTCACATTAAATAAAAAACTTTTGAATTTCCTTAACAATAAGTGTGCTTTTTTCAAAGAAATCATTTTACTCTTATTGGAAACCCCGTTTTAATACCGTGAATGAATGCTTAATGTGTTGTCTGTATTAATATATTCGCTCATTTATACATTACATCACGAAAAATTCAGTCAATTGCGCGTTTTCCAGAAACATTCCACTTAAAACAAAAAATTTTAATTGGCTCACAGTTAGAAACAAAGAAATATATATTTAAAGGAATTTTTCTTACGTCTCTTTTGTCATTGATTTTGTTCATATTGATTAGGAATTGATGGAGCTATTGAAAATTATATATCCGAAGTTTTGAGAAACTTGATCCGCCCAAACAAAATTAAAGAGTTTTTGGACTCGCTAAAAAGCATTTGTCTATGGTGTAAATTTTGACAAAATTGGAAAGGTCCTTGTTGTCCTGCAACTATAAACCCAAAATATTTCAGAAAAATAGAGTCACTCAATTTTCTGTAACTTTCTACGGGGCGCGATATACCAAAATGTTTTTTCTGATTATGGTGGACGTCAAAATAGGACGTATTCCACATGTGCAAAAAATTATTTGCAATATTTTCCATATCAGTCGGTCAGTTGGCAATTAAAGCTATGATTTATTTAGATAGTAGCAAGTGTTTCGGACATAATTGTGAAGTTTCAGTCGAATCAGTTCAATATTCCAAGAGAAAATGTCAATTTTCTAAACACACTCCGCAATATTGAGTAGGGCATATCTTGCGAAAAAATTTAAATTTTGCAACACGGTTAAAATTCTCAAATAGATTTTTGAAAACATTTCCAAAAATCTTGTTCCTTGACACGCTTGTTTTATTTTTATCCAAATGATATATTAATACTCATCAAATTCTTCACTTTGGTGTAAAATAGGATATGGTATAAATGAGAAAATTATGTTGAAATTTGTGAATCCCTTTTACGGATTAGTAAGGGAGATAATCAGTATGATTTCCTTACCGACCTGCTGAATCAGAACCATTTTTTTGGGATGTACTGATTAAGCGCACATATTCAAATCCTAGGATTATAATGGTATTATAAGTTTGGTTTTTGGCAAATCGACAATACTAACGATCGATTTATGGCGGTATACCCGCGTCATTATATCTCACACCACGCTGCTGTACAGGGCATTTGTTTCTAATGCCTACATAGATAAAAATACAGACCCCAATTTTATTATACCGATCGGTATAGAATAACTGTTTGAAAAAAGTACATCCAGTGCCTTCAAAATCGTAAAAATTCCCAGAAAGTCATAAAATATCTGTCAGTGAAATATTACGTAATATGTATACGTATAAAACAGAACATTTAAATAGAACATTATAAAACAGAAGAGAATATTTTTGCGAATTTTAAGATACTGGATGCACTTTTTTTGGGTTGGTTTGTTCCGCATTTTTTTCTCCTATTCAATATCAATAACTATGCTTCAGACACAAAAGATATATCCCGGACGGTATACCGAGAAAAAAAAAACATGTAAGAAAGTTCAGTCGGGTATACAGAATTATAAATCCCCTCACCTTGAGTCCCAAATATTCGTAAATTTATTGATTTGTTTTAATTAAATTATTAGCAATTTAAATTGCATTTATAAACTTTGAAGTATGTATGTACTGGTATTAAAGTTAAAATCTTTTAACTTTAGGAACAAAATGGTCCATTTGTGTGTGAGGAACCAAAAGGGGCGTGCCAATAATTTTTCTCTGGGCTCTAGGTACTATAAAAGCATTACACTGTAAAAAATTTCAAGTATTTGTATGAACTGCTATTAATGTTATAAGCTGGTAACTTTTTGTACAAAATGGTCCATTTGTGTGGGAGGTACCAAAAGGGGCGTACCAATAACGCCCAATTTTCCTGGACTCTAGCTACTATAAAAGCATTACACTTTACAAAAGTATAGGGTTTTCCAACAAGAGGTGTCATTTTGGTATTCAAAAAAAAATCAATTTTTTGGGATAAGTGATCGGATGTTTATTTCATAATAAGGAGAATTTTAATAATTTCAATGCGTTGTTGAATCGTGTATCGTTCCATTTTTTAGTAATGGCGTAGTTTCTACTTGTCAAATGTTAAAGAATATAAGCTTCAAAAGTGACAGCTACCGATATACCGGGTGATTAAAAATAACACCTCTTGTTGGAAAACCCTGCATTTGTATGGGCCGATATTCAAGCCATAAGCAGTTAACTTTTGTTGCAAAATTTTCCATTCGTGTGGGAGGTACCAAAAAGGGATTGGCCACTTCGCTCATTTCTTGAGGTGTTTGCGACTAACAAAGGAATACTATGTGAGAAATTTCAGAAGATTCGGGTAAGTAGTATAGAAGTTATTAAGGAATCAATATTTCACTAAAAGTTAATCCTTTGTTTGTGAGGTACTAGAAGGAGTGGTCCAATATGCTCCTTCTTCGAACTTAGCCGGTGATAGAAAAAAATATTACCGCATGCCAAATTTAAAGTCAATCGGTTACTGCTTTCGAGAGTTATCAGGCGCACCAGCCAACAGACAGACACAGACACTTAAAATGACCGAAAACGGATTTCCGCCGAACATACTTAGGGTCTTAGGTCACTCCTTCGTTGCAATGTTGGTTCATGGATCAAGAAACTCTACCATTCTAAATTTCAAAATGATTGGATGTAAAATATAGCTTCTATAGAACTAAAGGGCCAAATCGGACGAAACATATATATGGGAGCTATAGTTAAATCTTAACCGATTTTCTTCAAATTCGGCAATGTTGCTTCATGGACCATTCTAAATTTCAAAACGATTGGATGTAAAATACAGCTTCTATAGGACTAAAGGGCCAAATCGGACGAAAGATATATATGGGAGCTATATCTAAATCTGAACCGATTTCAACCAAATTCAATGGCGATCTTAACAGCTGCGAAATACTCTAAACTGCAAAATTTCAGAACGATCGGAGTGAAATTGCGACCTGTAGTCGACGAACAACTTTACATGGACAGACGGACGGACGGACATGCTTAAATCGACTCAGCTAGTGATTCTGAGTCGATCGGTATACTTTAAGGTGGGTCTAGCTGTGTTATTTTCAGGTGTTACAAATATCTGCCATGAAACAAACTTACCTCACTGTACCACAGATTGGTGTAGGGTATAAAAAGTGCTATCCATTAAATTATTAATTCAGCCAACTTGACTAAACAATGATGCAGAAGTTCTTATTTTTGAGGCTATTTTCTCATAATTGAGTCCCAAATCAATGAGCTGAAAAATGCTGTACTGTGTTAGGGACGATGCATGTTATAATATAGTCGTCATATAATGATTCCAACCGATGTTACTTCTTGATGCGCTAGAAAACATATTAATCGTCCATAGTAAAAATGGTGCTCATTGGTCCATATTTTGACATAATCCCATTGATCTGGCTAAAACTTAAGAATTTATAAATGCTTTTAATCGTCCCTAGCAAAAATAGGAAGCATTGGTCAATGTTTTGGTATAGCACCCATGCAAACACCTCTTCCGATTAGACTCCCAGATGTCGTACGTAACATATTTTCCATCCGATTTGGCGCAAATTTAAGTTTTATTATTTTATATTGCATACAATTGATCTGTAAATAAAATTGGATTACTCGGTTTATATTGCGAAATAGCACCATACAAAATTGTTTGACTTGACGCTCTAGAGAACGATTTTTCAACCGATTATCCTAAAATTTAGGATTTATATTTCCCTTTGTCTAAATAAATTCTTAGTAAAAGTGGGGCATATCGGTAATGCTTTTGTTATAAATACACATATCATCATCCCTTTCGATTTAAATATATTCAAACAAATGATCTGACTGGAATTATTGACTTTAAATTTCAATAAGTATCATCTATTTAACCTGCCACAATTCCTAGTAATGTGTTGACCCCTACTTATTCTCACTGAATTGTTTTGTAAGTAATGGTGAGGCCATAGCCGGTCAACTTTAGTTTACTGTTTTTTTGCTGCTATGAACGGCTTTACCTTAAATGTTTAGTATGGTCCTCCATGGGGTATAAAACATACCTTAATTTGTTTTCCTCTGGATAATGGCTGCTCTGTTGTCGATTTTTTGTTGAGATTGCATGATAGCAAATCCTGTTTTTGAACATACACAGGTCCAGCATTTGTTATTTACCATCAAACGAGAATGAGAAAATAGAACACGAATAAATATAATTGAGCTGAAGTTCTAGATAAATATACAGACAATAAGCCGATTTAATTAATATTCGGTAAGTAAATCACAACCATATTATGTTTCTTTTTGGGGGCATTTGATTGTGCGTTGATATCTCCCACACAAATGGACCATTTTGCAGACGTAATGGCTATGTATGAAGAGCACTAACGTATCAAAAATAATATTGGATATTGCCAGGCTAAACTGCTTTTATACAGTACACAGTGGAAGGAATTCCGAAAAAAGGAACTACTTCCGCCGTTTTTAAGCATGCTTTTAGATTTTTAAATAGAGGGTCCCTATATTTTTTGAAATTGAACATTAGACAACAAAAACTGAGACAAATTCTATTTAACGTCATTAAAGCTTTTTTCCATCTAGAAGGTAACTTTTCCATATTTTTAGTGTAATCCAATTCCATAATTTTGTGCGATTTTAATTTCTGTACAAAAAAATAACCCTCTCTATGTCGTAAATTTGTATTTGGTTGTTTGTCACAAATGGGTTAATGCGAATTTATTGCCACCTCCACGCATTATGTTAGCCCCTAAAAGCTAACATTTTTGGACGCTTTTTAAAGTTTTCTCTTAAATTGTTGAAATTCAAAGGAAAATAAAATTTTAAAGTTAAGCAAGTAGGAAGTTCAGTCAGGTAAACCGACTTCATTCCCAAAAAATATTCGTTAGTTTTATTTATTATCCCCTCACCTTAGAGAGGAGGGTATATATCATTTGCTACGAGCCAAAAGTGTAACACATCGAAGGAGTGACCTAAGACCCTAAGTATGTTCGGCGGAAATCCGTTTTGGGTTATTATAAGTCTCTTGAGCAATGTCCGTCCGCCCGTCCGCCCGTCCGTCCATCTATCTGTCTGTCTGTCTGTCTGCTGGCTGGTGCGCACGATAACTCTCGAAAGGAGTAACCGATTGACTTCAAAATTGGTATGCGGTTATATTTTGCTCTATCGCCGGCTAAGTTCGAAGATGGGCCATATTGGTCCACTCCTTCTGTACCTCCCCCACAAAGGGTTAACTTTTAGTGAAATTTTGATATTTTATTACCTTCTATATCACTTACTCGAATCTTCTGAAATTTCACACATAGTATTAGTTTGATAGTCGCTAACACATCAAGAAAAGTGGGCGGAGTGGACGTTCCCTTTTTGGTACCTCCCACACAAATGGACCATTTTGCACCAAAAGTTAACTGCCTATGGCTTTAATATTAGTTCATAAAAATACTTTAAATTTTGTACAGTGCAATGCTTTAATAGTACCTAGAGCCCAGAGAAAAGTGGGCGCTATTGGCACGCCCCTTTTGGTACCTCCCACACAAGTGGACAATTTTGTACCAAATGTTACCAGCTTTACTACAAGTGCATACAAATACTTGACATTTTGTACAGTATAATGCTTTTATAGTACCTAGAGTCCAGAGAAAAATGGGCGCTATTGGCCTGCACGTTTTGGTAAGGTAGGAAAAATGCGGAACAAGCCTACACGAAAAAGGTACATCAAATAGATATATGCTAAATCACATACATATATGGGGAATTTCATGCCAAGGGATTCAATTTATAAAGGCTATATCTTCTGATCGGGATGAAACTTGCACCAAGTTTAGTCTTATTGGATACTCGTAGTAGTTATGACACAAAACTTCAACGAGATCGGTTAAGGAGTGACCGAATTGGAGGGTGTTGAATTGTTAAATTTTGGTCAAACGGCCTTGTTTTCCCATCCATATAACAAATAAATTACCTATTTCGATAGCTTTTTCTTCAATATTTTTAAGCAAATAAAAAATTCGCAAAAATATTTTGTGAATTTGTATATTTTGAAATTAAAATTGTTTTGACAGTTTTGTTAAACTCATATTTTTATTTTCGATTTTTTTTGCACAAAAGAAAATTTAGGGCATTTTCTTTAAGCGCGTGTGGTCTATTAGTGGGATGGAACATGTTTGTTCATCAAAAAATAAAGATAAAACTGTAAAAAAATTTAGGTCCAACCATATATTTTAGCATAATTGAAGAACCATTTTTCTGTTCACGAAAGCTTTCAATAATCCTAAACTAAGTAGCCTTCATTTTCGTCTAATACAATTTTTTCATCCCATTAACTTTCTCAAAGATATCTTACAAGATATTGAGAAAAAATCAAATTTGTTTGGGAACATTTTAATATTTTTCAATCAAAACCCCTTAAGAACATCCAAAAATTCACAATAAATATATTTTTAGTCATTTTTCGAAAGTCTGATCGGTCATGAATAAAATGAGACCATTCTGAAGAAAATCGAAGCATAATTTAGAAAGACGTAGCTATATTTCTTATATCAAGAAATTCCCTCTTCTAAATTGTATAATAATCCGATGTATAATAAAGATTCTTTTGCAAATTGATAATAATATGAGAGAAATGTATGTACTATACGGGATATATAAATCTGAATCGATTTTTTTTTTAAATTTGATGGGGTCCATACTTGCTCATACTTTGTACCAAATATATTATAATTTTTTACAATATGTTATATATTTGGACATACATTTTTTTACAAGTCGGAAACAACCTATTGAATTTTTCTCAATTTTAAGAAAATCAGCACCGAAAGAAATTATCACTACTCATATTAAAATAGATATGCAAACATATCGATTCAAAAACATGCTAAGTCTACTTAGCCTGTTTTTAGGGAAATTTCATTTTTAATTTCTAAATATTCCAAATTATATTCAGTAAAAATTTGTAGTTTATCCGTCAACCCCATCAAAAGTCACAACTTTTTGGACTTAGCATTGTTTAGAATGTCCGTGACATTTGAAGTCGAATTAGTATGCCGTAATATTTTTGTTTCACTTTTCTTTAATAACTTCTATTTTTTTCCAATCTTCTGAAATTCCACACATAGTAGTAGTTTACTAGTCGCCATCACCTCGAGAAAAAAGGGCGAAGATGCCACGCCTATGCATATTTACATTGCTCACAAGGTGAGGGTAGTACACCTTAGCCGGTTTACCCGACTGAACTTTCTTATTTGTTTTCGGTATGCAAATATAAAATAAAAACCAGAAAGGAAAGACAGAAAGTCGAGAATAGGAAGGAACAAATGGATGACAATATACCAAATCTAAGCAGATTTTCATCAACTTGGATCAAAACCCTCATTTCTTCAAAATTATATAAAGATCGGACGTAAAATACAGTTTCTATAACGCTTAAGTACTAAACAGGCAGGGGAGTAGTATATATGTGGCTATATCTAAATCTAAACCGCTTATCCCCAAATTAAGCAGTATTCGTTCCAAAATTATGGAACTCCTTTCTGACAAATGGGAGCTATATCTTAATCTGAACCGATTCTCCCCGTATTTGGCAGTATTCATTCATGTAATAAGAAACCCCCTTCTGCCGAATTTCGTACTGATCTGATATAAAATAAAGTTCCTACATGTGAAATGGGTGTAACATATATATAGGGCCTAAATCAGAACAGATTTTTCTCAAATTTCGAATTATCTCCAAGTGTATCAAGAGACTTCTTTGTGCCATTTTTATTCAGATCGGTTAAAATATCTTGCTTATACCGTACATATATCGATACCTCCATTCTTAACTATGCTAAGTGCAAAAAGGTAGTTTTTCGTGAGAGGCAATCAATGTTTGAAGAATTTTTTTTTGTGTGAAATTCCTTTGTAATGGAAATGGAATGACCTGTACTGTTTTGTGGACAACTTTTGATTGGGTGACGGATGAACACCAAATTTTGGCTGAATATAATTTGGAATATTTAGAAGTTAAAAATGAAATCTCCCTTAAAACATGCTAAGTCGACTTAGAATGTTTTAGAATGGAGGTATCGATATGTCAAACCGGAGTCACATATATCCTTCGCATTAATAATATCTGCCCGGGTAGATATTGGATTTTTCATTCTTTGATAACTCTAAAGGCCTTGATCCGATTTAGAAATCCTTCAAACTCTGTTACTATTTTTCTTATTTTTTTCATTAAATGAAATGAAAATTAAATTTGGAAACGTATTTTTATTATTTTTCGCCAATTTTATCTCTTTATATACGCGGGTTAATAGTATCTACCCGGGTAGATACGAAGAATATTATTGGGAAGTTCGCTAGTTTTGTGTATATAATTGTTACGAATGAACCTAAAATGGCTGTCTAGGCAATAAAACATGTTAAACATAAGAATATTTTTTTATTTTAATTATAAAAATTTAGAAAAAGTATAGTCTTTATCGACGTAATCTCCGATTTCATGTAGATGGCCCAATGTGACAAGTTTCGCACTTTGTTTGTGTAAAGCTATGTTGTGCACTTACGGGCTTTTTGCATGAGACGCACGCTTGTCGCGTAGCTCTCTTCTTTTTTGACTCTCGGTAGCAAATGTAACATCCACCTTTTTCTTTCAAACGTCCACTAGAATCTCGCTCTGACACTTCATCAGCCACAAAATCTTCGACTTCACCATCGGTATTCGATATTGGGTCACCTGTAAAGGAAAAATTTTGAAATGATCCTCGTAAAAACATCTTTGAAACCTACCTAAAATACACTGTATTACTGAACTGATGGCAAATTTGCTTACAATCCTACTTTTTTAAGCACGAGATTTTATATGATTTTTTCCCAAGGCTCTGAATAAATTGTATTCGTCGGGACATTTTTAAATCTATTTGTGGATTATTACTGAAGTATATAATATATGCAGCAAGAGCAGAAATATCCAATAAATTGTAAAACATGGCCGTGTTTACGAATAAAAAAATCAGTCAACATTTTTGTATCTACCCCTGTAGATATTATTAAAACATTTTTGTATCTACCCCGGTAGATATTATTAAACCATGTAGTGAAAGATTGTCTTTAATGCGAAGGATATATATGTTAATTTGAATCGATTTTGACCAATTTTAATAGGGATTTATTGTCTTTGGGCCAGAAAAGAGCATTGCGCCAAATTTCATCACAATTGGACCACAAATATGACCTGCACTTTGATTACAATGATACATCTATGGACGGACAGACGAACAGACGGACGGACGGGCAGACGGACATGGATAAATCGATTCAGGAAGTGATTCCAAGTCGATCGGTATAATAAACGATGGGTCTATCTCTTATCATTTTGGGTGTTACAAACAAATGCACAAACTCACAATACCACAGTGTGGTGGAGGGTATAATCACATTTTATTTATATTTTGCTCTCAAATATATTTCGTTTAATGCTAAGCTACATATAAATCTTTTTGTTACCACGGAGACGTAAAGGAAAACATAAGTCATTCTTATCCCCTCCCATTGAACCAATTTGATTGCTTCAACAAACTCAAAAGTTGGCGGATTCCAAGATTAGCCAAGTTAGGTAACTCCCCAAAAAAATGAAAGACTAAGGTTGATTGCCGTCTTCTAGAGCGATGAGGACAGCTGTGCTACTGAGCCCTCCCCCTCTTCGTCTACACGGCTTCTGCAAAAGTCATTATGTAAGACCTTCAATCTTTCTTCATGCAGTCTCCAATAAGACACTGACTCGATATGTCCCAGTGGACATATCAGGCCCCATATCAGGTAAATATTGAACTGTTCAGCCATCTCGTTACGATATCTGCGACAGTCAGGGACGGTTTTTGAATTCAGGATTATAGTTTCCTCGGACTTGATAGCAGCCTAACTGTTGAAGCGACAACAGTGATATTCAACAGCAGCGCCCCTATCTCAACTTTCAACAGCGATGGTGTTCAAACGCCGTCACATTCTTTTTCTGAGTCATTTCACGACTCACCCGTTTATGGCACACTGCCAAACCGCCAGGCTCGCGGCGGTTTGTGTGTTTCTTTTTTTAACTCCCGCCACTCTGGCGCGGAGTTAAACACTAACTGTCGCAGAAAATATTGATACCGACTTTGGTCAGAACATTAATTTAAAGTCATTCCGCTTACTCTTTAAGAGCTAAGATTTATACCTGGTAAACACTATAGTTATCAGCCAGTCTTTTTAAATTGATAGCTCAGGTTCCACAAAAAACATACCAAAACCCACTTCGTTTTTTAGTTTGGAACCGCCTTACTTACAATATGTTGACGAATCTCCTATGTCCGGGGATACAGTCATTTCAATCTGATCTATCAGGTATAAGGGTGAGATACTTCTTGCCAGAGAGTGGTTCAATCATAGCGTAATTAATAGTACGCTAAAGGTCAGGCATTTTCTCTAGAATGACAATATATCCATAGCCATTCCCTGGCCATAGTGACAGTTCCATAAGCACAACCGCAGTACATGCAGCATATTGCTTTGCTATGATGTCAAGCGGCATTAACTGTAGCATAACATGTAGTGCCTCATTTTGTGTCGTTCTATGCGCACCAGTGGTACATATAGAAACCATTAGCTGAACACTATTTAGTATAGATGACAAAGTCTGTAATGCTGTACATTATCGGTCTGACTAATGCCGTATACAACCAATAAACTATTCGCGGATTCAGAACCCTTTCCTATCGCCCTTTTAGAGATATATAGCGCTATCACAGCCTTATTTGCTCTTTCCAAAATGTTGGGTTTAAAGTACAACTTCCTATCTAGTAAAAAGCCTTAGTATTATGCGCTTTCAGAAAAGGAATTTCAATTGTTCTTTATTTCTCCTGGTGAAAAATGTACTTTCGTCTTGGTCGGGTTAACACCAAGACCATTATCGGAAGCCTATCTTGCGGTTGTATGAAGAGCCGGCTGTAGGATGTCAGCAATTTCAGGATACATGTCAATAGTTTTATTGATTGTGGACATAAAATTATACATATTTTATTTTTACAGACAAAGTAAATACCAGACAATACCAAAGCTAAATTCGCACTTTCAATTTGTATTAATGTCATTTTTATAAAATCATTATAACGTGGCCCGATGGAATGTGTTTATGCTAATTGTGACAACAAGGATAAAGTTAAACACGGAGCTTGTCAACCATTCGAACGATGATGACATTGGATTTTATGTTTAAGTCAATCTCTTCTATCTTCTACCAATATATGTTTATTATGCGCCACACAAGAGTACTGTTGCTGGAACGGTAACATGTGTGTATTGGTGAAATTGACACAATATGAGAATGTATTTGTTGCAGTATGAAAATGAAAATACTTATGATTTTCAAAATGAACACCCATCAATAATATGAACCTTTTTAATTTTATATTTATTTAATAAGTTAGATAATTGGAAATTGTATTATAAGTACAATGAAAATTAAAAATAGTTTGGACTGATAAATGTGTGTATCGAAACTGTCATTCAATCAGGTACACAAGGCGGTCATCAGCATGAACTACGCGCAGCTTACCTCAAGAGTTAAAAATTTGGCCTAGTTTGACGCCAAAAGCTGTTAATGAGGTTTTGTTCAGGATCATCTCTCTCCCTTCAGGGCGGGAGGGTTTTTTGTGTCGAAACGGTTAAAATTTTTTATTGAAACCAATGGTACATGAAAGTATAACTTTTAAAGTTTATTGTGTAAAATTTTCATAAAAAAATATTCAAAAATATGGCAAATACAGCGTTTATGCGGAAGCGTCTCGAAAAAAAGTTGAATTGCGGTGCTCCTCATAACTCGATACCGGATTATCTGATATTTAAAAAAAATAAATTTATTTAGTAAGATAATCGTAACGCAGTCGATTTTTTTCGAAATTTAAATTTTGAAATTTTTGGGAACTCTTTGAAGTGAAAAATGCGATATTTGCGAGAAAAATCGACTAATTAGTTATTGTTAAATAAAAACCAGTAGGAAAAAAAAGAAAGTCGGGCGGGACCAACTATATAATACCCAACACCTCCCTAATAATGCAAAATTGGCATTGTAATAAGAATTTGGCTGTGTTCATACATGTAGTGAGAAAACGAGGTAGTTGCGAAACCCGAGTCAAAAAATTATCCATGCAGTACCACTGCTTGATTGATGAAACAGGTCAATTTTATTTATATAAAAATTAATTTGATTTGTTTTCTGTAACAGAAATCATAAATTCTAAATTTAATAGAAATTTACTTATTGAGAAATTTCTCAAATCTAAAATCAAATCATTTCTAAATCATTTCTAAAATCAAATTTTTTGATTTTGAGTTCAAGATTTGAGCGTTAACTTTTTTGCAGTAAAGTTTTGTTAATTTTATTACATTTTGGGCCGTTGGCTGAATAATACCAGTACAGTTTGGTGGACAATACATGAAAGAAATCATTCTATCGTCCATCTTTAGGACGACGGGATGCTTAATCGAAAAGAAACAACGCTGTTTTGTGTTCTCTTGATAAAGGAAGGACGGGACCTGACCTGGTGTTAAATCGAAATTAATCTGACACAAATTTAATAATTTATGCTTAATATTGCTCAAATCTGCCCTGAAGAAAATGGGGCACATAGATTCACTCCGATATCACCCTCTAGAGAACACATTTTTCACATTTTTTTGTTCTTTCCTTACTGGTGTTTTATGCTGTAGATGAGCCCCTGATTTCAAAATTGCAATGGGCATATTTAGATGTCTTTGTTTCAGAAACCACTTATACAATGCTTTTACCATTTTGGGATATGCACAAATTCTGGAATTCAGATTCCTCATTGGAAACAAAATTTCTCAATGCGAACTAGTTTTTTTAGATTTATGAACATTATATTCACCGCAAATTTATTTACTGGACCAAGCATTCTCAACCAGTGACATTCATTACATACATATTTTTTTCTACGAAGAAGCTACTACAGAGTGAGCCATTTAAAATTTTAAATTTGAATATGCTATACAAAATAGTACTCGTACTGATAATTTTTTCAAATTTCTGATTTTATTGGAAAGGTTGAACTTTCTCATTTAAAATGGAACACAATATCATTCATATATCTACCACGACTGGCTCGGCAGAACCTCGGTAGTTTAAATTTAAAATTTTAAATGGCCCACCCTTTAGAAACAAATATTTTAGAGTGTGAGTTGCGTTAATTGAGTTTCCTTTTTTTTGAAAAGTTGCGTTAACTGAGTCAGCAATGTAAATTATTTGCCTGTTGCAATAATAGATGAATTTCGTACAGATCGGATGTAAAATACGGTTTCTACAGCGCTTACATGTCAAATCGGGTGATACATATATATGGGGGCTATATCTTAATCTGAAAGGATTTCCCACGAATGTGGTAGTGTTCATTCGTGTAATTAAAAATTCTGTCTGCCGAATTTCGTACTGATCGTATATAAAATACGTTTTCTACAGCGCTTACATGTCAAATCGGGTGTAACATATATATGGGGACTATATCTAAATCTGAACTGATTTTCCCCGAATTTGGCAGTGTTCATTCATGTAATAAGACAACTCACTCTGCCAAATTTCGTACAGATCTGATATAAAATACAGTTTCTACAGCGCTTACATGTCAAATCGGGGGTAAGATATATATGGGGGCTACATCTAAATCTGAACCAATTTTGACCAATTGCAATAGGGATCGTCCTTGGGCCAAAGAAGAGCACTGTGCGACTCAAAAAGTGATTATAAGTCGATCGGTATAATAAACTAGTTCTTCTCTTTTTGGGCGTTAAAAACAATTGCACAAAGTCATAATACCCTGTACCACAGCTTGTGGTACAGGGTATTATGACTCACAAAATTTTAAGTATTTCTTTGGACTGGAATAAAAGTTATAAGCCGTTAACTTTGCAAAGTCCATTTGTATGAGAGGTACCAAAATGGACATGGCAACTTCGCCCATTTTTCTTAAGGTGATAGCGAACATATATTTTTTGTGGGATTGTGAAAGATTCTGTGTAAGTAGTATAGAAGTTATGAGATAATAAATATTTCATTAAATTTTGAACCTTCGTTAGGGAGGTACTCGAAGGAGTGGAACAACTTGGTCCATATATGAACTTAGCTGCAATAGAAAAAAATTGATACATACCAAATTTTAAGTCAATCGGTTAATCCTTTCGAAATTTATCGTGCGCGCCGATCAGTCACCCAGACGGGCAGGCTGGCTCAAATGACTTGAAATTGCCAAAAACGGATTTCCGCCAAATATTCTTGGGGTGTCTTAGGTCACTCCGTCGATGTGTAACAGTTTTAGCCCGCAGCGTCTGATATATGAACAATGGTGTTCACAATAGTAGGGTTATGGAAATCAGATTATGTCAAAATTCTCATATTTCTACCTACATGTATCCATAGATGTTCTTCAAATAGGCATAGTTTTCTTCGTTTGCTAGCTTTCAAAAATTTAAACATTTTTAATACCCTACACCACACTGTGGTACAGGGTATTATGACTTTGTGCATTTGTTTGTAATGCCCAAAAAGAGAAGAAATAGAACCATAGTTTATTATACCGATCGTCATAGAATCAATTTTTGAGACGATTTAGCCATGTCCGTCTGTCTGTCTGTCTGTCTGTTCGTCTGTCCATGTATTCTTGTAATCAAAGTACAGGTCGCAATTATGGTCCGATCTCGACGAAACTTTACACATATCTTTTGTTTGGCCCAAGGACGATCCCTATTGAATTTGGTTAGAATCGGTTCAGATTTAGATACAGCCCCCATATATATGTTGACATGTAAGTGCTGTAAAAACTTTATTTTATAACCGATCAGTATGAAATTCGGCAGAAAGAGGTTTCTTATTACATGAAGGAATACTGCCAAATTCGGAGAAAATCGGTTCAGATTTAGATATAGCCCCCATATATAAGTTACCCCCGATTTGACGTGTAACCGCTGTAGAAACTGTATTTTATATCCGATCAGCGCGAATTTAGGCAAAAAGAGGTTTCTTATTACATGAAGGAATACTGCCAAATTCGGAGAAAATCGGTTCAGATTTAGATATAGCCCCCATATATATGTTACCCCCGATTTGATGTGTAAGCTCTGTAAAAATGTTATGTTATATCCGATCAGTGCGAAATTCGGCAGTAAGATGTTTCTTATTACATGAAGGAATACTGCCAAATTCGGAGAAAATCGGTTCAGATTTCGATATAGCCCCCATATATATGTTACCCCCGATTTGACATGTAAGCGCTGTAAAAACTGTATTTTATATCCGATCAGTATAAAATTCGGCAGAAAGGGGTTTCCTATTATATGAATGAACGCTCTTAAATTTGGAAGAAATCTGTTCAGATTTATATATATCCCCCATATATACGTTACCCCCGATTTGACATGTAAGCTCTGTAAAAATGTTATGTTATATCCGATCAGTGCGAAATTCGGCAGTAAGAGGTTTCTTATTATATGAAGGAATACTGCCAATTTGACATGTAAGCGCTGTAAAAACTGTATTTTATATCCGATCAGTACGAAATTCGGCAGAAAGAGGTTTCCTATTATATGAATGAACACTTTTAAATTTGGAAGAAATCAGTCAAGATTTAGATATAGCCCCCATATATACGTTATCCCCGATTTGACATGTAAACGCTGTAAACATTTTATTTATATCCGATCAGAATTAGATAATATGTTTCTACCCTTATCGCATTGTTAGGCAGGTGTAGGGTATTATATAGTCGGCCCCGCCCGACTTTCTGCCTTTCCTTACTGGTTTTATTTTTTATATGATTTTTTTTGTGCCAAAATGTTTTTTTTGTTTGAGAACATATCAAAGTTGTTCTAATAGTTTTAACGACAGTTATTGAACCTTTGTTTTCACGTGAATGTGCCATTATTAACATCTGTAGTCCTGACAATTTCATTTAATCTAAAGTACATATATCCAGGCTTTATCAACCATGTACTTGAAATATGGTCCAAATACTGATAACTTCGATGCAAATTGTAATTTAAAAGAAAAATTAAACCAGTACCCATATTTTTTCGTTTTTAGGACACCGCTTTACACAAGAAAATGCTATGCACAGCCCGTCGACAAAAATTTAGTTGCATAGCGTAATTGAGATAAAGATGTTTCATATCTTTAACTGAGTGCATCTTGTACCTTTTATTATGGCCGTTGTCTTTGGCTCCAAACCAAAACCAAAATCATACAAGATAGGATAGTACCATTGATTTTCAGTGTAGCAAGTTATATATGCACTAGGGCGGGTTGATTTGTATGGATGAAAAAATATTAAAAATCGTATAGCAAAAACGTAATCTACATTAAATTCTAAGAAAATTCTCCGACGAAACCCTGGGTCTAAAATCAAAAACTAATCTGCGCCTCTCGACTTGAAAATGTTTTCCACTTCTTTCGCTTAAATTATTTTCTTTTTTTGTAATATATTATGTTTTATTATACACTCACTTTAATGATACGAGGGTATATATCATTTGCTACGGGCCAAAAGTGTAACACATCGAAGGAGTGACACTCGATTTTAAGTATGTTTGGCGGATATCCGTTTTAGGTCGTTTTAAGTCGAATGAGCAATGTCCGTCCGTCTGTCTGTCTGTCTGCCAGCTGGTGCGCACGATAACTCTCGAAAGGAGTAACCGATTGACTTCAAATTTGGTATGTGGTAATATTTTTTCTATCTCCGGTTAAGTTCGAAGATGGGCCATATTGGCCCACCACTTCTAGTACCTCCCCCACAAAGTGTTAATAATAACTGAATTATTGATTATTTAATAACTTCTTTACTACTTATTTGAATCCTCTGAAATTCTACACATAATATTATTTTATTAGTCACTATCACCTCAAGAAAAATGGGCGAAGTTACCTGGCCCCTTTTGGTACCCTCTACACAAATGGACCATTTTGCTCCAAATGTTAACAGCTTATAACTTGTACCTGAATACCTATGTACAAAAAGACTTGAAATTTTGTACAGTGTAATGGTTTCATAGTACCTACAATCCAGTGTGTACCTCCCACACAAAATGGACAAATCATTTTATAATTTTTTTTAAATCATTTTTTACTTGGGTGAATATTTTTTTAATGAAAAAAATTTTGAATGTAGAAAAGATATAAAGTGCAAAAGAACTACCTTACTAAACAATTTTATTCAGAAAATTCGATTTCTTTTTGGAAAAAGATATTTTTTCTAACATTTATTTTTTTTGGCAAAGGCGGGCATATAAATTTCCAAGTCGAGAGGCGCGGATTAGGATTTTATTTTAGATACATGGTTTCTTCGGAGAATTTTCTTAGAATTTTATGTAGTTTAAGTTTTTGCTATACGATTTTAATAAAAAAAATCAACTCGCCCTAATATGCACTGATTTACTAATTTTTTTATAAATCCTCTTTAAATTTTCCTTTAGATTTAATTCAAACATAATACTTTAATATTTAAAAAAAAACGCCACTTTCAGCACTTTCTTGTCCAAGTGAAAACTGTAAGTACACAGTTAATTTAAAGCATTTAAATTTCCCCAAATAGACTCTCACTCCCATTGCAAATATAAATATATGCCACTTTTATTGACATTATCGCCACGATACGACGTGCCAAACGTGGGAATGGGAAGGCAAAATAAACGTGGCAGGAACTTCCCCGGCATACTCCACCCCAGACAAACGTTATAAACGTTATTGTCTAGCAGGAGTGTTGTAACGGAAATTAAATTCACACTGTTGGCCTTAATCGATGTGGCCGCAGTTGTTGGTCGTTATAGCGTTTGATAAAATTGGTGTTACGTCTCCACTTTGCCCAATTGCAAATCTGTGAGATTTTAATGCGTTAAAAAAATATTATTCCATTAAGATTAAAGTTTCGTATCAATATACATTTATTTCCATTTCGCTTGTGTTCGATTAAGCCGCTGTCTTCCTAGAGGGTATTTACGTTTAATTTTAAGTGGAAATGTTTATTTCGCGGCAAAATGTCTTCCTTATATTTTGGAAATTGAATTTAAAATAATACTCACTCCGTACTTAAAGCAAGGAAGGAAATTTCTGTCGGGTAAACCGACTAAGGTATACTCTAACTTAAAATAGATCTGAAACGATAGCCTTAAAATGTGCAGTGTTCCTTCATAGATCAAGAATCGGAAGGAACATGTAGATGGAGCTATACATAATCGAAACATATTTCCATCAACTTATTTCCATCAAGTTTCATTTCTGCTAAATTTTATAAAGATCGGAAGTCAAATAAAGTTTCAGTAGCGCTTAAATACTAAATAGGCGAGTACATATGTATATTAGGGCGGGTCAAATAAAAAATATCGCGGTTGCCCGCATCTCAAATAAATGCTTGTTTTGTTTAGAAAATATCATCAAAATATTTCGGCTGTATCTTGAACCGCCAGTGAGCTAGAGCGATAAAATTCATGTTTTTCTTGCAAATATCGGATATCTTGGACTAAACCGCAACATTTTTCGTAACACAGTATTCTGCTTAACACAGTACCAATAATGTGATACTCGCTATGACAGAAGCGAAGTTATTCACGATTTGAAGGCGTAATTTTGCATGAAAGTAGTTGTGGTCAGAGAATTGTGGACATACCTAAGCAATGATATTTCAATTGTGTATATGAATGTCCACAAGCCCCTGACTACAGCTATTTTCGTTATTAATTGAATCGCGAACAGCGATGGTTATCCCCGGATTAACCAGTATTCGTTTCAAAATTAAGAAACTTCTTACTGCCAAATTTTGTAATGATCAGAAATAAAGTACAACTTCAATAGCGCTTTTGATAACAAATCGGAAGGAACGTATATATGGAGGCTATATCTAAGTCTGAACCGATTTTCGTAGTGTTCATCCATGTAATAAGAGACCTCTTTCTGTCGAACTTCGTACTTCGGATATAAAATACAGTTTCTACAGCGCATACATGTCAAATCAGGTGTAACATACGAGTGTAATATACGAGTAGGCTATATCTAAATTTGAACCGATTTTCCTCAAATTTAGTATTCTAAGTGTTTTGATTAAAAATGTTGCCTATACACTGAATATATGCCAAATCGGAGGTACATACATATATAGGATGATCCATTTCGGGGTTCCCTACTTTTTTAACGAAAAAAACATAGAAAATTCATATTGAATGGGGAATGTTTATTATCATTTGAAAGAACATCCTTTGTCATTTATTTTTTGAAGATTATGTCTATCAAATGTTGGCCGCGGCTACGTCTCAGATGGTCCATCTGTTGAGTTCGATGACTCGTTCGAGCATTTCGACTGGTAATTGGCGAATGACACGCGTAAACGTTGTTCAGGCGTTAGTCTTTCCATGGTGAAATGCCAAACAATACTTAACAAAAATAACATGACAGCATGACACGACTCACACGTGATCTGTCAAAAAAGGCTATTGAAAAATGTATATCTACTTGGATCACTCGTTATAACATTACACTAATTAATCTGTCAATTTGTTTTCAAAACGTTGTAAACGTTGTTCAGGCGTAAGTCTTTCCATGAAGAAATGCCAAACAATCTATATATATAAAAATGAAACGGTCCATCTGTGTAATGGCATCACGTCAGAACGGCTGGAGCGATTTGGATGATTTTTTTTTTATTCGATTCTAAATTTTCACGAGATGGTTTATATAGAAAAAAAAAATTAATTGGACAAAGGGGCGTGGTACCTCCCATACAAATCGCAGGTTAAAAATCCGATATTTCTGCTCCTATTATAGGTATAGGCCCCGCCCATATAAGCCAAATTTTGAAATTGAGATATTTTGCACAATTTGTTAGCGAGAGTGCTGGAATTTTGTGTATATGTAAACGGTGGTAGTCTACGTGATTGGTCCAAAAATGGGCGGGATCGGACCAATGGGCGTGGCCCCGCCCACATAGACAAAATTTTGATATCTTGCACAATTTGCTAGCGGGAGTGCTGCAATGTTGCGTATATGTATCTGGTGGCATTCTACGTAATTGGTGAAAAAATGGGCGGGACCGGACCAATGGGCGTGGCCCCGCCCATATAAGCCAAATTTTGAAATTGAGATATTTTGCACAATTTGTTAGCGAGAGTGCTGGAATTTTGTGTATATGTAAACGGTGGCAGTCTACGTGATTGATCCAAAAACGGGCGGGATCGAACCAATGGGCGTGGCACCGCCCATATAAGCCAAATTTAAAAAATGTGATATCTTGCACAATTTGTTAGCGAGAGACCTGGAATTTTGTGTATATATATCCGTTCGCGATCTACGTGATTGGTCCAAAAATGGGCGGGTTCGGACCAATAGGCGTGGCCCCGCCCACAATGACCAAATTTTGAAATTTTTATATCTTGCACAATTTGCTATCGGGAGTGCTGCAATGTTGTGTATATGTATCTGGTGGCATTCTACGTAATTGGTCAGAAAATGGGCGGGATCGGACCAATGGGCGTGGCCCCGCCCTTATAAGCCAAATTTTGAAATTGATATAACTTGCACAATTTTTTATCTAGAGTGCTGTCATGTTGTAGATATGTATCTGGTGACAGTCCACGTGATTGGTCCAAAAATTGGCGGGATCTGACCAATGGGCGGGCCACCGCCCATATAAGCCAAATTTTGAAATTGAATTATCTTGCTCATTTTGTTAGCGAGAGTGTTGAAATTTTGCGTATATGTATCTGGTAGCAGTCTACGTGATTGGCTTTCAAATGGGCGGAATAGGACCAGTGGGCGTGGTCCAGCCCATATTTTGATATATCTTGCAAGTATTATATAGGAAATACATGAACAAAAATGCTCGGTATGCGATAATTACAGCTGCTCACTCCAATACAATGATAATGATAATGTGATGCAATATCAATGAAACAAGAATTTGGAAATTTTATAAGTATACATTTCTATTTTCTGGACTTTCCATTGAATTCGGTATTTTTTCATTCAGTGAATTTATTACTAATACCAGTAAGGAAAGGCAGAAAGTCGGGCGGGGCCGACTATATAATACCCTACACCTCCCTAACAATGCGATAAGGGTCATTGCGATAATAATTTGGAATAATTGGTAAATGTATTTTGAACCGATAATCGCAAAATTAAGCAATATTCGTTCCTAAATTGGGAAAAATCTTTCTGGAGAACTTTGTAATGATCGGAAGTAAAGTACAACTTCTATAGCGCTTTGTAACCAAATCTGGAGGAACATATATATGGAGGTTATATATAAATCTGAATCGATTTTCCTAGAATACTCATTCATGTAAAATAGAAACCTGTTTCTGTAGAATTTAGTACTGATCGGATATAAAACACAGTCTCTACAGCGCTTACATGTCAAATTGGGGGTAACATATATATATGGGGGCTATATCTAAATCTGAACTGATTTTCTCCGAATTTTGCGGCATTCCTTCATGTAATAAGAAACCTCTTTCTGCCGAATTTCTTACTGATCGGATATAAAATACAGTTTCTACAGCGCTTGAATTTCAAATCGGGGGTAACATATATATGGGGACTATATCTAAATCTGAACCGATTTTCTCCGAATTTGGCAGTATTCCTTCATGTAATAACAAACATCTTTCTGCCGAATTTCGTACTGATCGGATATAAAATACAGTTTCTACAGCGCGAATTTTGACATGGGCAGCGAAGCGCACCGGGCTCAGCTAGAACTTAATAAAAATAACATGACAGCATGACACGACTCACACGTGATCTGTCAAAAAAGGCTATTGAAAAAAGTATCTCTATTTTGATCACCCTATATATGGGAGCATTATGTAAATCTGTCCCGATTTTAAACAAATTTAATATGCATCGTCATTGGGTCCAAAGAAAGACACGTGAAAAGTTTCGAGAGCGATCGGACAATAAATGCGACCTCTACTTTGATTGCAAGAATACATGCACAGACAGACGAACAAAGCGAAATCAACTCAGAAAGTCGATCAATATAATAAACGCTGTACCACAGTGTGATGTAGGGTATAACAAAAGCCGAACTCCATGCATATTGGGAAAACTTTACAATAACAATTTTAGGTCTCGGACACAAAAAATAATGTTGTTGCATAGTGTGACTGGTTATGAGGAGTTATCTGGCTAAAATGTCGATATTATTTTCCTTTTGTACATGTTTTTTCCCGTAAACATTAATTTGAGTTGTTATGTATAATTAACATATTGGATTTATTCGAGCAAATAATTTGCTCTGCACTATGATTGACATTTTGCTGCCTAAAATATAAAAAATGAAAATAAAAGCCAAATGAAATTCTATCGCATCACATGAGCTCGTACATATTAATTAATGTTCTAATACATAAATTGAATGTGTTTGCCTAAAATGAATGATTGCGAATAGCATTCCAAACAAATCCTTCCTAATTGTCACGTCATGCGATATACGTGTATTTTGTGTCAGATGAGTTAATGTGTCAGGCCAATTTTATATTTCATTAGTGTTTAACTATGATACTCGTGTAGCAAATGAAAAACCGTAAAAAATGCTTCTGTAATTAATTGTAACAAACATATTGTGCACTCGTGTATGGGTACACTCGGAATATAATAACGGGTTTTCCAATAGGGATGATATGATTTTGAAGTGACGTTTCGGTCATTTGTAATATGTTATGATCTGTCATTTGTTTTTCATTGTATTCAGTAGTATTTACAATTTTATCATGGAGAGATATACGCAAGAACAACGGTTACAAATTATTCAGTTTTATTATCAACATAATCGTTCTCCAATTGCAACGTCCTATTGCTAAGTCCATTTTTTTAATCCAAACCAGTAAGGAAAGGCTAAAGTCGGGCGGGGCCGACTATATAAAATTTGTAATTCATGTATAAATTGTTTATATAAATTTACTTTTGGGACATTTTATACTTAAATAATACCCTGTAGGGTATAAAAAACCAAAAATACCAGTGTGGTGTAGGGTGTAAAAACGATTGGATGTAAAGAGCCAAATCGGATGAAACATATATATGGGAGCTATAGCTAAATCTTTACAGATTTTCTTTCTAAATTTCAAAACGATTGGAATTAAAATATAGCTTCTATAGAACTTAAGGGCCAAATCGGACGAAACATATATATGGGAGCTATAGCTAAATCTTAACCGATTTTCTTCAAATTCGGTAGTGTTGGTTCATGGATCAAGAAACTCTACCATTATAAATTTCAAAATGATTGGATGTAAAATACAGCTTCTACAGGACTAAAGAGCAAAATCGGACGAAACATATATATGGGAGCCATAGCTAAATATTAACCGATTTTCTTCAAATTCGGCAGTGTTGGTTCATGGATCAAGAAACTCTACCATTCTAAATTTTAAAACGATTGGATGTAAAATACAGCTTTTATATGACTAAAGGGCCAAATCGGACGAAACATATATATGGGAGCTATAGCTAAATCTTAAACGATTTTCTTCAAATTCGGTAGTGTTGGTTCATGGATCAAGAAACTCCACCATTCTAAATTTCAAAACGATTGGATGTAAAATACAGCTTCTATAGGACTAAAGGGCCAAATCGGACGAAACATATATATGGGAGCTATAGCTAAATCTTAACCGATTTTCTTCAAATTCGGCAATGTTGGTTCATGGATCAAGAAACTCTTCCATTCTAAAATTTCAAAACGATTGGATGTAAAATGCAGCTTCTGTAGGACTAAAGGGCCAAATCGGACGAAAGATATATATGGGAGCTATATCTAAATCAGAACCGATTTCAACCAAATTCAATGGCGATCTTAACAACTGCGAAATACTCTAAACTGTAGTCGACGAACAACTTTACATGGACAGACGGACGGACGGATGGACAGACATGCTTAAATCGACTCAGCTGGTGATTCTGAGTCGATCGGTATACTTTAAGGTGGGTCTAGCTGTGTTATTTTCAGGTGTTACAAACATCTGCAGTGAAACAAACTTATAATACCCTGTACCACAGTGTGGTGTAGGTTATAAAAACACTTTCCAGTCGTCCTACGACCTTGACGTTAAGAACTATCTTTTTGCTATTGACCGATTCCCGATCCGAGGTACCGTTAAGGAGCTAGAGCAAAAATTAACTTTTCGTTCGCATTTGAAAATGAACGTCCGTTGTTTTAAAATCCTAAAAAAAACACTTTCCAGTCGACCCACGATCTTGACACCTAAAAGCAATATTTTAGCTCTCATTAAGAGCTATCTTTTTGCCATTGACCGATTGTGGCTACATGCGACACAGTAAATGAGACAATTGAATTGTTGCGAGAAAAGTTTGGAGATTCAATTATTTCAAGAAATTGTGATATTGAATGGCCTCCAAGAAGTTGTGATTTAACACCATTAGACTATTTCTTGTGGGGTTTTTTGAAGTCATTGGTCTATCGAAATAAACCAGACTCTCTTCAAACTTTACAAGTCAATATTGAACGTGCCATTCATGACATACGACTTGATTTAGTAGAAAAGTGCTTGAAAATTGGGTGCATCGAATTCGTTCCTGCAGAAGAAATCGTGGAGGCCATTTGAAAGACGTTTTATATAGAACTTAATTGTATCGATTGTATTTCACATATCACTCTTATTGAAAAACCCTGTATTATATACATAATATTTAATGGTCAAAGTGATTTTGTTCTATACTTCAAATTTCCGATTGACTTCAAATTTTGTATTTAGGCTAATTTCGAAGATGGGCCATATTGGTCCACTTCTTCTAGTACCTCTCCCACAAAGGGCTAACTTTTAATGAAATGTTGATTCTTTAATAACTTCTATACAACTTAACTTATTCGAATCTTCTGAAATTTCACACATAATATTAGTATATTAGTCGCCATCACCTTGGAAAAATGGGCGACGTTGCCACGCCCCGTTTGGTACTTCCCACACAAATGGACTATTTTGCACCAAAGGCTAACAGCTTATAACTTTAAGACAAGTACATACTTTAAATTTATTAAATTGAATTGAAATTGATAATAATTTAATTAAAACGAAAAAAATACATTTACGAATATTTTTTGGGACTGAAGGTGACTGGATTTGTAAGTCGGTTTACGCGACTGAACTTTCTTACTTGTTTTTGGCAGACATTACTACGAAATTAAAATCAAGGGTATCTGAAGGCGTATCCTATGTATCCTCGAACATAAATACTTTCGTATTTGGTCCGAATCTGGAAAAAATTTCAAAATAAATTTGAAATTTTTGTTTCAGGATTTATGGGCGTTTGAGATAATTTTCTGAAATTCTGCAGAACTATTTATTATAAACAGTACACCAATCTTGCCATTTTGGTTTAAATCGGACAATAATTTCAAAAATTATGCAATATTTTCTTTTCAGGCTGAAAGGGAGGAATGCGTGTCCTTGAACCAGTTTTCTCAGAACTTTTTTTATTATCTTTCTTACTCAAAAAATTACTTGTACCAATATTCAATCGCCAAAGACAACTTCTTCTATTTTTAGCCAACGTTTACATAAAATCACGACACTGACTGTGTGTCTCCCCAGGAGCCGAATCTATATTAAACATTTTTTGTGACTGTTTTATATTTCCAATAAACTTTCCATATATTAGTGAAAATGGTCCATATCGGACTAAGTTTTTGTCCTAGAACACAGATTCTACGACTGAAGTTTGGCATTTTTTTATTTACCATTCATAGATAAAATCGGCTTTGTTGGATACTGTCTTGATGTAGATCTTATATGAAGGTCTTTCGGATTTGACTTCTTGATGAAATAGAGGCCACATATTTCACAGAAAAAGTTGATATTTCATATTGAAAATGAAACAGCGGTCTAGGTTTCGATCTGGGTCCCGACTTTAATTCCTGATCTGGGGTTTCTCAAATGGAAAGCCGCGGCTCCTTCGCAACTCAAGGGGTGTCGCTAAGAGTTAAAATTGCAAACATTTATAATATAGGAGAATTAAATTTGGGACATTTATGCGTGATAATGTTTGCTTAACCTGTTCGGAGGTCTTTGAGGGGCCCCAGAGCCAAACAGCTGAGAAGTCCTACTGATAACAATATGTTTTATTGATCTGTCTGAAAATTATGAATTTTCATTTTAGTGTTAAAACAGGCTATGTCGGTTCACGTTTTTATATTACACCTGTATATGTGTAAATGTCTCAGATGATTTGATTTCCTGATGTCACATCGGAATACCATATTTTAAATCGTGTTGGCTGAGAAATAGAAATTTAAAAATTCCTAGTAATAACGTTTTGATACAAACCCTATATAAAGGTTCCTCATGATTTATTTTGTTAACACTGTAGGACCACATTCACTACAAAATAAATTTCTTCCGTGTATACTAATAGGTTGGCGTGAGGTATCGTACCGACTTAATCTTTTCAGTTTTTGTGTCTTTTATGTCTCATAATTATATTAGTTATAAAAAACCAATGGCCCCAAATAGAACAACAACAATTGACCAATTATACATTAAACAACTAATTTATTTTTATTGATCCACTCCTGAATCAACTACATTACTAGTATGTATAGGGCTATCAGTATAAGTAAAGCTTATTATAGAAAAAAGTTACAAGTTGTCTGAAATAAAAATGTATATGTATTAGTAACGCGAAGTATACAATTTTAATCAAAGTGCTACTTTATTGTCTATAAAGTTCTTCCCGTGATGAAAGAAAGGACAAAGTTTGCCGCCATATCATTAAACAAATTGACTTTCATTCTCTTTTGCAGCTCCACACAAATCTAGATTTTTCTTGTCAAAGTGGAAACTACCCTTAAGATGTTGTAAAAGTTATATGGGCAGACAGCAGCAAGACACCCTCCCGCCACTCAGAATATTCAGATATTCTAAGTGACCTAGATAAAAAAGTGTCACCGGCTTCTAATGGCACAAAATTTAACTGTCATTGAGTAGCATTATATTTGTATATGAACCCGTGGTAATTGACAAGGGATTGTGACATACATTATTGTCTAATTAAATATGGTGGGCGTTGGAGTGAAGTGAAATGAAGAAAAGGCTCACTTACTTCAAGAGTGACAAAACTCAAAATTTAAAATTTTTAGATTGCCTTGCAGAAATGGGATTTTGCAAATGTCCATAAATTAATCTAATCAAATTTCAGTTTATAAGTAAACAATCATATTACGGATCATTCCAGCGTTTTTAAACATATGATATCATGTAACATTTGCGATATATGAGTGTAACAAGTAAGAAAGATCTTCCGTACACCTATTTTTCACGGTACTGTAGGTACAATAAAAGCATTACACTGTACAAAATTTCAAGTTTTTATATGCTCTGGTATTAAAGTTATAAGCAGTTAAGTTTTGGTTCAAAATATAAGTACCAAATGGAGCGTGGCAACTTTGCCCATATTTATCAAGGTTATAGCGACTAATAAACTAATAATATGTGTGACATTGTAGAAAATTCGAGTAAGTTGTATAGAAGTTATTAAACAACCAGGGGAGGTACTAGAAGGTGTGGGCCAATATGGCCCATCTCCGAACTTAACAGGAGATAGAGAAAAACATTACCGCATACCAAATTTTAAGACAATAGTTACTCCTTTCGAGAGTTATTGTGAGCACCAGCCAGCAGTCAGACACAGAGAGAGAGACAGACGGACGGAAGTGCAGATAGATGGACACTGATCAGATTACTTAACTCAACTACTTAGGCAACTCTTTCGGTGTGTTACTCTTTTGGTTCGGTGCAAATGATATATACCCTCCTCTCCGTAAGGTGAGGGGATAACAATGAATGTAATTATGTTTGTTTGTTTGACTACAATATGCAGCAAATTTTTTTCCGAATGGCTGTGCATAACTTTTCCTGGTAATATGTTGGTTAATATGTTGTTCCAAATAGGAAAAAAAATTTTTTTAATGCCCATTTCATTGCAAGTTTTCTTTAGTAATTGAAACATATTTTATTTAAGTATAAGCTCGATAAAGCCGGTATAGTATCTTAATTAAAGAAATTATGAGGGCTCTAAATGCTTGAAACATTACTGTCACGTAGGAACAAAAGTTTAGTAACTGTCGTTGAAACAATTAGACAAAATTTGATTTGAAAACACATTTTTTTTTGCTATCTCGAAAAAACCATAAAAAATAGACAAAATGACAAAAACAAAGGTAAGAAAGTTTCAGTCGGGTAAAACGACTAAGGTATACCATCACTTTGTAAGTAAAGTGATATATAACATTCCACCAATTAATCTGTCAATTTGTGTGGGAGGTACCAGAAGGGGTTTAACAAATATACATATTTTTCGGTAAACAAAAGATTATTTAAATACATTGCACTGTGCCGAACTATAAGCGTTTATGTGCACTGGTATGTTAACGTTACGAGCAATTGCATTTTGGTGTGATTTGGTCATTTTGTGTGGGAGGACTGTAGGTACTATAACAGCATTACACTGTACAAAATTTCAAGTATTTGTATGCACTTGTATTAAAGTTACAAGACGTTAATTTGTTGTATAAAACGGTCCATTTGTGTGGGAGGTACCAAAAGGGGCTGTACAACAATATCCATTTTTTACCGGACTATAGGCGCTACCAAAACATTAAACTGTACAACATTTCAAGTATTTTTATGCACTTGTATTAAAGTTATAAGCAGTTAAATTTTGATGCAAAATGGTCCATTTGTGTTGGAGGTATCAAAAGGGGTGTGGCAATTTCGCCCATTTTTCTCGAGGTAATAGCGACTAATAGAGTTACACAATGTGTGGAATTTCAGAAGATTCTAATAAATGGTATAAATGTTATTAAAGAATCAATATTTCACTAAATGTTAACCCTTTGTGTGGGAGGTACCAGAAGGAGTGGATCAATATGGCCCATCTTCGAACTTAGCCGGAGATAGAAAAAAATATTCCCGTATACCAAATTTGAAGTCAATCGGTTACTCCTTCCGAGAGCTATCGTGCGCACCAGCCAGCAGACAGACAGACAGACGGACGGACGGACATTTCTCATTCGACTTAAAATGACCCAAAACGAATATCCGCCGAACATACTTAGGGTCTTGGATCACTCTGCCCTTCACCATGGATTGTATTAAATTTTTATTACTGGTAAAATCTTTGGATATGGAGCAAATCATGAAGCGATCCTTGTTGTTTAAATAAATTATTAAAAAACGAACGCTGCAATTTTTAGGCCGCAAATTCTTTAGCAAACTCTTCACCTGAAAATGTGGTATTTATGGCTTACAACAGCTTTTTTGAGAGCTACATCTACACGGGGACTACAAAAAAATAAAATTTTATTTGTATAAATTTTATTGAGATGAATTCTTGCCAAAATATAATAAAAATTGCATAGTTTCAGCAAAATTTTCGTAGAAAATGTGGTGTTTATGGCTTAAATGGATTCGTTGCTGATCATTCGCAGTGAACGGACGTGTTTATCACATAGCGGATAGTTACCAGTACCTATTACGCAATAGCAAAAATCTGTACAAAGTCTGTAAGGCCTACATCGTAGTACCTATTACGGTCTAATACAGACAAAATAAAAATAAATTCTCTTGACGGGGATGCCTTCGTGTTCCGATGGAGCGCGGTTCCCCAATCGTCCGACTGTCCGTCCGTTGGTCTTGGCCAAAGCCGACCACACCAGAAATGGTGAAAATCTCCCCCAAGTACTCACAACAGGTGGTGCGGTGAGGGGGAAACGTCATGTCCGACCGTCAAAACGGAAGCACAATGAGCATCGTGTAGCGCTCAGAGTTTTGACGAAGTTGGAGGCTGTTGAGGTTTCGGCTCTTACCGAAAAACAAAAAGAGTCACTTACCTGGGCTAAAGGCGTCATAGATGCTTCTAAGGCCAATGAGTCGGCTGAAAGAGCCACAAATTCAGCTGTGTTAACGGCTAATAAAGTAAAACGAATCAGATCACCTGATGAACCTCTGCCTTCGAAAAAGGCAAGAGGCCCTAATGTCACCATCAACAGGACACTCACCAAGCCCTTCAATGAAGTGGCGAAGGAGAGTCTAGTGATGGCTGTTATAGACAGAAGTAGTGAGGATGGATCCATCCTCAAGGACAAATGGAGTCATGTACAATCAGCCATTATGGCTCACTACCTCGATGTCCGTAGAGAAATGCCGGGCAAACCACCAATCTGCAACGATGCGGGATGGCATCAGGGGAGAGTAAAGCTCTTATATTTCGATGATGCCAGATCAGTAGACCTGTATAAGGCTGCTCTGAGTCGAGCGGGGGAGGTGTGGCCGGGTGCCCAGTTGGATGTTGTAGAAAAAAACAACATCCCTAGTCACCCTAGAGCCATCACCTGGGTTACAGAAGAGCCCTCCAACCCGGCTGACATCTTAGAAATAATAAAAGATTCCAATCCTGGTCTGCCGGCCCATAATTGGAGAATCAGCAAGGTGGGTGAGGCCGATGGTAAAAAGCGGCAGGTCAATCTTATCCTAAACGCTGAATCCACCTCCCATATACAAAGTGCGAGTGCAACCCTACATTATGGCTTCGAGACTATAGTCTTGAAGATATACAAGCAGGATATAGCTCCCACTGCAGAAGGTGAGTCGTCCACCGTGGCACTTTCTGGAAGTGCGGAGGTACCCACGCCTATTATTTCTGGTGACTCCAACTCTAACAGAAGATCTGTAACGTCCTTCTCTGAGGACAAAATCTCTACTTCGGACACAGAGAGGCTGAGGGGAGTCTCCGGACTCTTTGACGCATCTGGCGGGGACATGCTTCTCTACGATACGGACGAAGAGTTCGATAACACCCTTGTCGGGGTGGATGTTAATCTGTCAATTACCAATGATGGTAAGAATTCTACAGATTAACCTCCATCACGCTAAAGCAGCCTCAGCGGCTCTATTGCTGCGCCTGTCCACAGGTGCAGTAGACATCGTCCTGATACAGGAGCCCTACACAGTGGGAGGAAGGGTGTGCGGTATCAGGACACCCAACTTTAAACTGCTTGTGGCCAACTGTGAAGGCACTCCAAGAACCTGCATTTTGGCCAGGAAAGATCTAAGTATCTTTCTCCTGACTAATTTAAGTGGTAAAGACCAAACAGCTGCTAGCCTGGAGATCGGTAATCGCATATATTGGGTGGTCTCCAACTACTTGCCTTATGAATCTGTAGTACCGACTGCTCTATTCAGGGAAGTAGTAGAAGAAGCAACGTCTGACGAGCTCGAGCTGATTATTGGCGCAGACACGAACGCTCATCATACTATCTGGGGTAGTACGGATATAAACAATAGGGGTGATTCGCTTCTTGACTTTATTCTAACTACCAACCTTAGTATTTGTAACATAGGTAATAAACCGACCTTCACAACTAAAGACAGACAAGAAGTACTCGACGTAACGTTTGCTACTGACCGGCTGTCAGACAAAATTATTGGGTGGAATGTACTGGACGACCACTCATTCTCAGATCACCATTATATTGAGTTCAAACTCGAGGAAAAAGCGCCTAAACCCGCCGTCCACAGAAATGTAAGGAAGACAAAGTGGCATCTGTATGAGAAGAATTTCAAGAAAGTCCTCAACTCTAAACTTCTGTACGAACCGAATGACAAAGCCGGTCTGGATAATCTGGTCGATCATATCACCATATCATTCAATTGATCCCTTGAAGAAGCCTGTCCAAAAACAAGGTACAAGGGTAAAACTAAACCCCAATGGTGGACTTCTGAGCTAACGGCTATGAAAAAGACCTGCAACAAGCTATTCAATAAGGCTAAATCTACTGGGGTCGCTAATGATTGGGATGCCTATAAAGAGCAACTCAAGATCTATAAGAAGGAGCTTAGAAAAGCGCAAAGGCGCTCTTGGTATACCTTCTGTGGTGAAGTGGAAAAGGTCTCCGACGCCGCTAGGCTGAGGAAGATATTATCTGCTTCACCCTGTACAGTGGGATATTTACAGGATGAGACAAATAACTGGACCAAAAACAGCGAGCAGTCGCTAAATGTACTGCTCGACACACATTTCCCGGGGAACTCTGTAAAAGAACCCGAGGATCAGCAGGACCAACAAGAGTCCGAGTGGACTGCGAGCGTCGCTAGCTTCTTGACTGAGAGATCCAGAATAAGCTGGGCTATTAACAGCTTTGAGCCATTCAAGTCACCTGGACCAGATGGCATCACTCCAGCAGAAATGCAGAAAATGTTAAAGTACATTATCCCCTGGCTGGAGAAAATTTATGTAGGCTGTATCAGGCTTTCATACGTCCCGAATCGATGAAGGGATACCAAAGTGGTATTCATACCTAAAGCGGGAAAGATATCACACACTAGGCCAAAAGACTTCAGACCAATTAGCATATCCTCCTTCCTATTGAAAGGTCTGGAAAGACTTTTAGATCATTTCATTAGGGAAAACCTGGATACAAAACTCCTGTCGGGGAACCAACATGCTTACAATAAGGGCAAGTCTACAGAATCAGCCCTGCACGAACTTGTGAGCACTATCGAATCGTCCCTGCATTTCAAGGAATTCACTATGGTGGCATTTCTTGACATAGAAGGGGCTTTTAACAACATTCACTCAGATGCGGTAATTGCGGCACTCTCACATCTAAAAGTTAACACTAGTTTGATTAGACTAATTCAAAGTCTGCTCACCAGAAGACGCAGAACAGCATTTCTAGGGTCCACAACTCTAACAAGGTATGTAAACAGAGGGACCCCGCAAGGAGGAGTATTGTCTCCACTAATTTGGAACCTAGCGGTGAATGAAATCCTGCTATATCTAGAACGTTGTGGCTGCAAGGTCGTGGCATATGCGGACGACGTGGCAATCGCAGTGAGTGGCAAATTCGTAAACGTCCTCAGCGACATCCTACAGGTGGCTCTGAACAAGTTGGCTAGATGGGCCAGAAGCAGCGGTTTGGGCGTTAACCCCAACAAGACAGAATTGGTTCTCTTTACTAGGATGAATAATGTCCCACGTGTGGACCCTCCACCTCGGGTAAATGGAACAGATCTAGTCTTTTCTGAAAGTGCAAAATTTTTAGGAATAATTCTAGATAGGAAAATGTTATTTAGACTTAACGTATTGGAACGTGTAAGGAAGGCCAACGTCGCCTTATATTCCTGCAGAAAGGCTGTAGGGTCGCGGTGGGGAGTCTCTCCTAAAATCGTCCACTGGATATATATAGCAGTAGTTCGTCCTATACTGCTATACGGCATTGTGGTATGGTGGACGGCAACTGACAAACTAACCATTACCAACCTACTAACAAAGGTTCAGAGAACTGCCTGCCTAAGCATAAGCGGAGCCTTAAGGACTACAGCGACCGAGTCTCTACAAGCCCTACTCCATATACTGCCGATTAATATTGTGGCGAGAGAAGTTGCAACCAAAGCGGCAATAAGATTAAACTGCCTATCAATGTGGAGGTACAAGAACTATGGTCACATGAGGATATCAAAGTGTAGTGCTATGGTAACCGACCGAGTGGACTATATACCAACTGTGTACACCTTCGAGAGAAATTACATCACTATGATTCCCGCCAGAGATGAATGGGTCGGCAGAATACCAGGTAATAGAAACCATCTCCACTTTTACACGGATGGTTCGAAGCTTGATGAAAAGGTTGGCTTCGGAGTACACTGTGAAGAAATTAGTCTGGATATAGCTCACAGACTACCAGATACCTGCAGTGTCTATCAAGCCGAAATAATGGCAATATGGGAAGTCGCCAAGTGGCTGAGTCGCAACATAGTAGCCAACACTGGCGTTGTCATTTACTCAGACAGCCAGGCTGCCATCAATTCTCTGGAGGCAACATCCCTAAATTCACAAACAGCCCTCGACTGCCGCAGATCTCTTAACGAGATGGCTGAGCAGTTTAATATACACCTCATATGGGTGCCTGGGCATAGGGATATCCCGGGGAACTGCAAAGCCGATGAACTTGCTAGGAAAGGGACGACATTACAAATTCTCGAAGAATTTGCATATATTGGTGCGCCACTATCCACGTGCAAGCTTTGGCTTAGGCAAGAGGCAATCAGGCAGTCCAACGAGAGATGGACAGAAATCGGCACCTGCAGGGTAGCTAGACAAATCTGGCCAAGGTATGACCTGAGAAGGTCAAAATATCTCCTCGAACTAGAGAGGAAACGATTGTCTACGTTAGTACAGGTTCTGACGGGACACTGCTTGATCGGCGAACACGCCAAAAGATTGGGTATTGACTCTGTGGGGATGAGGAAGAAGTGGAGAGCATTGAGCACTTGCTTTGCGACTGTCCCGCTTTGAGTAAACGACGACTGGACATACTGGGGTCGGCCTTTTTAGGCAGCCTAACAGATCTTTCCAGTACTGATATTCGTACTATCGATAAATTTATATATCAAACAGGTTGGTTTCGATGAGGGGCATTTCAGCCCGTGGTAACACTAGGGACCTAAACTGGTCTATGTGAGCTTGTAAAAAAAATACGGCTGCCACCCTAACCTAAACCTAAACCTAAGCGTTTTTGTGTGCGACATCTATAGGTAGACTGTAACAAAATATGAACTGATTTCAAAAATTTTTACTGCGATGAATTCTTGTCTTAATTAAATACAAACTGCGAAAATTCAGCTAAAATGCGTAGCAAATATGATATTTTGGCTTAAATACGTATATTTTGGAGCGACCTCTATAGGGTGACTATAACAAAATATGAACCGATTTGTAAAATTTTTGCTGTGATAAATTCTTGTAAAAATAGAATACAAACTGCAAAGTTTCTGCTAAATTGCTTTAAAAAAGGGGTATCTATGGCTCAAAAACCTTATTTTTAAGCGACATCTATAGGGTAGCTATCTCAAAACATGGACCGATATGGCGCATTTGAAATCCCAAACAACCTGCAACTATAAGAAATATTTCTAACAAATTCGATCAACAGACGGACGGACAGACGGGCATGGCTAAATCGTCATAGAGACCACAAATGTCAACTGAAAATTGGTAACTGGGGTTTATATACTTATATACCCGGAATCCTTGACACGAATAACGGTAGTATATGCGATCTATGGTTTAGGGTATATAAGATTCGGCAAGGTCGAATTTAAACCGTATTTACTTGTTTTATTTGGAATTAATATTTCCGAAACGAAGATTAATTTGTATTTAAGTATTTTGGCAATGTATTATGCCACAATTTAAGGGAAATTTTTCTGTTTTTCAGAAGTTAAAAGAGCATGTTTCAATAAATGCTTCAATCGTTGAATCTTTGGTAGCTATAAATTGCATTGATGGATTGAAAAATTGGAATATTAATAAATTAAAAATTTGTGCTGTAAAACAAGAGCTAAAGCAGCATATGACATTCTTACTACTATGCGCGGAATTACAGAAGATTAAAAAAATGGTACAGAAGTTATTAAAGAATCAATATTTCACTAAATGTTAACCCTTTGCGAGGGAGGTACTAGCAGGAGTGGACCAATATGACCCATTTTCGATCTTAGCCTGAAATAGAAAAAAATATTATCACATACCAAATTTGAAGTCAATCCATTACTTCTTTCGAGAGTTATCGTGCGCTCCAGCCGGCAAACAGACAGACGGACATTGCTAAAATGTCTTAAAATATCCTAAAATGGATTTTCGCTGAACATATGTACTTGGGGTCTTAGGTCACACCTTCGATGTGCTACATTTTTGGTCCGTAGCAATGATATATACCCTCGTCACACTAAAGTGAGTGTATAATGAGCGATATTTGATAAATGTATGTGTCCCGCCCATTATACTCCATCATTGAAAACGAAATATCAACAAATCCATTTTACCAATTTTTGTCAGATTTTGTGTGTTTTTTAACGACAATATTGGCGTGTTTGCAGAAGAGGTATTAGAGAGCTTAATGATTAAATCTGGGCACCCTATGGTATACAGGGAAGGAGCTACGGGCACTCAAAGTCGGCCACCTCGAGTGAACGAAATGTTGAAGGGCGTGTACATTTTGGCCTGATTCCAAAAATATTTTGCGCATTCTAATACCCGAGGCTTACTAATGGATAAATAGATTTTTTCTGACCCTGTCCTAGTATTTTGTGAATATCGGATCAGAATATGCAGCGATGCGACGTGAACTTTTCTTAATTTGCTATAAGATGAATAAGGCAAAAGTTATAGACATTTAAAGTTATGTTTTTTCAAAAAATTTGATTTTTTCATTTTTGGGGAAAAAAGTATACTCGTATGTCTTAATTTAGAGTTATAGAATAAGTTATTTAAAAAAACTTAACGTACTTTTATTCATTCTGGAGAATGTTTCGAGAAAAGAATTGGCCAAAATTTTTAAATATAAATAGTGTTGTCACGCTACTTCATATTACACAATTTTTTACAAAACATTTTAAATCTTGGCCACATTTTCTGCAATCGCAAAGCTAGAATAGGAAAACCTTTGCCATTTTTATACCCTACACCACACTGTGGTACAGGGTATTATGACTTTGTGCATTTATTTGTAACACCCAAAAGGACAAGAGATAGATCCATTGTTTATTATATCGACTTGTAATCACTTTCTGAGTCGATTTAGCTATGTCCGTCAGTCTGTCCGTCAGTCTGTCCGTCAGTCTGTCCGTCTGTCTGCCCGTGTGTCTGTCCGTCTGTAGATGTATTCTTGTAATCAAAGTACAGGTCGCAATTATGGCCCGATCTTGACGAAACTTTACACATATCTTTTTTTTGCCCAAGCCGATCCCTATTTAATTTGGTTAAAATCGGTTCAGATTTGGATATAACCCCCGTATATATGTTAGCCCGGATTTGACATGTAAGCGCTGTAAAAACTTTATTTTATATCCGATCAGTATGAAATTCAGCAGAAAGAGGTCGCTTATTATATTAATGAACACTGTTAAATTTGGAAGAAATCGGTTCAGATTTACATAGATATAGCCCCCATATATACGTTACCCCCGATTTGACATGTAAGCGCTGTAAAAATATTATTTTATATCCGGTCAGTGCGAAATTCGGCACAGAGAGGTTTCTTATTACATGAAGGAAAACTGCTAAATTCAGAGAAAATCGGTTCAGATTTAGATATAGCCCCCATATATATGTTACCCCCGATTTCACATGTAAGCGCCGTAAAAAATGTATTTTATAACCGATCAGTGTGAAATTCGGCAGAGAGAGATTTCTTATTACATTAAGGAATACTGCTAAATTCGGAGAAAATCGGTTCAGATTTAGATATAGCCCCCATATATATGTTACCCCCGATTTTACATGTAAGCGCTGTAAAAAGTGTATTTTTAATCCGATCAGTACGAAATTCAGCAGAAAGAGGTTTCTTATTACATGAATTAATACTGCCAAATTTGATCGAAATCGGTTGAGATTTAGATATAGCCCACATATATAGTTACCCCCGATTTGACATGTAAGCACTGTAGAGCTGTATTTTAAATCCGATCAGTAAAAAAATTGTCAGAAGAGGTTTCTCATTACATGAATTAACACTGCCAAATTTGAGGGAAATCGGTTCAGATTTAGATATAGCCCCCATATATATGTTACCCCCGATTTGACATGTAAATTCTGTAGAAACTGTATTTTATATCCGATCAGTGCGAAATTCGGCAGAAAGAGGTTTCTTATTACTCAAAGGAATGCTGCCAAATTCGGAGAAAATCCGTTCAGATTTAGATATAGCCCCAAATATATGTTACCCCCGATTTGACATGTAAATGCTGTAGAAACTGTATTTTATATCCGATCAGTGCGAAATTCGGCAGAAAGTGGTTTCTTATTACTCGATGGAATACTGCCAAATTCTGAGAAAATCGGTTCAGATTTAGATATAGCCCCCATTTATGTTACAACCGATTTGACATGTAAGCGCTGTAGAGACTGTATTTTATATCCGATCTTTATGAAATTCAGCAGAGAGAGTTTTATTATTACGTGAATGAACACTACCAAATTCGGAGAAAATCCGATCAGATATAGATATAGCCCCCATATATACAGGGTCTCCCATATTCGACGGACCCATCTGGCAACGCCATAACTTTTGACAGAGATGTCAGATCGCTTAATGACATACCGCGTTTGAAGCGTCAGTCCAAGCAGATTTTTACCATGGAACAATACACGCCACGCGAGCGCCTGAAATAGTTGAAATTTACATTCAACAGAAGAAGTCAATTGTGAAAACTCAACGTGCTTTTAAAATATTAAAAAATGTGAGAAATGCGCCTTCTAAGAACACCATTAAGCGTTTATACGAAAAATTTTCGACTGGTGAGGCTCTTTCTAATCCGAAGAGGCCAAATAAAAGTCGACCAAGGCGATCGGCCGAGAATATCGCTGCCGTACGAGCCAGTGTTGAGAGGTCCCCAAGAACATCCCAAAAACGCCGTTCTCAGCAGTTGGGCATGGCTCGGTCCACTTTACAACGGATTATTCGCGTTGATTTGCATTTGTTCCCGTACAAAATTCAATTGACGCAAAGATTGTTGCCTGCGGACAAGCCTCGTCGATTGGAATGGGCCCAAAAAAAACATGGGTCCGTCGAATATGGGCAACCCTGTATGTTTCACCCGATTTGGCATGTAAGCGCTGTAGGAACTGTATTTTAAATCAGATCAGTACGAAATTTGGCAGAGAGAGTTCTCTTATTATATGAATAAACACTGCCAAATTCGGGGAAAATCGGTTCCGATTTAGATATAGCCACTATATATATGTTTCACCCGATTTAACATTTAAGCGCTGCAGAAATCGTGTTTTATATCCGATCAGTACGAAATTTAACAGAGAGAGTTCTCTTATTCCATGAATAAACACTGCCAAATTCGGGGAAAATCGGTTCAGATTTAGATATAGCCACCATATATATGTTTCACCCGATTTAACATTTAAGCGCTGTAGAAATCGTGTTTTATATCCGATCAATACGAAATTTAACAGAGAGAGTTCTCTTATTACATGAATAAACACTGCCAAATTCGGGGGAAATCGGTTCAGATTTAGATATAGCCACCATATATATTTTTCACCCGATTTGACATTTAAGCGCTGTAGAAATCGTGTTTTATATCCGATCCGTACGAAATTTAACAGAGAGAGTTTTCTTATTACATGTGTGAACACTGCCAAATTCTTACCGCAATGCCCATTTTCGGATTGGTAGGTAGGTGTAGGGTATTATATAGTCGGCCCCGCCCGACTTTCTGTCTTTCCTTACTGGTTTTTTACTTAGCCTCGATTTCTGGTGTCAAGATGAACAAACTATAAACAATGATTGAAATTGATTTGTCGCTTGTATATTCTGCTGGCTTTAGACCATCTTCGCCTCTATTATGCATTTTAGAATGTTAAGTTTTTTAAAAACGAATCCGCATATATATTAGAAGCGGGCATAAACCGATTCTTTTCTTGTTATCTTTTCTGGAGAGACCACAAAATTTGCTGTTTGATGAAAACAAGTTGCCATTAGATATGACCACGAAGACAGAAGGTATGGCTGTTTAAAGTAAAAAGTGAAATAATCAAATTTCAAATGCAGACAGAAATCTTATAATATTTCGAAGAAATACGAGGGCTGCTATATATATTTCTGGCCTAATAATCAAAATGCGAATATTTATCACCAAAAATGGTTTTATTGTTTTTCAAAGTATTCTCCAGCATGATTTATACACTTTTGCATGCGCTGAAACCAATTGTCGAAGCACTTTTTCCGCTCCGCATGAAAGTGCTCCAAACCTCCTCCAAAACATGGTTTTTGAACGCTTCAACAGCATCTTCTGGCGACGAAAATCGTTGACCAAGCATTTTTTCTTGATGTGCGGGAATGAAAGAACCCAGCAAAATCTTGGTAAGTACCTGTCATTATTCCAAATAATGACATCTCGTTTTTCGCTGCATTACTTTCGGCTTATTAATAATGACTTACCAATAACAACAGAAATAAGTAATTTTTGGTATTAAAATAATTTTGGCAATTTTTGATATAATACAATTTTGGATATACATATGTAGGTTAATGTACAAGATTTATTTATTTTTCAACATGTTTTCAAATAATACGTGCAGATTTGAATGAAAATACTATAAATAATTACGTATATCGTATAATGTTAGACCGTTGAAGAATTTATCACATGGGGGTTTGGGTTCAGAAATTCGAATCTGGCATGATGTCATTTGTTTCAAGAAAAATTCGCGGCAATATGCAAAATATCACTTTAAATGGCCATTTCTTAATATCTACTACTTATTTTATAACTTATTGGTAATGCATTATTCATGTACTTAAAATCGTGAAAATATAAGCACATATTTATTTGGTATGCCTATGCTACAAATAAGTACTTATTGTGCTACTTTTGGGAAGTACTTTCCTCCAATGACATCCCCATGTTAAAATAATGAGAAAAGTGGCTAAACAATAAGTACTTACTATTATCGCACTTTGCTTACTCGTTTGGTAATGAGAAATTTGCTGGGAAGTCATTGGGTGTCAAGTCAGGGCTGTACGGCGGATGACCCCTCAATTCGCCGTTTTGGCCGGTCAAAAAGGCGCTGGTGTGAGCCGATGTGTGAGAGCTCGCATTGTCATGGAGCACAATGATTCGTCTTCTCTTGTTCGTTTTTCGAATTTCTCCGAAGACATCAGGTAAACATGTTGTGGTGTACCACTCAGAATTGACCTCCTACGTTGCTCAAGCGGAACAGTCGCCAAATGACCAGTTTTGCCGAAGAAACATGCGACCGTTTGCTTCGAAGTGCTTCTTCCACAAACAACTTTCGTTGGATTTGGCTCGTCTTCGAAGACCCACACGGTCGATTGCTGTTTTGTTTCGTGCTCATACGCATAGATCCAAGATTCGTCACCTGTGACGATCTTATAAACGCCTTTTGAAGCACCGCGATCGTATTTTTTCAAAATTTCTTTGCACCAATCGACACGAGCCTTTTTTTGAGCGATTGTCAAATTGTGCGGGATCCAACGAGAACAAACCATTTTTAAGGTCATGTGTTCATGCATAATCGAATCTATGATGGTGGAAGAAATGCCCAAGGATACCTCTATCTCACGGCATGCCACATGACGATTTTGCATTATCAGTTCACGCACGGCATCAATGTTCTCTGGCACAATGGGCGTTTTTGGACTACCTTCGTCTTTGAGCGAGCGTCGGCCACGATGGAATTCATTAAACCAGTTTTTCACATTGCTATAGGATGGTGCTTCATCGCCATACAAAGATTTACGTTCATCGATGCACTCTTGTCGTGATAATCAACGTCGAAAGTTGTGAAAAATGATCGCACGAAAATGTTCACGAGTTAATTCCATTTTTTGCCAAATTGATTTTTCCAAGTCACTGTAAACACCACAAATGATGGTCGTACGTCAAAACGTTCTGAGTACGTTTATGCTAAAAAATGTCAAACTTTCCAATGGAAATGTCAGATGGCGACATTTTATTTGGTCTGCAATATGTTTCGGCAACCTCACACTTGTTGCCATTCTGTATTTCCGCCATTTCATTGCCAGAATACTTAAATACATGTATATCCTTCTTTTGATAAGGAAGCACTCATCCTCAGGTATTATGCATAATTTTAAAGCACCGTATAAAAGCGTTAAGAGGTCCACAGAAAAAGTCCTGACGGCAATTGAAAGATCCTGCAGAATTAAAAAATGTTCAACGTTTCGTTTGATAGACTAGTAATTCAACATTCGGTTCAAAAAATTTGGGAAATTTGGTTTGTATGCACTATATAAGATTCGCGAGATGGAAAATTATTTTCATGCACATCCCTTCCATACGGCAACCAATTCGTTTAAGATACTGATATAGTATTACGTCGTCAAACATTGTTTTACCATCCTTCTTCCACATGAGTTAGAACGAGGTATATCTAGGTTGCATCAGTACGTTTGCACAAAACAATCTATCATTATTCATTTATTTATTCGATTATGCATTCATTAAATCATTTCTCTCATGTCTGATGGACACACAAAATGAACAGCATTCATTGCAGTTAGTATCTGTAGTGGTGGTTTTTACAATTTGTTCACAAAAGTTGAAAATGTAAAAACCAAAGCAAGGTCCAAATCAACCGCTACAGGTAAGCAATCACACAAACTCGTTTTCACGGATTTCACACACACATATGAACTATTCCACAGTAAAACTAAGGTTTTTTTTGAGAAAAATTGTTTAAATGAATTAAAAAGGTAAAGGTATTTATAAATGTACGCTAAAAAATGCTTCTGTAGTACATTATCCCAAACATATACTACTTGAAGCATATGTACGAGTATGTTTCGATATATATGTATATGATATTAACCCCCAATTTCACAACCTCCGGTTAGAGCTAACTTTCATTTAAAAAATGAAAATTTCATACAATTTGACAGCTATCACTGTAGGTTATCTCTAACTGTAGGATAACCGGATATTGTGGAATTGGCCGTAAACACACAATAATATTTTATATTTGGGAAAAATCGTTCATTCCATGTCAAACCGAACGATTTTTCGAAAAAAATCTTGTCGACATTTGCGATTGACTTGAAAATTTGTATATGCGTTTCATCTTGTAGTTGGCGAGAAAAAAACAAAAATTTTGGGAAAATATCTACAAAGGTGTATTTTGTAAGTTATGTATTATGCAAACGCGTAGACGGAATTTTACAAATGAAGGCTCGTTTGTAAGGTCGTGATTTTAGCTTCAAGTACATAAATTATTTCTAAATTATTTTTATCTTTTTTTTTCAAATTTTATAAGCATCTAAAATCTGAAAATTTTGGGAAAATATCTGCAAAGGTGTATTTTGTAAGTTATGTATAATGCGAACGCGTGGACGGAATTTTACAAATGAAGGCTCGTTTGTAAGGTCGTGACTTGTACTTTCAAGTACATAAATTAATGCCGGTTAATTTAGTGCATTAGTTACATTTGCATCAGTTGCATCACGCACATCAATGACACCAACTTAAAATTCTGAGAAAAATAGCCCAATTTGTCCTAAACTTACCCCGCAAATTTCAAGAAAATAGGAAGATATTCTCAAAAAGCGAACGTTTTATGTTATGCATTTTCGGAACGGGTAGACGGATTTTTACAAATGAAGGCTCATTTTAAAGGTCGTAAGTTGATCTTTTAATAGCAGTGAATAATCTTTGTGGCATTAATGTTTTTTAATGCGTCCGATGCATCTGACAATTAAATTTGCATTTTGCACATCAGTGACACCAACTTAAAATTCTGTGAAAAATATAGTTATGTAGCCTCATATATTCTAAACGAACCCAGAAAATCTTATGATGGTGTTCAGCCCAGTTCTTTTTAAAAAAAAATATTTATTAAATAAATACTGAGATGTGAATATTACATTTGTCATATGTATTTTAAAAATGCGTTTTTTGATGTATACACATTAGAGCTATTCCTACACGCTGAAAAAAATCGCTTCTGTAGTATATTGCCCCAAACATATTCGGCTTGAATTATACATATGTTTAGGGTACACTCCAAATATATAATATTTGACATATACAATTATTATATGTTTGGGAGGATATTGTTCTAAACAAAAATATTTTCCCATTCTAATATTTTTTATTTGGAACTAGTATTTTGTAATTATGTATTTTGCCAATGTATCAATGCCTTAACTTAAAGACAAGTTTTCTGAAAAAAGATAATTTTTTTATAAATTTTATATGTTTGTAAAATTTAATTAAAACGTATAATCTTTCGTAAATATTAAATGCATTGATTGATTGACAAAAAGTGATGAATTGGAATACTTATAAATTTAAATTTATTGATGTAAACCAAAAGCTAATGCTGTTTTTTAACTATATTTAGGAGAAACTATCTAAAATTTGAAAAATGCAGCAAAGTTTAAAAAATCATTTTTAAATAAAATATATTTGGAAAACATCTTAAACAAAAATTTCATTGTGGGTAAACACATATTTTATTTGTGAAAGTCAGTGCGCAAATATATATTATTCTAATATATTCATATATGCGTTCCAAACAAAGTTTAATGATTTTCAAATAAAATTTGTTTGTTAACAAATATATAATACTAGCTGGGCCCGGACCAATTCGTTGCCCAGATTGAGATTTCTGATCCCGTCCATTTTTGAAACAATGGCGAATCCTGCCACCAAATACATATACATAAAATAACAGCACTCTCGCTAACAAATTGAGCAAGATATCTTAATTTCAAAACGCCCGTTAGACTGATCCCGCCCATTTTTGAACTAATCGCATAGACTGCCACCAGATACATATAAACAGAATTAGAGTACTATCGCTACTAAATTGTGCAAGATAGCTGAAATTTGGGTTATATGGGCGGGGCCACGCCCTTTGTTCTGATCTCGCTCATTTTTAGACCAATAATGTAGACTTCCACCAGACTTATATGGGCGAGGCTACGCCCATTGATCCGATTCCTCCCATTTTTGGACCAATCACGTAGACTACCACCAGATACATATACACAGAATTACAACACCCTATCTAACATATTGTGAAAAATATCTAAATTACAAAATTTGCCTTATATGGACGGTGCCACGCCTATTGGTTCATTTCTGCCCATTTTTGGACCAATCACGTAGACCACCACAAGATACATATGCGCAAAATTAAAGCACTCTCGGTAACAAATTATGAAAGATATGTCAATTTCAAAATTTGGCTTATATGGGCGGGGCCACGCCCATTAATTCGATCCCGTACATTTTTGGACCAATTACGTAGACTACCACCAGATACATATGCACAAAATTTCAGCACTCTCGCTAACAAATTGTGTAAGATATCTTAATTTAAAAATTTGGCTTATATAGGCGGGGCCACGCTAATTGATCCGATTCTGCCCATTATTAAAAAAAATCACGTAGACTCCCACCAGAAACATATACACAAAATTACAGCACTGCCGCTAACAAATTGTGCAAGATATCTCAATTTCAAAATTTAGCTTGTATGGGCGGGGCCACGCCCATTGTTCCGATTCCGCCCATTTTTGAATCAATCACAGAACTACAACTCTCTCTCTCCTACATATTGTGAAAAATATTTAAATTTCAAAATTTGGCTTATATGGGCGGTGACACGCCCATTGGTCAGTTTCCGCCAATTTTTGGACCAATCACGTGGACTAACACTAGATACATATGTATGCGCAAAATTAAAGCACTCTCGCTAACAAATTATGAAAGATATGTCAATTTCAAAATTTGGCTTATATGGGCGGGGCCACGCCCACTTGATATATCGAAAATTCAAGTACCCTATTTTCACCATGTAAAAATGCTCTTATATAGAAACAGAAGACAACACCAGATTCAAATTTGCAGGATCAGCTCAGATTAAATAGGGCTACATTCCTACAGATATTTCATATATCTATGTTGGTGCTTTTGTGGTCCAGTATGAAAATCCAAATTTAAGACAATAAATGCATAATGTTATATGCGAAAATTGGCGAATTTTGGCATATATCTACAATGGTCTAATTAAGTCCTATAGGAAGAGCTCTAATTCGTATATATCCACAAACGCGTTTTTAAAATATGACCAATGCAATATTATCATCTCAGGATTTTTTTAATAAATATTTTTTTTAAAATAGAACGGGGCTGTACACCATCATAAAATTTTCTGCGTTCGTTTAAAATATGGGGCTACATAACTATATTTTTCAAAGAACTTTAAGTTGGTGCCATTGATGTCTAAAATGCAAGTTAAATTCTCAGATGCGTGTCAGTCGCTTAAATCGACTATAAAATCCTCCCAGGCAAAGATGACGAACACATTAAAAAATAGATTTAAATATTCGTTATACTCGAGAAAAAACTGTAATTGCCTGGGATATCAATACTCAAGACATAAATCAGGAATTCAAGTTAAACGTAAAAAAAAATATGAGATCTATCCGACTTCTTTCATATTCATAATCATAATTAGGTATAACTCGAAATCAATAAAAACCAGTAAGGAAAGGCTAAAGTCGGGCGGCGCCGACTATATAATACCCTACACCACTCTCGTAATATTGAATAACTCTGAAATATAAATTTTGAAATTCATTTATAAATTGTTTACATAAATTTACTTTTGGTACATTTTATACTTAAATTATACCCTGTACCACTGTGTGGTATAGGGTATAATAAAAGTGTCATATTAAGTTGGAACAATTGGTTTCCTTCCTTGTGGGAAGTACTCAGCTCCTCCGCCACGTCATGGCTTATTCTTGGGAGGAGTAAATATGTCACACACAATTTAAAATTCTATCATAGACAAAATATCACCCGATTTCCTTCAAATTCGGCAATGTTGGTTCATGGATCAAGAAACTCTACCATTCTAAATTTCAAAACGATTGAATGTAAAATACAGCTTCTATAGAAATAAAAGGCCAAAACGGACGAAACATATATATGGGAGCTATAGCTAAATCTTAACCGATTTTCTTCAAACGCGGTAGTGTTGGTTCATGGATCAAGAAATTCTACCATTCTAAATTTCAAAATAATTGGATGTAAAATACAGCTTCTACAGGACTAAAGAGCAAAATCGGACGAAACATATATATGGGAGCTATAGCTAAATCTTAACCAATTTTCTTCAAATTCGGCAAAGTTGGTTCATGGATCAAGAAACTCTATCGTTCTAAATTTCAAAACGATTGGATGTAAAATACAGCTTCTATGTATAGGACTAAAGGGCCAAATCGGACGAAAGATATATATGGGAGCTATATCCAAATCTGAACCGATTTCAACCAAATTCAATAGGGATCTTTACAGCTTCAAAATACTCTAAACTGCAAAATTTCAGAACGATCGGAGTGAAATTGCGACCTATAGTCGACGAACAACTTTACATGGACAGACGGACAGACGGACGGACGGACGCACCGACGGACAGACATGGTTAAATCGACTCAGCTAGTGATTCTGAGTCGATCGGTATACTTTAAGGTGGGTCTAGCTGTGTTATTTTCAGGTGTTACAAACATCTGCCGTGAAACAAACTTATAATACCTTGTACCACATTGTGGTGTATAAAAAGTAAATTCGAATAAGTAAGCAACATTTTGAAAATATTATATTTTTGGAAATATTACGAAACAATAATTTTACTTGTTTGTAATCATATATTTAATGTAAGATCTATAGTTCCCAAATATAATTTTCCAAATAATTTATATTTATTCCAAAATATAAAATATTAAAAATTTTATTTAAATTAAAATAATTCACAAACATATCCACAAGTGGTGTCTTGTTATACTCTCACTTTAGTGTTGGTTTATTTATAAAAAAATTCCAAATGCGTTACGAAGTATTAAAAATCACGATTGTTTTTTATCGTAATTTTCACACTTTTCTCGGTGGCGCGAGTCAACCGGCAGGCTCCACTCTACGTGTCGCCAGCGACGTGAAAATAAAAATAACAATGTTGTTGATGCCGACATACGGCCAACACGGAGGACATGTTCTACGGACGCTGAACGACACTGGACCAACGACCATGACTGACCGCGATGAAATGCTCCATGACTGTATAATGAGACCACAAATTGAGCTGCAGTAGCAGCTGTCCGCTGTACTGGACGAAGACTCCCTATCGGGCCTGCAGGCTTAATGTATGACCATAATCTATCTGATGAGGAGCTGGATATCACAGTGATTTCAGTCCCATCAAGTATAGGTGGGAAATCAATTGAGTCGGTCATAGATGTGGACTACACTAAAAATCCAGGCAGGAGTAATAATCCGGCACAAAATCATACAAAATGCTTTGGAGGGTCGAAAAAGGGTAAGGCGAAGACCCGTGGACAGAAGGCCAAAAGTGGCTATAAAAGATCATGCAGCTACCTTTTATAAGTATGTTGGACGAGATCAAGCTCTGCAAAGTAGCTGATCATGAAAGGCACTTCATCAAGAAGAAGAAGAACTGACGACTGTTCTAAAGTTCAAACGGCAAAACCCGAACGTTCCTAAGAAGTCCCTCTTGATGGACTGCCGACGGATTCCAAAGCCGACGGATGCAAGAGCTCGAAATGCCTTTGCTGGGAAAAAAGTCGAAACCTATGTTGAACAGCGATAGAAAAGTATACCCAACTCTTATATTTCGGAAAATCTCGACATCGAAAAGGGGTGAAAATGGGGATACAACTCCCAAGTTGGAGAAAGCTTGGTACCAGCGCCCTGCTCGAGGGATGTGAGAAAACTTCCAACCCTATATGTGAGAATCCGAAACTCGCGGCTGAGTCAATGATTAGAGCCTCGAAATAGTAGCCTATGCAAAGAGTTCGATCCGGAGAACAGCCACAACCTGAATCGAAAAACACACGTCGATCCGAATAGCAGAAGAAAAGTAGTAGACACAGTAGCTGCTTTGTGTCCGATAGAGGCCACCAAGTGGCTGTCATCGGCAGGATGTCGCATTAATCCTAACAGAAGGCGACTGCATGAAGAGAAGCTTATGGAACACATGCTCCCAGATAAATGGAATAGCGGAAAAGTAAAATTTTTCGGAATAGACTGGCAAAGAGGACCCAAGTAATCAGCTGCGCAAATATGCAGTCATTAGACTTTCTCAAATATGCATTTGATTGCGTTGGTGAACTCTGGCGAGCGAGCGGCTTGAGTCCAACTTGTACCGATTTCTAATATTTCGCTTAGAGCGACGACTTATATTTTGACCCCCCTCCAGTATTGCAGAATACCAAAAATTTGAAGACTGATCGAGGAGTAGAATGTCCGAGTCTGCACAGACCAATGGACAATTCTGTTCACAAAGTTCGGCGTGAGAAATTATTGTCTGCTTTAGTTGACTTTGTTCTAATCCAGGTCGACGTTGCTCTAATCCAGGAACCTTATATATATAAGATTAAAGTTTCTGGGTTTAACAGTGTCAACTGCTCTACATATGTATCTTCCACCGAGGAGAAAGTAAGAACCTGTGTAGTGGGTATAATAGATTTGAACCCAACCCTTCTAATTATAGCAATGGCGACATCACCACGGTAAGACTAGAATCTGCAGCGACAACTGTTTAATTAGCATGCCAGTCTCACGAAATTTTTGCAAAAAACTTGCTTACAGCATCACTGGCTACACAGCATTCACTCGTTCCACTGAGATATGATACTGAATTTATGTCAAGATTTCCAGCGGAAAAGAGCTGCCACTGTCAATATAACATATGATTCTAAATGAAAACACTAGATGGAATAGCAATACATACTTAATAGGGTCTCAGGTAAATATTTCACAGTGTTGCAAACGGTATTGCAAACGGATTGACAAAGTTAAGGTGGATTGTATACAAAGAACTACATCGATCGATGATTTGCTACTTATCCAGAGTACTGACCCATATGCATAAGATTGTTATACACATTGGTTTATGGGGAATCAAGTGCAAAATAAAAATGAATAGGGACAAAAACAAACGCGTCCGACATATCGGGGACAGTCACGAACACAAACTGTTAGCAAGCACTGTGGATGAAGTTTCACATTGGCTCATGGGGAATCAAGTGCAAATAAAAATGAATAGAGACAAAAACCAATGCGTCCGACATACCGTGGACAGTAACGAACACAAACTGTTAGCAAGCAATGTGGATGAAGTTTCGACCACGGAATTTATGGCAGGAAATTAAAAATCTAACCAAAGACCATTCCGGCAACAATCTAATCCTGGTTTGCTCCTGTTTATCTCAATATGTAAAAGATAGTATGTGTGTGTACGAATATATTCTCCTTCCGTTTCGCACACAATTCGCATGGCAAAGTTTCGCAAAAGAGCAGCAAATTCAATATTGAGCAAACAACAATATCCTGCCTCGTTTGTTATTTACATCTTACGGAAGGACCAGGAGTGTTAAATGTCCATAGCGAGCAAGAATGAAGACAAATTGTTTTCATGCGACAGTATTGGACGCCACATGATATATGGTGGGAAGATTCTCACATTTTTCACAGTTTTTGAAGCTATTTTTAGAAAATTCCTTGAACACAGAAAATCAGATAAAAATATATTTTATATACTTTTGTAAAACGTATCTATCATTAATATCAATAAATTATACTTGATGCGAACATAATTATTCTCAGCCGTTGACGTTTTTGTGATTTAACAGCTTTAAATAATATTAGTTTAATATCATTGAAAAGTATTTTGAAATATGTAAGTTGAAAACATTGAGATCATTGGCATATTTGAGTAAGTATACAAACATCATGGAATATTCTGCTTAGTAGTGTACAAGTTAAAATAACTTTGGTATTTTATTTTAACAACTTCGGGAGTGTTCAACTTGATAGATATGTTAAATTAGCTACAACTTTTTAAATTATGTATCGATTTTCTTCGCAATGATCCCATTTTATTCACGACCAATCAAACTTTACAATAAAATGATCAAAATATATAAACTGTAAATTTGTCAGTTTTTTTAAAGGTTTTAATTAACAAATTATTAAAATGTTCTAAAAAGAAAACGATTACGCTGATGGAAAAATAATGTTAGAAGAAGAATGATGCTTAATTTAGGATTATTTAAAGCTTTCCCGAACAAGCTGGTGTAAATGGTTCTTAAGTTATTTTTATACCCTACACCACACTGTGGTACAGGGTATTACAACTTTGTGCATTTGTTTGTAACACCCAAAAGGAGAAGAAATAGACCCATCGTTTATTATACCGATCGACTTAGAATCACTTTCTGAGTTGATTTAGCTATGTCCGTCTGTCTGTCCGTCTGTGCATGTATTCTTGTAATCAAAGTACAGGTCGCAATTATGGTCCGATCTCGACGTAACTTTACACATATCTTTTTTTTGCCCCAAGGACGATCCCTATTGAATTTGGTTAAAATCGGTTCAGATTTAAATACAGCCCCCATATAATTTCGCACTGATCGCTGTAAAAATGTTATTTTACATCCGATCAGTGCGAAATTCGGCAAGGAGAAGTTTCTTATTACATGAAGGAATACTGCTAAATTCGGAGAAAATCGGTTCAGATTTAGATGTAGCCCCCATATATATGTTACCCCCGATTTGACATGTAAGCGCTGTAAAAACTGTATTTTATATCCGATCAGTGCGAAATTCGGCAGAAAGAGGTTTCTTATTACATGAAGGAATACTGCCAAATTCGGAGAAAATCGGTTCGGATTTAGATATAGCTCCCATATATATGTTAACCCCGATTTCATATGTAAGCGGTGTAAAAACTGTATTTTACATCCGATCAGTATGAAATTCGTCAGAAAGAGGTTTCCTATTATATGAATGAACACTTTTAAATTTGGAAGAAATCAGTTCGGATTTAGATATAGCCCCATATATACGTTACCCCCGATTTGACATGTGAGCGCTGTAAAAATATTATTTTATATCCGATCAGTGCGAAATTCGGCAGAAAGAGGTTTCTTATTACATGAAGGAATACTGCCAAATTCGGAGAAAATCGGTTCAGATTTAGATATAGCTCCCATATATATGTTACCCCCGATTTGACATGTAAGCGCTGTAGAGACTGTATTTTATATCCGATCAGTACGAAATTTGACAGAAGGAGGTCTTTTTACATGAATGAGTATTCAGGGAAGATCGGTTCAGATTTATGTATATTAAAGCTCCATATATATGTTCCTCCTGATTTGGTATCAAACTGCTATAGAAGTTGTATTTTACTTCCGATCATTAAAATTTGATGTTTCTCAATTTAGGAATGAATATTGCTTAATTTAGCGATTATCGTTTCAGAATTAGATAATACGTTTCTACCCATTTACCAATTATTTGAAATTATTATGGCAATGACCCTTATCGCATTGTTAGGGAGGTGTAGGGTATTATATAGTAGGCCCCGCCCGACTTTCTGCCTTTCCTTACTGGTTAAATATACCCTACACCACATTGTGGTACATGGTATTAAAAACTTGTTTCATGTTTGTAACACCTAGGTCCATCTAAAAGTGTACCGATCGGTTCAGAATCACTAGCTAAATAAACATGTATGTCCGTTCGTCCGTCTGTCCATCTTATGTTGTTCGTTGAGTACAGGTCTCAATTTTATTCCGATAGTACTGATATTTTGCAGTTTATCACGGTAGAGTTTCTTGATTCATGGGCCAGCATTGCAGATTTTGAAGAAAATCGGTTCAGAATTAGTTATAGCTGCCATATATATGTTTCGTGCGATTTGGCTACAGAGGCAGAATCAAATGTACATTGTGTGATCACATTTTAGTTGAAGAATACCATGGATATTTGATTGAAGTCAGAATATTTAATATGTATGTATTTTATTTTTGGCTAAAATGTTTATAAGCAGTTACATATAGGTAAGATAAGATCTAGCTATAATTTTTTTTTTAAATTTTTTGTTCAAAATGTTGTGTGCCAAAAATTAAATAATTCGACCGATTCTTAACGAAACAGCCGATTGCGACCAAACTTGGCATGGTAGATGCAGAGGTGTTAGAGAAGTTATGTTTTATATTTGGTCAGACAGGGGAGGAGCTAGAGGGCCTCAAAGTTGGTCACATCGCTTGAAGAAAATGTTGAAGCGCGTGTAACTCGTGTTTCTCTTCCGATTTTTACAATTTCGTTTTGTTTGTGTTATACTAAGAATTATCTCGTACATTTACCGAGATATCTGAAATTGATAATTTAATTTTTCATTTTTTCTCTTACCGTGTGCTAGTTTGGCTACGAGCCAAAAGTGTAACGCATCGAAGGAGTGACCTAAGACCATAAGTATGTTCGGCGGAAATCCGTTTTGGGTCATTTCAAGTCATTTGAGCTATGTCCGTCCGTCTGTCTGTCTGTCTGCTGGCTGGTGCGCACGATAACTCTCGAAAGGAGTAACCGATTGACTTAAAATTTCGTATGCGGTAATATTTTTCTCTATCTCCGGCTAAGTTCGAAGGTGGGCCATATTGGTCTTCTCCTTCTAGTACCTCCCCCACAAAGGGTTAACTTTTAGTGAAATATTGATTCTTTAATATCTTCTATACTACTTACTCGAATCTTCTGAAATTTCGCACATACACGCTGAAAAAAAATCGCTTCTGTAGTATATTGTCCCAAACATATTCTGCTTGAAATATACAAATATTTAGGGTACACTCTAAATATATTATATTTGCCAAACACAAAAAGTATATATTTGGAAAGATGTTGTTCTAAATAAATCGTTGTTTCCGTCCTAATGTTTTTTATTTGGGACTATTATTTACGGAACAAATATTTATTTGTATTTAAATATTCAGAAAACAAAGTAACGTCTTAACTTTAAGACGCGTTTTATGTTTTTCAGTAATTCAAAGTTCATTTTTTCGGAAATTTAAAATGTTCGTTAAAAGCCATTATAATTGAAATCGTATAATCCTGCGAAATGATGTATTATGCAAGGTGGATTGTCAACAAATGATGACTTGGAATAAATATAACTTAAAAATTAGTGCTTTAAAACGAATTTTATTGCTTCATTTTTAATTATAAGGTATAACTTAAAATCAATTAAAAAGTAGAAATACAATTTAAAAAATTGTCAACGTTTTTAAACAAAATATATTTGGACAGGTTCCTAAACGATAATTTTATTTGTATATAAACACAGATTTTATTTGAGAAAATTAGTTTGCAAATACATTTTTTTATAATATATTAATATATGCGTTCCAAATAAATTTTATTGATTTTCAAATAAAATGTATTTGCTCAGAAGTAATTAATATTTAAAAATTTGTGTTTCAAATATATTTTTCTTCGATTCAAACATATCAAAAAAGACGATTTTGCCCCGTGTAGTATTAGTTTGTTAGTCGCTAACACGTCCAGAAAAATGGGCGAAGTGGCCACTCGTTTTTTGGTACCTCCCACACGAATGGACCATTTTGCACCAAAAGTGAACTGCTTATGGCTTTCAGTTTCGGTTCATAGAAATACTTGAAATTTTGTACACTGTAATGCTTTTATAGTACCAAGAGTCCATAGAAAAATGGGTGTAATTGGCACGCCGCTTTTAGTACCTCCCACACAGATGGTCCATTTTGTACCAAAAGTTAACAGATTTTAACTTTAATGCTAGTACTGACTTTAAATTTATTAAATGCATTTTAAATTGATAATAATTTAATTAAAACAAAAAAATAAATAAATTTACGAATTTGCTTAAATATCGGAGTACAATATGCACCGATTTCATCCGTAAATTGGTTTGATATACCCAATAGTACAAATAGTTATGACCACTTGATGTTATATATATGTATTTAGGGCCTGTTTCTGTAACTTAGTTTCGTTCGTCTACGGCGAACGATCAAAAATCACTCAATTATTCCGAGAAATCTATAAGTCACAGCAGTTTATAATTCGGTGTGTCTATAGAAAAGCACGTAAAAAGCTCGTACCTAAAATATTTTTAACCTGCGTTTTATAGAATTCAAGTAATAGTTGAGAGATTTTTGATCGTTCTCCGTAAACGAACGAAAATAAGTTACAGAAACAGGCCCTTATACTTTTTTCATAAAAAAATGACAAAAATCGGATTTTTTTTAAATATAATTTTTTGCTGTTCTGTGAATATTCTGTGAAAATTTGAAGAAAATCGGGGGGTCTTGTGTCTTCTTTAAAACAAAGTAAACTTTGCAAAAATCGGTTCAGACGTTTTAATTTCTAAATTTTTTTTAATTTTTTTCAAAAATTAAAATGCCCATAAAATTAAAAAAATGATGAATGGTCCATTCCCACACGAATGGACCATTTTGCACCAAAAGTGAACTGCTTATGGCTTTCAGTTTCGGTTCATAGAAATACTTGAAATTTTGTACACTGTAATGCTTTTATAGTACCAAGAGTCCATAGAAAAATGGGTGTAATTGGCACGCCGCTTTTAGTACCTCCCACACAGATGGTCCATTTTGTACCAAAAGTTAACAGATTTTAACTTTAATGCTAGTACTGACTTTAAATTTATTAAATGCATTTTAAATTGATAATAATTTAATTAAAACAAAAAAATAAATAAATTTACGAATTTGCTTAAATATCGGAGTACAATATGCACCGATTTCATCCGTAAATTGGTTTGATATACCCAATAGTACAAATAGTTATGACCACTTGATGTTATATATATGTATTTAGGGCCTGTTTCTGTAACTTAGTTTCGTTCGTCTACGGCGAACGATCAAAAATCACTCAATTATTCCGAGAAATCTATAAGTCACAGCAGTTTATAATTCGGTGTGTCTATAGAAAAGCACGTAAAAAGCTCGTACCTAAAATATTTTTAACCTGCGTTTTATAGAATTCAAGTAATAGTTGAGAGATTTTTGATCGTTCTCCGTAAACGAACGAAAATAAGTTACAGAAACAGGCCCTTATACTTTTTTCATAAAAAAATGACAAAAATCGGATTTTTTTTAAATATAATTTTTTGCTGTTCTGTGAATATTCTGTGAAAATTTGAAGAAAATCGGGGGGTCTTGTGTCTTCTTTAAAACAAAGTAAACTTTGCAAAAATCGGTTCAGACGTTTTAATTTCTAAATTTTTTTTAATTTTTTTCAAAAATTAAAATGCCCATAAAATTAAAAAAATGATAGCGTGATCTTATTTTACCTATTTGTAAATGCTTGTAAATATTTAAGCCAAAAATAAACTATATGTATAGGTCGATATTAAATATTCTGACCCATTGTTATATAATCTTACTACAAAACAAGTTTTAAGTCGGAAAAAATTCAAATATATTTATATTTTTCTAAAAAAGATTTAAAAAATAGCTTTCGAAAATATTTCGGGAAAATTTTTCTAAATACAATAGGTAAATAGTTATATGGGTGGGAAAACAGGGCCGTTTAATAAAAATGTCGTAATTCAACACCCTTCAACTCGGAAATTCCTTAACCGATATCGTTGAAATTTTGTGTTATAACTACTATTCAGTAGGACTAAATTGTACAGGGGTAAAAAAACACTTCAATTTTTTTTTTCGTATTAAATTTTCTTAAAAACTTTAAATCCATTTTTGGTGGTTTCGATTCCTTTTAAATCCCAAATGATGCAAAATTAATGATATATAGTTACTGCCGCATACATCTATTAAATTTGTCCAATGGACTTAGCACAATTTCTTGTAAACAACATTGCATATTCTTTTTTCATTTTTTCTTTGTATATTTTCTTCTTTATTAACATATATTTAACCAAATAGGGACTTAGGGTCTGTTTTTGTAACTTCGCACGTCTATTGGCAAGCGAATAAAATTTTTGATTTTTAGACACTTTATTTAAAATGTAAACAAAGAAGATTTGAATTAGACCATTTATTATTTTTTCGGTACTGATTTCCGGGCCGAAAAAGTTTCCATTTGACCTACAAACCTCAAATAAAAAAATTGGTGCCGATTGGATAACGCTAAGGTCTGCCCAAGGTTGTTTGAAAACACAAAACTCACTTTACATGAACAAAATTTGGGTTTTTATCAAATGTCACATGTTCAAGTAATTAAAAAATATTTTATTAGCATGAAAAGTTTTTAAATGATCTTTGAATAAAATTTTCTTTCTTACAAGTAGTAAACAATCAAAATCGACCGAGAAACGAAAAAGTTACAGCAGTTTTCATTTGAATTTTACGTCATGCATGCAGCACACCGACATGGCCTCTATGCAATCACAATAACAAATAGATCATGCTTGTGCATGCATGAAAAAAAACAACGGATTTGCATGATAGTTGATTTTTCGCATCAGTCTGACATTTTTCTACTGGTCAAATAAGAAAACATAAGCAGAACTTTGAAGCGCGCTATACGGCCATACAACATGGTCGTTTACAGAACGCGCTCTGCCTCCAGCCTAAGTGACTTGAGAAAGGGACAGCTTCGCACAAAATTTAATTTTAGTCATATTCTTATTTGTCTCCAGACCGACTACATCCAAAATGGTTACTAGATCCAGTGATAAATTTCGCACCGTAGAATCAGTTGGGCATGTATCACATACAATATCTGGAGCCAAACTGCCGTCAAACAGACAGATATTTCATAATGTGATAACTGTAATGTATAATGCTGCGACGCCTCTGACCACTGTTGGTGAGCTTGTGATTAATCGATCTACACATCAACATTTTTGGGCTCCCCGAAAATCCCGGCTGGTACTGGAGAAAAGATGGCCAAAGTCGTTCATGATACACTCATCAAACACAGGTCAAAACACTGGATCGTGCATTTTGTTGCAGAACAAATTAGATCGAAAATTAATCAAGTTCCCATGTTCTCATCACATGATGAAGATAGTATTGAAACATGTGTTTGAAGTTAAACTTCGGCGACTTGTGGTCCTGAAGTGCCTATTTTTAATCGTTTTGCTGCCGTTTGGGTAAGTCTCGACCACAAATCGTTTAGAAACGGACTCGAAGATCCAACTGTACGCTCAAAAATAAGTAATGCTGACTACGAAGTCATTAAGAAATTCTGCATTAAACAGCTACATGAAACACAAATCCGAGCTGATTACAAGGAACTATTACAATTAACAATAATGTTTCTTGGTGGTGTCGGCGATAACTTCCGAACAGGCAAGGTTCATGGGAAAAGGCATTTATGCCTTAAAAATATACCTATTTCTAGAGCAGTTTGCATTGACAAAACGAGAGTCCAGTGGGCGTGGTTTACATGCAAAATGCCATACGAGCACCAAATCAAGATATACACTTGTTGAAAGACAAGATGTGTCTGAAGCGGTTTTGAAGAAATGGAAAAATTATTTGTGGTATTTGGCCCTAGAATCAATGGCTTTGGCATTTTTCGATTCGGATGTTTCACTCGAAGAGAAACGAAAAATGGTTAGGCATCTGCAATCAACAGAGCCCGTCGTAAATCTGGAAAACGATCGAAAATTCTCCGACCCGAAACTATTGCTGTGTAATAATTTGAGCGATTTCGTCTTATACAAAACCAAACATTTTTTCGGTGCTTTGGATTGAGTACTGAATTTTTAAAGCATGACCCATCCATTTGGGAAGATTATCAAGATACTCTCGATGTTTGTCGTAATCTGTTTGTTGTTAACGACACTGCTGAACGCGGTGTACAATTTATGAATGATTGCAATAGAATACTTACGAAAGACGAAGAACATAATAAATTTATATTACAGTGCATTGAAGAATATCTTAGAAAATGTTCCTCACATAACAAGTCAGATCTAATATAATATTGAATTAATTGTATTTTTTGTTTTTTTCACCGATCTTAATATTTAAAAACTATCTATTAATTAATAATACAAAGAAATGTAATTTTACTTATTTAAACATACGATTTTTGAATAAAAAAATATTTCCCCTATAAAGTGTGTTCTAAATTTTGAATGAACTTTGGGCAGACCCTAGGGTTATCCGATCGGCACAAAAATTTTTATGGAAGTCTTGTAGGCTAAATGGAAACTTTTTCGGTTCGGAAATCAAAGATCGCAGCAACTTTCACTTTTTGCATCATGTGCTATAAACGGTCTAGCCGACATTTTGGTTCTTATAAGAAAACAACGAACGAAACGAAATGTCAAATTAGACGATCAGAAAAAATCATTCGTGTCGGCTACGGTTTTTTGGTTTCAATAGAAAATGGATAGAGCAACCCTTTGTGGGTTTTATTTGCTAATATAGAAAATATGTAATATTTGTAGTAATGATAATACTCTACAGCATAAAAAGACCAACCGTGGCAAGTTCCGAAAATTGGTAAATTAGAAACCAGAGATATAGGAACGCCAGAATGTACAACAAAACCGTTTTTTAATTATCGTTTTTATTTTGAACTTTATTGGATTTTGTTTGAATTATTCAGTCTTTCTTTTATTATTTTTTTTTAATTTTGTCTATCATTTCACAGCTGATGGCTAGGGTTGCCCGTGATTTCCAAAAATCTGATGGAAAAAGTTTTACGAAATGTCAATAAAAACATGAAAGTAATACAGTTTTTTTTTAACAGAAAAAATAGTTTTCTTGTCCGAACGATAGTTGGCAATGAAACAAATTTACAACACGATTGCTTGGGTGAGAATAAGAAGATGAGCTAGCTATCGCAAGTCTGAGTTTTCGGTACATTTCACTGTTATTCACTGTTCTTATGGAAAAATTATTTTACATTAGACTTAACTTATTATACGCTTACTTTAGTGTAATTTCTATGGGCCAAAATTGTAATACATCGAAGGAGTGCCCTAAGACAAGAAAACTATTTTTTCTGTTAAAAAAAAACTGTATTACTTTCATGTTTTTATTGACATTTCGTAAAACTTTTTCCATCAGATTTTTGGAAATCACGGGCAACCCTAGCCATCAGCTGTGAAATGATAGACAAAATTAAAAAAAAAATAATAAAAGAAAGACTGAATAATTCAAACAAAATCCAATAAAGTTCAAAATAAAAACGATAATTAAAAAACGGAAGTCTTGTAGGCTAAATGGAAACTTTTTCGGTTCGGAAATCAAAGATCGCAACAACTTTCACTTTTTGCATCATGTGCTATAAACGGTCTAGCCGACATTTTGGTTCTTATAAGAAAACAACGAACGAAACGAAATGTCAAATTAGACGATCAGAAAAAATCATTCGTGTCGGCTACGGTTTTTTGGTTTCAATAGAAAATGGATAGAGCAACCCTTTGTGGGTTTTATTTGCTAATATAGAAAATATGTAATATTTGTAGTAATGATAATACTCTACAGCATAAAAAGACCAACCGTGGCAAGTTCCGAAAATTGGTAAATTAGAAACAAGAGATATAGGAACGCCAGAATGTACAACAAAACCGTTTTTTAATTATCGTTTTTATTTTGAACTTTATTGGATTTTGTTTGAATTATTCAGTCTTTCTTTTATTATTTTTTTTTAATTTTGTCTATCATTTCACAGCTGATGGCTAGGGTTGCCCGTGATTTCCAAAAATCTGATGGAAAAAGTTTTACGAAATGTCAATAAAAACATGAAAGTAATACAGTTTTTTTTTAACAGAAAAAATAGTTTTCTTGTCCGAACGATAGTTGGCAATGAAACAAATTTACAACACGATTGCTTGGGTGAGAATAAGAAGATGAGCTAGCTATCGCAAGTCTGAGTTTTCGGTACATTTCACTGTTATTCACTGTTCTTATGGAAAAATTATTTTACATTAGACTTAACTTATTATACGCTTACTTTAGTGTAATTTCTATGGGCCAAAATTGTAATACATCGAAGGAGTGCCCTAAGAACTTAAGTATGTTCGGCGGAAATCCGTTTTAAGTCATAAGACAATTTCCGTCCGTATGTCTGCCTGCTGGCAGGTCCACACGATAACTCTCGAAAGGAGTAACCGGTTGCTTCAAATTTGGTATGTGGTAATAAGTTTTTCTATCTCAGCCTAAGTTCGACGATGGGCCATATTGGTACACTCCTGCTAATACCTCCCCCACAAAGGTTTAAAATTTAGCGACATATTGACTTTCTAATACACTAATTATCCGCATCATCTTTAATTCCTCACATACCCAGCAGAAAAATAGCATCATAAGAAGCGATAAAAATCCAAAACTTATGATCCGGAAGTTGTTCAAATTTGGATCTTTACCAATGAATTTAACCACTCACTCGCACCACTCCTTTTGAAGGACTGAACCCTGCAAACATTTTGCTATCGCCCGCGATTTGTGTGCAATCGCGGCGATAAATCGCGCGCGAGCTCTCAGGGGATTCGAGCTCTCAGGGGATTTATTTGATGAATGTATGTCGTTCTTATAAACTTCTTTGGGTGCAGTGATAATTCTCTTCATTAAATGAACGCATCTATTTTAATATCTCCCACACAAATTGACCATTTTGCACCAAAAGTTAACTGCTTATAACATTAATAACAGTGCACACAAATACTTGACATTTTGTACAGTGTAATGTTTTTATAGGACCTACTGTCATTTGCAGTTTTTGTTTGTTTCGGTACATAAAGGTAAGACGTCTTTTGGTGTGCTTGGAGGCCTTGAGCTTACGGAAAATCGATCAAGGAGGTTCTATTAAATTTTGAGTGTAAGTTTAATTATCGCACTTAAAATTATGACTATGGCATTTGTCGAGTTTACCTTAGCAAAAAATTATTATATGTTGCACAAGAACTTCACAGAAGGAATATCATGAAGGAAGTTCGCTCCCTAAACGACTCAGAAATTCAAAAACCGGTATAAACGTTGAAGCAGTGAAGTGGAGAATTAACGAATTTCTGATTAACGAATTTCTGATTAACTAATTTCAAGCAATTTTTCAGAAGTTTTTGACAAGAAACTTGTAGCTACTAAGATTGTTCAGGACATTTGCCTCAAGGACATACCAAAAATCTCATACTATTATGGCGACAAAATTTATATTCAAGTACAAAAAATAAGTATTTTCCATAAGCATTAAAAATAAATTTTTCCAAACATCATATAGTCTCTAATTAAATTTCTTCTAAAAATGACAAACAAAGCTCAATTTGTTAACATTTTTTATTATTAACCAAAAAATCTGAACGACGAACTATATCGGTGGGTTTATTGCAATTTCGATACGAAAGAAAATGTTACAATTTGTACATTTGTGTCGAACAATATTTTTCGAATTAAATTAATTTGTTTTCAAAATTTGATTGGAATTTAAAAAATCCGCATGTTGATTTTTTTCAATCAAAATCAGTAAGAAAAGAATAAAGTCGGGCAAGGCCGACTGTACAATACCATTCAGCATTGTTCGCCAACAAATGCACGGATAACCATTATTATTATTAACTGTTGCGGGTTAAATAGAGTAAATGTCTAAATTCCAGGCACATATACTATAAAAGGTGACCTACATGAGCGGCTTATACTTTTCAAAACTCGGACCGATATACTCCATTTTCACTATAGATGGTTTAGTTTAATATGAAGTACAAAAGCTTAAATTTTCGCATGATGGATTAAAGAAATTCGTCCTCTTGAACGCCAAGAAGTCTAATCGGAAGGGACCTTTATATGGGGCAATATCAAAATATTGACCGATGTTTCCCATTTTCACTAGGGACGATTAAGTGCAATATAAAGTATAAATTCTTAAATTTCGGCCAGTATTCTCTAGAGCGTCTAGAAGTGACATCAGTGGGGACCTTTACATGGGGCTATACTAAAACATGAACAAAACATACCCCAGTTTTACTATGGACAATTAAGTCCAATATTAAGTACGACTTCCCAAATTTCAGCCAGATCAATTGAAGAATCCGTCCTCTAGGGGGTCAAGAAGTGTCATCGGTGGGGACCTTTATATCGGGTCTATACCAAAACATGGACCGATGTACCTCATTTTTACTATGGGCGATTAGTTCTAGTTTAAAGTGGAAATTCTGGAGATCAATATAAAGTGTAAATCATTAAATTTCATCTAGATCCATTGAAAAATTTGTTCTCTAGAGTGTCAAGAAATGACATTGTTGGGGACCTTTATATGAGGGATATGAAAACATGGACCGATATGCCCCATTTTCAATAGGGATCGGTTCTAGTCTCAGAAATGCCTCCGTTACCAATTTTCGTAAAGATTGCTTTATATTTACGACCGCACTTTGATAACAAGAATACATGGACACACAGAGAGACAGACGGACATGGCTAAATCGACTCAGCAAGTGATTCTATGCCAATCGGTATAATAAACTATGGGTCTATCTTTTTGTTTTTTAAGCGTTACAAACAAATGCAAAAAGTCGTAATACCCTGTACCATAGCGTGGTGTCGGGTATAAAAACAAATGTGCTTTATATTCATCAAGATGTCACGGCCCCCGTGATACATCGCTACGGAACCCAAGTTGGCCGCTTGCTGACATTTTCGAATTTTATTTAGTTTTTCCTAGATTTCGTGTTATACTTTACAGTTAAAAATGTCATAAGTAGCTTTAGTTTTTGTTTTACAGCACTAATTTTTAATTTAAAATATATTATTCCATCACTTTTTGTTTATGTATCAATGCAATCTATAGTGCCGAAATTATACGATTTGAGTTTTAATATAATTTTACACACATGTAAAATTTCTAAAAATTTTACTTTGTACTTTGAACTTTAGAAAACTTGCATTTATATAAAGGCAATGATATGTTGCCAGACTACTTAAATACAAAATAATTTTTGGAAATATTAGTTCCAAATAAAAACATATTAGAATGGGAACATAGTTTTTTTTAGAACAATATCCTCCCAATCATGTACAATTTGTGTGTGTCAAAAATAATATATTTGGAGTGTAGCCTAAACATATGTATGTTTCAAGTAGAATATATTTTTGACAATATACTACAGAGCGTAAATTGTATATCAACGTATATGCTTAAAAAAATATGGTCCAAATGGTAAAGGCATATTCCATGAAAATTTAATTTTTTAAAAAAATTGCCATGAAAAATTGTTTTTGTCTTAAAATATTACACAGCCCTTCTACAAAATTTTTGTAACCAGTGTTATTAAGAATATATTACCTAGATTTAAAAACAAATAACAAAGACTTTTTTCAAATTTTTAAATCACAATTACAAGATCGTGTTCAATGCGATTGAGCAGTTATGTTGGGCTGAACTTAGGACGTTTTCGGGAGTGTTTTCTTCTGGCTTGTCACTTTTACGCATCACTCTGTAAACGTAACTAAATTCAAGATAACTGTATTTTTGTTGTTGCAATCGATGTATTCTCATTTCCTCTTTCGTTATTCCTCAAAAAATGCATTTTGATAAATGGAGGACTTACGCCTTTACACTCCTAGGTAGTGATATAGAAAATGTTGCCAATTCAGAAAAGTTAATGTGAAAAAAATCGATGCATATTCTGCTCCTATATTCACAAAATACCAGGCCAGTTCGGGAAAAGAATTAAAAATTAAATTTTAATTGCAGATATCTCGATGACTATATGAGAAAACTCTTAGTGGTAGAAAGTCTTTTGTAGACCAAGAGAATGCATGCAGAAAAAAATATGTATTATAAATCAGATGAAAGTTACACGCGCTTAAACATTTTGTTCACCCGAGGCGGTCCTCTAGCGCCGCCCCTGTGTACCTTAGAGGACCCAAATTTAAAACGTACAAGTATGACAAGTTTTGTCGCAATCGGATGTCTAGTTAAGAAACGGCCGAATTATTACCTTCTTTTTTGGAACTCTTACCACTGTGCAACGCTAAGTGCTACAAAGGTAATGCCACATTGTACATTCTGCACGAGCGATTTTAGTGCTTGAACCGAGATCGTGCGATTTGACCCCGTTAGACTTCATCTTATGGGGTTTTATTAAGTGACGGGTCTATGCGATTAATGACATCGCTTATGATAAAGATAGTAAACGCACAACGTACATTTTGAAAAAATACATTACAAAACCGAAATTGATTTATATTTGGTTAACGTAAATGTCATATTTTCCATGGCTATGTCTAAATATGAACCGATTTTCTCCAAATTTGACAGTGTTCATTCATGTAATAGGAAACCTCTTTCTGCCGAATATCGTGCTGATTGAATAACAGAAATACTGCTTCTACAGCGCTTACATATCAAATCGGGTGTAACATATACATATATGGGGGCTATATCTACATCTGAACCAATTTACCTCAAATTTTGCTTACACAGTGCATAAATGTCGAAACGGAGGTATATATCGTCGTCAGAAACGAAAAGGGGCCTATAATCATATTAGAAAATTTTACAGGAGATGCAAAAAAATAAATAATATAAAAAATTTTGTCGTTAGAAAATCGGGGTTTTCAGCATAACGCCTAAACATAATAATGTATATATAAATTCCCACAAACATGGTTTATAACTTGTTTGAGAAAATTGCGTGAAATAGGAATTTTTAACTATGAAATAAGAAATAATCTGTTGTTAGGCCCTTTCGAAATTCGTTAATAAATTCGCCATTTTTGATAGTAAGTCGCCAAAACAGAATGTGCATTTTTCTTGCTGTTACGCACTTTTCTGTTTCTGATGACGATATATGTGGGATCTATATGTAAATCTGAACCGATGTTGACAAATTTTTAACAGGGATCGTCCTTGGGCCAAAAAAGAGCACTGTGCTAAAATTCATCACAATCGGACCTTAAATTCGACCTACACTTACAACGATCGGTATACATATTATACCAAGTCGATCGGAATAATAAACGATGGAAATACATCTTCTCCTTTTGGGTGTTACAAACAAATGAAATAAGCTCTACTTTATCGGTTTGACATATAATAAATACCACGAAATCAATCAGGAGACTTCATTTATTTTCTGCACATTAGTGTATCACGTAATCCCTAGGGACATAATTCCCTGCATATTTATCTCCTCGTTTTGGGAATTTCTCTTGCATACCATTGTTATACAAACCAATAAAAAGTTCATATTGAAAACAAAAATGTTCTTTCATTTTTAAAACATTAGAAACCATTGAATACACTAAAATCGGAACTAATGGTCTGCAAAACTTCCAGAGGTAATGTTCCCACATTCAATAGAAAAGAATAAGGTAATTTTTGTACTCATTTGCTAGATTATGTGTTACAAAAGAGACTAATTAAAGTCAATATAAGTTCTCCTCTTAGAGGTGGATTGGATACGCAAATCAGATTTCATATAAGTACCTCAAATTTGTTCAGGATAAACTGCAATGGAATAAGTAAGGAAACAAGCAGAAGAGTAAATATGGAAAGTCAAAACATGTGTGTATTAAAGATTCTCTTGTAAAATTGGTTACTACATATAAAGGAAGTACAGGCAGTGATTGCATTGGTTGTGCATATATTTCAGACCGTAGACGGCAACTTCCTAACTTTCATGAAAACACACTGCCTATCTCTAATGAATAGATGTTATGGGACAATTGTTTTCGACTGAATTTGTCAATTTGGGTGGGGGTACCAGAAGGAGTTTTACATATACTCAATTTTTCGCTGAACTGTAGGTACATCAAAGATATTACACTGTACCGAAGTGCATTTTTTTATGTGTACTGGCATTGCAGCTTTAAGCTATTCAATTTCCGACTTAACCATTTTATGTGGAAGGTACCAAAAGGGACAGAGTAATTTCGCAAATTTTCTCAAGGTGATAGCAACTGTTAACTATTACTATGTGTGAGATTGCATAGAATTAAGATAGGTAGTTTTTTAGAGTATCAATATTTCACTAAATGGTAACTCTTTGTAAGTGAGTGGATCAATATGATTGAGACGGATAAAAAAATATTGATTGAGATGGAAAAAAATGTTATCACATACCAAATTTTAAGACAATCAGTTACTCCTATCGAGGGTTATCGTGCGCACAACTAGACAGACCGACAGACGTACGGACACTGATCAAATGACTCAAGACGACCTTAAAAAGGATATATGCCAACATACTAGAGATCATAGGCAACTCCTCCGATGTGTTCCACTTTTACTTCTGTGTATGGTCTACATTGTGCGCAGTCACATTTACATTTTTTAACTGGATACGAGATTCCTTAATTGTGTGTGTACATATTCATTGGATTGTGATTCAACTTGAACGAAGCATCACTTAAGTGGCGAGTGTAACATATGTAGCGTGATCCATTTCGAGGTTCCCTACTTTTTTAAAGAAAAAAACACAGAAAATTCAAAATGTTTATTATGATTTGAAAGAACATTCTTTGGCATTTATTTTTTGAAGATTATGTCTATCAAATGTTGGCCGCGACTACGTCTCAGATGGTCCATCCGTTGAATCCAATTTGCGATGTCTCGTTCGAGCAAACCAAATGTCGCAGAGATCACGAGCTTCAATTTCAGGCATCAAATAGTCGGTTATCATGGCACGATAACGGTCGCCATTGACGGTTACGTTCTCACCGGCATCAGTTTTAAAGAAATATGGACCGACGATTCCACCGGCCCACAAACCTCAACACACCGTTGTTTTTTCTGGATGAAATGGCAGCTCTTGAATCTCTTCAGGTTGCTCTTCGTCCCAAATGCGGCAATTTTGCTTGTTTACATACCCATTGAGCCAGAAATGGGCCTCATCGCTGAACAAATTTGGCTCTTCTTGGAACTTTTCAAGAGCCCATAGAGCGAAGCGATGTCGCTTCGCTTTCGTAAAATGCGCCAAGTCGTTCCATTCGTCAGTCCTCTCAGCTACTCTCAGCTACGACCGCTACATTTTCTTCACTGCGTGCTGGACGTGGTATATACGGTTGAATATTATCAATAATGAATGCTGGGTCTCAAGATGGGTGATGGTGTTGCGAATAGTACGCTCAGTAGGCCGATTATGTTGACCATAAGTTGAGCGAAGTGACGAAACACATTCCTCACAGAACGTGAATTTTCGTAATAAAGTTGAACGATTTGTAAACGTTGTTCAGGCGGAAGTCTTTCCATGATAAAATGCCAAACAATACTTAACAAAAATAACATGACACGACTCACACGTGATCTGTCAAAAAAATGCTGTTGAAAAAAGTATTCCGAATTGGATTACCCGTTATATTCTACGTAAAAGAATAGAAATATAGAAATAGGCTGTGGATTGTTCAAATAGGGGACATTGCCAGTTTTTTTCTGCCAAATGTCATATATACCCTACACCACACTATGGTACAGAGTATTATAACATTGTGTTTTTGTTTGTAACACCCAAAAAAGGAAGAAATAGACCCATCGTTTATTATATCGATAGACTTAAAATCACTGTCTGAGTTGATTTAGCTATGGGGAATGAAATTTAGCATAAAGAAGTTTCTAAATTCAGGAACGGATACTGCCAGATTTGGGGAAAATTGGTTCAGATTCAGATATAGCTCCGACATACATATGTATATGATCCTCCCGATTGTACATATATATAATCGCTGTAGAAGATGTATTTTGTATCGATCAGTGCGCAATTCGGCAGAGAGGTTTTCCGGTTTAGAAAAAAACCCTGCAAATTTGGCGATAGTCGGTTCGGATATATGTATGTTCCTTTCGATTTGCTATCTATGTATCATCGAACGGTACAAAACGATCGAACCCATTTCCACCTTGGTGGCTACGTCAACAAGCAAAATTGTCGCAGCTGTGGCTCGGAAAACCCAAGAGTTATTGTTGAGAAGCCTCTCCATCCTCAACGTGTGACTGTTTGGTGTTTGGTCCGGCGGGGTCATTGGACCTTACTTTTTCGAAAATGAGGTTGGATCAACAGTTACGGTGAATGGATTGCGCTATCGAGAGATGATTAATGATTTTTTATAGTCGGAGTTGGATGGTACTGATCTGGACAACGTTTACTTTCAACAAGACGGCGCTACGTGCCACACAGGCAACAAAACCATTGCTCTGCTACGAGAAAAGTTTCCGAGCCGTGTTATCTCTCGAAGAGGTGATCATAATTGGCCACCGAGATCTTGTGATTTAACACTTTGCTACTTCTTCCTTTGGGGCCACGTGAAAGATAAGGTCTACGCCAACAGCCTAGCGTCGATTAAAGACCTCAAAGATAGAATTCGTGAGGCTATCGATGATATAGGGCAGCCACTTTGCGATTTGGTTATGGAAAATTTCATGAAAAGGATATGGTCCTGTAAGCGTGGTCGTGGTGATGTTGTTTTTCATTATTAACGGCATACCTTCATCTTTATTATGAAATAAACATCGGATCATTTATCTCAAAAATGGAATTTTTCTTTGAATACAAAACTAACACCTCTTGTTGGAAAACCCTTTATGTATATGTTTCTCCCGATGTTGTATATAGGCTTTGTTGAAGCTGTATTTTATAAGTACATTCTATGTTTATGCAATTTGGCAGAAAGAACACTGGCAGTGAACACTGACAAATTCGATGAATAACTGTTTTGATTTGTTTCTACAGATGCGGCGTCTATGAGCTATTGAAGCTTTTTTAACATTCGTCGATTCTGGATACATGAAATAATACTGTGTGTTTTATGTTTACCGCTTCAGACCTATATCATTCGTTCCCTGTCAAACCGAACACCATTTTTGGGTCACCATTCCCGATTTTACAAAAAAATATTTATTAAAAAATTTCTGAGATGAAAATATTGCTTTTGTTATACATATTTAAAAAAACGCTTTTGTGTTTTTATACAAATTAGAGCTTTCTTTAAGTTCTTGACTAGAACATCGTAGATATATGCCAAAATTCGACAATACTTTCATACTCGTATATCGTCATATATTTTTCCTCTTATATTTTAATTTGCATACTGGACCAGGAAAACACTAACATAGATTTTTGAAATATATATAGGAATGTAGTCTAATCTGCGCTGATCCTGTAAATTTTAATCATTCTACAGCGCTATATGTAAATCTATATTCTACAGCGCTATATGAACTTTTAACCAAATTCAATAGGGATTGTCCTTGGATAGATATGTGCAAAGTTTAGTTGAGATCGGACCATAATTGCGACCTGTAATTTGATTACAAGAAAACATCTACAGACAGACAGAGAGACGGACAGACGGACAGACGGACGGGCATAGCTAAATCGACTCAGAAAGTGATTACAAGTCGATCGGTATAATAAACAATTGTTATATCTCTTCTCCTTTGGGTTTTACAAGCAAATGCACAAAGTCATAATACCCTGTACCACAGTGTGGTGTAGAGTATAAAAAGGGGATTACAATATATTGTGGTTACGTCCCCGAAAATTACGGCCGTGGTTGTAGAAGCATTCATTTTTGAAAATGTTTTGATAGATTTTGGAGTAACTAATGATAAAGAGAATCCCACAAATTTCGTTACAGGCTGCATAACAGACGACAGGCCAGTATTAACAGAGAGTTATAAGACAAATGTGTAACAGTACGGAAAAACAATAATTTTGTTAAGTATAAATAACTATTATCAGCAATATTTAGCTTTTGAGTAATTAACAAATTTGTACTAATTTTGATATTTACAACCTATTTATGGTCATACAAACTTCCTCTTACACCAAATGTATTAATTCCTCAATTGTTAAATTTTGATGATCGACAAAATATATTAAATTAATATCTTTTGTGTAAAAGGGTTTGACCGAAAATTGGTTGTAAATGAAAAATTCGCGCTAAAAAATATTAATTCCTGAAAGGTAAATTATTAGGTTAGGTTAACAGTGGCAGCCTATAAAACAGACTCACCTATACTATCCAGTCCATTGTGTTATCACAAGGACGTAAGGGAAAACATAAGTTACCCTAGCGCCTCCCGTTGAACAAATTTGATTGCTTTTAAAAGCTCAAAAGTTGGCGGATTCCAACATCAGCAAATTTAGGTAAGTCCTCAAAGAAATAATGTATAATGTATGGCGCCCACTAAAGAGCGGGGCACAGACATTGTGTTCTATTGATTCGTTCTCTTCTTCGTCTTCATAGCTTCTACAAAAGTCATTATACAACACCATGAATCTCTCTGCGTGCCGACCAATAAGACAGTGGCCTGTCATGACAGACACGATAAGTGAGTGGTTTGGTACGTTGTGAGTCTAGGCCGCGTCACATTAACCTGGAATATATGCAGTTCATGACTAGTGACCACCTGTCATTTGTTGCCGCAAGTGCACTTTCTCTCAAGAGCAGCTTGCTGGAAGCATGCCCATATACGCAAAGAAAAAATTCGTTTCTGCGAAACGAAATATTAGACTACTACAATTCTCGTTTACGACGACTGAAGTTTCTTTTGGGCAGAATATGTTTCTGTCACAACAAACGAAATTTCAGTTCCGGCAAACGAAAATTGTAGTTTGTCTAAAATTGTAGTTGTCGCAGAAACGAATTTTTTTCTTTGCGTGTATGTTCAAGGTCCCTGGAGCGTGTCAGGTAATTACTAGTCCTGTAAGTTCAATTGCCTTGTAGGGAATTTCAATAACCCCCAAGGTGACAGGTGTAACCCCTGGTATTCTCATTTCTCCTGGCGAAAATAACTAGTTCCGTCTTGGTCGGGTTAACACCAATACCATTACCGGAAGCCCATTTTGCGGTTGCTGTAGGATGTCTCTGAGAGTATCCAGAAACTTTCCTGTAACAGCTTTGATACCCATAATCTGCAGAGAAAGTAAAATATTGTTCATGGAGAGATTCCATGCAGAAGAGACAGAACACCTACGAGTACTTGGGGCGTTCCCCCGCTGACAAATCTATGGAGGACAGTTGATCCTAAACTTTCGGAAATGCGTCTGGTAATTGGAAGGTTATTTATTAACCTACGTATTGAAAGCCCAAAGAATTCTAGATTCGGTTACAATCTCGCTAGCAACCTCTATGGCTGCACTTTAAGGGAATTCCCAACTGAGGTATTCAGTGACTCTTCAGAGTTTCCCGGGAAATGTGTATTCAGGACCATTCCCAGTGATTCCCTACTGGACGAAGTCCACGAACTATCATATTTCTTGCTGTACCCAATATTACAAAGTGTTGAGGCTAACCAGAAATCTATCCCGGAATTATTTTTAGCCTTTTATCTATTTATTTAGCCTTTCTGTACTCTTTTTTTGTACAGCTTCAGTTCTTCCTTATGATGATGTGTATTGACACCAGGGATGTAACGAATATTCTTATTTTCGAATTATTCGCTTCATTTTGAACATTCGGTTTCGCATTTGCAAAAAGCAAATTTGGAATATTCGCATTTGCTATCGCATTCGCTTTCGCAAAATTATATTTCAGTATTCGCTTCCTCAATCTAACTAATAGATTGTTTAAATGTTTAAACAAAAAATAGATTTTGTAAGCCAGTTTTTGAATTGAATTTGAATTGTGAAACGCAGCAGATAGGAAAATCGATGCCAAATTTAAAAACAAGATAACTCTTATATATCCATATCTTCAGATTTTATAAGTGTTACAGAACCCACATTTTCCAACCGAACCAACCTTTTTCCAAATTTTGAACGCGAGTAGTTTGTTGATCTAAGAACGAACTCTGGGTATTATAAGGAAATCATTTCAGATTCAGAACAATTATATTTATGCTTATTCTGCCCTAACAAGGTGGTGTAGGGCATAATACAGGGTTTTCCAACAAGAGGTGTTATTTTGAATTACCCGGTATTTCGGTAGCTGTCACTTTTGAAGCTTTTATTCTTTGACATTTAACAAGTATAAACTACGCCATTACTAAAAATGGAACGATACACGATTCAACAACGCATTGAAATTATTAAAATTCGAAAAATCGAAAATCATCGAAAAATCATCTTGACTGATGAGGCCCATTTCCACCTCGGTGGCTACGTCAACAAGCAAAATTGTCGCATCTGGGGCTCGGAAAACCCAAGAGTTATTGTTGAGAAGCCTCTTCGTCCTCAACGTGTGACTGTTTGGTGCGGTTTATGGTCCGGCGGGGTCTTTGGACCTTACTTTTTCGAAAATAAGGATGGATCAACAGTTACGGTGAATGGATTGCGCTATCGAGAGATGATTAATGATTTTTTATGGTCGGAGTTGGATGGTATTGATCTGGACAACGTTTACTTTCAACAAGACGGAGCTGCGTGCCACACCAGCAACGAAACCATTGCTCTGTAACGGGAAAAGTATCCGGACCGTGTTATCTCTCGAAGAGGTGATCACAATTGGTCACCGAGATTCTGTGATTTAACGCCTTGCGACTTCTTCCTTTAGTGCCACGTGAAAGATTAGGTTTACGCCAACAGCCCAGCGTCGATTCAAGACCTCAAAGATAGAATTCGTGAAGATATCGAGGAAAATTTCATGAAAAGGAAATTGAAAAACACAAAAAAAACCCAGTAAGGAAATACAAAAGTCGGACGGGGCCGACTGTTTAATACCCTCCGCCATTGTTTGCCAACAAATACACGGATAACCTTTACTACTATTAACAGTTGCAGGTTAAATGGAGTATAATTCTAAATTCCAGACACACATGTTAAAAAACTTGACTTTCTTGAGGGGCTTGTACTTATCAGAACACGGACGGATACACTCCATTTTCACTAGAGAAGATTTAATTCAATATGATGTACAAAAGCTTAAAATTCCGTGTGACGGGTTAAAAGAACGCAAAGAAGTCTAGTCTGAAGGGACATTTATATGAGAGCAATATTAAAATATGGACCGTTATTTACTATTTCCACTAGGAGCGATTAAGTGTAATATACAGTATAAATTCTTAAATTTAAGCCAGATTAAAAAATGTATTTTTCAGCTCATCAAGAAGTGACATCGGTGGGGAACTTTATACGGGGGCTATACCTAAACATGGACCGATGTTCCCCATGTTTACTAGGGACGATTAGGTATAATATTAGGTATGAATTCTTAAATTTCAGCCGGATCAATTGAAAAATGCGTTCCCTAGAGTGTCAAGAAGTGACATCGGTGGTGACCTTTATATGGGGGCTATATCAAAACATGGACCGATGTTCCCAATTTTTACTATGGATGATTACGTCCAAAATAAAGTGAAAATTCTTAAATTTCAGCCAGATCCATTGAAAAATGTGTTCTCTAGAGTGTAAAGAAGTGACATCGGTGGGGACCTTTCTATGGGGGCTATACCAAAACATGGACCGATATGCTCCATTTTCAATAGCGATCGTCCCTAGTCCAAGGAATGCCTCTGTACCAATTTTAATAAAGATAGCATCATATTCGCGACCTGCACTTTGATCACATGAATACATGGTCAGACAGACAGACGGACATGGCTAAATCGACTCAAAAAGTGATTCTATGCGGATCGGTATAATAAACGATGGGTCCATGTCTTTGTTTTTTAGGCATGGCATGACTTAACACCATCGTGGGCTATCATAACAACATCGTGGGCTATCATATGTTAAAAGGGACAAAGTAACTAAAATGAATATACTTAAAGCCGTAAATACTAAAATTCTCTGAGATTATTTGAGAGAAATTTTACTAATTTTGTATTTCTCTAATGTAACCACAGCAATTCCCAATTTTAATATATGACAGTCTCAAAGTATTTGAACGAAATGTAGACAGCATAATCCATTTTTGAGTTCTGATTTGTAAGTTCATGTGATTGATTACCGCTTGACTTTTATAGGATTTACACAAAGGATCTAAACAGTATTCTTAATGCTCATTTAGTGTTATGGCGATTTCGACTTTGAAAAAGTGTTGCCCTTCGTGGAACATCAGTTCCACCCTTTTTAGGTGGAACTGATGTTGTTCCTCTAATTAAACTTAGCTCCTATACTAAAATTCTAAAATATGGTATAAAAGTCCAGTTTTTGGGAAGAGGGCAACGAAAATTTTGCACTTCTGTGCAGAAACGAAATCGACATTAGAGTGTTCTCATTTAACTACTTCTAACTTCGTTACTTATTTAAAGATTTTGTTCAACAATACCTCGTTTTCTTCCGGAACAAGTACTATGTTGCAAATAAAGGCATATATTTCACTTTTTATACCCTACACCACACTGTGGTACAGGGTATTATAACTTTGTGCATTTGTTTGTAACACCCAAAAGGAGAAGAAATAGACCCATCGTTTATTATACCGATCGACTTAGAATCACTTTCTGAGTTGATTTAGCTATGTCCGTCTGTCCGTCTGTCCGTCTGTCCGTCTGTCCGTCTGTCTGTCTGTGCATGTATTCTTGTAATCAAAGTACAGGTCGCAATTATGGTCCGATCTCGACGAAACCTTACACATATCTTTTTTTTGGCCCAAGGACGATCCCTATTGAATTTGGTTAAAATCGGTTCAGATTTAGATATAGCCCCCATATATATGTTAGCCCCGATTTGACATGTAAGCGCTGTAAAAACTTTATTTTATATCCGATCAGTATGAAATTCGGCAGAAAGGGGTTTCTTATTATATGAATGAACACTGTTAAATTTGGAAGAAATCGGTTCAGATTTAGATATAGCCCCCATATATATGTTACCCCCGATTTGATATGTAAGCGCTGTAAAAACTGTATTTTATATCCGATCAGTGCGAAATTCGGCAGAAAGAGGTTTCTTATTACATGAAGGAATACTGCCAAATTCGGAGAAAATCGGTTCGGATTTAGATATAGCCCCCATATATATGTTACCCCCGATTTCACATATAAACGCTGTAAAAACTGTATTTTATATCCGATCAGTATGAAATTCGTCAGAAAGAGGTTTCCTATTATATGAATGATCACTTTTAAATTTGGAAGAAATCGGTTCAGATTTAGATATAGCCCCCATATATACGTTACCTCCGATTTGACATGTAAGCGCTGTAAAAATGTTATTTTATATCCGATCAGTGCGAAGGTCGGCAAAAAGAGGTTTCTTTCTACATGAAGGAATACTGCCAAATTCGGAGAAACTCGGTTTAGATTTATATATAACACCCATATATATGTTACCCCCGATTTGACCTGTAAGCGCTGTAAAAACTGTATTTTATATCCGATCAGTGCGAAATTCGGCAGAAAGAGGTTTCTTATTACATGAAGGAATACTGCCAAATTCGGAGAAAATCGGTTCAGATTTAGATATAGCACCCATATATATATTACCCCCGATTTGACATGTAAGCGCTGTAGAGACTGTATTTGGTATCCGATCAGTACGAAATTCGACAGAAAGGGGTCTCCTGATTTGGTATCAAACCGCTATAGAAGTTGTATTTTACTTCCGATCATTAAAATGTTCCAGATAGATGGTTCTCTATTTAGGAACGAATATTGCTTAATTTAGCGATTATCGTTTCAGAATTACCAATTATTCCAAATTATTATGGCAATGACCCTTATCGCATTGTTAGGGAGGTGTAGGGTATTATATAGTCGGCCCCGCCCGACTTTCTGCCTTTCCTTACTGGTTTTTATATTGTTCTGTGTCATTGAGTTTGAGTGGCCTTAGTTTGAGGATTGTATACACGGTATCAGCAATCGCAGTATTTTGCATAACAAGCACTAATATTTGCACATTGTGGTTACCTTGGAGCTGATGTTCGCGCTAGCGAACGGTATGGGCTACAATTACTGCAGTAATTTCCTGCACCTTGTGTCAGTAAATATTATGCATCATCATGCTCCCCTTCACGTCATTGTTAACCACGTCCAATCATTGAGAGAAATGCATGCATCATGCTGACGGCGCACAATGGAAGCCGCTAAATTCAAGTGATGATCCTGCACTTGATGGCTCTGAAGTGAATTTGATGTGCATTTGAATGATGCGGATTTTGTGGCTACCACACACAAATTATTACAATCTAAAGCACCCTTGAAAAGTTTACAGCTTTTCATAGTTCTTACAGAGGTGATAGTACAATTTTAATTATTACTGATTTAATCCTAAGCGCAACATAAATCTGCCAATAAGTGCACCTCTTACATGGTATTTTGTTTCACTGCAACCACATATTGGGAACGAATGCTGCAATAATCATTGTGGGCATTTTGCAAACTTATGGTATTGATGCTGGAGTGAAAACATACGTCAACACATATTTATAGAGGAATTCATTACAATACAGACTAACCTTTGTGATTCATGTTCACTTAAATCCTGCACAATGAAAATTTACAAAATCAATATGTTTTAATACCATACATCACACTATGGTCCATGGTATATAGCAATAGTTTGTAACACCAAAACTATAACTCTTATTGCGTATAATTTGGCGTTTGGATTTTTGCATTAATAATAGCCTACGTTCCGATATCAAGTTTTAATTTGTTGTTTCTCTGAATTTAATTTTGTTTGTACAAATAATTCAATACTTTTATTTATCAATATAATACATTCGCATAAAAAATAAATTCGAAAAATTTCGTATATTGTTATACACTAATCTTTGAAAAAATATTTCGTGATAAATGGCTTAACCATTCCAGTTAAGGTCCAGCCTGAGGTCAAAGCGGACATAAAACCGCGACTTAGAAGTTTAAAAGTAACATATGGGCAATTCCACGGTTTCCAACGTGACCGTTGCACACATTCAAAGTGATAAAAAGGTAAAAATAAAACATATTTTAGATTCATCTTTTGCATAATATTATAAAGGGTTTTCCAACAAGAGGTGTTACTTTGGTATTCAAAGAAAAATGCAATTTTTTTAGATAAATGATCGGATGTTTATTTCATAATAAAGAGGAAGGTATGGTGTTAATAATGAAAAACAACATCAGCCAAATGGCCACCACGATCACGCTTACAGGGCCATATCCTTTTCTGAAATTTTCCATAACCAAATCGCAAGGTGGCTGGCCTATGTCCTCGATAGCCTCACGAATTCTATCTTTGAGGTCTTGAATCGACGCTGGGCTGTTGGCGTAGACCTTATCTTTCACGTGGCTCCAAATGAAGAAGTCGAAGGTGTTATATCACAAGATCTCGTTGGCCAATTGTGATCACCTCTTCGAGAGAAACTTTTCTCGTAACAGAGCAATGGTTTCGTTGCTAGTGTGGCACATAGCGCCGTATTGTTGAAAGTAAACGTTTTCCAGATCAATACCATCCAACTCCGACCATAAAAAATCATTTATCATCTCTCGATAGCACAATCCATTCACCGTGACTGTTGATCCAACCTCATTTTCGAAAAAGTAAGGACCAATGACCCCGCCGGACCATAAACCGCACCAAACAGTCACACGTTGAGGATGGAGAGGCTTCTCAACAATAACTCTTGGGTTTTCCGAGCCCCAGATGCGACAATTTTGCTTGTTGACGTAGCCACCGAGGTGGAAATGGGCCTCATCAGTCAAGATGATTTTTCGATTTTTCGAATTTTAATCATTTCAATGCGTTGTTGAATCGTGTATCGTCCCATTTTTAGTAATGGCGTAGTTTCTACTTGTCAAATGTCAAAGAATAAAAGCTTTAAAAGTGACAGCTACCGAAATACCGGGTGATTCAAAATAACACCTCTTGTTGGAAAACCCTAGATCGTTAATAGCACTATCACTTGTGTTTTACGGTGCTATTCTTGAATACATAACAATAATAATTCATGAGTTTTTACTATCACATTTTTTATCATTGGAATTTTAAATACCTATTCTGGAATTTCTGTGACAAAATGAAAGCTTTATAATTTAAAATATGTTGGCATTGCTGCCCAATGGAAAAAATACATTATTAAATGCTTTTGTGTATGAAGAAATCTACAGAAATTCAAAATTTTCCAATATGGCATGATTTTTTTATTATGACATAGAAAAAAAATAAAAAATATATTGAAAATGAACAAATCATCCCCAAATTTGTTCAGGCTAAAAATATACAATAGCTTGAAATATTATGTTGGAAGATTTGAGGTCTTTCTGCACCCATGCTTAATTAATCCCCATCATGTATATCCCCACATTGCATAATAATTTAACAAATAGAGATGTTTCTTTGAAGGAAGAAAATCATAGCGTGGGTCAGGTAAATTGTCTGAGATGCAAATATCCCGCATCCAGATTTCGCCTTTTTTCCTTTCCGATAACAACACTAACAAGAAAACGCTGAAAAAACAGTTTTCTATACAAAAATATATCTTATCATGTGCTATTGGGGATGTGACTGCTATCATTGAAAATTATAACAAAAAGAGCTTCCATTTGAAACCCAGAATAGCAAATTGTTTTTACTATCACAAATGTTGTTACTATCACAAAAATGTTCTTGTCACTCGGTCGAGAATAGGGGTGTTAGTATTTTTCAGACGAAATATTGATTAGAAAATAAGGACAAAAAAAGGAGCGGTTCGAACGCGTTAACATATTTAAAGAAATGAGATTCAGCGAAATCACAAAGAATATGTTAAAGATGAAAATTTTAAAATGTTAAAAAATAATAACGTTTTTGAATCCTCTTTGTTTGGTAGAAATATATTTGGTAGTTTTTTTTTTAATTTAATTTAGAAGTTGGTTCGAACGTGACTATTTTTAAATAAAACAAGTAAAGATGTATTATGTTCGGTCATGTCAAATCTTAAATACCCTCCACCATGGATCGCATATGAATGGTTTTGGTTACAAATAAACTCATTATACCAAATTTCAGCTCAATTCGTTAAAATTTTACGTTTTTATGGCGTAACGAAGACGAATCTAGAGAGACCTTTGTATATATAAGGGCTATATAAAAACATGGACCTATGATAAACGTCGTTTGTGTGAAGGATTCCGGGTATAAATAAACACCAGTTACCTTTATATGGGGGCTATATCAAAAAATGGACCGACAGTGTCCATTTTCAATCCCTAGTTAACTGTAGCTATAATAACTATCTATACCAAATATCAGTCATCTATCTCAATTATTGTAGACTGTAAAATGGTTACAACAGACGGGCGGACGGGGGGATGATTGAACTCTACACTTACGGTGACGAACGTGACAAACTTCAAATGGATACAGAAAAAATTCTATAAAATTTGTTAAACTGTTTTTTTAATGTTGGTATTTTATACAAATTCTATTTGCACCAATAGTTTGATGCACCTTCTTTCAATATTTCTGTTCTACTGAAAACTTATGCTTCTTTTCTGTGTTGAACGTGACAATAGAATTTGTAGTAGAGATAAGCCAAAAATTACCGTTATTACTCATTCTTTTTGCTTCGACACTTTTATTTAAGATTACTTTTGCTCTTAGAAAGATTATTTAAAATAAGCCTCTTTTCACATAAGCCTCTATTTACGAGGTTAATTATAAAGAAATTTGCAATAAAAATGAGTAAATGAACCAAAACTACAATTTGCACTGCGCAATTGTTTTTTTTTCTTAAAATTTTTAGTAAATACATGTGAAATTTTTTCATATTATTAAAATTTGAATATTATTGTATAATAATAAACTACATTAATGTGATTTTAATAACTTTAATTTTTTTTATCACGGTAGACCTTTTGGTGGAATTACCCATATCGATCATTGTCAACTCGGTCAAATCTCAGACTATGGTCAGTGTGGCAGTGACCAAAGCAATTTTCACTCTTTCTGTACTTTTAAAGTCCTCTTAAGGTTTCAAATTCTCCCTATAAGAATTTGAAATCTAGAAATTTTGCATAAGTACAGTAGGGCGGTTGTCCGCCTCTCAAATGAAAGCTTGTTTTGTTTAGTGAATATCCCCAAAATATTAAAACCCCTAAAATTCAGGTTTTTCTTGGAAATATCAGACACTAAAGCCCGACTTTCTTTCGTATGTACAGCTAGAACTCGGTATTATGTTTAATACAGCGCCAATATTGTGATTCTCGCTCTGACAGAACCGAAGTTATTGAAGATTTTAAAGTGTTTTTTTAGTGTTACCTTTAGAAGCCTCTTAAATTACACATAGACAAAATAATATGTAGAATTCTAAGATTATTGTCAGTGTAGCAGCGACCAAAGCAATTTTCATTCTTTCACTACTTTTCAAAAACTTTAAGACCTAAGAATCTACAAAATGTATGTGTACATACTGATCTCGAAGGAGATGCGAAATTAACTTTTAGATGTCCAGCGTGAGGTCAACCCGGGAATAAAACAGCATTTTAAAATACTGAAATTATTGTGAAATTTTAGCCAAAATTTTGCTACTCTTTGAGTAGAGTCAATATGCAGAACATAAAAATTTAGAACATACATAGATATTAAGCATTTTCTGATCCCATGTATAAGTATAATCTGAAAGAAAATGTAATTCCTGATAGTTAAAGGGTCGATTAAGAGCTTAAAATCTATTGAGGCTAGCACAGTCTTACAAAAGGCTTTGGAAAACAAAAATAACACTTAGGTTTAAATCGCATCAGAAGTAGACGTCATTCCGTAGCAAACATATGATCGGTCAGTGGTCAAACCAATAAAATTATTTGAGAACCAAAAATGTTTTTTACGAATACCTACTATTTTTGTTTTCGAGATTTTGTCGACAGCATATGGGAATTCATGGCCACTGAAACATTTTTAAAATTGTAAAATTTAAAATTGCTATTCTTTGATAAGTCGGCTTTAAGTCCTATAGCAAAGAAACATATACAACTAACTTTTAATAAAGCATATTACAAAGTTAATTTTTGTGGTAGTCAGAGCTAAGGATTTTCTTACTTGAATTTAGATCAGCAATTATACAGTTTTGATGTTGGTTTTTGTATACAAGCAGCATATAGCTCCCATTGCGGAAGTTGAGGACGACATGCACCCCCCGAAAGAGTGGAGCTAACCACGCATATAATTTCAGAAACCTCAGATCCTGTAACACATTTATCTGAGAAGGGCACTACTTTGGACATTGACGCACCTGATGGAGACACGATCCTCGATGATACGGACGAGGCGTTCGATAACACCCTTATTGATGTGGAGGGTAATCTGTCGGTTACCAATGGTGGTAAGAATTCTACTGATTATCCTCCATCACTCTAAAACAGCTTCAACGGCTCTATTGCTGCACCTGTCCATAGGTGCAGTAGATATCATCCTGATACAGGAGCCCTACGTAGTAGGACGAACACTGTGAAGATACTCCAATAACCGGCATTTTGACCAGGAAGTCTCGAGACAGGTAATCGCATATTTTGGGGGGTCCCTAGTTACATGCCTTAAGAAGCTGTAGTACCGACAGCTCTCTCCTCGAGCAGATTTTGGCGCAGACACGTAAGCTCATCTTCTATTTGGGTAAGTACGGAACAAACAGTAGGGGAAAGTCACTTCTCCACTTTATTCTAACGACCTTTACAATTAAAGACAGGCAGGAAGTACTCGACGTAACGTTTGCTAATGACTGGCTGTCAGACAAAATTATTGATTGGGATGTATTGGACGACAGATCACCATTATATAGCTTCCAAACTCAAAAAAATCTCAAAGAAGCCTGTCAAAAACTAAGGCGCAAGGGTAAAACTAAACTAAATGGCGGTGGACATCTAAGCTAAAGGATAGGAAAACGACCTGCAGTAAGCTACACAATGAGGCCAAATATACTGGGGTCACTAATGATTTAAAAAACTCAAAATTTACTTATATAAGAAGGAGCTTAGAAAAGCACAAAGGCGTTATTGGCACACCTTCCGTGAAGAAGTGGAAAAGGTCTCCGATGCCGCAAGAGATTATCCACTGCACCCTGTACAGTGGGTTATTTGCAATATGAGGCAAATAACTGGATCAAAAACAGTGAGCAGATGTTATATATAAGTACATACAGCTCGACACACATTTCCCGAAGAACTAATCAACAGGACCCGAGGACCAATGACAGAACGAGTGGACTACTTTCGTTGCTAGCTTGTTGACTGAGAAATCAAAAATAAGCTGGGCGATTAACAGCCCTGAGCACACTTAAGCAGAAATGCAGAAAATGTTGATGTATATTATCTCCTGGCTGGAGTAAACTTATGAAGGCAGTACATAGATTCCCAATCGATGCAGGGTTACCAAAGTGGTATTCATACCCAAAGCGGGAAAGATATCGCACACTAGGCTAAAAGACTGCGGACCAATTAGCCTATCATGACTTTATGATTCTTTCATTAGGGAGAACTTGGATATAAAACTCCTATCGGGAAAGTCTACAGAATATACCCCGCACGAAATTTTGGGCACTATCGAATAGTCCCCATATTTCAAAGAATTCACTATGGTAGCATTTTTTGGCATACAAGGGGCTTTTAACAACAGTCACTCAGATGCGGTAATTGCAGGTCTGTCACATCTAAAGGTGATCTCTAGGTTAATTAGACTAATTTAAAGCTTACTCAACAGCAGTGAATGAAATCCTGCTTGATCTCGAACGTTGTGGCTGGCACTTCATGGTATATGCGAATGACGTGGCAATCGCAGTAACTGGCAAATTCGAAAACGTGCTCAGAGCTATTCTACAGTTGGCTCTGAACAAATTGGCAAGATGGGCCAGAAGCAGCGGCTTGGGTGTTAATCCAAACAAGACAGAACTAGTTCTCTTTGAATATATATGTATAGCAGTAGTTCGTCCAATACTGTTGTAAGGCATTGTGGTATGGTGGACGACATCTGATAAACTGTCTATCACCAATCAACTATCAAAGGTTCAGAGAACTGCCTGCCAAAGCATACGTGGAGCTTTAAGGACTACATCGACTGGATGTCTACAATTGCATTTAATTAAATTACACTGTACAAAATTTGAAGTATTTTTATGCACTGGTATTAAAGTTATAAGTTGTTAACTTTTTTTTGAAAATGCTAAAGGGTCCGCCAAACAACTTTTTTTTTGAAAATGCTATAAAAAAACTACTGAATATTTTCTCAAATTTCTTTTTTTATTTGAAAGTACAATCCTTCCGGTTAATAATGGAAAATAATTTCATTCAAATGGCTGCCTCGGCTGGCAATGCAGTAGCCTACACGATCGGTCCAATTTTATACACAACCATATTCGTTCAGCGGAAGGATAAAACTAATTATCTGTCAAATCAGACATGAGCTAAGTGTTACCATTCACGAAAAAAGCACTAGTTGAAAAAAAACGTTAGATGGCGGACCCTTTACCTGTTCCGTCTGATTTGTCTCCAAGAAGGTGTATTTTACACAAGATCGAGGTAAAAATTGGGAAAATCATGTCTCTTCACACATTAACAAAGACTACTAAATTAGTGGAAATCGGTTCAGATTTAGTCATATATACGTTCCTTCCGATTTGGCTCCTAAGGCCTAAAGAAGATGTATATTACACCAAATAGATAGATCAGATTTAGATATAGCCCACATATATACTTATATGTTACTTCCGATTTAGCTATTAAGGGCTGTAAAGGGTGGTTAAAGTTTTAAGGCCGATGTTGATTTTGAATAAAACACAAATTTTTTAGGAAATTCTTGCCATTTCATTTTATTATGATAATATTGGTATGGTTCAATTATGTATGGAACAAAATATCGGCCAAATAACCGCCGCGATCTCGGCACACCTCCATCCGATGGTCCAAATTTTCGATGACGCTGAGGCATAATTGAGGTTCTATGCCGTTAATGTGCCGAATTATCTCATTCTTTACCTCTTGAATTGTTGCTGGCTTATCGACGTACGCCTTTTCTTTCAAATATCCCCAAAGAAATCCAACGGTGTCAAATCACATAATCTTGGCGGCCAATTGACATCGCCATTTGGTCGATTACGGTGATCAAAAAAAAAATCACGAAGTGCACAAAATGAATTTTGATTTGAACACCCATTTTTGTAAAAGGCTTTAAAAACTTTAACGCGTTGCTCGATTTTGTATCTTTCCATGGTTCAAATTAAGTTAGTCTGAAATTGAGAAATGTCAAATGAAATGCAGAAAAAAACTTGACGTTTTGGTGTGGTTCACATTCAACATCGGCCCTTACAATTGAACCACCCTTTACAACCAAAAAACACAATTTTGGGCCAATTCCGCGGGCTCTAAAGAAAAATAAAAAAAAATGTTTTTGCGATTGTATTGAGGTAAGCTATCATATTCCGCCTCGCATCCGGGAAATTTTATTTTTACATGGAGGCCAACCCGGTTTACTGTGCATAACATTTTCTGGTGTAATATTGTGTCCTAAACACGAAAAACAAAATCTAAAAAATGTATGGTATTTCTTTAATTCCTTGATAATCTTTAAATTTGAGAAAACAAGTAAGAAAGTTCAGTCGGGTACGAGTAAACCGACATACGAATTCTCACCCAGTCCAAATAAATTTTCATAAATTTATTTATTTTTTATTTTAAATATTATGTTATCAATTTTAATTGTGATGTAATATACTGTACAAAATTTGAAGTATTTGTATACACAGGTATTAACGTTATAAGCTGTTAACTTGTGCAGAATGATCCATTTGTGGGAGAGGTACCAAAAGGGGCGTGGAACTTCATCCATTTGGCAACTTTATACATTAATCCGGAAGAATGTCAAAAAAATCCACAAAATGGGAAAAATCAAAGCGGAATTTTTTTGAATCCGTCGATTTGTCGTAGATTTTTAGAATATATATGCCCTCACCTTACGGGGTAAGGTGAGGGAATAAAAAGAATATTTGCCGGAAATCCTGGTTTGAACGATAACTTACGATAGGAGCAAACGACCAGTTCAGTTTTTTATATAGCGCCCATATATATTTAGCTCCGATTTGGGTTCTAAGGGCTATAGATGTTGTGTATTTTACACCAGTTCGAGGTAAAAATTGGCTGAGACAAGTCTCTTTACCTATTAATACAGACAACTGAATTTAGTGAAAATCGGTTCAGTTTTAGATATAGCTCCATATATTGCCTTCCTTCCAATTTGTCCAATAAGGCATACAGAAGGCGTATTTTACACCAGATGGAGGTAAAAATTGGCAGAGACAATTATTTGTACCCATTTATACACACTACTAAATTTTGTGGAGATCGCTTTATATTTAGGTATAGCCCCCATACGAGGGTTGCTATATATATGAGTGAGTGAATAAGAAGAAGTCATGGGATGTCAAATCTGGGCTGTACGGCGTATGACCCATCAAATCGACGTTTTGGCCGGTCAAAATGGCGCTGGTTTGAGCCGATGTGTGAGAGCTCGCATTGTCATGGTGCACAATGATTCGTCTTCTCTTGTTCGTTTTTCGAATTTCTCCGAAGACTTCAGGTAAACATATTGTGGTGTACCACACAGAATTGACCTCCTACGTTGCTCAAGCGGAACAGTCGCCAAATGACCAGTTTTGCCGAAGAAACATGCGACCGTTTGCTTCGAAGTGCTTCTTCCACGAACAACTTTCGTTGGATTTGGCTCGTCTTCGAAGACCCACACGGTCGATTGCTGTTTTGTTTCGGGCTCATACGCATAGATCCAAGATTCGTCACCTGTGTCGATCTTATAAACGTCTTTTGAAGCACCGCGATCGTATTTTTTCAACATTTCTTTGCACCAATCGACACGAGTCTTTTTTTGAGCGATTGTCAAATTGTGCGGGATTTAACGAGAACAAACCTTTTTTACGGCCAGGTGTTCATGCAATATCGAATGTATGCTGGTGGAAGAAATTATCAAGGATGCCTCTATCTCACGGTATCTCACACGACGAACTTGCATTATCTGTTCAATCTCGGCATCAATGTTTTCTGGCACAACGGCCGTTTTTGGACGACCTTCGTCTTTGAGCTAGCGTCGGCCACGATTGAATTCATTAAACCAGTTTTTCCCAGTGCTGCTGTAGGATGGTGCTTCATCGCCATACAAAGATTTAGGTTCGTCGATGCACACTTGTCGTGATAATCCACGTCGAAAGTTGTGAAAAATGATCGCACGAAAATGTTTACGAGTTAATTCCATTTTTTGCCAAATTGATTGTTTCAAGTCACTGTAAACAACACAAATGATGGTCGTACGTCAAAACGTTCTGAGTACGTTTATGCTAAAAAATGTCAAACTTTCCAATGGAAATGTCAGATGGCGCAGGGCAACACTTAGTGTTGCCTAGGCCAGAAATATATATAGTAACCCTCGTATATGTGTGTTCCTTCTGTTTTGGCTTCTGAGGCCTATAGAGGGTGTATTTTACACCAGCTCGAGGAAAAAATTGGCAGACAAGTCTCTTCACCCATTAAATAATTAATTAATTAATAAAATAAATACATACTACTAAATTTAGTGGAAATCGGTTCAAATTTAAATATAGCCCCAGCTTCCGATTTAGCTTCTAAGGGCCCTGACCCCTTTTACGAAAATTGTAAGAAGGGAGTAACTTGCTCTACGAATGAACGCAACGCTACAAGAAATCGGTTCAGATTTAGATATAATCATTTCGGTTATGCATTTTAGGATTGGAAAAGCAAAATTTTCCAAACGATTTTTATGCGAAATAAAGAAATCGCATCATCCATTGGCTGATATTACGAGTTTTCAAGGTATTCGTTTCAAATTTAGATCAAATATATGTGTGGTAATTCTGCTCTATCAAGATGGTGTATCATATAGTCGGCTGCTCGCGACATTTGTCTTTCCTTACTGGTTTCAAATATGCATTGTTATATTCGTTAGGACGACAGCTTTCAAATAATAGAAAAAATGATTTGTTTGAAAAAAAAACAATGTTTTTTGATTGTTTTAACGACAGGTACATACTTGTACCATGAAAATTGAAATTTAAAATGTGCAATATATGCGATCCTTTTGACATTTTTAACACTCTTTTTTTACATAATATATGAGGTAACGCTATCGAGTTTTTTTTTTAATTTGTAAATTTTTTTATATAACAATAACCAATTAGTCGATTTTTTTTTCGCAAAAATCGAATTTTTCACTTCAAAGTGTTCCCAAAAATTTAAAAATTTTAATTTTGAAAAAAAAACTCGACAGCGTTTCCTGGCTATAAAGATTATCTAACTAATTATGAGGAGCACCGCAATTCAACTTTTTTTCGAGATGCTTCCCGCATAAATGCTGTCGTTGCCATATTTTTTAATATTTTTTTATGAAAATTTTACACAATGAACTTTGAAAGTTATACTTTAAAGAACAGTTGGTTTCATTCAAAAAATGTCCCAAAATATCATTAAAATGTGCGTTTTTTTCACGAATTAACGATACCCCTTCTTGCAATAGGAATCGCCTTGACAATTTATTGCATAGGACATAGAACATTGCCATAACACATTATCGATGTCGCACAACAGGCCGCTGACCTCTTTACTCAACTGACACAACAAAATTCACCACGTGATATAAAAATCATTAATTAATACTGAGAAGAAAAAAACATCATGTGCAGAGAGAGTTTTCTCTTATTTTTCGGTATAACAGTTGACCGCAAAACTAAAATACTCTTAATGACACAATCGGTAAAACAGTTTAACTATTTAAACACTGCAGTATCGTGGGTAGAATAACATAAAGAGAGCTCAATAGTATAAGGACGAAGGAAGTGAGCATGTCCGCTGCAAAGGATTTCGGTGTAACAGTAGTGCCGGAAATTTGGCAGACAAAATTCCCTTAATGTTGTTTCTTTTTTTTTGCAAAGAATCAGTGTCAATGTGTCAACCCATCACACAAGGCGACACTTGTTGACAATTTTTCTGAAAGTGTTGAGGTAATGGCAAATTGTCGGATATATTAATTTTTGTACGAATATTTTGGGGGTTTCATTGCAACACATATGAATGGGAGATTCTGATAGTACGGGCCAATTCCGACGTCATTTTTGACTCAATGTCAAATGTTGTTTTATTTTGAAGAATTCAATATTTCAAATAGGTATATAGTTATAATCCGTTTAAGAATAGCTACTCTATTTTCAAAGGTATAAATATTGTTTTGAAAATATGGCTCCCAGGGTAATATGTTTGTATCGAAAGAAAATATATTTGAAAAATAATTTTTTGAATATTAGGCGTGTTTTCGTTGCACCATAGGTGCTTAATTTGTACGTGGAGCTAAGCTCTTTTAAGTATTATTAGAACCCGATGAAGTTTGGTGCTTGTGTACCTGTCTTAATCGAGTATGGTGTTGCCAGATTGGTCATCCTATATTTCGCAGTATGGCATCTCATATTTGGAGAGATTGTTGTTAATTATTGTGAATAAACGGGAAGAAGAAGAACAAAAATGGAAAATTATTTTAATATTTGAAATAGAGTAGTAAACATAGAATAGTAAATTTATATTTGATAAATACATTTCACGAATTTTTTGTCTGTTTCGCACTTTCCAATCTTCGCAACTTGCTACCAGATAGTGGAAAACCGCCACTTACACTTGTCTTAAAATTAAGGTACTGATATATTTTCTTAATACGTAATGCAAATACATATATGTTTCTTAAATATTTGTTTAACACAATGTCTTCCCAAACATATAATAATATGTGTCAAATATAATATTTCAAGCAGAATATATTTGGGACAACATACTACAAAAGCGATGTTTTCAGCGTGTATATATTTGGATAGAGCAATACGACTTTTTCAAACTTTATTTTCCAATAACTAAGTTAGATATCGAAAAAAATTCGCCTTGATTTTTTTTTCGTATTTAAAAGTCCTCTATTATATATATTGCTCAATTACGCATAGGTGGCATAAACCAAAATTTGAAATTTGTATACCCTATACCACACTGTGATACAGGTTATTATAACTTTGTGCATTTGTGTGTAACACCCAAAAAGAATCGATCGACTTAGAATGAATCACTTTCTGACGCGATTTTTGGCCTAAGGACGAACCCTATTAAAACTGGTGAAAATCGCTTCAGATTTAGATATACCTATATAGATATATAGAAGTTGTATTTTATATCCGATCATTACGAAATTTCGCAGAAAGAGGTTTTTTATTACACGAATAAACACTGAAAAATTTGGGGAAAATCGGTTCAGATGTAGATATAGTCGTCATATATATGTTACTTCCGATTTGACATGTAAGAAAACTGTACCGACGAGTACGAAATTTGGCAGAAAGAGTTTTCTTATTACACACATGAACATAGCCCCCACACGCTGAAAAAAAATCGCTTCTGTAGTATATTGTCCCAAACATATTCGGCTTGAAACATATATATGTTTAGGGTACACTCTAAACATATAGTATTTGTTACATACAAAAATTATATATTTGAGAAGATGTCCTTCTAAACAAATCTTTGTTTGCGTCCCAATAGGTTATTATTTGGGACTATTATTTCCGAAACAAATATTTATTTGCATTTAAGTATTTGAAAAGTATCAAAATTGTATTAAATTTTTCAGTAATTCAAAGTTAATTTTTTAGAAATGTTAAATGTTCGTAAAATAATAATAATTGAAATCGTATAATCATGGATCAAAATAAATTACTGAAGGGTTGACAACTAATGATGGCTTGGAATACTCAGAAAATTTAAATGATTAATTTAAAACGGAAGTTAATATGGTATCATAACTGGGAGGTACAATTCAAAAACAAGGAACAATTAAAACTGAAATTCGAAAAAGTCAGTAAATATTTTGAAAATTTTTTTAAATAAAATATATTTGGAGAAATTCTTAAACAATAATTTTATTGGTATTTAAACACATATTTTATTTGAGAAATTTAGTTTGCAAATACATTTTGTTGTAATATATTAATATATGGGTTCCAAATATATTTTATTGATTTTCAAATAAAATTTATTTGCTCAGAAATATATAATATTTCAAAATTTGTGTTCCAAATATATTTTCTTTCGATTCAAACATATCAAAAAAGGCGATTTTGCCCCGTGCATATATATGTTACTCCCGATTTGGTATCAAAGCGATAAAGAAGTTGCACTTTACTTCCGATCACAATTTAAGGCGTACATGGATTTAAATACAATTTTTTAAAATATGTATGAAAAATTCGCTACATTGTATTTAATACACGCTGAAAAATAATCGCTTCTGTAGTATATTGTCCCAAACATATTCGGCTTCAAACATATATATGTTTAGGGTACACTCTAAACAAATTGTATTGGGTATACACAAAAAGTATATATTTGGGAAAATGTTATTCTAAACAAATCATTGTTTACATCTAATACCTTTATATTTGGGACTGTTCAGAAAATACGCTAATTGCGTTAAATTTTTTACTAATTCAAAGTTATTTTTTAGAAATATTGAATGCCCTTAAAAATAATAAATAATAATAAATGAAATCGTACAATCATGGATCAAAATAAATTACTTGGAGGATTGACAAGAAATGATGACTTGGAATACAAACTCAGAAATATTAAATGAGTATTATAACTGGGAGGTAAAATTCGAAGCTAAGGACAAATTTAAACTGAAATTCTAAAAAGTCAGCAAATATTTTTTGTTGTAATATATTAATATACGCGTTCCAAATATATTTTATTGATTTTCAAATAAAATTTATTTGCTCAGAAATATATAATATTTAAAAATTTGTGTTTCAAGTATATTTCCTTCCGATTTAAACATATCAAAAAGGTGATTTTGGCCAGTGTATAATGTAACTCTTTTTAATGCATCATTTTCTATAAATACTAAATGATTTCAAAGAAAATTATTCATTAATAAGAGCAACATTACTTATATATAATAAATTCAATGTAGCGAATTTTCCATACATATTTTAAACCAGTAAGGAAAGGCTAAAGTCGGGCGGTGCCGACTATATAATACCCTACACCACTCTCGTAATATTGAATAACTCTGATATATAAATTTTGTAATTCATGTATAAATTGTTTACATAAATTTACTTTTGGGACATTTTATACTTAAATAATACCCTGTACCACAGTGTGGTGTAGGGTATAAAAAACGATTGGATCTAAAGAGCCAAATCGGATGAAACATATATATGGGAGCTATAGCTAAATCTTTACCGATTTTCTTCAAATACGGTAGTGTTGGTTCATGGGTCAAGAAACTCTACCATTCTAAATTTCAAAACGATTGGATGTAAAATATAGCTTCTATGGAACTAAAGGGCCAAATCGGACGAAACATATATATGGGAGCTATAGCTAAATCTTAACCGATTTTCTTCAAATTCGGTAGTGTTGGTTCATGGATCAAGAAACTCTACCATTCTAAATTTCAAAACAATCGGATGTAAAATACAGCTTTTATAGGACTAAAGGACCAAATCGGACGAAAGATATATATGGGAGCTATATCTAAATCTAAACCGATTTCAACCAAATTCAATAGCGATCTTAACAGCCGCGAAATACTGTAAACTGCAAAATTTCAGAACGATCGGAGTGAAATTGCGACCTGTAGTCGACGAACAACTTTACATGGACAGACGGACGTTAAATCGACTCAGCTAGTGATTCTGAGTCGATCGGTATACTTTAAGGTGGGTCTAGCTATAGTATTTTCAGGTGTTACAAACATCTGCCATGAAACAAACTTATAATACCCTGTACCACAGTGTGGTGTAGGGTATAAAAACTTCATGCAATTTATAGTGGTGACTTAAACATTCAAAATAAGGGTGTCCCAAGAAGAGCGCAATTTTTTAATTTTAAATAAAACACAGATATTTAAGAAAAAATCGTGAAACTTTATTATATCGTAAAGTAGACAGAATGAGGTTATGTATGGAACAATATATCGTGCAGATGGCCGCCGCGGCTTTGCTGGCATGCACGCGATCTTTTAATGAAATTTTCAATGACCGTTTTGCATGAATGCTGCGGTATTTCATTAATGCAGCGTCCAATTTCGTCTTTTAAGGCTTGAGTCGTCGTCGGCTTATTCGCGTAAACCATAGACTTCAAAAAACCCCAAAGAAAAAAATCTAATGGTGTTAAATCGCACGATCTAGGCGGCCAATTCTGATCTCCAAAACGCGAAATAACACGACCGGGAAATGACTGATGCAGCAATTGAATTGTTTCTCTGGCTGTATGACATGTGGCGCCGTCTTGTTGGAACCACATGCCCTCCACATTCATTTCTTCAATTCTAGGCAAGAAAAAACTGGTTATCATTTCACGATACCGAACACCATTGACTGTTTGCGCTTGACCTGCCTCATTTTCATAAAATAAGGTCCAATGATTCCTCCAGCCCAAAAACCACACCACACAGTGACACAGTGGCGCGTTGTTGTCTTTACATCACTAACAGACCCAGTTTCGGCAAATTTATCCATTAATCTCTTTACAGTTGACTCTTTTGGAGCATTATTGTGACCCCAAATTGATCGCAATTTGCGAACTGTAGCCGCAAAACTTTCACCATTTTGGTAAAACAATTTCACAATGAGAATGCGTTGTTCATTCGTGTAGCGCTCCATTTTTACTAACCTCGTACCTTCTACTAACAAACAATAACAATTATTCAAATGTCAAACAATGACACTTCGAATGTTGCGAGATTAAAAAATTGCGCTCTTCTTGGGACACCCTTTACAATGCTTTATCTTTCTAAAGATTGGATTTGTTATATTTTATATTGGAAAATAAAAAAAAATTATAACACATATTACGGATAACTTTGAACATTTTATAATTTAAAACAATATTTTAGTTGTATAACGACAAATAGCCCAACACACTATCGTACTATTTGTAGTTTGATCTTCTTCGAATATTGTATTGTTATTATTGGTATGTAAAGATTTGTTAATCTATAGTGGGATTCGTTTCTCTATTTGTTGTCCATGAACAATTATCATCGGAACTGAAATTAATGATTTTTTTTAACATTTAAAGCTGGAATTTAAATATAAATTGTATTAAATAATTATTACATATTTAGTTTTACATATCCTTTATTTTGTATGCTCATTTATTTGTAGCAATTTGTAAATTCATTCCCCACTGCATTTTTCATATATCCAAATAAAGTTCATTGCACGATCTAAAATTAAAATAATCTGAAAAGAAATCAAACATAATGATTTATGTACGAAAAAGTATTAAAATAAATTATATCATATCACAGTAACAAAATGTTAAAAAATAGGATATACATTTAAATCTTTGACATATAATACTTACATTGAAATATTTGTTACAATTGGTCGTTCTTCTGCGACACAAATACTCATAATAGATCCATTCAAAAATTGCTTTACTAAAAATTTAAAAAATATATTTATATATATGGGGAAAAACACGTCAAAAGGCCCACTTTTTTCAATTTTATTCCGATCGCGTCAAAACTTGGTGGGGTTGCAGAAGTACTTTGGGTATGCTATGTGCTTAAAATACAGCTTCCTAGCGTGATACGTTATGAAGATACAGGGTGTTAAAGTTGGAAATGTTGACCATTGTATCTCCCGACTACGTGGGCCGATTTGAATGAACCGTGGCTTATATGGCAGCTATTTAGAAACGCACAAAATGTGCATTGATAATTGTTTGCAAATATTCAATTTTCATATTTTTTTCTCGCGACTTATGTTTTCCTCGCGATTTTAAATGTGTTCCGCGGATGGGATTCTATATTTTTAAACTACAAAAATGAAGTCCATTCTGTTTACTTTATCAATACGAATTTTCGCTGTGGGATGAAAACCACAACAAAAGCTATTAAAATTTTGAATGTCAAACCTACTATTTTTTCATTACTTCTTTCGTATTATAAAGTGAGTTTATTCTAAGATGTGGACCGGAAACACGATTAATAAAATGTAATGGTGGCATTCTATAGCCAAATACGCCAGAACAACAAAATAACTTATTTCGCAAAAAGTCGACGTCGCATTTTTTACACTGGCCTACAATATTGCACTGGTCAACTCGAATCCTAGCGAGCAGATATCGGACACGATCTCGATGGATTTTGAGGTTCTAAATCCGAATATAAAATCAAAAATGCAATATATATTCGCGTTTTTGCGATATTGTATTAATTATGTGATAAAAATGCTGATTTTACAGCTTTTATGAATACAGAAACGCGAAAGACGCACTTTTACAAAAAAAAAAATCAGTTTTCGGAAAATAATCGCTTTTCAGTTAATACGAGTATTCAACAAATGTAATAATCGTAAGTCATCTCCGAGATATCTCCCGGGAAACCTAGTCGGAGAAATCGTATTTTTAATATAGCTACAATTGGAAAAATAAAAAAAAATTAAAATATGATATCTACGAGATGGTGTAAGATTTTGACCCTTTATAAAATTAACTTTTAATTCGTTTGATACTCGTTTTAATAGCAAAGCGATTATTTTGAGAAACCTGCAATTTTTTTTGGTAAAAGTGTGTCTGTCGCGATTCTGTTTTCAAAAAGCCTAAAATCATCACTTTTATCACATAGTTAATACAATATCGCAAAAACGCGAATATATATTGCATTTTTGATTTTATATTCGGATTTAGAACCTCAAAATCCATCGAGATCGTGTCCGATATCTGCTCGCTAGGATTCGAGTTGACCAGTGCAATATTGTAGGCCAGTGTAAAAAATGCGACGTCGACTTTTTGCGAAATAAGTTATTTTGTTGTTCTGGCGTATTTGGCTATAGAATGCCACCATTACATTTTATTAATCGTGTTTCCGGTCCACATCTTAGAATAAACTCACTTTATAATACGAAAGAAGTAATGAAAAAATAGTAGGTTTGACATTCAAAATTTTAATAGCTTTTGTTGTGGTTTTCAGCCCACAGTGAAAATTCGTATTGATAAAGTAAACAGAATGGACTTCATTTTTGTAGTTTAAAGATATAGAATCCCATCCGCGGAACACATTTAAAATCGCGAGGAAAACATAAGTCGCGAGAAAAAAATATGAAAATTGAATATTTGCAAACAATTATCAATGCACATTTTGTGCGTTTCTAAATAGCTGCCATATAAGCCACGGTTCATTCAAATCGGCCCACGTAGTCGGGAGATACAATGGTCAAAATTTCCAACTTTGACACCCTGTATCTTCATAACGTATCACGCTAGGAAGCTGTATTTTAAGCACATAGCATACCCAAAGTACTTTTGCAACCCCACCAAGTTTTGACGCGATCGGAATAAAATTGACAAAAGTGGGCCTTTTGACGTGTTTTTCCCCATATATAGATTATTAGTTATTTGAATTGTTTTGATAGTGGCGTAAGCGACACTATTACATATAAATTGAGTTAAGGATGGACTCGGCATCAGATTAGTCGCATATAATTTTATCAAAAAGAATTCTCTATGTTGTTGCCTGTTCACTAAAAAAGTTATTGCGAAGCTATTCTTTCATGAGAAACCGAAGATGTACGTTTGTTTGGTCTTTAACGGAAGTGTTGTGCAATGATTGTGGTAGTGAAAAGGATGGCGACAGAAAGGATACCTTTGATTGAGCAGAAATTGGTATAAAATTAAAAAATTCGCGCGAATTTTTAATTGTATACCAATTTTCGCTCAATCAAACATATCTTTTTGTTTTTTTTTTTGATAAATCATTTTTTGCTCTATAACATAAAGCAATTCACTATTACGTCTCTTGCCGCCAGCAATTATTTTTTCTTTTCGATTTTTACACCTTGAAGTCTTTTAACAAACTGATTTGCTGGTACATATTTACTTAAACAAGTAGTCAATGCTATCAGAATTTCTAATGGTCTATAAATTCGCTCGCAGTTTCAGTATATCACATTATACACGTAAAAGAATCTTTGCTCAGAATTATTAATTAATATTATTATTAATTGAAATTATTATTAATATTTAAAAATATTCCTCCGACTAATTTTAATATTTTGTAACTATAAATTTTCTTTCAGTGCAGCAGATATTCTTTACAGTAATTCCACATGTGGCGAGTACAGTATATTTTATGCATTGAACTCTAATTTTTAATTTTTAAATATATTATTTAAAAAATGAAATAAGTCCCCAAATCGAAAATTGGGGATTTATTTCATTGCAAAAAATGGGGACTTATTTCATTATGAAATAACTTCCCAAAATAAAAACGAAATAACTCCCCAAAAAGTGAAACAAAACCCCCAAATTTAGTTGTTGTTGTTTTGTGTAAAATTTTTTGAGGACTTATTTCATTTTCGATTTGGGGGGTTATTTCATTGGGGGGTTATTTCATAGAGCCGTCTGTCAGTCTGTCTGCTGGCTGGTGCGCACGATAACTCTCGACAGAAGTAACCGATTGACTTCAAATTTGGTATGTGGTAATATTTTCCTCTATCTCCGGCTAAGTTCGAAGATGGGCCATATTGGTCCACTCCTTCTAGTACCTCCCCCACAAAGGGTTAACATTTAGTGAAATATTGATTATTTAATAACTTCTATACTACTTATTTGAACCCTGTGAAATTCTACACATAGTATTAGTTTATTGGTCACTATTACCTCGAGAAAAATGGGCGAAGTTGCCGCGCCTCTTTTGGTACCAAAACCAAAGTTGATAGCTTATAACTTTATTATCAGTGCATACAATGACTTTAAATGTTATACAGTGTAATGGTTTATTAGTACCTACAATACAGTAAACAATTATTGCCATTCTCCTTTTGGTACCACCCACACAAATGGACCATTTTGTAAAATGGTCCAGCTTATAACTTTAATACCAGGGCATACAAGTACTTGGAATTTTGTACAGTGTAATGCTTTTTTAGTACCAAGAGTCCAGAGAAAAATGGGCGTTATTGGCCAGCCCTTTTGGTACCTCCCTCACAAATGGACCATTTTACACCAAAAGTTAACAGCTTATAATTTTAATACCAGTGCATATAAATACTTGAAATGTTGTACAGTGTAATGCTTTTATAGTACCTAGAGTCCAGAGAAATGTGGCTGTTATTGGGACGCCCATTTTGGTACCTCCCACACAAATGGACCATTTTGTACCAAAAGTAATCAGCTTTTAACATTAATACCAGTACATACTTTAAAGTTATTAAATGCAATTTAAATTGGTAATAATTTAAATAAAACAAAAAAATAAATAAATTTACTAATATTTTTTGAGACTCAACGTGAGGGGATTCATTAGTCGGTTTACCTGACTGAACTTTCTTACTTGTTTTATTTAAAAAGTTTGTTTTGAAAGTGGCTTAATTCCATTCACCATTGATAAAAACTAGTTAATATAACTTAAAAGCGAAGAATTTTACACCATACAGAAACGTTGAAGTCTTGCGAGGAGCTGTATGTAAATATTTACAAATTGCTCTGGAACACAACAAACGAAGAGCCTATAAAGCGCCACACACTACGAAAAGGTCCCGATAGCATCGCCAAAATTGCCCTAGACTGGAACCCTCAAGGCACCAGACGACCAGGCCGCCCTAGAAACACATGGCGCAGAAAGACATTTAAACAAGTCATGGGATGAAGTAAAAACATTTTGTAATGATAGAGTAAGATGGAATTTACTTGTAGAAGCCCTATGTTCCCAAGTGGAATGAATAAAGGAAAAAAAACTTCGTGAAAAGAAAGCAGCTTATTTACAAATTATTTTTGAGTAAAAAAGCCTTATTATTCTGATTTCAGTAAAACCCTTGGACCAAATTATAAGGCAATATTTGGCCTAATCTAACAGCAGGGTTAACTATAAAGTATAACACGAAATCTAGGAAAAATTAAATTAAAATTTCGAGGAAGTCAAAAGTTTTAAAATCTTTTTTAAACAAAATATATTTGGAAAACTTTTTAAAAATAACTTTGCGTGAAAATACAAACCTAGTTTCTTGATTTTCAAATAAAATGTGTTTGTTCACAAATACATAATACCTAAAAGTTTTGTTTCCAAATAGATTTTATTTCCCCGCGTAGGGGGATGTTTGAAATTATAAACTATTTGTTGTAATTTATTAATGGCATTCAGCATAACATTTGTCATATATCCACAACATTTATCTTCAAATATTGCGCGATCTAAAATTAAAATAATTAAAATTGTTCTGAAAAGATATCAAATAGAATGATTAAAAAGAATACAAATAAATTTCATCATACACTGAAAAAAAAAATTGTCATAAAGTTTTTAAAATAAGTACCTTTTGTACTTAAAGTATAGATAATTTCAATAATATTAAGTAATTTACTTAATTTTAATAAAATTTTCTTAATTTTAATTACAAAATGTACTTATTGCTGGTCATCTTCAGGGATCTGTATTATTACCACAAAACACCAAATTTTTATCATAATATAATAAAACAAAAAAGCTAACAATTTTTCTTTTACATACATAGATAACAATGTTACATTTATGTTGCGAAACACTGTTCACTTGCTAAAGCTTTTTGTTACTGTTAATGTTTTCGTCTATGCTTGTCAATATACCTATTGTGTACTTATTTTGAAGACTACGGACGTCTTTGGAGCATTTCTTTAATTTTATGACAATTTTTTTTCAGTGTATCATGAAAGGAAACGCTTAAAACTAAGAGAAATATTTCAATCGTTCATATGTAATACTTCCGTTGAAATATTTGGTAGAATTTGTCACTCTTCTACGACAGAAATTATGCTAAACGACCCTTTCTAAAATTGTTATACCAAAAAATTAAGAACATAATTACATAACATATTATTAATAACAAAGTTATATACTGCCAGAAATAATTTTACATTTCTGCATTATGCGCTATTATCAGTTATTTTTAATAAATATATAATTTTCGTTAATTGTTTATTTCAGGATTATCTTTATAAAGTGTGGTTAAATTGTTAGGGCCGATGTCGAATGTGAACTGCACCTAAACTTCAATTTTTTTCTGCATTTTATTTGACATTTCTCAATTTCAGACTAACTCAATTTGAACCATGAAAAGATACACAATCGAGCAACGTGTTAAATTTCTTAAGCCTTTTACCAAAATAGGCGTTCAAATCAAAAAACATTTCGTGCACTTCGTGATGTTTTTTTGATCAGCATAATCGACCAAATGTGTCCACAATCGGGAGACTTGTGCGCAAATTGCAGCAAACCGGGTCTGTAGGAGATGTGAAAACACCTGTGCATTCTCGCCCAGTTCGTTTGGCGCGGCTTATGGGCTGGCGACGTCATCGGGCCCTACTTCTTCAAAATGAGGCCGGTCAGGCAGTTACTGTGAATGGTGTTCGCTATCGTGAGATGATAACGAACTTTTTATGGCCCGAATTGAAAGATATGGTTGTGGACAATATGTAGTTTCAACAGAACGGTGCCAATTGCCACACAGCTAACGAAACAATGGCTGTTTTGCGCAAAAAATTCAATGGCCGTGTTATCTCACGTCGTGGCGATGTCAATTGGCCGCCAAGATCATGTGATTTGACACCGTTGGACTTCTTTCTTTGGGGTTATTTGTAACAAAAGGTGTACGTCGATAAGCCAGCAACAATTCAACACAATCCGCGGCTCAAAAACGCACAACCACTTCCCCCATCACTTCTAAATAACTGACGATGTAAAAGAAAACAAATTAACAAAAAAACTCCGATTCTCCGAAAGAGAGAGGGAGAGAGCACAATTCTCTCGTATGTATTCTTAAAAATAATGACAAAAGTCATAAAATGTATTACCAAGACAACCTTTCGGGGAGCATAGCTTTGAATTTATTACTTAAATATATCATACTGTCAATTAAGTCCGATTCGGTGTTAAAAGTATCACATGTATACGTCATAGTTTTAATGTAGAAAGTTCTTAAAAGTATTGAAATATTACATAAATTAATTCGGACTGTCACAAAAATAATGTTTTTTTCTTTAATTTAAAGGCGTACATTTCAAGAAGGGCTTACGCAAAACTAATGATTAGAATGTCATTAATTCTAATTCAAAAAACTTTAGATTAAGGAAAATTCCGTAAAAAACATGTTAATTTTCATTATTTTAATGAAAATTTTGATTGAGTTGATGCCGAGGTCGCATACTTAATTTAAGAATGTGTCGTCATTAATTTTATTACTATTTTTTCAGTATAAGATTAGGGAATAATGAAATGTACAATATACGAAATATTTCATGAACTTTACGCTAAATAAACAAAATTGAATGTACACCCATTTTTATCCCCTGACCTTAGAGAGGAGGATATAATCGCATAACATTTGCTATGAGTATAAGCCAAAAGTGTAACACATCGAAGTAGTGACTTAAGACCACACAAGTAAGTTGTGCGGAAATTCGATTTAAGTAATTCTAAGTAATTTCCGTCCTTCTGTCTGTCTGCACGAAAACTCTCAAAACGGATTACCCGAATAACTTCTATACTACTTACACGAATCTTTTGAAATTCCACACAGCACAACATTTTTCAGCTCATTGATTTGGGACTCAATTCTGAGATTAGGACGTGAAAGTGGCCCCAAAACTAAGAACTTTTACACCATTTAGTCAAGTTTGGTTAATTAATAATTTAATGGCCATACGATTTTTTTACTCGAGGTGGATATTTAGCACGTTTTCTATATTTTTTGTGTCTGAAGTGAAGTTGTAGATATTGAATAGGAGAAAAAAATGCGGAACAAAATTACCCGAAAACGTGCATACAGTGCTTAAAAATCGGACTGAAGGTGAAGGGATTATGAAGTCGGTTTACCCAACTGAACTTTCTTACTTGTTTTAGATTAAATATGCATAAATTATGCATATTTTTTTTAATATTTTTGTTGCAAATATTTTTGCACATTTTGTGCATATTATTTGCATATTTCAGCATATATTTTGTATATTATTTCAATCGGATAAAATATGCAAAAATCTGAGGTCTAGGCATAACTTGTACATTTATGCATAGCTTTTTTTCTAAGAGGCCAAAGGTTTCTTCTGGCTTTTAAAAAAAAATGGAATCAAATAATTTTTGCAACTTCTCTAACATACAAATCCATAGAAAACTGCATTAAAAAAATATATATTTTGAGAAATTCTGCCGATTTTGATGAAAACTTATTAAAATTGAGATATATTCAATACTAGCTGGACCCGGTCCCCTTCGTTGCCCCAGATTTCAGATATACGAAAGTCTAAAAACACTGGGACGCAATATTATTTTTCTTGTAAGCAATGTCGAGTAAAACAACATTTGTTTAATCTTGACTTACGAGTATAAAATCGGGTTTCGTGACTTTGCGCACCTTTACGACTGTAGCTTATTTTATTATAAACCGATTTCCAATATCTCAACTGATTTAAAAATCAGAAACTTGGATGTTCCGGTGCCAAAGAGACGCCGTACCGCTCGAAGCGACGAAAATATCGCAGCCGTAAGTGTATCCGTTCAAAATGAGACAAATCAGTCGAGTTCAGGAATTAGGCATCTCTCAAACCACACTGTGGCGTATTTTGGGAAAAGATCTTGGCTTTCATCCTTAAAAGATCAAACTGACTCAATAACTCATTTGAAACGCCGAAACTTCTCCGATTGGAATCTGGCAAAGTTAGTGTTATGTCCTTGATGGAAAACCCGTAACATATCAACTTAAGGCATGCTTTATGAGGTTTGAAATCATATATGTATAGATGGAAATATAGCCCTTTTGTAGGCAGAAGTTTTTTATGTCTTTCTTATAACTTGTAAACTTGCTACGAAATATTTTTGAGCCTTCTTTGAGGTGTTCTGTGATATTGTGTAAAGATTTCACTTGCGCCTTCGGTGCACATTGGGCACTACATATATCGTATTTTAAAATTTAAGTGAGTTGAATTGCTACATTAAATAAAACTTTTTAAATTACGCATCGATTTCCTTAGGTATGGTCTTATTTTATTCATGACCAATCAGACTTTTCGTTAAGATAATAATAAATTTAATAATTGTGCTCGCTGTAAGAATGAAGGGTACTTTATTTGCATTCATTCCAAATTTCATCAAAATACAAATTTTTTTGTAGATTTTACAGCATTTTGGCCACAATTTCCCATTTCCGTCCATAGTGCGATGCCTTTACTTATTTTTGTTTCAAGTATACATTATATAAATAATAATATATATGGGCATTTCCGTGGGCTACTCAAAAAATGCCTTGCAATTTTGCAACTCTTTTTTGAGTATTTTCTTTAGCCACGTGCTCAAAGTTTCTGCGCCACATTTACGCATTATGTAAATAAAACAAATAAGAAAGTTTCAGACGGGTAAACCGACTAAGATATACCCTCACTTTGTGAGTAATATAATATTGAATATTACACGAATTATTCTGTCAATTTGTGTGGAAGGTACCAGAAGGGATTTAACAAATACACCAACATTTCGCTGAACAGTAGATACTTTAAATACATTGCACTGTGCCGAGTTATAAGCGTTTATGTGGACTGGTATATTAACGTTATGAGATATTAAATTGTGGTATTATTTGACCATTTTGTGTGGTAGGTACAAAAAGGAGTGTGGTGATAACGCCCATTTTTCATTATAAAAGCATTAAGCATGCATTATAAAAGCACTACACTGTACAACGTTTCAAGTATTTTTATACACTGTATTAATGTTGTAAGCTGTTAACTTTTGGTTTAAAATGGTACCTTTGTGTGGGAGGTACCAAAAGAGGCGTGACAATGACGCCCATTTTTCACTGGACTGTAGGAACTATAATAGAATTACACTGTACAAAATTTCAAGTATTTTTATACACTGGTATTAATGTTATAAGCTGTTAACTTTTGGTGCAAAATTATGCATTTGTGTGGGAGGTACCAAAAGGGGCGTGGCCACTTCGCCCATTTTTCTCGAGGTGATGGAATTTCACATGATTCGAATAAGTATAATAGCAGTTATTAAAGAATCAATATTTTACAACATTTTAACCATTTGTGGGGGAGGTACCAGAAGGAGAGGATTAACAATATTGACATGAAATTATTGCTCTAGACCTTATCGACCTTTCTACGTAAAAAAATTAATTAATATTGTATAATATTGACATTAAAAGACATATTTTAATAACCCCTTTTCTATATGAATTTCGTGCTGTCCGGAACATGCCGTCCGGAATTCTACGGGTTTTCCAACAAGAGGTATTATTTTGAATCACCCGGTATTTCGGTAGCTGTCACTTTTGAAGCTTTTATTCTTCGACATTTGACAAGTAGAAACTACGCCATTACTAAAAATGGAACGACACACGATTCAACAACGCACTGTAATTATTAAAATTCACTACAGAAATGGTGAAAATCTTGCAGTCACAGTTCGCAAAACTAAAGCATTTTTGGGTCGTCGTGAAGCACCTTGTCGGACAGCAATACAGAAATTGGTGGAAAAAGAGGTTTGTCCATTCCTCGTCGTTCTTTGGAATTGGGAATTCCACAAACGTATTACACCGTATCTTGCATAAATACTTGGGTCTTCAGGCTTACAAAGTTCAGTTAACACAAGAACTCAAGCCGGCCGATCATCAAGAACGTCGTGTCTTTGCAGACTGGGTTCCTGAAATGCATGAAAATGATCCCGAATTCTATCGAAAAATCATCTTGACTGATGAGGCCCATTTCCACCTCGTTGGCTACGTCAACAAGCAAAATTGTCCCATCGGACTCGGAAAACCAAGAGTTATTGTTGAGAAGCCTCTCCATCCTCAAAGTGTGACTGTTTGGTGCGGTTTATGGTCCGGCGGCGTCATTGGACATTACTTTTTCGAAAATGAGGTTAGATCAACAGTTACGGTGAATGGATTGCGCTATCGAGAGATGATTAATAATTTTTTATGGTCGGAGTTGGATGGTATTGATCTGGACAACGTTTACTTTCAACAAGACGTGCCACACAAGCAACGAAACCATTGCTCTGTTACGGGAAAAGTTTCCGGACCGTGTTATCTCTCGAAGAGGTGATCACAATTGGCCACTGAGATCATGTGATTTAACACCTTGCGACTTATTTCTTTGGGGCCACGTGAAAGATAAGGTCTACGCCAACAGCCCAGCGTCGATTCAAGACCTCAAAGAGAGAATTCGTGAGGCTATCGAGGACATAGGGCAGCCACTTTGCGATTTTGTTATGGAAAATTTCATGAAAAGGTTATGGTCCTGTAAGCGTGGTCGTGGTGGGTGGCCATTTTTCTGATGTTGTTTTTCATTATTAACGGCATACCTGCTTCTTTATTAAGAAATAAACATCCGATCATTTATCTCAAAAAGTGCCATTTTTCTTTGAATACCAAAATAACACCTCTTGTTGGAAAACCCTTTACAAAAATCTAAATATCTCCAAAATTTGGTATTTTTAGAGTAACTGGTAAATACATACTTTAGAAGCATATTCTCTAGTATATGTAAGCACAAGGATAGGTATTATTTATATAAGAAGTTTCGTTGAAATTTTTAAATCACTCAATATACCTCAATAATCGTGATTTTTTCGTGCCGTCCGTCAAGCCGTCCATTTGTCGATTTGTATGCAAACTAAACAAGTTTTCAAAATTCTATACATTCACTGTCATTAAGCTCGATAGCCTTTACAAAAAAGCTAATAACAATAAAATTCCTAAGATCAATATCAAGGAAATTATGGGGAAAAACTAATGAAATTCCTGCCGTCCGCAACGCATGAAATGTCCATATACATGTACGTGTACTTATATATTATACATAAAATATTAGAATCCTTGAAACCCCACATAAAGACAAGGTCTGTTAAATTTTTAAAAACAATATTTTTTGTCGCCTTTTACTGTCCACAATTTATTTAAGTTTGGACTATTTGCATCTTAAACTCAATCCAACATTGCGAAGCACAAACTCATAACTTTGAAATGTTTTATTATTAAATAGGACATATTTTATTATACATCACGCACACACGCGGTACACATAAAATCCCCAAAACTGTTCATATTGTGTGCCACATTCCCACAATCGAATGTGTACGAGTATCTGTGTAACAGAATGTTACCATATTTTCAATTCCATTCAATATGCCACAGACGGACACATTATGACGGATGGCTGCAAATGTTTTACATCATTTCATGTCGGTCTATGTGAATATTTACATATCTATCTATATATCTAGGATCTGGAAAAGTTGGTTTCAGTTCAATGAATTTAGGAAAAAATACATACATATATACATGCATTTGTATGTAAGCGTGTGTGCAAATTTGCAAATATTTTCCTACAAATTGAAATTTGTACATCTGTACGACAATGTAAAGGCACTTATGCTAAAATTCAATAAATATTTGCCTATCGTCAACAACAATGTACATTTCAACAGAAACATAAACAATCAACAAATAATGGAGAATCAAAAAAAATTCTCAACAGAGGAATGACAAAACCATTTTTGTTGAAATGTTCGTCCTAACGCACAAAGGGAAATGGATTTCGTCGCAATTGATGTAACCAATAGTTATTTGGTTTTGTCAGTTCAGTTCAAATGTAATATATGGTTTTTAGTCAAAATAATTTAAAAAAGAACAAAAACAATTGTGAACGTTTATATGCTTCTATGCTTTTTTCTGTAAAAAACCCATGAAACTATGTGAGTGATTGGACACTTTTTACCCTTCATAATTCTTTTTATTAAAAAATTGTGTAAGTGTAGGAAAAATGTAAATCATTTCGACAGCAATAATTCACATCATTTGATAAATGGAATTCGTTGTAATTCGTTTAAACATTTTTCTGAGAGCAATCGCGACAGGAAATTGTTTTAAATTTATTTATTTATTTTCCATAACTTGTGTATACGAGTATTATTTGAACTTTTTATACCCTACACCACACTGTGGTACAGGGTATTATAACTTTGTGCATTTGTTTGTAACACCCAAAAGGAGAAGAAATAGACCCATCGTTTATTATACCGATCGACTTAGAATTACTTTCTGAGTTGATTTAGCTATGTCCGTCTGTCTGTCTGTGCATGTATTCTTGTAATCAAAGTACAGGTCGCACTTATGGTCCGATCTCGACGAAACTTTACACATATATTATTTGGCCCAAGGACGATCCCTATTGAATTTGGTTAAAATCGGTTCAGATTTAGATATAGCCCCCATATATATGTTACCCCAGATTTGACATGTAAGCGCTGTAAAAACTTTATTTTATATCCGATCAGTCTGAAATTCGGCAGAAAGAGGTTTCTTATTATATGAATGAACACTGTTAAATTTGGAAGAAATCGGTTCAGATTTAGTTATAGCCTCCATATATACGTTACCCCCGATTTAAAGTGTATGCGCTGTAAAAATGTTATTTTATATCCGATCAGTATGAAATTCGGCAGAAAGAGGTTTCTTATTATATGAATGAACACTGTTAAATTTGGAAGAAATCGGTTCAGATTTAGATATAGCCCCCATATAAACGTTACCCCCGATTTCACATGTATATATATATATATGTCCTTTATTTACAACTGAGTTAAATTACATAAAACAATTGTAAATGGTTCAAAGTGAACATAGGGCATCGACAAGCTCTCTCCATCTTACTCTATCGTTGGCCAGTGTTTTTGCATGGTTCTAGGGTATTTGGGCTGATTCCAATTCTCTCTTAGTGCAGCGTATCCATGTGTTTCTTGGACGGCCTCTTCTACGTTGACCTTGGGGGTTCCAGTCCAATGCAGCTCTAGCGATATCATTTTGTGGTCGGCGAAAGATGTGTCCTAACCATGTCCATTTCCTTCTTCGGATTTCGACTTCGACGGGGCTGGTATTTGTACGTAGTAGCAGTTCTTCATTAGAAATGCGGTTAGGCCAGAAAATTCTTAAAATTTGGCGCAGACAGCGGTTTAAAAAAACTTGGATTTTGCGAATTGTCGCCTGTGTCAAGCTCCAAGTTGTGCAGCCATACAGTAAGATGGATTTGACGCTGCAGTTGAAAATTCTTATTTTGGTTGTACGCGAGATGTTGTTGCTTCTCCAAATTTTACTTAGTGTAAGAAAAGCGCTTCTAGCCTTATTAATACGATCGCTGATGTCTGCCTCTGATCCCCCGTTTTTCGTTATTTTACTACCAAGGTAGCAAAAGCTATCGACGTCTTCGATGACCTGACCGTCTATATAAAGCGGAGTTACATTTGTTGTTCCTACTCTCATGAGCTTGGTCTTTTTAGCATTTATCTTTAGACCGACATTAGCAGCATTTTCTATCAGGCGTTCCAGCTTGGCTTTTATATGTTCAAAACTATGCGCGAAAAAACATATATCGTCAGCGTAGTCGATGTCGCCAAGAAAGTTGTTGACGTTCCAACGGATGCCATATGGTGCTTGGTTGTTTGTTGCTTCTAAAGCCGAATCCAGGAGAATTAGGAAGAGAGTGGGCGATAGGATGCATCCTTGTTTCACACCTTTGTGGGTCCCGAATGGTAGACTTTCCCTACCATTAAAACGAACTGTAATTTCAGCATTTCTGTACAGCTCACTAATCAGTGTAACAATTTTTGTAGGTATGCCTTTGTTTATGAGTGCGTTCCACATACCGTCGCGCGAGACAGTATCGAAAGCTCGCTCAAAATCAATGAATAGCAGATATAGGTGTGAGTTGAGTTCTACTGACTGTTCAATGATTATGCGCAACGAGTTAATGTGATCAGCACAAGATCGCCCTGGTCGAAAACCAGCCTGTTCTATGCGCAAAATTGAGTCAAGCGCAGGGGAGATGCGTTGAAGTAGCAGACTTGCCATAACTTTGCTGATGGCATTTAACAAAGTTATTCCCCGCCAATTTTTACATTGGGTCAGGTCACCCTTCTTTGGGATTGTTATTATTATCCCTTTTTTCCATTCTGTGGGAATGATGTTTGTATCCCACGCTTCTCTGATTATGGGGGTAATAGCTTCTGCAATAGGCTCTGATCCGTACCGAAGCAGTTCCGCGGGGATGTTATCCGGACCGGTTGCTTTACCATTTTTGAGCGATTTTAAGACTGCTTCAATCTCTTCGTATGAAGGTGGGGCTGTAGATATATCCCTTCTTGGATTACGGCGTACGGGAGTTTCAGTGCCTGAATGTATCTCGTCGGATGTTGATATTTCCGTACTAAAAAAAAAAAAAAAAAAAAAAAAAAAAAAAAAATGTAAGCGCTGTAAAAATGTTATTTTATATCCGATCAGTGCGAATTTCGGCAAAAAGAGGTTTCCTTCTACATGAAGAAATACTGCCAAATTCGGAGAAAATCGGTTCAGATTTAGATTACCCCCGAGTCGACATGTAAGCGCTGTAGAGATTGTATTTTATATCCGATCAGTACGAAATTCGACAGAAAGATGTCTTTTTACATGAATGAGTATTCAGGGAAAATCGGTTCAGATTTATATTTAAAATCCATACATTCCTCCTGATTTGGTATCAAAGCGCTATAAAAGTTGTACTTTACTTCCGATCATTAAAATTTTCCAGAAATATGTTTCTCAATTTAGGAACGAATATTGCTTAATTTAGCGATTATCGGTTCAGACTTAGATAATATGTTCCTACCCATTTACCAATTATTCCAAATTATTATCTCAATGACCCTTATCGCATTATTAGGGAGGTGTATGGTATTATATAGTCGGCCCGCCCGACTTTCTGCCGTTTTTTTACTGGTTTATTATCAATTAGAATAAATGATGATATTCAAGGTCTCTTTTTTCAGTGATTTATTTATAGTCTTTTGCTCATAAAAATAAATAAATCACCTTGAGTTTGAAAGCTCAGTTATTCTAATGGATTATTTATTTTTATTTTTGATTTTTAATAATATGCATATTCCAATTATCTTTTAAATCTTTATGTTCATTGAATAATACTAAAAACATGGGCCCAATTTTGGTTCTCTTTCTGTTACTAATAGAAGGAAATTTTTTATTGCAGAAATCAGAGCAAATTTCAAGGAAAGTGAGGGATTTCTTGGATACAACTTTTTACAATATTATTAACGACCTATAGGAAGTTACAATAAAATTATAAAAAAATAATATGTGTGCATTTCAAATGTTTTTATGAGGCTTTTATTTAAAACTTATTAAAATTATCTCAAACAATTAAGAATTTTTAGTCGGGTAAATCGACTAAGGTATATGGGCAAAATCCCAGAAACAGTCCACCAACAAAAAAAATTTTAAAATTCATCCAACTTTAGTTTGGTTAATGGAATATAAGAGTAGATGTTAAAAATATTTGTGTGGGTGTCCATTAATACAAAAGGTATAAAAAAATGGTTCCTCACATCGCATCTCTTAATTATACCCTACACCACACTGTGGTACAGGGTATTATAACTTTGTGCATTTGTTTGTAACACACAAAAGGAGAAGAAATAGACCCATCGTTTATTATACCGATCGACTTAGAATTACTTTCTGAGTTGATTTAGCTATGTCCGTCTGTCCGTCTGTCTGTCTGTGCATGTATTCTTGTAATCAAAGTACAGGTCGCACTTATGGTCCGATCTCGACGAAACTTTACACATATATTTTATTTGGCCCAAGGACGATCCCTATTGAATTTGGTTAAAATCGGTTCAGATTTAGATATAGCCCCCATATATATGTTACCCCAGATTTGACATGTAAGCGCTGTAAAAACTTTATTTTATATACGATCAGTCTGAAATTCAGCAGAAAGAGGTCTCTTATTATATGAATGCACACTGTTAAATTTGGAGGAAATCGGTTCAGATTTAGATATAACCCCCATATATACGTTACCCCCGATTTCACATGTATATGTTACCCCGATTTCACATGTAAGCGCTGCACAGTGGGAGGAATTCCAAAAAAAAGGGAAATAATTCTGCCGTTTCTTAACCAGACATCCGATATCCGATTTTGAGTTTGGGCCCCCTGTGGTATACAGGGGCGGAGCTGCAGGGCCCCAAAGTTGGCCACCTCGGTTGAACAAAATGTTTAAGCGCGTGTATCTTTCGTATTTTCCGTTTCATAAAATCTTTTTTTGTGCGTATTATAATAACCGAGGTCTACAAAAGGCATTTTGCACCTAACAGTTATCTTGTATACTTACCGAGATATCTGCATTTGAAAATTTAATTTTTAATTTTTTCCCCGACCTTGTGCTAGTATTTTGTAAATATCGAAGCAGAATATGCACCAATTTTATCCACTTAAGCATGTCTGGGGGATTGGCAATAAAATTTCCTATGTGATGAAAAAAAATTGGTTCGATATAACCAACAGGACAAAAGCTATGGCCCCTTGAATTCATATTTAAAAAAAAACGATTTTTTGTCATTTTTTAGGAAAACCGTTTATGTCGTATTTTTAAGTTTTAGAAGAAATTAGTTAAAAAATGTATAACATATTAACTATCATCTTAAAGGAAACTTTCCAGAGTATGCTCTTAAAGAAAGAAATATTTACTGGTATTGTTACCAAGCTTCTCCAATTTACACAATTTTTTATACAAATTTCAAAAGTAAGCCACATTTTCTCCAATCGCAAAGCTAAAATGTTAAAAATTTTAGCATATTTATATGTGGTAAGGTGTTGTAAGTTGAACTGCAAAGGGAATCTGAAACCACGCTTTTAGTATAGTAGATATAGGGGAAAATCCAATAATCCCAATTTTGGGATTTTCAAAATTATTTTGAGAATTGTGGGATCGACTTTAGGAAATATAATGATTCGTGAATTACATTCGATTTGTTATGTCAGAACCTACAAACTACAATATATTTCATTGAATAATTTTCATTTTTAAAAATTTTATGTCGTTTTTACATTTCTGTCTGCATTTTCTGCACACAGAAAATTTTGTTGTCAATTTAGAGAAGTTGATGTGAGAGGAATCGGTTCATATTCTGCACTGATATTAGCAAATGCCACGATAGGGTCAGGAAAGGAGTGAAAAAAGCACTTTTCAAATGCAGACAGGAATGTAAAAACGACATAAAATTTTTCAATGAAATATTTTGTAGTTTGTAGGTTGTTTTGTAGCAATCGGTTGTCTGGTTAAGAAACGGCAGAATTATTTCCCTTTTTTTGGAATTCCTCCCACTGTGCGCTGTAGAAACTGTATTTTATATCTGATCAGTACGAAATTCGGCAGAAAGGTGTTTCATTTCACATGAATGAACACTGCAAAATTTTAAATTCGGTTCAGATTTAGATATAGCCCCCATACATAGGTTCCCCCCGATTTGACATATAACCGCTGTAGAAACCATATTTTATATCCGATCAGAACGAAATTCGGAAGAGAGAGTTTTCTTATAACATGAATGAACTGTGCCATATTCGGGGGAAATCGGTTCAGATATAATCCGCATATATATGTTCCCCCGATTTGGTATAAAAACGTTATAGAAATTGTACTTTATTTTCGATCATTTCAACATTTGAAAATTTAATTTTTAATTTTTTCCCCGACCTTGTGCTAGTATTTTGTAAATATCGAAGCAGAATATGCACCAATTTTATCCACTTAAGCATGTCTGGGGGATTGGCAATAAAATTTCCTATGTGATGAAAAAAAATTGGTTCGATATAACCAACAGGACAAAAGCTATGGCCCCTTGAATTCATATTTAAAAAAAAACGATTTTTTGTCATTTTTTAGGAAAACCGTTTATGTCGTATTTTTAAGTTTTAGAAGAAATTAGTTAAAAAATGTATAACATATTAACTATCATCTTAAAGGAAACTTTCCAGAGTATGCTCTTAAAGAAAGAAATATTTACTGGTATTGTTACCAAGCTTCTCCAATTTACACAATTTTTTATACAAATTTCAAAAGTAAGCCACATTTTCTCCAATCGCAAAGCTAAAATGTTAAAAATTTTAGCATATTTATATGTGGTAAGGTGTTGTAAGTTGAACTGCAAAGGGAATCTGAAACCACGCTTTTAGTATAGTAGATATAGGGGAAAATCCAATAATCCCAATTTTGGGATTTTCAAAATTATTTTGAGAATTGTGGGATCGACTTTAGGAAATATAATGATTCGTGAATTACATTCGATTTGTTATGTCAGAACCTACAAACTACAATATATTTCATTGAATAATTTTCATTTTTAAAAATTTTATGTCGTTTTTACATTTCTGTCTGCATTTTCTGCACACAGAAAATTTTGTTGTCAATTTAGAGAAGTTGATGTGAGAGGAATCGGTTCATATTCTGCACTGATATTAGCAAATGCCACGATAGGGTCAGGAAAGGAGTGAAAAAAGCACTTTTCAAATGCAGACAGGAATGTAAAAACGACATAAAATTTTTCAATGAAATATTTTGTAGTTTGTAGGTTGTTTTGTAGCAATCGGTTGTCTGGTTAAGAAACGGCAGAATTATTTCCCTTTTTTTGGAATTCCTCCCACTGTGCGCTGTAGAAACTGTATTTTATATCTGATCAGTACGAAATTCGGCAGAAAGGTGTTTCATTTCACATGAATGAACACTGCAAAATTTTAAATTCGGTTCAGATTTAGATATAGCCCCCATACATAGGTTCCCCCCGATTTGACATATAACCGCTGTAGAAACCATATTTTATATCCGATCAGAACGAAATTCGGAAGAGAGAGTTTTCTTATAACATGAATGAACTGTGCCATATTCGGGGGAAATCGGTTCAGATATAATCCGCATATATATGTTCCCCCGATTTGGTATAAAAACGTTATAGAAATTGTACTTTATTTTCGATCATTTCAACATTTGGCATAAAGAAATTTCTTAATTTTGGAACTAATACTGCATTAATTGGGGATAATCGGATCAGATTTAGCTTAGCCACATATATAATATATTCCAGCCTATTTAGTGCAGGGTTTTCCAAAAAGAGCGATATGATTTCTTTAAAAAAAACACACTTATTGTTAAGGGAATTCAAAAGTTTTTTTATTTAATGTGAAGTACAATCGATACAATTAAGTTCCAAATAAAACATCATTCAAATGGCCTGCACGACTTCTTCTGCAGGAATGAATTCGATGAAACCAATTTTCGAGCACTTTTACCACTAAATCAAGTCGTATGTCATGAATGGGACGTTCAATATTGACTTGTAAAGCTTGAAGAGAGTCTGGTTTATTCCGAAAGACCAATGACTTCAAATAACCCCATAAGAAATAGTGTAATGGTGTTAAATCACAACTTCTTGGAGGCCATTCAATATCACTATTTCTTGAAATAATAGAATCTCCAAACTTTTCTCGCAACAATTAAATTTTTTTATTTGCTGTGCGGCATGTAGCCACAAACAATCAATGGCAAAAAGATAGCTCTTAAAATATTGCTCATGGGTGTCAAGGTAGTAGTTCGACAAAAAAGTGTTTTTTTTTTTTTGATTTAAAAAAAATAACTGTACGTCGGATCGGGAATCGGTCAATGGCAAAAAGATAAAAGATAACGAGAGCTAAAATATTTCTCATGGGTGTCAAGGTCGTAGGTCGACTGGAAAGTGTTTTTTTGGATTTTAAAAAAATTGGACTTGTGGAAAAGTTGCAATTGGAGTACGATTATTTTGATAATAAAACTGAATAATTTGCGAATATTAAAATATATATCTTGCGAAAGCATATATTAATTTGTCTGCTCTTGCGAATGCGATAGCGAATATTGAAACAGGCATTTTTGCGAAAGCGAATAATATTTTTTCGTTTTTGCAAATTAAGGTGGGTACAATGTTTTTTCAGCTTGAAAAAATTCCACAAAATGATATTTCAAGTTGAAAAATGGAACGCTTTTTTACTAAAGTCGCATTGCATATTTGAAGTGTGTGTTTCGAAATGTCACTTTTATATGTTGTGTTAATTTTTTCCTTTTTGCTTTTCTTGAAAACAAACACGAGTTTAAATTCTAATCAATAAACAATTAAATGAAATAATGCCAACTTATAAAATAGTTAATTTAAATTGCAGAAAGAAAATATTGTTAAAGATCATTGTGCTGTTATACATGAATTATTTATTTTGTGCTGATACGATGGCGATGCTTGTGAGGCATAAGAAGCCAGGTTACAAATAACTAAATAATTTCCTAGTGTTGTACGAATATAAATAAATAAAATGATATATTGATGAACCGAAAATATATTTTATTATTATTTTTAAGGATTTACATTATATTTGGTGACATATATAAATTAAATTTCCATCCATAAACAGAATTTTTTCTGCCAACTCCTATGGCTGCCAAGAACTCACTATTTTCTTTATAACCATTTAAAAACGAGATCACAGGCACTGCCCAATTCCATTGTCCTACTGCTTCGGTAGCGTTAGCCGTCCACAAAGTTTTTCAAGGCTTTTCGTCATGATTGTTCTAAACATACAAATGTAAATGTGCATATGTAATTACAAGACAAATTCCACATTATTACATATGGTTACATGTCCTTCCAGTGTTTTGCATATTTTTTGCTTTGCTATCCAATCGGAATGTCACTCTTCTCGTTCATTCCATGTACATAATTATTTTCCGTCCTTTGCATTATTTTTCTTTATTTCAGATAATTTAATTTAGTATTCTTTATTAGGAAATTTTATTGCTAATATTTACAACAGTTGAATTTCTCGCGGACAAATATGAATGTAAATAAATAGGAGTACAATGCTGGCGGCTTCAATTTGTTGCGGCGTTCAATAAATTTGTTGCGGCGCAAAATGTCAATTTCTCACGTTGAAAAGACATAGTACCACAAATGAAAAATGTTCACTAATTTTTTCACAACTTTGTTTTTTGTATGGGATTTCAGCGTGAAACCGAAACATAGTACCGTGCTTTAGAAGCGAATATCAAACACGGAAACAAACAATTTATGTCTACATTATGCCTTTCAATCCAAACTATCGTCCAAGCTTCAAAAAGATAAGTTGGAAAATGTGGGATACTTTGACACTTGTAAAATCGGGTTTTTTTGTTGACAGGGTTTTTCCTATCTTCTACATTTCATCATTAAAATTTGGTAATGCTGCATGTCAAATCGAAAGGAACGAACATATATATGAGGGCTATATTTAAATCTGAACCGATCTCCAATTTCCAAAACAGAGCTATGTTCAATTTAACACTATCGTACCATAGATTTTTATTACAAGAATACCTCTACAGACGGACAGACAGATGTAATAAAATCGTGTCAAGAAATGAATCTAAGTCGATCGGTATATATATAAATCTGAACCGATCTCCAATTTCCAAAACAGAGCTATGTTCAATTTAACACTATCGTACCATAGATTTTTATTACAAGAATACCTCTACAGACGGACAGACAGATGTAATAAAATCGTGTCAAGAAATGATTCTAAGTCGATCGGTATAATAAACGATGGGTCTATCTCTTCTCTTTTTGTGTGTTCATAGAAATTGGTTTTACGTATATAAAAAGCATTTATTAACTTTCGGAAAATTCAGTATTTAAAGTTAAGTAGAGCCAAGTTATATAACTATAAAAATAGGCACATGTAAATATATTACAAGATGAAGCTTCACTATTTTTTTTTTCAATATCCAATCACAAGTCCGGCTCCGCTAAATAACTGTTAACACTGATGTAAAAAATGATTGTTTTGATTGAGGAAGCGAGTACTGAAATATATTTTAGCGAAATCGAATATTTTAAATTTGGATTTTGCGAATGCAAATGCGACAGCTAAAAAAAAAAATTTAAGTATTTGTATAGACTGGAATCAAAGTACGAGTATAAGCCGTTGACCCTTTGTGCCAAATTACACATTTGTATGGGCGTGGCAATAACGCAAATTGTTACGGATCTATTTGTATTGACTGAATCAAATTATAAGCCGTTAGCTTCTTTTTCAAAATGGTTCATTTGTATGGTGGGTACCAAAAGCCAACTTCGATCATTTTTCTCAAGCTGATAGCGACCACGAAACTAATACTATGTGTGGAATTGTGAAAGTTTATGAGTAGTAGTATTGAATTTATGAGATAATCAATATTTTACTATATTTTGACCCTTCGTGAGGGAGGTACTCGAAGGAGTAAACCAACATAGTCCATCTTTGACCTTAGCCTGAGGTAGAAAACAAATATTGACGCATACAAACTTTAAAGGCAATCGGTTGAACCTATCGAAAGTTACCGTGCGCACCAACCAGACAGATAGACGGACATTTCTCAAATGACTTAAAATGGCTCAAAACGGAATTCCGCCAAATACTCTTGGGCTCTCTTAGGTCACTCCTCAGGTGTGTTACACTTTTGGCCGGAAGCATCTGGTATATACCCTTGTTCACAATATGTGAACAAAAGTGTTTTAATTTCTACATTTAATTTAAAGAAGAATATGGAAATTTTAAAGATTTAAAAAAAAAATATTTTTTAATACGTTATGTTATGCACAGCCCATCGACAAAAATTTTGTTGCACAGTGTAATTACACCTTATACCACACTGTGGTACAGGGTATTATACGTTTGGTTTGTGGCAGATATTTGTAACACCTAGATATACTACAGCTAGACCCACCATAAAGTGTACTGACCGACTCACAAGCTGTTTGTCCGTCTGCCTGGCCATCTTAAGTTGTTTGTAAAGTAAAGGTCGCAATTTCACCAGATCTTAGAAATAACGACTCTATCGCACCTGGGAAATACCTTATTGAATTTGGTCAAAACCAGCTCTGATTAAGATATAGCCCCCGTATGTATGTTCCATCCGATTTGGCCTTTTAGCGCTACTTCAAAGTTGTATTTTACATCTAAGCTAGAGTGCCTTCATCCAAAGATACATATTGCCGAGTTTGAAGAAAATTGGTTCAGATTTACGTATAGCCTCATATAAAAGTATGTATATGTTCCTCACAATTTGGCCTTTTAGTGCAATAGCAGCTGTATTTCACATCTAATAATTTTGAATGTACCACAATAAAATTTAGGTACATAATTTATACTTCTGTATAACCTATATATTTCAGTGTTATTCGATATTACTAGAGTGGTGAAGGGTATTATTTAGTCGGCTCCGCCCGACTTTAGCCTTTCCTTACTGGTTTTCATATGATGCTTTTTATTATGAGTAATAATTAATTTCGTGACTGTAAACAAAATTAACAATGACCCAAATATTTCATAAATGAAATTCTCACACTACAAAATTCGGCGGCAAAAAATGACTTCCCCAATCGAGTTGATGGGGTAATGGTTATATTTAATTATCCGCATTACTCGTGGACGTGCATTAAAATGTCAAATAATGTAATTTATTATTAGTTGCCATAAATTTAATTTTTGACATTTTGAAACTGTAGACAATTTAATTAAAAATAAAAAAATCAAAGGCCATTCGAATTACAGCATAAATTCAAATTTAGTGTCACTTGATTTTAGCACATTTGCAATTACCTTTGGCATCTTACAGGTCAGAAGAAAAACTCACATACATAGGTACATCTCATTATCAAACATTGAAAAGTACATTGTTATTGGAATAACTGTGGCAAACTTTAATTGTTTGCAAACGAGAATGTTTCGATTGACAATAGTAGATACTGACATTAAAAAATTTTGAAACTTTTTGACGGCTTTAAATCTTATCCACTAACTTAAGAATAAATTTATTTCATTTTTATTTTCAAACAAACTTTTAATCAATAACACAATAATAACCAGTAAGGAAGACGGAAAGTCGGGCGGGCCGACTATATAATACCCTACACCTCCCTATATATTTGTATATATCTAAATCTGAACCGATTATCCCCAAATTAAGAATCTGAACAGATTTTCCACGAATTTGGCAGCATTCATTCATGTAATAAGAAACCTCTTTCTGCAGAATATGTAACAGACTATAAAATATAGTTTATACAGCGATTACATGTGAAATCGGAGGTAACCTATATATGGGGGCTATATCTGAATCTGAACCGATTTACCCCCAATTAAAACAGTGTTCATTCATATAATAACAAACCTCTTTCAGCCGAATTTCGTACTGATCGGTTATAAAATAAATATTCTACAGTGCTTACATATTAAATCGGGCGGTAACATATATATGAGGGCTATATCTAAATCTGAATACCTCTGTATACCGATCGGATAAAAATGTTGCTTATACGGTGCATATATGCCACATTGGAGGCATATTGGTGCATACGTAGTATGTTCAAAAATATCGTGAATTTTTTATTTCCCCGAGCTACGTGTATTTGATTTTTGATATTTTTTTAGCGTTATGTTGGTACTCATGTCCCTTACTTATGCTGACAAGGTCGGGCATTTTGAATGTTTTGTTAATTTTTGACAGCTGTTGTGCTTGGATGTGTTTTAACTTGTCTTCGATTTTTATCTATTTCAGAAAATTGATCAAAGAATCTGCATCAAATTTTGTGTGAAAAACAAAATAAGCGCACTTTATTTTGTTTTTCACACAAAATTTGACGCATTCCGAATGTTGACTGTGGCATATGGTGAAGCTACCTTGGACCAAAGCAACGTTTATCGGTAGTACAAAATGTTCTTAGAGGGCCGAGAAGATGCGAAGGACGAACAGCGTGCCGGACGCCCGAGCACGTCAACAACAGACGAAAACATCACAGTTTTCTTTCATTGCAGAGGCGTGGTGCATTATGAGTTCTTGCCACAGGGTAGTACGGTCAATAAAGAATATTACCTGAAAGTTATGCGCAAATTGCGCGAAGCAATCCGCCAAAAACCTCCGGGTTTGTGGAAGAACAAAAACTGCCTTTTGCACCATGATAACGCCCCTGCACACACACATCGTATACATAAATCTTTATTTCTCAATATAATAGTCCCAAACAAAAAAATAATTAGGTGGAAACAAAGATTTGTTTATAATAATATCTACGCAAATATATCGGTTTTTCCAATAGGGATGATATGATTTTGAAGTGACGTTTCGGCCATTTGTAATATGTTATGATCTGTCATTTGTTTTTCATTGTATTCAGCAGTGTTTACAATTTCGTGATGGAGATATATACGCAAGAACAACGTTTACAAATTATTCAGTTTTATTATCAAAATAATCGTTCTCCAATTGCAAGTTTTCGCTTTTGCCATTTTATGGTCGTAATAATCGTCCAAGTGTGATCGCTATTCGTCGAATTGTTGAAAATTTTGAGCTTACATTTTCTTTACGTAATGTTCAAGTGCAAATAAGACGAAGAACCGCTCGAAGTAATGCAAATATTGCTGTCGTTCAGGCAAGTGTTGCTGAAGACCATAATTTGTCGATTGCAAGACGTTCTCAGCAATTGGGACTGTCTCAAACCACAACCTGGCGGATTTTGAGAAAGGATTTGGATTTGCATCCGTATACAATTTTTCTCACTCAAGAACTGAAGTCATTGGACCATCGAAAACGTATTGAATTTGCTGATTTTGCCTTGGAACAACTTGAAAACGACAACGATTTTTTTAAGAAAATCATCTTTTCCGATAAGGATCACTTTCATCTGAGTGGTGCGGTAAATAAACAAAACTGTTTTTCGTGAATAATCCACAAATTATTCACGAAAAACCATTACATTCACCTAAATTGACAGTTTGGTGTGGTTTTTGGTCGAAATTGGAAAAATTTAATCTTGACAAAATTTGGTTCCAACAAGACGGGGCTACGTGCCACACAGCAAATTAAACAATTGAATTGTTGCGAGAAAAGTTTGGAGATTCGATTATTTCAAGAAATTGTGATATTGAATGGCCTCCAAGAAGTTGTGATTTAAGACCATTAAACTATTTCTTGTGCGGTTATGTGAAGTCTTTTGAAATAAACCAGACTCTCTTCAAACTTTACAAGTCAATACTGAACGTGCCATTCATCACATACGACTTGATTTAGTGGAAAAAGTGCTCGAACATTGGGTTCATCGAATTCGTTCCTGCAGAAGAAGTCGTGGAGGCCATTTGAATGACGTTTTATTTAGAATTTAATTGTATCGATTGTACTTCACATTAAATAAAAAACTTTTGAATTTCCTTAATAATAAGTGTGTTTTTGTATAATATTTGATAGTGCCAAATATTACATATTTGGAGTGTGCCCTAAACATATATAAATGTTTCAAGCAGAATATGTTTGGGACAATATACAACAGAATCGATTTTTTTCAGCATGCTTGTGACCATCATAAGGCAGTTATATCAAGACATGGACCTATATACTCCATTTCATATGTGACGGTTTAATGCAAAACAAAGTACACATGCTTTTATTTCAGCATGATCGATTCCAGAATGCGTCCCCTAGTTCATCCAGAGGTCTAATCGCAATGGATCTTTACATGGGCGCTATATCTTTACATGAGCGCTATAGCTATTGAAGAGATTCGACCCGAAACAATCGAAAATGTACTGAAAAATTGTTACTGCTGAGCCAGTCGTGGTAGTCGTATGAATGATATTGTGTTCCATTATTAAATGACAAAGTTCAACCTTTCTAAAAAACAGAGTTTTTAAAAACTTATCAGTACTTTTTTTATAGCCGATTAAAACTTAAAATTTAAAAAGGCCCACCCGTACCTGAGTCCATACCTAAAATTCTCAATTGCCGAGACAGTCGTGGTAGTCACATGAATGATATTGTGTTTCATTGGTAAATGGCAAAGTTCAACCTTTCCAAAAAACCAGAAATTTGAAAAAATTATCAGAAATGGGCGGAAACGGACCTATGGGCGTGGCACCGCCCATATAAGCCAAATATATATGGGCGTGAATATCTATTTTGTCCCCTTCAAAGTAATTCACGACAGCAACAGCGGCACTAAATGTTATACTACATTTAATGCCGCTAGATATTATAGCACTGCAATATGCCGTATGTACTGCGATTAGACTCAGGGAACTGGCTACGGAAATAATGTCATTCTAACCTATGACTGAGCAACTCTTTGATAAGAAGTGTCTCACTATTATACCTAATAGATCAAAATGGAATGTTTATATCCCAGGACAGAGCAGATTCATTAACTTACATACAGACGATTCCAAACTCAATAACCAAGTGGGCTTTGGTGTTTTTTCTGAGGAACTTCAGCTATAAATTGCAAAAAGAGTGTCTGATCACTGTAGTGTTTACCAGGCAGAAAATTTAGTTTTTAAAGATGTAGTGGAATGTCTGAAAATTAATGTGCTGACCAAAACCGGTATATCAATATTCACCTGATATGGGTGCCGAGCACTCAAAAAAAAGTGAACCCTAGAGCAAGTTAAAATGAACTTAACTGTAGGAATATTGAACTTCGTATTTCGCTAAAGCTATTTTTCCTTATATCAAGTTCATACATTTCCTCACAATTATGAAATATTTTTAACTTATTTCTAGTTAACTCGTACTTCCTTTAAGTAACTATTGAAATTAAAATAGGGAAAATTAACTCAATACTAGCAAATTCTGACTTGAAATTATGCAAATTCAGCATACTTTTGTCTTTATTGCAAGTGAATTTTTACTCAAATTTAGGAAAATTTAATTAAATTTATGCAAACAGAAAAGAAAAATTAAATTTTTTCTTCGACTTTTTAGTCCATGATTTTTTTTGCGATTTTCGATCCTACTTCAATCATTTTCCTCCTCCATTTATATGTTGGAATCTCTCTCTTACAACTTCCTCTTTGGATTTCTCTCTTCTGCTTTATTTATTTTATTAAACATTAAACATTATGTATATAAAATTTTACCTCCGAATGCGATTCGATCCCAGAACCTTCCGTTTTCTGAACCACATGTTTACCAACTGAGCTACGTAGACACTTAAATTTATATGAAAAATTTGTTTTTAAATACAATTATGTATATATCCCAAAATTTTCGAAACAATGTATTTTTATGTACACTTGAATTTGATAAAAGGATTGCCATCATAGAATGATAAATAGAGTTGCCATATACTATATTTATAGGCGACGAAGAAATTTTATTATGAATGACATTTTCATATCAATCCCTAAAGAGGGACGTAGCTCGATATATAGTGTGTCTGGCTCACTATCATAAGGTTGTCGGTTCGACTCTCGTCCCGGGCGTAACATTTTCAATTTTTCTCCATAAATTTAAGTTTCTGCAAGTAGCGATTTGCGAAAAAATAAAATTTGCGGAACGAAAAAGGACAGAATTTTTTGTGTTTTTAACACTACAACATAGTCCGAAAATAGTTAATTTTTCCTTGATTTTAGTATGTTTTCCAAATTTTGAGTTCAAATTCATGGACTCGAAATAAGGATTCATGATTATTTTTAGTTAAAATTTCCTAAAAATCATGCTTTCCATTATTAGTTCATAATTTCCTTATGTCTATGTTGGGTGTCCACCGCATATGTTTAAATTTGATAAATAAAAGGTATATTCGAACTTTTTTCAAGAAATATTATTTTAGTAAAAATATTTGTAGTTAACGAACTATTCTGCATATCGCCCAAAAAAATAAAATTTGGTAGTACTTAATAAAATTTCCCAGTTTTAAGAAAAAATTAACTCAATATGAATAAAAACATTGAACTAAATTGGAGTATGGATTTTACTAAAATTTAGGAAATACATTTTTTTGAGTGCAGGGATATACCAGGGAACTGCAAGGTTGATGAACTTGCAAGACTAGGAACTACTTTACAAACTCCAGAGCTTACAGCGTGAGTACCAATGCACGAAAATACAACAACATTTTGCACATTGTACCGCTTTTGAAGTACCTTTAGCCCAGTGAAAAATGGGCGTTACCACACAATATCTAAATCATACCAAAATTTAATAACTCATAACGTTAATATATCAGCTCACATAAACTTATAAGCGTTTATGTGAGCTGGTATGTGCAATCAATGTATTTAAAGATTCTACTGTTCAAATTGACAGAATAATTAATGTAATATTCCATATTACGTTACAAACAAAGTGAGGGTATACCTTGTCGGTTTACCCGACTGAAACTTTCTTACGGCCGATTTCAGGTACCTCCGTTAGTTATTTTTATCGAAAAAGTTAGCTAACAGACAGTTATACTAACGAACATTTTAAACGGCCGTTAAAAAATTCCTTTTCAGGAAGGTTCCGTTAGTTAACTTGAAGTTTATTGCTATTGTGAATGACTTCTAAAATAACTTGTCATTATACCCTACACCACACTGTGGTACAGGGTATTATAAGTTTGTTTCACGGCAGATGTTTGTAACACCTGAAAATAACACAGCTAGACCCACCTTAAAGTATACCGATCGACTCAGAATCACTAGCTGAGTCGATTTAACGATGTCCGTCCGTCCGTCCGTCCGTCCGTCTGTCCATGTAAAGTTGTTCGTTGACTACAGGTCGCAATTTCACTCCGATCGTTCTGAAATTTTGCAGATTAGAGTATTTCGCGGCTGTTAAGATCGCCATTGAATTTGGTTGAAATCGGTTCAGATTTAGATATAGCTCCCATATATATCTTTCGTCCGATATGGCCCTTTAGTCCTATAGGAGCTGTATTTTACATCCAATCGTTTTGAAATTTAGAATGGTAGAGTTTCTTGATCCATGAACCAACATTGCCTAATTTGAAGAAAATCGGTTATGATTTAGCTATAGCTCCCATATATATGTTTCGTCCGATTTGGCCCTTTAGTCCTATAGAAGCTGTATTTTACATCCGATCGTTTTGAAATTTCGAATGGTAGAGTTTATTGATCCATGAACCAACATTGCCGAATTTGAAGAAAATCGGTTAAGATTTAGGTATAGCTCCCATATATATGTTTCGTCCGATTTGGCCCTTTAGTCCTGTAGAAGCTGTATTTTACGTCCGATCGTTTTGAAATTTCGAATGGTAGAGTTTATTGATCCATGAACCAACATTGCCGAATTTGAAGAAAATCGGTTAAGATTTAGGTATAGCTCCCATATATATGTTTCGTCCGATTTGGCCCTTTAGTCCTATAGGAGCTGTATTTTACATCCGATCGTTTTGAAATTTCGAATGGTAGAGTTTATTGATCCATGAACCAACATTGCCGAATTTGAAGAAAATCGGTTAAGATTTAGGTATAGCTCCCATATATATGCTTCGTCCGATTTGGCCCTTTAGTCCTGTAGAAGCTGTATTTTACATCCGATCGTTTTGAAATTTCGAATGGTAGAGTTTATTGATCCATGAACCAACATTGCCGAATTTGAAGAAAATCGGTTAAGATTTAGGTATAGCTCCCATATATATGTTTCGTCCGATTTGGCCCTTTAGTCCTGTAGAAGCTGTATTTTACATCCAATCATTTTGAAATTTAGAATTGTAGAGTTTCTTGATCCATGAACCAACATTGCTGAATTTGAAGAAAATCGGTAAAGATTTAGGTATAGCTCCCATATATATGTTTCATCCGATTTGGCTCTTTAGATCCAATCGTTTTTATACCCTACACCACACTGTGGTACAGGGTATTATTTAAGTATACAATGTTCCAAAAGTAAATTTATGTAAACAATTTATACATGAATTACAAAATGTATATATCAGAGTTATTCAATATTACGAGAGTGGTGTAGGGTATTATATAGTCGGCACCGCCCGACTTTAGCCTTTCCTTACTGGTATAAAAATATGTTTTGTTTTTCAATTTCAGAAAATCATGCACGTTATTTTTGTTTTAAAAAATTAAGAAATTTAAGAAAAACGTACAAACTAGTAGAATGGACAATTCATTAAATCTCGAGTTATTCAATTGGTGTATGCTTTGAATCCGTTGTGAGAGCGGTACCCGGAGGGACAGGGCAATTTCGAACATTTTTCGGGAGATGCATTTTTGAATGGAGGGTCGGTATCATATGCTACGGGCCATAATTATAACGGATCGAAGGAGTTAACTAAGACCATAGGTCTTAGTTTAGAACATTCTCATTAGAACAAGTCATTTGATCAATATCCGTATGTCTCTCTGGCTGATGCACACGGCAACTATCGAAAGGAGTAACCGAATGATTTTAAAATTGGTTCACTTCTTCTAGTACCTCCCCCATAAATGTTACAATTTAGTGAAATATTGATTCACTAACATCTTTTATACTATTCGCATCTTCTGTAATTCCACCTATAGTTATAGTTTATCTGCAGCTATCTCGCTGCTAAAATTTCTCCGCTCCTGTTGGTATCTGCCACGCAAACGGGCCCTTAATACTATAAAGTTCCTAAAATGATGTGCAATGTGATGCCTTTACAGTCCAGTGAAAAATGTGCGTTATTTGGTATCTCCCACACAATATGGTGAAATCATACCAAAATGTAATAGCACATGAAAACTTCGAATACTGTCAGCGCAAAATAGGCACATTTATCAAGCCCCTTCTGGAACTCCCCCAGAAAAATTCAGAATCATTCGAACACAATTTATTAGATTACTTCTCTATTGATTATGTTTAATACAGAATGAGAACAATTTGTCCACTGTTCCGCAATCTCCGACACAGCGTGAGGGCGACCTTCAGACGGATAAATCGACTGAGAACTTTGTCTTAGACTTTGTCTTCAAATGCACTGAATGTTTTGCGGAATTCATATTTGGGGAATGCATGCGTATGAATTTGACATTTTAGATTGCGATAGGTACACTTTTAACGCGACATGCTGTTGACGAACTAATTCCGCACTAATCTGCAAAATAAATAAGAAACTTCGAGTAGCATCAAATGTAGCACCATATTAGAGCTGAAAGATAAATTCTCTATCTCTTCGAACAAGATTTATTAAAATTTTTGATAGCCTTATGTTTTCAAATATATTTTTTTGACAACTCGTATTTGACCCCCGGTTAAATCAGATAACGGGTGAAAATATTCCAGTTAAATTTAACGACTTATTTTCAGTTAAAACTGTCCGTTAAATTTTAACGGAGTTCCTTGAAACCTAATTTTTCTCAACGGATCGTTAAAGTATCAGTTAAAATTTAACGGAGCTACCTGAAAACGGCCGTTATTTGTTTTTTAAATAAAACCTCTTAAAACATCGTATAAGTCACAATTACTATATCTTTATGATTTGATATTTATACAATTTGGAAATTCGTGAATAAAGTGAGACCATTCCGAAGAAAATCGATGCATAACTTAAAAATTTGTAGCTAATTTAGCAAATCTACCAATCCCATAATTATCAAAAACCAGCAAAGAAATACAAAAAGTGAGCCGGGGCCGACTATAATTATATATATAAGCCCGTATATACCAAATATTAAAATCTGACCCGATTTTAACCTAATTCAATAGGGATCGTCCTTGGGTCAAAAAAAAAATTATGTGCAAAGTTTTGTTGAGATCGGATTATCATTGCGACCTCTACTTTGATTACAAGGACAGACGGACACAGCTAAATCAAAACAGACAGTGATTCTAAGACGATCGGTAAAATAAACAATTTTTCAATTTTTTCTCCTGTTAGGTGTTACAAACAAATGCACAAAGTTAAAATATTCTTTACCACAGTACGGTGTAGGGTATACATAAATATGTGTTTTTACAAAACGTCATAACAAGTTTTAATTTCGCAAAAAAAAAATCAAAAAATTTGTCAATTTTTTTATTTTCATAAAAAGACTAAAGAAAAGGCTACGAAAAACACTTTCTGCAACTTTTCTAAATATAACAGATTATTAATTATATAGATGGGAAAAAGGATCGTTAGGCCAAAATGTCAATATTCAACACCTCTAACTTGGGCAGTCCTTAAGCGATCTCGCTGAAATTTGGTGTTATAACTACTATCCAATAGGATTAAACTTGGTGCATATTTCAGTCCGTTTAGAAGACATTGCTTTTACTTAAAAATTTACTCACATGGCATGAAATCTCCCATTATTTTATAACCTTCACCATAGGATGGGTGGTGTTCGTTGCTGGATCAAGAAAGTATTAGTTTCTTTCTAATTTGCTTATATGCAAAATCGGGACGGGTGTTCATCTAAATATTACCCGAATTAACTCATAATAATAACTTCTCTAATACCTCTTCTACGAGCATACCAATCGGCTGACTGGCTAAGAAAATTGGCCGAATTATTTTACTTTTTTTAAATTTCTCCCAATGTACATAGCAAGAATGACCGTATCAAATCCTTGCTTTATGTTCACTGCCTCAACGTAATTTGAACTTTTTCCAAAAAATGACCAATGGCCACAACTCGGTTGTGGTCTTCACATACATACATATATACATATACTCGTATGTCACTAGCTGGAGATTTGTGGTGACAGATTTTATTGAAATATACCATTTTGCGAACAGACGAAACATTTTAAAATGTCCGCAGTATATTCTGGGAAATGCGGAGTAAATAAAGAACATTTAATCATTGTAACTTTAGTGGGGTCAAAAGAGTAACACATCCAACTTTCTGGATTTCTCTGAAACTTTGAGGTTTATTCATTTATGAGCATTTCCATTGTAATTGAGCACAGTATTTTTGGTTCATGTCACGGATTTCAAATAAACTTGGTATAAAGTTTGTATGCCTACAAAGCAAAAGTCGGTTAAACCGACAAAGGTATACCCTCGCTTTGTGAGCAATGTCAATATGTGCTGGTAAATGTACTAATATTATGAGCTATTTAATTTTGATATGTCTTGGCTCTTTTTGTATGGGAGGTATTAAAACGGGTGAGGTGATAACTCCCATTTTTATATCCTCACTTTAGTGATACGAGGCTATATATCATTTGCTAAGGGCCAAAAATGTAACGCATTGAAGGGGTGACATAACACCCTATGTATGTTCGGCGGATATCAGTTTTAGGTTGTTTTGAGTCAATGAGCAATATCCGTCCGTCCGCCTGTCTTCTGGCTGGTGCGCACGATAACTCTCGAAATTAGTAACCGATTTACTTCAAATTTGGTATGTGGTAATATTTATACCCTACACCACACTATGGTACAGGGTATTATAAGTTTGTTTCACGGCAGATGTTTGTAACACCTGAAAATAACACAGCTAGACCCACCTTAAAGTATATTGATCGACTCAGAATCACTAGCTGAGTCGATTTAACCATGTCTGTCCGTCCGTCCATGTAAAGTTGTTCGTCGACTACATGTCGCAATTTGACTCCGATCGTTCTGAAATTTTGCAGTTTAGAATATTTCGCAGCTTGAAATGGTTGAAATCGGTTCAGATTTAGATATAGCTCCCATATATATCTTTCGTCCGATTTGGCCCTTTAGTCCTATAGAAGCTGTATTTTACATCCAATCGTTTTGAAATTTAGAATGGTAGAGTTTCTTGATCCATGAACCAACATTGCCGAATTTGAAGAAAATCGTTTAAGATTTAGCTATAGCTCCCATATATACCTTTCGTCTGATTTGGCCCTTAGTCATATAGAAGCTATATTTTACATCCAATCATTTTGAAATTTAGAATGGTACAGTTTCTTGATCCATGAACCAATATTGCCGAATTTGAAGGAAATCGGTTAATATTTAGATATAGCTCCCATACATATCTTTCGTCCTTTAGTCCTATAAATGCTGTAGTTTACATCCAATCGTTTTGATATTTAGAATGGTAGAGTGGTACTCTGTGGTACAGGGTATTATTTAAGCATACAATGTCCCAAAAGTAAATTTATGTAAACAATTTATACATGAATTACAAAATTTATATTTCAGAGTTATTCAATATTACGAGAGTGGTGTAGGGTATTATATATTCGGCCCCGCCCGACTTTAGCCTTTCCTTACTGGTTTTTCCTATCTCCGGCTAAGTTCGAAGATGGGCCATATTGGTCCACTCCTTGTAGTACCTCCCCCAAAGGGTTAATATTTAGTGAATTATTTGCTATTTAATAACTCCTATACTACTTATTTGAATCCTCTGAAATTCTTCACATAATATTTGTTTATTAGTCACTATCACCTCGAGAAAAATGGGCGAAGTTGCCACGCCCCCTTTGGGTACCTCCCATACAAATAGACCAGTTTGCTCTAATAGCACTGTGATACAAAATCGAACTTTCCGAATGGGGATGGGATGAGACCAATTGCAAATGAAAGTTGACATTATCCATAACAAAACCGTCAAGGTTTTTTTTTCAGTTCAGTGCGAAATTTTTTTACACGCATTTGAAGTTTGTGATTTTAACAAGAAAATATCATTGAAAATTTGATTAAATAATGCTTATTTTTTTATTATGGTGGAATGTTGTAGTATCTTACTGGTTTTGGAGTCGAGGAATTCTTTTTTGATATTTATTTTAACCTACAACTGACGCTAGATGGCGCTGACATACAAATGGTGCCATTTCTTGTCGATTATCATATTCGTAGAAAAGCGGTTCAAATTCACCAACTTCAAATGCGTGTAAAAAAAATCTCGCACTTAACTGAAAAAACCCTTGAAGGTTTTACTATGGATAATGTCAACTTTCATTTGCAATTGGTTTCATCCCATTCCCATTTTGGTTGTTGCACTGTGTAGTTAACTAATTATAACAATAATATCACCTCATGCAAATACTTGAAATTGTAATGTAATGCTTTTATACCTATTTTAGTACCTATAGTCCAGCGAAAAGTGGGCGTTATTGGCACGCCCATTTTGGTACCTCTCACACAAATGTACTATTTTGCACCAAAAGTTAATAGCTCATAACTCGTATACCTGTGCATACAAAGACTTTAAATTTTATACACTGTAATGGATTTATACTCGTAGTACCTACAATCCAGTTGAAAATGGGTGAAGTTGCCACGCCCTAAAGGTAAGTGCTTATAGCGTGACTACCAATGCACGAAAATACAACGAAATTTTGCACAGTGTAATATGTATAAGGTACATATAGCCCTATGAAATCAACACGCTCCTTTTGGGACCTCCCACACAAAATGGCCAAATCATACCAAAATTGAATAGATCATAACTTTAATATACCAGTGCCAGAAACGCTTACAGTTCGGTACAGTGCAATATATTTGAAGTATCTACAGTTTAGTGAAAAATAGAAGTATTTGTTAAACCCCCACTGATACCTCCCATACAAATTGACAGATTAATTCGTGTATTTCATATTACAGTACTCACAAAGTGAGGGTATGTATGTATACCTTAGTCGGTTTACCCGACTGAAACTTTCTTAATTGCTAATAGATCTGTAGGAAATCTAAAACCAACATTGTGCCAAAATTTTGAGAAATGATATGCATTGGTATTCACGATATAAGCTGTACAAAATGGTACGTTTGTGTGGGCCGTATTTTTATGCACTAGTATTAAAGTTATAAACTGTTAACTTTTCGTACAAAGTGGTACATTTGTGTGGGAGGTAGCAATAACGCCAATTATTCACTGCACTATAGACACTACAAAAACATTACACTATGTTGGAGGTAGAGAAAGTCGTGGGCACCTCGCCCATTTTTCTCAAGATGATAGCGACTGATAAAGTAATACTATGTGTGTAATTTCAGAAGATTGGTATAATTAGTATAAAAGTTATTACTGAATCGAAGTTTCACTAAATTTTAACCCTTTGTGAGGGTGGTACCAGAAGGAGTGAAGCAACATGGCCCACTTCCGAACGATTGGCCTAAATACGAGAGACGAGGATGAAAGAAAGCCTTGCTGGAAGTCTCCCACCACAATCCTAAGTATGCGAATATCTCCCAAGGAAAGTAGCAGAGATTTATTGATGTCCCTCTCTACAATCCATACAATGCGAATATCGCTCAAGGAGAGTTGTAAGAGAATTTCGTCATTGGAAATCCATTGCTACGATCAGCACTATGCGAATATTGTCGAAGAAGATTTGTCGCAGAGACACTACTTACTGCTGCTTACAGTGCAGAGGTTATACAAGCCAGGTAAGTTGTGCGAAAACGTTACGAACATAAACAATGATCATATTAAATGCTGTCAACAACCAATCCATATTATTTTGAAAAATATATAAAAAACAGGTTTACTATGAAGATTTTAAAATAGTCAAAATTGTAAATTTTGCGGAATACAGGATTTATTAAAAGTAGTAGTATGAATGAGACTTTTTGCAAAATATCTGAAAATATTTGCACTCATTCGGAAAAATAGAAAAAGAAAATCAGGAGATTTTTTTATTGTGCTCATAAAATATAAATTTTTTAAAAATTTACGAGAACCATACAAAATGTACCAAAAAATTGCCGATGGTCTCCGATTTTGATGAAACTTGGTGGAAATGTTAAATATGGTGCTCTGATAAATTGGGCAAAAAATATTGAAAAGTGCTTGCATTCGAATGGTCATTACTTTTGTTCTACGTAAGATATTTAAATATTTTGTTGTGATCTAGATTCCTAAAGATTTCAGCACTAGTAATATCGAGGGATGTGGTTGGAAGCTGCATGACATATTTTTATTTTTACAACGCTAGTTAAAATCTAGATTTTTTTAAAAGGTAATATTATTTTCAAATTAAAAAACATTTGGACCAGACGATAACCCATATTATGCCCTATATGTCAAAAAAATCATTTTCGGATCGCCGGTAGTTTGGGATACTTAAATGAAAATATAAGAGAGATTTAAAATTTTGTGATATAAAAAAGGGGTCGGAATATTTAGTATCAACCTTTTTTTGGCTAAAATGTTTATAAACAGTAATAAATAGGTTAAATTAGATCTCGCTATTATTTTTCTTCAATTTTTTTTTAAAAAAATTTTTGAGTATTTTAATTTTAGAAAAAATTAAAAAATGAGTTTTTGGGTTTCACGAAATTTGTAATTGCTCTCGTACGGATGAACCGATTTTTGCAAAGTTTACGTAGTTTTAAAAAAGACACATCAAAAAGAATTACTAGTATATAATTGTGGTCCCAACTGTTCAAATTGCATTAATCTGAATAGGGTATTATTCCAGCCACACTGTTAATTATTTGAGTGAAAGCTTTCGACATAATACCTCTCATAGGTCAAGAGGTCGCAAAACGGGTCTCGGAAAATCAAATGTTTTTTTTATACTATGGGATATTTCATACAATGATTTCTACGTTCAATGTTTCTATTAGAGTAGATTTGAGCCCCAGGCTGGAATAAAATAATTGATTCGCATCTCCTTGACGATCAGTATAGACTCGTACACATTATTTTATAGAAACTTAGCTCCTACGTGTCATTTGAAAATTTTAAAATTTTTTTTGTCACTACTGCGCGGATCACAGTTCAAATCGGGTGAATGTGAATAGCATATATCATCCACGCCCTTAACTGAGGGCAGTTGTCAGGAGGAGGTCAACAAACACATGGCGGAGAAACAAATGCTTGATATGATAATAAAAATCATATCACATAATTCAAAACCTGATCACGTGCATTCATATTGATAACACACCCAAAATTTTAAACATTTTTTGTTAAATATATACTACAGTTGAAATTAGAGGGCGATATATTTCGAAAAGCCTTTTTAACATTTCTTGGTCGCGGTTTTTGTGTCCATCTTGTCCTCTGGCCTGACAACGCATTTCCTTGAAGATCGGTATATGTACATATAACGGGTTTTCCAATATGGGTGATATGATTTTGAAGTGACGTTTCGGCCATTTGTAATATGTCATGATCTGTCATTTGTTTTTCATTGTATTCAGTAGAGTTTGCAATTTCATCATGGAGAGATATACGCAAGAACAACGTTTACAAATTATTCAGTTTTATTATCAAAATAATCGTTCTCCAATTGTAACTTTTCGTGCGCTAAGGCCTTTTTTTAATATTTGAGCTCTCGTTAAGAGCTATCTTTTGACTGATTGCGGCTACGTACCACACAGCAAATGAAACAATTGAATTGTTGCGAGAAAAGTTTGAAGAATCGATTATTTCAAGAAATTTTGATATTGAATGGCCTCCAAGAAGTTGTGATTTAACACCATTAGACTATTTCTTGTGGGATTATTTGATTGATCATTGGTCTTTCGAAATAAACCTCTCTTCAAGCTTTACAAGTCAATATTGAACGTGCCATTCATGACATACGACTTGATTTAGTAGAAAAAGTGCTCGAAAATTAGGTTCATCGAATTCGTTCCTGCAGAAGAAGTCGTGGAGGCCATTTGAATGACGTTTTATTTAGAACTTAATTGTATCGATTGTACTTCACATTAAATAAAAAACTTTGGAATTTCCTTAACAATAAGTCCGTCTGTCCATGTAAAGTTGTTCGTCGACTACATGTCGCAATTTCACTCCGATCGTTCTGAAATTTTGCAGTTTAGAGTATTTCGCAGCTGTAAAAATCCCTATTAAATTTGGTTGAAATCGGTTCAGATTTGGCCCTTTAGTCCTATAGAAGCTGTATTTTACATCCAATCCATGAACCACCATTGCCGAATTTGAAGAAAATCGGTTATGATTTATCTATAGCTCCCATATATATGTTTCGTCCGATTTTGCTCTTTAGTCCTGTAGAAGCTCTATTTTACATCCAATCATTTTGAAATTTAGAATGGTAGAGTTTCTTGATCCATGAACCAACAATACCGAATTTAAAGAAAATCGGTTAAGTTTTAGCTATAGCTCCCATATATATGTTTCGTCCGATTTGGCCCTTTAGTTCTATAAAAGCTGTATTTTACATCCAATATATTTAGAATGGTAGAGTTTCTTGATCCATGAATCAACTTTGCCGAGTTTGAAGGAAATCGGTTAATATTTTTTCTATGATAGAATTTTAAATTGTGTGTGACATAGTTTAGGTTTAGGTTAGGGTGGCAGCCGTTTTCTTTTGTTTATTTCTTCAGCTCACATAGACCAGTTTAGGTCCCTAGTGGTACCACGGGCTAAAATGCCCTTCATCGAAACCAACCTGTTTGATATACAAATGTATCGATAGCACGAATATTGGTACTGGAAAGATCTGTTAGGCTGCCTAGAAAGGCCGTCCCCAGTAGGTCCAGTCGTCGTTTACTCAAAGCGGGACAGCCGCATAGCAAGTGCTCAATGCTCTCCACTTCTTCCTCATCTCCACAGCTTCTGCAGAAGTCATTGGAGTTAATACCCAATCTTCTGGCGTGTTCGCCGATCAGGCAGTGTCCCGTCAGAACTGATACTAACGTAGATAATCTTTTCCTTTCCAGTGCGAGGAGATATTTTGACCTTCTCAGGTCATACATTGGCCAGATTTGTCTAGCTACACTACAGGTGCCGATGTGTGTCTATCTGTCGTTGGACTGCCTGATTGCCTCTTGCCTAAGCCAAAACTTGCACGTGGATAGTGGCGCACCAATATATGCAAATTCTTCGAGAATTTGTAAAGTCGTCCCTTTCTTAGCAAGTTCATCGGCTTTGCAGTTCCCCGGGATATCCCTATGCCCTGGCACCCATATGAGGTGTATATTAAACTGCTCAGCCATCTCGTTAAGAGATCTACGGCAGTCGAGGGCTATTTGTGAATTTAGGGATGTGACCTCCAGAGAATTGATGGCAGCCTGGCTCTTCGAGTAAATGACAACGCCAGTGTTGGTTACTATGTTACTCAGCCACTTGGCGACTTCCCATATTGCCATTTTTCGGCTTGATAGATACTGCAGGTATCTGGTAGTCTGTGAGCTATATCCAAATTAAGTTTTCATCAAGCTTCGAACCATCCGTATAGAAGTGGAGATGGTTTATATTTCCGGGTATTCTGCCATCCCATTCATCCCTGGCTGGTATCATAGTGATGTAGTTCCTCTCAAAGGTGCGCACCGTTGATATATAGTCCACTCGGTCGGTTACCGTAGCACTACACCTTGATATCCTCATGTGACCGTAGTTCTTGTACCTCCACATTGATAGGCAGTTTAATCTTAGTGCCGCTTTGGTTGCAACTTCTCTCGCCACAACATTAATCGGCAGTATATGGAGAAGGGCTTGTAAAGACTCAGTCGCTGTAGACCTTAACGCTCCGCTTATGCACAGGCAGGCAGTTCTCTGAACCCTTGATAGCAGGTTTGTGATGGTTAGTTTGTCAGTTGCCGTCCACCATAGCACAATGCCGTTATACAGTATTGGACGAACCACTGCTATATACATATATCCAATGGACAATTTTGGGAGAGAGGCCCCAACGCGACCTTACAGCCTTCCTGCAGGAATATAGGGCGATGTTGGCCTTCTTTACACGTTCCAGTACGTTTAGTCTGAATGACAGTTTCCTCTCCAAAATTATTCCTAAAAATTTTGTACTTTCAGAAAAGACTAGATCTGTTCCATTTATCCGAGGAGGAGGGTCCAAATGGAGACATTATTCGTCCTAGTAAAGAGAACGAATTCTGTCTTGTTTGGGTTAACACCCAAACCGCTGCTTCTGGCCCATCTAGCCTTGTTCAGAGCCACCTGTAGAATATCTCGGAGGATTTTTTCGAATTTTCCACTCACTGCGATTGCCAGGTCGTCCGCATATGGCACTACCTTGCAGCCACAACGTTCTAGATCTAGCAGGATTTCATTCACCGCTAGGTTCCAAATTAGTGGAGATAGTACTCCTCCTTGTGGAGTCCCTCTGTTTACAAACCTTGTTAGAGTTGTGGACCCTAGACATGCTGTTATGCGTCTTCTGTTGAGTAGTCTTTGAATTAGTCTAATCAAGCTAGAGTTCACCTTTAGATGTGACAATGCCGCGATTACTGCATCTGGGTGTATGTTGTTAAAAGCCCCTTCTATGTCATGAAATGCCACCATGGTGAATTCCTTGAAATAATACTCACAAGTTCGTGCAGGGCTGATTCTGTAGACTTGCCCTTATTGTAAGCATGGTGGTTCCCCGACAGGAGTTTTGTATCCAGGTTTTCCCTAATGAAATGATCTAAAAGTCTTTCCAGACCTTTCAATAGGAAGGAGGATAGGCTAATTGGTCTGAAGTCTTTTGGCCCAGTGTGCGATATCTTCCCCGCTTTGGGTATGAATACCACACATATCCCTCCATCGATTCGGGATGTACGAAAGCCTAATACAGCCTATATACATTTTCTGCAGCCAGGGGATAATGTACTTTAACATTTTCTGCATTGATGCCGTCTGGTCCAGGTGACTTGAAGGGCTCAAAGCTGTTTATAGCCCAGCTTATTCTAGATCTCTCAGTCAGCAAGCTAGCGACGCTCGCAGTCCATTCGCACTCTTGTTGGTCCTGTTGATCCTCGAGCTCTGTTGATGAGTTCCCCGGGAAATGTGTGTCAAGCAGTACACATAGCGATTGCTCGCTGTTTTTTGTCCAGTTGTTTGCCTCATCCTGCAAATACCCCACTGTACAAGGTGACGCGGATAGTACCTTACTCAGCCTTGCGGTGTCGGAGACCTTTTCCACTTCGCCACAGAACGAATACCAAGAGCGTCTTTGCGCCTTCCTAAGCTCCTTCTTATAGATCTTGAGTTGCCCTTTATATGCATCCCAATCATTAAGGGCTCCAGTAGATAAAGGCTCCTTGTTGAATAGCTTGTTACAGGTCTTTTTCCTTGCCCTTAGCTCAGAAGTTCATTGAGGTTTAGTTTTACCCTTGTACCTTGTTTTTGGACAGGCTTCTTCAAGGGAATTATTGAATGATGTGGTGATAGAGAATGATGGTGACAGAGATATTCAATATTACGAGAGTGGTGTAGGGTATTATATAGTCGACCCCGCCCGACTTTAGCTTTTCCTTACTTGTTGTATATTCAAATCGACCAAAAAATAAAGTACCTTAAACGTACGTTGTAAAATAGCTGTATAAAATTCGTTTGTTAGGGAAATTAAAGCAAAATTTTTGTATATGCTAGTTAATCGAATTTCTAATAATACAAAAATACCAAGTCGGCAGAAAATTGTATTTGTACTATTCAAAATTGCTTTGGAAATTCGTATTTTTTGTTAAAGTGATAAAAATGTGTATGATCTCCAAATTTGTATTCTTCAAGAACAATTTATGTATTATTACTATTAAATAAAAAATATAAAACATAAAATAAAAGCGCACAAACTTAAAAAAATATATATGTTTATACCCTACACCACACTGTGGTACAGGGTATTATGACTTTGTGCATTTGTTTGTAACACCCAAAAGGAGAAGAGATAGTCCCATTGTTTATTATACCGATCGACTTGTAATCACTTTCTGAGTCGATTTAGCTATGTCCGTCTGTCTGTCTGTCTGTCCGTCTGTAGACGTATTCTTGTAATCAAAGTACAGGTCGCAATTATGGTCCAATCTCAACGAAACTTTGCACATATCTTTTTTTAGGCCCAAGGAATTTGGTTAAAATCGGTTCAGATTTACATATAGCTCCCATATATATGTACCTCCGATTTGGCATATATGCAATGTATAAGCAACATTTTGTAACCGATTTGTACAAAAATTGACAGAGAGTTGTCTCATGATACACTTAGATACAATACAAAATTTGGGGGAAATCGGTTCAGATTTATATATAGCCCCCATATATATGTTGCACCCGATTTTACATGTAAGCGCTGTAGAAACTGTATTTTATATCCAATCAGTACGAAATTCGGCAGAAAGAGGTTTCTTATTATATGAAGGAATACTGCCAAATTCGGAGAAAATCGGTTCAGATTTAGATATAGCCCCCATATATATGTTACCCTCGATTTGAAATTCAATAGCTGTAGAAACTGTATTTTATATCCGATCACAGCGAAATTCGGCAGAAAGAGGTTTCTTATTACATGAAGGAATACTGTTAAATTCGAAGAAAATCGTTTCAGATTTAGATATAGCCACCATATATATGTTACCCCCGATTTGACATCTAAGCGCTGTAGAGACTGTATTTTTATCCGATCAGTACGAAATTCGACAGAAAGAGGTTTCTGTTAATAAATAAATGAGTATTCAGGGAAAATCGATTCTGATTTATATATAACCTCCATATATATGTTTCACCTGATTTGGTTACAAAGCGCTATAGAAGTTGTACTTTACTTCCGATCATTAGAAAATTCTCCAGAAAGATGTTTCTCAATTTAGGATCGAATATTGCTTAATTTAGCGATTATCGGTTCAGAATTAGATATATCAGCATATATATGTTCTTACCCATTTACCAATTATTCCAAATTATTATCGCAATAACCCTTATCGCATTGTTAGGGAGGTGTATGGTATTATATAGTCGGCCCCGTCCGACTTTCTGCCTTTCCTTACTGGTTAATGTTTAAAAACGTTATTTTCAAATATAATTTGTAGGGGTGTTCCAAAAGCAGTCGCCAATGCTTAACGTGTAATTTTTTTTGCGCCAGATAGCTGACAGAATTCTTAAAAAATACAAAAATTCGTACTTATACATTATTGTTGAGAAAAATATAAAAAAAATCGCTTTTAATATGATGTTATGCCGAAAAATCAAAAAAAATTAATATTGTATGGCATCGGAAAAAAAATTCGTAAAGATCCCTAACTTTTTTTTGCCAGATATTATTAATGATTTGCCCTATTTAAACATAAACTATAAAAGTTCAAATTATTCGCGCACAAAATTTCAAATTTTGCTTTAGGTATAAATTTTTTTTATGTGTTATTCCAAAAACCATCTCATTTAGCTTTTAGGACAAACCCATAATTTTGTGCGCCTGATAGTTGACATAATTCTTAAAAAGACAAAAATTCATATTTATAAAATATTTATGAGAAAAATTAAAAAAAAAATCTTTAATATGGTGTTTTTATGTCGAAAAATCGAAAAAAAAATATTATTTTATGTCATCGGAAAAAAATCGTAAAGATATAAATTTTTTAGACAACATTTTTTAATGCCATATCCTCTTTAAAAGTAAAATATAAAAGTTGCAATTATTGGTGCATAAAATTTCCTAATAGCAACAAGGACAATAGACTCCAAGATGCTCTAACAATGATATTATATGCCAGTAGTGTACTAATTAAGGTACTAAAATTAATGTACTAAGTCATGGTTTCGATGTTATTAGTTACTTTTATTTGCCAGTAGATATATAAATCATTGCTGTGAAGTCGAAGTCGGCGTTGTTTTTGCTGCTTTCATGAAATTATACTTTCTAATAAATACATTGAATAATTTTAAAACATTTTGTACAAATATATGAAAGGCCACACATATAAATGAATATGTTTGGTCCGGAATAAAATTGATTCAGTACATATTAAAAAATCGATCTCGGAGTCGTAGCCGGAGTCGACACCAAGATGGTCGACTCCGTGAGGAATTTTCCAAAATTATCTAATTCAACTATTTTCGCGATCAAAAGTTTCGATTGATACGTATGTACATAAACATATTTATACAAAATAAGTAAAAAAAAATTTCATGGAATTTGCAAAAACAATGCCGAGTCCACAGCCCTGATACAAATATTGACAATTTTATTTCCGGAAATATTTATTTAATTTAAAGTTGTTTATCTGAGGAAGCCAATCACAAAATTATTCGAGATGATCGAGTGTTCCATACCAGGAAAAAAATGGCCAAACGATTTCAATACGGCTTAAAAATCTTAACATTGGCAATATTTTTAAGAGTAATATATCAAGTATCTTTTAAACGAAGATGTATGCGGTATTTTGAGGACATTTTTCGCGAAGATGATAATATTATTTAAGATGTCAACGAAGTAAACTCTTCTGTCAACTACATGCATTAAATGCTTAAAACAATATAAGTACTAAACAGTAAACACTACGCAAAATACTTTGGTACATGTATCCGGCGTTTGACATACGGGATTTTTTCCCTGGCGAGTCTTTAACTTTTTCCCACCATATTTGTAATCTACGCAAAATTCCCGGGTTTTCCCACAAGAGGTTTTATTTTTGAATCACCCGGTATTTCGGTAGCTGTCATTTTGGAGTTTTTATTCTTTGACATTTGACAAGTAGAAACTACGCCATTACTAAAAATGGAACAATACACGATTCAGCAACGCATTGAAATTATTAAAATTTGAAAAATCAAATTCATCTTGACTGATGAGGCCCATTTCCACCTCGGTGGCTACGTGAATGAACAAAATTGTCGCATCTGGGGCTCGGAAAACCGAAGAGTTATTGTTGAGAAGCCTCTCCATCCTCAACATGTGACTGTTTGGTGCGGTTTATGGTCCGGGGGGTCATTTGACCTTACTTTTTCGAAAATGAGGTTGGATCAACGGTTCCGGTGAATGGATTGCGCAATCGAGAGATGATTAATGATTTTTTATACAAGCAACGAAACCATTGCTCTGTTACGGTAAAAGTTTCCGGACCGTGTTATCTCTCCACCACCGAGATCTTGTGATTTAACACTTTGCGACTTCGTCCTTTGGGGCCACGTGAAAGATAAGGTCTACGCCAACAGCTCAGCGTCGATTCAAGACCTCAAAGATAGAATTCGTGAGAATATCGAGGACATAGGGCAGCCACTATGCGATCTGGTTATGGAAAATTTCATGAAAAGGATATGGTCCTGCAAGCGTGGTCGTGGTGGCCATTTCGCTGATGTTGTTTTTCATTACGGCATACCTTCTTCTTTATTATGAAATAAACATCCGATCATTGATCTCAAAAAATGGAATTTTCTTTGAATACCAAAATAACACCTCTTGTTGGAAAAACCCTTTATATTTATTTTGAAGTCCTTTAAACCCATTGTGTGGGAGGTACCAAAAGGACTCGATACATCCCGTCGAGATTTTGCACCGTAATTGATATATATGAAATATTATGACATGTTAAATTTCATAAAAATACAAAGCTCCAATTAAGTGTTAAAGTCTGGTGAATTTTTGAGCACCCGTAATAATTTGCATGGGGTTACCAGACCCGCGATCCGATTGGGTCCAAATTTAAATTTGTTCTTTACTATGACCAAATACAGCTTGGTACAAATGTCATTATTCTGCAATTATTCCTTCTATTTTTGTTACATCGATACATGAAGACAGAGCACTGTGAGACGACTACAAGTGATGGGGAAATGGATACCCCACATGAGACCACAAGTGGTACCATCAGATGGTATTAGAATACATGTCGGCCACATTCAAACAACGGAAATCTCTGTCCGCATCATTAGCTATGGCTTGCAGCTATCTGTGAATTATTTGTGTGAAACAGATACTCCAGGTTGAACTGCATGTGTCCGTGGTAACCCGCTGCTATACACCTCATATGGGTGCCTGGGCATAGGGATATCCCGGTGAACTGCAAAGCCGATGAACTTGCTAGGAAAGGGACGACATTACAAATTCTCGAAGAATTTGCATATATTGGTGCGCCACTATCTACGTGCAAGCTTTGGCTTAGGCAAGAGGCAATCAGGCAGTCCAACGAAAGATGGACAGAAATCGGCACCTGCAGGGTAGCTAGACAAATCTGGCCAAGGTATGACCTGAGAAGGTCAAAATATCTCCTCGCACTAGATAGGAAACGATTGTTTACGTTAGTACAGGTTCTGACGGGACACTGCTTGATCGGCGAACACGCCAAAAGATTGGGTATTGACTCCAATGACTTCTGCCGAAGCTGTGGAGATGAGGAAGAAGTGGAGAGCATTGAGCACTTGCTTTGCGACTGTCCCGCATTGAGTAAACGATGACTGGACATACTGGGGTCGGCCTTTTTAGGCAGCCTAACAGATCTTTCCAGTACTGATATTCGTACTATCTATAAATTTATATATCAAACAGGTTGGTTTCGATGAGGGGCATTTCAGCCCGTGGTAACACTAGGGACCTAAACTGGTCTATGTGAACTTGTAAAAAAAATACGGCTGCTACCCTAACCTAAACCTAAAACCTAATCCCGCTGCTGCTGGTACTTTTTATCGGGGAATCGAAGGTCGAACTTTACTTCCTCCTCTCAAACCATAATAGGTACTACAAGCCGAAGTTCGAGCAATCACGAAGTGTGTGAACTGGCTCAGTAACACCATAGATAGTCAAATGGTCATCTAAGCAAAAAGGTCAGAGGGTTCAAATGCAGAACTGTATTGGACTGTAAAAGAACGATTAAAGATTACTCAGTCAACTGCGTGTCTTTTGCAAGCCAGGTCACATCGGTGTGATTGGAAATGAACGGACAAATAGCTTGACCTCAAAGGGCACCTCACTTCAAGTAGTAAACTTGGAAAATTCGAAACCTTTCGATGTCACGAGTTAAATCACTGGTCAGATATGGCTCACAAATTGATGTGGGGTAGCGAAACAGTGAGAGGAACTACAAAGATACTGTGGGTGATCCAAATGGAAAGAAAACATGTAGTTTACTAAAACTAAGCAAAATAGCGACTAGTATGATGATGAGTGTTGTACTTTTAAGCACATCTGTACCGCATACGATACGCAGATAATGACCAATGCCGGGTCCGAAATATTACCAGATCTGACTAATCTCAGAGGATATGATTGAAACAAAAGTACTAAGGAAATTCGTGTCTATGTAGTATCGATTTTCTTTAACTCTTCAGTTTGTAAAAAATCATATATAAGGAACGCACAACAGGCCGATTCACTGGCTTAAGTGTACATATATGCATGATATGCTAGAATATCTCCTCGCTTTCAGCCTAACCTAACATAAACAGCAATTGGCATCTGACAACCTTCCACAGATTGCTATCGATCTTTAAGCGTTTCCTACAGCAGATGGGAATCCTCATTTATCCATGTACCTATACCGAGAATGGACAGAATGACACCATACACATCTCAAACCCCCTCAATAATTTCTTTTTGTCAACCACCAATAATAACATTGAATTGGGTCTAGATAAATATAAAATTTAGTCGTGCGTAACCATAGTACATGACATATATAATATTCGCAGACGTACAAACATAAATAATGTTATTGTGCTTATGTTTGTATGTACTCGTATATATTTTGACACATATTCTACATCCATATATACTATGAAGACACATTTATCATCCGAAAACAAATAAATAAATATACGTGCACATACAAACATACATAAACCTAAGTATGTAGTACATACGTAAGCATGTGCACATATACTTTTAGGAAAATTGCTGGAAATTATATTATGACACTTTGTTTAACACGTAAAATAAATAAGAAATCCAAAGTGATCACATAAATCATAGCGACCGACGATGACTTAAGAGGCTATTCACTTGCCATAATAACTGAACGGAAAGGAAACACAAGGATAACGTGTGAAATTACCGGCACTCACACTTTCATACACCCATACACAAACTGGCATCTATTTTTTAAGGACACATATTTTTATGAGTGGGAAAATATTTTAATTCCAGCAGCAAGAACCAATACTCGTCCACAAAAAACACACACACACACACATCCTACCCGTCATCATCACAGCTGTGCTTAAAAACATCATATTTTTTTTACGACAGGATTTCCATCTCCGAATGTGGTTTCCTCCATTGAATACTGGAGCGCACACACACTGAAACGTACATCATAAATATATTCAGGGTTTATGTGGTCTCCAACACCCATTCCCTTTTATTGCGTTATCAAATGCGGAAACACTTGTGGTCACTGCATGGGCATTGGATTAGATCTATTTACACAATTTCAATGAAGAGGATTGTATTAATATGTGGCAGACAAAAATGCTTTTAGAATCAAATATGCTTGAAACCAAATTTGAAATTAAAACTACACTGAGAAATTTTTAAAAAAAAATTTATAATGGTACAGAGAGCAGCATCTGGCGGGAACTTGTGTTTCACCCTTTACCGATGTGTCTGGGCGTGTCGAGAAGCTCTTCATCATGGGATTGGAAGAATCCCGTGGGGATGCATCCGGTGAGGTTGAGCTTCTAGCGGACACAGACGACGAGGCAAATACAACGGTGGTGGCGAAATCTGACAATGGTCCGGTGGACTCAGGACGCCAGGATTTAAGCTGCTTCAAGGTACAGGTAATGGAAACCGAAACCGGCCTACATGATCTAGTCAGCTTCATTGAAAGATCCCTCTTTCAATGAAGCTGAATATAACATAAATCCAGCCGCTATAATTAAGGCGTTAGAAACCCTGGAGGTTGACAGCAGTATACGTAGTTTCATTCATAACCATCTAATTAAGAAACACATTTCAGCTAGTAGATCTGTCAGCAGGGGAACGTCCCAAGGGGGTGTCTTGTCTCCTCTGCTATGGAATCTCTCCATGAACAACATTTTACTTTCTCTGGAGATAATTGTTGTCGGAGTTATTGCCTATGCAGATGTCGTGGCAAATGCTGTTAGAGGGAAGTTTCTGGATACTCTCAGAAATATCCTACAGCAATCACTTCATACTTTCAGTAATGGTCTTTATGTTAACCCGACCAAGACGGAACTAGTTATTTTCACCAAGAGAAATAAGGTGTACAGGTTGCACTTATCTCCTTGGAGGTGTTGAAATGCACTTCTTTGAAAGCGCAAAATACTTAGATTAGGCATTTTGGAAAGACCAAAGAGGCTGTGATAGCGCTATATACATGTAAAAGGGCAGTAGGAAAACGCTGGTGTCTGAACCAGCGTATAGTTTATTGGTTGTATACGGCAATAGTCAGACCGATAATGCTGTACGGTATTGTCGTCTGGTGAAAAGCTCTGCAGAGTGGCTGCTATATGTACCACTTTAGGTTGCAGTTCCCCGGGATATCCCTATGCCCAGGCACCCATATGAGGTGTATATTAAACTGCTCAGTCATCTCATTAAGAGATCTGCGGCAGTCGAGGGCTGTTTGTGAATTTAGGGATGTTGGCAGCCGTATTTTTTTACAAGCTCACATAGACCAGTTTAGGTCCCTAGTGTTACCACGGGCTGAAATGCCCCTCATCGAAACCAACCTGTTTGATATATAAATTTATCGATAGTACGAATATCAGTACTGGAAAGATCTGTTAGGCTGCCTAAAAAGGCCGACCCCAGTATGTCCAGTCGTCGTTTACTCAAAGCGGGACAGTCGCAAAGCAAGTGCTCAATGCTCTCCACTTCTTCCTCATCTCCACAGCTTCGGCAGAAGTCATTGGAGTCAATACCCAATCTTTTGGCGTGTTCGCCGATCAAGCAGTGTCCCGTCAGAACCTGTACTAACGTAGACAATCGTTTCCTCTCTAGTGCGAGGAGATATTTTGACCTTCTCAGGTCATACCTTGGCCAGATTTGTCTAGCTACCCTGCAGGTGCCGATTTCTGGCCATCTCTCGTTGGACTGCCTGATTGATTCTTGCCTAAGCCAAAGCTTGCACGTGGATAGTGGCGCACCAATATATGCAAATTCTTCGAGAATTTGTAATGTCGTCCCTTTCCTAGCAAGTTCATCGGCTTTGCAGTTCCCCGGGATATCCCTATGCCCAGGCACCCATATGAGGTGTATATTAAACTGCTCAGCCATCTCATTAAGAGATCTGCGGCAGTCGAGGGCTGTTTGTGAATTTAGGGATGTTGCCTCCAGAGAATTGATGGCAGCCTGGCTGTCCGAGTATGTTGCGACTCAGCCACTATTGCGACTTCCCATATTGCCATTATTTCGGCTTGATAGACACTGCAGGTATCTGGTAGTCTGTGAGCTATATCCAGACTAAGTTCATCACAGTGTACTCCGAAGCCAACCTTTTCATCAAGCTTCGAACCATCCGTGTAAAAGTGGTTTTTATTACCTGGTATTCTGCCGATACATTCATCTCTGGCGGGAATCATAGTGATGTAATTTCTCTCGAAGGTGTACACAGTTGGTATATAGTCCACTCGGTCGGTTACCATAGCACTACACTTTGATATCCTCATGTGACCATAGTTCTTGTACCTCCACATTGATAGGCAGTTTAATCTTATTGCCGCTTTGGTTGCAACTTCTCTCGCCACAATATTAATCGGCAGTATATAGAGTAGGGCTTGTAGAGACTCGGTCGCTGTAGTCCTTAAGGCTCCGCTTATGCTCAGGCAGGCAGTTCTCTGAACCTTTGTTAGTAGGCTGGTAATGGTTAGATTGTCAGTTGCCGTCCACCATACCACAATACCGTATAACAGTATTGGACGAACTACTGCTATATATATCCAGTGGACGATTTTAGGAGAGAGTCCCCACCGCGACCCTACAGCCTTTTTGCAGGAATATAAGGCGACGTTGGCCTTCCTTACACGTTCCAATACGTTAAGTCTAAATAACATTTTCCTATCTAGAATTATTCCTAAAAATTTTGCACTTTCAGAAAAGACTAGATCTGTTCCATTTAGAGGGTCCACATGTGGGACATTATCATCCTAGTAAAGAGAACCAATTCTGTCTTGTTGGGGTTAACGCCCAAACCGCTGCTTCTGGCCCATGTAGCCAACTTGTTCAGAGCCACCTGTAGGATGTCTCTGAGGACGTTTACGAATTTGCCACTCACTGCGATTGCCACGTCGTCCGCATATGCCACGACCTTGCAGCCACAACGTTCTAGATCTAGCAGGATTTCATTCACCGCTATGTTCCAAATTAGTGGAGACAATACTCCACTTGCGGGGTCCCTCTGTTTACATACCTTGTTATAGTTGTGGACCCTAGACATGCTGTTATGCGTCTTCTGGTGAGCAGACTTTGAATTAGTCTAATCAAACTAGTGTTAACTTTTAGATGTGAGAGTGCCGCAATTACCGCATCTGAGTGAATGTTGTTAAAAGTCCCTTCTATGTCAAGAAATGCCACCATTGTGAATTCCTTGAAATGCAGGGACGATTCGATAGTGCTCACAAGTTCGTGCAGGGCTGATTCTGTAGACTTGCCCTTATTGTAAGCATGTTGGTTCCCCGACAGGAGTTTTGTATCCAGGTTTTCCCTAATGAAATGATCTAAAAGTCTTTCCAGACCTTCCAATAGGAAGGAGGATAGGCTAATTGGTCTGAAGTCTTTTGGCCTAGTGTGTGATATCTTCCCCGCTTTTGGTATGAATACCACTTTTGTATCCCTCCATCGATTCGGGACGTATGAAAGCCTGATACAGCCTACATAAATTTTCTCCAGCCAGGGGATAATGTACTTTAACATTTTCTGCTGGAGTGATGCCATCTGGTCCAGGTGACTTGAAGCGCTCAAAGCTGTTAATAGCCCAGCTTATTCTGGATCTCTCAGTCAAGAAGCTAGCTACGCTCGCAGTCCACTCGCACTCTTGTTGGTCCTGCTGATCCTCGGGTTCTGTTACAGAGTTCCCCGGGAAATGTGTGTCGAGCAGTACAGTGAGCTACTGCTCGCTGTTTTTGGTCCAGTTATTTGCCTCATCCTGTAAATATCCCACTGTACAGGGTGAAGCAGATAATATCTTCCTCAGCCTAGCGGCGTCGGAGACCTTTTCCACTTCACCACAGAAGGTATACCAAGAGCGCCTTTGCGCCTTTCTAAACTCCTTCTTATAGATCTTGAGTTGCTCTTTATAGGCATCCCAATCATTAGCGACCCTAGTAGATTTAGCCTTATTGAATAGCTTGTTGCAGGTCTTTTTCATAGCCGTTAGCTCAGAAGTCCACCATTGGGGTTTAGTTTTACCCTTGTACCTTGTTTTTGGACAGGCTTCTTCAAGGGATCTATTGAATGATATGGTGATATGATCGACCAGATTATCCAGACCGGCTTTGTCATTCGGTTCGTACAGAAGTTTACAGTTGAGGACTTTCTTGAAATTCTTCTCATACAGATGCCACTTTGTCTTCCTTACATTTCGATGGACGGCGGGTTTAGGCGCTTTTTCCGCGAGTTTGAACTCAATATAATGGTGATCTGAGAATGAGAGGTCGTCCAGTACATTCCACCCAATAATTTTGTCTGACAGCCGGTCAGTAGCAAACGTTACGTCGAGTACTTCTTGTCTGTCTGTAGTTGTCAAGGTCGGTTTATTAGCTATGTTACAAATACTAAGGTTGGTAGTTAGAATAAAGTCAAGAAGCGAATCACCCCTATTGTTTATATTCGTACTACCCCAGATAGTATGATGAGCGTTCGTGTCTGCGCCAATAATCAGCTCGAGCTCGTCAGACGTTGCTTCTTCTACTACTTCCCTGAATAGAGCAGGGAAGTAGCTGGAGACCACCCAATATATGCGATTACCGATCTCCAGGCTAGCAGCTGTTTGGTCTTTACCACTTAAATTAGTCAGGAGAAAGATACTTAGATCTTTCCTGGCCAAAATGCAGGTTCTTGGAGTGCCTTCACAGTTGGCCACAAGCAGTTTAAAGTTGGGTGTCCTAATACCGCACACCCTTCCTCTCACTACGTATGGCTCCTGTATCAGGACGATGTCTAGTGCGCCTGTGGACAGGCGCAGCAATAGAGCCGCTGAGCTGCTTTAGCGTGATGGAGATTAATCTGTAGAATTCTTACCATCATTGGTAATTGACAGATTAACATCCACCCCGACAAGGGTGTTATCGAACTCTTCGTCCGTATCGTTGAGAAGCATGTCCCCGCCAGATGCATCGAAGAGTCCGGAGACTCCCCTCAGCCTCTCTATGACCGAAGTAGAGCTTTTGTCCTCAGAGAAGGACGTTACAGATCTTCTGTTAGAGTTGGAGTCACCAGAAATAGTAGGCGTGGGTACCTCCGCACTTCCAGAAAGTGCCACGGTGGACGACTCACCTTCTGCAGTGGGAGCTATATCCTGCTTGTATATCTTCAAGACTATAGTCTCGAAGCCATATTGTAGGGTTGCACTCGCACTTTGTATATGGGAGGTGGATTCAGTGTTTAGGATAAGATTGACCTGCCGCTTTTTACCATCCAATTATGGGCCGGCAGACCAGGATTGGAATCTTTTATTATTTCTAAGATGTCAGCTGGGTTGGAGGGCTCTTCTGTAACCCAGGTGATGGCTCTAGGGTGACTAGGGATGTTGTTTTTTCGACAACATCCAACTGGGCACCCGGCCACACCTCACCCGCTCGACTCAGAGCAGCCTTATACAGGTCTACTGATCTGGCATCACCGAAATATAAGAGCTTTACTCTCCCCTGATGCCATCCTGCATCGTTGCAGATTGGTGGTTTGCCCGGCATTTCTCTACGGACATCGAGGTAATGAGCCATAATGGCTGATTGTACATGACTCCATTTGTCCTTGAGGATGGATCCATCCTCACTACTTCTGTCTGTAACAGCCATCGCTAGACTCTCCTTCGCCACTTCATTGAAGGGCTTGGTGAGTGTCCTGTTGATGGTGACATTAGGGCCTCATGCCTTTTTCGAAATCAGGGGTTCATCAGGTGATCTGATTCGTTTTACTTTATTAGCCGTTAACACAGCTGAATTTGTGGCTCTTTCAGCCGACTCATTGGCCTTAGAAGCATCTATGACGCCTTTAGCCCAGGTAAGTGACTCTTTTTGTTTTTCGGAGCCGAAACCTCAACAGCCTCCAACTTCGTCAAAACTCTGAGCGCTACACGATGCTCATTGTGCTTCCGTTTTGACGGTCGGACATGACGTTTCCCCCTCACCGCACCACCTGTTGTGAGTATTTGGGGGAGATTTTCACCATTTTTGGTGTGGTCGGCTTTGGCCAAGACCAACGGACGTACAGTCGGACGATTGGGGAACCGCGCTCCATCGGAACACGAAGGCATCCCCGTCAAGAGAATTTATTTTTTATTTTGTCTGTATTAGACCGTAATAGGTACTACGATGTAGGCCTTACAGACTTTGTCCAGATTTTTGCTATTGCGTAATAGGTACTGGTAACTATCCGCTATGTGATAAACACGTCCGTTCACTGCGAATGATCAGCAACCTATATGTACCACTGGTGAGCTGAGAATGACACCAACTGATGTAAACTGATGTACTACATTTAATGCCGCTTGATATTGTAGCAGTGAAATACGCCGCATGTCCTGCGATTAGACACAGGGAACTGTCACTATGGTCAGGAAATGGCTTCGGACATAGTGTCATTCTAGACAGAATGCCGGACCTTCCAGGCACTCTTGATTACACTATGACTGAACCTCTCTTTGACAAGAAGTATCTCACTCTTATACCTGATAGATCATGGTCGTATCCCAGGACAGAGGATATTCATTAACTGCTATACGTACGGTTCCAACCCCCATAACTAAGTGGGCTATGGTGTCTTTTCTGAGGAACTTCAGCTATCACTTGCTGCCTGATCACTGTAGTGTTTACTAGGCAGAAATCTTAGCTATTAAAGAGGTAGCGGTATGGCTGAATATTAATGTGCTGACCAAAGTCGATATAAATATTTTCTGTCGTAGTCAGGCTGATATTAAGTCCCTGGAAACTAAATTCCTGAATACAAAAACTGTCATCGACTGTCGCAGATAGTTGAAGAGTTCAATATTCACCTGATATGGGTGCCGGGCTACAAGGAAATACCACGGAACTTCAAGCCAGATGAACTTGCAAGACTAGGAATTACCTTACACACTCCAGGGCACTTGGAAAATGAGGGCATGCCTCTAGCACCCTGCAAGCTTCTTTTGAGAGGTAGTGCACTTAAGGCACCAAATAACAGGTGGTCACATGTCAGGAACTGCATACAATCCAGGATGATGTGGCCCGATTTAGACTCAAAACGCACCAAAGCACTGCTGTCGTTGTCGAGAACGGACGTTTCGCTTATAGTGTCTGTCATGACAAGTCACTGTCTTATTGGACGGCACGCAGATGCATCAAAGGTCTTGCATATTGACTTTTGCAGAAGATGTGGAGTCGAAGAGGAGGAGATCTCAATGGAACACCTTCTGGGCACAGGCGCTCTCTCTAGAAGGCGGCATACAAACTTGGGCTCTTGTTTTGTAACGCATGAAAAGTATGTCTGTCCGTCCGTCTATCCTTATATTCTTTCAGGATTGGAAAAATTGGACAGTATTTAATTTGTTTGAGAATAAAAAAACAGTATTTTTCGATTGAAAAAATAGGAGAGCATTTTATTTGCTTGAGAATAAAAAATAGTATTTTTCCATAAAAATGAAAAGTCACTTTTTCAAACCCCGTCTATCAAGATTTGTCTATAATTGAATTTGTTTTAAAATTGAAAAATAAATCTCTATTTTTTAATATTTTGCATTATTAACCAAAATAATAATGAATGCTAAAAATCACATCAGCGAGAAAAATAATTTTTTAATTCGTCCATTTGTTTCGAACAATAATTTCCGAATTCAATTAACTTGTTTCCATACTTTGATTCGAATTTCAAAAAAGCGCCATGTTGACTTTTATACCCCCCACCATAGGATAGGGGATATATTCATTTTGTCACTCCGTTTGTAACACCTCTAAATATTGATCTGAGACCCCATAAAGTATATATATTCTTAATCATCGTAAAATTCTAAGACGATTTAGCAATGTCCGTCCGCCCGTCTGTTCTAATCACACTACAATCAGTAATAATAGAGCTGGTTGATCAAATTTGGTAGAAATATTTCTTGTAGTTGCATTTTGTTTGGGAGGTTCCAAGAGCGGCGTGACAATAACGATATTTTTTTAATATACTATGTGTACTATAATAACAACATTACACTGTACACAATTTCAAGTGTTTGTATGTGCAGGAATCAAAGTTAAAAAAGTCCATGATTTAATAACAATCATTTTTTTTACTGGACTGTAAGTACTATGAAAGCATTACACTTCACAACATTTTAAATATTTGCATGGACGGGAATAAAAGTTTTAAATCACTAATTTTTATTGCAAAATAAACAGACGGCTTAAAATGACCCAAATCGTGTTTCCGCCAAATATTCTTAGGGTCTCTTAGGTCACTCCTTTGATGTGTTACACTTTTGGCACGCAGCATCTGTTCGGGGATCTACGATTCGTATAGTTTTCATCTATTCCCAGGATAGGGACTGGACAGTGATACCAGATGAGTCACCAGTCCCTAATTTTCTGGAATCACAATATTACACCAGAAAATGTTATGCACAACCCTTCGACAAAAATTTTGTTGCTTTGCGTTATTAATGCTATATGTCTATAATTGAGCAGTTATGATGTTCTCACTATCATTCAAAATTGTTGATCTGATTTTGAGATCGGATATAAAATTGGGTCACAATTAAACAAATAAGAAAACTTCAGCCGGTTAAACCGAATAAGGTATAATACTCTCTCCTTGTGAGTAATGTAATATGGAATTATTGGAATTAATGTGTCGATTTGTGTGGGAGGTACCAGAAGTGGTTTAACAAATACATATATATTTCACTGAACACAAATACATTACATTGTAAATAATGTAGGCGTTTATGTGCACTGTTATATTAACCTTATGAGCTATTAAATTTTGGTAGGATTTGGTCATTTTGAATGGGAGGTACCAAAAGGGGCGGGATGATACCCACAGGGCTATATTTACTTTAAAAGCATTACACTGTGCACATTTTTTAGCAATTTCGTGCTTTGCCACTCCCCAGCAAAATTTCTCATTACCAAATAATCCGACGAGTAAGCGAAGTTCGATAATGGTAAGTGATTATAATTTAGCCACTTTTCTAATTATTTCAACATGGGGATGTCATTAGCAAAGCATACAATAAAGTACTTATTTGTGGCATACCACATAAATATGTGATTATATTTTCACGATGTTAAGTACTTGAAACAAACAATTTCCTCATGCCAGATTCGAATATCTGAACCCAAACCCCTATGTGAAAAATTCTTCAAATTGTCTAACATTATACGTAAATATTTATGGTATTTCGTTCAAATCATTCAAATAATACGCGCTTTATTTAAAAACATGTTGAAAAATAAAAAAAATTTGTACAATATCCCACATATAGCCAAAATTACATTATATCAAAATTTGCCAAAATGATTTTGACAACAAAAAATCACTTATTTCTGTTATTATTGGTAAGTTATTATTAATAAGCCCATAGTAATGCAGCGAATAATGAGATGTCATTATTTGGTAATGCAGGGAATAATGACAGATTTTTCTGGGTCTCGCTACGAGCTGTTAACTTTTTGTACAAAATCGTACCTTTGTGGGGGAGGTACTAAAAGGGGCGTTGCAATTTTTCACTGGACTGTAGGCCATATAAAAGCATTACACTGTACAAAATTTCAAGTATTTGTATGTACTGGTATTAAAGTTCTATACTTTTGGTGCAAAATGGTCCATTTGTGTGGGAGGTACCAAAAGGGCGTGTCAAATTCGTCCGTTATTCTTATGGTGGTAGCAACTTATTACCTAATACTATGTATGGAATTTCAGAAGGCTAGAATAAGCAATATAGAAGTTATTAGAAAATCAGTATTTCACTAAATGTTAACCTTTCGTTAGGGAGATACTAGAAGAAGTGGACTAATATGACCCATCTTCGAACTTAGCCAGAGCTAGAAAATATTACTAGATACCAAATTTTAAGTCAATCGGTTACTCCTTTCGAAAGTTAACGTGCGCACCAGCCAACAGACAAACGGAAGGACACTACTCAAATGGTTTAAAATGTTCCAAAACGGATTTCCGCCGAACATACTGGAGTCTTAGATCACTCCTTCGATGTGTTACACTTTTGGCCCATAGCATATGATATATACCTTAGTTACACTAAAGTGAGGGTACAAGAAAATGTTTGAATTTTGGGTGGGTACCAGAAGTACCGAATTTAAGAGTTTATTTACACTGGTACTAACGTTTAGAATAGAGTGATCAAACCCGGTTTAAAATAAACCGGCCCACCGGTTTTTTGTTTCCACCGTCCCCGGTTTTTCTCAAAATCATGAATTTCGAACAACCGGTGCAACCGGTTTTTTTCGTTTGTTTCCACCGGTTTTCCGGTTTTCTTATTGTCACTAAAATATTAAAAATTATTTACAACTTTATATATAAAATTTATATATAAAATATCACAAATTAAATAATAATATGAAAGATCTCCTTATATGGCCTAAAAGGACTCGGCAACTTTGCTAGAATCCGAAGCCATTCACCAATTTCTATACAAATTACAAAAATGTAAAGAAAATAAATGATTCATACGCGCAGAAGTTATGTGTAAAGTAAACGCATTCTCCCACTTCTAAACCGAAACAAAAACAAGTAAGAAAATTTCAATTGGGTAAACCGACTAGTGTATACTCTTATATATATATATATACTCGTATATACCCACCTGCACTAAAGTGTGTATATAAAATATATATGTATAAAGATTTAGTACCTCTATTAAATATTCTATTTATTTATTTATTTATTTATATCAATTACAATACAAAGTAAATTTATATTCTAATTTTACGGTCCAGGGGAAAGCCGGGTTACAAAGACCATATGGCTAGATTTTGCAGCGACAGACCAGAGCCTCTGGTGGGAATCGAACCCACGACCCCCAAACTCATAGGCGGGTACGCTACCAACTCACCTACTGGGGCGCTCAATATTCTATTTAATACCCCGAAATATTAATATTTTCTTGACTGAACTACATAAGGGGAATTGCATGTCAAGTGAGTTAATTTTTAAAAGGGATGTCTTCTGTCGGGATGAAAATTGCACCAAGTAGCCCTATCAGATAATAGTTATGAGACACAATTCCAACGAGATCGGTTAAGGATTTTCCGAGTTGGAGGGTGTCAAATATTGACATTTTTGTTAAACGGTTGTTTTTCCCATCTGAAATGCTAAAATGTTTGGTTGAACGTTAATTTTTTTCAGAGGTTTATATTTATTTTGATAGATCAACAGGTCCTATACCATTAATAGGTCACAAAGCTTTTAAAGGAAATTATCTAAGCTTTCTTTTGAGCAAAAAAATCAAAAATTAAAACATAGGTTTTTACCAAAATTTCAAAAAAGTTTAATTTTGCAAAAAAAGTAATGAAAATATATTTGCTAATTTTTTTAAAAGGTTGAAGAAAAGACTATCGATAACACTTTTGGAAAAATTTTCTAAATACAATAGCTAATTAGTTATAAGTATGAGATAAAAGGACCGTTTGACTCAAATGACAATATTCATCACAATCCAACTCATAACTACTATCCAACAGGACTAAATTCGGTGCAAGATTCCTGATCAGAAGACATCGCTTTTAAAAATTTAATATTAAAAAATCGCCTTTTTTGTTATTAAAAAGGAAAATGTTTTTCAAACGGCAATTTTCATACTGTTTTGTTATGCAGAAAAAAACCGGTTCTACCGGTTTCCCCGGTTTTCTTCGAAGAAAAAAACCGTCCACCGGTTTTTTTATAACTTAAATAAACCATCCACCGGTTTTTTATTTTTCAAAAAAACCGGTTTTTTGATCACTCTAGTTTAGAACCATTAAATATTTGTATGATTTGGCCATATTGTGTGATCGGTACCAAAAGGGTCGTGGCATTTTTTACCAGACTGCGGTTTCAATCAAAGCACATTTACACTAAATCATCCCTATGTGTGGGACGTTCAAAAAGGGGTGGAGCCACTTCGCCCATTATTCTCAAAATGATAGCGCGATATGTACTAATAACATGTGTGTTACAGAGGATTCTAGTTATTTGAGAGTCATAATTTTGCTAAATTTTAACCCTTTGTGACGGAGCTAAGTGCTAGCAGGAAAGAAACCAATACGGACCATCTTAGCCTGAGATCAGAAAAGATATTATCCTATACCAAATTTAAAGTCAATCCGTTACTCCTTTTGAGAGTTATCGTGTTTGTTTATGACTTAAAACATCCAAAAACGGATTTCCGCAAAATATATACTAAGGGTCTTAAGCTATGTATACATGATTGTCAGATCGAACCCTGTTAAAGTGCAGCAAATGTACGAACAATGACAGATTGTTAGGCAAAGGTGAATTTTCAGTTCAGACGATTGGTAGAAAGTAGACAGAATTGCCAATGAAATGTTTCTCTGACAACGGCGCCATTGTCACATGCATAATCTTCGCACATCTGACAATCACAAGTGTCTGCAAATTATTTCACAATGGCAACGTTGTGTGTTTACACGATTGTCAGATGTCTACCAAAATTATTGTCTCACAATGTCTTTTCTGCCAACGTTGCAAGACAAAAATTGTATATTCACACGGTTGTACGTTGACAGGGTTGCATTTTTCCGCCATTTTATTTACAATATTGTCCGATCTGGCAATCGTGTGTACATAGCTTTAGGTCACTCCTTAGGCTCGTGGCTCGTACGTATACCCTCCTCCACTAAAGGAAGCGTATACAACGTGTTTGTTTTCGTCTTGGCAATGTGTTGTGGCATACGTAAATGCAGGGATATCGAAGAAATAACTGTCATGGGATTCTGAGATCGACATTCCTACGAAATTTCAAGCTTCCTAGCCCATCCAAGGACCAACTTTGTATATACGTATCTAAATAACTTTTTACTCTTTACATCTCACCAAAAATACATGATACACGAATAATTTCCATAAGTCACAATTGCCAGCAACTTTACTAATATCTAGCAGTATAAACTGACTATCTACTCTGAGTTTCTTCACTCATATTAAGTATTCAATACCAAAATGATAACTTCAATTATAAAAACCGATCAATACACCAATTGACCACAGAAACCATGAACTATTTAGTACAATGAGAAGATGCATAAAGCAAATATCATTAAATTGAATAAAATAATTTATGTTCGCAGATACAAATGAGTAACTTTGAAACTATCAATTGAATAGAAATATTTGTGTTTCCTTACTACTCTATGTAATTGACAGACCAAGTGTCTTGTCTGGCTTACGAAGCTGAAGAAAATCTATCAGCCGCAACCACAAATAATTCCTTTGTTTTCAAAGGGTTGACCAGTGGTATGAGTTAATTTTAAAATTTTTCTTTTAAATTAAATAAATGATTTTTCAAGCTCAAGGTCTTTTTTGAGTGATTTATTTATGTATATATTCATGTCGATATTTCGCAATTTTCGTGAATTGCATCGTCAATAACAAACATAAAAGTAATATCACAGATGGATTGGATATACTGATTTAAGACATCTTTCAGATTGACCACTTACATGTAAAAACCAGTAAGGAAAGGCTAAAGTCGGGCAGTGCCGACTATATAATACCCTACACCACTCTCGTAATATTGAATAACTCTGATATATAAATTTTGTAATTCATGTATGAATTGTTTACATAAATTTACTTTTGGGACATTTTATACTTAAATAATACCCTGTACCACAGTGTGGTGTAGGGTATAAAAACGATTGGATCTAAAGAGCCACATCGGATGAAACATATATATGGGAGCTATAGCTAAATCTTTACCGATTTTCTTCAATTTCGGCAATGTTGGTTCATGAATCAAGAAACTCTACCATTCTAAATTTCAAAACGATTGGATGTAAAATATAGCTTCTATAGAACTAAAGGGCCAAATCGGACGAAACATATATATGGGAGCTATAGCTAAATCTTAACCGATTTTCTTCAAATTCGGTAGTGTTGATTCATGGATCAAGAAACTCTACTATTCTAAATTCCAAAACGATTGGATATAAAATACATCTTTTATAGGACAAAAGGGCTAAATCGGACGAAACATATATATGGGAGCTATAGCTAAATCTTAACCTACCATTCTAAATTTCAAAATGATTGGATGTAAAATATAGCTTCTATAGAACTAAAGGGCCAAATCGGACGAAACATATATATGGGAGCTATAGCTAAATCTTAACCGATTTCCTTCAAATTCGGTAGTGTTGGTTCATCGATCAAGAAACTCTACCATTCTAAATTCCAAAACGATTGGATGTAAAATACAGCTTTTATTGGACTAAAGGGCTAAATCGGACGAAACATATATATGGGAGCTATAGCTAAATCTTAACCGATTTTCTTCAAATTCGGTAGTGTTGGTTCATGGATCAAGAAACTCTACCATTCTAAATTTCAAAATGATTGGATGTAAAATACAGCTTCTACAGGACTAAAGAGCAAAATCGGACGAAACATATATATGGGAGCTATAGCTAAATCTTAACCGATTTTCTTCAAATGCGGCATTGTTGGTTCATGGATCAAGAAACTCTACCATTCTAAATTTCAAAACGATCGGATGTAAAATACAGCTTCTATAGGACTAAAGGGCCAAATCGGACGAAACACATATATGGGAGCTATAGCTAAATCTTAACCGATTTTTTTCAAATTCGGTAGTGTTGGTTCATGGATCAAGAAACTCTACCATTCTAAATTTCAAAACGATTGGATGTAAAATACAGCTTCTATCGGACTAAAGGGCCAAATCGGACGAAAGATATATATGGGAGCTATATCTAAATCTGAACCGATTTCAACCAAATTCAATAGCGATCTTAACAGCCGCGAAATACTCTAAACTGTCCATGTAAAGTTGTTCGTCGACTACAGGTCGCAATTTCACTCCGATCGTTCTGAAATTTTGCAGTTTACAGTATTTCGCGGCTGTTAAGATCGCTATTGAATTTGGTTGAAATCGGTTCAGATTTAGATATAGCTCCCATATATATCTTTCGTCCGATTTGGTCCTTTAGTCCTATAGAAGCTGTATTTTACATCCGATCGTTCTGAAATTTAGAATGGTAGAGTTTCTTCATCCATGAACCAACATTGCCGAATTTGAAGAAAATCGGTTAAGATTTAGCTATAGCTCCCATATGTATGTTTCGTCCGATTTGGCCCTTTAGTCATATAGAAGCTGTATTTTACATCCGATCGTTTTGAAATTTAGAATGGTAGAGTTTCTTGATCCATGAACCAACACTGCCGAATTTGAAGAAAATCGGTTAAGATTTAGCTATAGCTCCCATATATATGTTTCGTCCGATTTGGCCCTTTAGTCCTATAAAAGCTGTATTTTACATCCAATCGTTTTGAAATTTAGAATGGTAGAGTTTCTTGATCCATGAACCAACACTACCGAATTTGAAGAAAATCGGTTAAGATTTAGCTATAGCTCCCATATATATGTTTCGTCCGATTTGGCCCTTTAGGTCTATAGAAGCTATATTTTACATCCAATCGTTTTGAAATTTAGAATGGTAGAGTTTCTTGATTCATGAACCAACATTGCCGAATTTGAAGAAAATCGGTAAAGATTTAGCTATAGCTCCCATATATATGTTTCATCCGATTTGGCTCTTTAAATCCAATCGTTTTTATACCCTACACCACACTGTGGTACAGGGTATTATTTAAGTATAAAATGTCCCACAAGTAAATTTATGTAAACAATTTATACATGAATTACAAAATTTATATATCAGAGTTATTCAATATTACGAGAGTGGTGTAGGGTATTATATAGTCGGCACCGCCCGACTTTAGCCTTTCCTTACTGGTTTTTATAATAAAACTGAAAATTTTGTAAATAAAGATCGGACGTTAAATACAGTGTCGATAGCTCTTAAATACTAAATAGGCAGGAACATAGTATATCAAAATCAAATCTGAACCGATATCCCTAATTTAAGCAGTATTAGTTTCTAAATTATGAAACTTCTTTCTGCCAAATTTTACAATATCGAAAGTAAATAACAACTTCTATAGCGCTCGGTGGAACGTATATGTGGGGGATATATCTAAATCTGAACTGATTAAGAAAGTTCTCTCTGCCGAATTTCGTACCGATCGGATATAAAATGCGGTTTCTGCAGCACTTATGTAACATATATATGGGAGCTATATCTAAATCTGAACCGATTTTCTCCAAATTTGGCAGTACTCCTTCATGTAATAAGAAACCTCTTTCTGCCGAATTTCGCACTGATCGGATATAAAATACGGTTTTTACAGCACTTACAGGTCAAATGGGGGGTAACATATATTTGGGGGCTATATCTAAATCTGAACCGATTTCTTCCAAATTTAATAGTGTTCATCCATATAATAAGAGACCTCTTTCTACCGAATTTCATACTGATCGGATATAAAATAAAGTTTTTACAGCGCTTACATTTCGAATCGGGGGTAACGTATATATGGGGGCTATATCTAAATCTGAACCGATTTCTTTAAAATTTAATAGTGTTTATCCATATAATAAGAAACCTCTTTCTGCCTAATTTCATACTGGTCTGATAAAAAATAAAGTTTTAACAGCGCTTACATGTCAAATCGGGGGTAACATATATATGGGGGCTATATCTAAATCTGAACCGATTTTAACCAAAAAAAAGAGATCGTCCTTGGGCCAAAAAAAAGATATGTGTAAAGTTTCGTCCAGATCGGACCATAATTATACCCTCACTTTAGTGTGACGAGGGTATATATCATTTGCTACGGAAAAAAGTGTAACACGTCGAAGGAGTGACCTAAGACCCCAAGTATGTTCGGAGGAAATCAGTTTTGGGTCATTTTAAGTCGAATGAGCAATGTCCGTCCGTCTGTCTATCTGTCTGTCTGTCTGTCTGTCTGTCTGCTGGCTGGTGCGCACGATAACTCTCGAAAGGAGTAACCGATTGACCTCAAATTTGGTATGTGGTAATATTTTTTTCTGTCTCCGGCTAAGTTCGAAGATGGGCCATATTGGTCCACTCCTTCTAGTACCTCCCCCACAAAGGGTTAACATGTTGTGAAATATTGATTCTTTAATAACTGCTATACTACTTATTCGAATCTTTTGAAATTCCACACATAGTATTAGCTTATTAGTCGTTATCAACTCGAAAAAAATGGGCGAAGTCGCCACGTCCCTTTTGGTACCTCCCACACAAATGCACCATTTTGCACCAAAAGTTAACAGCTTATAACATTAATAACAGTGTATAAAAATACTTGAAATTTTGTACAGTATTATGCTTTTATATTGCCTACAGTCCAGGGAAAAATGGGTGTTGTTGTCACGCCCCTTTTGGTACCTCCCACACAAAGGTACCTTTTTGCAACAAAAGTTAACAGCTTATAACATTAAAACCAGTGAATAAAAATGCTTGAAATTTTGTACAGTGTAATGTTTTTATAGTGTCTATAGCCCTGTGAAAAATGGGCGTTATTGCCACGCCCCTCTTTGTACCTCCCACACAAAATGCCCAAATCATACCACAATTTAATGTCTCATAACGTTTATACCAGTGCACATAAATGCTTATAAGTCGGCACAGTGCAATGTATTTAAAGTATCTACTATTCAGCGAAAAATAGGTTTACGATATTTGTAAAAAGCATCTGGCACCTCCCACACAAATTGACAGAATAATTCGAGTAATATTCAATATTACATTACTCACAAAGTGAGGGTATACCTTAGTCGGTTTACCCGACTGAAACTTTCTTACTTGTTGCGACCTGTACTTTGATTACAAGAATACATGCACAGACGGACAGACAGACGGACAGACGGAAATAGCTAAATCAACTTTGAAAGTGATTCTAAGTCGATCGGTATAATAAACGATGGGTCTATTTCTTCTCCTTTTGGGTGTTACAAACAAATGCACAAAGTTATTATACCCTGTACCACAGTGTGGTGTAGGGTATAAAAACCATTCGGTATCGGTTTAAATTTGGGCCTCCTTATGTCATACAGGGGCGGAGCTGCAGGGCCTCAAATTTGGTCACCTCGGGTGAAGGAAATTTTTAGGAACGTGTATCTCTAATCTTTATCGCCCGATTCATAAGTTGTTTGATTGCGTTCTACTAACCGGGGTCTACAAAAAACTGTGTACACCTAAGAACTATCTCGGGTAGTTACGGAGATATCTGCAACTGAAAATGATATTTTTCTGTTTTCCACAAACCCTGAGCTAGTATTTCGTAAATATCGGAACAGAATGTGCACACATTTCATCCAAATTTGGTTCGATATACCCAATAGGACAAAATTATGGCCACTTGAAATTTTTAAAGTGTCCATTTCTAGTAGAATGTCATTTCGAACGAAGACAACAATTTTTATGAAATACGTTAAAAAAACCATAGGTTTGAAGAAATGTTTAAATCCTTTTATACATTTTATGAAAAATAATTCTCTTGGAGGCTTTTCAAAATCGTTTCTTCCAAAACCCGTAATAACCATCACTCCAATATTGATACACTCTTCGAACAATATTACATTATACATATGAGTGAGTAAATGTTGTAAAGGAAAAATAGAATATATTCTATTCTCAAAATGCATCAAGTCAATTCAGTGTATGTGTGTGTACGCCACTATTACATTATCGTAATATACTACTGGACTTGGCTCCACATGAATAGATTATATTCAAAGGATAAGCCTTAACTTCATTGTACGTAACACACATCTAAGTAATGCCAAAGTGAAGGATACAAATTCTTTCCATTCACATGGATATTACTTCTCGAGCGAGTCTCTCTCCATTTCAACGACATACTATTCATATGCTCTGATGGAATTTGGATGTTGTACTCACTACACACTTTCGTATGTATGTATATATAAGTATAAGTATATACCCTATAGCATTTAGCTTAAAGAAATGTAAATATTTATTATTTTTGCAAGATTTTTTTTGTAGTGAGTAGTTTTATGGATTTCATTATGGCATTTTTGTGAAAATATGCAATATGAGAATTCTTGCATATACTTATATGCTGACTAACTTTGTTGTCTATGTGAAAGCAATCATAAGAGGGTGGATATAATATAGAAAAAGACCAAGTTAAAGGAACTTTGGGCTATGTTGTCGAGGAAACGTAATAGGCTGGAGTGTGAACGACTATTTCTGTTAAGGATATTTTAAAATATTTTTGATTGTGAATATAGTAGACTTAAAAACACCGCGTTGCCCGGGTTGTCTTTTAACACCGTGATCCAAACATCGAAGATATTCTAATAAAAACTCGCATCTAAATACATCATCAAAACAGTACAATTTTGAAGCTGATCCAAATTCGAGTATGAAAATCCATAGCTCGGACGACCACAAAAATTAATTTCGTAATATCTCTTATTACACTGTGCAACAAATGAACACTTTTTGAAAAATTGAAATTGGGGACCAATTTTTTTTATCGGACTCAAAAGATTCTGAAAATCAGTGGGCCCCTCGAATGAGGTATCATCATTTTTGTCCAACAGCTAATTCAGACTTGGTGATACCTTTTTTTCTCATAAGTTTGTTTTTATTCGACCTTTTTAATATCTAAATTGTTGTAAGTAATAGTCAAGCTCGAGGTCAATTTTAGGATATAATTTTTATTCAAATTTAAATTTTATTTTTCCGATATTTCGCTTTTTCCTTGAATTGCTTCATCAGGGATGTTGTGTATGTGAACAACAACACAAAAAAACTTAATGCTAGTGTAGTATCACTACTCTCGTCCGATGTAAATATTGCACATACCGCTTAACTATATTTGACAATAAAGTAGGTAAATGTATGCTGAAAAAAGTTTCTTAACATGAAAATTAAATATCCCTGCACTTTTTTTGAAAAAAAAATGAAGGATGTCAATGTTTTTTTAACTTTTATCAGCCTGTTATGCGCTCGTAATTTTTCACTAACAGTATTTTGCAAAATTGTAGCCACGGTAAATTTGAACAACTTTAGTGGACATATCAATACAATCTGAACCAAATCGTAAGCAACTTTATAGAAAATATTAAGGCCAATATTTTTGTGGAACATATTAATCCTCTAGCTCCCCCACATAACGGCAATTTTTAGCCGAAATTTTAACAAATCGTAAAAAGCAACTCTAAAATTGGGTGGGCGGAAATTAAATTTTCTGCAAAAATTTTGGTCATAAAATTTCACTGTATATGGCGGAACACATCAAAGCCCAAAACTTAACACCAAAAAATAGTCAAATTACAGTCTCATATTATATTTGACAGTGTCTGGTTGGTGGGACAATAATAGAAATTCCCAAAATAATTTCGTAAATCCCCAAAAATTGGATTTTTTGATTTTTACCCAAAATATAATATCCTAAAAACCGGGCTTCAGATTCCGTTTGCAGTTCAACGTACAACACCTTACCACATATACATAGATATGCTTACTTTTGAAATTTGTGTAAATTGGAGAAGCTTGGCAACAATACCAGTGAATATCTTAGACCCGCTCTTGCTTTTGGGAACATTCTCAGGAAAGCTTCCTTTAGGATGATTGTAATAATGATGTCCCATTTTTAACTATCTTCTTCTAAAACTAGGAAATACTACATTTCTTCATCAGAAACGAAAAAGGGCGTAACAACAAAATACACATCCTCACAAATTTTTAGCGACCTACTTTTAAAAATGGCGAATTTATTAACGAAATTCAAAAGGGCCTAACAACAACTTATTTCTTGCTCATAGTAGAAATTCTTATTTCACACAATTTTCACACAAAGAGTTTACTAATCACACGATAACGAGGAAAGATACACGTGCTTAAACATTTTCTTCACCCGAGGTTGCCAACTTTGAGGCCCAGCGTTTCCGCCCCTGTATGACGTATTTAATACTTAACTCCTCTAATACCTTAATACCCTTTCTACTAGCATGCCAATTTTGGTCGCAATCGGTTGTCTGGTTAAGAAACGGCTGGAATCCTCCCATTGACCACAAACTAGAATGTGTGAATGTATCCTATCTAGCACCTCTAATAGGTTTTTAGCTCTTTATCGACGCTTTAAATATGAGAAAAAATTTATTTCTTTTGGTCCTAATTGTTCAAATTTCGTTAATCTGAGTAGGGTATTATTATACTACTCAGGTCTATAGCACTTCATGGGATTTTTGAAATATTGGAAAAATGAAACAATTTATTTTAATTTCTTTAATGAAATAATTTTGAAATGCAGTGAATGAAAATTGCTTTGGTGACTGCTATACTGATCAAAATCTTAGAATTCAAAATGTTTTTACTGGTAAAGTAATAGATATTAATGTATCTTTTTATACCCCCACTTTAGTGTGACGAGGGTATATATCATTTGCAACGAAATAATAATAAATAATTGTAACATATCGAAGGAGTGACCTAACACCCCAAGTATGTTCGGCGGAAATCCGTTTTGGGCCATTTTAAGTCGAATGAGCAATGTCCGTCCGTCTGTCTGTCTGTCCGTCTGTTTGTCGGTCTGTCTGCCTGTCTGCTGGCTGGTGCGCACGGTAACTCTCGAAAAGAGTAACCGATTGACTTCAAATTTGGTACATGGTAATATTTTTTTCTATCTCCGGCTAAGTTCGAAGATGGGTCATATTGGTCCACTCCTTCTAGTACCTCCCCCACAAAGGGTTAAAATGTTGTGAAATATTGAATATTTAGTAACTGCTATACTACTTATTCGAATCTTCTGAAATTCTACACATAGTATTAGTTTATTAGTCGCCATTTTGCACCAAAAGTTAACAGCTTATACCATTAAAACCAGTGTATAAAAATACTTGAAATTTTGTACAGTGTAATGCTTTTATAGTGCATACAGTCCAGTGAAAAATGGGCGTTATTTCCACGACGCCTTTGGTACCTCCCACACAAAGGTACCATTTAGCACCAAAAGTTAACCGCTTATAACATTAATAAAAATACTTGAAGTTTTGTACGGTGTAATGCTTTTATAGTATCTATAGCCCTGTAAAAATTGGACGTTATTGCCACCCCCCTTTTTGTACCTCCCACATAAAAGTACCATTTTGCACAAAAAGTTAAAAGCTTACAACGTGAGTGCCAATTCACGAAAATGCAACAACATTTTGCACACTGTATCGCTTTTGAAGTGCGTATAGCCCTGTAAAAAATGGGCGTTATCACTACGCGCCTTTTTGTACCTCCCACAAAAATGGCCAAATTATACCAAAATTTAATATCTTATAACGTTAATATACCTGTGCACATAAACGCTTATAATTCGGCACAGTGCAATGTATTTAAAGTATCTACTTTTCAGCGAAAAATAGGTGTTATATTATATTACTCACAATGTGAGGGTATACCTAAGTCGGTTTACCCGACTGAAACTGTCTTACTTGTTATCATTCAAGACGCTTCTGAAGCGTAACAATTTGACTTAAAATTTGGTATGCGATAATTTTTTCTTCTATCTCCGGCTAAGATAGAAGATGGGCCATATTGGTCCACTCTTTCTAGTACCTCCCCCACAAAGGGTTAACATTTAGTGAAATGTTGATTATATAATAACTTCTGTACTACTTACTCGAATCTTCTGAAATTCCACAGATAGTATTAGTTTATTAGTCGCTATCATCTCGGAAAAATTCTGTGAAAAATAGGTGTATTTGTTAAACCCCTTCTGGTACCTCCCACGCAAATTGGCAGAATAATTCATGTAATATTCCATTTTACATTACTCACAAAGTGAGGGTGTACCTTAGTCGGTTTACCCAACTGAAACTTTCTTACTTGCTTTTAATTTATATTTATTCTATATCATGATGTGTTGTCATCCAATCAAAGAATGTACCATTATGCAAGATTATACGATTTCAATTATAAAGGAATTTTACGAACATTTAAAATTTCCTAAAAATTACCGTAGAATTACTGGAAAACATACATGAAAACGGGGGCGTGAATTCGTCGTGGTAATGAATGGAGTTCATCGTGCTGATGAATGGAGTTCGCCGTGGTGATGAATGGCATTCATCGTGGTGATGAAGGGTATTTGTCGTGGTGATGAACTCGATTCATCGTAGGGATGAATGGTGATGAATGGAATTCGTCGTGGTAATGAATTAGATTCATCGTAGGCATGAAATCTGATCATCCTGAGGACGAAAGTTTTTGAAAACGGAGATTCGTCATGGTGACGAACAAATTCATCAAATGGATTTTTCCGTACGTTAGCTGACTTTTGACGAAAAAATAATCGTGATGATGTACTAATTCGTCTTCATGACGAAGCTTTTTGTATCAGTGTAGACCTTATGAGCCTACCAAATAACACTGGTGAGAGACTACTAAATATTACTAGTGGGCCTTAAGAGACTGCAAAATATTACGAGTAGGCATTATGAAAGAATCAAATAATACTAGTGGACATTATGGAACTATCAAATATTACTAGTAGGTCTTGTGAGACTACAAAATAATAATCGTGGGCCTTATGAGAGAACCAAATAATAATCGTGGGCCTTATGAGACTACCAAATAATACTAGTGGGCCTTTTGATACTAGTGGGCCAAATAATACTCGTGGGCCTAATGAGACTACCAAATAATACTCGTGAGCCTTATGAGACTACCAAATATTACTATTTAGTAGACCTTATGATACTACCAAATATTATAGTAGACCTTATGAGACTACCAAACAATACTCGTAAGCCTTATGAGACTACCAAAAATTAGTAGTAGGCTTTATGAGACTACCAAAAATTACTAGTAGGCTTTATAAGACTACCAAATATTACTAGTAGACCTTATGAGACTACCAAATAATACTCGTAAGCCTTATGAGACTACCAAAACTTAGTAGTAGGCCTTATGAGACTACCAAATATTACTAGTAGGCTTTATAAGACTTCCAAATATTACTAGTAGACCTTATGAGATTACCAGATATTACTAGTGGGCCTTATGGACTAAAAAATACTACATGACAAAATATTGAATTATAATCGTGGGCCTAACAAGACTTCCAAAAATTACTAGTATGAGTCTACCACAAATTACTAGTAGGCCCATGAGATTACCAAATAGTAAGAGTGGGCCTTATAAGACTTCCAAAAATTAATATTAGGCCTTAGGTTAGGTTAGGTTGAAGAGAGGAGACGTTTAAACGTCTCATGTCCATGGACATACACTTAAGCTAGTGGTTCGCCTGTTGTGCGCTCCTTATTTATGATCTTTTTTACATTACAGAAAATCGGTACTAGTTGAGTCAAGTCTGGTAATATGTCGGACACGAAATGTTGGGATCTTGCATGTGTGAAAGCCGGGCAGTGACACAGAAAATGTTCCATTATTTCGATGTTTTCTCAGCATGACCCGCATTCGTCGTTTCCTGCTAGTCCTATGCGATGAAGATGTGCTTGTAAGCTTGAGTGTCCCGTTAGAACACTCATCATCTTACTAATATCGATCTTGTTTAGTTTCAGAAGAAGTCTTTTGCTTTCTTTTTATTTGGGTCACCCCACAGTATCTCTGCAGTTGCTCCTACTGTTGCGCTATTCCACACAATTTTGTGAGCCATCACTGCCCAGTGCTTCAACTCATTTTTCGTGGCTTTGAAAGGTTTCCAATTTTCCAAGTTTATTACTCGAAGTTCTCTGCCCTTTGAAGCCAAGCTGTTTGCCTGTTCATTTCCAATCACTCCGTTGTATCCTGGTACCCAGCAAATACGCAATTGACCATGGGCTGAGTAATCATTTATCGTTCTTGTACAGTCTTGCCCTTTCCGATATTATTGCTTTAATCGCCATTTGGCTATCTGTGAAAATATTGGCATATTTAGGCTTTGTCGTATGACTGAGCCAGTTCACACACTCCGTGATTGCTCGAACTTCTGCTTGAAATACCGTGTTATGGTCAGGGAGGCGGAAGTGAAGTTCGACTTCTGGTTCATCAATAAAAAGTCCCAGACCCGTCCTTCCTCCTCGCTTGGACCCATCCGTGTAGCAGCTGGTTCCCATTGGCACATGGGCCAAAGTTCCATTTTCCCAGGACCGTCTGTCTGGCACAAACGTATCACAGGTAGCTGTAAACCGCACTTCAGGAATGCGGTCCGAAATTTCTGGCGTTTGAATGTGACCAACTAGAGATTCTAAAATCTTCTGATGGTACGACTTGTGGTCTCGATTTATCCATTCACCCATCACTTGTAGACGTCTTGCTGTGAGGGCTGCCTCATACTTTATACGGATGTCTATTGGTTGGATGTGGAGTATAGCCTCCAACGCTCTTGTTGGTGCAGTTCTTAAAGCCCCGCTTATGCCTAGACAGCACATACGTTGAATTTTTTGCGAAGGTATTACGTTGCACTTCTTGTCCATTGATGTCCACCATACTACACAGGCGTAGGTGATTATTGGTCTAATCACGCGCATGTAAAGCCAGTGAGTCATATTTGGACGTAGTCCCCATTTTAAACCTATAGCTCTTCTGCACAACGACCAACATCTGCTCTCAACTCTTTCTTTGTACAGTTTCTGATCCAAGATTACTCCCAAGTATTTTATCTTGTTTGTCTGGGTTGACATTTAGTCCCCTTGGTTGTGCTCTGTTATAAGCTATGTTAAGTGCCTCTTCAGCTCTTCTGCATAATAGATTTGGATGAAAGCCCCTTAGAAGTATTACAACGTCGTCTGCATAACAGACTGGTTTAAGTCCTTCATTGGTGAGGGCTTTTAGGAGACTGTGTATCGTCGTAACCCATAGAAGAGGCTATAAAATGGCGTGTTGTTTAAATTTTAGCCTGTCATCCGCTATTTTACCTTTGACCATGTTATCAATTATTCGCTCCTTTGCTTTTAACAGGAAAGAAGTAAGGCTAATGGGTCGATAAGCCTTTGGGGTCGTATAACTCGCTTTGCAAGGCTTTGGTATGAAGACCACCCTTGATTCCTGCCAGTTTTTTGGGGTATACGAATGGGTTAGGCATGCAGTGAACTCTCCCGCCAGATAAGTTGATACCAGATCCACCTCATTCTGCAGAAGTGCTGGAAATATTCCATCCGGTCCCGCAGCCTTAAAGGGAGAGAAACTTTTTATCGCTTCTTTAACCATACCATCTGTTATATCCGTAATAGGTACTTGATGCAATACATTTTCATTCTGTAACTGTTCTTCTGTTGGTCCAGTATTACTAGTCGGAAAATGAGTTTTCACCCAGAGCCTTACGGTATCCTCTATAGTTTCCATCCTTTTACCCGTTTCATCCACCAGTGCTTCGGTTTGGACATGAGTTTTTGAGAGGAACATTTTCATTTTAGACATGCTACCTGTTCACAGAAAAGCCTCCAGGAGTTACGTTTCGCCGATCTAATGATTTTATTGTATTATTTGAGTCTTCTGTGATAGTCGTCCCAATATACTGATTGTTTTTTACGTCGAGCTCTGTTGTAAAGTCTGCGGGCATCTTTGCCAATCGAGCGAATTTGTCCTTTCATCCAGGGTTTCTCAAAGGCAGATTTCCTTTCTCGAAGTGGGCAACTACATATCTTCGAATGATTTTACAAGAGCCTCGGTATCTTCTTCACATTGATATCAATGTCTTCTGCACATAGATAATCGCGTGTAGGCTGCCCCAATCGATTTCTAAGTAGATTTCCGAATTTAGTCCAGTCGGTCTTAGCCTTATTACGGAAACTTATTGGGTTTAGCGGTGGCCGTGTAATTTTAAACCTTATATAACGGTGGTCTGAATAGGAGTGTTCATCCGAAACTCATGAATCTCATCAATAAGATTTTTTGAACATATCGTTATATCTAATACTTCTTCCCTAATTTTGTTAACAAAGGTTGCAGTGTTTCCTATGTTAAGAGTTATGAGGTGATTTGTATTCAAAAATTCGATAAGGGAGTGTCCCCTTTTATTGGTGTTAGTACTACCCCAAGCGATATGATGGGAGTTGGCGTCACATCCAGCTAATAACTCATTACTTGTGTGTTTGGATTCCCTCACCAGACGTTGTAATTTCGACGTTGGTGGCAATGTCGGCGCATCGAATGGCCGATATATTGACGCCAGGTACATATTTCCATTACCTTGCCTCAGCACCGTTGAGTCCGATGTTGACAACTCTGGAGAGAAAATAAAACATAAGTTTTTATGGCACAAAATACAAGTCCTTGGACGAGTACCTGTGTTAGCGTAGAAAAGGTTATAGTTCACGTGGTTTAATCCAGTAACCTTGTTGTTGGTTGTCCATAGTTCCTGGATCAAAGCAATATGAACCCTGCCTTTATTTATGATGTCCATCAGAGCGTTGGATGCTGTCTCGCTCCGGTGGAGGTTTATCTGGATGACATCAATCATTGTCCTTCCAGTAAATGTTTCTTCTGGGAGTCTATCCTATCTGCTGGCACCCCTCATTATTTGGTAGTGGGTCATTCTCCTCCTTTCGTTCACTACCTATTACACCATCTTCCAGTCGACAATTTTTGGAGGGGGTGTTAGTTTTTGTCGCTCCCTTATTGTTTTGAATCGTTTTGGGGCTCTTTTTGATCACCACCTTTGCTGGGAACTTCCTGCAAAAGTGGCGGTACTATTGGTGTACTGGTGGTGTTATTGACTACTTCACATCAGTTTTTGGCAGTGTCTCACTTGTCTCCATCCGTTCAATACCAGTGTTTGCCTCTTCAGACAGTATATTTGGGCTCGATTCATCTGTCCTGCCAATCGGGACCTTTCCAATTTTGAAATAGACTGTCCAGATCAAGAAGTACACCATGCCCTTCGCCATGACAAGATTGTTCTTGGATTCTGGGTCGATGCCAAACACGAGGAGAGTACCCTCGGTATCATCCTTCCTATAGAAGACTTCCCACTTTCTCACGGAAAGTTTTGAATTCTGTTTGCCAATGATGTCGAGTATGTACTCTGATGAGAACTTGCTGGGACATCCCTTAACATATAGAGTCGTTTTTATGAGTTCAGGAATGTCGCTTTTCCTTACCAATTTTAGCTTTGCGCCGCCCCAAGGTGTGGGGAAGCTATCCACAATTTTTACGAGGACACCAGCGCAGCGTTGTGATGCCAGCCTTAGCATCAAAACACCCCTCTTAAACTTGCAACTCCTTACTTCTATTAGGCCTTATGATTTTACCAAATAATACTAGTGGTCCTTAAGAGACTACCAAATATTACTTGTGGGCCTTATAAGACTACCAAATATTACTAGTGGGCCTTTTAATACTACCAAGAATTACTAGTAGGCCTTATTAGTCTACTAGGTAATACCAGTAGCCCTAATGAGACTACCAAATATTACTAGAAGCTCTATGACACTTCAAATAATACTATTGGATCTTATGAGATTACCAAATATTACCAGTGAGCCTTGCGAAACTACAAGTAGACCTTATGAGACTACCAAGAATTATTAGAAGGCATTATGAGAGTACCAAATAATAATAGTGGGCCTTATAAGACTACCAAATATTACCAATAGTCATATGTGACTACTAAAAATTACTAGTAGGCAAATAATAATAGTAAGCCTTATGATACTATCAAATATTACTGGAAGCCCTTATGATACTACCAAATAATACTTGTAGCCCTTATGATACCAACAAAAATTTCTTGTTGCCCTGATGATACTACCAAAATTACTAGTAGGCGCTATGAGACTACCAAAAATTAGTGGTAGCCCTTATGGGACTACCAAATAATACAAGTGGGCCTTATGAGGCTTCCAAATATTACTGGTAGACCTTATCAGATTTCCACATAATACTAGTGGGCTATATGAGACTTCCAATTATTTCTTATTGCTTATAGGCCTTATGAGGCTAGCAAATATTACTAATGGAGATGATGAGACTACCAATTAATACTACTGGGCCTTATGAGACCACCACATAGGTTGATCCAAGTAGAGATACTGTTTTCAATAGCCTTTAGATCACGTGTGAGTCGTGTCATGCTGTCATGTTATTTTTGTTAAGTATTGTTTGGCATTTCATCATGGAAAGACTTACGCCTGAACAACGTTTACAACGTTTTGACAATAAATTGACAGAGTGTAATGTTATAACGGGTGATCCAAGTAGAGATACTTTTTTCGATAGCCTTTTTTGACAGATCAGGTGTGAGTCGTGACATGCTGTCATGTTATTTTTGTTAATTATTGTTTGGCATTTTTATCATGGAAAGACTTACGCCTGAACAACGTTTACGCGTGTCATTCGTCAGTTACAAGTCGAAATGCTCGAACGAGTCAGCGAAAATTGGACTCAACGGATGGACCATCTGAGACCAACATTTGATAGACATAATCTTCAAAAATAAATGCCAAAGAATGTTCTTTCAAATGATAATAAACATTCCCCATTCAGTTTGAATTTTCTATGTTTTTTTCTTTAAACAAGTAGGGAACCTCGAAATGGATCACCCTATATTACACTGGGGAAATAACCATTTTTCATACGTTTGAATTGAAAGATAATATATTTGGAAAGAAAAATTTTAAATATTTTATATTTGGGACCAAATAAATTTTATTTGAAAATCAAGAAATTTTGTTTGGAACGCATATATTAATAAATTTGAACAAAATTATTTTGTGAACTGACTTTCACAAATAAAATATGTGTTCACACACAAAAAAGTTATTATTTAAGAAGTTTTCCAAATACATTTTTACTTAAAAAAGGTTTTTAAAAATAATCTGACGAATTTTATTTAAACATTTTCCTAGATTTCATGTTATAACTTATATTTAAAAATGTCATAAGCAGAATTACCCAGCAAAATCTTGGTAAGTACCTGTCAGTATTCCCTGCATTACCCAATAATGACATCTCATTATTCGCTGAATTACTTTCGGCTTATTAATAATGACTTACCAATAATAACAGAAATAAGTGATTTTTTTATCAAAATAATTTTTGGCAAATTTTAGTATAATGCAATTTTCGCTATATGTGGGTTATTGTAGAAGATTTATTTATTTTCAACAAGTTTTCCAAAAATACGTGCAAATTGAATGAAAATACCAAAAATATTTACGTATATCGTATGATGATAGACCATTGAAGAATTTTTCACATGGTTGTTTGGGTTCAGAAATTCGAAATATGCGCGACAATATGCACAAAATTACTTTCAATGCCTATCTCTACATATCTTCCGTATCTACTACGAATTTTGTAACTTATTGGTAATGCATTATTCAAGTACTTAAAATCGTGAAAACATAAGCACATATTTATGTGGTATGCCTATGCTACAAATAAGTACTTATTATGCTACTTTATTGTATTCCTTTGGGAAGCAAAAGCATACCATGTTAAAATAATGAGAAAAGTGGCTAAATAATAAGTACTTACCATTATCGAACTTTGCTTACTCGTCGGATTATTTGGTAATGAGAAATTTTGCTGGGTAGGTTGGATTTTACAACTTTATCAATTTATTGTATAAATATTCCAATTCATCACTTTTTGGCAATCCATCAATGCAATTTATAGTTACGAAAGATTGTACATATAAAATTTCTAAAAAATTTCTCTATGATTAAGGCGCTGATACATTGGCAAAATGCTTAATTAAAAATTAATCATTGTTCGGAAATATTATTTCCAAATAAAAATATATTTGGATGAAAACATACTTCTGTTTAGAACAACATCCTCCCAAACATATAACATATTTGTGCGTGCAAATATCATGTATTTGGAGTGTACCCTAAATATATGCATGTTTCCAGCTGAATGTGTTTGGGACAATATATTGCAGAATCGATTTTTCTCAGCGTGTACTAGTAACCTTTATGAGACTACCAAATAATACTCGTGGGGATTATGGAGACTACCAAATATTATACTTACACTATCAAAATGATACTTATGATACTATTAAAAATTGCTAGTAGGCCTTATGAGACCTTGTTCCTGATGTGCTTGTATTTGTTTATTGTTATGTAGATTTCTTTCAGAAAAAATAGAACATTCTGTAAATATGATAAATGGTATAACGGTTATAACAGAATCAATATTTCACTTTATATCAATCCTTTGTGGGAGAGAGATTGGCCTTTCAAGTTCTTAGCCTGAGATAGGTCAATCGTTTAACGTGACCAAAATGACATAAAATATCCTTAAACTGATTCGTGCCACTCCTTGGCTTTGCCTCTCCTTTTCTTAGCTTGCTCTCCTAGCAAGCTAAATGTTTATGAATAAGCAAATATCTTTGAAATTAGAGTAAAACACATCAAAAGTATCTTTTTAGGGCCTCCACATTCACAAAACAGCTAAAATCCCCCAATGTGTTAAAAATTTTTTTCGATGTGAAATAATTATCTTTATACGAGTATCCTCCTTCACTAAGGTGAGGGTAAAAAATAGTTCATGTTTGGCAACCATGCATTCAAGGAAGAAAACTTTTAAAAAATTTATCGGAGTAGCTTGCTAAAATTACTACAATCTTTTATTTTCCCCATGGATTTCTTTTACATGTGATTCTTCTTTTTTATGTGAACTAAATACTTGCTAAGGTAAAAAGAAATATTGTCTTCAGCAGAAGCGATCAAAGTATTGTGAAATTTTTAAACTTGTATGTAATTATTTTATAACTGAAAGGTTGATATCTTAACATCAAAAATTTGAATGAATGTTATTTCGAAATAATAATCTCCCAACTCCAGCCTCCCTTATCCGTTTTCCCTAAGTTAGTATAACTATCCACAATTATTTCTAAAGTGTTATTTTTTGGTACCACCCGAGTGTACATTTCATTCCATATATTCTTACATATATCAATAGGATGCGGTGTGTTTTTTTATACATTACCTTTTATCTTAAAGCTACAAAGTTGTAAAACATTATCCTGAACGTGCTCATTTTTGTTCAAAAAGGGTTTTTCTTTATTTATGTATCAGTAAGTATATTTGTACTGTGTATAACCCAGATAACAACCGGAAGATATTATGATATAATAAAGATAGAATACTCAATCCTTTGTATTTCAAGCAAATAAGAGCATTTAGTTTAGTAATAGTTTTTAAAATAAAACTGAAATAAGTATGTTGATTAGACTGGGCTGTTTGGTCTGATTATTTGTTATGAAGTAAAAAAAACTTATTTATTTCATGTTTCACTCATCGTTTCGATGGCTGTATTCCAACTTCATCAGGAGTAATTGTTCAAAATTATATATTTATATTCGCCCAGTTGGCTTCGTCGACGTCGTCACATCATTTTCGTCATATCTATGAAGTTCTAGCTTTGTCATCTTTACGCCAAAACCATATGTTTTTGGTATCCATGAACTAACAAAAACCCTTTTTATAAAAAATTTTCAAAAAATATCAAAATTTATGAAGTCGTCAATCTAACCAGTGTCGACTTAGAATCGACGTCGACGACGTTGATGTTAATTAGATTGGTAAAAGTATTGTAGAATTATTTACTACTAGCTGACCCGGTGCGCTTCGCTGCTCTCAAAGTGCGTTTCAGTGAAATAGAATAGGGTCATATATATTGCACTTAAATGCACAAATTTCGTGTAGTGCAATACCCGTCAAATCACCTAGGGAGGCTACGTCGCTCATTCTCTGTTGGGGCATATAAATTGCTGTGAAATACAATCATACCAATTAGTGCAATAATTCTATCAGTATTTATTATACCCTACACCACACTGTGGTACAGGGTATTATAACTTTGTGCATTTGTTTGTAACACCCAAAAGGAGAAGAAATAGACCCATCGTTTATTATACCGATCGACTTAGAATCACTTTTTGAGTTGATTTAGCTATGTCCGTCTGTCTGTCTGTCCGTCTGTCCGTCTGTCCGTCTGTCCGTCTGTCTGTGCATGTATTCTTGTAATCAAAGTACAGGTCGCAATTATGGTCCGATCTCGACGAAACTTTACACATATCTTTTTTTTGGCCCAAGGACGATCCCTATTGAATTTGGTTAAAATCGGTTCAGATTTAGATATAGCCCCCATATATATGTTAGCCCCGATTTGACATGTAAGCGCTGTAAAAACTTTATTTTATATCCGATCAGTATGAAATTCGGCAGAAAGAGGTTTCTTATTATATGAATGAACACTGTTAAATTTGGAAGAAATCGGTTCAGATTTACATATAGCCCCCATATATACGTTACCCCCGATTTGACATGTAAGCGCTGTAAATATGTTATTTTATATCCGATCAGTGCGAAATTCGGCAAAGAGAGGTTTCTTATTACATGAAGGAATACTGCTAAATTCGGAGAAAATCGGTTCAGATTTAGATATAGCCCCCATATATATGTTACCCCAGATTTGACATGTAAGCGCTGTAAAAACTGTATTTTATATCCGATCAGTGCTAAATTCGGCAGAAAGAGGTTCTTATTACATGAAGAAATACTGCCAAATTCGGAGAAAATCGGTTCGGATTTAGATATAGCCCCCATATATATGTTACCCCCGACTTCACATGTAAGCGCTGTAAAAACTGTATTTCATATCTGATCAGTATGAAATTCGTCAGAAAGAGGTTTCCTATTATATGAATGAACACTTTTAAATTTGGAAGAAATCGGTTCAGATTTAGATATATCCCCCATATATACGTTACCCCCGATTTGACATGTGATCGCTGTAAAAATGTTATTTTATATCCGATCAGTGCGAAAGTCGGCAAAAAGAGGTTTCTTCCTACATGAAGGAATACTGCCAAATTCGTAGAAACTCGGTTTAGATTTATATATAACACCGATATTTATGTTACCCCCGATTTGACTTGTAACCGCTGTAAAAACTGTATTTTATATCCGATCAGTGCGAAATTCGACAGAAGGAGGTCTTTTTACATGAATGAGTATTCAAGGAAGATCGGTTCAGATTTATATTAAAGCTCCATATATATGTTCCTCCTGATTTGGTATCAAACCGCTATAGAGGTTGTACTTCCGATCATTAAAATTTTCCAGAAAGATGTCTCAATTTAGGAACGAATATTGCTTAATTTCGCGATTATCGTTTCAGAATTAGATAATATTTTTCTTCCCATTTACCAATTATTAAAAATTATTATGGCAATGACCCTTATCGCATTGTTAGGGAGGTGTAGGGTATTATATAGTCGGCCCCGCCCGACTTTCTGCCTTTCCTTACTGGTTTTTTCTATAACGATGCCGCATGCGCGTAGTCACGCCCTCTAATCCAATATCTCCCAATTTTGTTGAGTCACGTGCTTACTTTGAAGGCACTTGAATACTAAACACACTTGGTCAAGCGCCAATATAATGGTCTCCAGTTATTTCATTTTCAGCAAGCGTGTCGTATGCACAGATACATCCACTCATCAGCTTTTTAATCAGATTACGTAGAGTGCATTCAACAGCATCCACTATAAACTTCAAGACGTTGAGTGCAACTCCTCTCTATATTTCGTTTTGAGTACTTTGTCCATCGACACTATTTTCATGCAAATTTTCAAAACTGTCCTGCAATGATATTGAACATTTTTCAAATACGCATCTCGGGTTGTATTGGCGGCGCCACGCCCTTTTCACTCTCTTTTGCAAAGATATCGCAGCAATAATATTTCAAATATTGCGTTCTACATTTTTTATTTATATGGGGGTGTCATGCCAACTGTTTCCATCGTTCATGTTTGTAGCTCCATCACCCCTACTGGTACCAAGGCCAGACAGCCAAACTTCGAAATCATGGCTGATATAGTGATCGAAATATTGAATTTTTAAATTTCAGGTTGTGTAGAAGTACCCACTCTTAATACGATGCTCGTGTTTGGTTCAATTATTGGTTGTGGTTTGAAGGTTACCCCCCCTTTTTTACAGGCTAGCTGCAATTGAGCAGGAAATATTATATATTCAGATGTCATGTTTCACATTTCAGGTTGTGTGGGCGGTACCACGCCCACTGAAACAATCACGACAGTTTCTTACTCCAGCACTCGATCTGGTTCCACATTCCAACTTTCGAGAATAGCAATATTGCACAAATACTAAATATCGCCGATCTTACTGCAATAGTACTTAAAATATAGTATTTGTAAATTTTAGGTTGTATGGGCGGTGCCACACCCACTATAACTGTCACCCCAGTTTATCGTTCCATCACGCATACTGGTACCAATGTCACAAATACAAATTTGAAGACTCTTGCAGCAATAATACTCGTAATAGCATTTTTAAATTTTAGGTTGGGTGGGCGATGTCACGCCAACTAACACTATCAATCTAGTTTTCAGCTACATAACGCGTACTGGTACCAAGGTCACACATACCCAATTTTGAGAATTTTGCTACTATAGTATTCGAAATATTTCATATTTGAATTTTAGGTTGTGAACGTGGGCGGTGCCACGCCCACTTTCACTGTTTCCCCCTTGTAGTCCTGTGACGCGTACTGGTACCAAGGTCACACATACTAAATTTCGAGAATTTTACTGCAATTGTACTCAAAATATTTCATATTTGAATTTTAGGTTGTGTGGGCGGTGCTACGCCCACTGTCACTATCACACCGGTTTTTGGTTCCATGATGTGTACTGGTACCAAGGTTAGACATATCGAATTTCGAGTATTTTGAACCAATAGTACCCAAGATATACCACTTTTAAATTTTACATTGTATGGGCGGTGTCACGCCCCTTTGTCCAATCAAAACCGAATATAGCTACGAACCTTCCACCCACCAAAAGATATTCTCACGCAAAAATTCAGCAAAATCTGTTCAGCCGTTTTCGAGTCCATCGCGTACCAACGAACACCATTTCATTTTTATATATATAAGAAGAAGAAGATTAGTTTTAAATTTTTTCCTTATCAAATATTTAATTTACACTTTCCTTAGATATAATGTCAAATTTTAAGACTTTCTTAATAATTATAGAGGAAATGATGTTAAGTGATCACATTATTTTTGGCTCATGTCACGGATTTTTGTGAAACAATGCAAATTATTTTGAAAAAAAATAGAAACAGGGGTACTATGATAGGTACTACTGCAATTTCAAATTTTCGAAATTGTGAATTTTGAGGAACACTGGGTTTACTAAAAAATATATTTTTATAGGTAATAACACTATGCAACAAAAAAAAATGTTTTTTTGTGTCCTAGACCTAAAATTTTTTTTATATAGATAGTGGCATACTGTTTTATAAAATCAAAACCAAAAAATTTTTTATTTATAATATTTTTTTATGGATACATTTTTTTTAATTTTTTTTTTAAAAATACCTTTATCGTCGAATGTACCCATAGTATTTGCACTATAATTTTTGGAGTATATACCCGATCAGATCGACTTATACGTTAAATTGAAGCTATTAATGTGGGCTACTAATGATGGAAGTAGTGGTTCACTTAGAAGTAGTGGTTTAGTAACAGTCATTAAACAAATTGGAAAAAGTAGATTTAAAAAAAAAAATCCTGGGACAAAAAAACATAAAAAATAGAAAAAAAATCGAAAAAAAATGTATTTAATTTTTTAAAAGTTTGCATCCTAGCGAAGAAAATAACGCATATTTGAAAGAAATCTATGGATAAATGTATAGCTCTTTTTGATAGTGGTAAGAGAATTTCAAAAAATCTCTTTTTTTAAATTTCTGTTTAAATAGCGATTTTATTTATAACTTTTATTTATATTATGTACATTCGAGTTTATTTACATGAACAAGTTTCATTAGAACTAATTGTGAGTTCTTTGTTGACGTTTGTAGATTTCGGAATCGGTTTCTCTAGTGAGGAACCAAATATAATCTCCCATCCTTCTTTCATTCAGTGCCCTTGGTAACGCCGCTCGATGGACTTCAATTATTGGTGAAACCTTTCGCCATGTTCGTCACTTACGACGCCAAGATTCTCGAGGAAAAAGTTTAAATAAGAATGTAAGAAATGCATTTTGAGGGACATATTTACACCAGTTGGATGACATAAAACGAAAAATAGGTTGGAAGAATACATACATATGTGTTATATACATAAATATAAAAAAATTATATTTCTAACCAATTTTTTCATAATTTTTTAACAAATCATTAATCATTGTTTCATATTGCGGGCTTTTATTGGATCCAATGAAATTTGAATTTGAAACTACAAGCTTAAACGACCTCCATGCTGCGATTCCATCCGACTTCAAATATGATTCGAAATTCACATCTTTCACCTGTTTCCTTATTTTAGGCCCATCAAAAACTACTTTTAAATAAACTTTTTAAATATGAGAGTGAATTGCCATTTTCCTTAAGGCTTTTACACAATTTTTAAAGAGCCCCAGCTTAATATGCTGTGGTGGCAAAATATCGGCTATCCCAGAGGCATAACCTACCAACTACTTTTAAATCGCAACAAATTTTCCATTCATGTTCATATTTTAGGTATTTTATCAATTTAGCCATTGTCTCGTATGATTCCTTAGTGTTGAATCGACGGTTTCTGATTTCCGTTGTGTAAAAGTACTGCTTTCAAACTTTCTTTACTGCTGTCAACAAGTAACCGCCATTCCTTTGAATTGTATGTTTGATTAAGTTCCTCGAACAATCCGGGAATGTCCTTGCAAAAGCATCTGTTATCCACAGTTGTATAAAATTGTTTGTACGGTATATCACGGACTCTATAATATGATATGTTAACATCTGGGGCCAAAATATTGTACTGTTTCATCCCAGATGCAAGTAGTTCTGCCTTATCTTTGGTCAGTTCCAAATCTCTCACGTGATCAATGAGTTGGAACTGAGTTAAAGGCGATGACTTCTGACTCAAACTTGAATCGCTCAGAGTTGAGTACTAAGTTGAACTTGATGATGTTTCCGTTATTAGGCTGTTAGCTACTTGGACACTTTCTACTCCAATCTATAAACTTAGACAAAAATAGAAGTCCGTATGGTGAATGAATGGTTGTCTCCAAATCATTGGCATTCCAAATTGCACGTGAAGTCTAAAATTAAACGTTATATTCAACAAAACATTTTAATACATTAATTATAAAGTACTTACCGCATGCTTCCACTACTCCATCGAGTAAGATTTACATGGCACGAATTACACAAAATACTAGGTGTCAACGGTTCGTTCATATTTTTAACTCGTATACCAAAATATTGCACATTTTTATACCCTACACCACACTGTGGTACAGGGTATTATAACTTTGTGCATTTGTTTGTAACACCCAAAAGGAGAAGAAATAGACCCATCGTTTATTATACCGATCGACTTAGAATCACTTTCTGAGTCGATTTATCTATGTCCGTCTGTCTGTCTGTCCGTCTGTCTGTCTGTCTGTGCATGTATTCTTGTAATCAAAGTACAGGTCGCAATTATGGTCCGATCTCGACGAAACTTTACACATATCTTTTTTTTGGTCCAAGGACGGTCCCTATTGAATTTGGTTAAAATCGGTTCAGATTTAGATATAGCCCCCATATATATGTTAGTCCCGATTTGACATGTAAGCGCTGTAAACACTTTATTTTATATCCGATCAGTATGAAATTCGGCAGGAAAAGGTTTCTTATTACATGAAGGAATACCGCTAAATTCGGAGAAAATCGGTTCAGATTTAGATATAGCCCCCATATATACGTTACCCCCGATTTGACATATAAGCGCTGTAAAAATGTTATTTTATATCCGATCAGTGCGAAATTCGGGAAAGAGAGGTTTCTTATTACATGAAGGAATACTGCTAAATTCGGAGAAAATCGGTTCAGATTCAGATATAGCCCCCATATATATGTTACCCCCGATTTGACATGTAAGCGCTGTAAAAACTGTATTTTATATCCGATCAGTGCAAAATTTGGCAGAAAGAGGTTTCTTATTACATGAAGGAATACCGCTAAATTCGGAGAAAATCGGTTCAGATTTAGATATAGCCCCCATATATACGTTACCCCGATTTGACTTGTAAGCGCTGTAAAAATGTTATTTTATATCCGATCAGTATGAAATTCGGCAGAAAGAGGTTTCTTATTATATGAATGAACACTGTTAAATTTGGAAGAAATCGGTTCAGATTTAGATATAGCCCCCATATATACCTTACCCCCGATTTGACATTTAGGCGCTGTAGAGACTGTATTTTATATGCGATCAGTACGAAATTCGACAGAAGGAGGTCTTTTTACATGAATGAGTATTCAGGGAAGATCGGTTCAGATTTATATTGATTGTTCATCCTGATTTGGTATCAAACCGCTATAAAAGTTGTATTTTACTTCCGATCATTAAAATTTTCCAGAAAGATGTTTCTCAATTTAGGAACGAATATTGCTTAATTTAGCGATTATCGTTTCAGAATTAGATAATATGTTTCTACCCATTTACCAATTATTCCAAATTATTATGGCAATGACCCTTATCGCATTGTTAGGGAGGTGTAGGGTATTATATAGTCGGCCCCGCCCGACTTTCTGCCTTTCCTTACTGGTTTTAATTACATATTTTCGACAGATGTAGCAGAAATTGTCGGGATCATTTACACATTAAAAAGTTCTTTGTCGTTTACTCATACTTCGAAATATAGATTTATAATATTTTTCAGAAAATCGACTTATCTCTTTAAGGCGCTGAATTACACTGACATTGCATATCATGTTTTATGGATGGTTACGAACAACCATAAAACCTCGTCCTCTCTATAATTTTATAATGTCTGACATCAATCCTCATAAAATAAAATGCAAGTGCAATGTCTCTTATATGTCTCTCTCACATATGGCGAATTCAATATACGCAAAAACATCATTTAAAAACGAAAAAATATGAAACTTCAAATAGACAGTGTTTTCTTCGCTAGCATTCTGGCTTTTTAAAAATGTGATAAAATAATTTTTTCAATTTTTTTTTGGTTTTTTTACCAGGAAAATGTGTTTTGAAAAAAAATATTTTTTCTCATATTTTTGACGACTGTTTCTAAACCAAATATTCTATGTGAAAGCGATATTTTCAGCATATGTAGCCCTCATTATTCCCTTTAATTTGAGCTATAACATGGACTTTCCATGAAAGCTGGAACTAAAAAAAAAAAATTTACCATAAAAAATGTTGTTAATATTTTTTTTGTGTTTGTGACACTAATGTCGAATTCGTTTCTGGAAAAAAATTCAACAATTTCAATGCCCTTTTTTCGAAAAGTGCACTTTTGTGTTACTTTTTTGAAATTTAGTAAGTAAGTTATTCAAATTTAGCGCAACTACAATTTCCTAATTTCAAGAAAGTGATACAATAGTGCAGTTTTCGGGAAAAGGGCAATGCAAGTGCTGCACTTTTTTGCAGAAACGAATTCGCCATTAATTGCATCAGAAACTGTTATCCACATCCCTTTGACAAAAATTTTGTTGCATAGTGTAATTAATATGGGAAATTTGCAAAATGTTAGTAATTACTTGCACTCCTAATGAAAAATAGAAAACATATTTAAAAAGATTTTTTTGTTTTTGTTCTTATTGTCGAACTAAGTCGAAATAGTAAACTCTCATACAAGTACAATTTTGTATTTTGTTTGGGCTTGCTTTGCGAGCCACGAAAACAAGTGTAGCATTAGCCGTTGACAAAACCACGAAAACATTTGTTTTTGCTGCTTGCAATGTTGAAAAGTTTTTATACCTTACACCACACTGTGGTACAGGGTATTATAACTTTATTCATTTGTTTGTAACACCCAAAAGGAGAAGAATCGTTTATTATACCGATCGACTTAGAATCACTTTCTGAGTTGATTTAGATATGTCCATCTATCTGTCTGTGCACGTAATCTTGTAATCAAAGTACAGGTCGCAATTATGGTCCGATCTCGACGAAACTTTACACATATCGGTTCAGATTTAGATATAGCCCCTGTATATATGTAACCCCCGATTTGACATGTAAGCGCTGTAGAAACTGTATTTTATATCCGATCAGTGAGAAATTCTGCAGAAACGAGTTTCTTATTACATGAGGGAATACTGCCAAATTCGGAGTAAATCGGATCAGATTTAAATATAGCCCCCATATATTTGACATGTAAGCGCTGTAAAAACTGTATTTTATATCCGATCAGAATGAAATTCGGCAGAAAGAGGTTTTTTATTATTTGAATAAACACAGTTGAATTTGGAAGAAATCGGTTCATATTTAGATATAGCACCCATATATATGATACCCCCGATTTGACATGTAAGCGCTGTAAAAACTGTATTTTATATCCGATCAGTATGAAATTCGGCAGAAAGAGGTTCCTTTCTACATGAGGGTTCCTTTCTAAAGTTTTCATTTTTCATTAACTTAAATTTTCTTAAAAGATGTACTTATAGATGAAGTTAGTAGGCATTAGATTACATTGTTAATATGTTTTAGGGTAATACATGGCATTTTACTTTGTCTGCAACGCTGAATTTAAACATTTTAAAGTATGTAAGAAAATCATGATCTGATTTGATTCATGGCGTCGGGAAACAAATTATTTTTTATTTAGCGATAAGCAGATAATAAAATTTTACATCCAATCGTTTTGGGTTTTTAGCCCTATAGAAGCTGTAGTTTCCGATTTTGCCTTTTGCCCTACAAGAGCTCTAGTTTACATCCAATCGTTTTGAAATTTAGCACGGAAGAGTTTCTTGATCCAAAGACTAACAATGCCGAATTTGAAAAAAATCGGTTTGGATTTCTAGCTCTCATGTATATGTATCTTTCTTCCGATTTGGTTACAGAAGCAAATTGTATTTCATTGTTGTCCAATCATACCAGAGTGGTGTAGGGTATCATATAGTCGACTTTAGCCTTTCATTACTGGTTTTATATGTGGTAAGGTGTTTAACGTTGAACTGCAAATGGAATTTGGAATCCGGCTTTTAGTACAGTTGATTTAGGAGAAAATGCAAACATTTATTTTTTGGGATTTTCTCAATTATTTTGGGAATTCTAGGCATGACTTTGCAAATATAATGATCGGCGAACTATTTTCGATTTGTGATGTCAAGACCTATGAACTGCAAAATATTCCATTAAAATATATTTATTTTTAAATATTTTATGGATCATTATCATTAGATTTCTGTCTGCTTTGGAAAATGGATTTTTAATTTTTCCTGTTTTCCTGTCCTAGCATTTGCTTAATATCACAACAGACAGCAGAAATCGAGGGCAATTCTAAAGTTATTATATTTGTAAAGAAAAATCCCACAATTCCCAAAATAAAGTCCATAATCCCCCAAAAACGGATATTTTAGTTTTTCCCCCAAAACTATTATACGATCATTCCACGTCAAAACGAACAATTTTTACATCACCATCTCCGATTTCGTTGAAACTTTGTAGGATAATTCAACTCTATAAAATATTTTCTGTGTAGAAGACGAAAAAAAATCAAAATGCTTTTCAGAAGATATGACCTATTGAAAATTGCGGGAAATCAGGAAAAAAGACGATGTAGGAATAATGAAAATGGTATAGTGTGAAAACGCGTGGTCAGAATTCAAAGAATGAAGACTTATTTTAAAGGTACTTGCAAGCGCTTTCCGACGGCTACTTACTCTTAATAAATGTTTTTTTTTTTAAATAATCCGTTATTTCTCCACGGGTTTGTTTAGAATAGATAGCCTATATTTTTTCTAAATTTTTACGTTAGTATTTTCATATCAAAAAACACTAAAGAAGAAGAAATATCAAAATATATTAAAATTAGGTCAACAGCGGCTAGTAGCCGAGACCGTCGGGGAAAAGCACCTTTAAAATAAGCCTCCATTCTTTGAATTCTGCCCACGAATATTCACACTACAACATTTTAATTATTCCTACCTCAGCATTTTTTCTTGATTTTCGATATTTTCACTTGGTCATAACTTTTGGAAAAAATTTCGATTTTTTAAATACGTGCAAAATATTTTTAACAGTATAGTATGCCTGGAAAAATCTAAGAAATCGGAGTTGTCGTCATATATTAAAATACAATATTTTTTTGACGATACAATAATTTATTATTTTTGTGAAAATATAAATTGATATGGCCATAACTTTTGTCTTAGTGGAAACATCTGACCGAGGTTTTTTACAATATATAGAAAATGTTGTTGTCAATATAGAAGAGTTGAAGTGAGAAATATGAAAAAATTAAAAAAAATAATTTTCAAATGCAGACAGAAATTTAATAAGGCAATTAATATTTAAAAATTAATATATTTCTATGAAATATTTCTTAAGTTTTTTTTTAAGTCTTGGCATCACAAATCGAATGTAATTCGCGAATCTTTATATTTCTTTATAATTTAGAAAATCTCCAAAAGTGTTTTTTTTTTAATTTCCCCTATATCTAGTACACTAAAAGCTCCAAATTCGCTTTGCAGTTCAACGTGCTACGCCTTACCTCACATAAAAATAGCAAATTTTCAATATTCTAGCTTTGCAATCGTAGAAAATTTGGCTTACTTGTGAAATTTGTTTAAAAATTTGTTTAAATTGGAGAAACTTGGCAACGATTCTAATTAATATTTCTGACCCGTTCTTTCTTCGAGAACAATCTTTAGAAGTTGCCTTTAAGCTGAGTATAAATAGGTTTAACTTTTTTTAAATAACTTCATCTATAACTCCAACATTAAACACATGCTTTTTTCCCAAAAAATCAAATTCTTTTGAAAATATAAGTTTAAAGAGCCATAGCTTTTATCTTAATGGGTATATATGTAGGTTCGGTTTTTTCATCATATAGCAAATTTTGTTGCCAATTCAGAAAAGGTGACGTAAGAAAGTTTGTGCATATCCTGACCCGACATTCAAAAAATAGTAGGACAGGTTCTGGGAAAAAATGAAAAATTAAATTTTTAATTGCATATAAAGGTGGCGCAAAAGTAACCTTTCGTTGTTTTTTGGCTGTAATTTAAAAAAAAAAAGAAAAACTTTGATTCTTCTTGTGGATTATTTTTATTTGGTCTTTTAATTTTTTTTACATCAAGTCGAGAATATGATGTCATGTAAATGGCCGCCGCCACAGTTGATTGTCATTTGAGCCCTTTTTATGGCATTTTCCATCACTTTGGCCAAAACTTCCGGCGATAGGTCCTCACATTCTTGACGGATATTGTCTTTAAGAGCTGCAAGAGTCTGGAGCGGTCAAATCAGGCGATCTTGCTGGCCAGTGCAAATCGCCAAAACGGGAGATTAGGCGCCCGGGAAATGCATCCTTCAGCATATCGGTTGTGGCACGTGCTGTGTGTGCCGTTGCACCGTCCTGTTGGAACCACATGTTTTCCAATCCCAATTCATCAAGTTGCGGCAAAAAGAACTCGTTGATCATTGCTCTGTAGCGCTCACCATTCACAGTAACCGTTTGGCCCGCGACGTCTTCGAAGAAAAAAGGTCCGATGACTCCTCCAGCGAAAACAGCACACCATACAGTGACTTTGAGCGGGTGTAATGGCTCTTCGTGGGTTACACGCGGATTTTCAGTGCCCCAGAAGCGTAAATTTTGCTTATTTACGTACCCGCTAAGATGGAAATGGGCCTCATCATCAATTCACGTTGTGCCAAAGTCAACGACCGATTATTGGTCAATTAAATAGTCAGCAATATTCTGCGTTCTGGAGCAGTGTAGCGTAACATTGTTTATTAATGTGTATTTCGCATGTGTTTACTACACAAATGTCAAAACAGAACTGACATTAGGGGCCAATCGCAAAATTTATAGCATTTTCTGATAGGAGGATTACTTTTGCGCCACCTTGTATCTCTATATGAACTATATGAACTAACTCTTAGGCGTAGAAAGTCTTTTATAGGCCTCGGCTAGAAAAATATTCTTGCTATCAGACTAAAAAAAGAAATATACACACATTTTGTTCACCGAGGTGCCCAATTTTGAGGCCCTGTAGCTTCACCTCTGTACACCATAGGGGCCCAAACTAAAAATGTAAGCTCTCTTATACCTCTTCTACAACCGTTTCTGTTTAAGAAACGGCCAAATTATTTCATTTTTTAAATTTCTCCCACTGTGCACCGCTCCAAATCCGCAGAAAACTGTCACAGCCACCATTAGTGTTGTCCACTAGCATGCCAGTCTCACTAACTTGTTGAGTACAGAAGGCGTGGTAGGTGTCCCATTTCGACCAACACTTTTTTAATAAAAGCACTGTTTGGGCACTGACTTTGGACAAATGCTTGCACTATTTACAACCGTTGATCAATCGAAAATCGATTATTTTCTTTCCACGGAGATTTGATACAGCATTTCTGCCAAGATTTCGAGCCGAAATCTGTCAAAATAACATAGGATTTAATAACAAGTAAGAAAGTTCAGTCGGGTAAACCGATTTACGATTCCCCTCATCATCAGTCCCAAAAAAATATTCGTAAATTTATTTATTTTATACCCTACACCACACTGTGATACAGTATTAGTGTGTTTCATGGCGATGTTAATAACAACTACAAATACTACAGCTATAAACCCACCTTAAAGTATATCGATCGACTCAGAATTACTAGCTGACTAGAATTAACCATGTCTATCAGTCTGTCCATGGAAACAAGCCTATTGAAATTCGTTGAAATTGGTTTAGATTTAGATATAGCTCCCCTATATATGTTTCGTCCGATTTAGTCCTTTGGATTAATTTAAGAAGTAGTTCACATTCAATCGTTTTAAAATTTAGCATGGCATTTTGAAATGCAGCATGGTGGAGTTTCTTGATCCATGGGCCAACATTGCCGAATTTGAAAAAAACCGTTCAAATTTTGATATAGCTCCCATAGCCCTATTCAAGGACCAACATTGCTGAACTTTCGGTTAAGATTTAGATATAGCTCCCATATACATATGTACATGTTTCGTCCGATTTGGCTCTTTCCTTGGACCAACATTGCCGAATTTGAAGAAAATCGGTTCAGATTTAGTTGTAGCTCCCATATATATATTTCGTCCGATTTGGCCTATATACTCTATATTTTATATTATGTTATAAACTGTAAACATTTAGTGCAAAAGGGTTCATTTGTGTGGGAGGCACCAAAAGTGGCGTGGCAACTTTGCCCTTTTTTCTTGCGGTGTTAGTGACTAATAAATTAATGTTATGTGTGGAATTTCAGAAGGTTGAGTAAGATGTATAGAAGTTGTTAAAGAATCAATTTTTCACTAAATCTTAACCCTTTGTGAGAGATGTACTAGAAGGAGTGAACCAATATGGGCCATCTTCGAACTTGGTCTGAGATGGAGAAAAATATTACCACATACCAAATTTCGGTTACTCCTTGCGAGAGTTAACGCGCGGACCAATGGCCCAAATTGAATTTCCACCAAACATTGGTTTTAGGATTTTAGGTCACACCTTCGCTGTGTTACACTTTTGGCTGGTAGAAAATGATATATACCCGCCTCAGTAAGGCGAGTGGAAGTTGCAACCAGACCGGCACTAAGATTAAACTGCCTATCAATGTGGAGGTACAAGGACATCAAAGTGTATTGCTATGATAACCGACCGAGCGGACTATATACCAACTGTTTACACCTTCGAGAGGAACTACATCACTATGCCAGCGATGAATGGGTTGTCAGAATAACAGGTAATGTAAACCATCTCCACTTCTACGAGTATACGGATGGTTCGAAGCTTGATGAAAAGGTTGGCTTCAGAGTACACTGTGAGGAACTTAGTTTGGATATACCTCACAGACTACTAGATACCTGCAGTGTCTATCAAGCCGAAATAATGGCAATATGGGAAGTCGCCAAGTGGTTGAGTCGCAACATTGTAACGAACACTGGCGTTGTCATTTACTCGGACAGCCAGGCTGCCATCAATTCTCTGGAGGCCACATCCCTAAATTCACAAACAGCCCTCGACTGCCGCAGATCTCTTAACAAGATGGCTGAGCAGTTTAATATGTATACACCTGGGCGTAGGGATGTCCCGGGGAATTGCAAAGCTGATGAACTTGCTAGGAAAGGGACGACATTACAAATTCTCGAAGAATTTGCATATATTGGTGCGCCACTATCAACTTGAAAGCTTTGGCTTAGGCACGAGGCAATCAGGCAGTCCAACGAAAGAAATTGGCCTCTGCAGGGTAGCTAGACAAATCTGGCCAAGATATGAAGTGAGAAGGTCAAAATATCTCCTCGCAGTAGAGAGGAAAATATTGTCTACGTAAGTATCAGTTCTGACGGGACACTGCTTGATCGGAGAACCCGCCTAAAATATTGGGTATTGACTCCAATGACTTCTGCAGAAGCTGTGGAGGGGAGGAAGAAGTGGAAAGCATTGAGAACTTGCTATGCGACTGTCCTGCTTTGAGTAAAAGACGACTGGACATACTGGGGTCGGCCTTTATAGGCATTCTAACATATCTTCCCGGTACCGATATTCTTACTATCGATAAATTTGTATATCAAACAGGTTGGTTTCGTTGAGGGGCATTACAGCCAGTGGACACTAGGGACCTAAACTGGTCTATGTGAGCTGGTAAAAAAATACGGCTGCCACCCTAACCTAAGCCTAAGGCGAGGGGATAAAAATCAAAATAATATTCAACATTCCACTGTCATTGATCATAGACCCCATTAAATGTATATTCTTAATAGTAATTAATAGCCATGTATGTACGTCCAAATTTTGATTGTGCCAAAATTTATATAATTCCCAATTCTATTGGATTTTTTTCAATTTTATTTAAAAAATTTTAATATTCCCTTGAAACACTATAATTTAGAACAAAATCATAGATCAATTTAGGTAATTATGTCTTACATTCGTATCTATCTTTTACGTTTATATCTATGTTGATTGATTAAATTCCATTTTCAATGATTTTCGTTTCCACGAAATTTAAGCTGACAATTTGCCTAATTGTATTGCATTTTTATTACTTCCAAGTAGTCATTATTTATGTGGGTTGGCAGGCAATTTTAAAAATGATCAATATAATTTGCTTAGGTTTTGCAAACGAAAATTAATTCAATTTAAATCAAATTCCAAAATAAAACAACAACAAAAATGAAGGTCAGGATTTACTGAGATATAAGGATGATTACAAATTATGTAAATGTACATTTCATCTCGCACTTCTGTCGCTACATATGATAAACATTATTGTACATATTTTTCCATACACCCTAGTTGGAATACAGGGCCGTTATAATATATATAATTATATTACGCCGTATTAAACAAAGATGGAGAGTGAATGGTATGCAAATGTGAACATAATTAGATAATGTAATTAGAACACCACAACTAATTAGTGCTTCATTTTTCGCTAAACTTTTGAATTTTTTTTATAAATTGACACGTTTGTTTTACAGGAAAAAAAGAAGTCAGATAGTTATACTTATACACACACTAAAGAGGCCTTACACCTACATAATTAACAATGTAATCATGTTTTATTATAGAAAAAGACTTTACCATAAAATAACAAATAACGTTTTTTGTGGCTTTAGGCGTTTCAATTTTATGACCATTTAAAAACTATAAACTAAACTATGCAGTGGTACAGGTAACTTATTAAGGTGGATCGCTGAACCTTCCAAAAGGAAATATTATTATTAATAGGAAAAGATCACTTCGCTTAAATGCTACAGGCTTTTTTACAAAAAAATTATATTTTGGAAAAAATTTACATTCTACATATGGTATAAAAACCAAGTGAGAATTTTATTTTAATAGTGTAAACATCGTTTAGAAGATAAGGCATTTGTAATACTCACATATAAATGAATATAATGGTTGGTAATTATTTGACAGCCGATTTTACAGATGATAGTTGCTTTTTGCTCAGTTTGGTTTGTCATTTTATCGTGGATAGACTTACACGATAGTAACGCTTGTGAATTGTTGACATTTTCTATCAAAATAATAGTTTTATCCGTCAAACTGCATACTTCAGTGATTGATCTCAATTATGGTTGAATGGGTTCGTAAAAAAAATTAATAAAAGAAACCTTTGATAAACGAATAATTTCACATAATAGTCCCGTCAATTGGCCACCATGATCGTGAGATTTAACCCCAATGGTTTATTTTCTTTGGTGTTATGTAAACTCACACGCCTATGCCGCAAAGTAGGGGGAATAAAAAAAAGATAAACAATTCGTTCGTCTCTTAACCAGACAACCGATTGCGACAAAACTTGGAATGGTTTTAGAAGAGTTATTAGAGAAGTTAAGTTTTGAAGTTGGGCCCCCTATGCTATACAGGGTCGGAGCTACAGGGCCTCAAAGTTGGCCACCTCGGGTGAACAAAATGTTTAAGTGTGTGTAACTTTCGTCTTCTTTTTTCGTCCGATTCATAAAATCGTTTTGGTGTTCACTCTACTAACCGAGGTCTACAAAAGACAAACTTGTAGTTTCTCACTTTTCTTCAAATTTGTGATTGCTCTCGAAGGGCTGAACTGATTTGTGCAAAGTTTACTTTATTTTGATGAGAACGTATGGCTTATTTTTTGATCAGTCGAATCTACGGTTAGCTAATTAAATTTTTACAATTTGAGTTGATTTAAATAAAAAAGCAATGCCATCCCAAACAATGAACAAAATATTTTTTATTTAATTTCTTTATTTTATTTTGTTAATGGAATAAACTTATTTAAATAATTTACATCCAACAAATATTTTATTTTTTGAAGCGCAAAGAAGTATAAATACGGCTTATAAATCACTTGAAAATACAACTGAAAAATGACTCGCAAATTATACAAAATTATGTATACTCGTAAATGATTATAAGCACAACTGAGAAATGGCTTGACTCTTCAAAATGTGTGTGGTTAGGGTACCATTTTCTTCCGTCGAAACACCTTTTATAATCAGAAAATTGTCGCATTTACGATTATTTTATTCGCACAGGGGAGTCGAAAGGATGATCAATACATTCACAAAATTCTGATTGGGGATATATGTACGTATATGCTTGATGTTATTTCAGCCAAATTCATCCACTTCAATTAGAGTAGCTGAGAGGCTAATTTTATTGTGCTATATAATTATTTTCTCAGAGATTACAGTAAGTGTTTTTTCTGACTTTAAGCCATATTATGCTCAATTTTCCTTTTTAAGAAATGTTTATTTGATTTCAAGTATTTTATACTTATTGTTAAAATTTCAGCGTTTGAATTTTTTCAATGTAAGCCGTTTTACACAAGTTTTAAGAAATTGGTGCAAACGTTGTTTAGTTTTTATGTACAATTTCGGCTTAGAATTTGTTACCTTAATTTAGTATGACATTATTCTTTATGTAAGGTTATATAAAATCCAAAATTGCGACAAAAAAGATGAAGAGGAGACGGTAGAACATCTTCCCTGTTCATGCCCAGCACTAATACAACGCAGACTTAGTTTGACCGCCGTTTCTTCACAACTTCGTCGATGTGACAGTTGTAGGTCTGGGAGACTTTGTAACGTACGTCCATATTAAGGTGGGTCGGTGGAACTCCCAAAAAGAAACATAACTATCAGAAAGATATCTATTACCAGAAAATGATCAATTTGCTTAAATGCTACCGACTTTTGTTTACAAAAAGTTTCCATTTTGGAAAATATTGGCATTTTACATAAGGTGTGAAAAAACATGTGAGTACGTTTTACTAAAGGGTGGGCCATCTAAATATTTTAATTTGAATTGGCTATCAAAAAAAGTACTGATATTTTTTTCAAATTTCTGGTACACAATATCATTCATATGACTACCAAGACTGGCTCGGCAATATCTCATCCGATCAAAAGTACAATATCTCATACTGTAAAGTACATTTCCGATTGTTTCGGGTCGAATCACTTCAATGGCAACTTCGATTTCACGTTTCACCGCTTCAATTGTCTCTGAATGCTTTTCCACAGAAAATAATCCAAAGGGCTCAAATCACAAGTCAATGAAATCGGTAGTTTAAATTTAAAATTGATATGTTTGAATCGAAAGAAAATATATTTGGAACGCAAAAATCTATATATGTGAAAAAACACGTCAAAAGGCCCACTTTTTTCAATTTTATTCCGATCGCGTCAAAACTTGGTGGGGTTGCAGAAGTATTTTGGGTATGCTATGTGCTATGCGCGATTCTGTATTCATAAAAGCGTAAAATCAGCATTTTTATCACATAATTAATACAATATCTCAAAAACGCGAATATATATTGCATTTTTGATTTAATATTCGGATTCAGAACTTCAAAATCCTTCGAGATCGTGTCCGATATCTGCTCGCTAGGATTCGATTTGACCAGTGCAATATTGTAGGCCAGTGTAAAAAATCCGGCGTCGACTTTTTTCGGAATAATTTTTTTGTTGTTCTGGCGTATCTAGCTATAGAATTCCACCATTACATTTTTTAATCGTGTTTCTGGTCCACATCTTAGAGTAAACTCACTTTATAATACGAAAGAAATAATGAAAAAATAGTAGGTTTGACATTTAAAATTTCCACAGCTTTTGTTGTGCTTTCCATTACATTGTGAAAATTCGTATTGATAAAGTAAACAGAATGGGCTTCATTTTTGTAGTTAAAAGATATAGAATCCCATCCGCGGAACACAATTAAAATCGCGAGGAAAACATAAGTCGCGAGAAAAAAATATGAAAATTTAATATTTGCAAACAATTATCAATGCACATTTTGTGCGTTTATAAATTCAAATCGGCCCACGTAGTCGGGAGATACAATGGTCAAAATTTCTAACTTTGACACCCTGTATCTTCATAACGTATCACGCTAGGAAGCTGTATTTTAAGCACATAGCATACCCAAAGTACTTCTGCAACCCCACCAAGTTTTGACACGATCGGAATAAAATTGAAAAAAGTGGGCCTTTTGACGTGTTTTTTCGTGGTTTGTTCGACTGCTTACAACATGAAAACTACTCGACCAAATTGAATACTTCCTTCTGTGGAATTGTTCGTAATTGCCACGCAAAGGTTTAGCAAAAATAAAGGTCGCAAAATTCTCAACAGCAGGCGCTCACCACCTGACAGCTGGGGCTCCTGTAAGATCGAGAAAGCTGAAATTTTGCACAAGCATATACTAGAGTATTGTATAAGCAGCAGAATTTTCACGTAGTATGTTTTTGCCTGTGGTCAGTTCTAGATCTATCACAAAATTGAGTATTGTGTTTGGCCTTTCAGAAGCATCTTATAAGATCAAAAGCTAAAACTTTGTAAATATGAAGTGCTAAACACGACGAAATATAAAAGCGAAAAATAATTTTGAATTCGCTGACTGTGGTCAGTGTATTAGAACCGTAATTTTTTCATTATTTCAGTGATTTTAATAGTTATTTAAGAGCTAACAGTCTTAAAATGAAAACGTACTTACATAGCTCATAGGGGATGCGAAAATAACTATTCAATGTCTAGCTAGAGGTCAAACTGCAGTGACCAAAGCAATTGTCGCACTTTCAGTACTGAAGAAAATTTTTAAGAACTATGTGCCTACAAACTGATGTGCATACATACAGATCTCCAACGTATGTGCTTTTACGAGTCTCCTGTAAGAGCTAGAAAGCTGAAACTATGCATGTGGATAGACTCGAGTGTTTTATACACCACGGAATTTTCACACAATCGGATTTTGCTAGTGGTCAGTTCTCGCCATCAAAACGTGAGTGTTATTTTTATACTTTAGGACCCTAAATCTTTGTAAAAATGTAGAACTATACAACCCCATCTGTACCCTCCTGACCACTGAGACCTCCTATTAGAAGTAATATGCTGAAAATTTGCATACATATTGTTACGAGTGTGACTTAAATTTCACGCTACATAGATTCATGATTTATTTAGGCTATTATTATGCATTTACCAACTCAGCATATTTTCTTTCTCATGTGATAATTTGAGCTGCTTTTAACGATTTTTCGAATGAAATAGTTTCCACAATAGACATACATATGTACATATATCATTGTGAACGTGTGAATTATATGTTTGTGAGTGATATTATTGATCGAGGTCAGGGTAACATTGGGCGCCGTTCTCAGAATATAACGCTTATCCGAAATGTTGCGCAAAATCACACGAAAGAGGCACGTGCTATTGAAAGAGAATCAGGTCGGGCGCGACATCATGAAGCCAGTACTGAAGTTTACAATGAGCCACAACGATTGAGAAGAAGAGAATAAGTCTTTCGAAAGAACTGATGAGAATCGGAAATGGACAAATACCGGTAGGTACCCTCAGTGATTTAATACCCGTTCCAACCGCCATTTGCCAATTCACTCCAATAAAAGGTGAAATGAAATGCTGAAATTCCGGGAGAATTTCATTCATTAAATTAATCGACACTGTTGAAAATGAAGACTCAATTATCCCGCTGAATTCCTAAACTCTTTGGAATTGCATGGCATGCCGCTTCATAATTTAGCTCATAACGTTGGATCTGTAGTCATTATGTTACGTAATCTTCATGCCCGAAACTGTTCAATGGAACACGACTGATTGTGATGAAGCTAATGGACAATTTTATGGTGGAAAGGATTTTGAATGGGCCATTCAAGAAGGAAGAATAGCTAATTATCAGAATTTCTTTTGACTTCAACCGATTTATCATTCAAGTGCAAACGTCTTCAGTTCCTTGCGAAACTTGTATAAACAAGTCAGAAGAACAATCGCTGGAAGTGTGTGGGATAAATCTGGAAATGTCATGCTTTTCACACGGCCAGCTCTATGTGGCGTGTTCCTGAATTGGCTAACCATCCTCACTCTTCATGTACGTTCCAGAGCATAAAACAAAAAATGTTATATATCTGTCAGATTAAATTGACTACAATAATTGATCATTACTATTTTTTAGATTTCATTAAAACTAGTGTTAATCATTGAAATTAATACTTGATTTAATTCTATTTTCAACTAATATTGGTAGGTACGAAGTCCGTCGAATCAGCTTTCTTATAAATATCATTTATATATATACTCGTATATAAAGAAGAATGTGTGTTTGTTGGTACCGTATAGGCGTCTAAACGGCTGTGCCGATCTTCTTGAAATTTTTACAGAATGTACATGTGGGGGGTGGTGAAAATAGGGTACTTGAATTTTCGATGTACCAAGTGGGCGTAGCCCCGCCCATATAAGCCAAATTTCGAAATTGATATATCTTGCACAATTTGTTAGCTAGAGTGCTGTAATGTTGTACAATGTCCGTACTTGATTCAAAATACGGATTTTTAAGCCCTGAATTCTTAATCTTAGCGCTTATTAAGCCTGATTAAGCTTGATTTTAAGCCGAAATATTCTTATTTCAAGCACAAAGCGATTGATTTAAGAATTTTATGGGATTGATTTGAGTGCGAAACTGTCTTCAATGAAGAAAATTTTGATTGAATTAAGCCTGGCCAATACTTGATTTAAGCCTGGTAATACTTGATTTAAGCCTGATCACTTCTTGATTTAAGCCTAATCAATGTTTGATATAAACCTGATCAGTTCTTGATTTAAGCCTAACCAATACTTGATTAAAGCCTGATCATACTCGATTTATTGTGCTTTCGTTAGTTCTATACCTATATACCACTTATATTAATTACTAGCTGGACCCGGTCCACTTTGGTGCCCCAGATTGAGATTTCCGATCCCGTCCATTGTTAAACCAATCAGGAATCCTGCCGCCAAATAATTATACATAAAATAACAGCACTCTCGCTAACAAATTGTGCAAGAGATCTTAATTTCAAAATGTGGCTTACATGGGCGGGGCCATGCCCATTAGTCTGTTCCCGCCCATTATGAACTAATCACGTAGACTGCCACAAGATACATATAAACAGAATTACAGTACTATCTCTACTAAAATGTGCGAGGTAGCTCAAATTTTGGTTATATGGGGGTTGGGGGGGGTGTGTCACGCTTTCACCAGGCACGCACAAAATTACCTCAATTTCAAAAGGTTGCTTACATGGGCGAGGCCACTCCAGTTGATCCGATTCCTCCCATTTTTGGACAAATCACGTAGACTGCCACCAGATACATAAGCACAAAATTACAACACTGTCGCTAACAAATTTTGCACGATATGTTAATTTTCAGATTTCAGCACTCTCTTTGAAAAATTGTGTAAGATGTCTCAATTTCAATATTTGGCTTACATGGGCGGGTGACGCCCCTTGGTCCAATCGCGCCTATTTTCAGACCAATAACGTGGACTACCACCAGATACATATACACAGAATTACAACACTCTCTCTAACATATTGTAAAAAATATCTAAATTTCAAAATTTGCCTTATATCGGCGGTGTCCGATTCCGCCTATTTTTGGACCAATCACGTAGACTACCACCAGATACATATACACAAAATTCCAACTCTCTCGCTAACAAATTGTGCAAGATATCAAATTTTTTAAATTTTGCTTATATGGGCGGTGCCACGCCCATTGGTCCGATCCCGCCCATTTTGCGACCAATCACGTAGACTGCCATCAGCTACATATGTACAACATTACAGCACTCTAGCTAACAAATTGTGCAAGATACATCAATTTAAAAAAATGGGCGGTGCCACGCCCATTGGTCTGATCCCGCCCATTTTTGAACCAAGCATCCCGCCCATTTACATCAATATACATATATATGCACAAAATTACTGCACTGTCGCTAACAAATTGTGCAAGATATGTCAATTTCAAAATTCGGTTTATATGGGCGGGGCCACGCCCATTGGGCCAATCCCGTCCATTTTTGGACAACTCACGAAGACTACTACCAGATACATATAACAAAATTCCAGCTCTCTCACTAACAAATTTTGCAAGAAATCACATTTTTAAAATTTGGCTTATATGAGCGGTGCCACGCCCATTGGTCCGATCCCGCCCATTTTAGGACCAATCACGTAGACTGCCACCAGATACATATGTACAGCATTACAGCACTCTAGCTAACAAATTGTGCAAGATATATCAATTTTAAAATTTTGCTTACGTAGGCGGAGCCACGCCCATTCGTCAGATTCCGCCCATTTTTAGACCAATCACGTAGACTATCACCAGGTACATATGAACAAAATTACAGCACTCTCGCTAAAAAATTACAGCACTCTCGCTAGACCCTATGACTTTTAACCCAAATAAGGGCAAAATCTCTTCAAATGTTCAGAGGTTCAGACGATTGCAAGAAAACCTTATAATTTCATATATTTATACCCTCACTTAAGTGTGACGAGGGTATATATCATTTGCTACGGACACAAAGTGTAACACATCGAAGTGACCTACGACCCCAAGCATGTTTGGCGGAAATCCGTTTTATTTTAGCTCTCGTCTTTTTACCATTGACCGATTGTGGCTACGTAATGAAACACTTGAATAGTGGCACAGCAAATGAAACAATTTATGCAAATTTGTGATATTGAATGGCCTCCAAGAAGTTGTGATTTAACACCATTAGACTATTTTTTGTGGTGTTATTTGAAGTCATTGGTCTTTTGGTACCTCCCTCACAAATGGACCGTTTTATACCAAAAGTTAACGGCTTATAACTTTAATACCAGTGCATACAAATACTTGAAATTTTGTATAGTGTAATGCTGTTATAGTGCCTACACACAGAATGCAGTTTGGTTACCTCAACCGAATTTTGGTAGTTCTATCTACTATCATGCTATTCCATCAGGACAACCAATATTTTGGATGTGGTATACTTCTCCTTCCATGTTGACAACAATCATATTTGGTTGCGCCAACTACGAAAATGGTGGTTTAAATTATCTGTTGTAGTTGCTACAACCAACTGTTTTAAAAAATTGGTTGTTCTGACAATTTGTCAGTCATATACTACCACAATTAATTAAAAACAGTTTTCATTAATTATACCCTCACTTTAGTGTGACGAGGGTATATATCATTTGCTACGGAAAAAAGTGTAACACGTCGAAGGAGTGACCTAAGACCCCAAGTATGTTCAGAGGAAATCCGTTTTGGGTCATTTTAAGTCGAATGATCAATGTCCGTCCGTCTGTCTGTCTGTCCGTCTGCTGGCTGGTGCGCACGATAACTCTCGAAAGGAGTAACCGATTGACCTCAAATTTGGTATGTGATAATATTTTTTTCTATCTCAGGCTAAGTTCGAAGATGGGTCATATTGGTCCACTCCTTCTAGTACCTCCCCCACAAAGGGTTAAAATGTTGTGAAATATTGATTCTTTAATAACAGCTATACTACTTATTCGAATCTTTTGAAATTCCACACATAGTATTAGCTTATTAGTCGCTATCAACTCGAGAAACCAAAAGTTAACAGCTTATATTGAAATTTTGTACAGTATTATGCTTTTATATTGCCTACAGTCCAGGGAAAAATGGGTGTTGTTGCCACGCCCCTTTTGGTACCTCCCACACAAAGGTACCTTTTTGCACCAAAAGTTAACAGCATATAACATTAAAACCAGTGTATAAAAATACTTGAAATTTTGTACAGTGTAATGTTTTTATAGTGTCTATAGCCCTGTGAAAAATGGGCGTTATCACCACGCCCCTTTTTGTACCTCCTACACAAAATAGCCAAATCATACCAAAATTTAATATCTTATAAAGTTAATATACCAGTGAAAATAAACGCTTTTAATTCGGCACAGTGCAATGTATTTAAAGTATCTACTATTCAGCGAAAAATAGGTGCATTTGTTAAAAACCTTCTGGTACCTCCCACACAAATTGACAGAATAATTCGAGTAATATTCAATATTACATTACTTACAAAGTGAGGGTATACCTTAGTCGGTTTACCCGACTGAAACTTTCTTACTTGTTTTTATTTTATTTATTGAACAAAAAAACAATTCATATCAAAATTAAAAATCACTTATTACAAATTCATCACTATTATTAGTTTTTTACTATTAGTATACGAAAAAAAATACAAATCTTGTATGCAAATATCGCATAACCCTGTGCTTTCAATTTCATGATTGTTGCTTTTATTTTTTATTTATGAAAAACATTTTGCACAAACATATTCTGCATTCCACACATTATTATCCACACGAGATTATTTTTGATTACTTATACCGTTCTTGAACAAAATGTTGAAGATTTTTTATGTCGAGTAATTTTATTTTTTGTTTGTCATGTATCAGCAAAAGAACATCAACCAATCTTTCGGTTGTATTTCCCAAAATACATTTAATTATTCTAAATTTGGGAAATGATTGGGATAGCCAATAAACGATTATTTATTAATATTTTTGTTGTTGTTGACAGACGGACATGCTTAAATCGTCTTAGAATTTTACGACGATTAACACCCCTATTCTTGACCGAGTGACAAGAAAATTTTTGTGATAGTAACAACATTTGTGATAGTAAAAACAATTTATTCTGGGTTTCAAATGAAAGCTCTTTTTGTTATAATTTTCATTGATAGCAGTCACAATCCCAATAGCACATGATTAGAAATATTTTGTGTATAAAAAACTGTTTTTTCAGCGAAAAGGAAAAAAGCCGAAGTCTGGAAGCGAGATATTTGTATCTCAGACAATTTATATGGTCCTGCGCTATGATTTTAAAGAAAAGAAACAACATTAAAGAAACATCTCTATTTGTAAAATTATTATGCAATGTGGGGATATAAATGATGAGGAAAAATTAAGCATACGTATATTTGTTGCCTGAAAAAATTTCAATTTACTTTTGTATTTTTTTCTGTCAAAATAAAAAAAAATTACGCCATATTGGAAAATTTTGAATTTCAGTAGATTTCTTCATACACAAAAGCTTTCAATAATGTATTTTTTTCATTGGGCAGGTATTTAAAATTCCAATGATAAGAAATGTGATAGTAAAAACTCATGAATGATTATTGTTATGATTTTAAGAATAGCACCGTAAGAATATATATACTTTATGGGGCCTCAGATCAATATTTAGAGGGATTACAAAAGAGGTGGAGGGTATAAAAAAGATTTTAGGTCCGGGAAAAAATTTTTTGTTGCATAGTTCAAATTTGTTTAAGCAATTTTTACACACGCTAAAAATATGACTTCTGTTTGAAACATATATATGTTTTGGGGTATACTCCAAATATATATAATAACAACAATTCTTTGTTTCCATCCTAACTTACTTGGGACTATTATTTCTAAAACAAAGAGTTTTTTGCATTTACTTATTCAGAAAATATTTCGATAAATTAATTGCATGTAAACTTTTACTTTTTTCAGTAGTTCAGAGTTATTTTTTCGAAATTTTAAATATTATTTAAATTATATTATGTATATGTATAATATTTATTTATATTATATTTGTCCAAAATATATTTTCTTTGCTTTCGAATATATAAAAAATAATGATTTTTTCCCATGCAGACTGCCACTCTCGTACCCTAACCTAGATATAACCCCATATACTCGTATGTGCTTGCACCTCCGATTTGCACTATCGACCGATGTGCATTAAATTCGGCACAAATAAAATAATTGAAGACAGCACAAATAGTGTCGAATTAAAAATAATTGGTTGAGATGTTATTACTTATACATATAGCCATATATCGTCATCTGAAATCCAAAATAACGTAACATCAAAAAATTAAAATGTATTTAATGATTGAATTTAGTCTATTAGACTAAAATACACATTCCTACAAAATTTTAGAGTTAAAAATCCTAAATTGACCATTTTATGACTGAAATTCGAAATGTCGTAACAGCAAACAAGGTCATTAAAAAAGCGCAAAAATTCATAAAATTTTATTTTTTTATTTAGAATGTACGCCACAACTAATTGCCTATATTTGTTATTTGATTTCTCCTTAATAGTCGGGAAATCTACAAATCTAGCGAAAAACTTAAAATTAGTTTACTTTGTTTTTTGCTTCTCCTGAAAAAGTATGAACATGTGGGTTACGTTATTTTGGATTTCAGGTGATTACGATTAGTCATCTTATCAATAAAGCAGCTGTATTCTACATTCCGATTTGACCTCTAAGCGCTATAGTTGTTGTATTTTACATCCTATAAAGAGAAGTTTCTTGAACCAAAGGCGGACGCTGCCAATTTTGAAGAAAATGTTTTCAGAAGTAAATACAGTCACATTTTGTATTAAAAACGTCCGCGTGTCATTAAAGTAATGATTGCATTTAAACTTTAAGCTGAAGTCAGTACTGCTTTGAGCATATATAACAGAATCCCATAAGAGACTTCTTAAACTATGTTTACAAATTTTAAACTTATATAGCTATCTCTTTCCTGCATTTCTATGTGCAGACAAAAATATTAGAAGAGATAAATAATCAAACGATTTTATTCAGTTCTCTAGTCGGTCTTTATACGCTCGTACGTTCGTATTTAAACCGGAAAGTGAAAAGTGTTGTGCAATTTTTAGACAGTATAAAATTTACAGAAATCGTTGTTAACAAATTTAAATAATTAAGTTTACCTTTCGTTAAATGCATTTTGTTGACGTTGTTTATGAAACTACTCGTATATGTATATACGAGCATTTGTTAAAAAAAATCGTGAATATCGTTCGTGTGTATAATTTGCCAAAAAATATAAATTGTTACAGATGACATTTGCTGAAATCATTCCCTTTCATCGGTTCGGTCTCTCACGTTCTAAAATGTACAATAATCCGGCCAACTTGACTACAGCAACGGTAAGTTATGTTATAAGAATATTTTCTAATAAGATTTTGTTGCAACAAAAGTTTTAGTATCTCTGTTCTTTTCTCTCCACTTAAATATGCAAAATCATTTGTGATTATTATTATCTCTTTATTTGTAAATTTCCTATGTAGAGTTTTTCATTGCGTTTCGAACATCTAACAGTGATTTTAAGTAACTTTCTTTTCAAAATCTTTACTTGTTTAGCGCCATCTGAGTATTTTACACATAACTTTTTTAAAAAAGCTTTGGTGTTTGTCATGGGTACCGTGGTATCGATGTTCACTGAACTGAACCGTAGTGTGGTGAATTGGCCAAAGCTTTATCTATAGCTTTATTAAAGCTCGCACAGTGGACATCGGCCTGTATGCATTTAAGTTTCTTGTTAAGCATTTTCTGTGCGGATTTGAATTATTGAAATTAATAAAATCGAATTGTTTTTGTGATTATGTTGAACCTATACTGTTTTTTTTAGTGAGAAACAAAAATAAATTGTAGGTCGAGTGATGATCGAACATTTTTTTTCGGCATGTTGGCGCTTCATCGTCTTAGTTTTACTTAACTAACAACTACAAACTAAAAACCAGTAAGGAAAGGCAGAAAGTCGGACGGGCCGACTGTATAATACCCTACATATTTCTAACAATGCGAAAAGATGCATCGCCATAATAATCTGCACTATCAAAAACCTCATTTCTGTCAAATTATATAAAGATCGGACGTAAAATACAATTTCAATTGCGCTTAAATACTAAAAAGGGAGGAACATATATGTGGCCATATCTAAATTTGAACCGATTATCCCCAAATTAAGCGGTATTCGTTCCTAAATGATGAAACTTCTTTCTGCCAAATTATGTAATGATCGAAAGTGAAGTTCAACTTCGATAGTGCTTGTTACCAAATCGCGAGGAACATATATATGAGCGCTATATCTAAATTTAAATCGATTTTCCCTGAATTTGGCAGTATTCATCATGTATATTAAATCTTAACCGATATGTCCCAAATTTGCCAGTGTTCATTAATAAGAATAATAAGAAATCTGTACCTGCCGATCGAATATAAAATACAGTTTCTACATCGCACAATGCTCTGTCCCATGGGCAAAAATCGATAATATTGTATTGGCTCAAATGATGGTAAAATGTATACTCGTTGTATCTTCACAAGCCAATTAAGATAAAAAATAACAGAATTTTTTTATTTAGCTCTTTTTGTCACCACGAGAAGTCGCCAAAATCAATTGTTGTATGTGCAAATCGACCAAAAAATAAACTACCTTAAATGTACGTTTTAAAATTGCTGTATAAAATTTGTTTGTTAGGGAAATTAAACCAAATTTTTTGTATATGATAGTTAATTGAATTCCTAATAATACGAAAGAGGCAGAAAATTGCATTTGTACTACTCAAAATTGCTTTGAAAAATTCGTATTTTTTGTTAAAGTGAAAAAAATTTGCAAGTTTAATTGGAATGAGAAAAATAAGTTGGAACAGATCCCTAAAATTGTATTCTCCAAAAACAATAAATGTACTGTTACTTTTAAACACAAAATATAAAAAAATAAAATAAAAGCGCAAAAAATTAAAGAAAAATATATATTTTGTATGCATATTTTTGTTGTTTTTATTTTCGACCTTTGTATTTATTAAATTTTGATTGTTTTTTTAAATGAGCTCGAGGTTAGTATATTATTGTTTATTGAATTTTATTTTTCTCAATATTTCGATCCTCATCGAGGATCATCTTCAGGAGATTCTACAAGCGTATATATATTAACTAGCTGAGCCCGGTGCGCTTCGCTGCCCATGTCAAAATTAGCGCTGTAGAAACTGTATTTTATATCCGATCAGGACGAAATTCGGCAGAAAGAGGCTTGTTATTACATGAAGGAATACTGCCAAATTCGGAGAAAATCGGTTCAGATTTAGATATAGCCCCCCATATATATGTTACCCCCGATTTGACATGTAAGCACTGTAGAAACTGTATTTTATATCCGATCAGTACGAAATTCGGCAGAAAGAGGTTTCTTATTACATGAAGGAATACTGGCAAATTCGAAGAAAATCGGTTCAGATTTAGATATAGTCCCCATATATATGTTATCCCCGATTTGAAATTCAAGCGCTGTAGAAACTGTATTTTATATCCGATCAGTAAGAAATTCGGCAGAAAGAGGTTTCTTATTACATGAAGGAATACCGGAAAATTCTGAGAAAATCGGTTCAGATTTAGATATAGCCCCCATATATATGTTACCCCCAATTTGACATGTAAGCGCTGTAGAGACTGTGTTTTATATCCGATCAGTACGAAATTCGACAGAAACAGGTTTCTATTTTACATGAATGAGTATTCAAGGAAAATCGATTCAGATTTATATATAACCTCGATATATATGTTCCTCCAAATTTGGGTACAAAGCGCTAGAGAAGTTGTAGTTTACTTCCGATCATTACAAAGTTCTCCAGAAAAATGTTTCTCAATTTAGGAACGAATATTGCTTAATTTAGCGATTATCGATTCAAAATAAGATATACATACACACACCACATTTACCAATTATTCCAAATTATTATCGCAATGACCCTTATCGCATTGTTAGGGAGGTGTAGGGTATTATATAGTCGGCCCCGCCCGAGTTTCTGCCTTTCCTTACTGGTATTAGTAATAAATTCACTGAATGAAAAAATACCGAATTCAGTGGAAAGTCCAGAAAATAGAAATGTATACTTATAAAATTTCCAAATTCTTGTTTCATTGGTCATGCATCACATTATAACATTGCGATTGTATTGGAGTGAGCAGCTGTAATTATCGCATACCGAGCATTTTTGTTCATGTATTTCCTATCTAATACTTGCAAGATATATCAAAATATGGGCTGGGCCACGCCCACTGGTCCTATTCCGCCCATTTGTAAGCCAATCACGTAGACTGCTACCAGATACATATACGCAAAATTTCAACACTCTCGCTAACAAAATGAGCAAGATAATTCAATTTCAAAATTTGGCTTATATGGGCGGTGGCACGCCCGTTGGACAGATCCCGCCAATTTTTGGACCAATCACGTGGACTGTCACCAGATACATATGTACAACATTACAGCACTCTAGATAAAAAATTGTGCAAGATATATCAATTTCGAAATTTGGCTTATAAGGGCGGGGCCACGCCCATTGGTCCGATCCCGCCCATTTTCTGACCAATTACTTAGAATGCCACCAGATACATATACACAACATTGCAGCACTCCCGCTAGCAAATTGTGGACCCATATGGGCGGGTCCACGCCCACCTGATATATTGAAAATTCAAGTACCCTATTTTCAGCACCCCCTACACATGTACATTCTGTGAAAATTTCAAGATGATCGGTCAAGCCGTTTAGACGTCTATACGGAACAAACAAACACACAAACCCACAAACAGACACTCTCTTTTATATATATAGATAGATAGATTATATTAGATGATACATAAATGACGTTAACGTACGAAAAATTAATAAATAAAAAAAAGAAGTTTAAAATTAAAATCTTTTTATGTCTAATGTTAAGTTATTTTCAAATATAATTTGTAGGGGTGTACCAAAAACATCACGCTTAAAGTATAAACCAAACCCATATTTTTCTTGCGCCAGATAGCTGACAGAATTCTTAATAAACACAAAAATGCATACTTATGAATTATTGTTGAGAAAAATGTATAAAAATCGGTTTTAATATGTTGCTTTTATGCCGAAAAATCATAAAATATTAAATATTGTATGGCTTCAGAAAAAAATGTCTTATAGATTCGTAATATTTTTTCGCCAGATATGATTAATAGTATCCTCTTTAAACCTCTTTAAAAGTTCAAATTATTCGCGCACAACATTTCGAAAAAGTAATTTTGCTTTAGGTCTAAAAATTTTTTTATGTACTCTTCCAAAAACCATCTCCTTTAACTTGTAGAACTAACCCATAATTTTTTTTGCGCCTGATAGTTGAAATAATTCTTAAAAATACAAAAAAATCATATTTATAAAATATTTTTAAGAAAGCTTTTAAAAAATTCCTTTTGTATGGTGTTTTTATGTCGAAAAGTAAAAAAAAAACAAGTAAGAAAGTTCAGACGAAACCGACTTATAAATCCCTTCAGCTTGAGCCCAAAAAAATATTAGTAAATGTATTTATTTATTTGTTTTAATTAATTTATTATCAATTTAAATTGCTTTTGATATCTTTAAAGTATGTACTGGTATTAAAGTTAAAAGCTGTTTACTTTTGGTACAAAATTGTCCATTAGTGTGGGAGGATCCAAAAGAGGGCTTCCCAATAACTGTCATTTTCTCTAGACTCTAGGTACTATAAAAGCATTACACTGTACAAAATGTCAAGTATTTATATGAACTAGTATTAAAGTTATAAGCTGTTAACTTTTGGTGTAAAATTGTTCATTTGTGTGGGAGATACCAAAAGGTGCGTGCCAATAACGCCCATTTCTCTGGACTATAAATACTATAAAATCATTACACTGTACAACATTTCAAGTATTTGTATGCACTGGTATTAAATATATAAGGTGGTATCTTTTGGTACAAAATGGTCCATTTGTGTGGGAGGTACCAAAAGGATCGTGGCAATAATGCCCATTTTTCACTGTATTGTAGGTACTATTAAACCATTACACTGTACAAAATTTCAAGTCTTTGTATGCACCGGTAATAAAGTTATAATTTATTAACTTTTGGTTCAAAATTGTCCATTTGTGTGGGAGGTACCAAAAGGGGCGTGGCAACTTCGCCTATTTTTCTCGAGGTAATAGCGACTAATAAACTAATACCATGTGTAGAATTTCAGAGGATTCAAATAAGTAGTATAGAAGTTATTAAATAATCAATATTTCACCAAATGTTAACCATTTGTTGTGGAGGTACTAGAAGGAGTGGACCAATAAGGCCCATTTTCAAACTTAGCCGGAAATAGAAGAAAATATTACCACATACCAAAATTAAAGTCAATCAGTTACTCCTTTCGATTGTTATCGTGCGCACCAGCCAGCAGACAGACAGACAGACGGAGGGCGGACATTGCTCATTCGACCTAAAATGACGCAAAGCGGATATCCGCCGAACATACTTAGGGTCTTAGGTCACTTCTTCGATTTGTTACACTTTTGGCTCGTAGCAAATGATATATACCCTCCTCTTCTAGGTAAGGGGATAAAAATAATATTTTATGTCATCGGAAAAAAATCATAGAGATCTAAACTCGGCAAAAAATATTAATGCCATATCCTCTTTAAAAATAAAAAATAAAAGTTCCTATTATTCATGCACAAAATTACGAAAAAGTGCTTTTGCTTTACGTCAACAATTTTCTTGCGACAAAAATTTAACAGTAATGCATTTAAGGGGTTCCTAATAGCAACAAGGATAACAATTTGTACATAAAGCACTAATTTATGGTTACGATGTTATTAGTTACTTTTATTTGCCAGTAGGTATATAAATACGGAAAATTTTATTTCCGGAAACATTTATTTAATTTAAGGTTGTAGATCTGAGGAAGCCAGTCACATCTATGCGATATTTTTGATGATATTTGTGACGAAGATGGTAATATTATTTTAGAAGTCAACGAAGAAAACTCTTCTGACAAGTTAGGTTAGGTTAGGTTAGGGTGGCAGCCGTATTTTTTTTTACAAGCTCACATAGACCAGTTTAGGTCCCTAGTGTTACCACGGGCTGAAATGCCCCTCATCGAAACCAACCTGTTTGATATATAAATTTATCGATAGTACGAATATCAGTACTAGACAGATCTGTTAGGCTGCCTAAAAAGGCCGACCCCAGTATGTCCAGTCGTCGTTTACTCAAAGCGGGACAGTCGCAAAGCAAGTGCTCAATGCTCTCCACTTCTTCCTCATCTCCACAGCTTCGGCAGAAGTCATTGGAGTCAATACCCAATCTTTTGGCGTGTTCGCCGATCAAGCAGTGTCCCGTCAGAACCTGTACTAACGTAGACAATCGTTTCCTCTCTAGTGCGAGAAGATATTTTGACCTTCTCAGGTCATACGTTGGCCAGATTTGTCTAGCTACCCTGCAGGTGCCGATTTCTGTCCATCTTTCGTTGGACTGCCTGATTGCCTCTTGCCTAAGCCAAAGCTTGCACGTGGATAGTGGCGCACCAATATATGCAAATTCTTCGAGAATTTGTAATGTCGTCCCTTTCCTAGCAAGTTCATCGGCTTTGCAGTTCCCCGGGATATCCCTATGCCCAGGCACCCATATGAGGTGTATATTAAACTGCTCAGCCATCTCGTTAAGAGATCTGCGGCAGTCGAGGGCTGTTTGTGAATTTAGGGATGTTGCCTCCAGAGAATTGATGGCAGCCTGGCTGTCCGAGTAAATGACAACGCCAGTGTTGGTTACTATGTTGCGACTCAGCCACTTGGCGACTTCCCATATTGCCATTATTTCGGCTTGATAGACACTGCAGGTATCTGGTAGTCTGTGAGCTATATCCAGACTAAGTTCTTCACAGTGTACTCCGAAGCCAACCTTTTCATCAAGCTTCGAACCATCCGTGTAAAAGTGGAGATGGTCTCTATTACCTGGTATTCTGCCGACCCATTCGTCTCTGGCGGGAATCATAGTGATGTAATTTCTCTCGAAGGTGTACACAGTTGGTATATAGTCCACTCGGTCGGTTACCATAGCACTACACTTTGATATCCTCATGTGACCATAGTTCTTGTACCTCCACAGTGATAGGCAGTTTAATCTTATTGCCGCTTTGGTTGCAACTTCTCTCGCCACAATATTAATCGGCAGTATATGGAGTAGGGCTTGTAGAGACTCGGTCGCTGTAGTCCTTAAGGCTCCGCTTATACTCAGGCAGGCAGTTCTCTGAACCTTTGTTAGTAGGTTGGTAATGGTTAGTTTGTCAGTTGCCGTCCACCATACCACAATACCGTATAACAGTATTGGACGAACTACTGCTATATATATCCAGTGGACGATTTTAGGAGAGAGTCCCCACCGCGACCCTACAGCCTTTTTGCAGGAATATAAGGCGACGTTGGCCTTCCTTACACGTTCCAATACGTTAAGTCTAAATAACATTTTCCTATCTAGAATTATTCCTAAAAATTTTGCACTTTCAGAAAAGACTAGATCTGTTCCATTTATCCGAGGTGGAGGGTCCACATGTGAGACATTATTCATCCTAGTAAAGAGAACCAATTCTGTCTTGTTGGGGTTAACGCCCAAACCGCTGCTTCTGGCCCATCTAACCAACTTGTTCAGAGCCACCTGTAGGATGTCTCTGAGGACGTTTACGAATTTGCCACTCACTGCGATTGCCACGTCGTCCGCATATGCCACGACCTTGCAGCCACAACGTTCTAGATCTAGCAGGATTTCATTCACCGCTAGGTTCCAAATTAGTGGAGACAGTACTCCTCCTTGCGGGGTCCCTCTGTTTACATACCTTGTTAGAGTTGTGGACCCTAGACATGCTGTTATGCGTCTTCTGGTGAGCAGACTTTGAATTAGTCTAATCAAACTAGTGTTAACTTTTAGATGTAAGAGTGCCGCAATTACCGCATCTGAGTGAATGTTGTTAAAAGCCCCTTCTATGTCAAGAAATGCCACCATGGTGAATTCCTTGAAATGCAGGGACGATTCGATAGTGCTCACAAGTTCGTGCAGGGCTGATTCTGTAGACTTGCCCTTATTGTAGGCATGTTGGTTCCCCGACAGGAGTTTTGTATCCAGGTTTTCCCTAATGAAATGATCTAAAAGTCTTTCCAGACCTTTCAATAGGAAGGAGGATAGGCTAATTGGTCTGAAGTCTTTTGGCCTAGTGTGTGATATCTTTCCCGCTTTAGGTATGAATACCACTTTGGTATCCCTCCACCGATTAGGGACGTATGAAAGCCTGATACAGCCTACATAAATGTTCTCCAGCCAGGGGATAATGTACTTTAACATTTTCTGCATTTCTGCTGGAGTGATGCCATCTGGTCCAGGTGACTTGAAGGGCTCAAAGCTGTTAATAGCCCAGCTTATTCTGGATCTCTCAGTCAAGAAGCTAGCGACGCTCGCAGTCCACTCGCACTCTTGTTGGTCCTGCTGATCCTCGGGTTCTGTGACAGAGTTGCCCGGGAAATGTGTGTCGAGCAGTACATTGAGCGACTGCTCGCTGTTTTTGGTCCAGTTATTTGCCTCATCCTGTAAATATCCCACTGTACAGGGTGAAGCAGATAATATCTTCCTCAGCCTAGCGGCGTCGGAGACCTTTTCCACTTCACCACAGAAGGTATACCAAGAGCGCCTTTGCGCCTTTCTAAGCTCCTTCTTATAGATCTTGAGTTGCTCTTTATAGGCATCCCAATCATTAGCGACCCCAGTAGATTTAGCCTTATTGAATAGCTTGTTGCAGGTCTTTTTCATAGCCGTTAGCTCAGAAGTCCACCATTGGGGTTTAGTTTTACCCTTGTACCTTGTTTTCGGACAGGCTTCTTCAAGGGAACTATTGAATGATGTGGTGATATGATCGACCAGATTATCCAGACCGGCTTTGTCATTCGGTTCGTACAGAAGTTTAGAGTTGAGGACTTTCTTGAAATTCTTCTCATACAGGTGCCACTTTGTCTTCCTTACATTTCTGTGGACGGCAGGTTTAGGCGCTTTTTCCGCGAGTTTGAACTCAATATAATGGTGATCTGAGAATGAGTGGTCGTCCAGTACATTCCACCCAATAATTTTGTCTGACAGCCGGTCAGTAGCAAACGTTACGTCGAGTACCTCCTGTCTGCCTTTAATTGTAAAGGTCGGTTTGTTACCTATGTTACAAATACTAAGGTTGGTAGTTAGAATAAAGTCAAGAAGCGAATCACCCCTATTGTTTATATCCGTACTACCCCAGATAGTATGATGAGCGTTCGTGTCTGCGCCAATAATCAGCTCGATCTCGTCAGACGTTGCTTCTTCCACTACTTCCCTGAATAGAGCAGTCGGTACTACAGATTCATAAGGCAAGTAGCTGGAGACCACCCAATATATGCGATTACCGATCTCCAGGCTAGCAGCTGTTTGGTCTTTACCACTTACATTAGTCAGGAGAAAGATACTTAGATCTTTCCTGGCCAAAATGCAGGTTCTTGGAGTGCCTTCACAGTTGGCCACAAGCAGTTTAAAGTTGGGTGTCCTAATACCGCACACCCTTCCTCCCACTACGTAGGGCTCCTGTATCAGGACGATGTCTACTGCGCCTGTGGACAGGCGCAGCAATAGAGCCGCTGAGGCTGCTTTAGCGTGATGGAGGTTAATCTGTAGAATTCTTACCATCATTGGTAATTGACAGATTAACATCCACCCCGACAAGGGTGTTATCGAACTCTTCGTCCGTATCGTCGAGAAGCATGTCCCCGCCAGATGCGTCAAAGAGTCCGGAGACTCCCCTCAGCCTCTCTGTGTCCGAAGTAGAGCTTTTGTCCTCAGAGAAGGACGTTACAGATCTTCTGTTAGAGTTGGAGTCACCAGAAATAATAGGCGTGGGTACCTCCGCACTTCCAGGAAGTGCCACGGTGGACTGCTCACCTTCTGCAGTGGGAGCTATATCCTGCTTGTATATCTTCAAGACTATAGTCTCGAAGCCATATTGTAGGGTTGCACTCGCACCTTGTATATGGGAGGTGGATTCAGCGTTTAGGATAAGATTGACCTGCCGCTTTTTACCATCCGCCTCACCCACCTTGCTGATTCTCCAATTATGGGCCGGCAGACCAGGATTGGAATCTTTTATTATTTCTAAGATGTCAGCCGGGTTGGAGGGCTCTTCTGTAACCCAGGTGATGGCTCTAGGGTGACTAGGGATGTTGTTTTTTTCGACAACATCCAACTGGGCACCCGGCCACACCTCACCCGCTCGACTCAGAGCAGCCTTATACAGGTCTACTGATCTGGCATCACCGAAATATAAGAGCTTTACTCTTCCCTGATGCCATCCTGCATCGTTGCAGATTGGTGGTTTGCCCGGCATTTCTCTACGGACATCGAGGTAGTGAGCCATAATGGCTGATTGTACATGACTCCATTTGTCCTTGAGGATGGATCCATCCTCACTACTTCTGTCTATAACAGCCATCACTAGACTCTCCTTCGCCACTTCATTGAAGGGCTTGGTGAGTGTCCTGTTGATGGTGACATTAGGGCCTCTTGCCTTTTTCGAAGGCAGGGGTTCATCAGGTGATCTGATTCGTTTTACTTTATTAGCCGTTAACACAGCTGAATTTGTGGCTCTTTCAGCCGACTCATTGGCCTTAGAAGCATCTATGACGCCTTTAGCCCAGGTAAGTGACTCTTTTTGTTTTTCGGTAAGAGCCGAAACCTCAACAGCCTCCAACTTCGTCAAAACTCTGAGCGCTACACGATGCTCATTGTGCTTCCGTTTTGACGGTCGGACATGACGTTTACCCCTCACCGCACCACCTGTTGTGAGTACTTGGGGGAGATTTTCACCATTTTTGGTGTGGTCGGCTTTGGCCAAGACCAACGGACGGACAGTCGGACGATTGGGGAACCGCGCTCCATCGGAACACGAAGGCATCCCCGTCAAGAGAATTTATTTTTTATTTTGTCTGTATTAGACCGTAATAGGTACTACGATGTAGGCCTTACAGACTTTGTACAGATTTTTGCTATTGCGTAATAGGTACTGGTAACTATCCGCTATGTGATAAACACGTCCGTTCACTGCGAATGATCAGCAACGATTCTGACAAGTACATCATTAAACTTTTAAAACGAAACAATACAGTACAATACTACGCAAAAACACTTTGGTCCACGTACCCGAAGTTTGACGTACAGAAATGTTCCCTATTGAGTCTTCAAATTGTTCTCACCATGTTTGCAAAATTCAATTTATGGTCGCACGATATATTGACCAAAAGCCCATTTTTCAAGATCTTCTAGGGGGCTGTGTTGCGGTATCTTGAAACAATTCCTCCCAAATTTGTGCACACATTTACTCACAGCAAACCTACTACGCCTTACAAACTTTAGTTTGTATCCATTCATATAATATTAAAATTATAGTGAAATAATAAAATTCAACAGCTATTTTGTTCCCCTTGAAAATTACGATTTTAAATATAGCCGCATTTAGATATAAGACATCGATATATATGGGGGCTATATTTAAATCTGTATCGATTTTCCCCAAATTTTGCCGAAATTCGAACACGCAAAGAAAAGAATCGTTACTGCCAAACCAAAAATTCGTTTGTGGTCTATGTTTGTCGCAAACGATTTATGTTTATCTCGAGCTCAAAGAAGCGTTAATAGCAAACGGTCATAGCAAATGATTTATATTTATTACAAACTCTGTGAAACGTTGGTGGAAACGGTTATTGTATTTGTCACAAGCTATGCCTGATTATCACAAACCCTGTGAAACGTTTGCTGCAGACGGTTATTGCATTTGTCACATGCAATGCCAGTTTATCAATAAATAGGAAAACCTTTGTCGCAAACGAATAAATTGTTTGAATTGTGATATTTAATATGTTTTATAAAATTATGTTTATAATCAAAAATGACACAATTTTTAGTAAAATATACCAGGGAACTCCCCGGCAATTAATTGGCTGATATCTTCTAATCAAGTTGATGCAAACTGTAAATAAGAAAGCATATATGTTAGAACATATACACAATTTAGGAGGCTATTGTATGGATTAAAGCGAGATGCTATCATACCATATATCAAACTTTTTAGTCAAAAGTGAACTTCATAAGTCAATATTAAAAAGTTCGTGAAAGGAATACCAAACTACATCAGAAAATAATATGAAAAAACTTCGAGTGAAAAATCGTGTTGTATTATATATACAAGGTGGCGCAAAAGTAATTCTCCTATCAGAAAATGCTATAAATGGCGCAAAAGTAATCCCCTATCAGAAAATGCTATAAATTTTGCGATTGGCCCCTAATGTCAGTTCTGTTTTGACATTTGTGTAGTAAACACATGCGAAATACACGTTAATAAACAATGTTACGCTACACTGCTCCAGAACGCGGAATATTGCTGACTATTTATTTGACCAATAATCAGTCGGTGACTTTGGCACAAAACATCGAAAGTTTACTTTTGCGCCACCTTGTATATATAGCGTCATTAAAAGATAAATTTTGCCTCTACATTGTTGAAAAATTTCACCTGTTTCCAGAAGTATCCAGTTGTATTGCTCCTGATTGAGATGGCGATGGGTTTGACAATAAATTTATTTCACAATTACCATTATGAGCTTCAGTACCTAATCATGTGATGACCGATTATTAATAGTTTTAATTTGCTTATTGGGTTATTCCAAAGAAAACCGACCCACTCCAAATATTTATGGATTTAGATTTCAATGAAATTTTACACGCGTATACTAGAAGACAATGCAGACTCACAACTGGTTACCGATTGTCCTAATTCATAACGGTTTTGATTTTATTGAGAGCCCAAGTTAGTCAACTACAACATTTTCTTGCAAACTTTGTCTTTTTAAAGTCTACATAACTTGTGAACGGAATATCATTTTTGAATGTCATAAGTACCATTTGAAGGGATTTAACATTCTCTCTAAGAATTGTGAATTAAATATTTTTTTTTTCTATTAAGGACATCAAAAGGACGACAATTACCTTAATCCTTAATTATCCTTAAATGCATATCTTCCATCCGTCTGTCAGTTCGACTGAACTCTGAAAAGGAGTAACCGAATGACTTAAAATTGCGTGCGTTATAATACTTTATTCAAACCCTGTTTATGTTTTATGGACAACCATATCGCCCTACTGCTTGTGGTACCTCTCCCGCAAATGGTTAAAATTTTGTGATATGTTAGAGCTCTTATAACGTATATACTTCTGATAGGTATCCTGTAAAATTGCATAAATAGTAATCATTTTTCGGCCTCTTAAAGCTGAAAAATGGGCGAAAATGCAACGCCCCTTTTGGTACTTCCCACACAAAGGGATCAATTTGTACAAAATGTTCACAGCTTATAACATTAATACCAGCGCATACAAATACTTGACATTTTATGCAGTATAAAATTTTTTTATAGTACCTACGGTCCAGTACAAAGTGGGCGATATTGCCACGCCCCTTCTAGTACCTCTCACACAAAATTTAACAATTTTGTGAATTTTGCTTTTCAGGATAATCAAGGATTAAGGTCATTTTCGCCCTTTCGATGTCTTTAAGAGAAAAAAATTAATTACTTAATTCAGAATTTCTAGAGAAGATGTTAAATTCTTTCAAATTGTAGTTATATCATACAAATCTGATATTCCGTTCAAAAGTTATGTAGACTTCGAAAAGTCTAAATTTGTAATAAAATGTTGTAGGTGTCCAACTTGGACACCATATAAAATCAAAACCGTTATGAATTTGGCCAATCGGTAAAATGTTGTAAGACTGCATGGTCTATATACGTGTACAATGTCATTAAAATCGAAAGCGTCAAATATTTAAATTGTAATTTTTGGGTCGTTTTATTTTGGAATTACCCTATTCACAATTTAAGACGTGTGGACAAATAACCAGTTGTCATTAACAAATACATTAGTTGGTTTGTCATCGTTTGTGTTAAAATCTATTTATTTTGGTATTCCGGCTTTCCACAAAATGTGCAAGTTAAGTTAATAAGTTTTAAAAAATATACATTTATTACAAATTTTTTTTTGCAATTCTTTGTTTTGGTTTTGATTTTCACAGTGGCACTGTTGTTGGAATGAACTCTTCCACATTGTAAAGCATGTGAAGAACAAAAATATACCTTCAGGACGGACGGACATAGCTATATCGACTCAGAAAGTAATTCTAAGTCGATCGGTATAATAAACGATGAGTCTATTTCATCTCCATTTGGGTGTTACATACAAATACAAAGATATAATACCCTGTACCACAGTGTGGTGTAGGGTATACTGAAGATTTCTTCTTTGTAAATTTGCCTACTAAAACTGGCAATAAAAAATTATATCCTTGTTATTCAGTAATTTTGTATGCCTTTCAGCCCTTATTGTACAATCAGTACTTCTGTTTGTGCGGGTTTTGCATATATTGGAAAGATGCATATTTATATACGAGTTATATTGGAGATTTGTTATGCGTATTTCTGAATGGCTTCGGGTACAAATAAATTCATTATAACAATCTTCAGCTCAATTCATTGAAATTTGTGATTGTTCTTGCGACAAATCTAGAAGGACCTTTGTATGGGCGCTATATCAAAACATAGACCTATTACTACCGTTGTTCATGTGAAATGTTCCGAGTATAAATAAACCCTAGTTACCAATTTTCAGCCCGATCAGAATTTGTGGCCTCTACACTGATAGAAAAACTTCGTCATGACGACGAATTTGTACATCATCAAGATTATTTATTTCGTCAAAAGTCAGCTAACGTACGGAATAATCCTCTTGATGAATTTGTTCGTCACCCTGATGAATCTCTGTTTCCAAAAACTTTCGTCCTCAGGATGATCACATTTTAAGATGAATCGAGTTCATTGCCACGAAGAATCCTATGCATCACAACGATAAACACCATTCATCCCTATGACGAACACCATTTATCCCTACGATGAATTGAGTTCACCACCACGACGAATACCATTCATCACCACGACGAATACCATTCATCACCACGACGAATACCATTCATCATCACGACGTATCAAATTCATCACCTCGACGAACTCCATTCATCACCACGACGAATACCATCCATATACCATCCTCGACGAACTCAATTCATCACCACGACGAATCCCATTCATCACCATTATTAAATAAATTAAACTTGTACAACAAATTATTTAACTAAGGTAATCAGAACGCATATAGAACAGTACAATTAAGCACAAACTATAAATTGATTGTTCGTTTTATCATATTTTCAGCAAAATGGTCCAATAAATCTTTTCGTCATTGGAAAGAAACCTTATCGTTCCCTCGACGAATTTCGAAATCACCAAAAACATGGGTTGATGATCGCGTTCGTTCTATTGACGTACAAAAACATCGCATGTACGATACTATGGGGGCTGTTCCGCTTCTGAACTGAATTGTATTAAGTCGGCTAGATCTAATTATGCGTTTCACAAAACGTGAGCAAGTAGCTATAGAGTTGTGGTGATATTTTTATATGCTAGACACACAAATTATGTAGTTAAGATAAGGGACAAGTCATAAATTGTCGCATTTTATAGTTTTCTTTAGTAACAACAACAATGTCTACGAGTATATGTTGCACTGCTTAGGTCATTGTGTTAACGATATTTATTCTTTCTAATCTTCTTACTTATAAGATAGGTTAAGAATTATTTGGTTAGTCTTAAGCTAAGTAAAATATTGTAAATAAAATTAGTTCCTATTGAGAACTCAAACTACAATCAATATTACTTAAGGTAGGTGGCTGATATTTGATACTTCTTATAGCTGCAGGTAACTTGGGATTGAAAACAGGCAATATCGGTCCATATTTTGATATAACCCCATATATAACATTTGTGCTATTTTACTTCTTATCAAATGTCAACTGATCGGGTTGAAAATTGGTAACTGGGGTATTTATGTCCGGAAACCTTCTCACGATCAACGGTGGCCATATTTTGATATAGGCTGGTAATATGAGTTTATTTGCACACGAAACCATTCACATGTGTTCCATGGTGGAGTGTACATAAGATTCGGCATGGTAGAACTTAAAGCTTTTACTTGTTCGAATATAATTTTTTCATCCCATGCAAAAAAGTAAAAACTTTAAGAAAAAATTGTAATATTTTTTAATTCAAACCTCGTTCAGAGGACATCGGTTTAAAAAATTGACTCACTTGACATGAAATCGTCCATATTAACTCTCTGGACTTTATTATGTCAGATGTATATGATCACCATTCATAGGGCTTCCCAAACCCTTTCAAACATACGGCTCCCCACAAACATGTACAAAATCTTCATAAAAGCATCACCATAGGATAAGGGTATGCTAACTTTGTCATTTCGTTTGCAACACCTTGAAATATTGATCTGCGTCCCCATAAAGTATATATCTTCTTGATCGTCGTGAAATTCTAAGACGATTTAGTCATGTCCGTCTGTCTGTTGAAATCACGCTACATTCCGTACTAATAGGGCTATGTTGATCAATTGGAAATACTTCTTATAGTTGAAGGTCGTTTGGTCATACTAGTCTATGTTTTGATATAGCTCCCCTATAGAGGTCGTTCCAAAATACGGGTTTTGAACCATATGTACCACATTTATAAAGCAAATTATCCCAAACTTTGTATTCTATTTTGACAAGATATTTTTTACTAAATCTTTGCAGTTTTTATTTTATTTAGACAAGAATCCATCACAGTAAAATTTTTTAAAACAGATCATATTTTGTTACGTACCATAGGTACTACTTAAAGTCTTTAGAGAAGTGGGAGTTATTAGCAGGCTACTTTTGGTAAGTGGACTATTTTGCACCAAAGAAAACAGCTTGTAACTTTAATACCAATGCATACAAATACTTGAACTTGTGGACAGTATAATGGATTTATAAGTACCAAAAAACTGTTAATGCCAATCGATTTAGCGTGTTGACATTATGCGGGGTAAGTGGTTTTCATCGAGGATACCTTTTGAAAGTGCATTTTGCACACACAGTGTTCTTATTCGTTTGGAAGAAGCTTTGAGCGAATAATCAAAGCTAAACCTCGTTGAATGATCGGAGTAGCATCCGTGAAATACTTATACGGGTAGCTGAGCTGTCAAGAAATTGTAGTTGCTTCACCGCTTTATAAAAAAACTTTGCATTCTACAATATATATTAGAGGCAAAGGTGGTCTAAAGCTAGGAGAATATTCTAGTTACAAATCAATATTCTTTTGGCTTTAAATTTCTCTAAAAAAAATCGTTGAAGTTGCATTGTTCTGCAACATCTCTGGATTCTTGAGAGTCTAGAGTAAGCCGACCTAGCATCTCCAACCAACAAGCAGAGATAATATCTAAAGTGGGCAAGGTGTTAAAAGGTTGGTAAAAGGAATAACCACCGGCTTCCCAAAGGACAAAAGTGATCAGTTGTAACGCTGTTACACTGTGCTTCGCTGATATTGCTGATGGTTATAAACAGGGAAGACCAAGACGACAATACCTATGGGGGAAGTGGAGTGACGTAGACATTAGTACAGGTTGTTTTTTTCGACGTGTGGTTTTCAATCTGGCAATACTTTTTTCGGAGTTGGTCTTTTTGACAGCTGTCGCTTGATTTATGCTCACTTTGGTTTGCCATTTCATAATGAATAGACTTACTCCGGAACAACGTTTGAAAATCGCGCAAATTTATTACCAAAATAATGTTCTCCCTATCCCGATTTTCAGAAGAAAAAATTTTCAGCGATGAAGCTCACTTTTGGATGTATGAGTACGTTTAAAATTGTAGCATTTGGAGTAATGATAATCCGCAAGCCATTGTCCAGACGTCGTTACATCCACAAAAAGTCACTTTTTGGTGTGCTCTATGGGTAGAGGGAATCATTGGTCCATATTTCTTCAAAAATAATGTTACAGTCAATTGGGAATGGTATAGAGCCGTGATTAATGACTTTTTCGTGCCTGAGTTGGAGGATGTTGATGTGAACGACCTTTGGTTCAACAAGACAGCGCTTCATGCCATACAGCCAACGAAACAATAAATTTATTGAAAGAAACTTTTGGTGAGCGCATTATCTCTAAGATCGTGCGATTTAACACCGCTGGAATATTTTTTGTGGTGTTTGTGAAGTCGCTTTTCTACACAGATAAGCCCGACTCGATTGACGCCTTGGAAGAGAATAATCGGCGCGTTATTGCTGACATGCAGCCCGAAATGCTGCAAAAACTGGTCGAAAATTGGGCATCTCGGCTGGAATTTATTCGAGCCAGACGCGGCGGCCACTTAACCGAAATCATTTTAAAATCATAATGCAAACTCTCTTCTATATAATAAAAATAAATTCTTGGACATAACATTAAATTATATGCTTTTTATTTCTCCTTGAAAACCACTCGTCTAAAAAAAACATCCTTTACTTTCCTCTGCATACTCCGTCGTTTTTAGGGAGTTACCATCTCAGCTATATGCGGTCTGTTGCGTGCTACCGCTGCGCTTTGAAGATGATTGGTGAAATCTGACCGGATGCTGTACTGGATGTTGTCAATAAGGATGAAATCCCGTCTCGGCCCTGAGCACATGGTTGGATTGCGGCTATAACATTTGATGCGGAATCCATCAGTAATCGAGTCTGCAATCCCTGGCTTCCAAATAACAACTGAAAAGTCGGTCCATTGGATGAAGCGGATCACTCATTCGGTTTGTTATATTCTAACTCAAATGTAACTCAACGATCAAGATTCCGAAGCGAACGATTTTTCGCTTTTTTTGACTTGTCTTATTTTTAATGCTATTCAAATACATACATAAATCATTTAGATATTAAAGCATACTATGCAAATACATAACGATGTGACCTTAATTCCAATTCTAAAGTGGAAAATAAATTATTTCGTCACTTGCACGCAAATTATGCAAGAGGATGACGGTTTTTTCATTTCCTTTCGTTACGTTACCCACTTCGTTCTACTCCTTCACTTTAAGATGCGATGAATATCTGTCAAAGTGGTAAAATATATGTATATACAAACACATACATATATAAATGAATGAATGAATCCATAAGGTAGATACGGGTTGCAGTAATTAAAATCTAATTAGATGTTTTTAGCTGATAGAGCAATGGTCGCTGTGAACTTTAGCAGCATCGCACTCGACGTCTACAGGAAAGGCAAATGTCAGGGCAAACGTTTTGAGCGTAATTTATTTATACATAGTTAGGGATGTTGTTATATACCAGGAAACATTTAATTATTTACAATTAAATACTAAAATGATATTAAATATACGAGTGCTTTTAAAAATCTTCAGATGTTACGGATTGAGAAATTAAGAAAACTTAAGTCATATGAACCAAGTGAGGTGTATACACACTCTTTTAGATAAATATAATGCAAAATATGAAATTTTAAATTTTGTATTTGCATGTTCTGGTATTTATGTATCTGGTGCTGGGTATTATATAATAGGCTCTGCCCAAGTTTAGACTTTCTTTATGTATTTTAAATTAATTAATTGGGCAATTTGCTTACACCCATACCTTAACTTGTTGACATAAAGTAATATAATTGGGCAACTTCTCTATACCCATCCTTGTCCTTGTTTTCATGCAAATAACTTTTTTGGTATTGCAGAGAGTGACTTGACAATTGTTTTTGTTGCAAATAATTGAAAATGTAATGCTGAAATGTGTCCTGGGATTAATTTGATTTTTTTGACAAACTGAAATAAGACAAGTGTGAATAATACTTGCCGTTCAAATTCAATAATTAAATTTTTGATAAAAATCTATGTTATTGGATAACTACTATCGTCATTGATGGAAATAATAACACGTATTACCATAGCTTTATGTTCCATAGTCATGATATTGCTCACACCATTATAATTCCCACTTTTCTCTAAACTCAGCAAAAACACTTTAAATATGTTCTCCCTCTGGGTGGATAAATCAAAATTTTTAATCAACCATAAAAATAGGAATTATATTCGAAAAGAAGTTGGCACAAAAACTTAAGGCGAATAAAGTGAAGACGTTGCATGATTTCAGCAATAATCGTATTTTATTTTAAAACATACCTCTAAGACCGCCACCAAACGCCGTAGCGTGGAATACATAGATCCGGAAAATCCCAAAAAAGAAAATATTACACATGTATGTTTGGCAAACGTACAAAACATACACACTTACATTGTGACTTTTGAATGAATGCATGTATAATAGGGTGTCTCTGTCTTAAAGTTTGAGAAAAAAGCTTTTGAACATTATTCTATATAAAACCAGTAAGGAAAGGTTTCACCAGCCTATCGCAGCGGAATAAGTAAGTCAAGATTTATCAATATTGTTTTCCTAATGATAACACTAACTTTACAAAATTTTTGTCGAAGGGATGTGCATACAATTTTTTGGTGTACTTCGGTGTCCTATTTTTTTAAAAAATTCCGACTGCCTTTTTTAAATTTTATTTGAAGTAAAAGCTCGATAAATGAAAGGTGTTTTATGAATGCTACAAATATGGAAAATATTACTTTCACGTAGAAATAGAAGTTTAGAAACTGTCGTTAAAGCAATAAGAACAAATTTTATTATACCCTACACCACACTGTGGTACAGGGTATTATAAGTTTGTTTCACGGCAGATGTTTGTAACACCTGAAAATAACACAGCTAGACCCACCTTAAAGTATACAGATCGACTCAGAATCACTAGCTGAGTCGATTTAACGATGTCCGTCCGTCCGTCCGTCTGTCCATGTAAAGTTGTTCGTCGACTACAGGCCGCAATTTCACTCCGATCGTTCTGAAATTTTGCAGTTTAGAGTACTTCGCGGCTGTTAAGATTGCTATTGAATTTGGTTGAAATCGGTTCAGATTTAGATATAGCTCCCATATATATCTTTCCTCCGATTTGGACCTTTAGTCCTATAGAAGCTGTATTTTACATCCGATCGTTTTGAAATTTAGAATGGTAGAGTTTCTTGATCCATGAACCAACATTGCCGAATTTGAAGAAAATCGGTTAAGATTTAGCTATAGCTCCCATATATATGTTTCGTCCGATTTTGCTCTTTAGTCCTGTAGAAGCTGTATTTTACATCCAATCATTTTGAAATTTAGAATGGTAGAGTTTCTTGATCCATGAACAAACACTACCGAATTTGAAGAAAATCGGTTAAGATTTAGCAATAGCTCCCATATATATGTTTCGTCCGATTTGGCCATTTAGTCCTATAAAAGCTATATTTTACATCCAATCGTTTTGAAATTTAGAATGGTAGAGTTTCTTGATCCACGAACCAACATTGCGGAATTTGAAGAAAATCGGTTAAGATTTAGCTATAGCTCCCATATATATGTTTCGTCCGATTTTGCTCTTTAGTCCTGAAGAAGCTGTATTTTACATCCAATCATTTTGAAATTTAAAATGGTAGAGTTTCTTGATCCATGAACCAACACTACCGAATTTGAAGAAAATCGGTTAAGATTTAGCTATAGCTCCCATATATATGTTTCGTCCGATTTGGCCCTTTAGTCCTATAAAAGCTGTATTTTACATCCAATCGTTTTGAAATTTAGAATGGTAGAGTTTCTTGATCCATGAACCAACACTACCGAATTTGAAGAAAATCGGTTAAGATTTAGCTATAGCTCCCATATATATGTTTCGTCCGATTTGGCCCTTTAGTTCTATAGAAGCTATATTTACATCCAATCGTTTTGAAATTTAGAATGGTAGAGTTTCTTGATTCATGAACCAACATTGCCGAATTTGAAGAAAATCGGTAAAGATTTAGCTAAAGCTCACATATATATGTTTCATCTGATTTGGCTCTTTAGATCCAATCGTTTTTATACCCTACACCACACTGTGGTACAGGGTATTATTTAAGTATAAAATGTCCCAAAAGTAAATTTATGTAAACAATTTATACATGAATTACAAAATTTATATATCAGAGTTATTCAATATTACGAGAGTGGTGTAGGGTATTATATAGTCGGCACCGCCCGACTTTAGCCTTTCCTTACTGGTTTTTTATTAGATTTTTGCTGGCAGGGAAAGGATTAAAAATATTGCAAAAAAAATATTGTTTCCCTTGTTTAAAGCTAGAATAGAACAAAAGAAAAATCAAGTAAGAAATTTCAGTCGGGTAAACCGACTAAGGTGTACCCTCACTTCGGAGCAATGTTAATATGCACGACTTCGGTACATTGTGCAGAGATATCGGACAGATTTCCGTGGGAATTCTGAAAAGAAATAGTAGGAAATTCTGAAGAAGTTTTCGACAAGTTTACGAAATAATTCATACGAAAATGTTTAGACTTATCTGAACCTTTTCTGATTTTTTCCGATTTCCGATTTATCGGACAAATATTCCGATTTGGGATATATGCACTGTATAAGCAACATTTTTGAACCGATTTGTACAAAAAATGACAGAGAGTAGTCTTGTGATACACTTAGAGACAATACAAAATTTGGGGGAAATCGGTTCAGATTTAGATATAGCCCCCATATATATGTTACCCCCGATTTGACATGTAAGCGCTGTTGAAACTGTATTTTATATCCGATCAGTACGAAATTCGGCAGAAATAGTTTTCTTATTATATATATATATATGTTACCCCGATTTGACATCTAAGCGCTGTAGAAACTTTTTTTATATCCGATCAGTACGAAATTCCACAGAAAGGGTCTCTATTTTTCATGAATGAGTATTTAGGGAACATCGATTCAGATTTCCTCCATCTATATGTTCCTCCTGATTTGGTTACAAAGCGCTATAGAAGTTGTACAGGGTTGCCCACATTCGACGGACCCACGGACTCGTTGGGCCCATTCCAATCGACGAGGCTTGTCCGCAGGCAACAATCTTTGCGTCAATTGAATTTTGTACGGGAACAAATGCAAATCAACGCGAATAATCCGTTGTAAAGTGGACCGAGCCATGCCCAACTGCTGAGAACGGCGTTTTTGGGATGTTCTTGGGGACCTCTCAACACTGGCTCGTACGGCAGCGATATTCTAGGCCGATCGCCTTGGTCGACTTTTATTTGGCCTCTTCGGATTAGAAAGAGCCTCACCAGTCGAAAATTTTTCGTATAAACGCTTAATGGTGTTCTTAGAAGGCGCACTTCTCACATTTTTTAATATTTTAAAAGCACGTTGACTTGACTTCTTCCGTTGAATGTAAATTTCAACTATTTCAGAGCGCTCGCGTGGCGTGTCTTTTTCCATGGTAAAAATCTGCTTGGACTGACGCTTCAAACGCGGTATGTCATTAAGCGATCTGACATCTCTGTCAAAAGTTATGGCGTTGCCAGATGGGTCCGTCGAATATGGGAGACCCTGTACTTTACTTCAGATCATTACAAAATTCTCCAGAAAGATGTTTCTCAATTTAGGAACGAACATTGCTTAATTTAGCGATTATCTGTTCAGAATTAGATATATCCACATATATATGTTCTTACCCATTTACCAATTATTCCAAATTAATATCGCAATGACCCTTATCGCATTGTTAGGGAGGTGTTGGGTATTATATAGTCGGCCCCGCCCGACTTTCTGTCTTTCCTTACTGGTTGGACCATTAGAAAATGGTCCCGCTTTTCTGCAGTATAGAAATTTTGTTTTTTAAATTATTTAAAAAAATTCGCATACAAATAAAATGTATTATTCATATAATTATATCAGAAAAAATAAATCCATTCATTAATCTATCCGTGACGTGTTGATTTATTTATGTTATAATTGAAACAAAGAAGTGATTTAAGAAAACAAACAAAAGAATGTATGAGTCGTTGCTGATCAGTCGTAGTGAACGGACGTGTTTAGCACAGAGCGGACAGTTAAAATCTATTACGCAGTACCTATTACGCAATCGCAAAAAACAAAACAAAAATCTGTACAAAGTCTGGAAGGCTTACATCGTAGTACCTATGACGGGCTAATATAGACAAAAAAATTCATTGACGGGGATGCCTTCGCGTTCCTATGTTCTCCAATCGTAATACTGTCCGTCCGTTGGTCTTGGCCAAAGCCGACCACACCAAACATGGTGAAAATTTCCCCCCAGTACTCACAACAGGTGATACGGTGAGGGTAAAACGTCATGTCCGACCGTCAAAACGGAAGCACAATGATCTCCGGATAGCGCTCAGAGTTTTGACGAAGTTGGAGGCTGTTGAGGTTTCGGCTCTTACCGAAAAACAAAAAGAGTCACTTACCTGGGCTAAAGGCGTCATAGATGCTTCTAAGGACAATTAGCCGGCTGAAAGAGCCACAAATTCAGCTGTGTTAACGGCTAATAAAGTAAAACGAATCAGATCACCTGATGAACCCCTGCCTTCGAAAAAGGCAAGAGGCCCTAATGTCACCATCAACAGGACACTCACCAAGCCCTTCAATGCAGTGGCGAAGGAGAGTCTAGTGATGGCCGTTATAGACAGAAGTAGTGAGGATGGATCCATCCTCAAGGACAAATGGAGCCATGTGCAATCAGCCATTATGGCTCATTACCTCGATGTCCGTAGAGAAATGCCGGGCACACCACCAATCTGCAACGATGCAGGATGGCATCAGGGGAGATTAAAGCTCTTATATTTCGGGTGTGGTGTGGCGGGTGCCCAGATGGATGTTGTCGAAAAAAACAACATCCCTAGTCACACTAGAGCCATCACCTGGGTTACAGAAGAGCCCTCCAACCCGGCCGACATATTAGAAATAATAAAAGACTCCAATCCTGGTCTGCCCGCCCATAATTGGAGAATCAGCAAGGTGGGAGAGGCGGATGGTAAAAAGCGGCAGGTCAATTTGATGCTTAACGCTGAATCCACCTCCCATATACAACGTGCAAGTGCAACCCTACAGTATGACTTCGAGACTATAGTCTTGAATGTATACAAGCAGGATATAGTTTCTACTGCGGAAGGTGAGTCGTCCACCGTGGTTGATACACGGCTTTCTGGAAGTGCGGAGGTATACACGCCCATTATTTCGAGTAACTCCAACACTAACAGAAGATCTGTAACGTCCTACTCTGAGGACGAAAGCTCTACCCTTGACACAGAGCGGCTGAGGGGAGTCTCCGGACTCTTTGACGCATCTGGCGGGACACGCTTCTTGATGATACGGACTCCAAGAACCTGATTTTTGGACGAAGAGTTCGATAACACCCTTGTCGGGGTGGATGTTAATCTGTCAATTACCAATGATGGTAAGAATTTTACAGATTAACCTCCATCACGCTAAAGCAGCCTCAGCGGCTCTATTGCTGCGCCTGTCCACAGGTGCAGTAGACATCGTCCTGATACAGGAGCCCTACGCAGTGGGAGGAAGGGTGTGCGGTATCAGGACACCTTTAAACTACTTGTGGCCAACTGTGAAGGCACTCCAAGAACCTGCATTTTCGCCAGGAAAGATCTAAGTATCTTTCTCCTGGCTAATTTAAGTGGTAAAGACCAAACATCTGCTAGTCTGGAGTTCGGTAATCGCATATACTGGGTGGTCTCCAGTTACTTGCCTTATGAAGCTGTAGTACCAACTGCTCTATTCAGGGAAGTAGTAGAAGAAGCAACGTCTGACGAGGATGAGCTGATTGTTGGCGCAGACACGAACGCTCATCATACTATCTGGGGTAGTACGGATATAAACAATAGGGGTGATTCGCTTCTTGACTTTATTCTAACTACCAACCTAAGTATTTGTAACATAGGTAATAAACCGACCTTTACAATTAAAGACAGACAAGAAGTACTCGACGTAACGTTTGCTACTGACCGGATGTCAGACAAAATTATTGGGTGGAATGTACTGGACGACCACTCATTCTCAGATCACCATTATATTGAGTTCAAACTCGCTGAAAAAGCGCCTGAACCTGCCGTCCACAGAAATGTGAGAAACACAAGGTGGCACCTGTATGAAAAGAATTTCAAGAAAGTCCTCAACTCTAAACTTCTGTACGAACCGAATGACAAAGCCGGTCTGGATAATCTGGTCGAGCGTATCACCACATCATTCAATAGTTCCCTTGAAGAAGCCTGTCCAAAAACAAGGTACAAGAGTAAAACTTAACCCCAATGATGGACTTCTGAGCTAACGGCTATGAAAAAGACCTGCAACAAGCTATTCAACAAGGCTAAATCTACAGGGGTCACTAATGTTTGGGATGCATATAAAGAGCAACTCAAGATCTATAAGAAGGAGCTTAGAAAGGCGCAAAGACGCTCTTGGTATACCTTCTGTGGCGAAGTGGAAAAGGTCTCCGACGCCGCAAGGCTGAGGAAAATATTATCAGCTTCAGCCTGTGCAGTGGGTTACTTGCAGCATGAGGCAAATAATTGGACCGAAAACAGCGAGCAGTCGCTCAATGTACTGCTCGACACACATTTCCCGGGGAACTCTCTAACAGAACCAGAGGATCAGCAGAATCAACAAGAGTGCGAGTGGACTGCGAGCGTCGCTAGCTTGTTGACTGAGAGATCCAGAATAAGCTGGGCTATTAATAGCTTTGAGCCCTTCAAGTCACTTGGACCAGACGGCATCACTCCAGCAGAAATGCAGAAAATGTTGAAATACATTATCCCCTGGCTGGAGAAAATTTATGTAGGCTGTATCAGGCTTTCATACATTCCGAATCGATGGAGGGATACCAAAATGGTATTCATACCAAAAGCGGGGAAGATATCACACACTAGGCCAAAGGACTTCAGACCAATTAGCCCATCCTCCTTCCTATTGAAAGACTTTTAGATTATTTCAGTAGGGAAAACCTGGATACAAAACTCCTGTCGGTGAACCAACATGCTTACAATAAGGGGAAGTGTACAGAATCAGCCCTGCACGAACTTGTGAGCACTATCGAATCGTCCCTGCATTTCAAGGAATTCACCATGGTGGCATTTCTTGACATAGAAGGGGCTTTTAACAACATTCACTCGGATGCAGTAATTGCGGCACTGTCACATCTAAAAGTTAACTCTAGTTTGATTAGACTAATTCAAAGTCTGCTCAACAGAAGACGCATAACAGCATGTCTTGGGTCCACAACTCTAACAAGGTTTGCAAACAGAGGGACCCCACAAGGAGGAGTACTGTCTCCACTAATTTGGAACCTAGCGGTGAATGAAATCCTGCTAGATCTAGAACGTTGTGGCTGCAAGGTCGTGACATATGCGGACGACGTTGCAATCGCAGTGAGTGGCAAATTCGAAAACGTCTTCCGAGACCTTCTACAGGTGGCTCTCAACAAATGGGATAGATGGGCCAGAAGCAGCGGTTTGGGCATAAGCCCAAACAGGACAGAATTGGTTCTCTTTACTAGGATGAATAAAGTCACACATGTGCACCCTCCACCTCGGATAAATGGAACAGATCTAGTATTTTCTGAAAGTGCTAAATTTTTAGGAATAATTCTAGATAGAAAAGTGTTATTTAGACTTAACGTATTGGAACGTGTAAGGAAGGCCAACGTCGCCTTATATTCCTGCAAAAAGGCTGTAGGGTCGCGGTGGGGCCTCTCCCCTAAAATCGTCCACTGGATATATATAGCAGTAGTTCGTCCTATACTGCTATACGACATTGTGGTATGGTGGACGGCAACTGACAAACTAACAATCACCAACATACTAACAAAGGTTCAGAGAACAGCCGGCCTGAGCATAAGCGGAGCCTTAAGGACTACAGCGACCGAGTCTCTACAAGCCCTACCCCATATACTGCCGATTAATATTGTGGCGAGAGAAGTTGCAACCAAAGAGGCAATAAGATTAAACTGCCTATCAATGTGGAGGTACAAAAACTACGGTCACATAAGGATATCAAAGTGTAGTGCTATTGTAACCGACCGAGTGGACTATATACCAACGGTGTACACCTTCGAGAGAAATTACATCACTATGATTCCCGCCAGAGATGAATGGGTTGGAAGAATACCAGGTAATAGAAACCATCTCCACTTTTACACGGATGGTTCGAAGCTTGATGAAAAGGTTGGCTTCGGAGTACACTGTGCAGAGCTTAGATTGTATATAGCTCACAGACTACCAGATACCTGCAGTGTCTATCAAGCCGAAATAATGGCAATATGGAAAGTAGCCAAGTGGCTGAGTCGCAACATAGTAACCAACACTGGCGTTGTAATTTACTCGGACAGCCAAGCTGCCATCAATTCTCTGGAGGCAACATCCCTAAATTCACAAACAGCCCTCGACTGCCGCAGATCTCTTAACGAGATGGCTGAGCAGTTTAATATACACCTCATATGGGTGCCTGGGCATAGGGATATCCCGGGGAACTGCAAAACCGATGAACTTGCTAGGAAAGGGACGACATTACAAATTCTCGAAGAATTTGCATATATTGGTGCGCCACTATCCACGTGCAAGCTTTGGCTTAGGCAAGAGGCAAACAGGCAGCCCAACGAAAGATGGACAGAAATCGGCACCTGCAGAGTAGCTAGACAAATCTGGCCAAGGTATGACCTGAGAAGATGAAAATATCTCCTCGCACTAGAGAGGCAAAGATTGTCTACGTTAGTATCAGTTCTGACGGGACACTGCTTGATCGGCGAACACGCCAAAAGACTGCCCCGCTTTGAGTAAACGACGACTGGGGTCGGCTTTTCTAGGCAGCCTAACAGATCTTTCCAGTACCAATATTCGTACTATCGATAAATTTGTATATCAAACAGGTTGGTTTCGATGAGGGGCATTTCAGCCCGTGGTAACACTAGGGACCTAAACTGGTCTATGTGAGCTTGTATAAAAAATACGGCTGCCACCCTAACCTAAACCTAAACCTAATGTATGCAAAAAAACAACAACAAGAACTAGTTCTTGCTATTCCATGAAAATTAGTAGTTTGCCATTTTTCGGGAATTGAATTATTGGCATATGGTTACTGAAAGAAAGCAGAACAAAAATTCTCTTCCGAGAATGTACAGAAGAGTCGCCTAATTATCAATCAAAATAAAAACAAAAAAATACCTTTCGAGAATGTGCAGAATCTCTCATAAATCTCGTATGAAATTTTAGAGGATGTTCACCATTGTCTGACCGATATTGTACAGAAGAGCGTTTAATGTCCGACGAAAAAGTGGACAATTCGGCTGAATGTCATAAGAAATTTACGAGAATTTACCGACGTCCGACACGTCGGAATCACTTGTTCACAGGGTTCTCGCCCCTCTAGAGAAAATATTTTTCAATTTATCTGCCTGAAATTTAAAAATGTGTACTTTATATTGGACCTAATCGTCCCTAGCAAAAATGGGATACATCGGTTCATATTTTGGTATAGCCCCCATATGAAGGTCCCCACTGAATACACTTCCTGACGCTCTATAGAATACATTATTCAATTGATCTTGCTTAAAATTAAGAATTTACACTTTATATTGCACTTAATCATCCCTAGTGAAAATATAAATATCACTTCCGATTATACATACTTTTTGGCGTTCTAGAGGACGTATTTTTAAAACCACCATGCGGAAATTTAAGTTGTTCTACTTCATATTGCATTATATCGTCTCTAGCGAAAATGGAGTATATCAGTCCATGTTATGATTAGTATAGGAGCCTTATTATTGTCACGTTCTTTAACCTAGAATATAGAAATTTACGCAATTTAACTTGCAACAGTTGATTGTAATAATTTTTCTCCGTGAATTTGTTGGCAAACAGTTGTACAGTTGGCTCCGCCCGACTTAAGATTTCCTTACCGGTTTAATTTTACATGAGACACTAGTGTCCAACATATAAAAATATTTCCGCATATATGTATGTATCTGAATATATTTGCAAGGGAAAGTCATGCTATCGTCGTATTTTCAATTTTACCAGGGATTTATTATTTTTTTGTTGTTGTTGCCGTCGTTCTGGGCCACAGGAAGAAAAAATGCCACAAAATAGTTCAAACTCGACGAATCGCACCATTAAATTCATAAGAATGCCGTGGCATATTAAACGGCATTTACAGTGGGACATGTCTAAGCTATTAGTTATTTTTCAGGCTTTGTGCATTTGCTTGTAGCAGCGAAGTACTTGGAATTAATTTCAGATATTTTTTTCGCTAGGTTTGTCTGCACGCTGAAAAAAAATAGCTTCTCTAGTATATTGTCCCAAACATATTCGGCTTGAAGCATATATATGTTTAGGGTACACTCTAAACATATAATATTTGGTACACACAAAAATTATATATTTGGGAAGACATTGTTCTAAACAAATCTTTGTTTACATCCCATTATGTGTTTACTTTGAACTATTTTTTCCGAAACAAATATTCATTTGCATTTAAGTATTCAGAAACTACCTAAATTGTGTTAACTTTTTTTCATGTCGTAAAAATAATAAATAATAATAATTGAAATCGTATAATCTTGGATCGAAATATATTTCTTGGAGGATTGACAATTAATGATGGCTTGGAATACTCAGAAATGTTAGATGATCGATTTAAAACAGAAGATAATGCTGCATTTGGTACCATAACTGGGAGAATCAATTCGAAACCAAAAAAAAATTAAAACTGAAATTTGAAAAACTCAACAAAAGTTTAGAAAATCTTTTTTAAATAAAATATATTTGGAGAAATTCCTAAACAATAATTTTATTTGTATTCAAAGACATATTTTATTTGAGAAAATTAGTTTGCAAATATTATATGTTGTAACATATTAATATACGAGTTGCAAATATATTTTATTGATTTTCAAAAAAAAATTATTTGCACACATAATATTTAAAAAGTTGTGTTCCAAATATATTTTCTTTCGATTCAAACATACCAAAAAAGGCGATTTTGCCCCGTGTGTCTGACCATGTGCTCTTGTAATCAAAAATAGATGGTTTCAACTGATATTTTTATCTGAATTGCCTATCTTCGGGACATGCCTTAAGCTAGTTACTTGGACAAAATATCACTCGCTTCAAGGACAGCGTGTAAACATTTACTCTTCAGTACACGCTGAAAAAAATCGATTCTGTAGTATATTGTCCCAAACATATTAGGCTTGAGACATATATATGTTTAGGGTACACTCTAAATATATAATATTTCGAACACACACAAATCTTATATATTTTGTGTCCTTCTTAATATTTTGTTATTTGGAAGTACTCGCCCATGTTCTGGAATTCACTTGTGGTGGTGAAGGGAGAAGTATTCACCGAGAGGTGTTCTGCAACTCACTTTCACCCCATTTCATGCAATTTTTTCTCACCATGTTTTCCATTGTGAGAGCGCTGTGAGTTCTCATTTTTTGGAAAGAATAATTATTGTAATCACAAATTAACTGTGCCGTGACAAAATTTGTAATGTTTACTTCTTAATTACAAGTTTCTGTACGATAAAATAATCAAATTAATTAATAAATTAGGTTTTATAAAATAAGTCCAAAATTGCAACCAACTTTTTTTCTTTTGTGATGTGAGTAAGTGAGTTCTTGGCAAATCAGCTGATTTGGTTTGACTTCGAAAAATCAGAGATGCAAGATGTTTGTTAGTTTGAAATACAACCATTTTAATGGAGTAACCTCAAGGTTATTTGCATCGGATAACTTAATTTTGGTACAGAAATGTTATTCCATTTTAAAAATTTACTAAATTTAACAAAAATTTAAGTAAAATAATTAAAATGATCGTCAATTTGCCTATTATGAACCGTGTGGCAACTCTACTTCTGCAAAGTGTCAAATGTTTGACGTCTATTAAAACGTAACAAAAACAACAAACATAAAACAATCAGCACCAACTTGACAAAACAAAAAAACATAAAACAAAAATTGGACGGAAAATAACCAAAGGATTTAGATTTTACAAGATGTAAGTATGCTGAGCTTTTTGCTGAAGCTAATTGTTCAAATTCATTGCATTACTATCCTACAGGTCCCCACGAAAAAATAGTTCTCACAATGAGATTTTCGTCCAGTTCATGGAGTTACACCCAGACTTGGCCATGGGCTACTCAAAGATGGATAAAGCAGAGCAGGATAAACTGTGGTCAGACCTGGCAACAAACCTTAATTCATGCGGACCTCAAACAAGAACGGAACATTAAATCCAAGCTTACACATAACAAAAGGGAATGTCGGGCAACAGGTGGTGGCCAATATAATAAATATGTAATGACACCTTTGGAAGAACGTGTTGCTGTTTTGTGGACCTTTATATGTGCGCGGATGGGATAAAGAACACCCAGAAATTAGGTGGCCCCCTACATCGCATGCAAGTCGTATTAGGCCCAAAGAAACGTCAAGTGCAAAACCAGCAGAAAAACTTGCCACATCATCAGCTGCAAATACAGTGACTGCATCAAAGCGTGTACGCAGCCACTCTCCTGATTTCGGCGATATACCCGATTCGCCAATTGCCTCTCCCAACGTTGAGCCACCCGCACCAAAGAGAAAGAAACCATCGGACGTGGAGTACTTAATGGAGGAGGAAACGAAAAATTTTAAGTGTGTTTCGGGTGGTATTAGTGCAATAAAGGAAGTGATGGTTGCCAATATTCAAACATTAATAAGCATTGAAAATAAGCTAGATGAACTAGTCTCATTAAAAAAGGAGGAAATAAAAGAAAACAAAAGGCACCACATACAAATGGAGAAGCATTTGCTCACCCGAAATGAGCTGAAATTGAAGTCCATCGAGATGGAACAATTGAAGATGGGACTTTAAATTGACAATATAGTCAATAAATACATATATATCTAATTGATCTCATAAAAGACTGCAGCAAATAAAATTTGTTTTGTATTTTTAGTTTATTCATTCTAAAGACTGTGTTTTATTGAACTATTGAACGTGCAATTTCGTCTCTTACTCGTGTGCCATCGGTACCACTACTTAATTGTTCCACATCTTCAATGTTGTCATCGTCAGGTATCGGAACTTCAGCATCCATAGGTAAATTAAAATGCTTGCAAATATTGTGCAGTGCGCAGCACGCATTAATAATTCTGCTTACTTTTGCTGGTTCGTAGTGGAGGGTCGCTTGTAGGCATCGGAAACGAGATTTTATGTTGCCTATAGTCCTCTCAACAATGTTCCGTGCTGAGCAGTGTACTTTGTTGAATTTGTGTTCGCTGTGTACAATTGGCGGCAGCATTTTTGAAGCACTGACTTCCGCCTGACTCATTTCCATATTAATCCATTGTGGACATATTTTGTCCTCAATAGCGTTTACCACTTTCCACATTATTTTGCACAATGTAGTCCTTCCCATGCTTATATTTATGTCGTTTGCTATAACACCTTGAAAAGCGCCTACCGCAAGAAATCTCAAAGCTGCCGCCAATTGTATTTTTTGTGGTATTGAGCCTGTGCTAATGTAGGGTGCAATTTGAAAATCCGTCTTTATTAAGCCGGTAAAAAGCTATAAAACATTTAAAGGCATAAATTATTATGTTAAACAGATTAACGACACTTAACTTACCTCGAATTTGGAATATCCATTGGATTTGAGTAGTCACGCAAGTGCCGCCTTTTGATACGTTCCTCAAGAAATGCATAAATCCCTAATGGCTAAGAGAAAAGCTATTGGCACATTTTTTATTGTGTTTTTGTATAAAATATGATTAATAAATCTTTAGATTTTCTTTTTTAATTTCTTGTCGGATTCTTCGCGAGAATAAATTGTTTTGTTTACGTTTTTGTCTGCAAATTATGGCTTTGCAGACAAAAACATATGTTTCGATTTTTTTGAGCAGAAGTTCGAAAAAGAGAGTTCACGTGAGAACCAGAACACCTCTCCATTCGTTTGGTGAAGTGAATTTGTGAAGTGAAGTGGCTGATTATTTACGAAACAAATATTTATTTGTATTAAAAAATTCATAAAATATTCGTATATCGATTGTATGTCAAGTTTAGTTTTTCAGTAATTAAATCAAAAATTTTAAATGTTAGTAAAATTACTTTATTTGTTTTAAGTTTCCACTTCAAAGAAATTGTTAATGTAGCAAAGTCGTTTTTAATTTAAACCGTACACCGGAAAAAATTGCATTTTTTAATTTGTTTGAATTGAGTGAAATATATTTGCAGTCAAAATTTTAAATCTATATATATAAAAATGGTGTGAAAAATGTATAGTAATTCATCAATTGAGAACGGCTGGACCGATTTGGCTCAATTTTTTTTTCAGTTGTTCGTATTTGCTTGGAAAAGGTTGTTACGAAAGAAAATTTTGGGAAAACCCTCCGAAAAAGTCGGAAAATTGGGAAAATCGAAAATTGCTATTTCTTGCGAGATTCCTACTGTTCCTATCTACTGTTCTATTATTCAATCCAAATTTTTTTTATTAATTTTCTATTAAACAAAAAAGTTTTCTACTAAACATATGTACGAGTATGTGCTATTTTTCTTGCTGCAATTCATTCGAGTTTTGCGTATTGTTACACTGATTTCGGATAGTTATATCGCGTATCACATCGGCAAACGGTACAAGCATTACGATCAATTAAAATTCAACGCGATATTTATCAATTCGAACATTTTTTCAGATAATAAGTTTGAGTATAAGAGGTAAGGTTATCTTATTGGATTGCGGGCATTGCAAAATCATAATTTCGGATGAATGCACGATGGCGCATAAACGAGCTCTGGAGGCAGTTGACCGAACGATGAAGGATTTACGACGTGATTTGAGACAATTTGGTGAGTCTATGATATTGCTCTCTGGAGATTTTCGTCAAACGCTTCCATTCATCCCCAAATCTACTGCCGATGAAATTAATGCATGCCTGAAATCGTGGTCTTTGTGGCGGCATGTCAAGAAGTTGAAATTGACCACGAGAGTCGCGCTGCAGAACGACTCATCGGCTCTTGAATTCTCGAAGCAACTGTTGGCGCTTGGCAATGGCCAAATTACTGTTGATGTTTCCACTGGATCTATATTGTTCCCGGCAAATTTTTGCGAGTTCACATCGTCGAAGGAGGAACTCATCACCAAAGTGTTTCCAAATCTCGATTAGATTGGTGAACGGGCAATATTAGCAGCGAAGAATAAGGACGATAGCATGCATTTTATTATTCAAAGTAAAATCGAACTCGCTTGATGTGCCAGGAGCTCCGCCGCATAATTTACAGCTGAAGGTGGAATCGATCATAATCATGTTGCGGAATCTGAATCATCCGAAATTGTGCATAGTTCGCGGTTGTCCATTATGAAACATGTGATACAGGCGACGATCATCAAGGGAAAATTCAAAGGAGAGGAAGTCCTTATCCCACGAATTCCGATTATTCCAACTGATCTTTCATTCCAATTCAAGCGGATTCAGTTCCCTGTACGATTGGCTTTTGCGATGACAATCAATAAATCTCAAGACCAATCGTAGGAAGTCTGTGGAATTAATCTCGAATTTCCCTGTTTTTCGCACGGTCATCTGTACGTTGCCTGTCTTCTGTCTTCGTTGTTTGTTGTTTATCACATCGCTCTCTACTGATTTCGATTCCTTTTAAACAAATCGCATTAAAATTTTAACTATCTGTGTTTTATTATCACTCTGGAGTTTATCTGAAGGCGTTAAATTGGGGCGAGTCGAAGTTCGCCGGGTCCGCTAGTATTATATAATTGTGGACATTATATTTGAAAATCAAGAAAATTTGTTCGGAATGCATATATTAATTATTTTTTTATTAGAACAAAATATATTTGCGAACTGACTTTAACAAATGAAATATGTGTTTACACAAAAACAAAGTTATTGTTTACGAACTTTTAAATTTTTTTGTTTAAACAAATTTTTTAATACTTTGCTGACTTTTCGAATATTAAGTTTAGTTTTTCGTAGATTTCATGTTATTTTTTTAGGTAAAAATTAAAAAAGGCAGCATTAACTCTTGCTTTATATCACTAATTTTTAATTTATAAATATTCCAATTTATCATTTGTTGTCTGTCAATACACGCTGAAAAAAAATCGCTCCTGTAGTATATTGTCCCAAACATATTCGGCTTGAAACATATAAATGTTTAGGGTACACTCTAAATATATAATATTTGGTACACACAAAGGTTATATATTTGGGAAGATGTTGTTCTAAACAAATCTTTGTTTACTCCAATTTTTTTTTGTTTGGGACTATTATTTTTTGAAACAAATTAAAAATTTGCACTTAAGTATTCAGAAAGTACCTAAATTGCGTTATATTGCTCAGTAATTCAAAATAATAACTGAAATTCTATAATTTTGGATCAAAATAAATTTTTCGGTGGATTGACAACTAATGATGGCTTGGAATACTTAAATTTAAAATGATTGATTTGAAACAAAAGTCAATGCTGCATAAGGTATCATAACTGGGATGTACAATTAGGAACCAAGAAAAAATTAAAAATGAAATTCGAATAAGTCGGCACAAGATTTGAGATTATTTTTTAAATAAAATATATTTGGAAAAATTCCTAAAGAATAACTTTATTTGTACATAAACATATACTTTATTTGAGAAATTTAGTTTGCAAATATATTTTGTTGTAATATATTAATATATTCATTCCAAATATATTTTATTGATTTTCAAATAGAATTTATTTGCTCAGAAATATATAATATTTAAAAATTTGTGTTCCAAATATATTTTCTTTCGATTCAAATATATCAAAAAAGTCGATTTTGCCCGTGTACATAGTGCAATTTATCGTTACCCAAGATTATACGATTTAAATTTAAATCGAATTTAAAAACTGATAGCATTTCCAAAAAATTCACATTAAATTCTGAGAAAATAGATAACATTTCTAAAAAAGGCACATTAAATTCTGAAAACAGAAAACTTGACTTTAAAGTAAGCATTGATCCATTGCCAATACTTAAATACTAGTTATTATTTAATTCGGAAATATTAGTTCCAAATAAAAAGTAAGCAAGGAAAGTCGGGCGGAGCCGACTGTATACACTCCACCATAGTTTGCCAACAAATTCAAGTAGACCAATTATTACTATAAACAGCTGCAGGGTAAATCTATATATCGTCATCTGAAATCCAAAATGACGTAACATCAAAAATATCAAAATTAATTTTATGATTGATTATAGTCTATTAGATTAAACTACACATTCCTACAAAATTTCAGAGTTCAAAATCTAAAATTGACCATTTTATGAGTAAAATTCAAAATGAAGTAGCAAACAAGGTCATTTAAAAAGCGGGAGGATCATAAAATTTTAATTTTTTTAATCAGAATGTATGCAACAACAATTTAAACTAGATTTTGCCTTAATAGTCTGGAAATCCATAAATCTGTTCAACTTCTTAAAATTACTTTACTTTGTTTTTTGCTTCTCCCGAAAAAGCATGAGCATGTGGGTTACGTCATTTTGGGTTTCAGGTGACGATATATAAAAGAGAGTGTGTGTGTTTGTTTGTTTGGGCTGGTGAAAATAGGGTACTTGAATTATCGATAAATCAAGTGGGCGTGGCCCTGCCCATATAAGTCAAATTAAATTGAGATATCTTGCACAATATGTCAGCGAGAGTGCTGTAATTTTGTACATAGATATCTGGCTGCAGTCTACGTGATTGTTCCTAAAATGGGCGGGATCGGACCAATGGGCGTGGCCCCGCACATATAAGCCAAATTTTGGAATTGAGATATTTTGCAAAATTTCTTAGAGAGAGTGTTGTAATTCTGTGTATATGTGTCTGGTGGCAGTATACGTGGTTGGTCAAAAAATGGGCGGGATCGCACCAATGGGCGTGGCACCGCCCTTATAAGCCAAATTTTGGAACTGAGATATCCTGCACAATTTGTTAGCGAGAGTGCTGCAATTTAGTGTATATATATTTGGTGGCAGTCTACGTGATTGGTCAAAAAATCGGCGGGATCGGCCTAATGAGCGTGGCTCCGCCCATAAAAACCAAATTGTGAAATTGAGATATCTTGCACAATTTGTTAGCGAAAGTACTGATATTTGGTGTATATGTATCTGGTGGCAGTTTACGTGATTGGTCAAAAAATGGGCGGAATCAGACCAATGGGCGTGGCCCCGCCCATATAAGTCATATTTTGAAATTGAGATAATTTGCAAAATTGGTTAGAGAGAGTGTTGTAATTCTGTGTATATGTGTCTGGTGGCAGTATACGTGGTTGGTAAAAATATGGGCTGGATCAGACCAATGGGCGTGGCCCCGCCCACATAAACCAAATTTTAGAATTGAGATATATTGCACAATTTTTTAGAGAGAGTGCTGCAATTTAGTGTATAAATGTATATCTGAAAAATGGGCGCGATCAGGCCAATGGGCATGGCACCGCCCATATAAGCCAAATTATGAAATAGAGATATATTGCACAATTTGTTAGCGAGAGTGCTGTAATTTTGTGTATACGTATCTGCTGGTAGTCTACGTGATTGGTCCAAAAATAGACGGGATTGAACCAATGGGCGTGGCCCCATTGGAGCCAAGTTTTTAAATTGAGATATCTTCAACAATTTGTTAGCGAGAGTGCTGTAATTTTGTGTATATGCATTTGATGGCAGTATACGTGATTGGTCCAAAAATTTATGGGATCGGAAAACTGAAATCTGGGGCAACGAAGTGGACCGGGTCCAGCTAGTAGGGTATATTTTTTAATTCCAGATATATAGTTTAAAAATGTTATCAAAACATGAACATATATACTCCATTTTCACTACAGACGATTTAATGCAATGTTAAGTACAAAAACTTAAATTTCCGCGTCATGGCTTAAAAATACGGACATTTATATTTTCACTTCAATTCTTTAATTTCAGCCAGATCAATTGAAAATGTGTTCTCAAGCGTGTCAAGAAGTGACATCGATGGGTACCTTTATATGGGGGTTGTATCAAAGCTTAGACCAATTTTAAGTATAAATTCTGTATCAAGAGTGACATTGCTTTATATTTATGACCTGAACTTTGATAACAAGAATACATGGACAGACAGACGGACAGAGTGGCGGATATATTTAAATCGACCTAGCAAGCATCTATGCCGATCGGTAAAATAAACCAAATGTCTATCTCTTTGTTTTTTAAGCGTTTCACACAAATGCACAAATTCATAATATTCTGTACCACAGTGTGGTGTTGGGTTTACAAATATTTGGATGAAAACATACTTTTGTTTAGACCAACATCCTCCCAAATCAAATATCCGTGGGTTTCAAATATTATATATTTGGAGTGTTCCCTAAACATATGTAAGTTTCAAGCAGAATATGTTTGGGACAATATCAAATCAAAAAATGGAAAATCAAAAAAAGTCTGCAAAGTTTGGAAAATAGTTCTTAAATAAAATATTTTTGGGGAAATTAATAACAATAATTCTATTTGTCTTTAAATACATATTTAATTTCAGCAAATTATTTCACAAATATATCTTGCTGTAATATAATAAAATATGCGTTCCATATAAAGTTTCTTGATTCTAAATAAAATTTATTTGTTCATAGATATATAATATTTAAAATTTTCTGTTCCAAAAATATTTTCGATGTATTCAAAAATATCTAAACAGACGATTTTTTTCCCATGTATGTTTTAAACTGGGAAATATAAGAACTGGCGCATTCTTTCGTAGCCCCATCTGGAGGTGAGAATCTAACGACAATTATTTCCGTAATGGAAAGACATGTCATGTCCTAAATCGGGAATGCAAAACAAATTATCCCGGCATTGCCAAAGTTAAGCCGGGCATAAAGACTATTCCTGGTCAAAATTGTGATTTAATTTAACTCATCCACAGCATCTTTGTTGTTGTTGTAGCAGCTTGCAGACGGTGATCATCCCTAAGTCTATTTTTGTTACAGACTTATATTTTTATTACAGAAAACATGCCGAAGTTTTGATCCGGTGAGTTTTTCTTAGCTGCAGAAAATATAGATTAGGTTAGGTTAGGTTGAAGAGAGCAGACGTTTAAACGTCTCATGTCCATGGACATACACTTAAGCCCGTGGTTCGGCCTGTTGTGCGCTCCGTATTTATGATCTTTTTATACCTCACGAGTTACAGAAAATCGGTACTAGACACGAATTTTCTCAGTATCTTCCAGTCATATCCTCTGAGATGAGTCAAGTCTTGTAATATGTCGGACCCGAAATGTTGGGATCTTGCATGTGTGAAAGCCGGGCAGTGACACCCTACATGCCCAAAAAATGTCGGAAATAACATACAATTTTAGAAACAGTTTAGATTTGTTCGAATTGGCCACCTTTGCCACGAATTATGGCCTTCAAACGGCTGACAAAGCCATCACACGGTGCACGAAAGTGGCTCTGCGGTATTTTGGCCCATTCCCGGCGAAGCGCCGTCTTGAGATGATCGATACTTTGGTATTTTTTGGTGCGAACCGTACTCTCTAAAATGCCCCAGGCGCAAAAGTCCAACGGATTGAGATCCGGAGATCTTGGTGGCTATTGTGCGGTAGAAATGAAGCGAGGAACCTCCTTTTTAAGCCATTCTTGGTTGACGCGTGCTGAGTGCGATGGTGCTGAGTCCTGTTGGAATGTCCATGGTATGCGGCCGAAATGTTTGTCTGCCCAGGGCTTCAATACTGTTTTTAGGACATTTTCCCGATAATATTCGGCATTTATTTTGACCCCATGGACGATGAATACGAGCGGGGAGCGACCATCGGCCCTTACGGCGGCCCACACCATTACCATCGGCGCACCATGGGAAAATATGATGAAATATGCGCGCATAGGACTTTCAAAACAACTTTTAAAAATCAGTTTTTTGGGATTGTTGTTTTATTGTGGATAACATTTAATGAAAATACCTCCCAATTTTATGAAAATATCTCTAGGTGATTCCGAGTTATGACCATTCAAAGTTTGTCTTTTTTACTCATAAATGCAAATAAAATTGCGATGATAAAATGTATATACTAAAATGCTTGTAGAATTCTCGTTTGTTGGTGAAATGCGACCGAAATTGTAACATATTATAAGGTTATATTCATCTTAACTCTTGTGTATAAGACGCGTTTTTAGCGTCTTTAAATGAAGAGATATTTCAAATCAAAAATACAGTTTTTTTTTGTTTTTCAAAAAAATTATCCACGGTAAATGGAATACAACTTTTTTGGATCACGTGGGATCACTACCACATGACATGGAGAAGAGAGGTGACTTAGTGGTGAATCCAACAGTCCCAAGTTTATCTGCGACTTTTTGCGACTATGGCAGTTTTTTGTACTTTAAATATGTCCTTTTTTACTTTAAATATAGAAAAAATGTGTGGGAGCTACATCGAACTATGAACCGATTTTCCCGAAACATATGGACCGATTTTTTTGGTCAAAAAAAATAACTTTTACGAAATTTCGACAAAATCGGACAATAAATACGATCGGAAGATGTCCGGCTGCAAGTTTGTAGTGTCCCACGATCACAAATAGTGATCTTATTAATTTTATAAGAATTATATGTGTAATTATTATTGTTTACTTCTTTTACAAAAACTATAAAAATATAGTTAAACGCTTCTGTAGTTTGTGTATATTAGGGTGGACCGATTATTTTCTGTTTTTAATTTAACTTTTCTTTTATTACCAGTCGACGACCAATTGTGTAAGAGCATTATTGGAACACTTCAGCTTTCACAAATATTGCAGACTACGATTTTATCCTATTTATGTTGTTTTGGTTTCAATTTCAAAAATATTGCCCTGTTTTGTAGACTTTTAACGCAATGTTGACAAAAATAAGTTTGAATTTCAATGGTCTATATATTTAAAACGCACCAACACACAATCAAGTAACTCAAATAGATTTTGAACTAAATATTGTCAGCTCTAATTTAAAATAAAGATCACTGAAGTTGGTACGGTATTCCGATTTTTACACTAATTTCCACAAAGTCGCTTTTGTAGCCTCACTGTGCGATATATGGTAACAGTAAAATAAAATCTGGGTACAGCTATTTCTTCTCCAAAGAATTCTCTTGAATATGGTCCAAACCGTAGGACTCTATCTCTAACGGTATAGTCATGAGATAGAAAATATTGCTATGCGCGCGTATTTACCCCTTTTTTCCCATTGTGCGGCGGCGCTTGAGTTCTGGTGGCCAATCGAAGGTGTAAATTTTCAGCTGACCTCATTGGCAAGTAAACTCGATCATTTTGTTTGTTCACAAACTGCTCAATTTGGAATGGCTTCTCATCGGAGAAAACCAAATTCGGTAACTGGCCACTTTCGTGCAACTCCTTGGCTCTTTCCAGTCTAACTTTTTTTTGTGCATCGGTGAGCTCGTGCTCTTTTTGGAACTTCAATGGCTTTAGTCCAAGCTCATTTTTTAATATGTGTTGTATCCGTTCTCGCGATATGTTCAGCTCACTAGCAATTTTTCTACCACTGCGGCGTGGATTTCGATCAAATCTGGCCTTCACTTTTCGGATCATTTCTGGTGTTGTTACCGTTTTTTTTCGTCCAATTTTTGGACGCGATGCAACACTGCCAGTATCACGGTAACGAGCAATGGTACGAGAAACAAAAGATTTATTCACATTTAAATGCTGGAGGGCTCTACCGATAGCCACTTGTGTTTTTCCACCCAAATATAAAGCAATCACACTATCACGCTTGAATTCCATCACGAATAACTTTTTTTCTGAATGCAATACATTGAAATGCTTTTGTAAGCTTGTAAACAATAAAATGAACTGTCACTGAAATAAATCTGTCAGCTATCAGACTAGCGGTTTAGAAATGATAGCAACCTGAATTTGGTTGCAATACATATCAGCCACCCTGTATACCCTACACCACACTGTGGTACAGGGTATTATAACTTTGTGCATTTGTTTGTAACACCTAAAAGGAGAAGAAATAGACCCATCGTTTATTAAACCGATCGGCTTAGAATCACGTTCTGAGTTGATTTAGCTATGTCCGTCTATCTGTCTGTGCATGTATTCTTGTAATCAAAGTACAGGTCGCAATTATGGTCCGATCTCGATGAAACTTTACACATATCTTTTTTTGGTCCTATTAAATAAGCGCTGTAAAAACTTTATTTTATATCCAATCAGTATGAAATTCGACAGAAAGAGGTTTTTTATTATATGAATAAACACAGTTAAATTTGGAACCGATTTGACGTGTAAGCGCTGTAAAAACTGTATTTTATATCCGATCAGTATGAAATTCAGCAGAAAGAGTTTCCTTTCTACATGAGGGAGTACTGCCAAATTTAGAGAAAATCGGTTCAGATTTAGATATAGGCCCCATATATATGAAACCCCCGATTTAACATGTAAGCGCTGGAGAAACTGTATTTTATATCCGATCAGTGCGAAATTCGACAGAAAGAGGTCTTTTTACATGAATGAGTATTCAGGGAAAATCGGTTCAGATTTATATAACCTCCATATATATGTTTCTCCTGACTTGGTATCAAAGCGCTATAGCAGTTTTACTTTAAAATTTTCCAAATGGATGTTGCTCAATTTAGGAACGAATATTGCTTAATTTAGCGATTATCGGTTCAGAATTAGATAATGTGTTCCTACAATTTACCAATTATTCCAAATTATTATCGCAATGACCCTTATCGCATTGCTAGGGAGGTGTAGGGTGTTGTAAAGTCGGCCCCGCCTCTCTCTTGTATGAAACCAATTGAATGAAAGCCAACAACTTGATTGAAGATGTTTCAGTTTTAAGTTTGTTCCACTGTTCAAAATGAAATGTTGCGATTTTTTTCCGCTGAGAACGTTGAAATAATACTCCCCATAAATTATGCAAAAAGTAAGCCAATACAAGGAAGGCAACTGAATGGTAAACAAGAAAGAAGCTCAAATATGTACGAGGGAAACTGGAGAACCTAACAACTGAAACAGCTCCAAACTCTGCACGCTCTAGGACACAAACATAAAACAAACGAACAGCAAGAATGAGAATGAGCTGAAGAGGAAAAGAAAAAATGTGAAAAAAACGAAAGTAAATTATTACTTAAGTGTGTCGGCACAAAAAAGTGCAACATTTGTTGTAAGACAAATTAACTTTTCAAAGACGACATTGTGATTCTTTTTCAACGGGTGGGGGAAACTACAGGACGCGAAAGAGAGCAATTAAATTTGTTTAAGAATGACGACAACGAAAAAAGTCAAAGTCGCATAAGTACACGAGAACAAAAGAATAGCTGGCGAAAAATGTCAAACAATCCGCACAAAAGACTTTTGACAAAAATTCAAATTAAGAAAAAAAAGTAGAATCAACTCAAATATTATTAAATAACAGCAGCTTAAGGTAAGGAAAATATTAAATATTTGGCCTGTCAACGCCGCAGCCAGGTGTTTGGGAAAGAACAAACAATTTAATGAAATTGTTCTTATGTTCGGCTCGTAATCACAAAAAAAGACGGTAAAATGTTGCCTAGGGAAACTACCCACAGAAATAATATGGAAGTTATTCCTAATGCATCACATGTTATGCATATTGAAATGACACAAGCTACGAAAAAAAGATTTCTTATTTCCCAAATAGATGTAAAAATTGCTGTACAATATCGTGATACTGCTTTCGCTTCAAATTTCAAATAATTAATTGTTTTAGTTTCGCTAACATGTTTAAATATTTTGTCCGATATCTAAAAACTTTCTTTTTATAGATTAAATAAATATATTATATCAAAACCAGTAAGGAAAGACTAAAAGTCGGGCGGGGCCGACTATACAATACACCTCCCTAACAATGCAAAAGGGGGCATTGCGGTAATTATTTGGAATAATTGGTTTCGTTTCACTAAACAAAGTGGTGACCGGTCATAACGCTCAATTTTGTTTTGGGCCTTATGACCGACCCATGCACTTTTTTTGGGGCTATGTCCTTTTTTGTTTTTGTAATAATAAGTAGAAATAATTTGATATTTATTGGAAGTACTTTAAAGATATGGTTGAATTCAAATCAAATGTAAATTTCTTCCACCTGCCCCACAATTTCCCAAAAAAGCAAAAAGAAAAACCTAAATATGGAAGCATTGGCATTATTTTCAATAGGGTATGATATAAGTTGATATTAAGTCTTAAAGCAATACGTATGATGAAGATGAGAACTTGCAGAGATGCCGAGTGTAAAGAGTGTGACGCCAACTCCTATCATATCGCTTGGGGTAGCACTAATACCAATAAAAGGGGACACGCCCTTTTAGAATTTTTGATTACAAATGACCTCATAACTCTTAACATAGAAAACACTGCAACCTTTGTTAACAAAATTAGGGAAGAAGTATTAGATATAACGATATGTTCAGAGAATCTTATTGATGAGATCCATGAGTGGAGGGTTTCGGATGAACACTCCATTCGGACCACCGTTATATAAGGTTTAAAATTGCACGGCCACCGCCAAACCCAATAAGTTTCCGTTATAAGGCTAAGACCGACTGGACTAATTTCGGAAATACACTTAGAAATCGATTGGGGGCAGCCTACACGCGATTATCTATGCGCCGAAGACATTGATATCAATGTGAAGAAGATTACCGAGGCTCTTGTAATGTCATTTGAAGATAGTTGCCCACTTCAAGAAAGGAAATCTGCCTATGAGAAACCCTGGATGACAGGACAAATTCGCTCGATTGCCAAATATGTCCGCAGAGCTCGACGTAAAAAACAATCAGTATATTGGGACTACCACAGAAGACTCAAAGAATACAATAAAATCATTAGATCGGCGAAACGTAACTCCTGAAAGCTTTTCTGTGAGCAGATAAACAGCGTTAACAGCATACCTAAAATGAAAAAGTTCCTCTCAAAAACGCATGTCCAAACCGAAACACTGGTGGATGACACGGGTAAAAGGATGGAAACTATAGAGGATACCGTAAGGTTCTTGATGAAAACTCATTTTCCGACTGGTTATGCTGGACCAACAGAGGAACAGTTACATAATGAAAATGTATTGCAGCAAGTACCTATTACGGATATAACAGATGGTATGGTTAAAGAAGCGATGAAAAGTTTATCTCCCTTTAAGGCTGCGGGACCGGATGGAATATTTCCAGCACTTCTGCAGAATGATGTGGTGGATCAATCATCTGGCTGGAGTGTTCACTGCATGCCAAACCAATTCTTATACCCCAAAAAACTGGAAGGAATCAAGGGTGGTCTTCATACCAAAGCCTGGCAAGGCGAGTTATACGACCCCAAAGGCTTATCGACCCATTATCCTAACTTCTTTCCTGTTATAAACAATGGAGCGAATAATTGATAACATGGTTAAAAGTAAAATAGCGGATGACAGGCTAAAATTCATACAACACGCCTATGTCAAAGGAATATCAGTGGAGTGGCAGAGCTGTCTGCATGAGGTAGTGCACGACGTAGAAGAGTCCTTCAGTAAAGAAATGTATACACATGCTGTTTCTATAGATATTGAGGGCGCATTTAACAATGTACAGTTCGATACACTTATCCAGTCCTTAGACGAGTTTCAGGTTGACCGGGCGCTGAAAAACTGGATCAACAATATGCTAAGGAATAGGTGGATAATTTGTGGGTCTTATGGCGTAAAAATTAGAGACAAGGTAAATTGTGGTATACCTCAGGGCGGCATTTTATCGCCTCTTCTATAGGTTACGACGATACACAGTCTCCTAATAGCCCTCACCAATGAAGGACTTAAACCAGTCTGTTATGCAGACGACGATGTAATACTTCAAAGGGGCTTTCATCCAAATCTATTATGCAGAAGAGCTGAAGAGGCACTTAACATAGCATATAACTGAGCACAACCAAGGGTATTAAATGTTAACCCAAACAAAACAGAAATATGTCTATTTACAAGGAAAACGAAGATCCCACGTTTTACCCGGCCTCAATTCCTGAATAAGACAATTGCTATAACTAAAAAGGTAAAATTCTTGGGAGTAAAACTGTACTGGAAAGATCTTTATCTTGAAGAAAGAGTTACAAAGGCCCACAGATGTTGGTCGTTGTGCAGAAGAGCTATAGGTTCAAAATGGGGACTACGTCCAAATATGACTCACTGGCTTTACATGAGCGTGATTAGACCAATAATCACCTACGCCTGTGTAGTGTGGTGGACATCAATGGACAAGAAGTGCAACGTAATACCTTTGCAAAAAATTCGGGGCATTAAGAACTGCACCAACGATCCAAGCGAGGAGGAAGGACGGGTCTGGAGCAGAAGTTCGAGCAATCACGGTGTGTGTGAACTTGCTCAGTAACACCACAAAGTCTAAATATGCCAACATCTTCACAGATAACAAAATGGCGATTAAAGCAATAACATCGGAAAGGGTCAAATCGAGAACTGTGTTAGACTGTAAAAGAACGATAAATGATTACTCAGCCCATGATGGTCAATTGCGTATGTGCTGGTTACCAGGACACAACGGAGTGATTGGAAATGAACGGACAACCAGCTTGGCTTCAAAGGGCAGCGAACTTCGAGTAATAAACTTGGAAAATTGGAAACTTTTCGAAGCCACGAAGAATGAGTTGATGCACTGGGCAGTGATGGCTCACAAAACTATGTGGAATAGCGCAACAGTAGGAGCAACTGCAAAAATACTGTGGGTGGCCCAAATGAAAAGAAAACAAGAAGTTTTCTGAAACTAAACAAAATCGATATTAATAAGATGATGAGTGTTCTAACGGGATATCAAGCATACAAGCACATATTCATCGCATAGGACTAGCAGGAAACGACGAATGCAGGGCATGCAGGTAAAACATCGAAACAATGGAACATTTTCTGGGTCACTGCCCGGCTTTCACACATGCAAGATCCCAACATTTCGGGTCCGACATATTACCAGACTTGACTCATTTCCGAGAATATGACTGGAAGATACTGAGAAAATTCGTGTCTACTACCGATTTTCTGTAACTCGTGAGGTATAAAAAGATCATAAATAAGGAGCGCACAACAGGCCGAACCACTGGCTTACGTGTATGTCCATGGACATGAGACGTTTAAACGTCTCCTCTATTCAACCTAACCTAACCTAAAGAATTCTTTCTTCTGATTTTTTTAATATTTCTTTATTTATTTAAAGATGGTCATACGTGGATAAATAAACCATTTTAATAATTAACTTTGAAAAAGATTAAAAAGGATTTTTTAAATATTGATAAGTAACTGATATATAAATATATTGATAACTATATGATATAACACACACAACTTGGCTTGGTGTACATACATACATACAAACCCACATGAGCAGGTATAATAAAAAGAGAAAAACTATTTTTTCCCGAGTAATTTCATTCAAATTAAAAAAGTGTTCTACAGACTGGTCAATTTAGGTACAAAGGTATATATGGGCTTAAAGAGGACACTTTCACCTTTCTAAGGTAGCAAAATCTCTTTGACCACTTTTGACCTACAGAAGTTCTATACCTCTAAAATTCAAATTTGACTAAATTATAGTATCTGTGGAAATATATAAAAACACACCACCTGTAAACAGTACAATAATACAGTCTACCATTTCTTAAAGACTACTATCCTACCTACCTAGCAGAAAAACTAACCCTGTATCAATAATAGTTTGCGAGAAATGGCAATTCCCTTTTACAAAAATTACACAAAATTTACAAAAATGTGTTTTCAGCAGCACGCAACGCCCGCAATTATAAATATTTTGATCTAATTTTTTGGCTGCCTTAGTTTTAATATTGAATGGCATCAACGTTTTAGAAATCGGTGATGAAAAAAATTGGGGTTTTGGCCAATAAAATTCAATTCACACAATGGAGGAAGATTTATGACTGATCAACGGCTTTATGACTGAGAACGGCTCGTTTGATTTTCACGATTTGTTTGCTTGATGTATTTGCCCAACGCAGGACACTCTGGAGAAAAAATTATGATTTTTTCAAGTGGGCGAGGAACTGCTGTTGAGAAAAATTTTTTTGGTTAAGGCAGCGCGGTGCCGCCCATATAATATCATTCAATATTACAAGTTTATGATTTGCCAAAGGGGCGCGGCACCGCCCGAAATCGGATCATTCGGTCGTCCCAATTTTGGGTTTTATGAATTCTAATTTGCCTAATGATAGTTAATAGCTACTATGTGAGCAATGTAAATATGAGTGTGTATAGCGCAACAGTAGGAGCAACTGCAAAAATACTGTGGGTGGCCCAAATGAAAAGAAAACAAGAAGTTTTCTGAAACTAAACAAAATCGATATTAATAAGATGATGAGTGTTCTAACGGGATATCAAGCATACAAGCACATATTCATCGCATAGGACTAGCAGGAAACGACGAATGCAGGGCATGCAGGTAAAACATCGAAACAATGGAACATTTTCTGGGTCACTGCCCGGCTTTCACACATGCAAGATCCCAACATTTCGGGTCCGACATATTACCAGACTTGACTCATTTCCGAGAATATGACTGGAAGATACTGAGAAAATTCGTGTCTACTACCGATTTTCTGTAACTCGTGAGGTATAAAAAGATCATAAATAAGGAGCGCACAACAGGCCGAACCACTGGCTTACGTGTATGTCCATGGACATGAGACGTTTAAACGTCTCCTCTATTCAACCTAACCTAACCTAAAGAATTCTTTCTTCTGATTTTTTTAATATTTCTTTATTTATTTAAAGATGGTCATACGTGGATAAATAAACCATTTTAATAATTAACTTTGAAAAAGATTAAAAAGGATTTTTTAAATATTGATAAGTAACTGATATATAAATATATTGATAACTATATGATATAACACACACAACTTGGCTTGGTGTACATACATACATACAAACCCACATGAGCAGGTATAATAAAAAGAGAAAAACTATTTTTTCCCGAGTAATTTCATTCAAATTAAAAAAGTGTTCTACAGACTGGTCAATTTAGGTACAAAGGTATATATGGGCTTAAAGAGGACACTTTCACCTTTCTAAGGTAGCAAAATCTCTTTGACCACTTTTGACCTACAGAAGTTCTATACCTCTAAAATTCAAATTTGACTAAATTATAGTATCTGTGGAAATATATAAAAACACACCACCTGTAAACAGTACAATAATACAGTCTACCATTTCTTAAAGACTACTATCCTACCTACCTAGCAGAAAAACTAACCCTGTATCAATAATAGTTTGCGAGAAATGGCAATTCCCTTTTACAAAAATTACACAAAATTTACAAAAATGTGTTTTCAGCAGCACGCAACGCCCGCAATTATAAATATTTTGATCTAATTTTTTGGCTGCCTTAGTTTTAATATTGAATGGCATCAACGTTTTAGAAATCGGTGATGAAAAAAATTGGGGTTTTGGCCAATAAAATTCAATTCACACAATGGAGGAAGATTTATGACTGATCAACGGCTTTATGACTGAGAACGGCTCGTTTGATTTTCACGATTTGTTTGCTTGATGTATTTGCCCAACGCAGGACACTCTGGAGAAAAAATTATGATTTTTTCAAGTGGGCGAGGAACTGCTGTTGAGAAAAATTTTTTTGGTTAAGGCAGCGCGGTGCCGCCCATATAATATCATTCAATATTACAATTTTATGATTTGCCAAAGGGGCGCGGCACCGCCCGAAATCGGATCATTCGGTCGTCCCAATTTTGGGTTTTATGAATTCTAATTTGCCTAATGATAGTTAATAGCTACTATGTGAGCAATGTAAATATGAGTGTGTATAGCGCAACAGTAGGAGCAACTGCAAAAATACTGTGGGTGGCCCAAATGAAAAGAAAACAAGAAGTTTTCTGAAACTAAACAAAATCGATATTAATAAGATGATGAGTGTTCTAACGGGATATCAAGCATACAAGCACATATTCATCGCATAGGACTAGCAGGAAACGACGAATGCAGGGCATGCAGGTAAAACATCGAAACAATGGAACATTTTCTGGGTCACTGCCCGGCTTTCACACATGCAAGATCCCAACATTTCGGGTCCGACATATTACCAGACTTGACTCATTTCCGAGAATATGACTGGAAGATACTGAGAAAATTCGTGTCTACTACCGATTTTCTGTAACTCGTGAGGTATAAAAAGATCATAAATAAGGAGCGCACAACAGGCCGAACCACTGGCTTACGTGTATGTCCATGGACATGAGACGTTTAAACGTCTCCTCTATTCAACCTAACCTAACCTAAAGAATTCTTTCTTCTGATTTTTTTAATATTTCTTTATTTATTTAAAGATGGTCATACGTGGATAAATAAACCATTTTAATAATTAACTTTGAAAAAGATTAAAAAGGATTTTTTAAATATTGATAAGTAACTGATATATAAATATATTGATAACTATATGATATAACACACACAACTTGGCTTGGTGTACATACATACATACAAACCCACATGAGCAGGTATAATAAAAAGAGAAAAACTATTTTTTCCCGAGTAATTTCATTCAAATTAAAAAAGTGTTCTACAGACTGGTCAATTTAGGTACAAAGGTATATATGGGCTTAAAGAGGACACTTTCACCTTTCTAAGGTAGCAAAATCTCTTTGACCACTTTTGACCTACAGAAGTTCTATACCTCTAAAATTCAAATTTGACTAAATTATAGTATCTGTGGAAATATATAAAAACACACCACCTGTAAACAGTACAATAATACAGTCTACCATTTCTTAAAGACTACTATCCTACCTACCTAGCAGAAAAACTAACCCTGTATCAATAATAGTTTGCGAGAAATGGCAATTCCCTTTTACAAAAATTACACAAAATTTACAAAAATGTGTTTTCAGCAGCACGCAACGCCCGCAATTATAAATATTTTGATCTAATTTTTTGGCTGCCTTAGTTTTAATATTGAATGGCATCAACGTTTTAGAAATCGGTGATGAAAAAAATTGGGGTTTTGGCCAATAAAATTCAATTCACACAATGGAGGAAGATTTATGACTGATCAACGGCTTTATGACTGAGAACGGCTCGTTTGATTTTCACGATTTGTTTGCTTGATGTATTTGCCCAACGCAGGACACTCTGGAGAAAAAATTATGATTTTTTCAAGTGGGCGAGGAACTGCTGTTGAGAAAAATTTTTTTGGTTAAGGCAGCGCGGTGCCGCCCATATAATATCATTCAATATTACAATTTTATGATTTGCCAAAGGGGCGCGGCACCGCCCGAAATCGGATCATTCGGTCGTCCCAATTTTGGGTTTTATGAATTCTAATTTGCCTAATGATAGTTAATAGCTACTATGTGAGCAATGTAAATATGAGTGTATATGTACTAATACGAGTATTATAAGTTTTTTAATTTTGGTATGTCTTGGCTCCTTTTGTGTGCGAAGTACTAAAACGGGTGTGGTGATAACGCCAATTTTTGACAGTACTATAGGAAGTTTGGATTTGAGTATTTATACGCATTGGTGTTAACGATATAAGCTGTTATCTTTTTGAACAAAGTTGTACGTCACTAAATGTTAACCCTTTGTGAGGGAGGTACTAGAAGGAGAGGACCAATATGGCCCACCTCCGAACTTATCCTGAGAGAGAAAAAAAATATTATCACATACCTAATTTGAAGTCAATCCGTTACTCCCTTCGGGAGTTTCCGTGCACTTTAGCCAGACAGGCAGACAGACAGAGGAACGGACAGACAGACAGACGGACATTGCACGGTGGTCAGGAATTGAATTTTATTGGCCAAAACAACATTTCACTGATTTCTAAAATGTTGATGCCATTCAATAGAAAACATATTACAACTAAGGCAACCAAAAAATTAGATCAAAATATTTTTGTAGCGGGCGTGGTGTCGTGCTTCTTAAAACACACATTTTATGTTATTAAAAAAACGCAATTATTATCGATAACGGGTTAATTTTTTCTAGGTGGGTAGGATAGCAGTCCTTAAGAAATGGTATACTGTATTACTATACTGTTTACACGTGGTGTGTTATTATATTTTTCCACAGGTACTATAATTTAGTCAAATTTGAATTTTAGAAAAATTGAAGTTCTGTAGGTCAAAATTGGCCAAAGAGATTTTGCTACCAGTAGAAAGATGAACGTGTCCTCGTTAAGCCTATATATACTTTTGTACATGACACCACGCTGTGGTACTGGGTATTATGACTTTGTGCATTTGTTTGTAACGCCTAAGAAACAATGAGATATACCCATCGTTTATTATACCGATCGGCATAGAATTACTTTTTGAGTCGATTAAGCCATATCCGTCTGTCTGTCTGTCCATGTATCCTTGTAATCAAAGTACAGGTCGCAAAAAGGAAACTATCTTTACGAAAATTGGTACAGAGGCATTCCTTAGACTAGGGACGATCCCTTTTGAAATGGGGCATATCGGTCCACGTTTTGATATAGCCCCCATATAAAGGTCTTCATAACTAATTAAATCGTCTCTAGTGAAAGTGGAGTATATCGGTCCGTGTTTTGATGAGTATAATCCCCTCATGACAATCGAATTTTAAAATATTAAAAAATTTAGAACTGTAGCTATAGGGAGAAGGAAGATGTTTTAAGTTACGTTCAAAGAAAATTAAATTGCTGCACCACCGAGATACAACTGGAATTGCAAAATGAAATAAACATTTCGTCATCAACTTACGAAATGTTGGATGGAGTAAAACTAGGTTAGAGGGTGAACTTAGGTATCTAGGTATCTTCTGAAAATAAACATCAAAAAACAATTGTGGTGGGAGACCACTAAAATCACTCGGCAACTGTAGCGATAGATCTAAAAGGCGGAAACTTAAGGATATCAATGAAGAATTCGGATGTGAAACTATTGCAGAAAGCTTGTTACATCAATTGCGATCACAAAAAGAACGCACAAAAGCTGATATTGTTGGATATGTTCATGGTGTCATTTGTACCACTGCGATTAATACAAAATTTGGAAGACTCGGAGCCTTCGACCACTACGATGGAAACTAAATATATTTGGAAAAATCAAACACCATCTTCTACGAAATAATGCAGACCAATTTAATTTAATTTAAACCAGTAAGGAAAGGCAGAAATTCGGGCCTGAATATATATATAATACCCAACACCTCCCTAACAATGCGTCATTGCGATAATAATTTGGAATAATTGGTAAATGGGTAGAAACATATTATATAATTCTGAACTGATAATCGCTAAATTAAGCAATATTCGTTCCTAAATTGAGAGACATCTTTCTGAAAAAATTTAATGATCGGAAGTGAAGTACAACTTCTATAGCGCTTTGATACCAAATAAGGAGGAACATTTTTATGGAGGTTATATATAAATCTGAATGTCAAAACGCTTACATGTCAAATCGGGGTAACATATATATGGGGGCTATATATAAATCTGAACCGATTTTCTCCGAATTTGGAAGTATTCCTTCGAGTAATAAGAAACCTCTTTCTGCCGAATTTCGCACTGATCGGATATAAAATACAGTTTCTACAGCACTTACATATCAAATCAGGGGTAACATATATATGGGGGCTATATCTAAATCTGAACCGATTTCTTTCAAATTTAAAAGTGCTCATTCATATAATAGAAACTGCTCGGATTAAAATACAGTTTTTACAGCGCTTACATGTCAAATCGGGGGTAACATATATATGAGGGCTATATCTAAATCTGAACCGATTTTCTCCGAAGTTGGCAGTATTCCTTCATGTAATAAGAAACCTCTTTCTGCTGAATTTTCTTTCTGATCGGATATCAAATACAGTTTTCACAGCGCTTACATGTCAAACAGGGGGTAACATATATATGGGGGCTATAATTAAATCTGAACCGATTTTCTCCGAATTTGGCAGTATTCCTTCGAGTAATAAGAAACCTCTTTCTGCCGAATTTCGTGCTGATCGGATATAAAATACAGTATCTACAGCGCTTACATGTCAATTTGGGGGTAACATATAATGGGAGATCCATTTTGAGGTTCCCTACTATTTAAAGAAAAAAACACAGAAAATTCAAATTGAATGGGGAATGTTCATTATCATGTGAAATAACATTCTTTGGCATTTATTTTTTGAAGATTATGTCTATCAAATGTTGGCCGCGGCTACATCTCAGATGGTCCATCCGTTGAGTCCAATTTTCGACGACTCACATTTCGACTGGTAACTGGCGAATGACACGCGTAAACGTTGTTCTGGCGTAAGTCTTTCCATGATGAAATGCCAAACAATACTTAACAAAAACAAGTAAGAACGTTTCAGCCGGGTAAACCGACTAAGGTATACCCTCACTTTGTGAGTAATGTAATATTGAATATTACTCGAATTATTCTGTCAATTTGTGTGGGAGGTACCATAAGGGGTTTATCAAATACACCTATTTTTCGCTGAACATTAGATGCTTTAAATTCATTGCACTGTGCCGAATTATAAGCATTTATGTGCACTGGTAAAAACGTTATGAGATATTAAATTGTGGTATGGTTTGGGCATTTTGTGTGGGAGGTACAAAAAGGGGCGTGGCGATAACGCCCATTTCACAGGGCTATAGACCAGCGATGGGCAAAAGCACTACCCGGGGTTTTTCCTCTCACGTGTACATGAGCACACACATTGAATGAGAGTTCACTATCATTCAGTCGCGCTTGGACATTCGATCGACGAGGTTGTGTCGTTGCTTGTTGCTTAGCGTGCACATAAAGAAAAAATGGATGGTACAAAGTTTAGTATGTATGTATTGTATTTTCACCGAAGAATTTATAAACATTTCTAAATACAAGTTTAATTTATTTATTATGTTACTGCAGAAATGTATATATTATTTTCTTTTTGTCAAAATTAAATAAACTAAAGAATTTTTTAAAATAATTTTAAATGTATATATTATTATCTTTTAACGATTTTTTAATAAAATTTGTATAAACACCTAAATATACTAACCAAAAAAAAGTTGGACACTCGAAAACGGTTAATAGAAAAAATAAAGAATTAAATAAAGAATATGGCATAATCAATACGAGTATGCAGTACTTTTATTGGAAAATTTGGATTGATTACTTTACATAGCATAATAAATATGTATGTAGGTGGGCAATCATAACATATTTACTTAAAATACAACAAATACAAATCTACTTAATGATGTTCGGTGTCCACTTTATTTATTATCTTACACAACAAATATATATTAGGAAAATGCAAATACCATTTCTCGCAGTGCATAAAGAGAGTGTTAACACTTCTCACAAATACATACACATTTTGTAGAAGTATTGTGTGCCCATCGCTGCTATAGACGCTATAAAAACATTACACAGTACAAAATTTCAAGTATTTTTATACACTGGTTTTAATGTTATAAGCTGTTAACATTTGGTGCAAAACGGTGCATTTGTGTGGGAGGTACCAAAAGGGACGTGGCAACTTCGCCCATTTTTCTCGAGTTGATAGCGACTAATAAGCTAATACACGCTGAAAAAAAATCGCTTCTGTAGTATATTGTCCCAAACATATTCGGCTTGAAACATATATATGTTTAGGGTACACTCTAAACATATAGTATTTGGTACACACAAACAAATTTATATTTGGGAAGATGTTGTTCTAAACAAATCTTTGTTTACATCGCAATATGTGTTTACTTTGGACGATTGTTTTCCGAAGCAAATAATTATTTGCATTTAAGTATTCAGAAAATTGTGTTTAATATTTCAGTAATTCAAACCTAATTTTGACAACTAATGATGGCTTAGAATACTCAGAAATTTTAAATGATTGATTAAAAACAGAAGTTACTGGTGCATTTTGTATTATAACTGGGTGTTCAATTCGAAACCAAAGAAAAATTAAAACTGAAATTCGAAAAATTCAACAAAAGTTTCGAAAATATTTTTTAAATAAAATATGTTTGGATAAATTCCTAAACAATAATTTTATTTGTATTCAAACACATATTTTATTTGAGAAACCTAATTTGCAAATATTATATGTTGTAACATATTAATATCAAATAAAATTTATTTGCTCAGAAATACATAATATTTAAAAATTTGTGTTCCAAATATATTTCCTTTCGATTCAAACATATCAAAAAAGGCGATTTAGCCCCGTGTACTATGTGTGGAATTTCAGAAGATTCGAATAAGTACTATAGCAGTTATTAAAGAATCAATTTTTCACAACATTTTACCCTTTGTGGGAGAGGTACTAGAAGGAGTGGACCAATATGGCCCATCTTCGAACTTAGCCGGAGATAGAAAAAAATATTACCACATACAAAATTTGAAGTCAATCGGTTACTCCTTTCGAGAGTTATCGTGCGCACCAGCCAGCAGACAGACAGACGGACGGACATTGCTCATTCGACTTAAAATGACCCAAAACGGTTTTCCTCCAAACATACTTGGGGTCTTAGGTCACTCCTTCGATGTGTTACACTTTTTTCCGTAGCAAATGATATATACCCTCGTCACACTAATAACATGACAGCATGACACGATTCACACGTGATCTGTCAAAAAAAGGCTATTGAAAAAGGATCTCTACTGGGATCACCCGTTATATCATTACACTAATTAATCTGTCAATTTGTTGTGAAAACGTTGTAAACGTTGTTCAGGCGAAAGTCTTTTCATGATGAAATACCAAACAATACTTAACAAACATAACATGACAGCATGACACGACTCACACGTGATCTGTCACAAAAAGGCTATTGAAAAAAGTATCTCTACTTGGATCATCCTATATATGGGGGGCTATATCTAAATCTGCGATTTTCTCAGAATTTAGCAGTATTCCTTCATGTAATAAATATCCTCTTTCTGCCGAATTTCGCACTGATCGGATATAAAATACAGTTTGTACAGCGCTTACATGTCAAATCGGGGGTAATGTATATATGGGGGCTATATCTAAATCTGAACCGATTTCTTCCAAATTTAACAGCGTTCATTCGCATAATAGGAAACCTCTTTCTGCCGCATTTTCTTTCTGATCGGATATAAAATAAGGTTTTTACAGCGCTTACATGTCAAATCGGGGCTAACATATATATGGGGGCTATATTTAAATCTGAACCGATTTTAACCAAATTCAATAGGGATCGTCCTTGGGCAAAAAAAGATATGTGTAAAGTTTCGTCGAGATCGGATCATAATTACGGCCCGTACTTTAATTGCAAGAATGCATGCACAGACAGACGGACATAGCGAAATCAACTCAGAAAGTGATTCTAAGTCGATCGGTATAATAAACGATGGGTCTATTTCTACTCCTTGTGGGTGTTACAAACAAATGCACAAAGTTATAATACCCTGAACCACAGTGTGATGTAAGGTATAAAAAGAAACTCATGATACCATTAAAAAAGAAGTCAGTGATATAAGAACCCAAATTGCACCACTGCAGCCATTAGAAGTAGAAGTTGACGGTCAGACAATTTATGTTAACGGTCAGACAATTTAAGTTAAGTACCAATTAGTGCTAACGATGATAGATTGAAAAGTTGGCCAGGCTCTAACTGACACAAAGGCTTCATTCAGCTGCATTATATGCCAAACCACACCAAGCCATTTAAACCAAGTCCCGGAAAAATCATTACATAATACTAACGCATATGAATTTGGATTTGGATTATCGCCACTACATAGAAGAATACGATTTATGGAACACATACTTAAAATCAGTTAAGATTTGGATTTGGGACAAAGATTAGGATGTTAAAAAAAAGAACATGTTCAGGATGAATTTCTCATGATCAGGCAATACGAATGATGGCAATACAACAAGAAGATTCTTTTCTGATCCCGAAAAAGATATTTAATATTTTGTTGGTAACGTTAGCTCCGCACATCTCTAGCATTCGACATCAATGGAAAGAATATCATCGGGACTTAGATGAAGAAGCAAAAGGGCTGCTAGAGGACAGAAATAATACGGAACTAAATATGGAATATTTGCAGGAAATTTTTCAACCAACCGAATAAAAATTATAATTTACTGCTCTTGTTATATAAGTAAAAAAATATTTCTCCTTAATGTTGTTTAAATTAAAAATTAACATTAACAAGTAAAAGCGTTAAGTTCGGCCATGCCGAATCTTATATACCCTCCAGCATTCAATTTTATTACTGGCAAGATCTTTGGATATGAAGCAAATTATGAAACGATCCTTTTTGTTTAAGTAAACTATTAAAAAAACGAACGGTGCAATTTTTAGGCCGAAAATTCATTAGCCAAACACTTCACCTTAAAAATGTGTTATTTATGTATGGCTTAAAAAAGGTTTTTTGAGAGCTACATATACACGGGGACTACAACAAAATAAAATTTTATTTGTATACATTTTATTGAGATGAATTCTTGCCAAAATAGAAAACAAACTGATAAGTTTTAGCTAAATTTCTTAGAAAAAGTTGTGTTTAAGGCTTAAATAAGCCTTTTTGGGAGCGACATCTATAGGTGGACTATAACCAAATATGAACTGATTTAGAAAACTTTTACAAACTGCAAAGATTCATTTAAAATGCTTAGAAATGCTTATTTAGGAGCGACCTCTATAGGGTAACTATAACAAAATATGAACCGATTTGTAAAATTTTTGCTGTGATGAGTTCTTGTCAAAATAGAATAAAAATTGCTTTAGTTTCTGCTAAAATATGGTATCTATGGCTAAAAACCGTATTTTGGAGCGAAATTTATAGGGTAGCTATATTAAAACATTGGCCGATATGGACCATTTGCAATCCCAAACAACCTGCAACTATAAGAAATATTTCTACCAAATTTGATCAACCTAGCTCTCTTATTACAAACTGTGGCGTGATTACAACAGACGGACGGATGGATGGATACGGCTAAATCGTCTTAGAATTTACGACGATTAAGAATATATACTCGTATAATTTATGTTGTCTCAGGTCAATATTTAGAGGTAGACAAAATGGTGGACGGAGTGACCAAATGGTAGAGGGTATAAAAATAAATAGTGAAAGAAAAATTTAATTAAAAATAAATTAAATGTTGTTTTCGTTCGCAGCTCTTCATTGCACTTTTGTACAAATAATTTATGCACATTTTTTAAAAAAAAGTCTTCAAATGTGGGCCATGAAGGAATATGTGCGTGAAGGTAACCTTATGGCTCCGACTCATGGTGTAGATGTTAGAACTCGAATTAACTCATCTCAGTAGATCAGTGAACTGGAAGATGTTTACACTAAATATTATAGTGGGCGGTAAAATATATATGTACTTGTATATGTATATACAGATATGTATTATATTAGAGTACATTCAATCAAAACCAATGAATGTGCAAACATATGGGCGTTAGGTACGTATGAGTGACAGCACTAGTTGGCTGTACTACGGATATTTAATTTCTTGAAAATTGTAGTGAACCTTATTGTGTATGTATTTGGATTTCTACTTAGTTTAACAATCGAAACTAATTTGTTCTACAAGTATACACCAAATTAGTAAGAAAGGGTCAAACAAGGTGGAAAAATTACCTCATTCTTTGTCAGACTATAGCAATTGGATTTGTGGTAATTTGTGTGGAAAGTATTAAAGGTGCAGTGGCCAGGGTTGCCAGACGGCGATGTATTTAAACCAGTGAGGAAAAGCAGACGGGCCGACTGTATAATACCCTCCACCATTTTTTGCCAACAAATACACGGAGAACCATACTAAGAACAGTTGCCGGTCAAGTAAAGTACATTTCTAAATTCCAGGCATGTAGTTTAACAAAAGTTAACTTATTAGGGATTTAATGCAATATAAAGGATAAAATCTGAAATTTCCGGGTGATGGATTACAAAATGCATCCCCATGAACTCCAATAAGTCTAACCGGAAGCAGCGTTACAGTGGTGCGACTAAAGTGGCATATTTGCCCCTTTTTTTCAGCCGTGCTACTTTCGCGCCCCTTTTATTTTTTGATACTAAATGTGCCCCTTTTCGATTTTTTGTGCCACTTTTTGGCTTTTGTAAAAAATCAGCTTTTTATACTCTTATAACAACACTTTACATTTATTTATTTTATGAACGATTTATATTTATCTTTTGTATGTGTATGCATATGAGAATTTATTTCCACCGTTTCATCTTATTGGTGAAAATTCTGCGTATAGGTCGGCGTCTATGCAACAACACAAATAATTTGAGTGATTTCTTAAATGTAACAATATATGGTGAAAATTGTTTTTTTCGAATCATTCGGCGTTAATAAAAAAATCCAATTTGTTTTGCTTGTGGTTTCCTAAATGTAACAAATATATGGATAAGTATTTTTCATTAGGTTGATGTACATAAACATATAAGTTTTTTTCTAAACAGATTTATTGTGAGATCAAAAAAACTCAATACAAAACACATCTGTCCCAAGCACCGATCTAATTAGAAAGTATAAAAAAGAAGTTACAAAAAAGTAACTAAACTTTACAAATTAAGAAATGTATGTGATAAAATATATTTAGTATACATCATAAGAAGTTTTCTATAACATTGAATTTTTTGTTTAGTTTTCGTGTAAATGAATGAATTTTTTAATGTTACGTACTTATTTTTTATGTTAAGCTTTGTTTTTTTTATTGTGGTTTTCTTCAAATAAAACCCTGAAAATTGATCCCCCTTTTTTATGATCAGTTGCCCCTTTTTTCGAAAAAATCCCCTTTTTGTGCCCATTTTTGAAATTCTCCAATGGTAACGCTGACCGGAAGGGACGTTTGTATGGGGGAAATATCAAAACGTGGACCGATGTTCACAATTTTCACTAGGGACGATAAAGTGCAATATAAAGAATAATTTCTTAAATTTCAGCCAGTTAAATAGAACACTGTGTTCTCTAGAGCGTCAAGAAGATACATCGGTGGGGAATATTATTTAGGGCCAATACCAAAACATGGACCAATGTAGCTCAATTTTTCTAGGGCCGATTAGGTCCAATATAAGTGAAAATTCTTAAATTTCGGCGTGATCAATTGATCACGTTTCCTAGAGTCCCAAGAATTGCCATCAGAGTGGTCCTTTATATGGGGGCCATCAAAACATGGACCGATGTGCCCCATTTTTACTAGGGACGATCAGGTCTAATATAAAAAGTAAATTCTTAAATTTAAACCAGAACAAATGAAAATTGTGTTATCTTGAGTGAGAGTGGTGGAGACCTTTACATTGATACCTCCATTCTAAACAAAGCTAAGTGCAAAAAGATAGTTTTTCAGAAGAGACGATCAAAGTTTGATGATTTTTTTAAATTTGGGTGAAATTACCTTTATAATGCAAATCGAATGACCTGTACTGTTTTGTGAATAACTTTTGATTGGGTTGGCGGATAAACAAATTTTGGACTGTATACAATTTGAAATATGTAGAAAATCGAAATGCAATCTCCCTAAAAACATGGCAGGATGTTGTTCTAAACTAATGTATGTTTTCATCCAAATATTTTCTTTATTCTAAACTATACGTATATGGGTAGTTCTTTCTCAAGTGTCACAGGTCAAAAATTATATCTTTCTCTAATTTTCAGAAAATGTTTCCCAAGTATGTGGGAGTAATGACCCACTATATTAAAAAAAATTAAATAAAAATTGGAGGCAAGGGCGAGGTCAATGTTGAGAAAATTTGATTTTTTTCGATCTAATGTTTTTCCCCTAAATTGTTTATAAAAAGTGGCCCATATAGCATCACTTACCATCGGTCCAGGTCTCGATACAGGCCCCGTATATTAAAATACCTCTTCCGGATAGATATCTTGATTCTGTTTGCGATTAAAGTGGGGCGTCACGAAATAACCGGTGTCGTGACATAACTCCCAACGGACATAACGCACAAAACGCTTTTGGGAGTTATGTCCGCATATAATCTAGGACATAACACACACAATTTTTGGGACTTATGTCCGACGCACAGTGGCGCCCGTAGAGCAAACGAGGTTGCAAAAATCAAAATTTTCATGTGCGCCGACGAAGTTTTGAATAAACCCATGTTATAGGAAACTTGTCAATGATTTCAAATATGCTACTCTTAATAATATCACATTTTTAGTTTAGAAGATATAACCGTTCAAAGTTGACCGACTTTCGGTTTTAAAAAAAACACACAATTTTTAGTCAATTTGTTGCGATTTCAGGTGTAATATCACGAAAAATAGGTAACGAATCGCCTTATTTTTTGGTTGTATTTATTGATGTATTTATTAAATGTATAATGATAAAAAAAAATTAACTGTTTGCTTTGTGTTTCTCCTGGTAAAACACTATTTAAAAACTATCCGTTTTTTCACTATTTTTCAACTTTGACGGAAAATAAAAAAAATCTGTATTTTTCTATATTTGCCATATTTTCAAAATATGTTCTTTGATTATTACTTTACATAATCCCAAAGGTTTTATTTGCCTCTAGACGCCCCTTTGGCTTCTAGAGGTGAAAAAGGTGAAAAAGACGTGGTTCTTGATTGGCAAAAATCAAATCATTAACCCTTCGTCATACACATGTTTCTATAGTCACATTCGTAACACATGGGTCAGGCCAGACCAACTGTGTATTCATTTTGTAAAACAATAAAAACAACTCGCGTAAACTTCTGTAACTGGCACTCATGATAGAATTATTGGGAAAATTATTATTATATTAGTATTGAGGAGTGTTCAATTTTCACAAGAAAGAGGAAACTTGCCGATGCCACCAATGACTTGACCACGAAGCATTTATCGGAGGCGCTGTCTATTAAATATACAAAGGATAGTGAAAGAGTGAGGTCGCAGATTACAAAATCTGTTGCTGATGCAAGCCCACTGCGACTAAAAAGGATTAAGGAAAGCATTCCCACGCCCACAAACGCACACATTAAAAAGTATGGTTCCGAAGAAGCCTTGGCCTTGTTTATGGACTTACAACTTTCCAAAGAAAAATATGAGATACTACGGGCATCCTTGATGCGACACGGGGCTGACGTTTTACCAGGATACAAGCATATTACGCAAGCCAAAATAAATTCACGACCACTGCATACGGAGTTTACGGAAGTCTCTGTGAAAGCCAATCTGCAGGATCTCATGGACCATACAGCAAAACGGTTGTTGGAGAGTCTTCCTGAAAATGAGGTGAAAATTCTTCCTTAGAAACTGATATTGATCAGCAAATGGGGCTGCGATGGATCATCCGGACAAAGCGTTTATAAGCAAAGGATATCTTCCGATGACGCTACAATATCGGACGGAAATATGTTTATGGCATCTGTTGTTCCTTTGCGGCTAAAATCTGATGTTTCCCTACACTGGAAAAATCCACGTCCGTCATCAGTGCATTATTGCCGACCAATAATGTTTCAGTTTGCAAGGGAATCGGCAGAACTCATAAGGACCACGGTGAAGGACATTGAAGAACAAATAAGCAAGATTAAGCCTACAAAGCTGCAAATTGGAGAAGGAAAATATATTGAATGCAATTACGAGTTCCACCTGACCATGGTTGACGGAAAAGTCGTAAACGAACTGACAGGAACAACCTCAACATTGTCATGCCCGATTTGCAAAAAGAGTCAGAAGAACTTTGGTAATTTAAACGATTCTACAAACGAGGAGAATTACGAATATGGAATGTCACCACTGCACGCAAGGAAGGTGTATGGAGTTCTTGCTAAAACTGGCGTATACCCTACCACAAGAGGAGGAAAACTTCGATGAAAATACATCAATAAAGGATAAGGAAAAGATCAGAAAGAAGCAAATACAGGATGCTTTTTTTAAACAAGTTGGGCTAAAAGTAGACTGTCCCAAGCACGGATACGGTAACTCAAACGATGGAAACACTTCTAGGAGATTTTTTGAAAATGATGAGGCAGTAACTAGAATCACTGGAATTGACAATCAAATTGTGAAAAGATTGGGAACGATCTTGAATGTTTTAAACTGCAAAGAAAATGTCAATTCTACAAAATATGGAGAATATGCATCGAAAACTGCATCTCTTTTAGCAGAAATGTATCCACAGAAGAAGTTGACCCCGACCGTCCATAAAATATTGGCGCATGGCAAAGATATAATTGAGTACCAGTCTTTGCCAATTGGAGAGCTTTCTGAAGAAGCACAGGAGTCTCTTAACAAATTTTATAAAAAATATAGATTGCAGAACACATTCAAAGCATCAAGGGTACGGCAAAATGAGGACCTCTTCAACATGTTGGCAGCATCTTCCGATCCACTTATTTCTTCCATGCGGCATGTGAAGTCACGAATAGAGTTGAGAATTGTGATGAATATTTTACAGAAAATTGAAAAAATAAATTTAAAAAAGAAGTAATTTTTTTTTAATTTTTTGGGTAATAATTTAAAACATAAAACACTAAAGAAAAAAATAAAAACAATCTAAAAATGTAAAAATAATTTTTTTTAGTTACCATAAAATTGATTTTTCTAAAAATTTTAACTTTGATAACCCATAAGTAGGCCTCTACAAAGCGTAGCACCCTTTCCAAACGCTCATTTCATAGGCTGAACAGTTATCTATCATATGCTGTTTAAACTGTTCAATTATCTTATTCGGTTCAAAAGATATGATTTTTGCAACGAAAAAACTCAAATGGCGCCACTGTGCGACGTTAACGATGGACATAATGCCTATGGGGAGTTATGTCTTTTTTATTAATTTACATAAAAGATATTTTTTTTTTTAGGAAAAAAGGAGTAAATATTTGAAATATTAAATATAATATATTACAATGTACAGGGTGGCTGATATGTATTGCAACCAACTTCAGGTTGCTATCATTTCTAAACCGCTAGTCTGATAGCTGACAGATTTATTTCAGTGACAGTTCATTTTATTGTTTACAAGCTTACAAATGCATTTTGATCTTCAGATTCAGAAAAAAAGTTATTCGTGATGGAATTCAAGCGTGATAGTGTGATTGCTTTATATTTGGGTGGAAAAACACAAGTGGCTATCGTTAGAGCCCTCCAGCATTTAAATGTGAATAAATCTTTTGTATCTCGTACCATTGCTCGTTACCGTGATACTGGCAGTGTTGCATCGCGTCCAAAAAGTGGACGAAAAAAAACGGTAACAACACCAGAAATGATCCGAAAAGTGAAGGCCAGATTTGATCGAAATCCACGCCGCAGTGGTAGAAAAATTGCTCGTGTGCTGAACATATCGCGAGAACGGATACAACACATATTAAAAAATGAGCTTGGACTAAAGCCATTGAAGTTCCAAAAAGTGCAAGAGCTCACCGATGCACAAAAAAAGTTAGACTGGAAAGAGCCAAGGAGTTGCTTCGCTTGCACGAAAGTGGCCAGTTACCGAATTTGGTTTTCTCCGATGAGAAGCCATTCCAAATTGAGCAGTTTGTGAACAAACAAAATGATCGGGTTTACTTGCCAAAGAGGTCAGCTGAAAATTTACACCTTCGATTGGCCACCAGAACTCAAGCGCCGCCGATGGTAATGGTGTGGGCCGCCGCAACGGCCGATGGTCGCTCCCCGCTCCTATTCATCGACCATGGGGTCAAAATAAATGCCGAATATTATCGGGAAAATGTCCTAAAGACAGTATTGAAGCCCTGGGCAGACAAACATTTCGGCCGCAGACCATGGACATTCCAACAGGACTCAGCACGCGTCAACCAAGAATGGCTTAAAAAGGAGGTTCCTCGCTTCATTTCTACCGCACAATGGCCACCAAGATCTCCGGATCTCAATCCGTTGGACTTTTGCGCCTGGGGAATTTTAGAGAGTAAGGTTCGCACTAAAAAATAAAAAAAAAATGTTCATATCGTTTGAGTTTTTGAGAGTATCTGTTATTATTTTCAGGAGTTTGATAGACTGATCGTGATGTTATACCAATTTTTTATGTTCGGTGTATGATCAAATATACGAAGCTATTTGTGGACCAAAGATTTTAAATACATACTTTTACATACATTTTGCTATAGCTAAAATTTTTTTGAGTTTTTGGGTTATTTTTTTATTCAAAACCAAAAATAATACTAATGTTTGGGTCGCGGTTTTAAAAGAAAGCCCTCGGTAAATGCTAGTATCAAATGAAAAAAATGTAATATTCTAACGGTTTAGCATTAATAATAAGTTTATATAATTAATAAGTTTACCAAATGAAATAAATCGCAACCAATGAAACACCAAAAAATGAAATAAGCTTCAATATCATTATAATGTGTAATTAATTTTGTTACCTGTTACGAAATTTAAAAAAAAATTTGCAAAAATGAAATAGCACCTAAAGTTAAAAAATCTTCGAATATTCTGGGCAGCTATGTATTAATAACTACTTTCAGGACATAAAATATTGAGAACCGTTCTCAAGAATTATGCACATTATTGAACTTAAAGTTTGGAATTTATTGTTGACTATTCGATCCCCGCAAACGTTGTCCTGCCCTTCCGTTTCGATATATTCGCCTTAATATTCAATTAAAAATTCATAATACACACCATAAATGTCAATATAACTTAACCAATCCGTCGTCTATCTCCGTTAAAATAATTCTAAAACACAGATGTTCTCGAGCTGAACTTATTATGATTTTTCTAGTTAGTTTGCCGTTAAAGTTTCGGAAATCATGCCTTTAAAATAATGGCACAAAAATTTCTCGTGATACCATCCACCATACGATGCGGGTTTCTTATCCTTCCATTTGAAAAATTGAAATGGTTATTTTAAACCTATAATGATTATATCGAGGTTTTATGTTCAAAAGCGGCTATCATAACTACCGAAGGTTTCATAGATTTGCAATTAAAGCTTCTACAATATATTTAACAACTGCAATAAAGGGTAATAATGGAACTCGCCGATTTCTCGCACGTGCATTGTGTTGTGAATACGTTGAACACAATATTCACAATTTCTATTACGGCTTGTCCTCTGAATATTTCTTAATGATAAACATTTTCAAATCAGTTAATTTTTGAATTTTATGACAACATTTAGATAATTTTTTTTTTGGAATCTGCATTCAAACCCAGCATGTATTCGCATGAACCCGTAACTATTATAATTATTTTTCTAGCTATTTTGCGACGCACAATCTTATCTAATTACACTATGCAACAAAATTTGTGTCCAAGGGATGTGAGTAACAGTTGCTAGTGCAATTGGTGTCACAAACACGAAAAAAATATTAAAAAAAATGTTTATGGCAAATTTTTTTTTAAAAATTTTTTTTAAATGTTTTTTTAAAAATTTCAACTTTCATGGAAAGTACATTCAGTATGTGGACCATAATTTTTAAAGTATAAACCGTGCTATGCCTCAATTATTAGGGCTACATATGCTGCAAATATCGCTTTCACGTAGAATCTTTGGTTTAGTTACAGTCGTCAAAAATATGAGAAAAAATTATTTTTTTTAAAAAAATAAAAATAGAAAAAAAATCGAACAAAATATTTTATCACATTTTTAAAAAGCCAGCATGATAAAAAAGAAAACACTGTCTATTTGAAAAAATCTATGGATAAATGTAAAAGTTATAAGCCATTTTGAAAATGTTATGGAAAATTAAATATAAATGATGTTTTTGCTTATATTGAATTCGCCATATGTGAGAGAGACATATAAGAGACATTGCACTTGCATTTTATTTTATGAGGATTGATGTCAGACATTATACAATTATAGAGAGGACGAGGTTTTATGGCCGTTCGTAACCCTCCATAAAACATGATATGCAATGTGAGAGCTATATTTGATGAGATCCGCTCAGATAGAGGGTCATTCAACAATATTTGTGGTTTTTTATTTATGAGGTTTCCATTCAGTTACGCCTTTTAGGGGCATGGACATCCCAATCGTATATACAGGTAGTAATATTATATGTACGCAATAGAAGGTAGTACGCGGCAGTCTTGAAAATATTAGGTGTTTACTTTCGAAGCTAACTATATGTCAGGTACTGCAACTTATGAACCTTAAACCCGGAATTTATGAATGAAATTTCTTATTAATAAATTAGTGTAATTCAGCGCCTTAAAGAAATAAGCCGATTTTCTGAAAGTTATATTTCGAAGTATGAGTAAAAGGCAAAGAACTTTTCAATGTGTAAATGATCCCGACAATTTCTGCTACATCTGCGAAAAATATATAATTAAAAAAATCGACGTGCTTTTAGTAAAATAATAAAAGAAATATATGTGTACTATTTTGGTATACGAGTTAAAAATATGAACGAACCGTGGACACCTAGTATTTTGTGTAATTCGTGCCATGTAAATCTTACTCGATGGAGTAGTGGAAGCATGCGGTAAGTACTTTACAATTAATGTATTAAAATGTTTTGTGGAATACAACGTTTTAATTTTAGACTTCACGTGGAATTTGGATTGCCAATGATTTGGAGACAACCATTCATTCACGATACGGACTGCTATTTTTGTCTATGTTAATAGATTGGAGTAGGAAGTGTCCAAGTAAAAATAAAGTTCAACTGAGTATTCAACTCTGAGCGATTCAAGTTTGAGTCAGAAGTCATCGCTTTTAGCACAGTTTCAGCTTATTGATCTAGTGAGAGATTTGGAACTGACCAAAGATAAGGCAGAACTACTTGCATCTGGGATGAAACAGCACAATATTTTGGCACCAGATGTTAACATTTCATATTATAGAGTCCGTGATATACCTTACAAACAATTTTATACAACTGTGGATAACCGATGCTTTTGCGAGGACGTTCCCGGATTGTTCGAGGAACTTAATCAAACAAACAATTCAAAGGAATGGCGGTTACTTGTTGACAGCGGTAAAGAAAGTTTGAAAGCAGTACTTTGACACAACGGAAATCAGAAACCGTCGATTCCCATTGCTCATGCTGTCTACACTAAGGAATCATACGAAACAATGGCAAAATTGAGAAAATACATAAAATATGAACATGACTGGAAAATTTGCTGCGATTTAAAAGTAGTTGGTATGTTATGCCTCTGGGATAGCCGATGTTTTGCCACCATTGCATATTAAGCTGGGGCTCTTTAAACATTTTGTAAAAGCCTTAAGGAAAGATGGCAATTGACTCCCATAGTTAAAAAGTTTATTTAAAAGTATTTCTTTTAAAAAACTCTAAGAAGGAGATTTTGATGGGCCTATAATAAGGAAACTGATGAAAGATGTGAATTTCGAATCATATTTGACGTCGGATGAAATTGCAGCATGGAGATCGTTTAAGCTTGTAGTTTTAGATTTCCTTGGATCCAATAAAAGCCCGCAATATGAAACAATGATTAATGATTTGTTAAAAAATTATGAAGAACACATATGTATGTATTCTTCCAACTTACAACAACGCTTTATGTATTCCAATAGGTGTAAATATGTCCCTCAAAATTAATTTCTTGCATTCTCATTTAAATTTTTCCCCGAGAATCTTGGCGACGTAAGTGACGAACATGGCGTAAGGTTGCACCAAGAATTGAAGTCCATCGAGCGGCGTTACCAAGGGCACTGAGATGAAAGAATGATGGGAGATTATATTTGGTTCCTCATTAGAGAAACCGATTCCGAAATCTACAAACGTCAACAAAGAACTCACAATTACTTCTAATGAAACTTGTTCATGTAAATAAACTCAAATGTACATAATATAAATAAAAGTAATAAATAAAATCGCTATTTAAACAGAAATTAAAAAAAAGGAAAAAATATGCATTATTTTCTTCGCTGGGATGCAAACTTTTAAAAAATAAAATAAAATAATTTTTGTTTTCTATTTTTTATGTTTTTTAAGTCCCAGGTTTTTTTTTTTGAAAAAAATCTTCTTTTTCCAATTTGTTTAATGACTGTTACTAAACCACTGTTTCTCTGTGAAAAAGATATTGGTAGTCCACATTAATAGCTTCAATTTAACGCATAAGTCGACCTGATCGGGCATATACGCCAACAATTATAGTGCAAATACTAAGTGTACCGTCGACGATAATAGCATTTTTAATAAAAAAAAAAATGTTTCCATTAAAAAAATTTTGGTCTTGATTTTATATAACAGTAACAAAAAAATTTTTTTGTTGCATAGTTTTATTAGCTTCTCTTCTAAAATATACTCAAAAAGTATCAAAACACAATTTTCTTTCGTGGAAATATGACGCATAATTTGTAAACACAGATTTGGAATCAGCGGGTCAACATTTACCAAAAAATAAATGGAAATGTCGTCCAAGGCTTTTGCATTGATATAATTTGAAAAAAGTGGGAAGATTGCCGGTTTTTTCATCAAACATTTCATTAGAATAAGATGCTAAAAAGGCCATAAAATTATTTTTTGATTCCAAATTAACACCACAGATGAATGACGTAAGTTTAGCATCAAACTGGTGTTAATTAGTAATTAAAATAGATAGATTGGAATATACAATTGCTCGTGTTAAAATTCTATGACTATTTAGCAATGTTGTCTGTTAAAATCACACTACAGTCCCTAATATTTAAAATATATGACAAAAGATTGACAGAAACATTTCTTATATCTGCAAAATGGAAATGCGACGGTTCCACCCAATTGGGAAAAAATTGGGCAATTTGCATTTTACGATAATTTACCTAGAATCTTTTCAATTAACATAGCCCTTACTTTACTAAAAATTTTCTCTCCCGATTTTGCATCATAACCCCGATTTATCCTGTAATTGCATTAAATTTCTAAGACTATTTAACAATGTTGTCTCTAATATTATTAAGATAAATTGGGCAATTTGCAATTTACGATATTTTACCTAAAATCTTTTCAATTAACATTGTCCTTACTTCACTAAAAATTTCTCTCCCAAATTTGCATCTTAACCCCGATTTATCCTGTAATTGCATTACATGCGATCAATGACGAATGATATACAAGATTGGGAACGGTCGATGGGGATCTTTTTATTTTATTACAGATATTTTCTAAAATTTTTAATTTCCATCCCCAAAGGATTAGGTTAGGTTAGGTTAGTCCATGGACATACACTCAAGCCAGTGGTTCGGCTTGTTGTGAGCTCCTTATTTATGATTTTTATACCCCACGGTTTACAGAAAATCGGTACTAGACACGTATTTTCTCAGTATCTTCCAGTCATATCCTCTTAGATGAGTCAAGTCTGGCAATATGTAGGAAACGAAATATCGGGATCTTGCATGTGTGAAAGCTGGGCAGAAAATGTTCCATCGTTTCGATGTTTTCCCTGCATGCCCTGCATGCCCTGCATGCCCTGCACTCGTCGTTTTCTGCTAGTCCTATGTGATGAAGATGTGCCTGAAGGCTTGAGTGTCCCGTTAGAACACATATCATCTTGCTAATCTCAATCTTGTTAAGTTTCAGAAAACTATTTGTTTTCTTCTCATTTGGGTCACCCCACAATATCTTTGCAGTTGCTCTATTCCTATTCGTCTATTTTGTGATCCATCACTGCCCAGTGCTTCAATTCATCCTGCGTGGCTTCGAAAGGTTTCCAATTTTCCAAGTTTATTACTCGAAGTTCTCTGCCCTTTGAAGCCAAGCTGTTTGCTCGATCATTTCCAATCACTCCGTTGTGTCCCGGTACCCAGAAAATACGCAGTTACCATGGACTGAGTAATTATTTACCGTTCTTTTACAGTCTAACACTGTTCTGGATTTAACCTTTTCCGATGTTATTGCTTTGATAGCCATTTGGATATCTGTGAATATGTTGGCATATTTAGGCTTTGTGGTATTACTGAGCCAGTTAACACACTCCGTGATTGCTCGAACTTCTGCATGAAATACTGTGTTATGGTATGGTAAATTTCGACTTCTGGTTCATCAATAAAAAGTCCCAGACCTGTCCTTCCTCCTAGCCTGGACCCATCATTGTAGCAGCTGGATCCCACTGGCGCCGTTTTCCCAGGAGCTTCTGTCTGGCACGAATCTCAGGTAGCTGTAACCCGCACTTCAGAATGCAGAGATTTCCGTTGTTTGAATATGACCGACCAGTGATTGTAATATCTTCTGATGGTACGATCGTGGTCTCGATTTATCCATTCACCCATCACTTACAGACGTCTTGCTGTGAGGGCTGCCTCATACTTTATACGGTTATCTATTGGTTGGATGTGCAGTATAGTCTCCAACGCTCTTGTTGGTGCGGTTCTAATTGCCCCGCTTATGCCTAGACAGCACATATGTTGCACTTTTTGCAATGGTATTACGTTGTACTTTTTGTCCATTGATGGCCACCACACTACAGAGGCGTAGGTTATTATTGGTCTAATCACGCTCATGTAAAGCAAGTGTGTCATATTTGGACGTAGTCCCCATTTTGAACCTATAGCTCTTCTGCACAACGAGCAACATCTGTGGGCCTTCGTAACTCTTTCTTCAATATGATCTTTCCAGTACAGTTTCTGATCCAAGATTACTCCCAAGTATTTTACCTTTTTAGATATGGCAATATTCTTATCCAGGAATCGAAGCACGGTAAAAGGATGAATCTTCCTTTTCCTTGTAAATAGACATATTTCTGTTTTGTCTGGGTTGACATTTAATCCCCTTTGTTGTGCCCAGTTATATGCTATGTTAAGTGCCTCCTCAGCTCTTCTGCATAGTTGGTTTGGATGTGTGCCCCTTAGAAGTATTATAACGTCGTCTGCATAACAGACTTTTTAAGTCCTTCATTGGTGAGGGCTTTAAGGAGACTGTGTATCGTCGTAACCCATAGGAGAGGCGATAAAATGCACCCCCCCATCCCCCTGAGGTAAGGGGGGAGACTGTGTATCGTCGTAACCCATAGGAGAGGCGATAAAATGCCCCCCCCCCCCTAAGGTATACCACGATTTACCTTGTCTCTGATTTTTACGTCATATGACCCACCTATTCCTTAGCATATTGTTGACCCAGTTTATCAACGCCCGGTCAACCTGAAACTCGTCTAAGGACTGGATAAGTGTATCGGTCTGAACGTTGTTAAAAGCGCCCTCAATGTATATACAAACGGCAAGTGTGTACAATTTTTCACTGAAGGACTTTTCTATGTGGTGGTACTACCTCATGTAGAGCTGTTTCCACTGATCTTCCTTTAACATATGCGTGTTGCTTGAATTTTAGCTTGTCATCGGCTATCTTACTTTTGATCATGTCGTCGATTATTCGCTCCATTGTTTTTAACAGGAAAGAAGTTAGGCTAATAGGTCGATAAGCCTTTGGGATCGTATCCACCCTTGATTCCTGCCAATTTTTTGGGGTATATGCATGAGTAAGGCATGCAGTGAAAACTCCAACCAGATGAGTTGATACTATGTAGATCCACCTCATTCTGAAGAAGCGCTGGAAATATTCCGTCCGGTCCCGCAGCCTTTAAAGGACAGACGCTTTTTATTGCTTCTTTAACCATAGCATCCGTAATAGGTACTTGGTGCATCACATGTTCGGCCTGTAACTGTTCCTCTGTTGGCCCAGCATTACCACTCGGAAAATGAGTTGTCATCAAAAGCCTTACGGTATCATCTCTAGTTCCATCATTTTACCCGTTTCATCCATCAGTGTTTCGGTTTGGATATGAGTTTTTGAGAGGAACTTTTTTATTTTAGACATGCTGTTAACGCTGTCTTCCTGCTCACAGAAAAGCCTCCAGGAGTTACGTTTCGCCAGTCTAATGATTTTATTGTATTCTTTGAGTCTTCTGTGGTAGTCATCCCAATACGTTTTTACGTCGAGCTCTGTTGTAAAGTCTGCGGACATACTTGCCAATCGAGCGAATTTGCCCTGTCATCCAGGGTTTCTCATAGGCAGATTTCCTTTCTCGAAGCGGGCAACTATCTTCGAATGATTTTACAAGAGCCTCCGTAATCCTCCTCACATTGATATCAATGTCTTCTGTACTTGGATAATCGTGTTTAGGCTGCCCCAATCGATTTCTAAGTAGATTGCCGAATTTGGTCCAGTCGGTTTTAGCCTGATTACGGAAACTTATTTGGTCAGGCGGTGCCCGTGCAGTTTTAAACCTTATATAACGGTTGTCCGAATAGGAGTGTTAATCCGAAACCCTCCACTCATGGATCTCATCAATGAGGTTTTCTGAGCATATCGTTATATCTAATACTTCTTTAACAAAGGTCGCCTTGTTCCCTATGTCGAGAGTTATGAGATCGTTAGTATTCAAAAATTCTATAAGGGCTTGTCCCCTTTTATTGGTGTCAGTACTACCCCAAGCAATATGGTGTGAGTTGGCATCACAACCAACTAGTAACACATTACTTGTATTTTTGGATTCCCTTACCAGACGTTGTAATTCCGACGTAGGTGGCAATGTAGGCACATCGAATGGCAGGTATACTGACGCCAGGTACATACTTCTATTACCTTGCATCAGTACAGTTGCGTCCGATGTTGACAACTCTGGAGAGAAAATATAGAATAAATTTTTATGGCACCGAATACAAGTCCTTAGACGAGTACCTGTGTTAGCGTAGAAAAGATTGTAGTTCATATGGTTTAATCCAGTAACTTTGTTTCTAGTAGTCCACGGTTCCTGAACCAAACCAACATGAACCCTGCTTTTATTTATTATGTCCATCAGAGCAATGGATGCCGTTTCGCTCCGGTGGAGGTTTATCTGGATGACCTCAATCATTGTCTTTCCAGTAAAAGTTTCCTTTGGGAGTCGTCTATCCTATCTGGTGGCACTCCCTCCTTATTTTGTAGTGAGTCTTTCTCCTCCTTTCGTTTACTACCTATTACACACTCTTCAAGTATACCTCGTAGGAGGCGGTGTTACTTTTTGTCGTTCTCTCTTTGTTTTGATTCTCTATGTACCTATTCCTATCACCACTATTGCTGAGAACATTCTGCAAAATTGGTGATATTATTGGCCATTTGGTAATATTATCGACCACTTCTTGGAAGGCGGTGTTGTTTTTTGTCGCTCCCTCTTTGTTTTGAGTTTTTGTGCCCCTCTTCATATCTTATCACCACCTTTGCTGGGAACTTTCTGCAAAATCGATGATGTTATCGACGACTTCCAACTCACTCTTTGGAATTGTCTCACTCGCTTCTTTCTATTCACTATTTTCGTTTGCCACTGCAGGCCGTAATGTGAGTCTTTCCAATCTTAAAGAATATTTTCCAAATCCCGAAAAATGCCATGCCCTTTTGTCTTGACAAGGCTATCCCTGGAATACGGGTCTATGCCTACCACCAGGAGAGAACCATCGGGATCATTTTTCCTGTGGATTCGAACCACTTTAAGGTTCGAATCTTGTTTGCCAATGACGCTGAGTATGCGCTCTGACGGTACCTTACTTGCCCATCCTCTGACATAGAAATATGTTTTTATGAGTACAGGGATGTCGCTTTTCCTTACCAGTTTCAGCTTTGCGCCGTCCCAAGGTGAGGGGATGCTCTCCACTAGTTTTTCGAGGACATCGACACAGCATTGTGATGCCAGTTTCAGCATCAAAACGCCCCTCTCAAACGTGCAACTCATTACTTGGATTGTTGGTCCATAAATAGATTCGAGAATGTGGTCCAATACCTTTGTGTAGAACAAATATTCGAAGATACTCTTTTGCTCTTCGGGAATTCTGCCAGACGCACTACTGCTATCAATTATAGCAAAGTGTAGTTCGTCCTGGATATGTTTTTTGGCTATTTGGGAATAAGATGGTGCTTCCTTACCCTTTTGTATAGCCACCTTGCTTTTTCCTTTAGAATAGGTCCTTTTGTTTGAGGCCCCCTCTTTTATGGATGGTTTGGTGGACTTGCTCACCTTCTCATCAACAGGATCAACTTCACCTCCCACCATTAACGGATTCTGACTAGAAACTCCTTTTTTGGTAGATTGAATAGGTTTCTCCGAAGTGCTGGGTGTCGGTGAGCTTTTGATCTTCTTAATTGATTTCGCATCACTATGCTCTTCGGGAGATGTGACTCTTTTAGTAGATGTAGAAGAGTCAGAAATAAACTTTGAAAATTAAATAAAATACTGAATTTAAAAAAAAAAATCTGTAATATCTTCTGCCGGTTCTGTAATATCTTCTTTGTGCCCCTGACAGTCTTTTCTGATTTTCAACAATAGTAATATTGTGATCACTTGATGACTCAGAGTCTGAGTTCCCACTAGCTTTTAAAAGCTGGGGTTGCTTAGAACCCCCCTTTATCTTCCTCATCGTTTCTTTTGCCAAAGGCTAGATGTGCTCTTAAATCTGTTTCGGCTACGGGATCCGAGGCACCCAATCCCGTAGAAGTTACTTGCTCACGATTGTTTGATAATGACGACACGTGACTCGCGAGTAAGTCAACGCTTTCCGCCGGTACTGGGTTTATTGTTCCCTGCACCGTAATATCAATTACTTCATCAGGTTTAATCATAAATTTTTGGGAGAGACCCCCATTGCCAGTATTTGCCCGTAATAGGTACGTTGATGTTGGCCTTCCAGGCTACTTCCAAAATGTCTGTCCTGAGACCGATGCACAAAATTCAACCCCCACTTTGAGAACAACACACCTTGTGGTTGCGTAGTTGGTACTGCGTAATAGGTTGAAAAAACTATCCGCTGTGGAATAACACGTCCGTTCGTTACAACTGGCGGCGACCTTTACCTTTAAAATGCCTTGAAATGAAAGAAATTTTCCAACTTTTCCTTATATTTTCATATCATTAGAAATCGCCATTCTCTATCTTTGGTCCTTAAACATCGTCAAAATGACGATAAATCGCCATATCTGGCAACCAGAGTTGACATGTAATTTTTTGGGGCCCATATTCATACAAATACTGGTGTGAATTATTCTGGGGTGCATTTTCATTCCTTCATACCTGTGATTTAGACATTTGTACCTTATTTAACCTGTAACAATTCCTAAAAATTATGAAGACTTGAAATTTGTGTTTTGGTTTCCATACTTCGAATAACCCATATACTACTTATACAAACACACTATACCCAAGATATGTATACATTCCAGTTACAGAAACTGATGACTAGAGTAAAATCAAATATGTTCTTAATAAATGAAAGTATATTTGTTCATGTATATACATTATTTGGTTTGGGCCCTAAAGTGGCAAACGCATACATATTCGTTTCGAAAATTACTCTCCACATGTGATTTAATGATGAAAGGAATGTGTGTGAATATTTAAATTAATTTGGACCATATACTACATTATGAATTGTCTTAAAATATCAAAGAGAAAATAAATCCGATTATATTTGAAGCCATTTAAAACAACTTGCGTGTTGGGTGCAATAGTGGCCTAAGCCTCATGACAAAAAAATTGAACTATATACATTTTTTAATTTCTCTTTCGCTTCTAATTAATTGATTTTGAAACAAGTACACAATTCAATCAGAGAATTTTCCTGATAGTTGATAGTTCGGTTTAGTTCGGTTTGTCATTTCATCACGGATAGACTTTGTTGGTGAGTTGGTAGCGTGTTCGCCTATGAGTTTGGGGGTCGTTAGCCAAATTCTTTAACTGAAAAATGCGGTATTTATGGCTTAAAATAGCATATTTGAGAGCTACTTCTACAGGGAGACTACATTAAAATAAAATTTTATTTGAATACATTTTATTAAGATGTATTCTTGTCAAAATAAAATACATATATGCGCTCCAATCAGGCAGACAGACATTGATCAAATGACTTTAATTGTCCTACAACTGATTTCGCCTAACACACTTAGGGTCTGAGCTCAGTCCTTCGATGTCTTCAGCATGTGTTCCGTAGCAACTGACGTATAACCTCGTCCACTGAAGTGAGAGGATAATGAAAACTGAAATAGTCAGCAACGTTTTGAAAGCTTTTTCAAACATATTATATTTTTGAAGGAATTTCTAAACAATCATTTCGTTGCAGATTTTTTCTTTTCATTTTACCCAAAATAGTTTGAAAAAGTTATTCTAAAAAAGTTATGAGTATTGAAAAAAAAAAGTTTGCTGTAAATTCTTTAGCTTTGAAGTTTAGAAATTAATTTTGTTTAAATAATCAATTGTCACAGGGGCAAAATTGCCTTTTTTGATATGTTTGAATCGAAAGAAAATATATTTTGAACACATTTTTTTAAATATTTTATTTGTTGTTGCATATGCAACTACAGCAAAACATTCGTGTGAATTCTTTACATTGTAAAGACACACAATGATACTTGGCTGTGCGTATATATTCTAATAATTCGACTGAAGTAATCGTTGTAATAAACACATTGACAATGGGAGTTTGGTGGCTCTCGAAACAGATCTGTCTATGCAACCATTACGACCACCCGCAATACATGTCACTATACTTTTTCTTTAATTGTTAACAAAGTTGTTTTCATATACCGAAAACAACAAAACGGATCTAAGTGCAAAAATAATATTTTATATTTTTTTAGCAAATAAATTTTATTTGAAAATCAATAAAATCTATTTGGAATGCATATAACGAGTGATATTTTAAAAGATTTCGATTTGATTAAAAAAATACATATAATTTAAACAAATGTATGAAATCTTTATATTATTCAATATTGGCTTCCAGTGCATCAACCGTTGTGGGTTTGTCCCTATTGACATGAGCCTTAACATAGCCCCACAAAAAATAATCCAAAGACGTTGAATCGATCTAGGCGGCTAATTGACCGGCCCCAAACAAACTGTTTACCGAACTCGCCTCTCAATTGGGTCATTGTTTAGGGTGCTGTGTGGCATGGAGCACCGCCCTGTTGAAACCAAATGTCAGCCAAGTCCAGCTTTTCTATTTTGTACGAAAAAAAGTTTGTAACCATTGCACAATAGCGCTCGCCATTCACAGTAACGCTCCTACTTATTCTTTGAAAAAGTTCGGTTCAATGATGGCAGCGGTCCACAATCCACAACAAACAGTGCATTTTTCGGGATGCATTGGCATTGCAATGCGTCTGGCTGCTCTTCACACCAAATACGTCAATTTTTTTTTGTTCATGTATCCGATCATGCAAATATGAGCTTCATCGCTGAACACAATTTTTCGATAAAAAAGTGGATGATAATAGTTTAATTAAAAAAAAATCGCCAAAGTGGAACTTGTAGCTGACAGGCTAGATCGACTAACTACAAGCTTTATGACAAGATGCCAATATTCGGATTTCAATCATATCAGAGACATTGTCTCGATGTAATTTACAATTAGATTAAGTTTTAACTATACGGATTAACTTTAAGAAACTATTCAGTAAGGTTTTTTGTACAAATTTTTCCTTCATTTATTAAGCTCAAAAATATTTAAGTCTTTTCAATACCAAAATCATTCTAAATGTCTAAGTAGAAAAGGTAGATTGTACCTGAACTCTTTATTTTGTGTATATAATGAACTGAATCAAATTCTATGCTATGAAATAAATAAAATTGAATTGAAAAAAAAAAAATTAAAAAAAAATCAATATATTTAAGAATATTTTTTGGGGCGAAGGTGAGGGTATTCTTAAACCCGACTAATCTTTCTTACTTGTTTTTAATTTATATTTATTCAGTGTCATCATTTGTTGTCAGCCCATAAAGCAATGTCTCATGATGCAAGATTTTAAGATTTCAAATACACAAGAATTTTACAAACATTTAAAATTGCTAAAACATAAAATAAAAGTTGTATTAATGAGAAAACATAAAACTTGTCTTACAATTAAGGCATTGATATAAATATTTTCTGAATACATAAATGCAAATAAAAATTTGTTTCATAAATAATAGGCCAAAATAAAAAAATCGGGCGGGGCCGACTATATAATACCCTACACCTCCCTAAGAATGCGAAAATGGGCATTGCTATAAGAATTTGGCAGTGATCATTCAGGTAATAAGTAAACTCTCTCTGTCGAATTCCGTACAGATCGGATGTAAAATACGGTTTCTACAGCGCTTACATGTCAAATCGGGTGAAACATTTAAATCTGAAAGGATTTCCCCCGAATTTGGTAGTATTCATTCATGTAATAAGAAAATTCTTTCTGCCGAATTTCGTACTGATCGGATATAAAATACGAGTACGGTTTCTACAGCGCTTACATATCAAATCTGAACCGATTTTCCCAGAATTAGGCAGTGATAGTGATGTAATAAGAGAACTCTATCTGCCAAATTTTGTACTGATCTGATATAAAATAAAGCTGCTACAGCGCTTACATGTCAAATCGGGGGTAATATATATTGGGGGCTATATCTAAATCTGAACCGATTTTGACCAATTTCCATAGGAATCGTCCTTGGGCCAAAAAAAGAGCGCTGTGCTAAATCTCATCACGATCGGACCATAAATACGACCTGCACTTTGATTACAGACAGACGGGCATGGCTAAATCGACTCAAAAAATGATTCTATGTCGATTGGTATAATAAACTATGGTCCATTTCTTCGCTGTTTGGGCGTTACATACAAATGCACAAAGTCATAATACCCTGTAACATAGTGTGGTGTAGGGTATAAATATTAGGACGGAAACATAGAATTCTTTAGAACAATGTCTTGTGTGTGTCAAACACAATATATAAGTATTTAGAGTATCAGCGTTCTCTGAGGAGGAAAACCGGAAGTGCCGATAGAATTACAATATTTCAACCAGAATATGTTTTGGGACGCTATACTACAGAAACAAATTGTTTTCCAGCGTGCACACATTTAAAAGCAAATGTTTTATTTAGACTGTCGTGTGGGTTAGGTCCCTATTACGCACAACACCTCAAACTAAAATCTAAATTTGCATCATGTATTCATATTAATTGTCACTGTTTGCAATGATTTAATTAAAACTTGAATGTCTGTGACAGAATGTAAATAAAACGGAAATGAGACTACAATACCAGTAACACAGTGCAACAAAATGAAGAAGAAACCGGTATCTAATAAAATTTAATTATTTATTGCAGTTTTTTCATCTACGTCATATTTAATAATTTATAATTTTATATTTTTAATTTCAAAAAAATTTATCAATAATATAATTTATAATATTTCAGTTATAAGCTTTTTTAAACCACATCTTTATAGCATAAATTCAAAACATGTAAAACCATTTTATAACAAGTAAGAAAGTTTCAGTCGGGTAAACCGACTAAGGTATACCCTCACTTTGTGAGTAATGTAATATGGAATAGTAAACGAATTATTCTAGCAATTTGTGTGGGATGTACCGGAAGGTTTTTTAAAAATACATCTATTTTTCGCTATTTTATGTGCACTGGTATATTAACGTTGTACGATATTAAATTTTGGTATGATTCGGTCATTTTGTGTGGGAGGTACAAGAAGGGGCGTGGTGATAACGCCCATTTTTTACAGGGCTATACGCACTTCAAAGCGCTACACTGTGCAAAATTAGTTGCATTTCCGTGCATTGGTACTCACGCTGTAAGCTCTTAACTTTTTGTGGAAAATGGTACCTTTGTGAGGGAGGTACAAAAGGGGCGTGGCAACAACGTCCATTTTCACAGGGCTATAGACACTATAAAAGCATTACACTGTACAAAATTTCAAGTATTTTTATACACCGGGATTTATTTTTATAAGCTGTTATTTTTTGGTGCCAAATGGTACCTTTGTGTGGGAGGTACCAAAAGGGGCGTAGCAACTTCGCCCATTTTTCTCGAGTTGATAGCGACTAATAAACTAATACTATGTGTGGAATTTCAGAAGATTCGAATAAGTAGTATAGCAGTTATTAAAGATTCAATATTTCACAACATTCTAACCCTTTGTGGGGGAGGTACTAGAAGGAGTGGACCAATATGACCCATCTTCGAACTTAGCCGGAGATAGAAAAAAATATTAACACGTACCAAATTTGAAGTCAATCGGTTACTCCTTTCGAGAGTTATCGTGCGCACCAGCCAGCAGACAGACAGACGGACGGACATTGCTCATTCGACTTTAAATGGCCCAAAACGGATTTCCGCCGAACATACTTGGGACCTTAGGTCACTCCTTCGACGTGTTTTTTTTCGTAGCAAATGATATATACCCTCGTCACACTGAAGTGAGGGTATAAAAAGGAGTAAAATAATTTTAAAAAAAGAACAAATTAAATTAATATATAAATCTGCACTGCCCAAAAGTACGAGTATGTTAAATATATATAAAATTATATGTTTTCTCTGAAAATAAGGGCTTATTTTAGTAAATACTGTACTCGTATATGAATATATGGTAAAGGAAAAAGACAAAAGAGTAATCAATATACAAGAAATCCCGTCACCTCCACCAACTCTTTCAGTTGTTCTCTCCCCAGGAGGTAAATGCTGTACCTCTGGAAATAAAGGCTAATTTGTTGTAAAGCGCAGTAATATGTCCTGTGACTACTTTTTAAACCCATACACAAAAAGAGTTTATGTGATTTTATCATACCTTAAAAAGCAACGAAGTAAGAAAGGAAGGAGGATGATGGCTGTTTCTTAATAATTTTAAATTTGAATGATATGAATTCCACCATTATCATTGGGTTATTTCACGATAGATGTTTTAAAAGTAAAAAAATATTTTTTGATTTTCATCTAAATATTTGCGAATAATAATAATAGATAATTTCTTTATAAGAGCATGACACACAAAATACTAGACCATTTTTTAAATTTTGTTAACTCAGAATTTTAAAGGCAGTGGATCGATAAGGCCTATCTTCGAATACAGCCTGAGATAGAGATATATAACCATTTACAAAAATTGATGTCAATCGGTTTCTACTTTCGAGAATTATTGTGCGCACGACAGACAGACGGACGGACGAATGGATGGATATTGCTCAAATAATTTAAAACGTCATAAAGCGTATTTCCGGCAAACATACTTAAGGTCTTAGCTCATTCATTCGTTATGTAAACTTTTGGCCTCTAGCAAATGATATTTAGCCTCCTCCACTTCTTTGAGAGAAAAAAATCGGGATGGGATTAGTGGGTGTGGTACAAATGGATGTAGCATTAGATTGTATTATAAATTATGGGAATCGGAATAAAGGGTGGGCCATTTGAAATGTTATATTTAAACTACCGATTACTTTCACTTGAGATTTGAGCCCTTTGGATTATTTTCTGTGGGGAGCCGTTAAGGATAAATGTTACGCAGAGAATCCAAAGACAATTCAAGCGTTGAAACATGAAATCGAAGTTGCTATTGAAGATTCGACCCGAAACAATCAAAAATTTGCTGAAAAAATCGGGCTGATCAGATGAGGTACTGCCGAGGCAGTCGTTGTAGTCATATGAATGATGCTGTGTTCCATTATTAAATGACAAAGTTCAACCTTTCCAATAAAAGCAGAAATTTGAAAAAAATATCAGTACTTTTTTATAGCCGATTCAAATTTTAAATGGCCTTTCGGTACCTGAGTCCATCCCTAAAATTCTCAATTGTATATTGTGTTCCATTATTAAATGACAAAATTCAACCTTTCCAATAAAACAAGAAATTTGATAAAATTACACAAGGGAGCAACATATTTGTTGATTAAGAACGGAATGTTGTTTTTAAGGTTATTTGGGACGCTGAATCCGAATATGCACTAGTTTCTTTTCTATCAGATCGACTTTCCGCGGTAAACCTTTATGTCAAAAATGAAGGTACTTCCACTACATACTTTGGAATATCTTAAAAACGGTTCATCGTATTCAGTTAAAAATAGTTTCAGAGATATCTTTGACGTTTTGGAAATAAAATCAACAATGTTATAAAAAAAATAAAAATGTTTGTTCTTTACAAATTCATGCTACATTCAATGCGACAAAAATCTTAGTTTTGATCTAAAAGCATCTATATCAATATATTTCGAATGATATGTGCTTTATTTCTTTGAAATTTTAAATGGCCCACCTTTTATTAGAAAAAACCATATGAAACCCTGCACCACCCTATTAAAGCAGAATTAGAAAAAATATTGTCAAAGTTCTTGCAATTATGTTTTTTCTAATGTTAAGATTTAATATCGGATATATATACTGGGGCTATAACTAAACCTTGGAAAATTTTTTTAAATTTCTCATAGATTCTTTTTGTTCAATAAACTGTTATCTGTTAAATTTTATAAAGATCTGTTGAGGAATGAGGATTTTATAGCGCTAGGTTGCAAATCGGGATATAGGTATATATGAAGGCTATATCTAAATCTGAAGAGACTACAATCTCCTAAATTCCAAAATGATCGGATATAAAATACAGCTCTATAGCACTGAGAGGCCAAATCGAAAGAAAGAAATAGGCACTGTGTGTTTGGGGGTCAAAATAGTATTTCTTTGTGTCGTATTCCATACACATCGGTTGCAAAAAATTTGAGGTATATATGGGGGATATATATAAATCTGAACCCATTTTGAATAAATTCAGTAGGCTTCGCCCCTGGCATAAAACTAACGATGCGCAGAATCGATCTACTGAAACCACTATTGCCAACACCATTCACAAATTTGAGTCCCAGTTTACATTATTTGATGATAATCGACCGGTTAGACCACATCCTTCACGTAGTGAAAGGAATATATAGTTGAATATATAGTTTTGTTCAGTGATGGAGCACAATTCTGGCTCAATGGATACGTTACTAAACAAAATTGCCGTATTTGGGCTGATGAGGAACCCGAAAAGTATCTACAGCTACCATTATATCCACTAAAAACAACGGTATGGTGTGGTTTATAAGCGGGTGGAATCATTACTTCAAAAATGAGGAAAATCAGAATATTACCGTCAATGGTAACCGTCATTGCACCATGTTAACGGACTATGTGCTTACTTAAATTTAAGCGCATGGTCTCGGTTTCAACAAGACGGCGCTACGAACCATACAGCGCGTGAAACAATGACCTAGTTGAGAAATTACATTGGTGAGCTTAATTTCACGTTTTTCTACAGGTAATTGGCCACCTAGATCGTGCGATATCACACCTTTGGACTATTTTCTCTGGGGATATCAAAAGTAGGAGGTCTTCAGGAATAAACCAGCTACGATTGACGCTTTGAAAGCCAACCTTACTCGCATTATTTGCGAGATATCAGTTGCTATGCTCGAACGAGTCGCCCAAAATTGGACCTTCCGAATGGACCATCTCTGACGTAGTCATAGCCAACATTTACGTGATATTAATTTTCAAACGGTAAATGCCATAAACCTCACGATGAATCTCCCTTCTAGAAGCCACATTATGCAATCGGTCCGGTTGAAAATTTTCAATTTATATTTTATAGTGCCCCAAACTATTCCCGAAAAAATGGGTCAAATCGGTTAATGTTTGGTTATTGAGGACATAAAAATTGTATATATTAATAAAACACACAATATTTAAGATATAGAGTTCAAATTTATTCCTGGTGTAGTGCATATGTTACATTTTAAGAAAGAAATTCGATTTCGGTCATATGACCACCGCGAGCCCGTCTACAGCGATCTATTCTTTGTACCCAATTTTCCACCACTCTTGCACACATCTCGACCGGAACAATGGCAATTTCGCGTTGGATGTTTCTCGAGATAACACGGTTACCGTATTTGTCTTTCAGTAAATCGATTGTAACGCGTGCTGTGTGGCTAGTGGCACCGTGTTGTTATCCAATTCATACCAACAATTTTTTTTTTAACATGGTACGATAGCTCTTTCCATTGACGGTAACTTGACGATTGTTTTCATCGACGAAAAAATACCGCCCAATCACACCTCCGGTATGAAATTTTTTGCGGATAAAATTGTGTCTCTTGAAGTACATGTGGGATTGGTGCTGTCCAATAACGCATATTTTGTTTATTGACCAAACCACTCAGCTAGAAATGAGCTTCATCGCCGAAGATGATTGTTACGGCCGAAAATTGGAGTAGGCGCTCTTAGAGTTGCGACCACCGACTCAGAATTTCGGCAGTAATTTTTAATGATTTCCCATGATAAAAATTTTGACTTCGACTAACGTTTTGACTAGAGTGATCAAAAACCGTTTTTTTGAAAAAATTAAAAAACCGGTGGATGGTTTATTTAAGTTATAAAAAAAACCGGTGGACGGTTTTTTTCTTCAAAGAAAACCGGGGAAACCGGTAGAACCGTTTTTTTCTGCATAACAAAACAGTATTAAAATTGCCGTTTGAAAAACATTTTCCTTTTTAATAACAAAAAGGCGATTTTTTAATATTCAATTTTTAAAAGCGATGTCTTCTGATCAGGAATCTTGACAAAAATGTCAATATTTGACACCCTCCAACTCGGAAAGTCCTTAGCCGATCTCGTTGGAATTGTGTCTCATAACTACTATCTGATAGGGCTACTTGGTGCAATTTTCATCCCAACAGAAGACATCCCTTTTAAAAATTAACTCACTTAACATGAAATTCCCGTTATGTAGTTCAGTCAAGAAAATATTAATATTTCGGGATATTAAATAGAATATTTAATAGAGGTATTAAATCTTTATACATATATATATTATATACACACTTTAGTGCAGGTGGGTATATACGAGTATACACTAGTCGGTTTACCCAAATTAATTTTTTTTTACTTGTTTTTGTTTCGGTTTGGAAGTGGGAGAATGCGTTTACTTTTCCCATAACTTCTGCGCGTATGAATCATTTATTTTCTTTAAATTTTTGTAATTTGTATAGAAATTGGTGAATGGCTTCGGATTCTAGCAAAGTTGCCGAGTCTTTTTAGGCCATATAAGGAGATCTTTCATATTATTATCTTAATTTGTGATATTTTGTATATAAAGTTGTAAATAATTTTTAATATTTTAGTGATAATAAAAAAACCGGTGGAAACAAACGAAAAAAACCGGTTGCACCGGTCGTTCGAAATTCATGATTTTGAGAAAAACCGGGGACGGTGGAAGCAAAAAACCGGTGGGGCGGTTTATTTTAAACCGGTTTTGATCACTCTAGTTTTGACACTGAAAGATAACTAAAAATTATTATCTTTGTTGTTTAAACTGGGCTGGTTGTTCAGATATTTTTATGAAGTAAAAACTATTTATATCATGTTTCACTCAACGTTTCGTTGACTTTATTCCAACTTCATCAGGAGTAATTATTGAAAATCCTAGCGACAAGTTTATGTATTTATTATTTTTGTTTATTATTTCGAAGGAATACTACCAAATTCGGAGAAAATCGGTTCAGATTTAGATATAGCCCCCATATATATATTACTTCCGATTTGACATGAAAGCGCTGTAGAGGATGTATTTTATATCCGATCAGTACGAAATTAGACAGAAAGAGGTCTTTTTAAATGAATGAGTATTCAGAGAAAATCGGTTCAGATTTATATATAACCTCCATATATATGTTCCTCCTGATTTGTTATCAAAGCGCTATAGAAGTTGTACTTTACTTCCCATCATTAAAATTTGCCAAAAAGATGTCTCTCAATTTAGGAAAGAATATTCCTTAATTTAGCGATTATCGGTTCAGAATTAGATAATATGTTCCTACCCATTTACGAATTATTCCAAATCGCAATAACCCATATCATTTTTAGGGAGGTGTAGGGTATTATACAGTCGGCCCCGCCCGACTTTCTGCCTTTTCTTACTGGTTTCATTATTAACAAACTGGACATCACGACACAAAATTTATAATAATATTTAATAAATAAAATAGTAAATATTGCATAAAAAAATTATTACTAATATCACAGGAACCGATCACGTTATTGTATTGCAACTGAATATTGCAGTTTAGTGTTGTCTTTATCTTCTTTGATGTTTATTGATTTGTGTATTCGCTCTTGTATTATAAGGCTCTCTAGAATGTATCACTTGTTTTATATTTTCTCTCTATCGGGTATTTTTACGTTTTTAAAGTCTGCCATATGACCACACTCTTTTACATGTTGTGCTAAAGCTGTGATTTCCTTGGCTTTGTTTATGTCAGCTTCCTGCTCACTCAGTCTGACACTCAACATTCTCTTTGTGGTCCCCACATATACTCTGTTGCACTTATGCCCTTCTTTCCCTTTACAGGTGATTTCGTACACCACATTGTTTTCTTTTAGTTTGTCCGGTTTTGTTGTAGATCTGCTTGTGAATATTCTTTTTAGTGTTTCGTTTGACTTGTATGCTATTGATGTTTGGTTATCGTTTATTATATTCTTCAATATTCGGCTGTCAGTGAGCTTTGGGATGCGGTACACTGTAAAAATTTGTTTTTTCCTTTTGTTTTATTTCTTTTGTTTTTTTGGCAGTTTTCCATCATGTTGTTTATCAGGTATTTGGGGTGGTTATTTTTCGTTAATATTTCTGTTATTTTCTTTATGTTTTGGCCCTTGAATTTGTCGTCGCTTAAGTATAAAACTTTGTTTATGAGATTTGTTGCTGTGTTTATCTTCATGTTTTCCGGCTGTGTTGAGTAGTAAGACGATTCATTTAGAAAAATTAAAGAAAGAAAAATTCGCAAGATTGGGTCTGCAATACAATGAAGATCTATATATATAAAAGAGAGTGTCTGTTTGTGGGTTTGTTTGTATGTTTGTATGTTTGTATGTTTGTTCCGTATAGACGTCTAAACGGCTAGACCGATCATCTTGAAATTTTCACAGAATGTACATGTGAAGGGGGTGCTGAAAATAGGGTACTTGAATTTTCGATATATTAAGTGGGCGTGGACCCGCCCATAGGGGTCCAATTTTGATATTAAGAAAATTTTTTAGCTAGAGTGCTGAAATTTTTTGTGTATGCATTTAGTGGCAGATAATGTGAATTTTCCAAAAATGGGCGGAGTCGGACCAATGGGCGTGGCCCCGCCCATATAAGCCAAATTTTGAAATTCAAATATTTTCTACAATTTATTAGAGAGAGTTCTGTATTTGAGTGTATATGTATCTGGTGACAGTCTACGTGATTGGTCCAAAAATTGGCGGGATCGGCCCAATGGGCGTGGCCCCGCCAACATAGACCAAATTTTGAAATTTCGATATCTTGAACAATTTGCTAGCGAGAGTGCTGCAATGTTGTGTATATGTATCTGGTGACAGTCTACGTGATTGGCCCAAAAATTGGCGGGATCGGCCAAATGGGCGTGGCCCCGCCCACATAGACCAAATTTTTAAATTTCGATATCTTGCACAATATATTATCAAGAGTGCTGCAGTTTTGTTTATATGTATCTGGTGACAGTCTCCGTGATTGGTCCAAAAATGGGCGGGATCGGCTCAATGGGCGTGGCCCCGCCCACATGGACCAAATTTTTAAATTGAGATATCTTGCACAATTTGCCAGCGAGAGTGCTGCAATGTTGTGTATATGTATCTGGTAGCAGTCCACGTGATTTTTCCAAAAATGGGCGGGATCGGACCAATGGGCCTGGCACCGCCCATATAAGCCAAATTTTAAAAATGTGATATCTTGCACAATTTTATACCGAGAGACCTGGAATTTTGTGTATATGTATATGGTGGCAGTCTGCGTGATTGGTCCAAAAATGGGCGGGATCGGCTCAATGGGCGTGGCCCAGCCCACATAGACCAAATTTTGAAATTTCGATATCTTGCACAATTTGCTAGCGAGAGTGCTGCAATGTTGTGTATATGTATCTGGTAGCAGTCCACGTGATTTTTCCAAAAATGGGCGGGAGCGGACCAATGCACGTGGCCCCGCCCACATAAGCCAAATTTTGAAATTGATATATTGATCGGACCAGTGGGCGTGGCCCCGCCCTTATAAGCCAAATTTCGAAATTGATATATCTTGCACAATTTTTTATCTAGAGTGCTGTAATGTTGTACATATGTATCTGGTGACAGTCCACGTGATTGGTCCAAAAATTCGCGGGATCTGACCAATGGGCGTGCCACTGCCCATATAAGCCAAATTTTGAAATTGAATTATCTTGCTCATTTTGTTAGCGAGAGTGTTGAAATTTTGCGTATATGTATCTGGTAGCAGTCTACGTGATTGGATTACAAATGGGCGGAATAGGACCAGTGGGCGTGGCACAGCCCATATTTTGATATATCTTGCAAGTATTATATAGGAAATACATGAACATAAATGCTCGGTATGCGATAATTACAGCTGCTCACTCCAATACAATCGCAATATGATAATGTGATGCATGACCAATGAAACAAGAATTTGGAAATTGTATAAGTATACATTTCTATTTTCTGGACTTTCCACTGAATTCGGTATTTTTTCATTCAGTGAATTTATCACTAATACCAGTAAGGAAAGGCAGAAAGTCGGGCGGGGCCGATTAGGGTCATTGCGATAATAATTTGGAATAATTGGTAAATGTGGTGTGTGCGTGTGTGTATGTATATCTTATTTTGAACCGATAATCGCTAAATTAAGCAATATTCGTTCCTAAATTGAGAAACATTTTTCTGGAGAACTTTGTAATGATCGGAAGTAAAGTACAACTTCTATAGCGCTTTGTAACCAAATCTGGAGGAACATATATATGGAGGATATATATAAATCTGAATCGATTTTCCTTGAATACTCATTCATGTAAAATAGAAACCTGTTTCTGTCGAATTTCGTACTGATCGGATATAAAACACAGTATCTACAGCGCTTACATGTCAAATTGGGGGTAACATATATATGGGGGATATATCTAAATCTGAACCGATTTTCTCCGAAATTTGCGGTATTCCTTCATGTAATAAGAAATCTCTTTCTGCCGAATTTCTTACTGATCGGATATAAAATACAGTTTCTACAGCGCTTGAATTTCAAATCGGGGGTAACATATATATGGGGGCTATATCTAAATCTGAACCGATTTTCTCCGAATTTTGCAGTATTCCTTCATGTAATAACAAACCTCTTTCTGCCGAATTTCGTACTGATCGGATATAAAATACAGTTTCTACAGCGCTAATTTTGACATGGGCAGCGAAGCGCACCGGGCTCAGCTATATATATAAAAGAGAGTGTCTGTTTGTGGGTTTGTTTGTTTGTTTGTTTGTATGTTTGTTTGTTCCGTATAGACGTCTAAACGGCTAGACCGATCATCTTGAAATTTTCACAGAATGTACATGTGTAGGGGGTGCTGAAAATAGGGTACTTGAGTTTTCGATATATCAAGTGGGCGTGGACCCGCCCATATGAGTCCAATTTTGATATTGAGAAAAATTTTTAGCTAGAGTGCTGAAATTTTGTGTGTGTGCATTTAGTGGCAGATTATGAGAATTTTCCAAAAATGGGCGGAATCGGACCAATGGGCGTGGCCCCGCCCATAAAAGCCAAATTTTGAAACTGAAATATTTTCCACAATTCATTAGCGAGAGTTCTGCAAGTTTGTGTATATGTTTCAAGTGACAGTCTACGTGATTGGTCCAAAAATGGGCGGGATCGGCCCAATGGGCGTGGTCCCGCCCACATAGACCAAATTTTGAAATTGATATATTTTGCACAATATGATAGCGAGAGTGCTGGAATTTTGTGTATATGTATATGGTGGCAGTCTACGTGATTGGTCCAAAAATGGGAGGCATCGGAACAATGGGTAAGCCAATATTTGAAATTGAGATATATTGAACAATTTTTACCGAGAGTGCTGTAATTTCGTGTATATATATCTGGTCGTAGTCTACGTGATTGGTCCAAAAATGAGCGGCATCGAACCAATGGGCGTGGCCACGTCTATATAAGCCAAATTTTGAAATTGAGACACATATCTTGCACAATTTTTAGCGAAAGTGATGTCTGGTGGTAGTCTACGTTATTGGTCCAAAAAGGGTCGGGATCGGATCAATGGCCGGGGCCTCGCCCATATAAACTAAATTTTAAAATTGAGATGTCTTACACATTTTTTTAGCAACAGTTCTGTAATTTTGTGCATATGTATCTGATGATAGCCTACATGAATGGTCTAAAAAGTATGCATTTGATGGCAGTCTACGTAATTGGTTCAAAAATGGACGGAATCGGAAATCTGAAGTCTGGGGCAACGAAGTGGACCGGGTCCAGCTAGTTGGTTTATAAACTACACAAACGGTAAGCTTTCCATGGAAAATAATTGGATCCTATTACTAGGGAAAAAATTTGCGTTACCAATAACAAAGAAGAATTTCGCTCCGATTCCATTGATTGCAGACATAGAACAATGGGTACAAACAATAAAAGATGGCACTGAAAAAGACATAATTAGATCAAAAATTACAGGGCGAATATCTAATCATAAAAGGAAATATAATAACAAAGAAAGGGAAAAATTTATAACAGCAATTTACGAAGAAACGAAGAAAAACCTAAGGGAACATAAAAACATAATGATCACTACAGCGGATAAGGGAAATAAAACTGTAATTCTGTACAGGGAAGATTACAAAAACAAAATGAAGATTCTACTTGATGACAAATCGACGTACAAGACAATCAGAACGGATCCAACGGAGAAACTACAAACAGCAAACAACAACATAGTAACAGATATGTACAAAAATAAATATATTACGAAGTGGAAAAAAACTAAACTGACATGCAACGCAGCCGAAGCGTTCCAAAAATACACAAGAAAAATTTCTGGGACTTTTGAAATTTTGTCTAACAGACAACAACTATTTCAAATATGACGACAACATTTACCATCAGACATATGGTATGCCAATGGGAAACCCACTATCACCGACAATTGCCGACATCGTATTGGACACGCTACTGGACGACGTAATTGCAGAACTAAAACAAAATAACATAGAAATAAGACTACTGTCAAAATACGTTGATGATATTTTTGCAATTATAAATAAACAACATGTGGACAAAACCCTTCAATTGTTAAATTCCTACCATACTAAATTACAATTTACCGTTGAGAAATAATCAGAGAAGACAACGGGATAATAACAAATTGGTACACAACCGGAAACATGAAGATACACACAGCAACAAATCTCATAAACAAAGTTTTATACTTAAGCGAACAACAAACAAATTTTGTAATGGCTGTTTCTAAAACTATTTTGCTACAAAATTTAAATTGTATAGTCGTCTCACCAAACTTGAAAAACACTGTGACAGAATAGTTTCTCTATCAGCTCACTTCTTTTCCATCTTGATATTTTCACATATTTCGCTAACTGAGGTGTTGAGATCCTGAGAATGGGACTGCACGTCGGGAATGTAAATATAATCCATAATATAGTTTTGGATTGCCACAAGTAATTCCAGATTGGATGGTTTATCTGAATGTCTGGACTGGAGAAAATAAATGAAATTTTGAACACCTAACTTTTTCAGTCTACTTACGTTCATTTGGAAGTTCCTTAGATGGAATTGATCGTCTTGTTTCAGCTATCTGGTCAACATTTGCTCTGTTTTTCTTCATTATCTGTTTTCTTTCATTACCCATGTTGACATTATATCTTTTTATATTGTTTTCCTCATACAAACCGTGAACAGCTGAGTGATCTCACTTAGTTGCTGCTGTTAAAACAGAAAAGGTTGTTCTGCCCAAAAGCTTTCGATATTTTCGGTTACAAGCCTTGTTATCGTTATCGAAAACATGGCTAGGAACACCAAATGCACTTCATATTGAAACATCAGAATTCAATGTATTAATTGTCTTCAGGCATAAGGATTTTTTTATGCTAGCATTAAGTTTGCTTAAGCCATTTAAAATACTACATTTACGTGTTAAAGTAAACTGGAGCCCGTAACTTTACTTGGTAATTCCGTAATAGCAGAAAATTGGCAACACACACTTGTACTGCAGTTTTGACGTTTCTTCTTCATCGACAATTTTCGCTTTTGGATCAAAAGGTTACCTCATCCGCAACCGAATTAAGTCAATTCCTTTTTAAATAAACCCTTGAAGTGGAAAGATTAAACTTAAAAAAAACTCTCAAAGTAAAAGTTGTCAAATATTATAATACTCAGTGATACTTATTTGTGATCCACCATTTTTCTATTTGGGCTAAAGTGCTCCATCTGGTTTTGAGCAGGTAACTTCTTGCGATCTAAAGTGCAATTTCGATTCCTCATTGTGGACTTTTCCTAGGAATTTTTAAAATCCTCGGAAGAATCTTTATTAAATTTCCAAAGAAATTGTGTAACCACACGTGCCCTCGGCGGCAAAAGTTATTGGTTGTCTGTAGGAAGGTTCTACATCATCCACGAGATTCCATCTAGCCACAGGATAGACGGAGTCTTAGCTATTACACAACACCCTTGTGGTTTTATCCAGAACCCAGAAAAATAGTATCAAAATCATCAACGTGGTGTCTCCCTACGAACCACAGAACTCCAAATCAGCGAAACTACATTTTCCGTCACATACTGCTCTACCATTACACCATTGAGCTTGAAGAGCAACAGGGTAGACGGGAGTCACATGTACTACGACGATCTTCGGAATAACCTCAATTGTGGCACTATAAACGCAAAGCTTAAGTGGGATCTATAAAGCCACCGGTCACGGTATCCACGCAGTGCTATAGAGAAGCTTTATATGTTGTCAGCGATCTTAGAAAAATTAACATCGTGCCCTCTATAACCTCCGCAAGGACAAAACATTGTGTTCTTCAAATTAAAGTGTATACCGACTGAGCTATCATCTCTTGGTCAGAGAGGAGCCCCCTTCGGCTAGCGGCGATAATTATTTGATCGGCGGTAATCCAAACACTCAATAACACATACTGCTAATTCACAGCCGCTCATTTGATTGGGATCTTCATTCGCAACGCAGTAGAAGGGAATACCCTCCTCTATTAGTGGTCGTCAACTCTTTCTTGGAGCAAATGGATATATAAGTTGAATTAAATTCAGCAGACATCAACTTGCTTTTCTAAAAAGTCGGAGCGAATGACAAGGAAGAAGTAGTCATTCAAAATTAAATGGCAAGATAGAGTATGTTAAGAAACAGACTGAAAACCTTTGATGTACCCCCCTTGTTACGTGATTGTCGATAGTATGATGACCGGTTCTCATACCCTACATTTATTTGTTAAGCATTGGTCATTTGATTAAGTATACATGCAGTTCATATGTTTCATTCGGTGGTAATTTTTTGGTGCAGATATATATTATGCTATGGTATTCAACCCCATATCATATCTTAAATTTACCTTTTCAATTTAATGTCAATTTAATTAATTAATTTCAATTAAATATCAATTTATAATTTTCCCTCTAATATGTATATATTTTTCTAAATTCTTAATTAATTAATTAAAATCAAATACTTTTGGAATAGAGTACATTGAGTACCAAATTACCACACATAAAACCAGTAGACAATGCACAAGAAATTATAACCGAATGCGAAATTTCACTCATATTTATAGTTTTGTATTGAACCTTATTTGCAAGAAATTTATTCCCTACAGTAAGAATGCAACAACAATGTCCGTTTAAGTGGAGGCCTTCATCGTAAGCAGAGCACATTGGTGAGTGTTTGTAATATTTTACATTTCTTGCAAAAAAGATTAAGAGTACTTTATTAAAAGTATTTTATAATGGATTCACCTCGAATATTGAGGGAGATTATACTCAAATAATGCACTCTCAGATTATTTCGGTTTCTTGTGTTCTGAGTGTTTTCTCACTTATCACTTTTGGGTTTTTTTTTTATTCTGTAATACTGGAGTATAGCTCCAGCAATGTTTATATCTCTCTCAATACGCGATGGATCATATGAAGATGATGAATGTTAGGAAGTATAAATATGTTTTGTTGTGCGTTTATTTGTTTTGATTGAATTATTCTTCCAAACAATCTGTTATTAACCCATTAAGGGATTTCATGAGATATTATCCCCAGCTATAATAATAGGTATATTTTGTTTAAAATTTTCGCTATTTTATATTAACTATGTACTTATAATTTATCAATATACTAAGTTAATGAATTATAATTTTCAATACGATTTGAATAAATATTTGTCATGAATACGTAAGCTATTCTGAAGACGTTTCTTATGACATGGTGTGACTAGGGATTTGAGGGAGATAATGGTTAGGGGTCCAATAACAACTTGACTGCCAATTGGACGATGGATGGTGTGGGTTCTGAGGCAAAACCTCTTATTGAAATCTGAGAGCAATCAAACCATTACACATAGTATTCGACTATCACTACTAAATTTCCTTTAGGTCATATTCATTCCAATCTTTTTTATAATAGGGGTATTTTGTTGAGCATTTTCTTCTTTATGGCCCACTTTTCTAAATTTGCAATGTAAAAAAAAGGGAGTCTATAATAATTTCAGTGATGTGAACATGGCTTAGGCAGAGAAGGACACGAACCCCCCGACCGACTGTTGCTAGTGGTATCAATGGCTCCCGAAGTCCTAGCTCTTGCTAAGTTCTAAGATGTGTCTATTAGTCTGAAAAGGACATCTTCGGCAAATTAATTTGTTCGAGTACATTACAGAGTTTGGCGCCCAACGTGGGGCCGAAAAGGTTTTCGACCTGAACTTTCGGCTCTTTTCCGTTTGATATGGTTAGATTTCACTTTTTTCGGAATTTAATTTTTTTCTCAGTCAAAGAATATTGAGTCTTGAATACTTGTTAGGGTCCTTCAGGATTTCGGCAATTTGAAGTTAACTTCGAATTGGCTGACCGTCGGAATTTCTACAAAATTTTCACTTCTTAGTATTCTGTAGCTAGATAATATCTTTAATTTTCCTGTCTTGTTAATCCCCATGAATAATTGGTAATTTTGACTGAGGAATCAGCACCTTTTTAGCAATTTGGAATTCATTTCTTTGCCGATAGCATTTTTATGACCTTACTAAGAAGACGTAAGAGAGAAAACAATTATTTTTATAGCTGGTGTGCCAGTTACCATATTATTTATGTCGATATACATGACTCCATAGACCAACTTGTATTTCTTGTAATAGTCGACTACTTTTATTTCACCCCAAATTTCAAAATCATCACCGAATAAGAAACGTCGCCCTATCTTTGAAAGAAAAAGTATAATAATACAATCATCTGATCTGAATGAATCTAAATTTCTTTCACCTTTCGATTGTGATCGATATACATTTTGTACTGGAAAGTACATACGTTTAATTGCAATTGCGTTTGTTATTAAAATGGCTTCAGAAGAGCAATCGGTTCAACAGCCAACGCAAGAGTTGGCTCCCGTTAACAATCAACCTTCCTTCTGCCACATTTGCAAGGAACCAATGAATCAGGGCCAAGATTGCATGATAATTAGTCAATGTTCGCATCTTTTCCACAGGAACTGTATTGAGACACACCTCTCGACAGGCTCTGAGTGTCCTGAAGCACGCTTGTCAGCTTAATGAATTGCGAACTTTGACGATTGCTCCAATGCCACCCCCAATGCCAAAAACTTACCAAAGAGGTAAAGGCAGAGGAGCGATGGGAAGACATTACCATACCCGTAGTGTTAGTAGGAAATTGTTCCAAGATCCTAGGAATTTATCATTGAATGCCAGCAATGCGGAACAAATGGATCCTATTCTAACTCCTAATAGAAACTCTGGTACATCGCCATTTCAAAATAATCAAAATACTGCTATTGACTACAATGAGATCAATCGTATGATTGAATCTAATATAACTCGGATTTTACAGAATTTGCAGTTTCCACAGACATCTCCTGTGAATACCTACCCTAACGTAGATCTTGGTAATCCTGATACGAGGAATTTCCCCCAAAATAATGCTAGTAACTCAAGAAATTTTAATTTCAATAGACATCCACAAAATCTTGTGAATAATCCACCAAAGCATGTCGATAATCCGCCAATCGGCCCCAATAATGCAACGAATATGCCTTCAACTACAAATGCAATGCCAAATTACAGCATGACTAATGCTGCTAACAATCCACATATAGGTCAAATTCCCTTAACAGCACAAGCTTCCAACTTCTCAGCCAATTCCTTTAATTTTAGTTCTAGTACCATGCGGACCGATAAAGTCACTTCAATCATCAACAATTGGAACCTCAAATTTGATGGTTCATCAAATGGTCTCAATGTTGATGAATTTCTCTATCGCGTGAAAACTTTAACCCGAGAAACTTTTAATAATGATTTTTCCCTTATTTGCAAAAATTTGAATACTCTCCTATCAGGAAAGGCCTGAGAATGGTACTGGCGGTACCGTAAACAAGTACCAGATATCATCTGGGAAGATTTCTGCCAGGCAATTCGTGGGCAATACAAGGACATGAAATCTTCCTTCGATCTCCGAGAAGAGATTCGTAATAGGAAACAGAAACCAGGCGAATCTTATGACAACTTCTTTGACGCACTTTCCATGATTTCGGATAGATTACCAATGCCAATGATCGAAGAAGAATTCATAGAAATCATTGCTAGGAACTTACGTCCAGAAATTCGACAGGACTTTCTTTATGTACCAATCAGATCATTATCGCACCTCCGTAAGCTCGTACAGATGCGCGAAAACTTCTTAAGCGATGATTACGTGAAGAAAACTCTAACTCAACGCAATCAAAACAGTGCTGTTTTACCACGTAGACAAGTGGGCGAGATAGATAATGGCGAAACTGATCTCGATTTTGAACAGGAATATTCAGTTGACGCACTGCAGAGAACTGAAATCTCTGTTAGGTGTTGGAATTGCGATTTGAGTGGTCACTATTGGCAAGATTGTTTGGCAGACAGGACAATCTTTTGCTATGGGTGTGGCACAAAAAACGTTTATAAGCCACAGTGTGTAAAATGTGCTACTCGCAGTTCCTCTGCGCCAAAAAACTCGAGACAAATGGGCCCTCAAAAGGACATTGTCTAAACGGTGGCCCTAAAAAAGATTTAGACCATAATATTACATTAATTCCCGAAATTGACTCCAAACAAGACGTACCAAAACCTAACTCAAATAAAATAAGAATTTTGAAAAGGCCTAATCTGCCTAATCAGAATTTGGAAGGTGATATTTCCAGAATCATTTACCCTAAACTTCCCTTGCATAAGCGCTGGGAAGCATACATCCAAAAACGAAACGAAATTTTTAATATTTATACCATTTCAAAAGTTAAGAAACCGAAGCGATCGACCATTCGGTTGCGGCAGTATTACAAGAAGAAGAAACTATATTCTAAAATACAAATATCTACAATAGTTTCGAACCCTAAAGACATGCGATATTACGCCAAAGTGTCCTTTTTGGCATTTAAAGAATATGGCTTGTTGGGCACTGGGGCTAATATCAGCTGTGTGGGTGGAGAATTGGCTCAAAAAGATTTTTCCAAATTTGTGCAATTCGTTTCATGCAGTTCCTTTGTCAAAACAGCTGACGGAAATTGCCAAAAAGTTTTGGGTTGGATCGATGTCGATATTACCTTCAAAAACCAAACGAAAAACTTGAAACTTTATATAATCCCTACTATATCCCAGAGATTAATTCTCGGGATCGATTTCTGGAAATCATTTAACCTCCTACACAATGTTTTAGGATCCATAGACGTGTTGGTATGCAACACGGAGGGTATATTATCTGCAGATGTATCTCCGATCACTGATTCGAATGATCAGGATGAGCTAGAAACTATAAATGACCCCATGTTTCCTCTATCAGATCAAGAAAGAAAAAGATTGAATTCGGTTGTCGAACTGTTTCCGAATTTTGAAAAGCAGGGTTTGGGCCGTACCAAACTGATTCGTCATACAATTGACGTCGGAGATGCCACTCCCATAAAGCAGCGTTTCTACCCTGTTTCTCCTGCGGTAGAGAAACTGATGTTTTCAGAAATTGATAGGATGTTGAAACTAGGAGTCATAGAACCATCCACTTCACCATGGAGCTCTCCTATGAGGCTCGTGGTGAAGCCAAACAAGTTGAGATTATGCTTAGATGCTAGAAAGCTAAATTCAGTAACGAAGAAGGATGCATATCCTCTTCCAAATATTGAGGGGATATTCTCCAGGCTTCCAAAAGCAAATATAATCTCCAAGCTCGACCTAAAAGACGCTTTCTGGCAGATTAGTCTCGACAAACAATCCAAAGCATTGACGGCATTCACAGTCCCGGGACGACCATTATACCAGTTTGTGGTAATGCCGTTCGGGCTATGCAATGCCCCACAAACTATGAGCCGCTTAATGGACGAGCTAATTCCGCCAGACTTGCGTCACTCGGTTTTCGGATATCTGGACGATTTGGTTGTCGTATCCGAAGATTTCGATACCCATTTGGAAGTCCTGATGAGAATATCCGTTCAATTCAGGAAAGCTAACCTTACACTCAATGTTTCGAAAAGCAAATTCTGTGTTACTAAGGTGAATTACCTTGGATATGTCATAGGTAACGGTGGTATAACCACAGATCCCGAAAAGATAACAGCTATCACCAACTGGCCAGTACCAAAGAATTTAAAACAAGTTCGAGGTTTTCTTGGGATAGCTGGTTGGTATAGGCGTTTTCTAAATAACTTTTCGACGGAAACTTTCCCTATCACAGAAGTGCTTTCGACTAAGAGGAAATTTAAATGGACAGAAGAAGCACAGCAAGCGTTTGAAAAGGTTAAGTCACTGCTCACTACTGCTCCAGTGTTGGCTAATCCTGACTTTTCAAGGAAGTTTTACCTACACTGTGATGCGAGTGACTTTGGCATAGGTGCAGTCCTGATTCAGCTCGATGATGATGGGAACGAAAGACCCATAGCTTTCATGAGCAAAAAATTGAGCACCGCACAACGTAACTATAGCGTTACGGAGCGTGAGTGTCTCGCTGCTCTAGAAGCTATAAAGAAGTTTCGATGCTATCTCGAACTTCAAGAGTTCGAGGTCGTTACCGACCATTCAAGCCTATTATGGCTTATGCGACAAACCGACCTCAGTGGAAGGCTGGCTCGATGGGTGTTCAAATTACAGCCATACAAATTCACCATCAGCCACCGCAAAGGAAAGGATCATGTGGTGCCGGATGCCCTTTCCAGGATTCCAAACGAGGAGATTTCGGGATTAGAGATCATTGATTTAGGTATTGATCTTAACTCGCCAAGTTTTAATGATACGGACTACAATGAATTGAAGGACAACGTAGCGAAAAACCAGAATAAATTTCCAGATTTGAAAATAGTAGATAATTTCGTTTACTACCGAACTGAACATTACTCTGGGGATGACTGTCAAGAACAGTTTTGCTGGAAGTTCTGGATTCCCTCAAAAATGCGCCCAGAAATCATCTCCAAAGCCCATGATACGCCTGTAGCTGCCCATGGAGGCATGGCCAAAACGCTGGAATTGATAAGACGTACATTTTTCTGGCCAGGCATGGTACGGGACGTTAGAGAGTACGTGCGCAACTGTGAGGTCTGCAAGACTACTAAAGCCCCAAATGTGGTATTAAAACCCCCTATGGGGAAACTAGTCAAATCTGTCCGTCCGTTTCAAAAACTATATGTGGATATTCTTGGACCCTACCCAAGAAGTAAAACTGGCCACATCGGAATTCTTATTGTTTTGGACCACTTGTCCAAATTTCACTGGCTGTGTCCACTTCGAAAGTTTTCTGCATCGCCAATACAGGATTACCTGGAAAAACATATATTTCATGTGTACGGGGTCCCAGAAACAATAGTGAGTGACAACGGAAGTCAATTCCGTTCGAACGAACTAAATGCATTTCTGACGACGTATGGAATAAACCATGTATACACAGCTCTATATTCGCCGCAATCAAATGCGTCAGAGCGGGTTAACCGCTCCATAATTGCTGGTATAAGAGCATACCTGAAGAGTGATCATAAGAAATGGGACGATAAACTGAGCAATATCAGTTGTGCCCTCCGCAATTCTATCCACCAAGCAATCCACTGTTCACCCTATCATGCCCTTTTCGGCTTCGATATGGTGACCCACGCCTCTTCTTACGAGTTACTTAGAAAGCTAAAAATCTTGGACGAACCCACCATCAAACTGTCTAATGATGACCACCTTCAATTGCTACATCAGGACATTCGTCGACACATAAAAAACGCCTATGATAAAAATCTAAATAGCTATAATCTCAGAGCAAGACCTACGACGTTCAAGGTTGGTCAAACCGTCTATCGTAGAAATTTCGCGCAGAGTAGTGCCGAGAAATCTTTTAATGCGAAGTTGTCTCCAGTCTTTGTAAAAGCACGGGTAAAACAATGTCTTGGAAGCCACTACTACGTGTTAGAAGACATGGACGGAAAGGTGATGGGTACGTACCATGCTAAAGATATTCGTAATTAGACATCCCGCTTCCATCCAATTCAGTTTCAAAATATCACTGAATTGTTTGGTTTGTAATGGCTGTTTCTAAAACTATTTTGCTACAAAATTTAAATTGTATAGTCGTCTCACCAAACTTGAAAAACACTGTGACAGAATAGTTTCTCTATCAGCTCACTTCTTTTCCATCTTGATATTTTCACATATTTCGCTAACTGAGGTGTTGAGATCCTGAGAACGGGACTGCACGTCGGGAATGTAAATGTAATCCATAATATAGTTTTGGATTGCCACAAGTAATTCCAGATTGGATGGTTTATCTGAATGTCTGGACTGGAGAAAATAAATGAAATTTTGAACACCTAACTTTTTCAGTCTACTTACGTTCATTTGGAAGTTCCTTAGATGGAATTGATCGTCTTGTTTCAGCTATCTGGTCAACATTTGCTCTGTTTTTCTTCATTATCTGTTTTCTTTCATTACCCATGTTGACATTATATCTTTTTATATTGTTTTCCTCATACAAACCGTGAACAGCTGAGTGATCTCACTTAGTTGCTGCTGTTAAAACAGAAAAGGTTGTTCTGCCCAAAAGCTTTCGATATTTTCGGTTACAAGCCTTGTTATCGTTATCGAAAACATGGCTAGGAACACCAAATGCACTTCATATTGAAACATCAGAATTCAATGTATTAATTGTCTTCAGGCATAAGGATTTTTTTATGCTAGCATTAAGTTTGCTTAAGCCATTTAAAATACTACATTTACGTGTTAAAGTAAACTGGAGCCCGTAACTTTACTTGGTAATTCCGTAATAGCAGAAAATTGGCAACACACACTTGTACTGCAGTTTTGACGTTTCTTCTTCATCGACAATTTTCGCTTTTGGATCAAAAGGTTACCTCATCCGCAACCGAATTAAGTCAATTCCTTTTTAAATAAACCCTTGAAGTGGAAAGATTAAACTTAAAAAAAACTCTCAAAGTAAAAGTTGTCAAATATTATAATACTCAGTGATACTTATTTGTGATCCACCATTTTTCTATTTGGGCTAAAGTGCTCCATCTGGTTTTGAGCAGGAAACTTCTTGCGATCTAAAGTGCAATTTCGATTCCTCATTGTGGACTTTTCCTAGGAATTTTTAAAATCCTCGGAAGAATCTTTATTAAATTTCCAAAGAAATTGTGTAACCACACGTGCCCTCGGCGGCAAAAGTTATTGGTTGTCTGTAGGAAGGTTCTACATCATCCACGAGATTCCATCTAGCCACAGGATAGACGGAGTCTTAGCTATTACACAACACCCTTGTGGTTTTATCCAGAACCCAGAAAAATAGTATCAAAATCATCAACGTGGTGTCTCCCTACGAACCACAGAACTCCAAATCAGCGAAACTACATTTTCCGTCACATACTGCTCTACCATTACACCATTGAGCTTGAAGAGCAACAGGGTAGACGGGAGTCACATGTACTACGACGATCTTCGGAATAACCTCAATTGTGGCACTATAAACGCAAAGCTTAAGTGGGATCTATAAAGCCACCGGTCACGGTATCCACGCAGTGCTATAGAGAAGCTTTATATGTTGTCAGCGATCTTAGAAAAATTAACATCGTGCCCTCTATAACCTCCGCAAGGACAAAACATTGTGTTCTTCAAATTAAAGTGTATACAGACTGAGCTATCATCTCTTGGTCAGAGAGGAGCCTCCTTCGGCTAGCGGCGATAATTATTTGATCGGCGGTAATCCAAACACTCAATAACACATACTGCTAATTCACAGCCGCTCATTTGATTGGGATCTTCATTCGCAACGCAGTAGAAGGGAATACCCTCCTCTATTAGGAGGGTCGTCAACTCTTTCTTGGAGCAAATGGATATATAAGTTGAATTAAATTCAGCAGACATCAACTTGCTTTTCTAAAAAGTCGGAGCGAATGACAAGGAAGAAGTAGTCATTCAAAATTAAATGGCAAGATAGAGTATGTTAAGAAACAGACTGAAAACCTTTGATGTACCCCCCTTGTTACGTGATTGTCGATAGTATGATGACCGGTTCTCATACCCTACACTTATTTGTTAAGCATTGGTCATTTGATTAAGTATACATGCAGTTCATATGTTTCATTCGGTGGTAATTTTTTGGTGCAGATATATATTATGCTATGGTATTCAACCCCATATCATATCTTAAATTTACCTTTTCAATTTAATGTCAATTTAATTAATTAATTTCAATTAAATATCAATTTATAATTTTCCCTCTAATATGTATATATTTTTCTAAATTCTTAATTAATTAATTAAAATCAAATACTTTTGGAATAGAGTACATTGAGTACCAAATTACCACACATAAAACCAGTAGACAATGCACAAGAAATTATAACCGAATGCGAAATTTCACTCATATTTATAGTTTTGTATTGAACCTTATTTGCAAGAAATTTATTCCCTACAGTAAGAATGCAACAACAATGTCCGTTTAAGTGGAGGCCTTCATCGTAAGCAGAGCACATTGGTGAGTGTTTGTAATATTTTACATTTCTTGCAAAAAAGATTAAGAGTATTTTATTAAGAGTATTTTATAATGGATTCACCTCGAATATTGAGGGAGATTATACTCAAATAATGCACTCTCAGATTATTTCGGTGTCTTGTGTTCTGAGTGTTTTCTCACTTATCACTTTTGGGTTTTTTTTTATTCTGTAATACTGGAGTATAGCTCCAGCAATGTTTATATCTCTCTCAATACGCGATGGATCATATGAAGATGATGAATGTTAGGAAGTATAAATATGTTTTGTTGTGCGTTTATTTGTTTTGATTGAATTATTCTTCCAAACAATCTGTTATTAACCCATTAAGGGATTTCATGAGATATTATCCCCAGCTATAATAATAGGTATATTTTGTTTAAAATTTTCGCTATTTTATATTAACTATGTACTTATAATTTATCAATATACTAAGTTAATGAATTATAATTTTCAATACGATTTGAATAAATATTTGTCATGAATACGTAAGCTATTCTGAAGACGTTTCTTATGACATGGTGTGACTAGGGATTTGAGGGAGATAATGGTTAGGGGTCCAATAACAACTTGACTGCCAATTGGACGATGGATGGTGTGGGTTCTGAGGCAAAACCTCTCATTGAAATCTGAGAGCAATCAAACCATTGCATATAGTATTCGACTATCACTGCTAAATTTCCTTTAGGTCATATTCATTCCAATCTTTTTTATAATAGGGGTATTTTGTTGAGCATTTTCTTCTTTATGGCCCACTTTTCTAAATTTGCAATGTAAAAAAAAGGGAGTCTATAATAATTTCAGTGATGTGAACATGGCTTAGGCAGAGAAGGACACGAACCCCCCGACCGACTGTTGCTAGTGGTATCAATGGCTCCCGAAGTCCTAGCTCGTGCTAAGTTCTAAGATGTGTCTATTAGTCTGAAAAGGACATCTTCGGCAAATTAATTTGTTCGAGTACATTACAATTTAAGGACCAAAACATAAAGAAAATAACAGAAATATTAACGAAAAATAACTACCCCAAATACCTGATAAACAACATGATGAAAAACTGAAAAAAAACAAAAGAAATAAAACAAAAGGAAAAAACAAATTTTTACAGTGTACCATACATCCCAAAGCTAGCTGACAGCCGAATATTGAAGAATATAATAAACGATAACAAAACATCAATAGCATACAAGTCAAACGAAACACTAAAAAGAATATGCACAAGCACATCTACAACAAAACCAGACAAACTAAATCACTGTAAAGGGAAAGAAGGGGATAAATGCAACAGAGTAAATGTGGGGACCACAAAGAGAATGTTGAGTGTCAGACTGAGTGCACGAAGCTGCTTTGGCACAACATGTAAAAGAGTGTGGTCACATGGCAGACTTTAAAAACGTAAAAATACTCGACAGAGAGAAAATAGAAAACAAGAGATACACTCTAGAGAGCCTTAGAATTCAAGAGCGAATACACAAATCAATAAACACCAAAGAAGATAAAGACAACACTAAACTGCAATATGTATTCAGTTGCAATACAATAACGTGATCGGTTCCTGTGATATTAGTATTAAGTTTTGCTGCAATATTTACTAATTTATTTATTAATTATTATTTTAAATTTTGTGTCGTGATGTCCAGTTTTTTAATAATATTTAATAATGAAAAAATGTAAAACTAACTGTAAGTAATTCTACAATACTTTTATCAAAATTTGATCAAAAATAATAAATACATAATTTTGTCGCTAGGATTTTCAATAATTACTCCTGATGAAGTTGGAATAAAGCCAACGAAACGTTGAGTGAAACATGAAATAAATTAGTTTTATTTACTTCATAAAAATATCTGACCAAACAGCCCAGTTTAAACAACAAAGATAATAAAAATTATCCCACGGTCATAACAACAAAGATAATTAAAAATGTTTGAGGGTGCGTTGACATAAATATACGAAATTTTTAAGTTCCTATTGGAAAACGCGGTAGTTCCCCTATAAATGTATCTTCTTCACGTTCTAGTAGCCACAATTCATAATCGATGCGATTGAAATTTGGCTGTTTATGTTTTTGTATACCTCTATGTAATCATAATGGGCCAAATAGGGCAAATCAGCTCAAGTTTGGATATATGTATATAGTACCCACCCACACAAAATGGCAAAATCGACGAAAACTTAATAGCTCATAGTAATCTGTCACTTTTTTAACGCGTTCCGGTTTTCACTTTATCGCATTGTTTTGGTAACTCGGTCGCTACGTATGAAGAAGCATTAACACTATGTGTTTCCTCAAATGAGCTAACGCATAGTTTGGTATCTCATTTCCATCTAATCACTGTACTAAAACTACCTTATATGCTTTAATAAATATTTACTCATATTCCCTCCAATCACCCGTGACAAACATTGCATTATCCTCTAATGGAAGCCACAATTTTGCTCCATTTTATGCGGACTATTATCGTCGAGGGGATAATTAAAACCTCATTTTGGTTTAGGTTAAGTTTTGTGTGTTACTAACATACATAGTTTCATTATGTTAAACTCATAAGGATTTCCATGTACGTATGTACATGCGATTGCGTAGATACGATGATTTATTTTTATAGACGAAAACACTGGGGTATTATAAATAAATATTTGTTAACAAATATGTGTAACAGTATTAACTTGGCTGGCTTTGGGTGCGGCTATACTCGTACATCCATCATTCCCTTAATCTCTGGGATCTAGTAAGCAATCAATGAAACATTTTGGAAAATGCGTATATTTCGCAGCAAAACGTAGTCAAGCATGTCTGCATTCTTTTAATTCAGGCGGGATTGATTGTTGTTGTATCACTTTATTGACAGTGATTGTGATAGTTGTTAATAACATAAAATTTCAATTATTTTACTATTTTTTTACAATCACTACCAGAAGTTGTGGAATAATTTCGGGAATATGAAGTTAACCCTTACGTTTCAAAATATATAGAAAATAACATATTAACCTTTATGTGCTCGGGATTGTAAACATACGTGGGCGGTCGGATGACTACATTTGTAGCAATCATTGAGCTTTAAGAAATAAATCCTTAAAGAGTGGTCCAAATCCAAGTTTCTTTTTCAAAAATAAAAAAAAAAACAGTAAGGAAAGGTAGAAAGTCGGACAGGGCCGACTATATAATACCCTACACCTCCATAACATGGCGATAAGGGTTATTGCGATAATAATTTGAAATAATTGGTAAATGGGTAGGAACATATTAACTAATTCTGAACCAATAATCGCCAAATTAAGCAATATTCGTTCCTAAATAGAGAAGCATCTTTCTGGAAAATTTTAATGATCGGAATTAAAGTACAAGTTCTATAGCGCTTTGATACCAAATCAGGAGGAACATATATATCATTCATGTAAAATACCTCTTTGTGTCGAATTTCGTACTGATCGGATATATAATATAGTCTCTACATGTCAAATCGGGGGTAACTTATATATGGGCGCTATATTTAAATCTGAAGCGATTTTCTCCGAATTTGGCAGTATTCCTTCGAGTAATAAGAAACCTCGTTCTGCCGAATTTCGCACTGATCGTATATAACATACAGTTTCTACAGCTCTTACATGTCAAATCAGGGGTAACATATATATGGGGGCTATATCTAAATCTGAACCGATTTTCTCCTAACTTGGCAGTATTCCTTCATGTAGAAAGAAACCTCTTTTTGCCGAATTTCGCACTGATCGGACATAAAATAACACTTTTACAGCGTTTACGTGTCAAATCGGGGATAACGTATATATGGGGGCTATATCTAAATCTGGACCGATTTCTTCCAAATTTAAAAGTGTTTATTCATATAATAGGAAACCACTTTCTGTCGAATTTCATACTGATCAGATATAAAATAAAATTTTTACAGCGCTTACATGTCAAATCGGGGGTAACATAAATATGGGGGCTATATCTAAATCTGAACCGATTTTAACCAAATGCAATGGGGATCGTCCTTGGGCCAAAAAAAAAAGATATGTATAAAGTTTCGTCGAGATCGGACCATAATTGCGACCTGTACTTTGATTACAAAAATACACGCACAGACAGACAGACAGACAGATGGACATAGCTAAATCAACTCAGAAAGTGATACTAAGTCGATCGGTATAATAAACGATGGGTATATTTCTTATCCTTTTGGGTGTTACAAACAAATGCACAAGGTTATAATACCCTGTACCACAGTGTGGTGTAGGGTATAATTAACAGAAATCTGCATATTATTGCACGGGGCAAAATCGCATTTTTTCATATGTTTGAATCGAAAGAAAATATATTTGGAACACAAATTTTTAAATATTATATATTTCTGAGCAAATAAATTCTATTTGAAAATCAATAAAATATATTTGGAACGCATATATTAATATATTAAAACAAAATATATTTGCAAACTAAATTTCTCAAATAAAGTAGATGCTTAAGTACAAATAAAATTATTGTTTAGGAATTTCTCCAAATATATTTTATTTAAAAAATAATTTCAAAGCTTGTGCTGACTTTTTCGAATTTCATCTTTAATTTTATCTTGGTTCCTAATTGTACCTCCCAGTTATGATACCTTATGCAGCATTGACTTCTGTTTCAAATCAATCATTTCAAATTTCTATGTATTCCAAGCCATCACTAGTTGTCAATCAACCGAAAAATTTATTTTGGTCCAAAATTCTAGGATTTCAATTACTATTTATTATTTTTACGAATTAAAAAATATATTTTGAATTACCGAACGATCGCCCTTATTCCAGTTGGCGTCGTCGATTGTTAGTCGACACTGTTTAGATTGACGACTTCATACATTTTGATTTTTTTTGTAAATATTTTTAAGTTATAAAAAGGGTTATTGTTAGTTCATGGATACCAAACACATTCGTTTTGGCGTAAAGATGACAAAGCTAGAACTTCATAGATATGACGACGTCGACGACGCCAACTGGAATAAGGGAATATAACACAATTTTGGTATTTCTTAGTACTTAAGTGCAAATTTTGAATTTGTTTCGAAAAATAATAGTAAAAAAAAAATTGGGAGTAAACAAAGATTTGTTTAGAACAACATCTTCACAAATATATAACGTTTGTGTGTACCAAATATTACATATTTAGAGTGTACCCTAAACATATATATGTTTCAAGCCGAATATGTTTGGGACAATATACTACAGAAGCAATTTTTTTTCAACGTGTGGTTTATTCGAAAGAGCAAATATTCCAAGTACTTAAGGAGCACGATTTCATTCATGTGGCATTCCTTGGCTGGTTTTAAAGAAACATATATTGTCAACCAAATTTGTCAAGACCTTAGTGACTGTTTCGGCCTTATCTTACAAACAATTCGCCCCATATTAGCCTTAAGAGGCTGCATCGTTAATATATTGTTCGCATAAAATAACCGAACGATTACCGATGTTGGCGCGTACAAGATTTATAGTGGCCTGGGGTTTGTGGCATGACTAACCATCCTGCTGAAACCAAAGATCGTCCATATCTTCAATCCCCGATCAAGGAAAAAGGTTTTTAATGCCTCTGTAGCGCTCACCAGAATACGGACAAAACTGCCCTTCTCTGAGGATGAATTGGCTTCGTCACGACCACGTCCTAGTTTTGCGATCCCCAGATGCGGTAGTTTTGATAGTTAACGTTGTCCCTGAGATGAAAATGTTCTTCGTCAGAAAAGATGATTTTTCGAGCAAAATCGTTGTCCTTCTCGTGTCTCTAAGACCCAATCTGAGGCGCGATAACGAAGCAATTAAAGGTATGCCTTTAATTGCTGAGCCAATTGGACCCTGAAAGCGAATAATACGAGGTCTTTGTGCAAAATTCGCTTCAGGTTGGCACGTGAAATATTGAGCTGCAGAAATCAATGACGGGTTGTATTCTAGGACTTGGTCGCTCACTCTAGGCTACGGCAGCCATTCTCTCGACACAGTGAGTGTCGTCCACCAGTCTCACGAGGTTCTTGAAAATTTGCGTACAGCAGGCTCGGAGCGCCATATCGACAGAACCTTCTAAAAAATCACAGCTAACAAATTAATTTTTGTTGACTGAACATATATATTCGCGACTTTTAAGGTAATGTGCGCAAAGGATTCATCTCGTTAGGCAAAGGTGGCTTATTTGCACCCCGTGCATAAATACGGCACATGCGGGGTTGGTTCACTTTCATCCCCGTATGTGAACGAATTATGTACGTACATGATTGATTTTACTCTAAGTGTATTATTGTTAGCCGTGTGTTCTGCCAAGGCAGACAAGCTTTTACACTACACTCTCTTACAGATTGAGAGCACGAGATGCATTAGAGGTATTTTCAATATAAATATCGCTGTGTATTGCATAGAATGAGTTAGCATCACATCAGGAGTGTTTGATATTGGATATTGGATATGTATTTGTACACAACTAATATTTCGTAGACGAAAAAACACGTCGAAATGAAAAGACACGAGTTATTCGTCAAAATTACTACAAATGTAGACTTCCGAGCACATAAAGGTTAAAAATAAGGCTAAAAACAGGCGGAACTTACTATACGTATCCTGCACTAATATATTAGAGCAGAATAAGATGAAATATTGTTTGATTTACAGTAACCACTAGCTGTACACGGTCCAAATTGTTGCCCAAATTTCAGTTTGGTGCAATAGAAAAATAATAAAAATATGATCATAAATAAACAAATATGATCACCTTGACTTAACCCTTTTATCTCAGCGGCGCAGAATTTACATGATATCGCTGTACATATATACTTATATTTTATAATGCAGCTGTAATGCATACTTGCAAAATCTGCAGATATTTTGTTTTCAATAATAATGGTGGGGCCTCGTCCTTTAATCCGATATCGTCAATTTGTTGTTGAGCTCATATTGCTTTATAATGCCAAATTTCAAAGCAATGTATACAATGGTTCTCCAAGAGAACGGCGCTACATGACACACAGCTCATGCCACATAGGACATTCTGCACACCTCTCACTTGGAGATAATGTGAACTGGCCATCGAGATTGTGCTAATTGAACCCATTCGATTTGTTCGTGAGGGTTTTTCTAAAGTCCCATGATATGTTCCACTGAAATAACCTTTATCTGAAGAAACACCGACCTATGATCGTTGTGTGGCTTTCGAAAAAATAGATAGCGAAAGACAGCTCATTAGTAGAGCAGAATAATAGCACACATTGTTGTTCTATATCTGACACTATTATATTTAAACTGCTATTATAAATATCAAATGGAAAATGTATCATGTCTAAATATTAGATTGAAAATTGGTCAATGGTCGAAACTGACAAAAATGCGACTTCTAGAAACTAAATCGTGAGAAAATATATAATATAATAAAATCGTTTGTTTGTCTGTTTGTTTGTTGGTAACACCATCACGCATAGACAGGAGTATAGAGGGTTTCCCAACAAGAGGTGTTATTTTGGTATTCAAAGAAAAATACAATTTTTTGAGATAAATGATCGGATGTTTATTTCATAATAAAGAGGAAGGTATGCCGTTAATAATGAGAAACAACGTCAGCCAAATGGCCACCACGACCACGCTTACAGGACCATATCCTTTTCATGAAATTTTCCATAACCAAATTGCAAAATGGCTGCCCTATGTCCTCGATAGCCTCACGTATTCTATCTTTGAGGTCTTGAATCGACGCTGGGCTGTTGGCGTAGACCTCATCTTTCACGTGGCCCCAAAGGAAAAAGTAGCAAGGTGTTAAATCACAAGATTTCGGTGGCCAATTGTGATCACTTCTTAGAGAGATAACACGGTCCGGAAACTATTCCCGTAACAGAGCAATGGTTTCGTTGCTTGTGTGGCACGTAGCGCCGTCTTGTTGAATATAAACGTTGTCCAGATCAATACCATCCAACTTCGACCATTAAAAATCATTAATCATCTCTCGATAGCGCAATTCATTCACCGTTACTGTTGATCCAACCTAATTTTCGAAAAAGTAAGGTCTAATGACCCCGCCGGACCATAAACCGCACCAAACAGTCACACGTTAAGGATCGAGAGGCTTCTCAACAATAACTCTTGGGTTTTCTGAGCCCCAGATGCGACAATTTTGCTTGTAGCCACCGAGGTGGAAATGAGCCTCATCAGTCAAGATGATTTTTCGATGGAACTGCAAGATTTTCACCATTTTTGTAGTGAAATTTAATAATTTCAATGCGTGTATCGTTCCATTTTTAGTAATGACGTAGTTTCTAATTGTCAAATGTCAAAGAATAAAAGCTTCAAAAGTGACAGCTACTGAAATACCGGGTGATTCAAAATAACACCTCTTGTTGGAAAACCCTGTATAAACCAGTGGCTACTTATGAGCATTTTCATGTTAAGTGATCACAGTATTTTTGTCTTTCGTCACGGATTTTAGTGAAACTTGATATAATGGTTATATAGCGATATATATTTCGAGGTTCCCTACTTTTAAAAAAAAAAAAAACACAGAAAATTCAAAGTGAATGGGGAATGTTTATTATTATTTGAAAGAACATTCTTTGGCATTTATTTTTTGAAGATTACGTCTATCAAATGTTGGCCGCGGCTACGTCTCAGATGGTCCATCCGTTGAGTCCAATTTTCGATGACTCGTTCGAGCATTTCGACTGGTACTTTGCAAATGACACGCGTGATGTTTTGCTCCAAGGCCTGAATCGAAGCGGGTTTGTCCGCATAAACTTTAGATTTTACATATCCCCACAGGAAAGAGTCTAACGGTGTGATATCACACGATCTTGGTGACCAATCGACCGGCCCAAACCGTGAAATTATCTGCTCACCGAAGTGTTCTCTCAATAAATCATTGATTGATGCGATGTGTGGAAAGTGGCGCCGTCTTGTTGAAACCAAATGTCGCCGAGATCACGAGCTTCAATTTCAGGCATCAAATAGTCGGTTATCATGGCACGATAACGGTCGCCATTGACGGTTACGTTCTCACTGGCATCATTTTTGAAGAAATATGGACCGATGATTCCGGTACATCGGATCGGGAATCGGTAATCGGTCAATGGTAAAAAGAAAGCTCTTAACGAGAGCTTAAATATTGCTCATGGGTGTCAATGTCGTGGGTCGACTGGAAAGTGTTTTTTTATTTAAAAAAATGGACTTAGCACAATTGGCGAACGATTATTTTGATAATAAAACTGTTGGCGTATCATGACGCTGTGTGATACGAGTACTCAAAATTATTAAAAGTAATGTTTTGCATTTCAAGCCGGACTATTAAGCCTTTTAGAAAATACTGGGACAAACCTGTCATAAAGATTTAATTAGTTCTAGAGGAAGACAAAAAGGCCATCGTGGAACTTGGCTATATTCCAGAGGACAATTTGGCAAAAAAAAAATTAAAAGTAATTAATGCTAATAATTTTTTTAAAAAAATTCTTTTAACATTTTGTTTTCTATTTTTCATTACGAGTGCAAATAATTACTAACATTTTGCAAAAAGTCCTATATAGATAGCTTTTACAGATAACATTATATTTTTTTTAAATAAACCCAGTATTCTTCAAAATTCACAATTTCTAAAATTTTAAAAACGTCATAGTAGGCCTATTGTTTATTTTTTTTTTTCAAAATAATTTGCCAGTGTTGTTGACAACACTTAGTGTAACCATTACCAAACTTCACTAAAATCCTTGACATGAGCCAAAAAGACTGTGACCACTTAACTTGGAAATGCTTTTATGTAGTCATTTTTTGGCCAGTGGTCAATTCTAGCGCTATCAAAAATATGGTTATTAGTTTTGTCCTTCCAGAAGCCTCTGAAAAGATACAAAGCTAAAACTTAGTAAATATGTAGTACAATACCCGAAAAAATACACACGAAGAACAATTTTGAATTCTCAGACAGTGGTCACTGTAGCAGAGACCAGATCAATATTTATTATTTCACTGATTTTAATAGTTCTTTAAGAGCTAATAATCTAAAAATGTATATATAAATACTGACCTCGAAGGAGATGCGAATGTAACTATGCCTGAGGTCAAACCCGACATAAATATTTCTAAAGCCTTTTCAAAATATATCGCTCACCACTTACTGTGTTAACATTAGGGATGTAACGAAAGTGACTTTAGCGAAAGCGAATGCGAATATTGAAATATATTTCTTGCGAATGCGAAATCGAATAGTAAAATATGCATTTTTGCGAAAGCGAATGCGAATAATAATTTGACCTTTTAGTACCAGCAAATTTAACTGAACCGATACTTTTCCAGGATATTCAAGTATTAAGAATGTTTTCCATATTTTTAATTCCGGTTACCACAAGGATAAACATATTTTTTCATTGGTATTAATATCTTCAAATTGTGTGAAGGGAATAAGAAGATTTAACACTTTAAATAAATGGAAGCGAATACTGAAATATATTTTTGAGAAAGCTAATAATCAAAAGATGGTTTTTGCGAATGCGAATGCCAAAGGGAATGTTAAAATGATGCGAATAATATTCGTTACATCCCTGGTTAACATATCTAAGGTTGTTAATTCAGTAAATTCTCAGACTGTGGTCAGTGTAGCAGTGACCAAAACAATTTTCACTCTTGATACACTTAGATATAACACTAAATTTGAAAAAAATCGGTTCATATTTAGATATAGAGAGGGACGTATCCAGGATTTTCGTTCGGGGGGGGGGGGCCAACCTTTTTTTCCATAACAAAGATAAACAATTGCAAAATAGCGTTATTGTGTAGGTAATGGAAGTTAAGTTCCTTAGTTTTTTTATTCGAATTTTATTCCTAAATATAAATGTGTACTTTAGTATGAGATCAGTAAAACTTTTTATAATAAAATACGTAAGAGTTAAAAATGTAATCTTCGATTTTTTGAAAGAAATATATCAATTATTTCATCGATTTTGACTTCATCTTTGCATGTATATAGACATCAAAGCCAGATAAGATAGCCTTTCTCCTTCCATTCTGTTCCGGAGATAAGTTTTTATTCTTCTTAACGTCGAGAAACTTCGCTCAGCAGATGCCGTTGTCACAGGTTTGTGGCCAGTATCTGCAAAAGGGTAAAAACGCTTGGGAACATGTCCTCATCACAAACTGAAATAGCATCTAATGCATTTGATGGCTTATCATTCTTCTGCTTCCAATAATCAATCCATATACTTATTTCAGCTAAAACAGATTTTGCTGAATTTTTAAATCGTTTTTGTAAAAATGTGTGACTTCTTAGAAATCTTCCTTTATTAGATTTACAACTCGTATCGGAACGACATTAAACAGACTTGTAATTATAGCTTCATGTTCGGAAAATCTATTATTTAAATGTGATATTACTTCGTCCAGATATGGTATGAACAATGTTGTCCTAAAATACGCCTTGGCATCTGAACCAGGAATATTAGCCCTATACTTTTGAGTGCCTACTCTTCTAGGTAGTGCTGCTTCTATTTCAAAACTTCTTGCAAGTTGTGTGGATTCTTCAAACAGTTTATCAAACTCCGCATCTGAATTTCTACGCATGTCACTTAATTTAGTCGTTGCCAATTTTATAATTTCGTAAGCCTTTATTTTATCTAGGTTAATCGTTTGCAAATACCGTGATAAGTTCTGTGTAATGGCCAAAACCGTACTACTTATTACCACACCCAATATAAAGTCAAATTTACATACACGGTTGTGCAAACTCATTCCATCACTGCAACCTACATGTTAAAAAGGTAGATAGATAAGAAATCATAAATGTAATTATAACTTAATTTTCGCCATATCTGGTTATCATAAATTTAAAGCCAACCAATAATTACACTGGTCGACAAAAACAAAATTTTTTCTTGGGTTTCGGTTTTAATGCATAGATTCTGATTCTAGACGTCAAAATCTCCAATCTTAGCTTTTAAAGTCTGTTTTTGTAAATTTTACATCGATAAGAAAGTTTTAAAGTTAAAACATTACATTAAAACATTAGCTATAACTTTTTAAATTATGCGTCGATTTTCTTCGGAATGTGCTCGTTTGATTCATGACCGAACAGATTTTACGATAAAATCATAAAAATATAACATTTGTTCATTTTTAGATTGTTTTATGGGAGTTTTATTTTAAAAATATTAAAATTTTTTTATCAAAAAATCAAATTTTTTTGCAATGTTTTGTAATACTCGTATATCGTCGAAACCGCTGAACGGATGGAAAATGGTATTATATGAAGTTGAAGACTACTTAATATTTAATTCTTTAAAACTTTCCTCAACCAAATCGGATAAATGGTTCTCGAGTTATGCCACTATATGTCGTTCAACCATTAATTTCTTTCCATATCACAGCTTATCGCGAGAATTTAAAGAGACAACACCACATATTATGGCATAACTAGAGAACCATTCATCCGAATTGGTTCAGGTAAGCTTTACAAACTTCAGAATTAAGTAGCCTTCAACTTCGCATAATACAATTTTCCATCCGTTCAGCGGTTTCGACGATATCTTACAAAGTATTGCACAAAAGCATATTTTTTGAGAAAATTTCAATAGTTTTTAAATAAAAGCCTCATAAAAACATCTAGAAACGCATAATTGTCATACTTTTGTGATTTTGTCGTAAACTCTGAAAGGTTATGAATAAATTGAGACCATTCCGATGAAAATCAATGCATAATTTAAAAAGTTTTAGCGAGGAAACCATACACTTTTCTTATTTTTAGTTGTTATTACTTTTACTGTTACCATTTTTTAAGCTTTTGTATTGTTTTTTTTTAACGGCCTTCCAAATATTTTTCGTGTTTTTATACCCTACACCACACTGTGGTACAGGGTATTATAACTTTGTGCATTTGTTTGTAACACCCAAAAGAAGAAGAAATAGACCCATCGTTTATTATACCGATCGACTTAGAATCACTTTCTGAGTTGATTAGCTATGTCCGTCTGTGCATGTATTCTTGTAATCAAAGTACAGGTCGCAATTATGGTCCGATGTCGACGAAACTTTACACATATCTTTTTTTGGCCCATGGACGATCCCTATTGAATTTGGATAAAATCGGTTCAGATTTAGATATAGCCCCCATATATATGTAAAAACTTTATTTTATATCCGATCAGTATGAAATTCGGCAGAAAGAGGTTTCCTATTATATGAATGAACACTTTTAAATTTGGAAGAAATCGGTTCAGATTTAGATATAGGCCCCATATATACGTTACCCCCGATTTGACATGTGAGCGCTGTAAAAATGTTATTTTATATCTGATCAGTGCGAAAGTATGCAAAAAGAGGTTTCTTTCTACATGAAGGAATACTGCCAAATTCGGAGAAACTCGGTTTAGATTTAGATATAGCACCCATATATATGTTACCCCCGATTTGATATGTAAGCGCTGTAGACACTGTATTTTATATCCGATCAGTGCGAAAGTCGGCAGAAAGAGGTTTCTTATTACATGAAGGAATACTGCCAAATTCGGAGAAAATCGGTTCAGATTTAGATATAGCTCCCATATATATGATACCCCGAATTGACATGTAAGGGGTAACATATATATGGGTGTTATATCTAAATCTAAACCGAGTTTCTCCGAATTTGGCAGTATACCTTCATGAAGAAAGAAACCTCTTTTTGTCGACTTTCGCACTGATCGGATATAAAATAACATTTCTAAAGCGCTCACATGTCAAATCGGGGGTAAGTATATATAGGGGCTAAATCTAAATCTGAACCGATTTCTTCCAAATTTAAAAGTGTTCATTCATATAATAGGAAACCTCTTTCTGACGAATTTCATACTGATCGGATATAAAATACAGTTTTTACAGCGCTTACATGTGAAATCGGGGGTAACATATATATGGGGGCTATATCTAAATCTGAACCGTTCGTCGAGATCGGACCATAATTGCGACCTGTACTTTGATTACAAGAATACATGCACAGACAGACGAACAGACGGACATAGCTAAATCAACTCAGAAAGTGATTCTAAGTCGATCGGAATAATAAACAATGGGCCTATTTCTTCTCCTTTCGGGTGTTACAAACAAATGCACAAAGTTATAATACCCTGTACCACAGTGTGGTGTAGGGTATAATTAAAGACAGCAAAGAACAATCGGTTTGGTGTTTTCGTCCTTAAGTCACACACAGAATACAGTTTGGTTGTCTCAACCGAATTATTTGCCAACCGAATTTTGATAGTTCTGTCTACTATCATGCGATTCCATCAGGACAACCAATATTTTGGTTGTGGTATACTTCTGCTTCCATGTTGACAACAATCCTCTTTGGTTGCGCCAACTACGAAAATGGTGGCTAAAATTATCAGCTGTAGTTGCCACAACAACTGTTTTAACAAATTGGTTGTTCTGACATGACAATCAGTCATGTATTACCGACAATTAATTAAAAACAGTTTTCATTAATTTTTATTTTATTTATTGAACAAAAAAACAAAACAATTCATAACAAAATTAAAAATCCCATATTACAAATTTATCACTATTATGAGATGTGGAAATATTTGACACATATTTTTGTACACGAAAAAAAACAACATATTCTGCATTCTACACATTATTATCCACACGAGATTATTTTTGATTTCCTATACCGTTCTTGAACAGAATGTTGAAGTTTTATTTATGTCGACTAATTTTATTTTTTGTTTTTTCGGTTGTATTTCCCAAAATACATTTAATCTAAATTTTGGAAATGATTGGGATATCCAATAAACGATTATTTATTAATATTTTTTTGTTGTAGTAATCAATTATTCGTTGCAATAATAATCTTTGGTCTATTGATACAATTTCTGTTGTCAAGAATAAAACATTGGTTGTCACAACCAAAAGTCGATCATATGGTACTATAATGAAAATTTAAAATTGGTTACGACAACTAACCGAGTGTCAATGAAAAAACAATCTTAATTCGATTGATAAAACCTTCGATTTAGTTGCAAGCATTTTCATTTGATCGTATCCATGTTATTATTGTTGTTTCAAATATTTATTTATAAATACAACCGACAGGCGGTGTAGGCAATATACTTTTTGTTGCTAGTACTTTTTTTAGTGTTACAATCGAATTCCAACCAATTATTTTCCTGTGTGCAGATATCTAACAAGTAAAACAAGCGACATCTAAAGAATATCTGTAGATAATCGTCAATCAATTTATTGATTGAATGTGATTATGTTCTGCCCTGCAGAACTTTTCCTTACATTTGAAGATTATAGCTTTTTGTGACATTCTAACAGTCTATAATTTAAATGGCATACTTCCATGTAAGTCCTTACTTACCTTACATGGTTGGAAGACCACAGCAGCACTTCTAAATGTCGTCTTTGTGGTCGGAATATGAATCAATGCAGTTATTTTCTGTTGTGTTGCAAACAATACTTGTATGTATTTCCATAACAAAAACCTTAAAAATGTCAATATGTGTTTCGTATCATATCCAGGCAAGGATGCATATGAGACTATATATTTTTTATTCATTTGTCATACACAGTGTTTTAGTAAAACAAAAAGTTGTTCACTCTTAATGACTCTTATGGAAAACGAAAAAGTTTAATTACATTTTCCGATGAAAGAGATGGGATGTAGACATATTTTTCTACACCAGGTAAAGCTATAATTTTACTTTTGGATTTCTCGAAAAAGGGTAAAAATTAAACAAGTTAGAAAGTTCAGACGGGTAAACCGACTTGTGAATCCCCTCACCTTGTGTCCCAAAAAAATAGTCGTAAATTTTTTAATTTTTTTGTTTCAATTAAATTGTTATCAATTTAAATTGCTTAACTTTTAGTGAAAAATGGTCCATTTGACCTTTGTACCTCCGAGGCGCGCCAATAACGCCCACTTTTCTGTGGACTCTAGGTACTATAAAAACATTACACTGTACAAAATTTCAAATAGTTGTATGAACTGATATTAAAGCTATAAGAAGCTAACTTTTAGTGCAAAATGGTCCATTCGTGTGGGAGGTTCCAAAATGTGCGTGGCAACTTTGCCAATTTTTCTTGACGTGTTAGCGACTAATAAACTAAACTAATAATATGTGGAATTTCAGAAGATTGGAGTAAGTGGCATTGAAGAATCAATGTTTCACTAAAGTTACCCCTTTGTGGGGGATGTACTAGAAGTAGTGGGCCAATATGGCCCATCTTCGAACTTAGCCGGAGATAGAGAAAAATAATACCCCATACCAAATTTGAAGTCAATCGGTTACGCCTTTCGAGAGTTATCGTGCGCACCACCAGCAGACGGACATTGATTTTCGCCGAACATACTTAGGGTCTTAGGTCACTCCTTCGACGTGATACACTTTTGGCTCGTAGCAAATGATATTTACCCTCCTCTCTAAGGTGAGGGAATAAAAAGGGTCGAGTTACTCTACTTTTATGTAACAGGTGCGATGTATGGTTATTTCACATGTACTACCCTTGTTCTGATAAAGAAAAACAAATACACCAAGACAAGTGTTTGTTGATGCATTCTAATATTTTATACAGACAAGAATTTACTAGGAAATATGTAGGTCGAATTTGTGACTCTCAAAGAAAATCATGCAAGGCGAGCCGATCAAAGATACCATACACCATCTTGGTAGGGCAGAATAAGCACAAATATACTTGATCTAAATTTAAAAACGAATACCTTTAATGGTGCTTAAAAATTGTTTGGAAAATTTATCATTGCCAATCCGTACATGCATAACCGAAGTGATCATAAAGGGTGGTCCAACCATAAAGCACGATGTTAATTGTGAGTCACACATTAATTTGTCAAAGTTTTTTGGCCCAACTTAATTTGAATTTTTTTTGTTTCAGTGTTTGCAAATTCAACCATGGAGAGGTACACGATTGAGAAGCGCTTTAAGATTGTTGAAGCCCTTTACGAAAATGGGCGTTTAAATCAAAATCCTTTTTTGGACCACCCTTTATCTAAATCTGAACCGATTTCCTTAAAATTTAGCTGTGCGTCTTCGTCCCAGCAAAATCTTGGTAAGTGCATGACATTACCACTCGCATTACCAGGTAATGATATCTCTTTATCGCCAGCATTACTTTCGGTAAATAAGTAACGACTAACTAAATAATGACAAAAATAAGTTATTGCTAGTAAGAGAATCTTATTTGAATTTTTTTTATTATTTCTTAAATAATTTACATATATACGTTGTAGTTGTTATTCAGTTAAATCATTTAAAGAAAAGTGTATAAATTCAAATTAGATTCTCTAAGTTAGATTACTAACAATAACTTACTGTTGTCATTATTTAGTTAGTCGTTATTTATGTACCGAAAGTAATGCTGGCGATAATGAGATATCATTATCTGATAATGCCTGTGGTAACGACATGTAATTACCAAGATTTTGATGGGTTATATTTATGTACTTGATTATTAAGTGATTTTTCTGTAAATCGCGAGGTAGGCCAGTGGTTATGATGCTACACTACGAAACCACGAGGTCGCGAGTTCACGAGAAAATGAAATTTCTCGTCATATGACGACAAAAATCGATAACTACTCACTCCCAATTCTACGCTCTTCCAATATTACGCTCTTCCTAATGTTACGCTCTTCGCTCTTTCTCACCACATTCCACCCCTGATGGTGGCCACGACAACGCTTACTTTTGAATAATTGTAACAGTGGGGGTAAGTGGTTATTTTTCAACTTCTTGTATGCTTGAGTGGAAGCAAGGTAGGCCAAATTATAAGCAGTTACTATTTTTGAATTTAGCTTACCCGTCAGGTTATTTGGTAATGGGAAATTTTGCTGGGGTAGAGCAAGTGACTCACTTCTTCCAATTTTTGTAACAGGGGTCTGTAAAATTTAGCTTATACAGTTCTTAGAACCCATATCGGATGGAACATATATATGGGGACTATATCTAAATCAGAACCGATTTCCATTGAACCGATTAATCTTTATAAATGGGTAAAGAGACTTGTCTATGTCAATTTGTACATCGATCTGTTGTGAAATGCGATCCATAATTACGACCTGCACTTTGATTACCAGCATTCTTCTACAGACGGTTAAATCAACTCACGAATTGATTCCAAGTCGTTCAGTATATTAAACGAATGGTCTATCTCTTTTCCTTTTGTGTGTAACAAACAAATGCACAAACACATAATACCCTTGACGGCAGTGTGGTGTAGGGTATAATTAAACTGTTTTTGACTATATTTACAAATATTTTTTTTTCTCCACAGACTCTCTCAATGCATTGATTTCATGATTAAGCCGAAATTAGGAGGTATGTACTCGTACGATGATTATATGATTTTTATATTTTGTGTTTTTTTAGAGAGTTACAATCAACATGTAATGAAGGGCTAAAGTCGAACGGAGTCTAAATCTTGACCGATTATTCATTTGGTCAAGCAACTCTTTCCTCTTTTCATACTGTGGTGGAGTAAACTAAACGTAACTGTCGCACATGGGAGGAATTCCAAAAAAAAGGGAAATAATTCTTCCGTTTCTTAATCAGACAACCGATTGCGGCCAAACTTGGGATGTTTGTAGAAGAGATGTTAGAGAAGTTAAGTTTTGAATTTGGCGCCTGCGGTATACGGGGGCGTAGCTATAGGACCTCAAAGTAGGCAACCGCGGGTAAACAAGATGTTTAAGATGTTAAAAAACGACTTATGAGATTTTGTTCAGAATAATCCCCTCAATGAATAGATCAAAATTGGATCTGTTCCATTCGCGAGTTATCGCGAAAACAGTACTTTACTCAAAGCAAACTTAACAGCTCTGATTTTTTAATGAAAAACGCGGAAATTTAGAACTGCAACACAATTTCCTTTAAATATGATTATTTGTAAGACGCTTTGTAATGTCCGCGACATTTGCAATATTTTTATATTGTAAATTTTGTGTAATCCATAAAATCGACTTACACCGTCAAATTTTCCTAAACTATTATACCGAGTTTAATACGATTAATGTATTTGCATTCTATGATTTCTGAGGAATAGATTAATATCAGCATTTTCGCGAAAAATATCCTTCGACTAATAAATTTTGTACAAAAATATAATGCTATTTTCTCGCGTATAAACAGTTCTAGGGAAGAGTAATCAAAGGAAGTTTCGGAGATAAGCAAAAGGCCTACAACTCTTTCTTTAACAAACAAACTTTATATATATTTGATTTGACACATTGTAAATCCCTACCAAATTATTATAATTTTTTTTGTTAAAGAAAGAGTTGTATTCGTTGTTCATATCTCCCAAATTATCTTTGACCACTTTTTCCTAGGACTGACCTTGCGCGTAATAATAGCATTATATAGTAAAATAATTTGAACTTAAATGTTTTTTGTTCGAAATTTATTTGTCGCGGGATGTTTATGGCGGAAATGCTGGTACCAGTCTATCCCTCAGAAATCATAGAATGTAAATATATTAATTTTGTTAAATTTGCAATAATATTTTTGTAAAAATTTAGCGGTGTAAGTCAAATTTTTGGAATACAAAAATTTCGCTATAGAATTATATTGCAAATATTGCGGACATTACAAAGCATCTTACAAATGTTCATACCTATGGGAAATTATGTTTTGGGTTAAAATTTCCGCGATTCAATGCAATTAAGTTCGGTTTTTTGGTTAAAATTGTTTTTATCGCGATAACTCGCGAAAGGAAGCAGACAGATTTTCATCTCTTCGTATCTAAGTAGAGGGCATGTTTCTGAACAAAGCCTCATTAGCCGTTTTTGCCGTCAATCTATCCAACTTTCGTATACTTGAGGCATGCTGTGAATGTTCGAATACCAAAACTCGTATGTGTATGTATTTTTTTGTTTTATAAATATTTAAAATGCTCCAAACAAAATATCCTCTATGTCGATTTTCTTGAAAAGCATTTACCACGTCATGGCCTTCTCACATATACGATTTTTGTTATGATATATTGGTGGCAAATAATTAAAAGAAAAATTCAAAAATCTGAGATATTAAATATATCGCGATTTGACGAAATAGCAACGTTTTTTGTCTCTCCTGAAAACTAGTAAAAAAAACACATAGATATGTCGTATTTCTAAGTTTTAGAAGAAGATAGTTAAAAAAGGTACATATAACATATTTACTATCATCTTAAAGAAAACTATCCACAGAATGCTCTCGCAGAACGAACGGGTCAAAAAATGCACGGGTATTGTTACCAAGCTTCTCCAATTGCACATGTGTTTACACAAATTTCAAAAGTAAGCCACATTTTCTCCAACCGCAAAGCTAAAATTTTAAAACTTTTGGTATATTTTTATGTGGTAAGGTGTTGTAAGTTGAACTGCAAAGGTAATCTGAAACCCGGCTTTTGGGCCCCCTCAAATAGGAGAAAATCCAAAAAATACCATTTTTGGGGATTTTCAAAATTATTTTGGGAATTGTGGGATTGACTTTTGGAAATATAATGATTCGCGAATTTCATTCGATTCGCACTCGATATCAAGACCTACAAAATATTTCATTGAAATACATATGTTAATTTTTAAAAATTGTATGTCATTTTTACATTTCTGTCTGCATTTGAAAAGTGATTTTTTCATCTTTTTCCAGACCCTGTCCTAGCATTTGCTTAATATCAGTGCAGAATATAAACTGATTTTTCTCATATCAACTTCCCTAAATTGACAACAAAATTTTCTATATAATGTAAAAAATTTCTGTCAAATGTGCCCCGCTTCGCAGCCCCCATCTTTTATTTATTTTCTGTTTAGGGTACTGTAAAATAGTTATACCTCTTTTTTTCAAAATGACATGATTATTGCATACGGTGCAAAATGAAGAAGATTTGATTACTTTTTTATATAAAAAAAAACGAACCCTCGTTTCATTTCTAGTTTGTGTTCCAAGAGTTACCCTGACATCATGGTACAATATTTATCCCTTTTCCCCCTATACCACTGAACGTTGAAACGTTGGTTCATACGTTAGCAACGTTCCCCTAGTTTATGTTCCAATAGCTTCATTTACACCCTGGTACAATATAAAACCTTGTTTGTCCCACTGTGTCTATAAAGGTACGAATTTAAAAATCTATAGTGAATCGCTCGATTGTACCACATTTAATCCCTTGTGTGTCAAAATAAACAAATTTTGCAGGATTGTACAATATTTTAAAATTATAATTGATATTTCAAGATCCAAATTCGCAAGCTTAGGCCGTATTTCAAATTTTTTGTCCCCTATCTGTGCCATTTATTTAACTTATTTTTCCCCACGGTTTAAGTATAATAACCAATTAGGAAATAACAATTCTTAGCTTTGGTTTATGGTGTAAGAGCTACTTTTGCACCACTGTTCCATATTAAACACTTTATTACACTGTGCTTCTAAAGTACGATTTTTTATACATATCTGGAACTATTTTGTTACCATTTCTAATATATATTGTCCACTATATTTAACCATTTTTGCCCCTATGTACCATATTTAACACATTTTTGCCCCACTGTTCCATAGTAAACGCTTTTTGCCCCACTGTACCATAATTAATCCATTTTGTTCCACGTTACCATATTTTTTTGTCATACTGTACCATATTTAACCATTTGTGTCCCACTGTACCATAGCTAACACATTTTTTCCCACTGTTCCATAGTTAAAGCATTTTCCCCACTGTAACATAGTTAACCCATTTTATCCCACGTTACCATAATCAACTAATTGTGCCCCACTGTACCACAGTTAACACTTTTTGCCCCACTGTGTCATATTAAACCCTTTGTCTCACTGTATCATATTTAACAGGTTTTGCCCCACTGTACCATATATAACCCTCTTTGCTCCAGTGTACAATATTTAACACAGTTATGCCCTACTGTACTGTATAGTAAACGATTTTTGTCACACTGTACCATATTTAACCCTTTTTGCCCCGCTGTATCATAGTAAACACATTTTTAACCCATTTTGTCCCACTTTACCATATACATATAACTACATATTTTTACCCCACTGTACCATAGTTAACCTTTTTTGCACAACTGTGCCCCATTCAACTCTTTATCTCACTGTACAAAATTTTTACCCCACTGTGTCATATTTAACAAATTTTTGTCTCACTGTACCGTATTTAAAATGTGTCTCCACGCTAGCATACTTAAACCTTTTTCCCCGACTGTAACATATTTAATCATATTTTCTCTACTCCACTATTTAACCGTTTTTGACCACAGTGCTCCTAAATCCGTATAAACTCTTCATATTTCATGTTTAAGTTCCAATTTTGGCAGATTGTTCCCTTTTTCCCCATGCTCCATAATTAACCCGTCTTGTCCCACTGTGCCTCTTAAAGTTAAAATTACTAAAAATCACTTCCAATCTCTAGTTTATGTTCCAAAAGTTACCCTGGAACCATTGATCCATGTTTAACATTTTTAAGCCACTGTAGTATATTTTACACTTTTTGCCCCACTGTGCCTCTTAATGTTAAAATTACTAAAAATCACTTCCAATCTCTAGTTTATGTTCCAAAAGTTACGCTGGAACCATTGATCCATGTTTAACATTTTTAATCCACTGTACTATATTTTACACTTTTTGCCCCACTGTGCCCCGAAAACTACGAATACAAAAAAAATTAATATCCCCGTTGTCATAAAGACATAGGTTTATGTTTAGGTTGGGGTGGCAGCCGTATTTTTTTACAAGCTCACATAGACCAGTTTAGGTCCCTAGTGTTACCACGGGCTGAAATGCCCCTCATCGAAACCAACCTGTTTGATATATAAATTTATCGATAGTACGAATATCAGTACTGGAAAGATCTGTTAGGCTGCCTAAAAAGGCCGACCCCAGTATGTCCAGTCGTCGTTTACTCAAAGCGGGACAGTCGCAAAGCAAGTGCATAATGCACTCCACTTCTTCCTCATCTCCACAGCTTCGGCAGAAGTCATTGGAGTCAATACCCAATCTTTTGGCGTGTTCGCCGATCAAGCAGTGTCCCGTCAGAACGTGTACTAACGTAGACAATCGTTTCCTCTCTAGTGCGAGGAGATATTTTGACCTTCTCTGGTCATACCTTGGCCAGATTTGTCTAGCTACCCTGCATGTGCCGATTTCTGTCCATCTTTCGTTGGACTGCCTGATTGCCTCTTGCCTAAGCCAAAGCTTGCACGTGGATATATATGCAAATTCTTTGAGAATTTTTAATGTCGTCCCTTTCCTAGCAAGTTCATCGGCTTTGCAGTTCCCCGGGATATCCCCATGCCCAGGCACCCATATGAGGTGTATATTAAACTGCGAAGCCATCTCGTTAAGAGATCTGCGGCAGTCGAGGGTTGTTTGTGAATTTAGGGATGTTGCCTCCAGAGAATTGATGGCAGCCTGGCTGTCCGAGTAAATGACAACGCCAGTGTTGGTTACTATGTTGCGACTCAGCCACTTGGCGACTTCCCATATTGCCATTATTTCGGCTTGATAGACACTGCAGGTATCTGGTAGTCTGTGAGCTATATCCAGACTAAGTTCTTCACAGTGTACTCCGAAGCGAACCTTTTCATCAAGCTTCGAACCATCCGTGTAAAAGTGAAGATGGTTTCTATTACCTGGTATTCTGCCGACCCATTCATCTCTGGCGGGAATCATAGTGATGTAATTTCTCTCGAATGTGTACACAGTTGGTATATAGTCCACTCGGTCGGTTACCATAGGACTACACTTTGATATCCTCATGTGACCATAGTTCTTGTACCTCCACATTGATAGGCAGTTTAATCTTATTGCCGCTTTGGTTGCAACTTCTCTCGCCACAATATTAATCGGCAGTATATGGAGTAGGGCTTGTAGAGACTCGGTCGCTGTAGTCCTTAAGGCTCCGCTTATGCTCAGGCAGGCAGTTCTCTGAACCTTTGTTAGTATGTTGGTGATGGTTAGTTTGTCAGTTGCCGTCCACCATACCACAATACCGTATAACAGTATTGGACGAACTACTGCTATACATATCCAGTGGACGATTTTAGGAGAGAGTCCCCACCGCGACCCTACAGCCTTTTTGCAGGAATATAAGGCGACGTTGGCCTTCCTTCACGTTCCAATACGTTAAGTCTAAATAACATTTTCCTACCTAGAATTATTCCTAAAAATTTTGCACTTTCAGAAAAGACTAGATCTGTTCCATTTATCCGAAGTGGAGGGTCCACATGTGGGACATTATTCATCTTAGTAAAGATAACCAATTCTGCCTTGTTGGGGTTAACATCCAAACCGCTGCTTCTGGCCCATCTAGCCAACATGTTCACAGCCAACTGCAGGATGTCTCTGAGGACGTTTACGAATTTGCCACTCACTGCGATTGCCACGTCGTCCGCATATGCCACGACCTTGTAGCCACAACGTTCTAGATCTAGCAGGATTTCATTCACAGCTAGGTTCCAAATTAGTGGAGACAGTACTCCTCCTTGCGGGGTCCCTCTGTTTACAAACCTTGTTAGAGTTGTGGACCCTAGACATGCTGCTATGCGTCTTCTGGTGAGCAGACTTTGAATTAGTCTAATCAAACTAGTGTTAACTTTTAGATGTGAGAGTGCCGCAATTACCGCATCTGAATGAATGTTGTGAAAAGCCCCTTCTATGTCAAGAAATGCCACCATGGTGAATTCCTTGAAATACAGGGACGATTCGATAGTGCTCACAAGTCCGTGCAGGGCTGATTCTGGAGACTTGCCCTTATTGCAAGCATGTTGGTTCCCCGACAGGAGTTTTGTATCCAGGTTTTCCCTAATGAAATGATCTAAAAGTCTTTCCAGACCTTTCAATAGGAAGGAGGATAGGCTAATTGGTCTGAAGTCATTTGGCCTAGTGTGTGATATCTTTCCCGCTTTAGGTATGAATACCACTTTGGTATCCCTCCATCGATTCGGGATGTATGAAAGCCTGACACATCCTACATAAATTTTCTCCAGCCAGGGGATAATGTACTTTAACATTTTCTGCATTTCTGCTGGAGTGATGCCATGGCCTGGTCCAGGTGACTTGAAGGGCTCAAAGCTATTAATAGCCCAGCTTATTCTGGATCTCTCAGTCAAGAAGCTAGCGACGCTCGCAGTCCACTCGCACTCTTGTTTGTCCTGCTGATCCTCGGGTTCTGTTGCAGAGTTCCCCGGGAAATGTGTGTCGAGCAGTACATTGAGCGACTGCTCGCTGTTTTTGGTCCAGTTATTGCCTCATCCTGTAAATATCCCTCTGTACAGGGTGAAGCAGATAATATCTTCCTCAGCTTAGCGGCGTCGGAGACCTTTTCCACTTCACCACAGAAGGTATACCACTTTAGCCTTATTGAATTGCTTGTTGCAGGTCTTTTTCATAGCCGTTAGCTCAGAAGTCCACCATTGGGGTTTAGTTTTACCCTTGTACCTCGTTTTTGGACAGGCTTCTTCAAGGGATCTATTGAATGATATGGTGATATGATCGACCAGATTATCCAGACCGGCTTTGTCATTCGGTTCGTACAGAAGTTTAGAGTTGAGGACTTTCTTGAAATTCTTCTCATACAGGTGCCACTTTGTCTTCCTTACATTTCTGTGGACGGCAGGTTTAGGCGCTTTTTCCGCGAGTTTGAACTCAATATAATGGTGATCTGAGAATGAGTGGTCGTCCAGTACATTCCACCCAATAATTTTGTCTGACAGCCGGTCAGTAGCAAACGTTACGTCGAGTACTTCTTGTCTGGCTTTAATTGTAAAGGTCGGTTTATTACCTACGTTACAAATACTAAGGTTGGTAGTTAGAATAAAGTCAAGAAGCGAATCACCCCTATTGTTTATATCCGTACTACCCCAGATAGTATGATGAGCGTTCGTTTCTGCGCCAATAATCAGCTCGAGCTCGTCAGACGTTGCTTCTTCTACTACTTCCCTGAATAGAGCAGTCGGTACTACAGATGCATAAGGCAAGTTGCTGGAGACCACCCAATATATGCGATTACCGATCTACAGGCTAGCAGCTGTTTGGTCTTTACCACTTAAATTAGTCAGGAGAAAGATACTTAGATCTTTCCTGGCCATAATGCAGGTTCTTGGAGTGCCTTCACAGTTGGCCACAAGCAGTTTAAAGTTGGGTGTCCTAATACCGCACACCCTCCCTCCCACTACGTAGGGCTCCTGTATCAGGACGATGTCTACTGCGCCTGTGGACATGCGCAGCAATAGAGCCGCTGAGGCTGCTTTAGCGTGATGGCGGTTAATCTGTAGAATTCTTACCATCATTGGTAATTGACAGATTAACATCCACCCCGACAAGTTTGTTATCTAACTCTTCGTCCGTATCGTCGAGAAGCATGTCCCCGCCAGATGCGTCAAAGAGTCCGGAGACTTCCCCAGCCTCTCTGTGTCCGAAGTAGAGCTTTTGTCCTCAGAGAAGGACGTTACAGATCTTCTGTTAGAGTTGGAGTCATCAGAAATAATAGGCGTGGGTACCTCCGCACTTCCAGAAAGTGCCACGGTGGAGACTTACCTTCTGCAGTGGGAGCTATATCCTGCTTGTATATCTTCAAGACTATAGTCTCGAAGCCATATTGTAGGGTTGCACTCGCACTTTGTATATGAGAGGTGGATTCAGCGTTTAGGATAATATTGACCTGCCGCTTTTTACCATCCGTCTCACCCACCTTGCTGATTCTCCAATTATGGGACGGCAGACCAGTATTGGAATCTTTTATTACTTCTAAGATGTCAGCCGGGTTGGAGGGCTCTTCTGTAACCCAGGTGATGGCTCTAGGGTGACTAGTGACCGGCCACACCTCATCAGCTCTACTCAGAGCAGCCTTATACAGGTCTACTGATCTGGCATCACCGAAATATAAGAGCTTTACTCTCCCCTGATGCCATCCTGCATCGTTGCAGATTGGTTGTGTGCCAGGCATTTCTCTACTGACATCGAGGTAATGAGCCATAATGGCTGATTGTACATGACTCCATTTGTCCTTGAGGATGGATCCATCCTCATTACTTCTGTCTATAACAGCCATCACTACACTCTCCTTCGCCACTTAATTGAAGGGCTTGGTGAGTGTCCTGTTGATGGTGACATTAGGGCCTGTTGCCTTTTTCGAAGGCAGGGGTTCATCAGGTGATCTGATTCGTTTTACTTTATTAGCCGTTAACACAGCTGAATTTGTGGCTCTTTCAGCCGACTCATTGGCCTTAGAAGCATCTATGACGCCTTTAGCCCAGGTAAGTGACTCTTTTTGTTTTTCGGTAAGAGCCGAAACCTCAACAGCCTCCAACTTCGTCAAAACTCTGAGCGCTACACGATGCTCATTGTGCTTCCGTTTTGACGGTCGGACATGACGTTTTCCCCTCACCGCACCACCTGTTGTGAGTACTTGGGGGAGATTTTCACCATTTTTGGTGTGGTCGGCTTTGGCCAAGACCAACGGACGGACAGTCGGACGATTGGGGAACCGCGCTCCATCGGAACAGGAAGGCATCCCCGTCAAGAGAATTTATTTTTATTTTGTCTGTATTAGACCGTAATAGGTACTACGATGTAGGCCTTACGGACTTTGTACAGATTTTTGCTATTGCGTAATAGGTCCGCTATCTGATAAACACGTCCGTTCACTGCGAATGATCAGCAACGAATCATAAAGACATACCTCGCTTCAATTTTCACCATTCTAATTTTAGGCTTTAAATTTGGCATATTTATCCCTTTCTGTCCCGCTGTGCCCCTATTTTTGTTTTTTAAAAAATCGCTCCTTGTTCTAGTTTACCCCCAAGAGCTTCTCCCACCATTTCACGATTCTAGGTTTTGTCATTTGGATTTGGCTGTTGTGCAACATTTTTCCCTTGTTACCCCACTGTGTACGTAAATGTTCGAATTTCGAAAAATCCTGTCAATTTCAGAGTCTACCTCATAAGGGCTACCCTCACACAAAATTTCACGATTCTAGCTCTTGCCATTTGGATTTGGCTGTTGTACCACATTTATCACCTTTTACCCTACTGCGTGCGTAAATGTTCGAATTTCGAAAAATCCTGTCAATTTCAGAGTCTACCTCATAAGGGCTAACCTCACACAAAATTTCACGATTCTAGCTCTTGCTATTTGGATTTGGCTGTTGTACCATATTTATCCCTTTTTGATCCATTGTGCGACTAATAGTACGAATTTCGAAAAATCCCGCCTTATTCCTCGTCTACGCCCCAAGGACTACCCTCCCACCAAATTTCATGATTCTAGCTTCAACCGGTTGGCCTGGGCGATGATCAGTCAATCCGTCAGCAAGTCACGCAACAATTTTATATATATAGATTTTGAAGATACAGAGGAATTTATAAAAAGAAAGTATAACATATTTATATTCATCTTAAAGGACAATTCCTGGAGAAAATCTTCGAGATAAGAATAAGTGAAAATTTATATTAATAGTGTAGACACGCTTCTCCAATTACACAATTTTTTACTAAAATTTCAAAACATGGCTACATTTTCGACAATCGCAGAGCTTGGATATGAAAACCTTTACCATTTTTATATGTAGTAATGTGTTAAACTGCAAAAGGAAAACCAAAAAATTCGATTTTTTGGGGGATTTTCGAATTTATTTTCGGACTTGTGGGATTTACATTTACATATATAATAATTTTTCATAGTTTGGTTTTTCACTATTGAGTTCGAGATCGTTTATTTTGTTTTCTGTTAAAGAGACAAACAAACCTTCTTTGAAAAAGAAGAATAAGAAATATTTGAAATGTATTAAGGGTGGTCACTGGTTGGTGGACAATATCGTTTCGGCAGCTTAGTATGAAATAATTGAGAAATTTTATGGAATAATAAAATTTCCTTTGAACAAATTTTTGTTAGTTTTTCCCATCCTTTCTTACGAATTTGTTGCAAGTTAGAGAAGCTGATGTGAGAGAAATCGGTTTATATTCTGCACTGCTATTAAGCAAATGCTAGGACAGGGTCAGGGAAAAGGTAAAAGGTAAAAAAATCACTTTTCAAATGCAGACAGAAATGTAGAAACGACATAAAAGTTTTAAAAATGAAGATATTTCAATAACATATTGTGTAGGTCTTGATATAACAAATCGAATGTAATTCGCGAATCATTATATTTCCAAAAGTCAATCCCACAATTCCCAAAATAATTTTGAAAATCCTCAAAAAAGGGATTTTTTGGATTTCCCCTATATTTCCTATACTAAAAGCCTGGTTTCAGATTCCCTTTGCAGTTCAACTTTCAACACCTTACTCTGGAAAGATTCCTTTAAGATGATAGTAAATATGTTATTATTTTTTAACTAAATTCTTCTAAAGCTCAAAAATACGACATACTCTTTTTTCCTAAAAAAATGAAAAAAATCGATTTTTTTTGAAAATATAAATTCAAGTGACCATATCTTGTGTCCTATTGGGTATATTGAACCAATTTTTTTCGTTATATAGGAAATTTTGTTGCCAATTTAGACGTGATTAAGCGGATAAAATTGGTGCATATTCTGCTTCGATATCTATAAAATACTAGCACAGGGCCGGGGAAAAAATTAAAAATTTAATATTCAAATGCAGATATCTCGGTAACTATACAAGATAACTGTTAGGTGCAAAAACCCTTTTGTAGACCTCAGTTACTAGAATACCGGGAAGATTTTATGAATCGGACGAAAGTTACACTCGCTTAAACATTTTCTTTCCCGAGGTCATAAACTCTCCCGGCATACATTTGGTTTACAATTATGAAAATAATGTTAATCGTTACAACACAGGAAAGTTTTTCGACTAGTCACCATTCGTTACAAAATTTCGATAGGAGTAACTCATTGACTTAAAATTTGGTATATGTTTATATTTTTTTTTCATCTGAGCCTAAGAAGATTGACCATTTTGGTATACTACTTACCAAAATCGTTCACAATTCCACACACATTATTAGTTTCTTTGTCGCTATCGCCTTAAGAAAAATGAGCGACGTTGCCACGTCCCATCATGTAACTCCCAGACAGTCAGACCATTTTTCACAAAAAGTTTACGACTTATAACTTTGATTCCTGCGCCTACAAACACTTGAAATTGCAACGCCCGTTTTGGTACCTCCCAAACAAAAAGGCCAAAATAAAAAAAAAATGAAAAATGTTTTTTTTTAATTTCTTGCTAGGAAGCAAGCTTTAAAAAAATTAAACTAACATTTTTTTATATTTTTATGGTTTCTTCGTAACAATAAAAAACTTTTTTTTTTTAAAATCTAGTTTTTCTAATTTTTTAACGACAGTTACTAAACCACTGTTTCTATATCAAAGTCATATTCCCTCAATTCTAATCCCAATTTTCTTTAATTTACGTATCAAGGCTCTACCCTGCTTATACTTTAAAAAATATGGTCCAAATACTAGAGGTACCTTCCATGAAAATTGGTATTAAAAAAAACCGTTACCGTATTTTTTTGTTTTAGTCTCATAAATGGTATGCCTTAATCTACACAAAAAAAAAATGTTTTTGTTGCATAGTGTTACATGAAGCCGTCTACTGACAGTCGGGCATTGCTAAATTAACTTAGAAACTTATTCTAAGTCGATAAGTAAATAAACAATGGGTTTATTTATTTTCCATTGTGGTATTACAAACAAAATACACAAAGTCATAATACCCTGTAGCACAGCATGGTGTTCTATATATATATATATATTAGGGCGGGTCGATTTAAAAATCGCCCATTGCTCAGTGAAAATCGTATTCTAGGGATCAAAATAAGAAACTTTGCCGAAGGAACCATACCTCTAAAACGAATTCTGATGTCCCGGAAAAATCCCACTTTGACCCATTTAGAGTGCTCCAATCGAGTCCAAATGTATGACCGGCCCCCACTCAGTGAAGTGCTCAGTGAAAATCGTATTCTAGGGATCACAATAAGAAACTTTGCCGAAGGAACCATACCTCTAAAACGAATTCTGATGTCCAGCACTCTAAATGGGTCAAAGTGGGATTTTTCAAAATTTGCCGACCCAAATTCCGGGACATCAGAATTCGTATTAGAGGTATGGTTCCTTCGGCAAAGTTTCTTATTTTGATCCCTAGAATACTATTTTCACTGAGCAATGGCAACTTTTTTTGCCTCCCCACAAATCGACCCGGCCTAATATATATATATATATGTTTTTAACTTCCATTCCAGTTTTTTCTCATCTTTTTCGCCTCAACTTCTATTTGTCTTTTCCACATATGACCTGGTCGACCTCTTCTACGGCTACCTTGCGGGTTCCACTACATCGAACTCCTTGCTATGTTTGTTGGTTCCTTCGGGAGGGTTTGTCCGATCCATTTTATTCCATTTCCTTTTTCGGATTTCGTAGCAAATTGGTTGTTGATTTGTACGATTCCATCGGTCTTTGTTTGATATTTTCCTTGGCCAGTATATGTGAAGTATTCTACGCAGGCATTTATTTTTGAAGACTTACAACGTGTGGTTGTCTCTAGGTGCTGTGTTCCAGGATTGGCATACGTAGAGCAAATGACCATTTTACGTTCGAGTTGAATATTTTTATCGTGACATGTTGGGAGATTGCAGACGATTTCCATACATTGCAAAGTTGGCCAAAAACTTGTAAAGCCTTTTTAAAGCGCTTGGCAATATCCGCGCTTGAGCCTCCTGTTTGGTTTATTATTGAACCGATACAGCAAAAAGATTACATGTCCTCTAACTCTTCGTTATTTCAGAAGAATGAGGTTGAGATTTCGGAGTTTACGCGCATTACTCTTGTCTTTTCGATGTTCATTTTCAGTCCAGCTTTCGAACTTATTTCCGCAAGAGTTTATAGCTTCGCAGCCATATCGGTGTAGCTATAAGACCTCCTCCAAACTCTCAACCACTCTCAACACGATGCCCCGGTTACATGACATGCCTGATCGTGTCCAACACGATGTTAAACAGGAGTGACGAGCTCACGTGCCAACTTCAATATTCCGGCTGAGGGCACCATCGTGTTAAATTCGACAGCTAGGTTTTGATGAGACGATTAAGTTTCCGCTGTACACCTTTACATCCCAGTGCATTACATATGACATTATGATCCAAGGTGTCAAAAGCTTTCCCGAAATCGATAAATACTAGATGGAACTGATTGCTCCACCATTCAACTGATTGCTCCACTACATATAACTCTCAGTGAGTTAATGTTATCTATGCATAATTTGTTTGGTCGGAATCCTGATTGTTGCTCACGTAGTTCCGGCGTTAATGTTTTAGAAATCTGCTTGCTATGATGTGTTTCTGTACCTTGTTCAGCATACTAAGTAGGGTAATTCCTCTCCAGATATTCCGGTTTGTTAGATCGCCTTTTTGTTATTTTTATTATAATACCTTTTTTGAACTCGTCAGGGACGTCTTCGTTGTTCCAAATTTCTTCGATTTGTGGGTGGATGATTAGAGCGCTTGCATCTGCATTTCCTTTAAGTAGTTCTGGAGAATTATTGTCACTACCAGGACTTTTGTTATGTGGTGTTGGGTACAACAAATAATTCGCCCTTTTATAACAAATGAATGCTTCATATTTCTTTTACATTTTTATTTTCCTAAATTGTGGTTTATTTCATAAAAAGTAATTTAGTGATTAAAAATTGTAATTTTAATATCATTATTTACAAATCAAATACCACAACTGAGGGTGGAACTCGTATTTATTCTAATGACATTTTAATTTATTTCAGGATTAAAAATTACAGCAATCTTTTGTGATACCTGACACGAGATTCTCATTTAAACTCCTTTGTTTGGCGTTATTAGTCTGGTCTGTAATTGAAAATAAGTATTTTTGTATTTTTTTTATTTGCATACAAATTATAAAATTATATTATGAGACATTTCTTGGCATGCTAGCAAATTTAAATGTTTGAAAGAGAATTAAAAAAATGTAGGAGCAACTTTATAAGTACTTTTAAATACAAACCATAAGTGGTAGAAAACAATTAATTTGGCTTTTTTACTTCCTTACATACTAATAAAATTCTCGCAATGCTATTGCCTTGAAACAATACTAAATGTCCCATACTTCAGCATATTTTATATGCCAGAATACTCTGGGCCGTCTGAAGTGTGTGTCTTTTCAAGAGATTCTATTTTCCTCTTTTGCCATTAAATTATGCAAATTTATACAACCGTTTTTGTTGTCGTACACAATTATTTAAGCACACTTTTTTGTGGCACAAAAAATTTGTGTTTTTCACATCATTCATTCGCTGAGCAGAGCCTCAAAAAGCATAAAGAGTTTTAAAGTCTGTGTTAAATTATGCAAATATATTTTTAAGTCAGTTTTTAATTAAATTATTTGTTTATGCAAACGATGTTGTGCTGTGCGCAAACAGACTGAATAGACTATACAATTTACGTCATTAGTGGTTGTTTCATTTGTCCTACTAATAATGTTTTGTCCCATTTCGTTTAAAACGTTCACACAAAAATAAATGTTCATTGTCCTGCGGACGATATCCGTTTATCTGTGCCAGATACATTGACATACCTAAAAGCAATTACACAAATGCTCGTGAATATAGCACAGCAATTTTAGACGTAAGTATTTTATATATTTTGTATCGAAAATAAATTTTCCGGATTATAAATGTGAAAAGTGTGGAAAACAAAGACAGTGAAGGATTTTCTGAACAAATACACTATGCAAAAAAAAATTTTGTGTTCGAGACCTAAAAACTGTTTCCTGTGTAGAATCGTGCATACTATTTTATGAAAACAAAACAAAAAATTGTTTATGATAAAGTTTTTTTTAATTTTTTTAACTCCAATTTTCATGGAAGGTACCATGAAAAAAAGCGCACTGAAAATTAATGAACTTATCTTAACTTTCATAACTTCGGCTCCAAAGAAATTTTCGTTAAAATAAGCACGTCTTGTACTTTATTTAAGGACGTGCATGACATAAGATCATGTACATGTTGTCTTTACACCTAATTGGTGATATACTTAAATAAACCACATGTTGTATCAAAATAAGATCGTCATGAATATGAAAAAAGAAGTTATTTGGTCCATGAAAAAGATCGCCGTATTTTCATCCGATGAATGTGAAATTAAGTAGAAAACTAAAATCCAAGAATGAAAATTTCGAGTTCTAAGTTAAGGAACTTTCACGGAATATCAAGGGTATCACGAAATTGTTGAGATCGTAAAGTTTGAATAATAAATTAATTTTACACATTTAATAGAATCCAACATATTTGATGTCTACAAGAATGCTGATGTCTACACTATAGAAAGCGTACAGAAAATCAAAGAATTTGTTGTAGATTCTAAGATTTCGAGCAACAGACAATCAGAATTAAAATAAGGGTGTTTGTCATTAATTGAATGCAATGAAACGTACTTGATTGAAAAATGACTATCATAGAATAATGTGCAGTACGTAATAAAAAATGATTATATTTCGCCTTGAAATAAGCATATGTTGGCCTAAATGTATATATGATCTCTTAACGAAATGGCTGAGCAGTTTAATATACACCTCATATGGGTGCCTGGGCATAGGGATATCCCGGGGAACTGTAAAGCCGATGAACTTGCTAGGAAAGGGGCGACATTACAAATTCTCGAAGAATTTCCATGTGTTGGTGCGCCACTATCGACGTGTAAGCTTTGGCTTAGGCAAGAGCAATCAGGCAGTCCAACGAAAGATGGACAGAAATCAGCACCTGCAGTGTAGCTAGACAAATCTGGCCAAGGTATGACCTGAGAAGATCAAAAATCTCATCGCACTAGAGATGCAAAGATTGTCTACGTTAGTATCAGTTCTGAAGGGACACTGCTTGATCGGCGAACACGCCAAAAGATTGGGTATTGACTCCAATGACTTCTGCAGAAGCTGTGGAGATGAGGAAGAAGTGGAGAGCATTAAGCACTTGCTATGCGACTGGGCCGCTCTGAGTAAACGACGACTGGACATACTAGGGTCGGCCTTTCTGGGCAGCCTAACAGATCTTTCCAGTACCGATATTCGTACTATCAATAAATATTAATATATCAAACAGTTTGGTTTCGATGAGGGGCATTTCAGCCCGTGGTAACAATAGGGACCTTAACTTGTATAAAAAAAAAAATACGGCTGCCACACTAATCTAAACCCAATACTGTGCATTTTTTGTCATGGGTGTCCCTGACCAGCCACGGATATATCTCCGTCCATTCTTCGTGAAATGATACGGTATACTCGTACACTATAGGTTTCCTAGTGAAAAACCAATGTATAAATAAAAAAGATACTTCACGATTTATAAACGTTTGATTTTAGCACTTTTCAACGTTCGGATTTATACTCGCATTAATTTATTCCCATTGTCTTCATTTTTAACCATAATACATAAAATGTTTATACTCGAGCAGTTAGTGAGCGTAACGCAATTATAAATATTTGCATAAATCTTTGTCTTTAATTTAATATATATAAAGTATACATAAAGAAAGGCGTACAAAAATCTAATGATTAGTGTATCATTAAGTAAATTGCAAGAAACTTTAGATCAAGGAAAATTTCTTTAACAAAAATTTAAATTGTCATTATTTTAATGAAAATTGTGATTAATTTGATAAAAAATTTAAGAATATGCCATCTCTTTAAAAAAATTTAAATTGTCATTATTTTAATGAAAATTGTGATTTAATGATACTTAATTTAAGAATATGTCGTCATTTATTTTATTACTATATTTTTTTTTAGTGCATACGGCGTTTACCGACTTTCTTGAAACTTGGTGGACTGATAAACCAATATGTGGATTTTCAACCACGTGGCACAGCAGCTCCTTCAAGAGATAGAAAATTTAAATTTTGGACGAGAATATCCAGGACAAAAAAAAACTAAAAAAAATTCGCAAACATTTTTAATAGAAACAAATACAAAAAGTGGAAGTGAGCTTCGATTGCTGGGTAGAATCATTATGTCATCAATTTAGTGTGACGGGGGTATATATCATTTGCTACGGGCAAAACGTGTAACACATCGAAGGAGTGACCTAAGACGATAAGCATGTTTCGCGAAAATCATTTTTGGGCCATTTTAGGTCATTTGAGCAATGTCCGTCCGTCTGTTTGTCTGCTAGTGCGCATGATAACTCTCGAAAGGTGTAACCGATTGACTTCTAATTTGGCACGTCCCTTTTGGTACTTCCCAAACGAAATTGCTTATTTATGAGGGTATACCTTCGTCGGTTTACCCGATTGAAATTTTCTTTTTTTCTTTTAAATAGGCATTGTTTTTATCGTTAGGATGCTAACTTTCAAAAAATGGAACATGTTTTTATGTTTTTTTCGTGGCAACAAACAACGATTTAAACAGAAAGCTACTTTTTTTACTAAACCACTGCCTCTACATGAAATTGCTATTTCACTTATAGCCATTATAATTATCTTTAATGTAAAGGATATTATGGCTCTATCTGTCCTCATTTAATTTCACTTCATTTACATAATGTAAATTTCAGTCGAATGTAACAAGGTAATTTGATGGTTATTATAAGAAATGTCAAATTGAATGTCAATTGAGAGGTAATATAAGAACATATCACTCACTTACTTCAAGACATATCACTCACTTAACTCAAAATTGAAAATTGTCGGGATGTGTAACTTTAAGTCGTTTAAAAAGATTAATACGATGAAATCAGTGATGCCAACTTTTTCCGAAGCAAAAGCGTAATAAAAAATTGAAAAAGCGTAAAAGGGCGTAAATTCCAAACAAAAAGGCTTAAAAAACCAAACTCTAACATTGCTTTAGTCGGACGGAGAATACTACATTATACCCTACACGACCCCCTCAGAGCAGAATTAAAAGAAACATGTTTTGAAAATATTTATCACTGTTGTTTTCATAATGAAAATAATATGTCAAAACATTAGTATTTTACACTGATAGAAAAAGCTTCGTCTTCATGACGACGAATTTGTACATCATCACGATTATTTTTTCGTCATAAGTCAGCTAACGTACGGAATAATCCTCTTGATGAATTTTTTCGTCACCATGACGAATTTCTGTTTCCAAAAACTTTCGTCCTCAGGATGATCCATTCATCACCACGACGAACCCCATTCATCATCATGACGAACCCCATTCATCACCACTACGAACTCTATTCATCACCATGATGAACTCCATTCATCACCACGACGAATTGCATTCGTCACCACGACGAATCCCATTCATCATCACGACGAATTCCATTCATTATCACGACGAATCCCATTCATTATCACGACGAATTCCATTCGTCACCACGACGAATCCCATTCATTATCACGACGAATCCCATTCAGCACCACGACGAATTCATGCCCACGACTATTTAAATTTTAAAAATTCCAATAATTTGTTTTTCTAGTTTTAAATGTATGGAAAATAAAATTATTTGACTGCATTGCTAGGTTCAGTTGTGAATATTCGTTTCGAGACGCAGTTCTTATCAGGTAAGGCTGAAATCAAACAAACGAGAAGTATTCATTACTTCTGCTATTTTAAATCAAAAACATTCACATCAAGTAATGTATTTGCCAACAGACCACTAGCACAAATGTTTCACACTTATACAGCTTGTCGAGCTGCATGTACGAGTATGCATGTGTTTGATGTTTTCCTAAACAAACATCAGTTACGCCGTGCCAGTGCGGTTGTTTGAACCAATCGGTGCTGCGTGGAACACACACGTGGACGAACATAACAACGTCGCATGTCTTACTTTGTTTTGCTGTAGGAGTTGACGTTGCCGTAAAGGGCGAATAAGTCGATCGTTCTCATGATGAATGGATAATCTTATTGACGAACGGTGTTCGTCATTAATTATTAGATTTTTTTAATTGATCTTTTACAACAAATTATTCGCTAAATGTGGCAACGTTCGTTTTTATTTCAAGAATCTGTTATCGGTAAAAATTATAAAGATCTGTTGACAATGTTGATTTTAAAGCGCCTACATTCAACATCGGGAAATAGGTGTTATGGAGTCTATATCTAAATCTGAACCAATTTTCTTTAAATTGGCAGTGTTCATTCCCCGTTGAAGGAACCGCTATATAGTAAATTGTATGTAAATCTGATGAGAAGCGGCTATTCTATGTCTAAGCGCCTCAAAGATCTACCCCTGCAAAACATTTCATAAAATGCCAGAGTTTATTATAAGCTCAAACAACTTTCGAAAGTCTAATTTCTTTATGGGACCAGATGTGATCTGAAAAATGTACAAAAAGCGTTAAAAGCAGTAACGAAAAATTTGGAAAGCGTACAGTTAGTGCTTTTTTACGTTTGGCACTAGCTGATCACTTTTCGCGTATTGGGTAGTCTAAAATGCACTTATGCTGTTTATTCGCCCCTTACTGTGTGAGGCTAGTAAAAAGTTCAACTGGACACACTGCGAAATCATTTCCAGCCCATCCTACGCAGTTTACGGCCACTTTTATTGCGGTGAGTATGACATGTGGTTCATTCTTGGGGTCTGGCCTGTTTTTGTTGTTGTTTTTTTTGTCGTGTCCTTCGTTCTCTTGTACGATTTTGTATGAATAGGTCATGAGCTCGGCGTTATTCCGTGTTGTCCCTGAATCCTTTTGTAAATGCAGACATAGGTGTGTACGCTCCTCATTCTTCAGTGATAGTCAACAAAAATGTGTTGGGTGGGTTGAGTGTAGATTTCCTTCCTGTTTCGCACCAAACTATCTGGGGATTTTTTTTGGCTTTCACATCTGGATGGAACACAGTGGTTACAATATATCGAGAAAGAAAAAAAATAGTTGTTTCAAATCATTAATAACAATATGCAACAACAAAATATTTTGTGTCCGAGACCTAAAAACATTTTTTGTATAGATTGAGGCATACTATTTTATGAAACCAAAACCAAGTTTTTTCATGGTAATTTTTTTCGTAAAATTCCAATTTTCATGGGAGTTGCCTGTAGTATTTGGACCACATTATATATTTGAACTATGAGCTCGGTAAAGCCGGAATACCATTTAAATGAAAGGAAATTATGTGTGATAGATTGTAGGCACAGAAGTATAGTACGAGTAGCTGTCGATAAAACAATTACACAAATATGTTTGATTTTTTTCAAAAAAATAGTTTTTTGCCGGAACGAAAAACCATAAAAAATAGAAAAGAAATTCGCAAAAAATGCGTTTGTTAAATTTTTTGAAAGCGAGCATCCTAACGAAGAAAACAATGCCTATTTGTGTAAATGTGTAAATTATTTCCCATATTGTAAAAATAGGGAAATTCAAAAAAATAATTTATAATATTTTTTATTTTGTCAAAATTTGTATGGGAGGTACCAAAAGGGGCATGGTAGCAACGAGTGACCAACGTAATCCATCTTTGAACTAGGCCTGAGATAAAAAAAGTATTGACACATACCGAATTTGAAGTCATCGGTTAATCCTGTTGAAAGTTATCGTGTGCACCAGGGATGTAACGAATATTCCCATTCGCATATGCGAAAGCGAATTATTCGCATCATTTTTACACTCGATTTCGCATTCCATCTTTGGAATATTCGCTTTCGCATAAATATATTTCAGTATTCGCTTCCATTTGTTTAAAGTGTTTTATCTTCATATCCGCTTCACATATTTTGAAGATTTTAATGCCAATGAAAACCACTGCGACTTCTCTTCAAAAGTGTTAAAAAATATGTTTGTTCATATGGAGGAGGTCAAAATATGGAAAACATTGTTAATATGTACTTGAATATCCTGGAAAAGTATCAATTCACGTCCTCAATTTTGTTGGTACTAAAGGGTCAAACTATTATTCGCATTCGCTTTCGCAAAACTGCATATTTCACTATTCGCTTTCGCATTCGCTAGAATATTGAATGTGAACCACACCTAAACGTCAAGTTTTTTTCTGCATTTCATTTGACATTTCTCAATTTCAGACTAACTCAATTTGAACCATGGAAAGATCAGCATAATCGACCAAATGTGTCTACAATCGGGAGAATTGTGCGCAAATTTTAGCAAACCTGGTCTGTAGGAGATGTGAAAACACCTGTGCATACTCGCCCAGTTTGTTTGGTGCGGCTTATGGGCTGGCGACGTCATCGGGCCATACTTCTTCGAAATGAGGCCGGTCAGGCAGTTACTATGAATTGTGTTCGCTATCGTGAGATGATAACGAACTTTTTATGGCCCGAATTGGAAGATATGGATGTGGACAATATGTGGTTTCAACAGGACGGTGCCACTTGCCACTTGCCACACAGCTAACGAAACAATGGTTCTCAACAAATTCAATGGCCGTGTTATCTCACGTCGTGGCGATGTCAATTGGCCGCCAAGATCATGTGATTTGACACCGTTGGACTTCTTTCCTTGAAGTTATTTGAAAGAAAAGGTGTACGTCGATAAGCCAGCAACAATTGAAGAGCTAAAGGATGAGATAATTCGGCACATTAGCGGCATAGAACCTCAATTATGCCTCAGCGTCATTGAAAATTTGGACCATAGTATGTAGGTGTGCCGCCGAGGTCGCGGCGGCCATTTGGCCGATATTTTGTTCCATACATAATTGAACCATACCAATATTATATACAAAGAAATGAAAATAATTTCCTAAATAATTTGTGTTTTATTCAAAATCAACATCAACCCTTAAAATTTAACCACCCTTTATAAAGTTTTACTTTGATACGCCACCAGATTTTTTGTTATTGTATCTCAAAATTGATAGTTCTTAGCAATGCCATATTTTCGCTGTAAAGTTCTAAAATTTTGAGTTTGATTCTTGGTGTGAACTCAAATATTTAAAGTAACTTTCGGTATAAATTATACTAGAATTATAAGTTCGGTGAGTATTTAATCTGGCATCACAGTTTCTGATTTATAAAATTCGTTCATATGATAAGCACCATTAGCAAATAAATAAATGGAAAACTAAGTGCTGTGTTGAACACAAATTACAAGTTTTGTGGACAATTAAAAAAAATTTGTTTCAAAAGTCCTTCGCAATTTTTTCATATTTTGTTGCTAAAAGTATGTATTTACATATATATAAATATCAGCTGCAGCCGACTGCAGCTACGGTTTTTGTCACCTCACCTTACATAGGAGGATACATATCATTTGTTTTGAGCCAAAAGTCTAACACATCGAAGGAGTGACCTAAGACCCCAAGCATGTTTGGTGGAAATTGAATTTGGGTCATGTTAAATAATTTGAGCAATGTCCGTCCGTCGGTCCGTTTGTCTGTCTGTGTATTACTGTGGGTCTGTCTGCTAGCTGGTGCGCACGATAACTTTCGAAAGGAATAACCGATTGAATTCAATTTTGGTATGCGGTAATATTTTTGTCCATCTCAGGATAATTTCAAAGATGGGCCATATTGGCCCACTTCTTCTAGTACCTCTCCCACAAAGGGTTAACATTTAGTGAAATATTAATTCTTTAATAACTTCTATACTACTTATACGAATCTTCTGAAATTCCACACATAGTATTATTTTATTAGTGGCCATCACCCTGAGAAAAATGAGCTCCTTTTGGTACTTCCCACACAAATTGACTATTTTGCACCAAAGGTTAATAGCTTATAACATTAAAACCAGTGCATACTTTAAATTTATTAAATGCAATTCAAATTGATAATAATTTAATTAATACAAACAGAAATAAATTTACGAATATTTTTTGGGACTGAAGGTGAGGGAATTCGTAAGTCGGTTTACCCGACTGAACTTTCTTAATTGTTTTTGGCAAACATTAATACAAAATTAAGTTCAAGGACAATAACTTAAAAACTTTATATATTTTCTTTCTTACTCAAGCAAGTTATTTGTACGTTTACATGAAATCACGACACTGTGCGCCGTCCATTTGTCAATTTTTATGCAAACTAAAAAGTTTTCAAAATTCTATAAATTGGGTGTTATTAAGCTCGATAAACTTTACAAATTGGCTAATGACAATAATATTCCTAAGATCAGTATCAAGGAAGTTATGGGGAAAAAACTAATGAAATTCCTGTCGTCCGCTGGACGCTTTTACAAAAATTCGGTGAAATTTAATTTAGTGGATGAGATAAATCTAAGACAAAACAAACTGGAGAAAGGAAAAGAATTGAAGATGCAGCAGATTTACTAAATAATTTACTATAATAATACTCGTATGGAAACAAAATGGTCTTGAAGCCGGGAGAAAATCCTAGTAAGAATCACATATAATTTATAACTTGAAATCGAGGAAAAATTAAAACTGAAATTTTGAAAAGTTAGCAAAGTTTTAAACATATTGTTTTGCAAATATTTGGAGATATTCCCATAAATAAAATTTTATTTGTACTAAAATTCGTAATTTATTTGAGAAAATAAGTTCGCAAATATATTTTGTTATAATATATTAATATATGAACTCCACATAAGTTTTATTGATAAAAAGTAAAAAAAAATATTTCTTCAAAAATATATAATATTCAAAAAATTGTGTTCTTTCTATTCAAAAATATCAAAAACGGAGATTTTTTCCGTAAAGTCCTCAAAATTTCCTTTAATCTAAAGTTTATCTCGGCTTTATCGAGCATTTACTTAAAAATATGGTCCAAATACTAAAGAAAGAATTAAAAAAAAAACTTCCATAAAACTGTTTTTTAACTATTTTTTCGTATTTAGGACACCATATTACATCAGAAATTGTTATGCACAGTCCTTCGACCAAAATGTTGTTGCATAGTTTAATGGAAGAAATCTATTAATAACAAAAAATAGTAATTTTAAAAGGTTTACCTCCTCTGTATAAAGTTTGTGAACTTTTTTGATAACGATTGTGGGTACCGTTTGTGAACTATTTGTACCCTACACCACACAGTGGTACAGGGTATTATGACTTTGTGCATTTGTTTGTAACGCCCAAAAAGAGAAGAAATAGAACCATAGTTTATTATACCGATCGTCATAGAATCAATTTTTGAGTCGATTTAGTCATGTCGGTCTGTCTGTCCGTCTGTCTGTCCGTCTGTCCATGTATTCTTGTAATCAAAGTGCAGGTCGTATTTATGGTTCGATTGTGATGAAATTTAGCACAGTGCTCTTTTTTCGCCCAAGGACGATCCCTATTGAAATCGGTTCAGATTTAGATATAGCCCCCATATATATGTTACCCCCGATTTGACATGTAAGCGCTGTAGAAACTGTATTTTATATCAGATCAGTACGAAATTTGGCAGAGAGAGTTCTCTTATTACATGAATGAACACTGCTAAATTCGGGGAAAATCGGTTCAGATTTAGATATAGTCCCCATATATATGTTTCAACCGATTTGACATGTCAGCGCTATAGAAACCGTAATTTATATCCGATCTGTATGAAATTCGACAGAAAGAGGTTTTTTATTATATAAATGAACACTGTTAAATTTGGAGGAAATCGGTTCAGATTTAGATATAGCCCTAATATATAAGTTACCCCCGATTTGACATGTAAGCGCTGTAAATATGTTATTTATTTATTTATTTATTTATATGAATTACAATACAAAGTAAATTTATATTCTAATTTTAAGGTCCAGGGAAAGGCCGGGTTACAAAGACCATATGGCTAAATGGTTGCAGCGACAGACCAGAGCCTCTGGTGGGAATCGAACCCACGACCCCCAAACTCATAGGCGAGTACGCTACCAACTCGCCTACTGGGGCGCTCGTGAATATGTTATTTTATATCCGATCAGTATGAAATTCGGCAGAAAGAGGTTTCTTATTATATAAATGAACACTGTTAAATTTGGAAGAAATCGGTTCAGATTTAGATTTATCCCCCATATATACGTTACCCCCGATTTGACATGTAAGCGCTGTAAAATGTTATTTTATATCCGATCAGTGCGAAATTCGGCAAAAAGAGGTTTCTTTCTACACGAAGGAATACTGCCAAATTCGGAGAAAATCGGTTCAGATTTAGATATAGCCCCCATATATATGTTACCCCCGATTTGCTATGTAAGCACGGAGACTGTATTTTATATCCGATCAGTACGAAATTCGACAGAAAGAGGTCTTTTTACGTGAATGAGTATTCAGGGAAAATCGGTTCAGATTTATATATAACCTCCATATATGTATATGTTCCTCCTGATTTGGTTTCAAAGCGCTATAGAAGTTGTACCTTACTTCCGACCATTAAACTTTTCCCAGAAAGATGTTTATCAATTTAGGTACGAATATTGCTTAATTTAGAGATTATCGGTTCAGAATTAGATAATATGTTCCTACCCATTCACCAATTATTACAAATTGTTATCGCAATGACCTTTTGGCATTGTTAGGGAGGTGTAGGGTATTATATAGTCGGCCCCGCCCGACTTTCTGCCTTTCCTTACTGGTTTTTATTTGAATTTTTGAATGAAGAACCTCTTTAAAATATTGTGTGAAAATTGTAGGTGAATCGGAGCAAAACTAAAGAAGTTACAGAAGAACATCAGAAATACTCCAACGCGTTTTTCCCACAACCCACGTTTTTAAAGTCGGTGTCCATAATATCTTCAAAATACTGCACCGATCGTTTTGAAAATGTTAAAACTTCTTCTGTACGTAACTTACGAGGTAACGCTGGAGAGATTTTTTTTAAATTTGTTAATATTATTTATTTTACAGTAACAAATAAGCAATTTTTTTTTAAAAAATCGCGTTTTTCAATTCAGAGTGTTCCCAAAAATTGAAAAATAGAAATTTTCGAAAAAATCCTCCTAGCGTTATATGGGGAAAACGTTTATCTAACGACAAATTTTGGTTATCAGATTTCAGATGACCAATCACCGAGTTATGATGGACACCGCTATTGGATTTTTTTATACCCTACACCACACTGTTGTACAGGGTATTATGACTTTGTGCATTTGTTTGTAACACCCAAAAGATTGACCCATTGTTTATTATACCGTTCGACTTGTAATCACTTTCTGAGTCGATTTAGCTATGTCCGTCTGTCTGTCTGTCTGTAGATGTATTCTTGTAATCAAATTACAGGTCGCAATTATGGTCTGATCTCAACGAAACTATGCACATAACTTCCTTTAGGACCAAGGCCGATCGCTATTGCATTTGGTTAAAATCGGTTCAGATTTACATATAGCTCCCATATATACATATGTACCTCCGATTTGGCATATATGCATTGTACATATGAGCAACATTTTTGATCCGATTTGTACAAAAATTGTCACAGAGCAGTCCCGTAATACACTTAGAGACAATACAGAATTGGGGAAATCGTTTCAGATTTAGATATTGCGCCCATATATATGTTACCCCCGGTTTGACATGTATGCGCTGTAAAAACTGTATTTTATATCAGATCAGTACGAAATTCGGCGGAGAGAATTTTCTTATTACATGAATGAACACTACCAAATTCGGGGAAATCCTTTCGGATTTATATAGCCCCCATATATATGTTTCACCCTATTCATTATCATTTTTTTTTGCGAATTAATTAGCAGTACTCACAAAGTGATAGTATATCATAATCTGTTTACACGCCTGAAATTTCTTTACTTGTTAAGTGTTCATCATTGTTTACGCCAGACGCACATATTTTTAGAACTGCACCACTGTACCTCTGTGTAACCGGTGTTGTTGACATACGTTTTATAAGTTGTCTTTTTGTATGTTTCACTTCTTGTTTAACACGATATTTTCATCCTGTGTTAACGAGGTAATTATATTAGGGTGTAAACTTTACCGGTGGAGCACAATAAGCACACGTTTTCTCTGCTGTTAAGGTCGTAAACAGAAAGTTATTATGATTTGTTGAATTTTAACTCTTGCGATTAATAAATGGATATTATTTAAATTTATTAGAATGAATGTGTATGCCTTTTTGGATGTGATTGTATCGCTTATTCTGCCAAGGTCAACCATTTTATAGACAGCAAAAAATCGCCGAGTGCACCAAACACTTTTAACGTTTATGCCTATAGCAAACAAACAAAAAAAGCTTTACAGTTTTAAACCTAGGTATCCCGCGAAATTCACCTCGTACATAGTATTTAAAAATTTTGCTCGCAAATATTCAAAATTCTAACATATCAAAATATATTTTACATTTCTATCGGCAGAATAATTTCACTCACTTTGCGAGTAAAAATTTTCTCAGCTAAGTCATAACAAAAATTTTGTCTAAACATGAATCTGTCAATTTGTGTGGGGTGGACTGACGAATACATCCATTTTCCGCTGAACAGTGAAAGTTATGAGCTATTACATTTTGGTATGATTTGGCCATTTTATATGAGGGCGTGGCAATAACCCCAAGTTTTTGCTCGCCTATAGGTATTGTAAAAGCGTTACCTTTGTGTGGGAGGTACCAAAAGGGTACCTATGGTGATATGGTACTAGGTTTAGGTTTAGGTTAGGGTGGCAGCCGTATTTTTATACAAGCTCACATAGACCAGTTTAGGTCCCTAGTGTTACCACGGGCTGAAATGCCCCTCATCGAAACCAACCTGTTTGATATACAAATTTGTCTATAGTACGAATATCGGTACTGGAAAGATCTGTTAGGCTGCCTAGAAAAGCCGACCCCAGTATGTCCAGTCGTCGTTTACTCAGAGCGGGGCAGTCGCATAGCAAGTGCTCAATGCTCTCCACTTCTTCCTCATCTCCACAGCTTCTGCAGAAGTCATTAGAGTCAATACCCAATCTTTTGTCGTGTTCGCCTATAAAGCAGTGTCCGGTCAGAACTGATACTAACGTAGACAATCTTTGCCTCTCTAGTGCGAAGAGATATTTTGATCTTCTCAGGTCACATACCTTGGCCAGATTTGTCTAGCTACTCTGCAGGTGCCGATTTTTGTCCATCTTTCGTTGGACTGCCTGATTGCCTCTTGCCTAAGCCAAAGCTTGCACGTGGATAGTGGCGCACCAATATAACCAAATTCCTCGAGAATTTATAATGTCGTCCCTTTATTAGCAAGTTCATCGGCTTTGCAGTTCCCCGGGATATCCCTATGCCAAGGCACCCATATGAGGTGTATATTAAACTGCTCAGCCATCTCGGTAAGAGATCTGCGGCAGTCGAGGGCTGTTTGTGAATTTAGGGATGTTGCCTCCAGAGAATTGATGGCAGCCTGGCTGTCCGAGTAAATTACAACGCCAGTGTTGGTTACTATGTTGCGACTCAGCCACTTGGCTACTTCCCATATTGCCATTAGTTCGGCTTGATAGACACTGCAGGTATCAGGTAGTCTGTGAGCTATATCCAATCTAAGCTCTGCACAGTGTACTCCGAAGCCAACCTTTTCATCAAGCTTCGAACCATCCGTGTAAAAGTGGAGATGGTTTCTATTACCTGGTATTCTTCCAACCCATTCATCTCTGGCGGGAATCATAGTGATTTAATTTCTCTCGAAGCTGTACACAGTTGGTATATAGTCCACTCGGTCGGTTACCATAACACTACACTTTGATATCCCCACGTAGTTTTTGTACCTCCACATTGATAGGCAGTTTAATCTTATTGCCGCTTTGGTTGCAACTTCTCTCGCCACAATATTAATCGGCAGTATATGGGGTAGGGCTTGTAGAGACTCGGTCGCTGTAGTCCTTAAGGCTCCGCTTATGCTCAGGCAGGATGTTCTCTGAACCTTTGTTAGTAGGTTGGTGATGGTTAGCTTGTCAGTTGCCGTCCACCATACCACAATGCCGTATAGCAGTATAGAACGAACTACTGCTATATATATCCAGTGGGCGATTTTAGGAGAGAGGCCCCACCGCGACCCTACAGCTTTTTTGCAGGAATATAAGGCGACGTTGGCATTCCTTACACGTTCCAATACGTTAAGTCTAAATAACAGTTTTCTATCTAGAATTATTCCTAAAAATTTTGCACTTTCAGAAAAGACTAGATCTGTTCCATTTATCCGAGGTGGAGGGTCCACATGTGGGACTTTATTCATCCTAGTAAAGAGAACCAATTCTGTCTTGTTTGGGTTTACGCCCAAACCGCTGATTCTGGCCCATCTAGCCAATTTGTTCAGAGCCACCTGTAGAATGTCTCGGAGGACGTTTTCGAATTTGCCACTCACAACGTCGTCCGCATATGCCACGACCTTGCAGCCAGAACGTTCTAGATCTAGCAGGATTTCATTCACCGCTAGGTTCCAAATTAGTGGAGACAGTACTCCTCCTTGTGGGGTCCCTCTGTTTACAAACCTTGTTAGAGTTGTGGACCCAAGACATGATGTTATGCTTCTTCTGTTGAGCAGACTTTGAATTAGTCTAATCAAACTAGAGTTAACTTTTAGATGTGACAGTGCCGCAATTACTGCATCTGAGTGAATGTTGTTAAAAGCCCCTTCTATATCAAGAAATGCCACCATGGTGAATTCCTTGAAATGCAGGGACGATTCGATAGTGCTCACCAGTTCGTGCAGGGCTGATTCTGTACACTTCCCCTTATTGTAAGCATGTTGGTTCACCGTTAGGAGTTTTGTATCCAGGTTTTCCCTAATGAAATGATCTAAAAGTCTTTCCAGACCTTTCAATAGGAAGGAGGATAGGCTAATTGGTCTGAAGTCTTTTGGCCTAGTGTGTGATATCTTCCCCGCATTTGGTATGAATACCACTTTGGTATCCCTCCATCGATTCGGGATGTATGAAAGCCTGATACAGCCTACATACATTTTCTCCACCCAGGGGACAATGTATTTCAACATTTGCTGCATTTCTGCTTGAGTGATGCCGTCTGGTCCAGGTGACTTGAAGGGCTCAAAGCTATTAATAGCCCAGCTTATTCTGGATCTCTCAGTCAACAAGCTAGCTACGCTCGCAGTCCACTCGCACTCTTGTTGGTCCTGCTGATCATCTGGTTCTGTTAGAGAGTTCCCGGGAAATGTGTGTCGAGCAGTACATTGAGCGACTGCTAGCTGTTTTTGGTCCAATTTGCCTCATCCTGAAAGTAACCCACTGTACAGGGTGAAGCTGATAATATTTTCCTCAGCCTTGCGTCGTCGAAGACCTTTTCCACTTCGCCACAGAAGGTATACCAAGAGCGTCTTTGCGCCTTTCTAAGCTCCTTCTTATAGATATTGAGTTGCTCTTTATAGGCATCCCAAACATTGGCGACCCCTGTAGATTTAGCCTTGTTGAATAGCTTGTTGCAGGTCTTTTTCATAGCCGTTAGCTCAGAAGTCCACCATTGGGGTTTAGTTTTACCCTTGTACCTTGGTTTTGGACAGGCTTCTTCTAGGGAACTATTGAATGATGTGGTGACATGCTCGACCAGATTATCCAGACCGGCTTTGTCATTCAGTTCGTACAGAAGTTTGGAGTTGAGGACTTTCTTGAAATTCTTTTCATACAGGTGCCACTTTGTCTTTCTCACATTTCTGTGGACGGCAGGTTCAGGCGCTTTTTCAGCGAGTTTGAACTGAATATAATGGTGGTCTGAGAATGAGTGGTCGTCCAGTACATTCCACCCAATAATTTTGTCTGACAGCCGGCCAGTAGCAAACGTTACGTCTAGTACTTCTTGTCTGTCTTTAATTATAAAGGTCGGCTTATTACCTATGTTACAAATACTTAGGTTTGTAGTTAGAATAAAGTCAAGAAGCGAATCACCCCTATTGTTTATATCCGTCCTACCCCAGATAGTATGATGAGCGTTGGTGTCTGCGCCAACAATCAGCTCGACCTCGTCAGACGTTGCTTCTTCTACTACTTCCCTGAATAGAGCAGTCGGTACTACAGCTTCATAAGGCAAGTAACTGGAGACCACCCAATATATGCGATTACCGATCTCCTGACTAGCAGATGTTTGGTCTTTACCACTTAAATTAGCCAGGAGAAAGATACTTAGATCTTTCCTGGCCAAAATGCAGGTTCTTGGAGTGCCTTCACAGTCGGCCACAAGCAGTTTAAAGTTGGGTGTCCTGATACCGCACACACTAAAAAAACACGTACTGAAAATCAAAGAATTTGTCGTAAAGTTTAAGATTTCGAGCCAAAGACAATCGCTATAAAAATAAGAATGTTTTATAGTAAATTCAAAGACATCAATAGAACTTGTTTTGATGAAGCATTTCATAGAATCAAGAACATTTGGTAATAAAACTAATTAAGTTTGGTCTTAAAATAAGCACGTTCTGCCGTAAATTGAAGTATGCCTCGTGCTTATGTTTAGTAAAATATCATAAAATTTAAAACATTATTGTATTACATTTTAAAATGTATGTCCTTGATATAAGCATATACTGGTAATTAATTTAAATCATAAATAAAGGTTTTTAAAATATGTAGGGAAAATTCCTTACATTGTGTTTGAATGCCACTCATACTAAAGAGCCACAGAAACCATTTCAATATTCATAGAAAATATGATTCTTGTATACTTGCATAGTTTCCACGATAAATTCAAAACACAACACTTCCTTTTTTAAAAATTGGTTTTATTATTACATACAAAATACAATAAATGTGTAATACATATTACGGATAACTTTCAACATTTTATAAACTAAAAACCGTATTTTAGTGGTATGTATAAAGATAAACCGGCCAACACTTCATCGAAATATTTGAAGTTTTGTATATTTGTTATCGATTTGTAAACTTATAGTGGATTCACCTTTCTATATGTTCCCCAAACATCCATGAACAATTTTCGTTGGAACCTTTAATGATTTTGAACATTGAATTTGGCTGAAATTAAAATAAAACCAGTAAGGAAAGGCAGAAAGTCGGGCGGGGCCGACTATATAATACCCTACACCTCCCTAACAATGCGATAAGGGTCATTGCCATAATAATTTGGAATAATTGGTAAATGGGTAGAAACATATTATCTAATTTTGAAACGATAATCGCTAAATTAAGCAATATTCGTTCCTAAATTGAGAAACATCTTTCTGGAAAATTTTAATGATCGGAAGTAAAATACAAATTCTATAGCGGTTTGATACGAAATCAGGAGGAACAATCAATATAAATCTGAACCGATCTTCCCTGAATACTCATTCATGTAAAAAGAATGAGTATTCGTACTGATCGCATATAAACTACAGTCTCTACAGCGCCTACATGTCAAATCGGGGGTAACGTATATATGGGGGCTATATCTAAATCTGAACCGATTTCTTCCAAATTTAACAGTGTTCATTCATATAATAAGAAACCTCTTTCTGCCGAATTTCATACTGATCGGATATAAAATAACATTTTTACAGCGTTTACAAGTCAAATCGGAGGTAACGTATATATGGGGGCTATATCTAAATCTGAACCGATTTTCTCCGAATTTAGCAGTATTCCTTCATGTAATAAGAAACCTCTTTCTGACAAATTTTGCACTGATCGGATATAAAATACAGTTTTTACAGCGCTTACATGTCAAATCGGGGGTAACATATATATGGGGGCTATATCTGAATCTGAACCGATTTTCTCCGAATTTAGCAGTATTCCTTCATGTAATAAGAAACCTCTCTTTGCCGAATTTCGCACTGATCGGATATAAAATAACATTTTTACAGCGCTTATATGTCAAATCGGGGGCTATATCTAAATCTGAACCGATTTCTTCCAAATTTAACAGAGTTCATTCATGTAATAAGAAACCTTTTCCTGCCGAATTTCATACTGATCGGATATAAAATAAAGTTTTTACAGCGCTTACATGTCAAATCGGGGCTAACATATATATGGGGGCTATATCTAAATCTGAACCGATTTTAACCAAATTTAAAAGGGATCGTCCTTGGGCCAAAAAAAAGATATGTGTAAAGTTTCGTCGAGATCGGACCATAATTGCGACCTGTACTTTGATTACAAGAATACATGCACAGACGGACAGACAGACAGACGGACAGACAGACAGACGGACATAGCTAAATCGACTCAGAAAGTGATTCTAAGTCGATCGGTATAATAAACGATGGGTCTATTTCTTCTCCTTTTGGGTGTTACAAACAAATGCACAAAGTTATAATACCCTGTACCACAGTGTGGTGTAGGGTATTTTATATCCGATCAGTATGAAATTCGTCAGAAAGAGGTTTCTATTTTACATGAATGAGTATTCAGGGAAAATCGATTCAGATTTATATATAAGCTCCATATATATGTTCCTCCTGATTTGGTTACAAAGCGCTATAGAAGTTGTACTTTACTTCCGATCATTACAAAATTCTCCAGAAAGATGTTTCTCAACTTATAAACGAATATTGCTTAATTTAGCGATTATCGGTAGATATATCCGCATATATATGTTCTTACCCATTTACCAATTATTTCAAATTATTATCGCAATAACCCTTATCGCATTGTTAAGGAGGTGTAGGGTATTATATAGTCGGCCCCGCCCGACTTTCTGCCTTTCCTTACTGGTTTTTATTCGGAAGTAATATTTCCGAAACAATGATTTAATTGTATTTAAGTATTTTTGGTAATAGTGCCTTTATTTAGATGCAAGTTTTCTGTTTTTCAGATGTTCAATGTGTAAACAAATTTAATATGTTTGTAAAATTCGATTCAAATTTAAATCGTATAATTTTTCTTATCTATAAATTGCTTTGGTGGATCGTCAAAAAGAGATTAATAGGAATATTTATTAAATAATTAGCTAATGCAGCTTATGACATTCTTAATCCTGCTGTTAGACTGGAAAATATGTACAAATTCTAGATTAAGAAACCATTTGGTCCATATTAAATTTTCATACAAAACGAATATTTAACCCAATATTTTATATTTATTTTTATTCAATACTTCGTGAAAGGAAAGAAGCTTACTTACATATTATTTTTGAACAAAAAAGGCTTATTTTGATGTCAAAAAACAAAAATATCAAAATTTGTTAGAGAATCCCGCAAATTTAATTTGTTGATGCTGGACCGAACTGCCATAGTGATTGTGCGTTTGTGGCATTGGGTTATTCATGTGTGTGTGAGAGAGAGACAGAAAACGAGGTCAAAAGAAACTAGTCGAATTTGACTCCAGCATATATTTTACAATTTTAAACCCTATGTAACTTTTTTGTTTATGAATAAAACTGAGTACTTTAAAGACAAGAGTTTAATTATTTTTAATTGCCTTTATTATCGTTTCAAAATAAGTCCAAAACAAGGGGGTAGAAAACGAGATAATAGAGGTCAATTATCGAATTTGACCTCGGAGTCAAAAATGGCCAGTGGACGAAATATAGCCCTTTCCAAAACGTGAACAACGGTATACATCCCGTTACGATCGGACTTCAAATAGCAACACAGGATAAAGAAAACTAAAAGGGCGGTATGTAGGGTGCACCAAAAAAATTAAAAACATTTTTCTGAAATTGTCTTTGAATAATCTTCAAATCTAGGGGGTGACAAACGCAACTTATTTTTCTTGGTTGGGCATCGACCCTATCTAGTGTACACGTATACTTACATATTCGCTACAATCTCATTTTTTCACAATCCGCGTTCACAGACAACCGTCTCCCTCCATCGCTTGTAAACAACTGACGATTTAAAAGAAAACGAACAACAGAATTATTTTCTATTTTCAGAGTTCTCGCATAACCATAACAATTATTGATTTACACATTAACAAACAAAACGGATTCTCCGAGCGAGAGAGGAGAAGAATTGCCATCTTAAAAATAATGACAATTTTCATAAAAATTATTACCAAGACAGTCTTTCCTTTAAGGGGAGCATAGCCTTAAATTTATTACTCAAATATCTCATACTGTCAATTAAGTCCAATTCGGCATTAAAACTATGACATGTCAACATCCTAGTTTTAATGCAGAAAATCCTTAAAAGTATTGAAATATTACTTAAAATAAAGCGAATTGTCACAAAAATTATGATTAGTTTCTTCAATTTAAATGCGTACATTTAAGGAAGCGCGTACACAAAACTAGTGATTAGATAGCCATTAATTCAAATTGAAAAAACTTTAAATTAAGGAAAATTTCGTAAAAAATATGTAAATTTTCATTATTTTTGTGAAAATTGGGATTGAATTGATGTCGAGGTCGCATACTTAATTTGAGAATGTGTCGTCATTAATTTTATTACTATTTTTTTTTTCAGTGCACGCTTCCTCCCACTGCGTAGGGCTCCTGTATCAGAACGATGTCTACTGCACCTGTGGACAGGCGCAGCAATAGAGCCGCTGAGGCTGCTTTAGCGTGATGGAGGTTAATCTGTAAAATTCTTTCCATCATTGGTAATTGACAGATTGACATCCACCCCGACAAGGGTGTTATCGAACTCTTCGTCCGTATCATCGAGAAGCGTGTCCCCGCCAGATGCGTCAAAGAGTCCGGAGACTCCCCTCAGCACCTCTGTGTCAGAAGTAGAGCTTTCGTCCTCAGAGTAGGACGTTACAGATCTTCTGTTAGAGTTGGAGTCACCCGAAATAATGGGCGTGGATACCTCCGCACTTCCAGAAAGCTGTGTATCTGCTTGTATACCTTCAAGACTATAGTCTCGAAGCCATACTGTAGGGTTGCACTTGCACGTTGTATATGGTAGGTGGATTCAGCGTTAAGGATCAAATTGACCTGCCGCTTTTTACCATCCGCCTCACTCACCTTGCTGATTCTCCAATTATGAGCGGGCAGACCAGGATTGGAATCTTTTATTATTTCTAATATGTCAGCCGGGTTGGAGGGCTCTTCTGTAACCCAGGTGATGGCTCTAGGGTGACTAGGGATGTTGTTTTTTCGACAACATCCAACTGGGCACCCGGCCACACCTCACCCGCTCGACTCAGAGCAGCCTTATACAGGTCTACTGATCTGGCATCACCGAAATATAAGAGCTTTACTCTCCCCTGATGCCATCCTGCATCGTTGCAGATTGGTGGTGTGCCCGGCATTTCTTTACGGACATCGAGGTAATGAGCCATAATGGCTGATTGCACATGGCTCCATTTGTCCTTGAGGATGGATCCATCCTCACTACTTCTGTCTGTAACGGCCATCACTAGACTCTCCTTCGCCACTTCATTGAAGGGCTTGGTGAGTGTCCTGTTGATGGTGACATTAGGGCCTCTTGCCTTTTTCGAAGGCAGGGTGATCTGGTGATTAGGTGATCTGGTTCTTTTGACATTATTAGCCGTTAACACAGCTGAATTTGTGGCTCTTTCAGCCGGCTGATTGGCCTTAGAACCATCTACGACGCCTTTAGCCCAGGTAAGTGACTCTTTTTGTTCATCGGTAAGAGCCGAAACCTCAACAGCCTCCAACTTCGTCAAAACTCTGAGCGCTATCCGGTGCTCATTGTGCTTCTGTTTTGACGGTCGGACATGACGTTTTCCCCTCACCGTAACATCTGTTGTGAGTACTGGGGGGAAATTTTCACCATGTTTGGTGTGGTCGGCTTTGGCCAAGACCAACGGACGGACAGTAGGACGATTGGGGAACCCCGCTCCATCGGAACGCGAAGGCATCCCCGTCAATGATTTTTTTGTTTGTATTAGGTCGTAATAGGTACTTCGATGTAGGCCTTCCAGACTTTGTACAGATTTTTGTTATATGAAACGATATTTGAAAAAAGTATTTTCGCAACCAAGTGGTACTAAATTTTTATTTTATTAAAAGCCAATAAAAATATAAAGTTATAAAATAAAGCACATAAATCACATAGTTTACATTGAATTCAAGTTTCATGAAAAATAGGAAACAAACAAAAAAAACATTTGAATAACAATATTATTATATATTAGTTATATTTTCCTATATAAAAACATTTGAAGATATTCAATGAGGACCGGTAATTAAAATTATTTTTACTTTATGAGATTATTAAATATGTTTTAATTATATCTATGCATTTCACGAGAATGTATTTTATTTGTTTTTATTAGGATTCAAACCGTTTCAACTTTAATAAATATCTGGGAACATTAAAACCCTAATTCGCTTTTAATCTGCGGGGGTATACATATATCATTTGCTACGAGCCTAAAGTGTAACACATCGAAGGAGTTATCTAAAACCCCAAGTATGTTTGGCGGAAATTCGTTTTTGGTCATTTTAAGTCGTTTGACCATTGTCCGTTTGCCCGTCCGTCTGTCTGTCTGCGGGTTTGTCTGCTGGCTCGTGCGCACGTTAGCTCTCGCAAGGATTAACCGATTGAGTTCAGAATTGGCATGCGGTAATATTTTTCTCTATCTCCGGCTAAGTTCGAAGATGGTCCATATTGGTACACTCCTTCTAGTACCTTCCTCACAAAGGGTTTACTTTTAGTGAAATATTGAATCTTTAATACCTTCTGTAGTAATTACTCCAATCTTCTGAAATTCCACACATAGTATTAGTTTATTAGTCGCTAAAACCTCAAGAAAAAGGGGCGAAAAATGGACCATTTTGCACCAAAATTCAACTGCTTATAGCTTTAATATCAGTTCATATAAATACTTGAAATGTTGTACAGTGTAATGCTGTTACAGTACCTAGAGTCCAGAGAAAAGTGGTCGTTATTGGCCCGCTCGTTTTGGTACCTCCCAGACAAATGGACCATTTTGCACCGAAAGTTAACCAGTACATAATTTAAGTTATTAAATGCAATTTTTATTAATAACAATGATTTAATTATTTTTTTTTTGGACTAACGGTGAAGGGATTCTTGAGTCGGTTTACCCGACTGAACTTTCTTATTTGCTTTTAAATGTTTAAGCTCAAATAAATCTGCTAATGCCCCGAACTAACAATTTATCTTTTCGTAGGCTTTATGTTAATAGGGAAATAATTATATAGGGTGATCCATTTCGAGGTTCCCTACTTTTTTAAAGAAAAAACCAGTAAGGAAAGACAGAAAGTCGGGCGGGACCGACTATATAACACCCTACACCTACCTACCAATGCGAAAATGGGCATTGCGATAAGAATTTGGCAGTGTTCATACATGTAATAAGCAAACTCTCTCCGCCGATTTTCGTACTGATCGGATATAAAACACGGTTTCTACAGTGCTTACATGTCAAATCGGGTGTAAAATTTAATATTGGGACTATGTTTAAATCTGAACCGATTTTCCCCGAATTTGGCAGTGTTCATACATGTAATAAGAAAACTCTCTCTGTTAAATTTCGTACTGATCGGATATAAAACACGATTTCTACAGCGCTTAAATGTTAAATCGGGTGGAACATATATATGGGGACTATATCTAAATCTGAACCGATTTTCCCCGAATTTGGCAGTGTTTATTCATGTAATAAGAGAACTCTCTCTGCAAAATTTCGTACTGATCTGATTTAAAATACAGTTCCTAAAGCGCTTACATGTCAAATCGGGTGAAACATATATATGGGGGCTATATCTAAATCTGAGCGGATTTTCTCCGAATTTGGTAGTGTTCATTCACGTAATAATAAAACTCTCTCTGCCGAATTTCATAAAGATCGGATGTAAAATGTGGTTTCTACAGCGCTTACATGTCAAATCGGGTGAAACATATATATGGGGACTATATCCAAATCTGAACCGATTTTAACCAATTTCAATAGGAATCGTCCTTGGGCCAAAAAAGAGCACTATGCTAAATTTCATCACAATCGGACCATAAATACGACCTGCACTTTGATTACAAGAATACATGGACAGACAGACGGACATGGCTAAATCGACTCAGAAAGTGATTCTGAGTCGATCGGTGTAATAAACAATGGGTCTATCTCTTCTCCTTTTAGGTGTTACAAACAAATGCACAAAGTCATAATACCCTGTACCACAGTGTGGTGTAGGGTATAAACACAGAAAATTCAAACTGAATGGGGAATGTTTACTATCATTTGCAAGAACATTCTTTGGCATTTATTTTTTGAAGATTATGTCTATCAAATGTTGGCCGCGGCTACGTCTCAAATGGTCCATCCGTTGAGTCCAATTTTCGATGACTCGTTCGAGCATTTCGACTGGTAACTGTCGAATGACACGCGTGATGTTTTGCTCCAAGGCCTGAATCGAAGCGGTTTGTCCGCATAAACTTTGGACTTTACATATCCCCACAGGAAAAAGTCTAACGGTGTCATATATATTGGTGGCCAATCGACCGGCCCAAAACGTGAAATTATCTGCTCACCGATGTGTTCTCTCAATAAATCCATTGATTGATTCGATGTGTGGGAAGTGGCGCCGTCTTGTTGAAACCAAATGTCGCCGAGATCACGAGATTCAATTTCAGGCATCAAACAGTCGGTTATCATGGCACGATAACGGTCGCCATTGACGGTTACGTTCTCACCGGCATCATTTTTGAAGAAATATGGACCGATGATTCAGGTACATCGGATCGGGAATTGGTCAATGGCAAAAAGAAAGCTCTTAACGAGAGCTAAAATATTCCTCATGGGTGTCAAGGTTATGGGTCGACTGGAAAGTGTTTTTTTTAGATTTAAAAAAATGGACTTGGCGAACGATTATTTTGATAATAAAACTGAATAATTTGTAAACGTTGTTCAGGCGTAAGTCTTTCCATGATGAAATGCCAAACAATACTTAACAGAAATAACATGACAGCATGACACGACTCACACCTGATCTGTCAAAAAAGACTATTGAAAAAAGTATCTCTACTTAGATCACCCTATACTGATAGTGAATGAGATGGACTAAAATTACTGAACATATCCAAAATGTAATTATAGAAATAAAATTTTTTTCTCCATTCTTCACAAAATATTTCATCGACTTAGAATCACTTTCTGAGTTGATTTAGCTATGTCCGTCTGTCTGTCCGTCTGTGCATGTATTCTTGTAATCAAAGTACAGGTCGCAATTATGGTCCGATCTCGACGAAACTTTACACATATCTTTTCTTTGGCCCAAGGACGATCCCTATTGAATTTGGTTAAAATCGGTTAAGATTTAGATATAGCCCCCATATATATGTTAGCCCCGATTTGATATGTAAGTGCTGTAAAAACTTTATTTTATATCCGATCAGTATGAAATTCGGCAGAAAGAGGTTTCTTATTATATGAATGAACACAGTTAAATTTGGAAGAAATCTGTTCAGATTTAGATATAGCCTCCATATATACGTTACCCCCGATTTGACCTGTAAGCGCTGTAAAACCTGTATTTTATATCCGATCAGTGCGAAATTCGGCAGAAATAGGTTTCTTATTACATGAAGGAATACTGCCAAATTCGGAGAAAATCGGTTCAGATTTAGATATAGCTCCCATATATATGTTACCCCCGATTTGACATGTAAACGCTGGCTGTATTTTATATCCGATCAGTACGAAATTCGACAGAAAGAGGTCTTTTTACATGAATGAGTATTCAGGGAAGATCAATTCAGATTTATATTAAAGCTCCATATATATTTTCCTCCTGATTTGGTATCAAACCGCTATAGAAGTTGTATTTTTTATTTCCGATCATTAAAATTTTCCAGAAAGATGTTTCTCAATTTAGGAACGAATATTGCTTAATTTAGTGATTATTGTTTCAGAATTACATAATATGTTTCTACCCATTTACAAATTATTCCAAATTATTATGACAATGACCCTTATCGCAGTGTTAGGGAGGTGTAGGGTATTATATAGTGGGCCCCCCCTAATGTTCGTAATGGTACAGCATATAGTGTTTAGGTGCCAAATCGGTACAAACATGTGGAGGCTACATATATCTAAATCTGAACCGATTTCCTAAAACATTGGTAATGTATATTTACATATCATGAAACTCTCTCCTGTAGTTTTTCATAATGATCGGATGTAAAATTTAGCTTCTATGGCGCTTAGATGACAAATCGGACAGAAAAAATCTGAACCGATTTACTCCAAATTTTACAGCAAATATTTCTGCAACAACGGACATATTTTCGCTAAATTTCATACAGATCGGTGAACAATTTTTGATTTTACAGTCCCTGTATTCCAAGTCGGAGGTACATATATATGAGGGCAATATCTAAACCGGAACCGATTTCCACAAATTTCAACAGAATCGTCCTCGTGCCAAAAAAGAGCACTGTGCCAAATTTCATCACAAACCGACCATATATATGACTTGCATTTTGATTACAAAGATACATAGACGGACGGACATAGCTAAATCGACTCAGAAAGTGATTCAAAGACTATCGGTATAACAAACGATGGAACTCTCATCACCAAATTTGAGGTCACTCGGTTACTCCTTTCGAGAGATATCGATACTCCTACCGATGAAAGGATGGACAGACATTGCTCAAATGACTTAAAATTACACAAATCGAATTTCTACCAAAAAGGGTCATAGGTCACTCCTTCGATATGTTACACTTTTGGCTCATAGCAAATAATATTTTCCATCATATGTAAGGTGAGAGGACAATTAAACCAGAAAAATCTCTATAGTTTGAAGTGCATAAAATATTGTACAGCCATTTCTGGTATTTCCCACACAATATACAATACTCCATATTACCAGCTTTTTATGCAGTTTCGCAAAATAATTTTGTCGTTTAATTCAATCTTTTGTAACTTAGTTGTTTAATTAGTACATTACATGTTATTTAATATTATAACAACTATACATAAAAAGCCAACAAATATCTAGCCCAAAATTTTCGGAAATTTGCTGAACAATCATCAATCAAATGTAAGCTTACTAATTAATAAGCTAGCCATTATAATGGGTACATTGCAGGTGTGTCATATTGCAATGTGAAGTATATAATTTTTATTTCAATTATTCTAATTCGTTTATGTAGAGCAGTGGGCAACACAATCAGTTGTGGCCTGTCAATACACAAATTTGTTGCAGAACAAATTAAATGAATCAACTGCCTATTCAGGAGTAGAGATTTAATTTTCCATTGGTCAAAATTGGTTTTGGTAGAGTGAGATTAGACTAATGAAAAATACTAAATGCTATATTATACCGTATGACACAAGAGTGTACGGCTGTGCGAATAATCGTTAAAGTGAAAATCGGCCAAAAAAAAAAATGTAAAATCGCAAAAATTGTTAGGGCGTTCATTTCCATTTTTTCATAAATAATAAAAAATCGCCACACAGTAATGAACTTTTGCCCAAATCTGAAATGATTCATTTCGCCACAACTGAGGCAAAGTTGTACCCCTTGTCATGAAGAACAAAAATTGTGAACACTTAATTTCATTTGTTTTTTCTTTACTTCAACATTGAGATACTACGCTATCTATTACAAAAATAACAAAAAAAGATATTCGTATTATGTTAATAATCTTCAAATACTTCATTAACATCATGCAAGGTGACTCCACCAACATACCAATATGATCACGCACCGACCGCAGCAGCAGATGCAAAGTAGTAAGCTCAGCACACAATATAAAAGCGACACAACGCTCACATCGAGCGCGACCCCAACGAGAGCTCAGCGGTAAAAGTTATAGAGAAGTGCTATAGCATAATTCGCACACTACATTGGCAACTGACAATTTCAATATGCGGTGTGAAAATATTGATTTATTTTGCTACGTTTGCGGTCATCAAATCAGAAAAAAAGTTCTACAAGATTTCAAAAGGAAAATAATCTTTTAATTAGTGAATTCAAGAGAGCATATTAGTTGTTTTTGGACGAAGTAGACTTGACCGGTGAAATTACACACCTTATACAGTATGTCTGCAATGTTATAACAATCTCATGGCATGGTTGAGTGAGGCAAAACATAGTATGAAGACAACTTGCTGCCGCCGCTCCACATAAAATTGGGAGTTGTTCAAAAAATTATCGAAGTGGCCGTTGTAAATTGTCCACACGCATTCGACTATTTGAAAAGCGTTTTCGCAAAGTAGTAAATTTAAGACGAATTTTTGTTCTCCACATTGTACTATTTGCACTATGTTAATGTTTTCTTTTCTGTCTATATTTTTTGTCTTCATATAACAGGCGTACTTAGTGGCCCTGACATTAGAAAGATATTCAAGAGCTACTTTGAATCATCGCTTGATGATAATCATTCAGTGGCATGGATTTACCTTCAGCGTGTATACACCAAAGACTTGGGAGGGGATCGAGACGCGGAACCGGAAGCAAGAGAATGGGTGAAAGAAATGCTTTATTATTTTGAGAAAATTGGTAATATCAATTTTATTGATGCATTGTTTTTCATTCCTTTTTTTGATTTCTTTTCTAATTCATTTCAGGTGGAGTCACAAGATCACCCTGTATTATGTTAATGAAGTATTTGAAGAAGAACCAGTAAGGAACGGCAGAAAGTCGGGCGGGGCCGACTATATAACACCTTACACCTCCCTAACAATGCGATAGGGACCATTGCGATAATAATTTGGAATAATTGGTAACTGGGTAAGAACATATATATGTGGGTATATCTAATTTTGAACCGATAATCGCTAAATTAAGGAGTATTCGTTCCAAATCAGGTAAAACATATATATGGAGGTTATATAAATATGAACCGATTTTTCCCTGGATATTCATTCATGTAAAATAGAAACCTCTTTCTGTCGAATTTTATACCGATCGGAGATATAATACAGTCTCTACAGCGCTTAGATGTCAAATCGGGGCTAACATAAATACATATGGGCGCTATCCCCAAATTTGGTATTGTCTCTAAGTGTTTCACGAGACTACTCTCTGTCATTTTTTGTACAAATCGGAGGTACATATATATGGGAGCTATATGTAAATCTGAACCGATTATAACCAAATAGGGATCGTCCTTGGGCCCTAAGAAAGATATGTGCAAAGTTTCGTTGAGATCGGACCATAATTACGACCTGTACTTTGATTACAAGAATACATCTACAGACAGACAGACGGACATAGCTAAATCGACTCAGAAAGAGATTACAAGTCGATCGGTATAATAAACAAAGGGTCAATCTCTTCTCCTTTTGAATATTACAAACAAATGCACAGTATGGTGTAGGGTATCAAAAGCTGAATAATGGAGGGCAGTCTGGAAGCAACGTGCCTGTGGACACCATAAGTTCTGAATCAGAGTCAGATTCGGACGACGATTTGGATCCACAACTTAAGAGAGTGCGATTAACAAGTCCAGGTACACCAACATTATAAACATAATAAGAATATTTATACCCTACACCACACTGTGGTACAGGGTATTATAAGTTTGTTTCACGGCAGATGTTTGTAACACCTGAAAATAACACAGCTAGACCCACCTTAAAGTATACCGATCGACTCAGAATCACTAGCTGGGTCGATTTAAAGATGTCCGTCCGTCCGTCTGTCCATGTAAAGTTGTTCGTCGACTACAGGTCGCAATATCACTCCGATCGTTCTGAAATTTTGCAGTTTAGAGTATTTCGCGGCTGTTAAGATCGCTATTGAATTTGGTTGAAATCGGTTCAGATTTAAATATAGCTCCCATATATATCTTTCGTCCGATTTGGCCCTTTAGTCCTATAGTAGATGTATTTTAAATCCAATCGTTTTGAAATTTAGAATGGTAGAGTTTCTTGATCCATGAACCAACATTGCCGAATTTGAAGAAAATCGGTTAAGATTTTGCTATAGCTCCCATATATATGTTTCGTCCGATTTGGCCCTTTAGTCCTATAGAAGCTGTATTTTACATCCGATCGTTTTGAAATTTAGAATGGTAGAGTTTCTTGATCAATGAACCAACATTGCCGAATTTGAAGAAAATCGGTTAAGATTTAGCTATAGCTCCCATATATATGTTTCGTCCGATTTTTCTCTTTAGTCCTGTAGAAGCTGTATTTTACATCCAATCATTTTGAAATTTAGAATAGTAGAGTTTCCTGATCCATGAACCAACTCTGCCGAATTTGAAGAAAATCGGTTAAGATTTAGCTATAGCTCCCATATATATGTTTCGTCCGATTTGGCCCTTTAGTCCTATAGAAGCTGTATTTTACATCCGATCGTTTTGAAATTTAGAATGGTAGAGTTTCTTGATCAATGAACCAACATTGCCGAATTTGAAGAAAATCGGTTAAGATCTAGCTATAGCTCCCATATATATGTTTCGTCCGATTTTTCTCTTTAGTCCTGTAGAAGCTATATTTTACATCCAATCATTTTGAAATTTAGAATGGTAGAGTTTCTTGATCCATGTACCAACACTGCCGAATTTGAAGAAAATTGGTTAAGATTTAGCTATAGCTCTCATATATATGTTTCGTCCGATTTGGCCCTTTAGTTCTATAGAAGCTATATTTTACATCCAATCGTTTTGAAATTTAGAATGGTACAGTTTCTTGATTCATGAACCAACATTGCCGAATTTGAAGAAAATCGGTAAAGATTTTGCTATAGCTCCCATATATATGTTTCATCCGATTTGGCTCTTTAGATCCAATCATGTTTATACCCTACACCACACTGTGGTACAGGGTATTATTTAAGTATAAAATGTCCCAAAAGTAAATTTATGTAAACAATTTATACATGAATTACAAAATTTATATATAAGAGTTATTCAATATTACGAGAGTGGTGTAGGGTATTATATAGTCGGCACCGCCCGACTTTAGCTTTTCCTTACTGGTTTTTTTATTATTTTTGTAATAGATAGCAAATCAATGTAGAAGTAAAGATAAAACAAATGAAATTAAAAAAAATTTCGGTAATTTTTCACTTTTGCGGCTACCTAAGCGCTACCTAAACGGTGTTTAGAATCATTCCTAGGAAGCTCATATGTTCTAGAAAGTGTTTATTGAGATCAAAAGTACATTTTTGTAGTTGATTGTTTCCTTGAATTTTGAACGGTTTGGTACCTATGGACCTGAACAGGGGGGAAAAAGGTAAAAAATCGAATTTGTTGAAGTTTGCGATTGTGACATTGAAAATGTAGTTTTTTGATTTTATACTCGTATGTTCGCAATTTTTGTTCTTTATGAAAAGAGCTACAACATGAGTAAGCAAAATTCCGAATGTTTTGCAAGATATGAGCCTGAGAAAATGATCACTTTTTTGCAAAAATGACACCGATGCTCCAAATCTTTGGTGGCCCATACCAAAAAAAGTGCAAAACTGGGAGACACGGGTCTTTATGTATCCGTATATGGTTTTATTTCCATGACTAAAAAATTACACACAGTGTAATTAAATAATTTTTAAAAAAGACTTCTAGAATTTAGTTAGCATAGAGGATGATAAGAAGAAGAGGGCATAGGGATTTTTTTTAAAAACTGCGCAATTTTTAATACTAAAAACAATATTCAAATATAATCTAACGTGTAAGTACTTGCAGTTAACCACAGACGAAAAATATCATCTTTATTAATAGCAAAATTAATAATTTTGCTTTTATTATTCTTAATTTTTTTTTAACATTTGATTTGATGATTATTCTTTATGGATAAATACCCAAAAACTAAAATGTGAACATGTCCATAATTTCTTTGTCAACATTTTTGGGCGATTGTTCGCTTTTCACTTTAGGACCATTTTCCATTGAAATCGCAAAGGTGGAAACATTAGCTTAGGTCTTATAGCAGGATTATGCTGAATATTCGAATATTCCAGATGGTTTAATTCTGAGGCATATATCCTGAACATCATTAAAAGTAAATTTTGGTTATGCTGAAAAAGAGCATTTCTTGGGTGTACGGGTTTAACATATACGGTGGAATGAAGTTGGGCCACATGATTATGCCGCAAAAAACTGTTGCCCTATTTTACTTATATTCACAGAAATTTGTATTGCTTTTTCAGAAGTTGTTTTGATAAAAAATCTTAAAAAAGATCCCATTATATCACCACTTCTAAAATCATACAGTAGCTAAAAAAGACATCTAAGAACATTAAAAAAAATCAATCAATTTTGAAACCAAATCTGAAAGATTTAAAACTGTAAAAACATTAAAAATTATTATGGGGTGTTACAAGACAGTGTATAGTACATCAAAATCGGTCAGGCGTTACAAGCGATTGAATAAACAAACCTTTTTAAAAAAACCGTAATTCCGCCATTTTTAAATTGCTCATAACTTTTGAAAATATGTTTGTTGAAACACTTTTTATTTTTAAGAGAAAAATACATACACAAACTTTCGATGATATCAAAATAGTACCGTTTGGCATGGAATGACTCAGATATTATTAAAGAAACAATATTTCACCAAATTTGAAACCTTTGTGGGGAAGGTACTAGAAGGAGTGGACCAATATGGCCCATCTTTGAACTTAGCCTGAGATAGAAAAATATATTAGAACATACAAAATTTGGGTTACTCCTTTCGTGCTTTCCAGCATACAGACAGACGGAAGGATGGACGGATATTTCTCATTCGACTTAAGATGACCCAAAACACATATCCGCCGAACATTCTTGGGGTCTTAGGTCCCTCCTTCAATGTATTACACTTTAGGCCCGTAGCAAATGATACTCCTATATCGTTCAGCCCACATCATACCAAACGTTTTTTTTTTTGAAAAAAAATCTGGTCGACATTCACGATTGTCTTGAAAATTTGCATATATGTTTTACTATGGAAATGAATCATCTCGTTGTTGGCGAGAAAAAAACCAAGGTAATGCTGTCGAGTTTTTTGCAAAATGTATCAAAAAATCATTATTGTTAAATAATAAAAATTAACAAATTAAGAAAAAACTCGGCAGCATTAGCTCGTAAATAGTGTTAAAAATTTCAAAATTATCGGTTCGGTAGTTTTTGAATTATGAGGGGCACCGTTTTTGAAAACATGGGTTGTGGGAAAAACGCTTTATGAGGCGTGGTTGCGTAGGCTGCTGTATCTTTGTCAGTTTGGCTCCGATTCACCTCAAAATTTCACACAATATTCTTGAAAAAAAATTTAAAAAATATTTATAAACGTTACCCACCCTTCAAATATAACAAATGCAATATTCACATCCCATGAATTGTTTAATAAACATATTTTTAAACCAGTAAGGAAAGGCAGAAAGTCGGGCGGGGCCGACTATATAATACCCTACACCTCTCTAACAATGCGATAATGGTCATTGCCATATTAATTTGGAATAATTGGTAAATGGGTAGAAACATATTATCTAAACCTGAAACGATAATCGCTAAATTAAGCAATATTCGTTCCGAAATTGAGAAATATCTTTCTGGAAAATTTTAATGATCGGACAACTTCTATAGCGGTTTGATACCAAATCAGGAGGAACATATATATGGAGCTTTAATACAAATCTGAACCGATCTTCCCTGAATACTTATTCAAGTAAAAAGACCTCCTTTTGTCGAATTTCGTACTGATCGGATATAAAATACAGTCTCTACAGCGCTTACATGTCAAATCGGGGGTAACATATATATGGGAGCTATATCTAAATCTGAACCGATTTTCTCCGAATTTGGCAGTATTCCTTCATGTAGAAAGAAACCTCTTTTTGCCGACTTTCGCACTGATCGGATATAAAATAATATTTTTAAAGCGCTCACATGTCAAATCGGGGGTAACTTATATATGGGGGCTATATCTAAATCTGAACCGATTTCTTCCAAATTTAACAGTGTTCATCCATATAATAAGAAACCTCTTTCTGCCGAATTTCATACTGATCGGATATAAAATAAAGTTTTTACAGCGCTTAAATGTCAAATCGGGGCTAACATATATATGGGGGCTATATCTAAATCTGAACCGATTTTAACCAAATTCAATAGCGATCGTCCTTGGGCCAAAAAAGAGATATGTGTAAAGTTTCGTCGAGATCGGACCATAATTGCGACCTGTACTTTGATTACAAGAATACATGCACAGACAGACAGACGGACAGACGGACAGACGGACAGACAGACGGACAGACGGACATAGCTAAATCAACTCAGGAAGTGATTCTAAGTCGATCGGTATAATAAACGATGGGTCTATTTCTTCTCCTTTTGGGTGTTACAAACAAATGCACAAAGTTATAATACCCTGTACCACAGTGTGGTGTAGGGTATAAAAATAACAGGGCTGAACAAAATTTTCAGCGTTGGCTTAGAATATTTGCGCCTGTGTACATAACTATATTTTTCGTAGAATTTTATGTTGGTGTTATTGATATGTAAAATGCAAATTAAATTTGCAGATGCATCGGATGCATTTTAAAATGAGCCTTCATTTGTAAAAATCCGTCCACGCGTTTCTAAAATACATAACTCGAACGCACGCCTTTTGAGCATATTTTCCTATTTTCTCAGATTTCATCTGGAAATTTTTTTTCGCCAACTATAAAATGTTTTATTTTGAGCAGAGAATCGATATGCAAATTTATTTTGAAATCGGAAATGGTGACCCTCGTTTCTCTAAAGCGAGAGGATACAAATTCACAATATAAGACATTTTTTTTAAGATTTCTTATTTTGCGAGGTAACAATTTTCATGCCCTATTTTTTGGCCCCATAAATTGTCAAAATGAGGATAAATCGTAATTTGTGGTAACACTACATACTTAGTCGCTACTACCTTTAAAAAATTGGGCGAAGTTGCCACGTCCCTTTTGGTACCTCGCACACATATGGATCATTTTGCACAAAAAGTTAGTGGCTTAACTTTGATTCTAGTCAATACAAATACTTAAATTTTTGTGAAATGTAAAGTAACGCCCATCAAAAATGGGCCTTATTACTCCTCCCCTTTTGGATATTTTTATACCCTACACCACACTGTGGTACAGGGTATTATAAGTTTGTTTCACGGCAGATGTTTGTAACACCTGAAAATAACACAGCTAGACCCACCTTAAAGTATACCGATCGACTCAGAATCACTAGCTGAGTCGACTACAGGTCGCAATTTCACTCCGATCGTTCTGAAATTTTGCAGTTTAGAGTATTTCGCGGCTGTTAAGATCGCTATTGAATTTGGTTGAAATCGGTTCAGATTTAGATATAGCTCCCATATATATCTTTCGTCCGATTTGGCCCTTTAGTCCTATAGAAGCTGTATTTTACATCCAATCGTTTTGAAATTTAGAATGGTAGAGTTTCTTGATCCATGAACCAACATTGCCGAATTTGAAGAAAATCGGTTAAGATTTAGCTATAGCTCCCATATATATGTTTCGTCCGATTTTGCTCTTTAGTCCTGTAGAAGCTGTATTTTACATCCAATCATTTTGAAATTTAGAATGGTAGAGTTTCTTGATCCATGAACCAACACTACCGAATTTGAAGAAAATCGGTTAATATTTACCTATAGCTCCCATATATATGTTTCGTCCGATTTGGCCCTTTAGTTCTATAGAAGCTGTATTTTACATACAATCGTTTTGAAATTTAGAATACTGATCCATGAACAAACACTACCGAATTTGAAGAAAATCGGTTAAGATTTTGCTGTAGCTCCCATATATATGTTTCGTCCGATTTGGCCCTTTAGTCCTGTAGAAGCTGTATTTTACATCCAATCATTTTGAAATTTAGAATGGTAGAGTTTCTTGATCCATGAACCAACACTGCCGAATTTCAAGAAAATCGGTTAAGATTTAGCTATAGCTCCCATATATATGTTTCGTCCGATTTGGCCCTTTAGTCCTATAAAAGCTGTATTTTACATCCAATCGTTTTGAAATTTAGAATGGTAGAGTTTCTTGATCCATGAAACAACACTACCGAATTTGAAGAAAATCGGTTAAGATTTAGCTATAGCTCCCATATATATGTTTCATCCGATTTGGCTCTTTAGATCCAATCGTTTTTATACCCTACACCACATTGTGGTACAGGGTATTATTTAAGTATAAAAAGTCCCAAAAGTAAATTTATGTAAACAATTTATACATGAATTACAAAATGTATATATCAGAGTTATTCAATATTACGAGAGTGGTGTAGGGTATTATATAGTCGGCCCCGCCCGACTATAGCCTTTCCTTACTGGTTTTCTCTTAATTTTACAATATGATGTGTCATATTTTTACTTGTACACTAGGCCGGGTCGATTTGTGGGGAGGTAAAAAAAGTCGCCATTGCTCAGTGAAAATCGTATTCTAGGGATCAAAATAAGAAACTTTGCCGAAGGAACCATACCTCTAAAACGAATTCTGATGTCCCGGAATTTGGGTCGAACTTTTGGGTAGGGGCAAATTTTGAAAAATCACATTTTGACCCATTTAGAGTGCTCCACTCGAGTCCAAATGTATGACCGACCCTCAATAACTTTTGAGGCCCGAACCACCCATGCCAGTGGCACATCCCCTGGAACCCCCTGGGGGTTCTATACATTTCGACTCGATTGGAGCACTCTAAATGGGTCAAAGTGGGATTTTATCCGGGACATCAGAATTCGTTTTAGAGGTATGGTTTCTTCGGCAAAGTTTCTTATTTTGATCCCTAGAATACGATTTTCACTGAGCAATGGGCGATTTTTAAATCGGCCCGCCCTATTGTACACCCAAAAAAAAGTTTGCTGTTAATAACAAACAACGTCTGCTTATTTTCAGCCAACATTTTTTCTGCTAATACAGCAAATGTTCTGCTGTAATAGCAAAAAGTTTCCAGTTTTGCATTAGCAAACGCACTGCTGAAAAATTTGCAGTTTGCTGAAAATGTTTGCTGTTAATCAAAATATGTGAAAATAAGACAAAAGTTGCAATAATTTATATGATAAAGTTCAACTACCATTGAAAATCAAATAGGTCATTCATGCGATGAGAAAAGTATATTTTGAAAAAAATTAAATAATTTGTCGGCGATTTCTATTTTCCGAGTTACGATACTCAATATTTTTATTTTTTCATTGGATTTTATAAATATTGTAAATAGGAGTCGAGAAAACTGCAAAAAGTAAAACACAAATCGATAACGAATATGATTTGACGTGGAAATAGAGCGATTTCAAAATCTTAGTAACGGACATACAATAAAAATTAATCTATTGTGTTTGTAGAGTTTAGTTTCTAATTTTTTATATTTTATTGAAACCAAAGCTAAACAATAAAATTTTTTGTGCAATTTCTAAAAATATTTATAAAGTTCTAATTCACTCAAGGCAATTTTTTTTGGAAAATAACGCGTCTTGTTGGAAAACCCTTTACTATTTAAAAAAAATAAAATTTTTTAATTGTTTTCAAGACAGTATCTAAACCACTGTCTCTACGCGAAAGTTACATTCCCAACATTTGAAGCCCGTGTAATTTTCGTTATAAAGTGTAACACGGTTCTATCGGGCATACACTTAAAAAAATAAAGTCCATACATTGCTTATATATATTTGAGTGACGAGTTCAGCGAAATGAGTTCAGTCGCATTGGCAATCGCGTAAATATGCGCCTGAAATATGTTAAATAAAATATTATGTCAACAAATACTACTGAAAAGTACGAATCTTAGTATACATGTGTATAATTAATCGATTATGTATGACAATGGTGATTTTTTTATACAAAACCTCATTAATGATGCGATAATATGCATTTTTAATATTTGAGTTTAATTTAAAATTATATCGCTCACTTACTTTAAGACTGTCATAACTCAAAATCAAAAATTTTTGTGGTTGTCTTACAGAAATGCGAATATTGTAAATATCCATAAATTAATCTCAACGAAATTTATGGTGATTTTGCGTGTGCAAAAAAATGTAAACATTTTTCTACATTTTACACTGAAACCGCATTTAAGGTTTGTTTGTAAAAATGGTGCAGCGGTATGAACGGGTTTTGATTTCGCTTGAAAAATTACTACACTCCGCAAATGCGAAAATAACGAATTTTCCACACTCAACCCAGTCCACGATGTGGAGTGTTGCACCGTCAAAAAACAAACTTCAGAACCAAACCTAATTGAAAGCGTACATTCTTAATGCACTATCATATGGTTGCGCCACAATGTAGGTATGGTTTTTACTCACCGCAATTTTCTTCGATTGTTCGCATGCAAAATGCGATATTAGCAGTGGGTGCAGGGGGATTTTTTAAAATGTCGCAACATGAAGTGGTGATATTATTTTTTGAAACGAAATCACCATTAGTTTATAAGGAAACAATCATATTTCGGATTATTCCACCTTTTTTTAACTCCCTATTTCATCTTATTTATTTTTTATACGCACTTCAAGTTACACATTTCGACAAAAAAATTCAATTTAGAGTTACGACAGTCTTGAAGTAAGTGAGCGATATGTTGAAGTGTTTTTACATTTTCTTTAAAGCAACATTTGAAATAAAATATATGAGGTGTATAATATGGGTAATCGTAAAAAAGGGCCCAACAACTTTTTTTAAAATTAACAAAATGTTATACGTGTTATAATAAAAGATTCCAATCCTGGTATGCCGGCCCATAATTGGAGAATCAGCAATGCGGGTGAGGCGGATGGTAAAAAGCGGCAGGTCAATCTTATCCTAAACGCTGAATCCACCTCCCATATACAAAGTGCGAGTGCAACCCTACAATATGGCTTCGAGACTATAGTCTTGAAGATATACAAGCAGGATATAGCTCCCACTGCAGAAGGTGGGAGGTACCCACGCCTATTATTTCTGGTGACTCCAACTCTAACAGAAGATCTGTAACGTCCTTCTCTGAGGACAAAAGCTCTACTTCGGTCACAGAGAGGCTGAGGGGAGTCTCCGGACTCTTTGACGCATCTTGCGGGGACATGCTTCTCGAAGATACGGACGAAGAGTTCGATAACACCCTTGTCGGGGTGGATGTTAATCTGTCAATTACCAATGATGGTAAGAATTCTACAGATTAACCTCCATCACGCTAAAGCAGCCTCCGCGGCTCTATTGCTGCACAGGCGCAGTAGACATCGTCCTGATACAGGAGCCCTACGTAGTGGGAGGAAGGGTGTGCGGTATTAGGACACCCAACTTTAAACTGCTTGTGGCCAACTGTGAAGGCACTCCAAGATCCTGAATTTTGCTTACAATAAGGGCAAGTCTACAGAATCAGCCCTACACGAACTTGTGAGCACTATCGAATCGTCCCTGCATTTCAAGGAATTCACCATGGTGGCATTTCTTGACATAGAAGGGGCTTTTAACAACATACATTCAGAAGCGGTAATTGCGGCACTCTCACATCTAAAAGTTAACACTAGTTTGATTAGACTAATTCAAAGTCTGCTCACCAGAAGACGCATAACAGCATGTCTAGGGTCCACAACTCTAACAAGGTTTGTAAACAGAGGGACCCCGCAAGGAGGAGTACTGTCTCCACTAATTTGGAACCTAGCGGTGAATGAAATCCTGCTAGATCTAGAACGTTGGCTGCAAGGTCGTGGCATATGCGGACGACGTGGCAATCGCAGTGAGTGGCAAATTCGTAAACGTCCTCAGAGACATCCTACAGGTGGCTCTGAACAAGTTGGCTAGATGGACTATATACCATCTAGCCAACTTGTTCAGAGCCACCGACCGAGTGGACTATATACCAACTGTGTACATCTTCGAGAGAAATTACATCACTATGATTCCCGCCAGAGACGAATGGGTCGGCAGAATACCAGGTAATAGAAACCATCTCCACTTTTACACGGATAGTTCAAAGCATGATGAAAAGGTTGGCATCGGAGTATACTGTGAAGAACTTAGTCTGGATATAGCTCACAGACTACCAGATACCTGCAGTGTCTATCAAGCCGAAATAATGGCAATATGGGAAGTCGCCAAGTGGCTGAGTCGCAACATAGGAACCAAAACTGGCGTTGTCATTTACTCGGACAGCCAGGCAATCAGTTCTCTGGAGGCAACATCCCTAAATTCACAAACAGCCCTCGACTGCCGCAGATCTCTTAACGAGATGGCTGAGCAGTTTAATATACAACTCATGTGGGTGCCTGGGCATAGGAATATCCCGGGGAACTGCAAAGCCGATGAACTTGCTAGGAAAGGGACGACATTACAAATTCTCGAAGAATTTGCATATATTGCTGCATTGGCAATCAGGCAGGTATATTGGCAATCAGGCAGTCTAACGAAAGATGGACAGGAATCGGCACCTGCAGGGTAGCTAGACAAATATGGCCAAGGTATGACCTAAGAAGGTCAAAATATCTCCTCGCACTAGAGAGGAAATGATTGTCTACGTTAGTACAGGCTATGACGGGACACTGCTTGATCGGCGAACACGCCAAAAGATTGGGTATTGACTCCAATGACTTCTGCCGAAGCTGTGGAGATGAGGAAGAAGTGGAGAACATTGAGCACTTGCTTTGCGACTGTCCCGCTTTGAGTAAACGACGACTGGATATACTGGGGTCGGCCTTTTTAGGCAGCCTAACAGATCTTTCCAGTACTGATATTCGTACTATCGATAAATTTATATATCAAACAGGTTGGTTCCGATGAGGGGCATTTCAGCCCGTGGTAACACTAGGGACCTAAACTGGTCTATGTGAGCTTGTAAAAAAAATACGGCTGCCACCCTAACCTAAACCTAAACCTATACGTGTTTTCAGAGTGTCACACGAATCATTTCGATACCTTCATTCTAAAACATGCTAAATATGCCAAATAATATTCAGTCAAAATTTGGTGTTCATCCGTCAATACAATCAAAAGTTATTCATAAAATAATAAAGGCCATTCGATTTGCATTATAAAAGAATTCCATACAAATAACAAAATCTTTTTTGCACTTGGCATTGTTTAGAATGGTGGTATCGATTTGTTGTACAATATTTCTTGAAATTAGACCGGTTCACAGTTAGCGCGGCAGAAAATTGAGGTTTTGTTCAAAGGGACATTTTTATGAGTGACACATCTATGGAATGCTTTGTTGGGGATACATCTAAATATGAACCGAATTTTTCAGACTCGAAGTACATCGAAAGGCCTATCGATGCCATTATGTATTGAATATAACATCGTTCAAATGACAGCCGAGGCTTCGCATGGTGGCACGCATACAAAGTGTCCAATTTTCCATGACTCAGGCGGTTATTGGCTTTGAGGGCTGCTGCTCTTTGTGGCTTATTCGTATAGATCTGCGACTGAAGAAACCCCGTCAAGGAAAAATATAGAGGGGTCAAATCACACGAAAATTAGACGCATTTGATCTCATGTTATTGGTATATACCCGAATTCGAAGGTTTTGTTTGTTAACGTACACATTCACCAATGTGTCACATACGTCGCGGAACTTTGACAATCTTGCACGTGTTGTTGAACGCAATATCTGTCTATATTGATTTTCCAAAACAAACTGAATAAATGACATTCAATTGTACTGATGCAAATCGATTTTTATAGACCTGCCGATTTTCATACACTGTTTTTAGAATTTCAAACAAGGGGATTTAAAAATTCATATGTACAGAAACAGAAGAAAACCAGTAAGGAAAGGCTAAAGTCGGGCGGTGCCGACTTTATAATACCCTACACCACTCTCGTAATATTGAATAACTCTGATATATAAATTTTGTAATTCATGTATAAATTGTTTATAACATAAATTTATTTTGGGATATTTTATACTTAAATAATACCCTGTACCACAGTGTGGTGTAGGGTATAAAAACGATTGGATCTAAAGAGCCAAATCGGATGCAACATATATATGGGAGCTATAGCTAAATCTTTACCGATTTTCTTCAAATTCGGCAATGTTGGTTCATGAATCAAGAAACTCTACCATTCAAGAGAGCATATTAGTTGTTTTTGGACGAAGTAGACTTGACCGGTGAAATTACACACCTTATACAGTATGTCTGCAATGTTATAACAATCTCATGGCATGGTTGAGTGAGGCAAAACATAGTATGAAGACAACTTGCTGCCGCCGCTCCACATAAAATTGGGAGTTGTTCAAAAAATTATCGAAGTGGCCGTTGTAAATTGTCCACACGCATTCGACTATTTGAAAAGCGTTTTCGCAAAGTAGTAAATTTAAGACGAATTTTTGTTCTCCACATTGTACTATTTGCACTATGTTAATGTTTTCTTTTCTGTCTATATTTTTTGTCTTCATATAACAGGCGTACTTAGTGGCCCTGACATTAGAAAGATATTCAAGAGCTACTTTGAATCATCGCTTGATGATAATCATTCAATGGCATGGATTTACCTTCAGCGTGTATACCCCAAAGACTTGGGAGGGGATCGAGACGCGGAACCGGAAGCAAGAGAATGGGTGAAAGAAATGCTTTATTATTTTGAGAAAATTGGTAATATCAATTCTATTGATGCATTGTTTTTCATTCCTTTTTTTGATTTCTTTTCTAATTCATTTCAGGTGGAGTCACAAGATCACCCTGTATTATGTTAATGAAGTATTTGAAGAAGAACCAGTAAGGAACGGCAGAAAGTCGGGCGGGGCCATTGCGATAATAATTTGGAATAATTGGTAACTGGGTAAGAACATATATATGTGGGTATATCTAATTTTGAACCGATAATCGCTAAATTAAGGAGTATTCGTTCCAAATCAGGTAAAACATATATATGGAGGTTATATAAATATGAACCGATTTTTCCCTGGATATTCATTCATGTAAAATAGAAACCTCTTTCTGTCGAATTTTATACCGATCGGAGATATAATACAGTCTCTACAGCGCTTAGATGTCAAATCGGGGCTAACATAAATACATATGGGCGCTATCCCCAAATTTGGTATTGTCTCTAAGTGTTTCACGAGACTACTCTCTGTCATTTTTTGTACAAATCGGAGGTACATATATATGGGAGCTATATGTAAATCTGAACCGATTATAACCAAATAGGGATCGTCCTTGGGCCCTAAGAAAGATATGTGCAAAGTTTCGTTGAGATCGGACCATAATTACGACCTGATTACAAGAATACATCTACAGACAGACAGACGGACATAGCTAAATCGACTCAGAAAGAGATTACAAGTCGATCGGTATAATAAACAAAGGGTCTATCTCTTCTCCTTTTGAATATTACAAACAAATGCACAGTATGGTGTAGGGTATCAAAAGCTGAATAATGGAGGGCAGTCTGGAAGCAACGTGCCTGTGGACACCATAAGTTCTGAATCAGAGTCAGATTCGGACGACGATTTGGATCCACAACTTAAGAGAGTGCGATTAACAAGTCCAGGTCCACCAACATTATTTATACCCTACACCACACTGTGGTACAGGGTATTATAAGTTTGTTTCACGGAAGATGTTTGTAACACCTGAAAATAACACAGCTAGACCCACCTTAAAGTATACCGATCGACTCAGAATCACTAGCTGAGTCGATTTAAAGATGTCCGTCCGTCCGTCTGTCCATGTAAAGTTGTTCGTCGACTACAGGTCGCAATATCACTCCGATCGTTCTGAAATTTTGCAGTTTAGAGTATTTCGCGGCTGTTAAGATCGCTATTGAATTTGGTTGAAATCGGTTCAGATTTAAATATAGCTCCCATATATATCTTTCGTCCGATTTGGCCCTTTAGTCCTATAGTAGATGTATTTTAAATCCAATCGTTTTGAAATTTAGAATGGTAGAGTTTCTTGATCCATGAACCAACATTGCCGAATTTGAAGAAAATCGGTTAAGATTTTGCTATAGCTCCCATATATATGTTTCGTCCGATTTGGCCCTTTAGTCCTATAGAAGCTGTATTTTACATCCGATCGTTTTGAAATTTAGAATGGTAGAGTTTCTTGATCAATGAACCAACATTGCCGAATTTGAAGAAAATCGGTTAAGATTTAGCTATAGCTCCCATATATATGTTTCGTCCGATTTTTCTCTTTAGTCCTGTAGAAGCTGTATTTTATATCCAATCATTTTGAAATTTAGAATAGTAGAGTTTCCTGATCCATGAACCAACTCTGCCGAATTTGAAGAAAATCGGTTAAGATTTAGCTATAGCTCCCATATATATGTTTCGTCCGATTTGGCCCTTTAGTCCTATAGAAGCTGTATTTTACATCCGATCGTTTTGAAATTTAGAATGGTAGAGTTTCTTGATCAATGAACCAACATTGCCGAATTTGAAGAAAATCGGTTAAGATTTAGCTATAGCTCCCATATATATGTTTCGTCCGATTTGGCCCTTTAGCTCTATAGAAGCTGTATTTTACATCCGATCGTTTTGAAATTTAGAATGGCAGACTTTCTTGATCAATGAACCAACATTGCCGAATTAGCTATAGCTCCCATATATATGTTTCGTCCGATTTTTCTCTTTAGTCCTGTAGAAGCTGTATTTTACATCCAATCATTTTGAAATTTAGACTGGTAGAGTTTCTTGATCCATGTACCAACACTGCCGAATTTGAAGAAAATTGGTTAAGATTTAGCTATAGCTCCCATATATATGTTTCGTCCGATTTGGCCCTTTAGTTCTATAGAAGCTATATTTTACATCCAATCGTTTTGAAATTTAGAATGGTACAGTTTCTTGATTCATGAACCAACATTGCCGAATTTGAAGAAAATCGGTAAAGATTTTGCTATAGCTCCCATATATATGTTTCATCCGATTTGGCTCTTTAGATCCAATCATGTTTATACCCTACACCACACTGTGGTACAGGGTATTATTTAAGTATAAAATGTCCCAAAAGTAAATTTATGTAAACAATTTATACATGAATTACAAAATTTATATATAAGAGTTATTCAATATTACGAGAGTGGTGTAGGGTATTATATAGTCGGCACCGCCCGACTTTAGCTTTTCCTTACTGGTTTTTTTATTATTTTTGTAATAGATAGCAAATCAATGTAGAAGTAAAGATAAAACAAATGAAATTAAAAAAAATTTCGGTAATTTTTCACTTTTGCGGCTACCTAAGCGCTACCTAAACGGTGTTTAGAATCATTCCTAGGAAGCTCATATGTTCTGGAAAGTGTTTATTGAGATCAAAAGTACATTTTTGTAGTTGATTGTTTCCTTGAATTTTGAACGGTTTGGTACCTATGGACCTGAACAGGGGGGAAAAAGGTAAAAAATCGAATTTGTTGACGTTTGCGATTGTGACATTGAAAATGTAGTTTTTTGATTTTATACTCGTATGTTCGCAATTTTTGTTCTTTATGAAAAGAGCTACAACATGAGTAAGCAAAATTCCGAATGTTTTGCAAGATATGAGCCTGAGAAAATGATCACTTTTTTGCAAAAATGACACCGATGCTCCAAATCTTTGGTGGCCCATACCAAAAAAAGTGCAAAACTGGGAGACACGGGTCTTTATGTATCCGTATATGGTTTTATTTCCATGACTAAAAAATTACACACAGTGTAATTAAATAATTTTTAAAAAAGACTTCTAGAATTTAGTTAGCATAGAGGATGATAAGAAGAAGAGGGCATAGGGATTTTTTTTAAAAACTGCGCAATTTTTAATACTAAAAACAATATTCAAATATAATCTAACGTGTAAGTACTTGCAGTTAACCACAGACGAAAAATATCATCTTTATTAATAGCAAAATTAATAATTTTGCTTTTATTATTCTTAATTTTTTTTTAACATTTGATTTGATGATTATTCTTTATGGATAAATACCCAAAAACTAAAATGTGAACATGTCCATAATTTCTTTGTCAACATTTTTGGGCGATTGTTCGCTTTTCACTTTAGGACCATTTTCCATTGAAATCGCAAAGGTGGAAACATTAGCTTAGGTCTTATAGCAGGATTATGCTGAATATTCGAATATTCCAGATGGTTTAATTCTGAGGCATATATCCTGAACATCATTAAAAGTAAATTTTGGTTATGCTGAAAAAGAGCATTTCTTGGGTGTACGGGTTTAACATATACGGTGGAATGAAGTTGGGCCACATGATTATGCCGCAAAAAACTGTTGCCCTATTTTACTTATATTCACAGAAATTTGTATTGCTTTTTCAGAAGTTGTTTTGATAAAAAATCTTAAAAAAGATCCCATTATATCACCACTTCTAAAATCATACAGTAGCTAAAAAAGACATCTAAGAACATTAAAAAAAATCAATCAATTTTGAAACCAAATCTGAAAGATTTAAAACTGTAAAAACATTAAAAATTATTATGGGGTGTTACAAGACAGTGTATAGTACATCAAAATCGGTCAGGCGTTACAAGCGATTGAATAAACAAACCTTTTTAAAAAAACCGTAATTCCGCCATTTTTAAATTGCTCATAACTTTTGAAAATATGTTTGTTGAAACACTTTTTATTTTTAAGAGAAAAATACATACACAAACTTTCGATGATATCAAAATAGTACCGTTTGGCATGGAATGACTCAGATATTATTAAAGAAACAATATTTCACCAAATTTGAAACCTTTGTGGGGAAGGTACTAGAAGGAGTGGACCAATATGGCCCATCTTTGAACTTAGCCTGAGATAGAAAAATATATTAGAACATACAAAATTTGGGTTACTCCTTTCGTGCTTTCCAGCATACAGACAGACGGAAGGATGGACGGATATTTCTCATTCGACTTAAGATGACCCAAAACACATATCCGCCGAACATTCTTGGGGTCTTAGGTCCCTCCTTCAATGTATTACACTTTAGGCCCGTAGCAAATGATACTCCTATATCGTTCAGCCCACATCATACCAAACGTTTTTTTTTTTGAAAAAAAATCTGGTCGACATTCACGATTGTCTTGAAAATTTGCATATATGTTTTACTATGGAAATGAATCATCTCGTTGTTGGCGAGAAAAAAACCAAGGTAATGCTGTCGAGTTTTTTGCAAAATTTATCAAAAAATCATTATTGTTAAATAATAAAAATTAACAAATTAAGAAAAAACTCGGCAGCATTAGCTCGTAAATAGTGTTAAAAATTTCAAAATTATCGGTTCGGTAGTTTTTGAGTCATGAGGGGCAACGTTTTTGAAAACATGGGTTGTGGGAAAAACGCTTTAATGTACTGGTTTCTAATGTACTGGGCCACATATGAGGCGTGGTTGCGTAGGCTGCTGTATCTTTGTCAGTTTGGCTCCGATTCACCTCAAAATTTCACACAATATTCTTGAAAAAAAAATTTAAAAAATGTTTATAAACTTTACCCACCCTTCAAATATAACAAATGCAATATTCACATCCCATGAATTGTTTAATAAACATATTTTTAAAAAATAACAGGGCTGAACAAAATTTTCAGCGTTGGCTTAGAATATTTGCGCCTGTGTACATAACTATATTTTTCATAGAATTTTATGTTGGTGTTATTGTTATGTAAAATGCAAATTAAATTTCCAGATGCATCGGATGCATTTTAAAATGAGCCTTCATTTGTAAAAATCCGTCCACGCGTTTTTAAAATACATAACTCGAAACGCACGCCTTTTGAGCATATTTTCCTATTTTCTCAGATTACAGATGCTAATATCATCTGGAAATTTTTTTTCGCCAACTATAAAATGTTTTATTTAGAGCAGAGAATCGATATGCAAATTTATTTTGAAATCGGAAATGGTGACCCTCAATTCTCTAAAGCGAGAGAATAAAAATTCACAATATAAGACATTTTTTTTTAAGATTTCTTATTTTTCATGTCCTATTTTTTGGCCCCATAAATTGTCAAAGTGAGGATAAATCGTAATTTCTGGCAACACTGCACATAGTATTAGTTACATACTTAGTCGCTACTACCTTGAGAAAAATGGGCGAAGTTGCCACGTCCCTTTTGGTACCTCGCACACATATGGATCATTTTGCACAAAAAGTTAGTGGCTTAACTTTGATTCTAGTCAATACAAATACTTAAATTTTTGTGAAATGTAAAGTAACGCCAACGAAAAATGGGCCTTATTTCTCCTCCCCTTTTGGTATATACCAAACAAAATTGTCAAAATAAAAATGATATTTTTTTCTCTTACTTTTACAATATGATGGGTCATATTTTTACTTGTACACTATGCCAGGTCGATTTGTGGGGAGGCATTCGCCATTGCTCAGTGAAAATCGTATTACATTCCCAACATTTGAAGCCTGAGTAATTTTCGGGCTTGAAAAATTACTACACTCCGCAAATGCGAAAATATCGAATTTTCCACACTCAACCCAGTCCACGATGTGGAGTGTTGCACCGTCAAAAAACAAACTTCAGAACCAAACCTAATTGAAAGCGTACATTCTTAATGCACTATCATATGGTTGCGCCACAATGTAGGTATGGTTTTTACTCACCGCAATTTTCTTCGATTGTTCGCATGCAAAATGCGATATTAGCAGTGGGTGCAGGGGGATTTTTTAAAATGTCGCAACATGAAGTGGTGATATTATTTTTTTGAAACGAAATCACCATTAGTTTATAAGGAAACAATCATATTTTTGTTCCACCTTTTTTTAACTCCCTATTTCATCTTATTTATTTTTTATACGCACTTAAAGTTAAACATTTCGACAAAAAATTTCAATTTAGAGTTAAGACAGTCTTGAAGTAAGTGAGCGATATGTTGAAGTGTTTTTACATTTTCTTTAAAGCAACATTTGAAATAAAATATATGTGGTGTATAATATGGGTAATCGTAAAAAGGGCCCAACAACTTTTTTTTAAAATTAACAAAATGTTATACGTGTTATAATAAAAGATTCCAATCCTGGTATGCCGGCCCATAATTGGAGAATCAGCAATGTGGGTGAGGCGGATGGTAAAAAGCGGCAGGTCAATATTATCCTAAACGCTGAATCCACCTCCCATATACAAAGTGCGAGTGCAACCCTACAATATGGCTTCGAGACTATAGTCTTAAAGATATACAAGCAGGATATAGCTCCCACTGCAGAAGGTGGGAGGTACCCACGCCTATTATTTCTGGTGACACCAACTCTAACAGAAGATCTGTAACGTCCTTCTCTGAGGACAAAAGCTCTACTTCGGTCACAGAGAGGCTGAGGGGAGTCTCCGGACTCTTTGACGCATCTGGCGGGGACACGCTTCTCGACGATACGGACGAAGAGTTCGATAACACCCTTGTCGGGGTGGATGTTAATCTGTCAATTACCAATGATGGTAAGAATTCTACAGATTAACCTCCATCACGCTAAAGCAGCCTCCGCGGCTCTATTGCTGCGCCTGTACACTAAGGGCAAGTCTACAGAATCAGCCCTACACGAACTTGTGAGCAGTAAGGAATTCACCATGGTGGCATTTCTTGACATAGAAGGGGCTTTTAACAACATACACTCAGATGCGGTAATTGCGGCACTCTCACATCTAAAAGTTAACACTAGTTTGATTAGACTAATTCAAAGTCTGCTCACCAGAAGACGCATAACAGCATGTCTAGGGTCCACAACTCTAACAAGGTTTGTAAACAGAGGGACCCCGCAAGGAGGAGTACTGTCTCCACTAATTTGGAACCTAGCGGTGAATGAAATCCTGCTAGATCTAGAACGTTGTGGCTGCAAGGTCGTGGCATATGCGGACGACGTGGCAAATTCGTAAACGTCCTCAGAGACATCCTACAGGTGGCTCTGAATAAGTTGGCTAGATGGGCCAGAAGCAGCGGTTTGGGCGTTAACCCCAATAAGACAGAATTGGTTCTCTTTACTAGGATGAATAATGTCCTTCCACCTCGGATAAATGGATCAGATCTAGTCTTTTCTGAAAGTGCAAAATTTTTAGGAATAATTCTAGATATGAAAATGTTATTTAGACTTAACGTATTGGAACGTGTAAGGAAGGCCAACGTCGCCTTATATTCCTGCAAAAAGGCTGTAGGGTCGCGGTGGGGACTCTCTCCTAAAATCGTCCACTGGATATATATAGCAGTAGTTCGTCCAATACTGTTATACGGTATTATGGTATGGTGGACGGCAACTGACAAACAAACCATCACCAACCTACTAACAAAGGTTCAGAGAACTGCCTGCCTGAGCATAAGCGGAGCCTTAAGGACTACAGCGACCGAGTCTCTACAAGCCCTACTCCATATACTGCCGATTAATATTGTGGCGAGAGAAGTTGCAACCAAAGCGGCTATAAGATTAAACTGCCTATCAATGTGGAGGTACAAGAACTATGGTCACATGAGGATATCAAAGTGTAGTGCTATGGTAACCGACCGAGTGGACTATATACCAACTGTTTACACCTTCGAGAGAAATTACATCACTATGATTCCCGCCAGAGACCTCCTACAGGTGGCTCTGAACAAGTTGGCTAGATGGGCCAGAAGCAGCGGTTGGGGGGTTAACCCCAACAAGACAGAATTGGTTCTCTTTACTAGGATGAATAATGTCCCACATGTGGACCCTCCACCTCGGATAAATGGAACAGATCTAGTCTTTTCTGAAAGTGCAAAATTTTTAGGAATAATTTTAGATAGGAAAATGTTATTTAGACTTAACGTATTGGAACGTGTAAGGAAGGCCAACGTCGCCTTATATTACTGCAAAAAGGCTGTAGGGTCGCGGTGGGGACTCTCTCCTAAAATCGTCCACTGGATATATATAGCAGTAGTTCGTCCAATACTGTTATACGGTATTGTGGTATGGTGGACGGCAACTGACAAACTAACCATCACCAACCTACTAACAAAGGTTCAGAGAACTGCCTGCCTGCCTGAGGACTACAGCGACCGAGTCTCTACAAGCCCTACTCCATATACTGCCGATTAATATTGTGGCGAGAGAAGTTGCAACCAAAGCGGCAATAAGATTAAACTGCCTATCAATGTGGAGGTACAAGAACTATGGTTACATGAGGATATCAAAGTGTAGTGCTATGGTAACCGACCGAGTGGACTATATACCAACTGTGTACACATTCGAGAGAAATTACATCACTATGATTCCCGCCAGAGATGAATGGGTCGGCAGAATACCAGGTAAAAGAAACCATCTTCACTTTTACACTGATGGTTCGAAGTTTGATGAAAAGGTTGGCTTCGGAGTACACTGTGAAGAACTTAGTCTGGATATAGCTCACAGACTACCAGATACCTGCAGTGTCTATCAAGCCGAAATAATGGCAATATGGGAAGTCGCCAAATGGCTTAGTCGCAACATAGTAACCAACACTGGCGTTGTAAGTTACTCGGACAGCCAGGCTGCCATCAATTCTCTGGAGGCAACATCCCTAAATTCACAAACAGCCCTCGACTTCCGCAGATCTCTTAACGAGAAGGCTGAGCAGTTTAATATACACCTCATATGGGTGCCTGGGCTTAGGGATATCCCGGGGAACTGCAAATCCGATGAACTTGTTAGGAAAGGGACGACATTACAAATTCTCAAAGAATTTGCATATATTGGTGCATTGGCAATGAGGCAGGTATATTGGCAATCAGGCAGTCTAACGAAAGATGGACAGAAATCGGCACCTGCAGGGTAGCTAGACAAATATGGCCAAGGTATGACCTGAGAAGGTCAAAATATCTCCTCGCACTAGAGAGGAAATGATTGTCTACGTTAGTATAGGTTCTGACGGGACACTGCTTGATCGGCGAACACGCCAAAAGATTGGGTATTGACTCCAATGACTTCTGCCGAAGCTGTGGAGATGAGGAAGAAGTGGAGATCATTGAGCACTTGCTTTGTGACAGTCCCGCTTTGAGTAAACGACGACTGGACCTACTGGGTCGGCCTTTTTAGGCAGCCTAACACATCTTTCCAGTACTGATATTAGTACTATCGATAAATCTATATATCAAACAGGTTGGTTCCGATGAGGGGCATTTCAGCCCGTGGTAACACTAGGGACCTAAACTGGTCTATGTGAGCTTGTAAAAAAAATACGGCTGCCACCCTAACCTAAACCTATACGTGTTTTCAGAGTGTCACACGAATCATTTCGATACCTTCATTCTAAAACATGCTAAATATGCCAAATAATATTCAGTCAAAATTTGGTGTTCATCCGTCAATACAATCAAAAGTTATTCATAAAATAAAAAAGGCCATTCGATTTGCATTATAAAAAAATTCCATACAAATAAAAAAATTCTTTTTTGCACTTGCATCAGTACAATTGACTGTCATTTATTCAGTTTGTTTTGAATAATCAATATAGACAGATATTGCGTTCAACAACACGTGCAAGATTTAAAATTGTCAAAGTTCCGCGACGTATGTGACACATTGGTGAATGTGTACGTTAACAAACAAAACTTTCGAATTCGGGTATATACCAATAACATGAGATCAAATGCGTCTAATTTTTCTTGTGATTTGACCCCTCTATATTTTTCCTTGAAGGGGTTTCTTCAGTCGCAGATCTATTCGAATCAGCCACAAAGAGCAGCGGCCCTCAAAGCCAATATCCGCCTGAGTCATGGAAAATTGGACACTTTGTATGCGTGCCACCATGCGAAGCCTCGGCTGTCATTTGAACGATGTTATATTCAATACATAATGGCATCGATAGGCCTTTCGATGTACTTCGAGTCTGAAAAATTCTGTTCATATTTAGATGTATCCCCAATAAAGCATTCCATAGATGTGTCACTCATAAAAATGTCCCTTTGAACAAAACCTCAATTTTCTGCCGCGCTAACTGTGAACCGGTCTAATTTCAAGAAATATTGTACAACAAATCGATACCACCATTCAAAACAATGCCAAGTGCAAACCAGTAAGGAAAGGCTAAAGTCGGGCGGTGCCGACTATATAATACCCTACACCACTCTCGTAATATTGAATAACTCTGATATATAAATTTTGTAATTAATGTATAAATTGTTTACATAAATTTACTTTTGGGACATTTTATACCTAAATAATACCCTGTACCACAGTGTGGTGTAGGGTATAAAAACGATTGGATCTAAAGAGCCGAATCGGATGAAACATATATATGGGAGCTATAGCTAAATCTTTACCGATTTTCTTCAAATTCGGCTATGTTGGTTCATGAATCAAGAAACTCTACCATTTTAAATTTCAAAACGATTGGATGTAAAATATAGCTTCTATAGAACTAAAGGGCCAAATCGGACGAAACATATATATGGGAGCTATAGATAAATCCTAACCGATTTTCTTCAAACTCGGTATTGTTGGTTTGTGGATCAAGAAACACTACCATTCTAAATTTTAAAATGATTGGATGTAAAATACAGCTTCTTCAGGACTAAAGAGCAAAATCGGACGAAACATATATATGGGAGCTATAGCTAAATCTTAACCGATTTTCTTCAAATTCGGCAATGTTGGTTCATGGATCAAGAAACTCTACCATTCTAAATTTCAAAACGATTGGATGTAAAATACAGCTTCTATAGGACTAAAGGCCCAAATCGGACGAAAGATATATATGGGAGCTATATCTAAATCTGAACCGATTTTCTTCAAATTCGGCAATGTTGGTTCGTGGGTCAAGAAACTCTACCATTATAAATTTCAAAACGATTGGATGTAAAATACAGCTTCTATAGGACTAAAGGGCCAAATCGGACGAAACATATATATGGAAGCTATAGCTAAATCTTAACCGATTTTCTTCAAATTCGGCAATGTTGTTAATGGATCAAGAAACTCTACCATTCTAAATTTCAAAACGATTGGATGTAAAATATAGCTTCTATAGAACTATAGGGCCGGATCGGACGAAACATATATATGAGAGCTATAGCTAAATCTAACCGATTTTCTTCAAATTCGGTAGTGTTGGTTCATGGATCAAGAAACTCTACCGTTCTAAATTTCAAAATGATTGGATGTAAAATACAGCTTCTACAGGACTAAAGGGCCAAATCGGACGAAACATATATATGGGAGCTATAGCTAAATCTTAACCGATTTTCTTCAAATTTGGCAATGTTGGTTAATGGATCAAGAAACTCTACCATTCTAAATTTCAAAACGATTGGATGTAAAATACAGCTTCTATAGGACTAAAGGGCCAAATCGGACGAAAGATATATATTGGAGCTATATCTAATTCTGAACCGATTTCAACCAAATTCAATAGCGATCTTAACAGCTGCGAAATACTCTAAACTGCAAAATTTCGGAACGATCGGAGTGAAATTGCGACCTGTAGTCGACGAACAACTTTACATGGACAGACGGACGGACGGACGGACGGACATGGTTAAATCGACTCAGCTAGTGATTCTGAGTCGATCGGTATACTTTAAGGTGGGTCTAGCTGTGTTACTTTCAGGTGTTACAAACATCTGCCGAAAACAAACTTATAATACCCTGTACCACAGTGTGGTGTAGGGTATAAAAAGAATTTTTTATTTGTATGGAATTTTTATACCCTACACCACACTGTGGTACAGGGTATTATAAGTTTGTTTCACGGCAGATGTTTGTAACACCTTAAAATAACACAGCTAGACCCACCTTAAAGTACCGATCGACTCAGAATCACTAGCTGAGTCGATTTAACGATGTCCGTCCGTCCGTCCGTCCGTCCGTCCGTCCGTCCGTCCGTCCATGTAAAGTTGTTCGTCGACTACAGGTCGTAATTTCACTCCGATCGTTCTGAAATTTTGCAGTTTAGAGTATTTCGCGACTGTTAAGATCGCTATTGAATTTGGTTGAAATCGGTTCAGATTTAGATATAGCTCCCATATATATCTTTCGTCCGATTTGGCCCTTTAGTCCTATAGAAGCTGTATTTTACATCCAATCGTTTTGAAATTTAGAATGGTAGAGTTTCTTGATCCATGAACCAAGATTGCCGAATTTGAAGAAAATCGGTTCAGATTTAGCTATAGCTCCCATATATATGTTTCGTCCGATTTGGCCCTTTAGTCCTATAGAAGCTGCATTTTACATCCGATCGTTTTGAAATTTAGAATGGTAGAGTTTCTTGATCCATGAACCAAGATTGCCGAATTTGAAGAAAATCGGTTCAGATTTAGATATAGCTCCCATATATATCTTTCGTCCGATTTGGCCCTTTAGTTCTATAGAAGCTGTATTTTACATCCAATCGTTTTCAAATTTAGAATGGTAGAGTTTCTTGATCCATGAACCAACATTGCCGAATTTGAAGCAAATCGGTTAAGATTTAGCTATAGCTCCCATATATATGTTTCGTCCGATTTGGCCCTTTAGTCCTATAGAAGCTGTATTTTACATCCGATCGTTTTGAAATTTAGAATGGTAGAGTTTCTTGATCCATGAACCAACATTGCTGAATTTGAAGAAAATCGGTTAAGATTTAGCTATAGCTCCCATATATATGTTTCGTCCGATTTGGCCCTTTAGTCCTATAGGAGCAGTATTTTACATCCGATCGTTTTGAAATTTAGAATGGTAGAGTTTCTTGATCCATTAACCAACATTGCCAAATTTGAAGAAAATCGGTTAAGATTTAGATATAGCTCCCATATATATGTTTCGTCCGATTTGGCCCTTTAGTCCTATAGAAGCTGTATTTTACATCCGATCGTTTTGAAATTTAGAATGGTAGAGTTTCTTGATCCATGAACCAACATTGCCAAATTTGAAGAAAATCGGTTAAGATTTAGATATAGCTCCCATATATATGTTTCGTCCGATTTGGCCCTTTAGTCCTATAGAAGCTGTATTTTACATCCGATCGTTTTGAAATTTAGAATGGTAGAGTTTCTTGATCCGTGAACCAACATTGCCAAATTTGAAGAAAATCAGTTAAGATTTAGCTATAGCTCCCATATATATGTTTCGTCCGATTTGGCCCTTTAGTCCTATAAAAGCTGTATTTTACATCCAATCGTGTTGAAATTTAGAATGGTAGAGTTTCTTGATCCATGAAAATCGGTTAAGATTTAGCTATAGCTCCCATATATATGTTTCGTCCGATTTGGCCCTTTAGTCCTATAGAAGCTGTATTTTACATCCGATCGTTTTGAAATTTAGAATGGTAGAGTTTCTTGATCCATGAACCAACATTGCCAAATTTGAAGAAAATCGGTTAAGATTTAGATATAGCTCCCATATATATGTTTCATCCGATTTGTTTCTTTAGATCCAATCGTTTTTATACCCTACACCACACTGTTGTACAGGGTATTATTTAAGTATAAAATGTCCCAAAAGTAAATTTATGTATACAATTTATACATGAATTACAAAATTTATATATCAGAGTTATTCAATATTACGAGAGTGGTGTAGGGTATTATATAGTCGGCACCGCCCGACTTTAGCCTTTCCTTACTGGTTTATTTTATAAATAACTTTTGATTGTATTGACGGATGAACACCAAATTTTGACTGAATATTATTTGGCATATTTAGCATGTTTTAGAATGAAGGTATCGAAATGATTCGTGTAACACTCTGAAAATACGTAAACATTTTTGTTAATTTTAAACCAGAAAGGAAAGGCAGAAAGTCGGGCGGGGCCGGCTACATAATACCCTGCACCTCCCTAACAATGCGATAAGGGTCATTGCGATAATAATTTGTAATAACTGGTAAGTGGGAAGGAACATATTATCTAATTCTGAACCGATAAGCGACAAATTAAGCAATATTCCTTCCTATATTGAGAAACATCTTTCTGGAAAATTTTAAAGATCGGAAGTAAAGTACAACTTCTATAGCGCTTTGATACCAAATCGGGAGGAACATATATATGGAGGTTATATATAAATCTGAACCGATTTTCCCTGATAATCATTCATGTAAAAATACGTCTTTCTGTCGAATTTCGTACTGATCGGATATGAAATACAGTCTCAGTGCTTGCATATCAAATCGGGGCTATATCTAAATCTGAACCTATTTTCTCCGAATTTGGCAGTATTCCTTCATATAGAAAGAAACCTCTTTTTGCCGAATTTCGCACTGATCGGATATAATATAACATTTTACAGCGCTTACATGTCAAATCGGGGGTAACGTATATATGAGGGATATATCTAAATCTGAACCGAGATCGGACCATAATTGCGACCTGTACTGTGATTACAAGAATACATGCACAGACAGACGGACATAGCTAAATCAACTCAGAAAGGGATTGTAAGTCGATCGGTATAATAAACGATGGGTCTATTTCTTCTCTTTTTGGGTCTTACAAACAGATGCACAAAGTTATAATACCCTGTACAACAGTGTGGTGTAGGGTATAAAAAGTTGTTGTGTCCTTTTTTACGGTTACCCATATTATACACCTCATATACTTTTATTTCAAATATAGCTTTAAAGAAAATTTAAAAAACACTTCAACATATAATTTTAAATTAAATTCAAATATTAAAAAATGCATATTATGACATTATTAATAAATCACTATTGCCATACATAATCGATTAATTATACACATGTATACTAAGATTCGTACTTTTTCAATAATATTTGTTGACATAATAAAAAAATTTTTAAAATATTTATAAAGATTTGGTTTAGGTGTGGGATTTGCCGCAAAGGGAGACGAGGGAGGCGATGCGACGAAATCCCTTCTATGACAAATTCCAATAACCAACTACAATAACAACGTTAGCTCGTGGGGGAACGTTGTGTGTATGTGTTCACGTATATAGTGTCCGATGTTGACGATGAAATAGAAACGAAAATAAATAAGAAATTTCAGTCGGTTAAAACGACTGTTATACCCACACTTTGTGAGAAATGTAAATATGTTACTGGAATATGTACTAATAAAGGGTTTTCCAACAAGAGGTGTTATTTTGGTATTCAAAGGAAAATTCAATTTTTTGAGATAAATGATCGGATGTTTATTTCATAATAAAGAGGAAGGTATGCCGTTAATAATGAAAAACAATAGCAGCCAAATGGCCACCACGACCACGCTTACAGGACCATATCCTTTTTATGCAATTTTTTTCACGTGGCCCATGGGCCTCATTAGTCAAGATGATTTTCGATTTTTCGAATTTTAATAATTTCAATGTTGGTTTTCCAACAAGAGGTGTTATTTTGAATCACCCGGTTTTTCGGTAGCTGTCACTTCTGAAGCTTTTATTCTTTGACATTTGACAAGTAGAAACTACGCCATTACTAAAAATGGAACGATTCAACAACGCACTGAAATTATTAAAATTCGAAAATCATAGAAAAATCATCTTGACTGATGAGGCCCATTTACACCTCGGTGGCTACGTCAACAAGCAAAATTGTCGCATCTGGTGCTCGGAAAACCCAAGAGTTATTGTTGAGAAGCCTCTCCATCCTCAACGTGTGACTGTTTGGTGCTATTTGCGATTTGGTTATGGAAAATTTCATGAAAAGGATATGGTCCTGTAAGCGTGGTCGTGGTGGTTATTTGGCTAATGTTGTTTTTTCATTATTAACGGCATACCTTCCTCTTTATTATGAAATAAACAACCGATCATTTATCTCAAAAAAATGGCATTTTTCTTTGAATACCAAAATAACATCTCTTGTTGGAAAACCCTTAAGTATACATACATACACATTCCTAAATTGTGTTAAATTTTTCAGTAATTCAAAGTTAATTTTTTAGAAATTTTTTATGTTCGTAAATTAATTATAAAAATAATTGAAATCGTAAAAATATTTCTACCAAATTTGATCAACCTACCTCTATTATTACACGGAGGAAAATCGCCATTTTTGATATGTTTGAATCGAAAGAAAAAATATGTGTGAACAAATACATTTTATTTGAAAATCAAGAAATTTTGTTTGGAAAGAATATATTAATATATTAGAACAAAATATATTTGCGAACTGACTTCCACAAATAAAAAAAGTATTTACACCCAAACAAAGTTATTGTTCAGGAAGTTTTCCAAATATATTTTATTTAAAAAAGATTTTTAAAACTTTGATGACTTTTTCGAATTGTGGTTTAAATTTTCTTAGATTTCGTGATATACTTTATAACAAAATATGTTGTAAGCAGCTTTTGTTTTACAGCACTAATTTTTAAGTTATAAATATTCCAATTTATCAGTTTTTGTCAATCCACATGCATTTTATCGTAACGCAAGATAATGCGATTTAAATTTTAATGGAATTTTACAAACATATAAAATTTCTTAAATATTGAACTGAAAAACTGAAAAATTGCCTTTAAATTATGGTATTGATATATCGCCATACTTAAATACACATTAATTCCTTCATCGGAAATATTAGTTCCAAATAAAAACATATTGGGAAAAAAACATACTTTTGTTCTAAACAAAACTCTCCCAAACATATAATACTTGTGTATGTCAAATATTATATATTTGAAGTGTACGCTAAACATATGTATGTTTCCAGCAGAATATGTTTGGGACAATACTACAGAAGCGATTATTTTTCAGCGTGTACGGACTTTAGCGTGATTACAACAGACGAACGGAGGGACAGACGGTTGTTACAAACGGAGTGACAAAATGCATATACCCCATCCACCCCATCCTTTGGTGGAGGGTATACAAATATTAGGATGGAAACAAAGATTCAAACAAAGAAGAACATCTTCCCAAATATATAATCTTTGTGTGTACCAAATATTTTATACTTCGAGGGAACCCTATCATATATATGTTTCAAACAGAGTATGTTTGGTACAATATACTACAAAAACGATTTTTTTCAGCATGTGAATAGATATTGCATAGAGTATGGGCGATTGAGATGCATTTTTGCTCACATTTTGAATATGTGGTTATCGATATTCCTTCGATGTGCACCGAGTCTAGCTAGTTTCTTATAAAAGTTGTTGAAATTTTGGATATAAAGTCTTTCGTAATGGAGACAGCATTAAAATAACTTTGTTCTCTGGAAAATTTGGATAATTGCAAAACATTTTTTGCAAATTTGTTTCAAATTACTATATGATTGTAACCAATGGTATTAAACTCTATTATTATTATGTATTCAATAGGTGTGATGTATAAATATTTATTCATTATAATTAAAAATTATTTTTTTACTAATTTGTATACTCATACAAAATTCTATGAAATTTTAATTCACCCAAACTTACATGCAATGCACTGATTTAACAATGCTGAAAAATTCCCGTCATAAATGTTTTATTAGAATATTAAGTTTGTTATGAAACTATGCAATGCAAGGATCACAAAATTTTATAAAATGGAATTTTACATTGCTTTGGATGTATGCCACAAAAAATAGTCATCATGTATAAAACTACATAATAAATGCCGTGCATTCGTACAGAGGGTCAAAAAGGTTTTGTCACAAAGACATTTGTATACACGTCGCATGTCGCAATTCTTTTGTCCTGGACCACATAAAGTACGAGTATGTTGTGCACATTCAGGATGTATGTGCTTACACGATTTAGCCATGTTAATCTGTTTTTATCACGCTGTAACCTAACATAATTTGGGACAATTACTTGCTTAAGTTATTCCCGGGACAATTCATTCACTCCAACAATGGTCGTCATAGGCCAATGTTTTGCTTTAGCTCCCCGCCAAACATACGTCCTCTCCGATATGACTTCCTCGGAAAATATTGCATTCCAATTTCCACAGATTGGGATTAAATTTTGAAGTTTTTTGGTAATTGTGACTAGATTAATTCTCACTCATCAGGCTTAATATTTCGACTATATAAAAACCTACAAATTGATTAGGTTTATTTTACCTATTCCTAAAAAATTGGCTCTTTGACAATATAAAAGCGACAAATATCAACAGATATTTTTTATCTAAACCTATTCTGTTTTACTTCATTGACCTTTCAATAAATCTGCCATACAACGATTCTCTCTTTATTTTATTATTTTATGACATTTCCATTTTTTATACCCTCCACCATAGGATGGGGGTATATTCATTTTGTCACTCCGTTTGTATCATCTCTATATTTTTAACTATATATATATTTTTAACCGTCGTAAAATTCTAAGAGGATTTAGCCATGTCCATCTGTTTGTCCGTCAGCCTGTAGTAATCACGCCACACTCTACAATAATTGTTGTAGATGGCTGAAATTTGGTATAGATACTTCTTATATAGTTAGTTGCAGGTAACTTGGAATTGAAAATGGGCAATATCGGTGATTTTTCAGATATAGCCCTCATATATAGCATCTCTCCTATTTGACTTCTTAACGTCATAGAGACCACAAATGTCAACTGATCCTTCTGAATCCTACACACGAACATCGGTAGTCATAGGTCTAAGTTTTGATATAACCAAAGGTCCCTCTAAATTTGACTTCGTAGTGCCATAAAAACGTCAAATTTGGACTGATTTGGTATAATGATTTTATTTGCACCCGATACTATTCGCATACGATCCATTGTGGAGGGCATATAAGATTCGGCATGGTCGAACTTAATCCGTCTTTACTTGTTATGACCCCCCCCCCCCCAACCGTATGATGGGGGTATGTTTATTTTGTCATTCCGCGCAGTGGGAGGAATTAAAAAAAGGAAATAACTCGACCGTTTGAAGTAAAAGAGGTATTAGAGAAGTTAAGTTTTAAATTTAGCCCCCTATGTAATACAGGAGCGGAGCTGCAAGGCCTCAAATTTGGCCACCTCGGGTGAAGAAAATGTTAAAGCACATGAATCTTTTGTCTTCATCGCCCGATTCATAAAAATACCGAAAAAGATAAAGTTATGGCCATTTGAAGTTGTACTTTAAAAAAAAATATTCATTGTTAAAATACAAAAAAAACGGCAAAAATATTTTTTGTAAAATATAACTTTAAATGACCATTACTTTTGTCTCAGCGTGTAATCAAGTTGCAATATTTTTGCATCAAATACCAAATTTTGTTGTCTATCAAAAAAATAGAATGAGAAAGGAATCGGTATATAACCGACTTTAACATATACCGATTCGTAGGAAAGGATAGGGAAAAAATAAACAAAAAAATGTTTTTTAAAGGTAAACGGAAAATTTATAAATGCATACCATTTTTTTTAATTTATTATATCTAAATTTTTTTGTAACGTGCACGTCTTAATACCAAAACTTGAGGCTAATTCAAACATTATTATATTTGTAAAGGTAAATCCTACAATTCCCCAAAAATGGATTATTCTTTTGTTAAAAGGGCCTAGCATCAAATAATTTCGTTTTTCATAGTTAAAAATCCTATTTCACGCAATTTTTATGAAAAACACATGTTTGTGTGACGTTATGTATTCATCATTATGTTTAGATATTATCCTGAAAACCCCGTTTTTCTAACGACAGCACTTTTAATTTTATTTCGTTTTTTGCTTCTCCTGCAAAATTTTCAAACATAATGATAGGCCCTTTTTCGTTTCTGATGACGATATACATTTTCGCACTAAATTACAAAAATTGCCTATATTTTAAAAATATAAATATTTATAGCCATAACTTGTGTCTCAGTGGACGCATCTGGCCGAAATTTGTTACATCGTATAGCAAATTTAGAAAAACGAATGTGGGAGAAATCGGTTTATATTATGCACTGATACTAAGATATCCCTGTCATACTGATATCCCTTTCAGAAAAAAGGAAAAAAAAATCAATTTAAAAAAAAATATCTCAATTTTGCAGACAGAAACATAAAAACACTATTAAATATTTGAAAATTAACATATTTCAATGAAATAGGTCTTGCCACCACGAGTCGAATGTAATCCGCGAATTATTTTATTTCCAAAATCCAATCCCACAATTCCCAAAATAATTTCGCAAATCCTCAAAAATGGGATTTTTGCCCTATATCTACTATACTAAAAGGCGGGGTTCAGATTCCCTTTGCAGTTCAACGTACAAACCTTACCACTGATAAATATGCCAAAAGTGTTTTATCTTTGCAGTTGGAGAAAATGTGGCTTACTTTTGAAAAAAATATGGTGTAAATTGGAGAAGCTTGGCAACAATACCAGTTTCTTTAAGAACATTCTCCGGGAAGCTTCATTTATGATAATAGGAAATATGTCATACATTTTTTAATTAACTTCATCTAAAACTCACCAATACGACATATACTTTTTCCTAAAAAAATTACAAAAAAAACCGATTTTTTGAAAAAGGTAACTTTAAGTCGCCATAACATTTGTCCTATTGGGTATATCGAACAAATTTTTTTTCATCATATAGTAATTTTTATGGCCAATACAGATAATGACATGGATGAAATCGGTGCACATTCTGTTCCGATATTTGTAGATATCTCAGCAACTATACGAGAGGTGTAAAAAGTTTTTTGTAGACCTCGGTTAGTAGAACGCACACAAAAAGATTTTTTTGGGATCGAACGATAAAGACAAAGATACGCGTGCTTAAAAATTTTCTTCACCCGAGGTGGGCAACATTGAAGCCCTCAGCCATGTCCGTCCGTCTGTTGTAATGACGCTACAATAATTGAGTTAGATGACTGAAATTTAGTATAAATACTTGCTATAGCAGCAGGATTAAAAATGGGCAATATCGGTACATTTTTTGATATAGCCCCCATATACAGGGTGGCTGATATGTATTGCAACCAACTTCAGGTTGCTATAATTTCTAAACCGCTAGTCTGATAGCTGACAGATTTATTTCAGTGACAGTTCATTTTATTGTTTAAAAGCTTACAAAAGCATTTTGATCTATTGCATTCAGAAAAAAGTAATTCGTGATGGAATTCAAGCGTGATAGTGTGATTGCTTTATATTTGGGTGGAAAAACACAAGTGGCTATCGTTAGAGCCCTCCAGCATTTAAATGTGAATAAATCTTTTGTTTCTCGTACCATTGCTCGTTACCGTGATACTGGCAGTGTTGCATCGCGTCCAAAAAGTGGACGAAAAAAAACGGTAACAACACCAGAAATGATCCGAAAAGTGAAGGCCAGATTTGATCGAAATCCACGCAGCAGTGGTAGAAAAATTGCTCGTGAGCTGAAAATATCGCAAGCACGGATACAACACATATTAAAAAACGAGCTTGGACTAAAGCCATTGAAGTTCCAAAAAGTGCAAGAGCTCACCGATGCACAAAAAAAAAGTTAGACTGGAAAGAGCCAAGTAGTTGCTTCGCTTGCACGAAAGTGGCCAGTTACCGAATTTGGTTTTCTCCGATGAGAAGCCATTCCAAATTGAGCAGTTTGTGAACAAACAAAATGATCGGGTTTACTTGCCAAAGAGGTCAGCTGAAAATGTACACCTTCGATTGGCCACCAGAATTCAAGCGCCGCCGGTGGTAATAGTGTGGGCGCCGTAACGGCCGATGGTCGCTCCCCGCTCGTATTCATCGACCATGGGGTCAAAATAAATGCCGAATATTATCGGGAAAATTTCCTAAAGACAGTATTGAAGCCCTGGGCAGACAAACATTTAGGCCGCAGACCATGGACATTCCAACAGGACTCAGCACCATCGCCCTCAGCACGCGTCAACCAAGAATGGCTTAAAAAGGTGGTTCCTCGCTTTATTTCTACCTCACAATGGCCACCAAGATCTCCGGATCTCAATCCGTTGAACTTTTGCGCCTGGGGCATTTTAGAGAATACAAAATACCAAAGTATCGATCATCTCAAGACGGCGCTTCGCCGGGAATGGGCCAAAATACCGCAGAGCCACTTTCGTGCAGCGTGTGATGGCTTTGTCGGCCGTTTGAAGGCCATAATTCGTGCCAAAGGTGGCCAATTGTAACAAATCTAAACTGTTTCTAAAATTTTATGTTATTTCCGAAATTTTTTGCTTTTGAACAATAAAATTTAAAAAACAATTAAAAAAAAATAGCGCTTTACTTTGTTGCATTACATATCAGCCACCCTGTATAAGTACAGCATGTTCCCGATTTGACTTCTTAACGTCAAAGAGACCAGAAATGTCAACTGATCGGACTGAAAATTGGTAACTGGGGTTTATTTATACCCGGAAACCTTCACACAAACAACGTTAGCCATAGGTCCATCTCTTGATAAACCATACAAAGTTCTCTCTGGATTTGACTTCGTAACGCCACGAAAACCTCGAATGTCAACGAATTGTGCTGAAATTTGGTAAAGGGTGGCTAAATTGTAAGGGCCGATGTTGAATGTGAACCACACCTAAACGTCAAGTTTTTTCTGCATTCCATTTGACATTTCTCAATTTCAGACTAGCTCAATTTGAAGCATGGGAAGATACACAATCAAGCAACGCGTTAATGTTTTTTAAGCCTTTTACGAAAATGGGCGTTCAAATCAAAATGCATTTCGTGCACTTCGTTAAGTTTTTTCATCAGCATAATCGACCAAATGCGTCCACAATCGGGAGTATTGTGAGTTTATTTGTACCCGACACCATTCACATGCGATTCATGGTGAAGGGTATATATGATTCGGCATGGCCGAGTTTAATCCGTCTTTACATGTTCATTTTTAGTATACTAATGCTCGTTTTGACTTGTTTATTATACGGTGTAATAGTAGCGAATGATATTATTAAGTTGAAACCGCACGACTTTGTTTTGAAGTGTAGCTGTTACAAAACTTTTTTGATTCACTGTATAAAAGTTATTGTGGTTTTTAAGAGTTTGAGAACATAAAATGATAATTTAAGACAGAAATATTGGTGGAATGAATTTTTTTTATTACAATTACAATATTACAATTTCATGGAATTTAGTATTTTAAATATGATTTCCGGTATACGGCGGCTACGAGTTACGTGGCCCAATCATTAGTCCAATTTTTGACAACTTTTTCCAGAAAATCTGGCAATATGGCTTTAATGGTGGCTTACATATTGGCTTCCAATAATTCGAGAGTGGTTGTTGTTGTAGCAGCTTGGAGACGCTGAGTTCATAATCCTTAAGTCTATTTCTATTACAGAATTCGTTCCTTATGTCCAGATTTACACTAGGATATTTATACCCTCACTTTAGTGTGACGAGGGTATATATCATTTGCTACGGGAAAAAGTTTAACACGTCGAAGGAGTGACCTAAGACCCCAAGTATGTTCGGAGGAAATCCGTTTTGGGTCATTTTAAGTCGAATGAGCAATGTCCGTCCGTCCGTCTGTCTGTCTGCTGGCTGGTGCGCACGATAACTCTCGAAAGGAGTAACCGATTGACCTCAAATTTGGTATGTCGTAATATTTTTCTCTATCTCCAGCTAAGTTCGAAGATGGGCCATATTGGTCCACTCCTTCTAGTACCTCCCCCACAAAGGGTTAAAATGTTGTGAAATATTGATTCGTTAATAACTGTTATACTACTTATTCGAATCTTTTGAAATTCCACACATATTATTAGCTTATTAATCGCTATCAACTCAAGAAAAATGGGCGAAGTCGCCACGTCCCTTTTGGTACCTCCCACACAAATGCACCATTTTGCACCAAAAGTTAACAGCCTATAACATTAATAACAGTGTATAAAAATACTTGCAATTTTGTACAGTATTATGCTATTATATTGCCTACAGTCCAGGGAAAAATGGGTGTTCTTGCCGCGCCCCTTTTGGTACCACCCACACAAAGGTACCTTTTTGCCCCAAAAGTTAACAGCTTATAACATTAAAACCAGTGTATTAAAATACTTGAAATTTTGTACAGTGTAATGTTTTTATAGTGTCTATAGCCCTGTGAAAAATGGGCGTTATTACCACGCCCTCCCACACAAAATATCCAAATCATACCACAATTTAATGTCTCATAACGTTTATACCAGTGCACATAAATGCTTATAAGTCGGCACAGTGCAATGAATGTAAAGTATCTAATGTTCAGCGAAAAAACCCCTTCTGGTACCTCCCACACAAATTGACAGAATAATTCGAGTAATATTCAATATTACATTACTCACAAAGTGAGGGTATACCTTAGCACTACACTTTGATATCCTCATGTGACCGTTTAATCTTATTGCCGCTTTGGTTGCAACTCCTCTCGCCACAATATTAATCGGCAGTATATGGAGTAGGGCTTGTAGAGACTCGGTCGGTGTAGTCCTTAAGGCTCTGCTTATGCTCAGGCAGTCTGTTCTCTGAACCTTTGTTAGTAAGTTGGTGATGGTTAGTTTGTTAGTTGCCGTCCACCATACCACAATGCCCTATAGCAGTATAGGACGAACTACTGCTATATATATCCAGTGGACGATTTTAGGAGAGAGACCCCACCGCGACCCTACAGCCTTTTTGCAGGAATATAAGGCGACGTTGGCCTTCCTTACACGTTCCAATACGTTAAGTCTAAATAACAGTTTTCTATCTAGAATTATTCCTTAAAATTTTGCACTTTCAGAAAAGACCAGATCTGTTCCATTTATCCGAGGTGGAGGGTCCACATGTGGGACTTTATTCATCCTAGTAATGAGAACCAATTCTGTCTTGTTTGGGTTTACGCCCAAACCGCTGCTTCTGGCCCATCTAGCCAATTTGTTCAGAGCCACCTGTGGAATGTCTCGGAGGACTTTTCGAATTTGCCACTCACTGCGATTGCAACGTCGTCCGCATATGCCACGACCTTGCAGCCACAACGTTCTAGATCTAGCAGGATTTCATTCACCGCTAGGTTCCAAATTAGTGGAGACAGTACTCCTCCTTGTGGGGTCCCTCTGTTTACAAACCTTGTTAGAGTTGTGGACCCAAGACATGTTGGTTCACCGACAGGAGTTTTGTATCCAGGGTTTCCCTTATGAAGTAATCTAAAAGTCTTTCCAGACCTTTCAATAGGAAGGAGGATAGGCTAATTGGTCGGAAGTCTTTTGGCCTAGTGTGTGATATCTTCCCCGCTTTAGGTGTAAATACCACTTTGGTATCCCTCCATAGATTCGGGATGTATGAATGCCTTGGAGTGATGCCGTCTGGTCCAGGTGACTTGAAGGGCTCAAAGCTATTAATAGCCCAGCTTGTTCTGGATCTCTCAGTCAACAAGCTAGCGACGCTCGAAGTCCACTCGCACTCTTGTTGGTCCTGCTGATCCTCTGGTTCTGTTAGAGAGTTCCCCGGGAAATGTGTGTCGAGCAGTACATTGAGCGGCGACCTTTTCCACTTCGCCACAGAAGGTATACCAAGAGCGTCTTTGCGCCTTTCTAAGCTCCTTCTTATAGATCTTGAGTTGCTCTTATAGTATTAGCAACCCCAGTAGATTTAGCCTTGTTGAATAGCTTGTTGCAGGTCTTTTTCATAGCCGTTAGCTCAGAAGTCCACCATTGGGGTTTAGTTTTACTCCTGTACCTTGTTTTTGGACAGGCTTCTTCAAGGGAACTATTGAATGATGCAATGATATGCTCGACCAGATTATCCAGACCGGCTTTGTCATTCGGTTCGTACAGGAGTTTGGAGTTGAGGACTTTCTTGAAATTCTTTTCGTACAGGTGCCACTTTGTCTTTCTCACATTTCTGTGGACCGCAGGTTTAGGAGCTTTTTCAGCGAGTTTGAACTTAATATAATGGTGATCTGAGAATGAGTGGTCGTCCAGTACATTCCACCCAATAATGTTGTCTGACAGCCGGTCAGTAGCAAACGTTACGTCTAGTACTTCTTGTCTGTCTTTAATTGTAAAGGTCGGTTTATTACCTATGTTACAAATACTTAGGTTGGTAGTTAGAATAAAGTCAAGAAGCGAATCACCCCTATTGTTTATATCCGTACTACCCCAGATAGTATGATGAGCGTTCGTGTCTGGGCCAACAATCAGCTCGACCTCGTCAGACGTTGCTTCATATATTACTTCCCTGAATAGAGCAGTCGGTACTACAGCTTCATAAGGCAAGTAACTGGAGACCACCCAATATATGCGATTACCGATCTCCAGACTAGCAGATGTTTGGTCTTTACCACTTAAATTAGCCAGGAGAAAGCTACTTAGATCTTTCCTGGCCAAAATGCAGGTTCTTGGAGTGCATTCACAGTTGGCCACAAGCAGTTTAAAGTTGGGTGTCCTGATACCACACACCCTTCCTCCCACTGCGTAGGGCTCCTGTATCAGGACGATGTCTACTGCAGCTGTGGACAGGCGCAGCAATAGAGCCGCTGAGGCTGCTTTAGCGTGATGGAGGTTAATCTGTAAAATTCTTACCATCATTGGTAATTGACAGATTAACATCCACCCCGACAAGGGTGTTATCGAACTCTTCGTGCGTATCATCGAGAAGCGTGTCCCCGCCAGATGCGTCAAACCTTCAAGACTATAGTCTCGAAGCCATACTGTAGGGTTGCACTTGCACGTTGTATGTGGGAGGTGGATTCAGCGTTAAGGATCAAATTGACCTGCCGCTTTTTACCATCCGCCTTGCTGATTCTCCAATTATGGGCGGGCAGACCAGGATTTGAATCTTTTATCATTTCTAATATGGCAACCGGGTTGGAGGGCTCTTCTGTAACCCAGGTGATGGCTCTAGGGTGATTAGGGATGTTGTTTTTTTCGACAACATCCAACTGGGTACGCGGCCACACCTCACCCGCTCGACTCAGAGCAGCCTTGTACAGGTCTACTGATCTGGCATCACCGAAATATAAGAACTTTACTCTCCCCTGATGCCATCCTGCATCGTTGCAGATTGGTGGTGTGCCAGGCATTTCTCTACGGACATCGAGGTAATGAGCCATAATGGCTGATTTGTAAACGATGGCTCCATTTGTAAACGACTGTTGTAGTGCTAAAGCGACCGGTAAATTATTTTTTGCTACAGAAAATCGAATTATGATGAAAACAAGAAATGTTGATATACAATTTTTTCCAGTTCCCTGGCTGGGAATTGAACCCAGCACCTTCGGAATCCAGGTCTAATGCACTGAGCTACCGAAAGCCACGATTCCAGATTCAAAAGATGCTAGTTTGTCGGCATAAACCAATGACTTAACATAGCTCCATAATCAAAAATCCAGCGGCGTTAAATCGCACCAACGTGGGGCCTATTGACAGGACCACTTTTGGAAATTGATTCTTCAATAAATCGATTGTTAAGCGCGGTGTATGACAAGTTGCACCGTCTTGCTGGAACCAAATGTCGTTAATGTTTAGCTGACTAATTTTTGTAAAAGCAATCGCCATTCACCGTAATGGCCGCCCTTCCTCATTTCGAAAGAAATAAGGACCGATGCTGCTTCCAGCGTATAAACCGCACCAAACAGTCAGTTTTAATGGTTGTAATTGTGATTCGTAAGGGGTTGAGGATTGCCCTCGCTCCAAATATGGAAATGAGCTTCATCTTAGTGATGAAAATTCTCTGATTTGAACTTCGCCTATAGTTTATAGAATATCTATCTATATATATAAAAGAGAGTGTCTGTTTGTGGGTTTGTTTGTGGGTTTGTATGTTTGTTCCGTATAGACGTCTAAACGGCTAGACCGATCATCTTGAAATTTTCACTGAATGTACATGTGTAGGGGGTGCTGAAAATAGGGTATTTGAATTTTCGATATATCAAGTGGGCGTGGACCCGCCCATATGGGTCCAATTTTGATATTGAGAAATTTTTTTAGCTAGAGTGCTGAAATTTTGTGTGTATGCATTTAGTGACAGATTATGTGAATTTTCAAAAAATGGGCGGAATCGGACCAATGGGCGTGGCCCTGCCCATATAAGGCAAATTTTGAAATTGAGATATTTTGCACAATTTGTTAGCGAGAGTGCTGGAATTTTGTGTGTATATATATGGTGGCAGTCTACGTGATTGGTCCAAAAATGGGCGGGATCGACCCAACGGGCGTGGCCCCGCCCACATAGACCAAATTTTGAAATTTTGATATCTTGCACAATTTGCTAGCGAGAGTGCTGCAATGTTGTGTATATGCATCTGGTAGCAGTCCACGTGATTTTTCCAAAAATGGGCGGGTTCGGACCAATGGGCGTGGCACCGCCCATATAAGCCAAATTTTAAAAATGTGATATCTTGCACAATTTGTTACCGAGAGACCTGGAATTTTGTATATACATATCCGTTGGCGAACTACATGATTGGTCCAAAAATGGGCGGGTTCGCACCAATAGGCGTGGCCCCGCCCATATAAGCCAAATTTTTAAATTGAGATATTTTGCACAATTTGATAGCGAGAGTGCTGGAATTTTGTGTATATGTATATGGCGGATGTCTTCGTAATTGGTCCAAAAATTGGCGGAATCGGACCAATGGGCGTGGCCCCGCCCATATAAGCCAAAATTTTAAATTGAGATATCTTGCACAATTTGTTAGCTAGAGTGCTGTAATGTTGTACGTATGTATCTGGTAGCAGTCCACGTGATTTTTCCAAAAATGGGCGGGATCGGACCAATGGGCGTGGCACCACCCATATAAGCCAAATTTTAAAAATGTGATATCTTGCACAATTTGTTACCGCGAGACCTGGAATTTTGTATATATATATCCGTTGGCGACCTACATGATTGGTCCAAAAAAGGGCGGGTTCGGACCAATAGCCGTGGCCCCGCCCATATAAGCCAAATTTTGAAATTGAGATATTTTGCACAATTTGATAGCGAGAGTGCTGGCATTTTGTGTATATGTAGATGGTGGCGGTCTACGTGATTGGTCCAAAAATGGGCGGGATCAGAACACTGGGCGTGGCCCCCTCATATAAGACAAATTTTGAAATTGAGATATATTGCACAATTTTTTACCGAGAGTGCTGTAATTTCGTGTATATATATCTGGAGCGGCATCGAACCAATGGGCGTGGCCACGTCCATATAAGCCAAATTTTGAAATTGAAATATCTTGCACAATTTATTATCGAGAGTGCTGCAGTTTTGGACATATGTATCCGATGACTGTCTACGCGATTCGCCCAAAAATTGGCGGGATCAGACCAATGGACGTGGCCCCGCCTATATATTGCACAATTTTTAGCGAGAGTGATGTCTGGTGGTAGTCTACGTTATTGGTCCAAAAAGGGTCGGGATCGGATCAATGGCCGTGACCCTGCCCATACAAACTAAATTTTGAAATTGAGATGTCTTACACAATTGTTTAGCGATAGTTCTGTAATTTTGTGCATATGTATCTGATAATAGCCTACGTGAATGTTCTAAAAAGTGGCGAGATCGGATCAATGGGCCTGGCCCCGCCCATATAAACCAAATTTTTAAATTGAGATATCATGCACAATTTGTTAGCGAGAGTGCTGTGATTTTGTGCATCTCACGCAGTCTACGTGATGGGTATATGTATCTGATGACAGTCTACGTGATTCGACCAAAAATAGGCGGGATCAGACCAATGGACGTTGCCCCGCCTATGCAAGTATAAGCCAAATTCTGAAATTGAGAGTCATATCTTGCACAATTTTTTATCGAGAGTGCTGTAATTTTTTGCATATCGATCTGGTGATAGTCTACGTGAATGGTCCAAAAGGGTTGGGATTGGACCAATGGGCGTGGCCCACCCTTATAAGCAAATTTCTGAAATTGAAATACCTTGAACAATTTGTTAGCGAGAGTGTTGTCATTTTGTAAATATGCATTTGATGGCAGTCTACGTAATTGGTTAAAAAATAGACGGAATCGGAAATCTGAAGTCTGGGGCAACGAAGTGGACCGGGTCCAGCTAGTAGTTTTTATAAATAGAGACACTTTTTTTAATCCGACTGTCTGACCATGTATTCTTGTAATCAAAGTGCATGTATTCTTGAAAATTGATATAGGGACATTTCTTAGGCCAGAAATAGGGAATATCGGTCCAAGTTGTGATATAACCCCCTTGGGGTTATGTCAATCAATTCTTCAATTGATCTAATCGTCTTTAGTGGAAATAAGAGGAGAACATCGTTCCATGTTCTCTTCTTCATTTATAAGGGTCCCTTCCGATAAGATTTCTTGACGTTTTAGGGGACATATTTTTAACCCATCATTTTGAAATCCATATTTTGATAAGTAGGTAACATTAAGATAAACGTTTTTTAACCAATATTCTTGGAAGTTACAAATATACTCTATTTAAGGTGTCACAGTAATAATGATTTATCCTTGCATATTTTGGCAAACAATGACGGAAGTTATTATACAGTCGGCCCGCCCGACTTTAGTCCTTCCTTACTGGTTTCTAAGTGAATTTCCACAATTGGGAAGAATTTATCTGGCTTTAAACGATTCATCACGACTTGTCAAACCATACTGAACAGAACTAAATTTCAAAATGATCGGATGTAAAATACAGCTTCTATAGGACTAAAGGACCAAATCGGACGAAAGATATATATGGGAGCTGTATCTAAATCTGCACCGATTTTCTTCAAATTCGGCAATGTTGGTTCATGGATCAAGAAACTCTACCATTCTAAATGTCAAAACGATCGGATGTAAAATACAACTTCTATAGGACTAAAGGGCCAAATCGGACGAAACATATATATGGGAGCTATAGCTAAATCTTAACCGATTTTCTTCAAATTCTGCAATGTTGGTTCATGGATCAAGAAACTCTACCATTCTAAATTTCAAAACGATCGGATGTAAAATACAGCTTCTATAGGACTAAAGGACCAAATCGGACGAAAGATATATATGGGAGCTGTATCTAAATCTGCACCGATTTTCTTCAAATTCGGCAATGTTGGTTCATGGATCAAGAAACTCTACCATTCTAAATGTCAAAACGATCGGATGTAAAATACAACTTCTATAGGACTAAAGGGCCAAATCGGACGAAACATATATATGGGAGCTATAGCTAAATCTTAACCGATTTTCTTCAAATTCGGCAATGTTGGTTCATGGATCAAGAAACTCTACCATTCTAAGTTTCAAAACGATCGGATGTAAAATACAGCTTCTATAGGACTAAAGGACCAAATCGGACGAAAGATATATATGGGAGCTATATCTAAATCTGAACCGATTTTCTTCAAATTCAGCACTGTTGGTTCATGGATCAAGAAACTCTACCATTCTAAATTTCAAAACGATCGGATGTAAAATACAGCTTCTATAGGACTAAAGGGCCAAATCGGAGGAAACATATATATGGGAGCTATAGCTAAATCTTAACCGATTTCCTTCAAATTCGGCAATGTTGGTTCATGGATCAAGAAACTCTACCATTCTAAATTTCAAAACGATCGAATGTAAAATACAGCTTCTATAGGACTAAAGGACCAAATCGGACGAAAGATATATATGGGAGCTATATCTAAATCTGCACCGATTTTCTTCAAATTCGGCAATGTTGGTTCATGGATCAAGAAACTCTACCATTCTAAATTTCAAAACGATCGGATGTAAAATACAGCTTCTATAGGACTAAAGGGCCAAATCGGACGAAACATATATATGGGAGCTATAGCTAAATCTTAACCGATTTTCTTCAAATTCGGCAATGTTGGTTCATGGATCAAGAAACTCTACCATTCTAAATTTCAAAACGATCGGATGTAAAATACAGCTTCTATAGGACTAAAGGACCAAATCGGACGAAAGATATATATGGGAGCTATATCTAAATCTGAACCGATTTTCTTCAAATTCGGCAATGTTGGTTCATGGATCAAGAAACTCGACCATTTTAAATTTCAAAACGATCGGATGTAAAATACAGCTTCTATAGGACTAAAGGGCCAAATCGGACGAAAGATATATATGGGAGCTATATCTAAATCTGAACCGATTTCAACCAAATTCAATAGCGATCTTAACAGCCGCGAAATACTCTAAACTGCAAAATTTCAGAACGATCGGAGTGAAATCGCGACCTGTAGTCGACGAACAACTTTACATGGACAGACGGACGGACGGACGGACAGACATCGTTAAATCGACTCAGCTAGTGATTCTGAGTCGATCGGTATACTTTAAGGTGGGTCTAGCTGTGTTATTTTAAGGTGTTACGAACATCTGCCGTGAAACACAGTGTGGTGTAGGGTATAAATATTTAGTTTTGGAAAGATAATGTAAAAGAAATAATTTATTCGGACCGCGTTTACGTTTCTCATGAGAAATGTTGCAGGAATTAAGATTCGTGCTCTTACCATGTGGCTTTAGTGATGCTACCAAATGTATCCATCGAGTCCCAGCTTAGCTTCTAGAAGTGCAAATTTGAAAACTTCGCTTTCTGTCTCGCGTCAATGTCAACTTCGTAATTATATTTTTACCTTATTAATCTGTTGCCTTAATGTACTATAATTCAAGAAGAACGTGGTGGTCTCTAGCGGCATGTCCACATATTGCAGTTCCCCTTGCATGTCCGAGTTTTGCAAGTTCATCTGCTTTGCAGCCTCCATATATGTGCCCGTGCTCTGGCAGCCAAATCAGCCTTTCTTTAATTCAGTACGACACTATTCCAGGAATTTTGTGGCAGCCTGACTATTAGAGTAAATATTGATACCGACTTTAGTCCGTAGCAGCAGACTCTTTGCTAGACCGTCCTTGTTAATGGGTCTTGCGACATTAAATGTAGTATAATGTTAGTGCCTTCATTGGTGTCGCTCTCAGCCCAACAGCGATATGCACATCAGCCGTACACTTAACAGCAGTTGGACAATTTAGTTCTTTTTGCACCCTCCTCCACAGGATGGCGGCTATATTCATTTTGTCACTCCGTTTGTAACACCACTAAATATTGATATGAGGCCCCATAAAGTATATATATTATAAATCGTCGTAAAGTTCTAAGACGATATAGCCATGTCCGTCTGTTGTAATCACTTTACAATCTATAATACTTAAGCTAGGTGGCTGAAATTTGGTACATATACTTCTTACATCTACAGGTATGTTGGGATTGAAAATGGGCAATATCGGTCCAATTTTGGATGTTTGACTTCTTAACGATTTGACTTCTTAACGTCATAGAGACCACAAATGTCAACTGATCGGGCTGAAAGTTGGTAACTGCGGTTTATTTATACGGTATCCTTCACTCGAGCAACTGTAGTCATAGGTCCATGTTTTGATATAGCCCCCATACAAAAGTCCCTCTAGTTTTGACTTCGTAACGCCACAAAAGCCTCAAATTTCAACGAACTTTGCCTGATTTGGTATAATGAGTTTAGTAGTACCCGTAACCATTCACGTGGGATCCATGGTGGTGGGTATATAAGATTCGGCAAGGCCAAATTTAACGCTTTTACTTGTTAGAAATCGCTCATTTTATTTCAGTTCAATTAAGTGAACCAGTTCGTTCATTTAGCTCACCAACTCACTTTATTTTACCAGCTCACTTTAGTTTACCAGTACATTTTAGTTTGTCAGCTCACTTAAGTTCATAAGCTCACTTTAGTTTACCAGTTCACATTAGTTTGCCAGCACACTTTAGTTCATCAGCTCACTTCAGTTTAGTAGCTTACAAGTTGAAATCAGCCGCTATTTTAGAAATCTGATAGGAACATGAATGGAATGAGTTCAATATACAAACTCAACAACACATAACAGCTAAAAAGAGTCAACACAATGTTGTGTTTGAAGAAAAATTTCATGATGTATTTCACCTGAACTTAAATAAACGGGTTGTGTGAACTACCGTCAGGTGAAGTGACTTATTAATTTAGAACATTTCATTCGCGAACTATACAATTCTGTACTAAACATTATTTAGTATAGGACAGACAAACTAACCATCACTACTAACAAAGGTTCAGAGAACAGCCTGCCTGAGCATAAGCGGAGCCTTAAGGACTACAGCGACCAAGTCTCTACAGGCCCTACTCCATATACTGCCGATTAATATTGTGGCGAGAGAAGTTGCAACCAAAGCGGCAATAAGATTAAACTGCCTATCAATGTGGAGGTACAAAAACTACGGGCACATGAGGATATCAAAGTGTAGTGCTATGGTAACCGACCAAGTGGACTATATACCAACGGTGTACACCTTCGAGAGAAATTACATCACTATGATTCCCGCCAGAGATGAATGGGTTGGAAGAATACCAGGTAATAGAAACCATCTCCACTTTTACACGGATGGTTCGAAGCTTGATGAAAAGGTTGGGTTCGGAGTACATTGTGCAGAGCTTAGGTTGGATATAGCTCACAGACTACCATATACCTGCAGTGCCTATCAAGCCGAAATAATGGCAATATGGGAAGTAGCCAAGTGGCTGAGTCGCAACATAGTAACCAACACTGGCGTTGTATTTTACTCGGACAGCAAGGCTGCCATCAATTCTCTGGAGGCAACATCCCTAAACTCAGAAACAGCCCTCGACTGCCGCAGATCTCTTAATGAGATGGCTGAGCAGTTTAATATACACCTCATATGGGTGCCTGGGCATAGGGATATCCCGGGGAACTGCAAAGCCGATGAACTTGCTGGGAAAGGGACGACATTACAAATTCTCGAAGACTTTGCATATATTGGTGCGCCACTATCCACGTGCAAGGCAATCAGGCAGTCCAACGAAAGATGGACAGACATCGGCACCTGCATAGTAGCTAGACAAATCTAGCCAAGGTATGACCTGAGAATATCAAAATATCTCCTCGCACTAGAGAGGCAAAGATTGTCTACGTTAGTATCAGTTCTGACGGGACACTGATTGATCGGCGAACATGCCAAAAGATTGGGTATTGACTCTAATGACTTCTGCAGAAGCTGTGGAGATGAGGAAGAAGTGGAGAGCATTGAGCACTTGCTATGCGACTGCCCCGCTCTGAGTAAACGACGACTGGACATACTGGGGTCGGCTTTTCTAGGCAGCCTAACAGATCTTTCCAGTACCGATATTCGTACTGTCGACAAATTTGTATATCAAACAGGTTGGTTTCGATGAGGGGCATTTCAGCACGTGGTAACACTAGGTACCTAAACTGGTCTATGTGAGCTTGTATAAAAAAATACGGCTGGCACCCTAACCTAAACCTAACCTAGTATCGGACAGAAGAAGGCTTTCTCTACAGCTGGTCACCAGACGAGAATACCAATAGAATAGAAAACAAGTAAGAAAGTTTCGGTTGGATAAACCGACTAAGGTATTCTCTCACTTTGTGAGTAATGTAATGTATAACATTAAACTAATTAATCTGTCAATTTGTGTGGGAGGTACCAGAAGGGGTTTAACAAATACACTTATTGCACATTGCACTGTGCTGAACTATAAGCGTTTATGTGCACTGTATAACGCCCACTTTTCACAGGACTGTAGGCACTACAACAGTATTACACTGTACAAAATTTCAAGTATTTGTATGCACTGGTATTAAAGTTATAAGCCGTTATCTTTTAACTTTTGGTACCTCCCATTTGTGTGGGAGGTACCAAAAGGGGCTGTACAATAATGCCCATTTTTTTTAAAGTATTTTTATGCAATTGTATTATAAGCCGTTCAATTTTGATGCCAAATGGTCCATTTGTGTGGGAGGTACCAAGAGGGGCGTGACAACTTCGCCCATTTTTTTGTTTAGGTGATAGCGCACCAGCCAGCAGACAGACAGACGTACGGACGGACATTTCTCATTCGACTTAAAATGACTCAAAACGAATATCCCCCGAACATACTTAGGGTCTTAGGTCACTCCTACGATGTGTTACACTTTTGGCCCGTAGCAAATGATATATACCCTCGTACTGAAGTAAGGGTATAAAAATCGGAAAACATTTTTCAATTTTTTGAAAGCTGGCATCCTGGCGAAGTAAACAATGCCCATTTTAAAAAAATCTAGGAATAAATGTAGAAATTATAGCTCCTTTGGTGGTTATAAGAGAATTTCAACAAAAACGTGTTTTTATACCCTCACTATTGTGAACGGAGGGTATATATCAATTAATGCTGACCGAAAGTGTAACACATTGCTGGAGTGACCTCAGAGATTTTATGTATGTTTGTCTGAAATCCGTTTTGGGCTATTTGAACAATCTCCGTCCATCTGTTTGTCTGACTGGTGCGCGTGATAACTTTCGATAGGAGTAACCGATTGACTTCAAATTTGCTATTAGTTCGGGGATAATCGGTTCAGATTTAGATTTAACACCATATATATGTTCCTCCCGATTTGGTAATAAAGCGCAATATAAGTTGTACTTTACTTCCGATAATTACAAAATTTGGCAGAAAAAAAATTATTAATTTAGAACCGAGTACTTTTTTATAATAATCGGTTCAAATTTAGGAATAGCTTTATGCTTATATACTATGTTTCTGGCTATTATGTGTAATTGCATCTTTTTGATCCTTCCGATTACAGATTTATGAAAGAATACTGCGCATTTTAAGGTTGTCGTTTTGGATCTAGTTTATTATGATGAACACCTTTAACTCCTCCTAGAGATAAGCATTGATGAGGTGATTGATCTAAGTTAAATAAAACGAAACCAATTATTCCCAATTACTTATATTTATTATCGCAAAGCCTCTTTTAGCATTGTTATGGAGGTGCAGGGTATTATATAGTCGACCCAGCCTGACCCTTTATCTTTCCGTACTGTTTTTTTGTTATTGCATAGTGTTGTCTGAAGCCTATCTTGCGGTGGTATGAAGGACATGTTATAGGGCTTATCTAAAAGTACTTGGAAACGTGCATGTTATTGCTAATGCCGCGTCATTTGAATAGTAAATAACCCTAACACACATATTCTCCAGAGAAAGCAGAATACTATTCATTTAGTTCATAAAATTTATTATAAAATTTCGTCTTTAGCAAAAAGTGATTAATGTTATGCAATACATTTTTAAATTTGCATGTGTTTTTGTATATCGGTTGGATTGCCCATATATTTATTTGTGTGAATATCATATATTTTATGATACAGTATTGTGTGCTATTGCAATCTAAATTTTTATATCAATATCCTATACTCCAATTCTTTTATACGTACTTATGTATACACAAGTAAAACTGCCAACATACATATGTATAGTTGTGTTGTCATTAATATCCTGTTGATGAACGAACCATACAAACATTTAGAGTTATATAGAATTTTGAAAAATCGGAACTCAATTCAAACACTTTGTAAAATTACAGTAGGAATTTTTAAATGGAATATGCGACTTTAATGTGGCTATCCTTGAGTTAGTGACTATTTGGCTTGGTGACTAATCCTTAATTCAAGGAAAACCTATTTTAATGTAGAAGGTGGTCCTTAACCAGTCCTATGAATATTAAATTTCCTTTGCAAGGACGAATTTAACATGCCTATCATAAATCTTTGTCTGTCTTAGCACACGCTAGTGGTAACCTTTTATGGAAGAAATTTTCTTGAAGTGTATAGTTTGTAGTGTCATATTTTACTATACATTTGAGCCCTTATAAATGAAAGTAGAATAAGTCTACACAGCATAAAACGAAAAAGTTAATTCAATTACGAAATTGGTGTAGCCAATTCCAAATATGTTTAATTTGGAATCAGGGTTTATATAAAACCGATAATATCGGGAATTTTTAATGTTTAAACAGAGCTCAAAATTTAAAATTACAGGCAGATTGGTTAGAAAACGTGAATAAAACATACACCACCAAAAAGTCAAATTCGCCTAGAACCTCCATATGAGTGGTTATATCAATACGTAAATATATAACCATTTTTTACTAGAAGTGGAATTGGACAGATTAAAATGTACAGTCATAAATTTCAGTGAAGGGAGTATATCGTCACAAGACATCCAAAAAGACGTAACGCAGATGTTCATTCTTTTTCGGGAGAAGCAAAAAACAAATTAAAGTAATTTTAAGCTTTTGACCAGATTTATGGATTTACAGACAATTAAGGCGAAATCATACAATAAATCTAGTGCTATTAGTTATGGTGTACATTCTGAATAAAAAAATAAAATTTTATGAATCTTTCCGCTTTTTAATGACCTTGTTTGCTGTTACGTCATTTTGAATTTCGCTCATAAAATGGTCAATTTTAAATATTGAACTCAAAAATTTTGTGTTAATGTAAAGTACACATTAACACAAAATTTTTGAGTTCAATATTTAAAATTGATTGTCTAATAAACTATAATCAATCATAAAATTAATATTGTTTTTTTGATGTTACGTCATTTTTGATTTCAAATGACGATATATAAAAAAATTTGTCCGAGACCTAAAAACTGTTTTTTGTGTAGATTGGGGAATACTATTTTATAAAACCAAAAAAATTTACAATTAAATTTTTTTTTTGAAATTCAAATTTGCATGGAAGTACATTCCTTTAGTATTTGAACCATATTTTTTTAAGTATAGCCATGATACCCTTTAATAAAATTATGAGGTCTACAAATGTAGGGAATATTACTTTCAAGTAGACGCAGTAGTTCAGTAGCTGTCGCAAAAACAACTAGAAAAAAGGGGTAAATGTATAAATTATTACCCATATTGTAAAGGTAGGGAAATTAAAGTTCAGTCGGGTAAACTGACATACGAGTCCCCTCACCTCAGTCCCAAAAAATATTAGTAAATTTATTAATTTTTTTAATTAAATTATTATTAATTTAAATTGCATTTAATAACTTTAGAGTATGCACTGGTATTAAAGTTATAAGCTGTTATCTTTGGGTGAAAAATAGTCCACCTGTGCGGAAGGTACCAAAAGAGACGTGCCAATGATTCCCATTTTTCACTGGATTGTAGGTCTCATAAAATCATTACATTGTACAAAATTTCAAGTTTTTGTGTGAACTGGTATGCAATTTTTAAGCTGTAAACTTTTGGGGCAAAATGGTCCATTTGTGTGGGAGGTAACAAAGGGGCGTGCCAATAGCGCCCTCTTTTCACTGGACACTATGTACTATAAAAGCATTACTCTGTAAAAAATTTAGAGTGTTTGTATGCGCAGGACTCGAAGTTAAAAGCCGTTATGGTCCATGGGTATAGGAGGTACAAAAATTCTTAAGGTGATTGCGCCAATGAAACTTATATTATATGTGAAAGGTTGTGATGAATAATATAGAAGTTATTAAAGAATCAACATTTCACAATAGTGGAGGTATAAAACATTATAATGTTGAAATTCTCTTACTTCTACCAAAATGGCTATAATTTCTACTTCTATCTATAGATTTTGTAGGCATTATTTTCTTCGTTACCATCATAGACTTCAATAATTGGACCAACATTTTTTTTTGCGATTTTTTCTATTTTTTGTGGTTTTCTGCGTGCCACCAAATTTTTTTTTTTTTTTTTTTAAATTCCAATTCTTTCAAATTGTTTTAACGACACCTACTAAACATTTGTTTCTATGTGAAAGTGTTTTTTTTCTATTTTTTATGGTTTTTTTCTTGCCAGCAAAAAACAATTTTTTGAAAAAAAGTCAAAGTTTTCTAATTGTTTTAAAGACAGTTACTAAATTAAAAAATTACCATGCATTTTTTATAATATTTTTTTTAGAGTTTAAGCAAAATTTAATGTACATGACTTCGAAGAAAAATTTGAAACTATCGTTGCAAAATAAAGTATAAATTCTCAGATATTTATAAGCAAGAGTGGTTCAAAACATGGCATCTACAGCGCGCTACAGTGTTAGGAAGTCAAATGCTGGTTTATATACAAAACTGGACCCATGGGCCCTATTTTCAATAGAAACTGATTTAGGCGAAATTTCTGCCTGATTTCGAATCCCTAGATCGCAAATTTTCACTAGAAACTATTTTAGACAATCTATATATATATAAAAGAGAGTATCTGTTTGTGGGTTTGTTTGTTTGTACCGTATAGACGCCTAAACGGCTGGACCGATCGATCGGCTGGAACCATATTTTGAAATTGAGATATCATTCACAGTTGGCCAGCGAAAGCACTGTAATTTTGTGTATACATACATATATATCAAGTGGCAATCTACGTGATTGGTTGAAAAATGGGCGGGATCGGACCATGGGCGTGGCCCCGCCCTTATAAGCAAATTTTTTAAACTGAGATATCTTGCACAGTTTTTTAGCGAGATCACTGTAATTTTGTGTATATCTATCTGGTTTCAGTCTACGTGTTGATCCAAAAATGGGCGGGATCGGACCAATGGACGGTGCCACGCGCACATTAGCCAAATTTTTAAATTGAGATATCTTGCTCAATTTGTTAAATTTTGGGTATATGTATCTGGTGGCAGCCTAAGTTATTGGTTCAAAAATGGGCGGGATCGGACCAATGGGCGTGGCCCACCCATATAAGCCAAAATTTGATATTGAAATAGCTTGCACAATTTATTAATGTAATTTTGTTTATATGTATTTGGTGGCAGTCTAGGTGATTGGTCCAAAAGTGGACGGGATTAAACATTTGAAATCTGAAAGTCAGGAGTGCCCTACCAAATAATGCCCTACCCAATACATAATACCCTACCAAATAATACCCTACATCTGCCTATCAATGCGAATGGGCATTGCGATAATAATTTGGAATAATTGGTTTCAAAGAACTAACTCCTCATCAAGGCTTATTTCACTGAGGAGTTGAAGATGTTGATCATAATAAACTAGATCTGAAACGATAATCTTAAATTGAGCAGTATTTTTCATAGATCAATAATCGTAAGGAACAAATATATGGGACTACACATAATTTGAATAGATTTTCATCAACTTGGATCAAAAACCTCATTTCTGGCAAATTATATAAAGATCGGATGTAAAATACAGTTTCAATAGTGCTTCATACCAAATCGGGAGAACATACATATGTATATATGGGGGCTATATCTAAATCTGAACCGATTTTCCCCCTATTTGGCAGTGTTTATTCAAGTAATAATAATCCTCTTTCTGACGAATATCATACTGATGGGATAAATAATACAGTTTCTACAGCGCTTACATGGCAAATCGGGAGTAAAATGGTGTATATATGCTTCTTATATCTGCAGGTATGTTGGGATTGAAAATGGCAAATATAGGTCCATTTTTGGATATAGCCCCCATATATAGCATCTACCCGATTTGACTTCTTAACGTCATAGAGACCACAAATGTCAACTGATCTGGCTGAAAATTGGTAACTGGGGTTTATTCATAACCGATATTTTTCACACGAACAACGGTTGCCAGGTTCCATGTTTTGATATATCTTCCATACAAACGTCCCTCTAGATCAAAGAATCTGCATCAAATTTTGTGTGAAAAACAAAATAAAGTGGGCTGACGCATTCCGAATGTTGACTGTGGCATGTGGTGAAGCTACCTTGGACCAAAGCAACGTTTATCGCTGGTACAAAATGTTCTTAGAGGGCCGAGAAGATGCGAAGGACGAACAGCCTGCCGGACGCCGGAGCTCACAGTTTTCTTTGACTGCAGGGCCGTAGTGCATTATGAGTTCTGGCCAAAGGGTAGTACGGTCAATAAAGAATATTACCTGCAAGTTATGCGCAAATTGCGCGAAGCAATCCGCCAAAAACGCCCGGATTTGTGGAAGAACAAAAACTGGCTTTTGTACCATGATAACGCCCCTGGCCACAAACTACACAGTAATGGTGCCGCAGCCACCGCATTCCCCTTACCTAGCCCTCTTAGACTATTTTTTGTTCCCAAAATTGAAAAGGCCCATGAAAGGACGACGCTACGCCACGATTGAGGAGATAAAGATGGCATCGAAGGAGGAGCTGAACAAGATCACAAAAAATTATTATTTGAAGTGCTTTGAGGATTGGAAAAAACGTTGGCAGAAATGTATTATATCCGAGGGAAATTACTTTGAAGGGGACAAAATAGATATTCATGAATAAATAAATACTTTTTGAAAAAATATAAAATTCGCGATACTTTTTGAACATACCTCGTACATGCTACATGCAGAAAAAAAGTAGTTTGCCCCTTTTTTAAAAAAAAATTAAATGATCATAATAAAATGTTTATTTTTTCCAATTACTGTTTATTTGTATTCAAAATGATATATACCGTCGTCACACTAAAGTGAGGGTATAAAAATGTCCTCCGATGTATCCAAAGGCTCTTTGTAAATGTAACAAATGTCCTCCTTTTTGGGCACAAATGTCCTCCTTTCCGAAAAATGGTTATGGTAACCCTGGCTAGGTGGCGTGAATTTGTTACATATACTTCTTATATCTGCAGGTATATTGGGATTGAAAATGGGCAATATCGGTTAAATTTTGGATATAGCCCCCATATATTGCATCTCCCCGATTTAACTTCTTAACATCATAGAGACCACAAATGTTAACTGATCGGGCTGATAGTTGGTAACTGGGGTTTATTTATACCCGCTATTCTTCACACAAGCAACGGTAGTTATAGGTCCATATTTTGATATAGCCCCCATACAAAGGTCCTTCTAGATTTGACTTCTTAACGCCACAAAAACTTCAAATTTCAACGAATTGGGCTGAAAATTTGTATAATGAGTTCATTAGTACACGTAAACATTCACGTGCGATCCATGGTGGAGGGTATTTAAGATTCGGCATGGCCAAACTTAACGCTTCTACTTGTTAATTTTAATAAAATTTGGCACGTTTTTAGTTTTCCAAATTTCATTGTAATTTTCCTGGTACAGACAATTTAGAACTCTTCTTCGTCAACCTCGAACCACCTCAAAGGGTTTCCATTATGTTCATCCATAAATGTGGAAATTGTTAATAACACGAATATAGCGCCACCTATCGGATCCTTATGCAGAGACGTATACTCACATAGATAACAAAACAAGTAAGAAAGTTCAGAAAAGATGTATCTTTAAAGATACAACCATTAAAAAAATCCTGCGGCCATCGATTTTAATTTTTTTTTACATTTATCTATAAAAGGAAAGAAACAAATTATAATAAAAGTCAAAAAACTTATTTTTGTTCAAATTTAATAAATGCGATTTTTCGCAATGTAATTTCTAAGAATAGGTAATTATTTTTGAATTAAAAAAGTACCTGAAGCATCTAAAATATATTCTTTAGTGATATTAAGTGATTCAAACAATTCCAGACATTGGACCCTCCACAGGGTAACTTTTACTGGTTGTATCTTTAAAGATACAGTGTGCACTCACTGCATATTTTTGATTTCTGTTACGCACAACGTTTTCATTTATATTTTATTATTTGTGAGAGCAAGTTCACTTGTTTGGAGCTTTGGAATAATTGAGAAGACTTTTTGTTGTTTTAAATATAATTTTTAAATAAAATTAATTCTTAGAAAGGTTCTGATTAAAGATGGCAGGTTATATCCGTGTTGGAAGAGTTATGATGACGTCTGAGAATTACTTTGTAATAGTGACGATTTAAATGAGGAGGAAGGAAAAGGGATGGGGGTTGCCTCTGAAAGTGGGGAGATATGGAGATAATTGTTGATGAAGATGAGCATATCAATCAGAATGAGATTGACCTCAATACAGCCGTTAAAGATTTCGTTCTCAATGTGATCAATGATGATATCGATCAGGGATATTTGATTGAACTAGAATCAGAAAATTTCGAGTGGCTTAATTCTGAGCCATCTACTTTATCCAGTACTGTCCCAGATTCCGGTTTTCAAATAATCCTCAGAATTTCGTAATGTAGAAATTAATGGTAAATCTTCTGAATTTGAGAGGGTTATTTGGAGGAAAGGTAATATACAGTTTAATGACAAACAAGTTAGATTTAGAGGTGCTAACAATTTACCGCAAAATAAAATGGATTTGGAAACATCATATCATGTTTGAAGCTATTTGTTCCCTGAGTCTTTGGAACAACATATAGTTGACGAAACCATAAGATATGCTGAACTTGACGAGTCATTTCGTGTTGATATATTTGAATAATGAAAATATATTGGAATACTTGTTTACATGACGTATTATAACTGCCAAACGTAAGAAATTATTGGTCTGATAAAAATAACCATTCCGTAAATGTGGTGAAAAATCAACTGAACGTTCGGCGTTTCGAAAAAATTAGGGAATTCATTCATTTTAATGATAAAACTAAGCAGCCACCCATTGATGACCATAATTGAGACCGCCTTTACCTAATCAGACCTGTAATTGAACTCTCAATACCACATTTGGAAGTGGGCCAAAATTAGGTAGACTTTGTGTTGACGAGCAGATGTGTTCTACCAAAATTGGGAGTTATATGGAACAGTAATTGCCCAACAAACCGAAAAATGGGGATTCACGTTTTTTCATGTGCGAAACAACGGGATATGCTTACAAATTTGAAATATATAATGTAGCGCTGAAAAAACCAGCCCAGGGTGAACCTGACCTTCAACATTCGGCTAATATAGTGGTGCGGCTGCTAAGAGAAGTACCAAGATTCCAAAATTATATTGTATATTTTGAAAACTATTATATATACAACAGTACAATTAGGGTATATTAGCGAACACTAGGTATACTTCCAGTTGGTACCATCCGACGTAACAGAATCAAAAGCTGTAAACTTCCAGAAGAAAAGGTAATGCTAAAGTTCGAGCGTGGTACCAGTCAAGCATGTTAAATTCATTCGGCACTTCGTTTGTAACACCTCTAACCATGGCCGACTGTCTAAATGACTGAAATTTGGTATATATATTTCCTATAGGCGCAGGTGACATGGTATTGAAAGTGGGCAATATCGGTTCCATATAGAACATCTGCTTGATTTGTTTTCGTAACGCCATAAGGAAAGCAAATTTCAACTGAACTGCCGAAATTGGTCCTTATTTCGCTGTAGCCCCCATACAAATAAATAGATAGATCATAAATTTTACTTCGTAACACAATAAAAACCACAAATTTCAACAAATCTGACTAATATTTGGTAATGTGAGTTCCCAGCAAAAAAAGAGCATCCAAAGAAGCAATAAAAATCCCCAACTTATGATCCGGAAGTTGTTCTAATTAGGATTTTCACCAATGAATTTAGCAAGGGGTTGTCGCGCCGGGGAAGTACTTCTTTGTCACCACTTTTGCACAACTCCTTTCAAAGCACTGTAAGATTTGCTTTTTTGGTGTTGTATTTATTTGATGAATGTATGTCGTTCTTATTAACATCTTTGGGTCCAGAGATTTCTTATTTTAAAGGAATGCAAATGTTGACATTTGTTGGGAAGGGAACGTATAAATAATATGCTATTGACCAAAGAGATAAACGATCATATATATGTAAGTATGTTTATGACATTTGAAGATGTTTGTAATCTGTATGGCGTAGCTGGCTCTTGAAAAGTGTGACCGAATGACCCCATAGTGTAACTTCTAGTAACATTTTCGCAAATGATCCACATTGTCACTAATAAAAAAGTATTTTTATTTTACACTGTAATACATAGCACATTTGTGCGGCGCTATGTATTTTCCCGGTTCGGATAGTAATAAAGTACCACAGTGTGGTACAGTAAGTATGGTATGGTATATTTAATAACCATAATTTCTTTTAAAATTTTTTAATTATAACCTACACCACACTGTGTTACAATTAATTATAATTTTATGCATTTGTTTCTAACACCCAAAATGAGAAGAGGTATATAGAACCATCGTTTATTATACCAATCGACTTAGAATCATTTTCTGAACCGATTTAGCTGTCAGTCTGTGCATGCATTCTTGTAATCAATTTGCAGGTCACAAATATAGTCCGATCTCAAAGAAATTTTTCACATATCTTTATTTTGAGACAAAAAAAACGTATTGAAATTGAAAGACAATCCGTATTTAGATATAGGGCCTGCTTCTGTAACTTATTTTCTTTCGTCTACGGCGAACGATCAAAAATCTCTCAACTATTTGAATACCAGTTTAGAACCAGATATCTTAATATATATGAATGGAATGTACCTTCGATTTAGCTTATACCATCTATAGAAGATAATAACAGTTAATATCTGTGTGAACAATATCGGTTTACATATAGAACATATAGCCCCACATAGTCGCATGGATGTGTTCCTTCCATGGGTGTGTTCCTTCCGATTTGGCATCTAAGCTCCATAGAAGTCATATTTTAGTCAAATGTACTATATTTTGCACAAAGGATTTTTTAATCCGAGAATAAACGGTCACTAGCAAGTTTGGAAAAATGTGTTTTCATGTTTTACTTCAGATCATTATTAAATTTGGCAGAGATTAGTTTATAGAATCATGAACACTGCGAAATTTGATCAAAAATGGATACCATTCAGATAAAGGTCAAATTTAAATACAGACCCCATATAGAATTTTGCACTAAAATAGCTGTCAAACACGATTGACAAAAATCAAAACAGCAACAAGAGAACAACAAAGTTAAATAGATTAAATAGATGAAAAGGTTAATGGGTTACGTGGTTACGCACTTGATGTTACGTCTTTATTCTTTTTTCTTCAATAAAATCGTGATTTTTGGATGAAAAACGAATTTTCATTGTTTGAGGGTTGTGCTCATGGGCATTTCTGGTGACGATATATCAACATTTTTACAAAGTATAAAGTTTTATTTATAAATTAAGTTTTTATCGCAATCCAATGTACTACAATTCTACAATTTAACATATTTCGAAGAAAATTCTATATATAGAAGCATTATTTTACATATAGTTCAAAGCCCTCATATATATGTTCCTTCCGATCTGGACTTTTATCACTTCAGAAGCTTTATTTTACATCCAATCGTTTTGAAATTATGCATTCTAGGGTTAATAATTACATGTTGGTTAGTTATTTAGAAGAACTTCATTAAATGCCGAAAAAATTTTCATACTTATGATTTGGAAGTACTTATAATGTTATTCTTTTGGAAGTACTTCTTTTATTTTTTGCTGGGTTTACTTGTGCCCGGAACCATTCACATGCGATCCATTGTGGAGGGTATACTTATGTATATATATAAGATTCAGCATTGTCGCAATTAACACCCTCTTTACTTGCCTAATCGAAAAGTGACCATTGATAAATTTAAAGAAAATATAGGGGTTTCCAATAAGAGTACTGTGCTTTCTTAAAAAAAAACACACACTTATTGTTAAGGAAATTCAAAAGTTTTTTATTGAATGTGAAGTACAATCGATACAGTTAAGTTCTAAATAAAACGTCATTCAAATGGCCTCCACGACTTCTTCTGCAGGAACGAATTCGATGAACACAATTTTCGAGCACTTTTTCCACTAAATCAAGTCGTATGTCATGAATGAATGGCACGTTCAATATTGACTTGCAAAGCTTGAAGAGAATCCGGGTCATGCGTATATCTCTCCATGATGAAATTTTAAACACTACTGGATACAATGAAAAACAAATAACAGTTCATGACATATTACAAATGGCCGAAACGTCACTTCAAGATCATATCATCCCTATTGGAAAACCCGTTATATGTAGATTTACGTTTAGTCCAAGTATATATATCCTCTAGAATCATATCATCCCTATTGGAAAACCCGTTATATGTAGATTTACGTTTAGTCCAAGTATATAACAGGTGGCGCAAAAGTAACCTTTCGATGTTTTTTGTGCCAAAGTCACCGACCGATTATTGATCAAATAAATAGTCAGCAATATTCCGCGTTCTGGAGCAGTGTAGCGTAACATTGTTTATTAACGTGTATTTCGCATGTGTTTACTACACAAATGTCAACATTAGGCATTAGGGGCCAATCGCAAAGTTTATAGCATTTTCTGATAGGAGGATTACTTTTGCGCCACCTTGTATATCCTCTAGAATAATTTCCTACAGCCGTTGTTTCTTGATCTTCAGATCTAGATATTGATATTCCAAGCTATTGATCATAGTCGGTTCCGTCCGACTTTTGCCTTTCCCTACTGGTTTCTACTTGTGTTTTCATTGTTGTTGAAAATGATATACCATCAGGAGTGGACTTATACCACTATCACTTGGAAGGATTCATATATTTAAATTACTATCTATATATACCTCCGTATCTGTACATTTGTATGGATATGTTCCTACACTTCCGTCTATGCACTGACATACACATAGACAGACACATATAGTGTGTCATTGGTATAGGAGTATATTGAAGCACTGAAACTACATTCAATTGCTGTATGGATGCCACAGACATATGTACTGGGAAGTGCCATCAAATGATGGCGTTACACTAAACACTGAAATTGCATTCATTTCCGGTGAAGCTGATCATTTGATTGACATCTGCTGTATGTTTTCTGTAAATTCGTTTTTTTGCATTTCGTTTATTTTTCACTTACTTGCCGGAGGTTTTGATTCGTAGAGAGTTGGTTGTTGGAGCAGTGACATTTTATTGTATTTGTAGATTTTCGAAAATAGATATTGAATTTCGTTCTCTATTCACACTATTTTGGGGGCTCTTGAGGGAATGGATTTTGTGGATGAAATAAAATGAATTTAATTTAGCAAATAAAATGTGAAATTGAAAGAACGTACGTATATTGTAGTCAAATGCTGTAACAATTTCTCCAATAAATTGATAACATGAAGTGCAAATTTTAACACTTTGCATCGTTATTTTTCGTTTGATGCCGTTTTACAGCAAAAGTTCTAAAATTGGACAAAAATCTAATACCAAAATCTAATTTACTTTAATAGGAGAGTTTTATGATTTCTTTAAATTTTATTTATTCGTATATGTGTATGTAAATAAAACGATCGTGTATGGTCAGATTATTTAGACCAGCGATTGCCATACATTTGCAAAGCAACACATGGAGGCCAGGCAATGAAGCCGACCAAAATTGTCGGCGGCTGATCGGCTGAGACGATCATATTTCAACAATCGGCAGAGCAGATAAATTTCCCACAATCGAAAGTGCACGAATACGAATCTAATTCTCCGGCAAAAGTGGCGTTTTGTGATATTTAGTGTTAGAAGAAAAAACTTAAAATTAACCAAACGGTATGGAAGTTTGATGTAATATTGAAAATCGGTTCAATAAATCTTCAATGGTTGATACATTTGTTATTGAGTTGACGATCCTTGGCCAAAAGGACTTGGGTCGTTATGGAGTGTTGATCCGAGGGCCTCAGTATTTGTAATAGTTATGGACGAAATACTAGGATTGGTCTGTTAATTTGGACGCATTTCTTCTATTTCTGCAGATATGAATTTTAAAATCCCTTGCGCGAAATTTTGTATGTTCTGTTTTCCAGAAATAGGCAGTGTTGCATCCATAAATTTTCCAATTATTTGGCTACTAAAATCCAAACACTGTTTTGGATTTGTGAGAGTGCATCGAATATTCTGTGTAAACTTGGAAAAAAAAAATCGAGGGAAACATTTTTTTTTTAACTCCAGCTTTTTTTTAAACGTAAACTTTGTAAAAATCGGTTCAGCTGTTCAAGAGCTATTGTAATTCCCCACAAATTTTTGAAATATTTTTTTCAATAAACGATAGCTATATCTTATATTACCATTTAGCAACTTTTTATAAACTTTGTACGCTCAAATTAACTCTAAATATTGCAAATTCTGAACCTATGGTATCACTTAGTAGTCACTTTCTAAATTTTCATGGTTGTATAAAACAAATCTTCTTGACTCACCAAATAATCTTCGGCGGCGTCGGCTGGAAGAAAATGACAGGCGAAGGCGCGCCGCCGATTTGCGCCGCGTCGGCTTTATAGCCTGATGGAGGCATATGTAAGGGCTATGCCAAACCATTAATACGGGAACTTGGAATTCTTAGAGGTTGAATAGAGTACAAATTACTCAATTTCAGGCGCATCGGTTAACAAACCTATGCTACGCCAAAAGTCAAAAAACTTTTTAAGTTTTCATGCCGCCAAGTGATACTGGAAAAATTAACATGTAAAGTCAATAATTTCATTCAGATCACTTGTTTCAATCTATTATCTAACACGTCAAGAAGTCAAATCAGAAGAGACTTTTATATAATAAAAGGTGGACAGATGTGACCCATTTGACAATGTGAATATGAAGTATAAATGTTTAATGTATGCTTGATTGATTAAACGAAACGTCCCCACGAAGAGTCAAGAAGTCTAATCGGAAAGCACCTTTGTAAAGGGACTATATCAAAACATGAATCGATGTGTCCTATTTTACCTAGGGACAAGTTAGTCTCATACAATACAATAAAGATAGTAACATGTTGCTCAGACTATAGTCTTTGGAAATATTGTCTAGAATATAGAATATGAAAACATTTGGATGATTGCTGAAAATGCTATGGTGAAGTTATTACGAATGAATCATTCAATTTGTTTGGTGGTACCAGAAGGTATTTGACTAGTCCCAGCAAAATCTTGGTATGTACCTGTCATTATTCTCTGCATTACCAAATAATGACATCTTATTATTCGCTGCATTACTTTCGGCTTATTAATAATGACTTACCAATAATAACAGAAATAAGTGATTTTTTGTTATCAAAATCATTTTGGCAAATTTTAATAGAATGCAATTTTGGCTGTATATGGGTAATTGTACAAGATTTATTTATATTTCAACATGTTTTCAAACAATACGTGCAGATTTTAATGAAAATACCAGAAATTCGAATCTGGGATGAGGAAATTGTTTGTTTCGAGAAATATGCGCGACAATATGCAACAAATCATTTTAAATGGCCATTTCTGCATATCTACTACTTATTTTATAACTTATTGGTAATGCAAGTACTTATTATGCTACTTTTTTGTATGCTTTTGGGAAGTACTTTCCTCCAATGACATCCCCATGTTAAAATAATGAGAAAAGTGGCTAAATAATAAGTACTTACCATTATCGAACTTTGCTTACTCGTCGGATTATTTGGTAATGAGAAATTTTGCTGGGAGTATGCCAATTTCCGCCGAACAGTATATTCTTTAAGGAAACTGTACTGTACCGAATTTTAGGTGTTTAAGTGCACACTTATTGAAGATATGAGCTTTTTAGTATTGGCATGATTTGGCCATTTGATGTGGGATGAACAAACAGGTGCGTAGAACTTGAGCTGAGAGAGAAAAAAAACATTACACCATACCAAATTTAAAGTCAATCCGTTGGTCCTTCTGAGAGTTATCTTTCGCACCGGCCTGACGACAGACAGATAGACGTACGGAATATCGGTTCCCATTTAGAATCAGTCCAAATATAGATTCAGACCTCATAGAGAATAAGAGATTTCGATTTACAACAACAATGTGTGTGCTTATTCTACTCTTATTCAAAAGTGTAGGTTATTGCTTTTGTCTAATTTGTATAATGACAATTACAACTAAATAATTTATTTTAATTTAGCTATTTTGATACGCTTAATGCAGTAAATATATTTTAGGTTTCCGAATCATAATTTAATAGTAATTATATTTTGTCAATAAAATATTGATTGTGATAGTCTAAAGTCTCGCTCCTGTATTTTTAGATGTAGCAAATATTGCAAATATGTGACTTAAAACAACTTTTATTATCCTGTATAATGGCGCAGGATATAATAAAAGAGAAACATTTCAATGAATGTCAACACCTTGTTGTGGAGATACCAGATAAGGTGTTCACCAATAACTTCAATAAGTCACTCACAGTGACCACCACTTAGTCAGTCACCTATTTGGATATTTTGTCTGCGATTCTTCTTTGTTTGCTACTTTCTAATTCCTTATCTGTGATTATTCCCCATACTGTGGCGACCAATTAAAAAATTCTGACGATTTGTGTCAGCTGCACTTGATTTGTTTTCATTTGTCTATATTTTCTTGCTTCAATTCGATTTCGCTGTTACGCTCTAGTTCTTTTATGTTCTATGAAATTGATTGATTTTTAAGTCATTCATCATCTGCTGTCTTTGTGGCTTTCCATGATTTGTGTACTCTTGGCAATTTGGCATTTGGAGATTTGTGCATTAATTTTGAATAGAAACCAAGAAGTAAAGTTTATTCTTGATTTTGAAGTTCTTTAAATTCTAATGACATTTCAATCATGGGAATTTTATTTAACAAATAGAGCGGGAATAAACGTAACTTTGAGTAGAGTAGGTAAACCCTAACAATCATTGGAATTTAATATGTTATTTGGTAGTTTGGGTGATAGAAGTCAGCCACTTACACTTGGTAAACGGTAAAGTCTTGCTCATGCATTGTCAGACAAATGTCTCTACAAAAGTAATCTAAAATGTCGATATTAAATTCATTAACATTATTGGTACTGATGGCATTTGTGGGCAATTTATTTACGTATGAATTTGTTAATTTGTGTGAGGGTTTTACAAAGTGCTTGAAAAATACACCCATTTTTATATCGAAACCACAGTGTGGTAAAGGGTATTATGATTATACCGACAAACATAGAAATGTTTGCTTGACTCAGCCTTTGACAGGCTGTCCGCCGTCTTCTTATCCATACGAGTATATATATTTATATTCTCACTTTAGTGGAGGAGGGTACAAGTCATTTGCTATGGGCCCAAATTGTAACACATCGAAGGAGTGTTGATACACTTAGAGGCAATACTAAATTTGAGGGAAATCGGATCAGAATTAGATATAGCCCCCCCATATATATGTTCCTCCCGATTTGGTATCAAAGCGCTATAGAAGCTATACTTTACTTCTGCTCTTTAACATATTTGGCAGAAAGAAATTTCATAATTTAGGAAGGAATAGTAGTATTTGGGGAAAATTTGATCCTTTTTTATGAAAATCTATTAAGATTATATATAGTTCCATCTGTATGTTCCTTCCGATTCTTGATCTATGGAATAAATTTGTGCATTTGAAGGTAACCATTTTAGATCTAGTTTCCGATTCTTGATCTATGAAAGAAATTTGTGCATTTCGAGGATATCATTTTAGATCTAGTTTATTATGATCAACATCTTTTACTTCTCCATAGAATAAGTTTTGATAAGCAGGTGGAGCTAAGTACTTTTCTAACTGAATCGAAACCATTTTTATACCCTACACCACACTGTGGTACAGGGTATTATAAGTTTGATTCACGGCAGATGTTTGTAACACCTGAAAATAACACAGCTAGACCCACCTTAAAGTATACCGATCGACTCAGAATCACTAGCTGAGTCGATTTAAAGATGTCCGTCCGTCCGTCCGTCTGTCCATGTAAAGTTGTTCGTCGACTACATGTCGCAATTTCACTCCGATCGTTCAGAAATTTTGCAGTTTAGAGTATTTCGCGGCTGTTAAGATCGCTATTGAATTTGGTTGAAATCGGTTCAGATTTAAATATAGCTCCCATATATATCTTTCGTTCGATTTTGCCCTTTAGTCCTATAGAAGATGTATTTAACATCCAATCGTTTTGAAATTTAGAATGGTAGAGTTTCTGGATCCATGAACCAACATTGCCGAATTTGAAGAAAATCGGTTAAGATTTAGCTATAGCTCCCATATATATGTTTCGTCCGATTTGGCCCTTTAGTCCTATAGAAGCTGTATTTGACATCCGATCGTTTTGAAATTTAGAATGGCAGAGTTTCTTGATCAATGAACCAACATTGCCGAATTTGAGGAAATCGGTTAAGATTTAGCTATAGCTCCCATATATATGTTTCGTCCGATTTGGCCCTTTAGTCCTGTAGAAGCTGTATTTTACATACAATCATTTTGAAATTTAGAATGGTAGAGACCCTTGGTCTATGAACCAACACTGCCGAATTTGAAGAAAATCGGTTAAGATTTAGCTATAGCTCCCATATATATGTTTCGTCCGATTTGGCCCTTTAGTCCTATAGAAGCTGTATTTTACATCCGATCGTTTGGAATTTAGAATGATAGAGTTTCTTGATCAATGAACCAACATTGCTGAATTTGAAGACCATCGGTTAAGATTTAGCTATAGCTCCCATATATATGTTTCGTCCGATTTTTCTCTTTAGTCCTGTAGAAGCTGTATTTTACATCCAATCGTTTTGAAATTTAGAATGGTAGAGTTTCTTGATCCATGAACCAACATTGCCGAATTTGAAGAAAATCGGCTAAGATTTAGCTATAGCTCCCAAATATATGTTTCGTCCGATTTGGCCCTTTAGTCCTATAGAAGCTGTATTTTACATCCGATCATTTTGAAATTTAGAATGGTAGAGTTTCCTGATCCATGAACCAACACTGCCGAATTTGAAGAAAATCGGTTAAGATTTAGCTATAGCTCCCATATATATGTTTCGTCCGATTTTTCTCTTTAGTCCTGTAGAAGCTGTATTTTACATCCAATCGTTTTGAAATTTAGAATGGTAGAGTTTTTTGATCCATGAACCAACATTGCCGAATTTGAAGAAAATCGGTTAAGATTTAGCTATAGCTCCCATATATATGTTTCGTCCGATTTTTCTCTTTAGTCCTGTAGAAGCTGTATTTTACATCCGATCGTTTGGAATTTAGAATGATAGAGTTTCTTGATCAATGAACCAACATTGCTGAATTTGAAGAAAATCGGTTAAGATCTAGCTATAGCTCCCATATATATGTTTCGTCCGATTTTTCTCTTTAGTCCTGTAGAAGCTGTATTTTACATCCAATCATTTTGAAATTTAGAATGGTAGAGTTTCCTGATCCATGTACCAACACTGCCGAATTTGAAGAAAATCGGTTAAGATTTAGCTATAGCTCCCATATATATGTTTCGTCCGATTTGGCCCTTTAGTTCTATAGAAGCTATATTTTACATCCAATCGTTTTGAAATTTAGAATGGTACAGTTTCTTGATTCATGAACCAACATTGCCGAATTTGAAGAAAATCGGTAAAGATTTTGCTATAGCTCCCATATATATGTTTCATCCGATTTGGCTCTTTAGATCCAATCGTTTTTATACCCTACACTACACTGTGGTACAGGGTATTATTTAAGTATAAAATGTCCCAAAAGTAAATTTATGTAAACAATTTATACATGAATTACAAAATTTATATATCAGAGTTATTCAATATTACGAGAGTGGTGTAGGGTATTATATAGTCGGCACCGCCCGACTTTAGCTTTTCCTTACTGGTTGAAGTATAAGCTCGATAAAGCCGGGAAATACTATTAATAAATGGAAATTATGAGAATTACTAATGTATATAACAACATTTTAAGTAACTGTCGTTAATACAATTAAAAAAAATTATTTTTTCACAACAAATCTTTTTTTGTTGGTACGAAAAAACCATCGAAAATAGAAAAAAATCGCAAAATATTTGTTTGTTCCAGCTTTTGAAAGATATCATCGTAGTGAAGAAAACAATGTCTATTTGAAGAATATCTATGAATAAATGTATAAATAATAGCACTTTCAGTAGGAACAAGATAATTTCAACATAATCCTGTTTTTATACCCCTACTACTGTGAACGAGGGTATATATCTGTTGCTGCGGGTCAAAAGTGTAATACATCGAAGGAGTAACCTAAGAGACCCCAATAATATCTGGCGGAAATCCTTCTGGGCCATTTTATGCCGTTTGGGCAATGTCCGCCAGCCTGTCCGTCTGTCTCGTACGCACGATAACTTTCGACAGGAGTGATTAACCTTAAATCTGGTACGTGTTAACCTTTTTTCTATCTCAGGCTAAAATCAACAATTTAATATGCTGGTCCACTCCTACGAGTATGTCCCTCACGAAGGGTAAACATTTGGTGAAATGTTTATTATCACATAACTTCTATGCTACTTCGCAGAATCACTCACAATTCCACATATAGTATTAGTTTATTGGTTACTTTCATCTTGGAACCAGTAAGGAAAGGCAGAAAGTCGGGCGGGGCAGACTATATAATACCCTACACCTCCTTAACAATGCGATAAGGGTCATTGCCATAATAATTTGGAATAATTGGTAATTCTGAAACGATAATCGCTAAATTAAGCAATATTCGTTCCTAAATTCAGAACCATCTATCTGGAAAATTTTAATGATCGGAAGTAAAATACAACTTCTATAGCGGTTTGATACCAAATCAGGAGGAACATATATATGGAGCTTTAATATAAATCTGAACCGATCTTCCTTGATAACTCATTCATGTAAAAAGACCTCCTTCTGTCGAATTTCGTACTGATCGGATATAAAATACAGTCTCTACAGCGCTTACATGCCAAATCGGGGGTAACATATATATGGGGGGCTATATCTAAATCTGAACCGATTTTCTCAGAATTTGGCTGTATTCCTTCATGTAGAAAGAAACCTCTTTTTGCCGACTTTCGCACTGATCGGATATAAAATACAGTTTTTACAGCGCTTACATGTCAAATCGGGGGTAACATATATATAGGGGGCTATATCTAAATCTGAACCGATTTTCTCAGAATTTGGCTGTATTCCTTCATGTAGAAAGAAACCTCTTTTTGCCGACTTTCGCACTGATCGGATATAAAATACAGTTTTTACAGCGCTTACATGTCAAATCGGGGGTAACGTATATATGGGGGCTATATCTAAATCTGAACCGATTTCTTCCAAATTTAAAAGTGTTCATTCATTTAATAGGAAACCTCTTTCTGACGAATTTCATACTGATCGGATATAAAATACAGTTTTTACAGCGCATACATGTCAAATCGGGGGTAACATATATATGGGGGCTATATCTAAATCCGAACCGATTTTCTCCGAATTTGGCAGTATTCCTTCACGTAATAAGAAACCTCTTTCTGCCGAATTTCGCACTGATCGGATATAAAATACAGTTTTTACAGCGCTTACATGTCAAATCGGGGCTAACATATATATGGGGGCTATATCTAAATCTGAACCGATTTTGACCAAATTCAATAGGGATCGTCCTTGGGCCAAAAAAAGATATGTGTAAGGTTTCGTCGAGATCGGACCATAATTGCGACCTGTACTTTGATTACAAGAATACATGCACAGACAGACAGACGGACAGACAGACAGACGGACATAGCTAAATCAACTCAGAAAGTGATTCTAAGTCGATCGGTATAATAAACGATGGGTCTATTTCTTCTCCTTTTGGGTGTTACAAACAAATGCACAAAGTTATAATACCCTGTACCACAGTGTGGTGTAGGGTATAAAAATTAGCAAGTTTCCACGCCCCTTTTGGTACCTCCCACACAATTGGACCATTTTGCACATAAAGTAAACGGCCTGTAACTTTGATTGTAGTCTATACAAATAACTAAAGTGTAATGCTTTTATAGTACCTACAGTCCCGTAAGAAATTGGCGTTATTGATTTTTCACCCATACAAATGCACCACTTTGCACGAAAGGTTAACAGCTTATAACATTGATTGCAGTCTATACAAATACTTAAAATTTTGTGGAGTATAAAGTCTTTACAACACCTATAGTCCCGTGCAAAATGGGCGTTATTACCACGCCCCAAATTTTTCAGATTTTTTAATATTTTTCAGACAAATTTTTCAGATTTAAAAGGTTTGCATGATACAACGTCAATTTCGGATATCAAAGCATTGCTTTTGAGTTTAGGGCACCAAGTGAGAAGTGTACGGAACATATCTTCCAAAACGTCAAAACAACCTCTTGCAATGTTTTACATCGATTTGGACCCCAACGACAACAATAAGGATATTTATAAAATCACGAGATTTGACAACGCTATTGTTCAGTTCGAACCACCAAACAAATTTGAAGAGATCGTGCAGTGTTTTAGATGCCAAGATTATGGACACACCATATCTTATTGTAAAAAAAACTTCAGATTCGTCAAGTGTGCACAAGATCATCCAACATCTGAATGTAAAAAAACTCCTGATACTCCAGCTAAATGCGTCCTTTGCTCCGAAAGCCACACTGCTAACTACAAAGGCTGTACTAAGTACCAACAAATTTTAAGAACAAAATTTGCAAGAAGCAGTACAAATTTTATTGGACAGGTAACCCAAACACCAACACATGTTTTACCACCAAATTACAACAATAATTTTGACAAATCGCAATTCGGTACTTATTCTCAGGCTGTTAGAGAAGAACAGCCAGCAATGAACAACGTTTTGGAAAAAATTGAGGCTATGCTTGCAAAGCAAATAGAATTAACTAATACGTTGATGAATATGATGTCAATGTTAATGTCAAAATTATGTCGTTAAACTTAATTATTGCTGAATGGAATCTCAATCATATAAATGAAATTGAAATATTTCTAAAAGAAAATTTAATAGATATACTATTGGTATCCGAGACTCATTTCACTGACAAGTCTTTCTGTCAGTGAAATGATTCTAAAACTTCTGTTTATTCAGTATATTATCCCCCAAGATATAGTATGAAATGTGACCAATACGAAGATTTCTTCAAAAATATTGGAAATCGATTTATAGTTGGAGGTGACTTTAATGCCAAACATCAGTGGTGGGGATCCCGTTTATCTAATCCGAAGGGAAAAGAACTTTATAAATGCATATTTAAAAAAAGGTTTGGAATTTTATCTACAGTTAGCCCTACGTATTGGCCAAGTGATCCGTATAAAATCCCAGATCTACTAGATTTCATAGTTTTTTCTGGAATAGCCGCATATTCTTTAAGTATTACCACTAGTGAAGATCTTAGTTCGGACCATACTCCAATTATTGTAAATTACAACACTGCACATAATAAACGTTCTACAAACTCCAAATTAATTACGTCCAAAACGGGCATTAATTTGTTTCAATATTGGATAGAAAATAATATACATTTAAATCTTAAAATAACGAACGGATTCGAACTGGATAATGCTGTAGAAGTTCTTACAAATACTATTTATGAAGCAGCTGAACTTGCCACCCCACCAATAATATGCAAAAATGTCAGCAATGTTCGAGTTTCAAATGAAATCAGGAACCTTATTAAGAGAAAAAGACGCTTACGCAAAATCTGGCAACGATCTACAAGTCCACAGGACAAATCCAATTTTAACAGAGCAGTTTATTATCTAAACAAATGTCTTAAAGATTACAAAAATGGTGAAGTCAACAGATTTTTGAGCAATTTAACTCCAAGTGACAACCATTAACATAACCTTTGGAGAGCAATAAAGTACCTGAAACGACCTAAAAAACGAAATGTGCCTATAAAGGACTCATCTGGTTGCTGGTGCAGATGCGACACGAGCAAAGCCTTTGCCTTCAAAGCTTTCCTGGAGGAAAAATTTACGCCGTTTTCTTTTTGTGAATCCAAAGAAATATGTGATTTTCTTGATGTGCCCTGTGAAATGAGTCGTCCTATTAAAAATTTCACTGTTAGTGAAGTAGAGAAGGAAATGAAAATGTTGAATTCTAAGAAATCGCCAGAATGAGGCAATAATAATTCCATTATTGCCAAGAAAAGGAATAATCTACCTTACCATGCTATTCAACTCATCATTGAGGCTGACAAAAATGAAAATGAAATAAGCTCATATACCCCTATAAGTTTATTACCAGTGTTTTCCAAACTGTTCGAAAGACTTCTCAAAAAAAGGTTACTTCCTGTGCTAGAGGATGTTAAGATTATACCTAATCATCAATTTGGGTTCAGATCAAACCATGGAACTCCGGAGCAATGCCACGGAATAGTCAAAGAAGTAAGAAATTCCCTAGAAAATAAAATGTACTGCTCAGCGGTGTTCTTAGATGTCAAACAAGCATTTGGTAGAGTATGGCATGAAGGGTTGCTTTTCAAACTTAAGCATTTATTACCAGCTCCATTTTATTTACTAATAAAATCTTACCTTAATAATAGAAAATTTTATGTAAATACAAACCAGTAAGGGAAGGCAAAAGTCGGGCGGGGCCGACTATATAATACCCTACACCACTCTCGTAATACTGAATAACTCTGATATATAAATTTTTTAATTCATGCATAAATTGTTTACATAAATTTACTTTTGGGACATTTTATACTTAAATAATACCCTGTACACAGTGTGGTGTAGGTTATAAAAACGATTGGATCTAAAGAGCCAAATCGGACGAAACATATATATGGGAGCTATAGCTAAATCTTAACCGATTTTCTTCAAATTCGGTAGTGTTGGTTCATGGATAAAGAAACTCTACCATTCTAAATTTCAAAATTATTGGATGTAAAATACAGCTTCTACAGGACTAAAGAGCAAAATCTGACGAAACATATATATGGGAGGTATAGCTAAATCTTAACCGATTTTCTTCAAATTCGGCAATGTTGGTTCATGGATCAAGAAACTCTACCATTCTAAATTTCAAAACGATTGGATGTAAAATACAGCTTCTATAGAACTAAAGGGCCAAATCGGACGAAACATATATATGGGAGCTATAGCTAAATCTTAACCGATTTTCTTCAAATTCGGTAGTGTTGGTGCATGGATCAAGAAACTTTACCATTCTAAATTTCAAAACGATTGGATATAAAATATAGCTTCTAAAGAACTAAAGGGCCAAATCGGACGAAACATATATATGGGATCTATCGCTAAATCTTAACCGATTTTCTTCAAATTCGGCAATGTTGGTTCATGGATCAAGAAACTCTACCATTCTAAATTTCAAAACGATTGGATGTAAAATACAGCTTCTATAGAACTAAAGGGCCAAATCGGACGAAACATATATATGGGAGCTATAGCTAAATCTTAACCGATTATCTTCAAATTCGGTAGTGTTGGATGTAAAATACAGCTTCTACAGGACTAAAGAGCAAAATCGGACGAAACATATATATGGGAGCTATAGCTAAATCTTAACCGATTTTCTTCAAATTCGGTAGCGTTGGTTCATCGATCAAGAAACTCTACCATTCTAAATTTCAAAACGATTTGATGTAAAATACAGCTTCTATAGGACTAAAGGGCCAAATCGGACGAAAGATATATATGGGAGCTATATATTTAAATCTGAACCGATTTCAACCAAATTCAATAGCGATCTTAACAGCTGCGAAATACTCTAAACTGCAAAATTTCAGAACGATCGGAGTGAAATTGCGACCTGTAGTCGACGAACAACTTTACATGGACAGACGGACGGACGGACGGACAGACATGGTTAAATCGACTCAGCTAGTGATTCTGAGTCGATCGGTATACTTTAAGGTGGGTCTAGCTGTGTTATTTTCAGGTGTTACAAACATGTGCCGTGAAACAAACTTATAATACCCTGTACCACAGTGTGGTGTAGGGTATAATGATGTTAACTCCGAAAATGGCGTCATAAAATCTGGTATTCCCCAAGGTAGTGTGCTTGGACCTGTGATGTATACCATCTACACATCTGACATGCCAACAACCAATGAAGTTACAATAGCTACATATGCCGATGACACAGCAATCCTAGGGTCAAGCGAATCCCCTTTAGAAGCTTCAAATATTGTACATAAACAACTTGATCTGATCCAAATTTGGCTAAAAAGATGGAACGTAAAGGTTAATCCTGATAAGTCAACTCATGTAACGTACACCTTAAGAAAAGGTGATTGTTCTGCTGTGTCGTTAAATGGTGTCACTATCCCTCCAAAAAATTCTGTTAAATACTTGGGTTTGCACATTGATAGGCGATTGATTTGGAAAGAACATATAACAGCAAAAAAGAAATCAACTAAACTTGAAAACTAAAACAATGTTTTGGCTCTTAGTTCCTAAATCTGATCTCGCTTTAGAGAACAAAGTTCTTCTTTATAAAACTATATTGAAACCAGTGTGGACTTATGGAATTGAACTATGGGAATCGCAAGTAATTCTAACGTGGAGATTCTTCAAAGATATCAATCCAAAACGCTCAGAATAATATATAATGCTCCTTGGTATATTAATAACAAAAATATACACAATGATCTTGGTGTCCCTAATCCTAGAAGTGAGATTTCTCGTTATAGCTCTAACTACCTAAATAGACTAAGATATCATCCAAATATTCTAGCCATAACTCTTTTAGACGACACTAATGACAACAACTCTGTTACATATATAAGATAATATAACATTTGCTTAATATTGTACTTTATATAGATCGCAAATAAAGAATTGAAAAAAAGTCCCTATCGGGCTTATACTTCATAAATATGGTCCAAATACTAAAGGTATAGTTCATTACATTTCACACATATCTACCTCTTCTTTATTCAAAGAAGTTCTATTTGCACCTTAATTCATATCTGGAGACTGTGTTAGACATTTCATTGCACTGAACTGCCGATTATTCGAACAATTTGTGACTTTTTTGGCCGTATGTTTGGGTTATTGTCATGTTGAAAAAATCACATTTTAAGCAGCAGGATCAATTTTTAGGCAAGTTATTATTTAAAATTATATGATATTGCTCTTTCTTCATAATAGCATCAAGCTAACTATTATGATTGGATACATGTGAGTCTTAAGTGCCCTTTGAAACCCTTACCTTGTCCCAGTCCAATGCTAATATATTTGAGCAAATTCTCAGCGGAGTTTGATATTATCATACCCTACACCACACTGTGGTACAGGGTATTATAACTTTGTGCGTTTGTTTGTAACACCCAAAAGGACACGAAGTAGACACATCGTTTATTATACCGATAGACTAAGAATCACTTTCTGACATGATTTAGCTATGTCCGTCTGTTTGATTGTCTGTAAATTTACTCGTATTTTTGTAATCAAAGTACATGTCGCAATTACGGTCCGATCTCAACGAAACTCGGCAGATATCTTTCTTTTGGTCCAAATTCCTGCTGAATTTTAAAATCGCTTCAGATTTACATATAGCTCCCATATATATGTATGTACGCCTATGTCCGTCTGTCTGTCTGTAGATGTATTCTTGTAATCAAAGTACAGGTCCCAATTATGGTCCGATTTCAACAAAACTTAGCATATATCTTTCTTTAGGCCCAAGGACGATCCCAATGAATTTGATTAAAATCGGTTCAGATTTACATATAGCTCCCATATATATGTACCTCTGATTTGGCATATATGCACTGTATAAGCAATATTTTTGGACCGATTTGTACAAATATTTACAGAGAGTAGTCTCGTGATACACTTAGAGACAATACAACATTTGGGTGAAATCGGTTCAGATTTAGATATAGCCCCCACATATATTTTGTCCATGATTTGATATGTAATCGCTGTATTTTATATCCGATCAGTACGAAATTCGGCAGAAAGAGATTTCTTATTACATGAAGGAATACTGCTAAATTCGATGAAAATCGGTTCAGATTTAGATATAGCCCCCATATATGTGTTACCCCGATTTGAAATCCAAGCGCTGTAGAAACTGTATTTTATATCCGATCACAGCGAAATTCTGCAGAAAGAGGTTTCTTATTACCTGAAGGAATACTGCCAAATTCGGAGAAATTCGGTTCAGATTTAGATATTTCCCCCATATAGATGTTAGGCCCGAGTTGACATCTATGCGCTGTATAAACTTTTTACCAAAGAAAAAATTGCTCCCCCTCAATTTTTTTCAAATTCTCACAGAATATTCGTCGTACTCTCACAAATCCGGAACAGACTCAACAGACTTTGTGAGACTCAATATTTGTAAAAGTTTTGGACGAAATACTAAGACTGGTCTGACAATTTTCGTCTGTTTTGCAAAACACTGCACAGTGGTACGAATTCAAAAAGGGAAAATAATTCGACCGTTTCTTAACCGAGCAACCGATTGCGACCAAGCTTGACATGGTAGATGAAGAGGTGTTAGAGAAGTTAAGTTTTATATTTGGGCCCCCTATGTCAGACAGGGGCGGAGCTAGAGGGCTTCAAGATTGGCCACATCGGGTGAAGAAAGTGTTTAGCGCGAGCAACTCGTGTTTTTCTTCCGATTTATTGATCGGATGTGATCCGTATCAACATGTCTGGATGGGCAATAAAATTTCCGATATGTCAAAAAAAAATTGTTTCGATATACCCAATAATGCAAATAGTTATGACCAGTTGAATAGACCTATATTAGGGGTCTGTGTTAAAACACATGTGCCCAATTTCCGTTAGGGCCAATTTAAAGATATATGATGTAAAAATTCGTACTTATCACACAGACCTTTCTGTCGAAAGCGTCAAGAAATCTACTAGGAAGATGCCTTTCTAGGCGCTAAATCAAGACAAGGACCGATGTGTTCTTTTAAACTAGGATCGATACAATGCAATATTAATTATAAAAGTTTACTTTTCAGTATGATCAGTTAAATAATGCATTCCCTAGTGCTTCAAGAAATCTAATCCGAAGGGAATTTTATATCAGAACATGGATGGATATGCCGCATCTTCAATGGGGACGATTCAGTTCAAGTTTAAGTGGAAATGATGAATTTCAGCCTGATTAATGATTTTTTTTACTTTATTACTGATCTGTATAAAAGAATGGACCGATAGGCCCAATTTTCAGTAGAGATTGCACAGTGCAAGAAAATTGGCTACTTGCACTTTGATCACAATAATATTTATATAGAAAGACGAACATATGGCTTAGTCGACTGCACCAGTTATTCTATGCCGATAGGCATAGTAAACTATGGGTCTATCTCTTATCGTTTTGGGCATCACAAACAACTGCACAATGTCATAAAATCCACAGTGTACCACAGTGTGGTGTCGGGTGTAATAAAATTGTTCAATGTGACACTCTTGCAGTATACGAGTGTGAGCAATATATGTATGTATGTATTTATCCCAGCAGGTTGAAGCTTTAATAACTTATTTACATACAACAGGAATGAGAGCTCTCCCCTTAAGAACGATTGCTATTCCCTTCGGGTGCCGTGTAACGGTCATGATTGACTTCATGTTTGCCACTTATCTACCGCTTAAATGTCACAATGTAATTTGAGAACTCAGCAAAAATTTCAAATCGTAAAAAACTTCGATTGTTTGTAAAAAATTGACTTAAGCCGATTTAAACCAACGCCTAGATATGTAAAAAAAAATACACGCAGTGTCAAACGTGAGGAAATGAAATACAAAACACGCTCCTAGATAGTATTGGGAAATCAATTTTATAACTTTGTCACTTTTTGAAGAAATAAAACGAGCCAAAATGTAGCGACAGACTGACAGGGCGCCTGACACCCAAAATACTTACTCGTACTTAGATCTACAAAAAATACATATTACATTTTTATGATTTTGTGGCATATCAGATGACACGTAACATCTGAATTTTTACGACCGCACATTGCCACCGGTACAACCTTCAAATGTATTTGCACAAAAAACGAAGATATCATGAATTTGAGTTGAATATAAAAATTGAAAATCATTAGTGAAGGGTGAAATGTCACGTGCTGCAAATAAAATCACTGGCATTGTTACAACTTCCGTTTGTATTTTAACAACCAAGTGGCAGACAGTGGTTATAAATTGAAATTTGATATATAAAAATTATTCTCGAACAAACTGTCTGGAAAAATGGTATCCTAATATCAGAAACAATAACTGGTAATTCCATAGCGAGTGAATCAAAAAACACAAATTTAAAAAGGAACCCTTTTGATTTTAGTAAAATTTTGCACAGTGATTTTATAAATGTGTATGAATTTTATGGCGTTATTACTTTTTCAAAATTCATTGTAGTTTTTGTGGTACAGAGCTACAAATTTAAATTTTCATATCCTTGATTTTTTTTTGGTACTAAAGGGTCAAACTATTATGAAATCGCTATGAAAAACTCAGAATGGAACCTTGATGGACCTATAATATACCGGAAGGGGTTAAGTAGATATTAAACAAATAGTAATTTTGAGAAAAATCCTTGAGATATATTACTTTGATCTCTGTTCTATAAAAACTACAATGAATTTTGAAAAATTAAAAACGCCAAAAATTTTCCGGCGCATTAGAAGAATGATTGTTCTAAATTTTGTGAACATTGAAAGTTGAAAGTGGTCATTCTTTGAGTTGGTCGAACTGCTTTGGAATTACCCAATATTGTTTTGATGCCAAAGACAAAACATAAGGATACGAACATCTCTTAGTTTAACTAAAGAAAATGTACTTAATACTAATTATACTATGGAACACAAAAACATTTTACTTTTATTTTCTCTTCAATCGAATCATTATCATTGCATTCAATAAGAGCTATTTCTTTTCGCTTACTTTAAGAAAACGTCTAATATATGTAGATCGTTCCGAGTCCAATCGAAATCGCAAAATGAATGTGAATGAGACCAATTGGAGATTTTGTATTACAATTGTGCATTTGTTCCAATTTAGATTCATAGGATAATGGGATCCACAAACTATAAATAAATTTCTTTGAATTGACTCTGGTTTTCGAGAAAAAAAATATTTTATCCAAAATAGAAAGGTCGCTCCATATATTTTAACATACCACTAGAAATATTTGACCGATTTGTTAAAAAATGCGTTAAAAATTTAAAAGTGAAAATTTCTTTAACAACAGGGCGTGTCAATGAGGGCCACTTTTCTCTAGAATCTAGGTACTATAAAAACATTGCACTGTAAGATATTTCAAGTATTTACATGCACTGGTGTTAAAGTTATAAGCTGTTTACTTTTGGTACAAAAAGGTCCATTTGTGTGGGAGGTACCAAAAGGGGTGTTCCAATAACGCCCATTTTTCTCTGTACTCTAGGTACTATAAAAGCTTTACAAAATTGCAAGTCTTTGTATGTTTTAGGTTTAGGTTAGGGTGGCAGCCGTATTTTTTTTACAAGCTCACATAGACCAGTTTAGGTCCCTAGTGTTACCACGGGCTGAAATGCCCCTCATCGAAACCAACCTGTTTGATATATAAATTTATCGATAGTACGAATATCAGTACTGGAAAGATCTGTTAGGCTGCCTAAAAAGGCCGACCCCAGTATGTCCGGTCTTCGTTTACTCAAAGCGGGACAGTCGCAAAGCAAGTGCTCAATGCTCTCCACTTCTTCCTCATCTCCACAGCTTCGGCAGAAGTCATTGGAGTCAATACCCAGTCTTTTGGCGTGTTCGCCGATCAAGCAGTGTCCCGTCAAAACCTGTACTAACGTAGACAATCGTTTCGTCTCTAGTGCGAGGAGATATTTTGATCTTCTCAGGTCATACCTTGGCCAGATTTGTCTAGATACCCTGCAGGTGCCGATTTCTGTCCATCTTTCGTTGGACTGCCTGATTGCCTCTTGCCTAAGCCAAAGCTTGCACGTGGATAGTGGTGCACCAATATATGCAAATTCGTCGAGAATTTGTAATGTCGTCCCTTTCCTAGCAAGTTCATCGGCTTTGCAGTTCCCCGGGATATCCCTATGCCAAGGCACCCATATGAGGTGTATATTAAACTGCCATCTCGTTAAGAGATCGGCGGCAGTCGAGGGCTGTTTTTGAATTTAGGGATGTTGCCTCCAGAGAATTGATGGCAGCCTGGCTGTCCGAGTAAATGACAACGCCAGTGTTGGTTACTGTGTTGCGACTCAGCCACTTGGCGACTTCCCATATTGCCATTATTTCGGCTTGATAGACACTGAAGGTATCTGGTAGTCTGTGAGCTATATCCAGACTAAGTTTTTCACAGTGTACTCCGAAGCCAACCTGTTCATCAAGCTTCGAACCATCCGTGTAAAAGTGGAGATGGTTTCTATTAACTGGTATTCTGTCGATCCATTCATCTCTGTCGGGAATCATAGTGATGTAATTTCTCTCGAAGGTGTACACAGTTGGTATACAGTCCACTCGGTCGGTTACCATAGCACTACACTTTGATATCCTCATGTGACCATAGTTCTTGTACCTCCACATTGATAGGCAGTTTAATCTTATTGCCGCTTTGGTTGCAACTTCTGTCGCCACAATATTAATCGGCAGTATATAGAGTAGGGCTTGTAGAGACTCGGTCGCTGTAGTCCTTAAGGCTCCGCTTATGCTCAGGCAGGCAGTTCTCTGAACCTTTGTTAGTAGGTTGGTGATGGTTAGTTTGTCAGTTGAAGTCCACCATACCACAATACCGTATAACAGTATTGGACGAGCTACTTCTACAGGGTGGCTTATATGTATTGCAACCAGATTCAGGTTGCTATCATTTCTAAACCGCTAGTCTGATAGCTGACAGATTTATTTCAGTGACAGTTCATTTTATTGTGGCCACTTGTGCGTACAAGTGGCTATCGTTAGAGCCCTCCAGCATTTAAATGTGAATAAATCTTTTGTTTCTCGTACCATTGCTCGTTACCGTGATACTGGCAGTGTTGCATCGTGTCCAAAAAGTGGACGAAAAAAAACGGTAACAACACCAGACATGATCCGAAAAGTGAAGGCCAGATTTGATCGAAATCCACGCCCCAGTGGTAGAAAAATTGCTCGTGAGCTGAACATATCGCGAGAACGGATACAACACATATTAAAAAATGAGCTTGGACTAAAGCCATTGAAGTTCCAAAAAGTGCAAGAGCTCACCGATGCACAAACAAAAGTTAGACTAGAAAGAGCCAAGGAGTTGCTTCGCTTGCACGAAAGTGGCCAGTTACCGAATTTGGTTTTCTCCGATGAGAAGCCATTCCAAATTAAGCAGTTTGTGAACAAACAAAATGATCGGGTTTACTTGCCAAAGAGGTCAACTGAAAATTTACACCATCGATTGGCCACTAGAACTCAAGCGCCGCCGATGGTAATGGTGTGGGCCGCCGTAAAGGCCGATGGTCGCTCCCCACTCGTATTCATCGACCATGGGGTCAAAATAAATGCCGAATATTATCGGGAAAATGTCCTAAAGACAGTATTGATGCCCTGGGCAGACAAACATTTCGGCCGTAGACCATGAACATTCCAACAGGACTCAGCCCCATCGCACTCAGCACGCGTCAACCAAGAATGGCTTAAAAAGGAGGTTCCTCGCTTCATTTCTACCGCACAATGGCCACCAAGATCTCCGGATCTCAATCCGTTGGACTTTTGCGCCTGGGGCATTTTAGAGAGTAAGATTCGCACTAAAAAATACCAAAGTATCGATCATCTCAAGACGGCGCTTCGCCGGGAATGGGCCAAAATACCGCAGAGCCACTTTCGTGCAGCGTGCGATGGCTTTGTCGGCCGTTTGAAGGCCATAATTCGTGCCAAAGGTGGCCAATTCGAACAAATCTAAACTGTTTCTGTTTATGTTATTTCCGACATTTTTTGCTTTTGAGCAATAAAATTTAAAAAAAAATTAAAAAATATAGCGCTTTACTTTGTTGCATTACAAATCAGCCACCCTGTATATATATCCAGTGGACGATTTTAGGAGAGAGTCCCCACCGCGTCCCTACAGCCTTTTTGCAGGAATATAAGGCGACGTTGACATTTTCCTATCTAGAATTATTCCTAAAAATTTTGCACTTTCAGAAAAGACTAGATCTGTTCCATTTATTCGAGGTGGCGGGTTCACATGTGGGACATTATTCATCCTAGTAAAGATAACCAATTCTGTCTTGTTGGGGATAACGCCCAAACCGCTGCTTCTGGCCCATCTAGCCAACTTGTTCAGAACCACCTGTAGGATGTCTCTGAAGACGTTTACGAATTTGCCACTCACTGCGATTGCCACGTCGTCCGCATATGCCACGACCTTGCAGCCACAACGTTCTAGATCTAGCAGGATTTCATTCACCGCTAGGTTCCAAATTAGTGGAGACAGTACTCCTCCTTGCGGGGTCCCTCTGTTTACAAACCTTGTTAGAGTTGTGGACCCCAGACATGCTGTTATGCGTCTTCTGGTGAGCAGACTTTGAATTAGTCTAATCAAACTGGTGTTAATTTTTAGATGTGAGAGTGCCGCACTTACCGCATCTGAGTGAATGTTGTTAAAAGCCCCTTCTATGTCAAGAAATACCACCATGGTGAATTCCTTGAAATAAAGGGACGATTCGATTCGATGCTCACAAGTTCGTGCAGGGCTGATTCTGTAGACTTGTCCTTATTGTAAGCATGTTGGTTCCCCGACAGGAGTTTTGTATCCAGGTTTTCCCTAATGAAATGATCTAAAAGTCTTTCCAGACCTTTCAAATGGAAGGAGGATAGGCTAATTGGTCTGAAGTCTTTTGGCTAGTGTGTGATATCTTTCCCGCTTTAGGTATGAATACCAATTTGGTATCCCTCCATCGATTCGGGACGTATGAAAGCCTGATACAGCCTACATAAATTTTCTCCAGCCAGGGGATAATGTACTTTAACATTTTCTGCATTTCTGCTGGATGCCATCTGGTCCAGGTGACTTGAAGGGCTCAAAGCTATTAATAGCCCAGCTTATTCTGGATCTCTCAGTCAAGAAGCTAGCGACGCTCGCAGTCCACTCGCACTCTTGTTGGTCCTGCTGATCCTCGGGTTCTGTTACAGAGTTCCCCGGGAAATGTGTGTCGAGCAGTACATTGGTCCAGTTATTTGCCTCATCCTGTAAATATCCCACTGTACAGGGTGAAGCAGATAATATCTTCCTCAGCCTAGCGGCGTCGGAGACCTTTTCCACTTCACCACAGAAGGTATGCCCCAGTAGATTTAGCCTTATTAAATAGCTTGTTGCAGGTCTTTTTCATAGCCGTTAGCTCAGAAGTCCTCCATTGGGGTTTAGTTTTACCCTTGTACCTTGTTTTTGGACAGACTTCTTCAAGGGATCTATTGAATGATATGGTGATATGATCGACTAGATTATCCAGACCGGCTTTGTCATTCGGTTCGTACAGAAGTTTAGAGTTGAGGACTTTCTTGAAATTCTTCTCATACAGGTGCCACTTTGTCTTCCTTACATTTCCGTGGCGGCGAGTTTGAACTCAATATAATGGTGATCTGAGAATGAGTGGTCGTCCAGTACATTCCACCCAATAATTTTGTCTGACAGCCTGTCAGTAGCAAACGTTACGTCGAGTACTTCTTGTCTTTGTATGTACTGGTATTAAAGTTATAAGCTGGAAACTTTTGGTACAAAATGGTCCATTTGTGTGGGATGTAACAAAAGGGGCGTGCCAATAATGCCCATTTTTCACTGTATTGTAGGTACTATTAAACCATTAATCTGTACATAATTTCAAGTCTTTGTATGCACTGGTAATAAAGTTATAAACTTGTAGCTTTTGATTTAAAATTGTCCATTTGTGTGGGAGGTACCAAAAGGGGCGAGTAATCTTCGCCCATTTTTCTCGAGGTAAAAGTGACTAATAAACTAATACTATGTGTCGAATTTCAGAGGATTCAAATAAGTAGTATAGAAGTTATTAAATAAACAATATTTCACTAATTATTAAACCTTTGTGGGGGAGGTACTAGAAGGAGTGGACCAATATGGCCCATCTTCGAACTTAGCTGGAGATAGAAAAAAATATTACCACATACCAAATTTGAAGTCAATCGGTTACTCCTTTCGAGAGTTATCGTGCGCACCAGCCAGCAGACATACAGACAGACGGACATTGCACATTCTTAAAATGGCCTAAAACGGATATCCGCCGAACATACTTAGGGCCTTAGGTCACTCCTTCGATGTGTTACATTTTTATCTCGTAGAAAATGATATATACCCTCCTCTCTAAGGTGAGGGAATAAAAAAGCGTAACATTGAATAAAAAGTACTTTTAGTCATAAAATTATGGATAAAGCGTATTGTATTCTGAATTAAAATTTTCTTTGAAATTATTATTTTTACACAATGACTTGTCTGATATCTTCAAGAAGTTAAAAGTGAAATTTCCTTTCACTTTTAAATGTTTAATCTAAGGGTAATTTCAAAGGAAACCGACCCAATCTGAATATTTATGAATCTAGATTTGAATGCAATTTTTCACGCGTATACTATAAGCCAATGCGGAATTATGGCATTTTACCGATGGTCAAAATTTACATAGATGGTAAATACTAGTGCAAATAAATGCTTGGAATTTTGTGCAATGTAATGTTTTTATAGTACCGACAGTCCAGTGCAAACTGGGCGTTATTGCCACGCCCCTTCCTCCGTGGTCAACTGCGTATTTTCTGGGTACCGGGACACAACGGAGTGTTTGGAAATGAACGAGCAAAGCTTGGCTTCAAAGGGCAGAGAACTTCGAGTAATAAACTTGGAAAATAGGAAACCTTTCAAAGCCACGAAGGATGAGTTGAAGCACTGGGCAGTGATGGCTCACAAAACTGTGTGGAATAGAGCAATTGTAGGAGCAACTGCAGGAGCAACTGTGGGGTGGCCCAAATGAGAAGAAAGCAAGTAGTTTTCTGAAACTAAACAAGATCGAGATTAGTAAGATGATGAGTGTTCTAACGGGAAAACGACGAGTGCAGGGCATGCGGGAAAACATCGAAACGATGGAACATTTTCTGTGTCACTGCCCAGCTTTCACACCTGCAAGATCCCGATATTTCGGTTCCGACATATTGCCAGACTTGACTCATCTCAGAGGATATGACTGGATGATACTGAGAAAATACGTGTCTAGTACCGAGGAGTGCACAACAGGCCGAACCACTGGCTTAAGTGTATGTCCATGGACATGAGACGTTTAAATGTCTCCTCTATTCGACCTAACCTAGAAAAAGTTATGGCCTATTTAAGTTATACTTCCCATAAAAAATATTGTTTGTCAAAAATACAAAAACAGTGGCATTGAAATTCCATCCTATAGCAATTTTTGTTGTTGATACAGAAATGTTTATATTAAAGAAATCGGTATATATTGAAGTTAATCGGTTACTCCTTTGGAGAGTTATCGTACGCACCAGCTAGCGGAAAGAGACACAGACAGACAAACAGACGGTCAGAGGCAATCAGGCAGTCCAACGAATGATGGACCGAAATCGGCACCTATAGGGTAGCAAGATAAATCTAGCCAAGATACGAACTGAAAAGATCAAAATGTCTCCTAACTGGGGATGAAAAAACTGTAAAACTAAAGAGCACCGAGTTATAGCTAATGATATATACATTAAAATTCATATGGGAGATGTTGTGTTAACCCTTTAACTTTTTTTCACTGAAAATTTTCCTCTTTGATTCCACTGTATTTCACTCCCGCTAAAGGACGTTCATCTGCAGTCTTTATGTGGACGTCGTCTGTCGGCTACCTTCATCACAGTGAGCGCTTACAAGCAGCGACAGACAGATAGACATACCGATACCAGTCACAAATTCGTGCTTTTCAGTGCCAGTAAGACTTAACTTACTCCCAAAAATTATACAAATACACATATTGTGGCTTCCTCTCAGTTGCTGAAGTCGTTGATGTTAACATCATTTTTTGCAGTCACGTAGTAAATATTTATTTCCGGTTTATTAACCAAGTTAATTTCGTGTAAGTAATTTCACGTTCCAACGTATTGTTTGTCTCAACGAGATTGTTGGTTGAAAGCATCGAATGCTGAACATCCGATAGAATTTCATTACTTAAGAGCCACCATTAGGTTATTGGAAATGGTGATATTGAGTTATTTATTTTCGAAAAAATTCTTGAAACAAAGGCCACAGTCCTTCTGAACTAATACGACATTGGAAAAGAAGTGTTTGCTGCAATTTTGACCCCCCTTTAATTAATTGAATTCATATACTTTCATTAATAAGTACAGAGTAATTCAATTCCCTGGCAACAGTCAGTATAAAATCATGGGAGTGAAGACAATTACATTTTAAATGAATAAAAAGTTAAGTTGTGCGTAGTTTATATAATGCAAAGTCTAGTTCCCAACATTTATTGATAGGTACGAGGGCGGTGTGCTGAAGTAATTCGGACTTTAATGAATTGATTGTGGCCATCGCAATAGTGGATGTGTGAACAGGCGCATTGCCTTGATTGTGAGCAAATGCGGCACTCATCTTGCCCACAGCTTTCTCATCATCAAATATTCCGTCGATATGTGGTGTACAGCACTTCTTGAAATGCTATGACCTCAGCTAGGTCAAGAACCTTCAACCGACGGTCATCCAATACCATTTTGTGGATGTTTTTTTAAACCATTTCTGTCGTGGACACCTCAATTGGTCGACCACTATGGTGTTCGTTTTGGCAGCTCGTACAGCGCTGTTTAAACTCTGCCACCAAATATTTTATAGTTGTAAACGAAGAAGCAGACTCCCCCAAAGTAGAAACTAGCCCGGTTTTAATATTGGACAGAGACCTTTCAAATGAAAGTATTGTATTACATATCAGTGACCAATTTTTCCATGTTTACATATTCACTGAGATCGTTTGGCGAATGTTGAGTTTTGATTTTTTCCATCAACCATATTCCACTTTAGGCTACTATGATTGGATTAACAGAACCAACAGTGAGAAAAAATCGTTTGTTGGAATAACGGAAACGATTCGTTAATGCAGTATAATTTCTGAAAGGGAATACGAGTATTGCGATTCTATGGTACTAAGATCCTAAATCGATTGTACGTTTTATGTGGAAGCGATAACTCAATTTCAATTCAATAAGGACATAACGCATTTGGGACCCTTGGTTAGTGGATCACGCGCTTAAGCAATTATTGCAACCGCAGTGGCCAATTTTGAGTCCTTGTATTTCCGCCCTTTATACCATATTGGGCATAAATTTTAAACATAAGTTATTTAATACCACTTCTACAATCGTGCCATGTGTCGTCGCAATCGGTTGTCTGGTTAAGAAACGCCTAATTATCTCCCCTTTTTATTCCTCCCACTGTGCAATGTCGCCCTATATTCCTGTAGGAAAGCTGTAGGGATACGTTTGGACTTCGCCCCTAAAATCTTCCATTGGATACAGTTTACAACATTTTTGTCGAAGAACTATACATAACATTTTCTGGTGTAAAATAGTGTCTAAACAAGAAAAATATTAAAAACAAATATATTATGGTAAAATTTTTAAATTTCGATTTTCTTGGTAGTTGGGCCATATTTTTTAAAGTATAAGCTCGATAAGGAAGCCTAACCTTTAAATTAAAAGAAAATATGAGGGCTACAGGTGTTGGAAATATCACTTTGACGTAGGAAGAGAAGTTTAGTAACTATCGTTAAAACAATTACAACGTCAATCCCATGCACTTCAAAAATGCCTGTTTCTGTAACATAAAAATTTGCTTTCGTACGAATGTCAGACGACAACAGGTAACTACCATCAGATCGCAAGTCGACGATAATGAACTCGTACGAAAACGTAAGCATTTCAGTGTAAATTTTGGTTTCTCTATCTCTCTTTGCTGTCATCTGGGCGAACACTAATGTCAGATCGAGTCACTTTATTTGCTACGGAAAAAAGTGTAACACATCGAAGGAGTGGCCTAAGACCCCAAATATGTTCGGCGGATATTCGTTTTGGGTCATTTTAAGTCGAATGAGCAATGTCCGTCCGTCAGTCTGTCTGTCTGTCTGCTGGCTGGTGCGCACGATAACTCTCGAAAGGAGTAACCGATTGACTTAAATTTTGGTTTGCGGTAATATTTTTATCTATCTCCGGATGAGTTCGTAGATGGGCCATATTGGTCTACTCCTTCTGGTACCTCCCACACAAAGGGTTAAAATTTAGTGAAATATTGATTCTTTAATAACTTCTATACTACTTATTCGAATCTTCTGAAGTTATACACATAATATTAGTATATTAGTCGCTATTACCTCGAGAAAATTGGGTGAAGTTGGCATGCCTTTTTTGGTACCTCCCACACAAATGGACCATTTTGTATCAAAATTTAACTGCTTATAACTTTAATACAAGTGCAAAAAAATGCTTGAAATTTTCTACAGTTTTGTAGCGCATTATTGTACAGCCCCTTTTGGTACCTCCAACACAAATGGACCGTTTCGTACCAAAAGTAAACAAATACTTGAAATTTTGTACAGTGAAATGGTGTTATAGTGCCTATAGTCCTTTTGTATCTCCCACACAAAATTACCAAATCATACCAAAACCAGTAAGGAGAGACTAAAGTCGGGCGGGGCCGACTATATAATACCCTACACCACTCTCGTAATATTGAATAACTCTGATGAAACATATATATGGGAGCTATAGCTAAATCTTAACCAATTTTCTTCAAATTCGGTAGTGTTGGTTCATGGATCAAGAAACTCTACCATTCTAAATTTCAAAATAATTGGATGTAAAATACAGCTTCTACAGGACTAAAGAGCGAAATCGGACGAAACATATATATGGGAGCTATAGCTAAATCTTAACCGATTTTCTTCAAATTCGGTATTGTTGGTTCATGGATCAAGAAACTCTACCATTCTAAATTTCAAAACCAGTAAGGAAAGGCAGAAAGTCGGGCGGGGCCGACTATATAATACCCTACACCTCCCTAACAATGCGATAAGGGTTATTGCGATAATAATTTGGAATAATTGGTAAATGGGTAAGAACATATATATGCGGATATATCTAATTCTGAACCGATAATCGCTAAATTAAGCAATATTCGTTCCTAAATTGAGAAACATCTTTCTGGAGAATTTTGTAATGATCGGAAGTATAGTACAACTTCTATAGCGCTTTGTAAACAAATCAGGAGGAACATATATATGGAGCTTATATATAAATCTAAATCGATTTTCCCTGAATACTCATTCATGTAAAATAGAAACCACTTTCTGTCGAATTTCGTACTGATCGGATATAAAATACAGTCTCTACAGCGCTTGAATGTCAAATCGGTGCTAACATATATATGGGGATTATATCTAAATCTGAACCGATTTTCTCCAAATTTGGCAGTATTCCTTCGTGTAATAAGAAACCTCTTTCTGCCGAATTTCGCTGTGATCGGATATAAAATACAGTTTCTACAGCTATTGAATTTCAAATCGGGGGTAACATATATATGGGGGCTATATCTAAATCTGAACCGATTTTCTCCGAATTTGGCAGTATTCCTTCATGTAATAAGAAACCTCTTTCTGCCGAATTTCGTTTCTACAGCGCTTACATGTCAAATCGGGTGCAACATATATATGGGGGCTATATATAAATCTGAACCGATTTCCCCAAAATTTTGTATTGTATCTAAGTGTATCACGAGACTACTCTCTGTCAATTTTTGTACAAATCGGTTACAAAATGTTGCTTATACAGTGCATATATGTATGCCAAATCGGAGGTACATATATATGGGGGCTATATGTAAATCTGAACCGATTTTAACCAAATTCAATAGGGATCGTCCTTGGGCCTAAAAAAAGATATGTGCAAAGTTTCGTTGAGATCGGACCATAATTGCGACCTGCACTTTGATTACAAGAATACGTCTACAGACAGACAGACGGACAGACAGACGGACATAGCTAAATCGACTCAGAAAGTGATTACAAGTCGATCGGTATAATAAACAATGGGTCTATCTCTTCTCCTTTTGGGTGTTACAAACAAATGCACAAAGTCATAATACCCTGTACCACAGTGTGGTGTAGGGTATAATGAATGGATGTAAAATACAGCTTCTATAGGACTAAAGACCAAAATCGGACGAAAAATATATATGGGAGCTATATCTAAATCTGAACCGATTTCAACCAAATTCAATAGGGATCTTTACAGCTGCGAAATACTCTAAACTGCGACTCAGCTAGTGATTCTGAGTCGATCGGTATACTTTAAGGTGGGTCTAGCTGTGTTATTTTCAGATGTTACAAACATCTGCCGTGAAACAAACTTATAATACCCTGTACCACAGTGTGGTGTAGGGTATAATTACATAGCTCGTAACTTTAATATACCAGTGCACATAAACGCTTATAGTTCGGCACAACGCAATGTTTTTAAGAAACTACTGTTTACCGAAAAATAGGTGTTTTTGGAAAAATCCCTTCCTGTACCTCCCACACAAATTGACAGATTTATTAGTGTAATGTTATGTATTACAATACTCACAAAGTGAGGGTATGCCTTAGTCGGTTTACCCGACTGAAATTTCTTACTTGTTTTATTTGTCGACTGATAGGAATAATGCCAAAAAACGTTATTAAAAGCAAAAATAACTGGATATTAATATAATTACGGTAAAAACGATTAAATACTAATAAAATTTTATACATACATATATGTATACATATTTAAGCATAAAGAATTCAACATTAGCAGCTCGCTAAGATGGAACAAAATCATCAGTGCACAATGAGAGAGTCTGGTGTATTTTGGTGTCACAAACACGAAAAAGATATTAAAAAAATGTTTATGGTAATTTTTTTTTAAAAAATTTTTTTTTTAGAATTCCAACTTTCATGGATTGTGCACTTAGTATTTGGACCATAATTCATCAAGTAAAAGTCTGATTGAGCCTTGTTATGCGTTAAATTAACGGGAATTATGAGGGCTACATATACTGCAAATATCACTTTCACATCTGTGGTTTAGTAACAGTCGTTAGTAATATGAGAAAAAAATTATTTTTTTTGAAAAAACACTTTTTCATTGTACAAAAAAAGCATAAACCAGTAAGGAAAGGCTAAAGTCGGGCAGGGCCGACTATATAATACCCTACACCACTCTCGTAATATTGAATAACTCTGAAATATAAATTTTGTAATTCATGTATAAATTGTTTACATAAATTTACTTTTGGGACATTTTATACTTAAATAATACCCTGTACCACAGTGTGGTGTAGGGTATAAAAACGATTGGATGTAAAATACAGCTTCTACAGGACTAAAGAGCCAAATCGGATAAAACATACATATGGGAGCTATAGCTAAATCTTAACCGATATTCTTCAAATTCGGCAATGTTAGTCCATGGATCAAGAAACTCTACCATTCTAAATTTCAAAACGATTGGATGTAAGATACAGCTTCTATAGAACTAAAGGGCCAAATCGGACGAAACATATATATGGGAACTATAGCTAAATCGTAACCGACTTTCTTCAAATTCGGTAGTGTTGGTTCATGGATCAAGAAACTCTACCATTCTAAATTTCAAAATGATTGGATGTAAAATATAGCTTCTACAGGACTAAAGAGCAAAATCAGACGAAACATATATATGGGAGCTATAGCTAAATCTTAACCGATTTTCTTCAAATTCGGCAATGTTGGTTCAAGGATCAAGAAACTCTACCGTTCTAAATTTCAAAACGATTGGATGTAAAATACAGCTTCTATAGGACTAAAGGGCCAAATCGGACGATAGATATATATAAATCTGAACCGATATCTATATATCTAAATATCTATATCTAAATCTGAACCGATTTCAACCAAATAGGGGTCTTTACAACTGCGAAATACTCTAAACTGCAAAATTTCAGAACGATCGGAGTGAAATTGCGACCTGTCGTCGACGAACAACTTTACATGGACAGACGGACAGACATGGTTAAATCGACTCAGCTAGTGATTCTGAGTCGATCGGTATACTTTAAGGTGGGTCTAGCTGTGTTATTTAAGGTGTTACAAACATCTGCCGTGAAACAAACTTATAATACCCTGTACCACAGTGTGGTGTAGGGTATAAAAATAGAAAAAATTATTTTATTTCCAAAGCCAGCATGCTAACGAAGTAAACACTGTCTATTTGAAGTTATGAGCCATTTTGTAAATGTTACGGAAATTAAATAAATCTTGTTTCATATTTTTCCGTTTTTAAATGATCTTTTTGCTTATATTGACATTGCAATTGCATTTTATTTTATGAGGATTGATGTCAGACATTATAAAATTATAGAGAGGGCGAGGTTTTATGGCCGTTCATACCCCTCCATAAAACATTATATGCAATTTGAGAGCTATATTCAGTTACACCTTTAGGGGCATGGACATCCCAGTCGTATATACAAGTAGTAAAATTGTATATAAATAAATGTACGCAATACAAAGTAGTACGTGGCAGTCTTGAAAATATTGGGTTTCTACGTTCGAAGCAAACTATATGTCAGCTACAGGTACTGCAACTTATGTACAGGTACCCGGAATTTATGAATGAAATTTCTTATTAATAAATTAGTGTAATTCGGCGCTTTAAAGATATAAGTCGATTTTCTGAAAAATATTATTTCGAAGTATGAGTAAAAACCAAGGAACTTTTCAATGTGTATATGATCCCGACAATTTCTGCTACATCTGCGGAAAATATGTAAATAAAAAATCGACTAAAACATTAGAAGAAATATATGTGCAATATTTTTTTAACAAATCATTAATCATTGTTTCATATTGCGGGCTCTTATTTGATCCAAAGAAATTTGAAACCACAAGCTTAACGACCTCCATGCTGCAATTTCATCCGACGTCAAATATGATTCGAAATTCACATCTTTCATCAGTTTCCTTATCTTAGGCCCATCAAAAACGTCTTCTTCGATTTTTTGAAAAGAAAGACTTTTAAATATACTTTTTAAATATGAGAGTGGATTGTCATCTTTCCTTAAGGTTTTACAAAATTTTTAAAGAGCCCCAGCTTAATATGTAGTGGTGGCAAAATATCGGCTATCCCAGAGGCATAACATACCAACTACTGTTAAATCGCAACAAATTTTCCAGTCATGTTCATATTTTATGTATTTTATGAATTTAGCCATTGTTTCGTATGATTCCTTAGTATTGACAGAATGAGCATTGGGAATCGACGGTTCCTAATTTCCGTTGCTTTCAAACTTTCTTTACTGCTGTTAACAAGTAACCGCCATTCCTTTGAATTGTATGTTTGATTAAGTTCCTCGAACAATCCGGGAATGTCCTTGCTAAAGCTTCTGTTATCCACAGTTGTATAAAATTGTTTGTAAGGTGTATCACGGACTCTATAATATGATATGTTAACATCTGGGGCCAAAATATTGTACTGTTATCCGAGATGCAAGTAGTTCTGCCTTATCTTTGGTCAGTTCCAAATCTTTCACTAGATCATTGATTTGAAACTGAGTTAAAAGCGATGACTTCTGAATCGCTCAGAGTTGAGTACTCGGTTGAACTTGATGATGTTTCCGTAATTAGGTCATTACTTGGAAATTGGTATTGTTTCCGAATGTGCAACTGGCAAAGTGAGAGATTTTACATCAGCGTAATTCCCGCGAATGCTACTTCCTACCCCAATCTGTTTATTTAGACAAAAATAGCAGTCCGTATCGTGAATGAATGCCTGTCTCCAAATCATTGGCATTCCAAAATGCACGTGATGTCTAAAATTAAAACGTTTTATTCCACAAAACATTGTAATACATTAATTGTAAAGTACTTACCGCATGCTTCCATTACTCCATCGAGTAAGATTTAAATGGCACGAATTACACAAAATACTAGGTTTCCACCAAACGCACGTCGATTTTTATACCCTACACCACACTGTGGTAAAGGGTATTATAAGTTTGTTTCACGGCAGATGTTTGTAACACCTGAAAATAACACAGCTAGACCCACCTTAAAGTATACCGATCGACTCAGAATCACTAGCTGAGTCGATTTAAAGATGTCCGTCCGTCCGTCTGTCCATGTAAAGTTGTTCGTCGACTACAGGTCGCAATTTCACTCCGATCGTTCTGAAATTTTGCAGTTTAGAGTATTTCGCGGCTGTTAAGATAGCTATTGAATTTGGTTGAAATCGGTTCAGATTTAAATATAGCTCCCATATATATCTTTCGTCCGATTTGGCCCTTTAGTCCTATAGAAGATGTATTTTACATCCAATCGTTTTGAAATTTAGAATGGTAGAGTTTCTTGATCCGTGAACCAACATTGCCGAATTTGAAGAAAATCGGCTAAGATTTAGCTATAGCTCCCATATATATGTTTCGTCCGATTTGGCCCTTTAGTCCTATAGAAGCTGTATTTTACATCCGATCGTTTTGAAATTTAGAATGGTAGAGTTTATTGATCCATAAACCTACATTGCCGAATTTGAAGAAAATCGGTTAAGATTTAGCTATAGCTCCCATATATATGTTTCGTCCGATTTGGCCCTTTAGTCCTATAGAAGCTGTATTTTACATCCGATCGTTTTGAAATTTAGAATGGTAGAGTTTCTTGGTCAATGAACCAACATTGCCGAATTTGAAGAAAATCGGTTAAGATTTAGCTATAGCTCCCATATATATGTTTCGTCCGATTTTTCTCTTTAGTCCTGTAGAAGCTGTATTTTACATCCAATCATTTTGGAATTTAGAATAGTAGAGTTTCCTGATCCATGAACCAACACTGCCGAATTTGAAGAAAATCGGTTAAGATTTAGCTATAGCTCCCATATATATGTTTCGTCCGATTTGGCCCTTTAGTCCTATAGAAGCAGTATTTTACATCCGATCGTTTTGAAATTTAGAATGGTAGAGTTTCTTGATTAATGAACCAACATTGCCGAATTTGAAGAAAATCGGTTAAGATTTAGCTATAGCTCCCATATATATGTTTCGTCCGATTTTTCTCTTTAGTCCTGTAGAAGCTGTATTTTACATCCAATCATTTTGAAATTTAGAATAGTAGAGTTTCTTGATCCATGTACCAACACTGCCGAATTTGAAGAAAATCGGTTAAGATTTAGCTATAGCTCCCATATATATGTTTCATCCGATTTGGCTCTTTAGATCCAATCGTTTTTATACCCTACACCACACTGTGGTACAGGGTATTATTTAAGTATAAAATGTCCCAAAAGTAAATTTATGTAAACAATTTTATACATGATTTACAAAATTTATATATCAGAGTTATTCAATATTACGAGAGTGGTGTAGGGTATTATATAGTCGGCACCGCCCGACTTTAGCTTTTCCTTACTGGTTTTAATTACATATTTTCCGCAGATGTAGCAGAAATTGTCGGGATCATTTACACATTGAAAAGTTTTTTGCCTTTTACTCATACTTCGAAATATAACTTTACAATATTTTTCAAAAAATCGACACGAATTACACAAAATACCAGGTGTCAACGGTTCGTTCATATTTTTAACTCATATACCACAATATTACACATATATTTCTTCTATTATTTTACTAAACGCACGTCGATTTTTTAATTACATATTTTCCGCAGATGTAGCAGAAATTGTCAGAAAATCGACTTATCACTTTAAGGCGCTGAATTACAGTAATTTATTAATAAGAAATTTCATTCATAAATTCCCGGTTTAAGGTTCATAAGTTGCAGTACCTGTAGCTGACATATAGTTTGCTTCGAAAATAGACACCCAATATTTTCAAGACTGCCGCGTACTACTTTGTATTGCGTACATTTAATTTTACTACCAGTATATACGAATGGGATGCCTATGCCCCTGAAAGGCGTAACTGAATGGAAACCTCATAAATAAACCAGTAAGGAAAGGCAGAAAGTCGGGCGGGGCCGACAATATAATACCCTGTAACTCCCTAACAATGCGATAAGGGTCATTGCGAAAATGATTTGGAATAATTGGTAAATGGGTAGGAAATTTAATTAAGCAATATTCGTTCCTAAATTGAGAAACATCTTTCTGGAACATTTTAATGATCGGAAGTAAAGTACAACTTCTATAGCGCTTTGATACCAAATCAGGAGCAACATATATACATATATATTATATATAAATCTAAACCGATTTTCACTGAATACTCATTCATGTAAAAATACCTCTTTCTGTCGAATTTCGTGCTGATCAGATATAAAATACAGTCTCTACAGCGTTACATGTCAAATCGGGGGTTACATATATATGGGGGCTATATCTAAATCTGAACCGATTTCCTCCTAATTTGGCAGTATTCCTTCGAGTAATAAAAACCTCTTTCTTTCAAATGTCGCACTGATCGGATATATAATACAGTCTCTGCAGTGCTTACATATCAAATCGGGGGTAACATATCTAAATCTGAACCGATTTTCTCCGAATTTGGCAGTATTCCTTCATGTAGAAAGAAACTTCTTTCTGCCGCATTTCGCACTGATCGGATATAAAATAAAATTTTAACAGCGCTTACATGTCAAATCGGGGGTAACACATATATGGGGGCTATAACTAAATCTGAAGCAATTTTCTTCGAACTTGGCTGCATTCCTTCATGCAGTATGAAACCTCTTTCTGCCGAAATTAGCACTGATCGGATATAAAATAACAATTTTACAGCGCTTACATGTCAAATCGGGGGTAGCGTATATATGGTGGCTATATCTAAATCTGAACCGATTTCTTCAAAATTTAACAGTGTTCAATCATATAATAGGAAACCTCTTTGTGCCGAATTTCATGCTGATCGGATATAAGATAAAGTTTTTACAGCGCTAGCATGCCAAATCGGGGAAACATATATATTGGGGGCTATATATAAATCTGAACCGATTTTAACCGAATTCAATAGGGATCGTCCCTGGGCCAAAAAAAGATATGTGTAAGGTTTCATCGAGATCGGACCATAATTGCGACCTGTACTTTTATTACAAGAATACATGCACAGATAGACAGACGGACAGACAGACAGACGGACATATCTAAATCAACTCAGAAAGTCATTCTAAGTCGATCGGTATACTAAACGATGGGTCTATTTTTTCTCCTTTTGGGTGTTACAAACAAATGTACAAAGTTATAATACCCTGTACCACAGTGTGGTGTAGGGTATAAAAAATACAAATATTGTTGAATGACCCTCTATCTGAGCGGATCCCATCCAATATAGCTCTCACATTACATATCATGTTTTATGGAGGGTTACGAACGGCCATAAAACCTCGTCCTCTCTATAATTTTATAATGTCTGACATCAATCCTTATAAAATAAAATGCAAGTGCAATGTCTCTTATATGTCTTTCTCACATATGGCGAATTCAATATAAGCAAAAACATCATTTAAGAAGTAAAAAAGTTTCAGTCGGGTAAACCGACTAAATTATACCCTCACTTTGTGAGTAATATAATACAGTAGATACTTTAAATACATTGCACTGTGCCGAATTACAAGCGTTTTTGTGGACTGGTACAATAACGTTATGAGATATTAAATTGTGGTATGATTTGACCATTTTGTGTGGGAGGTACCAAAAGGGGCGTGACAATGACGCCCATTTTTCACTGGGCTATAGGCACTATAAACGCATTACACTGTACAAAATTTCATGTATTTTTATACACTGGTATTTATATTATAAGCTTTTAACTTTTGGTGCATAATGATGCATCTGTGTGGGAGGTACCAAAAGAGTTGATATCGACTTATAAACTAATACTATGTGTTTAATTTCACATGATTCGAATAAGTATAATAGCAGTTATTAAAGAATCAATATTTTACAACATGTTAACAATTTGTGGGGGAGGTACCAGAAGGAGTGGACCAATATGGCCCATCTTCGAACATAGCCGGAGATAGAAAAAAAATATTACCACATACCAAATTTGAAGTCATTCGGTTAGTCCTTTCGAGAGTTATCGTGCGCACCAGCAAGCAGACAGACAGACGGACGGACATTGCTCATTCGACTTAAAATAACGCAAAACGGATTTCCGCCGAACATACATACTTGGGGTCTTAGGTCACTCCTTCGATGTGTTACACTTTTTTCCGTAGCAAATGATATATACCCTCGTCACACTAAAGTGAGGGTATAAAAACGAAAAAATATGAAACAAGATTTTTTTGAATTTCCCTAACATTTTTAACTGATAATTTTTAAAAAAATCTATGGATAGATATCTATATATTTTTTCACGTAGACAGTGTTTTATTCGCTCTTTTTAAAAATATGACAAATGATTTTTTAGATTTTTTCCTATTTTTTATGTTTTTTTTTGTACCAGGAAAAAGTGTTTTTTTAAAAAAATAATCATTTTTTCTCATATTTTTGACAACTGTTACTAAACCAACGATTCTACGTGAAAGCGATATTTGCAGCATATGTAGCCCTCATAATTCCCTTTAATTTGAGGCATAGCTTATACTTGATGATACTAATGGTCCAAATACTGAATGTACTTTCCATGAAAGCTGGAATTAAAAAAAAAAATGTTAAAAAAAATTTACCATACAAATTTTTTTAATATTTTTTTCGTGTTTGTGACACGTATTTGCACCAGAAACTGTTATCCACATCCCTTGGACAACAATGTTGTTGCATAGTGTATTCATGCCGCTACATAGGTTGCGTTATATATCAAAAACTTCTAAATAAAAGATACACTAGGGACAACGTGAATAACAATCAACATATATATAACAATACACCTAGTCAGCGAATAGTTCCAAATGAATGAACATTAGACCAGGTCACCAAAAAAAGTTATCAAATGCGAGGCGGAATATTAAAATTTACCTCGAGACAATTGAAACGCCGTGTGAACAAAAAAATAAAATAAAAAAAACAAGTAGGGAAAGGCAGAAAGTCGGGCGGGGCCGAATATATAATACCCTACACCTCCCTAACAATGCGATAACGGTCATTGCGATAATGATTTGGAATAATTGGTAAATGGGTAGGAAAATATTATCTAATTCTGAACCGATAACACTACGCAACAAAAAAATTTTTTTTTTGTGTCCTAGACCTAAAAATTATTTTTTGTATAGATTGTGGCATACTGTTATATAAAATCAAAACCAAACATTTTTTTATGGAAACATTTTTTTTCTATGGATAAATGTAGAAATTATAGCCCTTTTGGTAGAGGTAAGAGAATTTCAAAAAATCTTTTATTTTTAATTTCTGTTCAAATATCGATTTTATTTATTACTTTTATTTATATTATGTACATTTGAGTTTATTTACATGAACAAGTTTCATTAGAAATAATTGTGAGTTCTTTGTTGACGTTTGTAGATTTCGGAATCGGTTTCTCTAATGAGGAACCAAATATAATCTCCCATCATTCTTTCATCCCAGTGCCCTTGGTAACGCCGCTCGATGGAATTCAATTCTTGGTGAAACCTTTCGCCACGTTCGTCACTTACGTCGCCAAGATTCTCGGCGAAAGAGTTTTAATGAGAATGAAAGAAATTAATTTTGAGGGACATACGAGTATTTACACCTGTTGGAATACATAAAGCGAAAAATAAGTTGGAAGAATACATACATATGGGAATTTCCAGAGAAAGGTCCACCACGATGAGAAAAATAAAAGTTGATAAACTAATGTTTTTTTTCTTTTATATTGTTAAAGAAATATTTGAATTTAAAGAATATAATGAGTTTACAGCATATTTTTGTTTTTGTTGTGAAATATTTGTACAGAAAGTCACAAATATTTTTTTTTTCATTGTTGGCCCCTTTAAGTGCTGGTTTTGCATTTCACTGTTATTTGTTATATATTCGTTTTATGGTTGCAATATTCGTTAAAGATCTTTGTACCAACAACAAACTATTAGGAAAATAGAAACAGAGATAAAGCAAGCATCGACTAACGGTAAATTTGTAAGTTTCTTTCACCTGCTATTTTGGTGTCACGTTCGCGATAACAAAACGCAGTTTTGTATCAGAACTGCTCATCCAGTCGAAGCAAGTAATTGAAAATTTATATTCATTCAAAGTTAATTGTGCTTAATTAATAAAAAACAAAAATTGTTTGCTGTTGCTTCTAAGAAAGCTTTAATTTTAATCAAAAGTTTGTCGCGTTCGCCATCTTAGTTGGACATATAAGAATAAAAAATTTTTTTTTTTTCATTTTTGCTTACTTTTTGCGCGGATGAGTAAAAATAATAATAAAGAAGCATCACGACGACATTTAGAAAACATTAAAACAGAAAGAAATTAAATTAAAAAAATTAAATTAAATTAAATTTACAAAAATTAAAAAATTAACAAACATGTGTTCCTTATTATTATTATTATTAATTAAAAACAACTAAAATTATTATTATTATTATTATTATTATTATTATTATTATTATTATTATTATTATTATTATTATTATTATTATTATTATTATTATTATTATTATTATTATTATTATTATTATTATTATTATTATTATTATTCTTACATTTGTAAGTGTAGAAGTTATACTTTTGTTTTTCTAAATGCAATTATTACGTGAGAGAAATAATGTCGTGTTTGGAATGTCGCGTGCGGAATTTACACTAAGAGCGGCAAAAAAAATCCAATATATATATTTTAACATGACAACCTCTAATTAAAAACTACATTAGTCTATTTTAGTTTAAAAAAAATTGCGTTACAAAATTCTGTTTCAATTCGCAGATTTTTGAATATTTCTAGATGCAGTCGAAAACGAGTTCTAATTTTTGTCGCGTTCGGGATCCCATGTTTTTTGCCAATATATCAGAAAGCAACTAATCGACCAAACCTACCTTTTGCCCTAAATATAGTGCTACTAAAATGCTATCGAAAAATGTATACAACAAAAAAATTGTTCGATTTCTTTATTTTGTTTCACTTTAAAGGCGTACGAATGTCGCGTTCGGCATCCTGGAAATACCCATATATGTTATATACATAAATAAAAAAAAAAATTATCCAATTACGAATATTAAAATCATTGAGATTTTGTTACTGTTAAACAAATATCCTTAAATAATGGCAAATACTGCTTACAAATCCTAGTACGATTTTGTAAATTCTGTTCTATTTAGGATATTTTGTGGAGAATTTTTGCTATTCACCCATAGCTATCATCATTAGATGATTGAACGTATTGAATCACTTCTTATCTGATTAATTCGGACTCCAAAAAATAAAGAGCAAACAAAAACACACGTACAGCTTATGCTGGCATTTGTCAAGGACATAAGACATCTTCTATAATGGCCTTGAAACAAACTTTTGTCATCTATCACCATTATATTATACCAAAAATATACTTTTTGTGAAATTTCTGCAATATTTTTCTTCGTCATTGTGGCAATTTTAATAAAGTTGTAAATTGTTTTCCATTAACGTGTCTGATGCCTGTATAGACGAGTAGATAACTTTGTTGTCTGGCTTTCACCAAGGTCATGGCTGTCCCATGCCATGTGGAACAACCTCACCAAGTTAATGGTTATCATTGTGTGCCAAAAGACGCGATATTAATATTATTTTACAAAACCGATTAGACATAATCATCTTTACATTGAAATATTAAATGTTAGAATTTTGCGAAAAGTTTTACTTACGCCATTGCGAGTAAAAATAATCAATACTTCAATTTATTCGAAATGAATAAGAACACTCTTTGTTATTTTCTTTTTGGAAACTTATTGCTATTTTAATCTTCTTTTATTGTAATTGGAAAATGCTGGCCATGGCTTTTAATTGGAAATAATGAATAAAAAGAAAGTCTTTATTGAAAATAATGAATACAATGAAACTCTTTTTACCACACAAAAGATCTTTTAATGTTTTCCTAAAAATAATACCTGGAATGGTTTATTAGTCCGCTTTTACTCGGTCTTACATGTTTTTCGGTAATAACATGATGTTTCTATCAAAAGTATTATCATGGTTGTAGACCACATAGCTTCTACACTATGTTGAAAGTAAACGTTGTCCAGATCAATACCATCCAACTCCGACCATAAACAATCAATAATCATCTCTCGATAGCGCAATTCATTCACCGTAACTGTTGATCCAAACTCGCCGGACTATAAACTGCACCAAACAGTCGCACGTTGAGAGTGGAGAGGCTTCTCAACAATAACTTTTGGGTTTTCCGAGCCCCGGATGCGACAATTTTGCTTGTTGACGTAGCCACCGAGGTGGAAATGGGCCTCATCAGTCAAGATAATTTTTTGAATTTTAATAATTTCAATGCGTTGTTGAATCGTGTTTCGTTCCATTTTTAGTAATGACGTAGTTTCTACTTGTCAAATGTCAAAGAATAAAAGCTTCAAAAGTGACAGCTACCGAAATACTGGGTGATTCAAAATAACACCCTTTGTTGGAAAACCCTATATATAAAATATTTGTTTGCTAGTATATACAGGTAAACTGACTTACGACTACCCTCACCTGTGTTGCCAGACCCTCAATAATTTTCTGTTGGCTTTAGATTTATGATTAGTAGTAGGTGTTTGTAAGAAAAAGGTTCCTCTTTTATTTTGAGGGTCACTATTACTTCACTTATAAAAAATATATAAAATTGTTGCGTGACTGGCTGACTGATCATCGCCCAGACCAAACGGCTGAAGCTAGAATTATGAAATTTGGTGGGAGGGTAGCCCTTGGTATGTAGACGAGCAATAAGACGAAATTTTTCGAAATTCGTACTATTGTACGTACTATGAGTTCGACCCAAAAATTGACTCAATTTTTTTAAAATCCGAACATTTACCTGCACAATGGGGCAAAAGGGATAAATGTGGTACAACAGTCAAATCCAAATAGGTTGAGCTAGAATCGTGAAGAGTAGCTTTTGCGACGTAAACTAGAACAGCGAGTGATGTTTTAGGGGCAGAGTGGGACAGAAAGGGATTAATATGGGACAACGAATCGGGGTAGTCATCTTTTTTTTGTAATCGTACTTTTCGGGGCACTGTGGGGCAAAAAGTGTAAAATAGGGTGCAGTGGTTTACAAATATTAGATATGGTCTCATGGTTCTAGGGTAGCTTTTGTAACATAAACTAGAGATCGGAAGTGATTTTTGGAAATTCTAACTTTTAGAGGCACACTGGGGCAAAACGGGTTAATTAGAATGCATTGGGGCAAAAATGAATAAATCTGGCAAAATTGGAACTTAAATTTAAGATGTGAAGGGCACAGTGGGTCAAAAACATTAAAATACTATATAGAGGGCTAAAATGGTACAGTAGATAAAATGTGAATAAATATTGTACAGGGGGCTTTAAGGGTTAAGTATGGTAGAGTGGGGACAAATTTTAAATACGGTACCGAGACACAAAAAGTGTTAAATATGGTACACTGAGACAAAAAGTGTTAAATATGGTACAGTGGGTCAAAAAGATGGGTTAAGCATGGTAGAGTGGTGACATTTTTATACCGTACACCACACTGTGGTACAGGGTATTATAACTTTGTGCATTTGTTTGTAACACACAAAAGGAGAAGAAATAGACCCATCGTTTATTATACCGATCGACTGTCCGTCTGTCTGTCTGTCTGTCCGTGTGTCTGTCCGTCTGTGCATGTATTCTTGTAATCAAAGTATAGGTCGCAATTTGGTTAAAATCGGTTCAGATTTAGATATAGCGCCCATATATATGTTAGCCCCGATTTGACATGTAAGCGCTGTAAAAACTTTATTTTATATCCGATCAGTATGAAATTCGGCAGAAAGAGGTTTCTTTTTATATGGATGAACACTGTTAAATTTGGAAGAAATCGGTTCAGATTTAGATATAGTCCCCATATATACGTTTCCCCCAATTTGACATGTAAGCGCTGTAAAAATGTTATTTTATATCCGATCTGTGCGAAATTCGGCAAAGAGAGGTTTCTTATTACATGAAGGAATACTGCTGAATTCGGAGAAAATCGAATCAGATTTAGATATAGCCCCCATATATATGTTACCCCCGATTTGACATGTAAGCGCTGTTAAAACTGTATTTTATATCCGATCAGTGCGAAATTCGGCAGAAAGAGGTTTCTTATTACATGAAGGCATACTGCCAAATTCGGAGAAAATCGGTTCGGATTTAGATATAGCCCCCATATATATGTTACCCCCGATTTGATCTGTAAGCGCTGTAAAAACTGTATTTTATATCCGATCAGTGCGAAATTCGGTAGAAAGAGGTTTCTTATTACATGAAGGAATACTGCCAAATTCGGAGAAAATCGGTTCAGATTTAGATAAAGCTCCCATATATATGTTACCCCCGATTTGACATGTAAGCGCTGTAGAGACTGTATTTTATATCCGATCAGTTCCATATTCGACAGAAGGAGGTCTTTTTACATGAATAAGTATTCAGGGAAAATGGGTTCAGATTTATATTAAAGCTCCATATATATGTTCCTCCTGATTCGGTATCAAACCGATATAGAAGTTGTATTTTACTTCCGATCATTAAAATTTTCCAGAAAGATGTTTCTCACTTTAGGAACGAATATTGCTTAATTTAGCGATTATCGTTTCAGAATTAGATAATATGTTTCTACCCATTTACCAATTATTCCAAATTATTATGGCAATGACCCTTATAGCATTGTTAGGGAGGTGTAGGGTATTATATAGTCGGCCCCGCCCGACTTTCTGCCTTTCCTTACTGGTTAAATATGGTACAGTGAGACAAATAATCGCCCTTATTCCAGTTGGCGTCGTCGATTCTTAATCGACACTGTTTAGATTGACGACTTCATACATTTTGAAATTTTTTTAAATATTTTTGAGTTATAAAAAGTGTTTTTGTTAGTTCATGGATACCAAAAACATTCGTTTTGGCGTAAAGATGACAAAGCTAGAACTTCATAGATATGACGAAAATGATGTGACGACGTCGACGACGCCAACTGAATAAGGGCGAGTGTTTAATATGGTACAGTAAGACAAAAAGGGTTTAATATGCCACAGTGGGGCAAAAAGGGTTATATATGGTACAGTGGGGCAAACATAGTTAAATACGGTACAGTGAGACAAGAAGTGTTAAATATGGTACAGTGAGACTAAAAGTGTTAAATATGGTACAGTGGGTCAAAAAGGTGTTAAATATAATACAGTGTAGCAAATATGTTTAAATACGATACAGTGGGGCAAAAAGTGTTAAATATGTTACAGTGAGGCAAATGGTTAACCATAGTACAGCGGGGAAAAATTGTAAAATATGGTAAAGTGGGACAAAATGGGTTAAGTATGGTACAGTGGGAAAAAAAGCGTTACCTCGGAAACAGTAAGGCAAAAATGTGTTAACTATGGTACAGTGGGACATTAATGAATAAATACGGTACAATGTGAAAAAATGGTTGTACAGTGGGTCAAAAATGGTTAAATATAGTACAGTGGGGAAAATGGTTAAATATGGTACAGTAGGACAAAAATGGTTAAATATGGTACTGTAGAACAAAAAGGTGTTAAATATGATTCAGTGACATGGATCATTAATATGAGTTAAGAAGTCCTTTTTTCGTATGTTATGCTTTTAGTTAAAGTTTAAAATTATGGTGCAAAGGGGCTAAAAGGTGTTAGATAGGGCTGATTGTAGCAAAAAGGGTCAAATATGGTACATTGAAGCAAAAAGGGTTAAAAATGGTAAAGTGTGGCAAAGTGAGTAAATGTGGTAAGCGGGCGAAAAATGTTGTATATGTTCCAGATATGTATACAACATCGTACTTTATAAGAACAGTGGAATAATTAAATATTGAATTAAGTTAACTAGTACAGTGATTCTTGGCTAGAGTGCGTAGCTTCTATGTTAACAGTGGGACAAAAAAGCTAAAGAAGGCACAATATGGTAGAAAGTTAAACGTGCCACAGATGTGGGACATAAAGGGTAAAATACGGCCTAAGGATGCGAATATGGCTCTTAGAATATAAACTATGATTTTATCTAGACGCACACTTTTAGTGGAACTGTTGGGGCAAAAACTATTAAATGTTGTACAGTTGTGCGAAAATGGTTAATTATGACTACCACTAATGTGGAGAGAAAATGATTAAATATGATCCCAATGGCCATTGTAAGTCTTGCAACTTAAACTAGGCATACATTTTACCTTTTTAAAATTAAATCTTTTGAGACACCGTGGGGGCAAACATTGTTTTATATTGTACCAGGGTGTGATCGTAGCTATTGAAATATAAACTAGATGAAAAAGGTAAAATATGATCCAAATAATAGTTTTTGACATTTAGAGGCACAGACGGGAAGATAGATAAATATCGTACCTTGATGCCAGGAACATTAACAAGAAATTATTCGGAGATTTTCGTTTTTTATTGTACACATTAATTTTGTCATTTGTTCTTACATATTCTACAGTAATCGAAACAGAAAATAAATAAATGATGGGGGCTGCGAAGCGCACTGGGTTAAAGCTAGTGTTTACATAGCATTAGCACTTTATAATTCACTTAATATTATTATTATAATTCACTTATCACGGGGGAGAGGCTCACGAGTGTTGTTTAAGGTTCGGTAAAAGACTAATTACTTGTGCTTACCATCCAGAAAGTTACAGATGACAAGCGACAAGTTAGTCCCTATTTACATTGGCTGAATGTTCAGCGGATTATCGGCGTTTTGTGGGAGAGAAAGGCAGTCGGCAAGAGGGGAGAAAAAACTCTCCCGTACTCGGCTGAACGTTTTACGTTTTCCATTCGCAGTGAAGTTAGCTGAAAATTATTTTCACATTTTGACATTTCGCTTTATTTTTTATTCGTTGATTTCTGTTCAGGTAATCGTATTGGTAAAAAATAAGTTTTTAAGCAGTTTATTAAATCATATTTTTCCTTTTATTCCTCTTTATTTTTCTGAATACACATACATTAAAAAATACGACACGATACACAACTTTTTTCATCTGTTCAAAATGGCAGAATGTCAGAAAAAGCAACGATTAAAAAAGTTCTTGCCGACACGGAATTAATCGTATAAACGCAGAGGCAAGTTTAAAAGAGAATGAACCTATTATCTGCTGGAAAAAATTGCCAGTCTAAATACGGACTAAACAAACGAATAAACAATAGAGAAATTAGAGTAATGAGTGCTTTAGAGTGAATAGATTATGCCTGATTACATAAGCCCTACATATATACTGCGGCGCAGCAGTGGACGTTTCACACTGATGTTCAAAAGTGTGGTGTCACCATTGAACAGTCGTCAACTCAAAAAAAAATAAAATTACATATATTGGGGTTCCTCAAAGTGAGCATAAACTAGAAGAAGTGGACAAATATGGCCCATCTTCGAACTTAGCCTGATATAGAGAAAAATATTACCTCAGACCAAATTTGAAGTCAATCGATTACTCCTTTCAAGAGTTATCGTGCGCACCGGCCCTCAGAGATACAGATAGACAGCCGGACGGATATTGCTCAAATGACTTGTCATTATCTAAATCGAATTTCCACCAAACATACTTATGGTCTTAGATCACTCATTCGATGTGTTACACTTTAGGCTCCTAGCAAATGATAAATACCCTCCTCAATATGTTGAAGGGTTAAACAATTTTGTGAACCGATCCCACATTCTTGAACCGCAATAATAATCAACTTATATTATTTCACTCACATTTTTCAAATCATTAAATCAAATCATATTTTGTTTTGATTAGATTGTAATCAATTAAAAGTACATTTTATAACATTAAAGTATACACTGGTATTACAGTTGTAAGCTGTTAGCTTTTGGTGCAAAATCGTCATTTGTGTGGGGGATACCAAAAGAGGCGTGCCAATATCGCCAATTTTTCACGGAACTATGGGTAATGGAAAGGCATAAACTGCACAAAATTTCAAGTATTTGTTTGAACTGTTAGCGAAGTTAGCCGTTATCTTTTTCTGCAAAATTGTCCATTTGTGTGGGTGATACCAAGAGGAGCGTGTCACTGATATTTCTAACATTTGTAACTCTTATAATGTTCTATAACTTAAAGGGTAAAGGGTCTATATATGGAAAAATACTAAGAATAACTTAACATTAAAAATTTAAAACCTGCAAGAAACGATAGAAAGTCGATTTGGGCCGTCTATTTAGTAACCCAAACATCCCCTACAATGCGAAAAGGGGTATTGCGATTGTAATTTGGAATAACTGGTTTAGTTTCACTTAACAAAGTACTTATCTCCACCTCCTAATCAAGGCTTATTATAAGGTCTAGCAGTATTCCATCATATATAAAGAACAGGAAGGAGCAAATATATACACGCTGAAAAAAATCGGTTCTGTAGTAAATGCAAAAGTAATCCTCCTATCAGAAAATGCTATAAATTCAATCACAATCGTCATGTTACCGTCAATGGAGAGCGCTTTCGTGGCATGTTAGAAAATGAGTTTTGGCCAGAATTGGATGAGCTTGACACCGCCGATATGTGGTTTCAACAAGACGGTGCCACTAGCCACAAAGCACGCATTACAGTCGATTAACTAAAAGGCTAATTCGGTGATCGTGTTATCTCGAGATATCGAATCTCGTCTGGTCGAATGGCCGCCTCGTTCATGCGATTTAACGCCATTGGATTTCTTTTTATGCAAAAGTGCTGTGGAAAATTGGGTACAAAGAAAAGATCGCTATATACGGGCTCGATGTGGTCATATGACCGAAATCTAATTTCATTCTTAAAATGTAACATTTGTACTACACCTGGAATAAAGTTGAGCTCTATATCTTAAATATTCTGTGTTTTATTAATACGGGTTTTCCAACAAGAGGTGTTATATCACCCGGTATTTCGGTAGCTGTCACTTTTGAAGCTTTTATTCTTTGACATTTGACAAGTAGAAACTACGCCATTACTAAAAATGGAACGATACACGTTTCAACAATGCATTGAAATTATTAAAATTCGAAAAAATCCAGAATCATCGAAAAGTCATCTTGACTGATGAGGCCCATTTCCACCTCAGTGGCTACGTCAACAAGCAAAATTGTCGCATCTGGTGCTCGGAAAACCCAAGAGTTATTGTTGAGAAGCCTCTCTATCCTCAACGTGTGACTGTTTGGTGAGGTTTATGGTCCGGCGGGGTCATTGGACCATACTTTTTCGAAAATGAGGTTCGATCAACAGTTACGGTGAATGGATTGCGCTTACGAGAGAAGATTAATGATTTTTTATGGTCGGAGTTGGATGGTATTGATCTGGACAACGTTTACTTTCAACAAGACGGCGCTACGTGCCACACAAGCAACGAAACCATTGCTCTGTTACGGGAAAAGTTTCCGGACCGTGTTATCTCTCGAAGAGGTGATCACAATTGGCCACCGAGATCTTGTGATTTAACACCTTGCGACGACTTCCTTTGGAGCCACTTGAAAGATAAGGTCTACGCCAACAGCCCAGCGTCGATTCAAGACCTCAAAAAGAATTCGTAATGCTATCAAGAACATAGGGCAGCCACTTTGCGATTTGGTTATGGAAAATTTCATGAAAAGGATATGGTCCTGTAAGCGTGGTCGTGGTGGCCATTTGGCTGATGTTGTTTTTCATTATTAACGGCATACCGTCCTCTTTATTATGAAATAAACATCCGATCATTTATCTCCAAAAATGTAATTTTGCTTTGAATACCAAAATAACACCTCTTGTTGGAAAACCCATATTGTTATGTCCTTAATGGAAAACTGTATACTATTTTGTACACACAAGTTTTGTATATTGGGGAAGAATCTTTGAGATAACATAATGATGCAAATAACATTTTTAGCTATAAAGTTTAAAACGAAATCTATGAAAAATTTTAACTTAAATTCGAAAAAGTCAGCAAAGTTTTAAAAATCTTTTTTATATAAAATATATTTGGAAAATTTATAAAACAATAACTTTGTTTACGTGCAAACACATACTTTAATTGTGAAAGTCAGCTCACAAGTATATTTTTTTCTAATATGTTAGGATATGCGTTCCAAACAAAATGTCTTGATTTTCAAATAAAATTTATTTGTTCACAAATATATAATACTAGCTGGACCCGGTCCACTTCGTTGCCCCAGACTTCAGATTTCGGATTCCGTCAATTTTCTAACCAATTACGTAGACTGTCATCAAATGCATATTTACAAAATTACAACACTCTCGCTAACAAATTGTTCAAGGTATTTCAATTTCAGAAATTTGCTTATAAGGGTGGGGCCACGCCCATTGGTCCAATCCCAACCCTTTTGGACCATTCACGTAGACTATCACCAGATAGATATGCAAAAAATTACAGCACTCTCGATAAAAAATTGTGCAAGATATGACTCTCAATTTCAAAATTTGGCTTATACTCGCATAGGCGGGGCAACGTCCATTGGTCTGATCACGCCTATTTTTGGTCGAATCACGTAGACTGTCATCAGATACATATACCCAAAACTGCAGCGCTCACTTAAACAAATTGTGCAAGATATCTCAATTTAAAAATTAGGCTCCTATGGGCGGTGCCGCCCTTTTTTGTGTAATCACGTAGACTGCGTGAGATGCACAAAATCACAGCACTCTCGGTAACAAATTGTGCATGATATCTCATTTTAAAAATTTGGGTTATATGGGCGGGGCCAGGCCAATTGATCCGATCCCGCCACTTTTTAGAACATTCACGTAGGCTATCATCAGATACATATGCACAAAATTACAGAACTATCGCTAAACAATTGTGTAAGACATCTCAATTTCAAAATTTAGTTTATATGGGCAGCGCCACGGCCATTGATCCGATCGCGACCCTTTTTGGACCAATAACGTAGACTACCACCAGACATCACTCTCGCTAAAAATTGTGCAAGATATGTGTCTCAATTTCAAAATTTGGCTTATATAGGCGGGGCCACGTCCATTGGTCTGATCCCGCCAATTTTTGGGCGAATCGCGTAGACTGTCATCAGGTACATATGTCCAAAACTGCAGCACTCTCGATAATAAATTGTGCAAGATATTTAAATTTCAAAATTTGGCTTATATGGACGTGGCCACGCCCATTGGTTCGATGCCGCTCATTTTTGGACCAATCACGTAGACTACCACCAGATATATATACACGAAATTACAGCACTCTCGCTATCAAATTGTGCAAAATATCTCAATTTCAAAATTTGGCTTATATGATCGGGGCCACGCCTATTGGTCCGAAACCACCCATTTTTGGACCAATCATGTAGGTCGCCAAAGGATATATATATACAAAATTCCAGGTCTCTCGGTAACAAATTGTGCAAGATATCACATTTTTAAAATTTGGCTTATATGGGCGGTGCCACGCCCATTGGTCCGATCCCGCCCATTTTTGGAAAAATCACGTGGACTGCTACCAGATACATACGTACAACATTACAGCACTCTAGCTAACAAATTGTGCAAGATATATCAATTTAAAAATTTGGCTTATATGGGCGGGGCCACGCCCATTTGTCCGATTCCGCCAATTTTTGGACCAGTTACGAAGACTGCCACCATATACATATACACAAAATTCCAGCACTCTCGCTATCAAATTGTGCAAAATATCTCAATTTAAAAATTTGGCTTATATGGGCGGGGCAACGCCTATCGGTCAAGCCGTTTAGACGTATATACGGAACAAACAAACATACAAACAAACAAACCCACAAACAGACACTCTCTTTTATATATATAGATAGACTAGCTGACCCCAGCAGACGTTGTCCTGCTCGTCCTGTTTGGAACGTATTGGTTTGTTATTTATTGATATCTCATTAAAAAATGCATACATCCTGAGTTTCAGGAAAAAATCATCAAAATAATTTATATTGACCATATGTCCACTACAGCGCCATCTACCGGTTACAATCATACATACAAACTATTATCACAACAAACCACACATACATTTTAAATTTCATTCAAATCGAACTGGAAATGCGATTTTTGCAAATAACTTGACCATTCCGCAATTTATCGCGGTATAAATAATTCTAAAACACAAATGACCCCAAACTGAATATATTGTTAAATTTTCAGCCCATTCGCTTTTATGGTTTCAGAGATCAAGCGTTACTAACAAACGTACAAAGGATTTTGTATATAAAGATTTAATATTTTTTCTATCAATTCAAACATATAGAAAATTACGATCGAAAGTAAAGTACAACTTCCATAGTGCTTTGATACCAAATTGGGAGGAACATATATATGGGGGCTATTTCTACATCTAAACCGATTTTCGCCAAATGGCATTTGTAGATTTCCCCCAAAGAAAGCTCATTCTGCCGAATTTCGTACTGGTCGGATATAAAATACAGTTTCTACAGCGCTAACAAGTCAAATCGGGGGTAATATATGTACATATATGGGAGATAACCGAGTGAATGAATTTGATCCGATTTTACCCAAATTTGGTATCGTTCATTCATTAAATAAGAAACATCTTTCTGCCGAATTTCGTATTGACCGGATAAAAAATTCAGTTTCTACAGTGCTTACATGTCAAATTGGGGGTAACATATATTTTGGAGCTATACGAGGTATCTTTAAAGAATATCGCGAATTATTTTCCGCGGGCTACGTGTATTTGATTTTTGATATTTTTGTAGCGTTATGTTGGTACTCATGTCCCTTACTTATGCTGACAAGGTCGGCCATTTTGAATGTTTACTTAATTTTTGACAGCTGTTGTGCTTGAATGTGTTTTAACTTGTCTTCGATTTTTATCTATTTCAGAAAATGGATCAAAGAATCTGCATCAAATTTTGTGTGAAAAACAAAATAAAGTGTGCTGACGCATTCCGAATGTTGACGTGGCATATGGTGAAGCTACATTGGACCAAAGCAACGTTTATCGGTGGTACAAAATGTTCTTAGAGGGCCGAGAAGATGCGAAGGACGAACAGCGTGTTTTTTTTGATTGCATGGGCGTGGTGCATTATGAGTTCTTGCCACAGGGCAGTACGGTCAATAAAGAATATTACCTGCAAGTTATGCGCAAATTGCGCGAAGCAATCCGCCAAAAACGCCCGGATTTGTGGAAGAACAAAAACTGGCTTTTGCACCATGATAACGCCCCTGCACACACATCGTTGCTTGTGCGCGAATATTTGGCCAAAACCAACACAGTAATGGTGCCGCAGCCACCGTATTCCCCTGACCTAGCTCCTGTGACTATTTTTTGTTCCCAAAACTTAAAAGGCCCATGAAAGGACGACCCTACGCCACGATTGAGGAGATAAAGACGGCATCGAAGGAGGAGCTGAACAAGATCACAAAAAATGATTATTTGAAGTGCTTAGAGGATTGGAAAACATTTTTGGCAGAAGTGTATTATATCCGAGGGGAATTACTTTGAAGGGGACAAAATAGATATTCATGAATAAATAAATACTTTTTGAAAAAAAATACAAAATTCGCCAATTTTTTTGAACATACTATGTATGTAAATAAATCTGAATCGATCTTAGCCAAATGTGTGCAAAGCGGACGGACAGACATGCATTGCTAAATCAACTCAGAAAGTGGTTCTAAGGCGATCGGTATAATAAACTATGGCTTCATTTCTTCTCTTTTTGGGTGTTAGAAACAAATGCACAAAATTATAATACAGTGTACCACAGTGGGGTGTAGGGTATACAAATGGAAAAAATTTTTAAAAATTAAAATATGTATCAATGAAATATAGTGCCTGGGGAAAATTGTGTTTTTCGATATGTTTGAATTCAAACAAAATATATTTCGAACAGAAAATTTTAAATATTATATTTTTTTTAACAAATACGTTTTATTGGAAAATCAAGAAGCTTTATTTGGAGATCATATGTTAATATATTACAACAAGATATATTTGAATAAAAAAGAAATAAAATATGTGTTAAATACAAATCAAACATGCAAGAAAATGTCAGTCGGGTGACCGACTAACACTGGGCAATATTGCCTTTTTTGATATGTTTGAATCGAAAGAAACTATATTTGGAATACAAATTTTTAAATATTATATATTTCTGAGCAAATGCATTTTATTTGAAAATCAATACAATTTATTTGGAACGCATATACAGGCAACTCGCGGTATAACGAATACTCGGTTTAACGAAAACCTGATATAACGAACGACAAAAATGTTTACACTGAGTTCCTTATATTACGAACGATTTAAATTATTTGTACTCCATATAACGAACGACTGGAAAAAAACTATTAAAATTAAAGACAAAACTAAAACAAACCAGTAAGGAAAGGCTAAAGTCGGGCGGTGCCGACTATATAATACCCTACACCACTCCCGTAATATTGAATAACTCTGATATATAAATTTTGTAATTCATGTATAAATTGTTTACATAAATTTACTTTTGGGACATTTTATACTTAAATAATAACCTGTGGTGTAGGGTATAAAAACGATTGGATCTAAAGAGCCAAATCGGATGAAACATATATATGGGAGCTATAGCTAAATCTTTACCGATTTTCTTCAAATTCGGAAATGTTGGTTCATGAATCAAGAAACTGTACCATTCTAAATTTCAAGACGATTGGATGTAAAATATAGCTTCTATAGAACTAAAGGGCCAAATCGGACGAAACATATATATGGGAGCTATAGCTAAATCTTAACCGATTTTCTTCAAATTCGGTAGTGTTGGTTCATGGATCAAGAAACTTTACCATTCTAAATTTCAAAACGATTGGATGTAAAATACAGCTTTTAAAGGACTAAAGGGCCAAATCGGACGAAACATATATATGGGAGCTATAGCTAAATCTTAACCGATTTTCTTCTAATTCGGCAGTGTTGGTTCATGGATCAAGAAACTCTACCATTATAAATTTCAAAATGATTGGATGTAAAATACAGCTTCTACAGGACTAAAGGGCCAAATCGGACGAAACATGTATATGGGAGCTATAGCTAAATCTTAACCGATTTTCTTCAAATTCGGTAGTGTTGGTTCATGGATCAATAAACTCTACCATTCTAAATTTCAAAACGATTGGATGTAAAATACAGCTTCTATAGAACTAAAGGGCCAAATCGGACGAAACATATATATGGGAGCTATAGCTAAATCTTAACCGATTTTCTTCAAATTCGGTAGTGTTGGTTCATGGATCAAGAAACTCTACCATTCTAAATTTCAAAATTATTGGATGTAAAATACAACTTCTTCAGGACTAAAGAGCAAAATCGGACGAAACATATATATGGGAGCTATAGCTAAATCTTAACCGATTTTCTTCAAATTCAGCAATGTTGGTTCATGGATCAAGAAACTCTACCATTCTAAATTTCAAAACGATTGGATGTAAAATACAGCTTTTATAGGACTAAAGGGTCAAATCGGACGAAACATATATATGGGAGCTATAGCTAAATCTTAACTGATTTTCTTCAAATTCGGTTGTGTTGGTTCATGGATCAAGAAGCTCTACCATTCTAAATTTCAAAATGATTGGATGTAAAATACAGCTTCCACAGGACTAAAGAGCAAAATCGGACGAAACATATATATGGGAGCTATAGCTAAATCTTAACCGATTTTCTTCAAATTCGGCAATGTTGGTTCATGGATCAAGAAACTTTACCATTCTAAATTTCAAACCGATCGGTTGTAAAATACAACTTCTATATGACTAAAGGGTCAAATCGGACGAAACATATATATGGGAGCTATAGCTAAATCTTAACCGATATTCTTCAAATTCGGCAATGTTGGTTCATGGATCAAGAAACTCTACCATTCTAAATTTCAAAACGATTGGATGTAAAATACAGCTTCTATAGGACTAAAGGACCAAATCGGACGAAATATATATATGGAAGCTATATCTAAATTTTAACCGATTTTCTTCAAATTCGGCAATGTTGGTTCATGGATCAAGAAACTTTACCATTCTAAATTTCAAACCGATCGGTTGTAAAATACAGCTTCTATAGGACTAAAGGGTCAAATCGGACGAAACATATATATGGGAGCTATAGCTAAATCTTAACCGATTTTCTTCAAATTCGGCCATGTTGGTTCATGGATCAAGAAACTCTACCATTCTAAATTTCAAAACGATTGGATGTAAAATACAGCTTCTATAGGACTAAAGGGCCAAATCGGATGGAAGATATGTATGGGAGCTATATCTAAATCTGAACCGATTTCAACCAAATTCAATAGCGATCTTAACAGCCACGAAATACTCTAAACTGCAAAATTTCAGAACGATCGGAGTGAAATTCCGACCTGTAGTCGACGAACAACTTTACATGGACAGACGGACGGACGGACGGACGGACGGACGTTAAATCGACTCAGCTAGTGATTCTGAGTCGATCGGTATACTTTAAGGTGGGTCTAGCTGTGTTATTTTCAGGTGTTACAAACATTTGCCGTGAAACAAACTTATAATACCCTGTACCACAGTGTTGTGTAGGGTATAAATATTAGGATAGAAACAAAGATTTGTGTAGAACAACATCTTCTCAAATATATAATATTTGTATGTGCCAAATATAACATACTTCAAGTGTACCCTAAACATTTATTTATTTCAAGCAGAATATGTTTGGGACAATATACCACAAAAGCGATTATTTTTCAGCGTGTAAGGCATATCCTCACTTTGTGAGTTCCGGCTGGGAGATGCCAGAACGTTGTTGGGGGTACCACAAATAGATGGACAAATACGCTTGTTTTGCGCTGAACAGTAGATACTTCAAATATATTGCACTGTACCATATTGTAAGCGTTTGTGTGCACTGGTATTACCGTTATGTGCCATTCAATTTTAGTATGAATCGCCGATTTTGTGTGGGAGGTACCAAAAGGGGCGTAGCAATAAGCCCATTTTTACCGGACTATATGTACTGTAAAAGCAAGAACAAAATTTCAAGAATTTATATGCACTGGTATTAAAGATATTAACTGTTTGTACAAAATGGCCCCTTTGTGTGAGAGGTACCAAACGGAACAGTGCCACTTCGCCCATTTATCATAAGTTGATAGCGACAGATAAACTAGTACTATGTGTGGAATTACAGAAGATTTGGATAAGTAGTATAGAATATATTAGAGAATCAATATTTCTCTAAATGGTAACCATTTGTATAGGTACTAGAAGGAGTGGAAAAATATGGCTCATCTTCGAACTTAGCCAGAAATAGAAAAAATATTATCACATACCAAATTTGAAGTCAATCCGTTACTCATTTCGAGACAGACAGACAGACGGGCGGAGATTGCTGAAATTACTTAAAATGGCCCAAAACGGATATCCGCAGAACATACTTGGGACCATAGATCACTATTTTGATGTGCTACACTTATTTAAAGTCGTCATTTCAAGATTATACGATTTAAATTATAAAGAACTTTTGGGAACATTAACTATTTCTTAAAAGTGTACTTGGAATTACAGAACAAGTTGAAACAAATAAAGACATTTTAGGAAGACAATATCATTCATATGACTACCACGTCTGGCTCGGTAGTACCTCATCCGATCAACCCAATTTCTCAGTACGCTTTCAATTGTTTCGGGTAGAATCTCTTCAATTGCCCTACAGAAAGTAATCCAAAGGCTCAAATCAAAAGTCAAAGTAATCGGTAGTTCAAATTTAAAATTTGAAATGGTCCACCCTTTATGTTTCATGCAGAATACATTTGGGACAATAGACTACAGAAACGATTTTTTTTTCAGCGAAAATCCCAAAAAATTAGGCTTTTTCGATCTCCCCTATATTTTATGTTTTAAAATTCTAGCTTTGCGATTGTAAAAAATAGTGTAAGTTGGAGGAGCATGGCAGCAATACAGGTGACTATGTTTGAATTGTTTTCTTCTTCGAAAACATTCTACAGCACGTTTTTCTTAAGATGAATAGAAATATGTTATAAGTTTTTTAAATAACTTTTCCTACAACTCTTTCCAACTTTATTCCAAAAACTGATAAAACAAAGTATTTTTTGAAAATATATAACTTTTGTGTTAACGCTTTTGATCATATAGCAATTTCTGTTGTTTATGCAGAAAAGTTTGTGTGAAAGAAATCGGTGCATAGACAGAAATTAAAGGCGCTTAAATATGTTGTGCACCCGGAGTGGCCATATTTGATGCCATATAGTTCCAATACTGTCTAACATAGGGCCTAAATCTAAAACTTATGTTATCTGATACATTTTCTACAAACGTTTGTCGCGATCGGTTTGCTGGTTTCGAAACGAAGGAATTATTTCCCTTTTTTAATACTTGTGCGGAATATCTAACAATTATTTCTATGAATTGTAGCTGGTTAAATAGAGTAAAATTCGAAATTCCCGGATCATTGATTGAAAAATGTGGTATCTACGCCACCAAGAAGTCTAATTAGTCTGTGGGGTTATCTATGTAAAACTTGGACCGATATTCTTCAATTTCAATAGAAATGATTTAATGCAATATAAAGTCTAATCGGAAAGGAATTTTATATGGGGCTATATCAAAACATAGACCGATATACCTAATTTTCACTGGGGACGATCATGAGCAATATGAAGCATTTTTTTATTATTATTTCCGTTAGGACATAACAGGAATATAAGGCCATGAAGTATGAATGCTTAAAATTCAGCCAAAACACTTGATAAATGTGCTCTCCGGAGTTTTATGAAATTATATCGAAGAGGACAGTTATATCAAAACATGGACCGATATGCCCCACTTTAAATAGGGTCGTCCCCATTCGATCGTAGTAAAAGTAGAAAAAAATATAAGAAAATATACTCAAAAGGTCTAAGTAAGGTCTATCAATCTTTTTTTTGGGTGTTACAAACAAATACATACAATTTTCGGATATACAATTTTCCCAAATCAGTTCCAACTTTGCGATATTAAGTTCTCATATAGAGGTTGCGCTTAAACATTCATACACATATAAGCCATTAATTTCAGATTATGCGGACAATTAGGGTGCAACTATGTAGTGTGTGTTTCATATCTACCTAAAATCTGCACAACGAAAATTTAATATATCCTTAAAATCATTAAGATAGCTCCCAACAGAGCATACGATTTAACGGCTTAGGTAAAGCCGCCATAATTTTACAAACTCATAATACACTGTATCACAATGTGGCATAAGAATACTAAAATAACAACTCGATTTATTTTATTGTAACTGACTCTTTGTCACTTAAATTAATTCTATAACTTGTAACTTCATCTCCACTTTCCTACGCATTATTCAAAATTTCCCGCATATTGTTCTCTTAAAGTAACTTTAGCTTGTATGTATCTAAAACACTTGTCATGATAAATGTGTTATTTTATCCAAAGATTATAAATAATGGTGAATTATAACAGCATAAGATCACATTCTGTTTCGTCTTTGGGGAGACAATTTACTTTAACAAATTACCCAGTTTGACGGTCGTGTTTGGAGACCAAGTAACTACGGCGTGTTTGACATCAAATATTTTCTCTTTGGTTCGCTACATCTGGATACCAGAACACAATGACTTGGCATGCAGTGACGTATATCATCGAAATAATATTATTAAATAATGTACATTAATACTTTAACCGGCGTGCTTGGCATCAGGAACATTAAATGTCATGGTTCACTGTAGTCAACATAACATGTCGGAAAAGTATCATTTACTGTATTTTAATAGTACTATTTCATTGAAAACCAGTAAGTAAATGCGAAAGTGGGGGGGAGCCCACTATATGACACGCTACACCACTTTATTCGAGCAGAATAAGCAAACATATTGTGTACCTAAATCTTAAATATAAACTCGCAACGCACAGAGGTATTTTGGATGCACAAAAGCAATTTTTCTACAATAATTTTTCAAATATCGAATGATGCAGATCTCTAGAGAATTCTTTAAAAAAGAAAAACCTATAATTTGTTTTTGTAAAAAATAATATTTTGTCAAAGAAAATCTCCAGTGAAGTAAAGTGAAAGTGAAGTATGGGGGGTGGGCGTGGTAGATTTTGATTAAATACCTTTTTGTACCCTACACCACACTGTGGTACAGGGTATTATGACTTTGTGCATTTGTTTGTAACACCGAAAAGGAGAAGAGATAGACCCATTGTTTATTATACCGATCGACTCATAATCACTTTCTGAGTCGATTTAGTGCAGGTCGTATTTATGGTCCGATTGTGATGAAATTTAGCATAGTGCTCTTTTTTGGCCCAAGGACGATCCCTATTGAAATTGGTTAAAATCGGTTCAGATTTGGATATAGTCCCCATATATATGTTTCACCCGATTTGACATGCAAGCGCCGTAGAAACCACATTTTACATCCGATCTTTATGAAATTCGGCAGAGAGAGTTCTCTTATTACATGAATAAATACTGCCAAATCGGTTCAGATTTAGATATAGCCACCATATATATGTTTCACCCGATTTAACATTTAAGCGCTGTAGAAATCGTGTCTTATATCCGATCCGTACGAAATTTAACAGAGAGAGTTTTCTTATTACATGTATGAACACTGCCAAATTCGGGGAAAATCGGTTCAGATTTAGATTTATCCCCCATATATATGTTTCACCCGATTTAACATTTAAGCGCTGTAGAAATCATGTTTTATATCCGATCAGTACGACATTTAACAGAGAGAGTTTTCTTATTACATGTATGAACACTGCCAAATTCGGGAAAAATCGATTCAGATTTTAACATAGTCCCAATATATATGTTACACCCGATTTGACATGTAAGCGCTGTAGAAACCGTGTTTTATATCCGATCAGTACGAAAATCGGCAGAGAGAGTTTGCTTATTACATGTATGAACACTGCCAAATTCTTATCGCAATGCCCATTTTCGCATTGGTAGGTAGGTGTAGGGTATTATATAGTCGGCCCCGCCCGACTTTCTGTCTTTCCTTACTGGTTTTTGCATAAAAATGTATGAAGCCATCCCACTGTGCAACTTCTTCACTTCTCTCTACCAAATTTCGTAACGATCGGATGTTAAATAAATTTTCTATAGCACTTTATTACCAAATCGGAAGGAACGCATGTATACATCTGAACAGATTTTCTTCAAACTTGTCAATGTTCGTCTCAGTAGCAAGAAACTTCTCTCTGCCAAATTTCATAAGGATCGAATGTTAAATAATGCTATTATAGCACTTTGATACCAAATCGGAAGGAATGTACTTATATATTAGAGTGGCGTCACAAAAAGTTCGCGTTGCTCAAAGCTTATATGCAAATTTGGTTTGTTCGAACGAAATATTTTGCAAATACATTTAAAACAAACCATATTTTCATATAAGCTTTGAACAACGAGAACTTCTTTTTCGTCGTCACAAATGAAGCCACTCCAATGTTTATACGAGTATATGAGGACAGTATCTAATTTTGAACCGATTTCTTAAAAAATTGACAATGTTCAAACTCATTTGTGCCAATTTTGAAATTTTCAGATGTAAAATACTTCTTAGTTGCAAAATTGGAGGTAAATATATATGTATATTAGAGCTATAACTAAACCTGAACCAATTTGCTCCAAATTCAATACCATTCATCTCTGATGTGAAAAAGTTGTCCGCGCAAAAATTCATCACGATTGGTCCAGAATAGCGGCCTGTACTTTGATAACAACGTTTACATGAGAGGCTGACGGACATATATCGCTAGATATAATCAGCTGGTGATTCTGATTGATCCGTTTACTGTAAGGTGGTGGCTCCAAAGCCACATTGTCCCACGGATTTGTGTGAACAAAGAAGTTTCTGAATCGGAATCGCAACTGTGGATGAATTTCGCAAAATCGGTTCAGATTTATTTACTGCCCTATATATATGGGCAAATGTAAAAATTTTTTAATTTTCGAGTAAATTTTTTTCAAAAAAAAATTGGCGAGCACATCAACCGCGTTTGTAGTAGGCAGAGATAAAAATGTAGGCGTGCAAAAACCGTTGTTGTGAATTAATTTCATTAGAAGCGCGAAAGTTATGGCGGTTTCAAATTCAAATTTTTAAAGTGCAATTTTTTTGCGGAATTAAGAAAACTAAACTTACAATCGTATATCATTTCCATTTCTATCGGCATATATCAAAATATTCGCATTGCCTTCATTATTTGCAAAAATATAGCGAAACAAAACATTTTTTAATTGAAATTTTATATAATACTAGCTGGACCCGGTCCACTTCGTTGCCCCAGATTGAGATTTCCGATACCGTCCATTGTTGAACCACTCACGAATCCTGCCGCCAAATACATATACATAAAATAACTGCACTCTCGCTAACAAATTGTGCAAGATATCATAATTTCAAAATGTGGCTTAGATGGGCAGGGCCATGGCCATTAGTCTGATCCCGCCCATTTTTAACAAATCACGTAGGCTGCCACCAGAAACATATAAACAGAATTACAATACTATCGCTACTAAATTGTGCAAGATAGCTCAAATTTGGGTTATATGGGCGGGGCCAATTTAAACCAATCTTGTAGCATTTCACCAGACACACATAAAATTACAGAGGCCACGCCCATTGATCCGATTCCTCCCTATGGGCGGGGCCCATTGGTCCAATCCCGCCCATTTTTAAACCAATCAGATAGACTACCACCAGATACATATACACAGAATTACAACACTCTCTCTTACATATTGCAAAAAAATATCAAAATTTAAAAATTTGCCTTATATGGGCGGGGGCCACGCCCATTTGTCCGATTCCGCCCATTTTGGGACCAATCGCGTAGACTGCCATCAGATACATATGTACAGTATTACAGCACTCTAGCTAACAAATTGTGCAAGATATATCAATTTAAAAATTTGGCTTACATGGGCGGTGCCACGCCCATTGGTCCATTTCCGCCCATTTTTGGACCAATCACGTAGACTGCACCGGATACATATGTACAAAATTACAGCACTCTCGCTAACAAATTGTGCAAGATATCTCAATTTAAAAAGGTGTCTTATGTGGGCGGGGCCACGCCCACTTGATATATCGAAAATTCAAGTACCCTATTTTCACCACTCCCCACACATGTACATTCTGTGAAAATTTCAAGAAGATCGGTCCAGCCAAACAAACAAACAAACACACATTCCTCTTTATATACAGTATAACCTCTCTAATCCGGACAGATATAGTTTCGACCTTTGTCCGGATTACTGAATTGTCCGGACTACAGTACAAAACTCGAAAGTGGGTCATATTTTCATATTTAATTAAGAAACGCGTTTCTTAAAAAGAAAAAGATAAATAATAAATGCAATCGACTCTTTTACACTTATCTTTTTGCAGTTTTTTAGATCTGTTTTTAAAATCCGTTATATAATAGAGAATGTGTGTTTGTTTGTTTGTACCGTATAGACGTAAAAACGGCTGGAGAAAATAGGTGGTGAAAATAGGGTACTTGAATTTTCGATATATCAAGCGTGGCCCCGCCCCTATAAGCCAAATTTTGATGCTGTAATTTTGTGTATATGTATCTGGTGGCAGTCTACGTGATTGGTCTAAAAATGGGCGGAATCGGAAGAATGGGCGTGGCACCGGCCATATAAGCCAAATTTTGAAATTGAGATATGTCGCACAATATGTTAGCGAGAGTGCTGTAATTTTGTGTATATGTATCATGTGGCAGTATACGTGATTGGTAAAAAATGGGCGGGATCGAACCAATGGGCGTGGCCCCGCCTGTATAAGCCAAATTTTGAAATTGTTAGCGAGAGTGCTGTAATTTTTTGCCTTGTGGTAGTATATGTGATTGGTCAAAAAATGGGCGAGATCGAACCAATGGGCGTGGCCCCGCCATATAAGCTAAATTCTGAAATTATTGCACAATTTGTTAGCGAGAGTACTGTAATTTTGCGCATATGGACCATTGTCGTGGCCCCGCAAATATAAACCCTATTTTTAAATTACATATCTTGCACAATTTGTTAGCGAGAGTGCTGTAATTTTGTGCATATATATCTGGTAGTAGTCCACGTGATTGGTCCAAAAAGGGGGGCGATGCGATCTTGTAGTAGTCTACGTAACTGGTCCAATAATGGGCGGGATAGGACCAATGGAGGTTGTCCGCCCATATAAATCAAATTTTAAAATTGCACAGTTTGTTAGTGAGAGCGCTGTAATTTTACGTATATTTGTATATTCATATATTCATATATGGAAGCAGTCAACGTGATTTGTTCAAAAATGGGCGGGATTGGGCCATTGGGCGTGGCCCCGTCCAAGTGGGACAAATGTTGAAATTTATATATCACGAACAATTTGCTAGTGAGACTGCTGTAATTTTGTTATATGTATATGGTGACAGAATACATGATTGATCCAAAAATGGACGGGATCGGAAATCTGAAATCTGGGGCAACGAAGTGGATCAGGTCCAGCTAGTACTTATATATTTGCAAAACTATTATTTAATTATATACTCGTATTATATATTTCTATTTATTGAAAATCAATAAAATGTATTATTATTTATTTTATTTATATGAATTACAATACAATGTAAATTTATATGCTAAGCCTCTAGTGGGAATCGAAACCACGACACCCAAACTCATAGGCGAGCACGCTACCATCTCACCTACTGTGGCTCTCATCAATAAAATTTATTTATAACGCATATATTAATATAATACAATAAAATATATATTTGCAAACTACTTTTCTCAAATAAAATATGTGTTTATACCAAAGCTGTGGAGTCGAAGTCGGGGTCTTGGTGTGGGAGTCGGGACAATTTGCCCGGAGTCGAAGTCCGGAGTCGAAAAATAATGGTCGACTCCGAGATGGATTGTGCAAAATGTAACATTTATGCGATAGAATTTTTGCACTCAACAATTTTTTGGAAAACAATTCTGGTACAGAAAAAGATAAAACATTTGAAGCTTTTAACCAAATATTTTTGTATGTCCAAAATATCGATAAAGTCAAGCAAATTATCCACATTTTTGTAAAGACAGTTTTAGGAAAGTTCTGTTTATATATGTGATCAACAGGGATGGTCCGTCGTAAACTGTGACGTATATGACATACATTTGAGACGTATTCGACATACGTATACAACGTCGTAAACCTAATGTCGGAAACTTGACTTTGTCACTAACAGTAAATAATTAGAAAATCAATAGAAAAGAAAAAATATTTATTTTGAACTTTGAAGTTTATTTATTGGATCAAATGAATTATTATTTGTTTATAAATTAGGTTTATTCTTCACTCGAATCTCTTCAATGCCTTCAAAGTTGTCTTTTTTTGCGTATTTTAAGTGAAAAGTAAACTTCCAGCAACTTTATAGATCGTTCCGATTCTAATAGATTTCGAAAATCAGAATGCACATGGGACCCATTGGAGAAAATGCCTTCTAATTATGCAGTTGACGCTGGTATCATCAGTAATTTTAGAGCAAATGATGCCAATGCGTTATGTCGACTTTTTGCCATATTCCAGAATAAGTCAGGGCTTCTATTTTTTGAAGCAAGCACAGGAATGGGTGGGTGTCAAAGTTTGTTGGAGAGCGGCAGACAAACTACAAACTTTGATACTTGCTTTGAAAAAATTGTCTCGTGTGAATCAGAACTTATATAATATTTTACAAAAAAAACTGAAACTGAACGATTTATTGTTCGTCAAGAATATAAATTAAATGGTCTACAAAAGATGTGAAGAAAAGTGAATTTTTATGATCTGAAAAGATGTGCGTGCCATTGTTGAAAAAGTAGATTTATCGCCGAAAGTAGTTGATTTTCCGATTTGAACTTATTAATTAAGGGTTGTACTCTATATCATACCATTGCGTAAATATTGGTATTCGATCAAAAACATATATTTTCTCAAAAAAAATTAAATGAATTTGTATCTCGGATTTCGATTAGTTTTTATGTATATGGTGTCTACCAGATTTTTACGTGAAGGGCTGAAGTCTGCAGCGTCCTTAGAATTGATGTTACAGTTTACAACATTTCAAACATTTCAGACGGGTTTATGACGTATGTGACGTTTACACCTTTCTGACAGTCGTAAACCTACAAAATCATGTCGTGGACCATCCCTGGTGATCAATTTAGCAAAATGAATATGCTGCTAACAAAACAAGAATTCTGCAAGACTACACGCTATTCCTAAGCGAGTAAAAAACCAGTAAGGAAACAACAACGACTGGCGGAACCAACTATATGAAATCATACACCACGTTGTCAGAGCAGAATAAGCTCAGATTTGGTAAATATAAATAAGAATTATAAAACTAAATCTAAACAGAATTTGTTCAAATTCGACAATATGCGTTTTGCATAAATAAACTCTACCCTACATGATTGAATGTGGAATATAGCTTCCATAGCGCTACAAGGCCAAATCTGAAGAAACATTTATTTATTTACGATCTGAACCGATTTTGACCAATTGCAATAGGTTTCCTCCCTGTTGTGAAAGCGTTCTTATTGCCAAATTTCAGCAGGATCCGAGTGAAATTTTGACCTGGACTCAACGAACAACTTAAGATGGGCAGACAGACGGACTGCTAGTGATTCTGAGCCGAGGTGTGTCTATCTGTAGTATTTTTTAAAAATCTGCCAAAAAACAAAGTTATAACCCCCTGTACCATAGTGTGATATAATAACTAACGAACAAACTGCATGCCTGAAGCGAACATATTTTCCAAAAATTGCAGTATACGCGTACTAAAATAGAAGCAGTGATTGTTGAAAATTTTATCACCATTCCATTTTGAAAGAATTGTCATATTAGCTGCAAGTCAAGCGCCGATAAATAAATAATAAAATTGTATTTAATAACTGTATTTAATACCTACTTTTTGTGGTTTTTAACAAAACTGTATCTTATTTTCAATAAAATGAATTCACGTCTTAGTAGAAATATAGTTTCAGAAATTTATGTTATTTAACTGCCGGAGTCGGAGACGAATAGTTTTGGCTCCACTCCGCAGCCCTGGTTTATACACAAATATAATCACTGTTTAGGAATGTCTCCAAATATATTTTGCTTAAAAAATATTTCATAGATTTCGATTTATACCTTATAATATAAAAATACATAAGTAACAATAACATAATTTATTCCAAGATATCATTTGTTGCCAACTCATCTTGCTTAATGAAAGATTATACGATTTCAGTTATAAAGGAATTTTACCAACATTAAAATTTCCGAAAAAAATAAGGTTGAGTAACTTAAAAACACAGAACTTGTCATAAAATTCAAGTATTGCTATATCTGAATACTGAACTGCAAATAAATATTTGTTTCGTAAATAATAGTGAAGTTAGTTAGTGGCTAATTTTTGAAATTTATGAAAACCATTATGTAATTTGCCGAAGCGTGGTAACAATACATATGACAATTTTCGAAACGCTCTTTCTTTATTTGAGATGGATATAAAAAACTTATCATTTTTTTTAAATAACTTTCTCCATAACGTCAAAATACGACATACGGAATCTGTTCCATAGAAATGGTGATTTTTTTTATGTTGGCACACTTCGATACCTCCATTCTAAAATATGCTAAGTCGACTTAGCATTTTTAATTTCTAAATATTCTAAATTATTTGATGGTTTTCTCACTGTTATTTTTAGTCAAAATTTGGTGTTTATCCGTCAACCCAATCAAAAGTTCAAAATATTAAAACGAATGACCTCAATTTGCATTATAAAGGAATTCCACACAGATTAAAAAAATGCATCAAACTTGGATCGCCTCGCCTGAAAAACTACCTTTTTGCACTTAGCATAGTTTAGAATGGATGTATCGAATTGTCTCGAACATTTGTTCCTAGTTATGTTTGTTTGTGTTTAGTTTGTTTGTTAGAGTCATTACAGTTAGACTTGTTTTGCTTGTTCGGCGATTCGTTTTTTATCTCCTCAATCGTCGCAATTATTAGCTGACAGTTGTCTGTCATATGGCATAACATCAGTATGTCCCCGGATATGAACGTATATTTTGACGTTTTTTAATTAAATCAATCACGAAACAAGAAAACTATTAAAAAAATGTGTCTGCTGGTGTACAATGTATTTTAATGCTGACATTTTAATGATTTTATTTTAATTAATTTTTTGTTTTTTTGTTATCGTAATTTCAGAATTCTCAATAACGTTGACGTTCATATACTGATTCAAGTAAGCAACATCGTGATAATAATCCAACTATTGGAGCAGAATAATGGTAAAATGAATTTAGTTTCAAAACATGAATGGTTTAATACATGTACATATGTACATATAAATGTATACGTTATATTACACATTTTGTAAAAGTAAAAGAAAAGCAAAAAAATAATTTTTCATATTTGGGCCATATTGTTTTGAGTTACCAAAAGGGGCGGGAAAATATCGACCATTTTTCACGGCTTATAGGTAAAATTACATTACACAAAGCATTACATTCCACAAAATTTAATGTATTGGCTGGAATAAAAGTTATAAGTCGTTTACTTTTCGGCAAAATTGGCCCTTTGTAAAGGAGGTACCAAAACGAGCATGGCAACTTGGTCGATTTCTTTCCCAAGGTAGTAGCGACAAAGAAAGTAGTACTAAGTGTGAAATTGTGTAAGATTCCGACAAGTAGTGTAGAAGTTATTTCAGAATCAATATTTCACTAAATTTTTACCCTTTGACCCTACCCTGAGATAGAAAAAATTCTAACACATATACAATTTTAAGTCAATAGCTTACTCCTATCGAAAGTTATCGTTTGGGCAAGCCAGACAGACGGGCGGACGACCTTAAAGTGACTCAAAATGGATTTCCATAAAATATTCTTGGGGTCTCTAAGGTCACTCCTTCCATGTGTTACACCTTTAACCCTTATTACTGATATATGTCCGATGGGGTATACAATAGTGGGGGTATAAGAACATCTTTTCAAATAGGCATTATTACACCCTCACTTTAGTGATACGAGGGTATATATTATTTGCTACGGGCCAAAAGTGTAGCACATCGAAGGAGTGACCTAAGATCCTAAGTATGTCCTGCGTACGTCTGTCTGTCTGTCTGCTGGCTGATGCGAACGATAACTCTCAAAAGTAGTAAACGATTGACTTCCAAATTGGTATGTGGTAATATTTTTTTCTATCTCTGGCTAAGTTCGAAGATGGGTCATATTGGTCCACTTCTTCTAGTACCTCCCACACAAAGGGTTTATGTCTAGTGAATTATTGATTAGTTAATAACTGCTATACTACTTATTTGAATCTTCTGAAATTCTACACATAGTATTAGTTTATTAGTCACTACCACCTTGAGAAAAAGTTGCCACACCCCATTTGGTACCTCCCACACAAATAGACTATTTTGCACAAAAAGCTAACTGCTTATAGCTTTAATATCGCTTCATGCAAATACTTGAAATATTGTACAGTACTTTTGCAGTACCTAGAGTCCAGTGAAAAGTGGTCGTAATTGGCACGCCCTCTTTGGTACCTCCCACAAAAATGACACTGTATTGCACCAAAAGTTAACAGCTTATATCTTGAATACCAGCACATACAAAGACCTGAAATTTTGTACAGAGTAATGGTTTTATAATACCTACAATCCAGAGAAAAATGGGCCTTATAGCCATGCCCCTTTGGGTACCTCCTACACAAAGGTACCATTTTGTACCAAAAGTTTACAGCTTTTAAATTTAATACTAGTGCATACAAATACTTAAAATTTTTTACAGTGTAATGTTTTTATTGTACCTACAGTCTGCCGAAAAATGGACGTTATTATCAGACCCCTATTGGTACCTCCCACACCACCGTACCATTCTGTACAAAAAGTTAACAGCTTATATCGTGAATATCAATACATATATATACTCAAATTTTTTACACAGTGTATAGTTTTTAAAATTCCTACAGTCCTTTTAAAAATGGGAGTTATGACTACACCCTTTTTAGTACCTCTCAAGACAAGTCCTATCCATTTCTACTTTCTGCTTTTATTTTTATGTGAATGTGAATCAGCCTCCAGAGATTTTCGTTGGTAATGGTGTTTGGCCAGAATATTCCACATATTATGCGCAGGCTCTTGTTTCTCTTTGTTTCGCTAAACAACCATGTTTCGATTCCATATAAAAGTGTCGATTCGAAAATGCGGATTTTAGTAGCCTGTTTTGTTGGGCACCCCATATATTTTTCGTCCCGCATAATTCTTTCATAAAGCAGTCCATTGCTATTGCCAAAAAGTAATGGCGAGAGAGGGCAGCCCTGTCATACGCCGATGTTAGTAGTGAAAGTTTCACTACCTGCATTTCGGCGTTGGCGTACATAGCTTTGATAATACCGATTATTTTGTATGGAACTCCTTTCTTCATTAGAGCTACCCATATTGCGTTCATATTGATAACATCAAACGTTTTTTTGAAGTCAATGAAAAGGAGGTATAGATGTGACTTCCACTCGATAGACTGTTCTATAATTATTCGGAGGGTATTTGCTTGATCCACACAACTGCGACGTGGTCGAAAGCCAGCCGGTTCATCTCTCCAGTTATTACAATCTCTGAGATCGTATTTTTTTTGGCAATTTGATCACAGTACCTCATGTGGTTGTATGATTATCGCGCCGATTTCTGGATCTATTAGAAAGAGTTCTGGTGGCATACTATCTGTTCCGCAAGCTTTATTTTTATACCCTACACCACACTGTGGTACAGGGTATTATGACTTTGTGCATTTGTTTGTAACACCTAAAAGGAGAAGAGATAGACCCATTGTTTATTATACCAATCGACTCAGAATCACTTTCTGAGTCGATTTAGCCATGTCCGTCTGTCTGTCTGTCCAAGTATTCTTGTAATCAAAGTGCAGGTCGTATTTATGGTCCGATTGTGATGAAATTTAGCATAGTGCTCTTTTTTGGCCCAAGGACGATCCCTATTGAAACTGGTTAAAATCGGTTCAGATTTGGATGTAGTCCCCATATATATGTTTCACCCGATTTGACATGTAAGCGCTGTAGAAACCACATTTTACATCCGATCGTTATGAAATTCGGCAGAAAGAGTTTTATTATTACGTGAATGAACACTACCAAATTCGGAGAAAATCCGTTTAGATTTAGATATAGCCCCCATATATATGTTTCACCCGATTTGACATGTAAGCGCTGTAGGAACTGTATTTTAAATCAGATCAGTACGAAATTTGGCAGAGAGAGTTCTCTTATTACATGAATAAACACTGCCAAATTCGGGGAAAATCGGCTCAGATTTAGATATAGTCCCCATATATATGTTTCACCCGATTTGACATGAAAGCGCTGTAGAAACCGTATTTTACATCCGACCTGTACGAAATTCGGCAGAGAAAGTTCTCTTATTACATGAAAAAACACTGCGCAATTCGGGGAAAATCGGTTCAGATTTAGATATAGCCCCCATATATATGTTCCACCCGATTTAACATTTAAGCGCTGTAGTAATCGTGTTTTTTATCCGATCAGTACGAAATTTAACAGAGAGAGTTTTCTTATTACATGTATGAACACTGCCAAATTCGGGGAAAATCGGTTCAGATTTAAACATAGTCCCAATATATATGTTACACCCGATTTGACATGTAAGCACTGTAGAAACCGCGTTTTATATCCGATCAGTACGAAAATCGGCAGAGAGAGTTTGCTTATTACTTGTATGAACACTGCCAAATTCTTATCGCAATGCCCATTTTCGCATTGGTAGGTAGGTGTAGGGTATTATATAGTCGGCCCCGCCCGACTTTCTGTCTTTCCTTACTGGTTTTGTGTTATAATATTGAGGGGTTCAAGTTTAGTTTCACTTCCATTTCATAAATCTCTGAAATACTCCATGCATTTGTTAGTCTGTTAAGAATGTCGATTCGATCACGTAAGTGTTGACTTATGTTTGGTTCCTTATTTGTGAGCCGATTGATTATTTGGTATAATTCCTTTGTGTTGTTTGATGCTGCCGCTTTTTCTGCTAAATCTGCCAGTTATTCTATACATATTACCGTTTGTCATCTCTTACCGATTTCTTCACTTGTTTAGCTGCAACTGCGAATTCTTCCTTAAACTGGGGGTCATTTGACGCCAGTGGTTTCAGCATGTTTAAATGTTCGATAAGTTTCCACATTCTTGTGGACTTCATAATTTCCTTTAATTTAGATGGTACGCTGGATAGGTCTCAGATGGTCCATCCGTTGAGTCCAATTTTCCATGACTCGCTCGAACATTTCGACTGATAACTGGCGAATGACACGCGTAAACGTTGTTCAGGCGTAAGTTTTTCCATGATGAAATGCCAAACAATACTTAACAAAAAATAACATGACAGCATGACACGGCTCACACGTGATCTGTCAAAAACAGGCTATTGAAAAAAGTATCTCTACTTGGAACACCCGTTATAGCATTACACTAATTAATCTGTCAATTTGTTGTCAAAACGTTGTAAACGTTGTTCAGGCGTAAGTCTTTCTACGATGAAATGCCAAACAATACTTAAAAAAATAACATGACAGCATGACACGACTCACACGTGATCTGTCAAAAAAGGATATTGAAAAAAGTATCTCCATTTGGATCACCCTTACATAAACCAGTAAGGAAAGGCTAAAGTCGGGCGGGGCCGACTATATAATACCCTACACCACTCTCGTAATATTGAATAACTCTGAAATATAAATTTTGTAATTCATGTATAAATTGTTTACATAAATTTACTTTTGGGACATTTTATACATAAATAATACCCTGTACCACAGTGTGGTGTAGGGTATAACAACCATTGGATGTAAAATACAGCTTCTACAGGACTAAAGAGCCAAATCGGACGAAACATATATATGGGAGCTATAGCTAAATCTTAACCGATTTTCTTCAAATTCGGTAATGTTAGTCCATGGATCAAGAAACTCTGCCATTCTACATATCAAAACGATTGGATGTAACCTACAGCATCTATAGGACGAAAGGGTCAAATCGGACGAAAGATATGTATGGGAGCTATATCTAAATATTAACCGATTTTCTTAAAATTCGGCAATGTTGGTTTATGGACCAAGAAACTCTACCTAAATATCTAATCTAAAATACAGCTTCTATAGAACTAAAGGGCCAAATCGGACGAAACATATATATGGGAGCTATAGCTAAATCTTAACCGATTTTCTTCAAATAGGGATCTTTACAGCCGCGAAATACTCTAAACTGCAAAATTTCAGAACGATCGGAGTGAAATTGCGACCTGTAGTCGACGAACAACTTTACATGGACTGACGGACGGACGGACAGACATGGTTAAATCGACTCAGCTAGTGATTCTGAGTCGATCGGTATACTTTAAGGTGGGTCTAGCTGTGTTATTTTCTGGTGTTTCAAACATCTGCCGTGAAACAAACTTATAATACCCTGTACCACAGTGTGGTGTAGGGTATAAAAATATGGTCCAAATACTATGGACAACTTTCAAGAAAATCGGACTTAAAAAAATAAATTACCATAAAAAGTTTTCTTTTACATTTTTTTCGTGTTTATGACATCATATTACACCAGAAAATGTGCACAGCCCTCCGGCAAAAATTTTGCATAGTGTAATCTTAAACAAGCTAAATTTCATAATTATCTTATATGAACTACTGCTTCTTTAGCACGTACATAAATACTCGTAAATGTATGTGGGGGTTATATCTAAATATGACCCGATATTATCCATATTCGACATAGATCTGAACTGGTCGAATAACACACTCCTCAGAACTGTAACCGAATATCGGAAGGACATTTTAGCTCATATAGAGGACATAAGCTAAATCTGAGGTACATATATGTATATTGATATTCACAATTTTTAGTATGGTTCATTCAAGTACCCATAAACACGTTAATGAAAAAATTCAGCACGATCAAAATCAAGATAGTAGTAAAAAACCAGTAAGGAAAGACTAAAGTCGGGCGGGCCGACTATATAATCGCTCCACCATTGTTTGCTGACCAAGAAGAAGTGTAATATGTAGAGCATCATGAAGTGACATCTGTGGGGACCTTTATATGGGGGATATGCCAAAACATAAATGTACCCGATTATTTCTAGAGATGATTAGGTCCAATATAAAGTATAAATTAGTATATTTCGGCCAGATCAATCGAAAAATAAGTTATGCACAGCGTCAAGAAGTGACATTGGTGGGTACGTTAAATGCAGGCTATACCAAAACATGGACCGATGTACCCCCATTTCTACTAGGAACGATTGGGTCCAATATTAAGTGTAAATTCTTAAATATCAATTGAAAAGTATCAAGAGGTGAGATCGGTAGGGACCTTTGTATGCGGGATATATCAAAACATGGACAGATGTACCATTTTCTTAAAATTTTTGCTACTAACACTTGTGTTCAATATAAAGCATAAATTCTGAATTCAACAGGCTGGTCGATTGAAAAATGTGTTCTCTAGAGCGTCAAGAAATTACATCAGTGGGGACCTCTCTATGGGGGACTATGTCAAAACATGGACCGATCTGCTCCATTTTCAATAGGGATCATCCGTTCCTAGTACCAGTATAAGACGATATGGGAGTTATAACGATTTTGATAATTCGCAATAGGGTTTGTCTACGTAGCAATAAACACATATGCATTAGTTTTCGTAAGAATCGAAGGCAAAATGCATCATCGGGATGTTATATATATATGTCAGCTATATGTAAATCTGAATTGATTTTTGCAATTTTCAATAAGGTTCATACTTGTGCCAGGAAAAATATTGTCGGTCCGAGGTTATCTTCACGTATATCACAATATCGAACAAAATTAGGTAATACCATTTTCTTGGATATTTTGATATCCCCACTTTAGTGATACGATCATTTGCTACGGGCCCAAAGTGTAACACATCGAAGGAGTGACCTAAGACCCTAAGTATGTTCGGCAGATATCCGTTTTGGGACATTTTAATTCGAATGAGCAATGTCCGTCCGTCCGCCTGTCTGTCTGGTTCGCACGATAACTCTTGAAAGGAGTAACCGATTGACTTCAAATTTGGTACGTGGTAATATTTTTTTCTATCTCCGGCTAAGTTCGAAGATGGTCCATATTGGTCCACTCCTTCTAGTACCTCCCCCACAAAGTGTTAAAATGTTGTAAAATATTGAATCTTTAATAACTGCTATACTACTTATTTGAATTCTCTCAAATTGTACACATAGTATTAGTTCATTGGTCACTATCACCTCGAGAAAAATGGGAAAAGTTTCCACGCCCCTTTTGGTACCTCACACACAAACCATGGACCATTTTGCACTAAAAATTAACTACTTATAGCTTTAATATCGCTTCATGCAAATACTTTAATTTTTGTACATTGTAGTACTTTTATTATACCTAGAGTCCAGTGAAAATTGGGCATAATTGTCAAGCCTCCCACTCAAATGTAAGAACAAATTTTCAACCAATCTCACTGAAAGCTTTTATATTTGATATAGCCAGAAATTGTGGCGAGCGGAAATTGTGCAACTCAAGCCATGTTTTGATATAGCCCACCTATAAGGTCCCTCCTCAGTGGTCTTAAATACGTATTTGTCTGGCCAAAAGCCAAAATCGTAATATGGTTCTAATGACTTTTTGCCAGCACAATATTATAATAAATACCCAAGCGTAAGAAAGATGTATATGTTATTATAGAAGCCGTTGTTTTAACGAGTAAAAATAGTTGAAATTTGAGAAATTTGATTTTTTTTCCAAAAATTTTCATTAAAATAAGAAGTAAATTTAAAATATGCGGGAAGAGGAAATGGAAGATTGTCGTGAGAGCAAAAAGATTTTAAAAATTTAAATAGGTATGCTTATGTATAAAAAAGGAGGCTTATTTAAACGAATTTACGATTTCTTTATATTTAATAAATATAGTTTGAATTTCCAACCTTGTCCACCATTAGAACAAAAACCGAAATTATCTTAGAGTGTCCTGATTTTGAAATGAAAAGGCTAGTTTTGTCATATTTATGGAAAGTGGGCAAAGTGTCACTGGAAGGCAAAAATTATTCGGAGAAGATATTCAGATTGGCTTGTCGAAAAAAACTTAATGTTATATAGAGAGACATAAAAGGGGAGTGGCAGCTTCGCCCATCTTGAGGTGTTAGCGACTGATAAACTAATACTATGTGTTTCAGAAGATTCGAATAAGTAGTAGAGAAGTTGTTAAATAATCAATATTTAAGTAAATGTTAACCCTTTGGGGCTAACATTTAGGGGGAGGTACTAGAAGGAGTGGATCAATATGTCCCATCTTCGACTTAATCCGGAGATAGAGAAAAATATAATCGCGTACCAAATCAATTTAATCAAAATTTTCATTAAAATAATGAAAATTTACATGTTTTTACGAAATTTTCTTTAATATAAAGTTTCTTGAATTTGAATCAATGACTAATCTAATCATTAGTTTTGTGTACGCCCTTCTTTAAATGTTCGCCTTTAAATTAAAGAAAAAAACATTATTTTCGACAATCCACATTATTGTAAGTAATATTTCAATATTTTAAGTTCTAATGTAATCAAGTTCTTTAATCTATAACGTAGACATGTCATAGTTTTAATACCGAATCGGACTTAATTGACAGTATGAGATATTTGAGTAATACATTTAAGGCTATTCTCCCCTTAAAGGAGAGGTTATCTTGGTAACACATTCTATGACTGTTGCCATTATTTTTAAGAAAACATACTTTTAAATTAATTCTCCCTGAGGGAGGATTGTTCTCTCTCTCTCTCTAGGAAAATCAGATATGTTTTTTATTGTTGGAGTCAATAATTGTTCTGGGATGCTAGAAGAGTTTCTCTCTCAAAATAGTGAGTCACTCTGGCGTATGTTTTCGTTTAAGTCGTTAGTTATTCAGAAACGATAGAGGTAAATGGTAGTTGTGTTTACGTCGAGGATTGTGAGAAAACGAAATTGCTGTAATTATGTAAATAATATGTGCACACAATAGTGTTATTTTATTTAAATATATTTTATTTTCCTTTATTGCACTGAAAATAATTATATTATGGGCTGCTAACAGTTATTTTGGCTAAATGGAAATCTCTTAAAAATTAAGAGTGGACATAAATAGATGGCATACTTAAATGTATACATTTCGTGAGTATCGGTTTCATATGTGTGTATGTATGTAGGTGGTTATGTCTTGATGAGAAGGCAATGAAAAAGAGATTATGCGTTTAGTTATTTTGGCTATATGACATGTATAGTGTGTACAAACAATTAAGAACGAGATGATCTTCTTAATAAGTTCCAAACATAATTTGTTTTACTACGCAATGTACTTGATTCTATGAAATGCATTCTCAAAACAAGTTATTTGTATGTATTTAAATAAACCATTGTCATTGGCTTGAAATCTTTGTCGAAATCTTAAACTTAACGACAGTTCTTTGATTTTCATTTGTCATAGCATTTAATTAAAATTAGACCTGGATTATACCTACTATTCTATGAGTATATGTAAGCTCAAAAGTATATATTTCTCTCAAGAATTTTATGAAAATCAAAGTAAAAGCAGATAGTATGCAATTTGGCCGCTGAATGCCATAAGAAACACTACCTTCGTTTGTTTGTCTATGCAGAGCATACCGAATGGTTTTTGAAGAGATTCCATAAATTCCTCACATTAAACATTTTAAATACTCCTAGGACACAAGTGGTGGTGAAGGGCAACCATTTCTGTGTTGGAGCTGTAGATACATTATGTTCCGTTTTCGGAGGATATGAAACGACAAAGCGGTAGGAAAAAAGATAGCAAAGCAGCATCTGGAAATAGCTGGGACATCATCATCATAATCAGCGGTATGTTTCTGGTTTAAATTCCAGCAAAAGCAAAGCACTGAGAAGTAACAGCGAAAGGAAGAAGGGAAAGCAAAAGTAAAATAAATCTCAAATCACAATTTAAATTCCCTGGTGTTACTTTGCACTGCGATTATGCATGTTCGGAAGGATACTATACTCTGTACTATGACTCTCTTCCAGAGTGCGTTGGATGTGAAGCAATAAAGAAAGCGCATAAATCTTAAGCGAGTTTATTTACAAGTAACATGAGTTTTTGACGTATTTCCCAGAAAATTGCGAACTAACGAAGTTAACTTTAAGTCCTTTGATATGGAATTATTTTTGTAGTAATACAATGAATATTTTTAAAATTGCTTTGGCATTGTAAGTAAATGGAAAAGTACTTTTGAAGGATATCAAATTTAAATTTCAGCTAAACCTGTAATCGATATAATTTCAATTTTAAATAATTATTTTAGTGCATACGATGCCCCGCCGTGATAAGCTCAATAGCGGGAGCAGACGGCAGTTTAATTGTGTATTGGTGCATTGGAAAAATCTTGGTAAGTACCTGTCACTATTCCCTGCATTACCAAATACTGACATCTCATTATTCGCTGCATTACTTTCGGCTTATTATAGTGATAATAAGTGATTTTTTGTTATCAAAATCATTTAGTCAAATTTTAATGTAATGCAATTTTGGCAATATGTTATTGTATTGTACTTTATTTATTTATTTTTCAACATGTTTTCAAACAATACGTGCATATTTGAATGAAAATACCAATAAATATTTACGTATATGTTATACCATTAAAGAATTTTTCACATGGGGGTTCGGGTTCAGATATTCGAATGAACTCAATGGCATGAGGAAACTGTTTGCTTCGAGAAATATGCCCGACAATATGCAAAAAAATTCCTATAAATGACCATCTCTACATATCTACTACTAACTTTATAACTTATTGGTAAAGCATTATACAAGTACTTAAAATCGTGAAAATATAGGCATATATTTATGTGGTGGGCCTATGCTATAAATAAGGACTTATTATGCTACTTTATTGTATGCTTTTGGGAAGTACTTTCTTCCAATGACATCCCCATGTTAAAATAATTAGAAAAGTGGCTAAATAATATGCAATTACCATTACCGAACTTTGCTTACTCGTCGGATTATTTGGTAATGAGAAATTTTGCTGGGTATAGCCGACCCACTTACAAACGCTTAAATAATATACTCACACATCCGGAAAATATGGAATGATGAAGAAATACCGGAGGAACCAGATGGCGCTGTACTAAACATACCCAAAAAGGGAGATCTTACAAATCCTAATAACTGGCCGGGAATAACTTTGCTCTCTATGAATAATAAGATCAATGCACAAGTAATTACCAAAAAATCTCGGATAAGGAAACCCCAACACTGGACAGGAGCAGGCGGTATTGAAATAGATCATAATAACTAATAAACTAATAGTATGTGTGAAATTTCAGAAGATTAGAGTAAGTAGTACAGAAGTAATTATAGTGTCAATATTTCACTAAATGTCAACCCTTTGTGGGGGACGTACTAGAATATGACCCATCTTCGAACTTAGCCGGTGATAGAGAGAAAACTATTACGGCATACCAAATTTGAAGTCAATCGGTTAGTCCTTAAATGACCCAAATTTAATTTCCGCCAAACATAATAAACATCCGATCATTTATCTTAAAAAATTGCACTTTTATTTGAATACCAAAATAACACCTCTTGTTGGAAAACCCATTTAAGCTATCTGTGCTTAAAAGTATTTGCCACAATGCCACCTGTCGTGTTACACATGAAAGATTTTTGAGCCAGGTTGAGTAATATTTCCACTCTTATTTAATACTAGCCGGCCCGGCAGACTTCGTTCCCCACAAATTCGATAATGTAATGAAAATTATAGTACAAATATACTCATGCTGCTTCCTGTAATTTGGTCAATTAAATTTCCTTGTATTCTATTAAATGCAATGAATGGGAATAACTGAAGTTTATAACATTGTCGATGTTTTCAACCGGCACTCTTACGTTGTACTGATCAGTTTTAACTATCAAATGTTTAAACTAAACTCGTTTTCATATTTCGTTTTCAGTATTGGCTTCATATGGGTTACTCGCTTGCTAATTTGATATACCTCGAAATATTGTATTGTATCGAAAGAACTGTTCTCGACTTATGTGTGTATTGTGTTAGACATACCACGCATCTTTGTCCAATCCCAAATGTTCCTGAATAGTGTCCTTTGTGCCAATACGAATTCGTCAAGACAAAAATCGTGAAAAACAAAATATCCGTTCTCGAATAATGATATTATGTTCACTGTGACACGCCCATTTTACCAATCCTAAAGTATTCTCAATAGTTTCCATTATCGAACCAATACGAACCCATCAAGCACAAAAAGATTCGTTCTCGAGTTATGAGTTTGTGATGGCCGTGTAGCGTCGCTTTGAACAATCCAAAATTTTCCTCCATGGTGAGCCCCTGTGGCCAATACGAATCCATCACGCCCAAAATCGCAAAAATATAACGATCAATTCTTTAGCTATGAGGTTTTGATGGCCGTGTCGCATCGATTTCAACAATTATTAATTTGTCTCCATGGTGTCCCCCTGGGGCCAATACGAATCCATCAAGACCAAACTCGCAAACGATCCGTTCTTGAGCTATGAAGTTATGTTGGCCGCGCCACGGCCATTTGACCAATGCTAAAGTATCCTACATGTGGTTCTTTCTTGGTTTAGTACGAATACCCCAAGTACAAAATCGTGAAAATTCGAACGATCCATACTCGAGCTATGAGGTTGTGACCGACGCGAAACGCCTATTTGACCAATCCTAAATTTTTCTCCATCGAGTAATTCCTTGGACCAATACAAATACATTTCTTCTGCGTCCAATATGAATTCAATCATCCGTTCTCGAATTATGAGGTTATGTTGGCCGCGACACAAATTTCCGATATATAGTACTACATATTACGATGTGGGTTTGTTTCTAATAAAAGGCTTCTGGAACGATAACCAGTAAAGAAAGACTAAAAGTCGGGCAGCGCCGACTATATAATACGCTACACCCCCCTAACCATGCGGTTTCGTTTCACTTAACAAAGTTCTAAACTCTACCTCCTCATCAAGGCTTATTCCAAAAAGGAGTTGATGATGTTGATCATAATAAACTGGATTTGAAACTATAATCTTAAAATGAGCAGTATTTATTCGTAGATCATGATTCGAAAGGAACAAATAGATGGGACTATACATAATCTAAACAGATTTTCATCAACATCAATCAAAATTATTAATTAATTTCCGCCAAATTATATAGATCGGACGTAAAATACAGTTTTAATAGCGCTTAGATACTAAACAGGCAGGAACATTTATATGTGGCTATATCTAAATCTGATCCGATTATACCCAAATTAAGCAGTAATCGTTCCTAAATTAAGAAACTTCTTTCTGTCACATTTTGTAATGATCGGAAGTAAAGCACAACTTCTATAGAGCTTTGATACCAAATCGGTAGTAACATATATATGAGGCTATATACAACTCTGACCCGATTTTCTCCAAATAGGCAAACCTCTTTCTGCCGAATTTCATACTTATTGGATACTCGTATAAAATACAGTTTCTATAGAGCTTAAATGTAAAATCGGGGGTAACATATATATGGGGCTATATCTATGTATATCTGAACCGATTATCCCCAAATTTGGCAGTGTTAATTTATGTAATATGTAACCTCTTTCTGACGAATTTCGCACTTATCGGATATAAAATAGTTTCTACAGAGCTTAAGTGTAAAATCGGAGGTAACAAATATATGGGGGCTATATCAAACTCTGAACCGAATTTCGTACCGATCGGGTATAAAATACAGTTTCTACAGCGCTTGCATGTCAAATTGGGGGTAACATATATATGGGGGCTATATCTAAATCTGAACCGATTTTCCTCAAATTTAGTATTGTCTGTAAGTGTATCAAGAGACTTCTCTTTTTAAATTTTTTAAAAGATCTGCTAAAAAATTTTGTCTATATAGAGCGCATTTATGTCAAATCGGAGGTACATATATATTGGAGCTATACGTAAATCTTAACCGATTTTAATCAAATTCAATAGGGATCGTCTATGGGCCAATAGAAAGATATTTACCATAATTGCGACCTGTACATTGATTACAAGAATACATGCACAGACGGACTGACGGACGCACATTTCCAAATCAACTCAGAAACTGATTCTAAGTCGATCGGTATAATAAATGATGGGTCTATTTCTTCTCCTTTTGTGTGTTACAAACAAATTCACAAAGTTATAATACCCTACATCAAAGTGTTGTGTGGTTTATAAAAATTACACTCACGTTTTTGAAAGCGTGAGAACTGAACACTGCACGATAGGAAATTCTCCTACTTCTTTTAGCCAAAATTCAAAATTGTACCAATTTTTTGTTGCTTTAATATCAAAAGAAATTACCAATGCAAACATCTCTTTTTGAATTTTTTGGCAACATTGATTTGCTGTCTCTTTATCAGCTGCGGATCCTATTTAAAACGTAAGAATGTAAATTGGTACAACAATTCTATTGGTAACGTCGAATGTTGACGTACACTCGAAAAAAATTTTTGCAAATTTTTTTTGAGTGTATTACATTTTTTCTTTTACATCCCTCGCTCTTATCCAAAAAATCTTTCAAATCGGTTCAACCGTTTGGCTGTAAATAATTTTGGCCAACAAAGGGGTCAAATTTCCTAAAGTGCACTGGCCAAAATCCGACTCTATGAAATGTTCGAGTCGAGTCTATATATCCATTAACATCCGAGAGCTAAAATATCAGTTTTTAAACTCAATGAAGAACTTATAAAGCCTATGCCGCACTCTAAGCTTATCTGAAGATTCCCTGAAAATTTCATCAAAACCGAACCAGCCATTTTGGAGTCCATACGTAACATACACACATCCATTTATATATATATATAGCTGGATCCGGTCCACTTCTCTGCCACAGATTAAGATTTCCAATCTCGTCCATTTTTTAACCAATCACGAATACTGCCACAAAAAACATCTCCATAAAATAAGAGCACTCTCGCTTAAAAATTATGAAGATATCTCAATTTCAAAATTTGGCTTTGGCCCATTGGTCTGATCCCTCCCATTTTTGGACTAATCACGTAGACTGCCACAAGATACATATAAACAGAATCACAGTACTATGGCTAACAAATTGTGCATGATTTCAAAATTGGCTTCAATGGGCGTAGCCACTCCCTTTGGTCTGATTCCGGTAATTTTTAGACCCATCACATAGACTTCCACCAGACACATATACACAAAATAACAGCACTCTCGGAAATAGATTGTGCAAGATACCTCAATTTCAAAAGGTTGCTTACATGTGCTGGGCCACGCCCATTGACCCGCTTTCGCCCATTTTTGGTCAAATCACGTAGAATACCACCAGATACATATGCACAAAATTACAGCTCTCTCGATAAAAAATTGTGCAAGATATTTTAATTTCAAGATTTGGCTTATATGGGCAGGGCCACGCCCATTATTCCGATCTTCCTTACTTTGGGACCCATCATGTAGACTACCACCAGATACATATGCACAAAATTACAGCACTCTCGATAACACATTGTGCAAGATATCTCAATTTCAAAATGTGGCTTACATGGGCGGGGCGACGCCCATTAGTCTGATCCCGCCCATTTTTGAACTAATCACGTAGACTGCCACCAGATACATATAAACAGAATGACAGTACTATAACTACTAAATTGTGCAAGATAACTCAAATTTTACTTATATGGGCGGGGCCACGCCCATTAGTCCGATCGCGCCCATTTTTGGACCAATCACGTAGACTAACACCAGATACACAAAATTACAGCACTCTCTCTAACAAATTGTGCAAGATATCTCAATTTCAAAATTTGGCTTTTATGGGCGGGGCCACGCCCTTTGGTCCGATAGCGGCTATTATTGGAACAATCACGTAGACGTGCCAGATACATATGTACATGTATTACAGCTCTCTAGGTAACAAATTATGCAAGATATCTCAATTTCAAAATTTGGCTTATATGGGCGGGGCCACGTCAATTCGTCCGATTCCGCCCATTGTTGGACCAATCACGTAGACTACCACCGGATACCTATGCACAAAATTATAGCACTCTCGCTAACAAATTGAGCATGATATGTCAATTTCAAAATTTGGCTTATATTGGCGGTGCCACTCCCATTGGTCCGTTTTCGCTCATTTTTGGACCAATCACGTAGACTACCACCAGATACATATGCACAAAATTACAGCACTCTCGGAAACAAATTGTGGAAGATATCTCAATTTCAAAATTAGGCTAATATGGGCGGTACCACGCCCATTGGTCCGATCCCGCCCATTTTTGGACCAATTACCAATCATGTCGACTGCCACCAGATTTATGTAAATACACTAAATTGCATCACTCTCGCTAACAAATAGTGCAAAATATCTCAATTTAAAAATTTGGCTTATATGGGCGGGGCCACGCCTATTGGTCCGAACCAGCCCATTTTTGGACCAATCACGTAGACTGCCACCAGATACATTTGTACAAAATTACAGCACTCTCGCTAAAAATTTGAGAAAGATATGTCAATTTTAAAATTTGTCTTATGTGGGCGGGGCCACGCCCACTTGATATATCGAAAATTCAATTACTCTATTTTCACCACGCCCCACACATGTACATTCTGTGAAAATATCCAGAAGATCGGTCCATCCGTTTAGACGTCTATACGGTACAAACAAACCAACAAACAAACACACATTCTTCTTTATATATATAGATGCAATGTTCACATCTCAGGAATTTCTGAATACCTATTTTTTTAAAAAAGAGCGGGCCTGAACACCGTCTTCAAATTTTCAGCGTTCATTAAGAATGTATGGGGCTATATAACTATTTTTTTCACAGAATTATAAGTTGGTGTCATTGCCCAGCAAAATTTCTCATTACCAAATAATCCGGCGAGTAAGTAAAGTTCGATAATGGTAAGTACTTATTATTTAGCCATTTTTCTCATTATTTTAACATGGGGATGTCATTGGAGGAAAGAGCTTCCCAAAAGCATACAATAAAGTAGCATAATAAGTACTTATTTGTAGCATAGGCATACCACATAAATATGTGCTTATATATTCACGATTTAAGTACTTAAATAAGGCATTACCAATAAGTCTTAAAATAAGTAGTAGATATGAAGAAATGGTCATTTAAAGTGTTTGTTGGCATATTGTCGCGCATTTTTCTTGAAACAAATAATTTCATCTGCCAGATTCGAATTTCTGAACCCAAACCCCCATGTGAACAATTCTTCAACGGTCTAATATTATACGATATACGTAAATATTTATGGTATTTTCATTCAAATCTACACGTATTATTTGAAAACATGTTGAAAAATAAATAAATCTTGTACAATAATATTTAATGTGCAATATAGCCAAAATTGCATTATATCAAAAATTGCCAAAATGATTTTGATAGCAAAAAATCACTTATCTCTGTTGTTATTGGTAAGTCATTATTAATAAGCCGAAAGTAATGCAGCGAATAACGGGATGTCATTATTTGGTAATGCAGGAAATAATGACAGGTACTTACCAAGATTTTGCTGGGTGATGTATAAAATGTAAATTAAATTTGCAGATGCATCAGATGCACTCAAAAACGTTAAGGACGTGAACATAAATCCCTGCTATGAAAAATAGAGCTTACGACCTTTAAAATGAGCCTTCTTTTGTAAAAATCCGTCCACGCATTATGAAAATACAGAATTCGAAAAGTACGCCCCTTGAGAATATTTTCCTATTTTCTCAGATGCCAAACACATCTGGAAATTTTTTTTGTATTTTTTTCGCCAACTATAAAATGTTTTGTTTTGAGCAGAGAATCGATATGCCAATTTACTTTGAAATCGGGAATGGTGACCAAAAAACGGTGTTCGGTTTGACATGGAATGAACGATATATAGATTTCAACACCTTAACGCAACAAATTTAAATTCTTCCAATACTTAAAATCAATAGTTTTGTCTATTTACGTTTTAATACGTATAGCTATGATTCTTACAATGATTATTCTTGGCATATTTTATAAAATTTCCAATGTTTGTTTTTACACTGTAGAATGCTAACCTTGGTTGAAGGTATATGCGATTCGGCCTGGCCCTTCTTTACACCTTGTTTACTTCCATATATGCCAGTTTAACCATTTTCGATGTCCGTAACATTAATTTCTTCTATGGGGCATATTTTTATGCCAAATTGTGTGGGCAATTCACCATTGGAATAGGATATGCGCAAGTTTAATTTTAATGTTTCAGTTTGCTTAGCAATTGCTTAAGCCTCCTCCTCCTCCTCCTTCTCGTCTTCGTATTTGCAGAATAGTTTACCACACGAACTGCGAAATTAATCGGTTGGAAAACATAAATAATTGCATATAATTTTGCATAAAACTCCAGACTTGTTCTTTGGCTATAAAACATATTTTGTTATTCGCTATTCATTGCCAAAAAGTCTGGGTGGCCTGTTAACGGCGGTTTGGCTCTTTCCATTTACAATATTTTATGTCCGTTTTTCGCCTCCGCAAAATATATACACAAGTGCGTGCTTTTGGAAATTTCTTTTTGTTAAAATATAATTTTATTTATATATATATCCCAGCACGCTACAGGCGAAAATATTAAACAGAGAACACAGAGACTTAAAATACAGAAAATTAAATCCAGGAATGATTTTCTCCTATATTATATAATAGAAAGGTTTCGATCTGGTATTTGTTATTGTTTCAGCATTAACAGTTTTTCATTAAGAAAGATAATGTTTTGTAGATGTGAAAACTTTTTTATTTAGAGAAATATTGTTTTCTTTTATACCCTACACAACACTGTGGTACAGGGAATTATAACTTTGTATATTTGTTTGTAACAACCAAAAGGAGAAGTAGACCCATCGTTTATTATGCCGATCGGCTTAGAATCACTTTCTGAGCTGACTTTGCTATTTCCATCTGTATGTGCACGTATACTTGTAATCAAAGTAAAGGTCGCAATTATGGTCCGATCCAAGGACGATCTCTATTGAATTTGGTTGAAATCGGTTCAGATTTATATATAGCTCACATATATATGTACCTCCGATTAAGCATATATGCACTGTATAACCAACATCTTTCAACCGATTTGTATATAAATTGATAGAGAGAAGTTTCTTGATACACTTAGAGACAATACTAAATTTGGGAAAAATCGGTTCAGATTTAGCTATATCCCCATATTTGACATATAAGCGCTGTAGAAACTGTATTTTACATTCGATCAGTATGAAATTCGGCAGAATGAGGTTTCTTATTACATGAATGAACACTGCAAAATTCGAGGAAAATCGGTTCAGCTTTAGATATATCTCCCATATATAAGTTACCCCGATTTCTCATGAAAACGCTATAGAAACTGTACTTTATATCCGGTCACCACGAAATTCGGCTGAAATATGTTTCTTATTACGCGAATGCACACTGCCAAAATTGGAGGTAATCGGTTGTGAATTAGATATAGCACCATAGTTTGACATGCAAACACTGTAAAGACTGTATTTTATATCCGATCAGTACGAAATTCGGCAGACTTAGGATTCTTGTTACATGAATGAACACTTCCAAATTCGGAGAATATCAGTTCAGATATATATATATTACCTCCATATATATGTTCCTCCTGATTTGGTATCAAAGTGCTGCAGAAGTTATCCTTTACAAAATGTGACGAAAGATGTTTCTTAATTTAGTAACGAATATTGATTATTTTGAGGATGATCGGTTCAGATTTAGATAATAGCTACATATATATGTTCCTGCCTCTTTAGTATTCAAGCGCCATTAAAACAGTATTTTACGTCCGATTTTTATATAATTTGAAAGAATGTAGGTTTTGGATCCAAATTGATGAAAATCTGCTTAGATTATGTATAGTCCCATCAACTTGTTCTTTCCGATTCTTGATATGTGAAAGAATACTGCTCATTTTAAGGTTATCGTTTCAGATCTAGTTATTATGATGAACATCTCCAACTCCTCCTTTGTATAAGCCTTGATGAGGAGGTGTAGTTAAGTACTTTGTTAACTGAAACGAAACCAATTATTCCAAATTATTATCGCAATGACTTATTTCGCATAGTTATGGTATTATATCGTCGCCTCCGCCCGACTTTGTTTACTGGTTTAAATTTAAAAACTGTATAAAAGTCATTTCTCTTGACCAAAGAGATACTCCCATTCGGCAATTCTAAAAAACAGTAAAGAAAAGTTAAAGTCGTCGGGGTCAGCTGTATAATACCCTACACCGCCCTAGTAATATCGAATTAGCGCCATCGTATTTAGCGCCAATATGTCAAATCGGAATGAACATATACACACGCTGAAAAAAAATCGCATCTGTAGTATATTGTCCCAAACATATTCTGCTTGAAATATAAACATGTTTAGGGTACACTTTAAGTGTTTGGGAAAATGTTAATCTAAACAAATCTTAGTTTCCGTCCTAATATTTATACCCTACACCACACTGTGCTACAGGGTATTATAAGTTTGTTTCACGGCAGATGTTTGTAACACCTAAAAATAACACAGCTAGACCCACCTTAAAGAATACCGATCGACTCAGAATCATTAGCTGAGTCGATTTAACCATGTCTGTCCGTCCGTCTGTCCATGTAACGTTGTTCATCGACTACAGGTCGCAATTTCACTCCGATCGTTCTGAAATTTTGCAGTTTAGAGTATTTCGCAGCTGTAAAGATCCTTATTGGTTGAAATCGGTTCAGATTTAGATATAGCTCCCATATATATCTGTCGTCCGATGTGGCCCTTTAGTCCTATAGAAGCTGTATTTTACATCCAATCGTTTTGAAATTTGGAATGGTAGAGTTTCTTGATCCATGAACCAACACTACCGAATTTGAAGAAAATCGGTTGAGATTTAGCTATAGCTCCCATATATATGTTTCGTCCGATTTGGCCCTTTAGTTCTATAGAAGCTATATTTTACATCCAATCGTTTTATGTTTTTCAGTAATTCAACATTCGTTCGTAAATTTTCGTTCGTTGTTGCATAAATATGATAAAATTAGCATTAAAATGAACATTACATTTTTACTTTTAACCCATTTTTTTATTGAGCCAACTTTTCCCCGAAAATGTTACTTTTAAATTTAGAGGAAAGTTTAGTGTCGCTAAGACGTAGTAAATTCCACTCTGTAGTCATATCAGCGTCACATTCAACAAGCTTAGGGCATTTCATAACAAGTAGCAATATTGAGAAATAATCATTGGAAAGCACGTTTTCGAGGGTTATAATATCTAACAGCTTTAAACTTTCATTTTTAAAATCGCTTCTCTTTTCTATTTGACTTAGCAGTTCGATGTCGAATTACAAAATATAAGATTTTACTTCTATTTTTTTAATGAGTTAAATGATTTTGTATGTAATTTATCGCCTTTGCGCCAATGGATTTTTTTTTAGACAATGTTATTAATCAGTTTTTTATGAAATTGCGTAGGTTAAGAAGAAAATTTGATTTTGAACTTTCCGCTTGACATTCTTTGTTCAAATTATTAACCACAGCAAACAATCACATTGATCATCAATTCTTAAAATAACACTCACGAGTAAGTTGAACAATGATCTAAAGCATGACACACATTTTTTACGTAAAATTATATTTCTTTGCAAAAAATGTCATAAGTCCTCCAACATCACCAGACATTGCATTCTCAACTTCTGTTTCTAATTCAATCACATTTTGCAAAGAAAATTGCACGACTCATAATATTACTTGATTTTTTGTAGCGGAAAAATCCCAAAATCTGCCCAAACTAATTTTTATACCCTACACCACACTGTGGTACAGGGTATTATAAGTTTGTTTCACGGCAGATGTTTGTAACACCTTAAAATAACACAGCTAGACCCACCTTAAAGTATACAGATCGACTCAGAATCACTAGCTGAGTCGATTTAACGATGTCCGTCCGTCCGTCCGTCCGTCCGTCTGTCCATGTAAAGTTGTTCGTCGACTACAGGTCGCAATTTCACTCCGATCGTTCTGAAATTTTGCAGTTTAGAGTATTTCGCGGCTGTTAAGATCGCTATTGAATTTGGTTGAAATCGGTTCATATTTAGATATAGCTCCCATATATAACTTTCGTCCGATTTGGCCCTTTAGTCCTATAGAAGCTGTATTTTACATCCAATCGTTTTGAAATTTTGAATGGTAGAGTTTCTTGATCCATGAACCAACATTGCTGAATTTGAAGAAAATCGGTTAAGATTTAGCTATAGCTCCCATATATATGTTTCGTCCGATTTTGCTCTTTAGTCCTGAAAAAGCTGTATTTTACATCCAATCGTTTTGAAATTTAGAATGGTAGAGTTTCTTGATCTATGAACCAACACTACCGAATTTGAAGAAAATCGGTTAAGATTTAGCTATAGCTCCCATATATATGTTTCGTCCGATTTGGCCCTTTAGTCTATAGAAGCTATATTTTACATCCAATCGTTTTGAAATTTAGAATGGTAGAGTTTCTTGATCCATGAACCAACATTGCCGAATTTGAAGAAAATCGGTAAAGATTTAGCTATAGCTCCCATATATATGTTTCATCCGATTTGGCTCTTTAGATCCAATCGTTTTTATACCCTACACCACACTATGGTAAAGGGTATAATTTAAGTATAAAATGTCCCAAAAGTAAATTTATGTAAACAATTTATACATGAATTACAAAATTTATATATCAGAGTTATTCAATATTACGAGAGTGGTGTAGGGTTTTATATAGTCGGTACCGTCCGACTTTAGCCTTTCCTTACTGGTTTTTATTTTTTTCCGCCTAATTTTGGTCCGTAATGAACAAAATGACAACACTGATCGTAGAGAGATTTAAAATAATGTATCTACATCTACATCTACTACATCTACTATCTACAACTCTCCCAAGACGATATTCGCATGGTTCGGATTGTAGGGAGATACTTCCAGCGCTGTATCTATCCCCGACTCTCCCGCTACGGATGTAGGGAGAGACTTCCCGCAAGCAGAGATGGTTGCTGATGATACCTTGTTTTCATCTTGGCTCTAATATTAACTTCTACTTGTCGTTTTGATCTAAATTCGAGCCCTCGTGCCTTTGCGAACTAACACTAGAACCAATTGAAATTAATTTTTATGGAAATTTTATAAATCGGAAGAGAAGTTAAACGCGCTTGAACATTTTCTTCATCCGATGTGGCCAACTTTGAGGCCCTCTAGCTCCGCCCCTGTCTGAAATAGGGTGCCCAAATACAAAACTTAACTTCTAACACCTCTTCATCTACCATGACAAGTTTGGTCGCAATCGGTTGTTTGGTAAGAAACGGTCGAATTATTTCCTCTCTTTGAATTCGTACCACTGTGCAGTGTTTTGCAAAAACAGACGAAAATTTTCAGACTAGTCTTCGTATTTCGTTCATAGCTTTTACAAATATTTTTTTACTTTTCTGGATTTGTGAGAGCGCGACGAATATTCTGTGAAAATTTGAAGAAAATCGATTGGGGGCAATTTTTTCTACAAGTGTTTTTTAAAAAAACTTCATAAATTAAAAAAAAAAAAAAAAAAAAAAATTGAGCGCCCCAGTAGGCGAGTTGGTAGCGTACTCGCCTATGAGTTTGGGGGTCGTGGGTTCGATTCCCACCAGAGGCTCTGGTCTGTCGCTGCAAAATTCAGCCATATGGTCTTTGTAACCCGGACTTTCCCTGGACCTTAAAATTAGAATATAAATTTACTTTGTATTGTAATCCATATAAATAAATAAATAAATAAATAAAAAAAAATTTTCAAAATATTCAAAAAAAAAAATACAAAAAATGTCGCATTGTGTCCTCTTTAAAACAAAGTAAACTTTGCAAAAATCGGTTCAGCTGTTGGAGAGCAATAACATATTTCGTAAAACACAAAAATTAATTTTTGGACACAACGGAGTGATTGGAAATGAACGAGCAAACAGCTTGGCTTCAAAAGGCAGAGAATTTCGAGTAATAAACTTGGAAAATTGGAAACCTTTCGAAGCCACGAAGGGCGAGTTGAAGCAATAGAGCAACTGTAGGAGCAACTGCAAAGATACTGTGGGGTGACCCAAATGATAAAAAACAAGTAATTTTCTGAAACTAAACAAGGTGGAGATTAGTAAGATGATGAGTGTTCTAACGGGACACTCAAGCTTACAGGCACATCTTCATCGCATAGGACTAGCAGGAAACGACGAATGTAGGGCATGCAGGGAAAACATTGAAACGATGGAACATTTCCTGTGTCACTGCCCGGCTTTCACACATGCAAGATCCCAACATTTCGGGTTCGACATATTACCAGACTTGACTCATCTCAGAGAATATGACTGGAAGATACTGAGAAAATATATGTCTAGTACCGATTTTCTGTAACCCGTGGTATAAAAATCAAAAATAAGGAGCGCACAACAGCCCGAACCACTGGCTTAAGTGTATGTCCATGGACATGAGGCGTTTAAACGTCTCCTCTATTCAACCTTACCTAACCTACCAAATTTTAAGTCAATCCGATACTCCTTTCGGGAGGTTAGAGTGCTCTCCAGCCAGCCAGAAGAACATACTCGCAAAGACAGACGGACATTGTTCAAATGACTTAAAATGTCCTAAAAAGGATTTCCGGATCTCTTTAATATGGTCATAACATTTTGTGGGGTAATACAGCGTCATAAGCACCCAAAAATATTTAAAAAAAAATTTGTGGGAATTTTATTAATTTCGTTGTTTACCATTGCTCAAATGACTTCAACTGACCTATAACGGATTTTAGCCAAACATTCTTGGGTCACTTCTTCGATGTGTTACACTTTTGGTCTGTAGCATATGATGTATACCCCCGAAACACTAAAGTGAGGGCAATAAAATGGGTGCCCCTTTTGTTGCACCTCAAATAAAAGGTCCAAAAGATAAAAAATATTTTTTGAATTTCCCTTACATTTACAATATAAGTTAAATTTTTATACCCTACACCACACTGTGGTACAGGGTATTATAAGTTTGTTTCAAGGCAGATGTTTGTAACACCTGAAAATAACACAGCTAGACCCACCTTAAAGTATACCGATCGACTCAGAATCACTAGCTGAGTCGATTTAACGATGTCTGTCCGTCCGTCCGTCCGTCTGTCCATGTAAAGTTGTTCGTCGACTACAGGTCGCAATTTCACTCCGATCGTTCTGAAATTTTGCAGTTTAGAGTATTTCGCGGCTATTAAGATCGCTATTGAATTTGGTTGAAATCGGTTCAGATTTAGATATAGGTCCCATATATATCTCTCGTCCGATTTAGTCCTATAGAAGCTGTATTTTACATCCAATCGTTTTGAAATTTAGAATGGTAGAGTTTCTTGATCCATGAACCAACATTGCCGAATTTGAGGAAAATCGGTTAAGATTTAGCTATAGCTCCCATATATATGTTTCGTCCGATTTGACCATTTAGTACTATAAAAGCTGTATTTTACATCCAATCGTTTTGAAATTTAGAATGGTAGAGTTTCTTGATCCATGAACCAACATTGCCGAATTTGAAGAAAATCGGTTAAGATTTAGCTATAGCTCCCATATATATGTTTCGTCCGATTTTGCTCTTTAGTCCTGAAGAAGCTATATTTTACATCCAATCACTTTGAAATTTAGAATGGTAGAGTTTCTTGATCCATGAACCAACACTACCGAATTTGAAGAAAATCGGTTAAGATTTAGCTGTAGCTCCCATATATATGTTTCGTCCGATTTGGCCCTTTAGTCCTATAAAAGCTGTATTTTACATCCAATCGTTTTGAAATTTAGAATGGTAGAGTTTCTTGATCCATGAACCAACACTACCTATAGCTCCCATATATATGTTTCGTCCGATTTGGCCCTTTAGTTCTACAGAAGCTGTATTTTACATCCAATCGTTTTGAAATTTAGAAAGGTAGAGTTTCTTGATCCACGAACAAACATTGCGGAATTTGAAGAAAATCGGTTAAGATTTAGCTATAGCTCCCATATATATGTTTCATCCGATTTGGCTCTTTAGATCCAATCGTTTTTATACCCTACACCACACTGTGGTACAGGGTATTATTTAAGTATAAAATGACTCAAAAGTAAATTTATGTAAACAATTTATACATGAATTACAAAATTTATATTTCAGAGTTATTCAATATTACGAGAGTGGTGTAGGGTATTATATAGTCGGCCCCGCCCGACTTTAGCCTTTCCTTACTGGTTTACATTTATCCTTAGTTTTTTTTCAAGTAGGCATTGTTTTCTTCTTTTTGATGCTAGTTTTCTAAATCCGTATTAATTTTTTCCAATTTTTATACCCTACACCACACTGTGGTACAGGGTATTATAAGTTTGTTTCACGGCAGATGTTTGTAACACCTGAAAATAACACAGCTAGACCCACCTTAAAGTATACCGATCGACTCAGAATCACTAGCTGAGTCGATTTAACGATGTCCGTCCGTCCGTCTGTCCATGTAAAGTTGTTCGTCGACTACAGGTCGCAATTTCACTCCGATCGTTCTGAAATTTTGCAGTTTAGAGTATTTCGCGGCTGTTAAGATCGCTATTGAATTTGGTTGAAATCGGTTAAGATTTAGCTATAGCTCCCATATAGATGTTTCGTCCGATTTGGCCATTTAGTACTATAAAAGCTGTATTTTACATCCAATCGTTTTGAAATTTAGAATGGTAGAGTTTCTTGATCCATGAACCAACATTGCCGAATTTGAAGAAAATCGGTTAAGATTTAGCTATAGCTCCCATATGTATGTTTTATCCGATTTGGTTCTTTAGATCCAATCGTTTTTATACCCTACACCACACTGTGGTACAGGGTATTATTTAAGTATAAAATGTCCCAAAAGTAAATTTATGTAAACAATTTATACATGAATTACAAAATTTATATATCGGAGTTATTCAATATTACGAGAGTGGTGTAGGGTATTATATAGTCGGCACCGCCCGACTTTAGCCTTTCCTTACTGGTTTTTATTAGTTGTGATTTTTTTGTTCCAGCTAATAATAATAATAAACTTTTTTTTTGGAAAAAAAGTCTAATTTGTTCTAGTTGTTTTAACGCTAGTATCCATATTTTTATCCGTAATTATCTATAATTTTAAGGGTACCACAGCTCTGTCGGGGTTATACTTCAAACATGTCCAAACTAAAGGTACCTTACATAAAAATAGGAATTTGTAAAAAAAACTTTACCATATTGTGTTGTTGTTTGGGTTTCCTTAAAATAATATCCCACAATCATCAAAAACAAGGTTTTTAGGTCTCGGACACAACATTTTTATGTTTGACTAGTGCAAGCTTTATGTCTATGTATGTCGTATTTCCCTCACGTAGTGCTATCGGTATTCGACCCTTTCGAAATTAAATACGGTCATATACTATTGCTACCCCCTGATACTATACAATGGATTTAATCGACAATTGCAGTCAAAATACTTAACACTATGTTGTAGTATGTAGGTCTTTTTATACCCTCCACCATTGGATGGCGGGTATATTCATTTTGTCACTCCGTTTGTAACAACTCAAAATATTGATCAGAGACCCCATAGTGTATATATATCTTAATCGAAGATAAATTCTAACACGATTTAGCCATGTCCGTCTTACTATCAGTCTGTTATCACCCTACAAATTACAGTAATTGAGCTAGATAACTGAAATTTGGTACAGATACTTTTTATAGCTGCAGGTATATTAGGATTGAAAATTGGCGATATCGGTAATATTTTTATATGGACAACATATGTAGCATTCAGACAAACAGCGTTCACCATATGTCCGTGTTGTGATATATCTCTTATACAATTTCCCTTTAGATTTTACTTCTTAACGCAACAATTACCACAATTGTCAACAAATCAGGCTTAAATTTAGTAATATGAGTTTATGTGCACCCAAAATCATTCACATACGATACATGGTGGAGGGTATATAAGAAGCGGCATGGCCGTACTTAACACTGTCTTTACTTGTTTGGTTTCATTTTCTTCTACTTCTGCTTCGCCCTCGACTTCCCTTTCATGTGGCAGAACAAGTTATTTGTTTAAGCTTAAACAACATTATTAAAGTTTATGTCCGCTTTGCGCCCCTCGTCTGGTATTTATGAATGAATTTATTCTGTGTTCCGAGAGAAAATATTGTTGCGGTTCATGGTTTTGTTTTGTTTCTTGAACTTTGATTAATCGGGGGATTTGGATAAACAACACGAGAATGGCTACTTTATATTCATCAGAAACTTTGAAATATGTACATATAGTATAGAAAATACAATTTGGTAATTTATCTAATACTGTATTCAATGGCACATGCAAAAGTTTCGCGGTTGAATTGCAAAATGCGTTGCTAACGATTTGGAAATTGTTTATCACAGTTAGATAGCTGTGGAAATGCTTTACGCTATTCGGTTTAAATATATAGGGTGATCCATTTCGAGGTTACCTACTTCTTTTAAGAAAAAAACACAGAAAGTTCAAATTGAATGGGGAATGTTTATTATCATTTGAAAGAACATTCTTTGGCATTTATTTTTTGAAGATTATGTCCATCAAATGTTGGCCGCGGCTACGTCTCAGATGGTCCATCCGTTGAGTCCAACTTTCGATGACTCGATTATGTTGACAATAAGTTAAACGAAGTGCACGAAACACATTCCTCACAGAACGTGAATTTTCTTAATAAAGTTGAACGATTTGTAAACGTTGTTCAGGCGTAAGTCTTTCCATGATGAAATGCCAAACGATACTTAACTAAAATAACATGACAGCATGACACGACTCACACGTGATCGTAAGACCCGATTATGTTGACCATAAGTTGAGCGAAGTGCGCGAAACACATTCCTCACAGAACGTGAATTTTCGTAATAAAGTTGAACGATTTGTAAACGTTGTTCAGGCGTAAGTCTTTCCATGATGAAATGCCAAACAATACTTAACGAAAATAACATGACAGCATGACACGACTCACACGTGATCTGTCAAAAAAAGGCTATTGAAAAAAGTATCTCTACTTGGATCACCCGTTATATATTTATATATATTCATGTATTTTGTTGATATTCTTAATAATAATTTTAAATTAATGTTTTTTGTTCTTGTTTTTAAAATCAAGCTCGAGGTCTTTGTTGTTTTGTTTATTTATTTATTATTTTAATCGATATTTCGATCTTCTTTGAAGATCATCTTCAGGAATTCTACATGCCAAATAATATAAAGATCGGACGTAAAATACATGTTTAAATACTAACTAGGCAAGAAAATAGTTCTAATATATATATGTGACTATATCTAAATCTGAACGGATTATCCCCATTTTAATCCGTATTAGTTCCTAAATTAAGAAACTTCTTTTTGCCAAATGTTGTAATTGTCGAGAGTAATGTACAACTCCTATAGCACTTTTATACAAACTATAACTATAACTATATCAAAATCTGAACTGATTTTCCCGAATTTGGCAGAGTTCATTCAGTTATCTCCGCAGATTTTCGTAGTGATCGGATATAAAATACGGTTTCTACAGCGCTCACATGACAAATCGGGCGTAATTTTCTACAAACTTTGCTGTGTTCATTCATGTAATAAGAAACCTCTTTCTGCCGATGTTCGTACTGATTGGATATAAAATACAGTTTATACAGCGCTTACATGTGAAATCGGGGGTAACATATATCGGGTTTTCTAATAGGGACATACAAATTACGTATCTTTATGCCAACGCACCCTCAAACATTTTTATACCCTACTTCACACTGTGGTACAGGGTATTATAACTTTGTGCATTTGTTTGTAACACCCGAAAGGAGAAGAAATAAACCTATCGTTTATTATACCGATCGACTTAGAATCACTTTCTGAGTTGATTTAGCTATGTCCGTCTGTCTGTAGATGTATTGTTGTAATCAAAGTACAGGTCGCAATTATGCTCCGATCTCAACGAAACTTTGCCCATATCTTCCAAGGACGATCCCTATTGAATTTGGTGAAAATCGGTTCAGATTTACATATAGCTCCCATATATATGTACCTCCGATTTGGCATATATGCACTGTATAAGCAACATTTTTGAACCGATTTGTACAAAAATTGAAAGAGAGATACACTTAGAGACAATGCAAAATTTGGAAGAAATCGGTTCAGATTTAGATATAGCCCCCATATATATTTTGCCGCCGACTTGATATGTAAGCGCTGTTGTAACCGTATTTTATATCCGATCAGTACGAAATTCGGCAAAAAAAAGGTTTCTTATTACATGAAGGAATACTGCCAAATTTGGAGATAATCGGTTCCGCTTTAGATATAGCCCCATATATATGTTACCATCGATTTGAAATTCAAGTGCTGTAGAAACTGTATTTTATATCCGATCACAGTGAAATTCGATAGAAAGAGGTTTACTATTACATGAAGGAATACTGCCAAATTCGGAGAAAATCGGTTCAGATTTAGATATAGCCACAATATATATGTTATCCCCGATTTGAAATTCAAGCGCTGTAGAAACTGCATTTGATATCCGATCAGTACGAAATTGGACAGAAAGTTTCTATTTTACACGAATGAGTATTCAGGGAAAATCGATTCAGATTTATATATAACCTCCATATATATGTTCCTCCTGATTTGGTTACAAAGCGCTATAGAAGTTGTACTTTACTTTCGATCATTACAAAATTTTCCAGTAAGATGTTTCTCAATTTAGGAACGACTATGGCTTAATTTAGCGATTGTCGGTTCAGAATTAGATATGTACACATTAGGCCGGGTCGATTTGTGGGGAGGCAAAAAAAGTCGCCATTTTTCAGTGAAAATCGTATTCTAGGGATAAAAATAAGAAACTTTGCCGAAGGAACCATGCCTCTAAAACGAATTCTGATGTCCCGGAATTGGGTCGAACTTTTGGGTAGGGGCAAATTTTGAAAAATCCCACTTTGACCCATTTACATAGAGTGCTCCAATCGAGTCCAAATGTATGACCGACCCCCACTAACTTTGGAGGCCCGACCCACCCATGCCAGTGGCACACCCCCTGGAACCCCCTAGGGGTTCCATACATTTGGACTCGATTGGAGCACTCTAAATGGGTCAAAGTGGGATTTTTTGCGGGACATCAGAATTCGTTTTAGAGGTATGGTTCCTTCGGCAAACTTTCTTATTTTGATCCCTAGAATACGATTTTCACTGAGCACTTCACTGAGTGGGGGTCGGTCATACATTTGGACTCGAATGGAGCACTCTAAATGGGCCAAAGTGGTATTTTTTCCGGGACATCAGAATTCGTTTTAGAGGTATGGTTCCTTCGGCAAAGTTTCTTATTTTGATCCCTAGAATACGAATTTCACTGAGCAATGGGCGATTTTTAAATCGACCCGCCCTAATACACATATATATATATATATTCTTACCCATTTACCAATTTTTCCAAATTATTATCGCAATGACCCTTATCGCATTGTTAGGGGGGGTGTAGGGTATTATATAGTCGGCCCCGCCCGACTTTCTGCCTTGCCTTACTGGTTTTATATCCGATTAGTATGAAATTCGGCAGAAAGAGGTTTGCATTTATATGAATGAACACTGTTAAATTTGGGAGGAATCGGTTCAGATTTAGATATATCCCCCATATATATGTACGTTACCCCCGATTTGACATGTAAGCGCTGTAAAAACTGTATTTTATATCCGATCAGTATGCAATTCGACAGAAAGAGGTTTCCATTTATATGAATGAACACTGTTAAATTTGGAAGAAATCGGTTGACATTTAGATATAGCCCCATATATACGTTATCCCCGATTTGACATGTAAGCGCTGAAAAAATGTTATTTTATATCCGATCTGTGCAAAATTCGGCAAATAGAGGTTTCTTTCTACATGAAGGAAAATCGGTTCAGATTTAGATATAGCCCCCATATATATGTTACCCTTGATTTGACATGTAAGCGCTGTAGAGACTGTATTTTATATCCGATCAGTACGACAGAAAGAGGTCTTTCAGGGAAAATCGGTTCAGATTTATATATAACCTCCATATATATGTTCCTCCTGATTTGGTATCAAAGCGCTATTTCCAGTTGTACTTTACTGCCGATCATTAAAATTTTCCAGAAAGATGTTTCTCAATTTAAGAACGAAAATTGCTTCATTTAGCGATTATCGGTTCAGAATTAGATAATATGTTCCTAACCATTTACCAATTATTCCAAATTATTATCGCAATGCCCCTTAGCGCATTATTAGGGAGGTGTAGGATATTATATAGTCGGCCCCGCCCGACATTCTGCCTTTCCTTACTGGTTTTTTATTTGAAAAATTTAGCTATGACAAGATTCATTCAAGTCACAGTTAATTTTTGGGAGTTTTAAACTTGCCGGCTAATGTTTAGATTTCAATTGGTTTTTTTTAGATTTTTTATTTCCCAAAGCTCTCAAAACTTGTTGCACCACGCTCTTTACAGTTAACAAATTTAGTTTTGTGTGACTATTTGAAATAAAATGCGATATATCGCTCCTTTTCAACAAAAGGGTAACAACTCAAAAGAAAAAAGTCAGTAGATGTCATTAGCAGCTTCGGTTAATATTATTAACATTTAAAAAATATGTCACAAATTATGAAAATATCTTCCTCATTGTATTTTCTTGCAATGACATATTTATATTAATATTAATTTTTTGAAATTAATATTAACGGGAAAATTTTTTGTCCTCTAGTGAAATTTTTCATTTTGAGTTGTTACCCTTTTGTGGAACAGGTGCGATATGCTCATTGAAATTACCGTTAATTTAGCTGATTTGACGTTTAGCGACTGTTTCATTTCACAAGAGTTTTGAGGCAGGAACACAGTGTTTATCGTCTAAATTAGAAACAAATTATTATCGTCTCGAATCTATTAATTGGATAAATTGTATCCCCAACTGAAAGTCAACCGCCATTTTAAAATAAGCCTTTTGTAAGTACAATGCAAATTTGGTTATAATAAAGTAAAATCAAGTAAACTAATAAAATACGACAATATAAACCTCTAAATGCGAATGCAGCTAAGCAAATTTCGCAGCAAAAACTTGAATTTTTCGTATATTTGCCCATTCAAGTATCGTTATGATTATAGTTTTGTATGTGAAGCTATAGAGATAGATGTTAATGGTTATAAAATATAATGTTAATACAAAACATTTAAAATTGTCAAATAAACTGCTATTTGTTAACATTTGAAGCATGCGGCTAAGCAAATATCGCTCACTTTAGTTCCACCCTCATAAAGAGTTAACATTTAGTGAAATATTGATTCCCCACAAAGGGTTAACATTTACGGGCGATTTCAGGTAGCTCCGTTAAATGTTAACTGCTACTTTAACGACCCGTTAAGAAAAAATGGCTTTCAAGAGCTCCGTTAAAATTTAACTGATATGATACTTTGTGGGAGCCAGTAAGGTCAATAGGCATTGCAAAGATGCCTAAAATATGGAAAATGCAAATGTTTAGATGATTCATGGGACAATTGTTTTTTAATTATTCTTTCAATTTGTGTGGGGTATCAGAAGGGGATGGACAAATGCGATTATTTTGCACTGAACAATGGGTTCTTGTATGACAATGCACTGTACAGTGCATGTTTATATGTACTGACATTTTATCTTACGAGCTTTTTAATGTTGGTGTGATTTGGTCATATTGTGTGGAAAGTAACAAAAGGTTGGGGCAATAACGCCCATTTTTCGCTGGTCTAAAAATATTACACTGAACACACATTCAAGTGTTTGTATGTACTGGTATTAAAGCTGTTAACTCTTGGTAAACATGGTCACTTTGTGTGGGAATCATCTGAAGGATATAGCGACAGAGAAGCTATTACAATATGGAGACTTACAGAAGTTTCGGATAGTTAACATTGAAAATATTATAGAATCAGTATTTCACTAAATTGTAACTTCTTTGAACTGAGATAAATACATAGTAGTATTACTCACCTATCAAATTTGAAGTCAATCGGTTACTCTTTTCGAAAGTTAAATTGCGCATCAGCCGGACAGACAGACGGAAATAGGGCACTGTTCAAATAAATTAAAAGGTCCTAAAAAGGATTTTCGTCTATACCTAGGTTATTCCTTCGATGTGTTATTCGTTTGTTCCATAGTATACGAAATACTCTTATCCTTCTCCATTAAAATTCTCTCCAGGCCTTGTCCCTTCTGGTACCTTCCACACAAAGGAGTCAAATCATATTGCAACCGAATAACTCATAGATCGATTGCAATTACATGTTTCGTAAAATTTTGAACAGAAATATTGTGCACAATTTTCAAAAAATAAAAAACAAAAAAATGTCAACATATTTTAGGAGTCATTCACAATAGTATTTAACATCAAGTTATCTAACGGAACCTTCCTGAAAATGAAATTGTTAACGGGCCGTTTAAAATGTTCGTTAAACTAATCGTCTGTTATCTAACTTTTTCAATAAAAATAACTAACGGAGCTACCTGAAAACGGCCGTCTGTGAAATATTGATTCTTTAATAACTTCTATACTACTTACTCGAATCTTCGGAAATTCCACACATGGTATTACACAAACACCTAAAAAAATTTATTGTATCTTTCATTATTATACAATGAAAATAACAATAAGTGGACAAATCTTAACCTAAAATACTATTCTCTGGGTTATTGCCATTGCGAATAAACCATTGAGACTTTACACGATTTTTTTACTTAAACAAAAAGGTTAACATTTCAAATTTAGGAATTCATAATTTCATTTCATTTTTTGTTTTAGATTTTGATTAGGATTTGTTTTAATTTATATCATGTCCAGCGTATCTCTCCTTCTAAGGCGGTCATGACCTTCAAAATTTAGTAGTTCTCGAGCCAGGATGTTTGGATGATTGAATAGTTTACCCACGTAACACCGGCAATATTTTTCAATTTCCTCTTTTACTGTTGGCATGTTGAGATCCTTATGGATTTTAGCGTTTCTTATATACCATGGTGCACCTGTAATTAAACGAAGACTATTCGATTGTCTTCTTTGTAATTTGCATACATTTGAAGCGCACGCTGTACCCCAGAGCTGGATACCATATGTCCAAATTGGCTTCAATACCGTTTTGTATAAAAGAACTTTATACTCTGGATCTAGGGCAGATCTTTGGCTGATAAGCCACTGAAGTTGATTAGTTTTGAATTTTATTTGAGTTACTTTAGAGTCTATGTGGCGCGACCACGTCAAACGCCGATCTAAGTGGATTCCAAGGTATTTTACATGATCCTTTTTGGGAATCTGTGAATTGAAAATAGAAATTGGAGGACTTGCATCCCTTCGCAGGGTAAAAGTAACATGAGTACACTTTGAGGCATTCACCATTATTCTCCATTTTTTGAACCATTCTTCTAGGATTCGGACATGCGACTGCAGTTGATCGGACGCAACTGAAGGGTTTTTGTGAGTACTGACGAAAGCAGTATTGTCCGCAAAAGTAGACGTGAGCGTAAAGTTGGTTATGGGCATATCTGCCGTAAAAATAACGTACAGTATAGGGCCAAGAATGCTCCCCTGTGGGACACCGGCATTTATTTTCTGAGGGCTAGAAAAAATGCCATTTGATTTAACTTGAAAAGACCGGTTAGTCAAATAGCTCCTGAACAGTTTATGCGTGTTGATTGGCAGAAGGTCGCATATTTTGTACAAAAGTCCCTCGTGCCAGACTTTGTCAAATGCTTGGGAAATATCTATGAATAACGCCGAACAGTATTCTTTATTCTCAAAAGCTCTTCTGATGCAGGTTACGATACGGTGTACCTGTTCTATAGTATTGTGACTTTTTCTAAAACCAAATTGATGGTCAGGTATAATATTGTGAGAAATTATGTGAGGTGTGATTTTCTTCATGAGAATGGACTCAAACATTTTTGAAAGTATGTTTGAGTCCATTCTCAGTAAGCTTATAGGGCGATAGGATTTGACTTGAGTTGGATCTTTGCCTGGTTTCGGTATCATCACGATTTCAGACCTCTTCCAAGATAGGGGGAAGTAACCTACACGGAGAATTGCATTGAATAAAAATAACACAATTTTCAAGGCTGAAAAAGGAAGTTCTTTAATCATTTTCGCTGTTATACCATCTTCTCCGGGCGATTTCTTTAATTTTAGTTCTTTGACAGATTTTTCAACATCCTTTATTCTAAGCTTGATTGGGCCAGGAATTATATCATCTATCACGGGCTGATAAATTGGGCGACGAATTAAATAATCTATCACGGGCGGATAGATTGGGCGTGGAGTTATATCGTATATCACGGGCGGATAGATTGGGCGAGAAGTTATGTCATCTATCACGTTCTGATAGATTGGGAGAGGAATTGAGTCATTTATCCTGGGCGGATAGATTGTGTGAGAAATTGTATCATCTATCACGGGCGGATAGATTGGGCGAGGAATTGTGTCGTTTATCACGGGCGGATAGTGTGGGCGAGGAATTATATCTATCACTGTTGGGTGTAAAAACGGACTCGAGGTAGTTTGCGAATGCATTTACTTTCTCTTCTGTGCTTTTTGCCCAGTTCCCATTTTCAAGGCGAATTGGCGATTCATGCGGCCTTCATGGCCTTCCAGAGACTATAATCTGTTTTCTGGGTTGGATCCAGAGATTGCAAATATATTTTTAGATCACTTTCCTCAGCTGATTTTAGGGCTGATTTCAATCTCTTCTGGCAATTTTTTAGTTTTTTTCTCAGTGCTGGGGAGCGATATTGTTGCCACTCTCTTCTTACGCTTCTTTTTTCATTGATTAACGCTTGGATGCCTATTGGGTTATTGGAGTTATCTCTTTTGAATGCGCTTTTTCGAGTAGCCACTTTAACAGCACTGTTTACAACGTCTGTGAATAGGTTTACCGCGGCTTCAATTTCATCCGTTGTACGTAACGGTACACCATCGGATAGGTGTGAGCTAACGTATTTTTTATATTTTAGCCAGTTGGTATACTTATTGGGCAAACTGTCACAACCATTTTCATGATTGTTGTAAAGCAGTGTCAAAATGGTAGGCGAATGATCCGATGATAGATCAAGTGATGGACATAGAGATAATTGTTCACGCCTTATATATTTTATTATAGCGAAATCAATAAGGTCAGGCGTTTTGTTCAGATCTGAGGGCCAATATGTTGGGTGACCGCTCGAAGCTACATCTAGTTTAGCAGATGTTATGGCTTTAAGTAGTTGTCTACCTTTTGGAGTAGTGAGGCGAGAGCCCCAATATGTGTGTTTGGCATTGTAGTCACCTGCTAACAAAAACTTTGTGCCAGGAGTGGAGAAGAACTCCATGAATTGATCTTTGTTAATAGGGGGACAATATATCGACGATATCACCAGATTTGTGCCTGTGATAGCGATAGAAGTTGCTTGTATATGCTCAGTCCTATATTCGGGCATAGAATAATGTTTGATTTTATTTTGGACAATAAGAGCTGTACCACCACAGGCTCTCCCGCTAGGATGTTTAGTATCGTATGTGGAATAACCACGTTTCCTAAAACAATTTCTGGTTGAAAAATGTGTCTCAGAGACTAATAAAATATCTATACAGTGGTTTCGGAGAAAATTTTCTACCTCATTTCTGTGTTGGCTCAGGCCGTTTGCATTCCAATAACAAATTCTCATTGGATTTAATAAATAAATAAATTTATAAAAAAAATAAATAAATTTACGAATATACGGTTAAACCGACTAACATTTTATATTTGTTTTTTTTTTACAATTGCAAAATGTTTTGACAACGAAGTATGTACGATATTAGGGTCGTGGTCTCTTAACGGATTGGCTGAGTAGTTTGACGTATACCTCATATGGTTACCTAATATAGGGATATCCCGGTGAACTGCAAAGTGTATGAACTTGCTAGGAATTTACATATATTGGTCCCCAACTATACATTTGCAAGCTTTGGTTTAGCCAATAACAATGTGGCAGTTCAATGAAAGTTGGATAGAAATCGGCACCTGGACCACGCCTGATCGGCGAACACGACAGAAGTTTGGGCATTGAATCCAATGACTTCTGCAGAAGCTGTGGAGTTGAGGAAGACGTGGATAACATTGATTACCTACTTTACTACTGTCCCGCATTGAGTAAACGACGCACAGTGGGGGGAATTTAAAAAGGGAAATAATTCATCCATTTCTTTACTAGACAACCAATACCGATTGTCATGCATGCAGAAGAGGTATTGGAGAAGTTAAGTTTAAAATTTGTTGGCCACCTTGGAAAAACATAATGTTCTGATTGATTTCTGTGTGCATTCTACTAACCAAGGTCTACAAAAGACTTTTTACTCCTAAGAGTTATCTCGTATACATATAAGTCAAATTTTGGAATTGAAATATTTGGCACAATTTGTGAGCGATAGTGTTGTAATTTTGTGCATATGTTTGTATCTGGTGGTAGTCTACGTGATTAGTCGAAAAATGGGAGGGATCGGGCCAATGGGCGTGACCCCGCGCATATATGCCTAATTTTTAAATTGAGATATCTTGCACAATTTGTTAGCGAGAGTGCTGTAATTTTGTTTATATGTATCTGGTGACACTCTACGCAAATGACCAAAAAAGGGAGGGATCAAACTAATTGAAATTTGAAATCGAGATATCTTGCACAATTTGTTAGCGAGAGTGCCTTCATTTTTATACCCTACACCACACTGTGGTACAAGGTATTATGACTTCGTGCATTTGTTTGTAACATCAAAAACGAGACAAGATAGACCCATTGTTTATTATACCGATCGACTTGTAATCACTTCCTGAGTCGATTTAGCAACGAGTATATCCGTCTGACTCTATATATGTATTCTTGTAATCAAAGTACAGGTCGCAATTATGGTCCGATCTCAACGAAACATATCACATATCTTTCTTTAGGCCCAAGGACGATCCCTATTGAATTTGGTTAAAATTGGTTCAGATTTACATATAGCTCCCATATATATGTACCCCCGATTTGGCATATATGCACTGTATAAGCAACATTTTTGAACCGATTTGTTCAAAAATTGACAGAGAGTAGTCTCGGGATACACTTAGACACACTACCAAATTTGGGGAAAATCGGTTCAGATGTAAATATAGCCCCCATATATATATGTTACCCCAGATTTGGCATTCAAGCGCTGTAGAAACTGTATTTTATATCCGATCAGTACGAAATTCGGCAGAAAGAGGTTACTTATTACATGAAGGAATACTGCCAAATTCGGAGAAAATCGGTTCAGATTTAGATATAGCGACCATATATATGTTAGCCCCGATTTGACATCTACGCGCTGTAGAGACTGTATTTATACCCTACACCACACTGTGGTACAGGGTATTATGTCTATGTGCATTTGTTTGTAACACCCAAAAGGAGAAGAGATAGATCCATTGTTTATTATACCGATCGACTTGTAATCACTTTCTGAGTCGATTTAGCTATGTCCGTCTGTCTGTCCGTCTGTAGATGTATTCATGTAATCAAAGTACAGGTCGCAATTATAGCCCGATCTTGACGAAACTTTACACATATCTTTTTTTTGGCCCAAGGACGGTCCCTACTTAATTTGGTTAAAATCGGTTCAGATTTGGATATGTAAGCACTGTAAAAACTTTATTTTATAAACGATCAGTATGAAATTCAGCAGAAAGAGGTCTCTTATTCTATTAATGAACACTGTTAAATTCGGAGAAAATCGGTTCAGATTTAGATATAGCCCCCATATATGTATATGTTACCCCCACTTTGACATGTTAGCGCTGTACAATCTGTATTTTATATCCGATCAGTAAAAAAATCTACACAAAGAGGTTTCTTAGTTTATGAAGGGATACTTCCAAATTCAGAGAAAATTTGCCTTTCCTTACTGGTTTATATCCGATCAGTATGAAATTCGACAGAAAGAGGTTTCTATTTTACATGAATGAGTATTCAGGGAAAATCGGTTCAGATTTAGATATAACATCCATATATATGTTTCTCCCGATTTGGTTACAAAGCGCTATAGAAGTTGTACTTTACTTCCGATCATTACAAAATTTCCCAGAAAGATGTTTCTCAATGTAGGAACGAATATTGCTTAATTTGGCGATTATCGGTTCAGAATTAGATATATCCACATATCTAAGTTCTTACCCATTTACCAATTATTCCAAATTATTATCGCAGTGGCCTTTATCGCATTGTTAGGGAGGTGTAGGGTATTATATAGCCGCCCGACTTTCTGCCTTTCCTTACTGGTTGTATATGCATCTGGTGACAGTCTACTTGATTGGTCCAAAATGGGCGGGATCGGACCAATTGGCGTGGCCCCGCCCTTATAAGCCATCTACTTTAATTTTGTACATATCTATCTGATGAGAGTCTATCAGATTGGTCGAAAAAAATTAAATAAATGATTTTTTTTACGAAATTTGTAATTGCTCTCGAACGGCTGATCCGATTTTTGCAATGTTTACTTTGTTTTACAGAGGGCGCAATGCGCCATTTTCTGTATAAACATTTTTTGGAAAAATTTTTAAAAAAATTGTTTACGAAAGTTTTTTTTTGAAAAAAACATTTGTAGAAAAAAATACTCCCCCTCGATTTGCTTCTAATTTTCACAGAATATTCACTCTCACAAATCCAGAACAGTAAAAAAATGTTGTGAGACTCAATATTTGTAAACGTTATGTAGGAAATACCAAGACTAGTCTCACAATTTTTGCAAAACACTGCACAGTGGTACGAATTCAAAAAGGGGAAATAATTCGACCGTTTCTTAACCAAACAACCGATTGCGACCAAACTTGGCACGGTACATGAAGAGGTGTTAGAGAAGTTAAGTTTTGCATTTGGGCCCCCTATGTCAGACAGGGGGGAGCTAGAGGGCCTCAAATTTGGCCACATTAGGTGAAGAAAATGTTCAAATGTAACTCGTGTTTCTCTTCCGATTTATAAAATGTCGTTTTGTGTGTGTTCTACTAACTGAGGTCTGAAATAACTAAGAATCATCTCGTATAGTTACCAAGATATCTGCAATTGAAAATTGAATTTTTAATTTTTTCCCTTACCGTGTGCTAGTATTTTGTAAATATCAGAGCACATTATGCACCGATTTCATCCGTATCAACAGGGCGCAATGCGCCATTTTCTGTATAAACATTTTTTGGAAAAATTTTTAAAAAAATTGTTTACGAAAGTTTTTTTTTTGAAAAAAACATTTGTAGAAAAAAATACTCCCCCTCGATTTGCTTCTAATTTTCACAGAATATTCACTCTCACAAATCCAGAACAGTAAAAAAATGTTGTGAGACTCAATATTTGTAAACGTTATGTAGGAAATACCAAGACTAGTCTCACAATTTTTGCAAAACACTGCACAGTGGTACGAATTCAAAAAGGGGAAATAATTCGACCGTTTCTTAACCAAACAACCGATTGCGACCAAACTTGGCACGGTACATGAAGAGGTGTTAGAGAAGTTAAGTTTTGCATTTGGGCCCCCTATGTCAGACAGGGGGGAGCTAGAGGGCCTCAAATTTGGCCACATTAGGTGAAGAAAATGTTCAAATGTAACTCGTGTTTCTCTTCCGATTTATAAAATGTCGTTTTGTGTGTGTTCTACTAACTGAGGTCTGAAATAACTAAGAATCATCTCGTATAGTTACCAAGATATCTGCAATTGAAAATTGAATTTTTAATTTTTTCCCTTACCGTGTGCTAGTATTTTGTAAATATCAGAGCACATTATGCACCGATTTCATCCGTATCAACATGTCTGGATGGGCAATAAAATTTCCTATTCGTTCGATATACCCCATAGTACAGAAGTTATGACCACTTGAAGTTGCAAAAATCGGCACTGCCGTTCGAGAGCAATTACAAATTTCGTAAAACAAAAAAACTATTTTTTTTTTTAATTTTTTCAAAAATTAAAATGCCCACAAAATGTTTTCAAAAAAATAAAAAAAATAATTATAGCGAAAACTTAACTTACCTATTTTTAACTGTTTATAAGCATTTTAGCCAAAAATAAACTACATAGGTCGACATTAAATATTCCTACCCTATAGACAAGTAAGAAAGTTCAATCTGGTAAATCGGCTTACGGTCAGTCAGTTAGTTATTTTTTTGTTTTAAAATCTATCCTATATTCCCAATAAGACAAAAGTTATGGTCATGTGAAATTATATATAAAACAAGTAAGAATATGTATCCCGGTTTACGAATCACCTCACCACAGGCCCTTAAAAATATTCGTAAATTTATTTATTTTTTGTTTTAATTCAATTATTTTCAATTTAAATTGCATTTAATATGATATGATTCTAATTTACTACACTGAAATTTGAGGCAACGTGGTTCATCAGGTCCAGCAATAAATTGCAAAGGATTCTTTCAGTGTTTTTAAAATTAAATAAAATCTATACACATTGATAATATTAACAAACACATTTTAGGGATCGCCCTACTGTACCACAGTTTGTTGCATCGCATAACAATGTATAGTTAAAACATAACTGTCTGTAAATGTTAGAGCTGAAACGTATTCTACATTTCGTTTCATAGCCCAAAAAAATAGTGCATCATTTAGTATGATTTCACTTAAAATCCAATACACGGTCGTACGTGTCAAATAAATTTCAAATCAAAAAATGCAAATGCATTTTTAAATACCAATAGTGGAAATCGATACTTAAACTGTATACAAGTTTTTTGCCAATAGCCATAAATTTGATTTATACTGTCAACGTGCAGCGTCCATAAACTCAGTTCAAAATAAAATTGAATCAGAATGTTGCATTCTCAGGATTGCATGTTTGAATCGTAAATTAACTGAATAACAAACAAAATCGGTTCTTTGATGTACATACTCGTATATTCTTAATAAAAAGCAATACTAGGAATTGTTACATTTTATTACCGTAAAAGTATTGCAATACAAATCCTTTGAATGCTTCAGCTCAGTCAATGGTTGAGTTTACACAGAAACGCACAAGCTCTCGCACACACACACACAGTTGCAGTATGTTTTTCTTTTGTTGCAAACAAATAAAATTGAAAAATAGTTAACAATTTGAGGGCAATTAAATATTTATTGAGAATTGAATTATATGTGAAGGGTTGAGGTTAGAGCCCACAAAGGGTGAATAAGAAATAAAAACGGGAGAAATGAAAGTCAAGTGCTATTGTACAAAAAAGTTTACGATTTTATAGTCGGTTTGAATTCACTTTATTGAAACAAACATTTAAACTCGATGATGTGAAACGATTTGTTTTAAGCCTTTGAAATATTATTATCACCTAGCGACGGTTTTTTGTCCAAACCATGCTTTTTCATAAGTATAGTTCAGTCCCATTTGCACAAACAACAATATTCAATTTTTTGGCATGCTATTGTTTATTTACAAATATTTGTATACCATTTCTTACACTAATGCTATGTACACACGATTGTCAGATCGGACAACGTTATCAACCCTGTTAAAGTGCTGCCAATGTACGGACAATGACGATTGTTAGGCAAAGGTGAATTCATAGTTCAGACAGTTGCAAGAAACCCATAAAATTTCGTATATTTATAATAAATTTTGTAAATATTTATATGCAGGATTGCCAATAAATATATTGTATAGATAGTAGGCCGGGTCGATTTGTGGGGAGGCAAAAATCGTAATCTAGGGATCAAAATAAGAAACTTTGCCGAAGTAACCATACCTCTAAAACGAATTCTGATGTCCCGGAATTTGGGTCGAACTTTTGGGTAGGGGCAAATTTTGAAAAAGCCCACTTTGACCCATTTAGAGTGCTCCAATCGAGTCCAAATGTATGACCGACCCCCACTAACTTTGGGGGCCCGACCCACCCATGCCAGCGACACACCCCCTGGAACCCCCTGGGGGTTCCATACATTTGGACTCGATTGGAGCACTAAAAATGGGTCAAAGTGGGATTTTTTCCGGGACATCAGAATTCGTTTTAGAGGTATGGTTCCTTCGGCAAAGTTTCTTATTTGGATCCCTAGAATACGATTTTCACTGAGCAATGGGCGATTTTTAAATCGACCCGCTCTAATAGATAGTGTTGTCAATAAAATGTTTCTGACAATGGCGCCATTGTCATATGCATAAACTTCGCATATCATACAATGTCTTACAATTAAAAACCAGTAAGGAAAGGCAGAGAGTCGGGCGGGGCCGACTATATAATACCCTACACCTCCCTAACAATGCGATAAGGGCCATTGCGATAATAATTTGGAATAATTGCTAAATGGGTAAGAATATATATATGTGGATATATCTAATTCTGAACCGATAATCGCTAAATTAAGCAATATTCGTTTCTAAATTGAGAAACATCTTTCTGGAAAATTTTAATGATCGGCGGTGAAGTACAACTGGAAATAGCGCTTTGATACCAAATCAGGAGGAACATATATTTATATGGAGGTTATATATAAATATATTTTCCCTGAATACTCATTCGTGTAAAACGACCTCTTTCTGTCGAATTTCGTACTGATCGGATATAAAATACAGTCTCTACAGCGATTACATGTCGTATCGGGGGTAACATATATATGGGGGCTGTATCTAAATCTGAACCGACTTTGTCCGAATTTAGCAGTATAACTTCATGTAGAAAGAAACCTCTCTGCCGAATTTCATACTGATATAATATTATATACTGATAAATCATACTGAAAATTAAGTTTTTACAGCGTTTACATGTCAAATCGGGGCTAACATATATATGGGGGCAATATTTAAATCTGAACCGATTTTAACCTAATTCAATAGCGATCGTCCTTGGGCAAAAAAAAAGATACATGTAAAGTCTCGTCGAAATCGGACAATAACTGCGACCTGTACTTTGATTACAAGAATACATGCACAGACAGACGGACAAACAGACGGACATAGCTAAATCAACTCAGAAAGTGATTCTAAGTCGATCGGTATAATAAACGAAGGGGGTATTTCTTCTCCTTTTGGGTGTTACAGACAAATGCACAAAGTTATAATACCCTGTACCAGATTGTGGTGTAGGGTATAATTAGTTTTTTCTGTGGATTGAGGCATAGGTTTAGGCTTAGGTTAGGGCGGCAGCCAGCCACGGGCATGTATGCCCCTCATCGAACCCAACTGTTTGATAAACAATGTTGTAAATAGTATGAAAGATATGTCAGAGTTACTAGAAAGGTAGATCGGAATATATCTAGGCATCGTTTTTTAACTCGGGACAGTAGAAAAGTAGGTGCTCAATGTTCTCCACTTCTTCCTCATCACCATAGCTCCTACGGAAGTTATTGGTCTCAATACCTAACCTTCTGGCGTGTTCGCTGATCAAGCGGTGTCCGTCAGAACTGACACTAACGTAGACAGTCTTTTCCTCTCTAGTGCGAGGAGAAATTTCTCGTATCTTGCCCAGGCCAGATATGTCTAGCTACGCTACAGGTGCCGATTTCTGTCAATCTTTCATGGGACTGCCTAATTTCATCTTGCCTAAGCCGAAGCTTAAATCTATGGATAAATGTCTAATATATGACCCATATTGTTAACGCAAGTGAAACTAAACAAAAACATTTTTCATGTTTTTTATTAAAAGGGGTGACAATAACGCCCATTTTTCATGCGCTATAGGTACTGTAAAAGCTTTACACTCCATAAAATAATAAGTACTTGTATGGACTATAATGAATGTTATAAGCGGTTAACTTTTTGTGCAAAATGGTCGATTTTAATGGGAGGTACCGAAAGAGGCGTGGACACTTTGCCCTTTTTTCTCAAGATGATAGCGAAACTAATATTTTTTGTGGAATTGGGAGAGATTCTGAGTAATAGTATAGAAGTTATGAGATAAACAATATTTCTCTGAAATTTGACCCTTCGTGGGGGAGGTACTCGAAGGAGTGGACAAACCTAGTCCAGGACCATTTTGCACAAAAAGTTAACGGCTTATAACTTATATCATTTGCTACGGGCCAAAAGTGTAACACATCGAAGGAGTGATCTAAGACCCTTAGTATGTTCGGCGGATATTCGTTTTGTGTCATTTTAAGTCGAATGAGAAATGTCCGTCCGTCTGTCTGTCTGATGGCTGGTGCACACGATAACTCTCGAAAGGAGTAACCGATTGACTTCAAATTTTGTATACGGTAATATTTTTTTATCTCCGGCTAAGTTCGAAGATGGGCCATATTGGTCCACTCCTTCAGGTACCTCCCACACAAAGGGTTAACATTTACAGCCTGTTTCTGTAACTTAAAAATTGCTTTCGTTCGCCTGCCAGACGACAAACAGCTGGTTTGGGTTTCACTAACTACAATCACAACGACAAGTCGCACGATAATGAACTCGTGTGAAACGTAATCATTTTAATGTAAATTTTGGTTTCTCTATCTCTCTTTGCTGTCATCTGGGCGAACACAAATGTCAGATCGAGTCACTTTATTTTATTTGTCGACTGATAGGAACAATGACAAAAAAACTTTATTAAAAGCAAAAATAAGTAGATTATAATAAAATTATGGAAAACCAATTAAATAATTATGAAATTGTATACATATGAATACATATTTATGCATAATGAAGTCAACATTAGCAGCTCGCTAAGATGAAAAAAAAAAATCATCAGTGCACAATGAGAAAGACATGAGAGAGCGAGAGAACGAAATGAGAGTCTTGATTCAGCTCAGCTGCCTACCCAGCGTTGATTTTTTGGGCACAGCTTGTGTAAAGAGTACATAGCTATATTTTCTAAGGTCGGTCATGCAAAAATGTGTGCTTTTTAGACCGGAAGTTGTGAAATTATTGATCTGGCAATTACATTATTTTCCAATTGGTAAATTGCTAACGTCGTTGACGTAAGGCCAGGCGAACGAACGAACGAACCTTAGAGAAACCAAATTCCTGACTAAAGTGGTTTTCGTTCGCAGAGACTTTCGTTAGAAATACAGAAGCATGCCGTTAGAGAAATATTGATTCTCTAATAACTTTTATACTACTTATTAGAATCTTCTGAAATTCTACACACCAAAAGTTAACGGCTTATAACTTTAATACAAGTGCATACAAATTCTTTAAATTTTGTACAATGTAATTCTGTTATAGTGCCTACAGTCCTGGGAAAAGTGGGTGTTACCACCACGCCCCTTTTTGTACCTCCCACACAAAATGACCGAATCATACCGAAATTTAATAGCTCGTAACGTTAATATACCAGTGCACATAAACGCTTATAGTTCGGCACACCGCAATGTATTCAAAGAATCTACTGTTTACCGAAAAAAATGTATTTGTTAAACTCCTTCTGGTACCTCTCACACAAATTGACAGATTAATTAGTGGAATGTTATATATTACATTACTCACAAAGTGAGGGTATACCTTGGTCGGTTTACCCGACAGAAACTTTCTTACTTCTTTTATTGTGCGTACAGTCCCGTGCCAAATGGGCGTTAGTACCTCCCATACAAATGGGACACAAAAAGTTAACGGCTTATAGCATTGATTCCTGCACATACAAACACTTGAAATTTTGTGCAGTGTAATGTTTTTACAGTACTCATAGTATATTAAAAAATTTGTGTTATTGCCACGCTTTTGGTACCTCCCAAACAAAATAGCCTAAACAAAAAAATATTAAAAATTATTCTTGTATTTATCCACAGACATTTTGCACATAGGCACTGTTTCTTCGATAGAATGCAGCTTTAAAAAATGGAACAAAAAATAGGTTGACAAATTTAGTAGAAATACTTCTTATAGTTGCAGGTCGTTTGGGATTGCAAATGAGCCATATCGGTCAATGTTTTCATACGGCTCCCCTACAGCGGTCGCTCCAAAATATGAGTTTGAGCCATAGATACCACATTTTTAAATCAATTTTGCTGAATCTTTGCAGTTTATATTCTATTTTGACAAGAACTGATCACAGTCAAAATTTTTCAAATCGGTTCATATTTTGTTATAGTCAGCCTATAGAGGTCGTTCCAAAATATACGTAATTAAGCCATAAGTACCATATTTTCTAAGAATTTTAATTGAATTTGCAGTTTGTATTTAATTAAGACAAGAATTCATCACAGTGAAAATTTTTAAATCAGTTCATAATTTGCTAGAGTCTGCCTATAGATGTCGCTCCCCATTTTCTAAGCAATTTAGCTGAATCTTTGCAGTTTGTATTATATTTTGGCAAGAATTTATCTCAGTAAAATATATACAAGTCACTTTATATTTTGTTGTAGTCCCCATGTAGAGGTAGCCCTCAAATATGCTAATTTATCCCATAAATATCACATTTTTCAGCTGAAGAGTTTGGCTAAAGAATTTGAGGCCTACAATTTGGCTAAAAATTGCAGCGATGGTTTTTTAATAATTTGCTTAAACAAAAAGGTTTTCCAGTAATATAATTAAATGCAATCCATGGTGGAGGGTATATAAGATTCGACATGGCCGAACTTAACGCTTTTACTTGTTTATGGTTATTTTCTTGTCAAGAAACAACTTTTTTTTGCAAAAAATTCAATTTTTTCTAATAGTTTTAACGACGGTTACTAAAATTTTGATTCTACGTGGAAGTTTCATTATTAAAATTTGTAGGATGGTAATTCATAATTTGTAATTGAAGGATCTAAATAACTCATTTTTAACCGATTTTGCTTTAGGAAGTTTTATTTTATTTTGCATACGAGGATTATTTATTCCAAGAAATATTTCTTTAGATTTATGAAGAAAGTTTCACAAATGTAAAAATTTGTTTACAATCCTCAAAATGTTAATGAAAATTTCTATGAAATGTTTTTAATTTTTTTTAATGTTCATACATCTTAAGATATTTGTGCTTGATATATGAACAAGTTTTTATGAAATCTTTTCATAAATATTATCATGCATAATTACACCACACTGTGGTACAGGGTATTATAAGTTTGTTTCACGGCAGATGTTTGTAACACCTGAAAATAACACAGCTAGACCCACCTTAAAATATACCGATCGACTCAGAATCACTAGCTGAGTCGATTTAACGATGTCCGTCCGTCCGTCCGTCCGTCTGTCCATGTAAAGTTGTTCGTCGACTACAGGTAGCAATTTCACTCCGATCGTTCTGAAATTTTACAGTATAGAGTATTTCGCGGCGGTTAAGATCGCAATTGAATTTGGTTGAAATCGGTTAAGATTTAGCTATAGCTCCCATATATATATGTTTCGTCCGATTTGGTCCTTTAGTCCTATAGAAGCTGTATTTTACATCCGATCGTTTTGAAATTTAGAATGGTAGAGTTTCTTGATCCATGAACCAACATTGCCGAATTTGAAGAATATCGGTTAAGATTTAGCTATAGCTCCCATATGTAGCTCCCATATATCTGTTTCGTCCGATTTGGCCATTTAGTCCTATAAAAGCTGTATTTTACATCCAATCGTTTTGAAATTTAGAATGGTAGAGCTTCTTGATCCATGAACCAACATTGCCGAATTTGAAGAAAATCGGTTAAGATTTAGCTATAGCTCCCATATATATGTTTCGTCCGATTTTGCTCTTTAGTTCTGAAGAAGCTGTATTTTACATCCAATCATTTTGAAATTTAGAATGGTAGAGTTTCTTGATCCACGAACCAACACTACCGAATTTGAAGAAAATCGGTTAAGATTTAGCTATAGCTCCCATATATATGTTTCGTCCGATTTGGCCATTTAGTCCTATAAAAGCTGTATTTTACATCCAATCGTTTTGAAATTTGGAATGGTACAGCTTCTTGATCCATGAAGCAACATTGCCGAATTTGCAGAAAATCGGTTAAGATTTAGCTATAGCTCTCATATATATGTTTCGTCCGATTTGGCCCTTTAGTTCTATAGAAGCTATATTTTACATCCAATCGTTTTGAAATTTAGAATGGTAGAGTTTCTTGATTCATGAACCAACATTGCCGAATTTGAAGCTATAGCTCCCATATATATGTTTCATCCGATTTGGCTCTTTAGATCCAATCGTTTTTATACCCTATACCACACTGTGGTACAGGGTATTATTTAAGTATAAAATGTCCCAAAAGTTAATTTATGTAAACAATTTATACATGAATTACAAAATTTATATATCAGAGTTATTCAATATTACGAGAGTGGTGTAGGGTATTATATAGTCGGCACCGCCCGACTTTAGCCTTTCCTTACTGGTTTTTTACTTGTTTGCATTAGTTTCTCTGGATATGTAGAAAAAGCTATGTGTCCATATATGTGCAATTCTAGTTCCATTCCACATTACGCCCTTTTGTTAGTTATATCAAAGGCAGTGTAAAGTTTGATACGAAATTAGGTTGCAGTGGTAACCTTTGTGTACTTGTTGCCTTTTAAAAAGAATATAATTTGTATTTACTGTTTTATAACCAAGTTTTAAGCATCACAGAGATCCATGTCCATGCTGGATGTCCATCATATACTTTACTCCAATTTTTGAAATGGGAATGGCCAAAAGGCAGACAAGAGATGAAGAGCAAACAGCTTTTACATTTTATAAAAGTTTGTATGTTAGTTAAACTTTGTGTAAGTTTTGCAATGAATTCAACGTTCCGAGAAACTTATTTCATGAAAATGGCAACATTATAGAAAAAAGAATGGAATTAATCTACCTGAGAAAACTTTGAGACTTTGTTGGCCACAAAAAACAAAATGAAAAGAAAACGTTTTTATTACGATGCTATGGGGAACTGCTCCGAATATAAATCTATTCATTTAAACTATAGACTATCAAAGTTTTAAATTTAAATAATTCAAAAATCTGGCTATAAAGAACATATTTTTCAATTAGGGATATTTTAAAACATAGACATATCAACATTCCAAGTTGGCTATGGTATTATGATTATTATACCCTAGATATGAGATATGCAATTAGATAAACCACAAACATAGACGTGTTTTTCCAAAAAATTTTGTTATTATCTGAAAAACTTTAAAAGTTATGAGCACATATATTTCAAAAATGTGAAAAAAACCCTAGAAATGTTCATATCTCTATTCATTCTTTTATAATTTTTATTTTTGCCAAACGATTCATTCTAAAGGTACGATTTAGTTACAAAAAAATACGAGGGACACATTGAGGCAGAATTTTTCGTGATCATTGTTCATGTGAGATCTTTGAGATCGCGAAAATTATAGCTCATAACTTTTGGAAATGCGATTTCAAACGTTTTTTTTTAACGGAGTCATCGCAGCCCGCGATTTGGTGAAATAACACCAAAGAAACGATTGTAGCGGCTTAAAGTACCTAAAAATCCACATAGGTGTCGTTGGTGTACTTCTAATGGAACCATCGCTATAGCTTCCCAAACCTTTGTTAAACTTTCGTGAATTTTTTTTGATAGCGTATTTCGCGGTGCCCATCTACATTATATTGATTAATCATGAATTTATTGTCCCAGATGGCTTTTAACATTGTGAATTCTAAAATCAAAATACTGAATCTCACTTTTTTCAAATTTTGCAAAAATTGCAAATTTTGTCCTTCGCAATTTTAATAGTATAAACCTCTTAAATTCATTTCTATGTTCTTTGGACGTAGTGATGTAGTGCACTTATGAACAAATAGATGTTTATTTGAAGATTGAAGCCTTGTACGCGAAGAACGGGACATTTTGATATCAGCAATGATCATCAAGGCACACACAGTGCGCGGCACAGTGGATCAATAATCTTTTTTTCAAAAACCGAATGATGTAGTTTTGTAGAGAGTTATTTAAATATAAAATGTGTATTTATAGGTTTTGAAAAAAAATGTATTTAATTTTTAAATAATACCCTGTACCACAGTGTGATGTAGGGTATAAAAATAAAGTAAATGCAGGGAGCTAAGCAAAATATGAATGAAGTGATGTTCCATAATTAACCGAAATATTGAGGCATTTCAAAATCCTTGAAAATTATTTATCCGCCTTTTTTATAATAAATTTAAAACGCAACTTTTTCGTGAGAAATTCATACAATATCAGTTAGCCCGGGTGAGCACATAGTTACTGTATTGCAATGCCGACTTGGTGATTTCGTTTGTATGTATAATTTTTGTAAAAAGTATAATTTTTTCTACATTTTACACTGAAACCGCATTTTTTGTTTCGTTTGTAAAAATGGTGCAGCCGTATGATTTCGTTTGTAAAATTATTACACTCCGCAAATGCGAAAATATTGCACTTTCCATACTGAGCTCAGTCTACGGTGTGGAGTGTTGCACCGTCAAAAAGCAGACTTCAGAACCAAACCTAAATGAAAGCATACATTCTTAATACATTACAAAATGGTTGCGCCATAATGTAGGTATGGGTTTTACTCACAGCACGATTTTTGTTCGATTGTTCGCATGCAAAATGCGAAATAAGCAGAGGGTGCAGGGTGAATTTTTAAAATTTCGCAACATGACATGGTGACATTATTTTTCAGAAACGAAATCACCATTAGTGTAAGAATATCAATAAAAAAATTCGCGAATGCAGTTTTTTTTATATGAACTTATTATTAAGGCCACAACAAATAATATTATGTAATCTTACAAAAGGGGTTCACAAAAAATACACTCAAAACCAGTAAGGAAAGACAAAAAAAGGCGAGCGGGGCCGACTATATAATACTCGTACCCTACACCTCCCTACCAATGTAAAAAGGGGGATTGAAATAACAATTTGGAATAATTTGTTCAGTTTCAGTTAAGAAAGTTTTTACCTCCACCGTCTTATCAAATATTCTTCCAAGAAGGAGCAAAAAATTTTGATCATAATAAACTAGACCTGAAACGTTAACATTAAAATGCGCAGTAGTCATTAAAAGTTCAAGAGTCGGAAGGAACAAAGATGGGACTATACATAATCTGAATGGCCCTATGCTCCACACTGGAACGACAGGAATATATATATATATATATATATAATCTAAACAGATTTTCATCAACATGGATCGACAATCTTTTTTCTGTCAAATTATATAAAGATTAGACGTTTCATTGGCGCTACGATACCAAATCGGGAGGAATATATAAAGTATATGGGAGCTATATCTAAATCTGATCCGAATTTCCCCGAAGAGCTCATTCATGTAATAAGAAACCTTTTTCTGCTGAATTTCGTACTGATCGGATATAAAATACAGTTTGTACAGCACTTATGTACATGTCACATCGGAAGTAACATATATATGTATCTATATAATCTCAGCTGATCCTGTAAATTTTAACCTGCTTTTTCTCCAGTTTCTATATAATAGCATGTTTACAAGTAAGGGTCGGTCCCCATACAAAAAAAATTGTTACGCCAGTCACCCCCTAGTTTTGAAGATTATATAGAGACAATTCCGGGGCAACAAAAAAATTTTTTTCTGTGCAACCTACATGACGCCCTTTTCATTTTATTATCCTGCGTTGCCATTTGATGTACGATCGTAACGGGATGCTTATTTTTGTTTGAGTTTTGGCAAGGGCTATATTTCGTCCATATGTCACTTTTGACTCCGAAGTCAAATTCGATAAGTGGCATCTGTCATCTGATTTTCTAACCCTTAAGTGGGGAATATTTTGAAACGATAATAAAGGTCTTTAAAAATAATGAAACTTTTGCTTTTGAAGTACCCACTGTTATTCATAAACAACCAGTAAGGAAATGCAGAAAGTCGGGCGGGGCCGACTATATAATACCCTACACCTCCCTAACAATGCGATAAGGGTCATTGCCATAATAATTTGGAATAATTGGTAAATGGGTAGAAACATATTATCTAACTCTAAAACGATAATCGCTAAATTAAGCAATATTCGTTCCTAAATTGAGAACCATCTTTCTGGAAAATTTTAATGATCGGAAGTAAAATACAACTTCTATAGCGGTTTGATACCAAATCAGGAGAAACATATATATGGAGCTTTAATATAAATCTGAACCGATCTTCCCTGAATACTCATTCATGTAAAAAGACCTCCTTCTGTCGAATTTCATACTGATCGGATATAAAATACAGTTTTTACAGCGCTTACATGTGAAATCGGGGGCAACATATATATGGGGGCTATATCTAAATTCGAAAAAATTTTCTCTGAATTTGGCAGTATTCCTTCATGTAATAAGAAACCTCTTTCTGCCGAATTTCGCACTGATCGGATATAAAATACAGTTTTTACAGCGTTTACATGTCAAATCGGAGGTAACATATATATGGGGGCAATATCTAAATCCGAACCGATTTTCTCCGAATTTGGCAGTATTCCTTCATGTAATAAGAAAACTCTTTCTGCCGAATTTCGCATTGATCGGATATAAAATACAGTTTTTACAGCGCTTACATGTCAAATCGGAGGTAACATATATATGGGGGCTATATCTAAATCTGAACCGATTTCTTCCAAATTTAACAGAGTTTATTCATATAATAAGAGACCTCTTTCTGCTGAATTTCATACTGATCGCATATAAAATACAGATTTTACAGCGCTTACATGTCAAATCGGGGGTAACGTATATATGGGAGCTATATCTAAATCTGAATCGATTTCTTCCATTTAACAGTGTTCATTCATATAATTAGAGACCTCTTTCTGCCGAGTTTCAGACTGATCGGATATAAAATAATGTTTTTACAGCGCTTACATGTCAAATCTGGGGTAACATATATATGGGGGCTATATCTAAATCTGAACCGATTTTAACCAATAGGGATTAACAAAACCAATAGGGATCGTCCTTGGGCCAAATAAAATATATGTGTAAAGTTTCGTCGAGATCGGACCATAATTGCGACCTGTACTTTGATTACAAGAATACATGCACAGACAGACGGACAGACAGACAGACGGACATAGCTAAATCAACTCAGAAAGTGATTCTAAGTCGATCGGTATAATAAACAATGGATCTATTTGTTCTTCTTTTGGGTGTTGCAAACAAATGCACAAAGTTATAATACCCTGTACCACAGTGTGGTGTAGGGTATAAAAATGTTATATTGGTATTAAAATTACATAACACATGCAGATGTCAAATTACACAATCTACTTTTGACGTCGTTTTCTGTCTCTCTCTCACACACATACACACAGATAAACCCCGTTCCCAAAAATGCACATCCACTATGAGTTCGGTTTAGTACGAACGAACTAATTCTGCGAGATTTGTCACCAAATGTTAAAGCGTTCTAAGGATCAAAATCACTTTGTTATCTTATGCACCCTACACTACACCAAATTAGCAATTTTGTCACTGTGTGCTTATTTAACAAATGATACCGTATGCAGAAAAACTCCACTTCCACAAATGCAGTTACTAGTGACTGCAGTTATCCGATTTTCTGCCCCTGTAAATGGTACTTATTTCGCAACAAGTAACGTCATTTGAAAATAAATAATTTTCTTTTCACGATTTATATTTGTATTCATAATATTTTTATTATTATTAATTGAATGTATGGCATTGAAGATAATACTGTCGTAAATCCAGTTTGTTATAACGATCTCGCCTTATTATTTTGCAAAATATATAGATACCCAATCCGCTTTTCAGCTACATCCTTACTTGCTGATTGGTAATGGTAATGACCAATCATCACAAAACATTCGTATTTTGAGAATGGCATGTAAAATTAAATTCAAATTAATTAATATAGAGTTAAAGCTAACACAAGCTTCTAAAAATGCATAAGAGAAAGTGCAACTTTAGGAGAAGTCTGAGAATCAAACACAAAGAGAGAAAGAGATGCAAAACAGCATTACGTACAACTGTATTACCTTGATTGTTGTTTCTTGTACATTAACTTCGATCTTTAATTTGGTCATGCGTTGCAAGTTTTTACTTATACTGTAAATTTAATATACATTAATGAATTAAAATAAAAATCGTAAAAGAAAAAAATATTTATTGCAAAGTCCTTTACTTTACGGGGGTAGAAAATCGGATAAGTCACCAGTAAAAATTTAACTGACATAGGGTGCATGAGAAAACAAAGTGATTTTATTCTGATTTTGTTCCTTAGAACGCTTTAACATTTGGTGACGAAGCTCTCAAATTTAATTCCTTCGTACTGAACCGAACCGTCATAGCGGATGTTAATGGGGTATATCTGTGTGTACGAGTATGTTTGTGGGAGAGGCAGAAATCGACGTCAAAAGCAGATTGTGTAATTTGATTTCTACATGTATTTTGTAATTTTAAAAGTAGTATAACTTTTTTGTTTATGTATAATAGTGGGTACTTCAAAAGCAAAAGTTTCATTATCTATGAGGACCTTTATTGGTGCTTCAAAATATTCCCCACTTAGGGGGGTAGAAAACGAGATGACAGAGATCGTTTATCGAATTTGACTTCGGAGTCAAAAGTGACATATGGACGAAATGTAGCCCCTGTTAAAACTCGAACAACGATATGCATCCCGTTACCATCAGACATCAAATGGCAACGCTGGATAATAAAATTAAAAGGGCGTCATGTAGGGTGCACAGAACAATTTTTTTTGTTTCCCCGGAATTGTCTCTAGATAATATTCAAAACTAGGGGGTGACCGGTGTAACTTTTTTCTTGCGACCCACTCTAATTTTTACTTAAAAATTTCAAAAGTTGTATAGTTTTTTGTTGGAATGATTGTGTCTATTTTGTTATTTTAATATTTTCCATAGTTTATAAAGGAAATCATTGGCATTTTTTAATAAAAAATGTTTGAAAAAAGAACGAGGCTGAACACCATCTTGAAATTAGTATTATAATTTAAAGTTGGTGTCATTGATGTGCAGAATGCGAAATAATGTTGCATATGCACCTGATGCATTTAATAACTTTGATTTTTCCAGCACTAACATATGTAATTCAAAGTACAAGTAACGACATCGCAAACGATCCTTCATTTCTAAAATTCCGTCCACGCGTTTGCAGTATACATAAATTTCGAAATACACCTTTTCAGATATATTCCGAAATTTTTCAGATTAAGTATGCTTATAAAATCTGAAAAAAAAATTTGTTTTTTCTCGCAAACTACAAGATGATTCTTTTCCATAGTAAAACCCATACACAAATTTTAAAGACAATCGGGAATGTCGACCTCTGTGCCATGTTCCAAACGTCATCACCAGAGGGAAGCAAAGGTTTCTCAATATATAGGGTGATCCAAAAAAGGTTTTTTCAATAGCCAGATCACGTATGAGTCTTGTCATGCTGTCATGTTATTTTAGTTAAGTTTTGTTTGGCATTTCATCATGGAAAGACTTACGCCTGAACAAAGTTTACAGCGTTTTGACAACAAATTAACAGATTAATTAGTGTAATGTTATAACGGGTGATCAGAGTAGAGATACTTTTTTCAATAGCCTTTTTTTGACAGATCACGTGTGAGTTGTGTCATACTGTCATGTTATTTTTTTTAAGTATTGTTTGGCATCCATCATGGAAAGACTTACGCCTGAACAACGTTTACGAGTGTCATTCGCCAGTTACCAGTCGAAATGCTCGAACGAGTCATCGAAAATTGGATTCAACGGCTGGACCATCTGAGACGTAGCCGCGGCCAACATTTGATAGACATAATCTTCAAAAAATAAATGCCAAAGAATGTTCTTTCAAATGATAATGAACATTCCCCATTCAATTTGAATTTTCTGTGTTTTTTCTTTAAAAAAATAGGGAACCTCGAAATGGATCACGCTATATAAGCCGGATTTTTCTAACGCCCAACTACGACTTCTTATCTCAAGATGGTTAAGTTTTGCCAAAATATTTCATATTTATCCTTCCATATTTAACCATTTTCCCTCACTGTGCCTCTAATAGTATGCATTTCTAACAAAAACTTATTAACTATAGATATATGTATATAGTTTATGTCCCAAGAGCTAACCTCTCATACTGGTACCATATATAAATACGAGGGTGACCGATCATAACGCCCAAAATTTGTTTTGGGCCTTATGACCTCATCTAGGTCGGTCAAAAAGCCCAATCTTGTTTTGGGTCTTATGACCTATACAAGTTCGTACATAAGGCCCCAAAAAAATTTTGGGCTTTATTTAAATTTTTTGTTTTTATAATAATAACTAGTACTATCATAAGTATTTATGCAAAATGAATTACGAATATTTTTAAAATAAGGTACAAAATATTTTTAAACAAAATTAAATTCCGTCCCCTTGGCCCAGCTAGCCGGCTTTATTTGAAAAGATCGGACATTAATGTACTTATATTGCAGAACGTCTTTTGGGATTTTGGACATCAAGATAAATGCGAAAAGAAAAACCTAAATATGGGAACCTTGTCGTTACTTTTCAGTAGAACTTGGGGAAACCCAAAAATAAAGAAATTTTGGAACTGCTATTGAGGAGAATTTAAAGAAAATCGCTGGCGATATGCAGGTGCAGAAACTGGGTGTAGGAAATGCTACGAGGATTTGCGCGCGCAGTTCTTTGTAGATTTTCCGACACTATACTTCTCTGCAATTTCTGCATAAGGCCCTATTCCTCTTTGTATTCCCTAAACAAAAATAAACTTTCCGTTCACATTTGAAAATTATGGTAAGTCCATTTTTTTTAAATCCAAAAAAAAACTCTTTCCAGTCTACCTACGACCTTGACACCCATGAGCAATATTTTAGCTCTCGTTAAGAGCTATCTTTTTGTCATTGACCGATTGTGAAGGTCATTGTGTAGTTGAAATGACCTTCAAAACAAGGTATTGCACATTAAAATCGGTCACGTATTTTAGGAGATACAAGCTAAAGGATAAACACACCTTTTAGAAAAAACGTAATCTCGTCAACTTTAAATTGCTCATAACTCTTAAAGAAATTTTTTTAAAAATTTTTCTTGAACTACGTATAAGATATTTTTAGGTAAATAATGCATACACAACATTTCGAAGCAATCAAAAATAGTGATGTCAAAAATCGTTCCGTTTGGCGTGGAATGACTCATATATGTCCCTTATCGTCGTAAAATTCTAAGACGATTTATCCATGCCTGTCTGTCCGTCCGCCTGTTGTAATCACATTACAGTCCCTAATAAAAGAACTAGGTTGATCAAATTTGGTATAAATATTTCTTATAGTTGCAGGTTGTTTGGGATTGAAATGGGCCATATCGGTCAATGTTTTGATATAGCCCCCATATATAGCATCTTACGAGTACTTATTGTGATTCCTACTGTTCTCATCTACTAGTCGTTTACCATATTTTTATATGGTATAACATCTCTAAATATTGATCTGAGACCACATAAAGTATACATATATATTCTTAATCGTCTTAAAATTCTAAGACGATTTAGCCATGTCCGTCTGTTCGTCCGTCCGTCTGTTGTAATCACGCTACAATCTATAATACTTGAGCTAGGTGGCTGAAAGTTACCGTAAAACGGTAGCCATAGGTCCATGTTTTGATGTAGCCCCCATACAAATGTCCCGCTAGATTTTCCTTCTTAACGCAACAAAAACCACAAATTTCAACGAATCAGGCTGAAATTTTGTAATATGACATTATTTGTGCCAGAAACCATTCACATGCTATCCATGGTGGAGGGTACATATATAAGATTCGGCCAGGCCGAACTTAACGCTTTTACTTGTTTGGGATGTATATTGATATTAAAAGTCATGCAGTCGCTTCTTGATTGAAGTATAAACAAATTCGAAACTAATGAAGTATAGAAAGATATTGTCACCTATTCTCCTTTAAAAATTATACATTCATCACCTAAAAACATGTTTGAACCTTAAGCAGCTACTGAAATATTTATTCCTTTAGAATACAACACAGTTTTCCTAAAAATATTCGAATTTGCTAATTAGTTGAGAGAAAAATACAAATTAATAATTGGGCTTTCTGTCCTTTCTTGATGTGGGCTTTATGACCGTACTTACGAGTAGAGAGGACATAAGACGCACAACAACACTGGGCGTTTTGACGTTAAAGTCAGTTTCCTGCTGCGAGACTACGTCCCAAGGGCTACTACCGTCACATAAAATTTCACGGTTTCGAAAAGTCTCTTATATTTTAGAGTCTACGACCTAAGGACTAACTTTACGCCGCGATTCTAGCTTTTTTAGTTTTCATTTGACCGTGGTATAATACTAATAGACTCAAGAAGTGATTCTACGTAGATCGGTATAATAAACTATGGGACTATCTCTTCAGTTTTTGGGTGTTACAAAAAAAAAATGCACAAAGTCATAATACTCTGTACCACAGTATGTTGTAGGGTACACAAAGTTAGTCTTTAAGACCGATTAGTTAAATAAGTTTTCTAAACAAACTTAAAAAAACTAAATTCAATTTACTCAATATTTCAGAAAATTCTTAGGAAAAATTCTCATTACTTTCGTCTAAAGAAAGTATGCGACATTTTCGTTCACGTACATTACATGTTTAAAACATAAATCTAGTTATGAGAAAAAAGTTGATTCCTTGCGTACAATATGTGTCTTGTGTAGTTTTATAACTAAAGTAAAATGAATGTTTATTTTTTAAGCTCTTTAGCTACTTTCTTTTGCAAATTCAATATGTAATATAACATAACATTCTATTATAACATAACATTCTATTTAATATGTGTTTCTTTGTATTCGTTTAAATGTTTAATCACATTATATCGCATTTATATTTATTTTCTCTGCAAAAAAATACACCCAGATGTTCGATTTCTCTTTAAAATATGAATAGAATTTCAATCGTTTGCATTTATGCAGCCAACTGCAAAGCCATTCAAATTCTGGTTAGTGTCATCCAACCGTTCCTCGTCTCCCTAAGGTGCTCCGACTTCAATAGTGCTCAGTTGTCAAATAGAGAGAAATAAATAAAGGGTGGTCAAAATTCAAGTTTCTTAAAAAAAATCATATATTTTATTTATTCCATATTTAAAAAGCAAGTATGCTAACGAAGAAAACAATGCAGATTTGAAAATAATCTTTGGATGAATGTATAGAATATAACCCATATACATAGTAAAAGTAAAGGAAATTAAAACCAGTAAGGAAAGGCTAAAGGCTTTTAACTGATTTTCTTCAAATTCGGTAGTGTTGTTTCATGGATCAAGAAACTCTACCATTCGAAATTTTAAAATGATTGGATGTAAAATACAGCTTCTACAGGACTAAAGAGCAAAATCGGACGAAACATATATATGGGAGCTATAGCTAAACCTTAACCGATTTTCTTCAAATTCGACAATGTAGGTTCATGGATCAAGAAACTCTACCATTCTAAATTTCAAAACGATTGGATGTAAAATACAGCTTCTATAGGACTATAGGACTAAAGGGCCAAATCGGACGATTTCAACCAAATTCAATAGGGATCTTTATAGCTGCGAAATACTCTAAACTGCAAAATTTCAGAACGATCGGAGTGAAATTGCGACCTGTAGTCGACAAACAACTTTACATGGACAGACGGACGGACAGACATGGTTAAATCGACTCAGCTAGTGATTCTGAGTCGATCGGTATACTTTAAGGTGGGTCTAGCTGTGTTATTTTCACGTGTTACAAACATCTGCCGTGAAACAAACTTATAATACCCTGTACCGCTGTGTGGTGTAGGGTATAACAATAATTTTTCATATGTTTTATTTTGACCATTTTGTGTTGGAGGTACCAAACTGGGTGTTGAAATATAGCTCATTTTCAATGGTGCTATAAAAGCGTTACACTGTACAAAATTGCAAGTGTTTATGTGCGCTAGAATATATGTTATAAGCCGCAAAATTGTTCATTTGTATATAAGGTGTAAGGTGCATGACAATAACCATTTTCTTCGAGACTGTATGTACAATAAAGGCATTACACTGAACAAAATTTCAAGTATTTGTATGGACTAAGCTCAAAGTTATAAGCCGTTAACTTTATTTGCAAAAGCGTTCATATGTGTGGGAGGTACCAAAAGGGAAGTGGGAACATCGTCCATATTAAACAGATGCTCCTCTGGGGTTTGTCCAAAGCTACACGAACAATAACGCCCTTTTTTCTCGGATTGTATGTACTACAATGGCATTACACTGCAAAAATTTTCAAATATTTTTATGGACTCGACTTAAAGTTGTAAGGAGTTAACTTTCTGTGCAAAATTGTCCATTTGTGTTGCAGGTGCCAAAACGGTACGGCTAATAAAATATTACTATGAGTGGAATAGCGAAAGATTCTGAGAAGTAGTATTAAAGTTATTAAAGAATCAATATTTAACTAAATTTGTGGGTGAGCTACTGGAAGGAATAGACCATCTTCGATCTTTGCCTAATATAGAAACCAATAAGGAAAGACATAAAGATGGGCGGGGCCGTCTATATAATACCCTACACCTTCCTAACAGTGCGAAAAGGGAAAATTAATTGGTTTCATTTCAGTTAACAAAGAACTGAGCTGCACCTCCTCATCTAGGCTTATTCCAAGGAGGAGTTGAATATCATAATAAACTAGATTTAAACGATAACTTTAAAATGTGTAGTATTTTTGTATTTATCAAGAAACGGAAGGAACAAATAGTTGGGACTATACAGAATCTAAACAGATTTTCATCAACTTGGATCCGAAACCTAATTTCTGTCAAATTGTATAAAGGTCGGACGTAAAATACCGCTTAAATATTAAATAGGCAGGAACACATATGTGTGGATGTACCTAAATCTGTACCGATTGTCCCCATATTAGACAGAATTCGTTCCTAATTTAGAAACTGCTTGCTGCCAAGAAGTTAATGATCCAAAGTAATGTACAACTTCAATAGCGCTTTGATACCACATCAGGAGGAACATATGTATATATAGGGTCTTTATCTAAATCTGAATCGATTTTCCGCTAATATGGCGGTATTCATTAACGTAATAAGAAACCTCTTTCTGCCGAATTTCGTACTGATCGAATATAAAATAAAGTTTCTACAGTCCTTTCATGTCAAATCGGGGGTAATATATTTATTTGGGGCTATATTTAAATCTGAACGGATTTCCCCCAATTTGGCAGTGTTCATTTGTGTAATAAGAAATTTCGTACTGACCGGATATAAATTAAAGTTTCTACGGCGCTTACATGTGAAATCGGGAGTAATATATGGGGTCTATATTTAAATCTGAACCGATTTTCCCAAAATTGGCAGTGTTCATTCGTGAAATAAGAAACCTTTCTCTGCCGAATTTCCTACTGATCGGATATAACATAAAGTTTCTACAGCGCTTACGTGCCACATCGGGAGAAACATATATATATATGGGGGATACATCAAAATCTGAACTTATTTTCCCCAAAATTTAGCAGTGTTCATTTGTGTAATAAGAAACCTCTTGCTGATAAATTTCATAAGGATTGGATATAATATACAACTTCTGTAGCGCTTTGATGCCTCATCGGGATGAACATATATATGGGGGCTATATATAAATCTGAACCGATTTTCGCAAATTTCAAGAGGCTTCATCCATAGGGCAAAAACGTTATATGTGCCAAATTTAATCACGATCAGACAATAATTGTGACCTGTACTTTGATTACAAGAATACATGCACAGATAGACAGAAAGATGGGCAGACGTACATAGCAAATCGAGTCAGAAAGTGATTCTAAGTCGATCGGTATAATATCTCCTTTTATATTTCGATCTATCTCATCTCCTTAACTGATGTCATCGTCCGTCCGTCTGTCTGTCTGTCTGCTGGCTGGTGCACACGATAACTCTCTAATTAGTTGAGAGAAAAATACAAATTAATAATTGGGCTTTCTGTCCTTTCTTGATGTGGGCTTTATGACCGTACTTAGAGAGGACATACGACGCAGAACAAAACTGGGCGTTTTGACGTTAAATTCAGTTTCCTGCTGCGAGACTACGTCCCAAGGGCTACTACCGTCACACCAAATTTCACGGTTTCGAAAAATCTCTTATATTTTAGAGTCTACGACCTAAGGACTAACTTCACGCAGCGATTCTAGCTTTTTTAGTTTTCATTTGACCGTGGTACCACAATTATTTCTTTTTAAACCACTGTGTGCCTGAATTTCAGCAAATTTGGTATTGTTCCTTTATGTACTTGTAATAAGACTCCTCTTTCTGCAGAATTTCGTGAAATCGTTTACACGTGAAATCGAGTGTAACATAATATGGGGCAATATCTAAATCTGAACGGATTTTCCTCAAATGTAGTATTGCCTCTAAGTGTATCAAAAGACTTTCAATTTTTATACAGTTCGCTTAGAAAATGTTGCTTATACAGTGTATGTATATATGTCAAATCGGAGGTACATCTATATGCGAGCTATATATAAATCTGAACCGATTTCAAACAAATTCAATAGGGATATCTTGGATAGGGATATCCAAAAGAAAGATATGTGCAAAATGTCGTTGAGATCGGGCCATAATTGCGACCTGTACTTTGTCTAAATCGACTCAAGAAGTGATTCTATGTAGTTCGGTATAATAAACTATGGGACTATCTCTTCACTTTTTGGGTGTTACAAAAAAAATGCACAAAGTCATAACACCCTGTACCACAGTGTGTTGTAGGGTATACAAAGTCGGCCTTTAAGACCGATTAGTTAAATAAGTTTTCTAAACAAACTTAAAAAAACTAAATTCAATTTACTCAATATTTCAGAAAATTCTTAGGAAAAATTCTCATTACTTTCGTCTAAAGAAAGTATGCGACATTTTCGTTCACATACATTACATGTTTAAAACATAAATTTAGTTATGAGAAAAAAGTTGATTTCTTGCGTACAATATGTGTATGTTTATTTTTTAAGCTCTTTAGCTACTTTCTTTTGCAAATTCAATATGTAACATAACATACATTCTATTATATAACACAATTTAATATGTGTTTCTTTGTATTCGTTTAAATGTTTAATCACATTATATCGCATTTATATTTATTTTCTCACCAAAATGTTCGATTTCTCTTTAAAATGTGAATAGAATTTCAATCGTTTGCATTTACGCAGCCAACTGCAAAGCCATTCAAATTCTGGTTAGTGTCATCCAACCGTTCCTCGTCTCCCTAAGGTGCTGTGGAGCTGAGGTTTAGGATTGAAGTTGGGGATACGACACTTGCATACATTCATGTAACAACACAACCCAAAAATTAAGTACTTTTTGATGAAGTCACAGCTGTCAAATACAATTTCAATGTTCGAATATTTGCATTTTACTTCTACCAGACAAATAATGTCAAAAGGATGGGATATAACGAAAAATGCTGTTAAAATTCAAATGTTGAATAGCACACTCTACCGCATTCAATGTTGACTGGATGCAACTGTTTACATCGTGACGAAAAATAAGCATGTAATAATAAACACATCGTCTAAGTTATTTCGATAATTAAAACTACTATTCACCACAACACGGTACATTATGCATTTGTTTGCTAAGCGCAAAAGAAGAAGAGATTGACCCGTAGTTTACTATACCAAAAGACCTATTGTCAATTTCTAAGGCTGTTTAATACTATACGTCTGTCTGTCCAGAAAAATACCGGTAGCATTATTGGCCCTATAAGCTGTTTATTGAAATTGATAAAAATCTCTTAACTGGATTAAGCACTGCAACAAATATACTAATTTTTAATGTTTTTGCCCTTTTATACTTTCTATTGCGATTTTCAAAATGATTACACCCTTAGATTTTTTTGAAATTTTAATCTCGTGTTCTTAGGTGTCTTTGTTAGCTACTGTATGAATTTGGAAGTGGTGAATTGTTGGGAACTATTTTTTACGATTTTTTATAAAAAAAACCATTTGCATAATTTCTGTGAATGTGCTTTAAATAATTAACAGAATGATAATTTTTAGTCATTACTTTATTAAAACAGTAAGAACAATAAAACATTTAAGAAAAGAATGACAATTATTAATAATCAGTATAATAATGTAAAAATAAGAACAATAAAAAATGTATTAGAAAGATTCGAATCAAGTATACTATTAACAGTAAAAAGAAGAAAATGGGTATAAAAATATTAATCATTGTACACCGTCTTAACACACTTAACAGAACTTTCTTATCTTTTGACTCTTGCTATTGTTTAATGAGTTTTGTTTTTTAAATATCAAGTCATCGCTGATTTTTGCGTTTTTGCAAATAATTTTTCAAAATTAATAATATTTTTGCTGTTATTGTTATATTAATAAACTAACGGCTAAAAATTATCATTCTGTTAATTATTTAAAGCACATACACAGAAATTATGCAAATGTTTTTTTTATAAAAAATCGTAAAAAACAGTTCCCATCAATTCACCACTTCCAAATTCATACAGTAGCTAACAAAGACATCTCAGAAGACGACATTAAAATTAAAAAAAAATCGAAGGGTGTAATCATTTTGAAAATCGCAATAGAAAGTATAAAAGGGCAAAAACATTAAAAAATTGTGTTTTTGTTGCAGTTAATTGTAGTAGTTGAAATGACCTTCAAAACAAAGTATAGCACGTTAAAATAGGTCACGTATTTTAGGAGATACAAGCTAAAGGATAAACACACCTTTTAAAAAAAAAACGTAATTTCGTCAACTTTAAATTGCTCATAACTCTTAACGAAATTTTTTTAAAAATTTTTCTTGAACTACGTATAAGATATTTTTAGGTAAATAATGCATACACAACATTTCGAAGCAATCAAAAATAGTGATGTCAAAAATCGTCCCGTTTGGCGTGGAATGACTCATCTATGTCCCTTATCGTCGTAAAATTCTAAGACGATTTATCCATGCCCGTCTGTCCGTCCGTCTGTTGTAATCTCGCTACAGTCCCTAATAATAGAGCTAGGTTGATCAAATTTGGTATAAATATTTCTTATAGTTGCAGGTTGTTTGGGATTGAAATGGGCCATTTCGGTCAATGTTTTGATATAGCCCCCATATATAGCATCTTGCGAGTACTTATTGTGATTCCTACTGTTCTCATCTAATAGTCGTTTACCATATTTTTATACCCTCCCGCATAGGATGGCGGGTATAACACCTCTAAATATTGATCTGAGACCACATAAAGTATACATATATATTCTTAATCGTCTTAAAATTCTAAGACGATTTAGCCATGTCCGTCTGTTCGTCCGTCTATCCGTCCGTCTGTTGTAATCACGCTGCAATCTATAATACTTGAGCTAGGTGGCTGAAAGTTACCGTAAAACGGTAGCCATATTCCATGTTTTGATATAGCCCCCATATAAATGTCCCGCTAGATTTTCCTTCTTAACGCAACAAAAACCACAAATTTCAACGAATCAGGCTGAAATTTTGTAATATGACATTATTTGCTATCCATGGTGGAGGGTACATATATAAGATTCGGCCAGGCCGAACTTAACGCTTTTACTTGTTTGAGATGTATATTGATATTAAAAGTCATGCAGTCGCTACTTGATTGAAGTATAAACAAATTCGAAACTACTGAAGTATAGAAAGATATTGTCACCTATTCTCCTTTAAAAATTATACATTCATCACCTAAAAACAGGTTTGAACCTTAAGCAGCTACTGAAATGTTTATTCCTTTAGAATGCAGCACATTTTTCCTAAAAATATTCGAATTTGCTAATTAGTTGAGAGAAAAATACAAATTAATAATTGGGCTTTCTGTCCTTTCTTGTTGTGGGCTTTATGACCGTACTTAGAGAGGACATAAGACGCAAAACAAAACTGGGCGTTTTGACGATAAAGTGAGTTTCCTGCTGCGAGACTACGTCCCAAGGGCTACTACCGTCACACCAAATTTCACGGTTTCGAAAAATCTCTAATATTTTAGAGTCTACGTATAATAAGTGATTCTATGTAGATCGGTATAATAAACTATGGGACTATCTCTTCAGTTTTTGGGTGTTACAAAAAAAAATGCACAAAGTCATAATACTCTGTACCACAGTGTGTTGTAGGGTATACAAAGTTAGTCTTTAAGACCGATTAGTTAAATAAGTTTTCTAAACAAACTTAAAAAAACTAAATTCAATTTACTCAATATTTCAGAAAATTCTCAGGAAAAATTCTCATTACTTTCGTCTAAAGAAAGTATGCGACATTTTCGTTCACGTACATTACATGTTTAAAACATAAATCTAGTTATGAGAAAAAAGTTGATTCCTTGCGTACAATATGTGTCTTGTGTAGTTTTATAACTAAAGTAAAATGAATGTTTATTTTTTAAGCTCTTTAGCTACTTTCTTTTGCAAATTCAATATGTAATATAACATAACATTCTATTATAAACCACAATTTAATATGTGTTTCTTTGTATTCGTTTAAATGTTTAATCACATTATATAGCATTTATATTTATTTTCTCTGCAAAAAATACACCCAGATGTTCGATTTCTCTTTAAAATATAAATAGAATTTCAATCGTTTGCATTTATGCAGCCAACTGCAAAGCCATTCAAATTCTGGTTAGTGTCATCCAACCGTTCCTCGTCTCCCTAAGGTGCTCCGGCTTCAATAGTGCTCAGTTGTCAAATAGAGAGAAATAAATAAAGGGTGGTCAAAATTCAAGTTTCTTAAAAAAATCATATATTTTATTTATTCCATATTTAAAAAGCAAGTATGCTAACGAAGAAAACAATGCAGATTTGAAAATAATCTTTGGATGAATGTATAGGATATAACCCATATACATAGTAAAAGTAAAGGAAATTAAAACCAGTAAGGAAAGGCTAAAGGCTTTTAACTGATTTTCTTCAAATTCGGTAGTGTTGTTTCATGGATCAAGAAACTCTACCATTCGAAATTTTAAAATGATTGGATGTAAAATACAGCTTCTACAGGACTAAAGAGCAAAATCGGACGAAACATATATATGGGAGCTATAGCTAAACCTTAACCGATTTTCTTCAAATTCGACAATGTAGGTTCATGGATCAAGAAACTCTACCATTCTAAATTTCAAAACGATTGGATGTAAAATACAGCTTCTATAGGACTATAGGACTAAAGGGCCAAATCGGACGATTTCAACCAAATTCAATAGGGATCTTTATAGCTGCGAAATACTCTAAACTGCAAAATTTCAGAACGATCGGAGTGAAATTGCGACCTGTAGTCGACAAACAACTTTACATGGACAGACGGACGGACAGACATGGTTAAATCGACTCAGCTAGTGATTCTGAGTCGATCGGTATACTTTAAGGTGGGTCTAGCTGTGTTATTTTCACGTGTTACAAACATCTGCCGTGAAACAAACTTATAATACCCTGTACCGCTGTGTGGTGTAGGGTATAACAATAATTTTTCATATGTTTTATTTTGACCATTTTGTGTTGGAGGTACCAAACTGGGTGTTGAAATATAGCTCATTTTCAATGGTGCTATAAAAGCGTTACACTGTACAAAATTGCAAGTGTTTATGTGCGCTAGAATATATGTTATAAGCCGCAAAATTGTTCATTTGTATATAAGGTGTAAGGTGCATGGCAATAACCATTTTCTTCGAGACTGTATGTACAATAAAGGCATTACACTGAACAAAATTTCAAGTATTTGTATGGACTAAGCTCAAAGTTATAAGCCGTTAACTTTATTTGCAAAAGCGTTCATATGTGTGGGAGGTACCAAAAGGGAAGTGGGAACATCGTCCATATTAAACAGATGCTCCTCTGGGGTTTGTCCAAAGCTACACGAACAATAACGCCCTTTTTTCTCGGATTGTATGAACTACAATGGCATTACACTGCAAAAATTTTCAAATATTTTTATGGACTCAACTTAAAGTTGTAAGGAGTTAACTTTCTGTGCAAAATTGTCCATTTGTGTTGCAGGTGCCAAAACGGTACGGCTAATAAAATATTACTATGAGTGGAATAGCGAAAGATTCTGAGAAGTAGTATTAAAGTTATTAAAGAATCAATATTTAACTAAATTTGTGGGTGAGCTACTGCAAGGAATAGACCATCTTCGATCTTTGCCTAATATAGAAACCAGTAAGGAAAGACATAAAGATGGGCGGGGCCGTCTATATAATACCCTACACCTTCCTAACAGTGCGAAAAGGGAAAATAAATTGGTTTCGTTTCAGTTAACAAAGAACTGAGCTGCACCTCCTCATCTAGGCTTATTCCAAGGAGGAGTTGAATATCATAATAAACTAGATTTAAACGATAACTTTAAAATGTGTAGTATTTTTGTATTTATCAAGAAACGGAAGGAACAAATAGTTGGGACTATACAGAATCTAAACAGATTTTCATCAACTTGGATCCGAAACCTAATTTCTGTCAAATTGTATAAAGGTCGGACGTAAAATACCGCTTAAATATTAAATAGGCAGGAACACATATGTGTGGATGTACCTAAATCTGTACCGATTGTCCCCATATTAGACAGAATTCGTTCCTAAATTAAGAAACTGCTTGCTGCCAAGAAGTTAATGATCCAAAGTAAAGTACAACTTCAATAGCGCTTTGATACCACATCAGGAGGAACATATATATAGGGTCTTTATCTAAATCTGAATTGATTTTCCGCTAATATGGTGGTATTCATTAACGTAATAAGAAACCTCTTTCTGCCGAATTTCGTACTGATCGAATATAAAATAAAGTTTCTACAGCCCTTTCATGTCAAATCGGGGGTAACATATATATTTGGGGCTATATTTAAATCTGAACGGATTTCCCCCAATTTGGCAGTGTTCATTTGTGTAATAAGAAATTTCGTACTGACCGGATATAAATTAAAGTTTCTACGGCGCTTACATGTGAAATCGGGAGTAATATATGGGGTCTATATTTAAATCTGAACCGATTTTCCCAAAAGTGGCAGTGTTCATTCGTGTAATAAGAAACCTTTCTCTGCCGAATTTCCTACTGATCGGATATAACATAAAGTTTCTACAGCGCTTACGTGCCACATCGGGAGAAACATATATAAATATGGGGGATACATCAAAATCTGAACTTATTTTCCCTAAAATTTAGCAGTGTTCATTTGTGTAATGAGAAACCTCTTTCTGATAAATTTCATAAGGATTGGATATAATATACAACTTCTGTAGCGCTTTGATGCCTCATCGGGATGAACATATATATGGGGGCTATATATAAATCTGAACCGATTTTCGCAAATTTCAAGAGGCTTCATCCATAGGGCAAAAACGTTATATGTGCCAAATTTAATCACGATCAGACAATAATTGTGACCTGTACTTTGATTACAAGAATACATGCACAGATAGACAGATAGATGGGCAGACGTACATAGCAAATCGAGTCAGAAAGTGATTCTAAATCGATCGGTATAATATCTCCTTTTATATTTCGATCTATCTCATCTCCTTAACTGATGTCATCGTCCGTCTGTCTGTCTGCTGCTGGCTGGTGCGCACGATAACTCTCGAAAGAAGTAACCGATTGACTTAATATTTGGTATGTCGTAAAATTGTTCTATGTCCGGCTACTTTCGAAGACAGTCCACTCTTTCTAGTACCTCCCCCACAAATCTAGTACCTCCCCCACAATCGATCGGTATAATATCTCCTTTTATATTTCGATCTATCTCATCTCCTTAACTGATGTCATCGTCCGTCTGTCTGTCTGCTGCTGGCTGGTGCGCACGATAACTCTCGAAAGAAGTAACCGATTGACTTAATATTTGGTATGTCGTAAAATTGTTCTATGTCCGGCTACTTTCGAAGACAGTCCACTCTTTCTAGTACCTCCCCCACAAACGGTTAATAATGAAATATTGATTCTCTAATACCTTTAACTACTTCAATCTTTTGAAATTCCACACACAGTATTTGCACCAAATCTTAACAGCTAATAACATTAAAACCAGTTCATAAAAATACTTGAAATTTTGTACAGCGTAATGTTGTTATATGCCTACAGTCCGGTAAAAATTGTGCATTATTGAACCGACCCTTTTGGTACCTCCGCCACAAATGCACCATTTTTCATCAAAAGTTAACAGCTTACAACTTTAATACCAGTGCATACTTTAAAGTTATTAACTACAATATGACAGACAGACAGGCTAAAGGACATTTCTCAAACGGCTTAAAACGTTCCAAATAGGATGTCCGCCAAAAATTCTTGGGGTCTCTTAAGTCACTCCATCGATGTGTTACACTTTTAGCCCTCAGCATCTGATATATACCCTTGTTCACAAAAGTGGGGGTATAAAACCAGGATTATATTAAAACTAGCTGAGCCCGGTGCGCTTCGCTGCCCATGTCAAAATTTGCGCTGTAGAAACTGTATTTTATATCCGATCAGTACGAAATTCGGCAGAAAGTTTTTGTTATTACATGAAGGAATACTGCCAAATTCGGAGAAAATCGGTTCAGATTTAGATATAGTCCCCATATATATGTTACCCCCGATTTGAAATTCAAGCGCTGTAGAAACTGTATTTTATATCCGATCAGTAAGAAATTCGGCAGAAAGAGGTTTCTTATTACATGAAGGAATGCCGCAAAATTCGGAGAAAATCAGTTCAGATTTAGATATAGCCCCCATATATATATGTTACCCCCAATTTGACATGTAAGCGCTGTAGAGACTGTGTTTTATATCCGATCAGTACGAAATTCGACAGAAACGGGTTTCTATTTTACATGAATGAGTATTCTAGGAAAATCGATTCAGATTTATATATAACCTCCATATATATGTTCCTCCAGATTTGGTTACAAAGCGCTATAGAAGTTGTACTTTACTTCCGATCATTACAAAGTTCTCCAGAAAAATTTTTCTCAATTTAGGAACGAATATTGCTTAATTTTGCGATTATCGGTTCAAAATACATTTACCAATTATTCCAAATTATTATCGCAATGACCTCTATCGCATTGTTAGGGAGGTGTAGGGTATTATATAGTCGGCCCCGCCCGACTTTCTGCCTTTCCTTACTGGTATTAGTAATAAATTCACTGAATGAAAAAATACCGAATTCAGTGGAAAGTCCAGAAAATAGAAATGTATACTTATAAAATTTCCAAATTCTTGTTTCATTGATATTGCATCACATTATCATATTGCGATTGTATTGGAGTGAGCAGCTGTAATTATCGCATACCGAGCATTTTTGTTCATGTATTTCCTATATAATACTTGCAAGATATATCAAAATATGGGCTGGGCCACGCCCACTGGTCCTATTCCGCCCATTTGAAAGCCAATCACGTAGACTGCTACCAGATACATATACGCAAAATTTCAACACTCTCGCTAACAAAATGAGCAAGATAATTCAATTTCAAAATTTGGCTTATATGGGCGGTGGCCCGCCCATTAGTCAGATCCCGCCAATTTTTGGACCAATCACGTGGACTGTCACCAGATACATATCTACAACATGACAGCACTCTAGATAAAAAATTGTGAAAGTTATATCAATTTCAAAATTTGGCTTATAAGGGCGGGGCCACGCCCATGGGTCCGATCCCGCCCATTTTCTGACCAATTACGTAGAATGCCACCAGATACATATACACAACATTGCAGCACTCCCGATAGCAAATTGTGCAAGATATAAAAATTTCAAAATTTGGTCATTGTGGGCGCGGCCACGCCTATTGGTCCGAACCCGCCCATTTTTGGACCAATCACGTAGATCGCCAACGGATATATATACACAAAATTCCAGGTCTCTCGCTAACAGATTGTGCAAGATATCACATTTTTTAAATTTGGCTTATATGGGCGGTGCCACGCCCATTGGTTCGATCCCGCCCGTTTTTGGATCAATCACGTAGACTGCCACCGTTTACATATACACAAAATTCCAGCACTCTCGCTAACAAATTGTGCAAAATATCTCAATTTCAAAATTTGGCTTATATGGGCGGGGCCACGCCCATTGGTCCGGTCCCGCCCATTTTTTCACCAATTACGTAGAATGCCACCAGATACATATACGCAACATTGCAGCACTCCCGCTAGCAAATTGTGCAAGATATCAAAATGTTGTCTATGTGGGCGGGGCCACGCCCATTGGTCCGATCCCGCCCATTTTTGGACCAATCACGTAGACTGCCACCGTTTACATATACACAAAATTCCAGCACTCTCGCTAACAAATTGTGCAAAATATCTCAATTTCAAAATTTGGCTTATATGGGTGGGGCCACGCCCATTGCTCCGATTCCGCCCATTTTTGGAAAATTCACATAATCTGCCATTAAATGCATACAAACAAAATTTCAGCACTATACCTATAATAGGAGCAGAAATATCGGATTTTTAACCTGCGATTTGTATGAGAGGTACCACGCCCCTTTGTCCAATTAATTTTTTTTTTCTATATAAACCATCTCGTGAAAATTTAGAATCGAATAAAAAAAAATCATCCAAATCGCTCCAGCCGTTCTGACGTGATGCCATTACACAGATGGACCGTTTCATTTTTATATATATAGATTCTCTTTGTTCTAATAAAAGTGCTACAATTTCTACATTTATACATAGATTTTCTTCAAATAGGCATTTTTTTCTTCGTTAGGATACTAGCTTTCAAACATTGGAACATAATTTTTTTCTATTTTTTATGTTTTTTTCGTGCCAGAAAATTTATATTTTATTTTTCTTCGAAAAGTGACCGAAATAAATAGTTTAAGATAAAATAATATTTTGTTATAAAACGGGGATGGAAAATTTTCCTTTAAATCCTTTAAGAAACAATATTTTCTATGCTTTTCAATTTCATATGCTTTGTAGCATTAAAATTATCTTCTAAAAACCATTACAGAGGAAAAAATTAATTTTTCTGAACTTTGTCCTCGCTCCCTACCTGCAATTTTCATTTAATTTTTTTAATATTGTGATAATTTAAGAAAGATCTAATTTTCGACATGTGACAGTTGAGAAAGAGCTGTGCATATTCTGTTCTGATAGAGAAAAATTAAAAAAAATAATAAAGGACTACCCATACTCTCCCCCAAAAAAGACAAAAAATAAAGTTTTTGGTAAAATGGTGTAAATTGGAGAAGCTTGGCAACAATAACCTTATTATTGGCCCAATCTTTCTTCGAGAGCATTATGTAGGACGTTTCCTTTATGATGAATATAAATATTTTATACTTTTTATACCATACACCACACTGTGGTACAGGGTATTATAACTTTGTGCATTTGTTTGTAACACACAAAAGGAGAAGAAATATACACATCGTTTATTATACCGATCGACTTAGAATCACTTTCTGAGTTGATTTAGCTATGTCCGGCCGTCTGTCTGTGCACGTTTTCTTGTAATCAAAATACAAATGGCAATTATGGTCCAATCTCAAGGAAACGTAGGACATATCTTTCTTTTGGCCCAAGGATACGTAATGAATTTGATTAAAATCGGTTCAGATTTACACATACACGAGAGTGTTGGAATCTTGTGTATATGAATCTGGTGGCAGTCTACGTGACTGGTCCAAAAATGGGCGGAATCGGGCCAATGGGCGTGGCACCGCCCATATAAGCCAAATTTTGAAATTGACTTATCTTCCACATTTTGTTAGCGAGAGTGCTGTAATTTTGTGCATATATATCTGGTGGTAGTCTACGTCATTGGTTCAAAAATGGGCGGAATCGGACGAATGGGCGTGGCCCCGCCCATATAAGCCAATTTTGTAATTGATATATCTTACACAAATTTGTTGTGAGAGTGCTGTAATTTTGTGCATATGTATCTGGTGGAAGTCTACGTGATTGGTCCAAAAATGGGCGGAAACGGACCAATGGGCGTGGCAACGCCCATATAAGCCAAATTTTTAAATCAATTTACACGATTTGTTAGCGAGAGTGCTGAAATTTTGCGTATATGTATCTGGTGGTAGTCTACGTGACTGGTCAAAAAAGAGCGGCATCGGACAAATGGGCGTGCCCCGCCCATATATGCCAAATTTTAAAATTGAGATATCTTGCAATTTATTAGCGAGAGTGCTGTAATTTTGCGATGTATCTGGTGGCAGTCTACGTGATTGGTCCAAAAATGGGCGGGATCGGTCTAATGGGCCGATCGAGTGAGTCAAGTTTTGCAATTGGAATATCTTGCACAATTTGTTAGCGATAGTGCTGTAATTTTGTGTGTATGTTTCTGGTGGTTGTGTAAGTGGTTGACCTAAAAATGGACAGGATATGACCAGTGGGCGTGGCCCCGGCCATATAAGTCAATATTTTAAATTAATATATCTTGCACAATTTGTTAGCGAGAGTGCTGTAATTTTGTGTTTGATATATCTTGAGCAATTTGTTAGAGAGAACAATGTAATTTTGTGCAAACATATTTGGTGTCAGTCTACGTAATTAGTCCAAAAATAAACGGGGTTGGAAATATGAAGTCTGGGGCAACGAAGTGGACCGGGTCCAGCTAGTTAAATATAAATATGAAACAATTATCTTATATATATAAATTTAAACAGAATTTGGTAAAATTCTAGAATATGCTTTCTAGGATAAATAAACTCTACCCTACTAAGTTTTAAAAGTATTGAACGTAAAATACAGCTTCCATAGCGCTACAATGCCAAATCGAAAGGAAAATTTATATCTGGGGGCAATATCGATCTGAAACGATTTTGACCAATTCAAATAGGCTTCCTCGCTGTTGCGAATGAGTTCTTATTGCCGCATTTCAGCAGGATTGGAGTAAATTTTCGGCCTATGCTTAACGAGCAACTTAAGATCGAGAGACAGGCGTGCAGCTAGTTATTCTAAATCGAACGGTATATTTTAAGCTGTGTCTAGCTATAATATTTTTTACAAATCTGCAAAAAAAAAACAATCTTATAACCCCCTGTACGATAGTGTGGTGTAGGGTATGATAACGAACAAACTGATTGCCTGAAGCGAAAATAACTTCCAATAATTATGGTATATTAAAACAAAAATTGTATCAAATTATATTTAATTACTAGTATGGAATTCCTACTCTTTATTTGATTTTTTAACAAAGCAATGTCTTATATTCAATTTCTTAGTAATTTTTCTATATTTTAAAAATTTATATTTTTAACCGTCGGAGTCGAATCATACTAAAATCTGACTCCGGGAGTCGGAGTCGAGTAGTTTTGGCTCGACTCCACAGCCCTGGCAGAAAATGTATTTTATATCCGATAAGTACGAAATTCGGCAGAAAGTGGTTTGTTATAACATAAATTAACACTTCCAAATTTGGAGAAATTCGGTTCAGATTTAGATATAGCTCTTATATATATGTTTCTACCGATTTGGTATCAAAACGCTATAGAAGTTGTACTTTAATTTCGATCATTAAACATTTTTAACAAATTCCTCTTAATTTTATATAGCCACATATAAATGTTCCTGCCTATTTTACGTCCGATCTGTATATAATTAGACAGAAATTTTGATTGAAGTTGATAAAAATCTGGTTATATTATATATTGTCCCATCTATTTGTTCCTTTCGATTCTTGATCTATGAAAGAATACTGCTCATTTTAAGGTTATATTTTCAAATCTAGTTTATTATGATCAACATCTTCAACTCCTCCTTGGAATAAGCCTTGATGAGGAGGTCGAGTTATATGAAACGAAAGGTTATTATATAGTCGGCCCCGCCGCACTTTTAGTCTTTTCTTACTGATTGTAAATAACTTATTGCATACGTAACTCAAAACTACGACTTATACTCCCCACCCCCCACCACAAAAATGATAAAAAATTAAATTTTTTTAAAAAAATAAATTTACAAACAGCTATAAAGTCTTATTGGGTATATCTGATCGAATATACCAAATTGGATCGAATATATTCAACATATATAACATTTTTTGTCTATTCAGAAAAGTTGATGTGAAAGAAATCGATGCATATTTTACTACGATATTCACAAAATATTAGGACAATGTAGGGAAAAAATTAAAAATAAAATTTTCAATTGCAGATATCTCGGTAACTTTACAAGAAAACGCTCAGGTTTAAAAAGTATTTTTCCGAATTATTCAATATTTTTTAAACTTCCAAATGCTAAACGTACTAACAGATCGACAGACAGCTCAAAAGGTGATTTTATGCCGATCGGTATAGTAAACTGTGGGTCTATTCTCTTTTTGGGCGTTACAAGCAAATGAACAATGTCATAATACCCATTAGCTCAGTGGTACGTCGGTCACACTAAAAAGTTTATTATCATCTAGACAACGTTTGTAAACTATTTGTCCAAAAGAATATGCTAAGGGCGACTTTACAATTTCTCAGCAATTTAATTTAATGAATTTCAATTGAAATCAAAAATGCAACGGAATACCTAATGAAATTTTAGAAACTGAAATATTTTATTATTTATTTATTTATTTATATGAATATCAATACAAAGTAAATTTATATTCTAATTTTACGGTCCAGGGAAAAGCCGGGTTACAAAGACCATGTGGCTAGATTTTGCAGTGACAGACCAGAGCCTCTGGTGGGAATCGAACCCACGACCCCCAATCTCATAGGCGAGTACGCTACCAACTCACCTACTGGGGCGCTCTATTTTATTATTATATAAGGTTTTTGCGTTTAATTTTATTTAAATTTTATTTTAAAACGCTGTAGTGTGTGGGGTGTCATAAAGTCTCTGCAATTTTATTGCCAACATCGAATGATTCCATTATATGAGTTGTCCTGCCATCCACTTCACATTTCCGAATGCAAATGACAGGAATAAGAAGAAAAAAGAACGATTGCACAAAAGTAAAATGAAATGGAAATTCGATTTGAGTTGCATTTTCAGCAAAATAGTAGAAATACAAAACACGAGTGAATACTTGTGGTATGTTTTTAGTTTGGAGTATTAAATTCCAATTTTGTGTTCTCTGTGTGTTCTGCCATTTACTGTTATTTTTAGCATAGATAATAAAATGTAATTGTGGCTTTTAATGAGGTTTATTACATTTAGTTAATTGAATTTCAACCTTATACAAAAAACGGAAGTTCTGCTCCTTCCTTACTTGGGATTTTTGTTGCCACACGTATGTACACACATACACATATATGTGTATTGTAGGTATGTACATACCCCTGTAGGAAATGCCATTAGTAAAATTGTAGTGATTTACTTGTGACATTGTCAGTAGTACTACAGACAAAATGTGCCCCTGCCCATGTAATCTCCTATAGACATTTAACATTAGCTGTCATTGAAAAACCACCAGTAGACATTTGAACCAAAGATTCAGCAGTAAATGTTAAATGTCAAAGTAAATGATATGTAGACATTTGCACCAAAGATTCACTAGCAAATGTTAAATGTCGAAGTAAACCATATGTAGACATTTGCACCAAAGATTCACTAGTAAATGTTAAATGTCAAAGTTAACCATATATTGACATTTGGAACAAAGATTCACTAGTAAACGTTAAATGTCAAAGTAATTCATATAGAGACATTTGAACCAAAGATTCAGTAGTAAACTGGTCTACATCTTTATAAAGGTGGGCGCAGTACACTTAAACACATATATTTATATGCTCACTTTCTTCGAGGCTGGCTAAACCTTTTATTCATTTAATTAACAAAAAAATAATAAATACTGGAATGTACATAAAATTAAATGCATTTAATTTTGACAATAGTTTCTCCAAACACTTCCTAGAAGGAGTTGTTTCTATGTACCACTGCTTTAACTTCTCCCGCAACGTCAATTTCGGAACGCCAAAATCTTCCAAATTCTCCACAAAATGCATTTCGCTGTTTTCTTGCTCACATTGCAAACTTCTATTTTTATATGATACTAGCTGGACCCGGTCCACTTCGTTGCCCCAGACTTCAGATTTCCGATTCCGTCAATTTTTTAACCAATTACGTAGACTGCCATCAAATGCATATTTACAAAATTACAACACTCTCGCTAACAAATTGTTCAAGGTATTTCAATTTCAGAAATTTGCTTATAAGGGTGGGGCCACGCCCATTGGTCCGATCCCAACCCTTTTGGACCATTCACGTAGACTATCACCAGATCGATATGCAAACAATTACAGCACTCTCGCTAACAAATTGTGCATGATATCTCAATTTCAAAATTTGGTTTATATAGGCGGGGCCAGGCCCATTGATCCGATCCCGCCACTTTTTAGAACATTCACGTAGGCTATCATCAGATACATATGCACAAAATTACAGAACTATCGCTAAACAATTGTGTAAGACATCTCAATTTCAAAATTTAGTTTATATGGGCTGGGCCACGGCCATTGATCCGATCCCGACCCTTTTTGGACCAATAACGTAGACTACCACCAGACATCACTCTCGCTAAAAATTGTGCAAGATATGTGTCTCAATTTCAAAATTTGGCTTATATAGGCGGGGCCACGTCCATTGGTCTGATCCCGCCAATTTTTGGGCGAATCGCGTAGACTGTCATCAGATACATATGTCCAAAACTGCAGCACTCTCGATAATAAATTGTGCAAGATATTTCAATTTCAAAATTTGGCTTATATGGACGTGGCCACGCCACGTTGGTTCGATGCCGCTCATTTTTGGACCAATTACGAAGACTACCACCAGATATATATACAGTCGAAACTCTCTATAACGAATTCCAAGGGACTGAATATTTACTTCGTTATAAAGAAAATTCGCTATATAGAAAATAAAAACAGTGTTGTTCCTTTTAACGTTTTTTATTTGTAGTAGTCAGTTATTTTGGTTTGAAGTATGTGCATTATCCCACTTTCCTTCTTCAATATAATTTTCTAAAACATTTAGAGAAGTTAATACAGTATTTGGTACGTTGGTTTTCATTTCCAAATAGATACGAAAACGTTCAACTGATGAAGAAAGTTGTCCATATGTGGGTAACGGTTTCGCAATATCGGCAGATTCTACTTCGTATTCATCTGAATCTGTTAAGAGATAAATAATACTGTACATCAGAAAATTGTTAGCCACGGATTTTTTTATAATTATTTCGTTACCTGAGATAGCTGGTGCTCCAAAATTTTCTTGAAAACTTTCGAGGATTTCTTCGTCGGAAGGGCTGGGCACGCCCATTGTTCTGATCCCACCCATTTTTGGACCAATCACGTAGACTGCCACCATATACATATACACAAAATTCCAGCACTCTCGCTATCAAATTGTGCAAAATATTTCAATTTCAAAATTTGGCTTATATGGGCGGGGCCACGCCTATTGGTCCGAACCCGCCCATTTTTGGACCAATCATGTAGGTCGCCAACGGATATATATACAAAATTCCAGGTCTCTCGGTAAGAAATTGTTCAAGATATCACATTTTTAAAATTTGGCTTATATGGGCGGTGCCACGCCCATTGGTCCGATCCCGCCCATTTTTGGAAAAATCACGTGGACTGCTACCACATACATATACACAACATTGCAGCACTCTCGCTAGCAAATTGAGCAAGATATCGAAATTTCAAAATTTGGTCTATGTGGGCGGGGCCACGCCCATTGGTCCGATCCCGTCCATTTTTGGAGCCATCACGTAGACTCACGTAGACTGCCACCATATACATATACATAATATTCCAGCACTCTCGCTAACAAATTGTGCAAAATATCTCAATTTCAAAATTTGGCTTATATGGGCGGGGCCACGCCCATTGGTCCGATTCCGCCCATTTTTGGAAAATTCACATAATCTGCCACTAAATGCATACACACAAAATTTCAGCAGTCTAGCTAAAAATTTTTCTCAATATAAAAATTGGACCCATATGGGCGGGTCCACGCCCACTTGATATATCGAAAATTCAAGCACCCTGTTTTCAGCACCCCCTACACATGTACATTCTGTGAAAATTTCAAGATTATCGGTCTAGCCGTTTAGACGTCTATACGGAACAAACAAACAAACATACAAACAAACAAACAAACCCACAAACAGACACTCTCTTTTATATATATAGATTGTTTGTTTTTTTACAAGTCTTTTATAATTTCTTTTACTAATTTTTTTATTTTTATAAAACACACTTTTTAACACACAAAAATTATTTTCACAAAACGAACGCGTGCTTCCTTGAGAGAAGAAAATAAAGGAATGAAAAAAGAACAACTGTACAACAGTTGTCTGTAAAGTATTTCTACTCGCGCATAAAACTAAAGTTGTAGACTTTTTACTTTGTTCAATTGTCACTATAGAACAAGTGGTGACATAGAGACATATGGTGCATGGCTGACTGCAGGGTACATTTCCCAAATGGTGTCATTTACCGGACGCAGGGTGTATATTTGGTAGTGTGATAGTTATTAATAATTAAAACTATTCTTCTAGAGTATATAAAACTCAAATAAGGAGGGATCTTCCAACAAAATGTTGACTGAAGTGACCCATTCATTACAAATGTAAATTTTCAAAGAAATGTGGATCATGGAGTCGAATTGAAGGGTTTTAAGCACAGTACAGGCAAAATTACAAAAATTGTCCGAAAAGAGTCAAGAAGACAACTTGGAAAGCTTAATCCGTTTTCAATGATACTATTTGTACGCATTGACTCTACACGGGAAAAATAGCAATTTTTGATGTACGAGTATGTTTGGATTAAAAGAAAACCTGTAAGGAAAGGCAGAAAGTCGGGCGGGGCCGACTATACACCTCCCTAACAATGCGATAAGGATCATTGCGATAATAATTCGGAATAATTGGTAAATGGGTGGGAACATATATAAGTGGCTATATCTGATTCTGAACCGATAATCGCATAATTATGCAACATTCAATCCTAAATTGAGGAACATCTTTCTAGAAAATTTTGTAATGATCGGAAGTAAAGTACAACTTCTATAGCGCTTTGATACCAAATCAGGAGGAACATATATATGGAGGTTATATATAAATATGAACTGATTTTCCCTTAATACTCATTCGTGTAAAAAGACGCCTTTCTGTCGAATTTCGTACTGATCGGATATAAAATACATTCTCTACAGCGCTTATATGTCAAATCGGGGGTAACATATATATGGGGGCTATATCTAAATATGAACCGACTTATTCTTCATGTAATAAGAAACCTCTTTCTTCCGAATTTCGCAGTGATCGAATATAAAATACAGTTTCTACAGCGCTTACATGTCAAATCGGGGGTAACATATATATGGGGGCTATATCTAAATCTGAACCGATTTTAACCAAATTCAATAGGGATCGAGCCAAATTATATAAAAAATTATATGTCTAAAGTTTCGTCGAGATCGGACCATAATTGCGACCTGTACTTTGATTACAAGAATACATGCACAGACAGACGGACAGACAGACTAAGTCGATCGGTATAATAAACGATGGGTCTATTTCTTCTCCTTTTGGGCGTTACACATATATATTTTAAATATTATATTGCTGGCAACAAATACATTTTATTTGAAAATCAATAAATATTGTTTGGAGCGCATCTATTATATAAATAAAACACAATGCCGTCCGTTTGAACACGTATTACTCGAGAACGGATCGTTCGATGTTCATGATATTGGGCTTGATGAGTTCGTACAATACCGTACACCTCGCTAACAATACGAAAAGGACATTGTGATAATAATTTCGAATAATTTGTTTCGTTTCAGTTAACAAAGTACTTAGCTCCACCCGCTCATCAAGACATACGTATTTCAAGGAGGACTTGAAGATGTTGATCATAATATACTAGATCTTAAAGGATAACCTTAAATGCACAATTTTCTTTCATAGATCCAGTATCGGAAGGAACCAATATTTGGAACTATACATAATTTTAACAGATTTTCACCAACTTGGATCAAAAGCCTAATTTCTGCCAAATTATATAATGATTGGACGTAAAATACAGTTTCACTGTACTTTGATTTTTATACCCTACACCACACTGTGGTACAGGGTATTATGACTTTGTACATTTGTTTGTAACACCCAAAAGGAGAAGAGATAGATCCATTGTTTATTACACCTATCGACTTGTAATCACTTTCTGAGTCGATTTAGCTATGTCCGTCTGTCCGTCTGTCTGTCCGTCTGCCTGTAGATGTATTCTTGTAATCAAAGTACAGGTCGCAATTATGGCCCGATCTTGACGAAACTTTACACATATCTTTTTTTTTGCCCACGGACGATCCCTATTTAATTTGGATAAAATCGGTTCAGATTTGGATATAGCCCCCATATATATGTTAGCCCCGATTTGACATGTAAGCGCTGTAAAAACTTTATTTTATATCCGATCAGTATGAAATTCAGCAGAAAGAGGTCTCTTATTATATGAATGAACACTGTTAAATTTGGAAGAAATCGGTTCAGATTTAGATATAGCCCCCATATATACGTTACCCCCGATTTCACATGTAAGCGCCGTAAAAAATTTATTTTATAACCGATCAGTGTAAAATTCGGCAGAAAGAGGTTTCCCCCGATTTGACATTTTACCCCCGATTTGACATGTAAGCGCTGTAGAGACTGTATTTTATATCCGATCAGTACGAAACTCTACAGAAAGAGGTCTTTTTACATGAATGAGTATTCAGGGAAAATCGTTTCAGATTTATATATAACCTCCATATATATGTTCCTCCTGATTTGGTATCAACGCGCTATGGAAGTTGTGCTTTACTTTCGATCATTAATATTTTCCGGAAAGATGTTTCTCAATTTTGGAACGAATATTGCTTAATTTAGCGATTATCGGCTCAGAATTAGATAATATGTTCCTGCCTACTTACCAATTATTCCAAATTATTTTCGCAATGACCTTTATCGTATTGTAAGGGAGGTGTAGGGTATTATATAGTCGGCCCAGCCTTTCCTTACTGGTTATACCCTACACTGTGGTGCAGGGTATTATAACTTTGTGAATTTGACACCCAAAAGGAGATGAGATAGAGCCATCGTTATTAGACCGATGAACATAGAATCACTTTCTGAGTCAACTTTTTTAGCTATGTCCGTCCGTCCGTCTGTCTGTCTGTGCATGTATTCTTGTAATCAAAGTACAGGTCGCACTTATTGTCAGATCGTGGTGAGATTTGGCACATACAAATTTTTTGACATATGGAAACTGGTGAAAGTGGTAAAAATCGTTACAGATTTAGATATAGCCCCCATATATACTCGTATGTTCCTCCCGTTGTGGCATCAAAGCGCTATAGAAGTTGTATTTTATATCCGATCATTATGAAATTTAGCAGAAAGAGGTTTCGTATTACACGAATGAACACCGTCAAAGTTGGGAAAATCGATTCGTATTTAGATATAGCCCCCATATATATTTTACTACCGATTTGACAAGTAAGAGCTGTAGGAACTGTATTTTATATCCGATCAGTACGAAATTTGGTAAAAGGAGGTTTATTATCACACGAATAAACACAGCGAAATTTGGGGAAAATCGGTTCAGATTTAGATATAGCCCCCATATATATTTTACTTCCGATATTGCTTAATTTGGGGAAAGTCGGTTCTGACTTAGATACAGCCACTTATATATATATATTCCTGCCTATTTGGTATTTAAACTCTTTAAAATGTCCAAGATCCAAGCTTCTATTTGTTCCTTCCTTCCGTTTGTGTATTTATAAAAATTAGACCTTTTCTTTAAGGTCTTGACTATAACATCCTAGACATATGCCAAAACTCGACAATATTTGCATATATCGTTACATATTTTTATACCCTACACCACACTGTGGTACAGGGTATTATGACTTTGTGCATTTGTTTGTAACACCTAAAAGGAGAAGAGATAGACCCATTGTTTATTATACCGATCGACTCAGAATCACTTTCTGAGTCGATTTAGCCATGTCCGTCTGTCCGTCTGTCTGTCCGTCTGTCCGTCTGTCTGTCCATGTATTCTTGTAATCAAAGTGCAGGTCGTATTTATGGTCCGATTGTGATGAAATTTAGCATAGTGCTCTTTTTTGGCCCAAGGACGATCCCTATTGAAATTGGTTAAAATCGGTTCAGATTTGGATATAGTCCCCATATATATGTTTCACCCGATTTGACATGTAAGTGCTGTACAAACCGTATTTTACATCCGACCTGTACGAAATTCGGCAGAGAAAGTTCTCCTATTACATGAAAAAACACTGCCAAATTCGGGGAAAATCGGTTCAGATTTAAACATAGTCCCAATATATATGTTACACCCGATTTGACATGTAAGCACTGTAGAAACCGTGTTTTATATCCGATCAGTACGAAAATCGGCAGAGAGAGTTTGCTTATTACATGTATGAACACTGCCAAATTCTTATCGCAATGCTCATTTTCGCATTGGTAGTTAGGTGTAGGGTATTATATAGTCGGCCCCGCCCGACTTTCTGTCTTTTCTTACTGGTTTCTATTTAATTTTAATTTGCAGGAAAACACCAACATAGATTTTTGAAATATATATAGGAACGTAGTCCTATCTAATCTGAGCAGATCCTGTAAATTTTAATCTGGTGTTTTCTTCCGTTTTTTTGTAATAGCATTTTTACTTAAAAATTTCAGAAATCGAAATTGTGTTTTTATTTGAATGATTCTGTCTATTTTGTGATTTAAAAATTTCTCGTAATATATAAAGGAAAATCATTGGCGTTTTTTATTAAATATTTCTGTGGGAGGTACCAAACAGGGCTTTACAATGATGTCCATTTTTTACCAGATTATAGGTACTATAAAAATATTATACTGTACAAAATTTAAAGTATTCTTACGCACTTGTATTAAAGTTATAAGCTGTTAGCATTTGGTGCAAACAGTGCTTTTGTGTGGGAGGTACCAAAAGGGGCGTGGCAACTTCAACTTGCGAACCAGATTTTTTTCGAAAAATCGTTCGGTTTGACATGGAATGAACGATATATGTACATATACATATTTCAAGCAGAATGTTTTTGGGACAATATTCTACAGAATCGATTTTTTTTCAGAGTGTACTACTTTATTTACCACAATTCTTCTAAAACAGGTCAAAATAGTGTCACTCCTATTCTTGATATGTTCACTTATGATTTTATAATAAAGCTTCTATACATTCGTATGTACAGATGCTTAAATAATCTTTAGTAATTTTCTTATCGGCCCACAAAGTACCCTTTACTTGTAGCATTAGTTGTTTGACTTTTATATTTTATTGCCTCATTTTCAGTTTTGGGTATTACTCGTATTACTAAAAATTGTTGTATTTAAAAAAAAACTGTATGGAGAGACTAATGTCTGGGGGTAGCCGACTATATGATACCATACACCATCTCGATCTTGATCAGTATCTATATCTGAAACGAAACTATGCGCCGACAAAAAATCGCTTCTTTGTTATATTGTCCCAAACATATTCGGCTGGAACAATTTTTGGGGTACACTCCAAATAATAATATTTGGTAGTTGATAGTTGTTCTAAACAAATCTTTGTTTCCATTCTAATGTGTTTTTATTTGGGACTATTATTTTTGAAACAAAGATTTATTTGCATTTAAGTATTCAGAAACTTAATTGTGTTAAATTGTTCAGTAATTCAAGGTTCATTTTACGAAATGTTTAATGTTTGTAAAAGTACTTAATAATTGAAATCCTATAATCATAGATAACAACAAATTACTTAAAGGATTGACAACAAATGATGACTTGGAATACTCAAAAATTTTTAATGAGTGCTTTTAAACCGAAGTTCATGCTGCGTATGGAATTTTTAGCTTGGAGGCATAATTCGAAACCAAGGAAAAGAACTGAAATTCGAAAAGTCGGCAAGTTTTACAAATCTTTTTTTAATTAAAATATATTTGGAGAAACTCCTAAGCAATACTTTTATTTGTATTTAACCCTCCATTAGAAACATGTTTCAATAGTCATATATGTGCCTCATGAGTCTGGCCAGACCAATAGACATTTTCATGTATTTGTATGAAACTATCGTGTTCTTGGTGGTTTAATGAAACGTATTTATATAAAGTATTGGCAAATAATTTACATTTGGTTTTGACTTCAGTTGTTTTTCTATGTATTAAGGTTCTTAAGCTTAAAAAATAATTTTAAAAAATATCGTAGAATGTAAATAATAACCAGTAAGAAAAGGCAGAAAGTCGGGCGGGGCCGACTATATAATACCCTACATCCCCCTAACAATGCGATAAGGGTCATTGCGATAATAATTTGGAATAATTGGAAAATGGGTTAGGTTAGGTTATGGTGGCAGCCGTATTTTTTTACAAGCTCACATAGACCAGTTTAGGTCCCTAGTGTTACCACGGGCTGAAATGCCCCTCATCGAAACCAACCTGTTTGATATACAAATTTATCGATAGTACGAATATCGGTACTGGAAAGATCTGTTAGCGTGCCTACAAAGGCCCATCCCAGTATGTCCAGTCGTCGTTTGCTCAGAGCGGGGCAGTCGCATAGCAAGTGCTCAATGCTCTCCACTTCTTCCTCATCTCCACAGCTTCTGCAGAAATCATTGGAGTCAATACCCAATATTTTGGTGTGTTCGCCGACCAAGCAGTGCCCCGTCAAAACTGATACTAACGTAGACAATCTTTGCCTCAGATTTGTCTAGCTACCCTGCAGGTGCCGATTTGTGTCCATCTTTCGTTGGACTGCCTGATTGCCTAAGCCAAAGCTTGCACGTGGATAGTGGCGCACCAATATAAACAAATTCTTCGATAATTTGTAATGTCGTCCCTTTCCTAGCAAGTTCATCGGCTTTGCAGTTCCCCGGGATATCCCTATGTCCAGGCACCCATATGAGGTTTATATTAAACTGCTCAGCCATCTCGTTAAGAGATCTGCGGCAGTCGAGGCCTGTTTGTGAATTTATGGATGTTGTCTCCAGAGAATTGATGGCAATCCTGGCTGTCCGTGTAACTGACAACGCCAGTGGTGGTTACTATTTTGCGACTTAGCCACTTGGCTACTTCCCATATTGCCATTATTTTGGCTTGATAGACACTGCAGGTATCTGGTAGTCTGTGAGCTATATCCAAACTAAGCTCTGCACAGTGTACTCCGAGGCCAGCCTTTTCATCAAGCTTAGAACCATCCGTGTAAAAGTGGAGATGGTTTCTAATACCTGGTATTCTTCCAACCCATTCATCTTTGGCGGGAATCATAGTGATGTAATTTCTCTCGAAGTTGTACACAGTTGGCATATAGTCAACTCGGTCGGTTACCATAGCACTACACTTTGATATCCTCATGTGAACGTAGTTCTCGTACCTCCACATTGATAGGCAGTTTAATCTTATTGCCGCTTTGGTTGCAACTTCTCTCGCCACAATATTAATCGGCAGTATATGGAGTAGGGCTTGTAGAGACTCGGTCGCTGTAGTCCTTAAGGCTCCGCTAATGCTCAGGCAGGCTGTTCTCTGAACCTTTGTTAGTAGGTTGGTGATGGTTAGTTTGTCAGTTACCGTCCACCATACCACAATGCCGTATAACAGTATAGGACGAACTACTGCTATATATACCCATTGGACAATTTTAGGAGAAAGGTCCCACGCGACCCTACAGCCTTTTTGCAGGAATATAAGGCGACGTTGGTCTTCCTTACACGTTCCAATACGTTAGGTCTAAATAACAGTTTTCTATCTAGAATTATTTCTAAAATTTTTGCCAACGCACCCTCAAACATTTTTAATGATCTTTCAGTGTCAAAACGTTAGTCGAAGTCAACATTTTCATCATGGTAAAATTCACTTACGTGATACGTTTTCGAAATCAATAAAAATTAAATTCTGAGTCGGTGGTCGCAACTTTAAGAACTCTTATTCCAATTTTCGGCCGTAATGCTCGTCCCACCCGACAGGCTGTGCGTGCTAATTTGAATCCAAATTGTCACTTTTGGATGTTCCGGCTCCAAAGAGACGCCGTATCGCTCGAAAATATCTTAGCCGTAAGTGTATCCGTTCAGAATGAGCCAAATCGCTTCCACATCGTTCTCAGGAACTGGCCATCTCTCAAACCACACGGTGGCGTATTTTGGAAAAGATCTTGGCCTTCATCCTTAAGCGATCTAACTGGCCCAAGAACACTTGATCATTTGAAAAACCAAAACTTCTCCGATTAGGCTCTGGAAAAGTTAAAGTTATGTCCGTAATGGAAAATGCTCATTCTTTGCTATAAAATATTCATTGCAATATGTAACTGTAATGCATTATTTGAAGAGATTTATATGGTCGCTAGAGCAGATAGGGAAAATTACTGTTGTGTGAGTTAGTTAATTTGTAACGGAGGCAACTGAAGTCGAAAAATATGTCGAAATATACCGAATTGCAAGTAATTGTGTGTATTGGTATAACATGTATAGAGGTACCAAAATGGACATGTCAAATACGCCAATACTATTACTATGTATGAAACTACTATTACTATGTATGAAACTCTAGAATGTACGGCTAAGTACACAAGAAATCCTGAAATAGGATAAAGTATTACCACATGTAGGATTAGAAGTCAATCGGTCAAAACTTGCAAGAGTTACCGTGTGCTCTAGACAAGGAGATATAAAGATCACTCCTTCGATGTGTTACGAAATATACGAGTATATAGCCTAGTCCCTTAAAGTGGGGTATATATAAATATTTCCAACAAAGAATCTGTACTTCTAAATTATAGATCATATATATCAGTGGAATTCAAAAGATGCTAAATTCTTTTATGTTATTGTATATACATATTTGTATATATGTATATTGAAATCTGCGTGATGTATGGCAAATCCGAAACACGCAACATAAGAAGTTACGCTCTAGATATCTGAAACATGTCGCTTTGGTCTTAAGAAAACTTCAACGCATTAAACAGCCAAACAAATATTCATGTTAATGTTCTGGGAAATTTTCAAATATGACACTTATAACTTTTTGCATTAAAATTAGGGTGTAGCGGAAATATATTTAATTATTCGTGCAATAGAAAAAAAAACAGTAACGATAGAAATAAAGTCGGGCGGGGCCGACTGTATAATATCCTACACCTCCCTGGAAATGCGAAAATGGTCTTTGTGACAATAATTTAAAATAATAGTTTTGGTTTCAGCTAACAGATTATAATATACGTGATCTGAAAAGATAACCTTAAAATGCGCAGTATTATTTCATAGATCAAGAATCGGAAGGAACAAATACATGGGACTACACATAATCTTAACAGATTTTCATCAACTTGGATCAAAAACTTAATTTCTGTAAAATTTTATAGGGTGATCCATATTAAACGCATGATTTTAATAGTAAATAAAACAACAAGTTTTCAGAGAATTATCTTAATATTTTTTATAAATATAAAAATAATACTATAATAAATTTCGAACTGACCGGAAACAAAATATTGGTTGTAACATATATACGGGGGCTACATCTAAATCTGAACCGATTTCCCCCAAATTTGACAGTGTTCATTCATCTAATAAGAAAACTCTTTCTGTCGAATTTCTTACTGATCGGAAATAAAATGTAAATTCTACAGCACTTACATTTCAAATCGGAGGTAACATATAGAGCCATAACATTTCGAACCACAAGTAACAAAACTGAAATGTTTTGAAGCACAAATTGTACGGTTTCTCTTATTTATCTAATGGTAATAAAAAACACATTTTAGCAATTTATAGCGCTTACTTACTTTACTTACTGATTCTTGATTATGTAGGAAGAAATATGTCGCTTACGATAATTTGTATTAATGCTTTAACACAAAATTGTAAGAAAATCATGGCTTATTTCTCTTGTAACTAATTTTATATATGTATCTTCATATTTATATCCTTTTTCCGGGACTACTACACGCTGAAAAAAAATAGCTTCTGTAGTATATTGTTACAAACATATTCGGATTGAAACATTTATATTTGGTACACACAAATATTATACATTTTTGGGAAAATTTTGGTCTGAACAAATCTTTGTTTCCATCCTAATATGTTTTTATTTGGGATTATTATTTCCAAAACAAAGTTTTATTTGCATTTAAGTATTCAGACAATATACCGATACCTTATTTTTGTTAAGTTTTTCAGCAATTCAAAATATTTTTTTTGAAATTTTTAATGTTTCTAAAGATATTTTATAATAGAAATCGTATTATCTCGGGAAACAGTAAATAACTCGAAGGATTTACAACTAATGATGACTTAAAATATATAGAAATTAAAAATGAGTGCTTTAAAACAGAAGTAAATGCTGCATATGCCATTTTTAATTGGGAGGTATAATTCGAAATCAAGGAAAAATTAAAACTGAAGTTCGAAAAGTCAGCAAAGTTTTGAGAATCCTTTTTAAATAATATATATTTGGAGAATTTCCTAAACAATAATTATATTTGTATTTAAACACATATTTTATTTGAGAAAATTAGTTTGCAAATATATTTTGTTGTAATATATTAATATATGCGTTCCAAACTAATTTTATTGATTTTCAAATAAAATTCGTTTGCTCAAAAATATAAAATATTTAAAAATTTGTGTTCCAAATATATTTTCTTTCTGTTCAAACATATCAAAAAATAAAAATGTGATTTTGCCCCGTATATGATCCCAGTATAGTATGCATGACAGTAACAAATATATAGGGTGATCCATTTCGAGGTTCTCTACTTTTTTAAAGAAAAAAACACAGAAAATTCAAATTGAATGGGGAATGTTTATTATCATTTGAAAGAACATTCGTTGGCATTTGTTTTTTGAAGATTATGTCTATCGCGGCTACGTCTCAGATGGTCCATCCGTTAAGTCCAATTTTCGATGACTCGATTATGTTGACCATAAGTTGAGCGAAGTACACGAAAGACATTCCTCACAGAACGTGAATTTTCGTAATAAAGTTGAACGATTTGTAAACGTTGTTCAGGCGTAAGTCTTTCCATGATGAAATGCCAAACAACACTTAACAAAAATAACATGACAGCACGACACGACTCACACGTGATCTGTCAAAAAAAGGCTATTGAAAAAACTATCTCTACTTGGATTACCCATTACTAAAGGGTGTCCCAAGAAGAGCGCAATTTTTAAATCTCGCAACATTCGAAGTGTCATTGTTTGACATTTGAATAATTGTTATTGTTTGTTAGTAGAAGGTACGAGGTTAGTAAAAACGGAGCGCTACACGAATGAACAACGCATTCTCATTGTGAAATTGTTTTACCAAAATGGTGAAAGTTTTGCGGCTACAGTTCGCAAATTGCGATAAATTTGGGGTCACAATAATGCTCCAAAAGAGTCAACTGTAAAGAGATTAATGGATAAATTTGCCGAAACTGGGTCTGTTAGTGATGTAAAGACAACAACGCGCCATCGACCATTGGAGGAATCTGGAGGAATCATTGGACCTTTTTTTATGAAAATGAGGCAGGTCAAGCGCAAACAGTCAATGGTGTTCGGTATCGTGAAATGATAACCAGTTTTTTCTTGCCTAGAATTGAAGAAATGAATGTGGAGGGCATGTGGTTCCAACAAGACGGCGCCACATGTCATACAGCCAGAGAAACAATTCAATTGCTGCATCAGTCATTTCCCGGTCGTGTTATTTCGCGTTTTGGAGATCAGAATTGGCCGCCTAGATCGTGCGATTTAACACCATTAGATTTTTTTCTTTGGGGTTTTTTGAAGTCGATGGTTTACGCGAATAAGCCGACGACGACTCAAGCCTTAAAAGACGAAATTGGATGCTGCATTAATGAAATACCGCAGCATTCATGCAAAACGGTCATTGAAAATTTCATTAAAAGATCGCGTGCATGCCAGCAAAGCCGCGGCGGCCATCTGCACAATATATTGTTCCATACATAACCTCATTCTGTCTACTTTACGATATAATAAAGTTTCACGATTTTTATTAAATATCTGTGTTTTATTTAAAATTAAAAAATTGCGCTCTTCTTGGGACACCCTTTAATATATAGATAGATATAAATAATATTTCTAACATTGTTGTACCTGGACATCAATGAGAATATATACGGGAAAAATTACTTCTAAATATTCCAAGTCATTATTTGTTGTCAATCCAACTGTCAATTCAATTGTTTCATTGTTATTCAAGATCATACAATTGGAAATTATAAAGGAATTTTACAAACATTAACAATTTCTAAATAATTAACTTTGAATTAGGGCATTGATATATTTTCTAAATACTCAAATGAAAATGAATCTTTTTTTCGGAAATAATAGTCCCAAATACAATAATATTATATGTATTCCCAAATCTATATAAAGGGTGCGCCAAATAACTTTTTTTAAATGCTATAAAAAACTTCTGAATATTTTCTCATATTTCTTTTTTTATTTGAAGGTACAATCTTTCCGGTTAATAATGGAAAATAATTTCATTCAAATGGCTGCCTCGGCTGGCCATGCAGTAGCCTACACGATCGGTCCAATTTTTAGGCACATTATCGATTGTGTGCAGCTGTATTTCACCAATGGCTTCACGAAAATTGTCCTTTAAAGCGTCAATTGTCTCTGGCTTGTCGGCGTAACACTTATCTTTGAGGGCACCCCACAAATAATAGTTCAACGGTGTCAAATCGCAGCTCCGAGGTGGCCAAACGACATCAGCTCTGCGGCTGATAATGCGATCTTCAAAAACAGGGCGCAAACCATCGAGTGTAGTTTCGGCTGTGTGTCAGGTAGCACCGTCCTGTTGAAACCAAATGTTGCCAATATCCTCCTCTTCAATTTTTGTGAACAAAAATTCGTTCAACATGGCCCGATAACGACTGTACAACAACATGGCCATTGACTGTAACGGCCACTCCTTGCTCATTTTCAAAGAAAAATGGCCCAATTATGCCTCTGGACCAAAATCCGCATCAAACAGTGACTCGTTTTGGGTGTATCGGCTTTTCAATGTATGCGTGCGGGTTTTCTGTGCCCCAAATGCGACAATTTTGCTTGTTTACATACCCGCCATGATCAAAATGAGCTTCATCTGAAAAGATGATTTTTTTGGCAAAATCGGCATCTTCTGTAAGTCGATCGCAGGCCCATTGGTTCAAGCGTATACACAACCATATTCCTTCAGCACTAGTTGAAAAAAAAAAACGTTAGATAGCGGACCCTTTATATAGAGAAGAATGTGTGTTTGTTGGTTTGTTTCTACCGTATAGGTGTCCAAACGGCTGAACCGATCTTCTTGAAATTTTCACAGAATGTACATGTGTGGGGCGTGGTGAAAATATGGTACTTAAATTTTCGATATATCAAGTGGGCGTGGCCCCGCCCACGTAAGGCAAATTTTAAAATTGAGATATCTTGCATAATTTGATAGCGAGAGTGCTGTAATTTTGTACGTATGCATTGGTCTGAAAATGGGCGGTATCGGACCAATGGGCGGGCCAAATTTTGAACTTGAAATATCTTGCAATTTGTTAGCAAGAGAACTGGAATTTTGTATATATATATATTTGGTGCCAGTCGACGTAATTAGTCCACAAATTAACAGTAAGTCTAGGTAACGAAGTGGACCGGGTCCAGCTAGAATATAATATTTGTTTGTGTCAAATGTATATATATATATATATATTTCTAGAGGAATATATTTTTGGCACAATATACTACAGAAGATATTTTTTCAGGGTGTATGCAAAATTTCATCAAAATCGCTACGTATTTGCGGTCGCCGCAGTAGTTCAATATGTGACTTACGATAAAGTGCGTTTACAAAAAATGTAAACAATCACTTACGATAAAATTCAACCCCCATATTTTTAGTGTTTTATTGACAGTTTGAATATTCTGGAGATACACAACGTTGGAGATACAAACAGGGATTAATTTCCAATCATACAAATTGTTTCGATAAAATATCGCTTGCCATAGATTTGCGCTTATGGCTCGATATACTCGTATATGGGGGCTATATCTAAATCAGTACCGGTTTTCCTCAAATTTAGTATTGTCTCTAAGTATATCAAGAGACTTTTATACAGACCGGTTAAGAAATTTTGCTTATACAGTGCATATACGGGTATGTCATTTCGTAGGTACTTATATAGGTAAATCTCAACCGATTTTAAGCAAATTCAATAGGCATCGTCTTGGGAATCAAAATTTGATTATAAGTTGATCGGTATAATAAACGATGGGTCTATTTTTTTCTCGTCTTGGTCGTTACAAACAAATGCACAATGTTATAATACCCTGTGCCACAGTATGGTGTGGGGTATAATTAATTAAAAATTCACAGAAAATAGGAAATGGTGTACTACTTATAAGCTAAAAGTATACCTAATGTTTTCGGTCCAACCCAATATGTACATACGGCTTCGTAAATAATACAAGATGATAATTTGCCATGGTTTTATAAGTTTAATGTAAGTGAACGGATGATTATCGTACACACCTTCTGTTCCGTTTAAGAGGCATTCTTAAGATTTGAACCGGGAGGTCTTTGGAGAAAAAATACAACGACTGGGTAAAAGTACAAAACAAACAAACAACCAAACAAATAAAGCTCTTCAGTACAGTATTTGTCACTTTCGGTTAAGAGTTTCGTAAAATCCTTTTCTTGTTTTGTTTTTATTTTTCTTTTGTCTGGTTTCCTTGTTTTTGGCTAATGCCTTTTTATGCAATAAATAAACAAGTGACAGGCGTTATTAAATTTATTTGTTCGCGTCGACGAGAACGAAGGGGTTTTGTTTTGACAGAAAACATGCAAATAACCTGAGACGACATAAGCCGATTTATGGAGTCTCCCAGGCCTAAGAATTCAACTCAAATTTGTGTAAATAGGGGGAGAGAACGACAAATACACTTGATAATTTATTAGTATGTTTTCGCTTCTAATGGCTATGAAAAGGACACGTTAAGGAACTCTCTATTGGAATCAGCAGAGATTAATTATGCCAGATGAAGGAATTACGTTGATTGGTAATGCAACCAACATTTTCCACTTATTCGTATTCCAAATGACAGCATTGAATTTTGTCAGTTTATTTAATAAAAAATTTTCAGGGGCATTGGTTCGTGATCAATTGTCATGGGTCCGTGATTAATATTTTAGCGTTTCTGTTTATTGTACTATCTACCATATGATTGGGATAAGGTATAACCTTTGCCACCTTGAAATATTGTTTTGATTAAATACCCGGTGTTGCCCGGGTTGACTTTTAACACCGTGATCTAAATTTTGTAAGCTTGAAGATATTATAATAAAAATTCCGATTAAAAGACAACATCTAAATAGTAGTTTTTTGAAGCAGATCCAAATTCTAGTAATCCTTAGCTCTGACTACCACAAAAATTAACTTTTTAATATTTTTTATTATACATAAGTTAGTTGTAAATGTTTATTTGCTGTAGGCCATGAAGTCTTATATTCTATTTGACCACGTCTTGTCGGTGCGACAGATGTTTTTGGTTCTCAAATACTTTTGTCGCTTTGACCACAGGCTGATCATAAAAATACTAATAGTTTGTTTTAGCATGACGTCTACAGGTCAGGACCTATTTTCTTAAAAGTTGGCAGACTCATATGCAAATATTTTTGATGTGGGCCGTAGTCGGTTCTGCTGCTATTGAAACTTTAGTATTATTTTTGTTAGGGAAACAAAAATAAGAACCCAATAACTAAAAAAAATCAGAACACAAAAACACATTGTCTATAGGAAAAGATATTTTTCATTTCTAGAAGTAATGATTTATTTTTACCGAACTTTTAAGTGATCCCTATGAATAGTAGACGGTGCAGGTTGATCATATTATTATATTCTTTTAAATTTTCATTATATAAACAAAAACATTCTGATGGTTAAATTGATTTCTCTTTTTGGTATTGATATGGAAACTCGTATTTCCTTATTAATTTACAGCAGCATTTAATGCGATCTCTATTTGTCGTCCAAGGAAGTTCATATTTTAGGTTTAGGTATATTTTTGGATTCTAAATTCAATGCGATCTGCATATTCCAATATGCATTACATATCCAAAAATTATGCAAGGGAATATGCACGGACCAAATTTTAAGATTAAAGCTTCAGAGGATTGTCTGTTACGCCCTTTAGGAATTAAGGTAAACTTGAGGTGACACACATTGACATATTAAAATTAAAGCAAAATGGCGAAAATTTTTTTTCATAAAAATAATTGGCGCTACAAGATGGCTCAAGAGGCAATGATTGAATTTGCGGTGAATTCTAAACATAAATGTGTTTGCATATTTTTTGCATATGCAAATATGTAATTTGTATAAAATATGCAAAAATAAATAGATGCGTATTTTATTATTTTTTAACGAAACAAATTTGTGTGTTACCGGGTTTGCCGTACAACCATCAAATAAAAATTATTCATTTTGAAATTGATTTTTATAATTAAAACCAGTAAGGAAATGCAAGTCGGGCGTGACCGACTTTATAATACCCTACACCTCCCTAACAATGCGATAAGGGTCATTGCGATACTAACTTAGAATAATTGGTAAATGGGAACATATTATCTAATTCTGAAACGAAAATCGCTAAATTGCGCAATATTCGTTCCTAAATTGAGAAACATCTTTATGGAAAATTCTAATGATCGGAAATAAAGTACAACTTCTGTAGCGCTTTGATACCAAATCAGGACGAACATATATATGGAGGTTATATATAAATCTGAACCGATTTTCCTGAATACCATTCATGTAAAAATACCTCTTTCTGTCGAATTTCGTACTGATCGGATATAAAATACAGTCACTACAGCGCTTACATGTCAAATCGGGGGTAATATATACATATATGGGGGCTATATCTAAATCTGAAGCGATTTTCTCCGAATTTGGCAGTATTCCTTCGAGTAATAAGAAACATCTTTTGCCGAATTTCTCACTGATCGGATATAAAATACAGTTTCTACAGCGCTTACATGTCAAATCGGGGGTAACATATATATTGCGGCTATAACTAAATCTGAACCGATTTGCTCCGAATTTGGCAGTATTCCTTCATGTAGAACGAAACGGCACTACGAAATAACCCCCAACGAAATAACCCCCAAATAAGAAAAATGAAATAATCCCCAATAAAATAAGCTCCAAAAAATGAAATAACAACCAACTTAAAAAGATGAAATAAAACCCAATTTCAGTGAAATAACCACCAAAAAGAAAAACGAAACAATCCCCAAACCTTGGGACTTATTACGTAGCGAAATAACCCCCAAAAGGAAAACTCCTTGCACAAAAAATGAAATATCAGCCAAAAAAATAAATAACGCCCAAATTATTTTTAGCATATACATATAATTATTCCTTTTACATGTACAAGAATTTTTTAGAATATTAAACAAATTTTTATTAAATAATAAATAATAATAAATGTATATTTTCTACAAAAATGCCTGAATAGTATCATTAACAGCTTGACGGCAAACTGGGCATTTAAAGGTGTCTAAATCTTTGGCAATAGCATCAGCCTGTAATTTTAGTACGCATTCGTTGCATACTTTCATGTGTTTACATGGCAGCAAAAGGACGTTTGGCTCCACAACTGTACATACTACACAAAGTTTAGGTTCCGGCGTTTTTTCTGAAAGGCTTAGAACTTGAGTATCTTCATCTTGCTGCTCTTCTTCTAGGTATGTAATGCCTTCAAAGAGATCTTCTTCAGGTTCCATTTGAGTACATGCTTGATGTTTGGGGAAAACCATGCGATTTAGAAAAGCCATCGCAGTTATTTTGCCTTTCTGCAACTCAGTGCTGGCGTTCTCAATGATATCGGCTTTGTTTATGGATGTTCTTTTTCGCTTTGCTTTTCCATGAGATCCACCACTATTGGCCAATAATTCGAATTCTCTACTTTTTGAGAACTCTTCATTTTGGAGAACTTGAACAAATTTAAAAAAATTTACGTGTCTTGGAATAAGCCTAGCAAGAACGCCATTATACGCTTCCAACGCAGACGTTGTCCGAATTGTTGTACCAAATACCGAAATGCCTTCGGGGCCAATCTAAAACTCATAAAAATGTGGTATAAAGTAAGTATTTAAAAACCAAATAATACCTTCTGTAGCCACTGTCTTTCATAATATTCCAAAAAGGACGCAAACTGAGATAAAATTCGCGCGCGCGAATTTTTCTGTATTAAACCAAATTATAAAGTTATACTTACCCTCTCCATATATTCAATATTGAATACAAGAAGCTGCTTAAAGCACCCAATAGGAACAACAGCAAAAGTACCGTCAATTAGGACTCTCCTATTAGTCTTTATTGGAATATTCTCCTTAATAATCTTTACACATTTTTCGGAAGCAAAAACGCAGTATGCAAAGTCTTTTCCGTCGTAGCACATTTTGAATAAAAGGGACTTTTCTGCACCCTCATGTCTGCAATATCCGAAATTTTGCAAGACCGATTCCTTTCGGAAAGCCTGCAATACATCGTTTGCAGTTTTTGGTGAATTAATGAAAACTCCAGCTGTCAAATATTGCAATCCTCATTGGATTTTCGGGAACGAAATATTTTTCGTTGCTCCTGAGAGCTATTTTAATAAAATTACGTATTTCAGAAAATCATGACAATAAAAATTATGTTATTACTTACCTGCTGCAGACACTCTTATATGACTCTTTTATGCTGTTTAAAGCATTGACTTCACCCAATGCACTTGCGTTTTCCAAACATTTCCCTTTTATTTTGTTTAGGGCTTTTAGTTCACTACACAATGATTCTTGATCGTGGTGCTCATGTTTGACAGAGTCCTCAAATCTGTAACATTTATTATCCACCACAAAAACTCGCGCCTTGCATTTATCATTATAGCACTCATAAAACACTTTGCTTTTATACGTTGATTTTTTCGCATATAGTTGGCGTTCGCTTGGAACATACACGGGGCAAAATCGCCTTTTTTGATATGTTTGAATCGAAAGGAAATATATTTGGAACACAAATTTTTAAATATTATGTATTTCTGAGCAAATAAATTTTATTTGAAAATCAATAAAATATATTTGGAACTCATATATTAATATGTTACAACATATAATATTTGCAAACTAAGTTTCTCAAATAAAATATGTGTTTGAATACAAATAAAATTATTGTTTAGGAATTTCTCCAAACATATTTTATTTAAAAAATATTTTCGAAACTTTTGTTGAATATTTCGAATTTCAGTTTTAATTTTTTTTGGTTTCGAATTGAACACCCAGTTATAATACAAAATGCAGCAGTAACTTCTGTTTTAAATCAATCATTAGAGCGCCCCAGTAGGTGAGTTGGTAGCGAGCTCGCCTATGAGTTTGGGGGTCGTGGGTTCGATTCCCACCAGAGGCTCTGGTCTGTCGCAACAAAAATTAACAAGCAACATGGTCTTTGTCACCCTGCTTCTCCCTGGACCTTAAAATTAGAATATAAATTTACTTTGTATTGTAATTCATATAAATAAATAAAAAAATCAATCATTTAAAATTTCTGAGTATTCTAAGCCATCATTAGTTGTCAATCCTCCAAGTAATATATTTCGATCGAAGATTATACGACTTCAATTTTTACGACTGAAAATTTTCTAAAAAATTAGGTTTGAATTACTGAAATATTAAACACAATTTAGGTATTTTCTGAATACTTAAATGCAAATAATTATTTGCTTCGGAAAACAATCGTCCAAAGTAAACACATATTGCGATGAAAACAAAGATTTGTTTAGAACAACATCTTCCCAAATATAAATTTGTTTGTGTGTACCAAATACTATATGTTTAGAGTGTACCCTAAACATATATATGTTTCAAGCCGAATATGTTTGTGACAATATACTACAGAAGCGATTTTTTTTCAGCGTGTACAATAATCTGCTGTTCCGCCGTTTACCGGCTATTATTTCACAATTAATTTTTAGGATGGTGTTGCTCTTCCAAAAGCTCAATAGAAACTAACAATAATTTTAACAAGAATAATTACAATGATTCTAATATATTTTTCCAAAACTTACAACGGTATTTCCAGCGGTTTTTGCTTCAAATTATTTCAAAAATGTTGATTTTTTTGCAAATGAAATAAACCCCAAATAAAATGAAATAACCCCCAAATTAATATTTGGGGGTTATTGCATATTTGTATTTGGGATTTATTTCATAATGAAACAAGCCCCAAAAATTTAAATGAAAAAAAGCCCAAATTAATATGAAATAACCACCAATTTTCTTAATAATTTTTTTTGGGAATTATTTCATTTTTCTTATTTGGGGGTTATTTCGTTGGGGGTTATTTCGTAGTGCCGAACGAAACCTCTTTCTGCCGAATTTCGCACTGATCGTATATAAAATAACATTTTTACAGCGCTTACATGTCAAATCGGGTATAACGTATATATGGGGGATATACCAAAATCTGAACCGATTTCTTCCAAATTTTAAAGTGTTATATCTAATTCCTTCATGTAATAAGAAACCTCTTTCTGTCGAATTTCGCACTGATCGTATATAAAATACAATTTCTATTCCCTCAAAATTTGGCAGTGTTAATAAGAAACTTCTTTCTGCCAAATTTTCTTTCTGATCGGATATAAAATACAGTTTCAACAGCGCTTACATGTCAAATCAGGTGTAACATATATATGGGGGCTATATCTAAATCTGAACCGATTTTAACCAGATTTAATAGGGATCGTCGTTGGGCCAAAAAAATATATATGTAAAGTTTCGTCGAGATCGGACCATAATTTCGACCTGTACTTTGATTACAAAAATATATGCACAGACAGACGGACAGAAAGACGGACATACCTTAATGAACTCAGAAAGGGATTCTAAGTCGATCGGTATAATAAAGTATGGGTCTATTTTTTCTCCTTTTCGATCTTACAAACAAATGTACAAAGTTGTAATACCCCGTACCACAGTGTGGTGTAGGGTATAACAAGTAAGAAAGTTCGGTAGGGTAAACCGACTTATGAATCCCTTCACCTTGAGTCCCAAAAAAAATATTCGTAATTTTTTTTTAATTGAAAAAAAAAATGAAGTATGTACTACTATTAAAGTTAAAAGTTGTTTACAATTGGTACAAAATTGTCCATTTATGTGGGAGGTACCAAAAGGGGCGTCCCAATAACAGTCACATTTCGCTGGACTCTAGGTATTATAAAATCATTACACTGTACAAAATTTGTGGTATTTATTGAAGTTATAAGCTGGTACAAATGGTCCATTTGTGTGGGAGGTACCAGAAGGGGCGTGGCAATAATGCCCATTTACCCCTGTATTGTGCGTACTTTTAAACCATTACACTGTACAAAATTTCAAGTCTTTGTATGCACTGGTAATAAAGTTATAAGCTATTGTCTTTTGGTTCAAAATTGTCCATTTGTGTGGAAGGTACCAAAAGGGGCGTGCCAATTACGGCCAATTTTCTTTAGACTCTAGGTACAATAAAAGCATGACACTGTACAAAATTTCAAGTATTCGTATGAACTGATATTGAAGCCATAAGCCATTAATTTTTTGTGAAACGTGGTCCATTAGTGTGGGAGGTACCAAAAAGGGAGTGGCCACTTCGCCCACTCTCTGTGGACTCTAGGTACTATAAAAGCATTACACTGTACAAATTTTTATAGTATTTATATGCACTGGAATTAAAGTTATAAGCTGTTAACATTTGGTGTAAAATGGTCCATTTGTGTGGGAGGTACCAAAAGGGGAGTGCCAATAACGGCCACTTTTCTTTAGACTATAGGAACTCATAAAGCATTGCACTGTACGAAATTTCAAGTATTTGTAATCACTGGTATTAAAGGTGACAGCTGTTAACTTTTGTTATAAAAAGGTACGTTTGTACCAAAAGGAGCGTCCCAATAACGCCCATTTTTATCTGGACTCTAGATACTACTCGTATAAAAGCATTACACTGTATAAAATTTCAAGTAACGGGTTTTCTAAAAGGGATATAAAAATTTCGTATCTTTATGTCAACGCACCCTCAGACATTTTTAGTCATCCTTCAGTGTTAAAACGTTAGTCGAAGTCAACATTTTCATCCTGGCAAAGTTCACTTACGTGCAACTTTTGGAAATCATTAAAAATTAAATTAAGAGCGCTTAATCGAATTTTCGGCCGTAATAATCGTCCCACCCGACAGGCTGTGCGTGCTATAGCGAATAAATTTAAATCCAAATTTTCACTTTTTCGCATTACACTGTACAAAATTTCAAGTATTAAAAGGACCCAAACGGATTTCCCCCGCACATACTTAGGGTCTTAGGTCAGTCCTTCGGTGTGTTATACTTTTGGCTCGTCGCAAATGATTATAGCCTCGTCTCTACGGTGAGGGGATACAAATGAGGTTATAATTCATTTCCATTTTTGGGGTTTATTTCACTGTATTGGGGATTTAGTTCATTTAGTTCAAATGACGGCACTGTGTCAAATATTATATATTTGGAGTGTACCCTAAACAAATGTATATTTCAAGCACAATATGTTGGGATAATATACTACAGAAGCGTTTTTTTTCAGCGTGTATCGTAACATTTATAATTTGAACCTATTATGTATCCCGCAGTTTGTTATGCGTAGGCAAATAGTATTTACTTATAAATGTCGCATATTTAAACCCTTTTAACATTCCTCCGCGTACCGCCGCCCCTATTGATAATCACAAGTTAATAAATGAGTAAATATTTGATTATAAATAATGGCCCTCCGACAACGTCGTCGTTCTATGTAGAGTAACATGCCAACAGAGGGCACGTCATGAACACAATGACAAAGTCAAACAGAGCCAAGTAATCGTTGAAAGGAGCAATGAACGGCTAAGTGGTCTGACCGAACCCTTTAAGTTGTGGGAATGTCTTCGAAATATAAGTTGTATTTCGTGAAAATATTTACATATTTGTTTGTTTATTTTGGTGACATAATACCAGAAACATTAATTACGAATGTGTCATATAGTGTAGGCCATGCACTGTGATTCAAAATTGGCTGCCACAATTGTATAAAATATGTATTTGGTATGGAGGTTTTGAGATCGGCAAAAAAAAAACAATTGTATTCAATGAATTATATCAGTAAGTGGCTGTAATCCGTTGGGCTTCACGCACTGTTTCCTCAATTTAGTTACATACCGTGCGTAAGCATTGGATAGGCTCACCTACTTGTATCGCGGAAAAAATGTAACATCTATATTTCTCAAAGGCTTATCGCAAGTATGTTTATTCCGTTAACTGGGCATGTGTTAGTCATTTGAAGTAAAACCTAGAATAGCATGAATACATTGAATGGAACAAATTACTATTATTTGGAAACTAAATCAAGGGTCCGCCAAATAACTTTTTTTTTGGAAAATGCTATAAAAAACTACTGAAAAGGCATTGAATGGTCAGTTGGCTTCAACTCCTGAACCAATTGGACTTTGTATGGCGTCATACCAAGGTCTTTATGCGAAATTCGTCTCAATGATGTCTGCGAAATGTTCAATTGTTGAGAATGACGGTGAATTGATGTTGATGGCGCTTCACGCACACTTTCTGCCACAGCAGCAATAATCTCGGGTGTTTTTGGCTTTTCACGCTTTGGTTTATCGATGAGGATGCCAGTTTCTTTCACTTTTTTTACAAGATAACGAACATACGGAGCTGACGGTGCTTCTCTTATTCCAAAATCCGTTCGCAATTTTCGCACACATTCTGCAACATTACCATGATTTTCAAATTAATGTCGCAATATTCGCAATATACACATATTCGTTCAGGGGAAGGATAAAACTAATTATCTGTCAAATCAGACATGAGCTAAGTGTTACGATTCACGAAATAAGCACTAGTTGAAAAAAAAACGTTAGATGGCGGACCCTTTATAAAAAATTGGCTTTTTTTAATATTACTATGCAACCAACAATTTTTTTTGTCCGAAACATAAAAATTTTTTTTTTATAGATTCAGGCATACTTTTTTGTGAAACCAAAACAACATTTATGTTATGGTAAAGTTTTTTTATATTTTTTCTATAATAGCAATTTTCATGAAATTATAAGCTCGATGACGCTGGGATACCATTTAAATTAAAGGAAATTGTAAGTACGTGAAATGAAGAATCACTTTCACGAAGAAACGGAAGTTTAGTAACAGTCCTTAAAACAATTATAAATAATTTCTTTTAAAAATAAAACGTTTTTTGCTGGCCCGAAAAAAAACAACAAAGCAACAACGAAGAAACAAGACCTATTTGCAAAAGTCTATGGATTAATGTGTAAATTATGACCAATATTGTAAAAATAGGGAAATTTAAAAAAAAAAATATTTTTTATATTTTTTATTTTGGCAATTTCGTTTGTGTGGTACCAAAACGAGCGTGGAAATAACGCCTATATTTTAATATACCATGGGTTAGGACACCATATTAAACGAGAAAATGTTATGCACAGTCATTCGAAAAAATGTTGTTGCATAGTGATATCGGCCAAATACTATCCACGGCTCGCCACGTATGACGCACAATTAACATCGTGCATTATGGTTGGATCAAACTTTCTAAAGTGTGATACATCGTGAGATGCTGATTTATAATGTTAAAAAAACAAATAAATTTGAAAGTGAACTAAACATTTTTATTATCGTTTAAGAGAACAATATATAGCATTTACTGTTTGAAAATGATATCATGTAAATGTTGGCCATGACTACGTCAGAGGCCATGACCACGTCAGAGGCCATGACTACGTCAAGCATAGCGACTAGTATCTCGCGAATAACACGAGTAATGTTGACTTCCAAAGCATCAATCGTAGCTGACTTTTTTCCAGAAGACATCAGACTTTACATATCCCCAGAGAAAATAGGCCAAAGGTGTGATATCAAACGATCTAAGTGGCTAATTTGCCGTAGCAACACGTGAAATTAACTGCTCACCAAAATGATTTCTCAACAATGCCATTGTTTCACGCGCTGTATGGCTCATAGCGCCGTTTGTTGCTGAAACCAGAGCTCGCCGAGATCATGCTCTTGGATTTCAGGAAGCAAATAGTCCGTTGAACCAATGATTCCACCAGCCCATGCCGATGTTTTTAATGGACTTAATGGTAGCTCTTGGTATTCTTCGGGTTGCTCATCAACCTAAATACGTCAATTTTGTTTATTAACGTATTCATTGAGCCAGAAATGTGCTTCATCGCGGAATTAAATTTCACGACAACACCGAATTTTCATTGAGTTTTTCCAGAGCCCATTCACTGAAAACTGGAGACGCTGTTGCGGTCTGTGTCTTTCCATGATGACTTGCCAACGATACTGAACAAAAATTACACAGCAGATGTCACGCATGACCTGTACAAAAAATTGTGCAAAAGTAAAAATATGGTTTTTGCCAAAAATGCAAAAAAAAATTTTTAATTTCGCAAAAAAAATCACAAAAATATTTTTGCGAATTTTTTTTATTTTCTTAAAAGGATTGAATAAAAAGCTATCGTAAACGTTTATGCCAAAATTTTCAATTTACAATAGGTAATAAGTTACATGGATTGACCAAAATTGCAAAATTCAATTCATCACGCTACAGTCTACAGTAATTGAACCCGATGACTGAAATTTGCTATAAATACTTGGGGTTGAAGATGGGCTATATCAGTCCATTTTTATACCCTCACTTTAGTGTGACGAGGGTATATATCATTTGCTACAGAAAAAAGTGTAACACATCGAAGGAGTGATCTAAGACCCTAAGTATGTTCGGAGGAATTCCGTTTTGGGTCATTTTAAGTCGAATGAGCAATGTCCGTCCGTCTGTCTGTCTGTCTGTCTGTCTGTCTGTCTGTCTGTCTGCTGGCTGGTGCGCACGATAACTCTCGAAAGGAGTAACCGATTGACTTCAAATTTGGTATGTGGTAATATTTTTTTCTATCTCCGGCTAAGTTCGAAGATGGGCCATATTGGTCCACTCCTTCTAGTACCTCCCCCACAAAGGGTTAACATGTTGTGAAAAATTGATTCGTTAATAACTGCTATACTACTTATTCGAATCTTCTGAAATTCCACACATAGTATTAGCTTATTAGTCGCTATCAACTCGAGAAAAATGGGCGAAGTTGACACGTCCCTTTTGGTACCTCCCACACAAATGCACCGTTTTGCACCAAAAGTTAACAGCTTATAACATTAATAACAGTGTATAAAAAAACTTGAAATTTTGTACAGTATTATGCTTTTATATTGCCTACAGTCAAGGGAAAAATTGACGTTGTTGCCACGCCCTTTTTGGTACCTCCCACACAAAGGCACCTTTATGCACCAAAAGTTAACAGCTTGTAACATTAAAACCAGTGTATAAAAATACTTGAAATTTTGTACAGTGTAATGTTTTTATAGTGTCTATAGCCCTGTGAAAAATGGGCGTTATCGCCACGCCCCTTTTTGTACCTCCCACACAAAATGCCCAAATCATACCACAATTTAATATCTCATAACGTTTTTACCAGTGCACATAAATGCTTATACTCGTAAGTAGGCACAGTGCAATGAATTTAAAGTATCTAATGTTCAGCGAAAAAAGGTGTATTTGATAAACCCCTTCTGGTACCTCCCACACAAATTGACAGAATAATTCGAGTAATATTCAATATTACATTACTCACAAAGTGAGGGTATACCTTAGTCGGTTTACCCGACTGAAACTTTCTTACTTGTTGATATAGCATCTGTTCGATTTGACTTCTTAACGCCATAGAGATGGCAAATATTAACTGATCGGGATGTGGATTAATATTTTGGTTTCATTTATATACAGAACCCTTCACAACGGTCGCCATAGGTCCATGTTTTTATATAGGCCCCATACAAAAGTCCCTCTAGTTTTTACATATTATCGCAACAAAACACACAAATTTCCATGAATTGGGCCGAAATTTGAGTTTATTGTACCCGAAACTATTCACATGTGATCCATGGTGGAGGGTATATGAGATCTAGGAGGGCCGAAATTGACGAACTTCATTTATTGTTTTTCAATTAAATTGTCAGTGCTTAATTTTCTCCAAAATCGAGCTATATGCTATACAATTTGTATTTTTTTGCTAATCTTTATCCCCTCACCTTAGAGAGGAGGGTATATATGATTTGCTACAGTCCAAAAGTGTAACACATCGAAGGAGTGACCTAAGAACATTAGTATGTTAGGCGGATATCCGTTTTGGGTCATTTAAAGTCGAATGAGCAATGTCCGTCCGTCCGTGTGTCTGTCTGCTGGCTGGTGAGCACGATATCTTTCGAAAGGAGTAACCGATTGACTTCAAATTTGGTATGTGGTAATGTTTTCTTCTGCCACGTCCCTTTTGGTACCTCCCACACAAATGGACAATTTTGAACCAAAAGTTAAAAGCTTATAACTTTATTACCAGTGAATACAAAGACTTGAAATTTGGTACAGTGTAATGGTTTAATATTGCCGAAAATACAGTGAAAATGGGCATTACTGCCACGCTCCTTTGGTACCATCCACACAAATGGACCATTTTATACCAAAAGTTACCAGCTTATAACTTTAATACCAGTGCATACAAATACTTGAAATTTCGTACAGTGGAATGCTTTTATAGTACCTAGACTTTAAAGAAAAGTGGCCGTAATTGGCACGCCTCTTTTGGTACCTCCCACACAAATGGACCATTTTACACCAAAACTTAACAGCTTATAACATAATTACTAGTGCATATAAATACTTAAAATTTAGAGCGTAATGCTTTTATAGTATCTAGAGTCCAGAGAAAAGTGACCGTTATTGGGAAGCCCCTTTTGATACATCCCACACAAGTAGATCATTTTGTACCAAAATAAACAGCTTTTAACTTTAATACCAGTATATACTTTAAAGATAAAAGACAATTTAAATTGATAATAATTTAATTAAAACAAAAAAATAAATTATTTTACTAATATTTTTTTGGGAGTCAAGGTGAGGGGATTCATAGGTCGGTTAACCCGACCGAACTTTCTTACTTGTTAATATATTTTTTTTAAAAAAATCGGAAATAATTTCTGGAATTTTGGGCTGATTTCGTATTTGAAAGGCTTGTTATTAAAACTAGATTTAATAAGGTCGATCCATACTGAAATTGGTTAAAATCGGTTCGGATTTACATATAGCGCAGATATATATGTACATCCGATTTGGCATACTTGCACTGTATAAACAACATATTAGAGGCAATACTAAATGTGAGGAAAATCGGTTCACATTTAGATATATCCCTCATATATATGTTACAACCGATTTGACATATAAGCGCTGTAGGAACTGTTTTTTATATCCGATCAGTACGAAATTAGGCAGAAAGAGGTTTCTCATTATATTGAAGAACATTGCCAAAATTGGGGAAAATCGGTTCAGATTTAGATATAGTGTTAGGTCAGTGTCTTAATGTATTGTGTTTTGTTAATTCTGTCACTTTAATTAAACTTTTTTATTGTTACGTAATTTTGTTTAATTTATTTCATTCATTATGTATTTCATTTATATTATGCATGTTTTCGTTACAAGCTAGCGATTTTAGTTTAGTTTTTTTTGCAACAAAAACAACTGATTTCCACTAACTGGCGCATACGCAGTAAGTGGCGGATTTCCATTATCTGGTAGCAATGGTGTCATGAGTTGCGAAGAAAGAACAGTGCGAAATAGACAACAAATTCGTGAAATGTATTTATAAAACATACATTTACTATTCTATGTTCAATTGTTTACATTTTTTTTGCAATATTTAAAATAATTTTCCATTTTGTTCTTCTTCCCGTTAATTCACAATAATTGACAACAATCTCTCCACAAATGAGATGCCATACTGCGAAATATAGAAATCCCAATCTGGAAACACCATACTCGTTTAAGACAGAAACTCAAGCACCAAACTTCATCGAGAACTAATAATGCTTAAAAGTGCATAGCTCCCCATAAAAATTAAGCACCTATGGTGTAATGAAAACACGCCTCATATGAATTTTGCTGTTTCATTCATTTTATTTAATTTCGATGTTATTTGTAATTCATATTTTTGTTTCGAATGTACCACTGTGCGTGTCCGTCCTTTTGTTGTCGTTGCCCTATTGATGTATTCACTGCTTGCATCTATTGCAAGCAAAGCAAAGCAATCAATGGCGAATGGCGTTTGGTGCATAAAACATAATTATACCCTACACAACACTGTGGTACAGGGTATTATAAGTTTGTTTCACGGCAGATGTTGGTAACACTTGAAAATAACACAGCTAGACCCACCTTAAAGTATACCGATCGACTCAGAATCACTAGCTGAGTCGATTTAACGACGTCTGTCCGTCCGTCTGTCCATGTAAAGTTGTTCGTCGACTACAGGTTGCAATTTCACTCCGATCGTTCTGAAATTTTGCAGTTTAGAGTATTTCGCGGCTATTAAGATCGCTATTGAATTTGGTTGAAATCGGTTCAGATTTAGATATAGCTCCCATATATATCTTTCGTCCGATTTGGCCCTTTAGTCCTATAGAAGCTGTATTTTACATCCAATCGTTTTGAAATTTAGAATGGTAGAGTTTCTTGATCCATGAACAAACATTGCCGAATTTGAAGAAAATCGGTAAAGATTTAGCTATAGCTCCCATATATATGTTTCATCCGATTTGGCTCTTTAGATCCAATCGTTTTTATACCCTACACCACACTGTGGTACAGGGTATTATTTAAGTATAAAATGTCCCAAAAGTAAATTTATGTAAACAATTTATACATGAATTACAAAATTTATATATCAGTGTTATTCAATATTACGAGAATGGTGTAGGGTATTATATAGTCGGCACCGCCCGACTTTAGCCTTTCCTTACTGGTTAAATTTAAAAATGTTTTTAAAAGTAGCTTACATTAAAAAATTATTTTTTTTTTTAGTTTTCAGACTAATTTCCTCATGAAAAAAACTGAGATATGCTATGAAACCATTTTATTTAAAAAATTTTAACTTTTTAGTAATTTTTTTATATTTATTCATAATAAAATACGATGATTATCAACATTTTATTTTTCGGCCCTGGTTGACCATTCGGCGGAAATGCCTATATGTTGGTCCGATTTCTGACAAAATTAAGTACTGACATTTATATTAAAAAACATATTTTTAAAGATTTTTTTTCGCGAAATTTAGAAAAAAGTAAAAAAATGGAAACATTTAAGAAATATGCATAAAAAATACCAAAAACAAGTAAGAAAGTTTCAGTCGGGTAAACCGACTAAGGTATACCCTCACTTTGTGAGTAATGTAATATATAACATTACACCATGGGGGGGGGGGGGGGTTTCCAAATACACATATTTTTCGGTAAACAGTACATTCTTAAATACATTGCATTGTGCTGAACTATAAGCGTTTGTGTGCACTGGTATATTAAAGTAACGAGCTATGTAATTTTGGTATGATTTGGTCATTTTGTGTGGGAGGTACAAAAAGGGGCGGGGTGATAACGCCCACTTTTTACAGGACTATAGGCACTACAACAGCATTACACTGTACAAAATTTCAAGTATTTGTATGCACTGGTATTAAAGTTACAAGCCGTTTACTTTGGTACGAAACGGGCCATTTGTGTGGGCGGTACCAAAAGGGGCTGTACAATGATGCCCATTTTTTACCGGACTATAGGCGCTACAAAAACATTATACTGTAGACAATTTCAAGCTTTTTTATGCACTTATAAGCAGTTAAATTTTGATGCAAAATGGTCCATTTGTGTGGGAGGTACCAAAAGGGGCATGCCAACTTCACCCATTTTTCTCGAGTTAATAGCGACTAATATACTAATATTATGTGCAGAATTTCAAAAGATTCGAATAAGTAGTATAGAAGTTATTAAAGAATCAATATTTCACTAAATTTTAACCCTTTGTGTGGGAGGTACCAGAAGGAGTAGACCAATATGGCCCATCTTCGAACTCATCCGGAGATAGATCAAAATATTACCACATACCAAATTTGAAGTCAATCGGTTACTCCTTTCGAGAGTTATCGTGCGCACCAGCCAGCAGACAGACAGACAGACAGACAGACAGACAGACAGACAGACAGACAGACAGACAGACGGACGGACATTGCTCATTCGACTTAAAATGACCCAAAACGGATTTCCTCCGAACATACTTAGGGTCTTAGATCACTCCTTCGATGTGTTACACTTTTTTCCGTAGCAAATGATATATACCCTCGTCACACTAAAGTGAGGGTATAATTAAATGAGCCAGAACATCAGCAGTATTTTTACATCCACACAACTGAAACCACTCTGATGTATTCACTAGTATATGTGGATAAGTATGTATATGTATATGTATACATAACTAACCCATCACAACCCTGTGCGTGATAATCAATTATAATCATCAAGCCTAATGTATACTTGTGGGCAAGACAACATAGTTAATCCAAATCGAGGAAAATAACTATTCATCGCATTTCTATTTTCTAACCTAAATAACAGAACCAGAACTGAAGACGGCAACATTAACGCCACACACATTATTGCCTTATCAGGACATTAAAGATTAACATTGACATACCAAATGGAAAGAACATAAGCATTGTCTCAGGATAAAGTGGCAACATTTTTCACAATGGACGGAGCGACAACTTCTGTATTGTGATAGTTGGTGGAATCACGCAGGGCTGGTTTTGTGAAATTTGTATTTTTTCCTTGAAATTGTTATTGTTGAGTTCATTAGAAGTGCTGCTTTAACCCTGTTATCTGATGTCAAAAGTTGTCAATTTGGTGCGTACGCGATGACACTCGTAGCGGTTGAAATATAAATAAGGTTCCCGTTTCAGATGTGAGTTCTTCAGATAATTTACTCGTAAATGTAAACTCGAGCCGAAATTGTTTCTTGTCATGTAGAATAAAAATTTATAAATTCGCAACCAGTAAAAATTTTGACTAAGAATACATTGAGCTTTTGATCTTATCTGAAATGTATGTTTATTGGTTTGGAATAGTGGTGCTCTTCTTAAATTTGAAAATCAATCACTTAATTTTAAATTGTAGATCAGGAGGGCGTGATATAATTTGTAGCTGTCTCGACTACTTACGGAACACGTTTACTCATGTTAAACCCACGATTCAAACAAAATTAATTGATTCGAATAAAAATATATACACATATCACTCGATTTATACGATAGATACGTTCCTGAGAAAAGCGAGTAAATCCAAATTGTTCAATGAAAAAACGTGTGGATTAAATTAAAAAACTATATATGTATATTAAAAAAACATTTAATTTGGCGATGTGTTCACCCCTCAAACACAATCTAAGTTAGCAGAAAATAATAATAAGTCCGAAATTTTAAATCGTTCGGTCACTCTTTTTCCAGAGTAAGCACTGACATTACGAGTGTTTAATATTTGTTTAATTCATTGAAAAAAACAAAAATGAAAATTTTAAATACGTGTGTAATTTCATTAAAATCAAGTATTTAGTATGCATTTTTCAGAATATTGAAGCATTAAGGACATTTACGTATTTTTGATATCCTTAATAAACAGACGTGATAATTACACTTATAATTCGTAGTGCCATTAAAATTTGTTATCCTTAAAACTCTTTTGTGCTCCTCCATTTATGTTAAAACCTGATGTTTCTCAAATAAATAAAACCTTGCTTCTGTCTCTTTTATTCACAGAAGCCGAGGGATCCACATGTCTACTAAATGAAAGGTTAAATAAAATCTCACTAAAACTAGACATGGTTTTTTCTTCCGCGCTCTAGCAAAGCAATCATACAACATTACGTGTAAGCTTGTGTAGTAGTTTTCTATGAAACTACGTGCTTTTACTCTCTCTCCCCAAGTCTAGGTTTCTCTTAAGTGCAGAAAGGTAACACTACAACTTTCTTCATATAGTTTACTGATTTTTGTACCTATAAAACCTAAACTGCTTTGAATTTGGACAAACGGTAAATACTCGTATACCATAATTACCGCACTGACTAAAATTGAGGAACAAGCTCAGATGGTGTCGATGCTTTTTATAAATTCTTTATAAACCTCTTGATCTTTTGCTAGGCCTTGCGTAATTTGTAATTGGAATTCGACCGCTTGTGAGCTATATAATTATTCAGTAAATATTAAATTCATATCCTAAATTTGTGTCAAAAACGTAGAACACATATTTATATAATCTAAAACCATGTAATCCACATGATTTGATTTATAAACTTCAACATGGATCTGAACTACTGATCATTTTGTGGAAGGTTTCTTTGACATTTTTTCCAGATTATTACCATTATTTTCAATACAAATCAACAAATTGTGGATTTACATAAAAATTTTGAGAAAATGATGAATAAATTAAATTTACGGTGAGGTCTCAGGAATTTTAGAAAATTGGATCCGAACTTCATCAGTATCTTCTAGTCATACCAACCGAGATGAATCAGATCTGGTAATGTGTCGGACAAGAAGTAACGGGATCTTGCATGTGCGAAAGCTAGACATTCGCACAAAATAGAGTTCTATCGTTTCAATGTGTGTCCTGCATTTTCGATTTCTGTCTGTCCTAATCGGTGCAGATGTGCTTGTTAGCTTAAGCGACTTGTTAAAACAATTAGAACTCATCATCTTACTAGTTGTGATCTTGTTTAGGTTAGGTTAGGTAAGGTTGAACAGAGGAGACGTTTAAACGTCTCATGTCCATGGACATACACTTAAGCCAGTGGTTCGGCCTGTTGTGCGCTCCTTATTTATGATCTTTTTATACCTCACGAGTTACAGAAAATCGGTACTAGACACGAATGTGATCTTGTTTAGTTTCACAAATTTTTTTTACCATCACTTTACTGATACGATGGTATATATCATTTGCTACGGGCCAGAAGTGTAACACATCGAAGGAGTGACCCTTTTCGCATTGTTAGGGAGGTGTAGGGTATTATTTAGACGGCCCCGCCCGAATTTTAGTCTTTCCTTACTGGTTTTAAAAATTAAAGAAAAAGTATATGTATTAGGGAAAAGGACGTTGTATTGGGGGTGGTTGTAATGGTTGGATAGACAGATCTGTTTCGGGAGCTATGCATCAGATTAAATTTCATAAGAGAATGCACAGAATCCTACCAAAATATAATAAAACCAGTAAGGAAAGGCTAAAGTCGGGCGGTGCCGACTATATAATACCCTACACCACTCTCGTAATATTGAATAACTCTGATATATAAATTTTGTAATTCATGTATAAATTGTTTACATAAATTTACTTTTGGGACATTTTATACTTAAATAATACCCTGTACCACAGCCAAATCGGATGAAACATATATATGGGAGCTATAGCTAAATCTTTACCGATTTTCTTCAAATTCGGCAATGTTGGTTCATGGATCAAGAAACTCTACCATTCTTAATTTCAAAACGATTGGATGTAAAATATAGCTTCTATAGAACTAAAGGCAGCTTCTACAGGACTAAAGGGCCAAATCGGACGAAACATGTATATGGGAGCTATAGCTAAATCTTAACCGATTTTCTTCAAATTCGGTAGTGTTGGTTCATGGATCAAGAAACTCTACCATTCTAAATTTCAAAATGATTGGATGTAAAATACAGCTTCTTCAGGACTAAAGAGCAAAATCGGACGAAACATATATATGGGAGCTATAGCTAAATCTTAACCGATTTTCTTGAAATTCGGCAATGTTGGTTCATGGATCAAGAAACTCTACCATTCTAAATTTCAAAACGATTGGATGTAAAATACAGCTTTTATAGGACTAAATGGCCAAATCGGACGAAACATATATATGGGAGCTATAGCTAAATCTTAACCGATTTTCTTCAAATTCGGTAGTGTTGGTTCATGGATCTAGAAACACTACCATTCCAAATTTCAAAATGATTGGATGTAAAATATAGCTTCTATAGAACTAAAGGCAGCTTCTACAGGACTAAAGGGCCAAATCGGACGAAACATGTATATGGGAGCTATAGCTAAATCTTAACCGATTTTCTTCAAATTCGGTAGTGTTGGTTCATGGATCAAGAAACTCTACCATTCTAAATTTCAAAATGATTGGATGTAAAATACAGCTTCTTCAGGACTAAAGAGCAAAATCGGACGAAACATATATATGGGAGCTATAGCTAAATCTTAACCGATTTTCTTCAAATTCGGCAATGTTGGTTCATGGATCAAGAAACTCTTCCATTCTAAATTTCAAAACGATCGGATGTAAAATACAGCTTCTATAGGACTAAAGGGCAAAATCGGACGAAACATATATATGGGAGCTATAGCTAAATCTTTACCGATTTTCTTCAAATTCGGCAATGTTGGTTCATGGATCAAGAAACTCTACCATTCTTAATTTCAAAACGATTGGATGTAAAATATAGCTTCTATAGAACTAAAGGCAGCTTCTACAGGACTAAAGGGCCAAATCGGACGAAACATGTATATGGGAGCTATAGCTAAATCTTAACCGATTTTCTTCAAATTCGGTAGTGTTGGTTCATGGATCAAGAAACTCTACCATTCTAAATTTCAAAATGATTGGATGTAAAATACAGCTTCTTCAGGACTAAAGAGCAAAATCGGACGAAACATATATATGGGAGCTATAGCTAAATCTTAACCGATTTTCTTCAAATTCGGCAATGTTGGTTCATGGATCAAGAAACTCTTCCATTCTAAATTTCAAAACGATCGGATGTAAAATACAGCTTCTATAGGACTAAAGGGCAAAATCGGACGAAACATATATATGGGAGCTATAGCTAAATCTTAAGCGATTTTCTTCAAATTCGGCAAAGTTGGTTCATGGATCAAGAAACTCTACCATTCTAAATTTCAAAACGATTGGATGTAAAATACAGCTTCTATAGGACTAAAGGGCCAAATCGGACGAAAGATATATATGGGAGCTATATCTAAATCTGAACCGATTTCAACCAAATTCAATAGCGATCTTAACAGCCGCGAAATACTCTAAACTGCAAAATTTCAGAACGATCGGAGTGAAATTGCGACCTGTAGTCGACGAACAACTTTACATGGACAGACGGACGGACGGACGGACGGACTGACGGACGGACGGACATCGTTAAATCGACTCAGCTAGTGATTCTGAGTCGATCGGTATACTTTAAGGTGGGTCTAGCTGTGTTATTTTCAGGTGTTACAAACATCTGCCGTGGAACAAACTTATAATACCCTGTACCACAGTGTGGTGTAGGGTATAATGAAAATTACTAAATAGAAAATCATAGTTATATATCTTTTTATAATATTAAATAACATAATTGTGAACATATATTGTATATATATAGTTTCGCACATTATTTGAATCTTTCTCTTGTTAAATACTGGTTTTCCTATATGTATTGGGGAAATCTGAACCGATTTCAACCAAATTCAATAGCGATCTTAACAGCCGCGAAATACTCTAAACTGCAAAATTTCAGAACGATCGGAGTGAAATTGCGACCTGTAGTCGACGAACAACTTTACATGGACGGACGGACGGACATCGTTAAATCAGCTAGTGATTCTGAGTCGATCGGTATACTTTAAGGTGGGTCTAGCTGTGTTATTTTCAGGTGTTACAAACATCTGCCGTGGAACAAACTTATAATACCCTGTACCACAGTGTGGTGTAGGGTATAAATATTGGGATGTAAACAATGATTTGTTTAGAACAACATCTTCCCAAATGTATAATTTTTGCAAGTACCCAATATATTTATGTTAAGAGTGTACTTTAAACATATAAATATATGGTCATTTCCCCGGGCTACTCAAAAAAATGCCTTACATTTTTGCAACTCTTTCTTGAGTATCTTTTTAGCAATGTACTCAAAGTTTCTGTGTCACATTTAAGCATTATGTATTAGTAAATAAAAAATTTAACAATCTTGGCATGAAATTATTGCTTTAGAATTTGTCGATCTTTCCACGTAAAAAAATTTGAGAAATATTGTATAATATTGAAATTAAAAGACACATTTTAAGAACCCCTTTTCTATATGCATTTTGGCTGTCCGGAACATGCCTCCGGAATTTAAAAAAATCTAAATATCTTAAAATTTTTCATTTTTAGAGGAAATGGTAAATACACAACTAGGAAGCATTGCCTCTAGTATATGCAAGCACAAAGTTAGGTGTTATTTATATAAGAAGTTTCGTTGAAATTTTAAATCACTCAATATACCTCAAGAATCGTGTTGTTTGTGCCGTCCGTCACGCCGCCCATTTGTCGATTTTTATGCAAACTAAAAAGTTTTCAAAATTCTTTAGATTAAGTGTTATTAAGCTCGATAGGCTTTACAAATTGGCTAATAACAAAAATATTCCTAAAATCAATATCAACGAATTTATGGGGAAAAGCCTAATGCAATGCAGGAAATGCCCATATGTATGTGTCAAGTCGAATATGTTTGGGACAATATACTACAGAAGAGATTTTTTCAGCGTGTAGATATTGCTGTCATATACATTGATACTACATATAAAGACAATTGTTGCAATGGGTTTCCAGATAATTATTTTTCCAAAATTAATGCAAATTGGGGAAACCTGCCCATTGATCTAGAATTGTTCGAGTTATGAATATTTCTGTACAATACAATGGTAATGGTTTTCCAGATAATTGTTTTTCCAAAATGTAGTCATATTGGCGAAACCATGCCCACAGATCTGGAATTGTAAGACTGATGGATATTTCTGTCAAATACAATCAAACTTAATTTGAAAACAATTGGTGAAATTGTTATGTAGATATTTAGTTTGAATCATGTTGGCAGGGCCACGCCCACTTATTCAATATCGACCAATCTCTCAAACAAAAATTCAAGACAATTGGTGCAATGGTTTTCCACATATTTCTATGACAGTAATGGAGTCGCATGGACGACTACATATCTCAGTTTTAAAACTTGGCTCATAGTCGGCCCATACGACTTCTTGATACTCGTATATCGAAAATTAAAGTATCCCATTTTCACCACCAGTTATAGATTTAAATGCTGTGAAAATATCAAAATCAACAAACACACATTTTCGTACATTCATTTTTATATTTACTAGTATAGAATATGGAAGTTCTAAATTGACAAACTAACATTAAAAACAAAATAGTCGTAATATTATGGATTGAACCAAAGACGTCCCTTATTTTTAAAATAAGTACATTTTGTTTTGGCAATTTCATAAATATTAAGTATTTTTTTAATGTTAAATATAAAATGTAAATACTAGGGAGGTCTTTAGGACCAATCTTTAAATATACGTCAAAATGTTTGTTTCTGTACGTTTCTTTAACTTTTCTCTAACTTGAATTGTAATACTCTCATTTTCGAATAGATGATATCCCAATCAACGTAGGCCCCTATCAGGTGACGTTTATTCTCTGGAGAATCCTCGTAGGCAGTACGGCCATGTAACAGGCGTCTGTTGTTGAAAACCAATACATCACCGGGTGAAGTTTTAAGTTCCACTGCCGATTCATATGATATTTGCAAAAATTTATCATACGCCTCATACCACAAATCCACCACTTCCAGTGCGACCGAAAAGTGGCTATCACGTTTGGTGGTATTGTGATTAATGCGATGATAGCGTCCATCAATGTCCAAACTGAAAATGTGTACAAAACAATTATGCGAAATCTAAACTAATATTGTGGAACTAACCTTATTACTGGCTCTCTCCAAATGTTGTGGAATTCCATATTACTATCCTTACCGATGTCATACCAATCCACGGGCGTTTTCACCAAAATCTCATAATACTTTGGATAATGTTGTCTTAACTGATAGGCCACATGAAAACCGTCTGTGAGGAGATTTGCCCCTCCCTTTGAGTTGGACTGGACCAAACAGTGCAAAATATTAATACCTGGTATATATTCGTAATAGGGCATATCAATGTGTAGAGGCAAGGGCGTCATCAGATAGGCGTAGTTGCGTGCATTCTCTTTAGATTTAACTTCAAATTCTTCCCTATGATAATATATAATAAAAACATGGCTTGATATGATAATTACTTCTTTTTATATTACCCATATGTTGTTCGTTTAATAAATCCAATACGATTGGCCAATTGTTGGACAACAGTGGTATCATGGGGTGCATCTTTGATAATTGCTACACCATAGACAGCTAAACTTTTAAGCCAAGCATAAAGGTCTGAAATATAAACGGAATACGAATAAAAAAAATTTTAAAAATTAACTTAATAAAAACAATACGAAACGGCTGATGTTAGTCCGACCTAACTGTATTTTACCCACGAACGTGATAGATCAATAAACTGATGTACATTTGAAACGGTAGCCCTAAAACTTGGAGTGTTTTTACTTGTATCCAGAAACTAATCTCTTTCAAATTCATAAAGTTCGGGTCGAAAACCTGGCTTCTGTAAATTTGAGCTGCCATAACAAAAGACAACCAGAAAGGAAACGCAAAAGTAGGGCGAAGCCGACTATGTAATACCCTACACCATCGTATTAGAGCAGAATAAGCACACATATTGTTTCCACGCTAATAATTTCCAATATATAGCATAAGATTTATATAGCGCATATAAATGTTATATCGGGGGAAGTACATAGTGGGGCTACATGTAAATCGGAAAGGATTTTTTATGTTTTGGCAGTGTACGTTCAGTCATGGTAAGTCTAATAATTAATGCGCCTCAATTATATAGGATATTGCGCCTTAATTTTCAGTTAAAAATTAAATATATATGGGGGCTATATTTAAGTCTGAATCGATATCGAACGATAACACTATGCAACAAAAAAAATTTTTTTTTTGTGTCCTAGACCTAAAAATTATTTTTTTGTATAGATTGTGGCATACTGTTATATAAAATCAAAACCAAAAATTTGTTATGGATAAATTTTTTTTTAAAAATTTTTTATTAAAAATACTATTATCGTCGAAGGTACCCTTTGTATTTGCACTATAATTTTTGGAGTATATGCCCGATCAGGTCGACTTATACGTTAAATTGAAGCTATTAATGTGGGCTACCAATGTTGGAAATATCTCTTTTACTTAGAAACAGTGGTATAGTAACAGTCATTAAACAAATTGGAAAAAGTAGATTTAAAAAAAAAAATACTGGGACAAAAAAACATAAACACAGAAAAAATCGAAAAAAAAAACATAAAAATAGAAAAAAAATTTAAAAAAAATATTTTATTTTATTTTTTAAAAGTTTGCATCCTAGCGAAGAAAATAATGCCTATTTGAAAAAAATTTATGGATAAATGTAGAAATTATAGCCCTTTTGGTAGAGGTAAGAGAATTTCAAAAAAATTTTTTTTTAATTTCTTTAAAAATATCGATTTTATTTATTACTTTTATTTTTATGTACATTTGAGTTTATTTACATGAACAAGTTTCATTAGAAGTAATTGTGCCGTTCGATGAACTTCAATTCTTGGTGAAACCTTTCGCCATGTTTGTCATGGGGAAAAAGTTTAAATGAGAATGCAAGAAATGCGTTTTGAGCGACATATTTAAAACTGTTGGAATACATAAAGCGAAAAATAATTTGGAAGAATACATACATATGTGTTATATACATAAATATAAAAAAAATATTTCTAACCAATTTTTTCATGATATTTTAACAACTCATTAATCATTGTTTCATATTGCGGGCTTTTATTGGATCCAAGGAAATTTGAAACTACAAGCTTAAACGACCTGCATGCAATTTCATCTGAAGTCAAATATGATTCGGAATTCACATCTTTCATCAGTTTTTTATTTTAGGCCCATCAAAAACTCCTTCTTTGATTTTTTAAAAAGAAAGACATTTAAATAAACTTTTTAAATATGAGAGCAATTCCATCTTTCCTTAAGGCTTTTACAAAATTTTTAAAGAGCCCCACTTAATATTAAGTGGTGGCAAAATATCGGCTATCCCAGAGGCATAACATACCAAATACTTTTAAATCGCAAAAAATTTTCCAGTCATGTTCATATTTTATGTATTTTATCAATTTAGCCATTGTTTCGTATGATTCCTTAGTGTTGACAGCATGAGCAATGGGAATCGACGGTTTCTGATTTCCGTTGTGTAAAAGTACTGCTTTCAAACTTTCTTTAGTGCTCTCAACAAGTAACCGCCATTCCTTTGAATTGTATGTTTGATTAAGTTCCTCGAACAATCCGGGAATGTCCTTGCAAAAGCATATGTTATCCACAGTTGTATAAAATTGTTTGTAAGGTATTTCACGGACCCTAAAATATGATATGTTAATATCTGGTGCCAAAATATTGTACTGATTCATCCCCGATGCAAGTAGTTCTGCCTTATCTTTGGTCAGTTTAAAATCTCTCACTAGATCAATGAGTTGAAACTGAGTTAAAAGCGATGACTTCTGACTCAAACATGAATCGCTCAGAGTTGAGTACTCAGTTGAACTTGATGATGTTTCCGTAATTAGGCTGTTAGCTACACTTGGACACATGGGAATTGGTATTGTTTCTGAATGTGCAACTGGCAAAGTGACAGCTTTTACTTCACCGGAATTCCAGCGAATGCTCCTTCCTACTCCAATCTGTTTACATAGACAAAAATAGCAGTCCGTATCGTGAATGAATGGTTGTCTCCAAATCATTGGCATTCCAAATTGCACGTGATGTGTTAAATTAAAACGTTTTATTCCACAAAATATTGTAATACATTAATTTTAAAGTACTTACCGCATTCTTCCACTAGTCCATCTAGTAAGAATTAGATGGCACGAATTACACAAAATACTAGGTGTCCACGGTTCGTTCATATTTTTAACTCGTATACTAAAATATTACACATATATTTCTTCTATTATTTTACTAAACGGACGTCGAATTTTTTAATTACATATTTTCCGCAGATGTAGCAGAAACTGTCGGGATTATTTACACATTGAAAAGTTATTTGCCTTTTACTCATACTTCGAAATATAACTTTGTAATATTTATCAGAAAATCGACTTATCTCTTTAAGGCGCTGAAATACACAAATTAAAGAAGGTCGATAATGACAACGCTCGTTCTGGAAGATCCATCACATCAAAACCCGATTAAATGTTGATAAAGTGAAGAAAATTGTTATGCAGAATCGTCGAATCACTATTAGATAAGTTACAGAGGATGTCGGCATATCGGTTGGCTTATGCCACACAATTTTTTCCGAAGTTTTGGTCATGAAGTTTTTGTTTAAACAAAAGAAAAAACCGTCGCATGTTCGTAATTTTTTAGCCGAAAGGATGCCGTTATCATGCCTCAACCATCGTATTCACTAGATTTGGCCCCCTGCGATTTTTTCCAGTTCCCAGAAAGAAGAGACCTATGAAAGGACGGCGTTTTGCGAAGATTGAGGAGATAAAAACCGAATCGCCGAACTGTTATGTTATGTCTCTCACAAACAAACTAAACTAAGCTCAAACAAACTCAACTGAGAACATATGCTAATCAAATGCACGTATCCCGAGAAATTTCAAATTTCATATTTTCTATTGAACAGACCTCGAATGTATCGAACGCAAAATGTAGCACTTGAGATTTTTTTAGATTTTGCTCTATTTTTTATGGGGTTGTTCGTGGCAAAAAAAAACAATTTTTTGTGAAAAATATCGTTAAAACTATTAGAAAAATATTTTTCTAATAGTTTTAACGACGGTTACTAAACTCTGTCTTCACGTGAAATTGTCATTATTAACATTTGTAGTCCTCATAAGTTTTTAATATTTGGTTCGTATTTATGACACCATATTACACCAAAAAATGTTATGCATAGGCCTTCGACAAAAACTTAGTTGCAAAGTAGCCTATTTTAATTTCCTGGTATAGGTCTACCTGTTCACCAAGTTTCTAGAAAAGCGGTTCAGCCGTGATACTGGAACGAATAACCCAAAAAATTTCGTAATATTAATATGATAAACATTTTGTTCTCAATATATATCATTTCAATTCAAACAGAGATTTTGCTGCGTATAGTACTGAATACAATCCATGGTGAGGGTTATATATTATTCTGCTCAAGCTTCATGTGTGTCCTTTTGAAATTCCACTTAACCTTAAGAACCTCCCTAACCAATCCCTCCCAAAGCTATGGTCGCTACAATACCTTGACCTTACCTTTATCATTCGCAATAATCTTATGAAAATCGTAAATTTTCAATAAATCCTCATATTGTTGTTTGCCCCAAACGATTTCCTTTGGCTTATAGACACCTTCAATGTACGCTTTACGTTGTTCCGGACAGAAGTCGCGTTTTCGCAACCATTGCAAATCGTATTTGGATTTATGGGCATCTTGCCAATCTACGATTATTGCATTCTTTTCATCGTTGGCAGCCACTTTGGACGCACGTGCCCCAATGTTATTGCAACGCTCCCAATTGATTTTACGGCTTTTGGTCGTGTCGTGAAAGCATTCGCTGCATTGGCAGTTGTCGCGCAACCAAACGGTTGGGAATTTCATGGAGCGCGGCGGCAACGGCGGATGGCTGTCCTTCGCATCTTCCTGGACGACCAGCACCCGGCCATCGTTTATCAGTTGTGTGCCCAATAAACGGTTTAGGGTATTTGCGAAACAATTGCTGAACTGCAATTTTGTTGTGGCTCTTTTCGTATAATTGAAATTCGCTGTGAGTCTTTGCCAGATCATGTTGGCGCTATGGATTTCGCGAAACAACTGATAGCGCCGCCACCACCAGTCGGAACGCAGTCGAACACACATATGAGTGTAGATTAAAAAGCGTACGATTATTACAGCACGACAGCATTTGGATTAAATGCTGGAATTATCGCTTTTGTTGCTGATTATTGCCTGACAACTGTTTAAGTGCTGCACGAGTACCAGCGGCAAAGAGAAACAAAGAGCCCAGCGCCCGGAGCTGTCTGGCCGACGAGTGATAAGAGCAGATAAGTTCGATTTTATTGTGTTGACAATGTTGAAAGAGGTCAACTGTTGTCGTTAGCAGTTGTCGAGTGTGTTGTGAAAGTATGCGCCTTTATCTACTGGCCAAATGCATGCACTCGTACAAATGTCTTGCATACGATATGGTTTGTAATGATTTACTTATTTAATTGATATTTTTATACTTTGTGAACAAATATGTACGAACAACTAATTTCTGAATAGCAATTGGCTTAATTTTTGTGGAACTCTCTTCTGAAGTATGTGGATGTAAAACTAGATTTTTTTATAGAACCAATTTTTTCACGATCTCCAAGGTAGAATTTTTGCAGAGAAAAATGGGATATGTTTAAAACAAAATGATCTATAAACTTAGGGGAAATTTTCAAAAATCCTATTTGTAATATATCGATTATTGACGTAGAAAGTCCTATCGGTCATACAACTACAAACCGGGGCATTTTGCGGTATCTTCACCGATTCCGATGTTCCCTAAAACTCCTTTGTTTATCCCTCTAGAGATATTCTCTGACAAAAACTCCTGTGTGTTTTAGGCACAGCGTTTTGGAGGAAATAGAATTTTGGCTTAGATTGACGCCAAACAACGGTTTATAAGGTTTTGTTCAGAATCATCACCTATATTCGACTATGAATAGATCAAAATCGTATGTGCTTCCTTTCGCTAGTTACACTATGCAACAAAATTTTTGTCCACGGGATGTGCATACAGTTTCTGGTGCAATTAGGTGTAACAAACACGAAGATTCTTTGGTTTAGTAACAGTCGTCAAAAATATGAGAAAAAATGTTTTTTTTAAAAACACTTTTTTTGGTACAAAAAAACATACAAAATAGAAAAAAACGACATTCATTTTATCACATTTTTAAAAAGCCATTTTAAAAGTTATGAAGACGAGGTTTTATGGCCGTTCGTAACCCCCCATAAAACATGATATGCAATGTGTGAGAGCTATATTATATGAGATCCGCTCAGGTAAAGGGTCATTCAACAATATTTGTGGTTTCCATTCCCAGTAGTATATACAGGCAGTAAAATTATATGTATTGGGTTTCTACGTTCGAAACAAACTATATGTCAGCTGCAGGTACTGCAACTTATGTACCTTAAATCCGGAATTTATGAATGAAATTACTTATTAATAAATTGGTGTAATTCAGCGCCTTAAAGAGATAAGTAGATTTTCTGAAAAATATTATAAAGTTATATTTCGAAGTATGAGTAAAAGGCAAAGAACTTTTCAATGTGTAAATGATCCCGACAATTTCTGATACATCTGCGGAAAATATGCAATTAAAAAAATCGACGTGAGTTTAGTAAAATAATAGAAGAAATAAATGGGCAATAATTTGATATACGAGTTGAAAATATGAACGAACGGTGGACACCTAGTATTTTGTGTGATTCGTGCCATGTAAATCTTACTCGATGGAGTAGTGGAAACATGCGGTAAGTACTTTACAATTAATGTACTACAATGTTTTGTGGAATAAAACGTTTTAATTTTAGACATCACGAGCAATTTGGAATGAAAATGATTTGGAGACAACCATTAATTCACGATACGGACTGCTATTTTTGTCTAAGTAAACAGATTGGAGTAGGAAGGAGCATTCGCTGGAATTACGCTGAAGTAAAATATGTAGCTTTGCCAGTTGCACATTTGGACTCAATATTAAAGTCTCCAAGTATAGCTAAAAGCCTAATTACGGAAACATCAGCAAGTTCAACTGAGAACTCAACTCTGAGCGATTCAAGTTTGAGTCAGAAGTCATCGCTTTTACAACAGTTTCAACGCAAAGATAAGGCAGAACTACTTGCATCTCGGATGAAACAGTACAATATTTTGGCCCCAGATGTTAACATATCATATTATAGAGTCCGTGATATACCTTACAAACAATTTTATACAACTGTGGATATGGCGGTTATTTGTTGACAGCAGTAAAGAAAGTTTGAAAGCAGTACTTTTGCACAAGGGAAATCAGAAACCGTCTATTCCAATTGCTCATGCCGTCAACACTAAGGAATCATACGAAACAATGGCTAAATTGGTAAAATACATAAAATATGAACAACAAGACTGGAAAATTTGTTGCGATTTAAAAGTAGTTGGGATGTTATGTGGAATGCAAAGCGGATATACAAAATATTGCTGTTTTTATGCCTCTGGGATGGCCGAGCTCGCGAAGATCATTACAGAAGAAAGAAATGGCCATCAAGGTAAGACATTAAAATGGGTGAAAACAACATAAAATACACACCTCTCGTCCAAAAAGAAAACATTATTGCCACTGCTGCATATTAAGCTGGGGCTCTTTAAAAATTTTGTAAAAGCCTTAAGGAAAGATGGCACTCTCATATTTAAAAAGTTTATTTGAAAGTCTTTCTTTTCAAAAAATTTAATGGGCCTAAAATAAGGGAACTGATGAAAGATGTTAATTTCGAAGCATATTTGACGTCGGATGAAATTGCAGCATGGATGTCGTTTAAGCTTGTATTTTCAAATTTCCTTGGATCCAATAAAAGCCCGCAATATGAAACAATGATTAATGATTTGTTAAAAAATTATGAAAAAATTGGTTAGAAATATTTTTTTTATATTTGTGTATATAAATTTAAAAATGATGAAATTGCAGCATGGAGGTCGTTTAAGCTTGTAGTTTCAAATTTCCTTGAATCCAGTAAAAGCCCGCAATATGAAACAATGATTAATGAGTTGTTAAAAAATCATGAAAAAATTGGTTAGAATATTTTTTTATATTTATGTATATAACACATATGTATGTATTCTTCCAACTTATTTTTCGCTTTGTGTATTCCAACAGGTGTGAATATGTCCCTCAAAATTGATTTCTTGCATTCTCATTTAAACTTTTTCCCCGAGAATCTTGGCGACGTAAGTGACCAACATGGCGAAAGTTTCACCAAGAATTGAAGTCCATCGAGCGGCGTTACCAAGGCCACTGGGATGAAAGAATGATGGGAGATTATATTTGGTTCCTCATTAGAGAAACCGATTCCGAAATCTACAAACGTCAACAAAGAACTCACAATTACTTCTAATGAAACTTGTACAGGGTAATTCCAACGGCAGTCGACCCACTTTTAAACACGACCCTCCGATTTCGATGAAATTTGGTACACGCTATCTCCTAGCGTCTCCAATTTGTATGACGTCTATATTTAGTCCAAATTCGTTATGGTTCAGATTTTATTATTACAACGGTCCGATATACGTTCTCATAACAAATAATGATTTGATTCCGCTCACATAGAAAGAATTTACAATGTGTTTTATATAAAAATCCTGAAATATATGTGGGAGAAAACAGTAAAAAATCTGTATCTTTTAAACCAAAATGACCTCCATCGTGAAACTTATATCACGTGTAAAGGACATTTAACGGTTAAACTACAAAAAAATATGAAGAAAAAAAAAATTAGGTGCATTTCGAGATATTGAAGGAGTAAACAATTTTTTAGATTTTTAATGTCCTTCGACAAGGACAATATTTTTTTTAAATTGTTAGCTTTGAAGTACGAGTGTGGCCAGTTACAATGACACTAAAATCGTTGAAATCGGATAACGCGTTCTTAAGTTATACTCTGTTGAATTCAGTATCCTTTAAGAAAAAAGTAGAAATTCGACCAACTTTCGGACGCTGTAAAGCAAGAACCATGACGAATATGGACTAAATATAGACATCATACAAATTGTACACTAGACTCGTCGCATCTTGTATGGGATTTTTTTTTTTTTAATTTAATTGTTTGCGCTGCTTAAAAGATGAGGTTTGGTGTAAGAAAGCATGTCCTAATTTTTCAGATCAATCCGACGGTGCCTAGTCGTGCCTAGTTGGGCCCAAAGTTCCCCATATTATAAAAAAACGTCTATTCAGTCAGCTCTTTATAGTTATACTAGTTGAAAAGCCGGCCCCGTAGACCGAAAATCAAAACTCTGACTTCGTTACGATCTTCCGCAGAGAAAGTACTTTAAGTATGCCAAATTTCAGCTTCCTATGTCATCAGATGGCTTTATAAAGTTGCGGAAAGAATAGGAAGCAAGTGCTTCAATTATTTTTTTTACAAAATTCGAGTAGAAAATATGACAGTGATAAAGAGTATGAAATATACTATTGGCGTTGCACTCGAATTTTGGAACAAGGCAAAAATTCCTACTTTACATGAAACTAATTGTGTGCATAAATTGAGGAAAATTTATGAAAACTGGAGAAATATTCAAAAAAATTGTAAAGCCCCATACGAAAAATACCGCAAACAAGAACAAGATTTTCGTGACAAGATAGAAAATTTTATATTTGATGTTGCAGCTCCAAATGCTCTAGAGATAATGAAAATACAGGAAGACAAAGATTTTCTAGTGCTTCAGAGGAAGAGAGGTCGCCAGGAACAATGTATGGTGTTGATAGAATTTTAACGCAAAAACAAAAACGTAAAGATAAACTATTGGAAGAAGAAAAAAAGCGTGTTGAAAAACATAAAGCTCAAGGTATTTAACTCACAAGCTATTATATTTATATAGATTTTATAAAAAAAAAAATCTCTTATGAATAAAATAGCTGCATTAACCATGAGTGTTGAAGATTACATAGAAGCCGAAATAAGATATGATTCTCCGGACTCCGAAAACGTCTCAGACAAAATAAATGATATCCAAGAAAAAGCTATATCACAAACAATATTATACGGTACTGTGAATTTTATTGACGACAGAATGCTAGCAAGCATGGACAAATGCAAGCTTTCGACAAGAGATGCTATGCATATTGTTTCTGCAACAGCTAATGCAATTCTGAATAAAGTACAAGATGTTTTCCCTGCTGTTACACCTATCAAATTAGAAAATCTTGTATTAAATCGTACCACGCTTCATTTAATGCGAAGAGAATATCGTAGAAGACAAGCTAAGCAGATTATCGATGATTTCAATGTAAGTATCATAGATGATTTTATATTAAGCTTTATATATTATTTTAAAACTGTTTATTGCAGATTCCTGAAGTATTTGTCCTTCATTGGGATGGGAAACTCCTTCCAGAAATAAAGGGTACAGAAAAGAAAGATCGACTGGCTCTCGTTGTGACAAGTGAACGTATGGAAAAACTGCTCGGCATACCCAAAATAGAAAATTCTTCTGGGGCAAATATAGCAGACGTCACCTACAATTTTTTGCAACAATGGTCACTTGATGCATTAGTAGAAATAGTGTCTTTTGATACCACAGCCACTAACACTGGGGTTCATAATGGCGCTGCATATTTGCTTGAACAAAAATTAGGACGAAAACTACTTTTTCTTCCATGTCGCCACCATATAAGTGAATTGTTGGTCAAATCTGTATTTGACATGAATTTTGGGAAAACATCCGGGCCAGAAGTTCTTCTCTTCAACAGATTTGCCAAGTATTGGAAACACATTGAATCTAGCACATTCAAGAGTGGAATTTTGGACGAAGAAGTGGTACGAGTTTTAACAACATCGCACGTAGATTATTTGAAGAATTTTTGTATAAATGCGTTAAAGCTCCATTACGTGCGTGCAGATTATAAAGAGTTGCTTGAGTTAACACTCCATTTTATTGGGGAGCGTGTACCAGATTTTTCACAATTTCGTTTGCCTGGTGCTACATCGCATGCACGATTCATGGCAAAGTGCATTTATTGTTACAAAATATTTCTATTTCGCGAACAGTTCAAATTGACAGATACGGAATTGAAAAGTCTTCGGAGCATTTGCTTATTTTTGACAATCATATACGTTCCTTATTGGTTCCGATGTGTGAATGCTATAGAAGCGCCAAAACTAGATCTTGATTTCATTCAAAACGTTGTGTCTTATTTTGATAAAGAAGTTTCGACCGCATTATTGCAAAAAATAAGAAACCATTTGTGGTATTTGTCAGAAGAAACTGTTGGCCTTGCATTTTTTGATGAAAGCGTGTCTTTGGAAATAAAAATGATGATGGTCCAAAAACTCGACATCGGCAATGACATACACGGAAATAATGAAACAATTTCGAAAAGGAATGTTGTCAATATGGATGAAATTTTCTCTTACGCGTCAAGAGATATATCAGATTTCGTTTCTCCACGGACAAAGAAATTTTTTTCTGGAAAAGCTGTCTGTCAACATTTGAATGTTGTGAATGATGCAGCAGAAAGAGCAATTAAACTCATCACGGATTACAATAAATCGTTAACATACGATGAGAAAGATAAGCAGTACTTACTCCAAGTTGTTGAACACTATCGCCATTTGTATCCTTCTCACAACAAATCTTCTCTTATAAATTAATCAACTCAATAAAATTAATCAAATAAATATATAATTTTTTTTATAATTATATTAACTTACACATTATTCAATATAACTATAAACATCTGACTGAATAGATGTTTTTTTATAATATGGGGAACTTTGGGCCCAACTAGGCACGACTAGGCACCGTCGGATTGATCTGAAAAATTAAGACATGATTTCTTACACCAAACCTCATATTTTAAGCAGCGCAAACAATCAAATTTCAAAAAAAAAAAAATTGCGACCAGTCTATTGTACACACTAGGAGATAGCGTGTACCAAATTTCATCTTAATCGGAGGTAGTCGTGTTAAAAAGTGGGTCGACTGCCGTTGGAATTACCCTACATGTAAATAAACTCAAATGCACATAATATAAATAAAAGTAACAAATAAGATCGCAATTTAAACAGAAATTAAAAAAAAAAGATTTTTTGAAATTCCCTTACCTCTACCAAAAAGGCTATAATTTCTACATTTATAAATTTTTTTCAAATAGGCATTATTTTGTTCTCTAGGATGCAAACTTTTAAAAATGGAATAAAATATTTTTTCGATTTTTTTTCTATTTTTTATGTTTTTTTTCGTCTCAGGAAATTTGTATTTTTTTTGGAAAAAATCTACTTTTTCCTATTTGTTTAATGACTGTTACTAAACCACTGAGAGATATTTCCAACATTGGCAGCCCATATTAGTAGCTTCAATTTAACGTATAAGTCGACCTGATCGGGCATATACTCCAAAAATTATAGTGGAAATACTAAGGGTACATCATAAAAAAAAAATTTGGTTTTGATTTTATATAACAGTATGACACAATCTATACACAAAAATAATTTTTATGTCTAGGACATCGCGTTAACAGTATCTTTACTCACAACAAACTTAATTGCTTTGACTTATGACGCAATTTCCTATAAATAACGGGTTTTCCAACAAGAGATGTTATTTTGGTATTCAAAGAAAATAATGAAATATTTTTTTGAGATAAATGATCGGATGTTTATTTCATAATAAAGAGGAAGGTATGCCGTTAATAATGAAAAACAACATCAGCAAAATGACCACCACGACCACGCTTACAAGACCATATCCTTTTCATGAAATTTTCCATAACCAAATCGCAAAGTGGCTGCCCTATGTCCTCGATAGCCTCACGAACTATATCTTTGAGGTCCTGAATCGACGCTGGGCTGTTGGCGTAGACCTTATCTTTCACGTGGCCCCAAAGGAAGAAGTCGCAAGTTGTTAAATCACAAGATCTCGGTGGACAATTGTGATCACCTCTTCGATAGATAACACGGTCCGGAAACTTTTCCCGTATCAGAGCAATGGTTTCGTTGCCTGTGTGGCACGTAGCGCCGTTCTGTTGAAAGTAAACGTTGTCCTGATCAATGTCATCTAACTCCGACCATAAGAAATCATTAATCATCTCTCGATAGCGCAATCCATTCACCGTAACTGTTGATCCAACCTCATTTTCGAAAAAGTAAGGTATAATGACCCCGCCGGACCATAAACCGTACCAAACAGTCACACGTTGAGGATGGAGGGGCTTCTCAACAGTAACTCTTGTGTTTTCCGAGCCCCAGATGCGACATTTTTGCTTGTTGACGTAGCAAATAGAAAAATATTAGGATAGGATCATAGTTTTGTTTAGAACAATATCCACCCAAGCATATAATAGTTGTGTCTGTCAAATATTATATATTTAGATTGTACCATAAACATATGTGTATTTCAAGCAGAATATGTTTTGGACAATATACTACAGAAGCGATCTTTTTCAGCGCGTAGAGACGAACGCTATTGAAAATGGGCTAATCGGATATATTCCCCATATAACTGCATACAGATCCCATATAACTTTAAGTTATATTATGCCTTTAACTATTGCTAGTTAAATGGGGCAAATCGGCCCATGTTTTGAAACGGCTCTCATATAACAGTACCTTCCGATTCGACTCCATCACATTCTAGCAGCCTCGTTGTCAACCGACGTGGCTGAAAATTGGCAGGTTGTATTTTAATTTATCATGAACCATTCCAATAGTCAATATTTGTATATATACTTAATATAACGAAGCCTTCTGATTTGGTTTATATTTATATTCAAGACTACACATTTTACAACCGATCTGCATATATTGTTTTTTTTCGATTGAAATAAGTTTTGAAAAATATCCATATCAATTTAAATCTCTGTACTCCACACGGGGAAATCAACATTTTTGTTATGTTTGAATTGAAAAAAAATATATTTGGAAACAAAATTGTTCTATCAATCGTCAAAAGGTCCACCACACTTTGGTCCAGGGTATTATTAGTTTGGGCATTTGTTTGTAACTCCCAGAAGGAAGAGATATAGCCCCATCGTTTATTATACCGATCGACTAGGAATTACATCCTGAGTCGATTTAACTTTGTCTGTCCGTCCGTCCGTCAGTCTGTCCGTCCGTCCGTGTATGTATCGTTGTAATCAAAGTGCGGTCGTAGCACAGTTATCTTTTTTGGCCCAAGGACGATCCTTATTGAAATTGGTCAAAATCAAATATTTATAAACTGTTTATTTTGAAAGTGGCATAAACGCCATTCAGTTTTTGAACTAGGGATGTAACGAAAGTGACTTTAGCAAAAGCGAATGCGAAAGCGAATATTGATATATATTTCTTGCGAATGCGAAAGCGAATAGTAAAATATGCTTTTTGCGAAAACGAATAATAGTTTGACCTTTGAGTACCAACAAATTTAAGGAACTGAATTGATACTTTTCCAGGATATTCAAGTATTAAGAATGTTTTCCATATTTTTACCTTCTGTTACCACAAGGACAAACATATTTTTTAACTGTTTTGAAGAGAAGTGGCAGTGGTTTTCATTGGTATGAATATCTCCAAATTGTGTGAACGGAATTAGGAGTTTTAACACTTTTAACAAATGGAAGCGAATACTGAAATATATTTTTGCGAAAGCGAATAATCCAAGAATGGTTTTTGCGAATGCGAAAGCGAATGTTAAAACTAATCGAATAATTCGCGTTCGCATATGCGAATGCGAATATTCGTTAAATCCCTCTTTTGAACCACGAGTAGTATCGTTAAAAGATTATGAGAATAATAGGTATATATTATATGCATTCAATTAATTTCAAGACTTCAATGTTTCTGTTTATATTAAGTGAAAATGTTCGCTTTCTAGTTTTATTAACCCATATTTCTAGCGGTAAATCGAGTAAAGCATATGTACCTCCGATTTTACATATCGCACCTGTACAACAAAAGAGTGGTAACTCCAAATGAAAAATAATTTCCGTTAATATATTTTTTTTGAAATTAACATTTACCGAAACATTTTTTGGCCTCTACCGTTTTTCTCATTTTGAGTTGTTACCCTTTTATTGAACAGGTGCGAAATATGCACCGTATAAGCAACATTTTTTAACCGATCTAAATAAAAATTGACTCTTTGTGTCTCTTGGTACAATTAAAAATAATACTAAATTTGAGGAAAATCGGTTCAGATTTGGATATAGCCAGCTTATATATCAGTAGTCACATGTCGGTTTTTGAAAGTTTTCGTGAGAGAATTTTAAAGGTTTGTATCGATATAACAATCCATTTGTAATGTAGTGACACAGTGAGATACGCTGCCTTATATAGATAACTAAACGAGGGATCATCACCTAAATGTGCCACAATATGTAATCGAATATGGGGAACATTATGACATTAATAACTCAGTTTGAGCATAACTCGAGTTATGCTGTTATGCCTTGTGACCACAGATATGTTAGCCCCCGAACACTTGAACATTGTCAAATTCGGGGAAAATCGGTTCAGATTTAGATATAGTTCCCATATTTATGTTACACCCGATTTCATATTTAAACGCTGTAGGAACCGTATTTTAAGTATATCCGATCAGTACAAAATTCTACAGAGAGAGTTTTCTTATTACACGAATAAACACTGCCAAATTCGAGGAAAATCCGTTCAGATACAGATATAGCCACCGCACATATGTTCCCCGAATTAGTATCAAAGCGCTATATAATTTGTACATTACTTTCCATCATTCCAACATTTGGCGTAAAGAAGTTTCTTAATTTGGGAACGAATATAGCTAAATTTTCGGAGTCCTGAAATTGTTTTCGGTAATAGAGCGTCTATCGCGATTCTATTTTCAAAAAAGCGTGAAATCAGCATTTTATCACATAATGAATATATATATATAGCATTTCTGACTTTATATTCGGATATAGAACATGAAAATCCTTCGAGATCGGCTCCAAAATCCGTTCGCTTGGATTCGATTTGACCAGTGCAATATTGTAGGGCAGTGTAAAAAGTATTGGTTTAGATTTAGATAAAGTCTACATATATATCTCCATATCCGTTCATATCCGATAATTCTGATATTTGGTATGTTAGAGTTTCTTCCTTTATATATATCGCCTCTTAATTTGAAGAAAACCGGTTCAGATTTAGATATGAAGTGCTATTTTACAACTTATCATTGGCAAATTAGGAAGAGGAGAGTTTTCGATCCATGAACAAATAATACCGAAATTGAAAAAATCTGATCTGATATGAGGTATATTCCTCCCGATTGACATATAAGTGCTGTTTAAGGCGTATTTTGATTATCATTAAATTTGGCAGTGACCAATGCAAAAATTTTGATTATAGGGGACACATCAGGAAAAACTATTTGCTTAAAATTACCCCCAAAACAAGAAAGTAAAGTCAATGGACGGGTGTTTTCCTGTCGTTAGAGTATAATAATGACCAAGTACCAAACCTTTAGCATATGGCACATATCGCACCTGTTCCACAAAAGGGTAACAACTCAAAATTTTTAAATTTTGTTTTTTGCAAGAAAACAACGTACAATGGCAATTTCTACCCACTGCAAAAAATGTCCGTTGATTTTTTTTCTTTTTCATAATAAAAAACCGTTATGACTCTCTCTGTGTTTACAGAATAAGGTCTTTAGATTCAACTAAAGAGTTACATTTTGAATTGTCTCCAAGTGTTTAAGCAAATGGGACCGTTGATTTATCATCTAAAGACTAATATTTTTAGTTGTGCCTTTTCCAACTAATAATCCGAGTAAGATTTTTCAGTTAAAAAGGTACAACTCAAAATAATACCACTATTTATATGCAAACTTTTTTCGTGAAAAGAGTAACAACTCGAAAAAGTTGTTATTTTTCTAAAATCAATAAAAGAACAAAAAGGAAAATAGCGCTATTATTTTTTCTATGGCATTTAATTGCAACGACATATTCTTTTTTTGTAATATACCATTAATATTAAGAAACAGTTTTTGGCCTCTACTGAAATTTTTAAATTTTGAGTTGTTACCCTTTTGTGGAACAGGTGCGATATGTTAAAAACGTGACTTTCAAACGGGGCTTATACTTATCAAAATGAACCAATATACTCCAGTTTCTAAACTTATGAACACTACCAAATTTAAAAACCAGTAAGGAAAGGCAGAAAGTCGGGCGGGGCCGACTATATAATACCCTACACCTCCCTAACAATGCGATAAGGGTCATTGCCATAATAATTTGGAATAATTGGTAAATGGGTAGAAACATATTATCTAATTCTGAAACGATAATCGCTAAATTAAGCAATATTCGTTCCTAAATTGAGAAACATCTTTCTGGAAAATTTTAATGATCGGAGGTAAAATACAACTTCTATAGCGGTTTGATACCAAATCAGGAGGAACATATATATGTAGCTTTAATATAAATCTGAACCGATCTTCCCTGAACACTAATTCATGTAAAAATACATCCTTCTGTCGAATTTCGTACTGATCGAATATAAAATACAGTCTCTACAGCGCTTACATGTCAAATCGGGGGTAACATATATATGGGAGTTATATCTAAATCTGAACCGATTTTCTCCGAATTTGGCAGTATTCTTTCGAGTAATAAGAATCCTCTTTCTGCCGAATTTTGCGCTGATCGGATATAAAATACAATTTCTACAGCGCTTACAGATCAAATCGGGGGTAACATATATATGGGTGTTATATCTAAATCTAAACCGAGTTTCTCCGAATTTGGCAGTATTCCTTCATGTAGAAGGAAACCTCTTTTTGCCGACTTTCGCACTGATCGGATATAAAATAACATTTTTACAGCGCTCACATGTCAAATCGGGGGTAACGTATATATGGGGGCTATATCTAAATCTGAACCGATTTTCTCCGAATTTGGCAGTATTCCTTCATGTAATAAGAAACCTCTTTCTGCCAAATTTTGCACTGATCGGATATAAAATACAATTTCTACAGCGCTTACATGTCAAATCGGGGGTAACGTATATATGGGGGCTATATCTAAATCTGAGCCGATTTCTTCCGAATTTAACAGTGTTCATTCATATAATATGAAACCTCTTTCTGCCAAATTTCATACTCATCGGATATAAAATAAAGTTTTTACAGCGCTTACATGTCAAATCGGGGCTAACATATATATGGGGGCTATATCTAAATCTGAACCGATTTTAACCAAACTCAATAGGGATCGTCCTTGGGCCAAAAAAAAGATATACCCTACACCACACTGTGGTACAGGGTATTATGACTTTGTGCATTTGTTTGTAACACCCAAAAGGAGAAGAGATAGATCCATTGTTTATTATACCGATCGACTTGTAATCACTTAGTCGATATAGCTATGTCCGTCGGCCTGTCTGTCTGTAGATGTATTCTTGTAATCAAACTGCAGGTCGCAATTATGGTCCGATCTCAACGAAACTTTCCACATATCTTTCTTTACGCCCAAGGACGATGCCTATTGAACTTGGTTAAAAACGGTTAAGATTTACATATAGCTCCCATATATATGTACCTCCGATTTGGTATATATACATTGTATAAGCAAAATTTTTGATCCGATTTGTACAAAAATAGGCACACAGCAGTCCCGTGATACACTTACGAGACAATAAGATTTGGAAAAAATCGGTTCAGATTTAGATATAGCCCCCATATATATTTTACCCCCGATTTGACATGTAAGCGCTGTAAAAACTATATTTTATATCCGATCAGTACGAAATTTAAGCAGAAAGAGGTTTCTTATTACATTAATGAACACTGTCAAATTTGGAGAAAATCGGATCAGATTCAGATATAGTCCCCATATATATTTTTCACCCGATTTGGCATATAAGCGCTGTAGAAACTGTATTTTGTATCAGATGAGTACGAAATTTGTCAGAGAGAGAATGATCTCAGCCAAATTTGGGGAAAATCGGTTCAGATTTAGATATAGGCCCCATAAATATGTTACACCCGATTTGACATGTAAGCGCTGTAGAAACCGTATTTTATGTATATCCGATAAGAACGAAATTCGGCGGAGAGAATTTTCTTATTATATGAATGAACACTACCAGATTCGGGGAAAATCCTTTCGGATTTAGATATAGGCCCCATATATATGTTCCGCCCGATTTGACATGCAAGCGCTGTTGAAACCTTATTTTATATCCGATCAGTACGAATTCAACAGAGAGAGTTTTCTTATTACATGTTTGTACACGGCCAAATTCGGGGAAAATCGGTTTAAACATAGTCCCAATATATATGTTACACCCGATTTGACATGTAAGCGCTGTAGAAACCGTATTTTAAATCCGATAAGTATGAAATTCGGCAGAGAGAGTTTTCTTTTCGCATTGTTAGGGAGGTGTAGGGTATTATAAAGTCGGCACGCCCGACTTTCTGTCTTTCGTTTCTGGTTATACCCTACACCACACTGTGGTACAGGGTATTATAAGTTTGTTTCACGGCAGATGTTTGTAACACCTGAAAATAACACAGCTAGACCCACCTTAAAGTATACCGATCGACTCAGAATCACTAGCTGAGTCGATTTAACGATGTCCGTCCGTCTGTCCATGTAAAGTTGTTCGTCGACTACAGGTCGCAATTTCACTCCGATCGTTCTGAAATTTTGCAGTTTAGAGTATTTCGCGCCTGTTAAGATCGCTATTGAATTTGGTTGAAATCGGTTCAGATTTAGATATAGCTCCCATATATATCTTTCGTCCGATTTGGCCCTTTAGTCCTATAGAAGCTGTATTTTACATCCGATCGTTTTGAAATTTAGAATGGTAGAGTTCCTTGATCCATGAACAAACAATGCCGAATTTGAAGAAAATCGGTTAAGATTTAGCTATAGCTCCCATATATATGTTTCGTCCGATTTGGCCCTTTAGTCCTATAGAAGCTGTATTTTACAACCGATCGTTTTGAAATTTAGAATGGTAGAGTTCCTTGATCCATGAACAAACATTGCCGAATTTGAAGAAAATCGGTTAAGATTTAGCTATAGCTCCCATATATATGTTTCGTCCGATTTGGCCCTTTAGTCCTATAGAAGCTGTATTTTACATCCGATCGTTTTGAAATTTAGAATGGTAGAGTTTCGTGATCCATGAACCAACATTGCCGAATTTGAAGAAAATCGGTTCAGATTTAGATATAGCTCCCATATATATCTTTCGTCCGATTTTGTCCTTTAGTTCTATAGAAGCTGTATTTTACATCCGATCGTTTTGAAATTTAGAATGATAGAGTTTGTTGATCCATGAACCAACATTGCCGAATTTGAAGAAAATCGGTTAAGATATAGCTATAGCTCCAATATATATGTTTCGTCCGATTTGGCCCTTTAGTCCTATAGATGCTGTATTTTACATCCGATCGTTTTGAAATTTAGAATGGTAGAGTTTCTTGATCCATGAACCAACACTACCGAATTTGAAGAAAATCGGTTAAGATTTAGCTATAGCTCCCATATATATTTTTCGTCCGATTTTGCTCTTTAGTCTTGTAGAAGCTGTATTTTACATCCAATCATTTTGAAATTTAGAATGGTAGAGTTTCGTGATCCATGAACCAACATTGCCGAATTTGAAGAAAATCGGTTCAGATTTAGATATTGCTCCCATATATATCTTTCGTCCGATTTTGTCCTTTAGTTCTATAGAAGCTGTATTTTACATCCGATCGTTTTGAAATTTAGAATGATAGAGTTTGTTGATCCATGAACCAACATTGCCGAATTTGAAGAAAATCGGTTAAGATATAGCTATAGCTCCAATATATATGTTTCGTCCGATTTGGCCCTTTAGTCCTATAGATGCTGTATTTTACATCCGATCGTTTTGAAATTTAGAATGGTAGAGTTTCTTGATCCATGAACCAACACTACCGAATTTGAAGAAAATCGGTTAAGATTTAGCTATAGCTCCCATATATATTTTTCGTCCGATTTTGCTCTTTAGTCTTGTAGAAGCTGTATTTTACATCCAATCATTTTGAAATTTAGACTGGTAGAGTCTCTTGGTCCATGAACCAACACTACCGAATTTGAAGAAAATCGGTTAAGATTTAGCTATAGCTCCCATATATATGTTTCGTCCGATTTGGCCATTTAGTCCTATAAAAGCTGTATTTTACATCCAATTGTTTTGGAATTTAGAATGCTAGAGTTTCTTGATCCATGAACCAACATTGCCGAATTTGAAGAAAATAGGTTTAGATTTAGCTATAGCTCCCATATATATGTTTCGTCCGATTTTGCTCTTTAGTCCTGAAGAAGCTGTATTTTACATTCAACCATTTTGAAATTTAGAATGGTAAAGTTTCTTGATCCATGAACCAACACTACCGAATTTGAAGAAAATCGGTTAAGTTTTAGCTATAGCTCCCATATATATGTTTCGTCCGATTTGGCCCTTTAGTCCTATAGAAGCTGTATTTTACATCCAATCGTGTTGAAATTTAGAACGGTAGAGTTAATTGATCCATGAACCAACACTACCGAATTTGAAGAAAATCGGTTAAGATTTAGCTATAGCTCCCATATATATTTTTCGTCCGATTTTGCTCTTTAGTCTTGTAGAAGCTGCATTTTACATCCAATCATTTTGAAATTTAGACTGGTAGAGTCTCTTGGTCCATGAACTAACACTACCGAATTTGAAGAAAATCGGTTAAGATTTAGCTATAGCTCCCATATATATGTTTCGTCCGATTTGGCCATTTAGTCCTATAAAAGCTGTATTTTACATCCAATTGTTTTGGAATTTAGAATGCTAGAGTTTCTTGATCCATGAACCAACATTGCCGAATTTGAAGAAAATAGGTTTAGATTTAGCTATAGCTCCCATATATATGTTTCGTCCGATTTTGCTCTTTAGTCCTGAAGAAGCTGTATTTTACATTCAACCATTTTGAAATTTAGAATGGTAAAGTTTGTTGATCCATGAACCAACACTACCGAATTTGAAGAAAATCGGTTAAGTTTTAGCTATAGCTCCCATATATATGTTTCGTCCGATTTGGCCCTTTAGTCCTATAGAAGCTGTATTTTACATCCAATCGTGTTGAAATTTAGAACGGTAGAGTTAATTGATCCATGAACCAACACTACCGAATTTGAAGAAAATCGGTTAAGATTTTGCTATAGCTCCCATATATATGTTTCGTCCGATTTGGCCCTTTAGTCCTGTAGAAGCTGTATTTTCATCCAATCATTTTGAAATTTAGAATGGTAGAGTTTCTTGATCCATGAACCAACACTACCGAATTTGAAGAAAATCGGTTAAGATTTAGCTATAGCTCCCATATATATGTTTCGTCCGATTTGGCCCTTTAGTCCTATAAAAGCTGTATTTTACATCCAATCGTGTTGAAATTTAGAATGGTAGAGTTTCTTGATCCATGAACCAACACTACCGAATTTGAAGAAAATCGGTTAAGATTTACCTATAGCTCCCATATATATGTTTCGTCCGATTTGGCCCTTTAGTCCTATAAAAGCTGTATTTTACATCCAATCGTTTTGAAATTTAGAATGGTAGAGTTTCTTGATCCATGAACCAACATTGCCGAATTTGAAGAAAATCGGTAAAGATTTAGCTATAGCTCCCATATATATGTTTCATCCGATTTGGCTCTTTAGATCCAATCGTTTTTTTACCCTGCACCACACTGTGGTACAGGGTATTATTTAAGTATAAAATGTCCCAAAAGTAAATTTATGTAAACAATTTATACATGAATTACAAAATTTATATATCAGAGTTATTCAATATTACGAGGTGGTGTAGGGTATTATATAGTCGGCACCGCCAGACTTTAGCCTTTCCTTACTGGTTTTACATGTATTCTTATGGGAGGGTTGAAATTCGTGACGAAATTCCGTCAAGGCTGAATAGTGTCGCCAGAATAGAATTTATTATAATTCCTCGTCGACATTCTTAATGGCGTTGCCAGACATGCCATAAAAATAGGACAAACTTTATGTTCACCTCCAACATTTGTTGTCATTGTGAAAAAAATCATTTCGAACAAAATATGAAAAGTAAACAACGACGTTTTGGTGCTTGCAAAAGATGAAAAATAATGGTATATATTTTAAATCAATATTATTGTTGTAATATGTGTTCACGTAGTTTCAAATTATACATTTTAGTGAAAATGTGTTTCCAAACTATGTATGTATATGTTAACAGACGTCTGTGTATACAAAAAATATGATTTTGTCACGAAAAAATATTCCGCCTACCTACTACCGACATCAATGTGTTTCGACACTTAAAGCAATAAGAAAATAGGTTTTTATTACTTTACTAGGTTTTTATTATTTACTCTTAGTTTGGTTATCGAATCATCAATCAAAGACTTTATTGACTGCTTTCTATCACTGCACAGAAGAAGGTTGGTCTTGAGCCGAGAGAGTATCTCAGTTTAAATAATTTGGTAATTTGGTTAGAAGTTCATGTATGTAATTGAACTTTTAGCGTTTCATTTAAGATAACATGGTAGGGATTGTAAATTCGGAGGCCTACCCACAAGCCGCTCGACCAGCAAAAGAGTTTGTTACTGGAACATCTAAATTTTCGTTACAATATCTTAAATCGTTTACATTGTTCCCAATTATTTCTTTGAGTTCTAATCACATGACCGAATGCTATAAATTCTCTTCGCGACAACAGTATATGGTTACATATCACAAAGCATTTTTAAACAAAAAAGAGGAGTTGTCCTCACATAACCACTGCTTTTTGAAGTACAAAAAGTCTGTTCTATTGTTCACTCGTTTACATTTACTGTATTCCACTCTGGAGGGTTTTGTATTTTGCATGTGACTGGGGGGCCATATGATAAGTGCCTCTGGCAGGGAATTTTGTGGCCACATTGTAAACGTTTCTATTGAAAAATATTTAAATCGCAAATGAAGTTGAAATATTAAAATGCCATAGAGTTTTTTCCATCTGTACAACGTTAATGCTACACAAAGTCCCTTGAATGCAAATTGGGACAAATGGAAAACAACCCCCTCCAAAAAGGCGAAATATTTTTTGTGGTCCACAAATAGATAAATAGTCAAATTATTTAGGGAGCATTTGTAATCAATAGGCATTTTTGTGAATACATTTTCAAAAGAAGGTCAAACGAAATCGATAGCCAGCAAAATGGAAACTCGGAGCCAGATGTGGCAACCAATTGTGCGGTTTATTTCGAAGATTAATGTTTCATCTGTTTTGTTAAAATTCAGTCAGAAGTTGAGAGTGTGTTTCATTAGAGACTGTCTGCCTGTGTCAAGGAATATGTACAATGACTTTGAGATCTTTTGGACATTTGGGTCGTCTGCTGGATCCGAGGGTGTTCAGTTATTTTGTAAATAACTGTAAATCAATGAAACTATATTTATAATCGCACTTTAGTGTCCTTCCACTAAAAAATGACTACAAAAAATTTATATGCGAATTTATAAAACTCACGCCGTAATATTACTAGAATATTATTTATATGGACGGTTCCATACTGTCTGGTACTATCTGTTTTGTCTGGGTTTACATTAAAACCTCTCGGTCGAGCCCAGTCATATGCAATTTTTAAAGCCGTTTGGTGCCATTTATGTAGAGCCATTTAGAGCCTGATCGGATATAAAATACCATTTCGATTATATGTCAAATCGAGTATAACATATATATGGGTGATATATCTAAATCTGAACAAACCACTTTCAGCCGAATTTCGTACCGATCGGATATAAAATACAGCTTGTTCAGCCTTAGATGTGGGGATAACATATACACTCAAACCTCGTTTAATGCAATTGATTCGTTCCGAAAAATCCGCATACTTCTTCTGATTCGTTCCTGAATTAACAAAACAGTATAAAAAGCATTAATAATCAAATAAAATCTCATAAAAAAGAAAACAAAAATTTATTTCATTTAATAAAACAATAAAAAACTGTAATTAAAGAAAAAACAAACTTGAATACAAGTTAAAGTTAATAGTTATTTATCTGATTTGGAATCGACAAATAAATACTTGCTTTCGCCGATTCCGGATTGGCTCAATATAACTTTCAATCAATGTGTATCTTGAATAAGAAGCATTTTTAGTGCTTAGTTTTGTTCCAGAAATTAAGGATTTTCTTATGGAAACGAAATTTTTAATCGATTTTGTCTCAAGGGATATCATTGGTCCTGTTTTCTTATTTTTTCCATGGTAATATCATAAATGATTACTCAGCCCATGGCTTGGCTTCAGAGGACAGATAACTTCGAGTAATAAACATAAAAAATTGGAAACCTATCGAGGCCACGAAGGATGTGTTGAAGCAATGGGCAGTGATGGCTCACAAAACTGTGTGGAATAGAGCAACTGTAGGAGAAACTTCAAGTAGTTTTCTGAAACTAAACAAGATCGAGATTAGTAGGATGATGAGTGTTCTAAGGGGAAACTCAAGCTTACAGGCACCTCTTCATCGCATAGGACTAGCAGAAAACGACGAGTGCAGGGCATGCAGTAAAACATCGAAACTATGGAACATATTCTGTTTCACTGCCCTTTTTTTGGTGTTTGTGTTATGTTTTGAGCTTTGGTGTGTTCTGACACATACAGTAAAATTTGGCGAACATTTTTGTAGAACATTTCATCCCCGTCCTCCCAATTTTAAGGGGTGTTTTTTACGATTTGTTAAAATTGGTCCAAAAATTACAGTTATTTGGGGGCCTAGAGGGTTAATATGTTCCACAAAAATATTGTCCTTAATATTTTCTATAAAGTGGCTGAACATACAGTATACCAAAGAAAAATATATTTTTGTTACATAACAGTGAAATACTTAAATTTTTGGGGTACAATGTGTTTTTTGGGCTATTTAGGGTACCTAGACACGTTCAGATTGTATTGATATGTTCACAAAAGTTGTTCAGATTTACGTTGGCTACAATTTTGCCAAGCATTGATAGTGAAAAATTACAAGTCCCTGGAAGTTATGCTCAAAAAAGCGAAAAAAAAATATTTTTTCCTTCACTTTTTCAAAAATAAAGTACAGGAAAAAAATTTATAATGTTATTCTTATAATTTATATTTTATAGAAACCGCTAAAAGTGTCATATCAATGGTGTGTATTTCTTAAAATAATATCGCACTTTCTCATTACTGCTTAAACAGAACTATTTCTTTAAATATCTATGCAAACATAATAACTTCTTTCACTGATCCAGTCATGGCCTCAAATGCATACATGCCGGTTCGTTCAATGGTTCTCTACATGATTTGTGTACCCTCCACCATAGGCTTTGGGGTATATTCATTTTGTCACTCCGTTTGTAACACATCTAAATACTGATCTGAGACCCCATAAAGTACACACATTCTTAGTCGTCGTAAAATTTTAAGACAATCTAGCCATGTCCGTCTGTCCGTCCGTACGTCCGTCCGTCCGTCCGTCTGTAGTAATCACGCTACACTCCGTAATAATAGAGACAGGCTGATCAAATTAGGTAGAAATACTTCTTATAGTTGCAGGTTGTTTGGGATTGCAAATCGGTCAATATTTTGATATAGCTCCTCTATAGAGTGCGCTCCAAAATACGGGTTTTTGAGCCATAGATAACACATACTTAAAAAATTTAGCAAAAACTTTGCACATTGTATTCTATTTTGAAAAAAATTCTTCGCAGAAAAAATTTTAAAAATCGGATAATATTTTTTGTAGTCACCCTATATGTATATTAGGGCGAGTCAAAAAAAAATATTGCGGTTGTCCGCATCTCAAATGAAAGCTTGTTTTGTTTAATGAATATCCCCCTAATATATATAGGCTTTATCTTGAGCCGCCAGTGAGCTAGAGCGATATTACATAACCTCTAAAATTCATGTTTTTCTTGAAAATGTCGGACATCATTGACTCAATCGGGAGCATTTTCATGTGTGCAGCTAGAACTCGCTACTCCGCTTCTAACGATACCAATATTGTGATTCTCGCGATAATAGAACCATAGATATTCACGATTTAAGAGCGTAATTTTACGGAAATTCTCCCGATTGAGTCAATGATGTCCGACATTTTAAAAAAAAAATACATGAATTTTGGAGGTTATGTAATATCGCTCTAGCTCACTGGCGGCTCAAGATAAAGCCTACATATATTAGGGGGATATTCATTAAACAAAACAAGCTTTCATTTGAGATGCGGACAACCGCAATATTTTTTTTTTGACCCGGCCTAATGTATATGTGTATGTCGTTTCAAAATATACGTATTAAACCCATAAATACGAAATTTTCTTAGCATTTATAGTGAATATTTGCAATTTGTATTTAATTAAGACAAGAATTTATCGCAGTTAAAATTTGTTAAATCAGTTCATATTTTGTTATAGTCCACCTACAGATGTCTCTCCCAAAAGGCTTACCTAAGCCATAAACACAACATTTTCTAAGACATTTTGTTGAAACTTTGTACTTTGTATTTTATTTTGGCAAGCCTTCGTTATTGCCGATATTTCGCATTATCATTATTTCAAATGAAACCGGTTCGGGGTACATCGGTTGGATGGTTTCATAGTCCATAAAGAACATCGGTATACAATTTCTTTGGTGGTTATACTTATTTATATATGTATATAAAGAAGAATGTGTTTTGTTTGTTGGCTCGCTACCTTTTTTCGAGTTACTTATCCTCTAGATAACCCACCATACAGTGTGTTGTAGATAATATCTTCCTCAACCTTGTGGCGTCTGGGACCTTTTCCACTTTTCCATAGACGGTGTACCAAGAACGCCATAGCTGTTTACAAAGTTCATAATTTTGAGATTCCTTTTATAGGTATTCTAATAATTGTACCTTGGTTTTGGCTTTCGACAGGCTTCTTCAAGGAAACCATTGAAAAATAGAGTTATGTGGTCGGCCAGATTAGACAGATTGATTCCGTTATTCGCTTCGTAAAGATGTTTTGAATCGAGGATTTTTTTTTTAAATAACTCACTTTTGTCACTTTGCCTTTCACGGCAGCTTAACATACTTTTTCAGCGAGTTTACTTTATAATGGATGATCTGAGAATGAGTGGTCGTCCAATACCTTCAAACAAATCATTTTGTCTGCCAGGGAGTCAGTAGCGAACTTGATAAAGATAGACCGGAAGTCTATCTTTATTGTCGTTTATTGACTTTGTTATACCCTCCACCATAGGAAGGGGGTTTACACATTGTGTCACTCCGTTTGTAAGACCTCTAAATATTGATCTGAGATCCCATAAAGTAAAATTCGTCGTAAAATTCTAAGACGAATTAGCCATGTTCGTCTGTAATCAAGCTACTGTCAAAAGTAATTGAGCTAGATGCCTGCAATTTGGTATAGATATTTTTATAGCTGCAGATAACTTGAGATTGAAAATGGGCAATATCGGTTCATTTTTTATATAGGTCCCCATATTGACTTCCCGATTTGACTTCTTAAAGTCTTAGAGACCATATATGTCAACTGCTGAACATTGGTAACTTGGTTTTATTTATACCCGGAATCCTTTATACGAACAATGGTAGTCTATGTTTTGATATAGCCCTTATACCAATGTCCCTCTAGATTTGAAATCGTAACCTCAAATTTGAACGAATTGGGCTGAAATTTGGTGTAATGAGTTTATATGCACCCGAAACCATTCAAATGCGATTCATGGTGGAGGGTATATACGATCCGGCTTGCCCGAACTTAATCCGTCTTTTACTTGTTACAAATAGTTAGGTTGGCAGTTAGAATAAAGTGCAGGTATCTCTGCTACCCCAGATAGTGTAATGAGCATTCGCGTCTGCGCCAAATATCAGCTCAAACTGGGTGGAGATCACCGAGTATCTCCGATTATCTATCTCTAGACTGGAAGCTGTGTGGTCTTTACCACAATAATTATGTAAAAGAAAAATATGGTGTTCCTTCACAGTTGGCCATAAGCAATTTAAAGTTGATTGTCTTGATACCATATACATACATTCTCGCCTACTGCTACAGACAGCCGCAACAATAAAGCCGCTGAGGCTGCTTTTGCGTGATGGAGGTTAGTCGGTAGAATTCTTACTATCATTGGTAGCCGACAGAGTATCTTCCACCCCTGCTCGTTCAATAAATCATAAAAAAGACTTTGTTCTCATAATAAAAAATAAATAAAACTAACACATGTAAAGCGGCGTTAAGTTCGACCATGTCGAATCATATATACTTTCCATGGGTGTTCTTTTGAGTCGCAAGTAAGCTGTCAAATTGACCACAAGATCATCGATTTGTGCACAAAAAAGTCAAATAGATTTTTTTTTTCTCATACGTGCTCAGTTTGACCCCATTTTGTACTTTTTTGCATGAGTGTACTTAATTGTGCTTCCAACTATAGTACGTGGATTGTCTTTAAAAGCTGTTTATACCCTACACCACACTGTGGTACAGGGTATTATAAGTTTGTTTCACGGCAGATGTTTGTAACACCTGAAAATAACACAGCTAGACCAACCTTAAAGTATACCGATCGACTCAGAATCACTAGCTGAGTCGATTTAACGATGTCCGTCCGTCCGTCCGTCCGTCCGTCCGTCTGTCCATGTAAAGTTGTTCGTCGACTACAGGTCGCAATTTTACTCCGATCGTTCTGAAATTTTGCAGTTTAGAGTATTTCGCGGCTATTAAGATCGCTATTGAATTTGGTTGAAATCGGTTCAGATTTAGATATAGCTCCCATATATATCTATCGTCCGATTTGGCCCTTTAGTCCTATAGAAGCTGTATTTTACATCCAATCGTTTTGAAATTTAGAATGGTAGAGTTTCTTGATCCATGAACCAACATTGCCGAATTTGAAGAAAATCGGTTAAGATTTAGCTATAGCTCCCATATATATGTTTCGTCCGATTTGGCCCTTTAGTCCTATAGAAGCTGTATTTTACAGCCGATCGTTTTGAAATTTAGAATGGTAGAGTTTCTTGATCCATGAACCAACATTGCCGAATTTGACGAAAATCGGTTAAGATTTAGCTATAGCTCCCATATATGTATATGTTTCGTCCGATTTTGCTCTTTAGTCCTGAAGAAGCTGTATTTGACATCCAATCACTTTGAAATTTAGAATGGTAGAGTTTCTTGATCCATGAACCATCACTACCGAATTTGAAGAAAATCGGTTAAGATTTAGCTATAGCTCCCATATATATGTTTCGTCCGATTTGGCCCTTTAGTTCTATAGAAGCTGTACTTTACATCCAATCCTTTTGAAATTTAGAATGGTAGAGTTTATTGATCCATGAACCAACACTACCGAATTTGAAGAAAATCGGTTAAGAATTAGCTATAGCTCCCATATATATGTTTCATCCGATTTGGCTCTTTAGTCCTGTAGAAGCTGTATTTTACATCCAATCGTTTTTATACCCTACACCACACTGTGGTACATGTTATTATTTAAGTATAAAATGACTCAAAAGTAAATTTATGTAAACAATTTATACATGAATTACAAAATTTATATTTTAGAGTTATTCAATATTACGAGAGTGGTGTAGGGTATTATATAGTCGGCCCCGCCCGACTTTAGCCTTTCCTTACTGGTTTTATTATCTACCCTTTAGTCTTGCTTCAATCAACAGGTATTTCCAGAGTTTCTAATGCCATGGAAAAATATCAAACAGTTATCCTACTAATATGTATCAAGGGAATGTATAGGTATTTCTAGAGTTTCTAATGACATGGGAAAAATATCAAAAATTTATCCTACGACAACTTTTTGGTATGAAAACCTATATAAGTACAAGTAAGCGCCACCACCCACATCATTCGCAATCGGTGGACATTTGTAGCACCTCAGCATCAAGGAGTAAAGTGGAGAGTGTCCTTCGTAGGTGGGTTTTAAAAATGCTTAACTACTCGTAAACACGACATTTTTCGATGGGTACAGATTTAGTGATAATTAAATACGAACTACCAAATGTCAGACCATTCGAAGGAAGTAAAGCCAAATCGGTGACCATTGTTCTTTAGAATGGACCTGACTGTAATTAAAGTGCAATTACCAAAACTAAGCCCGATCAGGTGATACTTGTGCTTTCTTTGGCGTAAAGAGAAATAAATATTGTGATCTTTTAAGGCGAAAATACACTGAGAATACATTCTCAATTGGTATTAGGACTCGTTCTAACATTCGTATTGATATACTCGTATATGGTACATCTAAAATTTTACAGTTTTAAAGCAAGTTCGTTTTGGAAATACCCATATATTTATAAATAGATTCTACTTATATTATACCATCATTTGCTACGGCAGGATTGTAGTTTTTCCGCTCATATTGAATTGTTTACAATTTTTTATTTTGGGTTTCCTGGCATCTGTTTTGAAATGGCAGGGAATACGGAAAGAATAAATCATTACTCATGTCATGTGATTGTTTATGTTCTATTCAATAGAAGACGAAAATATAAATCCAGAAATAGCCTGTCAGTTTACCGACTCGTATTCTTGCGAGACTTAATTTGAATGTGATGTAAACGTCGTTATCGATTTGGTTGAAAAAGGAAAGACAGAAAAAATAAACAAAAGCTGTCTTTATGTTTATTTATTAGCTTTTTTGCCTTCATGTCGACCATAGTGCGAAGCGAGAACCTTACGTTTGTCAGACCCGTATAATAGATGTAGATTTTGTACAGACTGAAATAAAACATCCTCTTATTATGGATTACATAGTTGACTAATGAAGAATAATGGGTAAAACATGTTAGAAAAATGAGCAATGTTTAAAGTCGGGACACACCAACTTGTATTTGTGTAGGTTTTTATTGCAAGACCGATATTTTCCTAAAAATTATCAAATACAAACTTGAAAATGCGTTCATATTTCGCCGAACCTTCAAAACCTATTCAATTTGGTCGCACTTGTGCGTATGAGCAATTCAACACATAATTTGATTTCTCATACGTACTGATGTCCAGATAACACATTCGTTTCATATTGCTCTGAAAATATGTACGTATACACATTTTCTGTAACTTGAATTCAGACTATTTCGAGCCTAAATTCAAATATTTAAAATAAAATTCGGGGATGGAAAGGGTTTTCCAACAAGAGGTGTTATTTGAATCACCCAGTATTTCGGTAGCTGTCACTTTTGAAGCTTTTATTCTTTGACATTTAATAAGTTACTAAAAATGGAACGATACACAATTCAACAACGCATTAAAATTATTAAAATTCGAAAAATCATCTTTACTGATGAGGCCCATTTCCACCTCGGTGGCTACGTCAACAAGCAAAATTGTTGCATCTGGGGCTCGGAAAACCCAAGAGTTATTGTTGAGTAGCCTCTCCATCCTCAACGTGTAACTGTTTGGTGTGGTTTATGATCCGGCGCGGTCATTGGACCTTACGAAACCTTTGCTCTGTTACGGGAAAAGTTTCCGGACCGAAGGGTGATCACAATTGGCCACTGTGATTTTGTGATTTAACACCTTGTCACTTCTTCCTTTGGGGCCACGTGAAAGATAAGGTCTACGCCAACAGCCCAGCGTCGATACAAGACCTCAAAGATAGAATTCGTGAGGCTATCGAGGACATAGGGCAGCCACTTTGCGATTTGTTTATGGAAAATTTCATGAAAAGGATATGGTCCTGTAAGCGTGGTCGTGGTGGCCATTTGGCTGATGTTGTTTTTCATTATTAACGGCATACCTTCCTCTTTATTATGAAATAAACATCCGATCATTTTTCTCAAAAAATTGCATTTTTCTTTGAATACCAAAATAACACCTCTTGTTGGAAAAACCTTTAGAATGGACAACCAATGTTGCCGGACGAATTTGGCCTAATATCGTCCAAATGAGCTAAACAAATCTGTTCTTTGTGCAGATTGAAGGATATAACTCCATAAAACCAAAAAAATTTTGATAGTAAATTTTTTTTAATTTTTTTTAAATCCAATTATTATGGAAGGTTCCTTTAGTATTTTAACCATATTTTAAAGTATAAGCCTTTTGAAGATATCCGGAAAATTTGTTAAATTTAATGTAATTTTGACGGCTATAAATATTGGAAATATATTTTATATCTCATCGAAGAAAATAGTTCCAACTTGAAAACAATTTATGGATAAATGTAGTAATTATAACCCTTTTGATAGAAGTAAGAGAATTTCAACAAAATACCCTCATACCTACTTGTGAACGAGGATATATATCATTTACTACGGGCTAATAGTGTGACAATTCGAAACAGTGACCTAAGACCTCAAGTATATTTGGTGGAAATCCGCTTTGGGTATATTAAATTAATTTGACCAATTTCTATCCGTCTGTCTCTCTATCTGGCTGGAGCGCGCGACGTGAGTAACCAATTGACTTCCAATTTGGTTCATATTAAATTTTTTTTCTATATCAGGCTAAGATCGATTATAGATTATATTAGTCAACTTCTTCTAGTAAAACATTGATTATTAATAACTTCTACACTACCTATCAAAATATTCCGCATGTCCCACAGAATAATAATTTACTATCAGCTATCACCTTGAGAATTGACTGAGTAATTAAAGTTTCATTTAACTAAATCTTTCCGTTTTCGTTTCCTTTTTATAGATCATCATCTTCAAAACTAGTGTTAATGTACAGATTTGGTTTTAGTAAAACTTTAATAACTCAGTCAATTACAAACGGATTTTTAAGAGACTGTTTACTTGTTTTCCTTACAAAATATACTATTTATATAAGACGATTAATCGTGCGGTTATTTCACAAAATAGATTGTAAAAACTTTGTCTAAATTAGTATTAATTGAATTAGTTTTAATGAAACTTTAATAACTTAGTGAACTACAAACGGTTTGAAAATCGTCCGCATGTCCACACAGAATAATAATTTATTAGCAGATATCACATTGAGAATTGGCCGAGTTATTAAAGATTCTTTAAAACTAAATCTTTCCGTTTTCGTTACCTTTTTATACCCTCCACATAGGGTGGGGGTATATTCATTTTGACACTCCGTTTGTAACACCTCTAAATATTCATCTGAAACTCCATAAAGTATATATTCTTAATCGTCTTAAAATTCTAAGACGATTTAGTCATGTCCGTCTGTCCGTCCGTCCATCTGTTGTAATCACGCTACAATCTATAATATGAGTACTTGAGCTAGGTTGCTGAAATTTGGTATAGATATTTCATATAGCTGCAGTTAACTTGGAATTGAAAATGGACAATATCGGTCCATATTTCAATATAGTCCCCATATATATCATCTTAGTTATTGTGATTCCTACTGTACTCATCTACTGCATTTTGTCACTCCGTTTGTAACGCCTCTATTGATCTAAGACACCATAAGTATATATATATCCGTCTGTCCGTCCGTATGTTGTAATCACGCTACAGTCCGTAATAACAGAACTAGGTTGATCAAATTTGGTAGACATATTTCTTATAGTTGCAGGTTATTTGGGATTGCAAATGGGGCCATATCGGTCAATGTTTTGATATAGCTCCCCTATCGATGTCGCTCTAAAATACGGTTTTTGACCCATAGATACCATATTTTTAAAGCAATTCAGCAGAAACATTGCAGTTTGTATTATATTTTGACAAGAATTCTTCACAACAAAAATTTTACAAATCGGTTCATATTTTGTTGTAGTCTCCAAATAGAGGTCGCTCCAAAATATACGTATTTAAACCAAAAATACCATATTTTATCTTAATATTTGAATTAAGACAAGAATTCCTCGCAGGAGATTATGTTGAGGAAGAAAGAAAAATGTTCTCAAATTTATTGTGTTTTCTTTGTTAGGTCGGATAATTTTGAGACCGTCCTGGTAGATCCCTACAGAAAGATCTGAACTGAGTTTAATTTTATAACTTATTTTAGTGATGAAGGGTATATATCATTTGATTCCTGCCAAAAATTAAACACATCGAAGGATGGATCTTACACCCCAAGTATGATTGGCTTTCCGGAATGTCCAAAAATGAAATTTATATTAGGTCATTTGAACTATGTTCCTCCGCCCGTCCGTCCGTTTCTCACACTGTATATCTGTCTCACTAGTGTACGCCATAACTCTCGAAAGTAGTTTGACTGATTGACTTCAAATTTGATATGTGGTATTATGTTTTCGATCTTTGATGTTTGAAGATGGGCTATATTGGCTACTCCTATTTAATATATCCGAAAGTTCAGTAATTCCTGACTGTTTGTACTATAAAAGTTTTACATTGCACACAATTTTGAGTTTTTGTATTAACTGGTATTAGAGTTAAAATCAGTTATCTTTGTGTACAAAATGGTAATTTTGTGTGGGATGTATCAAAAGGGGCGGGGGCACTTCGCCCATTTTCCTCAAGTTGATATCGACAAACAAATTATTACAATGTATCGAATTAGGGAAGATTCGGACGTTATTAGAGTATCAATATTTCATTAAATTTTAACGCTTTGTGGTGGAGGTACTAGAAGTAGTGAACCGATATGGCCCATTTTCAAACTTGGCCTGAGATAGAAAAAAATAGTATCACATATCAAGTTTGACGTAAATCCGATACTCTTTTCGAGAGTTATCGTGCGCTCCAGCCAGCCAGACAGGCAGACGGACAGCAGAGAGACAAATGGACGGACATTGCTCAAATGACTAAAAATGACCCAAAACAGATTTCCGCCGATAAGATTTCCGCAAATTATATGTACCCTCGTTGCACTAAAGTGAGGGTATAAAAATGACAGAAGTTGCTTTACTCTAATGCCAGTATGTACGTACTGTACTTACAGTCTAGTGAAAAATTGAAGTTAATGTCACCCCCTTTAAGTACCACCAATAAAGGGCCAAATCATAGCAAAATTCAATAGTTTACATGATCTAGACAGCTATATTGAAGTATATCTCTATGTGTGTTAGGGAATATACTATGGTAGCTTTCATAGATATAGAGGGGGTCTTCAATAACATTGATCCATTTCGAGGTTCCCTAATTTTTTAAAGAAAAAACACAGAAAATTCAAATTTAATGGGGAATGTTTATTATCATTTGAAAGAACATTCTTTGGCATTTATTTTTTGAAGATTATGTCTATCAAATGTTGGCCGCGACTACGTCTCAGATGGTAAATTCGTTGCGTCCAATTTTCGATGACTCGTTCGAGCATTTCGACTGGTAACTGGCGAATGACACGCGTGATGTTTTGCTCCAAGGCCTGAATCGAAGCGGGTTTGTCCGCATACACTTTAGACTTTACATATCCCCACAGGAAAAAGTCTAACGGTGTGATATCACACGATCTTGGTGGCCAATCGACCGGCCCAAAACGTGAAATTATCTGCTCACCGAAGTGTTCTCTCAATAAATCCATTGATTGATCCGATGTGTGGGAAGTGGCGCCGTCTTGTTGAAACCAAATGTCGCCGAGATCACGAGCTTCAATTTCAGTCATCAAATAGTCATGGCACGATAACGGTCGCCATTGTCGGTTACGTTCTCACCGGCATCATTTTTGAAGAAATATGGACCGATGATTCCACCGGCCCACAAACCACACCAAAACGTTGTTTTTTCTGGATGAAGTGGCAGCTCTTGAATCTCTTCAGATTGTCCAAAATGCGGCAATTTTGCTTGTTTACATTAACATTGAGCCAGAAATTGGCCTCATTGCTGAACAAAATTTGGCTCGAAGACGTCGGATCTTCTTGGAACTTTTCAACAGCGCATAGAGCGAAGCGAGGTCTCTTGGGAAGGTCGGGCGGCTTCAGTTTTTGCACAAGCTGTATTTTGTATGCTTTCAATTTAAGATCTCGACGTAAAATGCGCCAAGTCGTTCCATACGTCAGTCCGAGTTGCTGCGAACGGAATATTTTACTACACAGGAAGCTACTATTCTAATAATCTAGAAAGAACAACAAAGGTTGTGGTAACGCTATATAACTGTAAATAGCAGTAAGAAATCGTTGGGCCTGCACCGCATATAGTTTATTGGTTGTATAATACTGTACATAGTCAGATCGGTAATGGTGTACCGTATTTCACTCTGGTGTACAGCTCTGTAGAAATCCACCTTCTGCTCGATACTAAACAAGGTTCAGCGAATGGCTTCTATATGTTACACTGGTGCACTGAGAACGACACCAACTGAGACACTATGAATCTATCAATTTTGTAAGGAAGTGGTTATGGACAATGTGCCACTCTAGACACAATGCCGACCATTTCATACTGTTGATTACACTATGACTGATCCACTTATTAACAAGAATTTTCTCATTCTTATACCTGATAGATCAGAATGGAATGGTCTTATCCCAAGACAGAATACGGTTCCAAACCAAATGGGTTTTTGAGTCTTTTCTGAGGAACTTGAGCTATCACTTGCAAAAAGATTGCCTGAACACTGAAGTGTTGGCGAAGCAGAAATCTTAGCTATTAAAGAGGCAGCGGAATGACTGAAAATTTATGTTCTGTCAGGGTGGTCCCTGGAAACTAGCAAAATCAAATTGATCCAACGGGAGGGATAATATTTGGTTCGTTTTACTTAACAAAGTTCTTAACTCCACCTCCTCATCATGACTTATTCCAAGGAGGAGTTGAAGATATTGATCATAATAAACTAGATTTGAAACTATAACCTTAAAATGAGCAGTATTCTTTTATATATCAAGAATCGAAAGGAACAAATAGATGGGACTATACACAATATAACCAGATTTTCATCAACTTCAATCAAAAACTTCGTTTCTGCCAAACTATGTACAGATCGGATGTAAAGTACAGTTTTAATAGCGCTTAAATACTAAATAGGCAGGAACATTTATAAGTAGCTATATCTAAATCTGAACCGATTATACCCAAATTAAGAGGTATTCGTTCCGAAAACTTCTTTCGGTCAAATTTTTTAATGATCGAAAGTAAAGTACAGCTTCTATAGAGCTTTGATACCAAATCGATAGTAACAGAATTATAAGAGCCATATCTAAATCTGAATCTATTTTCCCCAAATTTGGCAGCTTTAATTCATATAATGAGAAAACTCTTTCTGCCGAATTTCGCACTTATCGCATATAAACCAGTAAGGAAAGGCAGAAAGTTGGGCGGGGCCGTACACCTACACCTCCCTATCAATGCGATAAGGGTCATTCCGATAATATTTTGCAATAATTGGTAAATGGGTAGTAAAGTATTATTTAATTCTGAACCGATTATCACCAAATTAAGCAATATTCGCTCTTAAATTGAAAACAACTTTTTTCAAAATTTTAATGATCGGCAGTAAAGTAAAACTTATATAGCGCTTTGATACCAAATGAGGAGGAACATATATATGGAGATCTGAACCGATTTTCCCTGAATAGTCATTCATGTAAAAATACCACTTTCTAAATCTGAACCGATTTTCTCCGAATTTGGCAGTATTCCTTCGAGTAAAAAAGAAACCTCTTTCTGCCGAATTTCGCACTGACCGGATATAAAATACAGTTTCTACAGCGCTTACATGTCAAATCGGGGTAACATATATATGGGGGCTATATCTAAATCTGAGCCGATTTTCTCCGAATTTGGCAGTCTTCCTCTTTTTGCCGAATTTCGCACTGATCGGATATAAAATAACATACTGAAAGAATATAAAATAAAGTTTTTACAGCGCTTATATGTCAAATCGGGGCTAACATATATATGGGGACTATATCTAAATCTTAACCGATTTTACCAAATTCAATAGGGTTCGTCCTTGGGCCAAAAAAAAAGATATGTGTAAGGTTTCGTCGAGATCGGACCATAATTGCGACCTGTACTTTGATTACAAGAATACATGCACAGACAGACGGACAGAAAGACAGACGGACATAGCTAAATCAACTCAGAAAGTAAAGTCGATCGGTATAATAAAGGATGGGTCTATTTCTTCTCCTTTTGTGTGTCACAAACAAATGCACAAAGTTAAAATACCCTGTACCACGAATGTGGCATATGGCATAAATATAAAACAAAGAGAAAGAATAAGGGTAAAAATAAAACAAGTGTGTCAACATTTTTTGAAAGGTCAAGATTTTTTTGATATTTGTTATTAATCTGGTTGAGAATTTTAAAAAAATAAAACAATTTGAACCGTTTTGCAAAATTTTGATTTTTTCGCGAGATATGACCTATTACATTTTTCCGAGTGTGTTTAGAAAACTGCAATTTTCTCCGGTAATATTGAACGGATTCGACTGAAATTTTTGCAGGTCGGTCCGAAACATTTCCTAAAATCTAAATATATTATAAACTTTAATTACCAACTGACCATATGAAAAATATTGCAAAATATTTTTTGCATATGCGAATAATTTCACTTTCTGGAGCAGTAATTTGAAAAATTTTATATTTAGAATGCGTCCTATATTGACGTCCACCAGAATTAGAAAAAACATTTTGGTAGATCGCGCTTTGTAAAAATTTACAGCAAATTTAGGGACGCTACCTTTTTGAAAAAATTGTTGGTTCATTATTACAGGACCTCAAGCACCTTACCAATTTTGTCCAAATTTACACAATAGCTGAATCCATTAGTTCTGAGTAAAAAACGCATTAATTTTTTTCGGCGGATCAAGTTCTCATCATCGCGAGCTTCCAAACTGTGGATATATAATTTTCAATATCTCCGTCAATTCCTAATCAATCTGTACAAAATCAACGACAAAAGAGACGTGAGAAAAGTCACTTTCATATCTTGTTTCCTAATATATGTTTTCTTAACCCATTAAGAGCCAGTTGTTTTACTTTTTGTGTTAAATGCAATGATTTTGGAAAATGGGTTATGGACTGGACTGTTCGTGCGGTGGATGTAAAAATTCGCGATTCTATAATACATACAACACCGTAAGCTATATTTAAAGTTATAAACCTTTAAAAAGCACTATAAAATTTAGCATATTGCCCCTAAAACTTTTGTCATACATTGAAACTAAAATTATGTTAAAAATTCTAAATTCAATTCTGTATTATTTCATTACCAAATAATAACATTTTGTATGGGTTACAATAAAATAGTAATATTTTATGTTCTTATGGGAAACTTTGGTCATATAATACATTGAAATAAAGCTTAAGGTGTTGTTTGTATTAATAGAATCGCCAATTTATACTTCCACCGCACGAACAGTCCAGTCTATAACGCATTTTCCAAAATCATTGCATTTAACACAAAAAGTAAAACAACTGGCTCTTAATGGGTTAAGAAAACATATATTAGGAAACAAGATATGAAAGTGACTTTTCTCACGTCTCTTTTGTCGTTGATTTTGTACAGATTGATTAGGAATTGACGGAGATATTGCAAATTATATATCCACAGTTTGGAAGCTCGCGATGCTGAGAACTTGATCCGCCGAAAAAAATGAATGCGTTTTTTACTCAGAACTAATGGATTCAGCTATTGTGCAAATTTGGACAAAATTGGCAAGGTCCTTGAGGTCCTGTAATAATGAACCAAAAATTTTTTCAAAAAGGTAGTGTCCGTACATTTGCTGTAAATTTTTACAAAGCGCGATCTACCAAAATGTTTTTTCTGATTATGGTGGACGTCAATATAGGACGCATTCTAAATATAAAATATTTCAAATTACTGCTCCAGAAAGTGAAATTATTCGCATATGCAAAAAATATTTTGCAATATTTTTCATATGGTCAGTTGGTAATTAAAGTTTATGATATATTTAGATTTTAGGAAATGTTTCGGATCGACCAGCAAAAATTTCAGTCGAATCCGTTAAATATTTCCGGAGAAAATTGCAGTTTTCTAAACACACTCGGAAAAATGTAATAGGTCATATCTCGCGAAAAAACCAAAATTTTGCAAAACGGTTCAAATTGTTTTATTTTTTTTAAAATTCTCAACCAGATTAATAACAAATTTCAAAAAAATCTTGACCTTCCAAAAAATGTTGACACACTTGTTTTATTTTTACCCATAAGTAAAATCGTTATGTTCGGCCATGCCGAATCTTATATACCCTCCACCATGGATAGCATGTGACCACACAAAATAACTCAAACCTAAAGAAAATAACACCGAAAAACACACAAAAAATATAGTAGAATAGTAGGAATCACAACAAGTTAAATGCTATATATGGGAGCTATATCTAAATATGAACCGATATTGCCCATTTTCAATCCAAGTTACCTGCAGAAGTATCTATACCAAGTATCTATGCCACCTAGCTCAAGTATTATAGATTGTAGCGTGATTACAACAGACGGACGGACGGACAGACTGATTATGACGATTAAGAATATATATACTTTATGGGGTCTCAGATCAATAGTTAGAGGTGTTAGAAACGGAGTGACAAAATGAATTTACCCCCATCCTATGGTGAAGGGTATAAAAATGAAAGAAAAAATATTTTTGTTTTTTATTTTTATACCCTACACCACACTGGGGTACAGGGTATAATAACTTTGTGCATTTGTTTGTAACACCCAAAAGGAGAAGAAATAGACCCATCGTTTATTACACCGATCGACTTAGAATCTCTATCTGAGTTGATTTAGCTATGCCCGTCTGTCTGTGCATGTATTCTTGTAATCAAAGTTCAGGTCGCAATTATGGTCTGAGGTTCAGATTTAGATATAGCCACCATATATATGTTACCCCGATTTGACATGTAAGCGCTGTAGAAACTGTATTTTATATCCGATCAGTGCGAAATTCGGCAGAAGGAGGTTTTTATACCCTACACCACACTGTGGTACAGGGTATTATAAGTTTGTTTCATGGCAGATGTTTGTAACACCTGAAAATACTATAGCTAGACCCACCTTAAAGTATACCGATCGACTCAGAATCACTAGCTGAGTCGATTTAACGATGTCTGTCCGTCCGTCAGTCCGTCCGTCCGTCCGTCCGTCCGTCTGTCCATGTAAAGTTGTTCGTCGACTACAGGTCGCAATTTTACTCCGATCGTTCTGAAATTTTGCAGTTTACAGTATTTCGCGGCTGTTAAGATCGCTATTGAATTTGAAGAAAATCGGTTAAGATTTAGCTATAGCTCCCATATATATGTTTCGTCCGATTTGGCCCTTTAGTCATATAGAAGCTGTATTTTACATCCGATCGTTTTGAAATTTAGAATGGTAGAGTTTCATGATCCATGAACCAACACTGCTGAATTTGAAGAAAATCGGTTAAGATTTAGCTATAGCTCCCATATATATGTTTCGTCCGATTTTGCTCTTTAGTCCTGTAGAAGCTGTATTTTACATCCAATCATTTTGAAATTTAGAATGGTAGAGTTTGTTCACCCATGAACCAACACTACCGAATTTGAAGAAAATCGGTTAAGATTTAGCTATAGCTCCCATATATATGTTTCGTCCGATTTGGCCCTTTAGTCATATAGAAGCTGTATTTTACATCCGATCGTTTTGAAATTTAGAATGGTAGAGTTTCATGATCCATGAACCAACACTGCTGAATTTGAAGAAAATCGGTTAAGATTTAGCTATAGCTCCCATATATATGTTTCGTCCGATTTTGCTCTTTAGTCCTGTAGAAATTTCTTTTGTCGTTGATTTTGTACAGATTGATTAGGAATTGACGGAGATATTGCAAATTATATATCCACAGTTTGGAAGCTCGCGATGCTGAGAACTTGATCCGCCGAAAAAAATGAATGCGTTTTTTACTCAGAACTAATGGATTCAGCTATTGTGCAAATTTGGACAAAATTGGCAAGGTCCTTGAGGTCCTGTAATAATGAACCAAAAATATTTTCAAAAAGGTAGTGTCCGTACATTTGCTGTAAATTTTTACAAAGCGCGATCTACCAAAATGTTTTTTCTGATTATGGTGGACGTCAATATAGGACGCATTCTAAATATAAAATATTTCAAATTACTGCTCCAGAAAGTGATATTATTCGCATATGCAAAAAATATTTTGCAATATTTTTCATATGGTCAGTTGGTAATTAAAGTTTATGATATATTTAGATTTTAGGAAATGTTTCGGATCGACCAGCAAAAATTTCAGTCGAATCCGTTAAATATTTCCGGAGAAAATTGCAGTTTTCTAAACACACTCGGAAAAATGTAATAGGTCATATCTCGCGAAAAAACCAAAATTTTGCAAAACGGTTCAAATTGTTTTATTTTTTTTAAAATTCTCAACCAGATTAATAACAAATTTCAAAAAAATCTTGACCTTCCAAAAAATGTTGACACACTTGTTTTATTTTTACCCATAAGTAAAATCGTTATGTTCGGCCATGCCGAATCTTATATACCCTCCACCATGGATAGCATGTGACCACACAAAATAACTCAAACCTAAAGAAAATAACACCGAAAAACACACAAAAAATATAGTAGAATAGTAGGAATCACAACAAGTTAAATGCTATATATGGGAGCTATATCTAAATATGAACCGATATTGCCCATTTTCAATCCAAGTTACCTGCAGAAGTATCTATACCAAGTATCTATGCCACCTAGCTCAAGTATTATAGATTGTAGCGTGATTACAACAGACGGACGGACGGACAGACTGATTATGACGATTAAGAATATATATACTTTATGGGGTCTCAGATCAATAGTTAGAGGTGTTAGAAACGGAGTGACAAAATGAATTTACCCCCATCCTATGGTGAAGGGTATAAAAATGAAAGAAAAAATATTTTTGTTTTTTATTTTTATACCCTACACCACACTGGGGTACAGGGTATAATAACTTTGTGCATTTGTTTGTAACACCCAAAAGGAGAAGAAATAGACCCATCGTTTATTACACCGATCGACTTAGAATCTCTATCTGAGTTGATTTAGCTATGCCCGTCTGTCTGTGCATGTATTCTTGTAATCAAAGTTCAGGTCGCAATTATGGTCTGAGGTTCAGATTTAGATATAGCCACCATATATATGTTACCCCGATTTGACATGTAAGCGCTGTAGAAACTGTATTTTATATCCGATCAGTGCGAAATTCGGCAGAAGGAGGTTTTTATACCCTACACCACACTGTGGTACAGGGTATTATAAGTTTGTTTCATGGCAGATGTTTGTAACACCTGAAAATACTATAGCTAGACCCACCTTAAAGTATACCGATCGACTCAGAATCACTAGCTGAGTCGATTTAACGATGTCTGTCCGTCCGTCAGTCCGTCCGTCCGTCCGTCCGTCCGTCTGTCCATGTAAAGTTGTTCGTCGACTACAGGTCGCAATTTTACTCCGATCGTTCTGAAATTTTGCAGTTTACAGTATTTCGCGGCTGTTAAGATCGCTATTGAATTTGAAGAAAATCGGTTAAGATTTAGCTATAGCTCCCATATATATGTTTCGTCCGATTTGGCCCTTTAGTCATATAGAAGCTGTATTTTACATCCGATCGTTTTGAAATTTAGAATGGTAGAGTTTCATGATCCATGAACCAACACTGCTGAATTTGAAGAAAATCGGTTAAGATTTAGCTATAGCTCCCATATATATGTTTCGTCCGATTTTGCTCTTTAGTCCTGTAGAAGCTGTATTTTACATCCAATCATTTTGAAATTTAGAATGGTAGAGTTTGTTCACCCATGAACCAACACTACCGAATTTGAAGAAAATCGGTTAAGATTTAGCTATAGCTCCCATATATATGTTTCGTCCGATTTGGCCCTTTAGTCATATAGAAGCTGTATTTTACATCCGATCGTTTTGAAATTTAGAATGGTAGAGTTTCATGATCCATGAACCAACACTGCTGAATTTGAAGAAAATCGGTTAAGATTTAGCTATAGCTCCCATATATATGTTTCGTCCGATTTTGCTCTTTAGTCCTGTAGAAGCTGTATTTTACATCCAATCATTTTGAAATTTAGAATGGTAGAGTTTCTTGATCCATGAACCAACACTACCGAATTTGAAGAAAATCGGTTAAGATTTAGCTATAGCTCCTATATATATGTTTCGTCCGATTTGGCCATTTAGTCCTATAAAAGCTGTATTTTACATCCAATCGTTTTGAAATTTAGAATGGTAGAGTTTCTTGATCCATGAACCAACACTACCGAATTTGAAGAAAATCGGTTAAGATTTAGCTATAGCTCCCATATATATGTTTCGTCCGATTTGGCCATTTAGTCCTATAAAAGCTGTATTTTACATCCAATCGTTTTTAAATTTAGAATGGTAGAGTTTCTTGATCCATGAACCAACATTGCCGAATTTGAAGAAAATCGGTTAAGATTTAGCTATAGCTCCCATATATATGTTTCGTCCGATTTGGCCATTTAGTCCTATAAAAGCTGTATTTTACATCCAATCATTTTGAAATTTAGAATGGTAGAGTTTCTTGATCCATGAACCAACATTGCCGAATTTGAAGAAAATCGGTTAAGATTTAGCTATAGCTCCCATATATATGTTTCGTCCGATTTGGCCCTTTAGTCCTATAAAAGCTGTATTTTACATCCAATCGTTTTGAAATTTAGAATGGTAGAGTTTCTTGACCCATGAACCAACACTACCGAATTTGAAGAAAATCGGTTAAGATTTAGCTATAGCTCCCATATATATGTTTCGTCCGATTTGGCCCCTTAGTTCTATAGAAGCTATATTTTACATCCAATCGTTTTGAAATTTAGAATGGTAGAGTTTCTTGATTCACGAACCAACATTGCCGAATTTGAAGAAAATCGGTAAAGATTTAGCTATAGCTCCCATATATATGTTTCATCCGATTTGGCTCTTTAGATCCAATCGTTTTTTATACCCTACACCACACTGTGGTACAGGGTATTATTTAAGTATAAAATGTCCCAAAAGTAAATTTATGTAAACAATTTATACATGAATTACAAAATTTATATATCAGAGTTATTCAATATTACGAGAGTGGTGTAGGGTATTATATAGTCGGCACCGCCCTACTTTAGCCTTTCCTTACTGGTTTATTAGATGAAGGAATACTGCCAAATTCGGAGAAAATCGGTTCAGATTTAGATATAGCCCCCAAATGTATGTTACCCTCGATTTGACATGTAAGCGCTGTAAAAACTGTTATATCCGATCAGTACCAAATTCGGCAGAAAGAGGTTTCTTATTATATGAATGAACACTGTTTAATTTGAATGAAATCGGTTCAGATTTAGATATAGCCCCCATATATATGTTACCCCTGATTTTATATGTAAGCGCTGTAAAAACTTTATTTTATATCCGATCAGAATGAAATTCGTCAAAAAGAGGTTTCTTATGATATCAATGAACACTCTTACATTTGGAATAAATCGGTTCAGATTTAGATATAGCTCCCATGTAAACGTTACCCCCGATTTGACATGAAAGCGCTGTAAAAATGTTATTTTATATCCGATCAGTGCGAAATTCGGCAAAAAGAGGTTTCCTTCTACATGAAGAAATACTGCCAAATTCGGAGAAAATCGGTTCAGATTTATATAGCCCCCATACATATATGTTACCCCCCATTTGATATGTAAGCGCTGTAGAGACTGTATTTTATATCCGATCAGTACAAAATTCGACAGAAAGAGTTTTTTTACATGAATGAGTATTCAGGGAAAATCGGTTCAGATTTATATATATTCTCCATATACATATATGTTCCTCCTCATTTGGTATCAAAGCGCTATGGAAGTTGTATTTTACTTCCGATCATTAAAATCCAGAAAGATGTTTCTCAATTTAGGAACGAAAATTGCTTTATTTAGCGATTATCGGTTCAGAATTAGATAATATGTTCCTACCCATTTACCAATAATTCCAAATTTGTATCCAATGACCCTTAACGTATTGTTAGTGAGGTGTAGGGTATTATATAGTCGGCTCCGCCCGACTTTCTGCCATTCCTTGGTGGTTCTAACCTGGTGAAAAAATCGAAAAAAATATTTTCAGCAATTCAGAATTAGTTCCTGAATTTCGAGGGCTGCTATATATATTTCTGGCCTAATAATGAAAATAAAAATGTATCCTCAAAAATGGTTTTATTGTTTTTTAAAGTATTATCCAGCATGATTTTACACTTTTGCATGCGCTCAAGCAATTGTCGAAGCACTTTTTCTACTCCGATTGAGACACCTCCAAAACATGGTTTTTGAACGCTTCAACAGCATCTTCTGGCGACGAAAATCGTTGACCACGCATTTTTTTCTTGATGTGCGGGAATAAAGAGTAGGCATTGGGTGCCTAGTCAGGGCTGTACGGCGGATGACCCATCAATTCGACGTTTTGGCCGGTCAAAAAGGCGCTGGTTTGAGCCGATGTGTGAGAGCTGCAACACTTAGTGTTGCCTCGGCAGACATGTTGTAGCATTCCTTTATAAAAAGAAGCTAGTGGGGAATTAGTAAGCTCAATGCTGCTTAATTCCCTACCCGATTGCTTTTTCAGAAAATTTTGTACTGGGCGGGCTCCAAATTCCCTTTGCATCTCAACGTGCACAACAATACATATATAAATGTTAAAGGTTTTAATAGCCTAGCTTTGCGGTTGCAGACAATGTGGCTTACGTTTGAAATGTGTGTAAAAAATTTAGAAACTTGGGAACAATACCGGTGAATATTTTTGACCCGTTCTTCTTCAAGAACATTCCTTACGAAGACTCCTTTACGGCAAATATAAACATTTTATACAAAGAATAATTTTTTTATATAGATATAACTTCAAATAGCCATAACTTTTGTCTTTTTGGGTATATCGTATCGAGTTTTTGCCAACAATAGCAAATTGTTTATGCAAGAAGTCGGTACATATTCTGATCGGATTTTCACAAAATACTAGGACAGGTCGAAAAAATAAAAATTCAAATTTCAAATGCAGATATCTCGAGAAATGTATGAGATAAATCTTATGTGTAAGAACAAAGTTACACGCGCTTAAACATTTTGGCCAAATTTGAGGCCTTGTAGCTCCGCTCTTGTATACAAATTTAGGCCCACATTTATAACTTAAATTCTGTAATACCTCTTCCACAAGCAAGCTGAGTTTTGCCATTATCGCTTGTCTGGTAAAGAAACGACCGAATTTGTTCTCTTTTTTAAATTACTCCCACTGTTACGATTACAACGACCACTAATATCCATAACATTGCGAAATGTTGTTTTCACGGACTCATAATTTTCGTAATCGATTTTAGTTATTTTAATGTGGCTATCAAGTGAATCTGTTGATTATTTATATGAGATATATTAAATTAAAACCTCAATTTTCTTTCTAAAATATAATTGATAGTAAGCGTAAACGAAGTTTTGTATAATTTGAAGTCAGATCAATATTATCTATTCATTTCTTATCAAAATAAATTAAGCAATAACACAGAAACATTCACAAATGCAATATCCATTTTGTCAATTATTTAGCAGATTCAATTATTCAGCAGATCAAAGAGATTCCAGGGTCGTTGGTACTCTCTTTTTATTTGGATTTAGTGCGAATATATTTTAGATTTTAATTTCCTGTCACAAATTAATGTCGTTTTCTCTTTGTTCGTTTGCATTCAATAGTTATCCATTTATTCTCATTTTTGTTGTTGGTGATAGCGTTTGAATTCCTGTTGTCCTTTGACTTTGTAGTTTATTCAAATGCCAATGTAACAGAATAGAATAGGAATCCATTGAAGTGAAGGATAAATTGCAAAAGTGTGCATTCGTCTTTTAAAACAAAGGGATATATACATACATACATAGCTGTACAAACATTTCCCTGCTAGTCGATTTGTCTATGGATCATTGTTATACATATTTCAAAAACACACAGACAGAGGTGAATTTGTTTTGTACTTCTACATGCCGAGGAAATCAATTATGTATTTTTGTCTTAAAAAATAGCCACTAAATATTTTGTTATTGATATCTAAAAATCTACATTGAGTGGAACTGACAATCTTATTGTAAAAAATAAAATAACGTAAACAATTTCTTGGTTAATTTTTGAAATTTGAAATAAACATTTGCTTCTAAATTGCTTGAATTCTGCATCAAACTAATTTTGAATCACTTTGTGTTAGATGTTTTCAAGGAGTAGGGGATATTAAGATGGCCCTCCAGAAATGGACGATACTTTAAATAACATTTCAAGTATTAGTATCCACTGGTATTAAAGTTATGTGCTGATAACTGTTGCTACAAAATGTGCCCTTTGTGTGGGAGATACCAAGAAGGAGGTGGCAACCTCACCAATATTCCTCCATGTGGTAGCTACAAAGAAACCATTACTACATGTTGAATTACTCCGATACTCGTACCTAAAAACTTGTTGTTGTTCATTTTGGCATACTATTTTATGAAACCAAAACAGCAAATTGTTTTTGTTTAAGTTTTTTACATTTTTTAATTCCAATTTTCATGGAAGATCTCTTTAGTATTTTGACAATATATTTTTGAAGTATAAGCCCAATAAAGCCATGATCTCCTTCATATTAAAAAGAAAAACAGTAAGGAAAGGCTAAAGTCAAGCAGTGCCGACTAAATTATACCCTACACCACTCTAGTAAGATTGGATAACAATGAAATATCCGATGTATACTTCAACTAAAATTTGTTTACAAAATTTACATTAGATACGTCTATGCCTTTGTAGCCAAATCGGACGAAACATATATGGGCAAATCCTGGGTTGGAAGTAGGTTTTCAGGTTAACATGAATTTGCATGTTTTTAGTTAAGTTTGCATAGTAATCAGAAAAATCTAACTACATTAACGAAGTAGGAATATTTTAGGATATTAAAATAGCTCTTATTAGAATAAAACACTTCGTGTTTCATCCAAAAACTAGAAGTTCGTCAGTTTCGGATGCTACACAACAATTTCAACACGTTAAAAGGACAATATTCTGCGGAAATTTGTATATAATGATAAAATTTTTATTTTATAGAACCCGCTGAACGTGTCATTTCAATTGTGGGATCATTAGAATGTTACTGGTTTTTTTACATTTTTGGTATATAGGGCTAAAGGGCCAAATCGAACGAAATATGGGGGATATAGGTAAATCTGAACCGATTTTCTTTAAATTAGGCAGATCAATAAACTATACCATGCTAAATTTCGAAACAATTATATACAAAGTACAGCTTCTATAGGACTAAAGATCCAATTCAGACGAAACATATTTATGAGATCTACATCTAAATCTGAAACGATTTTCTTTAAATTGACAAAATTGAGCCATGGATCAAGAAACTTTACCATGCTAAATTTCAAAACAACAGCTTCTATAAGGCTAAATGACCAAATCAGACGAAACATATATTTGGGTGCTATATCTAAATCTGGGCCGATTTTCTTCAAATTCAATAGGGTTCTTTCCAGGTACAAAAGACTACCAAGAGCGAAATTTCAGTACGATCGGAGTTACAAGTTCTAGGTGTTACAAACATCTGCCATGAAACAAACTTATAATACCCTGTACCACAGTATCGTGCAGGGTATAATTATGAGGCCTACAAATATTGGGAATATCAATTTCACGTAGAGACAGTGGTTAAAGCTATTTTTTCTTATTTAAAAAAAAAAAACATTTTTTTGATGGCACGAAATAATTTAAAAATATATAAAAATTCTGTTCCATTTTTTAAAAGGTAGCATCCTAAAGAAGAAGATAATGCATATTTTAAACCTTTAAAAAAAGACAGATATTCGGGCGAAGCCGACTTATATTAAATTTTACATCGATTAGGCTATAATTGCGACCTGTATTTTGTTTACAACAATGAATGCACAGACAAACAGACGGGCATAGCTAAATCGACTATGAATGTGATTCTAATTCGATCGGTATAATAAACCTTTGGGTGGTACAAACAGATGCACAAAGTTATAGTACGTTGTACCACATAGTGGTGTAGGGTATAAGAATCTATGAACAAATGTTTAAAATATGACCCATATTATAAGGGCAATTCAAAACAACTCATATTTTGAGATGGAAAAAAATATCAACACATACGAAATTTGAAGTCAATCTGTTACTCCTGTCTAACGTTATGGTGCGCATCAGGCAGACGGGCGGACATTGCTCAAATGATTTAAAATCAAAACGGATTTGCGCTAAATATTCATTGCGTCTCTTAGGTCACGCCTTCATTGTGCTACACCTTTAGCCAGCACAACACACAAAGCCGAAAATACAACGATTTTTTAACCATGTGTCTGGTTAAATTTTTCATGGTAAATGTTTGATTACGAAGACAAAATAACCTTATATAAGGTCAAATGTACATGAAAAATGGTTGAGTTAACATCATAATTTTATTTGAAAATCAATAAAATATATTTGGAACGCATATATTAATATAATACAACAAAATGTATTTGCTAACTACATTTCTCAAATAAAATATGTGTTTAAAAACAATAAAATTATTGTTTAGGAATTTATCGAAATATATGTTATTTAAAAAAGATTTTCAAATATTTTGCTATCTTTTAAATTTTTTCTTAGTTTCGTATTGTAGCTCCTAGTTACAACACCATATGCAGCATTAACTTCTGTTAAAATCAATCATTTAACATTTCTGAGATAGTATTCCAAGTCGCCATTGCATGTCAATCCTCCAAGTAATTTATTTTAATTTTTACGAACATTAAAAAATTTCTAAAAAATAACTTGGAATTAGTAAAAAAATTAACACAATTAACGTATTTTCTGAATTCTTAAGTGCAAAAAAATATTGGTTTCGGAAATAATAGTCCCAAATAAAAACATATTGGGATGTAAACAAAGATTTGTTTAGAATAACATTTTCCCAAATACATGTTTTTGTGTGTACCCAATATTATATGTTTAGATTGTAATCTAACAAATATATGTCTCAAGCCGAATATGTTTGGGACAATAGTTAACAGTTTATAAATTTAATACCAGTGCATTCATATAGTTGCATTTTTTTACAGTGTCTATTGAAAAGTGTAAAATGGACGTAGTTGATATGAGCCAAATCAAACCAAAATGGTCAAATCAAACCAAAATTAACATTAACACTGCTGCCCCTAAACACTTATAATTCGCTACAGTGCAATGTCTTTGAACTGTCTACTATTTTCCGCAAAATAGGCGTATTTGTCAAGTCACTTCGGGTAACCATCACACAAATTGACAGATTTATTCGAACACATAATCCTCGTAGCATCTGTGTAAATCATCTATATGAAGGATTTGACCAATAATCTACATCTTCAAACTTAGTCTGAGATAGAGCAAATATTACTGTATACCAAATTTGAATACAATCACACCAGCCCTACCAATTGGTCAAATTGCTTCAAATGTCCTAAAACAGCCCATAACGAATGATGTATACCCTTCTCCACTAAAGTAAGGATATAAATTTAAAATATCGCCCAATTAAAAAATTTGACCAAAAAAATTAAATTATAGGCCAACACTACTCGAACATTAACGAAATAGAGACCAAATATAAATGAAAACTATTAAGAAAACGCTAAATTTGGGTGGAGAAAGGGAGAAAAGACTCTCTTTACCAAAATTATGAAATGGAAAACACGATTTCTATATTGCTTACATAGTTATCAAATCGGGAGGATTATATATATATGGGTGCTATATATAAATCTGAACCAATTTTCTTCAGACTTTGCAATGTTCGTGTCAACACCAAAAACTCATTTGTAAAATTCCATAATTATTAATACAGCATATTGATGCCAAAACAGAAAGAATTTGTATATGTGGCTATATCCAAAACTGAAGCGATTTTTTTGTTGATAGTTTTCATTCTTGGATCAATAAACTCGTCTATGCCATATTTACTAATGATAGGAAGTAAAATACGACTTTTGTTAATTCCAACATATATATATGAACCCTATATCTAAATTAGATTTGGTTTTATTCAAAGTCGGCAAGGAAGAAAATAACTTGCATAGGTGGCTTTATCTAAATCTGAACCGATTTTTTCGGTTGATAGTTTTTATTCTTGGATCAATAAACTCGTGTGTGCCATATTTAGTAATGATAGAAAGTAAAACACGAATTTTATAGCGCATAGATTCCAAAATATATATGAGGGCAATATCTACATCAGATTTGCTTCAAAGTCGGCTGTATTCGTCTTTGGTAAAAGAAAATCCACTACGTCAAATTTCAAACTGATTAGATCTAAAACAGCTTTTAGAGGCCAAATCGAAAGGAAAATATATTCTTCTTCATTTGCTAATTCGTTTTCTGAATGTTATCGACCAATAAAGTGACTCATAAAGTGATTTTATATATTATTCAGCACCTCTGCAAAAGCTCAACTCTGCCCGTATCTCTGATGCCAGTCCATACTTAAATATTATCAATCCATGTTGTTTCTATTCTGCCTCTAACAAATTTTCCTTCAATTTTCGCTCGTGTTATAGATCGCAGTAATTTATATTTCGGGTTCCTCATAATATGTCCTATGTATGAGGTCTTCCTTTTCTTTACAACAGTAAATAGGTCTCTTCCGCAGTGCATTTTTCTCAACATTTCAGCATTTGATATATGCTCGGTCCAGGTTATTTTAAGAATTCGTCTGTAAATCCACATTTCAAAGACCTCTTACCTTTTAAGTCTGATGATTTTATGGTCCAGGTCTCCGCCGCATATAGTAAGACTGACCATACATATGTTTTTACAAATCGTGATTTCGTTTCAAGATGAATATCGTGACTTGTCAGAATATTTTTATACTTTAAAAATGCATCTCGTTCCATTTCTATACGTCAACTTATTTCATATGTCCAGTCCCATTTGTCGTTAAGTGTAACGCCGAGATATTTAAAATTCTGCGCTTTGTCTTTGCAAGCATCTTGTATCTTTAAGAACGTAGTGTTATAGCTATTTTTCTTACTCACAATCATGTATTTAGTGTTTCGAATATTAATATTTAGAACAGTGGTGCCCACAAAGAGAAATGAGAATGTGTTAGTTAGGTTACACAAAAATGAGATTGTAGTGGTGTAATTGCACTGAACAAAATCACTTGGTTTTGTTTGTTTACGTTGTTATATTGTTTTACTATTTATTTTTTGTGTGTGTTCAATTTTAGCAATGAAGCCAATAAAAAAAGAAATAAACATAAAAACAATGCATATGTAACAAAAAAATGTTCTTCAAGAAAATAGGTACATGTGTTCTTTGCCAATAATTAATTGGGCAAAAAAATATATATAAATAATTTTATATATTGATAAACTAAAAAATAACAAAAAGTAAAAAAATCAAAATTGTTTTATATTAAATTGAAAATAAATACAATAAAAAAATATCATTCGTTGTTGTAAAATATTTTCAGTGTACTTATTTTATTAAACAAAGCGACATAGACCTTCTTCGCTGACTACTAACAAGCAACTGAACAATTTTGTTTTGTTTTTTACGCTCTCTGTTTTTATTTTCGTTGACGCTCGGGCTGTGTATATGAAAAAGCCGATTAATCTTCGTTGTTCTAACAAGTGTTTGGGCACCACTGATTTAGAACATAATCATTACTGTGTGTTGCGAGCTTGTTCAACAGGGGTTGTAGTGCGGGCATACAGTCAGCTAGTAAGGTTGTGTCTTCCGCATATCTTATGTTGTTTATAAAAATACAGTTTATATGTATGCCCTTCCGAAAATATATATGGGGTCTATATAAAATCTGAGCCGACTTTTTTCCTATTTAAAATTATTCGTTCTTTTATTAAGATACTTGACTCTGCCAAATTTCACATTAATCGGATGTAAAATACAGTTATTTTACATGCCGCTTACTTACTTATAACCCACAACGAAATAAAGTTATATATATGGAGGATATATCTAAATCTGAACTAATTTTTTTTATATTAAGCAGTATTTATGTTTAGTTCAAGAAACTTCTTTTTGTAAATTTTATAAAGGTTGGTTTAAAATTGAGGCTTCTATAGTGATTGTGAAGATTATTAAAATGACAAATGGAAGATTGTCATATTTTTTGGAACCAATTTAAGCAGGGATCAATTTAATTGCGACCTCTACTTTGATTACAAAAATGTGTCTACGAGGGCTGCTGTATATATTTCTGGCCTAATAATAAAAATGCGAATATTTATTATCAAAAATGGTTTTATGGTTTTTAAAGTATTCTCCAGCATGATTTATACACTTTTGCATTCGCTTAAACCAATTGTCGAAGCACTTTTTCCACTCCGAATGAGACACCTCCAAAACATGGTTTTTGAAAGCTTCAACAGCATCTTCTGGCGACGAAAATCGTTGACCACGTATTTTTTTCTTGAGGTGCGGGAATATGCGGGCTGTACGGCGGATGACCCATGAATTCGACGTTTTAGCCGGTCAAAAAGGCGCCGGTTTGAGCCGATGTGTGAGAGCTCGCATTGTCATGGTGCACAATGATTCGTCTTCTCTTGTCTTCTCCGAAGACTTCAGGCAAACAAATTGTGGTGTACCACTCAGAATTGACCGTCCTACGTTGCTCAAGCGGAACAGTCGCCACATGACCTGTTTTGCCGAAGAAACAGGCGACCATTTGCTTCGAAGTGCTTCATCCACGAACAACTTTCGTTGGATTTGGCTGGTCTTCGAAGACCCACACGGTCGATTGCTGTTTTGTTTCGGACTCATACGCACAGATCCAAGATTCGTCAGCTATGACGATCTTGTAAACGTCTTTTGAAGCACCGCGATCGTATTTTTCCAAATTTTCTTTGCACCAATCGACACGAGACTTTTTTTGAGCGATTGTCAAATTGTGCGGGATCCAACCAGAACAAACCTTTTTTACGGCCAGGTGTTCATCCAATATCGAATGTATGCTGGTGGAAGAAATGCCCAAGGATGCCTCTATCTCACGGTATGTCACCTGACGATCTTGCATTATCAGTTCACGCACGGCATCAATGTTCTCTGGCACAACGGCCGTTTTTGGACGACCTTCGTCTTTGAAAGGTTTTTCAGTAGCTATAGTTTTTCACAGTGCTATAGGATGGTGCTTCATTGCCATACAAAGATTTAAGTTCATCGATGCACACTTGTCGTGATAATCCACGTCGAAAGTTTTGAAAAACGATCGCACGAAAATGTTCACGAGTTAATTTTTTTCCAAATTGATTTTTTCAAGTCACTGTAAACAACAACAAATTATGGTCGTACGTCAAAACGTTCTGAGTACGTTTATGCTAGAAAATGTCAAACTTTCCAATGGAAATGTCAGATAGCGCCAGGAAACACTTAGTGTTGCCTAGGCCAGAAAAATATATAGCAACCCTCGTACAGACAGACAGACGGACGGACATAGTTAAATTGATTCGCTATTAAATTTGACACGAATTTGCTAAATTCGAGGAAAATCGGTTCATATTTAGATATAGCATCCCATTCTTCATTCTATGCCAAACAGCACACCTAATTTGAAAGGTTGTAAGTTGTTCTATTTATAGCAGGTATATTTCAGACGTATTTAACATTTCTAAGTACATTCGATGCATCTGCAAATATTATTTGCAGTTTACACATCAATGACACCAACTTAAAATTTTGTGAAAAATATAGTTATGTAGCCCCATGTATGGGCGTTATTTGCGCGCCCCTTTTTTGTACCTCACCCTCAAATGCAACACAAGTGAACAGCTTATAACTTTAATACCAGAGCATACATAATAATTTTTAAATGCAATTAAAATTGATAATAATTTAAATAACACAAAAAAAAATAAATTTACGAATATTCTTTCGGGACTGAACGTGAGGTGATTCTTAAGTCGGTCTACTCGACTTAATTTTCTTACTTGTTTTAAGTCACTTGAGCAATGTACGTCCGTGTGTCTGTGTCTCTGTCTGCTGGCTGGTGCGCACGATAACTCTCAAAAGGAGTAACCGATTGACTTCAAATTTGAGAATGGCAAAAATATTACTTTTGCCATTCTCTGGCTAAACTCGAAGATGGGCCATATTGGTCCACTCCTTCTAGTACCTCCCCCACAAAGGGTTACAATTTAATGAAATATTGATTCCCTAATAACTTCTATACTACGTATTCGCATTTTCTGAAATTCTACACATAGCATTAGTTTATTAATCGCTATCACCATGTGATAGCGGACACAAATGGACCTTTTTGCACCATAAGTTTAAAATGAATACCAGTGTATAAAAATACTTGCAATTTTTACACTATTAAAGCATTAGCGCCTACACTTCAGTTAAAAATGGGCCTTACTGCAACGCCCCTTTTCGTACCATCCACACAAAGGTATCATTTTGTACAAAATGTTAACAGGTTTATAGAGTAAGTACCAATGCACGAAAATACTATACAATTTTGCAAAGTCTAATATTTTTAAAATAACTATAGCCCTGTGATAAATGTGCGGTATTAACAAGCCCTTATGGTACCTCCCACACAAAATGGCCAAATCATACCCAAACTGAATATATCATAACTTTGAAATACCACATAAACGCTTACAATTTGGTACAATTCAATGTATTTGACTACTGTTGGACGAAAAATAAACCCCTTCTGGTACCTCCAACACAAATTGACTGCTTAATTTGAGTAATATTCCACATTACATTAGTGACAAAGTGAGGGTATGTATACCTTATTCGGTTTAGCCGACTGAAAGTATCTTACTTGATTTCTTTATAGAAATGAAAATATCGGAGTATATCTCAGCAAAATACACACCTATCCCTCGATTTCGATGCTACTATGTAATATCAATATGTGTTCTACTTTTTTGATATTTTAGGATACGAATTTAATATTTACTAAAAATTCAATATTTATTTAGCTCACAAGCGCCGAATTCCAATTCCATATTACGCAAGGCTTAACACAAGATCAAGAGGTTTATAAGGAACTAGCTGGACCCGGTCCACTTCGTTGCCCCAGACTTCAGATTTCCGATCCCTTCCATTTACAAAACATGGCTCATGTAGATAGGGACAGTAGGAATCTCGTTAATCTATTCGTAGGTACGCACAGTAGGAATCACGTAAAACATTGGCTTATATGGACGGATCCACGCTCACTCAATTAAGAACTTATAAAGCCTATGTCACCCTCTAGGCTTATCTGAATATTCCCTGAAAATGTCATCAAAACCGATCCAGCCGTTTTGGAGTTCATACGTAAAATACACACATCCAGTTATATATTACTAGCTTACCCGGTGCGCTTCGCAGCCCCCATCTTTTATCTATTTTCTGTTTAGGGTACTGTAAAATAGCTATACCTCTTTCTTTCAAAATGACATGATTATTACATATGGTGCAAAATGAAGAAGATTTGATTACTTTTATATATGAAATACGAACCCTCGTTTCATTTCTAGTTTATGTTCCAAGAGTTACCCTGACATCATGGTACAATATTTATCCCTTTTCCCACAGTACATGTGGACGTTGAAAAACTATTTTTTTTGGTTCATACGTTAGCAACTTTTCCCTTGTTTATGTTCCAATACCTATATTCACACCCTGGTACAATATAAAACCATGTTTGTCCGACTGTGTCTATAAAGGTACAAATTTAAAAATCTAAAGTAAATCGCTCCATTGTACCACATTTAACCTTTAGTGTGTCATAATTAACCACTTTGCACGATTGTACAATATTTTAAAATGATAATTTATATTTCAAGATCCAAATTCGCAAGCTTAGGCCGTATTTCAAAATTTTTGTCCCCTATCTGTGCCATTTATTTAACTTTTTCCCCACGGTTTAAGTATAAGAACCTATTTCGAAAAAACAAGAACTCAGGGCCACATTCAACACCTTTTGCACCACTGTTCCATATTAAACACTTTTTATTACACTGTGCTTCTAAAGTACGAATTTTTATATATATCCGGGACTATTTTGTTCCCTCTTTTTCCCCACTTACCACATTTAACCATTTTACCGTATTTAACTTTTTTGCTTCGCCGTACCATATTTAACCCTTTTTGCTCCACTAAACCATATTTAACCCATTTTTTCCCCTCTGTAACATGTTGAACAATTTTTTCTTGCCCCAACTGCAACATAATTTTAACCTTTTTGCACCACAGTGCTACATAATTGCAGTGCATCATAAGTTTAACCTTTTTGCACCACAGTGCTACTAAAAGCATACATTTAGAAAAAAACATTGTTATTTCATGTCCCACTGTACCATTCTAACACATTTTTTCCCCACTGTTCAATAGTTAAAGCTTTTTGCCCCACTGTACCATATTTAACCCATTTTGTCCCACGTTACCATATTCGACTAATTGTGCCCCACTGTACTATAGTTACCCTTCTTGCCCCATTGTGTCATATTAAACCCTTTGTTTCACTGTACCATGTTTAACAGTTTTTGCCCCACAGTACCATATTTAACCCTTTTTGCTCCACTGTACAATATTTAACACAGTTATGCCCACTGTACTGCATAGTTAACCATTTTTGTCACACTGTACCATATTTAACCCTTTTTGCCCCACTGTATCATAGTAAATAAATTTTTGCCCCACTGTTCCATAGTTAACGCTTTTTGCCCCACTGTACCATTTTTAACCCATTTTGTTACACGTTACCATATTTTACTTTTGGTGCCCACTGTAACCATTTTCGTCATACTGTACCATATTTAACCATTTGTGTCCCACTGTACCATAGCTAAAACATTTTTTCCCACTGTTCCATTGTTAAAGCTTTTTGCCCCATTGTACCATATTTAACCCATTTTGTCTCACGTTACCATGTACCATAGTTAACCCTTTTTGCCCCACTGTGTCATATTAAACGCTTTGTCACACTGTACCATATTTAACAGTTTTTGCCCCACTGTACCATATTTAACCCTCTGTGCTCCACTGTACAATATTTAACACAGTTATGCCCCACTGTACTGTATAGTTACACATTTTTGTCACACTGTACCATATTTAACCCTTTTTGCCCCACTGTATCATAGTAAATACATTTTTGCCCCACTGTTCAATAGTTAACGCTTTTTGCCCCACTGTACCATTTTTAACCCATTTGTCCAACTTTACCATATACATATAACTATTTTTACCCCACTGTACCATAGTTAACCCTTTTTGCACAACTGTGCCCATTCAACTCTTTATCTCACTGTACAAAATGTTTACCCACTGTACCATATTTAACAAATTTTTGTCTCACTGTACCGTACTCGTATTTAAAATGTGTCTCCACGCTAGCGTACTTAAACCTTTTTCCCCGACTGTAACATATTTAATCATATTTTCTCCACTCCACTATTTAACCGTTTTTGACCACAGTGCTCCTAAAACCATATAAACTCTTCATATCTTTAAGTTCCAATTTTGGTAGATTGTTCCCTTTTTTCCCCATGCTCCATAATTAACCCGTCGTGTCCCATTGTGCCTCTTAAAGTTAGAATTACTAAAAATCACTTCCAATCTCTAGTTTATGTTCCAAAAGTTACCCTGGAACCATTGATCTATGTTTGACATTTTTAAGCCACTGTACTATATTTTACACTTTTTGCCTCACTGTGCCCCGAAAAGTACGAATACAAACAAAACAAAATTTAATATCCCGATCAGTTTTCATAAAGACTCCCCTCGCTTCAATTTTCACTATTCTAATATTAGGCTTTAAATTTGGCGGTGGTACCATATTTATAACTTTCTGTCCCACTTTGCCTCTAAATTTAAAAAAAAAAAATCACTCCTTGTTCTTGTTTACGTCCCAAGAGCTACTCTCACACCAAATTTCACGATTGTAGGTATTGCCATTTGGATTTGGCTGTTGTACCTCATTTTTCCCTTTTTACCCCACTGTGTACGTAAATGTTCGAATTTTGAAAAATCCTGTCAATTTCAGAGTCTACCTCATAAGAGCTACCCTCACACCAAATTTCACGATTCTAGCTCTTGCCATTTGAATTTGGCTGATGTACTACATTTATCCCATTTTTCCCTTTTTACCCCACTGTGTGCGTAAATGTTCGAATTACGAAAAATCCTGCCAATTTCAGAGTCTACCTCATAAGGGCTACCATCACACAATATTTCATGATTCTAGCTCTTGCCATTTGGATTTGGCTGATGTACCACATTTATCACTTTTTACCCCACTGTGTGCGTAAATGTTCGAAATCCTGCCAATTTCTGAGTCTACCTCCTAAGGGCTACCCTCATACCAAATTCTAAGATTCTAGCTCATTCCGTTTAGATTTGGCGGTGGTACCATATTTATCCCTTTTTGCCCCATTGTGCGGCTAATAGTACGAAAAAATCCCGCCTTATTGCTCGTCTACGTCCCAAGGACTACCCTCCCACCAAATTTCATGATTCTAGCTTCAGCCGTTTGGCCTGGGCGATGATCAGTCAGTCAGCCAGTCATGCAACAATTTTATATATATAGATTTATAAAACGCATCGATACCATCTTATTCCCAGCAAAATTTCTCATTACCAAATAATCCGACGAGTAAGCAAAGTTCGATAATGGTAAGTACTTATTATTTAGCCACTTTTCTCATTATTTTAACATAGGGATGTCATTGGAGGAAAGTACTTCCCAAAAGCATACAATAAAGTAGCATAATAAGTACTTATTTCTAGCTCGATTTTATGTACTTGAATAAGGCATTACCAATAAGTTATAAAAGAAGTAGTAGATATGTAGAAATGGGCATTTAAAATGATTTTTTGCATATTGTCGCGCATATTTCTCGAAACAAACAATTTCATCATGCCAGATTCGAATTTCTGGTATTTTCATTCAAATCTGCACGTATTGTTTGAAAATATGTTGAAATATAAATAAATCTTTTACAATAACCCACATATAGCCAAAATTGCATTATATTAAAATTTGCCACAATGATTTTGAAACAAAAAATCACTTATATCTGTTATTATTGGTAAGTCATTATTAATAAGCCGAAAGTATTGCAGCGAATAATGAGATGTCATTATTTGGTAATGCAGGGAATAATGACAGGTACTTACCAATATTTTGCTGGGTAGTCCCTAATCGACAGTGGAACACGTATTCTACTAGTCAGTGCATTAATAATGATATTTTACCGTTTCTCCAAATAAATAGCGGTTTAGGTTTTATAGGTAACAAAATCAGTAAACTATGTACATATACATATATATATTTTTGCCAAAGTATTTAAATTTTTAATTTTTACTTTTCCATGTATTAAAAAATATCAAATACTCATAATCAATGTCAGTCCGTCTGAAAAGAGGTTTCTTAGTTCATGAATGAGCACAGCCGAATTTGGGGAAAATCGTCTCAGATTTAGATATAGCCCCCATATACTCGTATATGGTAGTCATATTTTGGTACCAAAGGGCTGTAGAAGTTGTTCTTTAGTTCATTTCATTACAAAATTTGGCAGAAAGCAGTATCTTACTTTAGTAACGTATACTTCTAAATTAGCTTCCCATTCGCAAAAACCATCTTTGGATTATTCCTTTTCTCATTCGCATTCGCAAAGATATATTTCAGTATTCGCTTCCATCTGTTAAAAGTGTTATATCTTCTTATTCGCTTTGCATATTTTGAAAAGTGTATTATATAGTCGGTCCCACCTGACTTTCTGTCTTTCTTTACTGGTTTTATACCAAATCACATATTTATACCCTCACTTTAGTGTGACGAGGGTATATATCATTTGCTACGAAAAAAAGTGTAACACATCGAAGGAGTGATCTAAGACCCTAAGTATGTTCGGAGGATATTCGTTTTGGGTCATTTTAAGACGAATGAGCAATGTCCGTTCGTCTGTCTGTCTGTCTGTCTATCTGTCTTTCTGTGTGTCTGTCTGTCTGCTGGCTGGTGCGCACGATAACTCTCGAAAGGAGTAACCGATTGACTTCAAATTTGGTACGTGGTAATATTTTTTTCTATCTCCGGCTAAGTTCGAAGATGGGCCATATTGGTCCACTCCTTCTAGTACCTCCCCCACAAAGTGTTAAAATGTTGTGAAATATTGAATCTTTAATAACTGCTATACTACTTATTCGAATCTTCTGAAATTCCACACATAGCATTAGTTTATTAGTCGCTATCAACTCGAGAAAAATGGGCCATGTTGCTACGGCCCTTTTGGTACCTCCCACACAAATGCACCATTTTGCACCAAAAGTTAACAGCTTATAACATTAATACCAGTGCATAAAAATACTTGAAATTTTGTACAGTGTAATGCTTTCATAGTGGCTACAGTCCAGTGAAAAATGTGTGTCATATTGCCGCCCCTTTTGGTACCTCTTACACAAAGGTACAATTTTGCACCAAAAGATAACAGATTATAACATTAATACCAGTGTATAAAAATACTTGAAATTTCTTACAGTGTAATGCTTTTATAGTGTCTTTTGCACTGTAAAAAATGGACGCTATTTCCACGCCCCTTTTTGTACCTCCCACACAAAGGTACCATTTTGCACAAAAAGTTAAGAGCTCACAGCATGAGTACCAATGCACGAAAATGCAACAACTTTTTGCACAGTGTAACGCTTTTGAAGTCCCTATAGCCCTGTAAAAAATGGCCGTTATCACCACGCCCCTTTTTGTACCTCCCACACAAAATGGCCAAATCATACCAAAATTTAATATTTCATAACGTTAACCAGTGCAAAAAACGTTTATAATTCGGCGCAGTGTAATGTATTTAAAGAATCTACTATTCAGCGAAAAATAGGTGTATTTGTTAAAAACATTCTGGTACCTCCCATACAAATTGACAGAATAATTAGTTTAATATTCCATATTACATTACTCACAAAGTGAGGGTATACCTTAGTCGGTTTACCCGACTGAAACTTTCTTACTTGTTCTTATACATATCATGCCAAAAAAAAGCTAATCTTGTTTTTAAAAGCTGATGTTCTGAACGAATTAGATGCAATAGAGTAAGCCAGTGTTAGAAACTCTATTTGCGACAAAAACACTGCACTACTCAGTTGCAGTAAAATCAGTACTGGCCATATTCATATCGATACCTCCATTTTAAAACATGCTTAGTTGACTTAGCATTGTTTTGGAGATTGCTTTTTTAATTTCTGAATATTCCAAATTATATTCAGTCAAAATTTGGTGTTTATCCGTCATCCCAATCAAAAGTTCTTCACAAAACAGTGCAGGTCATTCGATTTGCATTATAAAGGAATTCCGCCCAAAATTAAAAAAAATTCTCAAAAATCCTTTGAACGCCTCTCCTGAAAAACTTCCCTTTTGCACTTAGCATAGTTTAGAATGGAGGTATCGATATACCGAAAACGTTGATAATATGCTTACAACATAACAAATTTGTATATAAGCATTGAGCAGCGCCATACATCAAGCAAATAAATAAAAATAAATAAATCAAATAAATAAATCAATAAATAAATTAAACAATAAATAATAAAACGTCTACACTTTCAATATTTAATGTAAATACATACATATGCAATTTGTCGTTTATAAATTTGTATAGTAGTTCATTAAATAAAACACCACTATGCTATAAGAACGAGTTTAATTAAACAAATCCATTTGAGACTGTGTCGTGACAAGCTAAATAAAGTGTTTCAGTTTAAATTGATATCAATTAAAAAGTTCATAAACATTTTGTCAGTTATATAAATACTTATACCATTTAGATATATATACAATGCATTTGCAGAAATGCAATGTTCATTGTGATACTAGTTCTCACACTAAATAATGAACTACTGCATTAATTGAAACAACAAAAATAGTTCCATTATCCATATATTTTGAATTGTATGAAAACTATATTTTTCATTCAAAGTAACGTGACAAAACTCTTTTATTTTTGTCCGTACATTTATTCATATATATTTAATTATTATTTTCATACGAATTATCTATAAGTGCCAAGAAGGACCCATAGGTAAGATAAGGCCCCATATATAAGAAAAGGCCCCTCTCATTAAAACTCAGTGACAAAGCTCTAGTGGTATGACCAACATGAATTCAATGTGTCAAAATATATATTAATAACTCGCCTTTGTTTATAATTCTCGTTCACTTTATATACAAATGAATACTTAATGTTTCATCTGGTCGATCACTAGGTGTGGAGTTCTGGAGTTAGATGGACCAAAGCAGATGTGTGGCCCGACCGCAGTCGAAACAACTTGTCTTAAGTTAACACCAGAAATTCACCCCCTACGATTTGTTCGCTTCCGCGATTAGTTCGCTTCCGCGATTCGTTCGCTTCCGCGATTCGTTCGCTTCCACGACCAGTTCGCAATACAATTAGTTTTAAGCCGTAGTTAGTTTATACGCGATTCGTTCGCTTCCGCGACCAGATCGCATATACAATTAGTTTTAAGCCGTAGTTAGTCGAGACGCGACTCGTTCAAATACTCCTAGATATAAGCCGTAGTTAGTTGATACGCGATTCGTTCGCTTCCGCGATTAGTTCGCTTCCGCGACCAGTTCGCAATACAATTAGTTTTAAGCCGTAGTTAGTTTATACTCGATTCGTTCGTTTCCGCGACAGGTTCGCATATACAATTAGTTTTAAGCCGTAGTTAGTCGAGACGCGACTCGTTCAAACACTCCTAGATACAAGCCGTAGTTAGTTGATACGCGTTTCGTTCGCTTCCGCGATTAGTTCGCTTCCGCGATTAGTTCGCTTCCGCGATTCGTTCGCTTCCGAGATTCGTTCGTTTCCGCGATTCGTTCGCTTCCGCGATTAGTTCGCTTCCGCGATCTGTTCGCTTCCGCGATTTGTTCGCTTCCGCGATTTGTTCGCTTCCGCGATTCGTTCGCTTCACCCGTTTAATTGTATTTTACTTAACTGTTAAGTTAGAATAAGGGCCCATTAGATATAAGATTAAATATTCAACGAATCCACCGCCGGTTCCAGTATCCATCATATCACCGGGGCCTATTTCCAGGGCCCACTGCCAGCATACATCACCGCGTCCACCTTCAGCATACATCACCGAAGCCTTCTGCAAAGGCCCACAACCAGCGTATACCAGGAGGGCCCCTCACATACAATTCTCAATTTATTGTCGTTGTAACACTATTGGATTTATCAATAAAGAAAACATTATATAGTTCAGGAGACACAATCCCTGTGTTTTTACTTAAGGTTTTGTGGGTCCTTGAGTTGACCCTGGAGTCCTCTGAACTTACCTCAGTCCTCTGAACTTACCCGTTACAACCGCTGAAAATAAGTTCATGCAATATACTACAGAAGCGATTTTTTTATCACAACAGAAAGGATACAGCCAAATATTTGCGTTTGCACAAATTAAAGATAAAAATCTGCATTTAAGACCAATCGGTGCAAATTTTATAATAATATAAAGTCATGAAGGCAAATAGGTCCCTACATGGCGACTAAGTATATCGAAGGATGGAATTATGGCAACCGCTGCCCAGTGGTAGGAATTGAAAAATGGATACAATGGGAAAAATGGACAAATGGAAAATGGATACAATGGGACGTGAATATCTTAGAAACCATTTATCGTAGAAGAACGACATTTGTTTTTTTATTATATTGGAGTCAATATTAGATTTGCCACATATGGTTCATGAAAAATAAAAAAGTGGGAGCGTACAAATGCCTCAGAAAGTATTGATCGTAGCAAAACAAAATTACTTACATTACAGTAGCGGAATTAGTATTGAAAACATGACAAAAAATAGGCGATATCGGATTGGTGGGCATAGCAATCGTGGGTTTAGCAATATTTGAAATTTAAATATCTCGGATACTATTGACCGTAGAAGAATGATAATTAGATTGTAAGTTATTGGATTCACTATAAGTAATTTCACCTATAGTGGTCGTGATAGGATTAGTGGTCAATTTACTAGAAGCGTTGGGTTTGGGACAAGTATTCATATATAACAAAGTAAATAACTATTATTGAATACCCAGGTTTACAAGGGTTGCTATATATATTTCTGGCCTAATAAATGAAAATGCGAATATTTATCATCAAAAATGGTTTTATTGTTTTTCAAAGTATTCTCCAGCATGATTTGTATTGATTGTTGAAGCACATTTTCCACTTCTGGCGACGAAAATCGTTGACCACGCATATTTTTCTTTGTGTGCGGGAATAAAAAGAAGTATTGGGTGCCAAGTCAGGACTGTACGGCGGATGACCCATCAATTCGACGTTTTGGCTGGTCAAAAAAGCGCTGGTTTGAGCCGAAGTGTGAGAGTTCGCATTGTCATGGTGCACAATGATTCGTATTCTCTTGTTCGTTTTCCGAATTTCTCCGAAGACTTCAGGCAAACAAATTGTGGTGTACCACTCAGAATTGACCGTCCTACATTGCTCAAACGGAACAGTCGCCACATGACCTGTTTTGCCTTCTTCCACGAACAACGAACGATTTGGCTCGTCTTCGAAGACCCCACGGTCGATTGCTGTTTTGTTTCGGGCTCATCGATGCCCTCTTGTCGTGATAATCCACGTCGACAGTTGTTACAAATGATAGCACGAAAATGTTCACGAGTTAGTTCCATTTTTTTGAAAATTGATTTTTTCAAGTCACTGTAAACAACACAAATGATGGTCGTACGTCAAAACGTTCTGAGTACGTTTATGCAAAAAATGTCAAACTTTCCAATGGAAATGTCAGATGGCGTCAGGCAACACTTAGTGTTGCCTAGGCAGAAATATATATAGCAACCCTTGTATTGGTACCGACAATCTTTAAAATTGATGTGCATTATTATGTTAAGAAAGTGAGTTCCCCCGTTTTTCTGAAATTTCTTTAGACGTCTACAGCAGGGAAATATTACAGTAAAGGTCAACAGGACTATATAAATAAAAATGATTTTAAAGGGAATGTAAATGATTTTATACGGAAATGTATGTGTTTGAGCTGCGGCAAACCGCGCAGATAGAGGGTAATAAAAATACTTTTATTATAAATATTCGCAAGCGAAGCAGCGGGTGCCTGCTAGTTTAATAATAAATCTCTTTCTGCTGCATTTCGTACTGATCGGATATAGAATACAGCTCCTACAGCGCTTACATGTCAAATCGGGGGTAATATATTTTTGGGGGCTATATCAAAATGTTGTTTATATTTGTTCGAAATACTCGTATGTCAATTTGAAAAATTGGCTCATATGGGCGGGATCACGCCAATTGGTCCGATTACGACTGTTTTTGAACCAATTACGTAGATTGCCACCGGATACATGTACAGGGTCTCCCATATTCGACGGACCCATCTGGCAACGCCATAACTTTTGACAGAGATGTCAGATCGCTTAATGACATACCGCGTTTGAAGCGTCAGTCCAAGCAGATTTTTACCATGGAACAATACACGCCACGCGAAATAGTTGAAATTTACATTCAACAGAAGAAGTCAATTGTGAAAACTCAACGTGCTTTTAAAATATTAAAAAATGTGAGAAGTGCGCCTTCTAAGAACACCATTAAGCGTTTATACGAAAAATTTTCGACTGGTGAGGTTCTTTCTAATCCGAAGAGGCCAAATAAAAGTCGGCCAAGGCGATCGACCGAGAATATCGCTGCCGTACGAGCCAGTGTTGAGTGGTCCCCAAGAACATCCCAAAAACGCCGTTCTCAGCAGTTGGGCATGGCTCGGTCCACTTTACAACGGATTATTCGCGTTGATTTGCATTTGTTCCCGTACAAAATTCAATTGACGCAAAGATTGTTGCCTGCGGACAAGCCTCGTCGATTGGAATGGGCCAAAAAAAACATGGGTCCGTCGAATATGGGCAATCCTGTACATAAAAATACAGCATTGTCCCTAACATATTGTGCAAGATATCTCAATTTCAAAATATGCCACGCCCCTTGGTCCGATCCCGCCTATTTTTGGTCTAATTAGGTAGACTGCCCAGATACATATGCACAATAGTACACAACTATCGCTAACAAATTGTAAAAGATATATAAACTTAAAATTTTTGCTTACATACGTTACGTTTCGAAACATATTTTATATATGTTGCGAAAAAAGTATCGTCGGAGCGCAGACGTAAACTCCTTCGTATGTGTAATTGTTCGTTTTTGTATACTGTCAATTTAGTGTGACAAGGTTATATATCATTTGCTACGGACCAAAAGTGTAACACATCGAAGGAGTATCCTAAGGCCCAAGAAAATCCTTTTTAGGATATTTTAAGTCATTTGAGCAATTTCCTTCGTTCTGTCTGTCTGGAGCGGACGATAACCCTCGAAAGGACTAACGGATTTACTTCAAATTTGGCATGTGATAATATATTTTTCTATCTCAGGGTAGGTTCGAAGATGGGCCATATTGGTCCATTCCTTCTAGTACCTCCCTCACAAAGGGTTAACATTTAATGAAATATTGATGACCAAATAACTTCTACATTACTCATTCAAATCTTCCATAAATTATCTGTTGATATCAGCTTGAAATTAATGAAGTGATAGCTCCCACATACTTGTCTACTTATAAATATTTGAAATTTTATTCAGTGTAATATTTTAATAGTACCTACAATCCGTTAAACAAGTAAGAAAGTTTCAGTCGGATAAACCGATTAAGGTATACATACCCTCACTTTGTGAGTAATGTAATATGGAATATTAAATGAGTTATTATGTCAATTTGTGTGGGAGATACCTGAAGGTTTTTAACAAATTCACATATTGTTCGCTGAATAGTAGATACTTTAAATACATTGCACTATGTCGAATTAAAAGCGTTTATGTGCACTGGTATTTTAACGTTATGAGATATTAAATTTTGGTATGATTTGGCCATTTTGTGTGGGAGGAACCAAAAGGGCCGTGGTGATAACGCCCATTTTTTACAGGGCTATAGGCGTTCAAAAGCGTTACACTGTGCAAAATGTTGTTGCATTTTCGTGCATTGGTACTCATGCTGTAAGCTCTTAACTTTTTGTGCAAAATGGTACCTATGTGTGGGAGGTACAAAAAGGGGCGTGGCAATAACGTCGATTTTTCACAGGGCTATAGACACTATAAAAGCATTACACTGTACACAATTTCAAGTATTTTTATACACTGGTATTAATGTTATAAGCTATTAACTTTTGGTGCAAAATGGAACCTTTATGTGGGAGGTGCAAAAAGGGTCGTGGCAATAACGCCCATTTTTCACTGGACTGTAAGCACTATAAAAGCACTGTACAACATTTCAAGTATTTTTATACACTGGTATTAATGTTAAAGCTGTTAACTTTTGTTGCAAAATGGTGCATTTGTGTGGGAGGTATCAAAAGGGGCGTAGCAACTTCGATAATTTTTCTCAAGTTGATAGCGACTAATAAACTAATACTATGTGTGGAATTTCAAAAAATTCGAATAAGTGGTATAAAAGTTATAAAAGATTCATTATTTCACAACATTTTAACCCTTTGTGGGGGAGGTCCTAGATGGAGTGGACCAATATGGCCCATCTACGAACTTAGCTGGAGATAAAAAAAAATATTACCACGTACCAAATTTGAAGTCAATCGGTTACTCCTTTCGAGAGTTATCGTGCCCACCAGCCAGCAGACAGACAGACAGACGTACGGACATTGCGCATTAGACTTAATATGTATGTCCCAAAACGAATTTCCGCCGAACATACTTGGGGTCTTAGATCACACCTTCGATGTGTTACACTTTTTTCGTAGCAAATGATATATACCCTCGTCACACTCACTTGTTCTTTATTGTCGAATTATAAAATCCTAGCGGTCACACGACTACCCACCAACTAATTTTGCGCTATCTTCACCGGTTCCGAATTTACCTAAAACTCCGATGTGTATCCCTCTATAGAAACTCTCCGAATAAAACTCCAATAGAATTCACTCCAAAAACATCTAATAAGGTTTTGTACAGAATCATCACCTCTATTCGACTATAAAGAGATCAAAATTGTATTAAATTTTTTCGCGAGTTATGTTTGCGAAAGTTGTAATATTTTTACATTGCAAAATTGTTGAGTCTTAAAGGAAACTTCCTGGATAATGTATTCGAAATAAAAATGGGCCAAAAACTATAATGAATAGTGTGGCCAAGCTTCTACAAAGTTCACCATTTTTATGAAAACTTGTCCACTTTTTTGACAATTTTAACGCGAGGATAGGAGAACCATTCCCATTTTTTATGTTCTATGTAGTGATATGTTGCTACTAAGGTAAACCATTGAATTGCTATAGAAGTGTATTCTGGGCAACTATAGTGATTTTTTACAAGGAATCTAAAAAATCCATCGATTTCTACTACTTTTGATATATAGATATTTTGTAGGAAGATTATCAGGAGTAAGGGGATCAGCGGCGTTCGTCTGATTTGACCATTTAGCTGTGTTATTCATCTAATAATTTTGAAATTTAGCAGGGTAGAGTTTCTTCATTCAAAGTCACACACTACCGAATTTGAGGAAAATCATTTCATATATAGATGTATCATCCATGTATAGCAAAATCTTGGTGAGTACCTGTCGTTTTTCCCTGCAATACCAAATAATGACATCTCATTATTCGCTGCATTACTTTCGGCTTATTAATAATAACTTACCAATAATAAAAGAAATAAGTGATTTTTATACCCTACACCACACTGTGGTACAGGGTATTATAAGTTTGTTTCACGGCAGATGTTTGTAACACCTGAAAATAACACAGCTAGACCCACCTAAAAGTATACCGATCGACATGGTTAAATCGACTAGACATGGTTAAATTGACTAGCTGAGTCGATTTAACCATGTCCGTCCGTCCGTCCGTCTGTCCATGTAAAGTTGTTCGTCGACTACAGGTCGCAATTTCACTCCGATCGGATAGGAGAACCATTCCCATTTTTTATGTTCTATGTAGTGATATGTTGCTACTAAGGTAAACCGTTGAATTGCTATAGAAGTGTATTCTGGGCAACTATAGTGATTTTTTACAAGGAATCTAAAAAATCCATCGATTTCTACTACTTTTGATATATAGATATTTTGTAGGAAGATTATCAGGAGTAAGGGGATCAGCGGCGTTCGTCTGATTTGACCATTTAGCTGTGTTATTCATCTAATAATTTTGAAATTTAGCAGGGTAAAGTTTCTTCATTCAAAGTCACACACTACCGAATTTGAGGAAAATCATTTCATATATAGATGTATCATCCATGTATAGCAAAATCTTGGTGAGTACCTGTCGTTTTTCCCTGCAATACCAAATAATGACATCTCATTATTCGCTGCATTACTTTCGGCTTATTAATAATAACTTACCAATAATAAAAGAAATAAGTGATTTTTATACCCAACACCACACTGTGGTACAGGGTATTATAAGTTTGTTTCACGGCAGATGTTTGTAACACCTGAAAATAACACAGCTAGACCCACCTAAAAGTATACCGATCGATATGGTTAAATCGACTAGACATGGTTAAATTGACTAGCTGAGTCGATTTAACCATGTCCGTCCGTCCGTCCGTCTGTCCATGTAAAGTTGTTCGTCGACTACAGGTCGCAATTTCACTCCGATCGTTCTGAAATTTTGCAGTTTAGAGTATTTCGCAGCTGTTAAGATCGCTATTGAATTTGGTTGAAATCGGTTCAGATTTAGATATAGCTCCCATACATATCTTTCGTTCGATTTGGCTCTTTAGTATTATAGAAGCTGTATTTTACATCCAATCGTTTTGAAATTTAGAATGGTAGAGTTTCTTGATCCATGAACCAACATTGCCGAATTTGAAAAAAATCGGTTAAGATTTAGCTATAGCTCCCATATATATGTTTCGTCCGATTTGGGCCTTTAGTTCTATAGAAGCTGTATTTTACATCCAATCGTTTTGAAATTTAGAATGGTAGAGTTTCTTGATCCATGAACCAACACTGTCTAATTTGAAGAAAATCGGTTAAGATTTAGCCATAGCTCCCATATATATGTTTCGTCCGATTTTGCTCTTTAGTCCTGTAGAAGCTGTATTTTACATCCAATCGTTTTGAAATCTAGAATGGTAGAGTTTCTTGATCCATGAACCAACATTGCCGAATTTGAAGAAAATCGGCAAAGATTTAGCTATAGCTCCCATATATATGTTTCATCCGATTTGGCTCTTTAGATCCAATCGTTTTTATACCCTACACCACACTGTGGTACAGGGTATTATTTAAGTATAAAATGTCCCAAAAGTAAATTTATGTAAACAATTTATACATGAATTACAAAATTTATATATCAGAGTTATTCAATATTACGAGAGTGGTGTAGGGTATTATATAGTCGGCCCCGACCGACTTTAGCCTTTCCTTACTGATTTGTTATCAAAATGATTTTGGCAAATTTTAAGGTAATGCAATTTTGGCTATATGTGGGTTATTGTACACAAATTTTTTATTTTCAACATGTTTTCAATACGTGCAGAATTGAAAGATGTTAAACCATTGACGAATTTTTCATGAGGAAATTGTTTGTTTCAAGAAATATGCGCGACAATATGCAAAAAATCACTTCAAACGATTGAATAACTTATTGGTACTACTTATTTTATAACTTATTGGTAATGCATTATTATTTATAACTTATTGGTAATGCATTATTCATGTACTATTCGTGAAAATATAAGCACATTTTTATGAGGTATGCATATGCTACAAATAAGTGCTTATTATGCTACTTTATTTTGTATGCTTTTGGGAAGTACTTTCCTCCAATGACATCCCCATGTTAAAATAATGAGAAAAGTGGCTAAATAATAAGAACTTACCTTTATCGAACTTTGCTTACTCGGCGGATTATTTGGTAATGAGAAATTTGGCTGGGTATATACGTATGTATATGTTAGGGGGTCAATTTTTTCGCACAAAGCGTAAGTCAGAAACGAAATCTACGGAAAATTCTAAGAACATTTCTCCAAGAAACCATGGGTATAAAAATAATTCCTAGCTGGCAGAAATCGATTTCAAATTTGAGGTCACATTAACCCAGCAAAATATTGGTAAGTATTTGTCATTATTCCCTGCATTACCAAATAATGACATCTCATTATTCGCTGCATTACTTTCGGCTTATTAATAATGACTTACCAATAATAACAGAAAAAGTGATTTTTTGTTTTCAACATGTTTCCAAATATACGTGCAGTTTTGAATGAAAATACCATAAATATTTACGTACAGCATATGATGTTAAACCATCGAAGAATTTTTCACATTGGTTAGGGTTCAGAAATTCGAATCTGGCATGAGGAAATTGTTTGTTTCGAGAAATATGCGCGACAATATGCGAAAAATCTGTTTAAAAGGTCATTTCTACATATATACTACTTATTTTACAACTTATTGATAATGCATTATTCAAGTACTTTAAATCGTGAAAATTTAATCACATATTTACGTGATATGCCTATGCTACAAATAAGTTCTTATTATACTACTTTATTGTATGCTTTTGGGAAGTACATTCCTCCAATGACATCCCCATTTTAAACTAATGAGAAAAGTGGCTAAAGAATAAGTACTTACCATTATCGAACTTTGCTACTCGTCGGATTATTATTTGGTAATGAGAAATTTTGCTGGGAAATATTAAATTGTACACAAAAACACTATAGGTTTTGTTTACCTCGTTTTATTTTAACGCTTAGTAACATTTGTTTAAAGTGATTTCCTTTTTCTTGTGTTCAACTGTTTAAAACAAATATTTTTTTACAAAAAAATAAAAACCGCTGTCTGCCGTTATCAATGCAATAGAAGCATGTGTTTGTCATTTATGACGTAAATCGTAAGAAAAAATCCAATAAAGTTACAATATCACCGTGCGTGTCAAAATAAATCGCGTTTTTGCTTATATCGAAATCGGGAAAATTGTGGTTATTGTTTAGATTTTTTGAAATCTGAAGTAGTATATATATATGTGAGCTTTATCTAAATCATAACCGATTTATTTTAAATTCCCTTGTTCGTAGGAGCAATAAAATGGAATATCGATGGCTTACATATATCAAAAAGTGGCTATATTCAAAAACCCAATTTTTCAGAAAACTGTTGAATTTTACTATTCCGCGATAATTTTAATATGGTATGAATTAGGAATTAGGAATTATAAGGAATATATTATATACGTTCGTATACATAATTCATATCATATAAAAATTATAGCGAAATAATAAAATTCAACAGCGTTTTTTGCTCTCATGAAAAATTGGTTTTTAATATAGATATAAGCCATCGATATGTTGAATTTTATTGAGATCGTCCAAGTACTTTGATCGATATAACGTTTATTACAACGGGGCGTGGACAAATGAAATACCAACCGTTGCAGTGCAATAAGACATGATTCTGCAAGTCCCCAGGCCTGATTTCCATATATACGGACATGGCTTGATCGTCTTTAAATTTGAAGTAGATTTCCGTCAGCTAGGAATTCATTTTAAACTCATGGTTTCTTGGAGAAATATTCCTAAAATTCTCCGAAAATTTAGTTGTTGCCTGACGTTGTGTTCATTTTTTTCCACCCATACAAATTGAATTTGGCCGAAACATTGGGAAATAAAGAAAATAAATACAAAATAAAAGTATAGTCGTATAAAGGGTCCGCCAAATAACTTTTTTTTTTGAAAATGCTATAAAAAAAACTGCTGAATGTTTTCTCAAATTTCTTTTTTTATTTGAAAGTACAATCCTTCCGGTTAATAATGGAAAATAATTTCATTCAAATGGCTGCCTCGGCTGGCCATGAGGTAGCCTACACGATCGGTCCAATTTTTAAGCACATTATCGATTGTGTGCAGCTGTATTTCACTAATGGCTTCACGAATGTTGTCCTTTAAAGCGTCAATTGTCTCTGGCTTGTCGGCGTAGCACTTAGCTTTGAGGGCACCCCACATATAATAGTCCAACGGCGTCAAATCGCAGCTCCGAGGTGGCAAAACGACATCAGCTCTGCGGCTGATAATGCGATCTTCAAAAACAGGGCGCAAAACATCGAGTGTAGCTTCGGCTGTGTGGCACGTAGCGCCGTCCTGTTGAAATCAAATATTGCCAGTATCCTCCTCTTAAATTTTTGTGAACAAAAATTCGTTCAACATGGCCCGACAACGATCGCCATTGACTGTAACGGCCACTCCTTGCTCATTTTCGAAGAAAAATGGTCCAATTATGCCTTTGGACCAAAATCCGCACCAAACAGTGACTCGTTTTGGGTGTATCGGCTTTGTATGCAATGCATGCGTGCGGGTTTTCTGTGCCCCAAATGCGACAATTTTGCTTGTTTACATACCCGCCAAGATCAAAATGAAAAAATCAAAATCAAATGAAATCAAAAATGAAAAAAAATTGAACACCAAAATATTCAAAGTAATGTCGCAATATTTCCCAGCGTTGTTCAAGCGTATACACAACCATATTCGTTCAGCGGAAGGATAAAACTAATTATCTGTCAAATCAGACATGAGCTAAGTGTTACCATTCACGATATATGGATATATGGATGGCGGACCTTTTATTTACCACGGACCTCAAACCACATCAGCGATCAAACAATTGGAAAATATTCTTATCTGATATTAAAAAATATCGGTTTTTTGAATTGTTTGAATGTTTGAATTTGTGTTCCGAATATATTTGGAACACAAATTTTTAAATATTATATATTTCTGAGCAAATAAATTTTATTTGAAAATCAATAAAATATATTTGGAACGCATATATTAATATATTACAACAAAGTATATTTGCAAACTATTTTTCTCAAATAAAATTTGTATATATACACAAAAAAAATTATTGTTAATTAAGTTCTCCAAATACATTTGGTTTATAAAAACTTTTCAAAACATTGCGGATTTTTTTTAGGAGGGAAATAAAGATTTGTTTAGAAAAACATCTTCCCATATATATATTATTAGCTGGACCCGGTCCACTTCCTTGACCCAGACTTCAGATTTTCCTTCCATTTATCAAAACATGGTTCATGTAGATAGGGACAGTAGGAATCTCGTTAATCTATTCGTAGGTACGCACAGTAGGAATCACGTAAAACATTGGCTTATATGGACTGATCCACGCCCACTCAATTAAGAACTTATAAAGCCTATGTCACCCCCTAGGCTTATCTGAATATTCCCTAAAAATTTCATCAAAACCGATACAGCCGTTTTGGAGTTCATACATAACATACACACATACAGTTATATATTACTAGCTTACCCGGTGCGCTTCGCTGCCCCCATCTTTTATCTATTTTTTGTTTGGGGTACTGTAAAATAGCTATACCTCTATCTTTCAAAATGACATGATTATTACATATGGTGCAAAATCAAGAAGATTTGATTACTTTTATATATGAAATACGAACCCTCGTTTCATTTCTAGTTTATGTTCCAAGAGTTAAGGCCCAACTATAATATGCATAAACTAGCTTAAGCAACAGGGCGAATGCATGAAATCGTATGTCCCAAACTATAATGTACTTAAGTGTACTTTTCGTTAAGTTCTCTCAGCTCCCATTTGCTTAAGCAGGGTGCGAAACTTAACGCACATTCCGTACGGAATTGCTTATGCATATTATAGTTGGGCCTTTACCCTGACATCATGGTACAATATTTATCCCTTTTCCCACAGTACCTCTGGACGTTGAAAAACTATTTTTTATACCCTACACCACACTGTGGTACAGGGTATTATAAGTTTGTTTCATGGCAGATGTTTGTAACATCTGAAAATAACACAGCTAGACCCACCTTAAAGTATACCGATCGACTCAGAATCACTAGCTGAGTCGATTTAACGATGTCCGTCCGTCCGTCCGTCCGTCCGTCTGTCCATGTAAAGTTCACTCACTCCGATCGTTCTGAAATTTTGCAGTTTAGAGTATATCGCGGCTGTTAAGATCGCTATTGAATTTGGTTGAAATTGGTTCAGATTTAGATATAGCTCCCATATATATCTTTCGTCCGATTTGGCCCTTTAGTCCGATAGAAGCTGTATTTTACATCCGATCGTTTTGAAATTTAGAATGGTAGAGTTTCTTGATCCATGAACCAACATTGCGAAATTTGAAGAAAATCGGTTAAGATTTAGCTATAGCTCCCATATATATGTTTCATCCGATTTGGCCCTTTAGTCCTATAAAAGCTGTATTTTACATCCAATCGTTTTGAAATTTAGTATGGTAGAGTTTCTTGATCCATGAACCAACACTACCGAATTTGAAGAAAATCCGTTAAGATTTAGCTATAGCTCCTATATATATGTTTCGTCCGATTTGGCCCTTTAGTCCTATAGAAGCTGTATTTTACATCCGATCGTTTTGAAATTTAGAATGGTAGAGTTTCTTGATCCATGAACCAACATTGCCGAATTTGAAGAAAATCGGTTAAGATTTAGCTATAGCTCCCATATATATGTTTCGTCCGATTTTGCTCTTTAGTCCTGTAGAAGCTGTATTTTACATCCAATCATTTTGAAATTTAGAATGGTAGAGTTTCTTGATCCATGAACCAACACTACCGAATTTGAAGAAAATCGGTTAAGATTTAGCTATAGCTCCCATATATATGTTTCGTCCGATTTGGCCATTTAGTCCTATAAAAGCTGTATTTTACATCCAATCGCTTTTATACCCTACACCACACTGTGGTACAGGGTATTATTTAAGTATAAAATGTCCCAAAAGTAAATTTATGTAAACAATTTATACATGAATTACATAATTTATATATCAGAGTTATTCAATATTACGAGAGTGGTGTAGGGTATTATATAGTCGGCACCGCCCGACTTTTGCCTTTCCTTACTGGTTTTGGTTCATACGTTAGCAACTTTCCCCTTGTTTATGTTCCAATACCTACATTCACACTAGACCGTTTATAGCACATGATGCAAAAAGTGAAAGTTGCTGCGATCTTTGATTTCCGAACCGAAAAAGTTTCCATTTGGCCTACAAGACTTCCATAAAAATGTTTGTGCCGATCGGATAACCCTAGGGTCTGCCCAAAGTTCATTAAAAATTTAAAACACACTTTATAGGGGAAATATTTTTTTTATTCAAAAATCGTATGTTTAAATAAGTAAAATTAAATTTCTTTGTATTATTAATTAATAAATCGCTTTTAAATATTATGATCGGTGAAAAAAACAAAAAATACAATTAATTCAATATTATATTAGATCTGACTTGTAATGTGAGGGACATTTTCTACGATATTCTTCAATGTACTGTAATATAAATTGATTTTGTTCTTCGTCTTTCGTAGATATTCTGTTGTAATCATTCATAAATTGTACACCGCGTTCAGCAGTGTCGTTAACAACAAACAGATTACGACAAACATCGAGAGTATCTTGATAATCTTCCCAAATGGATGGGTCATGCTTTAAAAATTCAGTACTCAATCCAAAAGCACCGAAAAAATTTTGGTTTTGTATGAGACGAAATCGCTCAAATTATTACACAGCAATAGTTTCGGGTCGGAGAATTTTCAATCGTTCTCCAGAATTACTACGGGCTCTGTTGATTGCAGATGCCTAACCATTTTTCGTTACTCTTTGAGTGAAACATCCGAATCGAAAAATGCCAAAGCCATTGATTCTAGGGCCAAATACCACAAATGATTTTTCCATTTCTTCAAAACCGCTTCAGACTCATCTTGTCTTTCAACAAGTGTATATCTGGATTTGGTGCTCGTATGGCATTTTGCATGTAAACCACGCCCAATGGACTCTCGTTTTGTCAATGCAAACTGCTCTAGAAATAGGTATATTTTTAAGGCATAAATGCCTTTTCCCATGAACCTTGCGTGGGATGTTGGACCAGGTGTTCGGAAGTTATCGCCGACACCACCAAGAAACATTATTGTTAATTGTAATAGTTCCTTCTAATCAGCTCGGATTTGTGTTTCATTTAGCTGTTTAATGCAGAATTTCTTAATGACTTCGCAGTCCGCATTACTTATTTTTACTCGAAGATCCAGCGTACAGTTGGATCTTCGAGTCCGTTTTTAAACGATTTGTGGTCGAGACTTACCCAAACGGCAGCAAAACGATTAAAAATAGGCACTTCAGGAAGCCACAAGTCGCCGAAGTTTAACCTCAAACACATGTTTCAATACTATCTCCATCATGTGATGAGAACATGGGAACTTGATTAATTTTCGATCTAATTTGTTCTGCAACAAAATGCACGATCCAGTGTTTTGACCTGTATTTGATGAGTGTATCATGAACGACTTTGGCCATCTTTTCTCCAGTACCAGCCGGGATTTTGGGGGCGCCCAAAAATGTTGATGTGTAGATCGATTAATCACAAGCTCACCAACAGTGGTCAGAGGCGTCGCAGCATTATACATTACAGTAATCACATCATGAAATATCTGTCTGTTTGACGGCAGTTTGGCTCCAGATATTGTATGTGATACATGCCTAACTGATTCTACGGTGCGAAATTTATCACTGGATCTAGTAACCATTTTGGATGTGGTCGGTCTGGAGACAAATAAGAATATGACTAAAATTAAATTTTGTGCGAAGCTGTCCCTTTCTCAATTCACTTAGGCTGGAGGCAGAGCGCGTTCTGTAAACGACCCTGTTGCATGGCCGTATAGCGCGCTACAAAGTTCTGCTTATGTTTTCTTATTTGACCAGTAGAAAAATGTCAGACTGATGCGAAAAATCAACTATCATGCAAATCCGTTGTTTTTTTTCATGGATGCACAAGCATAGAGGCCATGTCGGTGTGCATGTATGCCCTGTCATGACGTAAAATTCAAATGAAAACTGCTGTAACTTTTTCGTTTCTCGGTCGATTTTGTAAGAAAGAAAATTTTATTCAAAGATCATTTAAAAACTTTTCATGCTAATAAAATATTTTTTAATTACTTGAACATGTGACATTTGATAAAAACCCAAATTTTGTTCATGTAAAGTGAGTTTTGTGTTTTCAAACAACTTTGGGCAGACCTCAGCGTTATCCAATCGGCACCAAATTTTTTATTGGAGGTTTGTTGGTCAAATGGAAACTTTTTCGGCCCGGAAATCAGTACCGAAAAAATAATAAATGGTCTAATTCACACCCTGGTACAATATAAAACCATGTTTGTCCACTGTGTCAATAAAGGTACAAATTTAAAAATCTAAAGTACATCGCTCCATTGTACCACATTTAACGTTTAGTATGTCATAATTAACCACTTTGCACGATTGTACAATATTTTAAAATGATAATTTATATTTCAAGATCCAAATTCGCAAGCTTAGGCAGTATTTCAACATTTTTGTCCCCTATCTGTGCCATTTATTTAACTTTTTCCCCACGGTTTAAGTATAAGAACCTATTTCGAAAAAACAAGAACTCAGGGACCACATTCAACACCTTTTGCACCACTGTTCCATATTAAACACTTTTTATTACACTGTGCTTCTATAGTACGAATTGTTATACATATCCGGGACTATTTTGTTCCCTCTTTTTCCACACTTACCACATTTAACCATTTTACCGTATTTAACTTTTTTGCTTCGCCGTAACATATTTAACCCTTTTTGCTCCACTAAACCATATTTAACACATTTTTCCCCCCCTGTAACATGTTGAACAATTTTTTCTTGCCCCAACTGTAACATAATTTTAACCTTTTTGCACCACAGTGCTACATAATTGCAGTGCATCATAATTTTAACCTTTTTGCACCACAGTGCTACTAAAAGCATACATTTAGAAAAAAACATTGTTATTTCATATTTAACTTACCCTCTCTCCCTGCATCCATATTTTTACCCGCTGTTCTAAAAGTACGCTTTTTGACCCACTGTGCTATATTTAACCTTTTGGGTCCACTGAATCAAATGTAACACTTGTTTGTCCTACTATATTTTTTCCACTATATCTAACCATTTTTGCCCCACTGTACCATAGTTAACACATTTTTGCAGCCTGTTTCATAGTAAACGCTTTTTGCCCCACTGTACCATACTTAACCCATTTTGTTCCACGTTACCATATTTTACTATTTGTGCCCACTGTAACCATTTTTGTCATACTGTACCATAATTAACCAATTGTGTCCCACTGTACCATTCTAACACATTTTTTCCCCCACTGTACCATTCTAACACATTTTTTCCCCCACTGTACCATTCTAACACATTTTTTCCCCCACTGTACCATATTTAACCCATTTTGTCCCACGTTACCATATTCAACTAATTGTGCCCCACTGTACTATAGTTAACCCTTTTTGCCCCATTGTGTCATATTAAACCCTTTGTTTCACTGTACCATGTTTAACAGTTTTTGCCCCACAGTACCATATTTAACCCTTTTAGCTCCACTGTACAATATTTAACACAGTTATGCCCACTGTACTGCATAGTTAACCATTTTTGGCACACTGTACCATATGTAACCCTTTTTGCCCCACTGTATCATAGTAAATAAATTTTTGCCCCACTGTTCCATAGTTAACGCTTTTTGCCCCACTGTACCATTTTTAACCCATTTTGTTACACGTTACCATATTTTACTTTTTGTGCCCACTGTAACCATTTTCGTCATACTGTACCATATTTAACCATTTGTGTCCCACTGTACCATAGCTAAAACATTTTTTCCCACTGTTCCATTGTTAAAGCGTTTTGCCCAATTGTACCATATTTAACCCATTTTGTCTCACGTTACCATGTACCATAGTTAACCCTTTTTGCCCCACTGTGTCATATTAAACGCTTTGTCACACTGTACCATATTTAACAGTTTTTGCCCCACTGTACCATATTTAACCCTCTGTGCTCCACTGTACAATATTTAACACAGTTATGCCCCACTGTACTGTATAGTTACATATTTTTGTCACACTGTACCATATTTAACCCTTTTTGCCCCACTGTATCATAGTAAATACATTTTTGCCCCACTGTTCAATAGTTAACGCTTTTTGCCCCACTGTACCATTTTTAACCCATTTGTCCCACTTTACAATATACATCTAACTATTTTTACCCCAATGTACCACAGTTAACCCTTTTTGCACAACTGTGCCCCATTCAACTCTTTATCACTGTACAAAATGTTTACGCACTGTACCATATTTAACAAATTTTTGTCTCACTGTACCGTACTCGTATTTAAAATGTGTCTCCACGCTAGCGTACTTAAACCTTTTTCCCCGACTGTAACATATTTAATCATATTTTCTCCACTCCACTATTTAACCGTTTTTGACCACAGTGCTCCTAAAACCATATAAACTCTTCATATCTCATGTTTAAAGTCCAATTTTGGCAGATTGTTCCCTTTTTCCCCATGCTCCATAATTAACCCGTCGTGTCCCATTGTGCCTCTTAAAGTTAGAATTGCTAAAAATCACTTCCAATCTCTAGTTTTTGTTCCAAAAGTTACCCTGGAACCATTGATCCATGTTTGACATTTTTAAGCCACTGTACTATATTTTATACTTTTTGCCCCACTGTGCCCCGAAAACTACGAATACAAAAAAAACTTAATACCCCGATCAGTTGTCATAAAGACAACCCTCGCTTCAATTTCCACCATTCTAATATTAGGCTTTAAATTTGGCGTTGGTACCATATTTATACCTTTCTGTCCCACTGTGCCTCTAAATTTAAAAAAAAAAATCACTCCTTGTTCTTGTTTACGTCCCAGGAGCTACTCTCACACCAAATTTCACGATTCTAGGTATTGCCATTTGGATTTGGCTGTTGTACCACATTTTTCCCTTTTTACCCCACTGTGCACGTAAATGTTCGAATTTCGAAAAATCCTGTCAATTTCAGAGTCTACCTCATAAGAGCTACCCTCACACCAAATTTCACGATTCTAGCTCTTGCCATTTGAATTTGGCTGTTGTACTACATTTATCCAATTTTTCCCTTTTACCCCACTGTGTGCGAATTGCGAAAAATCCTGCCAATTTCAGAGTCTACCTGATAAGGGCTACCATCACACAATATTTCTCGATTCTAGCTCTTGCCATTTGGATTTGGCTGATGTACCACATTTATCACTTTTTACCCCATTTCTTTTAGATTTGGCGGTGGTACCATATTTATCCCTTTTTGCCCCATTGTGCGGCTAATAGTACGAATTTCGAAAAATCCCGCCTTATTGCTCGTCTACGTCCCAAGGACTACCCTCCCACCAAATTTCATGATTCTAGCTTCAATCAGTCAGCAGGTCAAGCAGAATATGTTTGGGACACTATACTACAGAAGCGATTTTTTTCAGCGTGTAGGAAAGGCTCGGAATAATATTAAAACAAGTAAGAAAGTTCAGTCGGGTAAACCGACTTATGAATCCCCTCACCTTGAGTCCCAAAAAAATATTTGTAGATTTTTTCGTTTTAATTAAATTATGATCAATTTAAATTGCATTTAATAGTATATACATGTATGTACTTGTATTACAGTTATAAGCTGGAAACTTTTGGTACAAAATGGGCCATTTGTGTGGGAGGTACCAAAAGAGGCGTGCCAATAACGCCCACTTTCTCTCGACTCTAGGCACTATAAAAGCATTACACTGTACAAAATTTCAAGTATTTGTATGCAGTGATATTAAAGCCATAAGCAGTTAACTTTTTGTGCAGAATGGTCCATTTGTGTGGGAGATACTAAAAATGGAGTGGCTACTTACTCAGAAGATTATAGTAAGTAGTACAGAAGGTAGGAAGCAAGGAGGGAGGACGGATCTGGGACTTTTTATTGATGAACCAGAAGTCAAACTTCACTTCCGCCTCCCTGACTATAACACGGTATTTCAAGCTGAAGTTCGAGCAATCACGGAGTGTGTGAACTGGCTCAATAACACGACAAAGCCTAAATATGCCAACATTTTCACAGATAGCCAAATGGCGATTAAAGCAATAACATCGGAAAGGGTCAAATTCAGAACTGTGTTGGACTGTAAAAGAACGATAAATGATTACTCAGCCCATGGTCAATTGCGTATTTGCTGGGTACCAGGACACAACGGAGTGATTGGAAATGAACGGGCAAACAGCTTGGCTTTAAAGGGCAGAGAACTTCGAGTAATGAACTTGGAAAATTGGAATCCTTTCGAAGCCACGAAAAATTAGTTAAAGCACTGAGCAGTGATGGCTCAAATGAAAAGAAAACGAGAAGTCTTCTGAAACTAAACAAGATCGATATTAGTAAGATGATGAGTGTTCTAACGGGACACTCAAGCTTACAAGCACATCTTCATCGCATAGGACTAGCAGGAAACGACGAATGCAGGGCATGCAGGGAAAAGATAGAAACGATGGAACATTTTCTGTGCCACTGTCCGGCTTTCACACATGCAAGATCCCAACATTTCGGGTCCGATATATTACCAGACTTGACTCATCTCAGAGAATATGACTTGAAGATATTGAGAAAATTCGTGTCTAGTACCGATTTTCTGTACCTCGTGAGGAATAAAAAGATCATAAAAAAGGAGCGCACAACAGGCCGAACCACTGGCTTAAGTATATGTCCATGGACACGAGACGTTTAAACGTCTCCCCTCTTCAACCTAAACTAACCTATAGAAGTTATTAAAGAATCAATATTTCGCTAAAAGTTACTCCTTTGTGGGGGAGGTACTAGAAGGAGTGGACCAATATGGTCCATCTTCGAACTTAGCCGGAGATAGGTCAATTTAAGGTCAATCGGTTAATTAAATAGTTATCGTGCGCCAGCAAACAGACAGACGGACGGACATTGCTCAAATGACATAAAATTACCCAAAACGGATGTCCGCCAAACATACTAAGGATCTTAGGTCACTTGTTCGATATGTTACACATTTTCATCCCAGCAAATGATATACCCTCCTCGCTAAGGTGATTGGATACAAATCAATTTTAAAATACATATCGTCATCAGAAACGAAAAAGGGCGTAACAACAAGAAAAATTGAAATTCACTTTTTGATGGATTTCGGTACGCTGCATCAAAATACTCATCCTGACAAATTTTTAGCGATCTACTATCAAAAATGGCGAATTTATTAACGAAAATCAAAAGGGCCTTACAACAAATTATTTCTTTTTTCATAGTAAAAAATTCCTATTTCACGCAATTCACAGACCATTCATAAATCATGTTCGTGTGAATATGTATTTGTGTCATTATGTTCAGGTATTTTTCTGGAAATCCCGTTTTTGTTAAAATTTTTTTAATATTATTTATTTTTTTGCTTCTCCTGTAAAATTTTTAAATATGATGATAGGCCCTTTCTCGTTTCTGATGACGATATTTCTCGGGAGCCTTTTGATGTAAGTCTAATGAATATTGACAAAGATTTTTTTTGGAAACTTCAAATATATTTTTTTTGAAAATATAACTTCAAATTACCATAATTTTTTATTGGTTTTATCGGATCGAGTTTAGAAAGGTTAATGTGATTGAAATTGGTACATATTCTTATCCGATATTAACTTTCAATTCCATTTTAAAATTCAGATATCTCGAGACTCTAACTCGCGCTTAAGCATTATGTGTAACTGATGAGGCAAGCTTTCAAGCTCTGTAGCACCGCCTTGTATTCCATAGGGGGTCCAAATAAAAAACTTAAATGTTGTAATACTCGTACATTTCAGTTTCAGTTAAATTGTTATAAATATATGAATTTGGCACAGAGACCGAGATGAACAGATGATCTCAAACAGAATTTATCGGTGTCATTTTTTGCGCGTTCATTCTTCCATTTGTGCAGATCATGCGAAAAGAAAAAAAAACAAAAACACCCTGGATTTTATATAATAAAATCTTAACTCTAATTAATGAATGTATTGAATTGAAGTAAATAAAATTATTTATTAACAAAATATTGAACTTAGTTTGTATTTCGCACAGATATATAAATATATATATAGCTTTAAAGCTCTGTAGCTCCGCCTTGTATTCCATAGGGGGTCCAAATAAAAAACTTAAATTTTGTAATACTCGTACATTTCAGTTTCAGTTAAATTGTTATAAATATATGAATTTGGCACAGAGACCGAGATGAACAGATGATCTCAAACAGAATTTATCGGAGTCATTTTTTGCGCGTTCATTCTTCCATTTGTGCAGATCATGCGAAAAGAAAAAAAAAACAAAAACACCCTGGATTTTATATAATAAAATCTTAACTCTAATTAATGAATGTATTGAATTGAAGTAAATAAAATTATTTATTAACAAAATATCGAATTTAGTTTGTATTTCGCACAGATATATAAATATATATATATATATATATTCACTACGGTCACTGGCTTGTGATATTGTGGCTGTACTATCGCTCAACATCAGTGATAAAAAAACTCCATGGTTTTTTTTTATCATAACTACACTGCATGTTAATAAAGGTAAATATTTGTATATATATATGTTAATGAATCTCCACGCATTTCTGCGGTTGTTAAATATTTGTTTCCGTTGATTAAGCCATTAACAAGATTCATGGTTGAAATAATTAAAAAGTTTAAAAATGACATAAATATTCCCATATTCCTACGTATGCGTGATTGCGAATGACATGGAAGCTGAACAAAAACTACGTGACATATATACACCGATGTTAGGATGCCTAAGCGAATAATGAGAATCTTTTGTTGTTAATATGAAAATGATTTCATGAAGTGAATGGAAGTATTTAAAAATCAGTAAGGAAGGGCTAAAGTCGGGCGGAGCTGACTATATGATAGCAGAATAGGATGAAATATAGTCAAGTTATATCAATGTTGATAACGATCCGTTCAAAAAAATAATTTTAAAGCGCTAATGCTCAAAATCTGCAAATATGTATAAGCGGGGTTATTTTAATCTGAACAGATTCTTCTCAAATTAGCAAGGTTCGTTCTTGGCTCAAGTAAATTTGTTCCGGTTATAGCAGTTAGATGAAAAATCGGTACATATTTGTGGTAGGGGATATATCTACATATGTACCGATATGATACATATTCAGTTGTATTCTTCCTTGGATCAAGAAACTTTTCTCTGCTAAATATAATTACCTATTAATATAATAAAATAACACAGTGCGATAAGATAAACTCAAGTTGAGAAGCAAATGACGCGATACTATTTTTACTGTAGGTCTTATCGTGTAAAACAAGAATCTTTTTATGGAATTCTCCGGACGCCCCCAAAATCCGGATTTACGGAACCGATTTTCTTGACTTTTTCACATGAACGCCTATAACTTTTTTAATTATTAACCGATTTTCAATCTCTACACGAATTTGGAAAGAAGAAAGAATCTTTGAAGCTGTAGAAATATAGGTTTATTTGTCCTACAAACACATTTTTTTCATTTTTGTCCGTCATTTTCTAGTTTAGGCAATGTTTTATCCAATTATATTGTGAGCTAACCGTACGATTAATTAATTTATATATATAGTATATTATATAAGGAAAAAATTAAACCTGTCTCTTAAAAATCCGTTTGCAATTGACGGAATTATTAAAATTCATTAAAACAAAATCGGTATATAAACACTAGTTTTGGCCATTCAACTCAATAATGTCTGCTTGAGCGTTTCCTTTTTAACTCGTCATCATCTTCAAAACTAGTATTTATGTGGCGCCGACAATGGACGTCCGCGTTCATACCCTCCGCCCGATGAAGAGTGGTGGTGCGATTATTCGCACACCGTCGGTGGCAGGGCGGCAGAAGATCCTAGAGAACGTGAAATTTGCTGAGGCAGGAATGGTGGTGTCGGCCAACGACAAGCTTGGCCCTAAGATAGTGGTGAAAGACGTCAGTAAGGCGATCAGCCCGGAGAAGTTCATGGCGGAACTATACCGGCAGAACTTCGGTCCAGAGATGGAGTTCGATGCCTCCGAGAAGAGCGTCTGTCTCGCCTGCAAGGCGTGGCAGGTGAGCCCGACCGGTGACATGGATGTAACGTTGGAGTGTACACCACGCGTGGCGGAGAAGCTTTTGGTGTCTGGAGGTGCCAGCATGTCACCGGTGCTATGGTTTCGACCATATGATCCGCGACTGCAGACAGGCGCGGAGTATATGCAGGCGGTGCGGATTGGCGTTGCACACTGTCCATCAGTGTCCAAACGAGGCGAGGTGCAGGAATTGCGAGCTGCGTGGATACGCGTCTGGCCACAGCATGTTGTCGCTGCTGTGCCCAGTGTACGCAGGGCTGATCGCGAGGGCGAGACATTAGGATGGAGGACATCTTGATAGTGCAGTACAACTGCCAGCGTTCGTAAGCGGTGATGGTCGAGCTTGGGCAGGAGATGAGGAGGGTAGGTTAGAGTTGGGCTCTTTAGTTCTTTTAAGTGTTCGTACCGTTCAGTAAGTTGTGTGAACTAGTTGACCCATTCATTTGAACTAGTTCGTTCACGAACTACACAACTCTAGGGTAGGTGCCTCTTTGGCTCTGCTACAAGAGCCGTATGCTGTAGATGGTAGTGTAGTTGGTTTGCCGGGGGGTATGCGGCGGCCATGCATATGGTCGGTGAGTGGAGTGCACGTGTTGGCGTCGAGGTGTCGGTGGATGTCTGCGGGGCGTCCTCCACTCATTCGTTCTGGCGAGGATAGTATCCGGTATAGGAGTGAGGTGAAATACCTGGGTGTTACCATGGGCGAGAATATGAACTTCCTTCCTCATTTGAGTGTAGTAGAGCCAAGTTGACCGAGATTGTGGGGAGAGTCAAATGTATGCTTAGCGAGACTGGGACCTTAGCAGGCGTGCTGTCCGCACCATATATCATGCGTAACATATGGTGCATCTGTATGGTGCGAGACAGTTCTGACTGCTCATGGCCGTCGCAAGGTCTTATCGTGCCAGCGGGTATCGATGTTAGCTTGTATGCCAGTATGTCGTACGGTTCCACAGACGCATTGCAAGTGTTGCTGGGTGCACCCGCACTTGATATGGAGGTGATGCGTAGCGGTATCACTTTCCGGATGAAGAGGGGCCTGCCACTTACAAGTTTAGATTGGTTTTCTGCTGATCAGCTGGTAGAAGGGGATGTTAGGAGGAACAAGGAACTGTTGGATGAGTGCCTTGTGTCTAGGTGGCGGACAAGATGGACTGAAAGTGATAAGGGGCGGGCGACGTACGCTTTTATTCGTGACGCGACGTTTGTTAGGGAGCGGCCAGACTTTGGCTTCGGTCTGAGTCTCGGCTTTTTACTGACGGGACATGGCTCTCTCAGTGAATTTTTGCATGCGAGAGGCCTGTCCGATAGTCCGGACTGTGGTTGTGGGAGGGGACCTGAGGACTGGCGGCATGTGCTAACGGAATGCTCGCACTACCATGATGTTAGGGATTTAGCTAGCATGGGAATCTTCCACTCCCAGGGGGTGTGGGATTTCAGTAGGGTCGTAGAGGACGGTCGAACGCTAAGGGCAATGGGTAATTTTGCTCGTGTTGTTTTTAATAGGAGAAGACTTCGTGACATTTAGTGGAGGTGACTGATTGCACTACTGTCGGCATACCTTGCCTGGTCGGCTGTTACTGCTCTATTGACTGCGAAGCGCGCACAGATTCCTCCATCTGCCCCCTGATGTTGCTGATGTTTGCCGATGCTCCTGGTGTGGAATGCTCGCACTACCATGATGTTAGGGATTTAGCTAGCATGGGAATCTTCCACTCCCAGGGGGTGTGGGATTTCAGTAGGGTCGTAGAGGACGGTCGAACGCTAAGGGCAATGGGTAATTATGCTCGTGTTGTTTTTAATAGGAGAAGACTTCATGACATTTAGTGGAGGTGACTGATTGCACTACTGTCGGCATACCTTGCCTGGTCGGCTGTTACTGCTCTATTGACGGCGAAGCGCGGCACAGATTCCTCCATCTGCGCACTGATGTTGCTGATGTCTGCCGATGCTCCTGGTGTGGTTGTTTGTTGTTGTCGTTCATCCGTGAGGGTGTTCGTGTTTATTGTCGTTTTATGTTTTGTGGGTCACAGAATCCCAGTGACTGTGTGTTTGTTCGGAGCGGCGTCACGAAGGTGACCGGTGAGTCATCCGTGAGGATGACTGTGTTAATTGTTGTCCTGTATGTGGTGTTCATTATTTTTTTGATTCTTGTGTACAAACAAAATATTGAACTATAGGCCACCAGTCCCGGACCTTTTTTTGGAGGACCAACTGGTAGTAGCTTCGGCTACGAAGTCTGACCGGAGACTATAATCTGGTACAACGGGAGCCTCTGGAACTTCGGTTTCAGCCTGGCTGTTGGTGTGGCCCCTTGGGGAGCATTGCGTGGTGGCTGTGGTTTATCCGCCCTTAACCAAAGGGGACGACATGCCAAAAACATGAAGTCAATTTGGTACTCATGCACTTCTGTGTGTGGCGGCGTTGGTAGACGCATTGTATTCACCCTGTGTTAAGAGCACAGTGCGGTAATGCCATTGCGGCGGGAACGCACTTAAAACACTCGACTTCTATGTCCGTCTTGGTCTTGGCCAAGCCGACCACACCAAACATGGTGAAAATTTCCCCCCAGTACTCACAACAGGTGGTACGGTGAGGCGAAAACGTCATGTCCGACCGTCAAAGCGGAAGCAAAATGAGCACCGGATAGCGCTCAGAGTTTTGACGAAGTTGGAGACTTTTGAGGTTTCGGCTATTACCGAAAAAACAAAAAGAGTCACTTACCTGGGCTAAATGTGTCATAGATGCTTTTAAGGCCAATCAGCCGGCTGAAAGAGCCACAAATTAAGCTGTGTTAACGGGTAATAAAGTTAAAAGAATCAGATCACCTGATGAACCCCTGCCTTCGAAAAAGGCAATAGGCCCTTATGCCACCATCAACAGGACACTCACCAAGCCCTTCAATGAAGTGGCAAAGGAGAGTCTAGTGATGGCTTTTATAGACAGAAGTAGTGAGGATGGATCCATCCTCAAGGACAAATGGAACCATGTGCAATCAGCCATTATGGCTCATTACCCCGATGTCCGTAGAGAAATGCCGGGCGCACCACCAATCTGCAACGATGCAGGATGGCATCAGGGGAGAGTAAAGCTCTTATATTTCGGTGATGCCAGATCAGTGAACCTGTATGAGGCTGCTCTGAGTCGAGCGGGTGAGGTGTGGCCGGGTGCCCAGTTGGATGTTGTTGATAAAAACAACATCCCTAGTCACCCTAGAGCCACCACCTGGGTTACAGAAGAGCCCTCCAACCCGGCTGACATATTAGAAATAATAAGAGATTCCAATCCTGGTCTGCCCGCCCATAATTTGAGAATCAGCAAGATGGGTGAGGCGGATGGTAAAAAGCGGTAGGTCAATTTGATCCTTAACGCTGAGTCCACCTCCCATATACAACGTGCAAGTGCAACCCTACAATATGGCTTCGAGACTATAGCCTTGAGGGGAGTCACCGGACTCTTTGACGCATCTGGCGGGGACACGCTTCTCGATGATACGAACGAAGAGTTCGATAACACCCTTGTCGGGGTGGATGTTAATCTTTCAATTACCAATGATGGTAAGAATTCTATAGATTAACCTCCATCACGCTAAAGCAGGCTCAGCGGCTCTATTGCTGCGCCTGTGCGCAGGTGCAGTAGACATTGTCCTGATACAGGAGCCCTACGCAGTGGGAGGAAGGGTGTGCGGTATCAGGACACCCAATTTTAAACTGCTTGTGGCCATCTGTGAAGGCACTCCAAAAACCTGAATTTTGGCCAGGAAAGATCTAAGTATCTTTCTCCTTTCTCTTAAGTATCTTTCTAATTTAAGTGATAAAGCCCAAACATCTGCTAGTCTGGAGATCGGTAATCGCATATATTGGGTGGTCTCCAGTTACTTGCCTTATGAAGCTGTAGTACCGCCTACTCTATTCAGGGAAGTGGTAGAAGAAGCAACGTCTGACGAGGTCGAGCTGATTGTTGGCGCAAGACACGAACGCTCATCGTACTATCTGGGGTAGTACGGATATAAACAATAGGGGTGATTCGCTTCTTGACTTTATTCTAACTACCAACCTAAGTATTTGTAACATAGGTAATAAACCGACCTTTACAATTAAAGACAGACAAGAAGTACTAGACGTAACGTTTGCTACTGACCGGCTGTCAGACAAAATTATTGGGTGGAATGTACTGGACGACCACTCATTCTCAGATCACCATTATATTGAGTTCAAACTCGCTGAAAAAGTGCCTGAACCAGCCGTCCACAAAAATGTGAGAAAGACAAAGTGGCACCTGTATGAACAGAATTTCAAGAAAGTCCTCAACTCCAAACTTCTGTACGAACAGAATGACAAAGGCGGTAGGATAATCTGGGCGAGCATATCACCACATCATTCAATAGTTCCCTTGAAGAAGCCTGTCCAAAAACAAGGAACAAGGGTAAAACTAAACCCCAGTGGTGGACTTCTGAGCTAACGGCTATGAAAAAGACTGGCAAAAAAGCTATTCAACAAGGCTAAATCTACTGGGGTCGCTAATGTTTGGGATGTCTATAAAGAGCAACTCAAGATCTATAAGAAGAAACTTAGAAAGGCGCAAAGATGTTCTTGGTATACGCTTCATCCTGTACAGTGGGTTACTTGCAGGATGAGGCAAATAATTGGACCAAAAACAGCGAGCAGTCGCTCAATGTACTGCTAGACACACATTTCCCGGGGAACTCTCTAACGGAACCAGAGGATCAGCAGGACCAACAAGAGTGCGAGCGTCGCTAGCTTGCTGATTGAGAGATCCAGAATAAGCTGGGCTATTAATAGCTTTGAGCCCTTCAAGTCACCTGGACCAGACGGCATCAGTCCAGCAGAAATGCAGAACATGTTGAAGTATATTATCCCCTGGCTGGAGAAAATGTATGTAGGCTGTATCAGGCTTTCATACATCCCAAATCGATGGAGGGATACCAATGTGGTATTCATACCTAAAGCGGGGAAGATATCACACACTAGGGCAAAAGACTTCAGACCACTTAGCCTATCCTGCTTCCTATTGAAAGGTCTGGAAAGACTTTTAGATTTTTTCATTAGGGAAAACCCGGATACAAAACTCCTGTCGGTGAACCAACATGCTTACAATAAGGGGAAGTCTACAGAATCAGCCCTGCACGAACTTGTGAGCACTATCGAATCGTCCCTGCATTTCAAGGAATTCACCATGGTGGCATTTCTTGACATAGAAGGGGCTTTTAACAACATTCACTCAGATGCAGTAATTGCGGCACTGTCACATCTGAAAGTTAACTCTAGTTTGATTAGACTAATTCAAAGTCTGCTCAACAGAAGACGCATGACAGCATGTCTTGGGTCCACAACTCTAACAAGGTTTGTAAACAGAGGGACCCCACAAGGAGGAGTACTGTCTCCACTAATTTGGAACCTAGCGGTGAATGAAATCCTGCTAGATCTAGAACGTTGTGGCTGCACGGTCGTGGCATATGCGGACGACGTTGCAATCGCAGTGAGTGGAAAATTTGAAAACGTCCTCCGAGACATTCTACAGGTGGCTCTGAACAAATTGGCTAGATGGGCCAGAAGCAGCGGTTTGGGCGTAAACCCAAACACGACAGAATTGGTTCCCTTTACTAGGATGAATAAAGTCCCACATGTGCACCCTCCACCTCGGATAAATGGAACAGATCTAGTCTTTTCTGAAAGTTCAAAATTTTTAGGAATAATTCTAGATAGAACACTTTTATTTAGAATTAACGTATTGGAACGTGTAAGGAAGGCCATCGTCGCCTTATTTTCCTGCAAAAAGGCTGTAGGGTCGCGGTGGGGACTCTCTCCTAAAATCCACTGGATATATATAGGATATATAAAGACCTATACTGCTGTACCGCATTGTGGTATGGTGGACGGCAACTGGCAAACTAACCATCACCAACCTACTAACAAAGGTTCAGAGAATAGCCTGCCTGAGCATAAGCGGAGCCTTAAGGACTACAGCGACCGAGTCTCTACAAGCCCTACTCCATATACTGCCGATTAATATTGTGGCGAGAGAAGTTGCAACCAAAGCGACAATAAGATTAAACTGCCTATCAATGTGAAGGTACAAAAACTACGGTCACATAAGGATATCAAAGTGTAGTGCTATGGTAACCGACCGAGTGGACTATATACCAACTGTGTACACCTTCAAGAGAAATTACATCACTATGATTCCCGTCAGAGATGAATGGGTTGGAAAAATACCAGGTAATAGAAACCTACTTCACTTTTACACGGATGGTTCGTAGCTTGATGAAAAGGTTGGCTTCGGAGTACACTGTGCAGAGCTTAGTTTGGATATAGCTCACAGACTACCAGATACCTGCAGTGTCTATCAAGCCGAAATAATGGCAATATGGGAAGCTGAGTCGCAATATTGTAACCAACACTGGCGTTGTCATTTACTCGGACAGCCAGACTGCCATCAATTCTCTGGAGGCAACATCCCTAAATTCACAAACAGCCCTCGACGGCCGCAGATCTCTTAACGAGATGGCTGAGCAGTTTAATATACACCTCATATGGGTGCCTGGGCATAGGGATATCCCGGGGTACTGCAAAGCCGATGAACTTTATAGGAAAGGGACGACATTGCAAATTCTCGAAGAATTTGCATATATTGGTGCGCCACTATACACGTGCAAGCTTTGGCTTAGGCAAAAGGCAATCAGGCAGTCCAACGAAAGATGGACAGAAATCGGCACCTGCAGAGTAGCTAGACAAATCTGGCCAAGGTATGACCTGAGAAGATCAAAATATCTCCTCTCCTCGGCGAACACGCCAAAAGATTGGGTATTGACTCTAATGACTTCTGAATAAGCTGTGGAGATGAGGAAGAAGTGGAGAGTATTGAACACTTGCTATGCGACTGCCCCGCTCTGAGTAAACGACGACTGGACATACTGGGGTCGGCTTTTCTTGGCAGCCTAACAGATATTTCCAGTACCGATATTCGTACTATCGATAAATTTATAGGTTGGTTTCGATAAGGGGCATATCAGCCCGTGGTAACACTAGGGACCTAAACTGGTCTATGTGAGCTTGTATAAAAAAATACGGCTGCCACCCTAACCTAAACTTAACGTTGAAGCAGTGAAGATAGTGGAGAATTGTCAAATGTCTTGAGCCAACCAGATACTGAATTGCCGACATGAAACTTGTAGCAACTAAGCTTGTTCAGAATACCTAATTTTTGACCAAAAGAACTGTCGCCCAAGCTAGACACGTTCATAACTACCTCATGCGACTTTTTCTGTTCCAAAAACTGAAAATGGAAATGAAAAGAGGGTTTTTGGACATACCAAAAATCTCATACTATGATGTCGACAATATTTATATTTATGTATAAAAAAATAATATTTTTCCATAAAAATGAATGGTGAATTCGTTTCTGCTAAAACGTGCAAGATTTTCCTTGCCGTTTTCCCGAAAACTCGACATTTATATTAAATTTTGGAATTTTTAAATAGGAGCTATATTTAATTCGAGGTACTACATCAGTTCCACGTAGGTTGGGTTATGTTAGGTTGAAGAGTGGAGACGTTTAAACGTCTCATGTCCATGGACATACACTTAAGCCTGTGGTTCGGCCTGTTGTGCGTTCCTTGTTTATGATCTTTTTATACCTCACAAGTTACAGAAAATAGGTATTAGACATGAATTTTCTCAGTATCTTCCAGTTCCACATAAAAAGGAGCAAATATTTTTGAGAAATTCGCGTCGGCAGGGCAATAGTTTTCTATAATCGAAATCCCCATAAAATTTCATTATTCCGAACGAATAATAGTTTTCTCTCTAATTAAATTTATTCTAAAACTGAAAATTCTTGATTACACAACGCAACAAAAAAATTTTTTTTTGTGTCCTAGACCTAAAAATTGTTTTTTTGTACAGATTGTGGCACACTGTTATATAAAATCAAAACCAAAAATGTTTTAATGGATAAATTCTTTTTAAATTTTTTTTTATTAAAAATGCTATTATCGTCGAAGGTACCCTTAGTATTTGCACTATAATTTTTGGAGTATATGCCCGATCAGGTCGACTTATATGTTAAATTGAAGCTATTAATGTGGGCTACAAATGTTGGAAATATCTCTTTCACTTAGAGATAGTAACAGTCATTAAACAAATTGGAAAAAGAAGATTTTTTTCAAAAAAAATCCTGGGACAAAAAAAAAACATAAAAATAGGAAAAAAATCTAAAAAAAATATTTTATTTTATTTTTTAAAAGTCTGCATCCTAGCGAAAAAAATAATGCCAGTTTGAAAAAAATCTATAAATAAATGTAGAATTTATTTATATTATGTATATTTGAGTTTATTTACATGAACAAGTCTCATTAGAAGTAATTGTGAGTTCTTTGTAGACGTTTGTAGATTTCGGAATCGGTTTCTCTAATGAGGAACCAGATATAATCTCCCATCATTCTTTCATCCCAGTGCCCTTGGTAACGCCGCTCGATGGACTTCAATTCTTGGTGAAACCTTTGGCATGTTCGTCACTTACGGCGCCAAGATTCTCGGGGAAAAAGTTTAAATGAGAATGCAAGAAATGAATTTTGAGGTACATATTTACACCTGTTGGAATACTTAAAGCTAAAAATAAGTTGGAAGAATACATCCATATGTGTTATATACATAAATATAAAAGAATATATTTCTAACCAATTTTTTTATAATTTTTTAACAAATCATTAATCATTGTTTCATATTGCGGGATCCAAGGAACTTTGAAACTACAAGCGTAAACGACCTCCATGCTGCAATTTCATCCGACGTCAAATATGATTCGAATTTCACATCTTTCATCAGTTTCCTTCCTTTTCATTCCTTTGAATTGTATGTTTGATTAAGTTCCTCGAACAATCCGGGAATGTCCTTGCAAAAGCATCTGTTATACACAGTTGTATAAAATTGTTTGTAAGGTATATCACGGACTCTATAATATGATATGTTAACATATGGAGCCAAAATATTGTACTGTTTCATCCCAGATGCAAGTATTTCTGCCTTATCCTTGGTCAGTTCCACATCTCTCACTAGATCAATGAGTTGAAACTGTATTAAAAGCGACGACTTCTGACTCAAACTTGTATCGCTCAGAGTTGAGTACTCAGCGAATTTGATGATGTTTCCGTAATTAGGCTGTTAGCTTGAACACTTCCTACTCCAATCTATTAACTTAGACAAAAATAGCACTCCGTATCGTGAATGAATGGTTGTCTCCAAATCATTGGCATTCCAAATTGCACGTGAAGTCTAAAATTAAAACGTTTTATTCCACAAAACATTGTAATACATTAATTTTAAAGTACTTACCGCATTCTTCCACTAGTCCATCGAGTATGATTTACATGGCACGAATTACACTTTGTATTGCGTACATATAATTTTACTACCTGTATATACGACTGGGATGTCCGTGCCCCTAAAAGGCGTAACTGAATGGAAACCTCATAAATAAAAAAACCACAAATATTGTTGAATGACCCTCTATCTGAGCGGATCTCACCCAATATAGCTCTCACGTTGCATATCATGTTTTATGGAGGGGTACGAACGGCCATAAAACCTCGTCATCTCTATAATTTTATAATGTCTGACATCAATCCTCATAAAATAAAATGCAAAAGCAATGTGTCTTATATGTCTCTGTCACATATGGCGAATTCAATATAAGCAAAAACATCATTTAAAAACGAAAAATATGAAACAAGATTTTTTTGAATTTCCCTACCATTTACAAAATGGCTCATAACTTTTATATCTATCCATACATTTAGACAGTGTTGTCTTCGTTAGCATGCTGGCTTTTTAAAAATGTGCTAAAAAATTTTTTCGATTTTTTTTATTTTTTATGGTTTTTTTTGTACCAGGAAAAAGTGTTTTTAAAAAAAAAAATTTTTTCTCATATTTTTGACGACTGTTACAAACCAAAGATTCTATGCGAAAGCAATATTTGCAGCATATGTAGCCCTCATAATTCCCTTTAATTTGGGGCATAACAAGGTTCAATCAGGCTTATACTTGAATGTAACTTTCATTAAAGCAGGAATTTAAAAAAAAATTACCATAAAATTTTTGTTTAATATTTTTTTCGTGTTTGTGACACCTAATTGCACCAGAAACTATTATCCACATCCCTTGGACAAAAATTTTGTTGCATAGTGTTATTAACCAAAATATTGCAATTCCGATACGAACGAAAATTTTCCAATTTGTACATTTGTTTCGAACAATGTTACAATTATTAATTAATGTGTTTGCAGAATTTGTTTCGAATTTAAAAAATCCCCATGCCGTTTTTTTCAATCAAAAAAATATAATGTGCATTATTTTCATCAAGGCGTCACGGCCCCCCTGATACATCGCTACGGAACCCCAGTAGGCCGCGGACCACCATTTGAGAAGCTCTGTTGTAGTCAGAGCAAAGGTATTTCATACGAAGTTAGGATCACAGTGTTTAAAGGCAACCCGGGCAAATCCGGGTATAAAAATTCTAGTATATGTACTCGTATATACATATATATAACTAGCTGGACCCAGTCCACTTCGTTGCCCCAGATTTCAGATTTCAGGTACGGACAATAGGAGTCGTGTGTTTAGAGTGCGTACCCGCCGCAATGGCCTTAGGACAGTAGGAATCGCTTAAAAAATTGGCTAATATTGGCGGACCCACGCCCCTCAATCAAGAACTTATAAAGTCTATGTCACTTAGGCTTATCTGAACATTCCCTAAAAATTTCATCAAAACCGATCCAGCCGTTTTGGAGTCCATACGTAACATACACACATCCATTTATATATATATAGCTGGACCCGGTCCACTTCGTTGCCCCAGATTTATGTAGATTTCCGATCCCGTCCATTTTTGAACCAATCACGAATACTGCCACCAAAAACATCTCCATAAAATAAGAGCACTCTCGCTAAGAAATTGTGAAGATATCTCAATTTGAAAATTTGGCTTTGGCCCATAGGTTTGATCCCAAACATTTGTGGACTAATCACGTAGACTGCCACCAGATACATATAAACAGAATTATATTAACAGAATTATATCTCAGTTTCAAAATTGGCTTATATGGGCGGAGACACTCCCTTTGGTCTGTTCCCGCTCGTTTTTTGACCAATCACATAGGCTTCCACCAGACACATATACACAAAATACCAGCACTCTCGCAAATAGATTGTGCAAGATACCTCAATTTCAAAATGTTGCTTACATGGGCTGGGCCACGCCCATTGATCCGATTTCGCCCAGTTTTGGACCAATCACGTAGACTACCAGCAAATAGATATGCACAAAATTACAGCACTCTCTCTAACAAATTGTGCAAGATATCTCAATTTCAAAATTTGGCTTATATGGGCGGGGCCACGCCCACTTGGTACATCGAAAATTCAAGTACCCTATTTTCACCACCCCCACAAATATACATTCTGTTAACATTTCAAGAAGATCGGTTCAGCCGTTTAGACGCCTATACGGTACAAAGAAACAAACACACATTCTTCTTCCTTATATATACATATAGATAAAAATCTGAACCGATATTCTCCGAATTTGCAGTGTTTATGCTACATCTAAATCTGAGCCGATTTTCTTCAAATTTAGAATTTTCTCTATGTGTATCAAATGACTTCTCTCTGCCAATTTTTATACAGATCAGTTAGAAAGTTGCTCATACATTGCATATATTGAAAATCGGATGTACATACATATGGGAGTCACCCAAATTCCATAGGGACCGTCCTTGGGCAAACAAAAAGATATGTGAAATGTTTCGTTGATATCGGACCAAAATTGCCACCTGTTGTTTGATTACAAGAATACATGCACAGACTGACAGATGTGCGGGCACAGCTTAATCAACTCAGAAAGTGATTCTAAGTCGATCAATATAATCAAGTCTTACAAAAAAAGCCCAAAGTTATAATACCCGTTAACATATAGTGGTGTAGGGTATAAAAATTAGTATTTTATAGTACTTATATTCCAAGTCGTAGGTATATATATGATGGCTATATCTAAACCTGAAAATTGTTCGCCAATTTCAACAGGGATCATCTTTGATCAAAAACGAGCACTGTGCTCAATTCATCACGATTGATGGTTTCAGTTTAGGTGGCAGCTAGCTTTACCAGCTCATATAGACCAATGTAGGTCCCTACACTGAAAAAAATGTTAAAGACAGCGGCAATGATTTCGAGCCAATGATAAGGCTTTAAAGTTAGTAAATTTCCTACTTAAATTAAAAATAATTTACTTAATATTAAGAAACTCGGCTTAATTTTTATTAAATTGTCTTAATATTAAGTGTGGAGTGTTCTTACTATATTTGTCATTGGCTCGAGATCATTACCACTGTCTTTAAAGTTACTAAACTTTTTTTTCTGTGTAGCGATGCCACGTACACAGATGCCCGTCATCGAAACCAACCTGTTTGATAAACAAAGTTGTCAATAGTACCAATATCGGTACCCGAAAGATCTTAATGGGGGACACTAGCAAAGGTGGTGCTCAATGCTTTCCACGTCTTCATCATCACCACAGCTCCTGCAGAAGTCATTGGACTCAACACCTAACCTTCTGGCGTGTTCGCCGATCAGTCAGTGTCCTATCAGACTTGTCGCTAACATATACAGTTCTTCTCAGTTCGTATCTTGGCCAGATCTAACTACTCTACAGGTGACGATTTCTGTTCATATTTCATTAGACTTCCTGATTGCCTCTTGCAAAAGCCAAATCTTGGATGTGGATAATGTATGCATTACGTGCAATATAGCCAAATTCGTTGATAATTTGTAACTTCGTCCATTTCCTGGGAAGTTTATCGGCCTTGCAATTCCGCCGGAAGTCCTAATGACCGGGTACCCATATGAGGTATTCGTTAAACTGCTCAGCCATCTCATTAAGAGATCTGAGCTATATTAAGACTGAGTTCTTTACTCCAAGAGTCAACCTTATCATCAAGCTCTAGGTATTCTGCCAACCCATTCCTCTATAGCAGGTATCTTAGTGGTGAAATGCCTCTCACAGCTGTACCCCGTTGGTATATAGTCCACTCGGCTGGTTACCATAGTATAACACTGTGATTTCCTAATGCGGCTGTAGTTCTTATAAAAATAATTGCTGATAATTTTTCCAAATTTCTGGTTTTATTGGAAAGGTTGAACTTTGTCATTTAATAACGGAACAGAATGTCATTCATATAACTACTACGACTGACTCGGCAGTACCTCATCCGATCAACCCAATTTTTCAGTACATCTTCGATTGTTTTGGGTCGATTCAATGGCAACTGCGATTTCATGTTTCAACGCTTCAATTGTCTCTGGATGCTTTGCGTAACATTTATCCACAAGCCAAAGTAATCAGTATTTAAAATTTAAAATTGTTAATGGCCCACCCTTTGCCATCACATTTATAGACAGTTCAATCGCAATGTCGCTCTGATGTAACTTCTCTCGCCACAATATCAATGGGCAGTAGATGAAGTAGGACTTGTAGAGACTCAGTCGCTTTACTCATCAACGCTACACATATCCATAGTTTTCTGTTGTTGTGAAAAGTCCCTTCCTTGCACCCAGGAAAATAATTGGTTGGAATTCGATAGTAACAAAAAAAATAGTACTAGCAACATAAATTCTATTGCATACACAGAAAGAAAAAATTGAGTAATCCGTACTTGAATCCAGCCGTAGCGGTGTCAAAAGTACGGTAAGTACGGGTTTTCCAAAACCAAGTACAAAATACTTCCATTAAGTACGGATTTTTAAGCCTGGAATTCATAATCATAGCGCTCATTAAGCCCGATTAGACTTTATTTTCAGCCGAAACATTCTTATTTTAAGCATAAAACGATTGATTTAAGAATTTCATGTGATTGAATTAAGCCTGCCAAATACTTGATTTAAGGCTGATAATACTTGATTTAAGCCTGATAATACTTGATTTAAGTCGGATCAATTCTTGATTTAAGCTAATCAATACATGATCATACTTGGTTTATTGTTTGTTTTACACCTAGATACCATTTATACTATACCATTTTGCTTCTATATTGCGAAGAATGCATTTTTTTAAAAAATTTTATGTAAAAATACCATCGCTTGACAGCAAAAGTAAAAGTTTAGCTGTAATTATTCGATTTAAATCTCAAATATATTAGAAACAGCATCAACGAAATGAACAAGAATTATTAACAACCTCTGTCATATCAAATCAAAAAAAATCTCGCCAAGAAATGTATTTACAAACACCGCTCAATCGGACATCGTTGCGCACAAATGTTTATGCATATGTCGTACATGTCGTCGATTTATATGCTTGTGTGTTTGATGTTGCATCAGCCAAAATCAACCACTTAAATGAGAGTAGTTGAGAGGATAATTTTATTGTGCTCTATAATTGTTCTGCCTCTCAGAGATTAAAGTAAGCTTTTTTTCTTTCTTTAAGCCATATTGGGCTTAATTTTCCTTTTTAAGAAATGTTTACTTGATTTCAAGTACTATATGTAAGTCTTCCAGCGCTTGATTTTTAAATGTAAGCCGTTTTATACTTGTTTTAAGAAAAATTTAGTAAGAACGTACTTATATTTTTAAGTACGATTTCGGCTTAAATCAAGATTTTTTTACTTGAATTTAGTACGGCATTTTTCTTTCTGTGTATATAAATTCTATTTATATATATCTATATATATAAAAATGAAACGGTCCATCTGTGTAATGGCATCACGTCAGAACGGCTGGAGCGATTTGGATGATTTTTTTTTTATTCGATTCTAAATTTTCACGAGATGGTTTATATAGAAAAAAAAATTAATTGGACAAAGGGGCGTGGTACCTCCCATACAAATCGCAGGTTAAAAATCCAATATTTCTGCTCCTATTATAGGTATAGTGCTGAAATTTTGTTTGTATGCATTTAATGGCAGATTATGTGAATTTTCCAAAAATGGGCGGAATCGGACCAATGGGCGTGGCCCCGCCCATATAAGCCAAATTTTGAAATTGAGATATTTTGCACAATTTGTTAGCGAGAGTGCTGGAATTTTGTGTATATGTAAACGGTGGCAGTCTACGTGATTGGTCCAAAAATGGGCGTGGCCCCGCCCACATAGACAAAATTTTGATATCTTGCACAATTTGCTAGCGGGAGTGCTGCAATGTTGCGTATATGTATCTGGTGGCATTCTACGTAATTGGTGAAAAAATGGGCGGGACCGGACCAATGGGCGTGGCCCCGCCCATATAAGCCAAATTTTGAAATTGAGATATTTTGCACAATTTGTTAGCGAGAGTGCTGGAATTTTGTGTATATGTAAACGGTGGCAGTCTACGTGATTGATCCAAAAACGGCCGGGATCGAACCAATGGGCGTGGCACCGCCCATATAAGCCAAATTTAAAAAATGTGATATCTTGCACAATTTGTTAGCGAGAGACCTGGAATTTTGTGTATATATATCCGTTGGCGATCTACGTGATTGGTCCAAAAATGGGCGGGTTCGGACCAATAGGCGTGGCCCCGCCCACAATGACCAAATTTTGAAATTTTTATATCTTGCACAATTTGCTATCGGGAGTGCTGCAATGTTGTGTATATGTATCTGGTGGCATTCTACGTAATTGGTCAGAAAATGGGCGGGATCGGACCAATGGGCGTGGCCCCGCCCTTATAAGCCAAATTTTGAAATTGATATAACTTGCACAATTTTTTATCTAGAGTGCTGTCATGTTGTAGATATGTATCTGGTGACAGTCCACGTGATTGGTCCAAAAATTGGCGGGATCTGACCAATGGGCGGGCCACCGCCCATATAAGCCAAATTTTGAAATTGAATTATCTTGCTAATTTTGTTAGCGAGAGTGTTGAAATTTTGCGTATATGTATCTGGTAGCAGTCTACGTGATTGGCTTTCAAATGGGCGGAATAGGACCAGTGGGCGTGGCCCAGCCCATATTTTGATATATCTTGCAAGTATTATATAGGAAATACATGAACAAAAATGCTCGGTATGCGATAATTACAGCTGCTCACTCCAATACAATCGCAATATGATAATGTGATGCAATATCAATGAAACAAGAATTTGGAAATTTTATAAGTATACATTTCTATTTTCTGGACTTTCCACTGAATTCGGTATTTTTTCATTCAGTGAATTTATTACTAATACCAGTAAGGAAAGGCAGAAAGTCGGGCGGGGCCGACTATATAATACCCTACACCTCCCTAACAATGCGATAAGGGTCATTGCGATAATAATTTGGAATAATTGGTAAATGTATTTTGAACCGATAATCGCAAAATTAAGCAATATTCGTTCCTAAATTGAGAAAAATCTTTCTGGAGAACTTTGTAATGATCGAAAGTAAAGTACAACTTCTATAGCGCTTTGTAACCAAATCTGGAGGAACATATATATGGAGGTTATATATAAATCTGAATCGATTTTCCTAGAATACTCATTCATGTAAAATAGAAACCTGTTTCTGTCGAATTTCGTACTGATCGGATATAAAACACAGTCTCTACAGCGCTTACATGTCAAATTGGGGGTAACATATATATATGGGGGCTATATCTAAATCTGAACTGATTTTCTCCGAATTTTGCGGCATTCCTTCATGTAATAAGAAACCTCTTTCTGCCGAATTTCTTACTGATCGGATATAAAATACAGTTTCTACAGCGCTTGAATTTCAAATCGGGGGTAACATATATATGGGGACTATATCTAAATCTGAACCGATGTTCTCCGAATTTGGCAGTATTCCTTCATGTAATAACAAACCTCTTTCTGCCGAATTTCGTACTGATCGGATATAAAATACAGTTTCTACAGCGCGAATTTTGACATGGGCAGCGAAGCGCACCGGGCTCAGCTAGTATTTCTATATATATATATACTAGCTGGCCCGGTCCACTTCGTTGCCCCAGATTTCAGATTTCCGATCCCGTTCATTTTTGGACTAATTACGTAGACTGACACCAAATATGTATGCACAAAATTACATTGACCTCTCTAGCAAATTGCTCAAGGTATATTAAACACAAAATTGCAGCACTCTTGCTATCAAATTGTGCAAAATATATCAATTTAAAATATTGACTTATATGGCCGGGGCCACACCCATTTGTCCGATCCCGCTCATTTTTGGACCAGTCACGTAGACTACTACCAGATACATATACGCACAATTTCAGCACTCTCGCTAACAAATCGTGTTAGATATCTCAATTTCAAAATTTGGCTTATATGGGCTGGGCCACGCCCGTAGGTCTGATCCCGTCCATTTTTGGACCAATAACGTAGACTGCTACCAGATACATGTACACAAAATTTCAGCACTCTCGCTTACAAATCGTGTAAGATATCTCAATTTAAAAATTTGGCTTATATGGGCTAGGCCACGTCCATTGGTCCGATCCCGCCCATTTTTGGACCAATAACGTAGACTGCCACCGGATACATATGCACTAAATTTCAGTACTCACGCTAAAAATTGTTCAAGTTATCACAATTCTAAAATTTGGAATATATGGTCGGGGTCACGCCCATTGGTCTTATTCCGCCCATTTTTAGACCAAACACGTAGACTGCCAACAGATACATATACACAAAATTCCAGCACTCTCACAAATAAATTGTGCAAGATATAGCATTTTTATACCCTACACCACACTGTGGTACAGGGTATTATAAGTTTGTTTCACGGCAGATGTTTGTAACACCTTAAAATAACACAGCTAGACCCACCTTAAAGTATACCGATCGACTCAGAATCACTAGCTGAGTCGATTTAACGATGTCCATCCGTCCGTCCGTCTGTCCATGTAAAGTTGTTCGTCGACTACAGGTCGCAATTTCACTCCGATCGTTCTGAAATTTTGCAGTTTAGAGTATTTCGCGGCTGTTAAGATCGCTATTGAATTTGGTTGAAATCGGTTCAAATTTAGATATAGCTCCCATATATATCTTTCGTCCGATTTGGCCCTTCAGTCCTATAAAAGCTGTATTTTACATCCGATCGTTTTGAAATTTAGAATGGTAGAGTTTCTTGATCCATGAACCAACATTGCTGAATTTGAAGAAAATCGGTTAAGATTTAGCTATAGCTCCCATATATATGTTTGGTCCGATTTGGCCCTTTAGTCCTATAGAAACGGTATTTTACATCCGATCGTTTTGAAATTTAGAATGGTAGAGTTTCTTGATCCATGAACCAACATTGCCGAATTTGAAGAAAATCGGTTCAGATTTAGATATAGCTCCCATATATATCTTTCGTCCGATTTGGTCCTTTAGTCCTATAGAAGCTGTATTTTACATCCGATCGTTTTGAAATTTAGAATGGTAGAGTTTCTTGATCCATGAACCAACACTACCGAATTTGAAAAAAATCGGTTAAGATTTAGCTATAGCTCCCATATATATGTTTCATCCGATTTGGCTCTTTAGATCCAATCGTTTTTATACCCTACACCACATTGTTGTACAGGGTATTATTTAAGTATAAAATGTCCCAAAAGTAAATTTATGTAAACAATTTGTACATGAATTACAAAATTTATATATCAGAGTTATATAATATTACGAGAGTGGTGTAGGGTATTATATAGTCGGCACAGCCCGACTTTAGCCTTTCCTTACTGGTTTAAATTAGCTTATATGGGCGGTGCCACGCCCATTGGTCCCAACCCGCCCATTTTTGGACCAATCACGTTGACTGCCACCAGATACATATATACAAAATTACAGCACTCTCGCTAACAAATTGTGCAAGATATCTCAATATTAAAATTTGTATTTTGTGGGCCACTTGATATATCAAAAATTCAAGTACCATATTTTCACCACGCCCCGAACGTGTACATTCTGTGAAAATTTGAAGAAGATCGGTCCAGCCGTTTAGACGTCTATGCGGTACAAACAAACCAACAAACAAACAAACCAACAAACAAACAAGCAAGCAAACACACATTCTTCTTTATATATATAGATATAAATAGTTAAAACAACAATAATAACATGGGTACGACCAAATGACAATGCTTGCAACTATATCAATGGTTGTATGAATCGATTTAAGATTGGTGTTTTTCAGTGAAACTCGGTTAAATTTTCATTATAGTACCATATGATCGATATTTGGTTGTGACAACGATTTTTTTATTCTTACAACAGAAATTGTATCTATAGACCAATTACACTGTGATACAAAATCGAACTTTCCGAATGGGAATAGGATGAGACCAATTGCAAATGAAAGTTGACATAACAAAACCTTCACAGGTTTTTTCAGGTCAGTGCGAGAAGTTGGTGACTTCAACAAGAAAAGATCATTGAAAATTTGATAAAATAATGCTTATTTTTTTATTATCATGGAATATTGTGGTATCTTACTGTTCTTGGTGTCGATGAATTTTTTTTTTTGATATTTATTTTAACCTACAACTCACGCTAGATGGCGCTGACATACAAATGGTGCTATTTCTTGTCCATTTTTATAGAAAAAATGGTTAAAAATCACCAAATTCAAATGTGTGTAAAAAAAATCTCGCACTGAAATGAATAAAACCATTGAAAGTTATATAATGGATAATGTCGACTTTTATTTGCAATTGGTTTCATCCCATTCCCATTTTGATTGTTGCACTGTATTATTATTGCAACGAATAATTGGCTACTATATAAAAGAAAAAATATTAATAGATAATCATTTTTAGGTTATCCCAATAATTTCCCAAATTAAGAATAATAAAATGTATATTGGGAAATACAACCGAATGCTTGGTTGCAGTTCTTTTGTTGATATATGACAAACACAAACATAAAATTATTCGACATAAATAAATCTTCAACATTTTGTTCATGAACGGCATATGTATTCAAATATAATTTCGTGTGGATAATAATGTGTGGAATGCAGAATATGTTGTGCAAAATGTTTTACATACATAAAAAATAAAAGCAACAATCATGAAATCGAAAGCACACGGTTGCATAAATGTTTTGTTATGCATTGTAGTCTCGTGTGTTCCAAATATTTCCAAATCTCATAATAGTGATGAATTTGTAATACGGAATTTTAATTTTGTTATGAATTGTTTGGTTTTTTTGTTCAATAAAAAAATAAAAAAATTTATGAAATCCGTTTTTAATTAATTGTCGGTAGTATATGACTGACAAATTGTCAGAACAACCAATTTTTTAAAACAGTTGGTTGTGGCAACTTACAGAAGATAATTTTAGCTACCTGTTTACTTACGCACCTTGGGGTTTGCCTTTCAGAGTAGAAAACTTAATTGTATCAAGTTCAAATTATTCGGTTTTATTGTTAGCAAAAAAATAGGGTAAGATAAAGGTAAGTATGTACACGTTAGTTCAATGGTAAGTGGCAATTTCTAGGTAAGTAAGTGGTAAGTGGTGTTTCAATTTGTGTGTCTTAAACTTATTTTATTTTATTTTATTTTACAATTCAATATATTTTTCTTATCTTTTGGTTGTTCATTTATGTACAGAGTTTATTTAGATTATTAAATGGGTATTATTTTGTACAATTCTAGTTAATTCACTGTTCTATGTTCAATTTTAACTTAATGTTTTATAGTTTTATGGGTCTTCACTTTAACGTTTGGGTCTGCGTTTCTGTAATTGCAGATGAAAAAATACTTTACACTATACACTTTAACTTTAAACTTATTCACTTTTTAATCACGGGAGAGAGGCGCACGGTTTAAAGAGTTGTTGAAACTAGACTGATTTTTGCTGTTTGCCGGTCAGAGCTCCAAACTTAGTCGAAGCCCTTGACTTTGATGGCGACAAAACAACATAAGCAAAAAAAATGAACGAAGAAACGCACTCGCACTGCTATGTGTACATAAATGCATTGGAATGCGCGTGAGTATATACATACTCACCCCCACATTCATGTATACAAAGCTGCGCCGCAGTCACCGTTTTACACTGGTGTTCAAAAGAGCGGGTCACCTTTGAACACTACCATTTTCGTAGTTGGCGCAACCAAATATGATTGTTGTCAACATGGAAGCAGAAGTATACCATAAAAAAATGTTGGTTGTCCTGATTGTATCGCGTGATAGTAGACAGTACTAAGAAAATTCGGTTGGCAAATAATTCGATTGACGCAAACAAAATATGTCCTGTCTGTGAAGGGCCACCATAGTGAATTCGTTGAAACGTAAGGACGATTCGATGGTGCCCGCAAGGCACATTCTGTAGACATTCTTGTTGTAAGCATGTGATATCAGTTTCAAATGTAATTGTTTCAGATATTTAACAACTCTATGCGGACTTACTCTATTTAGAACAAAGTTATGGAGTGTGTATAGAGTACTATATAGTTGTAAATCGGCCGACTTTAGTTTTTCCTTACTGATATTTTTTATAGTTATTCATATTGAGCCCGTTTAGTATGAATGCCAATATAATGTATTTATTTATATGAATTACAATAAAAAGTAAATTTATATTCTAATTTTACGGTCCAGGGAAAAGCCGGGCGAGCACGCTACCTACTCACCTACTAGGGCTCTCGCAATATAATGTAGTATTAAGAACTTTTTTTGAAAGATGTGAAGAAAAATGCTAAAATTCTCGAATATAGCTCTTGAGAGATGAAAGGGTAATTTTGGATTATTTCCTGTGGTAAATCAATTTTAAAAAAACAATACCGTTTAAAGCTCAGTAAATTGGTTTGTTAATATAAATCTGTACAGCGTTTCCTGATATGTTAACATTAACTAATTCAATTTATCTGCACTGTTTATGAGGCACCCTAACATTCATATGCGTTTATGTTTCAGTATTAATTGTGACACGAGAAAGAAACATGTTTCAATCCGCATTCGTATGAGTGGATATGTTGTTCATGTCTATATGTAACTATGTCTGCCAGAAGAAGGGAAGGTGGGTTGTTTGTATTTGAACATTTCCATTTGCATACAGATCTGAAAATGTTTGCAGTATTTATGCAAACCTTGACATGGCAGATATGGATGGCAAAACGACAGAGCGTGTTTCACATTGTACTAGCAAAAAAACTAACAAATGTTGCAGTTATTATGTTTTTAGTTTTAAATGAAAATCTTTGCACATACAATATCGAATTGTAAGTTTTTCACTGCACGAAGTAGGTGTTCCCGCAATTGTTTAAATGTACAGTTAATGATTTATTGCATCGCAATTTATGCAGACAAAATTAAATTATTCCTTCATTTTTAAGCTCACTTTAGAGGCGGAGAGTATATATTATTTTTACGGGCCTAAAATTGAACGCACTGAAGGAGTGATCTGAAACCATATGTATGTTTGGGGGAAATCTGTCTATGTGATATACATATCGTCATCAGAAACGAAAAGGAGCATATCATCATATCTGAAAATTTTTCAGGATAATACCTATACATAATGACACACATATATATTCACACAAACATGATTTATAAATGGTTTGTAAAAATTGTGTGAAATAGGAATGTGTATTTTGATGCAGTGTACCGAAATCCATCAAATAGTGAATTTCCATTTTTCCTCTTGTAACGCCCTTTTTCGTTTCTGATGACGACATGTATGAGGGAGTTTATGTCAAATGAATGATATTTTAAAACATCTGTCTTGTCATCGGATTGAAACTTGCACCAAGTTTAGTCCTATACTATGCTATGGTACAGAATTTCAACGAGATCGGTTAAGGACTGTCCGAGTTGGAGGGTGTTCAATTTGATATATTGGTCAAGCGGCCCATTTTCCCGTCCATATAACTAACTACTTATTGTATTTAGAAAAGTTTACCGATCGTGTTTTCGATATATTTTTCTTCAATATTTATAAAATAAATTATAAAAAAGCACTTTGAAATTTAAATGTTTTTCAATGTTTATTTTTATATTTTTTGCTCAAACAAAAGCTTTTGGCATTTCCGTTAAGAACTTTATGGTCTATTATTAGATCAGCAAAAAATTTTTTTTTTGGGAAAATTTAATAATTTTCTATTTAAAACCTCTTAAAAACATCGAAAAAAGAAAATCGATATATAAATTAAAAAGTTGTAGCTAATTTAGTAACTCTATAAAGCCCAGTTTAAAGCCAATCCAAGTTATAAAAAAATACCAAATGTAATATAACATTATGTTAAAGAACATAACATCATCATAACATCACACTACTAAACCGAATATTCTTTGTTTGTAGATTTACTTTTATTTATTGATTAGTGGCAACTTTTTAAATTATGCATCACTTACTTCGGCATGGTCTCATTTTATTCACGGCCGATCAGACTTTACGATAAAATAATAATAATATAATAATTGTGAATTTATCGATGTTTTAAAAGGATTTCATTAAAAAATTATAATTAAAAAAAACGATTTTTTCACAATACCTTGAAAGATACCTTTGAAACCGCTCTACAGTAGGAAGAATTAAAAAAAGATAAATAATTCGACCGTTTCTTAACCAGGTAATACAAAACAATTGCGACCAAACATGGTATGATTAAAAATAGGTATTAGAGAGCTTAGGTTTAATTTTTGAACCCCGTAGGGTATACAGGGACGAAGTTACAGATTGGTAGCACCACAATGTTGGCCACCTCGGGTGAACAAAAGGGTCAAGCTTGTGCTTGCATTTCACGCTAAGAGTTAACTCATATAGTTACCGAGATATATGCAATTGCAAATTTAATTTTTTTTAATTTCGGATCAGCATATGCACCAATTTTGTACATCAACTTTCTGAATTAGCAATAAAATTTTCTATATAATGAAAAATGAAATCAATCCGATATTCCCAATAAGACAAAAGTTATGGCAACTTGAATATACATTTAAATGTATAGTCTCCAAAAAAAAATTTTTTTGTGTTTTTATAATTTGTTCGTATTTTTAACCAAGGATATATTTTGTAAGGTATAACTGCAAATGATTTTTGTCTTTTGTCTCAGTGGGTATATCTAATGACAACTTTTCTTCATAAAATAGCTAATTTTGAGGTCTATCCAGAAAATATAATGAGAAAGGAATCGGTATATACGCGTCTCTAATATATACGGATTCGTAGGAAAAGATGGGAACAAATTAAAAAAAATGCTTAAAGGTAGACGAAATCTTTATAAATCTATAAAATATTTAAAAATAATATATTTCTTTTTTAATTTGTACGTGATGACACCCGATGTGTTAGATAGTATAATTGTAAAGGAAAATCCCACAATTTCCGAAATAAATTCGATAATCCCCCAGACATTGATTTTTGAGTTTTTCTCCAAATACCGTCCACAGTGTCAAGCTAGGTACACACGGTTGTCAGATCTTACAATATTGTCAGGAAAATCGCGAAAAATTGCAAACCTGTGAACTTACAACCGTGTGAACATACTATTTTTGTCCTGCAACGTTGGCAGAAGAGTCATCGTCAATAAATTGTAAGACATTGTAGGATGTGCGAAGTTTATGCATCTGACAATGGCGCCATTCTATAAAATATTTTTATTGGCAATCCTGCATAAAGATATTTGCATATAAAATATATTGTAAGTATATGAAATTGTAAGGTTTTCTTGCGTTCGTCTGAACCGTCAATTCACCTTTGCCTAACAATCTGTCATTGTCCGTACATTGGCAGCTCTTTAACAGGGTTAATAACGTTGTCCGATCTGACAAACGTATGTATAGCGCTTAAAACACTTCAACCTATAAAAATGGTAAAGGTTATACACAGAAAGAAAAATGACATACTAAATTCAAGTAAAAAATTCCTAATTTAAGCCGAAATCGTACTTAAAAATTTAAGTACGTTCGTACTAATTTTTTCTTAAAACAAGTATAAATCGGCTTAAATTGAAACAATCAAGCGCTATAAGGCTTACAATGAGTATATAGTTCTTGAATTCAAGAAAAAATTCTTGAAAAGGAAAATTAAGCCTAATATGGCTTAAAGTAAGAAGAAAAAGCTTACTTTCATCTCTGAGAGCCAGAGCAATTATAGAGCACACTATAATTACCCTCTCAACAACTGTCATTTGAGTGGTTGATTTTGGCTGACGCAACATCAAACACACACGCATATAAATCGACGACGAACCAATTCGGTTCTCGTTCAAGCAGTGTTTGAAAATTCATTACTTGGGGTGATTTTTTTGATTTAATTTTTTTGAAGTTGTTAATAATTGTTGTTCCTTTGGTTGATGCTGTTCCTTTTATGTTTCATATTTAAACCGAATAATTACAGCAAAGATTTTACTTTTGCCGTCAAACTTTTGACATACCATTTTAAAAAAATTGCATTCGTTGCAATGCTGTTGCAAAAATGGTATAATTAATATAAATGGTACGTAGGTACAAAACGAACGAAAGCACAACAAATCTAGTATGATCAGTCTTAAATCAAGTATTGGTTAGGCTTAAATCAAGAACTGATCAGGCTTGATTTAAGTATTGGTTAGGCTTAAATCAAGAGCTGATCAGGCTTAAATCAAATATTATCAGGCTTAAATCAAGTATTGGGCAGGCTTAATTCAATCAAAATTTTCTTCATTGAAGCCCGTTTCGCACTCAAATCAATTCCATAAAATTCTTAAATCAATCGCTTTATGCTTGAAATAAGAATATTGCGGCTTAAAATCAAGCCTTATCAGGCTAAATGTGCGCTATGATTAAGAATTCAGGGCTTAAAAATCCGTACTTGATTCAAGTATTTTGCACTTGGTTTTAGAAGATCCGTAATTTTGACACCGCTACGGCTTGATTCAAGTGCGGATTACTCAATTTTTTCTTTCTGTGTAGCATTTTATTAATATCAGTACAGAATATTTTAAGCCAAAATATTCTTATTTCAAGCGTAAAGCGATTGATTCAATGAAGAAAATTTTGATTGAATCAAGCCTGCCCAATACTTGATTTAAGCCTGATCAGCTCTTGATTTAAGCCTAATCAATACTTAAATCAAGCCTGATCAGTTCTTGATTTAAGCCTAATCATACTAGATTTATTGTGCTTTCGTTCGTTTTGTACCTATGTACCATTTATACTAATTATACCATTTTTGCCACTGCATTGCAAAGAATGAAATTTTTATACCCTACACCACACTGTGGTACAGGGTATTATAAGTTTGTTTCACGGCAGATGTTTGTAACACGTGAAAATAACACAGCTAGACCCACCTTAAAGTATACCGATCGACTCAGAATCACTAGCTGAGTCGATTTAACGATGTCTGTCCGTCTGTCCATGTAAAGTTGTTCGTCGACTACAGGTCGCAATTTCACTCCGATCGTTCTGAAATTTTGCAGTTTAGAGTATTTCGCGGCTATTAAGATCGCTATTGAATTTGGTTGAAATCGGTTCAGATTTAGATATAGCTCCCATATATATCTATCGTCCAATTTGGCCCTTTAGTCCTATAGAAGCTGTATTTTACATCCAATCGTTTTGAAATTTAGAATGGTAGAGTTTCTTGATCCATGCACCAACATTGCCGAACTTGAAGAAAATCGGTTAAGATTTAGCTATAGCTCCCATATATATGTTTCGTCCGATTTGGCCCTTTAGTCCTATAGAAGCTGTATTTTACATCCGATCGTTTTGAAATTTAGAATGGTAGAGTTTCTTGATCCATGAACCAATATTACCGAATTTGTAGAAAATCGGTTAAGATTTTGCTATAGCTCCCATATATATGTTTCGTCCGATTTTGCTCTTTAGTCCTGTAGAAGCTATATTTTACATCCAATCATTTTGAAATTTAGACTGGTAGAGTTTCTTGATCCATGAACCAACACTACCGAATTTGAAGAAAATCGCTTAAGATTTAGCTATAGCTCCCATATATATGTTTCGTCCGATTTGGTCATTTAGTCCTATAAAAGCTGTATTTTACATCCAATCGTTTAAGATTTAGCTATAGCTCCCATATATATGTTTCGTCCGATTTTGCTCTTTAGTCCTGAAGAAGCTGTATTTTACATACAATCACTTTGAAATTTAGAATGGTAAAGTTTCTTGATCCATGAACCAACACTACCGAATTTGAAGAAAATCGGTTAAGATTTAGCTATAGCTCCCATATATATGTTTTTTCCGATTTGGCCCTTTAGTTCTATAGAAGCTGTATTTTACATCCAATCATTTTGAAATTTAGAATGGTAGAGTTTCTTGATCCACGAACCAACATTGCCAAATTTGCAGAAAATCGGTTAAGATTTAGCTATAGCTCCCATATATATGTTTCATCCGATTTGGCTCTTTAGTCCTGTAGAAGCTATATTTTACATCCAATCGTGGTACAGGGTATTATTTAAGTATAAAATGACTCAAAAGTAAATTTATGTAAACAATTTACACATGAATTACAATATTTATATTTCAGAGTTATTCAATATTACGAGAGTGGTGTAGGGTATTATATAGTCGGCCCCGCCCGACTTTAGCCTATCCTTACTGGTTTTTAAAATGGTATGTCAAAAGTTGACAGCAAAAGTAAAAGCTTTGCCGTAATTATTCGGTTTAAATATGAAACATAAAAGGAATAGCATCAACCAAACGAACAAGAATTATTAAGAACTTCAAAAAACTTAAATAAAAAAACTCACGCCAAGTAATGAATTCGCAAACACTGCTTGAACGAGAAATGAATTGGATATGGTTGCGCACAAATGTTTATGCATATACATCTCGTCGATTTATATGCGTGTGTGTTTGATGTTGCATCAGCCAAAATCAACCACTTAAATGAGTGTGGTTGAGAGGGTAATTTTATTGTGCTCTATAATTGCTCTGCCTCTCAGAGATGAAAATAAGCTCTTTCTTCTTACTTTAAGCCATATTAGGCATAATTTTCCTTTTCAAGAATTTTTTCTTGCTTGCAGCGCTTGATTTTTTCAATTTAAGCCGATTTATACTTGTTTTAAGAAGAACTTAGTACGAACGTACTTAAATTTTTTAATTACGATTTCGGCTTAAATTAAGAATTTTTTACTTGAATTTAGTATGTCATTTTTCTTTCTGTGTAGGCTGGGTCATGCAAGAAGGAATGTAATAACGCCATAAAACCTTTAAATATGTATATATTTCAATGAAACATTTTGGAGTTTGTAGGTCTTGATATCGAAAATCGAAAGTAATTCGGGAATCATTATATTCGCAAAAGTCAATTCCATAGTTACCAAAAAATTTTTTAAATCCCCAAAAATGGGATTTTATTTATTTATATGAATTACAATACAAAGTAAATTTATATACTAATTTTAAGGTCCAGGGAGAAGCATGGTGACAAAGACCATGTTGCTTGTTAATTTTTGTTGCGACAGACCAGAGCCTCTGGTGGGAATCGAACCCACGACCCCCAAACTAATAGGCGAGCTCGCTACCAACTCACCTACTGGGGCGCTCCCCCCAAAAATGGGAATTTTGCATTTTCCCCTATATCTACTAAAACACGGGATCCAAATTCCCTTTGCAGTTCAACGTGCAACACCTTACCACATATAAAACCAGTAAGGAAAGGCAGAAAGTCGGGCGGGGCCGACTATATTATACCCTACACCTACCTAACAATGCGATAAGGGTCATTGCGATAATAATTTGGAATAATTGGTAAATGGGTAAGAACATATATATGTGGATATATCTAATTCTGAACCGATAATCGCTGAATTAAGCAATATTCGTTCCTAAATTAAGAAAACATCTTTCTGGAGAATTTTGTAATGATCGGAAGTAAAGTATAACTTCTACAGCGCTTTGTAACCAAATCAGGAGGAACATATATATGGAGGTTATATATAAATCTGAATCGATTTTCCCTAAATACTCATTCATGTAATATAGAAACCTCTTTCAGTCGAATTTCGTACTGATCGGATAACAAATACAGTCTCTACAGCGCTTGGATGTCAAACCGGGCTAACATATATATGGGGGCTATATCTAAATCTGAACCGATTTTCTCCGAATTTGGCAGTATTCCTTCATGTAATAAGAAACCTCTTTCTGCCGAATTTCGCTGTGATCGAATATAAAATACAGTTTCTACAGCGCTTACATGTCAAATCGGGGGTAACATATATATGGGGGCTATATCTAAATCTGAACCGATTTCCCCCCAAATTTTGTATTGTATCTAAGTGTATCACGAGACTACTCTCTGTCATTTTTTGTACAAATCGGTTCAAAAATGTTGCTTATACAGTGCATATATGCCAAATCGGGGGTACATATATATGGGAGCTATATGTAAATCTGAACCGATTTTAACCAAATACAATAGAGATCGTCCTTGGGCCTACAAAAAGATATGTGCAAAGTTTCGTTGAGATCGGACCGTAATTGCGACCTACACTTTGATTACAAGAATACATCTACAGACAGACAGACAGACGGACAGACGGACAGACGGACATAGCTAAATCGACTCAGAAAGTGATTACAAGTCGATCGGTATAATAAACAATGGGTCTATCTCTTCTCCTTTTGGGTGTTACAAACAAATGCACAAAGTCATAATACCTTGTACCACAGTGTGGTGTAGGTTATAAATAGTAAAGTTTCCGATAGTATAGCATTGCAATTGGAGTAAGTGTGGCTTACTTTTGAAATTTGTTTACAAATTATTTAAATTGAAGAAGTTTGGTATTGAGTATATCGGATCGATTTTTTTCTTCATATAGCAAATTTTGTTGTCAACTTGACGTACAAAAATAGGTGCATATTCTGATCCAGTCGGGGAAAATGAAAAATATGAGCTAACTCTTAGGCGCAAAAAGCCTTTTTGTAGGTAGAAAGTTACACGAGCTTGAGGCCCTGTATCTCCGCCCTGTATACCATAGCGGGTCCTAAATTACAACTTCAGCTCTTTAATACCCCCTGTACAATTGTGCCATGTTTTGTTGCAATCGTTTGTGTGGATAAGAAACAGTCGAATTATTTCCTTTTTAGTCCCTCCCACTGTGCTCTGATGGGATGAAAAAAGATATTATAAGAATATGAAGTCTACTAAATTTAAGATTCTTTAAATCTTTCCTGAACCAATTGCAATAAATGGTTCTTGAGGTTCTATCATGACTATGTGCATTTGTTTGTAACGCCCAAAAAGAGAAGAAATAGAACCATAGTTTATTATATCGATCGACATAGAATCACATTTTGAGTCGATTTAACCATGTCCGTCTGTCTTGTAAACAAAGTGCAGGTCGTATTTATGGCCTGATTGTGATAAAATTTAGTACGAAATTTGGCAGGGAGAGTTCTCTTATTACGTGAATAAACCCTGTCAATTTCGGGGAAATCGGTTCAGATTTATAGTCCCCACATATATCTTACAACCGATTTGACATGTAAACTCTGTAGAAACACTACCAAATTCGGCGAAAATCCGTTCAGATTTACATATAGCCCCCATATATATGCTTCACCCGGTTTGACATGTAAGCGCTGTATAAACCGTGTTTTATATCCGATCAGTATGAAATTTGAAATTCGCAATGCTCATTTTTGCATTGTTAGGGAGGTGTAGGGTATTATATAGTCGGGCCCAACCGAATTTCCGTTTTTCTTTACAGGTTTTTATGTTGGCACACTTATCGCGAACATATTTCCTAGTTGAGTTTGTTGGTGTTTAGTTTAGTTAGTTTGTGTGGCAAATAACAGTTATACGTGTTTTGCTTGTTCGACGATTCGGTGTTTATCTCCTCAATCATCGCATAACGCTGTCCTTTAATGGGTCACTTCAATTTTGGGAACAGGAAAATGTCCCAGGGGGCCAAATCTGGTGAATACGGTGCGACGTTTTTTTTGTTAAAAATTTTGCAAATTTGGAAAGAATATCCATAAATTAATCTCAGCAAAATTTAGCTTATAAATAAACAACCAATGACTTAAAGTTGCACATCTTGACAATTTAAAATTTTGAGTTACGTCACTCTTGAAGTAAGTGACTGATATGTTCGAGACAAGTGTGCCACAATAAAAAAAAACGAAAATTGAATGCACGTTGCCCGAGATATTTCAAAATTCACTTTTTCTATTGAACAGACCCCGAACGAGTTTATCATTTGTTACGGACAAAAAACGCAAACAGTGGCACTGTTGTTGTGCATGATATTGAAATATTGAACATTTTGTGGAAAGCCGGAATACCACAAAGAATAGATTTTAACACAAACGGTGACAAACCAAATATTATTTTTGTTAATGACCAACAACATTTTTCCACACGTCTTAAATTATAAATAACCAAATTAAAACCATTAACAATCAATCATCGCACGTTTATGTCCTGAATCTCCTAATGGTAATTGTAAAATAAATTTATTGTCAAATCCATCGCAATCTCAATCAGGCGCAATACAACTGGATAGTTCTGGAAACAGATTATATTTTCAACGATGAAGAGGTAAACATTGTCTTTTAATGACACTATACAAAACGATTTTTCACTCGAAGTTTTTCATGTTATTATCTGATGTAGTTTGGTATGTTATTCGCAGACGTGGAATTTTTGAATGATCAGCATTTAGGCCAGAAATTTAATATTGACCCATGAAGTTCACTTTTGACTGAAAAGTTTGATATATGGTAAGACAACATCTCGTTTTGATCTATACAATGGCCTCCTAAATGTTTAATATCTTCTAACATAAATGCTTTCTTATTTAGAGTTTGTCTAAAACTCAATTAGAAGATATCAGTCAATTAATAGCAGATGTGTTTGCCTGGGAGCTCCTGGGTACATTTCACTAAAATTGTGACATTTTTTGATTATCAGCGCGGCCCACGATAACATTAAGTAACACCAAAGAATCGATTATAGTGGCTTGAAGTACCTAAAAATCCATATAATTGTCGTTAATTTGGTTGTAATGGAACCAACGCTACAGCTTCCCAAACATTCGTGAAACTTGCATGATTTTTTTTTTGATAGCGTATTTCGCGACTGTTATATATATGTTCACTGAGCTGAATTAATTGTGCCAGATGGCTTTAAAAATGTTATTAAATTTTTTCAGATTTTGCAAAAATTTAAAATTTTGTCCTTGGCAGTTTTAATGGTATACAAATTTTTCAATGTTCTATGTTCTTGTATGTTCTTCAGGCGTACTACTGTGATGCACTCAAACTCCATGGCTACTTATGAATTCTCCACGGCTAGATTGAATTCTTGTACCTGAGGAGCGGAATACTTTTGTCCCAGCAATGATCGTCAAGGCACACCCAGTGCCCGGTACAGATACGGGGTAGTTTATATAAATTAAAAGGATTTTTAATGCTCTATTCCGAAATCTGAGAGCTGCCATTTTATTTTGATGATTATGTAAATTATGTACATTGCAAAATTTACATAATCTCAAAATAAAACCAGTCACTGTTAGTTTTCCGTTTAAGATATATTATGGTTTTTGTGAATTCATACAATATTATTTAGCCCGGATGAGCACATAATTGCCGTATGTCCATTAAACCGGGTTGGCCTCCATGTAAAAATAAAAAGTTCCCGAATGCGAGGTGGAATATAAAAGCGTACGTCGAGACAATCGCAAAAACATTTTTTTCAATTTTTTCCGAGCCCGCGGAATCGGCCCAAAATCGTTTTTTTCGTACCTTTTTTGTTTGTAGCTCGATATTCACATGCGATACACCAATGTATTGGTCTCGATAAGTTCTACGTTTCCCTCATAGAGGACGCTGATGTACAAAGTCATTTTCTAATAAAGACTTCACCTACTGCAGTTTCTACCCCAAAATTTAAAAATTTTCTTCCATAGGGTTAAAGCGCTTTAAAAAACATGAACATTTTGCTTTGGGTGTACGCACTTTTATTCAAAAACAAAAAAGTTATGTCTTCATTAGAAAATTACGTGGTACATCGGCGACATATATGAGACAATGTAGTTCTCGTCGTGACAGACACATTGATGTATCGCATGTGACAATCGTCCTACAAACGAAAAAGTTACGATGAAAAAACGATTTTGGGCCGATTCCGCGGGCTCCGAAAAAATTTAAAAAAATGTTTTTGTGATTGTCTCGAAGTGAGCTTTCATATTCCGCCTCGCATTTGATAACCTTTTTTGGTGACCCGATAAGATAAAAAACGATTTTGGGCCGATTCCGCGGGCTCAAAAAAAATTTAACATATGTTTTTGCAATTATCTCGTGGTAAGCTTTAAAATTCCGCCTCGCATTTGATAACTTTTTTTGGTGACCCGGTCTAATGTCCATGCCGACTTCATAATCCTCGAAATTCACAAGAAAATATTTCAAAATTCCTTAGTGTGAGAATATTACTACAAAAAATTGTTAATTCTGATTTTTATACCCTACACCAAAAAATAAAAAAATTTAATTATAATGCATGTTTTTCATAAACAATGATCCATGTGTTTGCGATATACGCTCCTTCGTTTTGCTCATGACAAGACACCGAGATTCGTAGTTATATTTCTTTGTTTTGAGGTAAATATGTAAATATGTAAAGAAAGGCCAAAAAATACTGAAACTAATTTCAAATAGTTTTTGAATATAACATTTCCTACAAATGGGAGCTAGAATTTGCATGGGGACGGATGACCATAGAGTTCGACGTAACACCCTCTTAAAGTGCCTAATTTTGTTGTTTATATCGTCGCTTGTATGAACAACAGACGGAACTCACATTTTCAAAATTGTTCAGGAGATGTAATGGACGTTTAAAGAAATGTATGGAAAGCTATATCACACTTAAGGACAACAACATAACTTCTCATTCAACGTAATTTTTTTTTATTCTAAACAACACGGTACAACCACTACTTAGCAAAGCATTTTTACAACTCGTATATTCCATCAGATGGTGACTTATTCCAGTACTGATAAATTGTTCCTTTTTTTTGGTTTCATGACGCTTAATCCATAGTGCTGAGATTCTTTCCTTACAAAATACTTTCAGAATCGGAGCCGTGTTTAGTTGTATCATATTCCAAATTCTTTGAACAGTCATCTAGTTATTCCCTTTGTAGTTTATTTATTTGGAATTAAATCCATGTGTAAAACACATCCACTGTTTAGAAATGATAGTTAAAAAAATTGAGCAATGACACTTGTGAGTATATGATTAACTGCTCACATTTTCTTTGTTGCAATCTTCGTATACAAAGGTGGTGAGTTTCACTCAACATCTAATTAAATATGGTTTGTATCTAGACTGAATAACATAACTATGCATGTACGTACATAGTACACACAAAAACAAACCGATTATTATTAGAAATTACGTTTTTACAGGAAATTTATGCAAAATTTGGATAATCGCAAAATTCATTTGAAAAATTATGTATGTATGTATGTATCTAGTAGGATTATCGACTACACATGGTTGCAGCTTTGCAAAACTTCTCTAAACGTGGCAACATTAGCTGGTAATTGTTGTTGACGTTTTCCTTGCTTCGTTTTTGCCAATTTAACAAAACGAGGTTTTAAGTTAGAACAGCAACGTAATAACTTCCTTTTTCTTGGCAGCCACAAAAACGACAACATCGATTAAAGTTACAAAGCGAAGTTGAAAATTTTGAATTGTGAAGTGTGTTTGAATTACTGTTTTAGTCAATATTTTTTTTTGAGGTAATCCTCATAAATTTTTTGTTTCCCAAAATTTTGAAGTTGAGAAATAAGTAATTAAAGTTTTAAAATAGATATAAAATATCTGATTTTTTTTGCGTTTTCTCAAAGATTGTCATACGAATCTGTTTCCATAAACCGTCATTATTTCTATAAAGGAGAATAAAAACCTCCACAGAAATATTCACCTCCACAAACAAGCCAATTTACCCAAAGAATCACGCTACCCACAGGGTAGCGTGAAACTCTTTTTCGTGTTTGCCAAAACTGCATCTTTACCCTTTGGAAATACATGGCTTGGACGCCATTATATAAAGCTCCAATTTAGCCGCTTCGTAAAATCCATCGGAGGCTTTGGTGCTACTTGGACTATTGTTCGAATAATTGCCAGATATTTAAAATACACAAGACTACACAACACAACAACTTGTAGCGGCAGCACAAATAAATTAATGTTCTTTAAACCATCAGAAGGAAGCAGTTTAGAGTCTGCCACTTGCAGTCATCGTTCTACCAACTCTTACACACGGGTCGTCTTAATGAATCCGAAGCGAATAAGGCATAACCTTTGAGATGTCACGACCAATGTTATTTCCAATGGATTCCACCAAAAGAATTTCACATACCAACATGTATATATATAAGTATCAATTCAATTAGATTAACATTTTTCTTTAGGCTTAAAAAAATATTTTATACTCAAGCACTGTTCCTATTTGTAGACAGATACTCGAACATTTGGAGAATTAGCATTCGATGCAAGAGATAGTTCCAGGTTTTGCAACATTCTTGTTCTTTTTACAGCCACAATCACCACCGAGTTCGTGCAGGAGGCCTTCTACATCGTAATGGTGGTAAGTTATAAAGCAGCTGATATTGATTGATGCTCCATTCTCTATTCTCTTGAACCGACATAATCTCCAACTAGTATAGGGGGAGAGTCATAAGCTGCCCACCACTTTGATACTCTTGAGCATCACTTGGATTCAGTGATACGCTCACGTACGGCTCTCTCGTGGAAATATAGGAATGTATGTATTTTTTTTTTTGTTTGTTTTGATCTTCGTTTTTTCGACTCTGGAACAGAAAAAAAAGAAAGAATTGAAGTATCTTTCTAGTTTGTTTTGTTCACAGTGTTCTTTTTTTATTGAGAAAGTAAAACAGAAAAGAATTACTTTTCAGTTTGTTTTGATTAACATTTCCTTTGTTTTTGTCATAGTTGGATAGCTACTCATAAAGAAAAAAAAAGATATTCATGAGTAAAGATTAACCCTTTAGGGGATACATATAAATGATACAATTATTTGAATACAATGTTGGTGTTATCCAATAGTAACAAGCTTCACATTAATTGAATAATTATATTATTTTTTTATTCTTGAATATAATGGATTATGTCATGAATAAATTTAGTATTGTAAGCCGAATAATGGCCTGTTAAGAATTGTACAGGTGTTTTCTTGCCGAATGAAGCCATGAAGGAAAGGTAAGTATGTTAGGGGTCCTAGATAACAGATGTATCTCTAATAGGACAATGGAAGGCGAGGGTAGTGAGGCGAAATTTCACATTTACACCCGTGAGATATGTTTTGAGGGCAGACGAGAGCGACAGGTAACACTTAGTGAACATCGTTTGATTTCTTTTGCATAATAATGATTAGTTAGGGCAATTTTAGAACTAGTCATTCAAGTCTAAGTTAATGTAAATAGTTATGGTTAAAAATAGGGAGTCTATATTAATTAATTGTAGTGGGATACTCGATTTATTGAGGGAAAGGACCGAATCCCCCCGCCCGGCTGACTGCTAGCACATCAATGGCTCCCGCAGTCCTTTCGCGATATAAATTTTAAGATGCCAAGGAATTCAAAACAAAAAAATGCATCCATCCTAGCAGGGACATTACAGAGAACAGATGTTCCGTTTTTAAGACAATGTTCCTTCTTCCCCATCACTTAATTCCAGTTTATATAAATACTTGACATTTTATGTTCCCATGGTATATTAAAAAATAGGCGTTATTGTTATTACATTGTTTTCAAATGGGCACTCTATTCGTTAGGATATTAAAATGTCATTCCAAGAGACGGAAAGCCATCTCTCAGTCGAAAATACATCACGTCTTCATTATATATTTATATTCATCCTAATAATTTATTTTATAATCATTAGTATACGGAATCTATATATATATAAATGGATGTGTTTGTTGGTACGTATGAACTCCAAAATAGCTGGACCGATTTTGATGAAGTTTTCAGGGATCTTCAGAATATCCTAGCGGGTGATATAGGCTATATTAGTTATTGATTGAGGAGGCGTGGCTCCGCCCAAATAAGCCAATTTGTAGTTATTATTTTCTTAGTGATTCCTACTGTTCCTACCTACAGGGTATTATAACTTTGTGCATTTGATTGTAACACACAAAAGGAGGATAAATAGACCCATCGTTTATTTACCGATCGACTTAGTATTTTATCGTGCGCTCCAGCCTGACTGACAGACGGACAGACAGACGGACGGACATTGCTAAAATGACTTAAAATGGCTCAAAACGGATTTCCGCCGAACATAGTTGGGGGTCTTAGGTCGCTCCTTCGATGTGTTACACTTATGTCCGTAGCAAATGATGTATACCCTCGTCACACTAAAGCGAGGGTATAATAAATCAAAATAAAATCCTGTTAAAAACTGTACCAATTTTCTCATAGTTTTATTTACAAATCTTAAATGATGTCTTTGTAATTTGGGCTCCTGAAATTTCCAAGATAGCTTGAAACAACCATAGAAGCATTATTGTTGTTTTTCTCTTTTAATTCACTGTCGTCAACATCAGTTAAATCACATGAATCTAACTCATGCATCCGCTTTGGACAAAGGGGATATTGCCCTTCGGACATATCGTCGCTTGGATGACCAACCGACGTAACTGACCATTTTTCAGAAATTGAGTTAAGAAATGCATACTTATTTGCGCCCGATATCCACGTAGTTAAAAGAGTTTTGCATGAATTGCACAAAATCAGTAAAAATATTTTCTCCCGCTCTATTTTTAGACATGTGCCTAATACATGCAGCGTTTGTTTTTCCAATTCTGCGTATTTACTTCCTTTGGGTATTTGATTTAATAAAAATCAAAAAGTGGGTGAACTCACTAAATCTTCTGCAGCTTTGTCATTTTTGCACCAATATGAGTATTGTTGGTTCACAATGTTCGTATTATAATAATCGTATGTCCTATATAATAAAACATTAAAATTTATATTTGTTTGGTTTAAGAAAAATAATTTGAAAAGATCAAAAATCCAATATATCATTAACATTTTCATGAAATTTGAATTTTGTCCACTGTAACGCTGTCATTTCTTGACTTAATTTTGCGATCTTTCAAGAAAGAAAGGAAATAAATAAACCGTCCAATATTTTTGAAGATATTTGCATTTAAGTGACATCATCATTTTTAAAAACTCAAATAACGGTTATTTTGGAATATATCGAAAATTGTTCTACTTTTGACCATTCTGAACTCATATTCGGATTCAGCGGACGAATTTTACATAAATATTAGGTGTCAGATATATTTGGTCAAAAAACTGCCACGTAGTGTTATTTTTGGAATCATATATTATTTAACCAAATGATAAAATTCATAGAATTTGTTATTATTACCCATTTCTCATAATTTGTCTCAAACCAGAATATTGGAATTTTGTTCCTTATGTGCGACTGGTAAATTTAAGTGAATGTACATACTTCAAGCGGTAGCTGCTACATGTAAGTGACATCTATGTAAATACGAAAGTCTGAAAATCCAAACAATGTTTTCATCAAGTTTCCCAATGATGAAGCTACACCCTATGTACCTGAAATATGTACTTTGTGTGGTAGAGTATGTTGTGACATTTTTCAATCCAGGGAGAATAATACTGTAACCACACAACATTTCATATAGCTAATCGAAGACTGTGATTGAAACAAATGCTAAAAAATTCCAATTGAAATTGAGTGTTTTTGTACATTGTATCATATATATATCAATGAATTTTCTATACACAGAGAGAAAAACACAATGAAGAACAGAATTTCTGGAAAATGTATAAACTCTAAAACTCTGTAGTAAATATATTGTCCCAAACTATATTGCTTAACAATCAAATCTATATATACGTATATAACACAATGCCGTACGTTTGAACACGCATCACTCGAGAACGGATTGTACGATTTTCATGATTTTGGGCAGTGACACTGTGGAAGTAAATTTTAACACACGCTAATAGCGCGAGAAAGGAGCGTTAAAATTTCTCGATTTTGGGGTTAATGTATTCGTATTGACCACAGGAAGAACCCCATAAAGGAAAATTTGGCATTGGTCAAGCGAGCGCGACACAGCAAGCACAGCATTATAGCTCAAGAACGGATTGTTTGATTTTCACAATTTTATGCTTAATTGATTCGTATTGGACTAAGGAAGAGCACATGGGAAAGCACAAAATTTACAATTGGTCAAAGAGGCTTCGCGCGGTCAACACAATCCCATTGCTCAACAATGCATCGTTGTATTTTGTAGATTTTGGGTTTGAAGGCTCCAGATGTGACACCATTTGGGGACATTTATGGTTGGTCAAAGGACGCGAAACTGTCAACAAAACTTTATAGCACGAGAACGGATAGTTAGATTTTCAATATTTTGTGGAAGGAAGAACGCTATAGAGGAAAATTTAGAATTGATCAAAGCGGCGTGAAACTGCCATACAGCTCTAAAACAGATCGTTTGGTTTCACAATTGTGTGCTTAGTAGATTCGTTTTGGCATAGGAAGGGCACTATGCAAGAACATTTAGTATTGGTTAAAAGGCCCCCGAAATGACCACACAACGTTATAATTAGAGAGCAGATAATTCGATTTTCATGAATTTGGGCTTGATTAATTCGCACTGGTCCAAGGATGGACACCCTGGAGGGAGATTTATGACAAGGAGGCATGGCAAGCTCAAGGAGGCATATCACAGTACACATAACCTTATAACAAGAGAACAAATTGTTCGGTTTTCACTTTTTGTTGCTTGATGTATTCGTATATCAGCCCAGGAAAGAACATAGTGTAGAACAATTTCTGATTGGTCAAAGGAGCGCGCACCATCCATTCAATCTTATAACTCGAGAACATTCGATTTAATCATTAGATTTTAATAATTTTGAATTCATATTTGCACAATGTAGGGCACTCTGGGGAAGAATTTATAATCGGTCAATCGGGCGTGGAACTGTCCATATAATCGCATAACTCGAGAACAGATCGTTAGATTTTAACATTTTTGGGATTGATGGATTTGTATTGGTCCAAGGAGGGATACTATGGATTAGTCAAACGGGTGTGGTTTTATTTAGATTAGCCAACATAACTTCTTAATTCGAGAACTGATCGTTCGATTTTTACCATTTTGGGTTTAATGGATTTGTATTGGCCCGAGAAGTGACGCTGTGGAGGAAAATTGTTGATTGGTCAAAGAGGCACGATATGGCCAAGACAACCTCATATTTTTTTTGGAATTGATGGGTTCGTGTCGGCCCAACGAAGTATGCAATGGACGACATTTTTGGATTGGTCGAAGAGCGCGACAAGGCCAACACAACCTCATAATTCGAGAACGAATAGTACGAACCTTACTATTTTCGACCTAATGGATTGCTATTGGCCCCAAGAAGATACAATGGAGGAAAATTTATGATTTGTCAAAGTGTGTCGCGTTCGTTAGAACCTCATAGCTCGAGTACAGATCGTTAAAATTTACGATTTTTGGCTAGATGAAAGTGATGAGCGATATGTTTTGAAAAGACTTTAGAAAAGTTAAGGTGCGGTTTTATGTCCACTTTGACTTCAGACTGAACATCAAACGGTTGTTTTCTCATCTCCTTTGAGGTCAGAATGTACGAACATTTAGGACCCTGTGGAGGAAAGTTTTATATTGGTAAAAGGGCCGCGTCACAGGCATTGCCACCACATATCATAGCCCAAGTACGAATCGTTTGTACTCTAGCGTTTTTGGTATAAGGGATTTGTTTTGGCCCAAGGAAAGACACTATGGATGAAAATTTGTATTTGTCAAAGGGCCTTGTGCGGACAACATAACCTCATAACTCTAGAACGAAACTTTGGGATTGGTCAAATGGGCACGTCACAGCGAACACAACCTTATAACTCGAGAACGGATCTTTAGATTTTCACGATTTTGGGTTTGGCGAATTCACATTGGGCCAAGGAAGGACTCTATGGAGAAAAATTTGGTATCCTGAAAGTGGCGTGGTATGGCCAGCATAACATCATAATTCGAGATTATATCTTTCGATTGCCACGGGTGCGGTACCTTCCTCACAAAAAAAATTATATTTCGAGTACTATATCTTATTAGCAAGCGCGTAACCCATATAAATCCAATACTAAAATGAAATCTGGATAACCATTGCATCATTTGCCTTGGAGTTTTGATTTTTGATAGCATTGATTTTGATAGCAAAAATGTGATCGGTACGACTTGAGACTGCCGCTATACGTATATTATTATACTTCAGTTATTCTCATTATATTTAATACAATACTAAGCATTGAAATCATTTGAATTAACCGAATAACAGGAAGCAAATTTGGGCGGGACGAAGTTCGCTGGTCCAGCTAGTGTTATATATTTGGGAAGATGTTGTTCTACACAAATAAAAGTTTGTGTTGTTGCAAGTTGAAAATTTAAATATGTTTATTGCTTCTCGTGGACATTTTCATTTTTGGAGATAAGCGAGTATTCCACATTACCACCCAATTATTCTTTTACAATGCCCAATTGTCAAATTATCCTATTAATATTATAAAATCTTTTGTTTGTTTGTTTGTCTGTTGCCGCATCACAAATAAACGGCTAAACCGTTTGTCTTGAAACTTGGTGGACGGATAGGCCGATACCCGGAACTCAAAATAGGCAACCTCGATTTTCCATTTCCCGCCAAGTGATTTTCGACCACTTGACCGAGCTAGAAAGCTAAAATTTTGCACACACATAGACATGAGTGGCTACTCATGTAGTCATTTTTTTGCCAGTGGCCAGTTCTAGCGCTATCAAAAGCTTGTGCATAGCCTTTGTCGTTTCAGAAGCCTCTTAAAATTGAAAACTTTGTAAAGTATGAAATATGCGCAAAAAATTGTTTTTAATTATCATATTGTGATCAGTGTATACTTTTTTTTATTTTACTGCTATTAAGAGCTAATAATTAGCTCTTTAAGAGCTAATAATCTTAAAATGTATATGTACTCGTACATTTTGACCTCAAAGTAGATGAGAAAACAACTGTTTAATGTCCAGTCTGAAGTCAAAGTGGACATAAAACCGCACCTTAACTTTTCTAAAGTCTTTTCAAAACATATCGCTCATCACTTACTGTGGTACATATCTAATGTTGTCAGTTCAGTGGTCAGCGTAGTAGTGCCCAAATCCATTCTGAATTTTTCTGTGCTTTAAAAGTCCCATATGAACTATGGTTCAACTAATTTATGTGTATATACTGATCTCCAACGGATACGATTTTATACCATGTGACTTTTAACCTTTGCGGATATTATCCACATAGTCGATTTGTGGTTTTTTTTGTGGTCAGTTTAGCAGTGACCAAAGCAATTCTCATTGTGTCACTGCATTTCAAAATTCTTTAACCCCCATTAACACAAAACAAAATAACCGAGCGTTAGAGATAACGAAAGTTAAATTGTATGGAATTTGACAGCTATAACCGGAAGATAGCTCTTAAACGTAGTTTATTTATTTATTGTTAATGGCCCTAAGAGGTTTTTATTCTTCAAAATACTTCAAAAATTATATAAAGATCTATGGAGCTACACATATGTATGAGTATATGTGCATATACCGATCTTCAAGGAAATGTGTCGTCCAGCCTGAGGACAATATAGACACAAAAACCGGTACCAGCAATTTTAAAGTCTTTTCGAAATATATCGCTCTCAAATAACAGCTGCAATATATTTATCAAAAATCAGGTCTGGTTTTGAATTATGTGATATGATTTCTATTATCATGACTAAACAGATTATATCGAAATTTGGAAAATACATATCATATTAAGCATTTGTTTCTCCTCCAAGTGTTTGGTGACCTCTTAACCACTGGCCCCATGTTAAAGTAATAATCTGAAAGACTGCACGCATCCAGTTAAGGGCGTGGCTGTAATATATTACTCACATTCACACGATTTGAACTGTGGTCAGTGCAGTAGTGGCCAAAACAAATTTTAATATTTCAAAAGTCACTTAGGAGCTAAAAATCTATAAATCAAGGAGATGCGAAATGAAATATGTTATGTCCAGCCTGAGGTCAAATCTACCAAAACAACTAAACTGATTAAATCGAAACATGGAACGTAGATGTCATTGCATGAAATATGCAGTGGTATAATAACCATACGATTTTCCAAGACTCGTTTTGCGACCTCTGTGAGGTAAGTATTATGTATAACGTTTGCACATATATAGCTAAGATTGTAGCTGGAATAATACTTTACTCAGACTAACGGAATATGAACAGTTGGGACCAAAATAATATAATTCTTTCTGAGGTGCTTGCTAGGATATTAAATTCCAGTTTGTGGTCAGTGCAGTTATTATAGCAAATTTTATTTTTAGTTTTTGGGTTCTGATTTTTGTTCAATAACAAAAATAATAGTAAAGCACTAGAAGTTGCTATGGCTTATAAAGGGCTGTCTAAAGTAGCCCAGATACAACGCTCTTTTCCATACAATTACATTTAGCGGTCAAGTTGTCTAATATTTTAAATCAAAAATAATCTCACCAAGTAATGTAACAGACGAATTCCATTCATTACCACGGTGAATACCATTCATCATCATGACGAATCCCATTCATCATCACGACGAATCCCATTCATCATCTCGACGATTTCCATTCATCACCACGACGAATCCCATTCATCACCACGACGAATCCCATTCATCACCACGACGAATCCCATTCATCACCACGACGAATCCCATTCATCACCATTATTAGATTTTTTAAATGCAACTTTTACAACAAATTATTTAGCTAAAGTAATCAGAACGCCTATGAACAGTACAATAAAGCACAAACTAAAAATTGATTGCTTCGTTTTATCATATTTTCAGCAAAATGGTCAAATAAATCTTTTCGTCGTGGGAATGAAACCTTATCGTTCCCTCGACTAATTTCGAAATCACTAAAAACATGGGTTGACGATCGTGTTTGTTCTATTAACGTACAAGAATATTGCATATACGAAACTTTTCGTCACCAGTACGAAGATATATTGACGAAACTGATTCGTCATGGTGACGAACGGGTTTCTCTCAGTGTTTATAGATTATAGAACTATCGGTAACAAATTGTGCAATATATTTAAATTTCAAAACTTTCCTCACTCGGTCGGGGCCACCCCCATTGGTCCGATCCCGCCCATTTTTTGGACCAATTACGTAGAATTCCACCAGATACATATACATAATATTACAGAACTCTGGCTAACAAATTGTGCAAAATTTGGCTTAATGCTATTTTGTTCCATACGCCATTGTGTATGATCGGAGAAAAACGCAATTTATAGCTTATATTATAGCTCAGGCATTTCTATGCCATTACATCCAAAAATAAACAAGTTATAACAATTTTTGTACATGGAATTTTGTTCCATATTTTGTTTTAATATTTTTTCGTATTTGTATTATATGGACCACGAAGAGGAAAGAGAGTAATTACAAATTGTAAATACATATTTACATATTGTAAAAGGAAAGAATGTAAAATACTGAGTAAAAAATATAGGGCGATAGAAAAGTGGAGACATAGAGCAAAAATATTAAAATTATTTGCCGTAAATCAGAATTAAATCGAACCTTCCAATATCTTGAAAACTGGACGAGATAAAAAAAATTATTCCAGATTCTGAAAGAGCATCCTTGAAACCCATATTTTTTCTTAATAACTTTTTCGTGTTTAGAATGGCTAATTACACTATGCAACAAAATTTTTGTCCAAGGGATGTGGATAACAGGTTCTGGTGCAATTAGGTGTCACAAACACGAAAAAAATATTTAAAAAAAATTTTATGGTAATTTTTTTTTAATTCCAGCTTTCATGGAAAGTACATTCAGTATTTGGACAATAATTTTTCAAGTATAAGCCTGATCGAGCCGTGTTATGCCTCAAATTAAAGGGCTACATAGCTGCAAATATTGCTTTCACGTAGAATCTTTGGTTTAGTAACAGTCGTCAAAAATATGAGAAAAAAATGATTTTAAAAAAAAAAACACTTTTCTGGTACAAAAAAAACATAAAAAATAGAAAAAAAATCTAAAAAATTATTTTATTACATTTTTAAAAAGCCAGCATGCTAACGAAGAAAGCACTGTCTATTTGAAAATAAAATCTATGGATAGATGTAAAAGTTATGAGCCATTTTGTAAATGTTAGGGAAATTCAAAAAAATCTTCTTTCATATTTTTATACCCTACACCACACTGTGGTACAGGGTATTATGACTTTGTGCATTTGTTTGTAACACCCAAAAGGAGAAGAGATAGATCCATTGTTTATTATACCGATCGACTTGTAATCACTTTCTGAGTCGATTTAGCTATGTCCGTCTGTCTGTCCGTCGGTCCGTCTGTAGATGTATTCTTATATTCAAAGTACAGGTCGCAATTATAGCCCGATCTTGACGAAACTTTACACATATCTTTTTTTTGGCCCATGGACGATCCCTATTTAATTTGGATATAGCCCCCATATATATGTTAGCCCCGATTTGACATGTAAGCGCTGTTAAAACTTTATTTTATAGCCGATCAGTATGAAATTCAGCAGAAAGAGGTCTCTTATTATATTAATGAACACTGAAATCGGTTCATATTTAGATATAGCCCCCATATATACGTTACCCCCGATTTCACATGTAAGCGCCGTAAAAAATTTATTTTATAACCGATCAGTGTGAAATTCGGCAGAGAGAGGTTTCTTATTACATGAAGGAATACTATCAAATTCGGAGAAAATCGGTTCAGATTTAGATATAGCCTCCATATATATGTTACCCCCGATTTTACATGTAAGCGCTGTAAAAAGTGTATTTTTAATCGGATCAGTACGAAATTCGGCAGAAAGAGGTTTCTTATTACATGAATTAATACTGCCAAATTTGAGGGAAATCGGTTGAGATTTAGATATAGCCCACATATATATGTTACCCCCGATTTGACATGTAAGCGCTGTAGAAACTGTATTTTATATCCGATCAGTAAAAAAATTGGCAGAAAGAGGTTTCTCATTACGTGAATTAACACTGCCAAATTTGAGGGAAATCGGTTCAGATTTAGATATAGCCCCCATATATGTATAATATACATATATGGGGCCTATATCACACATATACATTGTATATGTTACCCCCGATTTAACATGTTAGCGCTGTAGAACTGTATTTTAAATCCGATAAGTAAAAAAATTGTCAGAAGAGGTTTCTCATTACATGAATTAACATTGCCAAATTTGAAGGAAATCGGTTCAGATTTAGATATAGCCCCCATATATATGTTACCCCCGATTTAACATGTAAGCGCTGTACAATCTGTATTTAATATCCGATCAGTAAAAAATCTACACAAATAGGTTTCTTAATTTATGAAGGGATACTTCCAAATTCAGAGAAAATCGGTTCAGATTTAGGTATAGCCCCCATATATATGTTACCCCCGATTTGACATGTAAGTGCCGTAGAGACTGTATTTTATATCCGATCAGTACGAAATTCTACAGAAAGAGGTATTTTTACATAAATGAGTATTCAGGGAAAATCGGTTCAGACTTATATATAACCTCGTTTTCGTTGCTGATCATTCGCAGTGAACGGACGTGTTTATCACATAGCGGATAGTTACCAGTACCTATTACGCAATAGCAAAAATCTGTACAAAGTCTGTAAGGCCTACATCGTAGTACCTATTACGGTCTAATACAGACAAAACTAAAATAAATTCTCTTGACGGGGATGCCTTCGTGTTCCGATGGAGCGCGGTTCCCCAATCGTCCGACTGTCCGTCCGTTGGTCTTGGCCAAAGCCGACCACACCAAAAATGGTGAAAATCTCCCCCAAGTACTCACAACAGGTGGTGCGGTGAGGGGAAAACGTCATGTCCGACCGTCAAAACGGAAGCACAATGAGCATCGTGTAGCGCTCAGAGTTTTGACGAAGTTGGAGGCTGTTGAGGTTTCGGCTCTTACCGAAAAACAAAAAGAGTCACTTACCTGGGCTAAATGCGTCATAGATGCTTCTAAGGCCAATGAGTCGGCTGAAAGAGCCACAAATTCAGCTGTGTTAACGCCTAATAAAGTAAAACGAATCAGATCACCTGATGAACCCCTGCCTTCGAAAAAGGCAAGAGGCCCTAATGTCACCATCAACAGGACACTCACCAAGCCCTTCAATGAAGTGGCGAAGGAGAGTCTAGTGATGGCTGTTATAGACAGAAGTAGTGAGGATGGATCCATCCTCAAGGACAAATGGAGTCATGTACAATCAGCCATTATGGCTCATTACCTCGATGTCCGTAGAGAAATGCCGGGCAAACCACCAATCTGCAACGATGCAGGATGGCATCAGGGGAGAGTAAAGCTCTTATATTTCGGTGATGCCAGATCAGTAGACCTTTATAAGGCTGCTCTGAGTCGAGCGGGTGAGGTGTGGCCGGGTGCCCAGTTGGATGTTGTCGAAAAAAACAACACCCCTAGTCACCCTAGAGCCATCACCTGGGTTACAGAAGAGCCCTCCAACCCGGCTGACATCTTAGAAATAATAAAAGATTCCAATCCTGGTCTGCCGGCCCATAATTGGAGAATCAGCAAGGTGGGTGAGGCGGATGGTAAAAAGCGGCAGGTCAATCTTATCCTAAACGCTGAATCCACCTCCCATATACAAAGGGCGAGTGCAACCCTACAATATGGCTTCGAGACTATAGTCTTGAAGATATACAAGCAGGATATAGCTCCCACTGCAGAAGGTGAGTCGTCCACCGTGGCACTTTCTGTAAGTGCGGAGGTAGCCACGCCAATTATTTCTGGTGACTCCAACTCTAATAGAAGATCTGTAACGTCCTACTCTGAGGACGAAAGCTCTACTTCTGACACAGAGGGGCTGAGGGGAGTCTCCGGACTCTTTGACGCATCTGGCGGGGACATGCTTCTCGACGATACGGACGAAGAGTTCGATAACACCCTTGTCGGGGTGGATGTTAATCTGTCAATTACCAATGATGGTAAGAATTCTACAGATTAACCTCCATCACGCTAAAGCAGCCTCAGCGGCTCTATTGCTGCGCCTGTCCACAGGCGCAGTAGACATCGTCCTGATACAGGAGCCCTACGTAGTGGGAGGAAGGGTGTGCGGTATTAGGACACCCAACTTTAAACTGCTTGTGGCCAACTGTGAAGGCACTCCAAGAACCTGCATTTTGGCCAGGAAAGATCTAAGTATCTTTCTCCTGACTAATTTAAGTGGTAAAGACCAAACAGCTGCTAGCCTGGAGATCGGTAATCGCATATATTGGGTGGTCTCCAGCTACTTGCCTTATGAATCTGTAGTACCGACTGCTCTATTCAGGGAAGTAGTGGAAGAAGCAACGTCTGACGAGATCGAGCTGATTATTGGCGCAGACACGAACGCTCATCATACTATCTGGGGTAGTACGGATATAAACAATAGGGTTGACTCGCTTCTTGACTTTATTCTAACTACCAACCTTAGTATTTGTAACATAGGTAATAAACCGACCTTTACAATTAAAGACAGACAGGAAGTACTCGACGTAACGTTTGCTACTGACCGGCTGTCAGACAAAATTATTGGGTGGAATGTACTGGACGACCACTCATTCTCAGATCACCATTATATTGAGTTCAAACTCGCGGAAAAAGCGCCTAAACCTGCCGTCCACAGAAATGTAAGGAAGACAAAGTGGCACCTGTATGAGAAGAATTTCAAGAAAGTCCTCAACTCTAAACTTCTGTACGAACCGAATGACAAAGCCGGTCTGGATAATCTGGTCGACCATATCACCACATCATTCAATAGTTCCCTTGAAGAAGCCTGTCCGAAAATAAGGTACAAGGGTAAAACTAAACCCCAATGGTGGACTTCTGAGCTAACGGCTATGAAAAAGACCTGCAACAAGCTATTCAATAAGGCTAAATCTACTGGGGTCGCTAATGATTGGGATGCCTATAAAGAGCAACTCAAGATCTATAAGAAGGAGCTTAGAAAGGCGCAAAGGCGCTCTTGGTATACCTTCTGTGGTGAAGTGGAAAAGGTCTCCGACGCCGCTAGGCTGAGGAAGGTATTATCTGCATCACCCTGTACAGTGGGATATTTACAGGATGAGGCAAATAACTGGACCAAAAACAGCGAGCAGTCGCTCAATGTACTGCTCGACACACATTTCCCGGGCAACTCTGTAACAGAACCCGAGGATCAGCAGGACCAACAAGAGTGCGAGTGGACGGCGAGCGTCGCTAGCTTCTTGACTGAGAGATCCAGAATAAGCTGGGCTATTAACAGCTTTGAGCCCTTCAAGTCACCTGGACCAGATGGCATCACTCCAGCAGAAATGCAGAAAATGTTAAAGTACATTATCCCCTGGCTGGAGAAAATTTATGTAGGCTGTATCAGGCTTTCATACGTCCCGAATCGATGGAGGGATACCAAAGTGGTATTCATACCTAAAGCGGGAAAGATATCACACACTAGGCCAAAAGACTTCAGACCAATTAGCCTATCCTCCTTCCTATTGAAAGGTCTGGAAAGACTTTTAGATCATTTCATTAGGGAAAACCTGGATACAAAACTCCTGTCGGGGAACCAACATGCTTACAATAAGGGCAAGTCTACAGAATCAGCCCTGCACGAACTTGTGAGCACTATCGAATCGTCCCTGCATTTCAAGGAATTCACCATGGTGGCATTTCTTGACATAGAAGGGGCTTTTAACAACATTCACTCCGATGCGGTAATTGCGGCACTCTCACATCTAAAAGTTAACACTAGTTTGATTAGACTAATTCAAAGTCTGCTCACCAGAAGACGCATAACAGCATGTCTAGGGTCCACAACTCTAACAAGGTATGTAAACAGAGGGACCCCGCAAGGAGGAGTACTGTCTCCACTAATTTGGAACCTAGCGGTGAATGAAATCCTGCTAGATCTAGAACGTTGTGGCTGCAAGGTCGTGGCATATGCGGACGACGTGGCAATCGCAGTGAGTGGCAAATTCGTAAACGTCCTCAGAGACATCCTACAGGTGGCTCTGAACAAGTTGGCTAGATGGGCCAGAAGCAGCGGTTTGGGCGTTAACCCCAACAAGACAGAATTGGTTCTCTTTACTAGGATGAATAATGTCCCACATGTGGACCCTCCACCTCGGATAAATGGAACAGATCTAGTCTTTTCTGAAAGTGCAAAATTTTTAGGAATAATTCTAGATAGGAAAATGTTATTTAGACTTAACGTATTGGAACGTGTAAGGAAGGCCAACGTCGCCTTATATTCCTGCAAAAAGGCTGTAGGGTCGCGGTGGGGACTCTCTCCTAAAATCGTCCACTGGATATATATAGCAGTAGTTCGTCCAATACTGTTATACGGTATTGTGGTATGGTGGACGGCAACTGACAAACTAACCATTACCAACCTACTAACAAAGGTTCAGAGAACTGCCTGCCTGAGCATAAGCGGAGCCTTAAGGACTACAGCGACCGAGTCTCTACAAGCCCTACTCCATATACTGCCGATTAATATTGTGGCGAGAGAAGTTGCAACCAAAGCGGCAATAAGATTAAACTGCCTATCAATGTGGAGGTACAAGAACTATGGTCACATGAGGATATCAAAGTGTAGTGCTATGGTAACCGACCGAGTGGACTATATACCAACAGTGTACACCTTCGAGAGAAATTACATCACTATGATTCCCGCCAGCGATGAATGGGTCGGCAGAATACCAGGTAATATAAACCATCTCCACTTTTACACGGATGGTTCGAAGCTTGATGAAAAGGTTGGCTTCGGAGTACACTGTGAAGAACTTAGTCTGGATATAGCTCACAGACTACCAGATACCTGCAGTGTCTATCAAGCCGAAATAATGGCAATATGGGAAGTCGCCAAGTGGCTGAGTCGCAACATAGTAACCAACAATGGCGTTGTCATTTACTCGGACAGCCAGGCTGCCATCAATTCTCTGGAGGCAACATCCCTAAATTCACAAACAGCCCTCGACTGCCGCAGATCTCTTAACGAGATGGCTGAGCAGTTTAATATACACCTCATATGGGTGCCTGGGCATAGGGATATCCCGGGGAACTGCAAAGCCGATGAACTTGCTAGGAAAGGGACGACATTACAAATTCTCGAAGAATTTGCATATATTGGTGCGCCACTATCCACGTGCAAGCTTTGGCTTAGGCAAGAGGCAATCAGGCAGTCCAACGAGAGATGGACAGAAATCGGCACCTGCAGGGTAGCTAGACAAATCTGGCCAAGGTATGACCTGAGAAGGTCAAAATATCTCCGATTGTCTATGTTAGTACAGGTTCTGACGGGACACTGCTTGATCGGCGAACACGCCAAAAGATTGGGTATTGACTCCAATGACTTCTGCCGAAGCTGTGGAGATGAGGAAGAAGTGGAGAGCATTGAGCACTTGCTTTGCGACTGTCCCGCTTTGAGTAAACGACGACTGGATATACTGGGGTCGGCCTTTTTAGGCAGCCTAACAGATCTTTCCAGTACTGATATTCGTACTATCGATAAATTTATATATCAAACAGGTTGGTTTCGATGAGGGGCATTTCAGCCCGTGGTAACACTAGGGACCTAAACTGGTCTATGTGAGCTTGTATAAAAATACGGCTGCCACCCTAACCTAAACCTAAACCTATATATAACCTCCATATATATGTTCCTCCTGATTAGGTATCAAAGCGCTATAGAAGTTGTACTTTACTTCCGATCATTAATATTTTCCGAAAAGATGTTTCTTAATTTAGGAACAAATATTGCTTAATTTAGCGATTATCGGCTCAGAATTAGATATGTTCCTGCCGACTTACCAATTATTCCAAATTATTATCGCAATGACCTTTATCGCATTGTTAGGGAGGTGTAGGGTATTATATAGTCGGCCCCGCCCGACTTTCTGCCTTTCCTTACTGGTTTCGTTTTTAAATTATGTTTCTGCTTATATTGAATTCGCCATATGTGGGAGAGACATTTAAGAGACATTGCACTTGCATTTTATTTTATGAGGATTGATGTCAGACATTATAAAATTATAGATAGGACGAGGTTTTATGGCCGTTCGTAACCCTTCATAAAACATGATATGCAATGTGAGAGCTATATTGGATGTGATCCGCTCAAGTAAAGGGCCATTCAACAATATTTGTGGTTTTTTATTTATGAGGTTTCCATTCAGTTGCGCCTTTTAGAGGCATGGACATCCCAGTAGTATATACAGGTAGTAAAATTACATATATGTATAGGGTTTCTACGTTCGAAGCAAACTATATGTCAGCTACAAGTACTGCAACTTATGTACCTTAAATCCGGAATTTATGAATGCAATTACTTATTAATAAATTAGTGTAATTCAGCGCCTTAAAGAGATAAGTCGATTTTCTGAACAATATTATAAAGTTACTTTTCAATGTGTAAATGATCCCGACAATTTCTGCTACATCTGCGGAAAATATGTAATTAAAAAAAATCGACGTAAGTTTAGTAAAATAATAGAAGAAATATATGTGCAATATTTGGAAATATATGTGCAAGATTTGGAACTGACCAAAGATAAGGCAGCACTACTTGCATCTCGGATGAAACAGTACAATATTTTGGCCCCAGATGTTAACATATCATATTATAGAGTCAGTGATATACCTTACAAACCATTTTATACAACTGTGGATAACATATGCTTTTGTAAGGACATTCCCGGATTGTTCGAGGAACTTAATAAAACATACAATTCACAAGAATGGCGGTAATTTGTTGACAGCAGTAAAGAAAGTTTGAAAGCAGTACTTTTGCACAACGGAAATCAGAAACCGTCGATTCCCATTGCCCATGTCGTCAACACTAAGGAACCATACGAAACAATGGCTAAATTGATAAAATGCATAAAATGGGAACAACATGACTGTAAAATTGTTGCGATTTAAAAGTAGTTGGGATGTAATGTGGAATGCAAGGCGGATATACAAAATATTGCTGTTTTTATGCCTCTGGGATAGCCGAGCTCGCGAAGATCAGTCATCAGCCAAGACTGCTGAAAGTTGTAAATTCATAATCCTATTTGAAGTCGGATGAAATTGCAGCATGAAGGTCGTTTAAGCTTGTAGTTTAAAATTTCCTTGGATCCAATAAAAGCCCGCAGTATGAAACAATGATTAATGACTTGTTAAAAAATTATGAAAAAATTGGTAAGAAATATATTATTTTTCTCTTTATGTATTTCAACAGGTGTAAATATGTCCCTCAAAATCCATTTCTTGCATTCTCATTTAAACTTTTTCCCCGAGAATCTTGGCGACGTAAGCGACGAACATGGGGAAAGGTTTCACCAAGAAATGAAGCCCATCGAGCGGCGTTACTAAGGGCACTGGGGTGAAAGAATGATGGGAGATTATATTTGGTTCCTAATTAGAGAAACCGATTCCGAAATCTACAAACGTCAACAAAGAACTCGCAATTACATCTAATGAAACTTGTACATGTAAATAAACTCAAATGCACATAATATAAATAAATGTAACAAATAAAATCGCTATTTAAACAGAAATTAAAAAAAAAAGATTTTTTGAAATTCTCTCTACCAAAAAGGCTATAATTTCTACATTAATTCATAGATTTTTTCATAAAGGCATTATTTTCATCGCTAGGATGCAAACTTTTAAAAACAAATATTGAAAAAATTAAAAAAATCGAAAAAAAATATAAAAAATTAATATAAAATATTTTTTTTTCTTCTATTTTTTATGTTTTTTTCGTCCCAGGAAATTTTTATTTTTTTTTGAAAAAAATCTACTTTTTCCAATTTGTTTAATACCTGTTACTAAGCCACTGTTTTTAAGTGAAAGAGATATTTCCAACATTGGTAGCCCACATTAATAGCTTCAATTTAACGTTTAAGTCGACCTGATCGGGCATATGCTCCAAAAATTATAGTGCAAATACTAAGCGTACTTTCGACGATATTAGTATTTTTATACCCTCACTTTAGTGTGACGAGGGTATATATCATTTGATACGGAAAAAAGTGTAACACGTCGAAGGAGTGACCTAAGACACCAAGTATGTTCGGAGGAAATCCGTTTTGGGTCATTTTAAGTCGAATGAGCAATGTCCGTCCGTCTGTCTGTCTGCTGTCTGGTGCGCACGATAACTCTAGAAAGGAGTAACCGATTGACCTCAAATTTGGTGTGTGGTAATATTTTTTTCTATCTCCGGCTAAGTTCAAAGATGGGCCATATTGGTCCACTCCTTCTAGTACCTCCCCCACAAAGGGTTAAAATGTTGTGAAATATTGATTCTTTAATAACTGCTATACTACTTATTCGAATCTTTTGAAATTCGACACATAGTATTAGCTTATTAGTCGCTATCAACTCGAGAAAAATGGGCGAAGTCGCCACGTCCCTTTTGGTACCTCCCACACAAATGCACCATTTTGCACCAAAAGTTAACCGCTTATAACATTAATAACAGTATATAAAAATACTTGAAATTTTGTAGAGTACTATGCTTTTATATTGCCTACAGTCCAGGGAAAAATGGGTGTTGTTGCCGCGCCCCTTTTGGTACCTCCCACACAATGGTTACCTTCTTGCACCAAAAGTTAACAGCTTATAACATTAAAACCAGTATATACAAATACTTGAAATTTTGTACAGTGTAATGTTTTTATAGTGTCTATAGCCCTGTAAAAAATGGGCGTTGTTACCACGCCCCTTTTTGTACCTCCCACACAAAATGACCAAATCATACCACAATTTAATGTCTCATAACGTTTATACCAGTGCACATAAATGTTCAGTGAAAAAAAGGTGTATTTGATAAACCCCTTCTGGTACCTCCCACACAAATTGACAGAATAATTCGAGTAATATTCAATATTACATTAGTCACAAAGTGAGGATATACCTTAGTCGGTTTACCCGACTGAAACTTTCTTACTTGTTAATACAAATTTTTAAAAAAAAAATGTATCCATAAAAAAATTTTTGGTTTTGATTTGATATAACAGTATCCCACAATCTATACAAAAGAATAATTTTTAGGTCTAGGACACAAAAAAAATGTTTTTTGTTGCGTAGTGTTACACTTGAAAATGTTATGTAAAGTACATCCCTTTGACAAACAGTTTGTAAATTAGTGTTATATATTAACACATCTTATGACTCAACTATAGAAAGTAGAAAATAAGTTAATGCAATAATAAATCTTTCTCACATTTTCGGTAGTATTTGGTAAATTTGGGACATACACAATTTTATGTTATTATTATATTTTAATTATTCTTCCCGTTTTTGCGTTTTTTGGGAAAAGTTTATTCTTTAGACAAAATCCTGAAAATGTCTTCAGTTATTTTACAGTTCGCTGGAATCTAAATGGGCGGTTATCAGACTTGTATTTAAGAAAACAAGTAAGAAAGTTCATTCGTGTAAACCGATTTAGGAATCCGTTTAGCTTAAGTCCACAAAAATATTTGTTATTCAGCTTAAATATCATTTAATAACATTAATGTGTGCACATATATTAAAAATATAAGCCCTTAACTGTTTGTGTATAAAAGTCCATTTGTGTGGGTGGTACCGATGATGCCTTATTTTCACTAGATTGTAGGTTCTATAAGAGCATTACACTGTACCCAATTTTAAGAATTTGTATGGTCCATTTGTGTGGGAGGTAACAAAAAGGCAGTTAGTGAAGAAAAATACATCTACCCGCGAATCGAAGGAGGAGAATCAACTCGGCATCAGAGAAATTACAGAATGCGATCACTGAAGTGGAGTCAACTAAACCGTTTAATTGAAAAAATCTATTTAAACTAAATCTTACAATAATCTACCTAATCTTTTATACCCTACACCACTTTGTGGTACAGAGTATTATAAGTTTGTTTCACGGCAGATGTTTGTAACACATGAAAATAACACAGCTAGACACACCTTAAAGTATACCGATCGACTCAGAATCACTAGCTGAGTCGATTTAACCATGTCTGTCCGTCCGTCCGTCCGTCCGTCTGTCAATGTAAAGTTGTTCGTCGACTACAGGTCGCAATTTCACTCCGATCGTTCTGAAATTTTGCAGTTTAGAGTATTTCGCAGCTGTTAAGATCGCTATTGAATTGCGTTGAAATCGGTACAGATTTAGATATAGCTCCCATATATATCTTTCGTCCGATTTGGACCTTTAGTCATATAGAAGCTGTATTTTACATCCAATCGTTTTGAAATTTAGAATGGTTGAGTTTCTTGATCCATGAACCAACATTGCCGAATTTGAAGAAAATCGGTTAAGATTTAGCTATAGCTCCCATATATATGTTTCGTCCGATTTGGCTCTTTAGTCCTATAGAAGCTGTATTTTACATCCAATCGTTTTGAAATTTAGAATGGTAGAGTTTCTTGATCCATGAACCAACACTACCGAATTTGAAGAAAATCAGTTAAGATTTAGCTATAGCTCCCATATATATGTTTCGTCCGATTTGGCCCTTTAGTCCTATAAAAGCTGTATTTTACATCCAATCGTTTTGAAATTTAGAAGGGTAGAGTTTCTTGATCCATGAACCAACATTGCCGAATTTGAAGAAAATCGGTTAAGATTTAGCTATAGCTCCCATATATATGTTTCGTCCGATTTTGTTCTTTAGTCCTGTAGAAGCTGTATTTCAAATCCAATCATTTTGAAATTTAGAATGGTAGAGTTTCTTGATCCATGAATCAACTCTACCGAATTTGAAGAAAATCGGTTAAGATTTAGCTATAGCTCCCATATATATGTTTCGTCCGATTTGGCCCTTTAGTTCTATAGAAGCTGTATTTTACATCCAATCGTTTTGAAATTTAGAATGGTAGAGTTTCTTGATTCATGAACCAACATTGCCGAATTTAAAGAAAATCGGTTAAGATTTAGCTATAGCTCCCATATATATGTTTCGTCCGATTTTGCTCTTTAGTCCTGTAGAAGCTGTATTTTACATCCAATCATTTTTATACCCTACACCACACTGTGGTACAGGGTATTATTTAAGTATAAAATGACTCAAAAGTAAATTTATGTAAACAATTTATACATGAATTACAAAATATACATATACAATATACATATTGCAAAATATATTGCAGAGTTATTGAATATTACGAGAGTGGTGTAGGGTATTAAATAGACGGCCCCGCCCGACTTTAGCCTTTCCTTACTTGTTTTTTGCTATCAATGAGCTCGACGTTGTAACGACCCACCATTTCAGGCCTATTTCCCATGGAAGTGGCTACCTTCAGTCCCCCAGCTGTGCTCAGTCTTTGGGAGGGTTCTTTGCCATTAGAAATAGGTTCGGGTACGTTGCCATAAATTAAAGTTTAAGGTAGCTCTTCAGAAATCGAGAAGAAGTATTCAAAATGAGATAGAATAGGAAGAAAGAAATACTAAAAGCCCATTCCAGTATCCTTACATTGTCGCCTTCACGTTTCGTGAGCCAAAAATTATGAAATTAATGTTCAAAAATCATATTTACAAAAATGTAAATATTGAGATAAATCAATTAGGACAAGTGAATGAGAGTGAATGTAACATTTAAATGTATCGATTATCAATTAGTTAGTAGAACGCGATTTATACAGTGATAATATTTAAACAAGTATGATGAAATTGTAAATTAATTGTGAATTAACCTAATTTTAACGAAGATCAAGGAGATCAGTTCGGTATTTAAGTACTAATAGATATATAAAGTAATAATGAGAGTGATATATTATAAATACCAAGATGTGTATGTGTGTGGTATTAAAATTTCTTTAAGGCGAAACGAGCGCATACAAAATGAACGGATAAGAGCAGTGGAAGACTTACCAGTTATAGATTCTCTTTGTCCTCAGGCCTGATGACGATGAGTTGACGTCGTCCACAATAACAGCTGTTCAAGAGTATTTATCCCATTTGGGTTCATATTATATCGCTCGTAAGAAGTAGTATATTTATGGATATGTTGTCTTCAAATGTGTACTTATTCTAAGTTCATTCGAACAGTGATTTTGATTTAAATCCTCCAGTCAATTCAGTATATTAAAATGCATTCACTCCATCAATTTAACTTTGTCTCCGCATTCGAAATCAACATTGATGCTCAAACGGCAGCAACAGATTTTCTAATAAATTATAAATTCCATGGACTGCAGAACCCTGGATATGCGAATTGCGTGGTGCGGAGATCACGAAATATATAGAATTTGTCCATTAAATCAACCAATCAATCACGGACAAATGTAATTCTATAGCGTTTTCTGTTTTGCCGATTTTAATTCCACTTAGACCCCATCTGGTCTTATTGTCTGGTTACCGTCCTGGAATCCAATAGTTAAAATATATCCGTTGTTCCAAGATAAGCGTAGGAAAACAGGAGTCGGGAGGATCCAGCTGGATTCACGGTCTTAATATCAAATTATTGTCCAAATCCGTATCCCAGTTTCGGTAGCCAAATTCTAGCGGATAATACAATCGGGTTATTGTATAAGCCAATGGTTCGCAGTAATATCCGTAACAGAAAAGCTGACTTTCTCAATTTGTTTGCAAATTCCGTCTTATTGTTCGACAACACGTCTTTTCTTCCCAACTATTTTTCTATCAATCCCCAATAGAAAATTTTTCCTTTCCTTTGACATATCAATATAAAATTTTCGAATGAAATTCAAAAGTATACCGAATTGAAATTACACAGTATATTCTGTATAAGGCTGAATAAATTCATTCTTGAGAAATCAGGTCGCGAATAAATGCGCCCTTACAAACTATACACCGCTAAAAAAAAAAAAAAAAAAAAAAAATTACATTAGGTCCATATGTCTTTTAAATGATAAATTCCTGTCTTGAGTGTATCCCTATCCTTTAGTTCATAATAGCAGCTACCAACTTTCCTAATAACCATAGCTTGAATCCCTGTCGGTGCCAATTTTGCATTAAAGTGATTCAAAAGCGAACTTTGTGGGAAATTCCTTCGAATAACTTGCTGTCCAATATAAAGATCCCGTTTACGCGCCCTAAATTGTACGTCCTTTCGTTCCTGTCATACGCCTCCTTCATCTTCGACTGTATCTTATCCCTTAATAATTGGAATTCATCCCTTCTCTGGATTTGTACATCACAGTCTTCCAGCATCCTCAAATTTCTCAAAATCTTATAATCTCCTCCATGAGCTATCATCGCCTGCCCAAAGACAATCTGGTATGGTGACATTCCTGTCGTCTGATGCACACTATTCCTCAATGCACAATTAATGTCACTTATATAAACATCCCACTGTCTTTGATCCTCCCTAATATAAGCTCGCAATGCCGCATTTATTGAACGGTTAACACGTTCACTTGCATTTGACTGAGGACTATACACCGCAGTGAATTGGTGTTTTATCCCATATTTATCGAGGAGAGACTGAAAATCTTTACATTTGAACTGCGACCCATTATCAGTGACAATTACCTCAGGCACTCCGTAGCAGTTAAATATTTCGTCCTTCATATAGGATACTATCGGGGCAGTCACAAATTTCTTCAAAGGTCGAAGAAATGTGAATTTTGAAAAATGATCCAAAATTATTAGGATTCCAATATGACCCTTTTTTGTTCTCGGAAATGGACCAATTAAATCCATATACAGCCTCTCAAAAGGTCTCTCTGTTGTAACCATTTGTCCCATCGGAGGTTTTAATGACATATTAGGGGCTTTAGAAGTCTTGCAAATAAGACAATCCCTTATGTACTCTCTTACATCACAGACAAGTCTTGGCCAGTACAGATATCTCCGGATCCTTTCAACAGTTTTGGCAAATCCACCATGAGCAGCATTGGGTGGATTATGAGCTGCAAATATTACATCCTTACGGAGCTCTGTTGGAACCAAAAGTCTCCACGAATTTAATTCATTCCCTTCGTCATTCGAAAAATTGGCCTTCTTATAAATGTGATTGCCTTCAATTCTATATTCAGGAAATTGGGACTTCTCAAATTCTTCTCTCCATTTTGAATACTCCGCACTATTAAAGGCACTAGAATCCAGATCCACTATTGGCTTTACCTCAATCTCTGAGATTGAATTTCCCGTCTCAAATGCCCGTGACAATGTATCGGGAACTACATTCTCTCTACCTCGTCTATGTTCAATCGTGAAATCAAAAGCCTGCAACTTAAGTGCCCATCTCGCAAGTCTTCCTGACAAATCAGTCTGCTTCATAAGCCATTTAAGACTTGCGTTATCAGTAACCACTTTAAATTCCTGTCCCTCTATATAAGCACGAAATTTTCTCACCGCCAGCACCACCGCCAAGCATTCCAATTCTATTATTGTATAATTTCTTTGAGCCTTGTTTAATTTTTGCGACATGAATGCAATTGGACGTTCAACACCTTCCTCATCCACTTGAGCTAATACGGCTCCAACGCCAACCATGCTAGCATCACATTGCAACACGAAGGGTTTAGAAAAATTTGCATTAACCAGTACTGGAGCACTACACAACCTCTGCTTCAACAATTCAAAGGACTCCTGCGCCTCCTTAGTCCAGGTGAATGATCGTTTCTTTGACAATAATTCCGTCAATGCGAAGGTACATGTCGAGAAATCCTCAATAAACCTTCTGTACCATCCAATCATCCCAAGGAATTGTCTCAATCCACGCACAGAAGTAGGTACTGGAAACTCCGCTATTGCCCTTACCTTCTCAAGATCAACCCTCACAGAACCTTCACCTACGACATAACCCAAATACCTTACCCTCTTTATAGCAAAACTACTCTTCCTCACATTGATTGTCAATCCCGCCTGTCGAATGCGTGAAGCTACCTCCTGTAAATGTATCAAGTGCTCATCGAATGTGGTCGACACTATCAATAGGTCGTCCAAGTAGACAAATACATGCGATTTCATCGAATAAGGTATTACCATGTCCATGAGACGGCACATAGTCTGTGGTGCGTTGCACAATCCGAATGGCATTCTGACAAATTGATATAAGGGTCGATTAGGAACAGTAAATGCCGTTTTCGGTCTTGCATCTGTCGTCAATCTAATTTGCCAGAATGCATCTTTTAAGTCAACCTTAGAGATATAATGTACCGATGGAAGTCTAGATAATATACCTTCAATGTTAGGAATCGGATAAGAGTCCTTCAGCGTAACCGAATTCAACCTCCGGCTATCCACACAAAATCTAACTTTTCCGGGTTTCACAATCAACACACCCGGAGATGACCACGCAGAGTTCGGACACTCCTCAATCACGCCTAACGACAACATCCCGTCAATCTCCTCGCATAATATCCGTTCTCTGGCCGGTGAAATAGGATAATACCTCTGCTTAATTGGTTTAGCACTTCCTGTATCTATCTCGTGTTCAATCAACGATGTGCACCCTAAGCCATCTCTATCTGAATTTGGAAATAAATCAATAATCGAATCTAACTTCCGTTGTTGTTCATCTGAAAGCGCAATTTTGTCTGATACCTCATCCACATTACTTAATTCGCCCACGATATTCGCAGTCGCTACCGAAATTCCAAACTTCTGCCAAAAATCAATTCCGCATATTATGTCTTGCAAAATGGTGGGGATTACTAAAAACTCAAATGAACAGTTCTTATTCTGGAAAGTGAACTTTAAATTTATAATTCCTGCAATTTCCTGTTTCTGGCCATCTGCCGTCCTAACATTACCATGACATTTAGAGAATTCTGGAAGTACCAGAACCTCTTCAGCTAATTTACCCCCAATTACACTCTTATTTGCCCCACTGTCTAATAAGGCAAAGTACAAATTAGCACAGACGTTTAAGGGAATATATGGTCTATTGTCAAATTTCCGAGTTACAATTGACGAAATAACATATTTTCTAAACGACCGTAGACGCCTCCAAAAATTGTTCATCCTGGTGGCACTCCGTATTGTCCTAGAATTTCTAACCTCTTCATGAATATTAAATCCCTCCTTTCCTTTCGTATGAATATTATATACTTCATTTATTGGTAATTTCGTGCTATCGGATGCCCTCTCTTCCTCCGAAGGACATCCGCTAAGGAGTTTCCCTGTTTGGAACATTTTGAACAACTTGGCCTATATGCGTTCTTCGCCCCGCATCCGTAGCAAAATACAATCTTCTCTTTAGTACAATCCTTGTATACGTGACCTAACCCGTCACAATTCCAACATGTCAACGCTGTTCCAACACCACATATATCGAACTCTGGTTCTACGTTCTCATCATCTCCCATATCATGTTCAACCTCAGCGATACGTAATATCTCACGATTTCCCCGATTCTTATTACCTATCTGAAGATCCCTTACGAATTTTTCATGTCTTCTGGCCGCCTTCCTCAACTCGCCAACCTGAGTGATTCCCATATGTAACAATTCATGCCTAATCTCTGTTCTTAAATTACGAATCATTATCTCACATAATTCCTCGTCTGATAAGGGATTCTGCAACCTGTCTGACAATGATGTAATAGCGTCGTAAAAGTCATCAAAACTTTCCGCATTCCCCTGTCTACGGCGACGTATATCGTCCCTGATGTCATAATCATTATAACAGGCCATATACTGTCTCTTCAAACACTCAGACAGACTGGACCAATCAACAGTGCGGTGTTGGTGATGATATCGCCAGAACCACTCTAACGCCTTTCCTTCGAACAACATATGAGCATACATGGAAAGCTGTCCAAAATTTCCTTTTAGAGTATTTATAGTCATTTTCTCAACCCTATATATAAACTCTTCTACAGCAATATCCTTAGCACTGCCTGAAAATATCAGCCGCCAGTTCTTTATCACATTCAATATCCTTTCTGAACTATCCATATTGATGTTCGGCCTTGCGGAATTCGACGTGTCCCCATCCGCATGTGGCAATTCTCTAGAATTAGATCCTAAATCCATTCCTCTAAAAGCATTCGCCAATTCTCCAGACACCATAGATGATATTTCCCTGCGAAACTCATCCAAAGATGATGATACTAACCGATGAATGTGTTCGTCCTCTTCCCGCCGCGACGAATCTCCCAAAGGACCAGTATCCCCCCGAGGCAAACCACGACCGCGTCTATTGTCCTGTCTTGTCTGGGACCTAGTAACAATCCTCTCTAGAGTCGAATCAATACCCTCCGCACCATTGGGTACATCAGTGTCACTCATTGTCAAATCCTCCCGACTTCGAGTAACTGGCATAATTACAAAATATTATAAAATTAAACTTCTAAAGTTATATTGATGGAGTAATTAAAACTAATTGACAAAAAAAAAATCAAAATATCTCGGTTACTTAATACGCGAAAATCACAAAAATAAAATAAAAGGCTTCACGGTAAAAGTGCTCACTACTCAGTGAAGGATCAACAATCCAAGGATACGCATTATAATTCATCTAACGTCACTGAAAATCAAGATGAAGATGTCACATACGAGAAGTATAATTCCGACAATGCATTCAGAATCACAAATCTCACCCGTTATGACATCTCCACTATCTCCGAAAGAAATCATCTTCGGAAATGGTATGAAATCGACATCGAATCAAATTCAAAATTCCACCTCCTTGTGATTAAAAGTAAGAACTTTAAAGTAGTACACTGGAACCGTGCTTCAAAGGTATAACTCCGAAAATATCCAAAGCAAAAATCTCATTGAAACTCATTTCCTTTAAATAGTATAGAATATCCCTTAGTAGGATCTGGTAACTCTACCGATAATGACGATAATAGATATATCCAAGATCTCTCCTAAGGAAAAAAATAAAAGAGAGAAAAATTGTGGTACTCAAACAGTTTAGAAATTAAGATGTCCGACATTCCTTAGATTAACCAAGTAATAACTGATTTTTGTAACTGCTCTCGCCCCACGTTGGGCGCCATTTAATTATGTAACGACCCACCATTTCAGGCCTATTTCCCATGGAAGTGGCTACCTTCAGTCCCCCAGCTGTGCTCAGTCTTTGGGAGGGTTCTTTGCCATTAGAAATAGGTTCGGGTACGTTGCCATAAATTAAAGTTTAAGGTAGCTCTTCAGAAATCGAGAAGAAGTATTCAGAATGAGATAGAATAGGAAGAAGGAAACACTAAAAAAAAAAATAATTTTGAAAGAGACGTTAGATGAATTCGGTGATCACAGATGTCAGACGGTCACCAATTATTCTTTACCCTCCCTACCATACTGACAGGATACATAATCCTTCAGCCCATTCCAGTATCCTTACATTGTCGCCTTCACGTTTCGTGAGCCAAAAATTATGAAATTAATGTTCAAAAATCATATTTATTCTAACAAAAATGTAAATATTGATATAAATCAATTAGGACAAGTGAATGAGAGTGAATGTAACATTTAAATGTATCGATTATCAATTAGTTAGTAGAACGCGATTTATACAGTGATAATATTTAAACAAGTATGATGAAATTGTAAATTAATTGTGAATTAACCTAATTTTAACGAAGATCAAGGAGATCAGTTCGGTATTTAAGTACTAATAGATATATAAAGTAATAATGAGAGTGATAGATTATAAATACCAAGATGTGTATGTGTGTGGTATTAAAATTTCTTTAAGGCGAAACGAGCGCATACAAAATGAACGGATAAGAGCAGTGGAAGACTTACCAGTTATAGATTCTCTTTGTCCTCAGGCCTGATGACGATGAGTTGACGTCGTCCACAATAACAGCTGTTCAAGAGTATTTATCCCATTTGGGTTCCTATTATATCGCTCGTAAGAAGTAGTATATTTATGGATATGTTGTCTTCAAATGTGTACTTATTCTAAGTTCATTCGAACAGTGATTTTGATTTAAATCCTCCAGTCAATTCAGTATATTAAAATGCATTCACTCCATCAATTTAACTTTGTCTCCGCATTCGAAATCAACATTGATGCTCAAACGGCAGCAACAGATTTTCTAATAAATTATAAATTCCATGGACTGCAGAACCCTGGATATGCGAATTGCGTGGTGCGGAGATCACGAAATATATAGAATTTGTCCATTAAAGCAACCAATCAATCACGGACAAATGTAATTCTATAGCGTTTTCTGTTTTGCCGATTTTAATTCCACTTAGACCCCATCTGGTCTTATTGTCTGGTTACCGTCCTGGAATCCAATAGTTAAAATATATCCGTTGTTCCAAGATAAGCGTAGGAAAACAGGAGTCGGGAGGATCCAGCTGGATTCACGGTCTTAATATCAAATTATTGTCCAAATCCGTATCCCAGTTTCGGTAGCCAAATTCTAGCGGATAATACAATCGGGTTATTGTATAAGCCAATGGTTCGCAGTAATATCCGTAACAGAAAAGCTGACTTTCTCAATTTGTTTGCAAATTCCGTCTTATTGTTCGACAACACGTCTTTTCTTCCCAACTATTTTTCTATCAATCCCAAATAGAAAATTTTTCCTTTACTTTGACATATCAATATAAAATTTTCGAATGAAATTCAAAAGTATACCGAATTGAAATTACACAGTATATTCTGTATAAGGTTGAATAAATTCATTCTTGAGAAATCAGGTCGCGAATAAATGCGCCCTTACAACGTGAATTAAAAAATATCAGCCATCGGTGCATGATATTGAACATTGTATTTTTAGCAGGACTTATTCGATTTTATATACCCGATGTGCCCAATTTTGACACACATCATAAAATGTTAATAATTTTTGCATTTGTTTCAAAACCAAGAAACTAACATTTTATCCTTCCTTTGCAGGATATGAAAAATCAAGTATTTTTTCAATTTCATTTTCATACATTTTTATTTTCGCTGTGTAACCAAACCCATTTTTCAACCCAAATGCTTTTTTCAAACCGAGTGTGTACACAAATCTAGATTGCATACAGATGAAAATAAAACTAATCGATCTCCGTTGATTTTTCAACCTTGACTTGTGTGCTATGCTAACATACATACGAAAGTACATTAAAGTGGGTGTGGTTTGTGCAGGTAGAAAAATAGATTTAAAATATTTTTAAATTTTAAACGTGGTAGAAATTGTTGGAACAACATAGAATTCCTAAATCTCCATCATACACTGGTACAGTTACTTTGTGCATTTGAGCGATTACAACCTCGGTTTATCTTCAGAGATTCTCCCTATGGGTATTGGTGGAAATAGTTTTATATTTATATAAAGTCTCATATATGACTACGTATTAACATCTTTATTCCAAAATGTGCCTAGTCGACTTATATATATTAAAGAACATTGCATTTTTATACCTTCACTTTAGTGTGACGAGGGTATATATCATTTGCTACGGAAAAAAGTGTAACACGTCGAAGGAGTGACCTAAGACCCCAAGTATGTTCGGAGGAAATCCGTTTTGGGTCATTTTAAGTCGAATTAGCATTGTCCGTCTGTCTGTCTGTCTGTCTGTCTGTCTGTCTGTCTGTCTGTCTGTCTGTCTGTGTGTCTGTCTGTCTGCTGGCTGGTGCGCACGATAACTCTCGAAAGGAGTAACCGATTGACCTCAAATTTGGTATGTGGAAATTTTTTTTTATCTCCGGCTAAGTTCGAAGATGGGCCATATTGGTCCACTCCTTCTAGTACCTCCCCCACAAAGGGTTAAAATGTTGTGAAATATTGATTCTTTAATAACTGCTATACTACTTATTCGAATCTTTTGAAATTCCACACATAGTATTAGCTTATTAGTCGTTATCAACTCGAGAAAAATGGGCAAAGTCGCCGCGTCCAAAAGTTAACAGCTTATAACATTAATAACAGTGTATAAAAATACTTGAAATTTTGTACAGTATTATGCATTTATATTGCCTACAGTCCAGGGAAAAATGGGTGTTGTTGTCACGCCCCTTTTGGTACCTCCCACACAAAGGTACCTTTTTGCACCAAAAGTTAACAGCTTATAACATTAAAACCAGTGTATAAAAATACTTGAAATTTTGTACAGTGTAATGCTTTTATAGTGTCTATAGCCCTGTGAAAAATTGGCATTATTTCCACGCCCCTCTTTGTACCTCCCACACAAAATGCCCAAATCATACCAGAATTTAATGTCTCATAACGTTTATACCAGTGCACATAAATGCTTATAAGTCGGCACAGTGCAATGAATTTAAAGTATCTAATGTTCAGCAAAAAAAAAGTGTATTTGATAAACCCCTTCTGGTACCTCCCACACAAATTGACAGAATAATTCGAGTAATATTCAATATTACATTACTCGCAAAGTGAGGGTATACCTTAGTCGGTTTACCCGACTGAAACTTTCTTATTTGTTAAATTGTAAATATTTCAAAATATATGCAGTAAATGTTTCTTATTTATCCGTCAATTAAATCTAAAGTTATGTGCAAAACAGTAGAAGTCATTCGAATTACATTATAACGGAATTCCATACAAGTTTGAAAATTTCACAAACCTTTTTCACCTTAGCAAATTTAATTAAAATTGGTTCTGAATTAGGAATAGTCCCCATATATATACAGGGAGAAAATTTTTCCCTGGGTTTCAGATTGTATTTTAAAATTAAAACTGCTTATGTTGCATTAACTTTTGTTCAAAGGACACTTTTTTATTTTGACGAATGAGATGAGCTGAAGATCAAAGGGTTACCTTCTAAGTGAAGGAAGGTATTTGAATAGTCAAGTGAAAATGAAAACGACCTTGAAACCCAACATCTACCACTGCATGACGTTTCACTGGTGGTAAATCAGATCTTTGGATGCATTAGTTTTATTTTTCTAAACACTCCAAAACATTAGTTGCTGTCAATTTTACAAGCCATTTATCGTTTTTCTATATAATACATTTAAATTACAAAGGAATTTTAGAAACATTAAAAATTTAAAAAAAAAATTTTTGGGTTTCTGAAATTCTTAAAAACTATTGCGGTATCGATATCTTTTCTGAATACTTAAATGCAAATAAATCATTGTTACGTAGATTTAAATTCCAAATAAAAAAATATTATTGTATGTGCCAAATATTACATCTTCTTAATGTACCCTAAACATATTATATTTCAAGCAGGATAAGACTAGGAAAGTATACTTCAGAACAATTTTTTTTCAGTGTATGTCTGTATTCATTTCGCGCTATAGAAGTTGTATTTTGCCCAATAGCATTGCAAAATTTACCAATGTTCAGATATGAGGAAAATCGATTCAGATTTGGATATCTTCCAGGGGTTTCCAACAAGAGGTGTTATTTTGAATCACCCGGTATTTCGGTAGCTGTCACCTTTGAAGCTTTTATTCTTTGACATTTGACAAGTAGAAACTACGCCATTACTAACCAGTATAAAAAGGCAGAAAGTCGGGCGAGGCCGACTGTAAAATACCCTACACCTCCCTAACAATGCGACAAGGGTCATTGCGATAATAATTTGGAATAATTGGTAAATGGGTAGGAACATATTATCTAATTCTGAACCGTTCCAAAATTGAGAAACATCTTTCTGGAAAATTTTAATGATCGGAAGTAAAGTGCTGATACCATATCAGGCGGAACATATATATGGAGGTTATATACAAATCTGAACCGATTTTTCCTGAATACTCATTCACGTAAAAATACCTCTTTCTGTCGAATTTCGTACTGATCGGATATAAAATACAGTTTCTACCTCGCTTACATGTCAAATCGGGGGTAACATATCTACCAAATTTAAAAGTGTTCATTCAAATATTAGGAAACCTCTTTCTGCCGAATTTCACACTGATCGGATATAAAATACAGTTTTTACAGCGCTTACATGTCAAATCGGGGGTAACGTATATATGTATATGGGGGCTATATCTAAATCTGAACCGATTTTAATCAAATTCAATACGGATCGTGCTTGGGCCAAAAAAAAATATATGTGTAAAGTTTCGTCGAGACCGCACCATAATTGCGACCTGTACTTTGATTACAAGAATACATACACAGACAGACGGACAGACAGACGGACAGACAGACAAACGGACATAGCTAAATCAACTCAGAAAGTGATTCTAAGTCGACCGGTATAATAAACGATGGGTCTATTTCTTCTCCTTTTGGATGTTACAAACAAATGCACAAAGTTATAATACCCTGACCACAGTGTGGTGTACACGATTCAACAACGCATTGAAATTATTAAAATTCACTACAAAAATGGTAAAAATCTTGCAGTCATATTTTGCAAAACTAAAGCATTTTTGGGTCGTCGAGAAGCACCTTGTCGGACCGCAATACAGAAATTGGTGGACAAATTCGAGCTGCTGGGACAAGTTAGTGATGTGAAGAATAAAACCGGTGCACGTTGCTCAAGAACAACTGAGAATATTGCTGCTGTAGCCCAAAGTGTTGCAGAAAACCCAGGTTTGTCCAGTCCTCGTCGTTCTTTGGAATTGGGCATTCCACAAACGTCATTACACCGTATCTTGCATAAAGATTTGGGTCTTAAGGCTTATAAAGTTCAGTTATCACAATATCTCAAGCCCGCCGATCATCAACAACGTCTTGTCTTTGCTGACTGGGTCCTTGAAATGCATGAAAATGATCCGGAATTCCATCGAAAAATCATCTTGACTGATGAGGCCCATTTCCACCTCGGTGGCTACGTCAACAATCAAAATTGTCGCATCTGGGGCTCGAAAAACCCAAGAGTTATTGTTGAGAAGCCTCTCCATCCTCAACGTGTGACTGTTTGGTGCGGTTTATGGTCCGGCGGGGTCATTGGACCTTACTTTTTCGAAAATGAGGTTGGATCAACAGTTACGGCAAATGGATTGCCCTGATTAATGATTTATCATTTGATGATTAATGTTTTTTTATGGTCGGAGTTGGATGGTATTGATCTGGACAACGTTTACTTCCAACAAGACGGCGCTACGTGCCACACAAGCAACGTAACCATTGCTCTGTTACGGGAAGCGTCGATTCAAGACCTCAAAGATAGAATTCGTGAGGCTATCGAGGACATAGGACAGCCACTTTGCGATTTGTTTGTGGGAAATTTCATGAAAAGGATATGGTCCTGTAAGCGTGGTCGTGGTGGTCATTTGGCTGATGTTTGCTATTTGGTTGTGGGAAATTTCATGAAAAGGATATGGTCCTGTAAGCGTGGTCGTGGTGGTCATTTGGCTGATGTTGTTTTTCATTATTAACGCCATACCTTCCTCTTTATTATGAAATAAACATCCGATCATTTATCTCAAAAAATTGCATTTTTCTTGGAATACCAAAATAACACCTCTTGTTGGAAAACCCTTATGTAGGGGATATGGCCTATTGAGTAAATTTTTAAAACGATGACTTCAGATCGGGATGAAACTTGCACCAAATTTAGTCCTGTTTGTTGGAATTATTACACAAAATTTCACCTAGATCAGTTACGGACTCTTCTAGTTGTAGGGTGTTGAATTTTGAGATTTTGGTCAATCGGTCGAACGGATTTTCACAAATAAAATATGCGTTTACATACAAACAAAATTATTGTCTTCTCCAGGAACGAATTCGATGAACCCAATTATCGAGCACTTTATCAACTAAATCAAGTCGTATGCCATGAATGGCAGATTCAATACTGACTTGTAAAGCCCTCCTCACAAATCTCCATTATTGTCAATGAAATATCTGCAGAGCCATGTCACTATATTTTTTTAAATGTAGTTTGTTTGTATTTGCGAGAAATATTCATCACCTAAACATTAAATGCGTAATACTAGATCCAAGGGCGTGGTCCCGCCTATATGACTACGATATTTAAATCGAAAGTCATTGCCACAATTATCTTTAAATGTGGTATGACAGTAATATAGATTTGTAGCAAACAAAATATCTTCTACCGGAAATACTCATTGTATTTGTCCTATATTTCATTAATGTTGAAAATATTTATTCTTTGTGTGATGTATTATTCATATTTTAGCAATGCGTTATTTTGTTTACCTATCGTAAATGAATATTGGTATTGTTTTAAGAAGAATGGCGAGTTCTGGTTGTACGTATAAAAATGTCGGGCTTTAGTCCAAGACGTCCGATATTTTCAAGAAAAACATTAATTTTAGAGGTTATGTAATGTCACTCTAGCTCACTGGCGGCTCAAGATATTGGCAAAATATTTTGAGGATATACGCTAAACAAAAAAAAAACATTCAATTGCGATGCGCACAACCGCGATATTTTTTTCCTGGCGTGCCCTAGTATACATATATATACTACATTTCATTCCAAATCGGGAGGTATATATTTATAAGGGATACATATTAATCTGAATTAATTTTTCAAATTCAGAGAAGAAAATCTTCGCCAAATTTCAAAATGATTAGATGCCAAAATCGGGGCTATATCCAAATCTGATCCGATTTTCTTGGCAAGTAAAGTTATTCATTCTTTTATCAAGATATTTACTCTGCCAAATGTATATCTCAAATCAGAAATACATATATATGGGGACTATATATAAATCTGAAACGATATTTTTAAAACTCGGCAGTATTGTTGCTTAGTTCAGGAAATTTCTTTGTGTCCCATTTCATATAGGTTGGAGGAAAATTTTGGCTGCTATAGCTCTTTTATGTCAAATTGAAGATACATATATATGAGGGTTATATCTATAATTTGTACAGATTTTAATCAATTTGAATAGGTGTCGTCCCTGAGCAAAATAAGAGGTCACTGCCAAATTTCGTAGTTGTCGGAGCACAATTGCTACCTGTACTTTGATTACAAGAATACATCTACTGACAGACATACAGACAGGCAGAGAGACAGTAGACGGACAGCAGACGGACACATAGACAGACAGATAGATAGACAGTTATTGCTAAGTCGAATGAGAATGTTATTACAAGTCGATCGGTATAATAATCAATGGGTCTACCTCATCTCCTTTTGGGTGTTACAAAAATATGTACAACGTTATAATACCCAGTACCACAGTATGGTGTAGGGAACAAAAATATATGTATGCACATTGTGTTTCAACATTAATATCACTCTCCTTTCACTCAAATGATTTTTTTCTGTGAAATTTATCTATTAAATTACTCCTGCATCATATGACCCGCTCTAATGTTCGTATGCATACAAAGTAATATAATTCCAATGTTTTTGCTGTCATCCATATGAATTCCACAGTTTATTCTGAATAGTATCACTAGCAGTGGCTGAGACAAATGTAAAGATATATTTTATCGTTAAATATTTTAATAAAAACTCCACAAAGTAATGCCCATTTTTCACGGCAATGTAATCGTTTATGTCGAGCGTTTATTTTTTGCTCACTTGAATAGTGCATTTTATGGAATATGTTTTTGCCATTATATGGCGGTGTTTAAAAAAATGAGGATATACTCGTATATTTTTCATACTTAATTAAATTTGTTTCATATAAATTGTGGTTACTGTATACAACCACAAAACAGCATCCGGGATAATATGCAAAATGCACAATACATATGTTGTTTTTCAGAGTCAGGTTATCTCATTATTTATGACATAGTAAATATTATGATACAACGACCAACAGTTGGTGGGGTGTAAAGAAAAACAATCCTCCTAACATTTAAAGTTGTATAATTCCGACCACCTTCTTAGTGCACTGTAAAAAATATTAAAGACAAAAAAATATATAATACTGTTGTTTTTAAATCACAATACGTGTAATTTTGGTTTTCTTGTCTGTTTCAAAATATAGTTTTTGTATACAATCTACCAGCCGACAGACTAGTAATAAAATGATTATATTTGTACAGAAATTTCCACAATTCTTTAATTAAATTCGATTCCAAATGGTACTCCTATTTTTCTAACATCTATCAAAAAAGCTTTTTTATCAAATGGAAAATGTCCATAATAATTAAAATAATTTACATAGACATTTCTTCAGTTTATTGCATAGCATGATTATTTGAAAATGCATCTACATGTTACCTATGGCTGTGTCTAATTTATATGCAAGTCTTTGTTATGTCATAATTAACAAATAATTTGCAAACATTTTTGCAAGAACAATATGTGGTATTAACTTTGGAGCTGTATCCAATATACTACAGTCAGTGGAATCTTCTCGTTTGGTAAATATCGTAAATATTTCGCTTTTTTGCTCTTAATTTGCGAAATATTTTTCGGAAGTTGCGAGTAATTTTTTCTTTGCAAGAACTCAGCAAATGCAAAAAAAAGAACAGGAAAATAATGAATGTATACACAAACGAAATATAATTACATTAAAGTTATGAAAAATACCGGGAACAATGTTTCTTTTAGTTAACTATATGTGAGAGCTACTGTGGGCGCAAAAGATAATTGTTAGGTCCATATGTTCGTAACAACTAGAAAGAAGTTATGTTTGGTAGAATTTTATTTTCTTGAGAATTTTTTAAATCCTACATCATATTGTAGTAGGATGCATCTCAATTTAAATAGATTGACCCAAGGTATAATCCGACATAGAATCACTTTCCGATTCGATTAAGTCATATCAGTCTCCTTAATTTGAATTTCTGAATGGAGATCCTTTCAAGAATATTGTGTGAATGTTTGAGATTATTTGGAGCTAAACTAACGACGAAACAGCAGTTTATGCAACCGCGCCTCAGTGCATCAGAAAGGTTTAAAGCATTTATTCCCAAGTTTTCTGCTCATATCATTTTGAGATTTTGAACTCTATTTCTGTACATAATTTACGAGGCAAAGCCGGAGATTTTTTCTATTTCCACTTTGCTAACATTTATACCCTACACCACACTGTGGTACAGGGTATTATAACTTTGTGCATTTGTTTGTAACACCCAAAAGGAGAAGAAATCGTTTATTATACCGATCGACTTAGAATCACTTTCTGAGTTGATTTAGCTATGTCCGTCTGTCTGTCTGTCCGTCTGTCTGTCTGTGCATGAATTCTTGTAATCAATGTACAGGTCGCAATTATGATCCGATGTCGACGAAACTTTACGCATATCTTTTTTTTTTGACCCCAGGACGATCCCTATTGATTTTGGTTAAAATCGGTTCAGATTTAGATTAGCCCCCATATATATGTTAGCCCCGATTTGACATGTAAGCGCTGTAAAAACTTTATTTTATATCCGTAATTCATGTAATGAGAGGTTTCTTATTACATGAAGGAATACTGCTAAATTCGGAGAAAATCGGTTCAGATTTAGATATAGCCCCCATATATGTATATGTAACCCCCGATTTGACATGTAAGCGCTGTAGAAACTGTATTTTATATCCCATCAGTAGAAAATTTTGCAGAAAGAGGTTTCCTATTATATGAATGAACACTTTTAAATTTGGAAGAAATCGGTTCAGATTTAGATATATCCCCCATATATAAGTTACCCCCGATTTGACATTTAAGCCCTGTAAAAATGTTATTTTATATCCGATCAGTGCGAAATTCGGCAAAAAGAGGTTTCTTGCTACATGAAGGAATACTGCCAAGTTCGGAGAAAATCGGTTCAGGTTTAGATATAGCCCCCATTTATATGTTTTCTCCGATTTGACATGTAAGCGCTGTAGAAACTGTATTTTTTATCCGATCCATATATATGTTCCTCCTGATTTTGTATCAAAACTATAGAAGCTGTACTTTACTTCAGATCATTAAAATTTTCCAGAAAGATGTTTCTCAATTCAGGAACGAATATTGCTAAATTTAGCGATTAACGGTTCAGAATTAGATAATATGTTCCTACCCATCTACCAATTATTCCAAATTATTATCGCATTGACCCTTATCGCATTGTTAGGGAGGTGAAGGGTATTATATAGTCGGCCCCGCCCGACTTTCAGCCTTTCCTTACTGGTTTTAATTTAACAACAACAAATCATATTTAAATATAGACACACCGAATAAAAATAGGAAACAAAATATTTTTTGGGGAGCAAAATTTAAATAAAATATACTTTGGAGAAAATATTTTTTATTTACATACCGAAAACATTTTTTGAATATCTCTTTTGTCAATATTATTTTTTTTTGAGTTTTTATGCAATATTTCCCGTTTTTAAGAAATATTTAAATAGGAAATAGGATTTTTTTCCTACCTATAGCAAAAAAGTTAATTTTCCCAAAGAAACCACAGTGCGACAGTCCAAAAACCAAAACCCGCGATACTATTTTTCTTGTTGGTCTTGGCGAGTAAAACAACGTTTGTTCTACGAAATTTGCCGGACACACCCATTATTAACCCATTTTCTATCTCTAAACGAATTTTGAAAGAAGAGACTTAGACCTTTCGAACGGTATACATGTTGTTTATTTAAAGCTGTAGGAATATATGTTTATTTGTCTTACAAACACATTTTTTGTCTTTATCTAGTTTAGACAATGTTTTTGTCAATTAAGATGCGATATAACCGCCCGATTATTTGACTTACATATATAGTAAATTTTATAAGGAAAAAAGTGCAACCAGTCTCTTGAAATTCCGTTTGCAATTGACTGTGTCATTAAAGGTTCATTAAAACTAAATGTTTACATAAATACTAAAGGGGTGTTAATTTTTAAGGGCCGATGTTGATTTTGAATAAAACACAAACTATTTAGGGAATTATTGTCATTTCTTTTTATTATGATAATATTGGTCAAATGGCCGCCGCGACCTCGGCGCCACACCTCCATCCGATGGTCCAAATTTTCGATGACGCGGAGGCATAATTGAGGTTCTATGCCGTTAATGTGCTGAATTATCTCATTCTTTAGCTCTTGAGTTGTTGCTGGCTTATCGACGTACACCTTTTCTTTCAAATAACCCCAAAGAAAGAAGTCAAACGGTGTCAAATAACATGATCTTGGCGGCAAATTGACATTGCCACGACGTGAGATAACACGGCCATTGAGTTTGTTGCGCAAAAGAGCCATTTTTTCGTTAGCTGTGTGGCAAGTGGCACCGTCCTGTTGAAACCACATATTTTCCACATCCATATCTTGCAATTCGGGCCATAAAAAGTTCGTTATCATCTCACGATAGCGAACACCATTCACAGTAACTGCCTGACCGGCCTCATTTCGAAGAAGTATGGCCCGATGACGTCGCCAGCCCATAAGCCGCACCAACCGAACTGGGCGAGCATGCAAAGGTGTTTTCACATCTTCTACATACCCGGTTTGCTGAAATTTGCGCACAATTCTACCGATTGTGGACACATTTGGGTGATTATGCTGATCAAAAAACATCACGAGGTGCACGAAAGGCATTTTGATTTGAACGCCCATTTTCGTAAAAGGCTTAAAAAACTTTAACGCGTTGCTCGATTGTGTATCTTTCCATGGTTCAAATTAAGTTAGTCTGAAATTGAGAAATGTCAAATGAAATGCAGAAAAAAACTTGACGTTTAGGTGTGGTTCACATTTAACATCGGCCCTTTCAATTTAACCACATTTTAAAACTACTATTTCTGTACACATTTAGTTTTAATGAAACTTTAACAACTCAGTCAATTGCAAACGGATTTTTAAGAGGTTGGTTGCATTTTTTTCCTTATAAAATATACTACATACATATGTAAATAAGTTATTCGTGCGGTTATCTCAAAAAATAATTAATAAAAACACTGCCTAAACTAGAAAATGTCGACAAAAATGAATAAAAAATGTGTTTGTAGGACAAATAAACAAATACTCGTACAATTTTAAATAAATAATGTATATATCGTTCGAAAGGTATAATTCTCTTCTTTCTAAAAGGTATAATTCTTTTGTTTCTAAAATTTATAGATTAAAAATGGGTTAATAATTAACAAAGTTATAGGCGTTTAAGTGAAAAAAGGCAAGAAAATCGGTTTTTTACCCGTAAATCCGGATTTTGGGGGTGTCCGGGGAATTAAAAAAAAAGATTCTTGTTTTACTCGATAAGACCTACAGGAAAAATGAGTTCATTTTGTCGCACTGTGTAATATGTTTCCAGGAAATATACTACAGACTTATTTCCTTAGGGCATAAAATGCTATTCCTTTCTGTCGTATTTCGTAGTGATCGAATATAAAATACAGTTTTTATAGCGCTTACATGTCAAATCGAGGATAACATATATATGGGGGCTATATCTAAATCTTAACCGATCTTCCCCAAATTGAAATTGTCTCTAAGCGTATCACCATGCTGCTCTCTGTCAATTTTTGTACAAATCGGTTGAAAAATGTTGCTTATACAGTGCATATATGCCAAATCGGAGGTACATATATATGGGAGCTATATGTAAATCTGAACCGATTTTAACCAAATCCAATAAGGATCGTCCTTGGGCCAAAGAAAAAGATATGTGTAAAGTTTCGTGGAGATCGGACCATAATTGTGACCTGTACTTTAGTTACAAGAATACATGCACAGACGGACATAGCTAAATTAAATCCGAAAGTGATTCCATCTCGATCGGTGTAATAAACGATGGCTTTATTTCTTCTCCTAAGACCCACAGATACACGATATGGTACAGATATGAATGGAAATTTCTCAGGATTCCAAGAAGGAAATAAAAATCCAGTGGTGTATGGGGCCTTAAAATTTCGATTTCCCAAAAAAATCCCCGGAGGTCCCATCCAAAAATTGTTGCACAGCGTTATTAAATATTTTTTTTTTTTGATTATTTAAAATGGGCCTCATTTTTCAATGGGATAAGAGATATGAAATATAAATAATTTTGTGGAATTATTTATATTTCATATCCATTACTTCCAACCAATCAAAAATATATAAAAAAACATTTTTTTCTAATTCTTTCAACACTTTTCATAAAGCACTATTTTTAAGCTAGGATGATGTTGGTTTCTACCAATGAAATTTACTTAAATTTGGTGTGCTACTTGAGAAAATTTAAAAAAATTGCTTACAAACTAGCCCTTTTCTCTTAGGAAAAAGACAAATTTTTTCCAACATACGAGTATTCGTAGTATTATTATGCTCATGTTAACACAGCATTAATCCAATAACTAAATGTGCCGACTGTAGTTGATATTGCTATAAATGTGTTGCAATAGTGTTAAGAAATATAATTGTTATAATTGTTCTTGCCATAAAAATGAAAACAAGGAATGAAAATAATGGTAGACGCGGTAATAATTATTTTTTAAGTGGATCAATTAGAAATGTTGGTACGCCACTGAAGGCGAATGGACAAAAGGCATAGCAGCTATATTTAATTTATACATATCGCTAAAGAACCATTCTTATTGTAACCGAGGGAGTCTTTGCTGGATACAAACATATTTGAACTCAAACCATATCAGTTGTGTGAGTAGTGCAGTTCGTCATTTGCATCATCATATTTGAAAATCAGGAGAATCAAAAACTTAAATAAAATGAAAAATGTTGTCGTTAGAACAACGGGACGGTGATACTCGTATAGGAATTTTAAACTATGAAAAAATAAGTCATTTGGTGTTAGGCCCTTTTAAATTTCGTTCAATCATGTCCGTCTATGAGTCTGTCCACGTATTCTTGTGATCAAAGTGCAGGTCGCAAAGTGCAGGTACAGTTGCATCCCTTGGACTGGGGTCGATCCCTATTGAAAATGGGGATTATTGGTCCATGTTTTGATACAGCCCCAATATAAAGATCCCCACCAATGTCACTTCTTGACACTCTAGAAAACACATTTTTCAATGGATCTGGCTGAATTTTAAGAAGTTACACATTATATTGGACATAATCGACCATAGGATGGCACATCTTTCCATATTTTGGTATATCGCCCATATAAAGGTCCCCACCTATGTCAGTTCTTGACGCTCTAAAGAACGGATTCTTCACTTGATCTGGCTGAAATTTAAGAATTCATACTAAATATTATACCTAATCGTCCCTAGTAAAAATGGGGAACATCGGTCCATATTTTGATATATCCCCCATATAAAGTTCCTCACCACTACTTGACGCTCTAGAAAGTACATTTTGCAATCTGGCTAAAATTTAAGAATTTATACTTTATATTACACTTAATCGTTCCTAGTGGAAATATTTTGATATTGCTTTCATATTAATGTACCTTCCGACTAGACTTCCTAGTGTTTTTTAAACCCATCACACAGAGCTTTTGTACTTCATATTGAATTAAATCGTCTCTAGTGATAATTGTGTGTATCCGTCCGTCTTTTTATAAGTAACTATAAGCCAAAAATAATAAATAAGATATGTCATCCCCGAGCGAGTAAGTTGTCAGGTACGAATGAATAGGAATTTCAACTAGTAGGATTTCAAAGAGTGAGGTTTTCCGCGGATTTCGATGTTCCCGAATTTTTTGTAATTGTTGCAATTTAAAAATTAATATTAATCGATTAGTAAAAAAAAGTTCAAACCATGTTCGCGGAAAACTGTTTTTTCGCGTGTGACAGTTCATTCCTATTCGTTCGTAACTGATGGATTTTGACGTTTCGTCCGGACGGAACATCTGTCTAATTAAAGGTCTGTGGTATAAGCCCCTCATGAAGTTCAAGTTTTAGTCAAGTTTTAACTGCAACTGCTGCGTGTATTTTTTTTGGCAAACAATGGTGGAAGGTAATCTAGTACCTCTCCCACAATGGGTTAACATTTTTTGAATTATTGATTCTCTAATATCTTCTATACTTCTTATTCAAGTCATCTGAAACAAAAATATTAAGTGGTTTTAGCTGCACATTGGTGTCATATATCGCGACCTAAGAGTGGAAAGGAGCTAAGTCCAGTTTTTGACAAAATATATTTTTTGAAGCGGAACGTAAGATAAGTTGGATATGCATCGATTTGAAAACAAAAAGCCAAAAAAATCATGCTTTGTCATCTTTAAAAGCTGAATCGTAAAAGCGCTAAGTCCATATACCCTTTACAAAAACATTCATAAACTGTAAGTATTTTGCCTCTCCTGTAAAATTGTAAATATTGGACTTAGCGCCTTTACACTCTTAGGTCGCGATATGTACATACATAGAATATCAGGACTGAATCAATAATTCCCCAGTTGTAAGTTTTACAATAAAGGAGACTTATGGAAGGTACCACTGCTACTGATCTGTATCATCCCATGTTTTGTACGGAAACGAATTCTGAAGTGAAATACATCCTTACCAAATTGTAAGACACAACACATTACGATTTAAAAATAGACTCGTACGGGATCGTATATATTCTTGCCCAATAATCCTATAATTATTGTTTTTAAAGGTCGCTCATATTGCCCTCAAATGAATAATGTTTTCAATAATGAAGTCGTTCGAGCGGGGCAACGCCAACATGTCCTAAATCGGTCATTCTCTGTTGGTCACGTAGATTGCTGTGAAATACAGTCGCAGTGGCGTGGCCGAAGCTACTTGCCCATTCCCGCCCGTATTGTTTCTCTAGTGCACGTTTTATTAGTAGGGACGAAGATGCAGGTTTTTAAATCTGTCCCGGCAATGGCATTTCAATTGTTTATTTCTCTTTGCATGAACGGTCATGGTACCGTGTCCCAATGTCCCTTTCGATGACGCATATGACTATCAAAAATATATATGATTACATAGCTATTAGACCATTTATTATTTTTTCGGTACTGATTTCCGGGCCGAAAAAGTTTCCATTTGACCTACAAACCTCCAATAAAAAATTTGGTGCCGATTGAATAACGCTATGGTCTGCCCAAAGTTGTTTGAAAACACAAAACTCACTTTACATGAACAAAATTAGGGTTTTCAACAAATGTCACATGTTCAAGTAATTAAAAAATATTTTATTAGCATGAAAAGTTTTTAAATGATCTTTGAATAAAATGTTCATTCTTACAAGTCGTAAACAATCAAAATCGGCCGAAAAACGAAAAAGTTACAGCAGTTTTCATTTGAATTTTACGTCATGACAGGGCATGCATGCACAGCGACATGGCCTCAGGCATATATGTACATATGTAGACGTAAGAGCGACGATGAAAATGACTTCGATGATAGCATTTCGGATACGGATATGATATGCGAGTTTCATACCGATGATGACGATGACCACACCAAACCTCTAAGAGGACGACAACATTGGATCTCGTCACGTCTTACAGTAGTCCTTGATAAGGCCAAAGTTAGCTGTTCAGATGCTGTACATATTTTGATAGCATGCGCTCATGATGTGATAACTGTAATGAATAATGGTGCGACGCCTCTGAGCTCTGTTGGTGAGCTTGTGATTAATCGATCTACAATATATGAGCTACGAAAAGAAAATCGTAAGCGAGAAGCGGAGAAGGTGCAAACAGAATTAATTGCAAAAGTAATTTAGTTCAGATCTAAACATATATATAATTTATAGCTTTACGAATCCATCGATTTGTATTTTATTTTTTATACGTAGATCAATGTACGCTACATTCATTGATTATTCACTGGGACGGAAAACTGTTGCCGGAGCTATTCGGCAGAAAAATCGTTGATAGAAGCAATCCTCGCCAGTTATGAAGGCATATCTAAATTTTTGGGCGCTCCCAAAATCCCGGCTGGTACTGGAGAACATATGGCCAAAGTCGTTCATGATACACTCATTGGGATATTTCTAATAAAGTTTCCGCCATTGTTTTCGATACCACGTCGTCAAATACAGGTCAAAACACTGGATCGTGCATTTTGTTGCAAATTAGATCGAAAATTAATCAAGTTCCCATGTCGACATCACATGATGGAGATAGTATTGAAACATGTGTTTGGTCCTGAAGTGCCTATTTTTAATCGTTTTGCTGCCGTTTGGTTAAGTCTCGACCACAAATCGTTTAAAAATGGACTCGAAGATCCAACTGTACGCTCAAAAATAAGTAATGCTGACTGCGAAGTCATTAAGAAATTCTGCATTAAACAGCTAAATGAAACACAAATCCGAGCTGATTACAAGGAACTATTACAATTAACAATAAAAATTTTTAGTGGTGTCGGCGATAACTTCCGAACACCTGGTCCAACATCCCACGCAAGGTTCATGGGAAAAGGCATTTATGCCTTAAAAATATACCTATTTCGAGAGCAGTTTGCATTGACAAAACGACAGTCCAGTGGGCTACGGGATAAATGTATTTTTCTCGTCCGGCTGTATGTCAAACCGTGGTTTACATGCACAAATGCAAGATATACACTTGTTGAACGACTCCATCGCATACGCAGAAATCGACCGAGACGTGTCTGAAGCGGTTTTGAAGAAATGGAAAAATCATTTGTGGTATTTGGCCCCAGAATCAATGGCTTTGGCATTTTTCGATTTCGATGTTTCACTCGAAGAGAAACAAAAAATGGTTAGGCATCAGCAATCAACAGAACCCGTCGTAAATCTGGAAAACGATCGAAAATTCTCCGACCCGAAACTATTGCTGTGTAATAATTTGAGCGATTTCGTCTCATACAAAACCAAACATTTTTTCGGTGTTTTTGGATTGAGTACTGAATTATTAAAGCATGACCCATCCATTTGGGAAGTAAACGAATATTGTCAAGATGCTCTCGATGTCTGTCGTAATCTGTTTGTTGTTAACGACACTGCTGAACGCGGTGTACAATTTATGAATGATTACAACAGGATACTTACGAAAGACGAAGAACAAAATCAATTTATATTACAGTGCATTGAAGAATATCGTAGAAAATGTCCCTCACATAACAAGTCAGATCTAATATAATATTGAAATAATTGTATTTTTTGTTTTTTTTTTTCACCGATCTCAATATTTAAAAACTATTTATTAATTAATAATACAAAGAAATGTAATTTTACTTACTTAAACATACGATTTTTGAATAAAAAGATATTTCCCCTATAAAGTGTGTTCTAAATTTTGAATGAACTTTGGGCAGACCCTAGGGTTATCCGATCAGCACAAAATTTTTTATGGAAGTCTTTTTGGCCAAATGGAAACTTTTTCGGTCCGGAAATCAAGGATCGCAGCAATTTTCACTTTTTGCATCATGTGCTATAAACGGTCTAATAGCTGTCTGTGTTATTGTGCTTGAAACAATGCGTTATACAATTATTTTATATAAGTTGTGCGATGTTTTACCACACCCGATATTAGCTCCATCAAGCCTACTGGTACCATTGCCACTGACCATGGCAAGTCTGACCATTGGTCAGATTATGTGGGCCGTATCACACCAATATTTGACAACATCGCGAGTACTGCAACAGAGGAGACACACCAAATTTCGAGAATCTTAAAATTTCAAGTTGTGTGAAAGGTGCTACGCCGTCTGTCGCTATCACGACAGTTTTTGGCTGCATCAATCCTATGCCCTAGTAGCAAGGTCACACATACCGAATTTCGAAAATCTGGTAGCATTTTTAATCGAAATATTACAATTTTAAAATTCACAGAAGATATACTCATGCAAAAATGCAGCAAAGTCCGTTCAGCCGTTTGAGAGTCTATCGCGAACAAACAAACACCATTTCATTTTTACATGTATAGAAGAAGTAGATAATATATAATGAACATGACACGGTGGGAGGAAATAGAAAAAACTTCAATCTACAGCAAGGTTTACCTGTGATAAGCCGGTTTGAAACTTCTGTTATTTCAACCCAAAAAAATCACGCCAACTTTCAACACAATGTGGCGTATGCCTTTTATATACACAGCATTGACATTTATAGGTGCCGGTGGATTTGGGTACACGCTGAAAAAAAACGGCTTCTGTAGTATATTGTCCCAAACAAATTCTGCTTGAAACATATATATGTTTAGGGTACACTCTAAACATATAATATTTGGTACACACAAAGATTATATATTTGGGAAGATGTTGTTCTAAACAAATCTTTGTTCACTCAATTTGGTTTTATTTGGGACTATTATTTCCGAAACAAAAAAAAAGGGAATTTAAGTATTGAGAAAATACATAAATTTTGTTATATTGTTCAGTAATTCAAAATAATTTTTTTTTAGAAATTTATAATGTTCGTAAAAATAATAAATAATAATTTATATCCTATAATCTTGGATCAAAATAAATTTGTCGGTGGACTGACAACTAATGAAGGCTTGGAATACTTAGAAATTTTAAATGATTGATTTGAACCATAAGTCAATGCTGCATATGGTATCATAACTGGGAAGTACAATTGGGAACCAAGAAAAAATTAAAAATAAAATCCGAAAAAGCCAGCAAAAGATTTGAAAATCTTTTTTTAATAAAATATATTTGGAGGAAGTCATAAACAATAATTTATTTCTAATAAAAATATATACTTTATTTGAGAAATTTAGTTTGCAAATATATTTTGTTGTAATATATTAATATATGCGTTCCAAATATATTTTATTGATTTCCAAATAAAATGTATTTGCTTAGAGATATATAATATTTAAAAATTTTTGTTCCAAATATATTTTCTTTCGATTCAAACATATTAAAAAAGGCCATTTTGCCCCGTGTATTGATAATTCTGTTAAATCTTTTTCGTCGTTCCTTTTAAATGGTCTAGAAAGGCTTTACGAAACTCTTGTCGGAAAACCAACATCCTTACAATGAGGGCTAGTCTACGGAATCGGCCCAGTATGAACTGAAGGGCACAATCGATTCGTTGCTACATTTAAAGGTGACATTTCTTGATATCGAAGGGACTTTTAACCATTAAGAAAGTCTCAGTCTGGTAAACCGACTAGTAATGTAATGTAATAAACCGGTTGGGAGATGCAACAAGGTTGAAAAAATTGCCACTTACAAGATTTTATATACGCTGGTATTTAAGTTACTAGCAGTTAACTGTTTATACAAAATCGTCTCTTTGTGAGTGAGACATGGCAATAACGCCAATATTTTACCGGACTAAAGGTACTACAGAATGATTACCTTGCACAAGAATTACAGTAATTATATGTACAGTTATTAAACTTATTAGCAGTCAATTTTTTGTACAATATGGTCCCTTGGTGTGGGTGGTACCAAAAGGGACGGGGGTCACTTCGCCCATTTTTCTCAAGCAGATAGCGACATGTAAATTTTGCTTTGCGGTGAATGTTATTCTGTGAGATCTGCAAAATTGTGGCTACAAAGTCGTGGCATATGCGGACAACGTTTCAATCGAAGTAACAGACAAATTCCCGAACGTCCTCAGAGACGCTATACATGTAACTCGGTATAAATTATGGAGATGGGCCGGCGACAGTGGTTTGGGTGGTATCCCAAAAACGACAGAATCGTTTCTCTTTACTAGGATGTTCAAGGAACTAAGCTAGTGTTTATTGAAAATGCAAAATTTCTAGGTATGAGCCTATATAGGAAGTTGTCCTTTAAACTTAGAGTAATGGAACGTATAAAAAAGGCCAACGTCGCCTACTATTCTTGTAGGAGAGCTTTAGTTGAAGATTTTAGTCTCACTTAATGTCGTCCATTGGATGTAATAATTAGTAGTTGGCCTAATAAAGAGTTTTCCAACAAGAGGTGTTATTTTGGTATTCAAAGAAAAATTCAATTTTTTCAGATAAATGATCGGATGTTTATTTCATAAAAAAAGGACTGTATGCCGTTAATAATGAAAAACAACATCAGCTAAATGGCCACCACGACCACGCTTACAGGACCATTTTCCTTTACATGAAATTTCCCATAACCAAATCGCACAGTGGCTGCCTATGTCCTCGATAGCCTCACGAATTCTATCTTTGAGGTCTTGAATCGACGCACAATGGGAAAAAAGGGGTAAATACGCGCGCATAGCAGTATTTTCTATCTCATGACCATACCGTTAGAGATAGAGTCCTACGGGATCTTCAAGATAATTCTTTGGAGAAGAAACTGGTGTACCCAGATTTCATTTTACTGTTACCATGTACCGCACAGTGGGGCTACAAAAGCGACTTTGTGGAAATTAGTGTGAAAATCAGAATATCGTATCAAATTCAGTGAACTTGATTTTATATTAAAGCTGACAAAATTTAGTTCATAATCTCTTTGAGTTACTTAATTGTGTGTTGCTGCATTTTAAATATATAGACCATTGAAGTTCAAACATATTTTTGTGAAAATTGCGTTAAAAGTCTACAAAACTGGGCAATGTTTTTGAAAGTGAACCCAAAACAATATAAATAGGATAAAATTGCAGTCTGCAATATTTGTGAAAGCTGAAGGTTTGCACTAATGCAATTACACAATGGGTCGTCGACTGTTAGTAAGAGAAAAGTTAAATTAAAAACAAAAAATAATCGGTCCACCCTAATATACATAAACTGCAGAAGCGTTTAACTATATTTTTATAGTTTTTGTAGAAGCAGTAAACTATAAAAATTACACATGTAATCATAATAATATAAATTAGATCGATAATTTTGATCGTCGAACTCTACAAAGTTGCAACTGGACTTGTACCGGTCTTATTTATTATCCGATTATGCCGAAATTTTGTAAAAGTTATTTTTTTTAACCAAGAAAATAGGTCCGTATCTTTCGGGAAAATCGGTTCATAGATAGATGTAGCTCCCACACATATTTTCTTTATTTAAAGTAAAAAAGCACATATTTAAAGTACAAAAATCGGCCATAATCGAAAAAGTCGCAGATAATCTGGTTACCGTTGGATTCACCACTAAGTCACCTCTCTTCTCTATGTCATATCGTAGTGATCCCACGTGATCCAAAAAAGTTGTATTCCATTTACTGCGGATATTTTTTTTTTGAAAAACAAAAAAATGTATTTTTACTTTGATATATCTCTTCATTTAAAGACGTTAAAAAAACGTTTTATACACAAAAATTTAGATGAATATAACCTTATTATATGTTACAAGTCCGGTCGCATTTCACCAAAAAACGAGATATTTTCATAAAATTTGAAGGTATTTTCATTAAATGTTATCCACAATAAAACAACATTCCCAAAAAACTGATTTTTGAAAGTTGTTTTCAAAGTTCTATGCGCGCATATTTCATCATATTCTCCCATCGTGGGACGCTGAGCTGTTGGCGTAGACCTTATCTTTCACGTGGCCCCAAAGGAAGAAGTCGGATGGTGTTAAATCACAAGATCTCGGTGGCCAATTGTAATCACCTCTTCGAGAGATAACACGGTCCGGAAACTTTTCCCGTAATAGAGTAATGGTTTCGTTGCTTGTGTGGCACAAAGCTCCGTCTTGTTGAAAGTAAACGTTGTCCAGATCAATACCATCCAAAGCCGACCATAAAAAATCATTAATCATCTCTCGATAGCGCAATCCATTCACCGTAACTGTTGATCCAACCTCATTTTCGAAAAAGTAAGGTCAAATGACCCCGCCGGACCATAAACCGCACCAAACAGTCACACGTTGAGGATGAAGAGGCTTCTCAACAATAACTCTTGGGTTTTCCGTGCCCTAGATGCGACAATATTGCTTGTTGACGTAGACACCGAGGTGGAAATGGGCCTCATCAGTCAAGATAATTTTGTACCGTTCCATTTTTAGTAGTGGCGTAGTTTCTACTTATCAAATGTCAAAGAATAAAAGGTTAAAAAGTGGCTGCTACCGAAATACCAGGTGATTAAAAATAACACCTCTTGTTGGAAAACCCTGTACTATTGTACGGCATTGTTATCTTTTAGATGGCGACTGATCTATCAACAGCTAAGCGGAGCTTTAAGTCATACAGCGAAAAACTTTCTATAACGTATCTTCAACAATATGACCGCTATCATCTGTCGAAGTTCGGAAGTTCCTTTTGAAGTTCCTTTTGAAAGATCTTCAATAAAAAACAAGAAAATTTCTATGTAACGGTTTCAAACAAGAACTACTTCACAGGGTTTAAAATATTTAATTTATATGGATCTGCATATATCGATACCTCCATTCTAAAACATGATAAGTCGACTTAGCATGTTTTATGGAGATTGCATTTTTATTTTCTAAATATTCCAAATTATATTCAGTAAAAATTTGGTATTTATCCGTCAACCAAATCAAAAGTTATTAACAAACCCTTAAAGGTCATTCGATTTGCATTATAAAGGAACTCTACAGAAATTTAAAAATTGCGTCAAACTCTGAAGGCCTCTCCTTTTTGGAAAATTTTTTAGCATTGTTTAGAATGGAGGAATCGATATGTTGATTTATACCGGCTTATATAAACGTTGGTTAAAATGATTAGGCTTATAAAATGTGATGAAGTCGAATCGAAAGGTACCGTTCCAGGAATAGTTAAAGGCTTAAACTTTTAAAGTTTATCATATATATCGTTCAAAAGGTATAAGTTTCTTCTTTTCAAATCAGATAACCCTCGAAGGAAATAACCGATTGCCTTCAAATTTGGTATGTGGTAATATTTTTGTCTCTGTCAGAGTGTGTTCACTAATCCGTTTCCCACAAAGTGAAACAATTCATTATCCTTTGATATGTCCCACACAAAAAGACAATTTTGTACAAAAAGTTAGCAGCTTTTAACTTTAATTGCAGTACATATTTAACAAGTACCTATAACAGTACCTATAGACCAGTAAAAAATTTGAGTTATTGTTATGCCCCTTTGGTACCTCCCACACAAAGAGACCATTTTATCATTTCGTTAAAAAAGTTACCAGCATTTAACTTCAATACTAGAGTAAGTATACAAATACTTTTAATTTTGATATTAAAGCCACTGACTGATTTTGCAGTACCTTGAGTGCAGTGAAAATTAGACTTTATTGTCTGACTCATTCTAGTATGTACTTCACTCACAAATAACCAAATTGGTATGATTTGGCTTCAGTAAAAAAACATAATGTTAAATATTTCGCTATATTTAAATGCATTCATACCCAATTTATATGAGGGTATGAAGGTGTTGTAAAACATCATAAAGTCAAACTCGCATTTTGTCTAATAAATACGTACCGTCCAAGAAGTGACAAAATGTAACAGCGTTTTTAAATAAAACTAAAAGTTTAACTATATTATTTTTTATTTTTTGCAGTTCATCCCTAGTCCAAAATACTACGAGAAAATATATCATCGACTTATTAGCTTTTTGAGTCTTCCGTCAGCGAACTCAAAACACAACCGTATCGCGAAACCCTGTATACACTTTTTTAACAAAAATACTGAATGGAGTCCACTCTTTAATTTCCTGTTCATTTAAGTTAAGAATAGTGGAAAGCAAAGTGAAAGGCATGCGATCTTAAGGAATCATTATTAATGTCTAGCTCAAATAATAACACACCTAAAAAGGTTGCCTTGAAAAGTTTCTTTTTTCCCTCTAGAATTTTTGTGATTTTATTGTAATATGTTTTTACTACGTTTCCCACCATTCTTAACACAAATTTCTATATATGGGGAAAAACACGTCAAAAGGCCCACTTTTTCAATTTTATTCCAATCGCGTCAAAACTTGGTGGGGTTGCAGAAGTACTATGAGTATGAGATGTGCCATAAATACAGCTCCCTAGCGTGATAAATTACGAAGATACATGGTGTCAATGTTGGCAATTTTGACCATTGTATTTCCTGACAATTGTTTGTACATATTTAATTTTCATATTTTTTCTCGCGACATATGTTTTCCAGGCGTTTTTAAGTATGTTCCGCGGATGGGATTCTATATCTTTAAACTATAAAAATGAAGCCCATTCTGTTTACTATAACAATATGAATTTTCGTAATGGGATGACGACCGCAACATAAGTTATGGAAATTTCCAATGTCAAACCTACTAATTTGTATCCCCTCATCTTAGAGATGAGGGTATATATCATTTGCTACTAGCCAAAACTGTAACACGTCGAAGGAGTGACCTAAGACCATAAGTATTTTCGACAGAAATCCGTTTTGGTTAATTTGAAGTCATTTCAGCAATGTCCGTCCGTCCGTCCGTCCGTATGTCTGTCTGTGTGTCTGTCTGCTGGCTGGTGCGCACGATGACTCTCGAAAGGAGTAACCGATTGACTTCAAATTTGGTATGCCGTAATATTTTTCTCTATCTCCGGCTAAGTTCGTTCTATACTACTTGCTCGAATCTTCTGAAATTTCACACATAGCATTAGTTTGTTATTCGCTAACACGTCAAGAATAATGGGCGAAGTGGCCACTCTCTTTTTGGTACCTGCCACACAAATGGATCATTTTGCACTAAAAGTTAACTGCTTATGGCTTTAATATCAGTTCATAAAAATACTTGACATTTTGTTCAGTGTATTGCTTTTATAGTACCTAGAGTCCGGAGAAGAGTGGGCGTTATTGGCACGCAATTTTTGGTACCTCCCGCACAAATGGACCATTTTGTACCAAAAGTTACCAGCTTATAACTTTACTACCAGTGCATAAAAATACTTGACATTTTGTACAGTACCAAGAGTCCAGAGCATAATGGTCGTTATTGGCACGCCCCTTTTGGTATCTACCACACAAATGGACCATTTTTGTACCAAAAGTTAACAGCTTTTAACTTTAATACCAGTGCATACTTGTACCTGAAATTTCGTATAGTTTAATGCTTTTATAGTACCTAGAGTCTAGAGAAAAGTGGAAGTTATTGGCGCGCCCCTTTGAGAGAACCAAATAGTAACACATAGCAAATTTGAAGGCAATGTGTTAGTCATTTCGAGAGTTACCGTGCGCATCAGCCAGTCAGACTGAAGTGTTGATACAAAGAACTGCAAAGAGGAATAGCTACTAGCACAATTTTATATGGTTTATCTGAAATATTCTAATTTTGTTATGTTTTTCAAAAAATATTTTATAGAAAATAGTTGAATATGCAAATTTGCATATTATGCTTCAATAGTTGCATGCAATTCTTATTATCGATATGCATGCTAAATATTAGCATAATCTGTTGAGCAGATCGGCTGGCAAATGAAACAAATTAGCGCCACAAGCAGAATAAAGAGGCCTTAACATGCACACAATTTAAAATTTTTCAAAAATAAACTCATTGATTTTTTTGTGGCGTCCCGAATCCAGATTCCTATTTTCACCAAAAATAGGCAACAAATATATATATATATATATATATATATATATATATATATATATATATGTGTGTATATATAATTTCATCTTCTTTTTTATTTATTTCTTTTGTTTTCTGCAATACTTTAATTAATGCGATTCCATGTATAATTTCTTCGGCGATTCAACGATGCGTATTAGTTATCAGCATGACATTATAAGTTGTTGCTCATACGCAACATTGTCCTCTACTAACGACTACAAGAAATACTAATGACCCATACAAGTCCTTCCTTCCTTAGATCATGTCCCGCAACGAATCTAGTTATAAAAGAAAATTATTGCATTTACTTTTCTCTCCATTATGTCCATTTCACAAGAAACCTTCACACTTCATTACGCATAATAGTCAAATCCAATATAACTTCTACACTTATCACTGTTCCTTGCCACACATGACCATTGACCCAGACCCGCTCTGCAAATAGATGACCACAAACATTTCGATGAATCTTGCCAACATATGTTAGCTTTTTTTGTGTACTTTTTTGTGTGCATTTATTGGAATAAAATATAAAAATTATGACCAAACAAAAGATATGGGGAGAAGTGAAAAAAACTGAATGAACGAAAAATACAAATGTATTCATAAGTAATGAAAAGCAATTTACAAGATGTGGAGACGTGATAAGGTTTTAATGTAAACGCAACCTCCCTGCCTTTTCTCACAACCAGGCCAAACATGTGTTGGTGTTGACAACACTCTCAAAAATGTATAGCTCACTGGCGCACAGTAGGGGGAACTAAAAAGTTCCCCCTCATTTTTTAGCCAGACAAACTTGGCATGATTGTAGAAAATGCAGTTAAGTTCAAACATTTTCTGTACTATTGACAATTTTTGAACCATTTCATCGACAATATTATGCAGGAAGTTTTTTTAAGATGGGTATAAATAGGGTAGGCTTTAAAAAAAACAAAATTATTTATGCTTGTATATATATAATATCAAATGCTTCAGTTTTCAATCATCAGTAGGTATATCTTGTCAAAGTTTTATCATTACCTATATGTATTCGTATATAAAAAAACCAGTAAGGAAAGGCAGAAAGACGGCCGGGGCCGACTATATAATACCCTACACCTCCCTAACAATGCGATAAGGGTCATTGCCATAATAATTTGGAATAATTGGTAAATGGGTAGAAACATATTATCTAATTCTGAAACGATAATCGCTAAATTAAGCAATATTCGTTCCTAAATTGAGAAACATCTTTCTGGAAAATTTTAATGATCGGAAGTAAAATACAACTTCTATAGCGGTTTGATACCAAATCAAGAGGAACATACATATATATGGAGCTTTAATATAAATCTGAACCGATCTTCCCTGATGATTCATGTAAAAAGACCTCTTTCTGTCGAATTTCGTACTGATCGGATATAAAACACAGTGTCTACAGCGCTTACATGTCAAATCGGGGGTAACATATATATGGGAGCTATGGGAGCTCTAAATCTAAACAGATTTTCTCCGAATTTGGCAGTATTCCTTCATGTAATAAGAAACCTCTTTCTGCCGAATTTCGCACAGATCGGATATGAAATACAGTTTTTACAGCGCTTACAGGTCAAATTGGGGGTAACATATATATGGGTGCTATATCTAAATCTATACCGAGTTTCTCCGAATTTGGCAGTATTCCTTCATGTAGAAAGAAACCTCTTTTTGCAGACTTTCGCACTGATCAGATATAAAGTAACATTTTTACAGCGCTCACATGTCAAATCGGGGGTAACGTATATATGGGGGCTATATATAAATCTGAACCGATTTCTTCCAAATTTAAAAGTGTTCATTCATATAATAGGAAACCTCTTTCTGACGAATTTCATACTGATCGGATGTAAAATACAGTTTTTACAGCGCTTACATGTGAAATCGGGGGTAACATATATATGGGGGCTACATCTAAATCCGAACCGATTTTCTCCGAATTTGGCAGTATTCCTTCATGTAATAAGAAACATCTTTCTGCCGAATTTCATACTGATCGGATATTTAATAAAGTTTTTACAGCGCTTACATGTCAAATCGGGGCTAACATATATATGGGGGCTATATCTAAATCTGAACCGATTTTAACCAAATTAAATAGGGATCGTCCTTGGGCCAAAAAAAAAATATGTGTAAAGTTTTGTCGAGATCGGACTATAATTGCGACCTGTACTTTGATTACAAGAATACATGAACAGACGGACAGACGGACAGACAGACGAACAGACAGACGGGCAAACAGACGGACAGACAGACGGACAGACGGACGTAGCTAAATCAACTCAGAAAGTGATTCTAAGTCGATCGGTATAATAAACGATGGGTCTATTTCTGCTCCTTTTGGGTGTTACAAACAAATGCACAAAGTTATAATACCCTGTACCACAGTGTGGTGTAGGGTATACAAATTATTTGTCAATTCAGACAATTTGATGTGAAAGCTTTTGGTATATATTCTGGTCTGATATAACCAACAAACTTGGACAAGCTCGGGGAAAAATTAAAAATTCAATTTTCATATTCAGACAGATACATAATAATGCCATAACATATATAAAAAATATATATATATTTAATTAATACTTTCTGTAGGTTGAAGGTATTGTCATAAGAAAAGAGAAAAATAGTAACCCTCCAAAATAAATTACAAAATCCCAATAAAATTGATTTTTTATTGTAATTTAACTTGTGACACCTTACTACATATAAAAGGGATAAGCGTTTTAATATTCTAACTTTGCCTTGGAGAATATAAGTATAGGGCTTACGTTTGAAATTTACTTATAAAAATAGTGTGGAGAAGCATGGCGACAATACTAATGACATTTGAATAAATAAATATCTTCCTCTAGCTAAGTTTAAATACAAGGATGTTTAATATGGGTGAAACGTTTCTGGTTCCGTCTACACAAAAGAACCAAATTCAGTCAAATATTCTAATCTATTACACTGAGGGTCTAATAAGTCCAATAAGGATTGTCTTTAGTCTAAACACGAGAACTGTGACAAATTGTATCTGGATCGGACCATATCTACGACCTGTACTTTGGTTATAAAAATACATCTACAGAGAGACAAACAGGCGGATAAGGCTACTCGACTAGGAAATTAATTCTAAGGCGAATTGACCTTACTTTTTCGAAAATGAGGTTGGATCAACAGTTACGGTGAATGGATTGCGCTATAGAGATGTGATTAATGATTTTATATTGACGGAGTTGGATGGTATTGATCTGGACAGCGTTTACTTTCAACAAGACGGCGCTACGTGCCACACGGTCCGGAAACGCGAAAAGTTTCCGGACCGTGTTATCTCTCGAAGAGGTGAACGCAATTGGCCAACGAGATCTTGTGATTTAACACCTTGCGATTTCTTCCTTTGGGGCCACGTGAAAAATAAGGCCTACGCCAACAGCCCAGCGTCGATTAAAGACCTCAAAGATAGAATTCGTGAGGATATCGAGGACATGGAGCAGCCACTTTGCGGTTTGGTTATGGAAAATTTCATGAAAAGGATATGGTCCTGTGAACGTGGTCGTCATTTGGCTGATGTTGTTGTTTTCATTATTAACGGCATACCTTCCTCTTTATTATGAAATAAACATCCTATCGTTTTTTTCAAAAAATTGCATTTTTCTTTGAATAACAAAATAACACCTCTTGTTGTAAAAAAATGGTGTTGAAAATAGTTTATTCAGCTATAGTAGATTTGTGGTCATCTTCCAATCAAAAAAAAAAAAAGATTTCAGTTTTATATATTTTTTATAAAAGGCGTATAGGCACTTGATAAAAAATCTATGCGTTAAATCTATCTATGTTGTTGTTATTGTCAAAATTTAAAAATTCATGGTGTTATTTTTCAGAGAATTATGCTGAAAGCAGCCCTAGTTGTTAAGGTCATTGATTCTGAAAAAAAAAACAAAAAACAACATCAATGCATTCGAAGATCTGATTTACCAGCAGCGAAACCTAATGCAGTGGTAGGTGTTGGGTTTAAGGTCGTTTTCTTTTTCACTTAACTATTCAAATACCTTCCCTCACTTAGAAGGAAACCCTTTAATCTTCAGCTCATTTCCACAGTGATAAAACTCAAAAATAACATCAATAATAGATCAAACCCTCACAGGGATTCATCAAAATAGAACGTCGCCACGAGCCCGGGCATCGTTGAGAATACATGCAGCTTTGTTGTTGTATTACTGTGTATTTAACTTTCAAATCTGCCACTAAAACAGTGGAATAGAAAGAAAACAAGTTGTTTGAATATAAAAAACATCTACCAACAACAAAAAAACTCGAATACGAGTCAAGGGAAAAAGAACTACGGCGGCAGGCGGTTGACTTAAGATGGTTCTTACTTGAAAGAAATTCTAAATTTGAATTATATTTTATATAAATAGAAATTATAACAAGTGTGCCGCAGGCCAAAAACAACATCAATGCATCCGAAGATCTGATTTGCCACCAGTGAAACGTGATTCAGTGGTAGGTATTGGCTTTCAAGGTCGTTTTCTTTTTCAATTGACTATTCAAATACCTTCCTTCAATTAGAAGGAAACCCTTTGATCTTCAGCTCATGTTCACAGCGCGAAAACTAAAAAAAAAATTCTAAATGTTACGTAAACCCATTTAGAAATGAAGCTTCATTGTATTCTGACAACTCCATCTTCTTTTGTCCAATTCTAGGTTGGGGGCGGTGCAGTGTGTAGCTGGCCGGAAGTTGGGTCTCGGGAAAATGCACCTCAATTTGAAACTAAACGTTTACTCCAAATTCACAAAGGGTTAATATTTAATGAAATATTGATTCTTTAATAATTTCTATACTTCTTATTCGAATCTACTGAAATTCCACGCATACTAATAGTTTATTAATCGCTATCATCATCAGAAGAATGGGCGAAGTTGCCCCGTCCCGTCCCTTTCATCCATCCATCGCCCACACAATGGTGCCATTTCGTACAAAAAGTTAAAAGTTTATAACTTTAATAACAGGGCATACAATAAGAACATAGTGGGAGTAATTACCATAGCTTTTTGGTACCTCCCCCACACAAAATGACCAAATCAGAACTAAATGAAAGAGCTCATAACTTCAATAACAGTTCACATAACTACTTGGAATTCGTTGAAGTGCAATATCTTTGAGTATATACTGTTCAGCGAAAAAAGTAGTATTTGTCAAACCGCTACTGGTACCCTGCACACAAATTGACAGATTTATACGAACTCAACTTTCTTTCCCTTAACTTCTGTACCCACCATCTAAATGTTTTGTTATATTCTGTTGTTAGACAACATTTCCAATGCATAGAGACCGACCAAGAATGAAAACAATTTTCTTACCATCTCCCAACCGAAGTACTATAGTCGGTGGCATATCGCATCCGGGGTCGTATTGTCCATGGACGTTATGAAGCTATAAAAAGCGTCATGGGATCCATGGACATTGAGACACTTTAAAAGTGTCGAAATGCAAAGTGGGATGAATGAAAAAAAGAAAAATAATAAGGCCGTTTCTTAACCAGTTAACCGATTGCAACACAACTTGGCATGGTTGTAGAAGAAGTAGTAGAGAAGATTAAATTAGTGAAGTTTAAATTTGAGTGTGTACTCGTGCAAGGGCGAAGATACAAGTCTTCAAAGTTGGTCAGCTCGGGTGTACAAAATGTTTAAGCGGGTGTAATTTTGGTATTTTTCTTCTGATTCATAAAATCTGTGCATCTATGCATTCCAACCGAAGTCTGCAACAAACTTTTTACACCAACGAGTTATATCCTAAAATAACTGAGATATCTGCATTTAAAAATAGTTTTTATTTTCATTTTTTTCTCGACGTTGTATTTTGTGAATATCGGAGCAGAAATATGCACCTGATATACCCAATAACACAAGCTTTCCAATTTACCCAATTTTTTAAACAAATTTTCAAAAGTAAGCCATATTTTCTCCGATTACAGAGCTAAAATATTAAAATATTTATACCCGACAACATACCGTGGTACAAAGTGTTATGAGTTTGTGCATTTGTTTTTAACGTCTAAAAAAACAAAAAGATATACTCACTGTTGATCGGCCGATCGGCATAGAATGAATTTTTTAGCCATACCCGTCTGTCTGTCCGTCTGTCTGTCCATGTATTCTTGTATTCAAAGTTCAGGTCGCAAATATAAAGCTATCCTTACGAAAATTGGTACATAGTCATTTCTAACGATCCCTATTGAAAATAAAAAAGGTCCCCAACGATGTTACTTTTTGATATCCTAGAAAACACATTTTTCAGTTGATCTGGCTGAAATGTAAGAATTTATACTTTATATTGGAAGTAATAGTTAGAAGTAAAAATGGGGACTTCGGTCCAAGTTTTGGTATTGCGCCAATATAAAAATCCTCACCGATGTACCTTCTTGGCGCTGTTGCACTTAATTGTCCCTATTTAAAATGGGGAAAAAGAAGAGAACAGAGCTGAATTTTACCACAATCGGCCCATAAATACGACCTGTGTTCATTCATGTATAAAGAGAACTCTCTGCCAAATTTCATAGTGGTCTGATATAAAATACAGTTTCTACAGCGCTTACGTGTCAAATCGGGTTTAACATATATATGGGGGCTATATCTAAATCTGAACCGATTTTGACTAATTTCAATAGGGATCGTCCTTGGGCCAAAAAGGAGAACAGCGCTAAGTTTTACCCCAATCGGCCCATAAATACGACCTGCACTTAGATTACAAAAATACATGGACAAACAGACGGACATGGCTAAATCAACTCAGAAAGTGATTCCAAGTCGATCGGAATAATAAACGATAGGTCTGTCTCTTCTCCTTTTGGGCGTTACAAGCAAATGCGCAAAGTCACAATGCCCTGTACGACAGTTTGGTGTTGGGTATAAAAAACAGAACCATATACGTATTTGTAATTTTGTTGCGAGTTAAAACTTGTATTGTCATTTATGTCAAAAAACATTTTTTTGCTTAGCCGAAAGCTTGGCTCATTTTCTTTAAGAGCTTTGTTGTCTATTAGTGGGATGCGACTTAGATAAACAAGTCGCATCCATCAGCGGTTTCCGAAATAAGTTACAAGATATTTCGAAAAACAACAAATTTTTTGAAAATATTCTAATAATTTCCTAATAGGAAATTGTATTAAAATCGTTTCGCTGATTGCCGCAGTTTTGTTTCTACTTTTTATGAAAATTCTCCCACTGTCTGACGGTAGGATATCGACTACTTTTGGGGGTTAGATGGAGAAAAGACACATACCCAGCAATCTGTGTCAATATTATAATTTGAGGCAACACATTGTAATGGGGGTTCTGATGATGACTGGATCTGTGGCTGTGATACGTTTTTATGCATATAATGTGAAGGTAATTTTTTGGAATTTCCATTCCATATGAAAATGTTCAAAACAACACGTCTATATGCGCAGCCAAACACATTGTTCAATTTCTGTTGGGCATGACTGACACACTGGCTGGCTGTCTGGCCAAGCTACTCACATTCGTAGTCAAATTTATTGATTTCGAAATAATGTGGGTATTTGCTGAGATTTGCTTTTGTTCGGTTTCGAATTATTAAAATTCGAAACGCATATTCGGAATTTAGTGAGAAAAAAGCTTTTAACGGTTATTTAGTGATATTTTGTTGACAGATTTTGTTAATGACGACGGTGGCAGTAATGACGGTAACCACCACGCTTTTAAGGATGGCACAACAAAATACAAATTGGAGTTTATTCAACAGAAATAAGATGTCTAAATTAATGTTTGGGAAAACTCATCAACGAAATTCTTAACATTATCTAAAGGGACTGATGTCAATATTGTTAGTAAGCAAGGTTGCAAATCCTATAGTTTAAAGATCTGGTTGGGAGAATAAATGTGCATGCGTTTGGGTTTCTCAAATGTGGGTTTTATTCCACTTTGTCATAATACCAGCAACTTTATTGGAAAATGGAAACAGTAAGGGATCTGTAAAGTCGAAAGAGCAGAGTATATGACACCCTAAAACGAAATGAAATAGAAGTGCTATTGATGAGGAGCTCTATGAAATCGTTCCCCAAATTGGCTATTTTTATACCCTCAACCTTGAGAGAAGGGAATGTATCATTTGCTATGAGACAAAAGTGTAACACATCGACGGAGTGACTTAAGTTTGTTTGGCGTAACATCGATTTGGGTCATTTTAAGTCATTTGAAAAATGTCCGTCCGTCCGTCCGTCTGTCTGTGTGTCTGTATGTTTGTCTGCTGGCTGGTGCGCACGATAACTCTCGAAAGGATTAATCGATTGACTTGAAACTTGGTATGGGATAATATTTTTCTCTATCTCCGGCTACGTTCGAATATGGTCCATATTGGTCCTCCCCTTCTAGTACCTCCCTCTCAAAGGGTTACCATTTAGTGAAACATTGATTCTTTGATAAATAATATACTACTTACTCGAATCTTCCGAAATTCCACACATAGTATTAGTTTATTAGTCGCTAACATATCAAGAAAAATTGGCGAAGTTGCCGCGCCCCTTTTGGTACCTCCCACACAAATGGACCATTTTGCTCTAAATGTTAACTACTTATAGCCTTAATATCTGTTCATACAAATACTTGAAATTTTGTACAATGTAATTTTGTATATTACCTAGTGCCCAGAGAAAAGTGGGCGTTATTGGCACTCCTTTTTGGTACCTCCCACACAAATGAACCATTTCACACCAAAAGTTAACTGATTATAGCCTTAATATCAGTTCATACAAATATTTGACATTTTGTACAGTGTAATTTTTTATATTACCTAGAGTCCAGAAAAAAAGTGGGCGTTATTGGCCCGCCCCTTTTGGTACCCCCCACACAAATGGACGATTTTGCATTAAAAGTTAACAGCATATGACTTCAATATCAGTACATACAAATACTTGAAATTTTGTAAAATGTAATCTTTATACCCTACACCACACTGCGGTACAGGGTATTATAACTTTGTGCATTTGTTTGTAACACCCAAAAGGAGAAGAAATAGACCCATTGTTTATTATACCGATCAACTTAGAATCACTTTCTGAGTTGATTTAGCTATGTCCGTCTGTCTGTCTGTCCGTCTGTCCGTCTGTCTGTGCATGTATTCTTGTAATCAAAGTACAGGTCGCAATTATGGTCCGATCTCGACGAAACTTTACACATATATTTTATTTGGCCCAAGGACGATCCCTATTGAATTTGGTTAAAATCGGTTCAGATTTAGATATAGCCCCCATATATATGTTACCCCAGATTTGACATGTAAGCGCTATAAAAACTTTATTTTATTTCCGATCAGTCTGAAATTCGGCAGAAAAAGGTTTCTTATTATATGAATGAACACTGTTAAATTTGGAAGAAATCGGTTCAGATTTAGTTATAGCCCCCATATATACGTTACCCCCGATTTAAAGTGTATGCGCTGTAAAAATGTTATTTTATATCCGATCAGTATGAAATTCGTCAGAAAGAGGTTTCTTATTATATGAATGAACACTGTTAAATTTGGAAGAAATCGGTTCAGATTTAGATATAGCTCCCATATATACGTTACCCCCGATTTGACATGTAAGCGCAGTAAAATCTGTATTTTATATCCGATCAGTATGAAATTCAGCAGAAAGAGGTCTCTTATTGTATGAAATTCGTCAGAAAGAGGTTTCTTATTATATGAATGAACACTGTTAAATTTGGAAGAAATCGGTTCAGATTTAGATATAGCCCCCATATATACGTTACCCCCCGTTTGACATGTAAGCGCTGTTAAAATGTTATTTTATATCCGATCAGTGCGAAATTCGGCAAAGAGAGGTTTCTTATTACATGAAGGAATAATGCTAAATTCGGAGAAAATCGGTTCAGATTTAGATATAGCCCCTCCATATATATGTTACCCCCGATTTATCATGTAAGCGCTGTAATAACTTTATTTTATATCCGATCAGTGCGAAATTCGGCAGAAAGAGGTTTCTTATTACATGAAGGAATACTGCCAAATTCGGAGAAAATCGGTTCCGATTTAGATATAGCTCACATATATATGTTACCCCCGATTTCACATGTAAGCGCTGTAAAAACTGTATTTTATATCCGATCAGTATGAAATTCGTCAGAAAGAGGTTTCCTATTATATGAATGAACACTTTTAAATTTGGAAGAAATCGGTTCAGATTTAGATATATACTTACCCCCGATTTGACCTGTGAGCGCTGTAAAAATGTTACTTTATATCCGATCAGTGCGAAAGTCGACAAAAAGAGGTTTCTTTCTACATGAAGGAATACTGCCAAATTTGGAGAAACTCGGTTTAGATTTAGATATAACACCCATATATATGTTACCCCCGATTTGACCTTTAAGCGCTGTAGAGACTGTATTTTATATCCGATCAGTACGAAATTCGACAGAAGGAGGTCTTTTTACATGAATGAGTATTCAGGTAAGATCGGTTCAGATTTATATTAAAGCTCCATATATATGTTCCTCTTGATTTGGTATCAAACCGCTATAGAAGTTGTATTTTACTTCCGATCATTACAATTTTCCAGAAAGATGTTTCTCAATTTAGGAACGAATATTGCTTAATTTAGCGATTACCGTTTCAGAATTAGATAATATGTTTCTACCCATTTACCAATTATTCCAAATTATTATGGCAATGACCCTTATCGCATTGTTAGGGAAGTGTAGGGTATTATATAGTCGGCCCCGCCCGACTTTCTGCCTTTCCTTACTGGTTTTATATTACCTAGAGTCCAGAGAAAAGTGGACCCTTTTGGTACCTCCCACAAAAATGGACTATTTTGCACCAAAATTTATAACTTTAATACCAGTACATACTTTAAATTTATTAAATGCAATTTAATTAAAACAAAAAGATAAATAAATTTGCTAATATTTTTTTGTTACTGACGGTGTGGTAGTTTTTAAGTCGGGTTACCCGACTGAACTTTCTTATTTGTTCTGGCATCGTTTGTAGAATGTGATGAAATTAAATCTGAATGTACCAATATTTGGGAACTATATCAAAACATTGACTGATTTAGCTTATTTCGGTCAGGAATTGTGTAATGAAAAATAAAATGTAAACTGTAAAATTTCAGATGAGTCGTCTGTACAATGTGATATTTAGAACATGACTAAGCAAAATTGAAAGGCACCGTTATATGGGGGCTTAGCACTTTTAACAGTCTGATTGAGACAATTTCAAAACACGGCTTTTGAACGCTTTAACAGTAGCTTTGTTGTGAGGGAATAAGTAAATAAGAAAGTTCAGTCGGGAAAACCGACGAATCCCCTCACCTTGAGTCCCAAAAAATGTTATAATTTTTTTTAAATTAAATTATTATCATTTAATAACTTTAAAGTATATATATACTGGCATTAAAGTTAAAAACTGTTTACATTTGGTACAAATTGGTCCATTTGTGTGGGAGGTACCAAAAGGGGCGTGCCCATTACGACCACTTTTCTGCAGACTATAGGCACTATAAAAGTATTACACTGTACAAAATTTCAAGTATTTATATGCACTGATTTTAAAGTTATAAACTGTCCGGTCACTTTTCTCTAGACTCTAGGTACTATAAAAGCATTGCACTGTACAAAATTTCAAGTATCTGTATGTATCTTTTGGTGCAAAAACGTCCATTTGTGTGGGAGGTACCAAAAGAAGCATGGCAAAAATTCCCATTTTTCACTGTATTGTAAGTACTATTCAACCATTACACTGTACAAAATTTCACGTATTTGTATGCACTGTTAATAAAGTTATAAACTATAATTTTTTGGTTCAAATTGTCCAATTGTGTGGGAGGTACCAAAAAGGGAGTGGCCACTTCCACCATTTTTCTTGACATGTTAGCGACTAACAAACTGATACTATGTGTAAAATTTCAGAAGATTCGAGTAAGTAGTATGGAAGGTATTAAAGAATCAATATTTCACTAAAAGTTAACCCTTTGTGGGGGAGGTACCAGAAGGAGTGGAACAAATATGGCCCATCTAAGAACTTAGCCGGAGATAGAGAAAAATATTTCCGCATACCAAATTTGAAGTCTATCGGTTAATCCTTTCGAGAGTTATCGTGCGCCGAACATACTTAGGGTCATAGGTCACTTCTTCGATGTGTTACACTTTTGGCTCGTAGCAAATGATATATACCCTCCTCTATAAAGTGAGGGGATAAAGATATTGGATGCCAAGTTAGACAATTGACCTATCAACTCGACATTTGAGTGCTCAATTGTTTGAGCTGATGTGTGAGAGCTCGCATTGTCTTGGTGCAAAATGTTCAGTATACTCTTATTGTTTTTCCTTATTTCTTAAAACACTCTTTGGCCAAAAATATGGTTGTTTGACACTCAGAATTGACCGTCCTACATTCCACTAAAGGCACAGCGGCCTCATGACCGGTTATACCAAAAAAACGCGATCATTTTCTTCGGTGTGCTTCTTCCATTAACAACTTTTGTTGGATGGCTTTTTTTTCGAAAATATACCCGTATACCGGTTTTTTCACTTTGCTGAATAGACAACAACATTTGCAAAGAACAGTTATGGTCATTGCTGTACTTTCCAAAAAAAACCTGTTGTCTCAGTGGTACATCTTATCGACATATCTCTCACTCACTTCAGGAGTGACATAACTCAAAATTGAAAATAGCTGTGTAACTTTAAGTCCGTATAAAAAAATAAGTAACATTAAGTAAGATGTTAAAAAACGCTTGAATAATCCGACATATGGTTGTTTACTTATATACCAAATTTCGCTGAGATTAATTTATGGACATTTGCAAAATTAGCACTTTTGTAAGGCAACCTCAAAAAATTTAAATTTTGAGTTATGTCACACTTGAAGTGAGTGAGCGATATCTTCCATAAGACTAAAAATTTGTAATTGAGTTAATGTGAAAGGAGTGTACATTAGGGCGGGTCGATTTAAAAATCGCCTATTGCTCAGTGAAAATCGTATTCTAGGGATCAAAATAAGAAACTTTGCCGAAGGAACCATACCTCTAAAACGAATTCTGATGTCCCGGAAAAAATCCCACTTTGACCCATTTAGAGTGCTCCAATCGAGTCCAAATGTATGACCGACCCCCACTCTGTGAAGTGCTCAGTGAAAATCGTATTCTAGGGATCAAAATAAGAAACTTTGCCGAAAGAACCATACCTCTAAAACGAATTCTGATGTCCCGGAAAAAATCCCACTTTGGCCCATTTAGAGTGCTCCAATCGAGTCCAAATGTATGGAACCCCCAGGGGGTTCCAGGGGGTGTGCCACTGGCATGGGTGGGTCGGGCCTCCAAAGTTAGTGGGGGTCGGTCATACATTTGGACTCGATTGGAACACTCTAAATGGGTCAACGTGGGATTTTTCAAAATTTGCCCCTACCCACAAGTTCGACCCACATTCCGGGACATCAGAATTCATTTTAGAGGTATGTTTCCTTCGGCAAAGTTTTTTATTTTGATCCCTAGAATACGATTTTCACCGAGCAATGGCGACAAATCGACCCGGCCTAGTGTACATATATGTAAGGCACTGATATATAAAAATTCTAAGGCAGGATCTAGAAAAAAAATTAAAAAATCCAAAAATATTTAAAACGATTATAAATTATAATTTTTTTGTAGTTTTAAGGTTTTGATAACAGTTATCGAGATTAATTATATCATTATGTTTGCAAAAGTAAATCCCACAATTACCAAAATAAAATTAACTTGTGGCACCTTACAGCATATTCTTATAAACCCGTTATTTATGGAACGGGAAAGAATTTGAGTTTGTGGTAATATTTTTTCTATCTCATGTTATGTTGGAAGATATCGCTCACTTACTTCAAGATTGTCATAACTCAAAATTGAAAATTATCAGGGTGTGTAACTTTAAGTCCGTATAAAAAATGAAATAACATGAAATAAGACGTTTCAAGAAGGTGGAATAATCCGAAATATGATTGTTAACTTATAAACCAAATTTCGTTGAGATTTATTTATGGATATTTGCAAAATAAGCATTTCTGTAAGGCAACTTCAAAAAATTTTAATTTTGAGTTATGAGTCTTGAAGTTAAAATTATAAACATTCGATGCAGAAATTAAAAAATTCAATTCGCCTGAGCCCGAGTTTGGACTCACGAACTTCTGCTTGGAAATCTGACGCATTTTCATCCCACCTCGAATTATTCTTGCTTTCGGAGCTAGTTTTGTATGTTATAAGACTATTGTCCATACAACACACCATCAAGCAAACCACCACATAAATATGAATAAAAAGTACATCAAGTTCATGATGTTTTGTCCCATTTTCGACGTATACTTTACTTTGAATTGATGTCAAAGTAGCATTAAATTGATGTTATATTCCATGAAGGAATTATTTTCCACAATTCACAAAAATTTGATAAATGTACTTCAATTGATACCAAATATTCGTTGAAGCAATGTAATTAATCGAAGAAATTTAAGAAGCTTGTTTCATTGTTGTATGTGGCTTATAAGTAAATCCGAACCAAGTTTTAAATTGGTTTTAAAGGCCATACATTTGGGTGAGTTCGTTGTGTGTAGCAAACTGTACTTTGATCACAAACTCCCATAAGATGCGACTTCTAAGACATCAATTATGAATTGGTGGAATCAAAAAAAACTAGACCAGCATGACAGATTTTTACCTAATCTTTATATTATTATTATTATGATCTTTAAACAATTCTCTAAATCGGTCAAATTTTAAATTTATTTTTGTCTATTTGACCCATTTTCATACTTTCATTTAATATTACTTTTCCCTTATCTCGAATATAGTAATATAATTTTGAAGATTTTTGTCACGTAGACGGCATTGACACTTAACTGACAGGCAATTAGTGCAAAAGTGGCATTAAAGAAGAAATCCAAAGCAATTCTAAGCACCTGTCAGTAAAGCTCTTATTCATCGCTTATGTTAGCATATGAAAATCTTATTCGAATGACCAACGAATGGTCAAATTCAAGGCGAATAACGCACCAAAAGAGAAAGGAAAAATATGTGTGTCACAAACATAGAACATAAATGTCAGAAGTTTGGAAAAATATGCACAAATCCCTTTGTTGCACACCGAATGAGATTGCTAGCTTAGCAAGTTTGAGAATAATTCAATGCTTATGAAGAAGTAAACATTTTTGGTAGGATGAATATTGCAAAAACAAACTAAATCCATCGAGGGATACACTCGTAATGTATAATACCTAGCGGCACCTAGTATACCATTAGGATGTCAATGTTTTTATTAGATGTTTTATACAAAAATAGATGATGTGTTCTCCAGAAGTAAAGAAGACAACATACCACTTGGGGAAAATAAAGTACATGCTTTGACTTTTTAGATTTCCCTAGTATTATGCATAGCATACAAAATTGTGCAAGATGTCAATAAAAAATCACATATTTCTGATAAGTACAACTTTTACCGCAATTAATTGAGGTGATTATTTATTGTCGATAAATTCTGGAGATGAATATAGATAGATATCCATATTTTTTATCCTCCACCATAGGATGGGGGTATATTCATAATTCTCTCACCCTAGAGAGGAGGGTATATATCTTTGGCTACAAGACAAAAGTATAACACATCGAAGGAGTGATCTAAGACCCCATGTATGTTCGGCGGAAATCCGTTTTAGGACATTTTAAGTCATTTGAGCAATGTCCGTCCGTCTGTCTGTCTGGCTGGAGCGCGCGATAACTCTCGAAAGCATTAACGGATTGAATTCAAATTAGATATGTAATAATATTTTTTCTATCTCATGCTAAGTTCGAAGATGGGCCATATTGGTCCACTCCTTCTAGTACCTCCCTCACAAAGGGGTTACAATTTAGTGATATATTGATTCTCTAATAACTTCTATACTACTTATACGAATCTTCTGTAATTCCACACATAGAAATAGTGTAATGTTTTTATAGTACCTACAGTCTCATGGAAAGTGGAGGTTATTTGGTACGCCCATTTTGGTACCTTCCACAGAAATGAAAAATTTTTCACCACAAACTAACTGCTTATAGCTTTAGTATCAGCCCATACAAATGCCTGAAATGTTGTACAATGTAATTTTTTTACAGTACCTACAATCCAGTGAAAAATGGGCGAAGTCGAGACACCTCTTTTTGTACCCCCCACACAAATTCACCATTTTTATACCCTACACCACACTGTGGTACAGGGTATTATGACTTTGTGCATTTGTTTGTAACACCTAAAAGGAGAAGAGATAGACCCATTGTTTATTATACCGATCGACTCAGAATCACTTTCTGTCTATCCGTCTGTCTGTCCGTATGTCCATGTATTCTTGTAATCAAAGTGCAGGTCGTATTTATGGTCCGATTGTGATGAAATTTAGCATAGTGGTATTTTTTGGCCCAAGGACGATCCCTATTGAAATTGGTAAAAATCGGTTCAGATTTAGATATAGCCACCATATATATGTTACCCCCGATTTTACATGTAAGCGCTGTAGAAACTGTATTTTATATCAGATCAGTACGAAATTTTGCAGAGAGAGTTCTCTTATTACATGAGTGAACACTGCCAAATTCGGGGAAAATCGGTTTAGATTTAGATATAGTCCCCATATATATGTTTCACCCGATTTGACATGTAAGCGCTGTAGAAGCCGCATTTTACATCCGATCTTTATGAAATTCGGCAGAGAGAGTTTTCTTATTACGTGAATAAACACTACCAAATTCGGAGAAAATCTGTTCAGATTTAGATATAGCCCCCATATATATGTTTTACCCGATTTGACATGTAAGCGCTGTAGAAATTGTATTTTATTTCAGATCAGTACGATATTTGGCAGAGAGAGTTCTCTTATTACATGAATAAACACTGCCAAATTCGGGGAAAATCGGTTCAGATTTAGATATAGTTCCCATATATATGTTTTACCCGATTTGACATGTAAGCGTTGTAGAAACTGTATTTTATATCAGATCAGTACGATATTTGGCAGAGAGAGTTCTTTTATTACACGAATAAACACTGCCAAATTCGGGGAAAATCTGTTCAGATTTAGATATAGTTCCCAAATATATGTTTCACCCGATTTGACGCGTAAGCGCTGTAGACACCATATTTTATATCCGATAAGTACGAAAATCGGCAGAGAGAGTTTTCTTATTACATGTATGAACACTGCCAAATTCTTACCGCAATTCCCATTTTGGCATTGATAGGTAGGTGTAGGGTATTAAATAGTCGGCTCCGCCCGACTTTCTGTCTTTCCTTACTGGTTTTTGTAGTCGTTTATTTATTATCGTTATTTAACGTATACAACTATAATAAACACTAGTTAACAATAAGTTTACAAAAATACAATGTCCCTTTCTCGGGCTTTCGAGCATTATTAATATAATAATATAAATTTTGATTTAGAATAAGTTATAATTTTATTTACCTACATCTATGAAGAAACTGAATAGTAAACAGATTTTTGTAATGAAAATTCTTTGCAAAAACATTACTTTTTCTATTGGAGAGGGGTTAAAATAATGGTCTTAGAGTTAAAATGAGTAACAATTTATAATGCTTATTATGATAACCACCAAAACTTGTTTTTTGATTTTTTCAAATTGCATAAATCTTGTTTACTAATACTAGTATCAAATCTGAACTCATTATTGTTTGGCGAGCTACAATCGACCGCTTTTATATTAGCACGTCTATATATATGATTGGAGTTCCAATTTCGTCCTGTATCATTTTTAATTTATCGAGGTATAAAAAGGCTTCGGGAGGAACCCAGCCCTTTTGTAATACATCAGCTATATATTCCTCATTTGTATAGTAAGGTGCCATAATTAGGTTATTTTCATTACATGACAAACATCTCAAAATATTATTTCTAATTAATTGAATTATGAAGTTGTCTATTCTAACAATATTTGAGTCATTATATAGTTTTTTATTCGATACATATTTTATATAATTACTTTGTGGCGTTCTATATAGGGATGTACAAGCTCTCAGACATTTTCTCTCAAATATGCGAATCTTTAACATATACGATGGTGAAATATTAAACCATATCGGGCATCCATATGTATTTATTGGTCTAATCAGTGATTGGTACATAATAATTTTAACTCTAGATTTTAAACTTTTAGAATAGAACAATGACCTATACATGAAAAAGGCATTACGTGCCTTTGAGAGTATTTCATCTACGTGTTTGTTAAAATAGAGGAATTTGTCCAAGTATATACCTAAGTATTTGACTATTTGTTTATTTGGTATGTTTGTATTATTCATATTAGATCTAATTCCAAACGATTTCCAGTTCTTCCTTATGTCATTATTGCACTTGTCTACTGGTCTAAATAGTATGGTTTCACATTTTTGGGCGTTAATTTTCATGTTCCAGTCAATAGAAAACCTCTCAACTGTATTAAATGATTCCTGAAGATTTTTATTAATTTTCTCAATTGTATTGTCAGCATGAAATATAATAATATCATCGGCAAACGATATTATGTTTTCAGTCTTACTCAACAGGTCAAATATAAATAAGTTAAAAAGTATTGGCGAGTTGACCGCTCCCTGTTGTAGTCCATTCGTAATATTGAACAATTTGTTACCCTTATTGTTCTGGTGGAAAACCCTATAAGTTTTATTACTAATCATGTTATAAATGAGTATTAGCTGGTGTAATGGAAATTGCTAGTTCAATAATTTAAATATTAGGCCTGGAATCCAAACGGTATCAAAAGCCTTTTCCATGTCAATCAAACAGGCTCCCGTGCATAATTTTTTATTCCAATTCCAATTTATATTAGATGTAAGCAAATGAATTGCGTTAACCGTCGAGTGTTTATATTTAAATCCTAATTGTTTTTCACTTATTAAATTTCTGTTATTACAATATTTACTTATATTGTTGTTTATACACACTTCAAATACTTTGCTGATATTAGGAAGAAGGCTAATAGCACGCAGATTTTTCGGGTTACTTACATCTTTCTCTTTCTTTGGTAAAAGTATTTCTTTCGCTGTTTTCCATTCTTTTGGGAAATACGAGTTATTTAGCATATTATTAAATATTTTACAATATTCCATGATCACTATTTCCGGCAAGTTTTTTAAAACTATATTCGGCGTATTATCTATTCCGGAGGACAATTTTCCCCTTAGGTTAGAGAAAATATACATTATTCTATTCTTCGTTACAAAGTATTCCCTAGCTTCAATTTCATTCAAATTGTCCGATTTGATTTCTGCACTGAAGTTTATTATTGTGTTTTGATTCCTTTCGAAAGAGGATTTCGTTTCTAAAAATTTATTAAAACAATCCTCAACTTGAACATGTATAATATTATTGCAGTCAATGCGTTTATAAGAGTGAACTTCTTCCAGAAATGCACCCACCGTATCCAGCATTTGCTCTTTGTCCCGAATCACAAAACTGCCTGACTCATCCTTTTCCAGACTCTGTGGATTTATCCCAGCATTAAACAGCACAAGTTCCGAATTAACTGGAATTTTTATATATTGTAAATCCAATGGTTTGGATTTTTTAAAATTTCTTTTTATTTCGCCAAACATATGCCGTGAATCCTTAGGATCTATATGGGAAAACTTTTTTTTAAAATGTGAATTCAATGCTATGCTAAAGTTTCCATTAATGAGTTTTCTAATCATTTTCAATTTAACCTTCCATAAATTGATTGAAGATTCGGACAATGTGTTTTCCAGTCTGTTATGTCTTTAAATAATCGTAAGAATTTTACTTTTTTCTAAATGTAGTTTTTTTAATAATCCTATTAGTAACTATGTTTAATGGGTCCAACTTTCTATATTTAGGTACTACCACCTCAACGGTTTCAACAATCATGCTATTAAGTTTATGCAATTGCGAATCAATTAAAGTGTTGGAGAGATTACGATCATTCGGTACTTGCCTTTCACAGACGATTTTTTCCACAATTTTCCTTCTAAATCTTCTACAGTTCGTATCTTTAAAGTTGTACTCTAATTTCGGTTCCTCTACAATAAATGTAAAATGTTGCCTTTCGATATTCATTGAAGCGTTAATCAGTACAGCATTGTGGTCACTGTCATAATCCAAGGTTGGAAGACAGTTCACGGAACTATTCTCTGCTGCAATGTCCAGTCTGCAATCTGCGATACATACATCCAAGAACGACATTTTGCCTTAAAATTAATTTCGTTCTCCGATAGCACATTCCCTATTTTTCCTACCTTTTGTATTATTGGTGGGTTTTGCCACGCTCCTTTTGGTACCTCCCACACAAATGAACCTTTTTGCACCAAAAGTTACCAGCTTATAACTTTAATACCAGAAGATACAAATACTTGAAATTTTGTACAGTGTAAAGTTTTTAACGTACCTACAGTCCAGTGGAAAGTGAGCGTCATTGGCACGCCCCTTTTGGTACCTCCCACACAAATGTACTATTTTGAAGGAACAGTTAACGGCTTATAATTTTAATACCAATGCATACTTTAAAGTTTTTAAATGCAATTTAAATTGATAATAATTTAATTAAAACTAAACAAGTAAAAGCGGATATGGAGCAAATTATGATCAATTTGTGTAAACGATTGTTTACATAAATTATTTAAAAAAAGAACGCTGGAATTTTTAAGCCGCAAAATTTTTAGCCAAACTCTTCACCTGAAAAATGCGGTATGTATGGCTTAAAATTGCTTTTTTGAGAGCTGCATCTACACGGGGACTACAACAAAATACAATTTTATTTGTATAAATTTTATTGAGATCAATTCTAGCCAAAATGGAATACAAACTGCAAAGTTTCGGCTAAATTTTTTAAATGTGGGGTTAATGGCTCAAAAACCGTATTTTGGAGCGACCTTAATAGGGGAGCTATATCAAAACATTGATCGATATGGCCCATTTACAATTCCAATCAAACTACAACTATAAGCAATATTTCTACCAAACTTGATCAACGTAGCTCTATTATTACGGACTGTAGCGTGATTATAACAGACGGACGGACTTGGCTAAATCGGCTTAGAATTTTACGATGATTAAGAATAGATAAAGTACTTATATATCCATTCTAAACATGCTAAGTCGACTTAGCTTAGTTTTAGGGAGTTTGCAGTTTTAATTTCTAAATATTCCAAATAATATTCAGTCAAAATTTGGTGTTTACCCGTCAAAAGTTATTTACAAAACAGTACAGGTCATTCGATTTCCATTACAAAGGAATTCCACCAAATTAAAAAAATTCATTAAATTGACGAAATGTGTGGTGTTATCTTTTTCAATAAGGATTCAACAGGATTGATTACAAGCTTATCGGTCGATACGATTTTATTTGTGTAGGGGTTTTGCCAGTCTTAGGAATCATTAATATTTCAGATCGTTTCCATGATCTATGGAAATATTCGAGACGTTAAATTCTGCTGAATATAAATAATATTATTCTGACGGCTGAACGTAATGACAGTGCTAGTTTTTGACGCATGGATGATCCCTATTGATATTGATGAAAATAAGTTTAGGTTTAGATATAGCCTTCATGAATATTTTTTCTCCGTTTTGTCAACTAAGCGCCATATAAACTTTATTTTACATGTGATCTTTATGAAAAATTCAGAGGAGAGTATCTTAACTCGCAAATATACCCTACCAAATTTAAAGGAAATCGGTTTAGATTTATATATAGCTTCTATATAGATGTTACCTTCGATTTGATAGCTATGCACTATAGAAGTCACATTTTTTAACCGATTTTTATGAAATTCAACACATAGAAATCTCTTTAGCCAAGCAGAAATAACTCCAAATTTGAAAAAATCAGTTTAGATTATATCTGCGATTTACATATAAGTCCTATGTACACCACATATACCGCTTTTGCATTTAACCGTTCCCGCATTTCTCAACACATCTTAATGCATATTAGCAGCAAAAAGTTGAATGTGCCAAGTACATCCATAAATATCCATAAAGTAAATCAATATTGATTTGTCACTAGGATATTCTCCTGGCTCTTCTGTGAGGAATGTGTTTCGTGCACTTCGCTGAACTTATGGTCGGCCTACTGAGCGTACTATTCGCAACACCATCACCCATCTTGAGACCCAGCATTCATTATTGGATAATATTCGACCAAATAGACCACGTCCAGCACGCAGTGAAGAAAATGTAGCGGTCGTAGCTGAGAGTGTACACGAAGACCGTGGAGAGTCGATTCGGCGCCGTTCGCAGCAACTCGGACTAACGTATGGAACAACTTGGCGCATTTTACCTCGAGATCTTAAATTGAAAGCATACAAAATAGAGCTTGTGCAAGAATTGAAGTCGCCCGACCTTTCCCAGCGACATCGCTTTGCTCTATGGGCTCTTGAAAAGTTCCAAGAAGACCGACGTTTTCGAGCCAAATTTTGTTCAGCGATGAGGCCCGTTTCTGGCTCAATGGGTATGTAAACAAGCAAAATTGCCGCGTTTGGGACGATGAGCAACCTGAAGAGATTCAAGAGCTTCATCCAGAAAAACAACGGTTTGGCGTGGTTTGTGGGCCGGTGGAATCATCGGTCCATATTTCTTCAAAAATGATGCCTGTGAGAACGTAACCGTCGATGGCGACCGTTATCGTGCCATGATAACCGACTATTTGATGCCTGAAATTAAAGCTCGTGATCTCGGCGACATTTGGTTTCAACAAGAAGGCGCCACTTCCCACACATCGCATCAATCAATGGATTTATTGAGAGAACACTTCGGTGAGCAGATAATTTCATGTTTTGGGCCGGTCGATTGACCAGCAAGGTCGTGTGATATCACACCGTTAGACTTTTTCCTGTGGGGATATGTAAAGTCTAAAGTTTATGCGGGCAAACCCGCTTCGATCCAGGCCTTGGAGCAAAACATCACGCGTGTCATTCGCCAGTTACCAGTCGAAATGCTCGAACGAGTCATCGAAAATTGGACTCAACGGATGGACCATCTGAGACGTAGCCGCGTCCAACATTTGATAATCTTCAAAAAATAAATGCGAAAGAGTGTTCTTTCAAATAATAATAAACATTCCCCATTCTATTTGAATTTTCTGTGTTTTTTTTTCTTTAAAAAAGTAGGGAACCTAGAAATGGATCACGCTATAGAATGCAAAGTTTTTTAAAAAACGTGGAAGCAAATATAATAACTTGACAGCTCAGGTTCTCGTATAGTTATTTCACGGATGCTACTCCGATCATTCAGCGAGGTTTCGCTCTGACTATTCGGTCTATAATCCAGCTCTAAGAGACATAACTTCCAATCCAATAAGAACATAACAAAACGTATGGCACGACGAAACTAATGTTGCTATAACTAACATCAAACACACACATACATGCGGCTCGATGAGCTGCACGTATGTTAAAATATTGTACATAACGAAAACAATTTCCTGATGTGATTTTTTTTTTCGTGTTGAAATAACAGAAGTGAGGAATAATTCTTATTCCTTTGGAAGAAGCTATGCCTCTTAGAGCTGGCTGTCAAGTAATTGTATTTGTTTCACCGTTATTTAAAAAACTTTGCATTATAAAACATTAATAAAACCTGACAATATTTCTCCCTATTCTGCTCTGAAAGGTTGTTGTAGGGTAGCATATAATCGACTCCGCTCGATGTTAGCCCTTCATAACATGTTGTTGATATATTTTATATGATAAGTTGGAGAACTGGGGTGGACTATTATTACAGAAGTTATTCTCCAAAAATCCTCTTTATTTTCATATTTGGACTACATCGTGCATTCCAAAACCTTCCGTTTTGAAATTCTTCCCCGAGCTATCGAACCTTCCGGATTTCCTAGCAAATTTCGTGACCGAGTAGTTCGAAAACAAGAATATATACGTAGATTCAGCCTGTCAAGTTGAGCGCCTTTTTACTTCTTTTAAGGTGTGCTTATTTCTTTCTTTTTACATTTGTTTGTAGACTAGTTTTGTTCTACATATTCGCATTATTACGAATACTCAAAATAATTTTTAAACTGAATGTTTTTTCCTAATACGTATACTCGTGCCATGTACTTTCTCAGGTTTTTACACAATTTATTCAATAGTAAGTGACCGAATTGTTATTAGGATCTCTAAAATATCTCTCATACGGATTAGCTATAACTAATATTCACCCAGAGGTTACAATTTGGCACGTCTAACTATAAACTACCCATCTGGATGGCGTAAAATTAGATAATATTAATAAATAAAGTAAAAACTCCGGAAAAAATCCACCACTTGCACAATGTTTTTACGCCAAACCCCCAACAATTTAATTAGTTTTACATATTACGGAAATTAGAACTGCAAAAAACTTTGTAACAAAACGTCAAATCAACATTTGCCAAGGGAGCAGCAGAAAACCTTAAGAGAGCACCATTTGGTTGTTGCTGTTGCTCTATTGCAATACTTTAGCTTGGAAACTTTTTCCGGCACACAGTGTAAGTAGGTTTCCTTTTGCTCTTCTTCTCGCTAGTATTCCAATACAGCTTTGCCTGTTACGGCCGGATACGAACGATAACAAAAACAAAGTTCAACTTTCCTAAACTGTTATTATCGTTCTGACCGACAACAACAGGAACCAAAACAAATAGAAAAAAATATCTAGCAAATATTTGGGTTAAAACCGATTATACAGATAACCTACATCAAATGGAAGGGCCACAAAAACAAAGGGATAAACGCCGCGCATGGGTCACTAAAAGAAGCCTTTCGAAACGTACGAAATCACATCGAATAGTAATGTAAATTCCAAAAGGACCAAAGTTATCTGTATCTTTAAATGCAGTCATATCTGTGACCAGCGATATTATGTATACAAAATCCCATACCATGGGTTGTTGTCACCACCACTGTTGTGTCCTGTATCGCCTTTTACTATCGTGTAGGGCGCTCACAAGTCAGAAATTAAATACAGGAGCATCTAGATGTGGCTACCAAACAAAACAAAACCGGAATAGTCGAAGCATTTAAAAACTAACGCAAAAACGGAAACTTATTAAAGAGCAACATATTGTTGGTAATAAGTTTTATGCCGGACTAATGAAGAAACTATTTCGTGCTGGATATCTTTGTACACGGTTTGCGAAACATGTTTACATGTAAAGTATATGTGGGAATTATTAATACTATGTATTCCTATCGCCGTTCCTTTGGGTCAACAAGATGATAGACATTTAATTAAACAATATTTCCAAGTCGTGGTCAACAAGTTGTAAAGTTATTTAATATGTCTACACCACATAAAAGTTTTCTCATCATCTTTCGGAAAAGACAGTCAGCCATAGAAACACATATGCAGTATGGTCGAGGTTAATTGAACCTCTCAGTAGCCACTTGGTAGGTATATCCGATCAGTAATAAAGCTAAAACAAGTGTGTTTGTCTATTAGGGCAGAGTATTTTGCCTTTTGGAGACAATTTGATTGGTCGCAAATAGTCAAACTATTTGTTCGAGAAGAGGACTTACTGATTTTTTTCTGAAGCTTACTGTAGATTCTCTTCTAACTATACACAGCCCCGTTTCGAAAGCAAAATTAAACAAATTAAAAAAAGAACACAAATCCAGTTTTGTATATCGTTTAAAGTGCAATTGTGTCGAGTGCGACATATGCCAAAAGGTAGTATATCGATGGCTTATATCCAAATGGTGCTATTTTAAAATATTCGAAAATGAGATTTTGAAGCCAAAAGCTTTTGCTACACATGATTTACCTACGTTCTATATTTGAAATCCCAAAAAAATATTATAACACCCCTTTTATCCCCTCACCATAGAGGGAGGGTATATATCATTTGTTACGAACCAAAAGTGTAACACATCGAAGGAGTGACCCAAGGCCCTAAGTATGTTCTGCGGATATCCGTTTTGGGTCATTTTAAGTCGAATGCAATGTCCGTCCGGCTGTCTGTCTGTCTGGTGCTCGCGATAATTCTTGAAAGGAGTAACCGATTGACTTCAAATTTGGTATGTGGTAATATTTTCTTCTATCTCCGGCTAAGTTCGAAGATAGGCCATATTGAGCCATTCCTTCTAGTACCTCCCCCACAAAGGGTTAACATTTAGTGAAATACTGATTATTTAATAACTTCTATACTACTTACTTGAATCCTCTGAAATTCTACACATAGTATTAGTTTATTAGTCCCTATTACCTCGAGAAAAATAGGCGAGGTTGCCACGCCTCTTTTGGTACCTCCCACACAAATGGACAGTGCAATGCTCTTATAGTACCTAGATTCTAGAGAAAAGAGGCCGTAATAGGCACACCCCTTTTGGTACCTCCCACACAAATGGACCATTTTACACCAAATTTAACAGCTTACAACTTTAATACCAGTGCATATAAATACTTGAAATTTTGTACAGTGTAATGCATTTATAGTACCTAGAGTCCAGGGAAAATTGACCGTTATTGGGACGCCCCTGTTGGTACCTCTCACACAAATGGACCACTTTGTACCAAAAGTAAATAGCTTTGAACATTAATACCAGTACATACTTCAAAATTATTAAATGCAATTTAAATTGATAATAATTTAAATAAAACAAAAAATAAATAAATGTACTAATATTTTTTGGAGACTCAAGGTGAGGGGATTCATTAGTCGGTTTACCCGACTGAACTTTCTTATTTGTTAACGTTTTTTTCTGTTTAGCTATGTTGTTTTATGTATTTTTACAAAGACAAATAAGGCTATAATGTCAATGTTATTTGGTTTCCAAATTATTAAAAATTAAAAAAAAAACAAACTCAATAGTTTATCAATGAAGTATGAGCTTTTCCTGCAGTTTTTGACCAGCTGATTACAATGCAGTATCCAAATGTTTGCAAAATACATACATTTAGAGAAAACCGCAGAAGAAAATTGCAAATTTATAAACTTGATGTATTCTACAAGTCCCTTAAAAACAGTCTTATGTTAAGTTTAATATTCCTGCTGTGAAAAGTGGACTCTACTTCAGAAAGTAGTTTACAAAATAGTTAAAAGCCATGACGTCTTTATAGCGAAAATTTTACGATTTTGACTGCAGTGTCCTAAAATATCTAATATTACATAAAATGCGCCATAACACGAGAAAATTAATTAATTAGTTTTAAAAATATTTAAATCGAAAAATACTTAGTGCGAAAGTTCTATTATGAGTAGAAAAACTCTGTAACGTTGAATGCATTTTCAATACACACCTGAAAAAACAGGTTTATATGTAATATCTACAAAACGTCTACACTATTTACCTTGATGTGGATATCGCAGAACAGCTAGAAATCACTATATTCAAACTACACTAACAATTTGCAAAAACATTGTGAAATGTTTTATTTTTAAAAAACGTAAAGTGGATAACACAGGAAAGGTGGAAAACTCTATGTTACATTAAAATAGATATTGCAAAAACATTGCACAAATTCTGAAAATGCATTTTGTTAAAATAAAAAAGTAAGAAAGGTCAGTCGCGAAAAGCGACTTATGAATCCCAAAAATAATCGTAAATTTATTTTTTTGTTTTAATTAAATTATTATCAATTTAAATTGTATATGATAACTTTAAACTATGAACTGATACTACAGGTATAAGCTGTTAACTTTTGGCGCAAAATGGTCCATTTGTATGGGAGATACCAAAAGGGGCGGAACAATAATGCCCATTTTTAATGGACTGTATGCACTATAAAAACATTACTCTGTACAAAATGTCAAGTTTTTATTTGCACTGGTATTAAAGTTATGAGCTGTTAGGTTTTGGTGCAAAAGGGTAGGTACTATAAAAGCATTACACTATACAATAACTGCCACTTTTCTCTAGACTCTAGGTAATATGAAAGCATTACACTGTACGAAATTTCAAGTATTTGTATGCACTGCTTGTTAAGTTAAAAACTGTTAACTTTTGGTACAAAAATGTCCATTGGCGTGGGAGGTACCAAAAGGGGCGTGCCCATAACGCCCATTTTTCTCTGGACTTTAGGTACTATAAAAGCATTATACTGTACACAATTTAAAGTATTTGTACGCACTGTTATTCAAGTTTAAAGGTGGTAAATTTTAGTACAAAATGGTATATTTATGTGGGAGGTACCAAAAGGGGCGTGCCAATAACGACCACTTTTCTCTGGACTCTAGGTACTATAAAAGCATTAGTACACTGTACAACATTTCAAAAGGGAGTGACCTCTTCGCCCATTTTTTTGACCTGTTAGCGACTAACAAACTAATACTATGTGTGCAATGTCAGAAGATTCAAGTAAGTAGTATAGAAGGTATTAAAGAATCAATATTTCACTAAAATTTAAACCTTTGGGGGGGAGGTACTAGAAGGAGTACCCCAATATGGCCCATCTTCGAACTTAGCCGAAGATAGAGAAAACAAGTAGGAAAGTTTTAAGGCCCAAATATAATATGCATAAGCTAGCTTAAGTAACTGTGCGAATGCATGAAATCGTATGTGCCAAACTATAATGTACTTAAGTGAACTTTTCGTTAAGGTATATCCTCACTGTGTGAGTACTGTAATATGAAATACACGAATTAATTTGTCAATTTGTATGTGATGTACCAGAGATGGTTAAGAAATACTCTTATTTTTCGCTAAACAGTAGATACTTCAAATATATTGCACTGTAGAGAATTGTAAGCGTTTATGTGCACTGGTATATTAATGTTATGATCTATTAAATTTTAGTATGATTTGGCCACATGTGGGAGGCACCAAAAGCAGTAGTAAAGTACATATAGCATAGGGCTATATGTACTTTAAAAATATTACCCTGTTCAAAATTTTGTTGTATTTTCGTGCTATAAGATCTTAACCTTGTGTATAAAATGGTGCATTTGTGCGGTAGGTACAAAAAGGGGTGTGGAAATAACCCCCGTTTTTCACTGGACTGTAGGCACTATAAAAGCATTACACTGTACAAAATTTCAAGTATTTTTATGCACTGGTATTAAAGTTATAAGCTGTGATATTTTAGTGCAAAATGGTCCATTTGTGTAGGAGGTTCCACAAGGGAAGTGGCCATTTCGCCCATTTTTCACTGGATTGTAGGTATTATAACACCATTACACTGTACAAAAATATTGTCTTTGTATGATCTGGTATTCAAGCTATAAGCTGTTAACTTTTTGTGCTAAATAGTACATTTGTGTGGGAGGTACCTAAAGGGGCGTGTAAATTACGCCCACTTTTCACTGGACTATAGGTACTATAAAAGCATTACACTGTACAACATTTCAAGTATTTCCATGAAGTGATATTATTGTTATAAGCAGTTAATTTTTGGTGCAGAATGGTGCATTTGTGTGGGAGGTACCAAAAGTGGGGCGGAAATTTCGCCTATTTTTCTCGATTTGATAGTGACTAATAAACTAATATTATGTGTATAATTTCAGAAGATTCAAATAAGTAGTATAGATGTTATTAAATAACCGGAGATAGAAAAAATATTACCACATACCCAATTTGAAGTCAATCGGTTACTCCTTTCGAGAGTTATCGTGCTCAGCCAGCAGACAGACACACAGACGGACGGACGGGCATTACTCAAATGACTTAAAATGACCTAAAACGGATTTCCGCCGAACATACTTAGGGTCACTCCTTCGATGTGTTACACTTTTGGCTAGTAGCAAATTATATATACCCTCCTCTCTAAGGTGAGGGGATAATTATGGGGATGACGCAGAAATACTAGAGAAATGCGATTCTTTTAATAACACTTGAAGTGGGCAAAGCATAAAAAGGTATAAAACTATATATATGGTTAAATAACTTTCAAATTTAAAAAAAATGCAACAAAGCGCGAAACTACAATTGCAGTCTGTGATTCCATCCGATTATCATTAGTTTTTTTATAACATACATTATATACGGGTAAACAACTGAATTACCTATACTATTTGCAAATATACAAAAAACCTTCACATTGGGGTTTTTATTATAGCCACATTTGGATAAAGGCCAACGATATGTGGAACGACAAAAAAAAACTAACAAATAAGAAAGTTCAGTTGGGTAAACCGGCTTACGAATCCCATCATCTTCAGTCCCCAAATATTCTTAGATTTATTTATTTTTTTATTTCATTTAAATTATTATGAATTTAAATTGCATTTAATAATTTTAAAGTATGCATTGGTGTTAAGGTTTGGTGCAAAATGGTCCATTTGTGTGAGATGTACCAAAAAGGGCATGGTAAATGCATCCATTTTTCTAAAGGAGTTTCCTAAGATTCGAGTAAGTACTATAAAAGTTATCAATATCTCATTAAATTTTAACCCTTTTGGGGGAAGTATAAGAAGGAGTGTACCAATGTGGCTCGTCTTTGAACTTAGCCGGAGACAGAACAAAAATATTACCCATACCAGTCAATCGGTTACTGCTTTCGAGAGTCATCGTGCTCCGCAGCCAGCAGACAGACACACAGACAGTCCAACAGGCAGGCAAGTGGACGGACGGACATTGCACAAATTACTTAAAATGGCCCAAATCGAATATGCACCATATTCGATGTGTTGCACTTTTGGTTCTTAGCAAATGATGTATACCCTCCTCCCTGAAAGGTGGTAGGAAAATTCAAATAAAAAATTCTTATTTTTGGGCGAAATCTTATATGAAAATTTAAGTTTATTCGTTCTTAAAACAAGTAGAAAACGGTTTAGAAAGAATCAAGTGCAGAAGGACTTACATTAAGTATATAATATTTTAAATCGAGTATACATTTCTTAAAAAGGATAAAGAAAACCACTCTCATCAAACACACAAACTTATACAACGCGACGATGTATACGTGCAAACGTTTGCACGCAACGATTTGCAATTGGTCTCTGTTTGATGCGATGTTTTAGAATACCACTCTCATCAAACACACAAACTTATACAACACGACGATGTATACATATATGCAAACGCTTGCACGAAACGATATCCAGTTGGTCTCTGTTTGATGCGTTGTTTTAGAATACATTACTTTGAGTAATTTTTATATCAATTGAAATTACGTTGGTCTGTAGAAACTCTTGTTCTTCCGAAGAAAAGTAAATTAGGTGTTATCAAGGCTTAAATCAAGTATGGTCAGGCTTAAGTCAAGTATTATTCATAATCGGGCATGAATCAAATACATATCAGATTTATGTGTATCCAACATTTCTTCATTGAAGCCCCTTTCGCACACAAATCTATCCCATAAAATTCTTAAATCAATCGATTTATTCTTGAAGTAAGAATATATAGAAATATTACTAAAATTAAGAATTCATAGCTTAAAAATCCGTACTTGAATCATGTATTTTGAAGAACGTCGTGTCTTTGCTGATTGGGTCCTTGAAATGCATGAAATGATCCGGAATTCCAACGAAAAATCATCTTGACTGATGAGGCCCATTTCCACCTCGGTGGCTACGTCAACAAGCAAAATTGTCGCATCTGGGGCTCGGTAAACCCAAGAGTTATTGTTGAGAAGCCTCTCCATCCTCAACGTGTGACTGTTTGGTGCGGTTTGTGGTCCGGCTTTTTTGAAAATGAGGTTGCATCAACAGTAAAGGCGAATGGATTGCGCTATCGAGAGATGATTAATGATTTTTATGGTCGAAGTTTGATGGTATTGATCTGGACAACGTTTACTTTCAACAAGACGGCGCTACGTGCCACACAAGCAACGAAACCACAGCTCTGTTGCGGGAAAAGTTTCCGAACCGTGTTATCTCTCGAAGAGGTGATCACAATTGGCCACCGAGATCTTGTGATTTAACACCTTGCGACTTCTTCCTTTGGGTCACGTGAAAGATAAAGTCTACGCCAACAGCCCAGCGTCGATTCAAGACCTCAAAGATAGAATTCGTGAGGCTATCGAGGACATAGGGCAGCGATTTGGTTAAGGAAAATTTCATGAAAAGGATATGGTTCTGTAAGCGTGGTCGTGGTGGCCATTTGGCTGATGTTGTTTTTCATTATTAACGGCATACCTTCCTCTTTATTATGAAATAAACATCCGATCAGTTATCTCAAAAAATGGAATTTTTCTTTGAATACCAAAGTTGGAAAACTCTTTACTAATAATAGGCTTTTTGGGACTACCAAATAATACTAGTGGGCTACAATGATTCATTTTAATTTTTTGAGGAAAATCGTTTACTTGTGTCAAATGACATCATGTGTCAGAATTTTTTTCATAGAGAGGCCGCTCTCAACTTTGCTTAATTGAACCATAAAGACCAACATTTCCAATCGATTTGACTGCCAAATTTTTGGTTTAGGTTAAGGTTAGGGTGGCAGCTGTATATTTTTACCAGTTCACATAGACCAGCTTAGGTCCCTAGTGTTAGAACGGGCTGAAATGCCCCTCATCTAAACCAACCTGTTTGATATACAAATTTATCGATAGTACGAATATCGGTACCGGAAAGATCTGTTAGACTGCCTAGAAAGGCCGAACTCAGTATGTCCATTCGTCGTTTACTCAAAGCGGTACAGTCGCATAGCAAGTGCTCAATGCTCTCCACTTCTTCCTCATCTCCACAGCTTCTGCAGAAGTCACTGGATTCACTTGGAGTGTTCGCCGATCAAGCAGTGTCTCGTCAGAACTGATACTAACGTAGACAGTCTTTTCCTCTGTAGTGCGAGGAGATATGCGAAGTCAACCTTTTCATCATATTACTGGAATCATAGTGATGTAGTTCCTCTCGAAGGTGTACACAGTTGTAATATAGTCCACTCGGTTGGTTACAATAGCACTACACTTTGTTATCATCATATGACTGTAGTTCTTGTACCTCCACATTGATAGACAGTTTAATCTTAGTGCCGTTCTGGTTGCAACTTCTCTCGTGTAATGGGCATTCCGCCTTCCACTGCTACAACTTTTGACAGAGATGTCAGATCGCTTAATGACATACAGCGTTTGAAGCGTCAGTCCAAGCAAATTTTTACCATGGAACAATACACGCCACGCGAGCGCTCTGAAATAGTTGAAATTTACATTCAACAGAAGAAGTCAATTGTGAAAACTCAACGTGCTTTTAAAATATTAAAAAATGTGAGAAGTGCGCCTTCTAAGAACACCATTAAGCGTTTATACGAAAAATTTTCGACTGGTGAGGCTCTTTCTAATCCGAAGAGGCCAAATAAAAGTCGACCAAGGCGATCGGCCGAGAATATCGCTGCCGTACGAGCCAGTGTTGAGAGGTCCCCAAGAACATCCCAAAAACGCCGTTCTCAGCAGTTGGGCATGGCTCGGTCCACTTTACAACGGATTATTCGCGTTGATTTGCATTTGTTCCCGTACAAAATTCATTTGACGCAAAGATTGTTGCCTGCGGACAAGCCTCGTCGATTGGAATGGGCCCAACGAGTCATCGAAATGGCCGATGATGACGAGCAATTTTGGAACAAAATTATCATGTCCGATGAAGCCCATTTCACATTGAATGGGACCGTAAATAAGCAAAATTGCCGTATTTACGCCACTGAAAATCCTCAGGAGATTTAAGAATTGCCTCTTCATGACGAAAAAGTCACAGTTTGGTGCGGCGTTAGTGCGAAAACGGTCATTGGGCCGTTTTTCTTCCAAAACGAAAATGGCCATGCTGTTACCATCAACCAGGAGCGTTATCGCGACATGATGACCAATTTTGTGATGCCAATTATTCGTCGAAAGCGTATGAGGCAGTTCTGGTTTCAAAAAGACGGCGCTCCACCGCACACAAGTCGCATAACAATCGATTTTCTGAAGAATTTGTTTCCGGGCCGTTTGATGTCGAAAAGTGGTGATTTGGACTGGCCACCGCGTTCGCCCGATTTGACGCCGCCTGACTTCTTCTTGTGGGGATATTTGAAGTCAAAGGTTTACGTTAACAAGCCAAGGACCGTAGAAGAGCTCAAGGACAACATTCGTGAAGAAATAGCCGCTATTCCGGCCGAAATGTTGGCGAAAACGATGGAAAATGCTGCAAAAAGGGCACAATACGCCATCAACGCCAGAGGCGGCCATTTGAGAGATATCATATTCAAAAATTGATGTAAACAAATCTACTTGGAACAAATTAAATGATTAAGATTGCCAACCGCCAAATTTTTATTTTTTTCTTTGATTTTTTTTTAAAAAAACATGGGTCCGTCGAATATGGGCAACCCTGTATTTAAATTGAGGTTTCCAAAAGTTTATGCTCTTGAGTTCATTAACTAATGCGGCGACAATAAAGCTAAGGATAGCTTTGGCATACAATATGTCGTAAGATTTCGTAAAAATATTCATAAAATTGTAATAGAATACAATTCGATTCTGATAGCGATATTATCGATGTACTGCATTCTACTATGCTATCATTCCTGTCTGTCTGGTGGCTGGTGCGCACGATAACTCTCGAAAGAAGTAACCGATTGACTTCAAATTTGGTATGTAGTAATATCTTTTTCTATCTCCGGCTAAGTTCGATGATGGGCCATAGTGGTCCACTCCTTCTAGTGCCTCCCTCACAAAGGGTTAAAATTTAGTGAAATATTGATTCGCTAATAACTTCTATACTGCTTATTCGAATCTTCTGAAATTCCACACATAGTATTAGTTTATTAGTAGTTATCACCTTGAGAAAAATAGGCGAAGTGTCTCCGAACCATTCGGTACCTCCCACACAAATTGCTTATAACTTTAATACAAGTAGATAAAAATACTTGAAGTTTTGTACAGTGTAATGTTTTTATAGTGCCTATAGTCCGGTAAAAATGGGCATTATTGTACCGCCCCTTTTGGTACCTCCCACACAAATTGACCGTTTTGCACCCAAAGTAAACAGCATATAACTTTAATAACAGTGCAGACAAATACTTGCAATTGTGTACAGTGTAATGCTGTTATAGTGCCTACAGACCTGTGAAAAATGGGCGTTATTGCAACGACCCTTTTGGTACCTCCCACACAAAGGTACCATTTTGTCCTAGAAGTTATCATCTTATAGCGTGAGTACCAAAGCACGAAAATGCTACAAAATGTTGCACAGTGTAACTCTTTTAAAGTACCTATATATACTTGAAGTTTTGTACAGTGTAATGTTTTATAGTGCCTATAGTCCGGTAAAAATGGGCATTATTGTACCGCCCCTTTTGGTACCTCCCACACAAATTGACCGTTTTGCACCCAAAGTAAACAGCATATAACTTTAATAACAGTGCAGACAAATACTTGCAATTGTGTACAGTGTAATGCTATTATAGTGCCTACAGTCCTGTGAAAAATGGGCGTTATTGCAACGACCCTTTTGGTACCTCCCACACAAAGGTACCATTTTGTCCTAGAAGTTATCATCTTATAGCGTGAGTACCAAAGCACGAAAATGCTACAAAATGTTGCACAGTGTAACGCTTTTAAAGTACCTATAGCCCTGTGAAAAATGGGCTCTATCACCACGCCTCTTTTTGTACCTCCCACACAAAACGATCATATAATACCAAAATTGAATAGCTCATAACGTTAATATACCAGTGCACATAAACGCATATGAGTCATTCCATGCCAAACGGGACGATTTTTGACATCAAAATTTTTGATTGCTTCGAAATTTTGTGTATGCATTATTTACCTAATTTCTATTGCGATTTTCAAAATGATTACACCCTTCGATTTTTTGGAAATTTTAATGTCGTGTTCTTAGATGTCTTTGTTAGATGTTTTTGTTAGATACTGTATGAATTTGGAAGTGGTGAATTGATGGGAACTATTTTTTAAAATAAAATAATAAAATAAACATTTGCATAATTTCTGGGAATGTGCTTTAAATAATTAACAGAATGATAGTTTTTAGCCGTTTGTTTATTAATATAACAATAACAACAATAAATATTATTAATTTTGCAACATTATTTGCAAAAATCAGCGATGGCTTGATATTTAAACAACAAAACTCATTAAACAATAGCCAGAGTCAAAAGATAAGAAAGTTGTTAAACTATACTCTGAGAGGAACATTTTTTTAAAATCACAGCAAGAGTTCACTTTTTGATGTAGAAAAAATGCAATAACTTTGTTAGCCGTTTTTCTTGAACTACGGTTAAGGTATTTTTAGGTAAATAATACATAAACAAAATTTCGAAGCAATCAAAAATAGTGATGTCAAAAATCGTCCCGTTTGGCATGGAATGACTCATGTAATATGGCACAGTGCAATGTATTTAAATATCTACTGTTTAGAGTATAATATTTGTATTTTTTAAACCCCTTCTGGTACCTCCCACACAGTTGACAGATTCATTTGTGTAATATTCCATATTACAGTTCTCACAAAGTGAGGGTGTACCTTAGTCGGTTTACCCGACTGAAACTTTCTTACTTGTTTTGGTAAGAGTTCAATACTTTCTAGGCTGCGAGTGTACATAATAAATTTTATTAAACAGGTAGCGTTTTCAGTAGCATACATCTTATGCAATCTTTGAGATACACCATGAATACCTGCCGTGTTAACCTAGGGGCGTTCATATAATTTCTAAACCTCCAGCATTACATTGGCTCCAAAAATAAAACAACTGTCAGAGCATCCCTTTACAATCCACCGAGGTGAGATCCCCATATTAATATTGTAAATTAAAGGATTTTGTTTGCTGGGATGTCCCCAATAACCTGCACTAGCATGTGGTGATTGTCATAAAAGTCTGTATACCCATAACCAACAAACAACAAATACACAATATCATAAAACTGTAGCGAGCAGCGAGGTGCCAGCAAATATACAAAAAATAACTGGCTCCAAACAGCAAACAAACAATCAGCAAAATCAAATCAGATCGTTTATTAACAGATCTCATTGCGAGCACTAGAGAAATTATTGAATAAATCAAAGTAATATCAAAATTATAAGTATAAAACAAATGTCAAAGTTTGGTAGTGAATAATAGTAACAACTTTGAAGTTAAAGAAAACAATTGTCGTGAGCGTCTGCGCCAATAATCAGCTCATCAGCACATAAAAATGTGCCAACAAAAATCGTCAAATTGCCATTAACGATAAATTGTAATTTCTGGATACACTGGTTATATCCCCCCTTGGCTTCTTGCTGTTGTAGTAGCTACACATGCCAATCAGTATGTATAAATTTTACTGTTTGAGTTTCAATGTGCTTTTATACCTTTTCATGAAAAATATTCATTTCTGGACCACAACTTGATAAACCCGAATTGTCACCTTGACGCTAAAGAAATTACATACTAAATTTCACTGATTGGGATGAAGTTTGTGTATTTAAGCTTTATTTTACATAAAGGTTGTTTTTACAGGTTGTTAGTGTTGGTAGAACTGCTTTATTTGACAACCGATTTAACTACTGCTTTTGGTATAGTATGGTTGCAATTTTATCATGAATAGAATTACACGAGAGCAACGGTTGCAAATTTTTGCAATTTAATGATAACAATGTTAAAATCGGCTACCAAGATCAATTATTATTTTTTGTGGTTATGCAAAAAGGGTTACTAAAATCTTATAATATATCTTCACCATTACTTACTACATTTTATAATTTCTTTTATAATTTATAATTGGCTACAAATTATTTGACAACAACTTAAAGGAACACTTCCAGTTTTTGGCGTTTGTTTTGCTTCAAAAATATAAGTCCGAAAATGCTTATGTGATATATGTGATCGGGTCACCGCATTTTTATACCCTACACCACACTGTGGTACAGGGTATTATAAGTTTGTTTCACGGCAGACGTTTGTAACACCGGAAAATAACACAGCTAGACCCACCTTAAAGTATACCGATCGACTCAGAATCACTAGCTGAGTCGATTTAACGATGTCTGTCCGTCCGTCCGTCCGTCTGTCCATGTAAAGTTGTTCGTCGACTACAGGTCGCAATTTCACTCCGATCGTTCTAAAATTTTGCAGTTTAGTGTATTTCGCGGCTGTTAAGATCGCTATTGAATTTGGTTGAAATCGGTTCAGATTTAGATATAGCTCCCATATATATCTTTCGTTCGATTTGGCCCTTTAGTCCTATGGAAGCTGTATTTTACATCCAATCGTTTTGAAATTTAGAATGGTAGAGTTTCTTGATCCACGAACCAACATTGCCAATTTGAAGAAAATCGGTTAAGATTTAGCTATAGCTCCCATATATATGTTTCGTCCGATTTTGCTCTTTAGTCCTGTAGAAGCTGTATTTTACATCCAATCATTTTGAAATTTAGAATGGTAGAGTTTCTTGATCCATGAACCAACACTACCGAATTTGAAGAAAATCGGTTAAGATTTAGCTATAGCTCCCATATATATGTTTCGTCCGATTTGGCCCTTTAGTCCTATAAAAGCTGTATTTTACATCCAATCATTTTGAAATTTAGAATGCTAGAGTTTCTTGATCCATGAACCAACATTGCCGAATTTGAAGAAAATCGGGTAAGATTTAGCTATAGCTTACATATATATGTTTCGTCCGATTTTGCTCTTTACTCCTGAAGAAGCTGTATTTTACATCCAATCATTTTGAAATTTAGAATGGTAGAGTTTCTGGATCCATGAACCAACACTACCGAATTTGAAGAAAATCGGTTAAGATGTAGCTATAGCTCCCATATATATGTTTCGTCCGATTTGGCCCTTTAGTTCTATAGAAGTTGTATTTTACACCCAATCATTTTGAAATTTAGAATGGTAGAGTTTATTGATCCATGAACCAACACTACCGAATTTGAAGAAAATCGGTAAAGATTTAGCTATAGCTCCCATATATATGTTTCATCCGATTTGGCTCTTTAGATCCAATCGTTTTTATACCCTACACCACACTGTGGTACAGGGTATTATTTAAGTATAAAATGTCCCAAAAGTAAATGTATGTAAACAATTTATACATGAATTACAAAATATATATATCACAGTTATTCAATATTACGAGAGTGGTGTAGGGTATTATATAGTCGGCCCCGCCCGACTTTAGCCTTTCCTTACTGGTTTTTTTCTTAGAGTCGATACAAATTATATTTTTGATTTTAAAGAAGACATATTGAAGATTCTTCGAGCTCAACACGGGCCAGTTTGGTAAACGGGCTTGCCCATTATGTATATAATTTCGATCTGCACTTTAATTACATGAATACATTTATAGTCAGTCCCACGGACGCCGATAAATCAATTCAGAAAGTGGTGCTAAGCCGATTGGAATAAATTACGACAGATCTATTTAGTATGCTTGAATGTATTGAAAAAAGTGCACAAAACCAGAATACTCTGTGACAAAGTGTATGTAGTGTAGGTTATTATACCCTACACCACACTGTGGTACAGGGTTTTATGACTTTGTGCAGTTGTTTGTAACACCTAAAAGGAGAAGAGATAGATCCATTGTTTATTATACCGATCGACTTGTAATCACTTTCTGAGTCGATTTAGCTATGTCCGTCTGTCCGTCTGTAGATGTATTCTTGTAATCAAAGTACAGGTCGCAATTATAGCTCGATCTTGACGAAACTTTACACATATCTTTTCTTTGGCCTAAGGACGATCCCTATTTAATTTGGTTAACATCGGTTCAGACTTGGATATAGCCCCCATATATATGTTAGCCCCGATTTGATATGTAAGCGCTGTAAAAACTTTATTTTATAACCGATCAGTATGAAATTCAGCAGAGAGAGGTTTCTTATTACATGAAGGAATACTGCCAAATTCGGAGAAAATCGGATCAGATTTAGACATAGCCTCCATATATATGTTACCCCCGATTTTACATTTAAGCGCTGTAAAAAGTGTATTTTTAATGGGATCAGTACGAAATTCGACAGAAAAAGGTTTCTTATTACATGAATTAATACTGCCAAAGTTGAGGGAAATCGGTTGAGATTTAGATATAGCCCACATATATATGTTACCCCCGATTTGACATGTTAGCGCTGTAGAACTGTATCTTAAATCCGATCAGTAAAAAAAATTGTCAGAAGAGGTTTCTCATTACATGAATTAACACTGCCTAATTTGAAGGAAATCGGTTCAGATTTAGATATAGCCCCCATATATATGTTACCCCCGATTTAACATGTAAGCGCTGTACAATCTGTATTTTATATCCGATCAGTAAAAAAATCTACATAAAGAGGTTTCTTAATTTATGAAGGGATACTTCCAAATTCAGAGAAAATCGGTTCAGATTTAGATATAGCCCCCATATATATGTTACCCCCTGATTTGACATGTAAGTGCTGTAGAGACTATATTTTATATCCGATCAGTACGAAATTCTACAGAAAGAGGTATTTTTACATGAATGAGTATTCAGGGAAAATCGGTTCAGATTTATATATAACCTCCATATATACGTTCCTCCTGATTTGGTATCAAAGCGCTATAGAAGTTGTACTTTACTTCCGATCATTAATATTTTCCGGAAAGATGTTTCTCAATTTAGGATCAAATATTGCTTAATTTAGCGATTATCGGCTCAGAATTAGATAATATGTTCCTGCCGACTTACCAATTATTATAATTAATATTTTCGCAATGACCTTTATCGCATTGTTAGGGAGGTGTAGGGTATTATATAGTCGGCCCCGCCCGACTTTCTGCCTTTCCTTACTGGTTTTATACTGTTATTGATCACAACTAATATGATGACAGTGACAACTACAAACATTCTAAATATAAATATACATTGTTTCTTTTAAACTGACAATTGCAAAAATGACGTCAATTAAATTATTTAAATCAACTAATTTCATAACATATACAGTATAATTGCGATACTTGCCACTTTTGTTTACTATCCGACAGCGATTTAAGCTAGTCAGTATTGTTTGTTTTGTAAAAAAAATACGCAAAGTTTGTGCTCCGGTTTTACTACGATAACAGTGCAACACTATTCAATGAATTAGGATAAGAAAATATCTCATTGCAGCTTGACCTTATGTCCACTTCTTACCCAAAATGTTTTTCACATTTAATTGGTGTAATTTAATGCGAAAAAGGGCAAAAACGCTTGCTAACTTTGTGCAGACAGAGTTCTCTACCGAAGGAAGTAAATGGTGATGATAATGGAAAAACTTTTTAACAATTGAAACTTAAAACAAAACAAAAACTCAACAATTGAAGATTGAAATTGTTTACATTGCCCTAAGTTAACACTGCATATACTGAAATATATACGCATGTACATTAGGGCTAAACATTTTTTTAATTTTTTTGGAATATCAAATTGTGATTCTGATATCACCGTGTAGGGCATTTAAAATTGCCAAAAACCTTCCGCACCGAATGCAATTACTGATGCTCGAAACTGAATTTGAATTGAATTTTTTCCTGATTTTCAAAATTGAAAATACAATATTTTCATAATAAGTCTCTCGAATCGCTGATAATTTTTCCCTTTGGTATCGTGATGACGAATCTGTTTTTGATCTGAAGTTTGTCATATAGTTTTTGAGATATGGCGGGTTTAAAAGTTGCAAAATTTATAATTTTTATTGTTAATGTATAAAACCGCTATATCTCTAAAACTACATCGCGACCTAAGAGTGTAAAGGCGCTAAGTCCAATATTTACAATTTTACAGGAGAGGCAAAATAATTACTGTATACTAATGTTTTTATAAAGGGTATATGGATTTAGTGTTTTTACGATTCAGTTTTTAATTATGACACAGCATAATTTTATTGGCTTTTTGTTTTTGTCCTGTCTTACGTTCCGCTTCAAAAAATAAATTTAGGCCAAAATTGGACTTAGCGCCTTTTCTCCCTTAGGTCGCGATATGAGAGTTTCTAGATCAAATAGCAGATTCGTGATCACCACAAAACAAATTATAAAATGGCGGAATTTGGAAGACTGTTTATGATAATTTTTTGTTACATTTTTAACCCGCCGTCATGCACATATATCTGGCCAGACATTTTACAAATTTAGCTGTGATTTAAATATATTTCTAATTTAGCTTGGGGTTTGAGTCTTCAGGTACCCTCTACAAATATTGTTACTTATCGTTTTATGAAAAAACACATTAAAATAAAAAATAACAAAAACAATTTATGTGGATTTTTCATGTACACATCACATACGTAGGACATGTGTCTGGCCAGATACACAAATATTTTGTATGAATAATAATGCACTCTATTTGCATTTTTTATTATTCTTTGCGCTTGTTTACTCAAATCAACGCAAACGGGATTTTATATGCAATCTGCATAGTTGTAGCTGGGAAAACCGATTGAACGACATTACATCAGCAAACAGTTCAGCCAGCACTACATGTAAGTTTGATTGATGTAATATTTGCCCTTCATTTCATCTCATTTTCCTCGTTTTTCTTTTTTTTAATAGAAAATGTACATCTGCCTGGCGTGATAACAATATAACAAAGTTATATTATCACTAAAATACCATATTTTTCATATAAATGTATCTGGACAGATACATGTGCTACGTATGTGACTATCGGAACAAGTGCATGACGGAGGGTTAAACCATAGCATTACACACAGCGTACCTCAATCGGTAGAAAGTTGGCCAAGATTGACGCCAAAAACTGCTAAAGAGGTAGTGTTCAGAATTCGACTATGAAGATATCAAAATCTGATCTGCTTCCTTTCGTTAGTTATCGTGAAAACTGTATTTTTAGCCAAGAGACAACCCTAATTACATTTCTTTGTAAAGAAAATCGCAGAAATTAAGAACTGTTAAACAAATTCCCTTAAATTGTAAGCATTTGTAAGAATTATTTTTAGTGTCCTCGATTTTTGCAACATTATTACACTGGGCTTTTTTTGCTTTGAAGGCTTTTTTCTAGCCTTAGACTTACGCGTGATAATTGAATTATACCATAAAATAATTTCTGGGTATAATGCCTGTGATTTAAAAATGTAACGTGTAAAAGGTGTAAAATTTCCATAAATAGGCTTCCAAATAATATTTGTTGTGTGATGATCACGAATCTGCCATTTGATCTAGAATATCTCATATAGTTTTGAAGATATAGCGGTTTTACACATTAACAAAAACAATATACAGGGTGTCCGTCGGGAATGTATACTACTTTGTTTGTTTCCATTGTAATCCTGGCTGTATGCGATGCTGCACCGTTTTGTTGATACCACATGTTAATCAAGCGCAAATCATGCAGTTCTGGCGTTAACAAGTTTTCAATCATATCACGATATCGCTCCCCATTGACAGTTTTCATTTTCATAGAAGTAAGGTCCAATGATTCCTCCTGACCAAATTGCACACCAGACTGTCTCTTTTCATGGATGCAAAGGTGACTGGTGAATAATTTGAGGGTTTCCATTGTCCAGAACCGACTGTTCATTCACATATCCATTCAAATGAAAATGTGCCTCGACGACGTTGGTTTATCGAATATTTTTCCATAAAAAATTTGCCACGTCTCTGCTTCACGACTGTCAAATATGAACTGTCAAGACTAATGTTTACCAAAATGGCGGTGCCCTCCTTCCGGGAGGACACCCTGTTTAGATATAATTTGCAAATTTTAAAACTGAAATATCTCAAAAACTATATGACAAGTTTTAGATCAAAAACTAGTATATGACAAATTTTAGTATTTGCGACAAAAAAAAGTGACTAACCCTAATGTACATAGTCACTAGTTTCATATACACTTTGTTAGCTTTCTAAAGCCACATTCCTATAAATATACATAAGTAAATACATACAGAATTTTTTATGGTTTCAGCAAAATTTCTCAAAATCTCAACAGCATTAGTAAGAAAACATATATAAAAACACACACTCACACCGCACATATATACTACTCTGTATTGCACACTATGAAATTAAAAACTTTAGTTTTTTCGACTGCAAAGAAAACTCAAGTGCAACGTAGGAGAAAACTCCCTTATCATTATTTGCATAAAAATAAACAAAAAATATTTCGGTCTGAGGAAAATGTTCGAAGAGAGCTGAAGAAGAGTCTGTTTCTCTGTTACACTGCAGCGGATATCCCAGTGATAAATTTGGGATTCGTAGCTCTTTAGAAAAAAATCTAATTCAAATTAATTGAGATAGCTTAAAAAGCATTTCCAGAATGAAAGGAACAAATAAATAATGAAATAATAAATATACAATTAATTACACAGTAATAAAGTAATCTTTTTCTCCCTCCTAATAACGAGGTTATGTAGTTATGTAGAAGTGAAATTGAAGGCCACCCGTAAAAAACTGCATTATCAGTTTTTATACCCTCCACCATAGGGGGGGGGGGGGTGTATATTCATTTTGTCACTCCGTTTGTAGCACCTCTCAATATTGATCTGAGACCCCATAAAGTATTAATCGTCTTAAAATAATAAGACGATTTAGCCATGTCCGTCTGTCCGTCCGTCTGTTGTGTCACGCTACAATCTATAATACTTGAGCTAGGTGGCTGAAATTTGGTATAGATACTTCCTATAGCTGCAGGTAACTTGGGATTGAAAATGGGCGATATCGGTCCATATTGATGTAGATATAGCTCCCATATATAGGATCTAACTTATTATGATTCTCATCTACTATATGTTTTGTGTTTTTCGGTGTTATTTTCTTTAGGTTTGAGTTATTTTGTGAGGTCACATGCTATCCATGGTGAAGGGTATATAAGATTCGGCATGGCCGAACTTAACGCTTTTACTTGTTTTTGTTAATATGAAATTTTAAATGATCTCGGAAAATTCAGTCTGACTACTGCCTATACCGCAAATAAACTATACGCCGATTCAGATCCCAACGTTTTGCAATTGCTCTTTTACAGGTATACTCGTAAAGTTCTGCCATAGCCTTCTTGACTCTTTCGGGCTAACACCAATGCCATTATCGGAAGCCCATCTTGCAGTTGTATGAAGGGACTGCCGTAGGATGTATCTAAGTGTACTCGGAAACTTTCCTTTAACAGCATTTGCTACGTCATCTGCATCATCTCCAGAAAAAGCAGAATATTGTTCATGGATAGATTCCATAGCATAGGAGACAGAACACTCTCTTGGGGTGTTCCAATGCTTACAAATCTATGGAGGTCAGTTGACCCTAAGGTAGCTGAAGTGCTCCTCTTAATCAAAAGGTTATGAAAGAACCTACGTATACGGCTATCAACCCCCAGGTTTCCTGGAGCCGTTCCAAGCTGTCCGTAGCAATATAAACAAAGGACGGAGCAGCAGCATTGGTCCTTTTGGAAGCCGGCGGCCCATCTGGATAGCGCAGCCTTTAAAAAGACTGCATTATGGAAATTTACGCAGTATCTTGTTCCTCCTTGCCCACTTTAGGGATTCTCTCTGCTTGGTGGTCAAGATGCAGGTCGGGCCATTAAACTTCTTCTTTGAAGGTCGGGTATGCTTGCCGTAGGAAATCGATGTGCCTGTTAGTGCTGCCACCTTAGAAGAGGTCATTGCATTACTAGGCTTGTTGTCAGGCGTAGGTTTATATCCACCAGTATTCGTTGTAGTCGTTTCGTGGAAATTGTATCGTATGGTACGGGAGGTCTATCACGTCGTAGCCCCCAAACACACACAAACAAGTTGATTCGCACACCTCCTACGTTTAAAGATTATTCAAAGAATTTTAAGTGGAGTGGCTTAGCATGTTAAAGAGAGTGGACTTGAGCCAAAGTTCAAAACAGTAAGAGTATTGGACAGAGAAAAAATAGAGAATAAAAGATACACATGGGAGACCTTACGAATGCAACAGAGAATTGACAATAAACAATAAAGAAAACAAAGATAACACAAAGCTGTAATATTCTATCGCAATAAATTGAAAAGGAAAGTTCTGTGAAACTAGTTGTTATGTTTAGATTTCGATTTATTTTCATTGAGTGATGAATAACAATATTATTTATTTGTGTCGTGTAGTCCATTTTTTATAATAGTATAAGTAATACCCAAATAATGTAAAATGAATCGTAAGTCTAAATGTAATTCTAGTGTTTAAATTCGAGAACTTGCCGCGCAACTCCCCCAGCTTGTGCATTTTATTCATTGATTGGCAACCCTGTCGGGTTGCAGGAGAAGAGGTCTCTGCTGAACTCTCCCGGGACGATATTTGCTTGTACGGATTGTGAGAGGGCTTTTCAGTGTCTGGTGCTCTCCATCGACTCTCTTGGGACGAATTCGCTCAGCACGGATCATAGAGAGATTAAAAGAACCTCTCTAAACTCTCCCAAGACGATATTCGCATCACCGATGGAATTTAAAAAAAATCTAATTGTACCACGGCGTTAGCAAAATTGTACCAAATTGAAGCAAATTGTACCATATAAGAAATAGTCCAGAAACAATTTAATTTTTGTTAAAAATAATAAAAAACTTATTGTAAATTGTGTTCCGCGACAAATCTGGTAAGCACCAGCTTCAAAAGCATTGCCTTTGACACTGATGGAATTTCAAAAAATTTTACCACATCGCCAGGAAAATTTAACCAAATTGAAGCAAATTTTACCAAATGAAAAATAAACAATTTTTTTACAAAAGTTCGTTTTATTTACAAAAACAAAAAAAAGCAATTCAATTGTTGTGAACAAATAATCTTATATTTTAATAAATGTTTTCTAAATGAGATCTTACATGAATTATTTCATATTTTTTCACTTGAAAAGTATTATTCAGTCTAAAAATGCATTTGATGCCATTTCAATACTTGTTATATTAATATTCGATATCATTTGAGCCAAATTTGGATCATAACAATTTTTCAAATTTGATGACATTAAATCTTTGCTTTGAATAAGAGAAGATAACGTATTTATCTGCAGTTTGTTTCTTAATTTAGTTTTTATCAAATTTTGCACACTAAAAGATCTTTCAACACTGGCAGAAGAGTGTGGAATTGATAAAATGCCTTGTACAACTCTATAAATGTTGGGGAACAAAGGTTCGTTCAACGTATTTTTCATAGCGGATACCTTTTTCCAAAAGTCTGCAATGTTTAGATCAGCACACTTCTCCAAATCAGGAGTATCAGTAATAGCTCTATATTCACAATTGATTGTTTCAATATTTTTAATTTCATTAGGAAATAATTTTAAGATGAATTGAACAATACTATTAGTTTCCCCATTCAAAACATTTTTTGGCGCAAATATTTTGAAATTGCGTAGATAAAAATCTTGGAAGTTGAATTTTGACTTCAATTCCTGTAAAAGTTTAATATAAAACTGCTTTACATTTTCTTTAAACTTTAATATATCATTATAAGGGATTTCGTTGTCAGATATGAAAACTTCAACGGCTGTACCACAGAAGACATTTTCGGGTGGAAGCTGGCAATCTAAATTTATATTTTGTATTTCAAAACCGTCAATAGAACATTTTCTAAGGACATTTCTTGCAATTTGTTTAAACAAAAAAGTTAATCTCTCGAGTATTACATGTATTTTAGCATCAGCACTTTGCATTTCGATATTAATTGCGTTAATTATTTTTAAAGCGTACGAAAGAAAGAGAAAATATAATTTAATAATTTTATCATTCAAGTTACTTAAAATATATTCCACTTTAGCTTTGTCTTTATCATTAATTTCAAAATTTGAAAGTGTAAAGAAATATGTTAGTGGCTCCCACTGTTCAATAATTCTATCGATAGTAGTTTGTCTGGACAGCCATCTAGTTGATGCAAATTTCAAAATTGTATGTTCCTCTGCGTTAAAATATCTCTGAAATTCAGCAAAATCATCTTTTCGTATTGAACTCTTACAGAAAAATTTATTGATTGCTCTCATCAAATTGTCTATTGTTTTAGGCAAACATACCGATGCATGTTGCGAAACTAAATTCAAATTATGACATATACACCCACTGACGTATAAATTTGGTCTAATTTCTTTCAATCGAGCTTGGACACCGTTGACTCTTCCCATCATAGTTGAACAATTGTCCGCACCAAATCCTATTAAATTGTTCAAAGGGATATCATTGTCCTTTAACATTTTCATAACTGTCTTAAAAATGGTTTCTGCGGTTCCATTATTCATATGCACCAGTCCCAAAAATCGATCAACACAATGTCCATCAAAAATCCGTAACACTACAGTCAGTGCTTTCATCAATAATTATTGAATAGTATTGTTGTTTACACAAAGTGGCAATTTGTTTTGTGTTTGAAGGTCCAATACAATCCATAATATATTTCTGTGATTTTTTTCGACTAATATTGAAGGTTTTAATTACGTTGGAATCATCAATAGCATTTTTTAATAGACTATTAAGATGATCCATAACACTGAATGGTAAATTGTGTTCCGCGACAAAACTGGTAAGCATCAGCTCCAAACGTTTGGCTTTTGTGTTTGCGGAATCTGTCGTTTTAGTTTTTGCTATGAACTCATCAATCTTGGGAGTCTTTTTGGCTTCACTTTCAAATCGTTTGTGAACCTGTGATTCCGCGTGCCTTTTTATGTGAAACAGCCCTCCAGTCAATTGCGTTTTGCATAAAAAACAATATTTGCCGGTTTTGTCTTCCTTAAGCCAGGGGTAAAGTTCAACCCACTCTGTCCTTACTTTTCTTGGCGATTTTTTTCTTGTGGGTTTTTCAGATGATTGGCCGCTTGCCTGGCTATTTTGTTGAGACCTAAAATATTCATTTGACTTCTGTTACAACAATAAACAAATATATATATAAATTTTATAGGTTACCTATTCAAAAATTGATCCATTTTTCATGGTAATTACTTTTTAAAAATCATAAAATTCACAATTCAAATAGAAACTAAGTGTATTGAACAACTTGATTTTGCACGTACAAATTTTGTATTTTATTTTGCTGGGTGCCGTTGTATTTTGTGTTCACATTCACATTTAAACTTCATTGCTTTTCTTTATCTTCTTCGTGTATTTCATCTTCGATTATTTTATCTCATCTTTTTATTGCCTCCTTCTTTCAACGTTTCATATTTTCAAACTTGAACAAGTTAAATTATTACAATAGTATCGTAAGAAGTCAGCTGATGTGTTTTCACTTACAATGAACGGTTATTGGGAATCGCATCGTCACATAGTTACAACGTACTGATCGTAATGCTAATTGCGTGACTATCTTACTAACGAGCTATGTGATTGCAGTGTTTTATACACACTTAAAGTTAATGTAGAATTGTACCAAAATCTAGTAAAGTGTACCGCCACACAATTTAGCAAAAATTAAATTGTACCAAAATCGTCATTGGTGTACCAGCGTACCAGTCAAAAGCGAATTGTACCAGAAATGGTACAATTGTACCACTTTTTCCATCTATGATTCGCATGGCACGGATTGTAAGGAGAGACTTCCAGCGCTGTATCTTTCTCCCGGGACAATATTCGCATGTACGGATGTAGAGAGGGACTTCCCGCAAGCAGAGGTTGTTGCTGTCGACACCTTCCTTCTTCCCGACTCTCGTATTTATGCACACTTGTCGTTTTATACTCAAGCCGAGCGCTCGCGTTACCTCCTGAACTAACACTCTAACATGGTAATACTCACCTCCCCAATAGTTATTAGAAAAAATAAAGATCCCCCATATTTAAATTAAACAAAAATTTGATTGTGTTTTTATTTCTTTTATTTAATTTTTCCACCCCCATTTTTTGCGCCGTACCCTAACAACTAGTAAATAAGACAAATTTAATAACATTAAAACCATTTATCGAATTAAATGAATAACATTAATTTAAATTACATTAAATTAAAATTTCTCCTAATGAAGTTGGAAAAAACAACCAACGAAACGTTGAGAGCAAAAAATAAAACTAATCAGTTTTATTTAACAACAAATTTTGACCACAGTAGCCCATACAAACATAAGTTAAATAAATCCAGTTGGTCATAAATAAATACACACAAGAAAATTTAAGACGTTATGAGAAAAAAACATCATATGGATATAGGAAGTGAAGGTCAACAATAACCAGTAAGGAAAGGCAGAAAGTCGGGCGGGGCCGACTATATAATACCCTACACCTCCCTTACAATGCGATAAAGGTCATTGCTAAAATAATTTGGAATAATTGGTAAGTAGGCAGGAACATATTATCTAATTCTGAGCCGATAATCGCTAAATTCAGCAATATTCGTTCCTAAATTGAGAAACATCTTTCCGGAAAATATTAATGATCGAAAGTAAAGAACAACTTCTATAGCGCGTTGATACCGAATCAGGAGGAACATATATATGGAGGTTATATATAAATCTGAACCGATTTTCCCTGAATACTCATTCATGTAAAAAGACCTCTTTCTGTAGAATTTCGTACTGATCGGATATAAATACAGTCTCTACAGCGCTTACATGTCAAATCGGGGGTAACATATATATGTGGGCTATATCTAAATCTCAACCGCTTTCCCTCAAATTTTTCAGTATTAATTCATGTAATAAGAAACCTCTTTCTGCCGAATTTTACACTGATCGGTTATAAAAAAAAAGTTTTTACAGCGCTTACATGTCAAATCGGGGCTAACATATATATGGGGGCTATATCCAAATCTGAACCGATTTTAACCAAATTAAATAGGGATCGTCCTTGGGCCAAAAAAAAGATATGTGTAAATTTTCGTCAAGATCGGGCCATAATTGCGACCTGTACTTTGATTACAAAAATACATCTACAGACAGACAGACGGACATAGCTAAATCGACTCAGAAAGTGATTACAAGTCGATCGGTATAATAAACAATGGATCTATCTCTTCTCCTTTTGGGTGTTACAAACAAATGCACAAAGTCATAATACCCTGTAAGGCATAGGGTATAAAAATTTACATTAGAGTCAAAAGTAATCAAAGAGCAAAATGGAGGCATTGACAGACCTTGATGTGTTTCGTTTCTGTAGGCCGCCAACTGACAACACGGCACAACAAAATCATTTAAAGGATGTGACCTGCCTTTTTGTGAAACCTCCATAATTTTTTTGTTTGTGTTTAAAAAATAAACGCTTTTACAGCAAAAGTTTCATGGCTTTTAGGAGTCTTCGTGGCTGTAATAGGATAAGGCATCATATGAATACAGGAAGTAAATAGTCAAAATTAACTTCGGAGTCAAAAGTGATCAAAGGGCAAAAATTGGGCTATTGACAAACCTTGAGCACGGTATGCAGTTTGTTTCGATAGTATACCAAATAACAGCGATGGAAAAAAATTGTTTCGGCCGTATCTGGCGGTCACGGATCAAAAGTTATTTGTTGTTCTAAAAATTTCTTTAAATAATCTTTAAACGTAGGGATTTCCGCCTCAAGTTTTATTGCGACCCATACTAAAATCCACCATAGCATAGCCCCGGCACTGTAACAGGAACTAGGTGACACAACATCTGTTACTTGCTGAGGCGCCCAGGTATCAACAAAGTTTCGTACAAATACAGTCGATTACCCCTGAGTACAAACCGTACATACAGGAGGTCGCAATACACCCTGGAGTTAGGGGAGTTTGTTTTAAGAAGAACCACTACTTTGTAGACCATTTAGAGTTACCCAGGGTGCATTACGTAGAAGCGGTCTGCTATTGCACGTACACGGGCCAAAATCGCCTTTTTGATATGTTTGAATCGAAAGGAAATATATTTGTAACTCAAATTTTTAATTTTCTGAGCAAATTAATTTTATTTGAAAATCAATAAAATATATTTTGAACGCATATATTAATATATTACAACCAAACATGTTTTAAAACTAAATTTCTCCAAAAAATATGTGTCTAAATACAAATAAAACAAGTAAGAAAATTCAGTCGGGTAAACCGACTAATGAATCCCCTCACCTTGAGTCTCAAAAAAGTATTATTAAATTTATTTATTTTTTTGTTTTATTTAAATTATTATCAATTTAAATTGCATTTAATAACTTTATAATGTGTACTGGTATTAAGTTAAGAGCTGTTTACTTTTGGTATAAAATGGTCCATTTATGTTAGAGGTACCAAAAGGGGTGTCCCAATAACGGTCACTTTTCTCTAGACTCTAGGTACTCTGGATTCTGGCATTACACTGTACAAAATGTCAAGTATTTATATGCACTGGTATTAAAGTTAAAATCTGTTAACTTTTGGTACAAAAATGTCCATTTGTTTGTGAGGCACCAAAAGGGGCGGGCCAATATCGCCCATTTTTCTCTGGACCCTAGGTACTATAAAAGCATTACACTGTACAAAATTTCAAGTATTTGTATGCACTGGTATTAAAGTTATAAGCTGGTAACTTTTGGTACAAAATGGTCCATTTGTGTGGGAGGTACCAAAAAGGGGAGTGGCAACTTCGCCCATTTTTTTTCGAGGTAATAGTGACTAATAAGCTAATACTATGTGTAGAATTTCAGAGGATTTAAATAAGTATTATAGAAGTTATTAAATAAACAATATTTCACTAAATGTTAACCACATACCAAATTTGAAGTCAATCGGTTACTCCTTTTGAGAGTTATCGTGCGCACCAGCCAGCAGACAGACAGACGGACGGATATTGCTCATTCGACTTAAAAAACGGATATCCGCCGAACATACTTAGGGTCTTAGGTCACTCCTTCGATACGTTGCACTTTTGATTCGTAGCAAATGATATATACCCTCCTCTCTAAGGTAAGGGGATAATTATTGTTTAAGAATTTATAGAAATATATTTTATTTAAGAAAGATTTTCAAACCCTTAGTTTCGAATTTTACATCCCAGTTACAATATCATATGCAGCTTTAATCTTTGTTTAAATCAGTCATTTTAAATTTCTGAGTTAGTATTCCAAGTCATCATTTCTTGTTAAATCCAAGATTAATCTTGATCCAAAATTATACGATTTCAATTATTATTATTTATTGTTTTTACGAACATTACAAATTTCTAAAAAAATAACTTTGAATTAGTAACAAATTTAACACAATTAACGTATTTTCTGATGTCCTAAGTGCAAAAAAATATTTGTTTCGAAAATGATAGTCCCAAATAAAAACATATTGGTATGTAAACAAAGGTTTGGTTTTGTGTATGTATACCCAATATTATATGTTTAGAGTGTACGCTAAACATATATATGTTTGAAGCCGAATATAGGATCAATATAATACAGAAGCGATTTTTTTCCGCGTGTAAGGTCTTTCCTTACTTGCTTCACATTAGGTTGTTTTGTTGGTGCAAGGATTTAGAAACTCCTGTCTGCAACTCCTCTTGTAAAATGCGATGTCAATATTGGAGCGGATTTGTTCAAAATTAAGCCGTGTTTTTTGACGGACCAAAAAAGTTGCATTTGAAAATATTCATAAGGAGCAAATGTAAAATACAGTTTCTATGTGCCCAGATGCCAAAATCGGACAGTACATATAAATATATGAGATCTATTTCTAAATCAATACCGATACTCTTAATGTGTAACTTTTGTCCTTTCGTCTGATTCATAAAATTGTTTTTAATTTTTCACCTAAGAGTTATCTTGTATAGTCACCGAGATATCTGCAAATTAAAATTGATTTTTTTATTTTTTCCCGTATTATCCGTAGGTCCACATTTTGGTGCATTTATGCCATAAATTAAAGCCTTAGTGAATTTTGATATTGCCACTCACGATTTGATATTAAATACCAATATAGTTTTTCACTCACGATTTGAATTCTTGACGCCTTGGAAACCGCAAATACCAACCGATTGGACTAAAATTAAGTAATTTTCATTTTATTTAACTCAGAGACATTTAAGATAGCAATGCTCGGCATCGGTCCAAATATTGAAATAGTCCACAAACTAAGCCACGCCTCGGCCAAATTATGAGTTATTGGCGTTATATATTAAAACCAGAGTTTTCATGACTTAGAATCTTTAAATAACCCTCATTTAAATCGCCCTTAGGTGAAATGTTGTAACTCGAAACGTAACCATTTTTCACGAAATTAACAATTTAATGTTTATTATTTGTATATCTCGGCGCAGTTATCCACCATTCATATATCAAATCTTTCAGTCAGTTATTATGCTGGTATATTTCATGTAAATGTATTATTTGTTCGCTAGCTATTCGTTTCGCATTTTATTATAAGACTTCGTAATTCCTTAATTATTTTTAATTTGAAAGTATAACATTTTTCATTATTTACTTCTCAGGTTAGAGTCGTTGCTGCAACGGTGTCTATCTGCAATGAGAAAGTGGCAAAATGTGCAACATTATAAGCCAAGATGAAGCTAAGTAAGTATAATATTGACACCGTTAGGATATTTTTAATTGCACAGTAAATGACATTTTGCAATCACCCCCCAAAGAACTTGATGTAAGAGAAAGGCAAACATTGCATAGAATACCTCACATTAAAGGCTGATTGACCTAACCCATACGAAAGTAAAATTGCAGTTTATGCTATGTTTATGAATTTAGTTTATGAACTCGGACAATCGAATCGGTAAAAGGTAGTAAGTCTGCATGGTCTTCTTCATTGAAATCTAAATCCATAAATATTCGGACTGGGTCGGTTTCCGTTGGAATTACCTTTATATAGAGTGATCCATTTCGAGGTTCCCTACTTTTTTAAAGAAAAACTAGTAAGGAAAGGCTAAAGTCGGGCGGGGCCGACTATATAATACCCTACACCACTCTCGTAATATTGAATAACTCTGATATGGGGAAAAACACGTCAAAAGGCCCACTTTTGTCAATTTTATTCCGATCGCGTCAAAACTTGGTGGGGTTGCAGAAGTACTTTGGGTATGCTATGTGCTTAAAATACAGCTTCCTAGCGTGATACGTTATGAAGATACAGGGTGTCAAAGTTGGAAATTTTGACCATTGTATCTCCCGACTACGTGGGCCGATTTGAATGAACCGTGGCTTATATGGCAGCTATTTAGAAACGCACAAAATGTGCATTGATAACTGTTTGCAAATATTCAATTTTCATATTTTTTTCTCGCGACTTATGTTTTCCTCGCGATTTTAATTGTGTTCCGCGGATGGGATTCTATATCTTTAAACTACAAAAATGAAGTCCATTCTGTTTACTTTATCAATGCGAATTTTCGCTGTGGGATGAAAACCACAACAAAAGCTATTAAAATTTTGAATGTCAAACCTACTATGTTTTCATTACTTCTTTCGTATTATAAAGTGAGTTTATTCTAAGATGTGGACCGGAAACACGATTAATAAAATGTAATGGTGGCATTCTATAGCCAAATACGCCAGAACAACAAAATAACTTATTTCGCAAAAAGTCGACGTCGCATTTTTTACACTGGCCTACAATATTGCACTGGTCAACTCGAATCCTAGCGAGCAGATATCGGACACGATCTCGATGGATTTTGAGGTTCTAAATCCGAATATAAAATGAAAAATGCAATATATATTCGCGTTTTTGCGATATTGTATTAATTATGTGATAAAAGTGATGATTTTAGGCTTTAGGCTTAGTCGCGAGAAAAAAATATGAAAATTGAATATTTGCAAACAATTATCGATGCACATTTTGTGCGTTTCTAAATAGCTGCCATATAAGCCACGGTTCATTCAAATCGGCCCACGTAGTCGGGAGATACAATGGTCAAAATTTCCAACTTTGACACCCTGTATCTTCATAACGTATCACGCTAGGAAGCTGTATTTTAAGCACATAGCATACCCAAAGTACTTCTGCAACCCCACCAAGTTTTGACGCGATCGGAATAAAATTGAAAAAAGTGGGCCTTTTGACGTGTTTTTCCCCATATATAAATTTTGTAATTCATGTATAAATTGTTTACATAAATTTACTTTTGGGACATTTTATACTTAAATAATACCCTATACCACAGTGTGGTGTAGGGTATAAATACGATTGGATCTAAATAGCCAAATCGGATGAAACATATATATGGGAGCTATAGCTAAATCTTAACCGATATTCTTCAAATTCGGCAATGTTGGTTCATGGATCAAGAAACTCTACCATTCTAAATTTCAAAACGATTGGATGTAATATATAGCTTCTATAGAACTAATGGGCCAAATCGGACGAAACATATATATGGGAGCTATAGCTAAATCTTAACCGATATTCTTCAAATTCGGCAATGTTGGTTCATGGATCAAGAAACTCTACCATTCTAAATTTTAAAACGATTGGATGTAAAATACAGCTTCTATAGAACTAAAGGGCCAAATCGGACGAAACATATATATGGGAGCTATAGCCAAATCTTATCCGATTTTCTTCAAATTCGGTAGTGTTGGTTCATGGATCAAGAAACTCTACCATTCTAAATTTCAAAATAATTGGATGTAAAATACAGCTTATTCAGGACTAAAGAGCAAAATCGAACGAAACATATATATGGGAGCTATAGCTAAATCTAAACCGATGTTCTTCAAATTCGGCAATGTTGGTTCATGGATCAAGAAACTCTGCCATGCTAAATTTCAAAACGATTGGATGTAAAATACAGCTTTTATAGGACTAAAGGGCCAAATCGGACGAAACATATATATGGGAGCTATAGCTAAATCTTAACCGATTTTATTCAAATTCGGTAGTGTTGGTTCATGGATCAAGAAACTCTACCATTCTAAATTTCAAAACGATTGGATGTAAAATACAGCTTCTATAGGACTAAAGGGCCAAATCTGTTGAAACATATATATGCGAGCTATAACTAAATCTTAACCGATTTTCTTCAAATTCGGTAGTGTTGGTTCATGGATCAAGAAACTCTACCATTCTAAATTTCAAAACGATTGGATGTAAATTACAGCTTTTATTGGAATAAAGGGCCAAATCGGACGAAACATATATATGAGAGCTATAGCTAAATCTTAACCGATTTTCTTCAAATTCGGTAGTGTTGGTTCATGGATCAGGAAACTCTACCATTCTAAATTTCAAAACGATTGGATGTAAAATACAGCTTCTATAGGACTAAAGGGCCAAATCGGACGAAAGATATATATGGGAGCTATATCTAAATCTGAACCGATTTCAACCAAATTCAATAGCGATCTTAACAGCTGCGAAATACTCTAAACTGCAAAATTTCAGAGCGATCGGAGTGAAATTGCGACCTGTAGTCGACGAACAACTTTACATGGACAGACGGACGGACGGACGGACGGATGGACAGACATGGTTAAATCGACTCAGCTAGTGATTCTGAGTCGATCGGTATACTTTAAGGTGGGTCTAGCTGTGTTATTTTCAGGTGTTACAAACATCTGCCGTGAAACAAACTTGTAATACCCTGTACCACAGTGTGGTGTAGGGTATAAAAAACACAGAAAATTCAAATTGAATTGGGAATGTTTATTATCATTTGAAAGAACTTTCTTTGGCATTTACTTTTTGAAGATTATGTCTATCAAATGTTGGCCGCGGCTACGTCTCAGATGATCCATCCGTTGAGTCCAATTTTCGATGACTAGTTCGAGCATTTCGACTGATAACTGGCGAATGACACGCGTGATGTTTTGCTCCAAGGCTTGAATTGAAGCGGGTTTGTCCGCATAAACTTTAGAATTTACATATCCCCACAGGAAAAAGTCTAACGGTGTGATATCAACGATCTTGGTGGGCAATCGACCGGCCCAAAACGTGAAATTATCTGCTCACCGAAGTGTTCTCTCAATAAATCCATTGATTGATGCCATGTGTGGGAAGTGGCGCCGTCTTGTTGAAACCAAATGTCGCCGAGATCACGAGCTTCAATTTCAGGCATCAAATAGTCGGTTATCATTGCACGATAACGGTCGCCATTGACGGTTACGTTCTCACCAGCATCTTTTTTGAAGAAATATGGACCGATGATTCCACCGGCCCACAAACCACACCAAACCGTTGTTTTTTCTGGATGAAGTGGCAGCTCTTGAATCTCTTCAAGTTGCACTTCGTCCCAAATGCGGCAATTTTGCTTGTTTACATACCCATTGAGCCAGAAATGGGCCTCTTCTTGGTAGGTATTTGGAAGGTCGGGCGGCTTCAGTTCTTGCACAAGCTGTATTTTGTATGCTTTAAATTTAAGATCTCGACGTAAAATGCGCCAAGTCGTTCCATACGTTAGTCCGAGTTGCTGCGAAAGGCGCCGAATCGACTCTCCACGGTCTTCGTGTACACTCTCAGCTATGGCCGCTACATTTTCTTCACTGCGTGCTGGACGTGGTCTATTCGGTCGAATGTTATACAATAATGAATGCTGGGTCTCAAGATTGGTGATGGTGTTGCAAATAGTACGCTCAGTAGGCCGATTATGTTGACAATAAGTTGAGCGGTGTGGACGATACACATTCTTCACAGAACGTGAATTTTCGTAATAAAGTTGAACGATTTGTAAACGTTGTTCAGGCGTAAGTCTTTCCATGATGAAATGCCAAACAATACTTAACAAAAATAACATGACAGCATGACACGACTCACACGTGATCTGTCAAAAAAGGCTATTGAAAAAGTATCTCTACTTAGATCACCCTATATATGTACATACTTTGGGATTTTATCATGAATAAGAACCATTGTCTTATGGTTTGATTTTTTCAGTGTGTTTGGATCGTACAAGAATAAATACCGACAATGAGTTTTGTTATGTCAGCAGCTTCAAAAGATTCGGCATAGAATGGTATCATAGATCAATCATATAAAATATTTATTAATCCACAAAATGTTGATCAATTGGTGGAAGGTACCAAAGCACCACATTGCGGTGTCGGGTATGTCTATACCCGACACCGCTATGTGGTTTCGTTCAAGTAACAATGACTCTGTGCATTTGTTTAAAAAGGCCCACAGGGGGAAGATAGATACACAGTTTATTATACCGATCGGCATGTCATCGATTCGATTTTGCCATGAGCGTCTCTCCATATACTCGTGTTATCATAGTTCAGATAAAGACTATAAAGCGTTCTTTGGTACATATACATTTCTTGGATTAGAGGCGACCCATATAAAGTTCTCCTCCGATGTCTATTTTTGAGACTCATTTTAACATTTAATGCAACTGTTTAAATTATGCATCGGTTTTATTCGGAATGATCTCATTTTGCTTATGACCGATTAGACTTTACGAAAAAATTATTAAAATTAAATATTTGTGAATTTTTCGATGTTTTTAAGATGATTTAATTAAAACCTGTAAGAAAAGACGGAATATTGGCCGGGGCCGACATTAAAATACCCTACAACTCCCTAACAATGCGAAAAGACGCATTGCGATAGTAGTTTGGTTTCGCTTCATTTAAGACAGTACTTCCAAAACCTCATTTCTGTCAAATTATATAAAGATCGGACGTAAACAGTTTCAATAGCGCCTAAATACTGAAGAGGCAGGAACATATATCGTCATAACAGGGATGTAACGAAAGTGGGTTTAGCGAAAGCGAATATTGAAGTATATTTCTTGCAAAAGCTAATATTAACTTGTTTGTTTTTGGCGTTTTAGCATTTTTAGAATTTTAGCGAAAGCGAATAATATTTTTTTGTTTTTACAAATAAGTTGCGAATTTCAAAAATTGGTTAACGAAAGTGAAAAATTTATGTCTACATTATGTCTTTTAAACCCAATATCGATAAATTGGTGATATATCTAAATCTGTACTGACTTTCCCCAAATTAACCAGTACTCGCTCCCAAATTAAGAAACCTCTCTCCGCTATACCTAAATCTGAATCCATTTTCTTCGAGTTTGGCAGTATTTATTCATGTAGTACGAAACCTCTTTCTGCTGAGTTTCGTACTGATCGGATATAAAACACTATATATTCTACAGCTAACATGTCAAATCGGGTGTAACATATACATATATAGAGCTGTATCTAAGTCAGAACCGATTTCCACAAATTTGGCAGTGTGCATTCATAAAATAAGAAACCCCTTTTTTGCCGAATTACATACTGATCGGATATAAAATAAGGTTTCTACAGCGCTTACATATCAAATCGGGTATAATATTTATGTGGGGGATATATCTAAATCTGAACCGACTTTTTTTTATACACTACACCACACTGTGGTACTTTGTGAGGTAAGTGAGGTACTTACGATTTGGCATAAGCAAAATAAACTTTTCTTTAACCGATCTTTAAAAAAATTGACAGAGAGAAGTCTCCTGATACACTTAGAGACAATACTAAATTTGAGGAAAATCGGTTCAGATTTATATATAGCTCCCATATACATATGTATATGTTACCCCCATAACATAAATACACAGTATTTTAAACCCGATTGGTACGAAATTCGGCAAAAAGGGTGTCTTATTACAGGAATGAACACTGGCAAATTTGGGGAAAATCGAATCAGATTTATATATAGCCCGCATACAAAGGGTGTATTTTTTGACGTGTGGTTTTCAAAAAGAAACAAGTAAAAGCGTTAAGTTCGGCCATGCCGAATCTTATATACCCTCCACCATGGATAGAATGTGACCTCACAAAATAACTCAAACCTAAAGAAAGTAACAAACGAAAAACACTGAGAACAGTAGGAACTATATAGTAGATAAGAACAGTAGGAATCCCTACAAGTTAGATGCTATATATGGGAGCTATATCTAAATATGGTCGTCTTGTTGGAACCAAAGGTCGTCCGCATCAACATCCTCCAATCCAGGCACGAAAAAGTCATTAATCATGGCTCTATAGCGTTCCCCATTGCCGGTAACATAATGGCCGGCTTCATTGGTGAAGAAATATGGACCAATGACTCCCTCTGGCCATAGAGCGTACCAAACAGTGACTTTTTGTGGATGTAACGGTGTCTGAACAATGGCTTGTGGATATTCGTTACTTCAAATGCGCCAATTTTGTTTATTAACGTAATTATTCATCTAAAAGTGAGCTTCATCGCTGCAGTACGCGTACATCCGTCCACATTTTGATATAGTCTCATATAAATGCAGACGCACTATAGAATTCATTTTAACCTGGTTTTGTTGAAATTTAGGCATTTATATTTCATTTTGCCTGAAACGAATCCCCATTGGAAAGTCCCTTCTGATTTGACTCATTGCCTAGTAATATTTTTTTCTTTCCGTGTATATTGTAGCAAATGTATATTGATTTAAACAATTATTTTGAATATTTGACATTTTTATTATTATATTTTATTATTCTATTATTTAAAGACAAATGGGACTGAAAAATTAAAAACAAATATTTTGCTTGGATTTGCAGTATTTTGCCAATAACCCAGATACGTGCTGATTGCTTTGGATATAATTTTTTTCTAAACAAAAATAAAGACTTTTTAACAATTAAAAAATTAAAAAAGTAAGGTATGACGGGTGGATTATGTAATCCCCTACACCACCCTATCAGAGCAGAATAGGTTAGGTTAGAGAAAGCCGACATATTCCGCCTCATGTCCTTGGGAATACACAGAAGTCAGTAGTCGGCTTATTGCACTTTTAATTTTGTTATGGTCTAGCGTTAAAAGATTATTTTAAGAAAACTGTACTCTTGACATAGTCCTTAAATGATTTCCACTCTATGCGTCTAATTTGGGTCAAAAGTGGTAAGAGATATATGGGGATTTACTTTTTTCTACAGCACAGCAGAAGTAATGAAAGACTAAATTCCTGCGGTGCCGTCTGTGTAATACCCTCCACCATTGTTTGCCAAATATTAACCATTGTTTATATGAATAGTTCCATGTTAAATTGAGTAGGTTTCTAAATTACAGCCACAAAGGTTAAATAACTTTATTCATAATGGGCTTATACTTATCAAAACAGGGACCAATATACTCGTACTTCATTTTCACCAGAGACGATTCAATGCAATATGAAGTACAAAATCTTTAGTTTTCTCATGAAGGGTTCAAAAATTCGTCCCCTATATGTACATGCGCAGACAAACAAACATGCTAAATCGATTCAAAATTGATTCTATGCCGATCGGTATAATAAACTATGGTTTTAACTCTATGTTTTTGAAGCGTTACAAACAAATGCACAAAGTCATAATACCCTGAACCACAGCGTAGTGTCGGGTATAGAGAATACATATTGCTAAGATTTATTAGTTTATTTTCTAATGGTAAATCGCAACTTCAACAACCAACCGCTAGATGGGCCAACCTTTATGTCCCTTTTAGTAAAAGTAATAGAATTTCAATAAAATCATGTTCTTATACCCCCACTATTGTGAACGAGGGAATACGTCAGTTGCAGCGTGTTAACACACACTGAAGTAGTGACCTAAGAACCCCCAATATTATTGGACGGAAATTCATTTCGGATAATTTATGCAAGGTCCGTCCGTTGTCTGGCTTGTGTGCACTATAGGAGTAACCGATTGACTCCAAATTTGGTATGAGTAAATATTATTTTTATCTCAGGATCTCCCATATCAACGGTCACTGTTTCGCCGTGAGCGATGTTTTTATGAAATAAATAAAGAAATAAAACACGGGGTGTTAGGTTTTTTCAATATTTTAAATTATAAGCTTTATTAAACGCAAAATTACCTTGTAAGGACAAGATGGAGGTTTTGTTGATAGAACAAGAGTGAGAGTATGTTACTCGTTAGAAAGTAAACATACCCAGATGACGAAGGTAGCGAATACTCAAATAACCGGTAAATTCATTCGTTAAGATCAAGGCAATTACTCTGCAAGGATGCATAAAAGAGTAAGCTGATCTGAAGGATTGAATTGTACGATCGGTACACTGTAAAAAGTCAGTGACGAGTGTAGGAAATTTTAATTAAGTTTTGGCTTAAACATTGCCGGCCACCTTGAAACATCAGGGGATGTTGTAATGAAAACTATAGTAAACATCAAGGGATGATATAATAAAAAAAACTTAAAATAAAGAAAAGGCGTAATATAGTGCAGTTCTTGTGAGCTTCTTTAAATAGTAATTTATTTATTTTTATTTTTTTGTTTTTTATTCATTTTTTTCAAAAAACAATGTCCAAGGGGACGGTTAGCCAAGGGGCATCTAGGGTTTATTTTGGTCCAAGGGGACCTTGCGAACCAAAGGGGTTGCAGAGGGTGATCCAAGAGGATCATAGCCAGGGGGCCGTATTATATTTTACAGGTCAAAGGGGACCAGGAGTGCCAGGGGCCTCCGTTGGTGTGTTCGCCTCAGCAATTACACACTCCCGACAGTACCCAACCGAATATGGTGTAGTGAGCGACCGGTAAACCGGGGTTTGCCAATATTTGTGAAGTGACGACGCGGGCATACACCTCCGGGCCGAGCACCAACGCCACACGACCTTTTTGGTAAAATTTAGGGTCGGCCAATGGGAACCCGATAAATGAATTTTTTATCCGCTCCGGAACCGACTCGGTTGGCGTAGAAACGTGCTGCAGGTCGCTCTAGACAGCTGTTATAGTGAGCTGCTGTTCCGGGTCGTACGCGGACGAGACCGTTAGCCTATATTCGGATTCCATCCACCACCGACACCGGAAGTCCGAGGCCCTGAACCATAGAGGAGCATATCTGTCTGTGCTTTCCACAAGGGTCCAGTACCGCACGAACCGGAATGCTACCTCTAGGAGACCCCAAATGCACCACCAAGCTGGGGGACAAAGCTACCACGTGATGGAGAGGCAATGTGACACCCAACCCAGTGGGCATGGATTCGGTACTAGCAGAAACACTCAAAGGCTTCTGGCGCGGCGATGGCGGAACGCGTTTGTTGCGAGACTGCGTAGAGAGTTTTTTTTGACCAGCGTGCAAGAGATTGTGGTGAACCCCCTGACATTCCCGGCATTTATAGGAGCTTCGGTAGTCGCGAGTTAAATGTGAGTAGGCGAGGCAACGTGAACAGTACCGATACTTCACAACTGCCCGAAGCCTCGCTTCCAAGGTCATCGCCCGAAACTTACGACAGGACCGAAGAGGGTGCATGTTTTGGCAAACCCGGCATTGTTGGTCGCTTTTTTCTCGACTCGCGGAAGACTTTTGGTTGTTACCCGACGCGGAAATCGAAGGGGCCACGGAACCCGACACTACAAGGGTGGGGGGAGCAGATGGAGCTGGGACCATAGATGGTGCAGTCGTCACGATGGGCGCAACTACCAAGGTAGGCGCCGCCATGACATCCAAACATGTGGTCGTCACCACCGAAAGGCTGACCGCAGTTGTCGACATCTTCGTTATAACTTATAACGCGACATCTCTGATAACTCCATTATCTCGTCGTAGTCCGAGAGTTCGTCGGCAAAGAAGGACAATTTTTCCATGGTACTGTGAGAGAAATGCGATTTGTTATTTGAGGTAGCTAATTGGGCAAAACCACTAGCTTCGCCATTTTCCGTACGAATATCCGCGACTCTAACGTGACCATCCACGCCTGGGAAAACCTTCACGACGCGACCGAGCTTCCAGGCGGTGGGTGGGAGATTTTCGCGTTGAATAACGACGAGGTCGTTCTTGGAAATATCGCGATGCGGGAACTGCCATTTATATCGTAGTTGCAAAGTCCTCAAATATTCCTCTTTGCACCTAGCACAAAATTGCTGTGTAAGAGCTTTCATTTTTCTATACCGATTAACTAGGGACAACGGTGCCTCAGTTATAGTAGGTTCCGGAGGAGATAACATCGGCGAGCCTATTAAAAAATGACCAGGAGTGAGCGCTATCACCTCATCCGCATTATCGCCGATAGGGCTTAGAGGACGAGAATTTAAACACGCCTCTATCCTCGCAAGAACGGTTGCCATTTCCTCAAAGGTATACTTAAGGTTTTGAGCATGCTTTCGAAAGTGAAGCTTAAAACTCATTACCCCTGCTTCCCAGAGGCCACCCATATGGGGAGCCCCGGCTGGAATGAAGCACCACGTAATTCCTTGAAAACCAAAAGTCGAACAAACCGAATCACTACTTTCGCGCAAAAAAGCCCTAAAGTCCCTTTCAATTTCCCTCGAAGCTCCCACAAAGTTGGTGCCGTTATCTGAGAACATAGTATGTGGGCACCCGCGTCTAGCCACAAAGCGATGAATCGCGGCAAGGAAATTTGCAGTGGAAAGTGGATAGATTTCCAAATGGATAGATTTCGTAGAAAAGCATACGAAAATGCACACGTAGCCCTTGGTAATTTTGCAAGATCGACCTGCGAATGATTAAATGGACCCGCAAAATCCACACCAGTAGTAGCAAAAGGTCGATCGATGGCGGTTCGCTCTGGAGGCAGAGCTGCCATAATTTGGCTACAAGACCGTTTCTTGTCCAATATACAGCGCTTACAATTATTAACGACCTTGCGTATTATAGTTTAGATCCGGGGGATCCAGTACTCTATTCGGAGAATTCGTAGCATAAGCTGATTGCCACCATGAATAGAAATCAAGTGGACAAATTCAATTGTTAATTTAGCCAACCGGCAATGATAGGGCAATATAGTTGGGTGTTTTTCTGTATAAGACAGAGTTGGCGAACAAGCGAGACGCCCATTTAAGCGCATGACTCCGTCCCTATCAAGGAAGGGATTTAATGGAACAAGAGAGCTCCCAGAATCTAATGCCTTATTGTCTAGCAAACATTGATATTCATTTGCATAATGGACTTTCTGAGCTATAATTGTCAAACGTCGCCTCACTTCTTTTATTTCCGAACTCGAGATTACCGTTCGTTCAAACTGGAATCGACCCCTATAATTGGGATGAGTGTTGCGGAAAAATCTAAACATTACGAAATAACTCGAAGGCCGCGATCAAGGGTTGAAAAGCGCTTGAGAACATCCTCGAAATTACGAAAGAATGTGGCATGAGTCTTTATGGGACGAAGTTCTATTTGATGTGGGTTATTTTTTAACTCTGTAAAACAAGAACAGATCATTGAATATTTGATAAAATAATGCTTTTTTTTATCATGGAAAGCTGTTGTATCTTACTGTTTTTGGGGTCGAGGAATTCATTTTTGATATTTATTTTTACCTACAAATCACGCTAGATGGCGTTGTCACACAAATGGTGCTATAGTATATGAGAACAGTAGGAATCACAAAAATATGGTGAATGTAGAGTATATGAGAACAGTAGGAATCACAATAAGTAAGATGCTATATATGGGGGCTATATCGAAACATTGACCGATATGGCCCATTTGCAATCCCAAACAACCTGCAACTATAAGAAATATGTATACCAAATTTGATCAACCTAGCTCTGTTATTACGGACTGTAGCATGATTGCAACAGACGGACGGACGGACATGGCTAAATCGTCTTAGAATTTTACGACGATTAAGAATATATATACTTTATGGGGTCTCAGATCAATATTTAGAGGTGTTACAAACGGAGTGACAAAATGAATATACATCCCATCCTATGGTGGAGGGTATTATAAGTATTAGTTTATCAAATGTGCAATTATCTTTTCTTGTTAGACAGCGTTCTAAAATCACCAACTTCAAATGTAAAAAAAATTCTCGCACTGAACTGAAAAAACCATTAAAGGTTTTGTTATGGATAATGTCAACTTTCATTTGCAATTGGTTTCATCCCATTACCATTTTGGTTGTTGCACTGTGTAATCAGTCCAACAGTAAATTTGTTTGTCGAGATTATTGTACGCATAATATTCGCCATTTGAAACCACCTTAATGGGTTAATTTTTCATAATTATTATAAATGTAGTCGCTGATATTAGCACCCATTCAACATTTGGGTTAAAAACTAATTTTGTTTTATCTTTTTTTTCGCATTGTCTTAGATATAAAGCACAGATCATTGATTGCTTTCCATGGCAACCAGTGTGGGTCACAAAGGTACGTAGTAGACCTTAGGATGGAGTTGTGCTGTAGGTAGCTATAGCTAAGTGATCATTTGAAAGTCGCTATTGTTTATTCACGAATCTATTCATAACGAGTCATTTCAATTGAAAATTACAATAATCAAATGAAAATCAAAAAGACAATAAAGTTCAGGGCATGTCTTTGCCATTGTCTGTGTACTTGGCAGCAGTCTCAATAATTGATCTTGGGTCGATACTGATCGAGGGGGCTAAATCATGTGTTGGCCATTGTTCACGACCTAAACTAATTTTCTGGTGATAGTCCGCGACTACCTAAATCTGCTGGATTGTCCTCAGATCTGACATGATACCAGTTATGCTTGCCTACATTTTCCTGGATCGTACAGACGCGGTTAGCCACAAATGTGGTCCACGTACTTTTTTAGCCAGGCGAGAACAATGGTGGAGTCTGTCCAGCAGTAAACCTGATTGAGGCGTGTATCAATTTCCGCGATAACTGTTTTAATTAACTCTGATGCTAAATCTGCCCCGCAAAGTTCCAAACGAGGCAAGAAAATCGATTTAATTGGGGCCACTTTTGTCTTACAAGTGAGTAAATTAGAAAATACTTCACCATTCACCACCCCCGCGTATGCCTTCTCCGAGGCATCCGAAAAGACGTGTAACTCGGCTAAACACTCCGTACTATACCGAACCCACCTGGGAATTTGTAAAGTGTTGACCCCTATGTAGGAATCCACAAAATGTTCCCATTCAAGCTTAGTAGGTGCCGGGAGATAATCGTCCCAACCTATGTTATCTAGCCAAATATTCTGCATAATAATTTTAGCCACGACAATAACTGGCCCCAGTCAACCAACTGGATCAAATAATTTCGCGATTGTCGAAAGGACCTCGCGTTTCGTATATTTAGGTTTTCGGTCTAGGGGATTGGCTACGAAATAAAACGAGTCTAACTGCGCATTCCAGCGAATTGAAGTACTTGTTTCGACAAATTCGAAGACTTCAGTATCGACTAAGTGCTCCGGAGGGAACCGACTCAAAATGTTCTTGTCATTAGCTGCCCACTTTCTCAGCTCGAATTTCGCTGAACTGAGTACCGAAATCAATTGATCTCGGGCTCGCACTGCAGTATCGAGGTCATGTGTACCCGTTAAGACGTCATCGACGTACATGCATCTCCGCAAGATGTGCGCTGCCAAAGGGAACTCAGTTTCAGTGTCATCAGCAAATTTCAAGAGCGTTCGGATCGCAAGATAGGGAGCGCAATTTACCCCAAAAGTAACCTTTTGAAGTTCGTAATCATGAATCTCATTGGTTGGAACATCGCAGAAAAGTATTCTCTGTAGAGGTGTATGCGAAGGGTCAACCCGGATTTGGCAATACATCTGAGTGTTGTCGCAGTTAAAAACAAATTGGAAGATCCTCCACCTCAAAATCAAAAGAACTAGATCCAATTGTAGCGTTGGGCCAACATGGAGAATGTCATTAAGACTATTCCCATTCGAAGTTTTGTTAGATGCGTTAAAAACAACGCGCAACTTCGTCGTTTGTTTTTCTGGATTTATTACAGGGTGATGTGAATAGCAAGAAAAGTTCGGTACCAAGCGAGGTCCGGAGACTGGACTCATGTGTCCTAATTTCAAGTATTCACGGACAACCTCATCATAAACGGACTTCACACACGGCTTTCGCAGTAGCGAAGCCTCATTGCGAATAAACTGTCGTAGAACATTCGCTCGGGACACCCCAAGGCTCAAAGGACGGCCATCGTCAGATTTGATGGGCAAGGTCACTATATAGCGGCCATCGGCATCGCGACGGGTGGTTTGCCTAAAAATTTCCTCACAAATCTTATCAGAGGGGGAAAGAATGTTCCGTTTAGGAAGCTCCTCAAGTTCCCAGAACCGCAAAAGATTTTTATTGAGGTTATCCTCCTCACACGCTTCCAGTGTCGTCACATAGGTGTGGACCGGCGGTGAGGAAATGGGACCGGTTATAACCCAGCCGAAAATAGTTTTCTGACCAAGTAACGAGCCTAGAAGACCTCGGTGAGTCCCCTCTAAAAGTATTCGGGGAAAGAGATCCGCACCAATCAAAAGGTCAACGGGACGGCAGTCAAAAAGATTTGAATCTGCCAATTGTATATTGGGCAGTCGCGTTTTAAAATCTGATGGCACATAAAATGATGGTAAGTTTTCAGAAATTGTGGGAAGAACCAACGCCACCGTTTCTAAACGAACAGAGAAATCGAGGGGGGTTCGAATCTCTATAGGACAAAGTTTTCGGGAAGTAGCCGAAACAGCATGACTGACGCCAGATATGGTAGCATTCGTGGAATGCACCGAAAGGTTTAACCGATTCTGCAATCGTTCCGAAATAAATGATGCCTCGGAAGCTGGGTCAATCAGTGCTCGGGCAGGGTATAAGACGCCATTATGATATATATTTACCATGGCGGTGCCCAATAATACCGCACGATTTTGAGAAACATGGAATGTTTGTCGATTTATTGCGACCGAATACGCGTTAGCAGACGTTGACGGGCCTTGATCACCATTTGACGGCAGAAGAGCTTTACGCGAAGTTTCAGAATTGGAAACGGAATTTGTAATTGTTCTGGGAGTAGAAGTATTTGGAGTGCTAGCCGTTGACGAAGATGAATCGCGACGAAGCAGCGTATGGTGTAGCTTTTGACACAAAGCGCAAGAATTTGTGCTTGTGCAATCTTTAAATTCATGGGACCGATATAAACAGTTGACGCAACAACGCTGTTTTTAACAAGGGAGAATCTTTCAGTGACGGACATTTTTCGAAATTTCGCACAGACTCGAAGAAGATGATTCTGCTTTGGGCAGATCGGGCAAGTATGACTAGAGGTCGACTTGGTAGTACCCGATGAAGAAGAGCCAGAAGAACTAGCACCCGTGAAGTGAGCTTTGACCTTCTTGTCAGGCAGCTTCTTATTAGTATCACCCCTAGTTATATCCCGGAGACACGCGAGAGTTTGAATCCTTTCGTTCAGAAAGGAGTCCAAATCTTTCCACGTTGATAGAGCGAATTTATTTTTCACACTCTGTTCCCACAGCATTGTGTTTATATTGGGTTATCGCTGAAGGCAGACGAACACCAAAATCGGATCGCAATTCTCGGTGGGGACGTCGTATATGGACATCGCAGAAAGGCAATCGTTAATTCCCCTTTGAATTGATTTCAGACCCGTACTCGTTTCGACGTCGATAACCGGAAGGGCAAAAAGAGTTTTTAGTTTTAAGTGCTTTCCAAGCAAGAACGAAACAACGATGGGTCAGCGGAAATTTTGAAACTATTTCTCGCGCCTCCCCACTGGTTTTACGCACCAAATGACATAATCTTTCAACGTCGGTCAAACGAGCATTATTAATGTAAACCGCACTAAAGAGATCTCTAAAAGTAGGCCACGACAGAAAATCACCCTCAAATATGTCCGCATCGCATGGAGGCAATGATAGGTTATGAATATACTCATAGGCGGCATAAGTGGCACGCTTTCCATTGCAATAGCTCCCGTCACCTCAGGTTTATGAGGGATGGCTGCAGGAGAATTTGGCTCAAATGACGGATGAACGGGATTTCGAGTCCCACTTACTGTTGCATTAGAACGCACGGAATCTGCCACCACAGAACTAACAACCGAAGATCGAGAAGAGGACCCCCGCGGACTACGTAGCAGAGCTAACTATATATTAATGGCCGACAACCAATCCATATACAACTGATATGAAACATCGTATTTGCTTTGGACAGAATCGAGTTGTTCGGTTTTCGTATCTGCTGAGATTTTAAAATGATTCAGAAAGGCCTCGAAAGTCTCTTGGGCTCTAGCCCACACTTTATTAAGTTCTGCACTTCGAACTTCGAGACTATATATGTCGTGGTCCTCGTCTTTCAGTGCATTAAAATGTGTATTAAATTTTACCAGAGCGTTCGAAGATCTAATAAAGAAATCAAGAGGCGCAACCAACATTTTTATTATTAAAAAGCACAAAAAATACTTAAAACCCAAGAAAATTCACGTTTGAATCTCCAAAAAGGATTGAAAATGTGGGAAATCCGAGAAGCACAGGATCTTTTAATTCCCAAAAATGCTTAAAATTTTTTTAATTCGCTAGAAAATAGTCGATTTTGCACTTTAAATGTGTCAAATCGTCTGAAAGCCCTGTTTACCTGAGGTAGGGTGTACGTATTATTTTGCTAAACTCGCCTACGAACACAGCAAATAGTCGAAAACGGGACCAAACGCCGAAAAAATATATATAAACAAATAAAAAATCCGTTTAAAAATCGAAAATAAACGTTAAAACAATATTTTGGTTTATTAATGTCGGATTGACCTACTGTAGGGTACCCGAAAACAATTGTTTTAAACCTCGTGAAGGCGTTACTTTTCGACCAAAGTCACCGGCCGATTATTGGTCAAATAAATAGTCAGCAATATTCCGCGTTCTGGAGCAGTGTAGCGTAACATTGTTTATTAACGTGTATTGCGTGTTTACTACACAAATGTCAACATTAGGCATTAGGGGTCAATCGCAAAATTTATAGCATTTTCTGATAGGAGGATTACTTTTGCGCCACCTGTATATATATTTTTTAAAAAATTTAATCTAAGTCAATTTGACTGATTGTAGGGTGCACGCGGATATATATGATTTCAAACCGATCCGTATATATATATATATATATATATCACACCGAAACCGATATTTTTTCCGACACTTTAAACTATTTTATTTTGTAAATAAACGATTTATTCACAAACCCGCACGGCACCTGAAAGGGTTAATAAAAAACCAACGAATATGGAAACAAAATAAAATAGAAGAAAACAATGTATGTATGTATATACGTATGTGTATAGCTTTAAGCGTAGGTATTAAGTACGTACATATGTCATTTGAAAATATATATGAATATATGTATATTAAGTAGCAGGCACTTGTTGATGGAAATGAAATTATGTGTGGTGCTTGGGTGGCTGGATATTTATTGTTGTTGTTGCTGTCGTCAATATAGAAAAACCAGTAAGGAAAGGCAGAAAGTCGGGCGGGGCCGACTATATAATACCCTACACCTCCCTAACAATGCGATAAGGGTCATTGCCATAATAATTTGGAATAATTGGTAAATGGGTAGAAACATATTATCTAATTCTGAAACGATAATCGCTAAATTAAGCAATATTCGTTCCTAAATTGAGAAACATCTTTCTGGAAAATTTTAATGATCGGAAGTAAAATACAACTTCTATAGCGAGCTTTAATATAAATCTGAACCGATCTTCCCTGTATACTCATTCATGTAAAAAGACCTCCTTCTGTTGAATATCGTACTGATCGGATATAAAATACAGTCTCTACCGCGCTTACATGTCAAATCGGGGGTAACATATATATGGGAACTATATCTAAATCTGAACCGATTTCCTCCGAATTTGGCAGTATTCCTTCGTGTAATAAGAAACCGCTTTCTGCCGAATTTCGCACTGATCGGATATAAAATACAGTTTTTACAGCGCTTACAGGTCAAATCGGGGGTAACATACATATAAATGGGTGTTATATCTAAATCAAAACCGAGTTTCTCCGAATTTGGCAGTATTCCTTCATGTAGAAAGAAACCTCTTTTTGTCGACTTTCGCACTGATCGGATATAAAATAACATTTTTACAGCGCTCACATGTCAAATCGGGGGTAAGTATATATGGGGGCTATATCTAAATCTGAACCGATTTCTTCCAAATTTTAAAGTGTTCATTCATATAATAGGAAACCTCTTTCTGACGAATTTCATACTGATCGGATATAAAATACAGTTTTTACAGCGCTTACATGTGAAATCGGGGGTAACATATATGTGGGGGCTATATCTAAATCCGAACCGATTTTCTCCGAATTTGGCAGTATTCCTTCATGTAATAAGAAACCTCTTTCTGCCGAATTTCGCATTGATCGGATATAAAATACAGTTTTTACAGCGCTTACATGTAAAATCGGGGGTAACATATATACATATGGGGGCTATATCTAAATCTGAACCGATTTTCTCCGAATTTAGCAGTATTCCTTCATGTAATAAGAAACCTCTCTTTGCCGAATTTCGCACTGATCGGATATAAAATAACATTTTTACAGCGCTTACATGTCAAATCGGGAGTAACGTATATATGGGGGCTATATCTAAATCTGAACCGATTTCTTCCAAATTTAACAGTGTTCATTTATATAATAAGAGACCTCTTTCCACTGAATTTCATACTGATCGGATATAAAATACAGATTTTACAGCGCTTACATGTCAAATCGGGGGTAACATATATATGGGGGCTATATCTAAATCCGAACCGATTTCTTCCAAATTTAAAAGTGTTCATTCATATAATAAGAAACCTCTTTCTGCCGAATTTCAGACTGATCGGATATAAAATACAGTTTTTACAGCGCTCACATGTCAAATCGGGGGTAACATATATATGGGGGCTATATCTAAATCCGAACCGATTTTCTCCGAATTTGGCAGTATTCCTTCGTGTAATAAGAAACCTCTTTCTGCCGAATTTCGCACTGATCGGATATAAAATACAGTTTTTACAGCGCTTACATGTCAAATCGGGGCTAACATATAAATAGGGGCTATATCTAAATATGAACCGATTTTAACCAAATTCATTAGGGATCGTCCTTGGGCCAAAGAAAAGATATGTGTAAAGTTTCGTCGAGATCGGACCATAATTGCGACCTGTACTTTGATTACAAGAATACATGCACAGACGGACAGACAGACGGACAGACAGACGGACATGGCTAAATCAACTCAGAAAGTGATTCTAAGTCGATCGGTATAATAAACGATGGGTCTATTTCTTCTCCTTTTGGGTGTTACAAACAAATGCACAAAGTTATAATACCCTGTACTACAGTGTGGTGTAGGGTATAAATACGTATTATGCGCGTTTGTTTATTTAAATAAAACCAGCACTTATAGCACAAAATAAGGGTGGATTTTTAAGAAATTTTTCACAATAATTATTATATTTTTTAAACGAAAATTTCCGCGGACAGCTTTAAGAGTTTATTTTTGCCAATTCCACCAAATTATTTAAGCAACAAAAACCACAAAATTTCACTTCAAACAATAGCACTGCACTTTAATAATTTTTTCGTTTTGTTTCTAATAATAATTATATGCCCTACGTTTGTTGTCATAAAGGGCAGCGACCGATCTTTTACAATTTTGTCCGTCCGTTTCTATGTGCGTTTATTTACTTTAAAGCACATATGTTTTCGCACGTATGTATGTATGTACGTTCGATTGTTTCGCGAACGTTGTAAGGCGGCCCTTTGGCTATTTGCGTAGGGAATTTTTTGTTTATGTATTTATTACAATTACGCGTGCTCACACTTAATTATACTCTGCACTATACATACCTCATATAGATGAAATATTAAAATAAAGGCAGTAAATAAATGTGAGATTTGGAGGTTGTTGTGGGACGTGATCCGCAAACACTTGTAAATAAAGGAAGAAGTAGACCGATAAAAAAGGGCTCGAAAATCCAAAAATCGGGCTCGTAGGAATGCAAAATTACCTTGTAAGGACAAGATGGAGGTTTTGTTGATAGAACAAGAGTGAGAGTATGTTACTCGTTAGAAAGTAAACATACCCAGATGACGAAGGTAGCGAATACTCAAATAACCGGTAAAGTCTTTCGTTAAGATCAAGGCAACTACTCTGCAAGGATGCATAAAAGAGTAGGCTGATCTGAAGGATTGAATTGTACGATCGGTACACTGTAAAAAGTCAGTGACGAGTATAGGAAATTTTAATTAAGTTTTGGCTTAAACAGTCACAATTTAGTGAAATATTGATTCTTAAATAACTTCTATACTACTTATCGGAATCTTCCGCAATTTCACCGTAGTATTGCTTTGTTTTTGTACCTCCCATACAAATGGACCATTTTGCACAAAAAGTTAATTTTTTATAATTTGTATTCCATTCCATGCGTATACTTAAAATTTGGTGGAGTGTAATGCCGTTACAGTACAGTGCAAAATGAGCATAATTACCACGCCCCTTTCGGTACCTCCCATACAAATGGACAATTTAGCACAAAAAGTTAATGGCTTATAACTTTGATTCCTGCACATACAAACACTTGAAATTTTGTACAGCGTAATGTTTTTGTAGGACCCATAGTATATTACAAATGGGCGTTAATGCCACGGCCCGGGCCCCCGAAATGTTTTAAACATAGGCATAAACTATTTACAATTTTCAAAATCAAGGCCGTTAAAAAAAAAACAATACAAAAGCGTAAAGAATGGTAACAGTAAAATTAATAACAACTAAAAATAAGAAAAGTCCATGGTTTCCTCGCTAAAAGTTTTTAAATTATTCATCGATTTTCTTCGGAATGGTCTCAATTTATTCATAACTTTTCAGAGTTTACGATAAAATCACAAAAATATGACAATTATGCGTTTCTAGATGTTTTTATGAGGCTTTTATTTAAAAATTATTAAAATTTTCTCAAAAAATTGGATTTTTTACAATACTTTGTAAGATATCGTCGAAACCGCTGAGCGGATGGAAAATTGTATTGTCCGAAGTTTTTTTTTTTTTTTTTTATATAGCTTTTATTTATTTGCAATCTGTTAGTATAACAATAAGCAAATTGTTTAATATTTAAAGAACATAACATATGTTGCATAGTACCAATGTACTATGCAATTCCTCTATGAAATACAATAATATAATACTTAGTCAAGTACAGATTAAGAGTTTAATTAAGAGCTTGTATTTGAATATAAACGTTAGTGTCTAAATGGCAAATCAAGTATGTGTAATCGTTTAAGTCTACGTACTTCATTACTATCATCCAAGAGAGATATAGCTAATAAATTCGGATGGTTGCTAAGTCTTTCAAGGTAACGGGTGCTATAGAGATTTATTTCTTCACGAATCGTATTCATCTTCAGGTATTGCAAAAAAATATGATTATTTGATAAAATGATTATATTTTTAAAATAAAACTCCCATAAAACAATCTAAAAATGAACAAATGTTGTATTTCTATGATTTTATCGTAAAGTCTGTTCGGCCATGAATTAAACGAGCCCATTCCGAAGAAAATCGATGCATACTTTAAAAAGTTATGGCTAATTTAGTAAGGTTTTAACTTTAAAAGTTTCTTATCGATGTAAAATTTACAAAAACAAACTTTAAGAGCTAAGATTGGAGATCTTGACGTTTTTTGACGTCTAGAATCAGAATCTATGCATTAAAACAGAAACCCAAGAAAAAATGTTGTGTTTGTCGACCGGTGTAATTATTGGTTGGCTTTAAATTTATGATAACCAGATATGGCGAAACTTAAGTTAAAATTACATTTATGATTTCTTATCTATCTACCTTTTTAACATGTAGGTTGCAGTGATGGAATGAGTATGCACAACCGTGTATGTAAATTTGACTTTATATTGGGTGTGGTAATAATAAGTAGTACGGTTTTGGCCATTACACAGAACTTACCACGGTATTTGCAAACGATTAACCTAGATATAATAAAGGCTTACGAAATCACAAAATTGGCAACGACTAAATTAAGTGACATGCGTAGAAATTCAGATGCGGAGTTTGATAAACTGTTTGAAGAATCCACACAAATTGCAAGAAGTTTTGGAATAGAAGCTGCACTACCTAGAAGAGTAGACACTCAAAAGTATAGGGCTAATATTCCTGGTTCAGATGCCAAGGCGTATTTTAGGACAACATTGTTCATACCATATCTGGACGAAGTAATATCACGTTTAAATAATAGATTTTCCGAACATGAAACAAGTCTGTTTAATATCGTTCCGATATGAGTTGTAAATCTAATAAAGGAAGATTTCGAAGAAGTCACACTTCTTTACAAAAACGATTTAAAAAATTCAGCAAAATCTGTTTTAGCTGAAATAAGTATATGGATTGATTATTGGAAGCAGAAGAACGATAAGCCATCAAATGCATTAGATGCTATTTCAGTTTGTGATGAGGACATGTTCCCAAGCGTTTTTACCCTTTTGCAGATACTGGCCACAATACCTGTGACAACGGCATCTGCTGAGCGAAGTTTCTCGACGTTAAGAAGAATAAAGCTTATCTCCGGAACAGAAATGGATGTCTATATACAAAGATGAAGTCAAAATCGATGAAATAATGTTGTATTTCTATGATTTTATCGTAAAGTCTGTTCGGCCATGAATTAAACGAGCCCATTCCGAAGAAAATCGATGCATACTTTAAAAAGTTATGGCTAATTTAGTAAGGTTTTAACTTTAAAAGTTTCTTATCGATGTAAAATTTACAAAAACAAACTTTAAGAGCTAAGATTGGAGATCTTGACGTTTTTTGACGTCTAGAATCAGAATCTATGCATTAAAACAGAAACCCAAGAAAAAATGTTGTGTTTGTCGACCGGTGTAATTATTGGTTGGCTTTAAATTTATGATAACCAGATATGGCGAAACTTAAGTTAAAATTACATTTATGATTTCTTATCTATCTACCTTTTTAACATGCAGGTTGCAGTGATGGAATGAGTTTGCACAACCGTGTATGTAAATTTGACTTTATATTGGGTGTGGTAATAATAAGTAGTACGGTTTTGGCCATTACACAGAACTTATCACGGTATTTGCAAACGATTAACCTAGATATAATAAAGGCTTACGAAATCACAAAATTGGCAACGACTAAATTAAGTGACATGCGTAGAAATTCAGATGCGGAGTTTGATAAACTGTTTGAAGAATCCACACAAATTGCAAGAAGTTTTGGAATAGAAGCTGCACTACCTAGAAGAGTAGACACTCAAAAGTATAGGGCTAATATTCCTGGTTCAGATGCCAAGGCGTATTTTAGGACAACATTGTTCATACCATATCTGGACGAAGTAATATCACGTTTAAATAATAGATTTTCCGAACATGAAACAAGTCTGTTTAATATCGTTCCGATATGAGTTGTAAATCTAATAAAGGAAGATTTCGAAGAAGTCACACTTCTTTAAAAAACGATTTAAAAAATTCAGCAAAATCTGTTTTAGCTGAAATAAGTATATGGATTGATTATTGGAAGCAGAAGAACGATAAGCCATCAAATGCATTAGATGCTATTTCAGTTTGTGATGAGGACATGTTCCCAAGCGTTTTTACCCTTTTGCAGATACTGGCCACAATACCTGTGACAACGGCATCTGCTGAGCGAAGTTTCTCGACGTTAAGAAGAATAAAGCTTATCTCCGGAACAGAAATGGATGTCTATATACAAAGATGAAGTCAAAATCGATGAAATAATTGATATAAATATTTCTTTCAAAAAATCGAAGATTACTTTTTAAACTCTTACGTATTTTATTACAAAAAGTTTTACTGATCTCGTACTAAAGTACACATTTATATTTAGGAATGAAATTCGAATAAAAAACTAAGGAACTTAACTTCCATTACCTACACAATAAACGCAATTTTTTAATTGTTTATCTTTGTTATGGAAAGAAGGTTGGGCCCCCCGAACCAAAATCCTGGATACGTCCCTGATATAGGCTACATTTAAATCTGGACCAACTTTCCTCAAATTCAGAAGTATTCTTCTTTGAACCATGAAACTCTACTCTGCCAATTTTATATCAAGAAAAATTTTAAATGCAACTGCTATAGTGCTTATATATCTTATATAAATTGTAATTAACGTAGATAAGGGACGAAATATGTAAAAACACAATTATTGTTAGGGAAATTCAAAAGTTTTTATTTAATGTCAAGTACAATCGATACAATTAAGTTCTAAATAAAACGTCATTCAAATGGACTCCACGACTTCTACGGCAGGCACGCATTCGATGAACCCAATTTTCACTTTTTCCACTAAATCAAGCCGTATGTCATGAATGGCACATTCAATATTGACTTGTATGTAAAGCTTGAAGAGAGTCTGGTTTATTTCGAAAGACCAATGACTTCAAATAACTCTACAAGAAATAGTCTAATGGTGTTAAATCACAACTTCTTGGAGGCCATTCAATGTCACAATTTCTTGAAATATTCGAATCTCCAAACTTTTCTCGCAACAATTCAATTGTTTCATTTGCTTAACGAGAGCTAAAATATTGTTCATGGGTGTCAAGGTCGTAGGTCGACTGGAAAGTGTTTTTTTTTAAATTTAAAAACCTATATAATACCCTACACCTCCCTAACAATGCGATAAAGGTCATTGCGATAATAATTTGGAATAATTGGTAAGTAGGCAGGAACATATTATCTAATTCTGAGCCGATAATCGCTAAGTTAAGCAATATTCGTTCCTAAATTGAGAAACATCTTTCCGGAAAATATTAATGATCGGAAGTAAAGTACAACTTCTATAGCGCTATGATACCAAATCAGGAGGCACATATATGGAGGTTATATATAAATCTGAACGGATTTTCCTTGAATACTCATTCATGTAAAAATAAACTTCTTTCTGTCAAATTTCGTACTGGCCGGATATAAAATACAGTCTCTACAGCACTTACATGTCAAATCGGGGGTAACATATATATGGGGGCTATATCTAAACCTGAACCGATTTTCTCTGAATTTGGAAGTATTCCTTCATATAATAAGAAACCTCTTTGTGTAGATTTTTTTAGTGATCCGATATAAAATACAGATTGTACAGCGCTTACATGTTAAATCGGGGGTAACATATATATGGGGGCTATATCTAAATCTGAACCGATTTCCCTCAAATTTGGGAGTGTTGATTCATGTAATGAGAAACCTCTTCTGACAATTTTTTTTACTGATCGGATTTAAAATACAGTTCTACAGCGCTTACATGTCAAATCGGGGGTAACATATATATGGGAGTTATATCTAAATCTGAACCGATTTTCTCCGAATTTGGCAGTATTCTTTCGAGTAATAAGAAACCTCTTTCTGCCGAATTTTGCACTGATCGGATATGAAATACAATTTCTCCAGCGCTTACAGGTCAAATTGGGGGTAACATATATATGGGTGTTATATCTAAATCTAAACCGAGTTTCTCCGAATTTGGCAGTATTCCTTCATGTAATAAGAAACCTCTCTTTGCCGAATTTCGCATTGATCGGATATAAAATAACATTTTTACAGCGCTTACATGTCAAATCGGGGGTAACGTATATATGGGGGCTATATCTAAATCTGAACCGATTTTAACCAAATTCGTCCTGGGGCCAAAAAAAAGATATGTGTAAAGTTTCGTCGAGATCGGACCATAATTGCGACCTGTACTTTGATTACAAGAATACATGCACAGACAGACGGACATAGCTAAATCAACTCAGAAAGTGATTCTAAGTCGATCGGTATAATAAACGATGGGTCTATTTCTTCTCCTTTTGGGTGTTACAAACAAATGCACAAAGTTATAATACCCTGTACCTGTGTAGGGTATAAAAAATGGACTTATCGCACGAAAAGTTGCAATTGGAGAACGATTATTTTGAGAATAAAAGTGAATAATATGTAAACGTTGTTCTTGCGTATATCTCTCCATGATGAAATTGTAAACACTACTGAATACAATGAAAAACAAATGACAGATCATGACATATTACACCCTATTTGAAAACTCGTTACAAATAAAATACTTTTTAAGTTTATATGAGCATACTCGTACCGAACCCTATGAAAATTTATTTGAATTTTTTTTTTGTTCGGAGTTAGGTTTTTGTTCCCCCGTATTTCAAGCTTAATTGTCCGTTCAGAAATTGTGTCTGATATTTTTTCAATTAACTTAAATTGGACTTTTTTTAATCTCTATGCAGAACTAAAATGATTACACTGCATATAAACCGCTAACCCAACGTATGCGCTTAGCAATTTTATGATTCTATAAGAAATCTTCAGCAACAAAACTAACACCAACGAACGAAAATGTCATATAATAAAGTGTTACTTTTAGAGACAAACGCATGATTTGATTTATTTTTATGACCGGATTTAAGGATTACACGTAGTTTATCGTCATCGTAAAAATATTCCACAGCACTTCCATGATTTACTGCCATCCCACTGTCATTATCAACATAATCATCATCATTGTTGGTTGTCGTGCGACGCAGTGGTGCTGCTCTGATGGTACATATAAAATAGTTTTATTACCTTTTTCATTATCTGCTGAAGGCAATAATATGGCATTTTCAGATTTTGTAGAAAATTGCTTTATTTGCCTTTATGTCGACGGCGAAAGTTCGTAAACGTATTGCGTTGAGGTCGTAAACCGAAAATGCAGGAAATCCATCGATATTTATACCTTGTCGCCAGGCTAACAGTTCAGGGATTTTTTTTGTAATTTTCTCGAATGCGAATCCTTGATGATATGTATTTGTTCGTGTAGCAAACGTTCTCCAGTTCAAGGTAATTCCATTTGGATTTATTTCAACTAAGTAGGAAGCAAGAAATATGTGAATGGATTTTCGTATGCAGCTTTAAAAAGTTTTATCAATGAACAAAATAAATTCTACTATCGTTCATTCAATGTCAAATAAGCATTATAAAGTATCTAAAATCTGAAAAATTTGGGAAAATACTCGTATGTGAAAAGCAGTATTTTGAATGTTATTAATTATGCAAACCGTGGACGAAATTTTACAAATGAAGGCTCATTTGTAAGGTCGTGTCTTTTACTTTTAATTCTAGTTAATTTCAAGTTTTTAAGAGCATCAGTTGTGTATGCAACTTTATTTTTCATCCTGCACATCCATGACACCAACAAAAACTTCTAAGATAAATATAGTTATTTAGCCCCATTTGCCCTAAACTGACCCTACAAATTTCAAGATGGTGTTCAGTACCGTTCTATTTTAAAATAATATTTACTAAAACATGTCAATGATTTTCTTTTATAAACTATGAAAAAATTTTAAGTCATTCCAATAAAAAAAAGCATTTTCAATTTCTGAAATTTTGAAGTAAAAATGCTATTATATAGAAACTAAAGAAAAAACCGGATTAAAATTCACAGGATCATCTCATATTAGATAGCACTACATGCCTATTAATATTTCATAATGATATACGCTAATATTGACGAATTGTCGCATATATCTACGATGTCCTAGTCAAGACCTTTAAGAATAGCTCTAATTTGTATAAATCCACAAACGAGTTAAAAAAACAAATGTAATATTCACATCTCAGAAATTTTTTAATAAATATTTTTTTAAAAAGAACGGGGCTGAACACCTTTAAATTTGCAGCCTTCGTTTAGAACTTATGGGGCTACATAACAATATTTTTCACAGCATTTTAAGTTAGTGTCATTGATGTGTAAAATGTAAATAAATTTTGCAGATGCATTTGAAGATATTAATGACGCAAAAATGAATCCGCCTCGTACCAAGAACAACTTACGACCTTTAAAATGAGCCTTCATTTGTAAAAATCCGTTCACGCGTTCCAAAAATACATAACTCCAAAAGTACCCCTTTTGAGAATATTTTCCCATTTTCTCAGATTTCAGATGCTAAAAACAATTGGAAAAAAATTTTGTATTTTTTGTGCCAACTATAAAATGTTTTATTTAGAGCAGGGAATCGATAAGCAAATTTATTTTAAAATCTAGAATGGTGACCCAAAAAATGTGTTCGGTTTAACATGGAATGAACGCTATGTACGCTCAACCCAATCAAAAAAGTTAAAATAAATATGTACACGCAGAATTGACACGAATATAAATATTTGGAGGATGGAATAATGAAATGAATGGAAACATTTGAGTTCACTGACTCGGAACAAGATACAAAAATCCAGTGGTTTCGTTTGAAGTATCATGTTAATTAGCTGTAACATTTGAAGACATTCAGGCAGCCCTATCGACAGTGATCGTACGCGCAATACAGCCAGACAGACGGACGGACATAGCTCAAGTGACTTGAAATATCTTGAAACGGATTTCATTAATATGTGGTTTCTTTTTTAATCGTTTTTTATTTTGACAGTAACAACACTTTCCCGATCGAATTATTTGACAAAAAGTCAACAGGAAAATCATATCTAATGAATCGTTTTACGCTTGAACAAGCCACAGTGAAACGAATTATAAAGGCTCGAGGATTGCAGACGAGTCAATAGAGAATTTATATTTTAAATTTGGGCCTACTATGGTGAATGTGGACAGTGCTGTAGGGCCTCAAATTGGCCACTTCGGGTATACAAAAAGCGCGTTTAATTTTTGTTCTTTGTCTCCTTCAAAGAGAGTGACTGTTTTTAAATTTTTAGCATTTTATATTGGAATATATCTTGCAAAGTGTAGCTTCAAATGTCCCTAACTTTTGTCCCAGTGCCTGTAATAAAAGGTGGTTACATTTTAAGGGCTGATGTTGATTTTGAATAAACACAAACTATTTAAGAAATTATTGTCATTTCTTTTTATTATGATAATATTGGTATGGTTCAATTATGTATGGAACAAAATATCGGCCAAATGGCCGCCGCGACCTCGGCGGTTCTATGCCGTTAATGTGCCGAATTATCCCATCCTATAGCTCTTGAATTGTTGCTGGATTATCGGCGTACACTTTTTCTTTCAAATAACCCCAAAGAAAGAAGTCCAGCGGTGTCAAATCACATGATCTTGGCGCTCAATTGACATCGCCACAACGTGAGATAACACGGCCATTGAATTTGTTGCGCAAAAGAACCATTGTTTCGTTAGGTGTGTGGCAAGTGGCACCGTCCTGTTGAAACCACATATTGTCCACATCCATATCTTCCAATTCGGGCCATAAAAAGTTCGTTATCATCTCACGATAGCGAACACCATTGTCAGTAACTGCCTGACCGGCCTCATTTCGAAGAAGTATGGCCCGATGACGTCGCCAGCCCATAAGCTGCACCAAACGAACTGGGCGAGCATGCCCAGGTGTTTTCACATCTCCTACAGACCCGGTTTGCTGAATTGTGCGCACAATTCTCCCGATTGTGGACACATTTGGTCGATTATCCTGAAAAAAAAACATACCGAAGTGCACGAAATGCATTTTGATTTGAACGCCCATTTTCGTAAAAGGCTTTAAAAACTTTAACGCGTTGCTCGATTTTGTATCTTTCCATGGTTCAAATTGAGTTAGTCTGAAATTAAGAAATATCAAATGAAATGCACATTCAACATCGGCCCTTACAATTTAACCACCCACAATAATTGAGCTAGGTGATAGATACTTCGTATAGCATCAGGTAAATTGGGATTTAAAATGGGAATATCGGTTAATTTTTTTTATATAGCCCCTAAATATAGCATCTCCCCGATTTGACTTCTTAACGTTATAGAGACAAACAAAAGTCAACTGATGGGGCTGAAAATTGGTATCTGTGGTTTATTTATACCCGGAATACTTCACACAAACAACGGTAGTTATAGATCCATGTTTTAATATAGCCCCCATAGACAGTTCCTTCTAGATTTGACTTCGTAACGCCACAAAAATCTCAAATTTCAACGAATTGGGCTAAAATTTGGTATAATCAGTTTATTATTACCCGAAACCATTAACATACGATCCATGCTGGAGGGAATATAAGATTCGGCATGAACGAACATAATCCGTCTTTACTTGTTTCTTTTTAGTTATTTGAACTAATTCAAGCTAATACAAACATATTCAAATTAAATATGATTTTTTTTTTGTATATGTGTTCTTTTGTAAATGTGAAGAACACCTGTACATGCGTTTTACTTGAGATGGTACTTACTCGAAAGTATTTCATATATGTATATTTGAAATAACGTTCACATAAATATAACTAATAACAAGTAGACCGTAGTTCAAAAACAACTCTACTGCATCCGGAGAGTTTCTTAACCAAAAGCGAAACGTGATGCAATGGTTAGTGTTGGATTTTAAAGTCGTTTTTTACATGACTAGGCAAAATGCCTTCCTTCACTTAAAAGCAACCCTTTGATTTTCATCTCAACTCCACAATGGGAAACCATAAAATAACACCAATAAAAGATTAACCTCTCATAGGGGACAATAAAAAATATTATGTTGGGAATACATTTTGTTTCAATGTTTCTTTACAAAGAGTTAAATTTGAAAAAATAATAAGTGTTTAAATAATCGACACTTTTCTCAATTCCAATTTTTTGGTGAAAAGGCTTTATATTTCCATCACAAGCTTAACCAATATTTTCCAGAGAAATTTAAAAAAAGTGCGTTCATATGAAGTTTTTAATTCCTTGCGTGTGCCAACGCACATATTAATATATTTCAACAAAATATTTTTGCAAACTAATTTTCTAAAATAAAATATGTATTTATATACAAATAAAATTATTGTTTAGGAATTTCTCCAAATATATTTTGTTTAAAGAAGATTTCCAAAACGATCCCGATTTTTTAAATTTAATTTTTCATTGATTTCGAGTTATACCTAATTATTTAAAATGACATAAGTAATAATAACATTTGCTTTATAGCACTAATTTTTAATTTCTATATATTATATTATTCACGTCAGCCCATCAAGCAATGTATCATTGTGCATGATTATAAGATTTCAATTATAAAGGAATTTTACGAACATTTCAAATTTCTAAAAAAATAAACGTTGAACTACTGAAAAGCTTTAAACTTGCGTTATAATTATGGTACTAATTTGTTCTGAATACTTAAACGCAAATAAATATTTGTTTCATCAATTTTAGGACTAGAACAAAGATTTGTATAGACCAACATCTTCCCAAATTATAATACTTATATTTGTGTGTGCCAAATACAATATATTTAGAGTATGCACTAATCATTTGTATATTTCAAGCAGAATTAGTTTGGAACAATATTCTACAGAAGCGATTTTTTTCAGCGTGTATGTTACTTTGAAATGTACATTTTCATAATATAGGTAAATAATTTGTAAAACTTGTGACGGACTGAAGCTTTAAAAAAATCGATAATGAAAAAATTATATCACAATGGCTCACCACAGAACACAACAACTATTTGCTCTTAAGGAAGGAAAAAAGCTAAAGGAGAAATAATAAAAATATTTGTTGATTTAGATGTGAGACTTGAATATTCTTCTGGCTTTACACCATTTTGCCTCCATACTGCTATAGAGGGCAAATACAATTACCTGAGAGCTTAGCTTCTTGTATCGAGATTTTGTGAATGCTATTTCAATCCTCATCAAAGTTCAGCTGTGATTATTCGGTTAAAAACGCAGCTCAATTAGGGAAGGCTTAATTTAAATGATCAGGAAGAACTCCTTACTTCCCCTATTACAACCCAAAAATAATCACACCAAGAAATATATTTGCAACCAACCGTTGTTGTTTATTTAGCTTTTTTCGACACTAGAAGAGGGCTTCAAAGTCTAAAGTTGTATGTGAAAATACTCCAAAACAGGTAAGAAATTTCAGTCGGGTAAACCGACAAAGCAATGTAAATATGCACTGGTAATACGTACCAGTATTATGATCTATTAAATTTTGTTACGTCTTTACTCTTTTTGTATGTGAGAGGACTGTACGAATTTTAAAAACTTTACACTGTGCAAAGATTTTGAGTATTTATATGCAATGATATTCACTATTTATGGACCTATGCTCCACATTGGAACGACGGGAATATATATATATATATATATATATATATATATATGTATATATATTAAAGCGGGTCAATACGTATGGAGTCGAAAAAAAAGTATAAAGGCTCATCGCGATTCTAGTTCTCTGGATCATTTCCGTTTTGTTCCTTACAAATTGTACTATATACGGAAGTCAATTAATATTGCGGAAATTTCACAAAATAATTGGTAAGAACATTGCCTTAACTAGAAAAAGCACTTCAAACCAACCTAAAAAATGACCCCCTCGGATATAAAAGATATTCTGCACACTTGTTCTCCTAGTGTGTGGGAATTATATGGCCTTTTTAATTTTTTCGAATTTCGTTCAGGTTCCTGTGATATAGAGATCCAAAGTTGCCTACCTCAAGGATTTTTCTCAAACCTCCCATTCATTAAATGCTCATATCTTCTTAACCGCTTGACGTAAATTCACGATATTGATATCAATATAAGGCCCTTCTACACCTCTTGTGCAAAAAATAAGTATGTTGTTTGCAGGCATGACATGCAAATATAAAAACATTTTTCTTAATTATTAATCCTTGAATATCCTGAAAAACTATCAATTGATTTTTACGGACTGTAAAAATCGAAAGTTGGAACCGCAATGGACTCGACAGTTATACCCATTTAATTTAAGCTATTTTCATTTTTTTCCATATTTCTTACACAAACGTTTGTTGTTACATTATTTATTTTCGTTTAACTTTTGAACGTGTCGATAAATTTACATGATATATTCGTCATACCCGTATATGCATCATGCTGATACTACAATGCGCATTGGACGTGGAACCATCTTCTAGATTTGTAAACAAAAATAAGTCCTTTTTAATTTAGAAATTCGCGAGTATTTTTAATGGTTTCTTTGATGATATTAAAAAGAATTGTATGCATTTTTTTTATAATATTATTTTTGTAGTGTATAAGTATTGAATTCGTGGGATAAAGAAAAGTATTTAGTTTTGGCCGTCCCGATGCAGACAGGCTCGACGTGATGGATCGACTGTGTTTTGGGAAGCGGCTTAAACCCAATACATATTTTGTTAAATTGTTCTTCCTGTAAGGCATATTGGTCTTTTCCGACATATAGGAAGTTCATGTTGGTAATATTTTCACTTGCCCACTCATACATTTCTAATGGAGTATTTTTCAAATGCAGTAGGATTCACTTTCACATCGAATATTTTTTCCAAAATAATGTTCTTAATATTTTAAATTTTTGATCTCAAACCACTTTCCGTAATTGTGCTTGTTATGTAAATTGGTGGAACTCCCAGAATTTGTAAACACTTATTTAAATGATACAAAGCCTCTTCCCTTGGCAAAAAATTCAGATTCTTCGTCTTCTTTACTATCTACGGCAATAGACTTCGTTTTCTTGGCAATTTTGTGTCTGCATCTTGCACATATTTTTGCATTTATATTTGTATACATTTTGCGAACAAATTCTGGAACAGGTCTCAAATTTGATTGGTTACATTTTGTATCCTTTAAACCCATAGGGTTACCACAAACTGCCGATATACGGGACAATATATTTATGTTCTTTGTACGTTAAGTTCATATAAACAAAACCTGCATTCATTATGATCCGAAGTGGTAAATTTCCTCCATACTTGTTTCATATTTTGGAAATTGTGTATCTGACATGAATGTGCATAAATTGCTCAAATGAACTTGACCGCTCCGCAACATATTGGTTCGCCACCCAATGCGCATTGCAGTAACAGCATGATGCATATAAGGGTATGACGAATATATCACGTAAATTTATCGACACGTTCAAAAGTTAAACGAAAATGAAAAATGTAACAACAAACGTTTGTGTAAGAAATATTGGAAAAAATGGGAATAGCATAAATAAAATGGGTATAGCTCTCGAGTCCAACTTAAGATTTTTACAGTCCGTACAATAAAGTTGCACCTTTTTGTACGAAAAAAATAAGGAAATCAATTGATAGTTTTTCAGGATATTCAAGGATTAAACACTTTTTTATATTTTCATGTCCTGCCTCCAAAAGGACATACTTATTTTTTACTCAGTTTTTAAGAGGAGTAGAAGGGCTTTATATTGATATTAATATCGTGAATTTACGTCAAGTGGTTAAAAAGATATGAGCATTTGAATAAAGGTTGGTTTTGAGAAAAATCCTTGAGGTAGGCAAATTTAGACCTCTATATCACGGGAACCTAAACGAAATTAAAAACGCCATATAATTCCGATACTCTAGGAGAACAAGTGTGCAGAATATCTAAAAGTGAATTTTTTGTTCGAAGTGCTTTGGAATTACTCAGGAAAAAAAAACATATATTCCTACGACTCTAAATAAAAAACATATATATCGTTCGAAAGGTCTAAGTTACATCTTTCCAAATCCGTTTAGAGATTAAAAGCAGGTTAATTATTAGTAAAGTTATAGGCGTTTAAGTGCAAGAAAAATATTATCGCAGTTTTTTGACTATTGCACTGTGTAATATAAAAATTATTCAAAATTTCCCTAAAAAAGGCGATAAAATCCCAAAAATTACAAAAGCGCCCCCTGGCGGCACTCAAAAATAATAATAAATCTCAAAACTGTATTCCTCGACCCAAAAACCCCCCATTTGCAAATATTCTGTAGAGGAAAAAACCATGTTTTGTCTCTATTCTTTAATATAATGGAAAAATACATAATTTACATTTGTGTGGGAGGTACCAAAAGGGAGGCGGCAATTTCGCCCATTTTTCAGAAGGTGAAGGGGACTATGAAAGTAATACTGCATATGTGTGGAATTTCAGAAGGTTCGAATAAGTAGTACAGAATTTATAAAGGCATCAATATTTTATCAAAATTTAACTCTTTGTGGGGGACGTACTAGAAGGAGTGAACCAATATGGCCCATTTCCGAACATAGCCTAAGACAGAAAAAATATTACCACATACCACATTTCAAGCCAATCGGTTATCGTGCGCACCTGCCAACAGACAGGCACCCAGACGAACGGATGGATATCGCTCAAACGACATAAAATGTCCCACACGGATTTTCTCGAAAACGTACATGGTGTTTTTGGTCACTTCTTCGTTATGTTACACTTTTGGCCAGTCGCAAATGACATATACCCTCGTTTCACTAATGTGTGGTTATACAAATTACTAACTTTAAATATATGCGAAAATAGCTGCTGAACAATAGTTTTCTGAGGTAATTCATTAAAATCTATTCCTCTCAGCCAATAGTCCATGTACGGGAAGTAACCACACAGTGCAGGTAGATCGCAATCCATAAAAGTGCTGTTGTAATTATGTTAACTATTAAATAAATGGTAAATAACTTTATTTTGTCATTATTATGAAGTATGATATAGCTCAAGTCATCTTTGCTGCGTTGAAGCTGGAATAAACTATACAAAACCCATCAGCCTGCCATAATAATATATGGAAACATATGCAAATCAGTTCAAATTATAATCTCTAACATCATTATAACCTCATTTCAATGGAGAGTGTGTATACTTTTGCTACGGATAAAATCGTAACACATCGAAGGAATAACCTAGGTCCTAACCGTAACCCGTGGCCAAATACCCTTTTTATTTTAGTCACATCGATAAACGAAGCCAGAGCACGGTGCACCGTACGTATGAGTATTTCGCAGTATTAATGTATAAAGTATACGACTGAGTGTGCAATATTTGTATTAACCCAGCAAAATTTCTCATTACCAAATAATCCGAAGAGTAATCAAAGTTCGATAATGGTAAGTACTTATTATTTAGCCACTTTTCTCATTATTTTAACACGGGGATGTCATTGGAGGAAAGTACTTCCCAAAAGCATACAATAAAGTAGCATAATAAGTACTTATTTTGTAGCATAGGCATACCACAGAAATGGTCATTTAAAGTGACTTTTTGCATATTGTCGCGCATTTTTCTTGAAACAAACAATTTCATCATGACAGATTTAAATTTCTGAACCCAAACCCCCATGTAAAAAATTCATCAACGGTCTAACATTATACGATATACATAAATATTTATGGTATTTTTATTCAAATCTGCACATATTATTTGAAAACATGTTGAAAAATAAATAAATATTGTACAATAACCTACATACATATAGCCAAAATTGCATTATATCAAAAATTGCCAAAATGATTTTGATATCAAAAAATCACTTATTTCTGTTGTTATTGGTAAGTCATTATTAATAAGCCGAAAGTAATGCAGCGAATAACGAGATGTCATTATTTGGTAATGCAGGAAATAATGACAGGTACTTACCAAGATTTTGCTGGGAATTGGAAAATGCTATGATATCGATACCATCAATTGCAATGAACACTTACGGCATGTATCTGTATTTCTAAGGAAAGACTCTGAAAACGAAAACTAGTCACTCCCTTTCGTCAGGAATTTGGTTTCTCTAATGGTGTTTTGTTTTGTGCCAAAAAATGCTACATTTTTTATGCCTTTCGCCCCAAAAATGCCTTTTTGTCTTCGATTGTAAAATAAATGCTGCACTATGAAAGGGTTTCGTTTTCTTTTGTAAAAAATGTCGCACTTGCACGGGGCAAAAATGCAACATTTCCGCCCTGTATTTAATCGAAGGGGTGGACGCTGCCCTACAAAACAGATGTTTTTCGGCGTCGAGCGAATAGCCTAAATACCCGCGTGTGTCCGTGCGTGCTTTTTTATAATGAAGTTTGGTCAGATGCTTTATTTAGGCGGCGCCGTGGAGTATTCTTTGTTTTTAGTTTACTTTTAGTGAGTTAGAAGGCTGGTTTTTCGCATTTTTGTTATCGATTCTGACTATAAAAAATGCAGCAGTACAGGAGGGCGTAGGCGACATTATTACTATGCTGCTCTCTGACAGAGCAACATTTTTTTTAGAAAAGAAAACACCATAAGTTTCGTTCGTACGCCTGACCTTACATCAATGTTAGCAATTTACCAATTGAAAAATAATATAATTTCGCAACTCTCGGTCTAAAAAAGCACAAATTTTTGTATGGTTGACCTTAGCAAATACACCTCTGTACACTTTACAATCTGTACACTTTAATCAGCGCTGAACCAAAATTCTCATTTCTATCTCTCTCTCACGTCTGTCTCATTGTGCACTGATGATTTTTTTTCATCTTAGCGAGCTGCCTATGTTGGCTTCTTTATGCTTAAATATGTATACAATATTTATATGTATACAATTTTATTATTATTTAAATGGTTTTACCATAATTATGTTAATATCTACTTATTTTTCATTGTTCCTATCAGCCGACAAAAAAAACGAAGTGACTCGATCTGATATTTGTGTTCACCAGATTACAGCAAAGAGAGATAGAGAAACTAAAATTTGCGCTGCAACACTATAACACGGAATGAACTTTTTATTAGTTTGTCTAATTATATCGTATTTTCCTCTGGATAAATCAGCATCCACGAACATCTGCAATGCTTGAATAGGTGTTAGAGAAGAAGATATATCTTTCTTTGATTTAGAATATGCCGTTTTATAATTTTCTCAGTATCTTCCAGTCATATCCTCTGAGATGAGTCAAGTCTGGCAATATGTCGGAATATGGGCATCTTCCATGTGTGAAAGCTGGGCAGTGACACAGAAAATGTTCCATCGTTTCGATGTTTTCCCTGCAGCCCTGCACTCGTCGTTTTCTGCTGGTCCTATGCGATGAAGATGTGCCTGTAAGCTTAAGTGTCCCGTTAGAACACTTATCATCTTGCTAATCTCGATCTTGTTTAGTTTCAGAAAACTACTGGTTTTCTTCTCATTTGGGTCACCCCACAGTATCTTTGCAGTTGCTCCTACAGTTGCTCTATTCCACACAGTTTTGTGAGCCATCACTACCCAGTGCTTCAACTCATCCTTCGTGGCTTCAAAAGGTTTCCAATTTTCCAAGTTTGTTACTCGAAGTTCTCTGCCCTTTGAAGCTAAGCTGTTTGCACGTTCATTTCCAATCACTCCGTTGTGTCCCGGTACCCAGAAAATACGCAGTTGACCATGGATGTTAATTATTTATCGTTCCTTTACAGTCTAACACTGTTCTGGATTTGACCTTTTCCGATGTTATTGCTTTGATCGCCATTTGGCTATCTGTGAATATGTTGGCATATTTAGGCTTTGTGGTATTACTGAGCCAGTTAACACACTCCGCTTGAAATACTGTGTTATGGTCTGGGAGGCGGAAGTAAAGTTCGACTTCTGGTTCATCAATAAAAAGTCCCAGACCCGTCCTTCCTCCTAGCCTGGACCCATCAGTGTAGCAGAATGTTCCCACTGGCGCATGAGCTAGTGTTCCGTTTTCCCAGGAGCGTCTGTCTGGCACGAACGATTCAAAGGTAGCTGTAAGCCGCACTTCAGGAATTCGGTCGGAGATTTCTGTTGTTTGAATATGACCGACCAGTGATTGTAATATCTTCTGATGCTACGACTTGTGGTCTCGATTTATCCATTCACCCATCACTTGTAGACGTCTTGCTGTGAGGACTGCCTCATACTTTATACGGATATCTATTGGTTGGATGTGCAGTATAGTCTCCAACGCTCTTGTTGGTGCGGTTCTAATTGCTCCGCTTATGCCTAGACAGCACATACGTTGCACTTTTTGCAATGGTATTACGTTGTACTTTTTGTCCATTGATGTCCACCACACTACAGAGGCGTAGGTTATAATTGGCCTAATCACGCTCATGTAAAGCCAGTGTGTCATATTTGGACGTAGTCCCCATTTTGAACCTATAGCTCTTCTGCACAACGACCAACATCTGTGGGCCTTTGTAACTCTTTCTTCAATATGATCTTTCCAGTACAGTTTCTGATCCAAGATTACTCCCAAGTATTTTATCTTTTTAGATATGGCAATATTCTTATCCAGGAAACGAGGCACGGTAAAAGAATGATTCTTCCTTTTCCTTGTAAATAGACATATTTCTGTTTTGTCTGGGTTTACATTTAGTCCCCTTGGTTGTGCCCAGTTATATGCTATGTTAAGTGCCTCCTCAGCTCTTCTGCATAGTTGGTTGGGATGTGTGTCCCTTAGAAGTATTATAACATCGTCTGCATAACAGATTGGTTTAAGTCCTTCATTGGTGAAGGCTTTAAGGAGACTGTGTATCGTCGTAACCCATAGAAGAGGCTATTAAAGGTATACCACGATTTACCTTGTCTCTGATTTTTACGTCATATGACCCACAAAAAATCCACCTATTCCTTAGCATACTGTTGATCCAGTTTATCAACGCCCGGTCGACCTGAAACTCGTCTAAGGATATCGGTCTGAACGTTGTTAAAAGCGCCCTCAATGTCTATACAAACGGCAAGTGTGTAAAATTTTTCACTGAAGGACTGTTCTATGTGGTGTACTACCTCATATAGAGCTGTTTCCACTGATCTTCCTTTAACATATGCGTGTTGCTTGAATTTTAGCTTGTCATCGGCTATCTTTCTTTTGATCATGTCGTCAATTATTCGCTCCATTGTTTTTAACAGGAAAGAATTAGGCTAATAGGTCGTTAAGCCTTTGGGATCGTATAACTCGCCTTGCCAGGCTTAGGTGTGAAGGCCACCCTTGATTCCTGCCAATTTTTTTGGGTATATGCATGAGTTAGGCATGCAGTGAAAACTCCAACCAGATGAGTTTATACCAGATCCACCTCATTCTGAAGAAGCGCTGGAAATATTCCGTCCGGTCCCGCAGCCTTAAAAGGAGAGAAGCTTTTTATTGCTTCTTTAACCATAGCATGCGTAATAGGTACTTGGTGCATTACATTTTCGGTCTGTAACTGTTCCTCTGTTGGCCCAGCATTACCACTCGGAAAATGAGTTTTCATCAAAAGCCTTACGGTATCATTTATAGTTTCCATCCTTTTACCCGTTTCATCCACCAGTGTTTCGGTCTGGATATGAGTTTTTGAGAGGAACTTTTTATTTTGGACATGCTGTAACGCTGTCTACCTGTTCACAGAAATGCCTCCAGGAGTTAAGATTCGCTGATCTAACGATTTTATTGTATGCTTTGAGTATTCTGTGGTAGTCGTCCCAATATACTGATTGTTTTTTACGTGGTGCTCTGTTGTAAAGTCTGCGGACATCTTTGCCAATCGAGCGAATTTGTCCTGTCATCCAGGGTTTCTCATAGGCAGATTTCCTTTCTCGAAGCGGGCAACTATCTTCGAATGATTTTACAAGAGCCTCCGTAATTCTCCTCACATTGATATCAATGTCTTCTGTACTGGATAATCTTATTTAGGCTGGCCCAATCGATTTCTAAGTAGATTGCCGAATTTGGCCCAGTCGGTTTTAGCCATATTACGGAGACTTATTGGGCCAGGCGGTGGCCGTGCAATTTTAAACCTTATATAACGGTGGTCCGAATAGGAGTGTTCATCCGAAACCCTCCACTCATGGATCTCATCAATGAGGTTTTCCGAGCATATTGTTATATCTAAACTTCTTCCCTAACTTTGTTAACAAAGGTCGCCTTGTTCCCTATGTGAGACTTAGGAGATCGTTAGTATTCAAAAATTCTATAAGGGCTTGTCCCCTTTTATTGGTGTCAGTACTACCCCAAGCAATATGGTGTGAGTTGGCATCACAACCAGCTAGTAACACATTACTTGTATTTTTGGATTCCCTTACAAGACGTTGTAATTCCGACGTAGGTGGCAATGTCGGCGCATCGAATGGCAGGTATACTGACGCCAGGTACATACTTCCATTACCTTGCATCAGCACAGTTGCGTCCAATGTTGACAACTCTGGAGAGAAAAGATAGCATAAGTTTTTATGGCACAGAATACAAGTCCTTGGACGAGTACCTGTGTTAGCGTAGAAAAGATTGTAGTTCATATGGTTTAATCCAGTAACTTTGTTACTAGTAGTCCACGGTTCCTGGACCAAAGCAACATGAACCCTGCCTTTATTTATTATTTCCATCAGAGCAATGGATGCGGTTTCGCTCCGGAGGAGGTTTATCTGGATGACCTCAATCATTGTCTTTCCAGTAAAAGTTTCCTTTGGGAGTCGCCTATCCTATCTGGTTGCAATCCCTCCTTATTTGGTAGTGAGTCTTTCTCCTCCTTTCGTTTACTACCTATTACACACTCAAGTAGACCTCTTTGGGAGGCGGTGTTACTTTTTGTCGTTCACTCTTTGTTTTGATTTTTATGTACCTATTTCTATCACCACTATTGTTGGGAAAATTCTGCAAAATTGGTGATATTATCGGCAATTTGGTAATTTTATAGACCACTTTCTTTCTTTACTTCCAATTTAAAAATGATCGTAACATACAAATATTCACTTTTGAATATGTTTTCTAAATAATCGACCTTTTATTCTATATTATTTTTGTATTTAAATGACAAGCTCGAGGTCAGGTGTTGTTATTGTTTATTTATTTATGTGGCTTTTGGCCGCATATATTGAGCAAATACCCCTATGTTCAGCACGTACATATCAAATCGGGGTTAACATATTATATATGGGGGGCTATATCTAAATCTGAACCGATTTTCCTCAGGTTTAGTATTTTCTCTAAGTTTATCAAAAGATCAAATTTTGTAAAAGATTGGTTAAAAAATGTTGCTTATACAGAGCATATATGCCAAATCCTTCCGATTTATTTATATATGGGAGCTATATATAAATTTGAACCGATTTTGATCATATTCTATAGGGATCGTCCTTGGGTCAAAAGAAATATATATGCTAAGTTTCTTTGAGATCGGACTATAATTGTGACCTGTACTTTGATTACAATAATATATGCACAGACGGGCCGAAAGATAGACGGACATAGCTAAATTAACTCAGAAAGTGATTCTAAGTCGATCGGTATAATAAAGGTTGGGTATTTTTTTCTCCTTTTGTGTGTTATAAACAAATGCAGAAAATTATAATACCCTGTACCACAGTATGATGTATGGTATAATGACAAGACACTCAGATTGAAAATCCTATGAAAATCTTCAATACATTTTTCTATGACACACATTTCATTTATCTAATATGATATCTTGTTTCGTTCCATTTTTTGTGTTTATTGTTGGGCAGCGTTCTGCCTCGTGTTCGTGATAAATGTTGTAATTAATAATAATGAGCATTGTTCTTCAAATGTTATACATAACATTACTTATATTTTTTGTCTCTGTTGAAATTAATACTGAGTAGTTGTAGTGCCACAATCCATTTTTTCGCCAATGTTTTTCACAAAAGTAAGTTGTCAAATCTCTCACTGTTGTGGAAGTTTCTTGACAAATGTTTCAGCTTTGGGCCAAACACATGTGCTTGACAACTTATTTGAGGAATATTATTGTTTTACATGAAAATGTATGTTACTTTATTTTATTTTTTACTACCGCATATATTTATACAGATAAATAAAACTTTAAATTGTATGGAAAAAATTATATTTTTTCACAATACTGATTTATCAGAATTTGTCTAAAAAATATTGAAAACCTAGAAAGTTGAATCAGAATTGGTTTTAAATTTACGTTAGGTTAGGTTATGTCGCGGCATTGTCACATCTTAAGGTGAACTCTAGCTTGATTAGACTAATTCAAAGACTACTCAACAGAAGACGTATAACAGCATGTCAAGGGTCCACAACTCTAACAAGGTTTGTAAACAGAGGGACCCCACAAGGAGGAGTACTGTCTCCACTAATTTGGAACCTAGCGGTGAATGAAATCCTGCTAGATCTAGAACTTTGTGGCTGCAAGGTCGTGGCATATGCGGACGACCTGGCAATCGCAGTGAGTGGCAAATTCGAAAACATCCTCCGAGATATTCTACAGGTGGCTCTGAACAAGTTGGCTAGATGGGCCAGAAGCAGCGGTTTGGGTGTTAACCCAAACTAGACAGAATTGGTTCTCTTTACCAGGATGAATAATGTCCCTCATGTGGACCCTCCTCCTCGTATAAATGGTCTGGTGATCTAGTCTTTTCTGAAAGTGGAAAATTTTTAGGAATAATTTTGGATAGGAAACTGTCATTCAGACTAAACGTACTGGAACGTGTAAAGAAGGCCAACATCGCCCTATGTTCCTTCAGGAAGGCTGTAGGGTCGCGGTGGGGCCTCTCTCCTAAAATTGTCCATTGGATATATATAGCAGTGGTTCGTCCAATACTGTTATACGGCATTGTGGTATGGTGGACGACAACTGACAAACTAACCATCACAAACCTGCAATCACGGGTTCAGAGAACTGCCTGCCTGTGCATAAGCGGAGCATTAAGGACTACAGCGACTGAGTCTCTACAAGCCCTTCTCCATATACTGCCGATTAATGTTGTGGCGAGAGAAGTTGCAACCAAAGCGACACTAAGATTAAACTGCCTAGCAATGTGGAGGTACAAGAACTACGGTCACATGAGGATATCAAAGTGTAGTGCTGTGGTAACCGACCGAGTGGACTATATATCAACGGTGCGCACCTTTGAGAGGAACTACATCACTATGATACAAGCCAGGGATGAATGGGATGGTAGAAAACCCGGAAATAGAAATCATCTCCACTTCTATACGGATGGTTCGAAGCTTGATGAAAAGGTTGGCTTCGGAGTACACTGTGAAGAACTTAATTTGGATATTGCTCACAGACTACCAGATACCTGCAGTGTCTATCAAGCCGAAATAATGGGAATATGGGAAGTCGCCAAGTGGCTGAGTCGGAACATAGTAACCAACACTGGCGTTGTCATTTACTCGGACAGCCAGGCTGCCATCAATTCTATGTAGGCCACATCCCTAAATTCACAAATAGCCCTCGACTGCCGCAGATCTCTTAACGAGATGGCTGAACAGTTTAATATACACCTCATATGGGTGCCTGGGCATAGGGATATCCCGGGGAACTGCAAAGCCGATGAACTTGCTAGGAAAGGGACGACTTTACAAATTCTCGAAGAATTTGCATATATTGGTGCGCCACTATCCACGTGCAAGCTTTGGATAAGGCAAGAGACAATCAGGCAGTCTTACGACAGATGGACACAAATCGGCACCTGTAGGGTAGCTAGACAAATCTGGCCAAAGTATGACCTGAGAAGGTCAAAATATCTCCTCGCACTGGAAAGGAAAAGATTATCTACGTTAGTATCAGTTCTGACGGGACACTGCCTGATCGGCGAACACGCCAGAAGATTGGGTATTAACTCCAATGACTTCTGCAGAAGCTGTGGAGATGAGGAAGAAGTGGAGAGAATTGAGCACTTGCTATGCGACTGTCCCGCTTTGAGTAAACGACGACTGGACCTACTGGGGTCGGCCCTTCTAGGCAGCCTAACAGATCTTTCCAGTACCAATATTCGTGCTATCGATACATTTGTATGTCAAACAGGTTGGTTTCGATGAAGGGCATTTTAGCCCGTGGTACCACTAGGGACCTAAACTGGTCTATGTGAGCTGAAGAAATAAAAAAGAAAACGGCTGCCACCCTAACCTAAACCTAACCTAAACCTAGGTTATGTTGAAGAGAGGAGACGTTTAAACATCTCATGTCCATGGACATACACCTAAGTCAGTTATTCGGCCTGTTGCACACTCCTTATTTATGATCTTTTTATACCTCACGAGTTACAGAAAATCGGTACTAGACACGAATTTTCTCGGTATCTTCCAGTTATATCCTCTGAGATGAGTCAAGTCTGGCAATATGTCGGATCCCAACTATCCCAGTGACACAGAAAATGTCCCATCGCTTTGATGCTTTTCTTGCATGCTCTGCATTCGTCGTTTTCTGCTAGTCCAATTCGATAAAGATGTGTTTGTAAGGTTGAGTGTCCCGTTAGAAAACTAAGCATCTTACTTATCTCGCTCTCGTTAAGTTTTAGAAAACTACTTGTTTTCTTCTCATTTGGTTCACCCCCACAGTAAGATACTGTTGTTCCCACTTTTGCGCTATTACACACAGTTTTGTCAGCCATCACTGCTCAGTGCTCTACTTTCGCTAAAAGGGCTTTTACATAAATTTAGGCATTTGTATGGATTGAGGAAAACTATTTTATGAAAACAAAATAATTTGTTTTTTTGTAAAGTTTTATTTTTAAATTTGTTGACTATATTTTGAAGTTTAGCTCGATTAAGCAAATATACCATTAAAATTAAAGGAAATTATGAGGGCCAGACAGGGCCGAAAATATCACATTCACGAAGAAAATTGAGTTTATTAACTGTCGTTAAAATAATTAGAAAGAATTAGATTTTTTCAAAAAATCGTTTTTTGTTGCACATAAAAACATAAAAAAAGCAAAAAAAATGACTGTTAAATTTTTTAAAAGCTAACATCCTAACGAAGACAACAATGGCTATTTGCAAAAAGTCTTTAGATAAATGTATAAATTATATAAAATATTGTAAAAATAGTGAAATTCAAAAAATATTTTTCCTATTTTGTTATTTTGCCAATTTTGTTTGGGAGGTATATTATAAAATGGGTGTGGCATTAACGCCCATTTTTGGTCGTTTGTATGGACTGGAATCAAAGTAGTAAGCAGTAACTTTTTGTGAAAATTTCCATTTGTATGGGAGGAACCAAAAGGGGCTAGCTTATAAAAGCATTGCACTTCACAAAATATCAAGCATTTATATGGACTGGAATCAAAGTTAAAAGTCGTTAACTTTTTGTACAAAATCGCCCATTTATATGGGAGGTACCAAAAGGGCCGTGAAAACTTAATCCATTTTTCTCAAGATGACAGCGATCAAGAATTGAAGACTACTTGTGGAATTGTGAAAAATTCAAATTAGTAGTAAAGAATTTATGAGATAATCAATACTTCACTAAATTTTAACCTTTGTGGGGAAGGTACTCGAAAGAGTGGACCTACATAGTCCATCTTTGACCTTAGCTAGAGACAGAAGAAATTTTAACACATACTAAATTTGAAGTCAATCTTTTAATCTTATCGAAGGTTTTCGTGCGCACCATCAAGATGGAGTGGCTGACGGACATTGCTCAAGTGATTTAAAATGGACCAAAACGGATTTTTGCCAAATATCCTTGGGATCTCTTAGGTAACTCCACCGATGTGTTACACTTTTGGCCCGCGGCATCTTATATATACGTTTATTAACAATAGTGGGGGTATACAAACTGGATTATTCTCAAATTCTCTTATTTCGACCAAAAGTGCTATATTTTCTACAGTTATCCATAGTTTTTTTTATAAAATAGGCACTGTTTTCTTCGTTAGGATGCTAGTTTTAAAAAATTGGAAGAATAATTTTTTGCTTTTTTATTCTATTTTTATACTCTACACCACACTGTGTATTATAACTTTGCGCATTTTTTTGTAATACCCAAAAGGTTAAGAAATAGACCCATCGTTTATTATACCGATCGACTTAGAATCATTTTCTGAGTTGATTTAGCTATGTCCGTCCGTCCGTCTGTCTGTGCTTTTTTTAATTAAAGTAAAGGTCGCAATTATGGTCCGATCTCGATGAAACTTTACACACATCTTTTTTTTGGCCCAAGGACGATCCCTATTTAATTTAGTTAAAATCGGTTCAGATTTACATATAGCTCCCATATATATGTACCTCCGATTTGGCATATATTCATTGTATAAGCAACATTTTTGATCCGATTTGTACACAAGCTGGCACAGAGCAGTCTCGTAATTCACTTAGAGACAATACAAAATTATATATGTTCCCCAGATTTCACATGTGAGCGTTGCAGAAACTGTATTTTATATCCGATCAGTACGAAATTTGCATGAATTAACACTGCCAAATTTGAGGGAAATCGGTTAAGATTTTGATATAGTCCCCTTGTATATGTTACCCCCGATTTGACTCGACAGCGCTGTAGAAACTGTATGTTATATCCGATCAGTGCGAAATTCGGCAGAAAGAGGTTTCTTATTACATGAAATAATACCACCAAATTCGGGGAAAATCGGTTCAGATTTAGATATAGCTCCCATACATATCCCAGCAAAATTTCTCATTACCAAATAATCCGACGAGAAAGCAAAGTTCGATAATGGTAAGTACTTGTTATTTAGCCACTTTTCTCATTATTTTAACATGGGGATGTCATTGGAGGGAAGTACTTCCCAAAAGCATACAATAAAGTGGCATAATAAGTAATTATTTGTAGCATAGGCATACCACATAAATATGTACTTGAATAATGCATTACCAATAAGTTACAAAATACGTAGTAGATATGGTAGATATGTAGAGATGGCCATTTAAAGTAATTTTGTGCATATTGTCGCGCATATTTCGAATTTCTGAACCCAAACCACCAAGTGAAAAATTCTTCAATGGTCTAACATCATACGATATACGTAAATATTTTCGGTATTTTCATTCAATTTGCACGTATTTTTGGAAAACTTGTTGAAAATAAATAAACCTTCTACAACAACCCACATATAGCCAAAATTGCATTATAATAAATTTTGCCAAAAATTATTTTGATAAAAAAATCACTTATTTCTGTTATTATTTGTAAGTCATTATTAATAAGCCGAAAGTAATTCAGCGAATAATGAGATGTCATTATTTGGTAATGTAGGGAATAATGTCAGGTCCTTACCAAGATTTTTCTGGGATGTTACACCCGATTTGACATGTAAGCGGCGTAGAGACTAATCAGTACGAAATTCGACAAAAGAGGTTTCTTATTACATGAATGAATATTTTTGTTATACGGTGACACACATAAATATAGGAGCAGTATGTAAATCTGAACCGATATTGACCAATTTCAGTAGGGATCGTCCGTGGGCAAAAAAGAATATTCTGCTAAATGTCATCACAATCGGACCATAAACAGAACTGCACTTTTATTACAACGATACATCTACAGACCGATGGGCGCGGTTAAATCTACTCAGGAAGTGATTCCAAGTCGATCGGTTTAATAAGCTATGGGTATATCTCTTCTTCTTTGTGGTGTTATAAACAAATGCACAACCTCATAATACCCTAGACTAAGTCTGATGTAGGGTATACAAATGTATGAACTACAGAGCATGCCATGACATATTTTTCAATAATATTGAAGCACTCTTAACGGTCCTAAAAACGTTCACAATCGGCCCATGCAATCACGAGATTATCGCAATTTAATATACACATATTTACAGAAATTCTTCGAAATGTGGTCATAAATCTGATTTACCCCAAAACTCAAAAAAAATTCTACATGCATTCGAAAAATTCTCAAAATTTTGGTTATCGAGATATTCACGCTTTACATTTTCATATATTGACGAATTCCATTTAATGTGTGTATATACAAATGTGTGTATTCAATTCCATGTGTCTCTTGATTGCGACGGCCGATCTTGAAAAGATACATGTCGCTGTAAAGGTTTTTCAGCGTACCTCAAGATAGTTGAATAATAAGGCAAAATATTCTTTGATGTTTATATTTTTTTTTTCACTTTTAATTATTTTTTTGATGTTGCTAAATAATTGCACCAAGCAATTTTTTCCAAAACATGTACACAATCTTTCTTATATTGCCCACTAATTATAAAATAAATACATTTGTTGGAATTTTTATAGTTTATATATTACTAGCTGGACCCGGTCCACTTCGTTGCCCCAGACTTCAGATTTCCGATTCCGTCAATTTTTTAACCAATTACGTAGACTGCCATCAAATGCATATTTACAAAATTACAAACTCTCGCTAAGAAATTGTTCAAGGTATTTCAATTTCAGAAATTTGCTTATAAGGGTGGGGCCACGCCCATTGGTCCGATCCCAACCTTTTTGGACAATTCACGTAGACTATCACCAGATCGATATGCAAAAACTTACAGCACTCTCGATAAAAAATTGTGCAAGATATGACTCTCAATTTCAAAATTTGACTTATACTCGCATAGGCGGGGCAACGTCCATTGGTCTGATCCCGCCAATTTTTGGTCGAATCACGTAGACTGTCATCAGATACATATACACAAAACTGCAGCGCTCACTTAAACAAATTGTGCAAGATATCTCAATTTAAAAATTAGGCTCCTATGGGCGGTGCCGCCCTTTTTTGTGTAATCACGTAGACTGCGTGAGATGCACAAAATCACAGCAATCTCGCTAACAAATTGTGCATGATATCTCAATTTCAAAATCTGGTTTATATGGGTGGGGCCAGGTCCATTGATCCGATCCCGCCACTTTTTAGAACATTCACGTAGGCTATCATCAGATACATATGCACAAAATTACAGAACTATTGCTAAACAATTGTGTAAGACATCTCAATTTCAAAATTTAGTTTATATGGGCAGGGCCACGGCTATTGATCCGATCCCGACCCTTTTTGGACCAATAACGTAGACTACCACCAGACATCACTCTCGCTAAAAATTGTGCAAGATATGTGTCTCAATTTCAAAATTTGGCTTATATAGGCGGGGCCACGTCCATTGATCTGATCCCGCCAATTTTTGGGCGAATCGCGTAGACTGTCATCAGATACATATGTCCAAAACTGCAGCACTCTCGAAAATAAATTGTGCAAAATATCTCAATTTCAAAATTTGGCTTATATGAGCGGGGCCACGCCCATTGGTCCGATTCCGCCAATTTTTGGACTAATTACGAAGACTGACACCATATACATATACACAAAATTCCAGCACTCTCGCTATCAAATTGTGCAAAATATCTCAATTTCAAAATTTGGCTTATATGGGCGGGGCCACGCCTATTGGTCCCAACCCGCCCATTTTTGGACCAATCATGTAGGACGCCAACGGATATATATATACAAAATTCCAGGTCTCTCGGTAACAAATTGTGCAAGATATCACATTTTTAAAATTTTTGCTTATATGGCCGGTGCCACGCCCATTGGTCCGATCCCGCCCATTTTTGGAAAAATCACGTGGACTGCTACCAGATACATATACACAACATTGCAGCACTCTCGCTAGCAAATTGTGCAAGATATCGAAATTTCAAAATTTGGTCTATGTGGGCGGGGCCACGCCCATTGAGAAGATCCCGCCCATTTTTGGACCAATCACGTAGACTGTCACCAGATACATATACACAAACTTGCAGAACTCACGCTAATGAATTGTGGAAAATATTTAAATTTCAAAATTTGGCTTATATGGGCGGGACCACGCCAATTGGTCCGATTCCGCCCATTTTTTAAAAATTCACATAATCTGACACTAAATGCATACACCCAAAATTTCAGCACTCTAGCTAAAATTTTTTTTCAATATCAAAATTGGACACTTATGGGCGGGTCCACGCCCACTTGATATATCGAAAATTAAAGTACCCTATTTTCAGCACCCCCTACACATGTACATTCTGTGAAAATTTCAAGATGATCGGTCTAGCCGTTTAGACGTCTATACGGAACAAACAAACACACAAACCCACAAACAGACACTCTCTTTTATATATCGTCGGCTTAATGCTGTTTTGGTCCATACGCCATTTTTGTGTTTTTTGAGTTAGGGGTTGATAATATGGGTTCCAAGCATGCTCTTTCAGAATCTGCAATCATATTTTCCTATCTCGCCTAGTTTTCGAGATATTGGTAGGGTAAATTTGTTTTACTCTGAATAACGGGAAATAATTTTGATATTTTTGTTCTATGCCTCAATTTTTCTATCGCCCTATATTTTTCACTCAGTATTTTACGTTCTTTCGATCACAATATGTAAATTAGTGTCCTTCCATACCGACCCTTTTTGTGGTCCATGTAATACAAATACGAAAAAATATTAAAATAAAAGTGGATATGGACCAAAATGCAAAGTACACAAATTGTTATAACTTGCTTATTATTGGATGTAATGTCATAGAAATGCATGTGATTCATTCAAACACTGTTGGGAACCCTATGAAATAAAAAGTGAGTAACTCTTCAGTCCCGTTTTCACTCAAACAATAAATTGCGTTTTTCTCCGATCATACAAAATGGCGTATGGAACAAAATAGCATTGAGCCGACGATATATAGATAATACAATAGGTTTCAGATTACACATCTAGTCGGAGATGTATGTAACTTAAAAAGTAAAAGACAGTTTAATAGCTCTCTATAACCATATAATAGAAAAACAATTAAAAATATCTCCCGAAAATTTTTTTTCTGTGTACTAAAATCTTTCATTTACTCACAATATTAGACTTCATTTCGAAAGATATTTGAATTCATCAAGCCAAAATCCTTCGAAATTGAGTCTATATTGTCAGGATTTGATCTCTGAAAGATTTTGGTCCAAAGCAAACAAATAATCTTGAGACTGTTTTAAAATATTTTGTTTATTATATGGGTATATCATAAACTTAAGAAGTGTAATCTAAAACCTACTGATTTTTTGCTTCCATGAAAACGAAAAATACTGTGAATAATTTACAAAAAATAGAAACTAACCATAAAAGTTCGAAAAAATGTATTTATTTTATAATTAGTGGGCAGTATATAGTCTTCTGTACATGTTTTGGACAAAATTGCTTAGAGTAATAATTTTGCAAAATTTAAAAAAATAATTATATTGAAAAAAGTTATGAGATGCTTTGCCTTCTTTTTCAACAATCTTGAGGTACACTTAACGACCGTTACAATGACATGTTATATTTCAAAATCGGCAGTAGCAATAAAGAGATACATGAAATTTAATATATACACATTTCCCGAAATTCTTCAATATGTGAAAATGTAAAGCGTCAATATTTCGATAATCATAATTATAACTTTTTTTGGAACTTTTAAACAGAATGATATTTGAAATTTTGGGGTACATCAGAGATATGACCGAATTTTTCCGTCCGGTTTGGCATGGAATGACCCATATATGTTCCCACCGATTGTAACCCGGCCTTTTCACCTGGACCGTAAATTTAGAATATAAACTTATTCTAATTTTACGGTCCTTTTCCCTGCACCGTAAAATTAGAATATAAACTTATAAGTTTACTTTGTATTGTAATTCATATAAATAAATAAATTAAACATTCGAAAATGTCAAATAACGGGTTTTCCAATAGGGATGATATGACTTTACAGTGACGTTTCGGCCATTTGTAGTATGTCATGATCTGTCATTTGTTTTTCATTGTATTCAGTAGCGTTTACAATTTCATCATGAAGAGATATACGCAAGAACAACGTTTACAAATTATTCAGTTTTATTATCAGAAAAAACACTTTCCATTCGACCTACGACCTTGACACCCGTGAGCAATATTTTAACTCTCGTTAAGATATATCTTTTTTATATTGACCGATTGTGGCTACGTGCCACACACCAAATGAAACAATTGAATTGTTGCGAGAAAAGTTTGGAGATTCGATTCGATTTCAAGAAATTGTGATATTGAATGGCCTCTAAGAAGTTGTGATTTAACACCATTAGATTATTTCTTGTGAAGTCGTTGGTCTTTCGAAATAAACCAGACTCTCTTCAAGCTTTACATGTCAATATTGAACGTACCACTCATGACATACGACGTGAGTTAGTGGAAAAAGTGCTCGAAAATTGGATTCATCGAATTCGTTCCTGCAGAAGAAGTCGTAGAGTCCATTTGAATAACGTTTTAGAACTTAATTGTATCGATTGTACTTCACATTAAATAAAAAACTTTTGAATTTCCTTTACAATTAGTGTGTTTTTTTTTCAAAGAAATCATATCACTCTTATTGAAAAATCCTGTACGTTATTATTTTTAAACTTTCTCATGTTGCCGCTAAGAATATTTAGCTCACTGTATAATCTTTTCTAATAAGCCGGTGTAGGATATCATATATTCCTTTTCACCCGTCGTTAGCCCTTCTTTTCTCATTTTAGTGTAGGATTTCTGCCATCATTTCTCCAATTCTAATAATTTGGCATTCCTTTGTAAGTTATGATATGTTAGAACAGCAGCATATTGAATATTTAAGCGAATTATAATAATTGTCCGTTCAACGTAATCAAAATGTATAAATAAGTATCACCAAAAATCATTAGGTCCAATCATGGACAAGTTTACATTCAACTACATATAATTTATAACCTGTAGTTATTGGCAAACGTATATGAATGTCAGTCCCAAGGGGTCCCAAAATTATATCCTTCAAAAGTCTAACCATATATTAATATATTTCCCTGCCAATCAATCAGAATACACAAATGAATGCATCAGAAAATACAAACAAATCTAACAAAGGCGATTTTGTGATGTTATTAATTACCTCTGTGGTTAGATATAATTTTTAAATATATTTGTGCTTTGCCCTTTCAAATTTTAGTCCTTTCAGAACTACAATTAGTTTACATATAAATATGTATTCAAGTATGTATGTGCTTCACGGCTACATTACATTTCTCATATTTGTATAAGTATTTATAGACACGTCCATCATATTGATTTCTACCAAAATGGACAATTGCATTGTCATAACCTACAATGTGTAGAAGTATACGATGTATTGTGATTATTTATTCTATGCATACTAATATTGTGATTCAGTTGTAGGAATATAACTAATGCATATTTTTGGTAAATAAGTCTTGCTATTGGGGAGAAGTGTTGGAACAACTTCGCTCTCAATTAGTTTGAATAGCTAATAACATAGTAATATTTAATTGAATATAAAATAAAATAATGGTTAATAAAACTTTTATATACTGTCTCTAGTAAAGGAGTTTAAACATTATTTCCTACGAAATAAAACATATACTTATGTTAGCCACAAATCCGTTTCCTTCAAATGTTTTATGAGGCATTATTTACTACTATGGCAGGCTATGTTCGAAGATGTACCTAAATACTATTTATTCAAATCTTCTTATATTGTACTTCACTTTTACACAGCGTCCGAAAAATACCTTTATATTCGATTAAGTCAAATAATTTGTATGTATGTACCTCTAAATTGGCGTAATTATAGTTTTTCCCGAGAAATCTCTGTGGGAATTTCCGAGATTTTTTGCTTGTATATAAATTTACATTAATTTCGCATGTTTTTATTCCAACATTTCAGCTGTATGTTTTCGCGTAGGACAATTTTCAAACAATATTTTTAAATATTCAATGAAAAAAGCAGAAATACTTTGATATATGGGATAATACACTTTATCGTTTATATACCGATCCACTTAGAATCACTTTCTGAGTTGATTTAACTATGTCCGTCTGTGCATGTATTCTTGTAATCAAAGTACAGGTCGCAATTATCGTTCGATCTCGACGAAACTTTACACATATCTTTTGTTTGGCCTAAGGACGAATTTGGTTAAAATCGGTTCAGATTTAGATATAGCCCCCATATATATGATAGCCCCGATTTGATATGTAAGCGCTGTAAAAACTTTATTTTATATCTGATCAGTATAAAATTCGGCAGAAAGAGGTTTCTTATTATATGAATGAACACTGTTAAATTTGGAAGAAATCGGTTCAGATTTAGATATAGCCCCCATATATGTGTTACCACCGATTTGACATGTAAGCCCTGTAAAAATTTTATTTTATATCCGATCAGTGCGAAATTCGGCATAAAGAGGTTTCTTATTACATGAAGGAATACTGCTAAATTCGGAGAAAATCGGTTCAGATTTAGATATAGGCTCCATATATATGTAACCCCCGATTTGACATGTAAGCGCTGTAGAAACTGTATTTTATATCCGATCAGTGCGAAATTCGGCAGAAAGAGGTTTCTTATTACTCGAAGGAATACTGCAAAATTCGGAGAACATCGGTTCAGATTTAGATATATATATTACCCCCGATTTGACATGAAAGCGCTGTAGAGGATGTATTTTATATCCGATCAGTACGAAATTAGACAGAAAGAGGTCTTTTTACATGAATGAGTATTCAGAGAAAATCGGTTCAGATTTATATATAACCTCCATATATATGTTCCTCCTGATTTGTTATCAAAGCGCTATAGAAGTTGTACTTTACTTCCGATCATTAAAATTTTCCAGAAAGATGTTTCTCAATTTAGAAAAGAATATTGCTTAATTTAGCGATTATCGGTTCAGAATTAAATAATATATTCCTAACCATTTACCAATTATTCCAAATTATTATCGCAATGACCCTTATCATTTTTAGGGAGGTGTAGGGTATTATATAGACGGCCCCGCCCGTCTTTCTGCCTTTCCTTACTGGTTTTTAATATAAATCTAGAATCACTTATCCGAACTGGCTCAGTAGTTTTCTAATGATCAAAATTATGTAGCTTTCATTTTATTCTAATATAATTTCTTCATTAGTTCAGCAGTTTCGACGATATCTTGCCAGATTTTCCGGTTTTCTTCGGAATGGTCTAATTTTACTCATGACCGATTATACTTTAAGATCAAATGATATATATATTTAATTACTTTATTTATTATTTATTTATAATTGTGCCTTTTTCAATGTTTTAATTAATTGTTTAAAAAAAATTGTTTCGCAATATCTTGAAGGATATTGTTTTGAATATATGTTTAAAAGTAATTTTATATATTTAAAATGCGCATTTCGTAACTTCATTTAGCGGGATTCCGGGAACGGTTAAAAAAATAAAAAACTCTACGCGTAATCGACAACCGTCTTCTGGTAACACACTCAGAGCAATGGAGTCGGAGTCTTGGAGCCGGAGTCAACTCCGACTTCGAGATGAATTGTGTAAAATGTACCATTTATATATACCCTACACCACCCTGTGACCCATAATTTATTACACCGATCGACAAAGAATCATTTTTTGAGTCGAATTAGCCATGTCTGTCTGTCTGTCCATGTATCCTAGGTCCGGCTGTCCGTCCATGTATCCAATGATCGAAGTACAGTAGTAATAGTGCGTAATAATAGTGCCATTTCAACGAAACTGTGCACATACCATTCTTTTGGCCCGGGGAACTATCCCTGTTGCATTTAGTTAAAATTAGTACAGATTTACATATAGCTCGCAATCCATTTTGACATATATTCACTGTATGCAACATTTTTTAACCCATTTGTATAAAAAAGGTCAGAGAGAAGTCTTCTGATACGCTTAGAGACAATACTAAATTTGAGGAACATCGGTTTAGATTTAGATATAGCCCCCATATATATGTTATCCCGATTTGACATTTACGCACTGTAGAAACTCTATTTTATATCCGATTCGTACGAAATGCGGCAGAAGGAGGTTTCTTATTACATGAATGATTACCGCAAAATTCAATCAGAATCAGTGCAGATTCAGATATAGCCCCTATATATATGTTCTCTCGGTTCGATGTCAAAGCGCTATAGAATTTGTACTTTACTTCCAATCATTAGACAATTTTGCAGAATACTGGACATTCGATTCAGAGTCATATCTAATGACCACCATATATACACGCTGAAAAAAATCGCTTCTGTAGTATTTCGTCCTAAACATATTCTCCTTCAAATATACATATGTTTAGGGAACACTTCAAATATATAATATTTAACACACAAATAGTATATGCTTGGGAGGATATTGTACTAAACAAAACTATGTTTGCATCCTAATATTTATACCCTACACCACACTGTGGTTCAGGGTATTATAACTTTGTGCATTTGTTTGTAACACCCAAAAGGAGAAGGAATAGACCCATCGTTTATTATACCGATCGACTTAGAATCACTTTCTGAGTCGATTTAGCAATGTCCGTCTGTCTGTCCGTCTGTGCATGTATTCTTGTAATCAAAGTACAGGTCGCAATTATGGTCCGATCTCGACGATACTTTTCACATATCTTTTTTTTGGCCCAAGGACGATCCCTATTGAATTTGGTTAAAATCGGTTCAGATTTAGATATAGCCCCCATATATATGTTAGCCCCGATTTGACATGTAAGCGCTGTAAAAATTTTATTTTATATCCGATCAGTATGAAATTCGGCAGGAAAAGGTTTCTTATTACATGAATGAACTCTGATAAATTTGGAAGAAATCGGTTCAGATTTAGATATAGCCCCCATATATACATTACCCCCGATTTGACATATAAGCGCTGTAAAAATGTTATTTTATATCCGATCAGTGCGAAATTCGGCAAAGAGAGGTTTCTTATTACATGAAGGAATACTGCTAAATTCGGAGAAAATCGGTTCAGATTCAGATATAGCCCCCATATATATGTTACCCCCGATTTGACATGTAAGCGCTGTAAAAATTGTATTTTATATCCGATCAGTATGAAATTCGGCAGAAAGAGGTTTCTTATTATATGAATGAACACTGTTAAATTTGGAAGAAATCGGTTCAGTTTTAGATATAGCCCCCATATATACGTTACCCCCGATTTGACATTTAGGCGCTGTAGAGACTGTATTTTATATGCGATCAGTACGAAATTCGACAGAAGGAGGTCTTTTTACATGAATGAGTATTTAGGGAAGATCGGTTCAGATTTATATTGATTGTTCCTCCTGATTTGGTATCAAACCGCTATAGAAGTTTTATTTTACTTCCGATCATTAAAATATTCCAGAAAGATGTTTCTCAATTTAGGAACGAATATTGCTTAATTTAGCGATTATCGTTTCAGAATTAGATAATATGTTTCTACCCATTTACCAATTATTATGGCAATGACCCTTATCGCATTGTTAGGTAGGTGTAGGGTATTATATAGTCGGCCCCGCCCGACTTTCTGCCTTTCCTTACTGGTTTTGTATTTAAAAAAGGTTTGGAAAAAGTCACAACTTTTTGTCCAACATAATTAAAAAAAATAATTTTTTTTTGATTATTTCAAAAAAGGTGTAGTAATTTCTTTCTTAGCAACAAATAAGAACGAAGCAAATTTTTGTACTAAAAAATATTTAATAATATTTACCCCACGTCCAAAACAATGTCATAAATTTTCACCACCCAAGTTAAAAGACATGTTCCCTGCATTAGGTATAAAAACACTATAGAAGTTGTACTTTACTTCCGATGCTTAGAAAATTTGACAGAAAGAAGTTTCTAAATTTATTAACGAATACTACTTAATTTACGGATGATCGGTTCAGATAAAGATATTTCCACTTATGTATATATGTTTCAATTATTCCAAATTATTATCGCAGTGCCCCCTTTCGCATTGTTAGGGAGGTGTATGTATTATCTAGTCGGCTCCGCCCGACTTCCTGTCTTTCCTTACTTGTTATATCGTCGGCTTAATGCTATTTTGTTCCATACGCCATTTTTTATGAACGGAGAAAAACGCAATTTATTGTTTGAGTAAAAACGGGACTGAAGAGTTACACACTTTTTATTTCATAGGGTTCCCAACAGTGTTTGTATGATTCTCATGCATTTCTATGCCATTACATCCAAAAATAAGCAAGTTATAACAATTTTTGTACTTGGCATTTTGGTCCATATCCACTTTTATTTTAATATTTTTTCGTATTTGTATTACATGGACCACAAAAAGGGTCGGTATGGAAGGACACTAATTTACATATTGTGATCGAAAGAACGTAAAATACTAAGTGAAAAATATAGGGCGATAGAAAAATTGAGACATAGAACAAAAATATCGAAATTATTTCCCGTTATTCAGAGTAAAACAAATTTACCCTACAAATATCTCGAAAACTAGGCGAGATAGGAAAAAAATGATTGCAGATTCTGAAAGAGCATGCTTGGAACCCATATTATCAACTCCTAACTCAAAAAACACAAAAATGGCGTATGGACCAAAATAGCATTAAGCCGACGATATATATGTATGTCCATCAGTCATACTATCGAATTTTTCCATAAAGGCAGTTTTAGGACAGCTCTGATTATATATGTGATTAATTTTGCACGATAAATTGCCGCTAACAAAATAAGAATTTCAGCAAGACTATACGATATTTCTAAGCGAGTAAAAAACAAGTAAGGTAAGGCTTAGGTCTGGCGAAGCCATCTACATGATACCATACACCATCTTGTTAGAACAGAATATGCTCGGATATAGTTGATAAAAATATGAAATGATTACCTTATACTGACTTTAGAATGCTACCAGATTTGCTCAATTTGTTAGAACTCTTGCTAAAAAGTCGTGCAAGATATTTCAATTTCAAAATTTGACTTATATGGACGGGGCCACGCCCTTTGGTTCGATCCCGCCTATTTTCTGACCAATCACGTAGACTGCCACCAGATACATATACAATAAATTACAGCACTCGCCAATAAATAGTGGAAGGTATCTAATTTTCTAAATTTGGCTTATATGGCCGGTGCCACGCCCATTTTTGGACCAATCACGTAGACTGCCACGAGATACATATACACAAAATTACAGCACTTTCGGTAACAAATTGTTGAAGATATATATGTATATATATACATAAAATTAATATATGTGTGTATATAAAAATGAATGTATGTGTTTCTGTTTATATAGACTTCTAAACGGCTGGACCTATCTGGCAGAAAGGGGTTTCTTATACATGCGTAAACGTTGTCAAATTTCTGGAAAATCGGTTCAAATTTAGATATCAGTCTTTGCGCGACCGTGGTCTATACAACACGTATTCCGGTGTCATAGATTTTTGAAAGCAAATAACATAAAACAACAATTACTACACATTACTGTAAAAGTTGTGAAAATAACCAGTTCCGTTTATTTTGAACAAAAAAAAAAAAACAAAAACAATTAAATGCAACTGATGTGCATGCACATCTTTTGTACAACAACAACTGTGCAAAGTGCAGTTTTTCAGCATGCAGACGGACAATGCAAATGCAAGTACAAGTGCAAATGCAAGTGCAAGTACAAGTGCAAATGCAACTGAAGAAAACAGTGACAACGATGCAAACTGGCAAGTAGTACGCAAGGGGAGACATACAGGGTCACCAAATATTTTCCAGACACAACGTCCGCATAACTCAAATGAAGAAAATGTATCATCCAATAAATATGCTGCTCTTGCTACCGAAGAAGGTGAAATAGACAATGCCGTCAGTGAAACTTTTACACCCAAGCCACCACCCATATATGTCCCTTATGTTGGGAATACAGATAAAATGGTAGTAGATATTGCCGGTGTTATCTCAAGGGAAACCTTTTATTTTAAGTGTATGAAGGATAGTCAGATACGTCTAACCATAAAAGACATCGATTCATACAGAAATTTGACATAAAACATTTGGAAACTTCCACACATATCAAGCCAAAAATGACCGAGCTTTTAGGGTTGTATTTAAAGGTCTTCATTACTCTACACCTGTAGAGATATCAAAGCCAAACTATTAACATTAGGTCACCAAGTAAGGAGTGTCAGAGGTGCTGTTAGTCGGGTTAACAAGCAGCCACTTTCTATGTTTTTCGTTGATTTGGACCCAAAACCAAATAATAAGGATGTATACAATATAACCAGTATCGAAAATGCTAGAATGACGCTAGAAGCTCCAAGAACGTTTGATGATATTGTACAATGTTTTCGTTGCCAAGAATATGGACATACTAAGTCGTATTGTAGAAAACCGTACAGATGCGTGAAATGCAGTCTGTCGAATCCTACGTCACAATGCACCAAAAAATGGGAAACACTTCCACAATGCGTTAACTGCCTAGAAAAACACACAGCAAGCTACAAAGGTTGTAAAATATACCAAAAGATAATTTCTGGGAGATCCAATAACGTGAACTCTTATTCTAGCAATAATCGAAGGTTATACTCAAACCAAAATAATATAAATAATACCAATTGTGTAAACACGGCAGACCTGACCAACCACCTGATGACTCCAAACCATCGTATTCACAAGCTGCAAGGGGCATGACCGCAGGGGTAAATAACATATTGCAAAAACTAGAGTCAATGGTAGCTAAACAAATAGAATTAACCAACACATTGATAAATATGATGTCTATGCTGATGACGAAAATATGCAATTAGATATTTGAATTGCTCAATGGAATGCTAATGGCATTTCAAATCACAAAAATTAAGTTGAATTATTTCTTCTAACTAACTTCATCGACATACTCTTCATTTCCGAAACTGATTTTACAAACAAATTTGTTTTCAAAATCAAAAATTACGATACTGTAATATCTAACCACCCCGACAACAAGGCTCATGCTGGAGCAGCTTTGTTGGTTAAATTGAAAATCAAATATAAAGTTATTGAATCTTTCTCTGAGCCATACTTACAAGCAGTAGGAATAAAAATATATTGTGAAAATTCTGCCATCTCTATTGTTTCAATATATTGTCCACCTAGACATAACATAAAATGTGAACAGTATGAAGATTTCTTCAAAAAAATTGGCAATAAATTTATTGTTGCGGGCGATTATAACGCAAAACATCCTTGGTGGGGTTCTAGGCTACAAAATCCAAAAGGAAGAGAGCTGTATAAATGTATTACCAAAAACCAATATAAATCACTGTCAACAGGAAGCCCAACTTACTGGCCCAGTGATCCACATAAAATACCAGATTTATTAGATTTTGCAATCTATAATGGTATCTCTAAATCTCTTTTGGGTATATCAGACTATAATGATCTAGGATCCGAACACAGCGCCATTATAATAACATATAATGCTAATTGTCGAAAAGTCGCGCCAAAGAAAAATATTATAAATAAAAGAACTAACTAGGAGACTTTTGACTCATACATTAATTCAAATCTAAACTTGAGTATTCCTATTAAAAGTGCAGCAGAACTAGATGATGCTTTAGAAACTCTACATGATGTTATACACCAAGCTGCGTATATATCTACACCTCAACAGAACGAATGCAATAACTCTCTGGTTCATATGTCTACAGAAATAAGGAAACTTATTAAGGAAAAGAGGAAATTACGAAAAATCTGGAAAAGAACAAGATCGCCTACTAACAGGACCAACTTTAATCGAGTTTCCAATATTCTTAAAAAATGCATGCAAGAGAAGAAGGATGATTCTACTAGAATGTTCCTGAGTAATTTAAGTACGACTGAAAATAACGATCACAATCTCTGGAAAGTTACCAAAAATATATCGCAACCAAAGAAGAGAAACGAACCCATAAAAGACACCAATGGAGCGTGGTGTAGATCAGCTGAAACCAAAGTGTCAGCATTTAAAGATTATTTGGAAGATACCTTTACTCCCTTTTCCTTCTCTACTGGAATTCAAAATATGGAAATAACAGACTTCCTTGAGGTACCATGTCAAATGTATCGTCCAATTAAGGCCTTTAAATTCCAAGAAGTAAAACAAGAAATATACAAACTTAACAAAAATAAAGCTCCAGGATACGACTATATAGACTCTGGTATAATTAAGTATCTACCAAATAAGGGGATAGTGTATTTAACGACAATATTTAATTCTAGTTTAAGAATAAGCCATTATCCTTCTCAATGGAAATTTGCGAAGATTATAATGATCCCAAAACCTAACAAACCAGAAAACATCGTCTCATCATACAGGCCAATAAGTTTGCTGCCAATTTTCTCAAAATTATTTGAGAAACTTTTAAAGAAGAGATTAACACCGATTCTCGAAAGTCTTCAATGTCACCGCATTGTAAATGTAATAAGGGATTCTCTTGAGAAAAAGCTTTATTGCTCAGCTGTATTCCTAGATGTAAAACAAGCTTTCGATAGAGTATGGCATTTGGGTCTACTTTTTAACCTGAAAAAGATACTACCAACTCCTTTTTGTCTACTTCTAATATCATATCTCTATGAAAGACAATTTTATGTAACTATAGATGATGTAGACTCGGAGTTTGGGTCAGTGAAATCTGGAGTTCCACAAGGGAGCGTTTTGGGGCCAATTTTATATACCATTTTCACGTCTGATATGCCATATAACAATGACGTAACAATTACTACATATGCAGATGATACTGCAATTCTATCCTGCTATGAATCGCATACAACAGCCTCTGCTATGGTTCAAAGTTAACTGTATTTAATACAGAATTGGTGTAACAGGTGGAATATTAAAGTCAATGCAGACAAATCATCTCATGTTACCATTACTCTAAGAAGGGAAGACTGCCCGGAAGTGTTTTTACATGGAAATAATATTCCGAAATCTGACCATGTAAAGTATTTAGGAATTCACCTTGACAGAAGGTTAACATGGAAAAATCATGTAACAGCAAAGCGAAAACATTTGGATATAAAACTAAAGAAGATGTAATGGCTGTTAGGACAAAAATCCCAACTATCATTGGAAAATAAGATTCTCCTGTATAAAACCATTCTGAAACCAGTGTGAACCTATGGCAGCCAAATTTGGGGAACAACTAGCAACTCAAACATCAAAATTCTCCAGAGATTTGTGAAAAACAACAACATTCACAAGGATCTTGGTATTGCTTTAGTTAAAGATGAAATTTCCCAATATAGTTTAAGTTATCTAAACCGACTGAGTAATCATTGCAATGTACTGGCTATATCCCTGCTAGATGACAGTGAAGAAATAAGAAGACTGAAAAGGCTACATATACTTGATTTACCATTTATCACCTAATGTATAAATATGTACATATGTTACCATTAAATACCCAATGTATAATTATTATCATTTTAAACTAATATAATGTATTCAAATTAGCTTTGTATTAGATTATCAAAAAATTTAATATATTTTACAGCTGAGTTTGCTGGAACTCGGCTTTCCTTCATTTTCCAATTGTTATAAAATTTGCTTATTGTTTCGTTGAAATAGATTGTAAATAAAGATAAAATAAAAAAAATAGATATTGGGGGCTATATATATGCTACCCCCGATTTGACATGTAAGTGCTGTAGAAACTGTATTTTATTTGCGATCAGAGAGAGGTTTCTCATTACATGTTTAACACTGCCAAATTCGGGTTAAATCGATTCAGATTTATATATAGCCCCCATATATACATATGTTCCTCCAGATTTGGTATTAAAGCGCTATGGAAGATGTAATTTACCCCCGATCATTACAAAATTTAACAGAAAGAGGTTCCTAAATTTAGGAATGAATACTGTTTAATATGGGGAGTATCGGTTCAGATTTAGAAATGAAACCAGTTATTTCGAGTTATTATCGCAATGTCCGATAGGGAAGTATGGTATTATATGCATAGTCGGCCACTCCCGAATTTCTGTCTTGCCTTAGTGGTTTTTATACCCTCCACCATAGGATGGGGGGTATATTCATTTCGTCACTCCGTTTGTAACACCTCTAAATATTGATCTGAGACCCCATAAAGTATATATATTCTTAATCGTCGAAAAATTCTAAGACGATTTAGCCATGTCCGTCTGTCCGTCCGTCCGTCTGTGGTAATCACGCTACAGTCCGCAATAACAGAGCTAGGTTGATCAAATTTGGTACAAATACTTTTTATAGTTGCAGGTTGTTTGGGATTGCAAATGGGCCATATCGGTCTATATTCAGATATAGCTCCCATATATAGCATCTAACTTGTTGTGAAACAAACACTCTAATACTAAATTAAATACATGTATTCAACTCTGTAATGTTTTAAATCTGCGTCTGCGATTTAAATATTTTAAAATTATAGATGTTTAAAAGTTTGAATCTTTTAAAGTTCTCAACAATTCTTTCACAATCTCACTTAAACATTATTTGAATATTTATATGATGTTGAATACACTGTACGTATAAGTATTGTATTTTATTCAAGAACGTATACGAGTAGGATCTTAAACAATAACAAGTGAAAGCGATAAGTTCGGCCATGCCGAATTTTATATACCCTCCACCATGGATAGCATGTGACCTCACAAAATAACTCAAACCTAAAGAAAACAAGTAAAAGCGTTAAGTTCGGCCATGCCGAATCTTATATACCCTCCACCATGGATAGCATGTGACCTCACAAAATAACTCAAAACTGAAGAAAATAACAAAAAAATATAGTAGATGAGAACAGTAGGAAACATATAGTAGATGAGAACAGTAGGAATCACAGCAAGTTAGATGCTATATATGAGGGCATTGACCGATATAGCCCATTTGCAATCCCAAACAGCCTGCAGCTATAAGAAATATTTATACCAAATTCGATCAACCTAGCTATATTATTGCGGACTGTAGCGTGATTACCACAGACGGACGGACATGGCTAAATCGTCTTAGAATTTTACGACGATTAAGAATATATATACTTTATGGGGTCTCAGACCAATATTTAGAGGTGTTACAAACGGAGTGACAAAATGAATATACCCCCCATCCTATGGTGGAGGGTATAATAACACCAAAAACACAAAAAAATATAGCAGATGAAACAGTAGGAATTACAACAAGTAAGATGCTATATATGGGGACTATATCAAAACATTGACCGATATGGCCCATTTGCAATCCCAAACAACCTGCAACTATAAGAAATATTTATACCAACTTTGATCAACCTAGCTCTATTATTAAGGACTGTAGCGTGATTACAACAGACGGACGGACGGACGGACATGGCTAAATCGTCTTAGAATTTTACGATGATTATGAATATATATACTTTATAGTGTCTCAGATCAATAATTAGAGGTGTTACAAACATAGTGACAAAATTAATATATCCCCATCCTATGGTGGAGGGTATAAAAAAGTAAAATAAAAGCGCTCAAATTAAAAAAAAACTGTAAGGAAAGGCAGAAAGTCGGGCGGGGCCGACTATATAATATCCTACACCTCCATAACAATGCGATAAGGTCATTGTGATAATAACTTGGAATAATTGGTAAATGGGTAGGAACAAATTATCTAATTCTGAACCGATAATCGCTAAATTAAGCAATATTCGTTCCTAAATTGAGAAACATCTTTCTGGAAAAATTTAATGATCGGAAGTAAAGTACAACTTCTATAGCGCATTGATACCAAATCAGGAGGAACATATATATGGAGGTTATATATAAATCTGAACCGATTTTCCCTGAATATTCATTCATATAAAAAGACCTCTTTCTGTCTAATTTCATACTAATCGGATATATAATACAGTCTCTAGATCGCTTACATGTCAAATCGGGGGTAACATATATATAGGGGCTATAACTAAATCTGAACCGATTTTCTCCGAATTTGGCAGTATTCCTTCGAGTAATAAGAAAACTCTTTCTGTCGAATTTCGCACTGATCGGATATAAAATACTGTTTCTACAGCGCTTACACGTCAAATCGGGGGTAACATACTTATGGGGGCTATATCTAAATCTGAACCGATTTTGTCCGGCTTTGGCAGTATTCCTTTGAGTAATAAAAATACTCTTTCTGTCGAATTTCGCACTGATCGAATATAAAATACAGTCTCTACAGCGCTTACATGTCAAATCCGGGGTAACATATATATGGGGGCTATATGTAAATCTGAACCGATTTTCTCCGACTTTGGCAGTATTCCTTCGAGTAATAAGAAAACTCTTTCTGTCGAATTTCGCACTGATCGGATATAAAATACAGTTTCTACAGCGCATACACGTCAAATCGGGCGTAACATATATATGGGGGCTATATCTAAATCTGAAGCGATTTTAACCAAATTCCCTATTGAATTTGGTTAAAATCGCCCTTGGGCGAAAAAAAAGATATGTGTAAAGTTTCGTTGAGATCCGACCATAATTGCGACCTGTACTTTGATTTCAAGAATACATGCACAGACAGTCGGACAGACAGACGGACAGACAGACGGACATAGCTAAATCAACTAAGAAAGTGATTCTAGGTCGATCGGTATAATAAACGATGGGTCTATTTCTTCTCCTTTTGGGTGTTACACACAAATGCACAAAGTTATAATACCCTGTACCACAGTGTGGTGTAGGGTTTAAATATATATATTGTGTTATACCCTCCACCATAGGATTCATTTTGTCACTCCGTTTTTAACAACTCTAAATATTGATCTGAGACCCCATAAAGTATATATATTCTTAATCGTTGTAAAATTCTAAGACGATTTAGCCATCTCCGTCTGTCCGTCCGTCTGTTGTAATCACGCTACAGTCCGTAATAATAGAGCTAGGTTGATACAATTTGGTATACATATTTCTTATAGTTGCAGGTTGTTTGGGATTGCAAATGGGCGATATCGGTCCATATTTAGATATAGCTCCCATATATAGCATCTAACTTATTGTGATTCCAACTGTTCTCATACACTATTCATTTGTGTTTTCGGTGTTATTTGTATACCCTACACCACACTGTGGTACAGGGTATTATGACTTTGTGCATTTGTTTGTAACACCCAAAAGGAGAAGAGATAGATCCATTGTTTATTATAAGTCGATCTTGTAATCACTTTCTGAGTCGATTTAGCTATGTCCGTCTGTCTGTCCGTCTGTAGATGTATTCTTGTAATCAAAGTACAGGTCGCAATTATAGCCCGATCTTGACGAAACTTTACACATATCTTTTTTTGGCCCAAGGACGATCTCTATTTAATTTGGTTAAAATCGGTTCAGATTTGGATATAGCCTCCATATATACGCTACCCCCGATTTCACATGTAAGCGCCGTAAAAAATTTATTTTATAACCGATCAGTGTGAAATTTGACAGAGAGAGGTTTTTTATTACATGAAGGAATACTGCCAAATTCGGAGAAAATCGGTTGAGATTTAGATATAGCCCCCATATATATGTAGAAACTGTATTTTATATCCGATCAGTAAAAAAATTGGCAGAAAGAGGTTTCTCATTACGTGAATTAACACTGCCAAATTTGAGGGAAATCGGTTCAGATTTAGATATAGCCCCCATATATGTATATTTTACCCCCGATTTGACATGTTAGCGCTCTAAAACTGTATTTTAAATCCGATCAGTAAAAAAAATTGTCAGAAGAGGTTTCTCATTACATGAATTAACACTGCCAAATTTGAAGGAAATCGGTTCAGATTTAGATATAGCCCCCATATATATGTTACCCCCGATTTAACATGTAAGCGCTGTACAATCTGTATTTTATATCCGATCAGTAAAAAAATCTACACAAGGAGGTTTCTTAATTTATGAAGGGATACTTCCAAGTTTGGAAGTATAAGGATACTTAAGGTTGTTGATCTCAGGAAGCCAGTCACAAAATTATCCGAGTAGCTCGCGTGTTCCACATCAGGAAAAAATTTCCAAACAACAAAAACAAAGATTTAATGACGTACCTTACAATAAATTCTTATCCTATTATAAGTTAAATACGGTTTAAAAATCTTAACATTGCCAATATTTTTAAGAGTAATATATCAAGTATACTTTAAAGGAAGATATATCTATGCGATGTTTTTGATGACATATTTGACGAAGATAATAATATTATTTTAGAAGTTAACGATGGAAACTCTTCTGGAAAATACGTGCATTAAATTTTTAAAACGATACAATACAGTACAATAATACGCAAAAACAATATGGTCCACATACCCGACGTTTGACATACATAAATTTTCCCTATTTTTCAACTTTTTCTCATCATATTTGTAATCTAGACAAAATTCCCTTTAATATGATGGGTCGCACGATATATGAACCAAAAAAACATTTTTCAAGATCGCCTAGGGGGCTGTTAAGCTCAAAACAGTAGAGGTCATTCTATTTAAACCACAAGTAATTCCACACAAATTTAAAATTTCACTAAAACTTCGATTCGTCCTGGAAACAACCTGTTTCGACTTAAGCTATGTATATACTTAAGCTGTGAACGTACAACCGTGTGAACATAAAATTTTTGTCTTGCAACGTTGGCAGAAAAGTCATTGTGAGATAACTTGCAGATTGTAATATGTGCGAAGTTTATGCTTGTGACAACGGCGCCATTGCCAGGAAAACATTTTATTGGCCACTGTCTATAAAATATTTTTATTGGCAATCCTCCATATAAATATTTAGAAAATATATTTTAAATACATGAAATTGTAAGGGTTTCTTGCAATCGTCTTCACCTTGGCCTAACAATCTGTCATTGTCCGTACATTTGCGGCACTTTAACAGGGTTGATAAAGATGTCCGATCTGACAATCGTCTATACATAGCTTTAGCATACTTTGAAAATAGGGTATATCTTACATTTAACTTAAAAACATCTATTATTTAAGAATAAATACCAGAGCTTAACTTTTCCACTATTATTTTAAATGTTAAAATGTCTATCATAGAGCCGCCGCCGCCAATTTTGGCTCGGCTTCATTCTCTGCTTATTACGCTTTACAGACTTTGGTCGAAATCCAGCGCTACTCTTGAGCGTTCTTTATATATTTGTTTTTAAGACCTTTGAACCCGTTGTGTGGGAGGTACCAAAAGGACTCGCTATATCCTGTCGAAATTTTGCACCGCAACTGATATATATGAAATATTATGACATGTTAAATTTCATAAATATACAATGCTCCAATTTAGTGTTATAGTCTGGTGAATTGTTGAGGACCCATGAATAAATTGCATGGGGTTACGAGACCCGCGGTCCGATTGGGTCCAAATTTAATTTTTTTCTTAACTATGACCAAATACAGCTTGGTACCAAATTTCATAGTTCTGCAATTACTCCTTCTATTTTTGTCACATCGATACATGAAGACAGAGCACTGTGCGATCCACTGACTTAAATGTATGAGTTAAATGTCCATCTGATTGTACTTTTTCCCATTTTCGACGAAGAACTTTTAGGAGTATCAGTTGAGTAGTATCAGTTGTGCAGTTGGTTGTAGTGAGGGAAATATATTGGCCATTATTGTATAGAAAACGGAATGGTGCATAGTCTTATTGGAACGTACAGTGGTTTCACTCTACACAGTATATGAACGTTTTTGTTGTTGCATCAGAAATTACCAAATCTGTTTTAAAACTTTTGCGCTTGCTGGGCGAACTGCCTTTTGTGCTGTTATTTAATGTACTGGCATTAACTAATTTTGTAGGGCTCCAAGAGTTCTATTTATTACATTTTTAACTGTTATAGGAAAGGTTTTGTTAAACATTTTGCAATCAATTTAACAGATTAAAGTTTGTTAACAACGTTTGTTAAATCAAACCGATACATCAGAGTGAAATTGTTAACACTTTGATTACCGACCCTTGTATTTGCTCTCTATTCTATAGAGCAAATTCAAATCGTCTGCCAAGGACAGACTTATAAATTGACCAAATACGTTAATGTAATGAAAATAATAATACGAATATGCTCATGTTGCTTTCTGTAATTCGGTCAATTAAAATTCTTTGTATTGTATGAAATACAATGAGAATAAATGAAGAATAACAATGTTGATGCACATCTAACATTTTTAACAAGCTATCAAAAGTATAAACTACAAACTTCAAGACGATTGGTGCAATGGTTTCGTATTCAGAAATAGATTCATATGGATTACGCGCTTTCTAATCCGATATGCATCGAAATATTATATTTTTTGTGTAGAAGGTTCCACACTCGTAAAAAAACTAATGCTCTGCACTCGTTGACACCTAATAATCTGTTCTCGAGTTATGAGGTTGATTTAGTCATACAACGCCTCTTTGTCCAATCATAAATTTTCTTAAATAGTACCCTTCTCGAAAAATGAAAGATCCGTTACCGAGTTATGCGATTGTGTTCGCTGCGACACGACCATTTGACCAATCGTAAAGTTTCCTAAATAGTTTCTTTCATTTGACCAATACTATCAAGCCCAAAATCATAAAATCGAAAGATTCTTGATCGAGTTATGAGTTTGTGATGGCCGAGTCGCGTCGTTTAAAAGAATCCTAAACATTCTTCCATGGCGTCCCCTCGGGATCAATACGAATTCGTCAAGCCAAAATCGCGAAAATCTAAAGATTCCTTCCCGAGTTATGCGATTGTGATCGCTGTGGCACGACAATTTCACACATCGTAAAGTTTCCTTCTTTGAACCAATACGAAGCCATCAAGCCCATAATCATAAAATTAAAAAAGGCGTTCTCGAGTTATGAGGATGTGACGGCCGTATCGCGCCGCTTTGAACAATCCTAAATTTCTCTCCATGGTGTCCCATCAAGCCCAAAATCGCGAAAATCGAACAATCTATTATCGAGCTATTCGGTTGTGTTGGCCTTGTCGCGCTCCTTTGACGAATCCGAAAATGTCCTCCTTCCTTCTGGGTCCAAAACGAATCCAATCGCAAAATCGTGAATATCGAACGATCCGTTCTCGAATTATGAGGTTAAGTTGGCTGCTACAAACCCGTTTTACCAATCCAAAATGTTCCTAAATAGTATCAACAGGGTACATTTTCGTTGTACTCGTATAGTACAACATATTTACAAAGATTTAGGTTTGTTTCTTATAAGAGGATTTTGAAAGGATAAAAATAACATTCAGGTTTTTTAATTGCGCGAATGTTGAGAATTTTGCGACTCTTATTATTTCTAAACGTTTGCGTAGCAATTACGCACAAATCAGCAGGAGGAAATATCCATTTTGGTCCAGTAGTTTTCAAGTTTTAAGCAGTCGAACAAACCACGATCCATTTTTATATATACAGATTTCATCATTACAACAAATACAACAAATACAACAAATACAACAAATACAACTCGCAAGATAAGTGAAACATATTGCAGAAATGAAATACGCAGTACATTTCCTTACATATTTCACTCAACACTTCATGAAAGTTCAAAGTATATAATAAAGGTTGAGTTGGGATAACTACTAACTCAATGCCAATTTGAATTTAATAAAACATTACGTGAAACTGAAACGCTTAACATTTCCTGAAACTGAAACGTATAACATTTCGTGAAACTGAAACAATTTGAAACCTAAGAAAAAATCCTTTGAGAAAATATATGACTTTAACAGAAAATACTCTTACATTTTTACATTGTTTTCCTCCAAATGATGGCACAGTGAAAAAAATGTCCACAAAAAGTTAACAAGACATAAACATACATATGTAAATAATCATGTGTTTAAGGATATATGAAAGACTCTGTAAACAATCTACCCGAGAGTAAGTAAGTCATTGAATACAAAACAAATTCGAATACAGGGTGGCTGATGAATGTTGCTCCATTAAGAACCTCAAATAACTTTTTCTTAATTCATATACGTTTGTTTTTTTCATTTTCATTTGAAAACTAATACATAAATATTCATTCTGTTTAATTTTTTATAAAAATAATAAAATGTAAATGACATGCCTGGAGCCTAGCTGCGGGAATTGTCCATTATTGTTCGAATGCATTGCTTTAAATCATCCAAATTTTTTGACTTCATGTTTGCAATAACTCCAAATCGGACTCTACAATGCAACATTTCAAAGCAATTGGATATAAAATACAGCTTCTATAGGGCAAAAGGCCAAATCGCACGAAACATATATATGGGAAATATAGCTAAATCTGAACCGATTTTCTGCAAATTCGGCGATGTTGGTCCATGTATTAAGACACTATACCATACTAAATTTCGAAACGATTGGATGTAAACTACAGCGTTTTTAGGTCTAATGGACCAAATCGGACAAAACATATATATGAGAGCTATATATATAAATCTGAACAGATTTTCTTCAAATTGAGCAATTTTGGTTCAATAATCAAGAAGCTCTACCATGCAAAATTTCAAAACAATTGGAAGTGAAATACAGCTTCTATCGTGCTAAATTGTCAAATCGGACGAAACATATATATGGGAGTTATATCTAAATCTGAACCAATTTTCTTCAAATTCAAGGCTTCTTTCCAGGCATGAAAGACTACTTACTGCAAAATTTCAGCACGATCGGAATAAAATTGCGACCTGTACTCTGCGGACAACTTTCGATGGACAGACGGACGGATGGCCAGACATGGTTAAATCGACTCAGGTAGTGATTCTGAGTCGATCGGTATACTTAAAGGTGGGTCTAGCTGTAGTATTTCCAGGTATTACAAACATCTGACACAAAACAAGCTTATAAGACCCTGCACCACAGTGTGGTGTAGGGTATAAAAACCGAGCTCGTGCTCGGTGTATGGTTTGCGGTCAGGAGTAATCGACTTATTATTATTATTAGTACGGACCCGTTCTGATACCTGGGAACCTCTGCGAGTAACAGATGTTTCGGCACCCAGTCCTTTCCACAGTACCGGTGGCTATGCTGTGGTAGACATATATTTCTTTTATATATGTCTATCACAGCTGACTCTCGCAGCCAGACTATCCGTCCGTTGGTCTTGGCCAAAGCCGATCACACTAAAAATGGTGAATATATTTCACAAGTACTCACAACGGGAAGGGAAAGCTGAGTCGGCTGAAAAGGCCTCATTTTCAGCTGTGGCAACGGCTCGTAATAAGGCCAAACAAATCAGATAATCTGGTGAACCCCTGACTTCAAAAGAGGCCATAATTTCACTCACCAAGCCCTTTTATCCCTAACGACAAATGGAACCATGTTCAATCGGCCATTATGGCTCAATTCCTCGCTGTCCTTAGTGAGATGCCGGGCACACACCCAATTTACAACGATGCGGGATGGCATCAGGGAGAAGTAAAGTTCTTAGATATCGATGATGCCTGACAAGTAGACCTGTGTAGGCCGGGTGCCCAATTGGATGTTGTCGAAAAAAACATCCCTAATCACCGTAGAGCCCTAAACTGGATTACAACAGAAACATCCAACTCGGCTGACATACATGAGATAAAAAAAATCCAATCCTGGTCTACCGAACCATAATTGGAGAATTAGCATGATTGGTAATTCGGTTGGTAAAAGGCTGCAGTTCCATTTGATCCTGAATGCTAAATCCACCGCCCAAAAAACAACGGGCAAGTGGATACTGCGATATCGATTCGAGGCCATAGTTTTGAAGTTATACAATCAGGAAATAGCTCCTACTGCGGAAGGTGAGGCAGCCACCGTGGTTGACACCTATCCCTCCGCAAGTGCGGAGTTACCCACGCCCTCTTTGACGCATCTGCGGGTATGATACGGACGAGAAGCTCGATGACCCTTGTTGGGGTTTTAGTCTGTCGGTTAGCAATAATGGTATGAATTCTTAAGATTAACATCCATCACGCTAAAGGAACGTCAGCGGCTCTATTGGTGCGCCTGTCCACAGGTGCAGTAGACATCGTCCTGATACAGGAGTCACGTTTTACCTACTTCTGACCAACTGTGAAGGTACTCCAAGAACCTGAATTTTGGCCAGGAAGGATCTAAGCATCTTTTACTTGGTTCATTTCAGCGGCAACTACCAAACAGCTGTTTTTTTAGGAAAAGATAATCGTATATACTGGATAATCTAAAGATACTTGCCATATTAAGATTTACGAATTTGGTTACTTGATTTCTGCGAATACCAAATTTTACTATAATCGAATGGAGTCAGGTTGGCAACATTGTTGAGTACAGACGTGTTTCTAGTGGCTCTCACAATAATTCTACAAAAAAAAATATTTTCTTTGGGATTAACCCTGTTAAAACATATAAAGCGAGTTGAACGTTATTAACAAGTGATTTGGTTATAATTCTGTGTTAACGTTCATTGCTAATGTGTAACTTTTTTCAAAAAAATAATCAAGTTAAAAATCATAGTGCTTGCTGTGTTGGTCGTTTATAAATAAACAAAGGAAATTTAGAAAAAACAAATATCCGTGCATGTCTCTAAATCCCGTCCATTTCTGTGACAACTGCAGAAAATAAAGCAACAACAACGCAGATAGGGGCGTACAAAGTGAAGCAACTGCAGTAAGAACTCGTATTAACCCAAAAATAAATCCACTGAGAATTTGTTATTAGAATGCAAACATTATCCTATGCCCGAATATAGGACTGAGAATATACAAGCTACTTCTACCGCTATCACAGGCACAAATCTTGTGATATCGTCGTTACATTGCCCACCTTGGTACAAAGTTTTTCGTAGCAGGTGACTATAATGCCGAGCACACATTTTGGAGCTCTCGCCTAACCACTCAAAAAGGTAGAAAGCTTCTAGAGGCCATAACACCTGCTAAAGTAGATGTAGCTTTGAGCGGTCACCCAACATATTGGTCCTCAGACCTGAATAAAACGCCAGACCTTATTGATTTCGCTATAATAAAACATATAAGACGTGAACACATATCTCTATGTCCAGCATTTGATCTATCATCGGATCGTTCGCCTACCATTTGGACACTGCTTTACAACAATCATAAAAATGGGTGTGACAATTTGCCCAATAAATATACCAACTGGTTGAAATATAAAACAAGTAAGAAATTTCAGTTGGGTAAACCGACTTATGAATCCCTTCACCTTGAGTCCCAAAAAAATGTTAGTAAATGTATTTAATTTTTTGTTTTAACTGCATTAGTATCAATTTAAATTGAATTTAATAACTTTAAAGTATGTACGGTATTAAAGTTAAAAGCTGTTTACATTTGTTACAAAATGGTCCATTTGTGTGTGAGGTACCAACAGGGGCGTGCCAATAACGCCCACTCTTCTGTGGACACTAGGTACTATAAAAGCATTGCACTGTACAAAATTTCAAGTATGTGTATGCACTGGTATTAAAGTTCAAATCTGTTAACTTTTGGTACAAAAAAGTCCAATTGTGTGGGTGTTACCAAAAGGGCCGTGCCAATAACGCCCATTTTTCTCTGGACTCTAGGTACAATAATAGCATTATACTGTATAAAATTGTAGTAAGAGTATAGTATTTCAAGTTATAAACTGGTAAATTTTGGTACGAATTGTCCATTTGTGTGTGAGGTACCAAAAGGAGCGTGGCAATAATGCCCATTTTTCACTGTATGTTAGGTACTATAAACCATTACACTGTACAAAATGTCAAGTATTTGTAAGCACTGGTAATAAAGTTATAAGATTTTAACTTTTGGTTCAAAATTTCCATTTGTGTGGGAGGTACCAAAAGGGGCGTGACAACTTCGCCTATTTTTCTCGAGGTAATAGCGACTACTTAACTAATACTACGTGTAGAATTGCAGAGGATTCAAATGAGTAGTATAGAAGTTATTAAATACTCAATATTTCACTAAATGTTAACCCTTTATGGGGGAGGTACTAGAAGGAGTGGACCAATATGGCCCGTCTTTGAACGTAGCCGGAGATAGAAGAAAATATTAATACATACCAAATTTGAAGTCAATAGGTTGCTCCGAGAGTTATCATGCGCACCAGCCAGCAGACAGACAAACGGACGGACATTGCTCTTTCGACTTAAAATGACCCAAAACGGATATCTGCTGAACATACTTAGGGTCTTAGGTCACTCATTCGATGTGTTACACTTTTGGCTCGTAGAAAATGATATATACCCTCCTCTCTGTGGTGAGGGGATAAAAATACGTTAGTTCACACACCGACGGTGTATCTTTACGAACAATGGATGAAAGTGAAGCCGCGGTAAACCTATTCACTGACGTTGTAAACAGTGCTGTTACAGTGGCTACTCGAAAAAGCGCATTCAAAAGAGAATACTCCAATAGCCCAACAAGCATCCAAGCGTTAATCAATGGAAAAAGAGGCGTTAGGGGAGAGTGGCAACAATATCGCTCCTGAGCACTGAGAAAAAGTCTTAAAGATTGCCAGAAGAGATTGAAATCAGCCCTAAAATCAGCCGAGGAAAGTGATCTAAAAGTATATTTGCAATCTCTGGATCCAACCCAGAAAACAGATTATAGTCTGGAAGACCACAAAAAAATTCGAGGCCCTGTTGCGCATGAATCCCCAATTCGCCTTGAAAACGGGAACTGGGCAAAAAGCACAGACAAGAAAGTAAATGCATTTGCAAATTACCTCGAGTCAGCTTTTACACCCAACAGTGGTACAACTGAAATATATCCGCCTGTTATACATGATATAATTCCTCGCTCAATCTATCCGCCATTGATAGATGACATAATTCCTCGCCCAATCTATCCGCCCGGATAGATGATGTAATTCCTCGCCCAATCTATCGGATAATATAGTTCCTCGCCTAATATATTCACCCGTGATAGACGAAATAATTCATCGCCCAATCTATCCGCCCGTGATAGATAATTGATTTAATTCCTCGCCCAATCTCTCCGTCTAGGACAAATAATTTAATTTCTCGTCCAACCTTTCAGCCCGTGACATATGATATAATTCCTTCCCCAATTAAGCTTACAACGAAGGATGTTGAAAAATCTGTCAAAGATCTAAAATTAAAGAAATCGCCCGGAGTACATGGTATAACATGGTGAGAATGGTATTATTTTTATTCAATGCTACTCTGCGTTATGGTTACTTCCCCTATCTTGGAAGAGGTCAATGATAAAAGAGCGTCCCTTCTCAGCCGTGAGAATGGTATTATTTTTTTTCAATGCCTATACCCATCGATATTACCAAAAATGTTTGAGTCTTTTCTTCCTAAGTTACCTCTAAAAAATTGCAATCAAATCTGATCATATGTCAAACGTCATACAAATCGACGGCATTTTTAGTTGGTGTTTTTGAGAGATATATTCCTCGCGAAAAAATTCTTTGAATCCCTTTTCAACGTTTTTATGAGAAATAAGCACATTTCGACTTATACATAATTTGTGAATTTTTCTACTCATAGCTGAAATATATATTGATACTAGCTGACCCCAGCAGACGTATATTGATACTAGCTGACCAATACAGCCCGTTCGGTTCGGGCTGTATTGGTTTGTTATTGATCGATATTTCATTTAAAAATGCATACATACCGAGTTTCAGGAAAAAATCAGAAAAAAAAAATTATATTGACCATAAGTCCACTACATACATACAAACTATTATCAGGACAAACCACACCTACATTTTAAATTTCAATTAAATAGCTCTGGAAATACGAATTTTGCAAATATCTTGACCACTACGCCATTTATCACCGAGAAAATAATTCAAAAACACAGATGAGCCCAAACTGTAGCTATTGTGTAGTTTTGAGCCCATTCGCTCTTATGGTTTCGGAGATCATGCGTTACTAACAAACGTACAAAGGATTTTATATATTGACCATAAGTCCACTACAACGCCATCTAGCGGTTGGAATCATACATACAAACTATTATCAGGACAAACCACACCTACATTTTAAATTTCAATTAAATAGCTCTGGAAATACGAATTTTGCAAATATCTTGACCACTACGTCATTTATCACCGAGAAAATAATTCAAAAACACAGATGAGCCCAAACTGTAGCTATTGTGTAATTTTTAGCCCATTCGCTCTTATGGTTTCGGAGATTATGCGTTACTAACAAACGTACAAAGGATTTTATATATAAAGAAGATAAGGTTTTGATTAAACTTTTTTAAATAATTTTTCGGTTAGTGTTTATGGAAATTACAAAGATAACTAACAAAACATTCTAAATTATGAAGCATGTTGATTGTTCATAAACATTATTTAAGGGAGACCTATAGTAGTTTTTCGCGAGGAATATTTTTCTCAAAGTCACCAACTAAAAATATGGTCGATTTGTATGACGTTTGACATATATCAAGATTAGATTGCAATTTTTAAAAGATAAGGCGAGTGAGAAGTTTTTTTTTGCTGTTCTGAGGGTTCAAGGGTTCCCTTTATTTCGTTCTTTGGACTGAAGCGTGTATTTCGAAGTCTTCCACTACAAAGTCACCTCTCTGATTTCCTTGCTAAGTTTGTGGCCGAATACAGCGAAAACGGGAGCTAACCTAGAAAAACAGCTAGCACTACTGGATTCAGCAAGGTCAAAATAGGTATATCCATGGCGTCTTCTTTCTGTTACATTTGTAAAGCGTCCATCTCGAGCACAGTGTTGCAGGTATATATGAAACGCTAACATCCACAAGGACCTCACCATGCTAACAGTAAAAGGAATATTGCCGGTGTTACGTGAGCAAACTATTGAATCATCAAACTACTAAACTTTGAAGGTTAATTAACACTAAACAACAATTAAATTATGAATTCTTAAATTTGAAATGTTAACCTCTTGTTAAAGTAAAAAATCGTGTTAAGTCTCAATTGTTTATTCGCATTTGCAATAACCCAGAGGATAATATACTAGGTTAAGATTTGTTCACTATATTTAAAATTTGTCGGCAGACGGTGCAACTACAAAGCCTTGTTGCAACCTTCCATAAATGGTATAAACTGATATAAGAGCTTTCAATTTTTCATTTCTTTTAAATTTGTACTTTACAGAAGAGAATACTTCATCGCATATATCTCATATGTATACTTTAAAACAAATATATTAGGAGTTAACTTAACACGGGCGTATCCATGAAATTCCCAAGAAAACACAAAACGAACGTTGGTAAAAACTTAACAAATTAAAACATACAAATGTACTTCTTTTTACTAGGATGTATCGTATATTCTGTAAACTTTGTACATTTTCGCTGTGAATTTAAGTATATGGAACAAAAATGTAAAATCTGAACGCATTTTGAGCGTAAAATATATAACCCAAATATTATCCGAATAAAGTCAGGACATCGCAGATATTTTTTGCTAAATTCAAGAAGGCAGAGACATAAAGCTTTTATTGTACAGGTATTTATGACGTAGACCCAATTAACCGGTGAGACTTGTTCCTGCTTGTCATGCTCGTTTAGACGGTGAGTCTATAGTTTCAGCTAACAGAGGAAAAATAAAATATTAACATCGTTCACTCACATTTACATTACGGAATTCGTATTCTGTCACTCATAAAGGCTAATGTCAATTTGTCCCTTGAATTTTAATTTCGAGTAACTTTTTCTACCTTGAAAGCTTCCTTACGCCCTTCGTCAACAAACTCATGTAATTTGGGTCCTACTCAGTGGGGTTAACCGGGTGAAATATAACATTCGGTAGGAGTAGCCAGAACGGATGGGAGAGTTTTGGTCATTCTTTGTTGGAGCTACGAAAAATCGCCAAAAAATATGAAAAATCTAAAAAATTACGCCACAGTTCTTAAAAAGGAAGCTTGGATTTAGATAGGCTATATATACAGACATAGTTAGATCGAACCTACTAGTGATTCTGAGTCGATCGGTACGTAAAGGTGGATAAGCTCCAATATTTGTGGGTTTTGTAAACATCTGTTCCAAAATAATTATACTCGTATAATAAACTGTTCCACGGAGTGGTGTAGGGAATATTGATATTCGTATGAACTTGCTAATATGTAGAGTGGGGGTGGGACACAAGGAGCTTGACAACTGCTCCCATTTTTGACATTTTAAAATTCGCTTATATATACGCTAAGAAACCATTGGGTTGCCACTAAAGTGTATTGTAGGGACCTATACTGAATTTTTTACCAATAATCTTTTTGTCGAATACAATACCCCAAAATCCATTGATTTCTACGACTTTTAATATATCATTATTTTTGGAGACGGATTTTCTGAGTTAAGGGGATGAGCGATTGAACCGGGTATTTTCGTGAAATTCTTTCTAAAGTGTCTGCTTTATTTTGTTCTTTGACATGGAACATCTGTTCCGAAGCCTTATATACGCAAATTGTGTCTGAATTTACTAACCTCTTTGTTTACCCAGCAAATTTTGTGGCTAAATATATAGGAAACGGGATGTCACAGAAAAAAAGAGTTAATGTCATGAATACATCGGGTGAGCTATTTTCATCGAGGATACAAAATAGGAAAAAACCGACCATCTTATCGAAGAAAACAATGCATTCTTTATGAAAATCTATGGATAAATGTAGAAATTATAGCACTCTTGGTAGAAATAAGAGAATTTAAACATAATCCGGTGTTTATACCCCCGCTATTGTGAACGAGGATACATATCAGTTGCTGCGTGCCGAAACTGCAACACATCGATGGAGTGACCTAAGAGACCCTAGGTCAGGCTCCCATACAAATGGGCCATTTTCCACACAAATTTAACGGCTTATAACTTCGATTCCTGTACATACAACAGTGTACTGCTTTTGTAGTACCCAGTATATTAAAAAATGAGCGTTAATGCCACGCTCCTTCTGGTATCTCCCAAACAAACTGGCCAACATAAAAAATATGAAAAATGATTTTTATAATGTTCTTTAATTTAAAGGAACTACGGCATAGATTGAGCTTAGATGCAAAATAGGCGGACTATATCTATAATTCATATTGCGCTATAACTCGTATTCGACACAGATCTTAACAGGGCGAATAAGTTAATATTCGCAATTTTAATATATCATTATTTTTGGAGACGGATTTTCTGAGTTAAGGGGATGAGCGATTGAACCGGGTATTTTCGTGAAATTCTTTCTAAAGTGTCTGCTTTATTTTGTTCTTTGACATGGAACATCTGTTCCGAAGCCTTATATACGCAAATTGTGTCTGAATTTACTAACCTCTTTGTTTACCCAGCAAATTTTGTGGCTAAATATATAGGAAACGGGATGTCACAGAAAAAAAGAGTTAATGTCATGAATACATCGGGTGAGCTATTTTCATCGAGGATACAAAATAGGAAAAAACCGACCATCTTATCGAAGAAAACAATGCATTTTTTATGAAAATCTATGGATAAATGTAGAAATTATAGCACTCTTGGTAGAAATAAGAGAATTTAAACATAATCCGGTGTTTATACCCCCGCTATTGTGAACGAGGATACATATCAGTTGCTGCGTGCCGAAACTGCAACACATCGATGGAGTGACCTAAGAGACCCTAGGTCAGGCTCCCATACAAATGGGCCATTTTCCACACAAATTTAACGGCTTATAACTTCGATTCCTGTACATACAACAGTGTACTGCTTTTGTAGTACCCAGTATATTAAAAAATGAGCGTTGATGCCACGCTCCTTCTGGTATCTCCCAAACAAACTGGCCAACATAAAAAATATGAAAAATGATTTTTATAATGTTCTTTAATTTAAAGGAACTACGGCATAGATTGAGCTTAGATGCAAAATAGGCGGACTATATCTATAATTCATATTGCGCTATAACTCGTATTCGACACAGATCTTAACAGGGCGAATAAGTTAATATTCGCAAAGTGTCAAGAATATTGGACTGAGGCTTCGGACTAGATGTTCCACGCCAAACAACAATATAAAAAAAGGCACTTCAGGAAGTATTTCTTCCACAACACCTGATCCTCTTACCACTGATAATCTCCCTACAAAATAATTATATATCAAAAGTAGTAGAAATCGATGGATTTTTTAGGTGAAGTATTCGACAAAAAGATTCCTGGTAAAAAAATCCCTATAGGTGCCCACAATACTCTTTTATGGCAGTACAACGGGTTTTTTAATATATCGTACTTATACCGAAATTTTGTTTAAAAATTTAAAAAAATATAAATAATACTAATAAATAATTTTAGGACCACTTCCATCAAAAGCTAATATGTTAGAGAATTAATAGAAGTTTAAAATAAAAAAATTCTCAAAAATCAGAGAGTACAAACAATTTAAAAAATGACATTTAAATTGGAAAACTTAAAAATCGCACACTATTTTTTTTTTTAAATTTTATCTAGCTTTTTTTTCTGAAAAGTACCGAAAAATACCAACATTTAAAAAAAGATTTTTCAAATCGGACCATAACTTAAGAAGTTATGGCCAAAATCCAGGTACACAGAGTGATATCATTACGATTTTTATACCCTACACCACACTGTGGTACAGGGTATTATAAGTTTGTTTCACGGCAGATGTTTGTAACACCTGAAAATAACACAGCTAGACCCACCTTAAAGTATAGCGATCGACTCAGAATCACTAGCCGAGTCGATTTAACGATGTCCGTCCGTCCGTCCGTCCGTCTGTCCATGTAAAGTTGTTCGTCGACTACAGGTCGCAATTTCACTCCGATCGTTCTGAAATTTTGCAGTTTAGAGTGTTTCGCGGCTGTTAAGATCGCTATTGAATTTGGTTGAAATCGGTTCAGATTTAGATATAGCTCCCATATATATCTTTCGTCCGATTTGGCCCTTTAGTTCTATAGAAGCTGTATTTTACATCCAATCGTTTTGAAATTTAGAATGGTAGAGTTTCTTGATCCATGAACCAACATTGCCGAATTTGAAGAGAATCGGTTAAGATTTAGCTATAGCTCCCATATATATGTTTCGTCCGATTTGGCCATTTAGTCCTATAATAGCTGTATTTTACATCCAATCGTTTTGAAATTTAGAATGGTAGAGTTTCTTGATCCATCAACCAACACTACCGAATTTGAAGAAAATCGGTTAGGATTTAGCTATAGCTCCCATATATATGTTTCGTCCGATTTGGTCCTTTAGTTCTATAGAAGCTATATTTTACATCCAATCGTTTTGAAATTTAGAATGGTAGAGTTTCTTGATTCATGAACCAACATTGCCGAATTTGAAGCAAATCGGTAAAGATTTAGCTATAGCTCCCATATATATGTTTCATCCGATTTGGCTCTTTAGATCCAATCGTTTTTGTACCCTACACCACACTGTGGTACAGGGTATTATTTAAGTATAAAATGTCCCAAAAGTAAATTTATGTAAACAATTTATATATCAGAGTTATTCAATATTACGAGAGTGGTGTAGGGTATTATATAGTCGGCACCGCCCGACTTTAGCCTTTCCTTACTGGTTTAAATATCGATAACTTCTAAACGAATTATCGGAAAAATCTCCAAAAATTCCACAAAGCGTTTCTGCAAGGGTACTAATAAATATAAAAAATTGGAAAAATCAAAAACGAAATTTTTTTGAAACCGTCCGATTTGTCGTGGAATTTCCCGTAGATTTTAATGTGGGTGTTTCCTACGAAATTACAAGGTTGCATGTTCGGAAATTCCTGGATTTTCCAAATAATTAAGTTGCGGGAATGGCATTGCCAACCCCATTTCCAATACAACCTAATGTACTCAATTATTGTCGGAAATAACATGTGTATGTCAAAGTAAACAAAAAAACATACAACACAAGAACACAAATCAAAGCTACACAGACTTTAATAAACGATGCATTGCAGTGAAAAATCGCGACCCGTGTACATGTACATATGTATGTGTGTGTATGTATAGAACTAAAAGCGTATCTTTGACACAGTCAAACATATTGTGGTGTGCCTTAAGGCGATGGGGTCGGGGCCAGATCGGGTCAGGTCGAGCCAGGTCGCCGCGTTGATAGCATCAGGAGTGTAGTGGTTGGGAGCTGGGGGTGTTTTACATTATGGCATGATGTCTGAGGATTTGTTGTCTTTGTGATTTAAATCTGTTGTTTTCTTTTTTACGATATTGTTGGTATGTGACTGACATAAATTTCTTTATAAATATCCTGACTATAGCAAATTGCGAATGTGAAAGATGTGTCGTCCTTTTCAGACAATTCTACTTACTCGCTCACTCGGTCGTTCATTCACTTTCATTTGAAGAGATGTCGGTGGCGGCTGTGGTAACTGCGCTGGCGGAGCATGGTGATGGTGGTATTACTCGTACATTGTGACATGACCTCAAGTGATTGTCTGCTTTACAGTGCTGAATTTCTTTGGTACGTGACACAGATTTGACATAATTTTTTTTCTCCTTCGTTTCTTCTTCAAGTTATTTTATGTCAGGCTTGTGTTGTTTCTGCGGCTTCCTTTTGTTGTGCATTTTTTCCCCTTGGATGCTCCCATGTCAGAGCATCACACAAAATAAACATTCACTGACAGACCGACTGACTGGGTTATGCTAGAAAAAACTTGGGCGACTCATCGTCAGAGAGACAATGCTTAAGAAAACATCGTTTTTTGGCCCTTACTGGATCTTCCAGAAAAACTAAGGCACTCATTCGATAGCACATTGTGTTTTTTTTTTCAAAAGACTGTCATGGAATATCAACGAGACTAATTTACAACCGAAATTTTTTTTGTTGGCAATTTTGAAAGTGGAATGAGCTACAGGTAATTGTTATGAGGGATACAAACTGAATAAAGTTTATTCAAACCCATACAATTTAAACTACAATGATTTAGATTTTATCATTTGTGTAAGAGTCACTTTTTCTCAGAAAACATTTTATAAAGAAATCTTCAGTATTTGACGTTTCTTGTTTCGAATTGCTCATCATCTATCAAAATAAATGTACACGTGAAGAGAAAATGTACTTAAGCTACAAAACCATCAACCTTATATAGCATTACACTCCATAAAGGTAAAGAAAAGCTTGACACCTGAAAAGATTACTGTACTCCTCTAAGAGCCGATTCTAAGATTGTTCTCTTTCAACATTCTTCAAGATAACCTATATAAATTTGGCTTTTTTCTTCTTCCTGTCAGTAAAGTCTAAGTCCTAAATGTGGAGACAGGAATGATATATGTATCGCCCATATTTATATGCAGTTATAAAAAACAACTCACAGAAGAAATGTGATGTTGACAAGCTCAAAGAACCAGCAATAGCCAACTCATTTACGGATGCTTTAAAGACATCACTGGAAATCAGCAACAATTTAAATCCGATTGGGCGGAAACCAGAAGGATATACAAGATAAAATCATGCAAAGAATGGATTAGTGATGAAACCCGGAGATTCATAGAGAAATTATTACATGCAAAAATGAACAACTGAAGCTTTGAGAGACATTCTATGAAAGAATTCTGCAACCTATATTCTGCAACCGTGAGTCCCACATGATAGACGAAACTATACTAACCAACAGTCCGGATGTCAGAGAAATACGCGAAGCTACAAAATCGCTCAAAAACAACAAATCACCAGGCATTGATAATATCTCTCCGGAGATGTTAACGCTGATGCTTTAACGAGTGCCAAATTGCTAGCGCCAATCTTCGAGCAATTCTGGAATACAGAAATTTTTTACAGACGAGATTGCTGATTGTGTAATTGTGAACCTGCCTAAAAAAGTAGACCTGTCGGAAAAACTGGAGCAGGGATCACCCTTCTCAGCATGATAAATAATGCGCTAACTCAAATTCTGAAGAAAAGGTTGTAAGGTACTTTGTCCTCTAGTCTCAGACATGCACGTAAATCTTGAGTTGATCATATAAACAGCTTAAGAGTGATCGTAGATCAATCGGTAGAGTGGAGATCACCTCTCTTCGTAGTCTTTATTTTGATGAAATTTAGCAAAGGGCTCTTTTTTTGCCGATCGATCCCTAGGACGATCCCTATTGGTCAAAATCGGTTCAGGTTTACATATAGCTCCCATACTAAGCAAAATTTCCCATTACCAAATAACCTGACGGGTAAGCTAAATTCAAAACTAGTAATTGCTTATTATTCGGCCTCCCTTCGAATTATTTTAACATTTACATGTCATTGGAGGAAAGTGATGCCACTCAAGCAGTTGAAAAATAACCACTTACCCCCACGTTTACAATTATTCAAAAGTAAGCGTGGACAAAAGAAATAAATTTAAGAGTGTGGTAGTGGATATTTCCGAGTTGCTATTACTTGTTCACCACCATCAGTGGTGGAATGTGGAAAGTAGAAAAACGTAAAATTGGGAAGAGCGTAACATTGGGTAGCGCGTATAATTGGAAGAGATTTGTTGTCGATCGTTGTCGTCATATGACGAAAAATTTCATTTGCCGGGAGGTGGGATTGAACTCGCGACCTCACGATTTCGTAGTTTAGCATCACAACTACTGGCCTATCTAGCGATTCATAGACAAATCCCTTAATAATCAAGTACAAGAATATAACCCATCAAAATCTTGGATAGTAAATTTCGTTACCACATGTATTACCAGGCAATGATATCTCATTATCTCCAGCAATACTTTCGATAAATAAATAACGACTAACTAAATAATGACAAAAATAAGTTATTATTAGTAATCAAATTGAGAAAATCTAATTTATAAACATTTCTTTGAATGATTTAACTGAATACAAACTACAACGTATATACGAGTACGTAAATCATTTAAGAAAAAATCACAAATCGTAAATCATATAAAGAAAAGTTTATAAATTAAAATAAGATTTTCTAACTTAGATAACTAGCAATAACATATATTTGTCATTATTTTGTTAGTCGTTATTTATTTACCGAAAGTAATGCTGTTGATAATGAGATATGATTACCTGGTAAAGCGAGTGGTAATGAAATGTACTTACCAAGATTTTGCTGGGCATATCGTCGGCTTAATGCTATTTTGTTCCATACGCCATTTTGTATGAACGCAGATAAACGCAATTTATTGTTTGAGTAAAAACGGGACTGAAGAATTACACACATTTTATTCCATAGTGTTCCCAACAGTGTTTGTATGATTCTCATGCATTTCTATGTCATTACATTCAAAAATAAGAAAGTAATAACAATTTTTGTACATGGCATTTTGGTACATATCCACTTTTGTTTTAATATTTTTTCGTACTTGTATTACATGGACCACAAAGAAGGTCGGTGTGGAAGGAGAGTAATTTACATATTGTGATCTAAAGAACGTAAAATAGTGAGTAAAAAATATAGGGCGATAAAAAAATGGAGATATAGAACAAAAATATCAAAATTATTTCCCGTAAATCAGAGTTAAATCGATTTACCCTGCCAATATCTCGAAAACTAGACGAGATAGGAAAAAAATCCCACAGTATCAACTCCTAACTCAAAAAACACAAAAATGGCGTACAGACCAAAATAGCATTAAGCCGACGATATGTACATCCGATTTGACATATATGCACTGTATAAGCAAACATTTTTTAACCGATCTGAATAAAAATTGGCACAAAGAAGTCTCTTAATACACTTAGAGATATTACCAAATTTGGGAAAAATCGGTTTAGATTTTGATATAGCCCCATATATATATTACACCCCATTTGACAGGTAAGCCCTGTAAGACCGTATTTGATATCCGATTAGTACGAAATTCGGCAGAGAGAGTTTCCTTATTACATGAATGAACACCGCCAAATGAGGGGAAAATCGCATTCAGATTTAGATATAGACCCCATATACATATATGTTCCCCCGATTTGGTATTAAAGCACTATAGAAGTTGTACTTCATTTTCGATCATTGCAACATTTGGCAGAAGGAAATTTCTTAATTTAGGAACTAATACTGCTTGAATTGTTTATAAGCAGTTCAGATTTGGATATAGCCACATATATACAGGGTGGCGCAGAATGAGCTATATGGTTTGAATTCTTTATATTTTTAATTAGTATTTTTTCTCTGTTTTTTCAGCATTTTGTGAAGGATACTTGGGAATTAATTATGAATCGAACAACGTACAAAAATAATTGAATTTTTGCGAAAATTTTTCGTTCGTTTCATATCCCCCACTTCTTTAAAAAGTTATAATACAGGGTGGCGCAGAATGCGCGTTTCTAACTTTTTTTATTTATGCGATTATTATAATTTTTTTTAAATACTGTATATATTTTACCCTTCCGATTCTCGATCTATGAAAGAATACTGCGCATTTTATGATTATCGTCTCAGATCCAGTATATTATGATCAACATATTCAACTCCTCCTTGGAATATGCCTGATGAGAACGTGGAGCTAAGTAAGTACTTTTGTCTATTAAGGACATCAAATGGTCTAACATGTCATTAATCCCTGATAATCTTACAAAGCATATCTTCAATTTTTTCCCTTTTCTATTTAAAAGTTACCTACATATTTTACCGCAAAATGTAGAAATGTCAGTATGGGTTCTCTATGGGTTACAAAAAAATGAATTAATTAGTGTCCGTCCGTCTTTCAGTTCGACTGAATGGTGCTAACGATAACTGTGAAAAGGAGTGACCTAATGAAAATTTCGTACGTTATAATATTTTCTTCAAACCCAGTCTATGTTTGATGGACAACCATATTGGGCTACTCCTTGTGGTACCTAAACCACAAATGGTTAAAATTTTGTGACATGTTGAAGCTTTTATAACTTCTATACTACCGATGGGTCCCCTGTAAAATTGCAAACATAGTAATCATTTTACGGTCTCTATAAGCTGAACAAAAATGGGCGAAAATGCCACGCTCCATTTGGTACTTCCCACACAAAGCGACCAATTTGTACAAAATGTTCACAGCTTAATTAATACCATCGCATACAAGTATGTACTTGAAATTTTGTGCAGTGTAATATTTTTATAGTACCTGCAGTCCAGTACAAAATGGGCGTTATTGCCACGCCCTCTCTATTACCTCTCACATAAATGGTAACAATTGTGTGAAATTTGTTTGGGTCGTTTTATTTTGGAATTACCCTATATTCGAATTACGCCTAATTTGCGAAATTACATCACATTAATAATGTACAATACAAATGTTTTTAAAACACAAATTTATATTTTCAGATTACTTATAGAATATGTTGTACGATGACGATTGGACGTCAGAAAAAGTTCGTGAAATATGAAATATTTTTGATAAAAATAAATAAAATTTCAAAAATAATTTGAAATTATTCATGGAACAAAAAAATTGATCACAGTAACGATGATTTGGAAACCTAAGCCTCAACCCTTATTTTGGCAATAAAATTTGAAAATGTTGTTCCGGGTAAGTCTATTTATTATAAAATGGCAATCCAAACTGAGCATAAATCAAGGGACAGCTGTCAAAAAGACCAACTCCGAAAAAGTATTGCCAGATTTAAAGCCTCATATCTAAAAAACCCACTGTACTCTTGGAAATATTGAATAATATAATCGTTAATGACTGCAAATTTTGAATCATTTAAACTCCTGTATCAACTTTGAATGAGGGAGTGCTAGGTTAAATGTTAAATTTCGAATTCAAATATGATATTAATATATATTTTTAAATATTTTTGTAACAGGTCCCGATGGAATGTGTTTATGCAAATTGGAGGAATAAAAATCATCCTTAGCAAAAATATTGTAACGAGGATGTCATTGGATTTCATGTCTAAGTAAATTTATTGTAATGTAAATATATAATGTTAATTTTTGTAACTTGTCATTACATGATGAGCAAAATGTTTTCGGTTAGTTTTGCAAATAAACTTGTTGTAAATAAACTTGCTGCAAATGGAGCATTTTTTCTAAATAGATTTAGATTTGCAGCAGCTACCAATTTCCCGCTATCGAGCCCCTGAACTAGAAGTAGCATTATTTGAGGAGGCCTCTGAAACTATGCATTGTTTTCGTATTTCTGTCAATAGGTGTTCTGAGAACTCTTGTTGATGTAATCTAGTCCAACAGCAATTTTGTAGGAATGAAAGTTTTATTTTTGCGTACTGCTCCCACATACATACAGTTTTTTTACCAACTCAAATGTGGGAAAAAAGTTCGCCTGTTATATTTTGCCCTTTCAAGTCTTCTGTCAAGTCCAATACAACGCGTTCTCCTTGGTTCCTTTCATGCTGTGCATTTCTACGTTTACCAAGGTATGGTTGTATTTTCCACACGTACCCTGACGTTGAGTCCGCCGATAACCAAAACTTCAAACCATATCTTGCTGGTTTTGATGGCATAAACTGACGAAAAGAACATCGCCCCCTGAATGCAACAAGTTGCTCATCAACGGTGACATTTTCGTGACAGTTGTAAGACATTGGAAGAAGTTGTTGACAACGATCCCACAATTCACGAATAGGAGCAAATTTCCGCTATTGATCGGAAAATGGGTCCACCAAATTTTGCATCAAATAAACCATGAACATCTTAATTTTTCCGCTGTTATGATTAATTTTATATGAGATAACTATTTTTCTGAAATAATAAAAACAAGAATGTACTTACCGACATACGCCTGCAAGAATGAGCACAGCAATATATGCGCGCAATGCGTCTTCATCAATATCTCTCCATTTGTCACCAAACTTGGTGCTGCCGTACTTATTAGTATTTTCAATGACAACTTTTTCTATTGGAGGCGGAAAAAACAACAAAAAAGCTGACTGCAAATCGAGTAGGTCACGGTTGTGCTGAGATAAGATTCTCAGCCACAGTTCCAATAGGCTGAGGTAATGGAGTTGCACTCCATACCATCTTGTTTTTAGCAATAAAAAGAGGATCAACAGAGCTAGCTGCAGCTAAGTCGGGTTCCTGTTCACTATCTGTTTCTGAAAAACTTGTTTCGTTATCTTCCAAAATATAATCAATACCCGAATCTGAAATATCCGAGTCACTTTCTGCATTGAGCACTTCTCGTATCTCATCTTCGTTCAAAGACGCCATTTCGTACTATTGGAAAATACTATTGAACTATTGAAAGCGACACACAACTTGAACAAAGCACAGCAAATTTTCGTGCTTCTTGGCAACAAAAATATAAAAAGGGGAATCCCACAATTGTTTTTACATCAGCTATGTTGAGTAAGGAAAAAATGCAGAACGGGAAATCCCACAACTAATTTTTACAAAAAAAAGCAAAGAAAGGAAATCCCACAATTGTTTTTTACATAAGCTATGTTGAGTAAGGAAAAACTTCAAAAAGGGAAATCCCACAACTAATTTTTACATTAGCTGTGTTGAGTAAAGAATAAATAACGAATATATATGAATTATTGACACATAGATACAACGAATAAGATTAAATTGGTATTTTGTATGAAAATTGCAGTATGGACCAAATGGTCCCTTAACCTAAGATTCGTAAGTTTTTTCTAACCTAACAGCAGGGTTAAAAGTTTGTTTTATAAAGAGTCAAAATATTTTATGTTATTTTTTGTAACTTTTATGAATAAAACATCACATACTCGTATTGTATTTTCGTTTGTATTATTTTGGTCTATAAATCGTTATTGATTTGAAACCAGTATATTCTCCTTAATAAGACCGACCGTGCCTTTACAATATTGTAGAATTCTAACTTTTTTACAGCTCAGCCTCTTGTATTGCGATTTAATGATTGATACACCAATCATTCAACAAGGTTCAACTTTAAAACACCATCTCTAATAGGTCTAACTTTTCCCAAAGTATTCCCCACATTTGGTAACCACGTCACGTAATGTATTTGCCACCGCAGCTTATATGAAGAGATCGATTCATCTATATATCTATCTATATATATAAAGAAGAATGTGTGTTTGTTTGTTTGTTGGTTTGTTTGTTTGTTGGTTTGTTGGTTTGTTTGTACCGAATAGACGTCTAAACGGCTGGACCGATCTTTTTGAAATTTTCACAGAATGAACATATGTGGGGCGTGGTGAAAATAGGGTAGTTGAATTTTCGATATATCAAGTGGGCGTGGCCCCGCCCACATAAGACAAATTTAAAAATTGAGATATCTTGCACAATTTGTTAGCGAGAGTGCTGTAATTTTGTACATATGCATCTGGTGGCAGTCTACGTGATTAGTCCAAAAATGGGCGGGATCGGACCAATGGGCGTGGCACCGCCAATATAAGCTAAATTTTAAAATTGAGATATCTTGCACAATTTGTTAGCGAGAGTGCTGTAATTTTGTACATATGTATCTGGTGGCAGTCTACGTGATTCGTCCAAAAGTGGGCGGGATCGGACCAATGGGCGTGGCCCCGCCCATATAAGCCAAATTTTAGAATTGAGATATCTTACACAATTTGGTAGCGAGAGTGTTGTACTTTGGGGCATCTGTATCTGGTGTACGGGATTGGTCCAAAAAAGGGGCGGGATCGGACTAATGGGCGTGGCCCCGCCCACATAAGACAAATTTTTAAATTGCGATATCTTACACAATTTGTTAGCGAGAGTGCTGTAATGTGGTGCATATATATCTGGTGGAAGTCTACGTGATTGGTCCAAAAGTGGGCGGGATCGGACCAATGGGCGTGGCCACGCCCAAACTTTGAAATGGAGATATCTTCCACAATTTGTTAGCGAGAGTACTGTAATTTTGTGCATATGTATCTGGTGGCAGTCTACGGGACTGGACCAAAATTGGGCGGAATCGGACCAATGGGCGTGTCCCCGCCCATATAAGACGAAATTTTAAATTGAGATATCTTGCACAATTTTTTAACAAGAGTGCTGTAATTTTGTTTACATGTATCTGGTAGCAGTCTACGTGTTTGGTCTAAACAAGGGCGCGATCGGAGCAATGGGCGTGGCCCCGCCTATATAAGCCAAATATTGAAATCTAGATATCTCACACAATATGTTAAAGAGGGTGCTGCAATTTTTTGTATATATATCTGGTGGCAGTCTACGAGATTGGTTCAAAAATGGGCGGGATCGGACCAATTGGCGTGGCCCCGCCCATATAAGGCAAATCTTGGAATTGAGATATCTTGAGCATTTTTTTTTAGCGAGAGTGCTGCAATTTTGTTTATATATATCTGGTGGCAGTCTACGTGACTGGTCCAAAAAATGGGCGGGATCGGACAAATGGGCGTGGCCCCTCCAATATAAGGCAAATTTTGGAATTGAGATATCTTGAACAATTTTTTAGCGAGAGCGCTGAAATTTTTTTTATATATATATCTGGTGGCAGTCTAAGTGATTGGTTTAAAAATGGGCGTGGCCCCGCCCATATAAGGAAAATCTTGGAATTGAGATATCTTGAGCTATTTTTTAGCGAGGGTGCTGCAATTTTGTGTATATATATCTGGTGGCAGTCTACGTGACTGGTCCCGCCCATATAAGCCACATTTTGAAATTGACATATCTTGCATAAATTGTTAGCGAGACTGCTGTAACTTTCTGCATATGTACATGGTGGTAACCTACGTGATTGGTCCAAAAATGGGCGGGTCGGACCAATGGGCATGGCATCCCAAATAAACCAAATTTTAAAATTGAGATATATGTAGAATTTGTTAAAGATAGTGCTGTAATTTTGTGTATATATATCTGATGGAAGTCAACGTGATTGGTCCAAAAATGTGCGGGATCGGACCAACTGGGCGTGGCCCCGCCCATATAAACCAAAGTTTGAAATAGAAATATCTTGGTAATTTGCTAGCGAGAGTTCTGTAATTTTGTGTATATGTATATTGTGGTAGTCCACGTGATTGGTCCAAAAATGGGCGGGGTCGGACGAATGGGCGGGGTCGGACGAATGGGCTTGACCCTGCCCATATAAGCCAAATTTTAAAATTTAGATATCTTGCACAATTTTTTAGCGAGAGTGCTGTAATTATTTGCATACGTATCTGGCGATAGTCTACGTAGTTTGTCTACAAGTGGGCGGGATCGGACCAATGGGCGTGACCGCGCCCTTATAAGCCAACTTTTGAAATTGAGATACCTACTGCCTCTATCTACTTCCAAGATTGGGATTGGACCGTGATCTCAGATGTCCCACCACTAATGGACTTTCTGGGATCCATCTGAAAGTAGCTGAAAATCTACGTGATTGGTCCAAAAATGGGCGGGATCGTACCAATGGGCGTAGCTCCGCCAATGTAAACCAAATTGCTACATTGAGATATCTTGCATAATTTGTCAGCGAGAGTGCTGTACTTTTGTGTATATGTATCTGGATCAGACTACGTGATTGGTCCAAAAATGGGCGGGATCGGAACAATGGGTGTAGCCCCGCACATATATGCCAAATTTTGAAATCGGGATATCTTGCACAATTTGTGTGCGAATGTGCTGTATTTTGTGTATATGTATCTGGTGGCAGTCTACGTGATTAGTCCAAAAATTGACAGGATCGGAAATCTGAAATCTGGGCCAACGAAGTGGACCGGGTCAGCTAGTCTATATATATAAAAAAGAATGTGTGTTTGTTTGTTGGTTTGTTTGTACCGTATAGACGTCTCAACGGCTGAACCGATCTTCTTGAAATTTTCACAGAATGTACATGTTTGGGGCGTAGTGAAAATAGGGTACTTGAATTTTCGATATATCAAGTGGGCGTGGCCCCGCCCACATAAGACAAATTTTAAAATTGAGATGTCTTGCACAATTTGTTAGTGAGAGTGCTATAATTTTGTACATATGTATCAGTCTACGTGATTGGTCCAAAAATGGGCGGGATCGGATCAATGGGCGTGGCCCCGGGGTCGGACTAATGGGCGTGGCTCCGCCCCTTTAAGCCAAATTTTGAAATCGAGATATCTTGCACAATTTGTTAGCGAGAGAACTGGAATTTTGTATATATAAATCTGGAAGCAGTCTACGTGATTGGTCCAAAAATGGGCGGGGTCGGACCAATGGGCGTGGCCCCGCCCATATAAGCCAAATTTTGAAATTGAGATATCTTACACAATTTGTTAGCGAGAGTGCTGTAATTTTGTGCCATGTATCCGGTGGTAGTCTTCGTGATTTGTCCAAATATAGGCGGGATTAGACGAATGGGCGTGGTCCCGCCCATATAAACAAAGATTTTAAATTTTCATATCTTGCACAATTTGTTAGCGAGAGTGCTGTCATTTTTGCATATGTATTAGGTGGTAGCCTACTTGATTGGTGCAAAAATGGACTGTATTGGACCAATCGGCGTGGTCCCGCCAATACAAACCCAATTTTGAAATTGACATAACTCGCACAAATTATTAGCGAGATTACTCTAATTTTGTGCGTATATATTAGGTGGCAGCCTACGTGCTTGGTCCAAAAATGGGCGGGGTCGGACAAATGGGATTGGCCCCGCCCATATATGCCAATCAAATTTTGTGTTTGATATATCTCAGTCTGAGCTCATCACTTGTCGTGAACAGATGTGTTTCGGTCTTTTTCTCAGTCAAAGTGCTAAACATTGTTTTTTCAATTTTTACTGCTAATTTAACAACAAAAAATTTCATAAAAAAACTCAGAACATAAAGAAAGCAAAATTAAACGTGCGTATGCACATAATGTTGTGAACGCAGCAGTCGTCACGATGAACAATAAAAAAACAAAAACAAATGATAGTGCGTCGACTAGCGCACGCACTAACAACTATTTCTCTCCGCTGCAAACCATCGAAGATGACACGGAAGAAGTCATACCACAGCCGGTCAAAGTCCACATTCCTCCGGTGTTAAAATGTAAAGTAGTTGAATTGCATGATTTGTGCAAGCTAAGCAAGTTGACTAACTATGCCATTAGAAAAATATCAATTGGTTTGAAGCTATTCTGCAATTCAAAAAACGATTACGATTTAATGTGCAAGGTGCTCAAAAACAAATTCGAGTTTTTCACATACCTTACAAAAAACGAAAAGCCTTACAAGGCATTGTTATTTGGTTTGGATAAACGAGATCCATCAATTATAAAATGTCAACTCACAGAATTGGGTCTCAAATGTCTTGATGTTAAGCTAGTGCAGAAAAAAGGCATCGGTAATACAGAAATGATTATATACGTCGTCTATTTCCAAAGAAAATCGGTAACGATGAAAGATTTAAGACAAAATTATTCTGTAATAGAGTACATGAAGGTGAAATGGGATTTTCAAAGAGGCAGAACGAGAATTACACAGTGCTATAATTGCCAGATGTACGGACATGGCTCTAGTCATTGTCAAGTAAAAACCTTCTGTGCAAATTGCGCCGGTTCTCACAAAACATCCGACTGCAAAGAGACAACAATTAAATGTGCAAATTGCAACGGAGCACATAAATCAAATTCAGACGTTTGTCAAAGCAAACAAAACTATTTGCAAATGCGCGAACGCATGCAGCCTCCTCGCCGCTCTGTCCACCCATCAGGATTTTCCACTTCTAACTACGCAGGAACTTTCCCAAATAATCTACGTCAAAACCAACCATCTACACCATCTTGGCATCCCCCAAGATATACACAAACAAATCCCAACGTGAACAGTCAATCAAACAACATGTTTTCTCCAGAAGAAATTAAAAACTTAACTTTGGAACTAATCACAAAATTAAGAAATTGCCGAAGTAAAGCTGACCAGTTCGAGGTGATAACATCCCTTGCTTGCAAGTTCTTATCATAATGGATGTTGTTGTTAAAATAATTACTTGGAATTCCAGAGGTCTAAGAAATAAGAGCATTGAATTGTTTCAATTTTTAATTATTCACAATATACATATTTGTTTAGTTACTGAAACTTGGCTAAAACCACACTTAAACATAAGTCATCCTCAATTTGTTGTTTATAGAAATGATCGTGAAACACTTCGAGGTGGTGGAGTAGCTATTATAATTAGGAAAAATATTCCGCATAAACTACTACCTATTGTCAATACTAGTTTAATTGAAAATATTGCCATCAGACTTTTCACTAACACTGATTCTATAGACATTTTCTCATGTTATTTTCCGGGCGGCTTAGTAGGATCTGACGGTAGTCGTAAGCACCTTTTTGCTTCGGATATCAACAAACTCACTAGGGGTTCCAAATTTATTTTGGGAGGGGATTTCAATTGCAGACATCATTCCTGGGGCTGTTTACGTTCAAACTGCTGGGGTAACATATTATTTCAGAAACACGACTCTTTTAATTTTGATATTATTTTTCCTAATGATGACTCATATGTTCCCTCAAGTATAAACAGACAGAGTTCGACTCTCGATTTATTCCTTTCGAACATTACTGAAAACATCTCTTCAGCAGAAGTTATAAATGACTTAAGATCGGACCATTTGCCAGTTCAAATAACACTCCATAATAGTTTCTCTGCCAACGAGTTTCGAGAATATGATTTTGGAAAAGCCAACTGGAGATCGTTCTCAGTTTATGTTAACCGACACCTTTTTCTTCCCGCTCAAAATTCTATCCAAAATTCAGATGATATAGATTCATTATTATCGAACTTTGAAGGAGTTTTGAATGATGCGGTTGCAAATAGTGTACCGATAAGGCGGCAAACTATTGGAAGAAAATCGTTTCCGTCACATATCAAGTTATTAATAAGACAAAGAAATTTTCATCGACGACTTTGGAAAAGATATAGAAATAGAAACGATTTTTACGAAATAAAATACTTAAATCTTAGGATTAGTAATGAAATTGAGACATTTAGGAATTCGTCTTGGAATTTTATGCTATCTAAACTAGATAAAGGTTCCACCCCATTTTGGAATTTATCTAAAATATTAAGAAAAAAGTCGAGCAGAATTCCAATTCTTAAACATAATAATAGACGTTTTACTACGAATGTTGAAAAATGTGAGATATTGGCTCAAACTTTTGCCTCCAACCATTTAATATCCTCAACTCTTTGTGATCCATCCACTATATCTCTAGTAAGTGATGGTCTTGATAGGTTCAATTCTGCTACAATAAACCCTCCATCAAACTTCCCTATCACCCCATCCAAGGTTGCTGAAATCATTAAGAGTTTGAAGAATAGAAAAGCTCCAGGATTAGATGGCATCAACAACAAATGCCTAAAGGGATTGCCTAAAAAAGGTATAAAGTATTTGACCATATTCATTAATTCCTGCCTGAATCTTGGCTACTTCCCCAAGGAATTCAAAAAGGCAAAAGTTATTCCAATAAAAAAGAGTAATAAACCATGTGATAGTCCCCATTCTTATAGACCAATCAGTCTACTATCATCAGTCAGTAAAATTCTAGAAAAGGTTATAAAAGAAAAATTGACAGGTTTTATTGAAGACAAAGAATTATTCCCTAAGGAACAGTTTGGTTTTCGTAGAGAACACAACACAATACAACCTCTTGTAAGAATAAAGAGAACTATAAATTCGAACTTTGGAGTTCAAAAGTCCACAGGGATGATTCTTTTGGATATCAAAGCCGCTTTTGACTCCGTATGGCATGGTGGTCTTTTATATAAAATGATAAATTTAAATATTCCTTATGAACTTGTAAAATTAATACAATCTTTCTTACAAGACAGAACGTTTAGAGTTTTTATAAGCTCTAAAAGTTCTACTGCTTTTCCAATCTCTGCTGGCTGCCCTCAGGGATCTTGTCTGTCCCCATTATTATATAATTTGTATACTGCTGATATCCCGAAGCCTAACAACTGCATTATATCTATCTTTGCTGATGATACAGCTATTCTTTGTTCTGGTATTTTAGCTTCGGATATAATTAGAAACCTCCAATCAGCGATGTCTGTCCTACTAAAATATTTTCAAATATGGAAAATAATGATAAATAGTGAGAAAAGTCAGGCAATATATTTTACTCGCAAACGCAAGCAATGTTTTATTCCTCAAAACAATATTATTATTGATAATAGGGAACTTCAATGGGAACAAAAAGTCAAGTACTTAGGGATAATCCTTGATACGAAATTGAAGTTTAAAGATCACATCCCATATGTAATCAATAAAGTTAATTTATTAATCAAAATGTTGTATCCATTTATAAACCGAAAATCCCATCTTAGTTTAGATAATAAAATGTTAATTTTTAAGTCAATATTTCAATCTGCGATTTATTATGGAGCTCCAATTTGGGGTTCCAGTGCTTCATGCCACTTACAAAAACTGCAAGTTGTTCAAAATAAGCTTCTTAAGCTAATCGTTAACCTTCCTTTTTATTATTCTACACAGCGTCTTCATGAACGGGCTGGTGTAGAACTTGTTATCCAAAAGATAGAAATATTAACACAACATTTTAATAGTAGATGTTCAGCATCAAGATTTACTCATATTAACGAATTGGTTAATTCGTAGTTAGTTTTTTAAGTAGCTTTAAGTTTTATCATAAAAAAAAAAATTATTCATATAGGTTTTTGTAAATTTTTGCCTTCCCTATGTATATTTCTTGTTAAATAATCTATTTTGTAAATACATACTAATTTTAAAGCAGAAGAAGACATATATCTTAAACTCTTAATTTACATATACTACTTAAGTGAAAAGAAGTGTAAATATTATTTAAATTAATAAAAATTGAATTGAATTGAATTGTTTGATATATCCTGAGCAATTTGTTAGAGAGATCAATGTAATTATGCGCATACATATTTGGTGTCAGTCTACGTAATTAGTCCAAAAATTAACGGGATCGGAAATCTGAAGTCTGGGGCAACGAAGTGGACCGGGTCCAGCTAGTCTAGCTATCTATATATATAAAGAAGAATGTGTGTTTGTTTCTTTGTTGGTTTGTTTGTACCGTATAGACGTCTAAAGGGCTGGACCGATCTTCTTGAAATTTTCACAGAATGTACATGTGTGGGGCGTGGTGAAAATAGGGTACTTGCATTTTCGATATATCAAGTGGGCGTGGCCCCGCCCACCTAAGACAAATTTTAAAATTGAGATATCTTGCACAATTTGTTAGCGAGATTGCTGTAATTTTGGACATATGTATCTGGTGGCAGTCTACGTGATTGGTCCAAAAATGGGCGGGATCGCAGCAATGGGCGTGGCACCGCCCACACAAGCCAAATTTAAAAAATGTTATATCTTGCACAATTTGTTAGCGAGAGTGCTGAAATTTTGTGTATACGTATCTGGTGGCAGTCTACGCGACTGGTCTAAAAATGGGCGGAATAGGGTCAATGGGCGTGGCACCGCCCATATAAGCCAATTTTTTAAATTGACTTATCTTGCACATTTTGTTAGCGAGAGTGCTGTAATTTTGTGCATATATATCTGGTGGTAGTCTACTTGATTGGTCCAAAAATGGGCGGAAGCGGACCAATGGGCGTGACACCGCCCATATAAGTTAAATTTTGAATTTTTGATATTTTTCACAATATGTTAGAGAGTGCTGTAATTTTGTACATATGTATCTGGTGGCAGTCTACATGATTGGTCCAAAAATGGGCGGGATCGCAGCAATGGGCGTGGCAACGCCCATATAAGCCAAATTTGAAATTGAGATATCATGCACAATTTGTTAACGATTTGATGTATGCATTTGATGGCAGTCTACGTAATTGATGTGGACCGGGTCCAGCTATCTATATATATAAAAGAGAGTGTCTGTTTGTGGGTTTGTTTGTTTGTTTGTTCCGTAAAGACGTCTAAACGGCTAGACCGATCACCTTAAAATTTTCACAGAATGTACATGTGTGGGGGGTGCTGAAAATAGGGTACTTGAATTTTCGATATATCCAGCGGGCGTGGACCCGCCCATATAGGTCCAATTTTGATATTGAGAACATTTTTTAGCTAGAGTGCTGAAATTTTGTGTGTATGCATTTAGTGACAGATTATGTGAATTTTCAAAAAATGGGCGGAATCGGACCAATGGGCTTGGCCCCGCCCATATAAGGCAAATTTTGAAATTCAAATATTTTCCACAATTTATTAGAGAGAGTTCTGTGTTTTAGTGTATATGTATCTGGTGACAGTCTACGTGATTGGTCCAAAAATTGGCGGGATCGGCCCAAATGGGCGTGGCCCCGCCCACATAGACCAAATTTTGAAATTTCGATATCTTGAACAATTTGCTAGCGAGAGTACTGCAATGTTGTGCATATGTATCTGGTGGCATTCTACGTAATTGGTCCAAAATGGGTGGAATCGGACCAAAGGGCGTGACCCCGCCCATATAAGGCAAATTTTGAAATTAAAATATTTTCCACAATTTGTTAGCGAGAGTGCTGTAATTTTTTGCATATGTATCTGGTGCTAGTATACGTGATTGGTCCAAAAATGGGCGGAAACGGACCAATGGGCGTGGCACCGCCCATATAAGCCAAATTTTGAAATTGACTTTTGTTGCACAATTTGTTAGCGAGAGTGCTGTAGTTTTGTACATATGTATCTGGTGGCAGTCTACGTGATTGGTCAAAAAATGGGCGGGATCGGACCAACGGGCGTGGCCTCACCCATATAAGCCAAATTTTGGAATTGACATATCTTACACAATTTGTTAGCGAGAGTGTTGTACTTTGGTGCACATGTATGTGGTGATAGTCTACGGGATTGGTCCAAAAAAGGGCGCGATCGGACCAAGGGGCGTGGCCCCGCCGACATATGACAATTTTTTTTATCGGAATGTTTTAAAAAACAAGTAAGAAAGTTCAGACGCGTTAACCGATTTATGAATCCCCCTCACCTTGAGTCCCAAAAAATATTGGCAAATTTATATATATTTTTGTTTTAATTAAATTATTATCAATTTAAATTCCATTTAATAACTTTAAAGTGTGTACTGGTATTAAAGTTAAAAGCTGTTTACATTTGGTACTAAATGGTCCATTTGTGTGGGAGGTACCTAAAGGGGTTTGCCAATAACGCGAACATTTCTGTGGACTCTAGGTACTATAAAAGCATTACACTGTAGAAAATTTCAAGTATTTATATGCACTGGTATTACAGTTAAAAACCGTTATCTTTTGGTACAAAAAGGTCGATTTGTGTTGGAGTACCAAAAGGGGCGTGCCAATAACGCCCATTTTTCTCTGGACCTTATTTGTATGAACTGGTTGGCGCAAAATGGTCCATTTGTGTGGGAGGTACCAAAAAGGGAGTGGCCACTTCGCCCATTTTTTTGACGTGTTAGCGACTAACGAACTAATAACATGTGTAATATTGGACGTATTAGAGAATCAATATTTCACTAAAATTTAACCCTTTGTGGGGGAGGTACTAGAAGGTGTGGACCAATATGGCCCATCTGCGAACTTAGCCGGAGATAGAGAAAAATATTACTGCATACCAAATTTTAAGTCAATCGGTTATTCCTTTCGAGAATTATCGTGCGCACCAGCCAGCAGACAGACAGACGGACGGACGAACATTGCTCAAATGAGTAAAAAGAACCCAAAACTGATTTCCGCCGAACATACATAGGGTCTTAGGTCACTCCTTCGATGTGTTACACTTTTGGCTCGTAGCAAATGGTATATACCCTATCGTCTAAGGTGAGGGCATAATAATAATTTGATAAAGAAGCAAATAATAAAAATGTCCTTCAACGTGTAAAGAAATCCTATAAATATTATAATACTAGCTGACCCGGTGCGCTTCTCTGCCCTCAAAGTGTGTTTCAGTGAAATAGAACCATATGATATGTTGACACTCTTGACATTACGGAAGTGTTTTCGGGTCATCCATATTGCACTTAAATGCACATATTTGGTGTAGTGCAATACCCGACAAATCACCTTGGGAGGCTACGTCCATCCATCGACACTATTTTCATGCAAATTTTCAAAACTGTCCTGCAATGATATTGGACATTTTTCAAATTCATCTCGGGTTGTATGGGCGGCGCCACGCCCTTTTCACTCTCTTTTGCAAAGATAACGCCGCAATACTATTTCGAATATTGCGTTCTAAATTTTTTATTTATATGGGAGTTATTTGCCAACTGTTTCCATCGTTCCTGTTTGTAGCTCCATCACCCCTACTGGTACCATGGCCAGACAACCATATTTCGAAACAATTGCTGATATACTGATCGAAATCGATCGTTGTGGTTCGAAGGTTACACACCCATTTTTACAGGCTAGCTGCAATAGTGCCGAAAATATTATATAATCAGATGTCATGTTTCACATTCCAGGTAGTGTGGGTGGTACCACGCCTACTGTCACAATCATACCTGTTTTTGGCTCCAACACACGTACTGCTACCAAGGCACAAATACTAAATATCACCGATGTTACTGCAATAGTACTCAAAATATAGTATTTTTAAATTTCAGGTTGGGTGGGCGATGTCACGCCAACTAACACTGTCACCCTAGTTTTCACCTACATAACGCGTACTGGCACCAGGGTCACACATACCCAATTTTGAGAATTTTGCTGCTATAGTATTCGAAATATTTCATATTCACTGTTTCCACGTTTTTAGTCCTGTGACGTGTACTGGTACCAAGGTCACACATACTAAATTTCGAAAATTTTACTGCAATAGTACTCGAAATAGTTCATATTTAAATTTAAGGTTGTGTGGGCGGTACCACGCCCACTGTCACTATCAGCCTAGTTTTCAGCTACATGACGCGTAGTGGCACCAAGTTCTCACATAGCAAATTTTTAGAATTTTGCTTAATCGAATAAGTATTCGGAATATTTCATTTTTAAATTTCAGTTTGTGTGGGCGGTGCCACGCCCACTGTCAAACCGGCTTTTAGCCCCATGATGTGTTCTCCAATAGTTCCCGAGATATTCCACTTTTAAATTTCACGTTGTATGGGCGGTGCCACGCCCTTTGTCCAATCATAACCGAATATAGCTACGAACCTTCCACACACCAAATGATATACTCATGCAAAAATTCAACAAAATCTGTTCAGCCGTTTTCGCGTCCATCGCGTACCAACGAACACCATTTCATTTTTATATATGTATATAGATTATTATCTTAATGGCTTATCTTAATATTATCCAACGAATTAAAAGTTTGTTTTATAAAGAGTCAAAATTTTACACCATATCGTAGATTCCATATTTAAAATTGTTTATTTTTCCCATTGTAGCTTTATTAAAAATACCATTTCTCCGACTCGTTTTAATAGGAAAGCGATTATTTTCCGAATCCTGAAATCTTTGTTGGTAAAAGAGCGTCTGTCGCGATTCTATTCTCAAACCAGTAAGGAAAGGCAGAAAGTCGGGCGGGGCCGACTATATAATACCCTACACCTCCCTAATAATGCGATAAGGGCCATTGCGATAATAATTTGGAATAATTGGTAAATGGGTAGGAACATATTATCTAATTCTGAACCGATAATCGCTAAATTAAGTAATATTCGTTCCTAAATTGAGAAACATATTTCTGGAAAATTTTAATGATCGGAAGTAAAGTACAACTTCTATAGCGCTTTGATACCAAATCAGGAGGAACATATGTACGGATGTTATATATAAATCTGAACCAATTTTCCCTGAATACTCATTCATATAAAAAGACATTTTTCTGTTGAATTTCGTACTGATCGGATATAAAATACAATCTCTACAGCGCTTACATGTAGAATCGGGGGTAACATATATATGGGCTATATCTAAATCTGAACCGATTTTCTCCGAATTTGGCAGTATTTCTTCATGTAGAAGGAAACCTCTTTTTGCCGAAATTCGCACTGATCGGATATAAAATAACATTTTTACAGCGCTTACATGTGAAATCGGGGGTAACGTTTATATGGGGGCTATATCTAAATCTGAACCGATTTCTTCCAAATTTAACAGTGTTCACTCTTTCTGCCGAATTTCATACTGATCGGATATAAAATAACATGTTTACAGCGCTTACACGCTATTAACCAAATTCAATAGGGATCGTCCTTGCGCCAAATAAAACATATGTGTAAAGTTTCGTCGAGATCGGACCATAATTGCGACCTGTACTTTGATTACAAGAATACATGCACAGACAGACAGACGGACAGACAGACGGACATAGCTAAATCAACTCAGAAAGTAATTCTAAGTCGATCGGTATAATAAACGATGGGTCTATTTCTTCTCCTTTTGGGTGTTACAAACAAATGCACAAAGTTATAATACCCTGTACCACAGTGTTGTGTAGGGTATAAAAAGCGTAAAATCAGCATTTTCATCACATAATTAATACCATATCTCAAAAACGCGAATATATACTGCATTTTTATACCCTACACCACACTGTGGTACAGGGTATTATAACTTTGTGCATTTGTTTGTAACACCCAAAAGGAGAAAAAATAGACCCATCGTTTATTATACCGATCGACTTAGAATCACTTTCTGAGTTGATTTAGCTATGTCCGTCTGTCTGTCTGTCCGTCTGTCCGTCTGTGCATGTATTCTTGTAATCAAAGTACAGGTCGCAATTATGGTCCGATCTCGACGAAACTTCACACCTATCTTTTTTTGGCCCAAGGACGATCCCTATTGAATTTGGTTAAAATCGGTTCAGATTTAGATATAGCCCCCATATATATGTTATCCCGATTTGACATGTAAGCGCTGTAAAAACTTTATTTTATATCCGATCAGTATGAAATTCGGCAGAAAGAGGTTTCTTATTATATGGATGAACACTATTTAAATTTGGAAGAAATCGGTTCAGATTTAGATATAGCCCCCATATATACGTTACCCCCGATTTGATATGTAAGCGCTCTAAAAACTTTATTTTATATCCGATCAGTATGAAATTCGGCAGAAAGAGGTTTCTTATTATATGGATGAACACTATTAAATTTGCAAGAAATCGGTTCAGATTTAGATATAGCCCTAATATATACGTTACCCCCGATTTGACATGTAAGCGCTGTAAAAATGTTATTTTATATCCGATCAGTGCGAAATTCAGCAGAAAGAGGTTTCTTATTACATGAAGGAATACTGCCAAATTCGGAGAAAATCGGTTCAGATTTAGATATAGCTCGCATATATATGTTACGCCCGATTTGACATGTAAGCGCTGTAGAGACTGTACATGAATAAGTATTCAGGGAAGATCGGTTCAGATTTATATTAAAGCTCCATATATATGTTCCTCCTGATTTGGTATCAAACCGCTATAGAAGTTGTATTTTACTTCCGATCATTAAAATTTTCCAGAAAGATGTTTCTCAATTTAGGAACGAATATTGCTTAATTTAGCGATTATCGTTTCAGAATTAGATAATATGTTTCTACCCATTTAACAATTATTCCAAATTATTATGGCAATGACCCTTATCGCATTGTTAGGGAGGTGTAGGGTATTATATAGTCGGCCCCGCCCGACTTTCTGCATTTCCTTACTGGTTACAATTGTAGTGATTTTTTAATAGTTTTCGTGTTAAACTTTATAGCTAACAATTTCTGTAGCAGCATTTGTTTTACATTTAAAATTTTTAATTTATTAATATTTAATTCATCACATTTTGTCAATCCATCAAAGCAATTTATAGTTACGAAAGATTACACGACTTAATGGCTAATTCGATTCTTGAAAAATTGTGCCCGTCGACGTAAAAAAAGACCCACGAATTTAACCTAATTCTAATTCTTAAATTTTCGAAATGTGTTAGAAAGGTGCAGTGTTCGAGAATGAAGTAAATAAAATGCTGCACTCAAAAACAGATAACTTGTCTTTAAATTAAGGCATTGATACATTGCCAAAATACTTAAATACAAATTAATCTTTGTTTCGTAAATATTAGTTTCTAATAAAAAATATTTCGACGAAAACATACATTTTTTAGATCAATATCCTCCCACACATATAATATTTGTGTGTGTCAAATGTTATATATTTGGAGTGTACCCTAAACATATGTACATTTCAAGCCGAATATGTTCGCGACAATACACTACAGAAGCGATTTTTTTTCAGCGTTCTTGAAAAATTCAAGAAGATCGGTCCAGCCGTTTAGGCGTCTATACGGAACAAACAAAGAAACAAACCCACAAACTGACATTTTCTTTTATATCTATAGAAGATAGATAGATATATATGTGTATGTCTCCCTGTAGACTTACTTTTAAGTTTATTCCTTGCCAACTGTTTTATCGTATTTTAGCGAAAATGAAGCCAAATATTTATTTATCTCCAAAAATTCCTTTATTTAAAACATAAGAAAACACCGGTTCATAAGAAAGAAAAAATATCTCCATAATTAGATAAATCATACCTCCAAGAAATTCAAATACTCATACATATGTACATATATGCTCCAGGGAAATTTGAAAAATTATTTTAGTGTTTTCAACAGAAGCAATCAAGCATGCACAGTTAGAAATAGCACACTAAAAGTAAAAATATATTCTTTTGAGTTTTCACAAGGATTATTTTTTAGATAGTTTTCTTTCAGTTTTTTTGTTCTTCTCTCACATACTCGTAGATATTATCCTGCGTGCCTTGCAAAAAAGTGTTAAAGTGTCTGATGTTTGTCTTTTTTCCACAATGAGAAGGATGTGAGTTTATTGTTTGTGCATTTGCGTTGTCAAAGCGCAGTAGAAGGAGCCTAGTTGAAATGGAACACAACACACTGGTCCGTCTGTCAGCTAGTCTGAATGAATGAATGAATGAATGAGTGACTGAGTGAGTGTTGATTCTGACAGAACAGAGTATGCGAGTAAAGACAACGACGACAGCAACAACAACAACAGGAGGAGAACAATGTAACAAGTACTACTAGCATTTCTGAAGAAATATAACTAACGTAAATAAACGAAACAAAGGGATTAATGCATGTATGCATGAAAAAATATGAAAAACGAAAAAGCTGTCATTACCCTTTTTCCTAAAGGTGCAGTAATTGCCCTAATGCCACACTTACATAGTATATGATTTTCTTTCTTTCTTTCATATCTCATGCTTTCTGCTTCCAAATGAGACATTCCCTTGCATTTGGGAGTAAATCAGCAATTAGATATACGAGTATGTATGTAAATAAGGATATCTTCACTGAAAACAATTTGTGGGGCACCAACAATACATTTATATCTTACTTTATAATCTACAAAACGTTTGATATCATTCCAATTTTTAACTATCGCACTTAAATCCGTATGTAGCGTTCTGGCCGTTATCCTGTTGATAACATTAGAGTCAATTCCACCGTTAGTTGACATTATGCAGCCAAGGTAACAGAAGTTGTCTACAAATTGAATTGTCTCTCCACAGATGGTGATTTGGCTGTGGGAAGAGTGATTGACTCGCGAAAGGAGACAGATGTCATCTGCATAGTCCCGGTCCTCGAGATGTCTAAGCAGCCCCTATGCTATACATCTTCATTTCATGCTCAGCTCGTTTACAATATTGTCCAAAACTATTGCAAACACTTAGGGTGGGAGCGGGCAGCCTTGTCTAACTTCAACGTTGGTGGTAAAGAGGCATTTTTACTTCATTTGTGGGGAACTTGTAGTTCGGCATTGTTATTCAGGGATTGGATTATGTATATAATTGTGTACCATGTGTGGAATTGTGGCATAAGTTTCGGGGTCTGCTGATAGTAGATCGGATGGGATGCCGTCAACTTGCGCAGCCTAATTTCTCTTTAGTTTTACTATGACCCCTTTTACTTCTTCGAGGGGAGGTGCTGAGTCCTCTATAAACCCAACAAGTTGGGGAGTCTCGATTCTTGGAGTGATGTTTAAATCGTCTTATCTACTGTTGCTACTCTCCTGTAATTATTCCATCCACCTGCGCGTTTGCTGCTCGATACATGTGAGTATCGTCCCATTTCGATCACGTATTGGTTGATCGAGGTTTTGCCTTTTGTTGGTCAGACGGTTAATGATCTGGTACAGTTCACGGGTGTTGTTTGCGCCAGCTGCGGCTTCGGCCTTATCAGCGAGCTCTTCAGAGTAAGTCCTTCTGTCCCTCTTTGCAGCTTTCGCAGTTTCACTTTGAGTTGGCTTACGTTTTCTGTTATGTCCCACGTATCGTCAGCCATGGATATTCATTTAGCTAAATTAATGAAATGCAATTAAAATTGATAATAATTGAATTAAAGCAAAAAATAAATAAATTTATTAACATTTTTTGGTACACATTTCATTTTATTTCAAATTCACTTTGTATACAATTTCTGCTTTTGATACAGTTTTCCAAATATTTTTATAAAAATACGAAATTCCTGCCATTTAAAATGTTTAGTACTTCGGTTACGTTTACTATAAGAGTATTTTTTCTGAGGTGCCTATATATTGGACAAAAGTCGATGAGATGAAAAAGTTCCTAATTTAATTCGTGTTACAAATAGGCCAAATATCATCAGTGTCGTATCTGAACGCTCGCGTGTTTAGTTGGTCTAAACGCCGCCTCTAGCCTTCACAATTCAAAGTGATATTTATAGTCTTGCCGTTAGTTGAATCTGAATAACCACTGTCCTGAGATACATATGAGCACTTTATCGTATGAATACTTTTTAGCTAAATTGTGAAAAATCGGACTTACTCACTGCTTTGGATGCTCTTTTATCTGGGAATTATTAAATTGGGGTGTCCTAGTTTGTATCCCGAACTTGTTGTTTAGCTTTTTTTGATTACAATTTATTTTTTTTTTTTTAATTTTTTCTAACGTTAATTAAAAATACATTTTTAACAAAAATATTTTAATATTTTTATACCCTACACCACACTGTGGTACAGGGTATTATAAATTTGTTTCACGGCAGATGTTTGTAACACCTGAAAATAACACAGCTAGACCCACCTTAAAGTATACCGATCGACTCAGAATCACTAGCTGAGTCGATTTAACCATGTCTGTCCGTCCGTCCGTCTGTCCATGTAAAGTTGTTCGTCGACTACAGGTCGCAATTTCACTCCGATCGTTCTGAAATTTTGCAGTTTAGAGTATTTCGTAGCTGTTAAGATCGCTATTGAATTTGGTTGAAATCGGTTAAGATTTAGCTATAGCTCCCATATATATGTTTCGTCCGATTTGGCCCTTTAGTTCTATAGAAGCTGTATTTTACTTCCAATCGTTTTGAAATTTAGAATGGTAGAGTTTCTTCATCCATGAACCAACACTACCGAATTTGGAGAAAATCGGTTAAGATTTAGCTATAGCTCCCATATATATGTTTCGTCCGATTTTGCTCTTTAGTCCTGTAGAAGCTGTATTTTACATCCAGAGTTTCTTGATCCATGAACCAACATTGCCGAATTTGCAGAAAATCGGTTAAGATTTAGCTATAGCTCCCATATATATGTTTCGTCCGATTTGGCCCTTTAGTTCTACAGAAGCTGTATTTTACATCGAATCGTTTTGAAATTTAAAATGGTAGAGTTTCTTGATCCATGAACCAACATTGCCGAATTTGCAGAAAATCGGTTAAGATTTAGATATAGCTCCCATATATATGTTTCGTATGATTTTGCTCTTTAGTCCTGTAGAAGCTGTATTTTAAATCCAATCATTATTTTGAAATTTAGAATGGTAGTATTTCTTGATCCATGAACCAACAATACCGACTTTGAAGAAAATCGGTTAAGATTTAGCTATAGCTCCCATATATATGTTTCGTCCGATTTGGCCCTTTACTTCTATAGCAGCTATATTTTACATCCAATCGTTTTGAAATCTAGAATGGTAGCGTTTCTTGATCCATGAACCAACATTGCCGAATTTGAAGAAAATCGGTAAAGATTTAGCTATAGCTTCCATATATATGTTTCATCCGATTTGGCTCTTTAGATCCAATCGTTTTTATACCCTACAACACACTGTGGTACAGGGTATTATTTAAGTATAAAATGTCCCAAAAGTAAATTTATGTGAACAATATATACATGAATTACAAAATTTATATATCAGAGTTATTCAATATTACGAGAGTGGTGTAGGGTATTATATAGTCGGCCCCGCCCGACTTTAGCCTTTCCTTACTGGTTTATAAATTATAAATATATTCACACAAAATAAATTATTTGCGAGTAAAAAAATGCACTAAATAAAAAATTTAAAAACCTAACGTTGGAAATACTTCAAATGTGAATTTCTAGGAAGCACTTCCATATTTTTAGCTGGGAAATGGGGGCAAAACTACTGATAAATCTAAATTTTATAAATAACAAAATTGAACGTATCCTCATATATTCTTGATCAGAAATTTTACTCAGAAAACATGTAACATTTTAAACACATATTTGTTTTCTGCCTTGTTTGTGCAACGACTCATAAGCTGATATATAAGAAGCAAATCTAGCAAAGGACATAGGATATGAAGAACACATTTGACAATGCAGCTGAATTTCGCATACATACATATGTATATACATTTATACATTTGCATACGTATGTAAGTCTTGTGAAAGAGTGTAAAACATTTCCATACATAAATATCTATATGAAAACGCTGCGACAACAACACTTTATTGTTTAGGATTATTTATAACATGGAGGCAGAAGATGTGATGAATGTAGCAAAAGAAAGAATACATAAAACTAAACAACTAATGACCATTCATCAGGTTGAGGTAGACATAAATTATCACTACAGAAAAATATGTGAACAAATAAATTTAAAAAAAAAAAAAACATTTAAGAAATGTTAGTCGGGTTAACCGAATTTACTTTGAGAGCAATGTAACTATGTAATGTTATATGTACTTATATTATGAGCTATTTATTTTTTATATGTCTTGGCTCTTTTTGTATGAGAGGTACTAAAACGGGTGTGGTGACAACTCAAATTTTTAAGAGGACTGAAGGAATTTTAAAAAAATTACACAGTGCATAAATTATGAATATTTATATGCATTGGCATTGTTGATATAAGCCGTTAACTTGTGCTACAAAACGGTACGTTTGTGTGTGAGGTACCATAAGGGACGTGATAATAACGCCCATTTCGACAGACCGTAGGTTATAGTACCTTACACTGTACAAAATTTTAATTAAAATTTTAATGTTATAAGCTGAAACTTTTCGTACAAAATTGTACTTTTGTGTGGAATGTACCAAAAGGGCCATGATAATAACGCCCATTTTTCAGTGGACTGTACATACCGTAAAACCATTACCATTGTACAATATTTCACTTCTTTGTATGAACGGGTATTAAATTTAAACGTTGATGTAAAATAGTCCATTTTTTTGGGAGGTACCAAAAGGTGGTATTAAAGCTATAAGCAGTTAAATTTTGGTGCAAAATGGTCCATTTGTGTGGGAGGTACCAAAAGGGTAAAGGCAACTTCGACCATTTTTCTCGAGGTGATATACCAATAACTAATATTATTTCACCATAATGGCCAATCTTCGAACTTAGCCTGAGATAAAAAAGAATATTATCGTATACCAAATTTGAAGTCAATCGGTTACCCCTTTCGAGAGTTTATCGTGCGCACCAGCCAGCTGACAGAAAGACGGACGGACATTGTTCATTCGACTTAAAATATCCCAAAACGGATATCCGCCGAACAAACTTTGGGTCTTATGTCACTTATTCGATGTTTTAAATGATAAAGGGTTTTCCAACAAGAGGTGTTATTTTGGTATCCAAAGAAAAATGCAATTTTTTTAGATAAATGATCGGATGTTTATTTCATAATATATAAAAATAAAAATTAATAATGAAAAACAACATCAGCCAAATGGCCACCACGACCATGCTTACAGGACCATATCCTTTTCATGAAATTTTCCATTACCAAATCGCAAAGTGGCTGCCCTATGTCCTCGATAGCCTCACGTATTATATCTTTAAGGTATTGAATCGACGCTGGGCTATTGGCGTAGACCTTATCTTTCACGTGGCCCCAAAGTCGCAAGGTGTTAAATCACAAGATCTCGGTGGCCAATTGTGATCACCTCATCGAGGGATAACACGGTCCGGAAACTTTTCCCGTAACAGAGCAATAGTTTCGTTGCTTGTGTGGCACGTAGCGCCGTCTTGTTGAAAGTAAACGTTGTCCTGATCAATACCATCCAACTCCGACCATAAAAAATCATTATTCATCTCTCGATAGCGCAATCCATTCACCTTAACTGTTGATTCAACCTCATTTTCGAAAAAGTAAGGTCCAATGACCCCGCCGGACCATAAACCGCACCAAACAGTCACACGTTGAGGATGGAGAGGCTTCTCAACAATAACTCTTGGGTTTTCCGAGCCCCAGATGCGACAATTTTGCTTGTTGACGTAGCCACCGAGGTGGAAATGGGCCTCCTCAGTCAAAATGATTTTATATTTTTCGTATCGTTTTTTGATCGTTTTGTATCGAGCGATGATCGTGTGTCGTTCCATTTTTACTAATGGCGTAGTTTCTACTTGTCAAAAGTCTAAGAATAAAAGCTTCAAAGGTGACAGCTAACGAAATACTGGGCGATTCAAAATACCACCTCTTGTTGGAAAACCCTGTTTTTATAACGAGTATAACCTAGTTTCACTAAAGCGAGGGTATAATAAGTAAGAAAATTTCAGATGGGTAAATCGACTTAAGGTATACATAACCTCAATTTGTAAATAATGTAATATGAAATATTACGTGAACTATTCTGTCAATTTGTGTGGGATGTACCAGAAGTGGTTTATCAGATACACCTCCTTTTTACTGAACAGTAGATACTTCAAATACATTGCACTGTATGTGAATGTATGTCTTACACTTTAGGTACCTCTCACGAAATTTCAATATCAATATTTCACGCCAAGGTGGTCCATCTAAGGTCCATCTTTGAACTTAGCTTGAGATAGCAAAAAAATATAGAATTAGAATATGAAAATTAATGTTCGGACCAAAGTTGGTATCAATATTTTCTCTGCCAGTGAGGTGTTAGAAAATCCCTGGAAACTATATTCCTGAATTCAAAAATTGCACCCAAAATTGCATGAACAGATCAATATTCACCTAATAAGGGTGCCGGGCCATAGGAACATACCAGGCAGATGAACTTTCAATACTAGAAATTACCTTACACGCTCCAGGGGATCTGGAACATGTGGGTATGCCTCTAGCGATCTGCAAACTCTTCGTGTGAGATAATGCCCTTCCGGCAACAAATGACATGTGGTCACAACTCGGGAACTACGTACATTGTATACTGATTTTAAACGTGCCATTCATGACATACGACTTTATTTAGTTGTAAAAGTGCTCAATAATTGGGTTTATCGAATTCGTTCCTGCAGAAGAAGTCGTGGAGGCCATTTGAATGACGTTGTATTTAGAACTTAATTGTATCGAATGTACTTCACATTAAATAAAAAACTTTTGAACTTCCTTAACAATAAGTGTGTTTTTTCAAAGAAATCATATCACTCTTATTGAAAAACCCTGTATACCCGTTCAAATTTGAACGATTTTTGATTTTCAAAAAACACAAAATTTTTAGGTAATTTGGTACGATTTCAGGTGTAAGTAATATCACGAAAACTAGCCCTTTTTTGTTTTTATTGATTGATTTATTGAATTTATAATAGTAAAACAATAATGTTCGCTTTGTGTTCGTAAAGGTAAATCACTATTTAAAAACTACAAATTTTTTCGCTTTTTTCAACTTTGACAGGAAATAAAAAAATCTATATTTTTCTATATTTCCAAAATATTTTCTTTGATTATTACTTTACATAATTCAAAAGGGTTTATCTGCCTCTATGATCCACTTTGAATTCTAGAGGTAAAAATGTAAAAATGACGTGGTTCCAGAAATTGTATGGCATGCATGTCTTGCATATTCAAGACATATGTTTCTTCATTTTTTTTTAATTTGGTAAAAAATATTTATTTGTTACAATAAAATTGATTTTCCAAAATGTTACCTTTGATAACCCATAACTAAACACGTACAAGGGGCAGCAACCTTTCCAAACACTCATTTCAAAAGCAGAACAATTATCTATTAAAAAAACTCAAATTTTGAGTTTTTTCGTTGCAAATATCATATCTTTTGAACCGAATAAGATAATTGAACAGTTTAAACAGCATATGATAGATAACTGTTCAGCCTATGAAATGAGCGTTTGGAAAGGGTGCTACGCTTTGTAGGGGCCTACTTATGGGTTATCAAAGTTAAAATTTGTAGAAAAATCAATTTTATGGTAACTAAAAAAATTATTTTTAAATTTTTAGATTGTTTTTATTTTTTTTCTTTAGGGTTTTATGTTTTAAATTATTACCCAACAAATTAAAAAAAATTACTTCTTTTTTAAATTTATTTTTTCAATTTTCTGTAAAACATTCATCACAATTCGTAGTATAAGGTATATCTAAAAGACTAATCATTTCTAAACTATATTTATTTTCTAACTCTATTCGTGACTTCACATGCCGCAGGGAAGAAATAAGTGGATCGGAAGATGCTGCCAACATGTTGAAGAGGTCCTCATTTTGCCTTACCCTTGATGCTTTGAATGTGTTCTGCAATCTATATTTTTTATAAAATTTGTTAAGAGACTCCTGTGCTTCTTCAGAAAGCTCTCCAATTGGCAAAGACTGGTACTCAATTATAACTTTGCCATGCGCCAATATTTTATGGACTGTCGGGGTCAACTTCTTCTGTGGATACGTTTCTGCTAAAAGAGATGCAGTTTTCGATGCATATTCTCCATATTTTGTAAGTTTAAAACATTCAAGATCGTTCCCAATCTTTTCACAATTTGATTGTCAATTCCAGTGATTCTAGTTACTGCCTCATCATTTTCAAAAAATCTCCTTGAAGTGTTTCCATCGTTTGAGTTACCGTATCCGTGCTTGGGACAGGCTACTTTTAGTCCAACTTGTTTCAAAAAAGCATCCTGTATTTGCTTCTTTCTGATCTTTTCCTTATCCTTTATTGATGTATTTTCATCGAAGTTTTCCTCCTCACATCGTGTACAGGTACACGAAGCATCTCCCTAAGGTATGTTTTGTTCTAAAAATACGAATGCGTGTGGACTGGATGACAATTGTTGCGTCCATTTTATCACGTAATTTTGTTTTTCCAAGAATTGTTAGTTCTTTCCACGAATTCAGACAAAAAAGGGTTTTCATGTTGGAAATGATGGCATCCCATGCTGTCCGTACAGCTAATTTTCCCAATAATTCTATCATGAGTGCCAGTTACAGAAGTTTACGCGAGTTGTTTTTATTGTTTTACAAAATGAATACACAGTTGGTCTGGCCTGACCCATGTGTTACGAATGTGACAATAGAAACATGTGTATGACGAAGGGTTAATGATTTGATTTTTGCCAATCAAGAACCACGTCTTTTTTACCTTTTTCACCTCTAGAAGCCAAAGGGGCGCCTAGGGCAAATAAAACCTTTGGGATTATGTAAAGGAATAATCAAAGAACATATTTTGAAAATATGGCAAATATAGAAAAATATAGATTTTTTTTATTTTCCGTCAAAGTTGAAAAATAGTGAAAAAACGAATAGTTTTTAAATAGTGTTTTACAAGGAGAAATACAAAGCAAACAGTTAATTTTTTTTATCATTATACATTTAATAAATACATCAATAAATACAAACAAAAAATAAGGCGATTCGTTACCTATTTTTCGTGATATTACACCTGAAATCGCAACAAATTGACTAAAAATTGTGTGTTTTTTTGAAAACCGAAAGTCGGTCAACTTTGAACGGTTATATCTTCTAAACTAAAAATGTGATATTATTAAGAGTAGCATATTTAAATCGTTGAAAAGTTTCCTATAACATGGGTTTATTCAAAACTTCGGCGGCGCACATGAAAATTTTGATTTTTGCAACCTCGTTTGCTCTGGGCGCCACTGTGCGTCGTCGAGAAGCGGTCAAAAATGCATTAACGATAGGTTAGGAAGCCCAATCGAAGGGGTCCTTTAATTGGGGCTATATCAAAGCATATACTGATATTCTCCATTTTCACTAGGGACTATTAATACAGAGTCTATATCAGAAAATTTGAAAATTATACCATACATTTTTGTATGAATTCATAACAATAGCAAGGAACATATGCAATTGGTTTCATGGTCCTTGGTTATAGCTCACACAATTTATTATGTTATTTTAATTGTTATCCTTAATTAGACATAAAGAACGCCAGGTTTCGCGACCGCGTTCTATATTTTTATTGTTATTTTTAAAAAGCTTATGAAGTGAGCTTTGACTTCAATAGAAAGCATCCGTAGTTTAAGAAATGGCACTTACAATATTCATCTCGGCGGAAAACTCACACGTAATCGTCCATAAGCTAATGCATCCTCAGTGTGTGATGATTTGGGGCAGATTTTTGAGCTATGGCATCATTGAACCATTTTTCTTTGAAAATGCTGCTGACAAAGTCACTTTGGTTAACGGAGAGTGCTACAAACCATTTATGTTGTCGGAGATTGAAGAAATTCACTTGGATCATCATATGTTTCAGGAGGATGACGCGACATAGGTTAGGTTAGGCTGAAGAGAGGAGACCTGTAAACGTCTCATGTCCATGGACATTCACTTAAGCCAGTGGTTCGACCTGTTGTGCGCTCCTTATTTATAATATTTTCATACCTCACGAGTTACAGAAAATCGGTACTAGACACGAATTTTCCCAGTATCATCTAGTCATATCCTCTGAGATGAGTCAAGTCTGGCAATTTGCGGACCCGAAATATCGGGATCTTGCATGTGTGAAAGCTGGACGGTGACACAGAAAATGTTCCATCGTTTCGATGTTTTCCCTGCATTCATCGTTTCCTGCTAGTCCTATGCGATGAAGATGTGTTTGTAATCTTGAGAGTCCCGTTAGAACACTCATCACCTTACTAATCTCGATCTTGTTTAGTTTCAGAAAACTACTTGTTTTCTTCTCATTTGGATCACTGAGCCATCACTGCCCAGTGCTTCAACTCATCCTTTGCGCTTCGAAAAGTGTCAAATTTTCTAATTCTCTGCCCTTTGCAGCCAAGCTGTTTGCGGATCATTTCCAATCACTTCGCTGTGTCTTGGTACCAAGAAAATACGCAGTTGACAGTCTAACACAGTTCTGGATTTGACCCTTTCCGATGTTACTGCTTTGATTGTCATTTGGCTATCTGTAATGATGTTGGCATATTTAGGCTTTGTGGTATTGCTCGAACTTCTGCTTAAAATACCGTGTTATGGTTGGACATACCGCACAGTCTAGGGCGCAATCAATCTTTAAAGCGCGTAGTCTCTTTTTGTCACATTCCGTGTAGTACCGACCATTCATTTCCAATTGCCGTCTCATGTTATGATATTGCTGCAATACAAATATCATTTAATTGAAATTTGAAATGCAATACATGCATGGAGGTTATATAAGGTCCAGCCTGGCTTTTACAAGAGTTTAATTTATTTACTCGAAAATTAGTAGTAAAATAATATAATAGTTCGTTCCCCTTTGAGGGACATTTTTGTTTTAGTTCTTCCCATATAAAATTTTTGATAGTTGGTAGATTTAGAGCTTACGTTTACAACATTTCTAACTAAATAAATTTCGTATCCCTCCAGCCGTGTGAAGATTCTCTTGCCACCATCCAATACGTGTAATTGAAACGCCACATCCAGCCAATGGGAACATTATGCCGTTGCGTTATGCAAATCTCCTGTAATCCCTGTGAATACCAATATCATACCTACCGAAACGTTTGTAGTGAATGTTGCCTATGACACCGGCTACTGGCGCTGCTATCCCATTTTATAGTAGTATCTCCGTAGTCCTCTTAGGTGCGGCAGAGCAGTAGACAAAGCGCCAGCATGTACCTACTCGTACGTTTGTTCGCTCCTCAGTGCTTCGACTGCATCTTTCGTATCTATTTTGAGCATCAGCTTCAATCCAGAATTTCCGGTATTTAAAGTGTTGTGTTATTGTTATGGAGCACTCAGCAAAAACAAGGCGTTCCATAAAAAGTCATAAATAGGTGCCAGTGTGCTAAATTCCTGGAAATGATATGAATGGAACACGGATGTGCGATGAGTCCACTCCAATGGAAATTTTTCACTTACCTTTACGAGAAAGAAAATGTAATAAACTACACCAAGAAAAATATTCCGTATACGAGTACATGAACGGTATAAATGAAAATTGTAAATGAATGCGGAATTTGGCATTTTATCCTTGATCCCTCTGCACACGAAGAGAATTATGGCGATTTATTTTCTGCAAAAAAGTGCAACATTTTCGTTGCCCTTTCCTCGAAAACTGGACTTTTATACCACATTTTGGAATTTTGAAATAGGAACAAAGTTTAATTCGATGGGCTACATCAGTTCCACCTGAAAAGTGCATATATATTTTCAGAATTTCGTATTGACGGGGCAACATTTTTTTCAGAATCGAAATCACCATTAATGTGCCTTTATTTCTGCACAATTTTTATTAATAGACAAGCAAGGAAAGTTCAACTAAAATTATATTCTTCAAAATTTCAGAATATTTAGGGGATGTTTCGAATAACACTAGTTTACAAAATGTTTGTCATAGGGCTGTGCATATTGTATGGTAATTTTTCTTAAATTCCTATTTTCTGTGTAATTGCTAGAGTATTCGGACCATATTTTTTTAAGTATAAGCTTGACACCTCTAATATAATTTGAAAATTTTTTACAAAAAGTTAAATGGGCGTTATTGCCAAGCCTCGTTTTGTATGCCAGCAAAAAACGATTTTTTTGATAAAAAAAAAACAATTTTTTTCTAATTAGACATTTACTAAACCACTGTCTAAACGCGAACGTGACATTCCCAGAATTTGTAGCCCATACATTTCTTTAATTCAAAAGACTTATACTTCACAACATATGGTCCAAATACTAAAGGTACCGTCCATGAAAATTGGAATTGGAAAAAAGTTTAAAAAATATTTAAAAAACTTTCCAATAAAGATTTTTTTCTATTTTTATGGTTTTTTGTAGCGCCAGCAAAAAACGATTTTTTTGAAAAATATTTTTTTTTTTTAAAATCATAACTTAACTAAACCACTATATATGCGCGAAAGTGACATTCCCAGCCTTTGTAGCCCATAGATTTTATTAATTCAAAAGGCAAAAATATGGTCCAAATACCAAAGGCACCATCCATGAAAATTGAAATTGTAAAAAAATTAAAAATATTTAAAAAAACTTAAAATTAAGAATTTTTTGTTGTGTCTTCATAAACTAGTCTGCCCCAATGTAAAAAAAAAGTTTTTAGGTCCGACACAAAAAAATAATACTTTTATTGCATAGTCCAAACGCTTCATTCATTTCTTTTCTTGGTATCTAATTTTTTTTTGAGTGTACTATAGAAAAAAGGAATCAAAAAGTGTAGAAAGAAAAAAGGTATAACAGTTGAATGAAGCAATTTCAAATAACTGGTTCTTGTGGAATGGTGTTTGGATCCTAAAGGTTTTAATGGATTTTTGGGTATTTCACCAATTATATTTGACTACAATGGACTTAATTTGTTGTTTTTTTGTTTTTTTTTTTCATACCATGTGTTCTTACATATACTTATATCTACTTGAAATAGAAGAACTGAAATTTGGCAAATAGTTCATCGTTTTTTAAAATCGACTGTGCTGTTCGCCTGACGATAAATACAGAGCGACTCCAATATAAGGACTTTACATACATATACATAAAAGGGAATATATATAAATGTATATAATAGGGAATGTATATAAAAGGGAATGTGCGTTTGTTTCTTTGTAGCGTATAGACGTCTAAACGGCTGGACCAATCTTCTTGAAATTTTCACAGAATGTACATGTGTAGGGGGTGGTGAAAATAGGGTACTCGAATTTTCGATATATCAAGTGGGCATGGCCCATTGAAATTGAGATATCTTGCACAATTTGTTAGCGAGAGTGTCGTTATTTTATGTATACGTATTTGGTGGCAGGATTTGTGATTGGTTCAAAAATGGACGGGATCGGAAATCTCAATCTGGGGCAACGAAGTGGACCGGGTCCAGCTAGTGTATATATGTATTTGGGAAGATGTTCTTCTAAACAAATCATTTTTCCATCCTAATATATTTTATTTTGTACTATTTTTTACGAAACAAATATTTATTTGCATTTATGTAGTATTCATAAAATATTTCAGTGCCTTAATTTAAAGAGAATTTTTATGTTTTTCAGTAATTCAAAGGAATTTTTAATTGAAATCGTATAATCTTGCATAATGATACATTATGCAAGATGGGTTGACAACAGATAAAGACTTCGAATAAATAGAAATGAAAAATTAATTATTTTCTAAAAATGCGGTTGCTACTTATGTCATTTTAATGTATAAGGTACGAGTATAACTCAAAAACAATGAAATATTAAAAATTTTATTCGTAAAATCTGCAACGTTTCGAAAATCTTTTTTAAACAAAATATACTTGGAGAAATTACTACACAATTATTTGGATATAAACACATGTTTTATTTGAGAAAATTCGTTTGCAACTATATTTTGTTGTAATATATTATCATATGCGTTCCAAATAAATTTTATTGTTATACCCTACACCACACTGTGGTACAGGGTATTATAAGTTTGTTTCACGGCAGATGTTTGTAACACCTGAAAATAACACAGCTAGACCCACCTTAAAGTATACCGATCGACTCAGAATCACTAGCTGAGTCGATTTAACGATGTCTGTCCGTCCGTCCGTCCGTCCGTCTGTCCATGTAAAGATGTTCGTCGACTACAGGTCGCAATTTCACTCCGATCGTTCTGAAATTTTGCAGTTTAGAGTATTTCGCGGCTGTTAAGATCGCTATTGAATTTGGTTGAAATCGGTTCAGAATTAGATATAGCTCCCATATATATCTTTCGTCCGATTTGGCCCTTTAGTCCTATAGAAGCAGTATTTTACATCCGATCGTTCTGAAATTTAGAATGGTAGAGTTTCTTGATCCATGAACCAACATTGCCGAATTTGAAGAAAATCGGTTCAGATTTAGATATAGCTCCCATATATATCTTTCGTCCGATTTGGTCCTTTAGTCCTATAGAAGCTGCATTTTACATCCGATCGTTTTGAAATTTAGAATGGTAGAGTTTCTGGATCCATGAACCAACATCGCCGAATTTGAAGAAAATCGGTTAAGATTTAGCTATAGCTCCCATATATATGTTTCGTCCGATTTGGCCCTTTAGTCATATAGAAGCTGTATTTTACATCCGATCGTTTTGAAATTTAGAATGGTAGAGTTTCTTGATCCACGAACCAACACTGCCGAATTTGAAGAAAATCGGTTCAGATTTAGCTATAGCTCCCATATATATGTTTCGTCCGATTTGGGCCTTTAGTCCTATAGAAGCTGTATTTTACATCCAATCATTTTGAAATTTAAAATGGTAGAGTTTCTTGATCCATGAACCAACACTACCGAATTTGAAGAAAATCGGTTAAGATTTAGCTATAGCTCCCATATATATGTTTCGTCCGATTTAGCCATTTAGTCCTATAAAAGCTGTATTTTACATCCAATCGTTTTGAAATTTAGAATGGTAGAGTTTCTTGATCCATGAACCAACATTGCCGAATTTGAAGAAAATCGGTTAAGATTTAGCTATAGCTCCCATATATATGTTTCGTCCTATTAGGCCCTTTAGTTCTATAGAAGCTGTATTTTACATCCAATCGTTTTGAAATTTAGAACGGTAGAGTTAATTGATCCATGAACCAACACTACCGAATTTGAAGAAAATCGGTTAAGATTTAGCTATAGCTCCCATATATATGTTCGGATGAAATATATGTTCTCCCATATATATGTTCTTTAGATCCAATCGTTTTTATACCCTACACCACACTGTGGTACTGGGTATTATTTAAGTATAAAATGTCCCAAAAGTAAATTTATGTAAACAATTTATACATGGATTACAAAATATATATATCAGAGTTATTCAATATTACGAGAGTGGTGTAGGGTATTATATGGTCGGCCCCGCCCGACTTTAGCCTTTCCTTACTGGTTTTAAAATAAAATTTATTTGTTCAGAAAAATTTGTGTTCCAAATATATTTCCTTTGGATTCATACATACCAAAAAAGGCGTTGTTCTCCCGCCACAAAAAGGACGGGCAAAACAACGTCTGCTGCGATCGGCTAGTGTTTTGATATACACCTCATACAAAAGTCCCTTGCTATTAGATTTCTTGAAGCTCTAGAAATGTGCTACATTTCGGATTTCGCTGATAAAGTCGAAACCATGACAACAATGTTTAACTGACAGAGAATGACCCACTTTTGACACATAAAGAGAAAAGTGAATGCCTTACGTTTGACACTGGCTGTATATCGATACCTATATTTCAAACTATGCTAAGTCGATTGTTTTTAGGGACATCGTTTTTTAATTCTAAATATTCCAAATTATCTTCAGTCAATATTTGGATTTAATCCGTTAACCCAAACAAAAGTTGTTATAAAAAAATTCCATACAAATGTAAAATGATCATAAAACTTTGATCGGCTCTTCTGAAAAACCAAATTTTTCGACTTAGCATACCTTGGAATGTAGGTAAAGATTTCCCGTTTTATTCTGTACAGAGAGTTAAAAATAACATTTGCAGGTTTTCTGGAAACATTATTGTATTTATTATATTTAAGTCGTAAAATTATATTTCTTGTTTCAATGAAGATTCCATTTCCAAATAATAGTACAACCTAGAGTAAGCCATCAAGAACTATTGAGGGCATTCCATTTGCAACCAGATATAAAACAAAATTTCCAGAAAAGTCTTTTCCATTTCCAGTTCATTTCCTAGCAAGTTCATCGGCTTTGCAGTTCCCCGGGATATCCTTGTGTCGCGGGCTGTTTGTTTGTGAATTTAGAGATGTGGCTGTCCGAGTAAATGAAAACGCCAGTGTTAGTTACTATGCTGCGACTCAGCCACTTGGCGACTTCCCATATTGCTATTATTTCGGCTTGATAGAGACCACAGGTATCTGGTAGTTTGTGATCTATATCCAAACTAAGTTCTTTATAGTGTACTTCGAAGCCAACCCTTTCATGAAGCTTCGAACCATCCATATAGAAATGGATGTGTATTAGGATGGCCTCACTAAATTAAATGAAATAAAGTATTATTTTTTGGAATCTATATATGAAAAATTGGACTTATTTTTATACCCTACACCACACTTTGGTACAGGGTATCATGGCATTGTACATTTATTTGTAACACCCAAAAGGATACGACATATACCCATAGTTTATTAAAACTAGAAACTTTATACAGATCTCCTTTTGTCCTATTCCTATTGAATATAAAATCGGTTCAGCTTGACGATTTCTTCCATATATCGCTCACTTACTTCAAAATTTAAAATTGTCAAGATGTGTAACTTTAGATCCGTACAAAAAGATGTTTAAAAACGCTGGAATAATCCGAAATATGGTTGTTTACTTATAGACTAAATTTCGCGGAGATTAGCACATATGTATTAAAGTGGTTTCAAAAAAAGGTCGCTATGTTGATAGCTTATATGAAAATTTCGATAATTTTAAACATATTCCCAAAATATTTCAAAGCTTATATAAAAAATTTTGCATATTTTAAGGATATTCCCAACATATTTCATTTCTGCGAATTAAAATTAAAATCAATAAAATTGTGAGTGCTTAGTTTTTTTTGAAATCTAGCATTAGACAATAAAAACTGATATAACCCCTTGAAGATTGAAAATCGACTCGCACATATCTCAACTCATCTCAACAGAATAATGCGAATTTTGCTCAAAGACGTGGCAATATTCGCTCATAAGGTCAAATTGTCTAAACCACTGAGGGCACAACACATGCGTTCTATCAAAGCAATATCTATTTATAGAAATTAAATCACGATTATTAAATTTAATATTTAATTGAATGATGCTTAAACTTAATAATCATTTCAATATAAAATATATACAATAACATAAAAACAATAATATTGTTATTTACAATAACACTATAATTTAAATTTTTAAATGTTCCATATATCCAATCAAGCAAACATACATTTTATGGGTCAACAGTTATGTTCATTCAAACAAACATTCAACTGACAACATATAAATGTTCCATTGCTCTGCGAATAAAAGTGCTGCAAAAGAAACTCTGATGTTATGTTTGCTTTGATTGCTTTACATAGCTATGGATTGCTATGGGTTCAAACTCATAAAAAACTTCGTTAGCTTTTTGCTATATCTGCATGTTTAGGTTGATGGGTTTACATTAGTACGGGTCGGTCCCCACACACAAAAAAAAGTTGAGGCGGAAAAACAATTTCAGAACAACAAAAATTGTTTTGATCCGTGCAACGTACATATGGCCCAAATAGGTTTTTTTGCAGTGATGTTATTTGGTTTCCTATAGAAACAAACCGCATACCGTTGCTCATGATTTGTCAATGGCTCCATTATTCCCTTTGATCACTTCTGACTCCGAAGTCAATTTTGACTGTTGACTGAATTTCGATTCCTGCATCCATATGATGCCTATTTCTCATTACGGCCATAAAGGCTACCGGAAGTTCACAGTCGAAATTGACTTCGGAGTCAGAAGTAATCAAAGGGCAAATTGGAGCCATTGACTAGCCATGAATAATCTTTAAACGCAGGGCTGTCCACCTCAACTTTTTTCGACCCATACTAGCATACACGTTTAGGATAAAATGCTAAGTCGTTTGTTGTTAAAAAAAAATATACATATATAAATACCTAAAGGCATCACTTTGACATTTGGGAATTAGTTGACTCTTCTTAAGCTGCATAATAAATAAGATGCGCTTATGTTAAACTAATTCTTTGGCACAACACGTGCATGTCTAATATTGTGTTTTTTAAATTTATTTCATTGTTTTGACTTTTATTTACCTAAAATCGGATTATATACAAAGAGTAATGGCAATACATGTTTTGGATTTTGTTTAAATTGCGTTTATAAAAAATGTGTGTTTTTTGTTGTCCAAAAGCCTTTGTTGGTCAGATTTCTATCGACAAAAACGGTCTGGTTGGGGCAAAATCAGTGTTACAAGTAATTACGAACTATCATCATTTTGCAGATTTTTTAAAGTCCGAATGGATATTATGGGTCCGTCCCTACACACCAAAAAAAGTTGAGGCGGACACACCTACTTTAAAAGACTGTTAACAGTCAATTTCAGAACAATACAATTTTTTTGGTCTGTGCACCCTACCTACGGCCTAAACAGGTTTTATTTGCAACGCTGTTATTTGGTATCCTATCGAAACAAACCGCATACCTGTGTTCATGGTTTCTCAATGGCTTCATTTTGCACCTTGATCACTTTTAACTCCGAAGTCAATTTTGACTGTTGAATTCCTGTATTTCGTTTCCTGCATCCATATGATGCATATTTCTCATTGCGAGCATAAAGACTCCTTAAATCCATGAAACTTTTACCTTAACACTATTTACTTTTATTCACAAACAAAAAAGTTATGGAGGTTTCAACAAAAAAGTAGGTCACACGACTCCTCCTATAATTCACTTTTTGTGATGTGTTGTCAATTGGCATCCTATCGAGTCCCAAGTCAATTTTGACTGATGACTTCTTGTATCCATATCCATAAGGCATCATATAAGGAAAAGAAATACAGGGAGTCAACGGTCAAAATTAACTTCAGAGTCAATAGTAATCAAAGAGGAAAATGGAATCATTAACAAACCATGAACAACGGTATGCGTTTCGTTTCGATAGGATGCCAACTGACAACACAGCACAAAAAATTAATTATAGGAGGAGTAGACTGACCTACTCGTCAAGGCGTCAATCGTGTCGGGCTTATCTGCGCAGACATGCGACTTCCCATAACCCCACAAAAAATAGTCAAGCGGTGTTAAATCTCACGATCTTGGAAGAAAACGCCACAGGCCCACTTCAATAAATTGATTGTTTTGTTGGCTGTATGGCATGTAGCGCCGTCTTGTTGGAACCAATGGTCGTCCACATCCACATCCTTCAATTCAGGCACAAAAAGTCATTAATCATGGGTCTATGGAGTTCCCCATTGACTGTAACATTATGATCAAACAGTGACTTTTTGTGGATGTTACGGCGTATGAACAAAGGCTTGTGGATTATCATTACTCCAAATGCGACAATTTTGTTAATTAACATACTCATTCATCCAACAGACTCAGAACGCGATGCGTCGCGCGAACCGAACCATTATTATGGTAATAAATTTGCACGATTTGCAAACGTAGGACTAAGTCTATTCATTATGAAATGGAAACCAAACTGAGCATAAATCGAGTGACAGCTGTCAAAGAGACCAACTCCGAAAAAAGTATTACGGTGCATACATGCCAAATCGGAGGTACATATATGTATATGGGAGCTACATGTAAATCTAAACCAATTTCAACCAAATTCAAAAGGGGGCGTCCTTGGGCCGAAAGAATGATGGTCGGACCATAATTGCGCTCCGTACTTTTATAACAAGACAATATGCACAGACAGACGCTCTGACGGACGGACAGACGGACATAGCTAAATCAACTCAGAAAGTGATTCTGAGTCGATCGATATAATAAACAATGGGTCTATTTATAGAAATATCATTTTACATATATACAACCAGTAAGGAAAGGCACAAAGTCGGGCGGGGCCGACTATATAATACCCTACACCTCCCTAACAATGCGATAAGGGTCATCGCGATAATAAGTTGGAATAATTGGTACATACGTAGGTAGGAACAAAATGTTACTATATCTAAATCTGAACCGATTATCACTAAATTAAGCAATATTCGTTCATAAATTGAGAAACATCTTTCTGCCAAATTTTGTAATGACCGGAAGTAAAGTACAACTTCTATAGCACTTTGATACCAAATCAGGAGGAACATATATATAGAGGTTATATCTAAATCTGAACCGATTTTCCCTGAATGTTCATGTCAAATCGGGTGTAACATATCGCGCACTTACTTCAAGACTGTCATAACTCAAAATTTAAAATTTTTGAGGTTGGCTTACAGAAATGGGAATTTTGCAAATATCCATAAATGAATCTCAACGAAATTAAGTTTATAAGTAAACAACAATATGCATGACTTTTCCGTCGTTTTTAAAAATTACACATCTTGAAAATTTTCAATTTTGAGTTATGACAGTCTTGAGGTAAGTGAGCGATATGTATGGGGGCTATATCTAAAACTGAACCGATTTTCCTTGAATTTGGCTGTATTCATTCATGTAATAAGAAACCTCAAGAAACGCGACTCGTTGCTGATCATTCGCAGTGAACGGACGTGTTTATCACATAGCGGATAGTTACCAGTACCTATTACGCAATAGCAAAAATCTGTACAAAGTCCGTAAGGCCTACATATTAGTAACTATTACGGTCTAATACAGACAAAATAAAAATAAATTCTCTTGACGGGGATGCCTTCGTGTTCCGATGGAGCGCGGTTCCCCAATCGTCCGACTGTCCGTCCGTTGGTCTTGGCCAAAGCCGACCACACCAAAAATGGTGAAAATCTCCCCCAAGTACTCACAACAGGTGGTGCGGTGAGGGGAAAACGTCATGTCCGACCGTCAAAACGGAAGCACAATGAGCATCGTGTAGCGCTCAGAGTTTTGACGAAGTTGGAGGCAGTTGAGGTTTCGGCTCTTACCGAAAAACAAAAAGAGTCACTTAGCTGGGCTAAAGGCGTCATAGATGCTTCTAAGGCCAATGAGTCGGCTGAAAGAGCCACAAATTCAGCTGTGTTAACGGCTAATAAAGTAAAACGAATCAGATCACCTGATGAACCCCTGCCTTCGAAAAAGGCAAGAGGCCCTAATGTCACCATCAACAGGACACTCACCAAGCCCTTAAATGAAGTGGCGAAGGAGAGTCTAGTGATGGCTGTTATAGACAGAAGTAGTGAGGATGGATCCATCCTCAAGGACAAATGGAGTCATGTACAATCAGCCATTATGGTTCATTACGTAGAGAAATGCCGGGCAAACCACCAATCTGCAACGATGCAGAATGGCATCAGGGGAGAGTAAAGCTCGGCATTTATCGATGTCCGTAGAGAAATGCCGGGCAAACCACCAATCTGCAACGATGCAGAATGGGATCAGGGGAGAGTAAAGCTCTTATATTTCGGTGATGCCAGATCAGTAGACCTGTATAAGGCTGCTCTGAGTCGAGCGGGTGAGGTGTGGCCGGGTGCCCAGTTGGATGTTGTCGAAAAAACAACATCCCTAGTCACCCTAGAGCCATCACCTGGGTTACAGAAGAGCCCTCCAACCCGGCTGACATCTTAGAAATAATAAAAGATTCCAATCCTGGTTTGCCGGCCCAAAATTGGAGAATCAGCAAGGTGGGTGAGGCGGATGGTAAAAAGCGGCAGATCAATCTTATCCTAAACTCTGAATCCACCTCCCATATACAAAGTGCGAGTGCAACCCTACAATATGGCTTCGAGACTATAGTCTTGAAGATATACAAGCAGGATATAGCTCCCACTGCAGAAGGTGAGTCGTCCACCGTGGCACTTTCTGGAAGTGCGGAGGTACCCACGCCTATTATTTCTGGTGACTCCAACTCTAACAGAAGATCTGTAACGTCCTTCTCTGAGGACAAAAGCTCTACTTCGATGTCTACAGATACAGGAGCGGTATTAGGAAGGGTGTGCGGTATTAGGACACCCAACTTTAAACTGCTTGTGGCCAACTGTGAAGGCACTCCAAGAACCTGCATTTTGGCCAGGAAAGATCTAATTATCTTTCTCCTGACTAATTTATGTGGTAAAGTCCAAACAGCTGCTAGCCATGAGATCGGTAATCGCATATATTGGGTGGTCTCCAGCTACTTGCCTTATGAATCTGTAGTACCGACTGCTCTATTCAGGGAAGTAGTAGAAGAAGCAACGTCTGGCGAGCTCGAGCTGATTATTGGCGCAGACACGAACGCTCATCATACTATCTGGGGTAGTACGGATATAAACAATAGGGGTGATTCGCTTCTTGACTTTATTCTAACTACCAACCTTAGTATTTGTAAAATAGTTAATAAACCGACCTTTACTATTAAAGACAGACAAGAAGTACTCGACGTAATGGTTGCTACTACCGGCTGTCAGACAAAATTATTGGGTGGAATGTACTGGACGACCACTCATTCTCAGATCACCATTATATTGAGTTCAAACTCGCGGAAAAAGCGCCTAAACCTGCCGTCCACAGAAATGTAAGGAAGACAAAGTGGAACCTGTATGAGAAGAATTTCAAAAAAGTCCTCAACTCTAAACTTCTGTACGAACCGAATGACAAAGCCGGTCTAGATAATCTGGTCGATCATATCACCATATCATTCAATAGATCCCTTGAAGAAGCCTGTCCAAAAACAAGGTACAAGGGTAAAACTAAACCCCAATGGTGGACTTCCGAGCTAACGGCTATGAAAAAGACCTGCAACAAGCTATTCAATAAGGCTAAATCTACTGGTGTCGCTAATGATTGGGATGCCTATAAAGAGCAACTCAAGATCTATAAGAAGGAGCTTAGAAAGGCGCTCTTGGTATACCTTCTGTGGTGAAGTGGAAAAGGTCTCCGACGCCGCTAGGCTGAGGAAAATATTATCTGCTTCACCCTGTACAGTGGGATATTTACAGGATGAGGCAAATAACTGGACCAAACACAGTTATTTGCCTCGACACACATTTCCCGGGGAACTCTGTAACAGAACCGGAGGATCAGCAGGACCAACAAGAGTGCGAGTGGACTGCGAGCGTCACTAGTTTCTTGACTGAGAGATCCAGAATAAGTTGGGCTATTAATAGCTTTGAGCCCTTCAAGTCACCTGGACCAGATGGCATCTCTCCAGCAGAAATGCAGAAAATGTTAAAGTACATTATCCCCTGGCTGGAGAAAATTTATGTAGGCTGTATCAGGCTTTCATACGTCCCGAATCGATGGAGGGATACCAAAGTGGTATTCATACCTAAAGCGGGAAAGATATCACACACTAGGCCAAAAGACTTCAGAATAATTAGCCTATCCTCCTTCCTATTGAAAGGGCTGGAAAGACTTTTAGATCAGTTCATTAGAAAGTGCAAAATTTTTAGGAATAATTCTAGATAGGAAAATGTTCTTTAGACTTAACGTATTGGAACGTGTAAGGAAGGCCAACTCTCCTAAAATCGTCCACTGGATATATATAGCAGTAGTTCGTCCAATACTGTTATACGGTATTGTGGTATGGTGGACGGCAACTGACAAACTAACCATCAGCAACCTACTAACAAAGGTTCAGAGAACTGCCTGCCTGAGCATAAGCGGAGCCTTAAGGACTACAGCGACCGAGTCTCTACAAGCCCTACTCCATATACTGCCGATTAATATTGTAGCGAGAGAAGTTGCAACCAAAGCGGCAATAAGATTAAACTGCCTATAAATGTGGAGGTACAAGAACTACGGTCACATGAGGATATCAAAGTGTAGTGCTATGGTAACCGACCGAGTGGACTATATACCAACTGTGTACACTTTCGAGAGAAATTACATCACTATGATTCCCGCCAGAGATGAATGGGTCGGCAGATTACCAGGTAAAAGAAACCATCTCCACTTTTACACGGATGGTTCGAAGCTTGATGAAAAGGTTGGCTTCGGAGTACACTGTGAAGAACTTAGTCTGGATATAGCTCACAGACTACCAGATACCTGCAGTATCTATCAAGCCGAAATATCTATCAATCAATATGGGAAGTCGCCAAGTGGCTGAGTCGCAACATAGTAACCAACACTGGCGTTGCCATTTACTCGGACAGACAGGCTGCCATCAATTCTCTGGAGGCAACATCCCTAAATTCACAATCAGCCTTCGACTGCCGCAGATCTCTTAACGAGATGGCTGAGCAGTTTAATATACACCTCATATGGGTGCCTGTGCATAGGGATATCCCGGGGAACTGCAAAGCCGATGAACTTGCTAGGAAAGGGACGACATTACAAATTCTCGAAGAATTTGCGTATATTGGTGCGCCACTATACACGTGCAAGCTTTGGCTTAGGCAAGAGACAATCAGGCAGTCCAACGAAAGATGGACAGAAATCGGCAACTGCAGGGTAGCTAGACAAATCTGGCCAAGGTATGACCTGAGAAGGTAAAAATATCTCCTCGCACTAGAGAGGAAACGATTGTTTACGTTAGTACGGGACGGGACACTGCTTGATCGGCGAACACGCCAAAAGATTGGGTATTGACTCCAATGACTTCTGCCGAAGCTGTGCAGATGAGGAGGCAGTGGAGAGCATTGAGCACTTGCTTTGCGACTGTCCCGCTTTGAGTAAACGACGACTGGACATACTGGGGTCGGCCTTTTTAGGCAGCCTAACAGATCTTTCCAGTACCAATATTCGTACTATCGATAAATTTATATATCAAACAAGTTGGTTTCGATGAGGGGCATTTCAGCCCGTGGTAACACTAGGGACCTAAACTGGTCTATGTGAGCTTTTAAAAAATATACGGCTGCCACCCTAACCTAAACCTAAACCTAACCTCATTCTGCCGAATTTCGCACAGATCAGATATAAAATAAAGTTTCTACACTTTATTTACATCTGAATCTGAACCGATTTCTTCCAAATTTAAAAGTGTTCATTCATATAACAGGAAACCTCTTTCTGCAGAATTTCATACTGATCGGATATAAAATACAGTATTTACAGGCCAAAGAAAAGATATGTGTAAAGTTTCGTCGAGATCGGACCTTAATTGCGACCTGTACTTTGATTACAAGAATACATGCACAGACAGACGGACAGACATACGGACATAGCTAAACCAACTCAGAAAGTGATTCTAAGTCGATCGGTATAATACACGATAGGTTTATTTCTTCTTCTTTTGGGTGTTACAAACAAATGCACAAACTTATAATACCATGTACCACAGTGTGGTGTAGGGTATAAAAAAATACTAAAAACACTTTCAAAGAAAACCGGAATTTAAAAAAAAAATTAAAAAACCCTCACCTTCAATCCCAAAAAAATATTCGTAAATTAATTTATTTATTTTTGTTTTAATTATTGCATTTAATATCCTTAAGGTATGCACTGATATTAAAGTTAAAATCCGTTAACTTTTGGTGCAAAATGGTTCATTTATGTGGGAGGTACCAAAAGGCGCGTGCCAATAATGTCTGGATTCTTGATACTATAAAAGCATTACATTGTACAAAATATGAAGTATTTGCATGAAATTATATTAAAGCTATAAGCATGTATCTCCCGCTAAAGTCCCCATGTATCTCCCGATTTTCCAAATGAATGATTACAGAACAATACTTTTCAATTAACCGTTATGAAATTTGAAGGTGAATACAGATTTTGATAATTGCTCTTAAATATTGTTGTAGGGAAAAGACTTTGGGAAAAGACTTTTTCTTCTTTGCGCGTAGCATCATAAATTTACTATAAAGATCAAAATGAAAAGTCCTTTATGCTAAATGTGTTAATTGACACATTTTGTTAATTTGACATGAAGACAGTATTATGGTATTTAAGATGTTTACCATATGTTGTAAAATAAATGTACATCATGTTTCAGATCATTTATGGCGCAAAAAAATAAGTTTATGACTCAGAAAAAATACAATTATATAATGAGCAGCTATGACAAGACTCTTTTTCTCAAGGAACGTGTTGCAACCACACAACATAAAGTTAACTCTGAAAGCCTCTTTTCATGCTTTCATCCGTCTTCCCAGTCACTGGTGAAATCATAAACCTTTAGTCTCATATTGTCATACAAAAATATATAAAATGGCAACCACAACAAGTTGTTTGGCACAAAAGACAAATTTGAAACTTGTGGCCTGGACCGAATGATTTACAGGGTGGCTGATATGTAATGCAACAAAGTAAAGCGCTATATTTTTTTAAATTTTATTTTATTGTTCAAAAGCAAAAAATGTCGGAAATAACATAAAATTTTAGAAACAGTTTAGATTTGTTCCCATTTTAGATTTGGCCCATTCCCGGCGAAGCGCCGTCTTGAGATGATCGATACTTTGGTATTTTTTAGTGCTCTCTAAAATGCCCCAGGCGCAAAAGTCCAACGGATTGAGATCCGGAGATCTTGGTGGCCATTGTGCGGTAGAAATGAAGCGAGGAACCTCCTTTTTAAGCCATTCTTGGTTGACGCGTGCTGAGTTCGATGGTGCTGAGTCCTGTTGGAATGTCTTAATTAAATTATTATCAATTTAAATTGCATTTAATACCTTTAAAATATGTTCTGGTATTAAAGTTATAAGCTGTTAAATTTAGGCGTAAAATTGTCCATTTGTGCAGGGGTACCAAAAGGAGCGTGCCGATAACGGCGACTTTTATTTGTATGCACTGGTATTAATGTAAAAGCTGTTAATTTTTGGTACAAAAATATCCTTTGTATGGGAGGTACCAAGAGGGGCGTGGCAATTACGGTCACTTTTCTTTAGACTCTATGTACATTTCGGTCTGCGGCCGAAATGTTTGTCTGCCCAGGGCTTCAATACTGTCTTTAGGACATTTTCCCAATAATATTCGGCATTTATTTTGACCCCATGGTCGATGAATATGAGCGGGGAGCGACCATCGGTGTTACGGCGGCCCACACCATTACCATCGGCGGCGCTTGAGTTCTGGTGGCCAATCGAAGGTGTACATTTTCAGCTGACCTCTTTGGCAAGTAAACCCGATCATTTTGTTAGTTCACAAACTGCTCAATTTGGAATGGCTTCTCATCGGAGAAAACCAAATTCGGTAACAGGCCACTTTCGTGCAAGCGAAGCAACTCCTTGGCTCTTTCCAGTCTAACTTTCTTTGTGCATCGGTGAGCTCTTGCACTTTTTGGAACTTCAATGGCTTTAGTCCAAGCTCATTTTTCATCCGTTGTATCCGTTATCGCGATATGTTCAGCTCACGAGCAATTTTTCTACCACTGGGGCGTGGATTTCGATCAAATCTGGCCTTCATTTTTCGGATAATTTCTGGTGTTGTTACCGATTAAACCTCTGCAATCAAAATGCTTTTGTAAGCTTTTAAACAATAAAATGAACTGTCACTGAAATAAATCTGTCAGCTATCAGACTATCGGTTTAGAAATGATAGCAACCTGAAGTTGGCTGCAATACATATCAGCCACCCTGTAGAGAAATGTGTGGCACAGTCGCATTGAAAAATTGTTGACACAAATAGATGTTAGGGCAAGATTTCTTGTTTGAAATATAAAACTGAATTTAAACTAAATGAAAAGGAAAAAACTGAAGTTCAGTAGAGAAGAAAATCTCTATTAAATGTACACACCATTTCCCTAGAATGACATTTGAACCAATTTTCAAGTTGCCATCAATCAAGTGAAGTGAATCAAATTTGTATTGTCATTTGTGGGCAGTGCATGGCCTTTCCTGGCAGCAATCTATTGTAATAAATTTAATATCGGCCTTATGCCAAGCGTTGTTTTTATAAAATAAATGTTTTTATATTTTTTGTATTCGATATTTAAATCTGTTTACACACATGTATAATAGACTGTAACGCAAATATACATTTTTATCTGAGAAATATTACTCGTATATATAGATGCAGAACTACTAGTTTGATGTTATAATGGCAACTATCAACATTAAGTTGTCTGCTTTCAAAATATTTGGACGTTACTTTGGGCAGACCGTTCAATTTTTATTTTGTGTCCGAAACCTAAAAATGTGTTTATTGTGTACATTGAGGCATACTATTCCATAAAATCAAAACAACCAAATGGGGCGTGGCATTAACGCCTGTTTTGCACGGCACTGTAGGCAATTTTTCTCAAGGTAATAGCGGCTAATAAACTAATACAATATGTGGAATTGCGGAAGATTCCGACTAGTGGTATAGAATTTATTAAAGAATCAACATCTCACTAAATGTTGACCGTTTGTGGGGGATGTACTCGAAGGTCTAAGGTCACTCCTGCGATATGTTACACTTGTGACCCGTAGAAAATGATATATATTCCCTCGATAACGTTTCAAGATTTTCAGATGTTCAAAGTTATTTTTTTAGAAATTGTATATGTTTGTAAAATTCGTTCAAAATTTAAATCGTATAGTCTTGCATTGATAGGTTAACTGCAAGGATGTTGTAAAATTTTTTTAAAATAAAATATATTTGAAAATTTGTTAAAAAGTAACTTTATTTGTGTGTAAACACATAGTTTATTTGTGAATGTTTGCTTACAAATATTTTTTGTTCAAATATATTAATATATGTGTTACAAACAACATTTCTTGATTTTCAAATTAAATTTATTTGTACTAAAATATGTATATAATATTGGACAATTTAGGTTCCACAAATTTTTTTTTCAATTCAAACATATCAAAAAATATGATTTCCTCCGTGTTCGCCTTGCGGCCAATAATTTGGTTGCTACAACTACGTGAAATTGGAAATCAACTAACAATGACAACAGGTCGAACATTGCGAAAATTTCAGAATGATTTGACTCGAACCGCGCTCGATAGGAATCCCAAAGGTAGCCTAAGAAGTGGAAGTCTCACCCACACTTGGAAGACAACTAGATTTCGAGATCACAACAATGACAAAACATGAAATGAACCTAATAGCCATCGCTCATTTAGAAAAATAATGTCACAACACAAAATATTTTAGATGAGGTGGTAACTTATCCTACATTTCAAAATCTACCAGCTGCTCCATGATTGGGCTGATTCCTGAGAGAGAGAATAATATTTGGCGACGGTATTTTATGGTCGTTCCTGTTGCCAGGGTGAGCACAAGTATAACAATTAAAACTCCGAAAAAATAAATTTTCGGTACAAACTAATAAATACTCGTACTTAAAATTAGATGCTCAGCAAATCAATTCCAGTCTATAAAAGTTGTGTATTAAATCCAATGAATTTCTCTTTTTGATATACAATTGCCTTTATAATTGCATATTTATCGAAAATCGATTAATATAAGTATAACAAACTCATTTATTTATTTGCACAAAAAAAAAACAATCGCAAACATCAGAATCATTTAGCTTTACGCATAAATAATTGACAAATAAAGCAAATTGAACATTTGCACACAACAATCAACGATCGAGGGAGATGCCGTATGAACTGATTTAAATCATGGACTATTAATTATTTTCAATTATAATATTTAAATGCATACATATTAATCCAGCCTTGTGTGTGCGTGTTTGCAAATAAATGATAGTCATGTCAACAATGAAATCTTAACAATTATTGCTATTTAAACATTTTTATGGCAAATTAACTTTGAATAGATGTCACTTTAAATGCGAATCAAATTTATTTCTTTGCATTTCATTATCATATGAGTCGTCTGCACGTACGGCTTAGTTTTCTGACTGTATTTGAATGTCCTGTGCATATCATGTAAATTTTCCATAAGGACGGAAAATCTTGACATGTCCTAACCTAGTTGTAGCATATTTTAGCTTGGGACATGTGTTTCCATTTCCCCACATCTATGCTGACAAGGAAGCGGTGAACTGTGGAAGGGATACGAAAATAGGAAATTATTCCGGCATTACATAACCTGTGGAAAAGATATCAGAAAATTTTAATTTGCAATTGGGGTTCTCTATATTATTATGCAGGGGCGGCAATACCGGCCCTCAAAAAGGGCTCTGCATTTGAATCACTGAGCAGCATATATACCGATTTCTTTTACATCAATTTCTCAATATCGTTGCAAACAGTGGTGCCAGGCAGGGACGTATACAGAGGGTGGGGGGCGCGGGCCCGGCCCCCCCCCCCCCCCCCCCCCCGAAATGTTTTAGACATAGGCATAAACTGTTTACAATTCTCAAAATCACTCAAAAATACACGAAAAATATTTGGAAGGCCGTTAAAAAAACAATACAAAAGCGTAAAAATGGTTTCCTTGCTAAAACTTTTTAAATTATGCATCAATTTTCTTCGGAATGGTCTCAATTTATTCACAACCTTTCAGAGTTTACGATAAAATCACAAAAATATGACAATTATGCGTTTCTAGATGTTTTTATGAGGCTTTTATTTAAAAATTATTAAAATTTTCTCAAAAATATGATTTTTTGCAATACTTTGAAGATATCGTCGAAACCGCTGAACGGATGGAAAATTGTATTGTGCGAAGTTGAAGGCTGCTTAATTCTGAAGTTTGTAAAGCTTACCTGAACCAATTCGGATGAATGGTTCTCTAGTTATGCCTAATATGTGGTTCAACCTCTCTTTTTTCTTAGCCTAAAGGGTTGTCTCTTTAAATTCTCGCGATAAGCTGTGATATGGAAAGAAATTAGTGGTTAAACCACATATAGTGGCATAACTCGAGAACCATTCTCGAAAGTTTTAAAGAATTAAATATTAAGTAGCCTCAACTTCATATAATACCATTTTCCATCCGTTCAGCGGTTTCGACGATATACGAGTATTACAAAATATTGCAAAAAAATGTGATTTTTTGATAAAATTTTAATATATTTAAAATAAAACTCCCATAAAACTCTAAACCCATAAAAATCTAAAAATGAACAAATGTTATATTTTTATGATTTTATCGTAAAGTCTGTTCGGTCATGAATTAAACGAGCCCATTCCGAAGAAAATCGATGCATAATTTAAAAAGTTATAGCTAATTTAGTAAGGTTTTAACTTTAAAGCTTACTTATCGATGTAAAATTTACAAAAACAAACTTTAAAAGCTAAGATTGGAGATTTTGACGTTTTTTGACGTCTAGAATCAGAATCTATGCATTAAAACAGAAACCCAAGAAAAAATGTTGTTTTTGTCGACCGGTGTAATTATTGGTTGGCTTTAAATTTATGACAACCAGATATGGCGAAAATTATGTTAAAATCACATTTATGATTTCTTATCTATCTACCTTATGTAGGTTGCAGTGATGGAATGAGTTTGCACAACCGTGTATGTAAATTTGACTTTATATTGGGTGTGGTAATAAGTAGTACGGTTTTGGCCATTACACAGAACTTATCACGGTATTTGCAAACGATTAACCTAGATATAATAAAGGCTTGCGAAATCATAAAATTGGCAACGACTAAATTAAGTGGCATGCGTAGAAATTTAGATGCGGAGTTTGATAAACTGTTTGAAGAATCTACACAACTTGCAAGAAGTTTTGGAATAGAAGCTGCACTACCTAGAAGAGCAGGCACTCAAAAGTATAGGGCTAATATTCCTGGTTCAGATTCCAAGGCGTATTTTAGGACAACATTGTCCATACCATATGTGGACGAAGTAATATCACATTTAAATACAGAATAGATTTTCCGAACATGAAGCTATAATTACAAGTCTGTTTAATATCGTTCCGATACGAGTTGTAAATCTAATAAAGGAAGATTTCGAAGAAGTCACACTTTTTAAAAAAACGATTTAAAAAATTCAGCAAAATCTGTTTTAGCTGAAATAAGTATATGGATTGATTATTGGAAGCAGAAGAATGATGAGCCATCAAATGCATTAGATGCTATTTCAGTTTGTGATGAGGACATGTTCCCAAGCGTTTTTACCCTTTTGCAGATACTGGCCACAATACCTGTGACAACGGCATCTGCTGAGCGAAGTTTCTTGACGTTAAGAAGAATAAAAACTTATCTCCGGAACAGAATGGAAGAAGAAAGGCTATTTTATCTTATCTCTATATACAAAGATGAAGTCAAAATCGATGAAATAATTGATACATTTCTTTCAAAAAATCGAAGATTACATTTTTTAACTCTTACGTATTTTATTATAAAAAGTTTTTTAGGAATAAAATTCGAATAAACTAAGGAACTTAATTTCCATTACCTACACAGTAAACGCAATTTTTTAATTGTTTATCTTTGTTATGGAAAAAACGTTGCCCCCCCCCCCCCCCCCGAACCAAAATCCTGGATACGTCCCTGGTGCCAGGTAAATTTGACTCAAAATCGAAATCATCAAAAAATATCCACCACAAAAATTTACAATTTACATATATATATACATTATAACTTTCTCAGGGGAAGGAAATGTTTCGCAGACATGCCGATACTCCATTCCAAAGTATTTAGATTTTAAAAAATGCAAAACTATGTAAACATTTTGTGTTTATGCGTCATTTGCATTACAATCGTCGATCTGCAACACAAAGGAATTCTCTCCTTATACTAAGGAGGTTAAAAGTTCTCACTTTAGTGATACTGCAGTCTCTAACGAATCCTAGAAGAATGGTTAAAAAAATGGAGAATAATGGTGAATGCCTCAAAGTGTACTCATGTTACTTTTACCCTACGAAGGGATACAAGACCTCCAATTTCTATTTTCAATTCACAGATTCCCCAAAAGGATCATGTAAATTATCTTGGAATCCATTTAGATCGGCGTTTGACGTGGTCGCTCCACATAGACTCTAAAGTAACTCAAAACTAATCAACTTCAGTCGCTTATCAGCCAAAGATCTGTACTAGATCAAGAGTATAAAGTTCTTTTATACAAAACTGTATTGAAGCCCATTTGGACATATGGTATCCAGCTCTGGGGTACAGCGTGCGCTTCAAATGAATGCAAATTACAAAGAAGACAATCGAATATTCTTCGTTTAATTACAGGTGCACCATGGTATATAAGAAACGCTAACATCCATAAGGATATCAACATGCCAACAGTAAAAGAGTAAATTGAAAAACATTGCCGGTGTTACGAGGGCAAACTATTGAATCATCCAAACATCCTGGCTCGAGAACTACTAAATTTTGAAGGTCATAACCGCCTTAAAAGGAGAGACACGCTGCAATTGATTTAAATGAAAACTCATCAAAAACAAAAATGAAATTATGAATTCTTAAATTTGAAATGTTAACCTTTTGTTAAAGTAAAAAAATCGTGTAAAGTCTCAATGGTTTATTCGCACTGGCAATAACCCAGAGAATAGTATTTTAGGTTAAGATTTGTCCACTTATTGTTATATTCATTGTATATAATGAAAGATTAAAAAAAAAATGAATTGGAAAAAAAACTTAAAAAAAAGAAGTAATCTAAGACCCTAAGTATGTTCGGCGGATATCCGTTTTGGGTAATTTTAAGTCAATGGAGAAATATCCGTCCGTCTGTCTGTCTGACTGCTGGCTGGTGCGATAACGCTCGATAGGAGTAACCGATTGACTTCAAATTTGGTATGTGGTAATATTTTTTTCTTTTTTTCTGGATAAGTTCGAAGATGGGCCATACTGGTCCACTTCTTCTAGTACCTCCCTACAATGGGTTAATATTTAGTGAATTATTGATTATTTAATAACTTCTATACTACTTATTTGAATCTTCTGAAATTCTACTCCTAGTAATAGTTTATTAGTCAGTATTACCCTGAGAAAAATTGGCGAAGTTGGCACGCCCCTGTTGGTACCTCCCACACAAATGAACCATTTAGCACCAAAAGTTAACTGCTTATATATTGAATACCAGTGCATACAAAGACTTGACATTTTTTACAGTGTACTGATTATATTGTACCTACACTCTAGAGAAAAATGGGCGGTAGAGCCATACACCTTTTGGTACCTCCCACACAAAGGTACCATTTTGTACAAAAAGTTAACAGATTTTATGTTTAATACTACTGCCTACAAATACTTAGAAGTCTGTACCGTGTAATGTTTTTATAGTACCTATAGTCTGTCGAAAAGTGGACGTTATTATCAGGCCCCTTTTGGTACCCCCACACAAACGTACCATTTTGTACAAAGTTAACTGCTTATATCGTGAATATCAATACATATATATTTTAATTTTGACAATTCCTACAGTCCTGTTAAAAATGGGAGTTATGATCACTCCCATGTTAGTATCTCCCTTACAAAAATAGCCAAGACATACACAAATTAAATATCTCATAATATTAGTATATATACCAGTGCATATTTACATTGCCGACTGAAATGTCTAAATTGTTTTTAAGTATAAGACTGATAGACCCGGGATATGCGCAAATTGTAAAATAATTATATTTAAAATAAAACGTTTTTGCTGCCACGAAGAAGACCATATATACTAGGAAAAAATATGTAGTTCAATTTTCAAAAGGGAGCACCCTAACGACGATAAAAATACTATAAAACAGCTTAAGTCATTTCCTTTAAGAGCTTTGTGGTCTTTTCGTGGGATGGGATATGTTTGTCCATATAAATCAAAAAATAGAGGTTGAATCACATAATTCACTGTAACTCGGGAACCATGCGAAAGGCTTTAATGATTCCTGAATTAAGTAGCCAATTTCATCTAATATCATTTTTAAATCCCATCACCAGTTTCAATTTTATCTTACAAGATATTGCGAAAAATCAAATTTTGTTAAATAATTTTGTAAATAAAGCCTCTTAAAAGCAACAAACGTATTATATTGCTATTATTATTCGTAAACCATTCCGATGAATATGGATTTATAATTTACAAAGCTAATTAAATAAGTCGTTCGTTAGAGCAAAAAAATCAAAAAATAATTCGCAAAAAACAATTTCAAATATTTTTAAACTTTTTCTTTTTATACCCTACACCACACTGTGGTACAGGGTATTATAACTTTGTGCATTTGTTTGTAACACCCAAAAGGAGCATAAATAGACCCATCGTTTATTATACCGATCGACTCAGAATCACTTTCTGAGTTGATTTAGCTACGTCCGTCTGTGCATGCATTCTGCTATTCAAAGTACAGGTCGCAATTATGGTCCGATCTCGACGAAACTTTACACAATTTGGTTAAAATCGGTTCAGATTTAGATATAGCCCCCATATATATGTTAGCCCCGATTTGACTTGTAAGCGCTGTAGAAACTGTATTTTATATCCGATCTGTGCGAAATTCGGCAGAAAGAGGTTTCTTATTACTCGAAGGAATACTGCCAAATTCGGAGAAAATCGGTTCAGATTTAGATATAGCCCCATATATATGTTACCCCCGATTTGACATGTAAGCTCTGTAGAGACTGTATTTTATATCCGATCAGTACGAAATTCGACAGAAAGAGGTCTTTTTACATGGTTCAGATTTATATATATACCTCCATATATATGTTCCTCCTGATTTGGTATCAAACCGCTATAGAAGTTGTAATTTATTGCCGATTATTATTATCGGTTCAGAATTAGGTAATATGTTTCTACCCATTTAGCAATTTTTCCAAATTATTATCGCAATGACCCTTATCGTATTGCTAGGGAGGTGTAGGGTATTATATAGTCGGCCCCGCCCGACTTTCTGCCTTTCCTTACTGGTTTTGTTTTAAAAAAGATTGAAGAAAAATCTATCGAAAACGCTTAGGTCAAAATTTTCTAAACACAATACGTAATAAGTTTTAGGGATGGGAACAATGGGCCGTTTGGACAGTCTTGAGCCGATCTCGTTGAAACAATGTCATAACTACTATTTGATGGGACTAAACTTGGTGCAAGTTTTATACCGACCACAAGTCATCTAACTTGAGATGTAATCCCACATATCGTTCATTCCATGTCAAACCGAACAGCTTTTTTGGGTCACTATTACCGATCTTTTAAGTGAGAAAATAGGAAAATATTCTCAAAAGGCGTACGTTTTGAGTTATGTATTTTCCAAACGCGTGGACGGATTTTTACAAATGAAGGCTCATTTGAATGGCTATAAGTCGATATTTTACAGCAATGTTTTTAAATACATCCGATGCATATCTAACTTTAATTTGCATTTTATATAATTATATCAATGACACCAATTTAAAGGTAGGTGAAGAATATAGTTATGTAGCCCCATACATTCTAAATGGACCCTGGAAATGATGAAGATGGTGCTTCAGACCATTCTTTTTTAAAAAAATGTTTTTTAAAAAAAATGTATAGTAGTCTAAAAACGCGTTTGTGGATTTCTAGAAATTAGAATATTTCTAAAATGTTCTTGACTAAGACATATTAGGTATATGGTAAAATTCGCCATTATTCGCATATATCGTTATATATTTTTAGTCTTAAATTTTAATCTGGACCATGATAACACCAACATAGATATATGAAATACTAAATTTAACCCGGTGCGCTTCGCAGTTCCTTTATTTATATTCTGTTTAGGGTACTGTGAAACAATTGCTTATTCCCCATGGAGCAAATTTAGTAGATTTGATTATTTTTTTAGAAAAATATACGAAAACCTCCTTTTCATATTTTTTCCCAAGAGTTACCTTGGCATCAAGGTACAAAATTAGTCGAAAAACTATTTTATCTAACATATTTTACCTTCTTTCCCCTGTTTATGTTCCAAAAGCTACATTCACATCCTGCTGCAAAAGTTACATTCACATCCTGTTACAAAATAAAACCACTTTTGTCCCATCATGTATATATGTATGTACGAATTTAAAAAAGCTAAAATGAGTCCCTAGTATAAGCTGCAAGACTTGCAATCGTCATTGAACCCATATCGGATCATTTTCACTCCATTGTACGTACCACTTTTAATCGTTTGTTCCAATATTTAACAATTTTTGCCGCACTATACCATATTTATCCCTGTTTGCTCCGCTGTACTATATTAACCATAGTCGTCCCACTGTACCATTTTTAACACCTTTTTGCTGTACTGTTCCATAGGTAACGCTTTTTGCCCCCACTTTACCAAACTTGATCAATTTTGTCCCACGTTACCATATTTAATTATTTTTGCTACACTGTATCATAGTTAATAAATTTTTTCCCCACTGTTACACAGTTAAGCCTTTTTGCCCCACTATACCATATTTAACCCATTTTGTCTCACTTTACCATATTCACTTTTTATTGCCGCATTGTACCGTAGTTAATACTTCTTTGTTCCATTGTGCCATTTCTGAGTTGATTTAGCTATGTCCGTCTGTCCGTCTGTCTGTGCATGTATTCTTGTAATCAAAGTACAGGTCGCAATTATGGTCCGATCTCGACGAAACTTTACACATATCTTTTTTTTGGCCCAAGGACGATCCCTATTGAAAATCGGTTCAGATTTAGATATAGCCCCCATATATATGTTACCCCGATTTGACATGTAAGCGCTGTAAAAACTTTATTTTATATCCGATGAGTATGAAATTCGGCAGAAAGAGGTTTCATATTATATGAATGAACACTGTTAAATTTGGAAGAAATCGGTTCAGATTTAGATATAGCCCCCATATATACGTTACCCCCGATTTGACATGTAAGCGCTGTAGAAATTGTATTTTATATCCGATCAGTGCAAAATTCGGCAGAAAGAGGTTTCTTATTACTCGAAAGAATACTGCCAAATTCGGAGAAAATCGATTTAGATTTAGATATAACACCCATATATATGCTACCCCCGATTTGACATGTAAGCGCTGTAAAAACTGTATTTTATATCCGATCAGTGCGAAATTCGACAGAAAGAGGTTTCTTATTACATGAAGGAATACTGCCAAATTCGGAGAAAATCGGTTCGGATTTAGATATAGCCCCAATATATATGTTACCCCCGATTTGACATGTAAGCGCTGTAAAAACTGTATTTTATATCCGATCAGTGCGAAAGTCGGCAAAAAGAGGTTTCCTTCTACATGAAGGAATACTGCCAAATTCGGAGAAACTCGATTTAGATTTAGATATAACACCCATATATATGTTACCCCCGATGTGATCTGTAAGCGCTGTAGAAATTGTATTTTATATCCGATCAGCGCAAAATTCGGCAGAAAGAGGTTTCTTATTACTCGAAAGAATGCTGCCAAATTCGGAGAAAATCGGTTCAGATTTAGATATAGCTCCCATATATATGTTACCCCCGATTTGACATGTAAGCGCTGTAGAGACTGTATTTTATATTCGATCAGTACGAAATTTGACAGAAGGAGGTCTTTTTACATGAATTAGTTTTCAGGGAAGATCGGTTCAGATTTATATTAAAGCTCCAAATATATGTTCCTCCTGATTTGGTATCAAACCGCTATAGAAGTTGTATTTTACCTCCGATCATTAAAATTTTCCAGAAAGATGTTTCTCAATTTAGGAGCGAATATTGCTTAATTTAGCGATTATCGTTTCAGAATTAGATAATATGTTTCTACCCATTTACCAATTATTCCAAATTATTATGGCAATGACCCTTATCGCATTGTTAGGGAGGTGTAGGGTATTATATAGACGGCCCCGCCCGATAACACCAACATAGATATATGAAATACTAAATTTAACCCGGTGCGCTTCGCAGTCCCTTTATTTATATTCTGTTTACGGTACTGTGAAATAATTGCTTTCAAAAATACATGATTATTCCACATGGAGCAAATTTAGTAGATTTGATTATTTTTTTTAGAAAAATATACGAAAACCTCCTTTTCATATTTTTTCCCAAGAGTTACCTTGGCATCAAGGTACAAAATTAGACGAAAAACTATTTTATCTAACATATTTTACCTTCTTTCCCCTGTTTATGTTCCAAAAGCTACATTCACATCCTGTTGCAAAAGTTACATTCACATCCTGTTAAAATATAAAACCACTTTTGTCCCATCATGTATATATGTGCGAATTTAAAAAAGCTAAAATAAGCTGCAAGACTTACAATCGTCATTGAACCCATATCGGATCATTTTCACTCCATTGTACGTACCACTTTTAATCGTTTGTTCGAATGTGTAATAATTAACCAACTTTGCACCACCGTACAATATTTAATCGCTTTTGCCCATACTGCCACTAAAAGTATTAATTTCGAATAAAATATATATTCGTAACTTTAGGCCATATTTAACCCTTTTGTCCACCATTTACTTTAAAGTTTTACCCACCTTACCATATATATCTTAATTTGACCGCTTGTAAAGCTTTTTTTCCAACTGTACCGTATTTAAATCTTTTGTGTCCACTGAATCATATTTAGCACCTTTTTTCCTGCTGTACAATATTTAACAATTTTTGCCGCACTATACCATATTTATCCCTGTTTGCTCCGCTGTACTATATTAACCATAGTCGTCCCACTGTACCATTTTTAACACATTTTTGCTGTACTGTTCCATAGGTAACGCTTTTTGCCCTCACTATACCAAACTTGATCAATTTTGTCCCACGTTACTATATTTAATTATTTTTGCTACACTGTATCATAGTTAATAATTTTTTCCCCACTGTTACACAGTTAAGCCTTTTTGCCCCACTATACCATATTTAACCCATTTTGTCTCACTTTACCATATTCACTTTTTTGCCGCATTGTACCGTAGTTAATACTTCTTTGTTCCATTGTGCCATTTCTGAGTTGATTTAGCTATATCCGTCTGTCCGTCTGTCTGTGCATGTATTCTTGTAATCAAAGTATAGGTCGCAATTATGGTCCGATCTCGACGAAACTTTACACATATTTTTTTTTTTGGCCCAAGGACGATCCCTATTTAATTTGGTTAAAATCGGTTCAGATTTAGATATAGCCCCCATATATATGTTAGCCCAGATTTGTCAGAAAGAGGATTCCTATTATATGAATGAACACTTTTAAATTTGGAAGAAAACGGTTTCCTTATTGGTTTATTTAATGTGATGTTCAATCTATACAATTAAGTTTTAAATAATACGTCATTCAAATGGCCTCCACGACTTCTTCTGCAGGAACGAATTCGGTGAACCCAATTCAAGCACTTTTTCCACTAAATCAAGATAGGGAATACTATTACCGGATACCAAATTTGAAGTCAATCGGTTAAGCCTCTCGAGAGTTATCGTGTGCACCAGCCAGCAGACAGACAGACGTACGGGCGGACGGACGGACGGATATTGCTCAAATGACTAAAAATTACCCAAAACAGATTTTCGTCAAACATAGTTGTTTTACGAGTACACTTTTGGCTCGTAGCAAATGATAAAGGGTCCGCCATCTAACGTTTTTTTCAACTAGTGCTTATTTCGTGAATGGTAACAATTAGCTAATGTCTGATTTGACAGATAATTAGTTTTATCCTTCCGCTGAACGAATATGGTTGGGTATACGCTTGAACAACGCTGGGAGCGATCGACTTACAGAAGATGCCGATTTTGCCAAAAAAAAATCATCTTTTCATATGAAGCTCATTTTGATCTTGGCGGGTATGTAAACAAGCAAAATTGTCGCATTTGGGGCACAGAAAACGAGTCACTGTTTGGTGCGGATTTTGGTCCAGAGGCATAATTGGGCCATTTTTCTTCGAAAATGAGCAAGGAGTGGCCGTTACAGTCAATGACGATCGTTATCGGGCCATGTTGAATTTTTGTTCACAAAAATTGAAGAGGAGGATATTGGCAACATTTGGTTTCAACAGGACGGCGCTACGTGCCACACAGCCGAAGCTACACTCGATGTTTTCAAAAAAAAGTTATTTTGCGGACCCATTTCTCGAGTTATGACATTTCACTAAAGATTTAAAAGATCGATACAAAAAGATTTAAAAGATCTGTACAAAAATAACTATTTGGCAGAATGGGTTAACTTAACTTCAGAAGTGTCAGAAGTGTATCATGGATTGACTTGTAGATATTTAAATGTTGGAAAATCTAGTATGACGACTTCAAAAAAAAATATATTTTTAGTTGTGACGTTCTTTTTCTAAATGAGCGATAGTACTAGAAAAACTATGTTACGACCATTCAAAAGAGCCTTAATTTGTAAAATCCCGCCCACGCGTTTGCGTAATACATTACTTCCAAAATACACCTTTTCAGGTATTTTCCCAATTTTTCAAATTTCGGATGCTTAAAAAATCTGAAAAAATGGTTTTTCTTCTCGCCTACAACAAGATGATTCATTTCGGTACCAAAACGCACATAAAAAGTTTCAAGGCAATCGGGAAAAAATCGTTCGGTTTGACATTATTATAGAATGCAAAGTTTTTTAAAAACGTTGAAACAAATAGATTTCAACACAAGTGAAAAATAATTCTTATTGGTTTGGAAGAAGCTATGCCTCTTAGAGCTGGACTTTGGGACGAATAACCACAGCTAAACCTCGCTGAATGATCGGAATAGCATCCATGAAATAAATATACGAGGAGCTGAGCTGTCGAGTAATTGTATTTGCTTCACCGTTTTTAAAAAACTTTGCATTCTACTCGTATAATACATAATAGAAGCATCGATGGTCTAAAGCCAGAAGAATATCCTGGTGACAAATGAATAGCGGTTACAAGACCGGAATAAAAACAAACGAAAATACAATAAAAACTAAATTTATCTCTGGGAATATATGAGACAAATCCTAGGTGTGTAAAGCTCTTTGTAGTGCTGGTAGAGTATAATGCACACAAAGAAAGTTCTTGGAAACTGAAAGACGAGAAAAAAATACACGCATTTAAAACGTGGCTTCTTCTACATTAGGGAAGGAACTAGAAGTATCCGACGTGGAACGAAGTGGCAAGAACAACCCCAAATAGAGTTCAGTGGAAATACTAATCGAGACCGTTTGTTCCCTAGATGCACTCAAAAAAATGTATTTCCTAAATTTTAGTAAAATCCGTACTCCAATTTAGTTCAATGTTTTTATTCATATTGAGTTAATTTTTTCTTAACACTGGGAAATTTTATTTAGTACTACCAAATTTTATTTTTTTGGGGGATATGCAGAATAGTTCGTTAACTAAAAATGAGGACATATTTTTACTAAAATAATATTTCTTGATAAAAGTTCGAATATTCATATATTTATCAAATTTAAACATATGCGGTGGACACCCAACATAGACATAAGGAAATTATGAACTAATAATAGAAAGCATGATTTTTAGGAAATTTTAACTAAAAATAATCATGAATCCTTATTTCGAGTCCATGAATTTGAACTCAAAATTAGTAAAACATACTAAAATCAATGAAAAATTAACTATTTTCGGACTATGTTGTAGTCCTAAAAACACAAAAAATTCTGTTCTTTTTCGTTCCGCAATTTTTATTTTTTCGCAAATCGTTACTTGCAGAAACTTAAATTTATGGAGAAACATTAAAAATGTTACGCCTGGGACGAGAGTCGGACCGACAACCTTCTGATAGTGAGCCAGACACACTATATATCGAGCTACGAAACTCTTTTGGGATTGATATGAAAATGTCATTCATAATAAAATTTCTTCGTCGCCTATAAATATAGTATATGGCAACTCTATTTATCATTCAATGATGACAATCCTTTTATCAAATTCAAGTGTACATAAAAATACATTGTTTCGAAAATTTTGGGATATAGAACTGTATTTAAAATCAAATTTTTCATAAAAATTTAAGTGTCTACGTAGCTCAGTTGGTAAACATGTGGTTCATAAAACGGAAGGTTCTGGGATCGAATCGCATTCGGAGGTAAAATTTTATATATAGATAATGTTTAATGTTTAATAAAATAAATTTCAATTCCTAAAATAAAGCAGAAGAGAGAAATCCAAAGAGGAAGTGGTAAGAGAGAGATTCCAACATATAAATGAAAAGTGATGAAGTAGGATCAAAAATCGCACAAAAAAATCATGGACTAAAAGTCCAAGAAAAATTTTAATTTTTCTTTTCTTTTTGCATATATTTAATTAAATTTTCCTAAATTTGGGTAAAAATTTACTTGCAATAAGGACAAAAGTATGCTGAATTTGCATAATTTCAAGTCCGAATTTGCTAGTATTGAGTTAATTTTTCCTATTTTAATTTCAATAGTTGCTTAAAGGAAGTACGAGTTAACTAGAAATAAGTTAAAAATATTTCATAATTGTGAGGAAATGTATGAACTTGATATAAGGAAAAATAGCTTTAGCGAAATACGAAGTTCAATATTCCTACGGTTAAGTTCATTTTAACTTGCTCTAGGGTTCACTTTTTTTTTTGAGTGTGGAGAATAGAGATGGAACATCAACATAATCAAAAGCTGGTCGATTTGGAGTCCAAGTATCTCTACATATATATAGTATTGAAAGCCATAATTTATAACCTAAATTCTCTAATACGTATCCTACATGAATGCCAAGTACGCCCGGCGTATTTGACTTCCAAAAGCTTGTTTGTACCATGCAAAAATTTGATAGATGTGAGCCTCTAATAAACTTAATAATCGAATATTGTTCCCCATTATTTTTTACCCGACACCTGTTACACTAATTCGAAAAACATCAATTGAAATTCGAACGACATCATTTGGAATTCGAAACACGTCAATTGAAATTCGAAACAATATTTAAACATTTTGAATGCACAGATTTGTTTTCAATTTCGAATTGCAATTTGTGTATTTCGAATTTCAATTGGTGTGTATCGAATTTAAAAAGGAAAAAATCGAATTTCAATTGGTGTATTTAGAATTTCAAATAATAAGTTTCGAATTGAATTGATGTGTTCGAATTTTAAATTTGAGGACCGATTCAATTGATGTTTTTCGAATTTAAAATGGAATCATCGAATTTCAATTGATTTTTTTCAAATTCCAAGCGGAATATTTGAATTTCAATTGATCTTATTCGAAATTGAATTATTTTTTTATAACAATTTAAAATGGTGTTGTATTTACTATAGACAATTCAATTCTGATTGAAACGCTGGTACACAAATAACGATTTTATTGTTTTGAAATTGTATAATTTCTAGATACAATTCTATTCTAATCAAAGAACAGACTAAAATCCATTCAACCATATCGACAGCGTGAGCTGGATGTGGAAGAACAAGTGAGTTCAACTTTTACTAATAGAAATATTCCACAGTACTCGTAGAGCAACTTCATTGATGTGGGGGGAAATGTTGCTGATGTTCAAAAAATTTGGTATGTTTCATACACATTCCAAAAATATTTCACTTATGAGCGATTTGCGTTCGAAATAATAATTCCAATATGAAGGTCACTTTTTAATTTTTTAAAACATTTTTTAATAAATCGGAAAAACAATTTTGGACCGATTTTCGCGTTCCATGGCTCGGTAAACAACTGCTACATATTTTTTTTTTTAAAATTACCCTTTACAAGTTCTTAAAATTTAGTTGTAAATACAATATTCTATTCGTGTTCTTAACGTCGGAATAATTGTAATTTAGATATTTAGTTTTTTATACCCTACACTACACTGTGGTACAGGGTATTATAAGTTTGTTTCACGGCAGATGTTTGTAACACCTGAAAATAACACAGCTAGACCCACCTTAAAGTATACCGATAGACTCAGAATCACTAGCTGAGTCGATTTAACGATGTCTGTCCGTCCGTCCGTCTGTCCATGTAAAGTTGTTCGTCGACTACAGGTCGCAATTTCACTCCGATCGTTCTGAAATTTTGCAGTTTAGAGTATTTCGCAGCTGTTAAGATCGCTATTGAATTTGGTTGAAATCGGTTCAGATTTAGATATAGCTCCCATACATATCTTTCGTCCGATTTGGCCCTTTAGTCCTATAGAAGCTGTATTTTACATCCGATCGTTTTGAAATTTAGAAAGGTAGAGTTTCTTGATCCATGAACCAACATTGCCGAATTTGAAGAAAATCGGTTAAGATTTAGCTATAGCTCCCATATATATGTTTCGTCCGATTTGGCCCTTTAGTCCTATAGAAGCTGTATTTTACATCCGATCGTTTTGAAATTTAGAATGGTAGAGTTTCTTGATCCATGAACCAACATTGCAGAATTTGAAGAAAATCGGTTAAGATTTAGCTATAGCTCCAATATATATGTTTCGTCCGATTTTGCTCTTTAGTCCTGTAGAAGCTGTATTTTACATCCAATCATTTTGAAATTTAGAATGGTAGAGTTTCTTGATCCATGAACCAACATTACCGAATTTGAAGAAAATCGGTTAAGATTTAGCTATAGCTCGCATATATATGTTTCGTCCGATTTGGCCATTTAGTCCTATAAAAGCTGTATTTTACATCCAATCGTTTTGAAATTTAGAATGGTAGAGTTTCTTGATCCATGAACCAACATTGCCGAATTTGAAGAAATCGTTTAAGATTTAGCTATAGCTCCCATATATTTGTTTCGTCCGATTTTGCTCTTTAGTCCTGAAGAAGCTGTATTTTACATCCAATCATTTTGAAATTTAGAATGGTAGAGTTTCTTGATCCATGAACCAACACTACAGAATTTGAAGAAAATCGGTTAAGATTTAGCTATAGCTCCCATATATATGTTTCGTCCGATTTGGACCTTTAGTTCTATAGAAGCTGTATTTTACATCCAATCGTTTTGAAATTTAGAATGGTAGAGTTTATTGATCCATGAACCAACACTACCGAATTTGAAGAAAATCGGTTAAGATTTAGCTATAGCTCCCATATACACGTTTCGTCCGATTTGGCCCTTTAGTCCTGTAGAAGCTGTATTTTACATCCAATCATTTTGAAATTTAGAATGGTAGAGTTTCTTGATCTATGAACCAACACTGCCGAATTTAAAGAAAATCGGTTAAGATTTAGCTATAGCTCCCATATATATGTTTCGTCCGATTTGGCTCTTTAGATCCAATCGTTTTTATACCCTACACCACACTGTGGTACAGGGTATTATTTAAGTATAAAATGTCCCAAAAGTAAATTTATGTAAACAATTTATACATGAATTACAAAATTTATATATGAGGGTTATTAAATATTACGAGAGTGGTGTAGGGTATTATATAGTCGGCACCGCCCGACTTTAGCCTTTCCTTACTGGTTTAAATTGTAGGACAGAACCAAAAACGTTGTCTATGCATAGGCAACTACAGAAAAACATACGTGTGCATTATTTATATCGTAAAGACTCACGAGAGTATAAGTTGGTGCATAGGAATGATGTTTACTGATTGCCTTTTTGTGGGAGATATTAACTTTTTAGGTTTAGGTTTCGTTCAATGCAACTTTAGCTGTGCGTATATATCAAAGTACAACACATGATTTTGGGACTCAATTCTGATAATTGTTAATCTGCATTATTCGTTTATTCAAGTTGGCTCAATTAATAACTAAATGGCCATACACATTTTTTGGCTCAAGTTGGATTTTTTGCACCTTTTCTATATTTTTTTCTCGGTAATCTGTTTTGTGTCTGAAACACAGTTGTAGATATTGAATAGGAGCAAAAAATGCTGACAGAACCTACCCGAAAAAAGTACATCCAGTGTCTTAAAAATAACAAAAATCCGCACAAAGTCATAAAATATTGAAAAAGACGTATGCGTTAATTCTTTTTGCTACCTTGGCTACAATTTTGCCAAATAGTGTTAGTGAAAAATTACGAGTCACTGAAAGTTATGCTGAAAAAAATTAAAAAAAAAATTTTCCTTCACTTTTTGAAAAAAATGTGGGAAAAAATGTTTTTTTTTTGTTTTTGCATAAAATGATAAAAACCTTTGTTCAGCATATTCTTAGCAACGTTATTGCCAATAAAGTTAAGCGGCGTCACTAAGTCTGAATTAGTTTTTGAACAAACGCTGATGACACCTTTTTACAACCACCCCCAATACATGTCACTATACTCCTTCTTTAATAGAAAATGTGTTTTCACATTCGCATTCGCAAAAACCTAATTTGGAATATTCAGTTTCGCAAAATTATATTTCAGTACTCGCCAAAGCAGACAAAAAAAATAAACAGAACAAATGTTTAAACAAAACCAGTAAGGAAAGACAGAAAGACTGGCGGGGCCGACTAAATAATACCCTACACCTCCTTAACAATGCGAAAATGGGCATTGCAAAAAGAATTTGGCAGTGTTCATACATGTAATAAGAAAACTCTTTCTTGCGAATTTCGTACTGATCGGATATAAAACACGGTTTCTACCGCGTCAAGTCGGATGAAACATATATATGGGGGCTATATCTAAACCTCAGCTGAATTTCCCCGAATATGGTAGTTTTCATTCATGTAATATGAAAACTCTCTCTGCCGAATTTCGTACTTATCGGATACATAAGTAATACGATTTCTACAGACCTTACATGTCAAATCTGGTGTAACATATATATTGGGACTAAGTTTAAATCTGAACCGATTTTCCCCGAATTTGGTAGTGTTCATTCACGTAGTAAGAAAACTCTCTCTGTCAAATTTCGTACTTTTCGGATGTAAAATACGGTTTCTACAGCGCTTACATGTCAAATCGGGGGTAACATATATATGGGAACTATATCTAAATCTGAACCGATTTTCCCCGAATTTGGCAGTGTTCATACATGTAGTAAGAAAACTCTCTCTGTTAAATTTCGTACTGATCGGATATAAAATACGGTTTCTACGGCGCTTACACGTCAAATCGGATGTAACATATATATGGGGACTATACCTAAATCAGAACCGATTTTCGCCGAATTTGGCATTGTTCATTCAATTGATAATCTGCCAAATTTCGAACTGATCTCATATAAAATACAGTTTCTACAGCGCTTACATGTCAAATCGGGGGTAACATATTTATGGAGGCTATATCTGAATCTGAACCGATTTTGACCAATTTTAATAATGATCGTCCTTAGGCCAAAAAAGAGCACAGTGCTAAATTTTATCACGATCGGACCATAAATGCGACCTGAACTTTGATTACAAGAATACATGGACAGACAGAAAGACGGGGCTAAATCGACTCAGAAAGTGATTCTAAGTTGATCGGTATAATAAACGCCAGTTTTAAGCTAAACCGCCAGGAAGTGTCCTCAGGTAACAGAGCCGGACTTATTTATAAGCGTTTTGTTAAATATAACCTGGCTCTACTAAAGTTTAAATACAAATGTTTTCGAAAGTTAATACTATTTATTTACGTTAGAATCGAGTACCAATCCATACGAAATGTTTTAAACATAGGCATAAGCTATCTACAATTTTCAAAATCACTCAAAAAAAAAAATAAAACACGAAAAAATATTGGAAGGCAGTTAAAAAAACGATATAAAAGCGTAAAAAATGGTAACAGTAAAAGTAATAACAACTAAAAATAAGAAAAGTGCATGTTTTACGATTTTTTGATTGGTTCTAGCCAGACAATTTGGCGTTTTAGGAGTCTGAAAAATAGCAAAGTTAATGCCAAAAGCACTTACATTGTAGCACTGGCCTACGCTCTGTTGCTCAGTAAAATTTATTTTACTCTGGCTCTCTCTTGTCGTCACTGTTTTGATGATTCACTGAACTGACCAAACAGCCACACATTTCTGCTGTGAGCCACACATTAATACTATGATCTCGTTCAGCCCCGTTCTTTTTTAAAAAAATACGTATTTATTACAAAATTGCGGAGATATGAATATTGTATTTGTTATATTTTAAAAGCGCGTTTGTGGATTTATACGAATTAGAGCTCTTCTTAAAGGAATCGACTAGGACATCAAAGATATATGCGAAAATCCGCCAATATTTATACATATCGTTATTTATTTTTTTAAATCTAACAGTTTAAAATGGTAAAAATTATTATGGGGTGTTACAGTATTTTACGAGTTACAAGCGACTGAATGAACAAACCGTTTTGAAAAAATCGTACTTCCGCCATTTTTAAATTGCTCATTACTTTGCTTGCTAAAAGCACTATGAAATAACCTTATTTCGAAGGTTATATTTCTTCATAAAAAAAAACAAAACAATTTAAGTTATTTTATATTTTTAACAAAAACTTTATTAGTTATTTTCTGTTTCAAGAAGGTCTCTACCGGTACAATGCTTGAACTAGAAGGAGAACCTTTCTTGGTGAAGTCAGAAAGCTAATTGAATTCTTCTTGCAAATGGGCCTCCTTTTACACGGTTCTCGGCAAATCACATACTACAGTTGTATAAAAGAGCAGCATACATAATATATACACATTGTATAACTGCAGAGTTGTATCCGACAGTGACAGTTAATTTCAAATATTGTATATGTTACAGAGTCGCATTTGAAGATTAAAATATGATAAGTGGTACAGAGTTGTATCGATATGATCCTACGTACTAAATTTAAATAATAAGCGTTACATTCAAAGTAAAAGTAAGAAATAAATAGAAATGTCATGGGAATTCATGGAATAAATATAATAAAATAATATGGACTGCTTCAACTATTTATTTTATATTGTTAGAAACTCAAAAGAAAAATTTAAATATACTTTCAAAGTTTCTTCAAACTGGTATGGAAAAATAAAGTAATGTATTCACAAAAACCGCATGTACAAGAAACCACTTGTGTTTCATTGCATACAAATGTTGACACATACACAACTCGTCGAGTTATATGTATGTGTGTCTGATGTTGCCTCCCGCCAAAGTAAGTTTTTTTTTACTTTACTCAAGACATTTGAGTAAATTGAGATTTTTTTATCCTCTCAGCTTAGAGAGGAGGGTATATATAATTTGCTAAGAGCCAAAAGTGTAACACATCAAAGGAGTGACTTCAGATTCCAAGTATGTTTTGCGGAAATTCGATTTGGGTAATTTTAAGTCATTTGAGCAAGTTCCGTTTCTGTCTGCTGGCTGTTGCGCACGATTACTCTCGAAAGGATTAACCTTTATGTTGTAATATTCTTCTCTATCTCTGGCTAAGTTCGAAGATGGGTAATAGTGGTCCACTCCTTCTAGGGTTAACTTTTTTTGGTACCTCCCACACGAATGAACCATTTTGCACCAACAGTTAACAGCTTATAACTTAAATATCAGTAATAAATTTGGGACTCAAGGTGAAAGGATTCATATGGCGGTTTACCCAACTAAACTTTTTTACTTGATTTTATCAGCTTTTAGTAAATGTAATATTGTATTTTTGTTTGTTTTATTTTGGTCTTTAAATCGTTATTGATTTTTAACTAGGATATTCTACTGGCTTTAGACCATCTCTTTATTATTATAAGTATAATGCATTCTATTATACTTATAGAATGCAACTTCTTTCAAAAACGGTATGGCAAATACAATTACTTGTCACCTAAGCTCCTTGTAACGCGATTTCATGCATGCTACTGCAATCTGCTTTTAAGTAATGTTCGCTTGATTTATAGTATATAACGGGTGATCAAAGTAGAGATACTTTTTTCAATAGCCTTTTTTTGACGGATCACGTGTGAGTCGTGTCATGTTATTTTTTTTAAGTATTGTTTGGAATTTCATCACGGAAAGACTTACGCCTGAACAACGTTTACCAATCGTTCAACTTTATTACGAAAATTCACGAATATTCAACATAATAGAGTCATCGGAAATTGGACTCAACGGATGGACCATCTGAGACGTAGCCGTGGCCAACATTTGATAGACATAATCTTCAAAAAATAAATGCCAAAGAACATTCTTTCAAACAATAATTAACATTCCCAATTTTCTGTGTTTTTTTTTATTTAAAGAAGTAGGGAACCTCGAAATGGATCACCCTATATTATAATAATTTCTGAGTTTTTTTCAATGTAATCCTTGGTTTAAAAATAACGAACGTACTTAAATTTTTAAGTACGATTTCAAATAAAATTAAGATTTTGTTACTCGAATTTGGTATGGTAATTTAATTTCTTTAGAATAAAATTTCAATCCACAAAGTGTCAAATTTGCCAAAGTATTCTAAAAGTAATTGATATACTTGGAAAGAAAAACAACTCTTAGATTCTACACAAAATATTGATGTTAATGTCATATTAAATTCGACGAATAATGTACCACAATTTTTTTTGCTTCTCATATAATTCTGTTATATGCTATGTCCTTTGCCCTATAATCTTCAGTATTTTGTTTTCTGTCGTTTCGTTTTTCTAGTCCATGATGCACTTATCCCCCTCGCTTTCGATGCACCCAAAGGAAATTATCGCAAGTGCATTACGAGTATACTCACAGCAGGACAAAATCTTCGGTTTTCACAAATGATGCGGCTGCGGCAGCGGCCTGCGGACGTAATGGCTCCTACTACCAAAAGCATTATTGGGAAAGATTTGGTCGCAGAGTTGCTCAGAGACGGCATTGATGGCGTAGCTTTAACACTGCACTTGTGTGTCTTGATTTGAAATGGAATAAACGAAGGAGGGAAAAACGGTAAACTACATACATGAAAGGATATCTAAAATTTATCTATAAATTGTATATATTATTGGCACTGCACTCAGTGCTGAGGAGAATACGAGTACATGAGTCCCGTTTTTATGGTTTCCAATTTAGAGTAAAATCTTTATAAATGACGTCTACAAGGAAGACGAGTAAGAGCAACAGTAAGGGCGGATTCTGGAGCAACAACAGCTTGTGAATCGCATGTATGTTTTTCTGCGATAAAAGATGAAGGCGTTTTCTAAGGAAAAATGATAGCTCAATCCAGATTGTCTTTTAAAGATTGTATTTCATAGAAATAAAGACATTTTTAGTGCTCCCATATGAGATTAAGGAGGACAGTAGAAGACATCCTTTACGGCTAACCGCATATACGCTAGATACAGTGTGTAAAAGGGCGGGTCAGTATTATAGCTTGTTTTGTTTAGTGAATATCGCCAAAATATTTCGGCTAAATCTTGAGCCTTGTAACTCTCGCGCTGATAGAACCGAGTTATTCACGATTTGAGGGCGTAATTTTACATAAAAAGTGGCTTGTGGACATACCTTAGCAATTATATTTAAAAATATGTACATGAACGTCCACAATCCCCTGACCATATCAAACTTTATGCATAATTGCATCGCGAACAGCTTAGAAATGTGAAAGTATGCCTAGCCAATAATCAACGATATAAATGATATTCTGTTATTGAATAAAGTTCCTTGATAAAAAATTAAAAATTTCGTCCTGAAATCGTGCATAACTTCGGTTTTATCCGCGCGAGAATCAGAATACTGGTACTGTTTTAAGCAGAATAGCGAGTTCATACGAAAAATGTCGCACTTTAGTCCAAGGTGACCGATATTTTCAAGAAACACATGAATTGTTGAGGTTATGTAATATCGCTCTAGCGGCTCAAGATATAGTTGATACTTACTAAACAAAATAAGCTTCCATTTGAGATGCGTATAACCGCGATATATTTTTTTTGACCCGGCCTAATGTATAAGTATTGAGTTCAATCGTTGAATAATGTTGAAAACATATACGAGTATAATGTCAATTTTATATTCTTTACATTGATATTCCGAAATGTACGGAATTAAATCTCAATAAATAACTCAATGCAACAAAAAATATAGCCACAAAAAATATTATACCGCAGCAGAAAAAAACTAGATGGGGTTTCCCTAGAGAATGGCCAAGCGCATTGAAACGGACCTTAACGTTTTCTCAAAAACATAAATCTGTAGTCAAGAATGAATTTGAGGGAAATTATATCGAAATATGACTTCTACTTCCGAGAACAAAATAAAGAGGACATCTATTACTTAGCCCATTTACACATATTTTATTACAAAAATCCGCATAAAATATGCAACATTTCAAAGTCATGGAAACAGTGAACAACTTTATGGAGAATGTTCCTGAAGTTAGATCGGGCCAAAAAGTATTAACTGTGTAGTATAGCGTGATCCATTTCGAGGTTCCCTACCTTTTTAAAGAAAAAAACACAGAAAATTCAAATTGAATGGGGAATGTTTATTATCATTTGAAAGAACATTCTTTGGCATTTATTTTTTGAAGATTATGTCTATGAACTGTTGGCCGCGGCTAAGTCTCAAATGGTCCATCCGTTGAGCCCAATTTCCGATGACTCGTTCGAGCATTTCGACTGGTAACTGGCGAATGACACGCGTGATGTTTTGCTCCAAGGACTGAATCGAAGAGGGTTTGTCCGCATAAACTTTAGACTTTACATATCCCCACAGGAAAAAGTCTGACGGTGTGATATCACACGATCTTGGTGGCCAATCGACCGGCCCAAAACGTGAAATTATCTGCTCACCGAAGTGTTCTCTCAATAAAACCATTGATTGATGCGATATGTTGGAAGTGGCGCCGTCCTGTTGAAACCAAATGTCGCCGAGATCATGAGCATCAATTTCAGGCATCAAATAGTCGGTTATCATGGCACGATAACGGTTACGTTCTCATCGGCATCATTTTTGAAGAAATATGGACCGATGATTCCACCGACCCACAAACCACACCCAACCGTTGTTTTTCTGGATGAAATGCCAGCTCTTGAATCTCTTCAGGTTGCTCTTCGTCCCAAATGCGGCAATTTTTCTTGTTTACATACCCATTGAGCCAGAAATGGGCCTCATCGCTGAACAAAATTTGGATCGAAAGCGTCGGATCTTCTTGGAACTTTTCAAGAGCCCATAGAGCGAAGCGATTTCGCTTGGGAAGGTCGGGCGGCTTCAGTTCTTGCACAAGCTGTATTTTTTATGCTTTCAATTTAAGATCTCGACGTAAAATGCGCCAAGTCATTCCATACGTCAGTCCGAGTTGCTGCGAACGGCGCCGAATCGACTCTCCACGGTCTTCGTGAATACTCTCAGCTACGGCCGCTACATTTTCTTCACTGCATGCTGGACGTGGTCTATTCGGTCGAATATTATCCAATAATGAATGCTGGGTCTCAAGATGGGTGATGGTGTTGCGAATAGTAAGCTCAGTAGGCCGATTATGTTGTCCATAAGTTGAGCGAAGTGCACGAAACACATTCCTCACAGAACGTGAATTTTCGTAATAAAGTTGAACGATTTGTAAACGTTGTTCAGGCGTAAGTCTTTCCATGATGAAATGCCAAACAATACTTAACAAAAATAACATGACAGCAAGACACGACTCACACGTGATCTGTCAAAATAAGGCTATTGAAAAAAGTGTCTCTACTTGGATCACCCGTTACTATTGTTGCCAAGCTTCTCTAATTTACACAATTTTTTAAACAAATATAAAAAACAACATTTTCTCCAATCACAAAGCTAAAATATTAAAATCTTTTTATATTTCGCTCTTTTAGAAAAAAGACGTCACAACTCAAAATATTTTTTTCAGTTGGTCATACTTACTGGTTCTACATTTCTACATTAGAATGTACCGTAAAATAATAATTTAATTACACTCATATTTTTCATTTTTGGTATACAGTTGTTCTGATTTGGCCTTATATATAGATACAATTTCTAAAAATCGAAACTGCGCAGTGAATTCTCCCCGGCAATTTTTGAAACTCGCTAGCATTTTTTTTTTACATTTTTGCAATAGACAGAATGCAAATTAAACACATGGTAAAATAAATTCTGACTGATGTTTTAGAAACTAATATATTTCAATATTTTTTGTTGTTGTTTGCACGTTGCCACATCAGAAATCGAGACTAATTCTAAAATTATTATATTTGTTAAGGAAAATACCACAAGTCCCAATATAAATTCTAAAATCCCCAATTTTTTTTTGTTTTTCCCCAAAATCTTGTATAACATGTATACATATAATACGAGTATAATAAAGGTTTTCATTGTCTAGCTTTGCGATTGTCGAAAGATTCTTTTCTCGAAAACATTCTCCAGGTAGTTTCCTTTAAGACGAATATAAATATGTTATACTATATTTTTTTTATTTTCCTGTGTTTCTCCAAAATACTACATACGAGGTATGTTAAAAAATATCGCGATTTTTTTTTTTTTTTAAATATTTATTTATTCATGAATATCTATTTTGTCTCCTTCAAAGTAATTCCCCTCGGATATAATACACTTCTGCCAACGTTTTTTCCAATCCTCGAAGCACTTCAAATAATCATTTTTTGTGATCTTGTTCAGCTCCTCCTTCGGGCCTTTTCAATTTTGGGAACAAAAAATAGTCACAGGGGCCTAGGTCAGGGGAATACGGTGGCTGCGGCACCCTTACTGTGTTGTTCACATGGTGCAAAAGCCAGCTTTTGTTCTTCCTCAAATCCAGCGTTTTGCGCATAACTTGCAGGTAATATTCTTTATTGACCGTACTACCCTGTGGCAAGAACTCATAATGCACCACGGCCCTGCAATCAAAGAAAACTGTGAGCAAAACCTTTACGTTCGACCGAACTTGTTCGTCCTTTGCATCTTCTCGGCCCTCTAAGAACACTTTGTACCACCGATAAACGTTGCTTTGGTCCAAGGTATCTTCACCATATGCCACAGTCAACATTTATTTAGTTTTTCACACAAAATTTTATGCAGATTCTTTGATCCATTTTCTGAAATAGATAAAAATCGAAGACAAGTTACATCCAAGCACAACAGCTGTCAAAAATTAACTAAACATTCAAAATGGCCGACCTTGTCAGCATAAGTAAGGGACATGACTACCAACATAACGCTACAAAAATATCAAAAATCAAATACACGTAGCCCGCGGAAATCAAAAATTCGCGATATCCTTTTCGAAATTAAATATATTAATTAGGGTATTATGGCATTGTGCATTTGTTTGTAACACTCAAAAAGAGAAGAGATAGAGCCCTTGTTTATTATACCGATCGACTTGGAATCACTTTCTGAGTCGATTTAGCTTTGTCCGTCTGTCTGTAATCAAAGTGCAGGTCGTATTTATGGTCCGATTGTAGTGCAATTTAGCACAGTTCCCTTTTTTGGCTCAAAGACGATCGCTATTGGTCAAAATCAGTTCAGATTTAGATATAGAGAGAGTTGTCTTATTACCTGAATGAAAACTGCCAAAATCGGGGAAAATAGGTTCAGATTTAGATATAGTGTCCATATATATGTTACATCCGATTTGATATGTGAGCGCTGTGGAAACTGTATTTTATATCCGATCAGTGCCAAATCAGTCGCGCAAAGTTGACCACTTGAATTTGAATTTAAATATATTTATACTTTTTTCCTAAAAAAAATTGACAAAAATCGATTTTTTTCGTCATTTAGGAAATTTTATTGCCCATCCAGCCATGTTGATACTGATGAAATCGGTGCATATTGTGCTCCGATGTTTACAAAATACTAGCACACGGTAAGGGAAAAAAATTAAATTTTTAATTGCAGATATCTCGGTAACTATGCGAGATAATTCTTAGGTATAAACAGGTAGTAGAACACACGCAAAAAGAAATTGTATAAATCGGAAGAGAAACATGAGTTGCAAGCGCTTGAACATTTTCTTCACCCGATGTGGCGAACTTTGACGCCATCTAGCTCCGTCCCTCTCTGACATAGGGGACCAAATTTAAAACTTAACTTCTCTAACACCTCTTCATCTACCATGGCATGTTTGGTCGCAATCGATTGTTTGGTAAAGAAACGGTCGAATTATTTCCCCTTTTTGAATTCGTACCACTGTGTAGAGTTTTGCAAAACAGACGAAAATTGTCAGACTAGTCTTAGTATTTCGTCCATAACTTTTACAAATACCGAGTCTCACAAATTTTTTTCACTGTTCTGGATTTGTGAGAAAGAAAATTTGAAGAAACTCGAGGGGGAAGCAATTTTTTTACAAAGGTTTTTTCAAAAAAAACTTTAAAAAATTTTCAAAAAACAAATTTACTAAAAATGGCGCATTGTGTCCTCTTTAAAACACAGTAAACTTTTCAAAAATCGGTTCAGCCTAGGTTTAGGTTAGGGCGGCAGCCGTATTTTTTTTACAAGCTCACATAGACCAATTTAGGTCCCTAGTGTTACCACGGGCTGAAATGCCCCTCATCGAAACCAACCTGTTTGATATATAAATTTATCGATAGTACGAATATCAGTACTGGAAAGATCTGTTAGGCTGCCTAAAAAGGCCGACCCCAGTATGTCCAGTCGTCGTTTACTCAAAGCGGGACAGTCGCAAAGCAAGTGCTCAATGCTCTCCACTTCTTCCTCATCTCCACAGCTTCGGCAGAAGTCATTGGAGTCAATACCCAATCTTTTGGCGTGTTCGCCGATCAAGCAGTGTCCCGTCAGAACCTGTACTAACGTAGACAATCGTTTCCTCTCTAGTGCGAGGAGATATTTTTACCTTCTCAGGTCATACCTTGGCCAGATTTGTCTAGCTACCCTGCAGGTGCCGATTTCTGTCCATCTTTCGTTGGACTGCCTGATTGCCTCTTGCTTAAGCCAAAGCTTGCTTGCACGTGGATAGTGGCGCACTAATATATGCAAATTCTTCGAGAATTTGAAATGTCGTGCCTTTCCTAGCAAGTTCATCGGCTTTGCAGTTCCCCGGGATATCCCTATACCCAGGCACCCATATGAGGTGTATATTAAACTGCTCAGCCATCTCGTTAAGAGATCTGCGACAGTCGAGGGCTGTTTGTGAATTTAGGGATGTTGCCTCCAGAGAATTGATGGCAGCCTGGCTGTCCGAGTAAATGACAACGCCAGTGTTGGTTACTATGTTGCGACTCAGCCACTTGCCGACTTCCCATATTGCCATTATTTCGGCTTGATATACATTGCAGGTATCTGGTAGTCTGTGAGCTATATCCAGACTAAGTTCTTCACAGTGTACTCCGAAGCCAACCATTTCATCAAGCTTCGAACCATCCGTGTAAAAGTGGGGATGGTTTCTATTACCTGGTATTCTGCCGACCCATTCATCTCTGGCGGGAATCATAGTGATGTAATTTCTCTCGAAGGTGTACACAGTTGGTATATAGTCCACTCGGTCGGTTACCATAGCACTACACTTTGATATCCTCATGTGACCATAGTTCTTGTACCTCCACATTGATTATTGCCGTTTTGGTTGCAACTTCTCTCGCCACAATATTAATCGGCAGTATAAGGAGTAGGGCTTGTAGAGACTCGGTCGCTGTAGTCCTTAAGGCTCCGCTTATGCTCAGGCAGGCAGTTCTCTGAACCTTTGTTGGTGATGATTATTTTGTCAGTTGCCGTCCACCATACCACAATACCGTATATATTGGACGAACTACTGCTATATATATCCAGTGGACGATTTTAGGAGAGAGTCCCCACCGCGACCCTACAGCCTTTTTGCAGGAATATAAGGCGACGTTGGCCTTCCTTACACGTTCCAATACGTTAAGTCTAAATAACATTTTCCTATCCAGAATTATTCCTAAAAATTTTGCACTTTCAGAAAAGACTAGATCTGTACCATTTATCCGAGGTGGAGCGTCCACATGTGGGATATTATTCATCCTAGTAAAGAGAACCAATTCTGCCTTGTTGGGGTTAACGCGCAAACAGCTGCTTCTGGCCCATCTAGCCAACTTGTTCAGAGCCACCTGTAGGATGTCTCTGAGGACGTTTACGAATTTGCCACTCACTGCGATTGCCACGTCGCACAGTGGAATATTTTCACACAAGACGCGGCAAAAATTAGAGGGAATTGAGCTAGGGCTTTGCAATTTTGTACATATCACTCATTTCGCCTAATTGGGTAAAAACCAATTTTTTGTTTAAATCCGCCCATAACCACGCCTACTTCCTAAAATTAAAAATCTTAGTATTTTCTCAATTTAGCATTTATATTATTACATATCGCTAGTAGAGATTGTATATGAGTCCTGATTAATTAAAAAAATTGCAAGTGCCACGCCCAACGCCCATATATCAATTTCAATTTTATACGATGTTGGAAATTACAGGACATTTTTTTATAAAACGCTTTGTATCTTTTGATCGATGTAAATCAGTACATAGAACAAAGTAAATAACTGAAGCTCAACATTTGCAAAAAATCATGATGAAATAGTTTACAGTTTTTGTTAATTAATCGATCATTCCAACTATCCAGAAAAAATCATTATTGATTTAGCAATGTGTTCATTAATAATACGTCATTTTTAAAGCATACTTTTAGGAATATGTGGAAAGGACACACAAACAATGAGGCATGTACATATATATACCCAGCAAAATTTCTCATTACCAAATAATCCGACGAGTAAGCAAAGTTCGATAATGGTAAGTACTTATTATTTAGCCACTTTTCTCATTATTTTAACATGAGGATGTCATTGGAGGGAAGTACTTCCCAAAAGCATACAATAAAGTAGCATAATAAGTACTTAATTGTAGCATAGGCATACCACATAAATATGTGCTTATGTTTTCACGATTTTAAGTACTTGAATAATGCATTACCAATAAGTTACAAAATCCGTAGTAGATTTGGTAGATATGTAGAGATGGGCATTGAAAGTAATTTTGTGCATATTGTCGCGCATATTTCGAATTTCTGAACCCAAACCACCATGTGAAAAATTCTTCAATGGTCTAACATCATACGATATACGTAAATATTTTTGGTATTTTCATTCAATTTGCACGTATTTTTGGAAAACTAGTTGAAAATAAATAAATCTTCTACAATAAACCACATATAGCCAAAATTGCATGATACTAAAATTTGTCAAAAATTATTTTAAGAAAAAAATCACTTATTTCTGTTATTATTGGTAAGTCATTATTAATAAGCCGAAAGTAATTCAGCGAATATTGAGATGTCATTTTTTGGTAATGCAGGGAATAATGACAGGTACTTACCAAGATTTTGCTGGGTATTAGATTGACCAACAAATGTTCGCTTATATGCATATTTAGCTTGTTCATGTCGGTTGCCCGTTTAATTCGGTCTGTAATCGTTGATTTAAACTGAGATACTCTCTCGTTTCAAGACCAACTTGCTTTTATACATGCTTTATATGCTTTTTGTTATATTTGCGGTCAATTTATCATTTGCCCCTTAAGGTATGCTTTGGTATTGTTGTTCAATACATAGCAACATGGACTAAAAATAACAAATTTTGGGTTGTTTTTTGCAGAGTAGGTTTTACCATTTCGTTAAATAAATCAACATAGGCAGGTATAGGCAGAATTTTCTTTTTGCAATGGTTAACTAAGTCCCTAGTTTATCAATTTTTGTTAATTATAAGACCTCGGTCGGCCTCGGAAGTGTAGTATTATCCTAGATTTTATCCACCCTGATTTTTGGCAACTTGCAAGTAAACCACAGATTAAATACGAAAATGACAACACAATTATATTTTTTTTACTGCAAAAAAACACTTCAAAAGGTTCTGTATAGTATAACTTAAACGAAGTTCCAATGCGTTTCATAGTTTATGAGATATGTGCTTACAAATTACTCTCTTAAATGATAAACTTTGCAACCATTGTACCAAGATATCGGCAAAACCTTTAAAGATTTAGTTAATTGGAATGTTCTTTACAGATTGAAATCAAAAATTTTGAGATTGGGCCTCATGAAAAATAATATACTGTGCGTCGTCCACATATGCCACGTCCTTGCAGCCACAACGTTTTAGATCTAGCAGGATTTCATTCGCCGCTAGGTTCCAAATTAGTGGAGACAGTACTCCTCCTTGCGGGGTCCCTCTGTTTACAAACCTTGTTAGAATTGTGGACCCTAGACATGCTGTTATGCGTCTTCTGGTGAGCAGACTTGAATTAGTCTAATCAAACTACTGTTAACTTTTTGATGTAAGAGTGCCGCAGTTACCGCATCTGAGTGAATGTTGTTAAAAGCCCCTTCTATGTCAAGAAATGCCACCATGGTGAATTCCTTAAAATGCAGGGACGATTCGATAGTGCTCACAAGTTCGTGCAGGGCTGATTCTGTAGACTTGCCCTTATTGTAAGCATGTTGGTTCCCCGACAAGAGTTTTGTATCCAGGTTTACCCTAATGAACTGATCTAAAAGTCTTTCCAGACCTTTCAATAGGAAGGCGGATAGGCTAATTGGTCTGAAGTCTTTTGTGACAGTGTGTGACATCTTTCTAGTGTGTGACATCTTTCCCGCTTTAGGTATGAATGGATAATGTACTTTAACATTTTCTGCATTTCTGCTGGAGTGATGCCATCTGGTCCAGGTGACTTGAAGGGCTCAAAGATATTAATAGCCCAGCTTATTCTGAATCTCTCAGTCAAGAAGCTAGCGACGCTCGCAGTCCACTCGCACTCTTGTTCGTCCTGCTGATCCTCGGGTTCTGTTACAGAGTTCCCCGGGAAATATGTGTCGAGCAGCACATTGAGCGACTGCTCGCTGTTTTTGGTCCAGTTATTTGCCTCATCCTGTAATTATCCCACTGTACAGGGTGAAGCAGATAATATCTTCCTCAGCCTAGCGGCGTCGGAGACCTTTTCCACTTCACCACAGAATGTATACCAAAAGCGCCTTTCTAAGCTCCTTCTTATAGATCTTGAGTTGCTCTTTATTGGCATCCCAATCATTGCAGGTCTTTTTCATAGCCGTTAGCTCAGAAGTCCACCATTGGGTTTTAGTTTTACCCTTGTACCTTGTTTTTGGACAGGCTTCTTCAAGGGATCTATTGAATGATATGGTGATATGATCGACAAGATTATCCAGACTGGCTTTGTCATTCGGTTCGTACAGAAGTTTAGAGTTGAGGACTTTCTTGAAATTCTTCTCATACAGGTGCCAATTTGTCTTCCTTACATTTCTGTGGACGGCAGGTGTAGGCGCTTTTTCCGCAAGTTTGAACTCAATATAATGGTGATCTGAGAATGAGTGGTCGTCCAGTACATTCCACCCAATAATTTTGTCTGACAGCCGCTCAGTAGCAAACGTTACGTCGAGTACTTCCTGTCTGTCTTTAATTGTAAAGGTCGGTTTATTACCTATGTTACAAATACTAAGGTTGGTAGTTAGAATAAAGTCAAGAAGCGAATCACCCCTTTTGTTTATATCCGTACTACCCCAGATAGTATGATGAGCGTTCGTGTCTGCGCCAATAATCAGCTCGAGCTCGTCAGACGTTGCTTCTTCTACTACTTCCCTGAATAGAGCAGTCGGTACTACAGATTCATAAGGCAAGTAGCTGGAGACCACCCAATATATGCGATTACCGATCTCCAGGCTAGCAGCTGTTTGGTCTTTGCCACTTAAATTAGTCAGGAGAAAGATACTTAGATCTTTCCTGGCCAAAATGCAGGTTCTTGGAGTGCCTTCACAGTTGGCCACAAGCTCCCTCCCACTACGTAGGGCTCCTGTATCAGGACGATCAGCAGCCTCAGCGGCAGCAATAGAGCCGCTGAGGCTGCTTTAGCGTGATGGAGGTTAATCTGTAGAATTCTTACCATCATTGGTAATTGACAGATTAACATCCACCCCGACAAGGGTGTTATCGAACTCTTCGTCCGTATCGTCGAGAAGTATGTCCCCGCCAGATGCGTCAAAGAGTCCGGAGACTCCCCTCAGCATCTCTGTGGCAGAAGTAGAGCTTTTGTCCTCAGAGAAGGACGTTACAGATCTTCTGTTAGAGTTGGAGTCACCAGAAATAATAGGCGTGTGTACCTCCGCACTTCCAAAAAGTGCCACGGTGGACGACTCACCTTCTGCAGTGGGAGCTATATCCTGCTTGCATATCTTCAAGACTATAGTCTCGAAGCCATATTGTAGGGTTGCACTCGCACTTTGTAGCGTTTAGGATAAGATTGACCTGCCGCTTTTTACCATCCGCCTCACCCACCTTGCTGATTCCCCAATTTTGGGCCGGCAGACCAGGATTGGAATATTTTATTATTTCTAAGATGTCAGCCGGGTTGGAGGGCTTTTCTGTAACCCACGTGATGGCTCTAGGGTGACTAGGGATGTTGTTTTTTCGACAACATCCAACTGGGCACCCGGCCACACCTAACCCGCTCGACTCAGAGCAGCCTTATGCAGGTCTACTGATCTGACATCACCGAAAAATAAGAGCTTTACTCTCCCCTGATGCCATCCTGCATCGTTGCAGATTGGTGGTTTGCCCGGCATTTCTCTACGGACATCGAGGTAATGAGCCATAATGGCTGATTGTACATGACTCCATTTGTCATTGAGGATCGATCCATCCTCATTACTTCTGTCTACAACAGCCATCACTAGACTCTCCTTCGCCACTTCATTGAAGGGCTTGGTGAGTGTCCTGTTGATGGTGACATTAGGGCCACTTGCCTTTTTCGAAGGTAGGGGTTCATCAGGTGATCTGATGATTTACTTTATTAGCCGTCAACACAGCTGAATATGTGGCTCTTTCAGCCGACTCATTGGCCTTAGAAGCATCTATGACGCCTTTAGCCCAGGTAAGTGACTCTTTTTGTTTTTCGGTAAGAGCCGAAACCTCAACAGCCTCCAACTTCGTCAAAACTCTGAGCGCTACACGATGCTCATTGTGCTTCCGTTTTGACGGTCGGACATGACGTTTTCCCCTCACCGCACCACCTGTTGTGAGTACTTGGGGGAGATTTTCACCATTTTTGGTGTGGTCGGCTTTGGCCAAGACCAACGGACGGACAGTGGGACGATTGGGGAACCGCGCTCCATCGGAACACGAAGGCATCCCCGTCAAGAGAATTTATTTTTATTTTGTCTGTATTAGACCGTAATAGGTACTACGATGTAGGCCTTACGGACTTTGTACAGATTTTTGCTATTGCGTAATAGGTACGGTAACTATCCGCTATGTGATAAACACGTCCGTTCACTGCGAATGATCAGCAACGACTCGGTTCAGCCTATCAAGATCAATTACAAATTTCGTAAAACACAAAAACTATTTTTTTTAATTTTTTTAAAAAATGAAAATGCCCGCAAAATTTAAAAAAAAAATGATAGCGACATCTTATTTTAACTATTTGTGACTACTTATAAAAATTTAAGCCAAAAATTAAACTACATAGGTCGATATTAAATATTCTGACCCAAATATAAATTGATATGTCCATAACTAAATTTTTTACATCGTATAGCAAATTTTGTTGTTATTTCCGAAAAGTTGATGTGAGAGAAATGGGTTTATTTCTGCGCTGATATTAACAAAATGCCCCTAGGGTCAGGAAAAATATGGCAAAATCAATTTTCAAATGCAGACTGCATTCTAATAACGCCATAAAATATTTAAAAAATAATATATTTATTTTAATAAAATGTTTTTTAGTTTGTAGACCGACGATATGTAGTATTTTGTAGATACAGAGGAAATTATAAAAGGAAAGTGTAACATATTGACATTCGTCTTAAAAGAAACTGCCTGAATAATATTTTCGAGAAAAGAACAAGTCATAAATTTGTGGTCAAAGTGTTGCCAAGCTTCTACAAAGTATACAAATTCCAAAAAAAAAAGATTCTTGCATTTGTGTGTGTGACATCTTTCCCGCTTTAGGTATGAATGGATAATGTACTTTAACATTTTCTGCATTTCTGCTGGAGTGATGCCATCTGGTCCAGGTGACTTGAAGGGCTCAAAGCTATTAATAGCCCAGCTTATTCTGAATCTCTCAGTCAAGAAGCTAGCGACGCTCGCAGTCCACTCGCACTCTTGTTCGTCCTGCTGATCCTCGGGTTCTGTTACAGAGTTCCCCGGGAAATATGTGTCGAGCAGCACATTGAGCGACTGCTCGCTGTTTTTGGTCCAGTTATTTGCCTCATCCTGTAATTATCCCACTGTACAGGGTGAAGCAGATAATATCTTCCTCAGCCTAGCGGCGTCGGAGACCTTTTCCACTTTACCACAGAATGTATACCAAAAGCGCCTTTCTAAGCTCCTTCTTATAGATCTTGAGTTGCTCTTTATTGGCATCCCAATCATTGCAGGTCTTTTTCATAGCCGTTAGCTCAGAAGTCCACCATTGGGTTTTAGTTTTACCCTTGTACCTTGTTTTTGGACAGGCTTCTTCAAGGGATCTATTGAATGATACCATATCATATGATCGACAAGATTATCCAGACTGGCTTTGTCATTCGGTTCGTACAGAAGTTTAGAGTTGAGGACTTTCTTGAAATTCTTCTCATACAGGTGCCACTTTGTCTTCCTTACATTTCTGTGGACGGCAGGTGTAGGCGCTTTTTCCGCAAGTTTGAACTCAATATAATGGTGATCTGAGAATGAGTGGTCGTCCAGTACATTCCACCCAATAATTTTGTCTGACAGCCGCTCAGTAGCAAACGTTACGTCGAGTACTTCCTGTCTGTCTTTAATTGTAAAGGTCGGTTTATTACCTATGTTACAAATACTAAGGTTGGTAGTTAGAATAAAGTCAAGAAGCGAATCACCCCTTTTGTTTATATCCGTACTACCCCAGATAGTATGATGAGCGTTCGTGTCTGCGCCAATAATCAGCTCGAGCTCGTCAGACGTTGCTTCTTCTACTACTTCCCTGAATAGAGCAGTCGGTACTACAGATTCATAAGGCAAGTAGCTGGAGACCACCCAATATATGCGATTACCGATCTCCAGGCTAGCAGCTGTTTGGTCTTTGCCACTTAAATTAGTCAGGAGAAAGATACTTAGATCTTTCCTGGCCAAAATGCAGGTTCTTGGAGTGCCTTCACAGTTGGCCACAAGCTCCCTCCCACTACGTAGGGCTCCTGTATCAGGACGATCAGCAGCCTCAGCGGCAGCAATAGAGCCGCTGAGGCTGCTTTAGCGTGATGGAGGTTAATCTGTAGAATTCTTACCATCATTGGTAATTGACAGATTAACATCCACCCCGACAAGGGTGTTATCGAACTCTTCGTCCGTATCGTCGAGAAGTATGTCCCCGCCAGATGCGTCAAAGAGTCCGGAGACTCCCCTCAGCATCTCTGTGGCAGAAGTAGAGCTTTTGTCCTCAGAGAAGGACGTTACAGATCTTCTGTTAGAGTTGGAGTCACCAGAAATAATAGGCGTGTGTACCTCCGCACTTCCAAAAAGTGCCACGGTGGACGACTCACCTTCTGCAGTGGGAGCTATATCCTGCTTGCATATCTTCAAGACTATAGTCTCGAAGCCATATTGTAGGGTTGCACTCGCACTTTGTAGCGTTTAGGATAAGATTGACCTGCCGCTTTTTACCATCCGCCTCACCCACCTTGCTGATTCCCCAATTTTGGGCCGGCAGACCAGGATTGGAATATTTTATTATTTCTAAGATGTCAGCCGGGTTGGAGGGCTTTTCTGTAACCCAGGTGATGGCTCTAGGGTGACTAGGGATGTTGTTTTTTCGACAACATCCAACTGGGCACCCGGCCACACCTAACCCGCTCGACTCAGAGCAGCCTTATGCAGGTCTACTGATCTGACATCACCGAAAAATAAGAGCTTTACTCTCCCCTGATGCCATCCTGCATCGTTGCAGATTGGTGGTTTGCCCGGCATTTCTCTACGGACATCGAGGTAATGAGCCATAATGGCTGATTGTACATGACTCCATTTGTCATTGAGGATCGATCCATCCTCATTACTTCTGTCTACAACAGCCATCACTAGACTCTCCTTCGCCACTTCATTGAAGGGCTTGGTGAGTGTCCTGTTGATGGTGACATTAGGGCCACTTGCCTTTTTCGAAGGTAGGGGTTCATCAGGTGATCTGATGATTTACTTTATTAGCCGTCAACACAGCTGAATATGTGGCTCTTTCAGCCGACTCATTGGCCTTAGAAGCATCTATGACGCCTTTAGCCCAGGTAAGTGACTCTTTTTGTTTTTCGGTAAGAGCCGAAACCTCAACAGCCTCCAACTTCGTCAAAACTCTGAGCGCTACACGATGCTCATTGTGCTTCCGTTTTGACGGTCGGACATGACGTTTTCCCCTCACCGCACCACCTGTTGTGAGTACTTGGGGGAGATTTTCACCATTTTTGGTGTGGTCGGCTTTGGCCAAGACCAACGGACGGACAGTGGGACGATTGGGGAACCGCGCTCCATCGGAACACGAAGGCATCCCCGTCAAGAGAATTTATTTTTATTTTGTCTGTATTAGACCGTAATAGGTACTACGATGTAGGCCTTACGGACTTTGTACAGATTTTTGCTATTGCGTAATAGGTACGGTAACTATCCGCTATGTGATAAACACGTCCGTTCACTGCGAATGATCAGCAACGACTCGGTTCAGCCTATCAAGATCAATTACAAATTTCGTAAAACACAAAAACTATTTTTTTTAATTTTTTTAAAAAATGAAAATGCCCGCAAAATTTAAAAAAAAAATGATAGCGACATCTTATTTTAACTATTTGTGACTACTTATAAAAATTTAAGCCAAAAATTAAACTACATAGGTCGATATTAAATATTCTGACCCAAATATAAATTGATATGTCCATAACTAAATTTTTTACATCGTATAGCAAATTTTGTTGTTATTTCCGAAAAGTTGATGTGAGAGAAATGGGTTTATTTCTGCGCTGATATTAACAAAATGCCCCTAGGGTCAGGAAAAATATGGCAAAATCAATTTTCAAATGCAGACTGCATTCTAATAACGCCATAAAATATTTAAAAAATAATATATTTATTTTAATAAAATGTTTTTTAGTTTGTAGACCGACGATATGTAGTATTTTGTAGATACAGAGGAAATTATAAAAGGAAAGTGTAACATATTGACATTCGTCTTAAAAGAAACTGCCTGAATAATATTTTCGAGAAAAGAACAAGTCATAAATTTGTGGTCAAAGTGTTGCCAAGCTTCTACAAAGTATACAAATTCCAAAAAAAAGATTCTTGCATTTTCTCCTATATCTACAATACTAAAACAAATAAAACATGTACAAATTGTAAAGGTTTTAATATTCTAGCTTGCGACTGGGGAAAATGTGGCTTACTTTCGAAATTCGTGTAAAAAATGGTGTAGATTGGAGAAGCTGGGCAAAAATACGAGTCAATTATTTTGATCCGTTCTTCAAGAACATTATCTAGGAAGTTTCCCTTAAGATGAATATTAATATGCTATACTCTCTTTAAATAACTTCAAAGTAAGACATAAACTTTTTTCACAAAAATAGAAAAATATTACAAAAAATAAATTTTGTTAATATATAACATCAAATGGCCATAACTTTTGTCATATTGGATATTTGTTGCCAATTCAGAAAAGTTAACGTAAAAATCTATGCGTATTCTGATCCGAAATTCACAAAATACTAGGACAATGTCAGGAACAAAATAAAAATTATATTTTCAATTGCAGATATCTCGGTAACTATACGAGATAGACATCTTAGAAGATCAAAAAGTCTTTTGTAGACCTCGGTTAGTAGAATGAACTCGAAACAAGATTTTATGAATCAGACAAAAAACACACTTGTTTAAACATTTTGTTCACCCAAGGTGGCCAAATTTGAGGCTCTGTAGCTCCGTCGCTGTAAACCATTGGGGCCAAATACAAAACCAAACTTCTCTAATAACTCTTCTACAAGCTAGCCAGGTAGTGTTGCAATCGGATGACTGGTTACGAAACGGCAGAATTATTTTCTTCCACTTCCTCCCACTGTACACACGGTGGTGTAGGGTGTAAAAATTCATCATGAATATTCTACGAAGGAATACCATATGGTGGTTTCTAAACATATACACCACTTTCCTATTCCTATCTGAATAATATTACTACGGTTTACAATCGTCACCACTATACGTTGCCGAAATAAGTCTAAACAACCACAACATAATTCCATACAAAATGCTTATTTTCTTCGGGATGGGAAACCCAAAATGCTGGTCAGTGCCTTATGTTGTTGCATACGATTATATATCTGCATTCTCCTGAGACATGTCTCATAAGGACTTATTATAAAGTGTACAATTACATTATTATACTCGTATACTTATACTACAACATTTAATTTTATTTACTTTTCAATACTAGAATCCACTAAAAGCAATTTAAATAATAACAATGCAAAGCCAGCATGACCACACATATATTCGTATATAAAGTATGGGTTAGAATGATCAGTAATTTCCCACAAAGTTTAGAGTCATTTCTGGAAAATGCTTCATCAGTTTGTGCTATCAATGCGACAATAAATACAGAAATCCATAGGTACTAGTAACGTCCGGCTCATGAACCTGCTTATAGTAGCTATACTCAATTTTGCAAGTATGTACGAGTATATTAAATTTGCCATGTCATCATGATATTACACTTAAATACGTATACAAGACCTGCATGTGTCCCAACAAATTTTTACATATAGTTGCTTGCCAAGTTGTTAGTCAAACATTAACCACAATGACAATCGTTTTAATAGTTGGTCGCTACAAAATAAAGGAAGACTAATGGGGAAATGGCTAAGGGATAGCAATGCCAGCACACTCATGACAAACTCTATAATTAGAGGAAATGGGATTTTGTAAATTTTGGAGTGGGTTAAAGGATAGTAATGACAATACTAACGACAACCTTTTTTATTAGAAGATTTTTCAAATTTAATATTTCTTATTAAAGATAATTTGATTGTACCCTAAGAAGAATTTTAGACAAGTCAAGTCGGATGGGCAATTAGGACCATTGCTAGCTAAAGTTATCTTGCGCACCAACCATACAGACAGACGGACATGGTTAAAATGACTTAAAATGGCCCACAACTGATTTCCGCCAAATATGCATGTTACTAAACTTCTGTTTCTACGTGAAAGGGTCATTACTAACATTTGAAGTCTCCATTATTCCTTTAATTTAAAAGTATATTCCGACTCTATAGATTACACCGTGCGACAAATTCGAACTTTTTTTCCCTCCCAAGAACGGGACTGTATAGAAATAATACTATAGGCCAACAGTAGATAAACTGCATACTCAGTTTTTTATTTCGTGATCGTTTTTTTTAAATTTCAAGGATAACAATTTTAAAATATTTTTATTTGCACTTACAACAATGCGAATTGATAAATATGGGTATCCAATAAAAGGGGAGAATTCCCTGCTATTTAATAACATTTTTGGAAAAAATTCCAAGGACGAAGGCTACAAAAAATGTCTTTTTAAACTTTAGTCCTTTAGTATCCTTCAAAGTTGTGCAATTAAAAATCGTAAAAAATAAATGTTACGGAACTCTAACTGACACAACACATATTACTATTTCAGCCTTCTACCTTTAACGGTTAAGGAATAACAATTATTTGAATTTCACAGCCTATCCCAGCAAAATCTTGGTAAATACCTGCATTACCAAATAATGACATCTCATTATTCGCTGCATTACTTTCGGCTTATTAATAATGACTTACCAATAATAACAGAAATAAGTGATTTTTTGTTATCAAAATCATTTTGGCAAATTGTACAAGATTTATTTATATTTCAACATGTTTTCAAACAATACGTGCAGATTTGAATTAACATACCAGAAATTCGAATCTGGCATGAGGAAATTGTTTGTTTCGAGAAATATGCGCGACAATACGCAAAAAATCATTTTAAATGGCCATTTCTACATATCTACTACTTATTTTATAACTTATTGGTAATGCATTATTCAAGTACATAAAATCGAGCTACAAATAAGTACTTATTATGCTACTTTATTGTATGCTTTTGGGAAGTACTTTCTTCCAATGACATCCCCATGTTAAAATAATGAGAAAAGTGGCTAAATAATAAGTACTTACCATTATCGAACTTTGCTTACTCGTCGGATTATTTGGTAATGAGAAATTTTGCATATTTAGGACACCGATACAAAACAAAATATTTTATTCCCTCACACGAAAGGCACTATATAAAATTTAAATTAACGTACTAACTTCCTTATTTCGTGATCGTTTGTCCTTTTCACAGGACTTTTAAAATTACAAGGTTAACAATTTTGATACAACTTGTTTACACATTTTAAAATGTGAATAAAAATCCAAAAATTTTATTAAATAGCGGGAATTCTCCCCTTTCATTTGATACCTATATTTATCAATTCGCATTGTTGTAAGTGCAAATAAAAATATTTTAAAATTGTTGTCCTTGAAATTTTTAAAGTCAAAGGACAAACGATCACGAAATAAAAAACTGAGTATGCGGCTTATCTACTGTTGGGCTATAGCTTCATTCCTATATAGTCTCGTTCTTGGGAGGGAAGTCGTGTCGCACAGTGTTATATACATGATTAAAAAATACTTTAAAAAATTAAAAAAAAAATTAAATCTTTTTTTCGTGTTTAGGACACCTTATTACACCAGAAAATCGTATGCACAGTCCTTCTACAAAATTGTTGTTGTATAGTGTGTCCAAGACAGTCTGTGGCATCCGACAGCTTTTCCACTTCTGCACAGGAGGTGTACCAGGAACGTTGTTTTGCTTCCTTAGCTCCTTATAGATTTTAAGTTGCCCTTTATTTGCACCCTAGTCATTAGTGACCCTAGTAGATTTGGCCTTATAGAATAGCTTGTTGCAGGTCTTTTACTACACCCAAAAAAAATTGTTTGCTGATAATAACAAACAACGTCTGCTAATTTTTAGCAAACATTTTTTCTGCTAATACAGCACATGTTCTGCTGTAATAGCAAAAAGTTTGCAGTTTTGCATTAGCAAACGCACTGCTGAAAAATTTGCAGTTTGCTGAAAATTTTTGCTGTTAATCAAAATATGTGAAAATAAGACAAAAGTTGCAATAATTTACATGATAAAGTTCAACTACCATTGAAAATCAAAAAGGTTAAGGTCATTCGTGCGATGAGAAAAGTATATTTAAAAAAAATTAAATAATTATTCGGCGATATCTATTTTCCGAGTTACGGTTCTCAATATTTTTATTTTTTCATTGGATTTTAATTTTTCATTGGATTGAGAAAAGTATATTTAAAAAAAAATTAAATAATTATTCGGCGATATCTATTTTCCGAGTTACGGTTCTCAATATTTTTATTGTTTCATTGGATTTTAAAAATATTGCAAATAGGAGTCGATTAAAACTGCAAAAAGTAAAACACAAATCGATAACGAATATGATTTGACGATTTCAAAATCTTAGTTCCGGACATACAATAAAATTAATCTATTGTGTTTAGATTTTAGTTTCTAATTTTTTATATTTTACTGAAACCAAAGCTAAACATTAATGTTTTATGTGCGATTTGTAAAAATGTTTATAAAGTTTGATTCACACAGGGCAATTTTATTTCAAGCAAGTGTCAAAGTTTGTAGGAGAGATACAGAAAGCACTTTCCGCTTGGAAGAAATTGCCTCGTGTGATCTAGGACTAAGTATTGTGTATGCAAAAAAAGTTAAAAAACGAGAGAATTCCTAAAGGCTTAGGGTGAGTATTAAGAGAAAATTTCGCAAGATTGTATCATCCTGTGCAAAGACGATTTTTATACGGTTTCCACGGCTATTCCTGTGTGTATTATTGTTGTTTCAAAGTGCGAATGAAAAACAAAACGTTCAATCGAGTACGAGAGTTTTTTCCCCACCCTTTCCAACTGCCTCCCCTACAAAGACCATTAAACCGCTGATAAAATTGCCTCGTGTAAATTGGGACGAACATAGACTCCTCAACACACGCGGTAATTCGGCGCTTCTCTCTCCGTCAAACTTTGACACTTGCTTGGAAAGTTGTCGAGTGTGAATCTGGACAATGGGGAAAGTAGTTTCTTGTACTGGCAATCCGTTTTGTGTTTTTCATTCGCACTTTGCTGCCTTTATTTCCAACAAACACCGAATTGCCCCGTGTGAATCGGGACATAGACATGCTTTATGACGGAAAAAAGAAAATTAAAAAAGAAGCGGCGTTTAATTTATATTCCTTACCACTGCAACCAATTTTTTCCATTAAAATGTGCTTGCGATAAGTTACAAATATATTCATATTTGTGCAGATGAGAAAATCTCATATAAAATGTTTATTTCGCATATCAAAAAATATTGACAGACGTAATATACTTTCACTAGCATTCAAGAGTTGCCCTCTTTGACAGATATCGTGCGCCGACGCCTTTTTAAGTAACACCCTTTGAAGACTAAAATATTTTACGCCGAACAAATTGAATTGACAGCTGGTATATGAATACAAGTATTCTACCAACAACTCCAACTGACGGGAGAACAAATACTCCAAAAAGTATTGGAGTAAAGTAAACTTTTTGGCAATGAAGAAACGAATATAATGCAAATGATTTTAATGCGTAAAACGGTTCCGGGACAGCTCCGACTACACAAATGGCTAAAGAAAAAAGGCGAAATTGTGTATGCCTTGGAGGATCAATTAATCAAGTTGCAACAGGTAAGCGTGCACAAATTGCAAATTTCACTATGATTGTAAAAGTCTTATTTCTGGTTGTTTTCATGATTCTCAGCAAGCAGTGTCCTATTAAAACCCTCTACTTTAATATGGCTACAAAAGTAAACTAAATATATGCTGTCCATACAAAGAACTTGTGAAAGCGATGGACTAGCAATTTCTTTCCATGTCTACTTTTCCAAATCTCATAGACTCATAGACCTCTTAGAAGTGTGGTCCTAACGAAAATATCTGCAAACAACGTAAGTATTTGTTTTACGATTTGTTTACTTATTTCATTAATTACACCTGTATCACCAGAAATGGCAACATTAATTTTTTTACACCATATGCGTCAACGATGGTTGCTAATATCAGCATAGCGATGTAACCTTTTGGCTCCAAAAAAACTCGGGATAATTTAGTCTAATTTGGATGTAATCCATGGATAAGACTATTTTGCCCAATGATATGGCTCTGGACATGTACAATTAGATACCGTGTCAATAGGGTAAACCCAACACATTATCCTTCGGACAAAAAGAAGATAATTGTTAATGCCAGTGACCGGTAAGTATTGTTTGTAGATACTCCTATTGCTATTCAATTTTATTAAATGATTTATTTTTCATTTATATTTTTAGATCAAGCATACATACATAGATACATAGATTTCACAGTTGGAAACGCTTATCAATACATGGGCTGAATAACTTCAGGTTGGAGTCCTGGTTGATATACTCTTCTCAAGTATCAGGAAAATATAAAATTTGTATTTCTTTTATTGAAATAAAAATGAAAGAGACGTATGCTAGAATAACAAAAATAGTTTGTTCTCCCAGCCGCTTTTTTTCTGTTAAATAATAGCAAAATTGTTTGCTAAAACGACTGTTCTAGTTTGCTACAGTAGCAGGCAAATTTATGAGCTAAAATAACAACCATAGGGTTGCTAAAATAACAGACGAAGTCTGCTTTCCCTTTTTCAGCAGACACAGACTGTTGAAACAACAAACATTTTTGCTAATGATACGCACAAAATTCTTTGAGTGTAGCTTTCAATTCAGAAGTCACCATTGTTCACCATCAGTTTATCTTGCACCCTGATTTTGGACAGGCGTCTTCAAAGGGACTATTCAAAACCAGGCCGGCTTTATAAATTTGTTCGTATAGAAGTTTAGAATTGAGGACTATTGTTTTTCTCATACAGGTACCACTTTGTCTTCCTCACATTTCTGTGGACAGCAGGTTAAGATTCTTTGTCAGCGAATTTGTACTCTGTATAATGGTGATCTGATAATAACACTGCGATACAAAATCGAACTTCCCGAATGGGAATGGGATGAGACCAATTGCAAATGAAAGTTGACATTATCCATAACAAAAAGATCATTGAAAATTTGATAAAATAATGGTTATTTCTTTTTATTATCATGGAAAGCTGTGGTATCTTACTGTTATTGGGGTCGAGGAATTCATTTTTGATATTTATTTTTACCTACAACTCACGCTAGATGACGCTGTCATACAAATGGTGCTATAGTATATGTTGAAAAACTGACCAAATATTGACGTAAACAGGATACTGAATCGTTTATTCACTAATATGGTACAAAATATTAATATATAATAAGTGTAATACAAATTGTTGGATAATTACTTACAATTTTGGTATTCGTCAGACAATAGTATTTCAACAAATGAAAATTAAATTCTAGTATACAAAGTTTTGAAATATTTTTGAAACATAAATCAAAGTCAATATATATGTATACTATGATGAAAAATAAAACTAACAATACTTAAAAAACAATTCTCAACATTTCCACCCCCCGTGAATTGACCACGAAGATTCAATATTCAACAACGTCTATGTTTGCCAATTTGGATACAGGTCTCCTAAGAGTTCCATCACGCGTTTTGACATCTGCTTACCGAGCAATTCCATCTTTTCCTTTGATTAAATTCATTACGCGGCCAAGTCTCCACTTTGACCTTGGTACACTTGCATCGCATATCAGTACATATCAGCTTCCGATATTCATGTTAACAGAAGGCATGCACCATTTTGTTCGACGGGTAAGATCGGGAAGATACTCCTTTATCCATCTACTCCAGAACCCACTTTTTAAATTTTGTACTATTCGCCATTGTTTTCTCAAACAATTCAGTTTCACGTCATAATTTGAGGGTGTATGAGTTGAGTTTATATTTCCCAATAAGAAATGATTCGGTGATAAAGGTTCTTGCTCCGATGGTAAGATCGGGATATGTGTTAACGGCCTCGAGTTCACGATACTCTCAGCCTCCAATAAGAGACTATTAAAAACCTCGTATTTCGGCGCAGTCTCTTTCATTAAAACGTATAAGGACTTCTTTACAGATTGTATAAGGCGCTCCCATGCACCACCAGAACTCGGATCAAATGGAGTATTGAATAACCATTTTATTCCCCAGAAGGACGACGAACGGGTCAATTGATCATAGTCGAGATATTCGAACTCGTTTCGAAGTTCTTTCTTAATTCCAATAAAATTTTTTCCATTGTCGCTTCTGATTTGCAATGGAACTCCTGTTCATAAAATTTCTCAACGCTAGTAAAAAAGCGTCTGTTGAAAGATCACCTACAATCTCCAAATGAATTGCTCTCACTGAGAGACACGTAAAAAGTGCAACCAATCGCTTTTCTTGATGACGTCGTATGGTCACATAAAATGGCCCAAATAAATCTACTCCGGTATAGGTGAATGGACGTACGTAGGGTGTGACTCTATCCGGCGGCAGTAGTCCCATCTGAGGTTGTATTGGTATAGCCTTTCTTATTATGCAAGTACCACATTGTTTTTCGACTTTCTTGACCAAACTTCTCAGCGACGGAATCCAGTACTTCTGCCTGACCTGTCCTATTACATTTGAAGTATTCTGGTGACAAAGTTTTTGATGAAAGTATTCTACAATTAAATGTGAAAATCGATGTTATTTTGGGAGTAAAATGGGTCTTCTTGCAAACTCTGATAGCATTTGCGCATTATCCAACCGACCTCCCACTCTCATTATCTGTAGTTCGTCCATGTATGGATTCAAAGAAATAATGTTACTTGATCTGTCAATTGATTTCCCTGATGACAATGATCGATATTCATCATAGAACAATTTCCTCTGCACTTCTTGGCAGACGAATATTTCCGCTTTTAAGATTTCGTCTGCATCTAGCTCTCTTTTGATTAAATCACTTTTCTTCATTCGTAAGCGCATATTGGAAACGAATCTCATAATCCAGGCGACTATGCGGACTGTTTTAGTATATTTGGAAGAACGATTTATGATCGATTCGACGAAATGCACGTGATGGGTAGTCATTACATAGATTTTAGATTTTAAGAACTCGTTGCTTTCCTCCTTCTGATTTCTCATTGCGAACTCATTTGGCCACTCGTTTTCTTTTTCTAACAAAAAATCTGGTCCGCTTTTCCAACGTCCTTCAGGGTTGTATTTGATAGGAAATTTTGCTCTTGTTGCAATATCAGCCGGGTTCAAGTCAGTGGGACACCAACGCCAATCACTTATAGTTCCATCCTCCAAAATCTCAGAGACTCGATTTGCTACGAACTGTTTATATTTCCTGTGGTCCGATCTGATCCATTTTATAACAGTATGTGAGTCACTCCAAAATACGGTCTTATTGATAACACCACGGTCATGACATTCTTCAATTGTTCGTTTCAAGCGTTTAGCCATAACAGCTGCTTGCAATTCGAGTTTGGGTATGGAATGGAAATGTATAGGGGCACAGGCGGTTTTACCCGAGACGAATACAATATTCACCGAATTTTCCATTTCCACACGCCAGTAAGCAACAGCTGCCATTGATTCTTCACTAGCATCACAGAATAAATGAAGTTGTATTTGCAAAGCACGACCACGAATGAAGTACAGGGTTGCCCATATTCGACGGACCCATGTTTTTTTCGATGACTCGTTGGGCCCATTCCAATCGACGAGGCTTGTCCGCAGGCAACAATCTTTGCGTCAATTGAATTTTGTACGGGAACAAATGCAAATCAACGCGAATAATCCGTTGTAAAGTGGACCGAGCCATGCCCAACTGCTGAGAACGGCGTTTTTGGGATGTTCTTGGGGACCTCTCAACACTGGCTCGTACGGCAGCGATATTCTCGGCCGATCGCCTTGGTCGACTTTTATTTGGCCTCTTCGGATTAGAAAGAGCCTCACCAGTCGAAAATTTTTCGTATAAACGCTTAATGGTGTTCTTAGAAGGCCACATTTTTTTATATTTTAAAAGCACGTTGAGTTTTCACAATTGACTTCTTCTGTTGAATGTAAATTTCAACTATTTCAGGCGCTCGCGTGGCGTGTATTGTTCCATGGTAAAAATCTGCTTGGACTGACGCTTCAAACGCGGTATGTCATTAAGCGATCTGACATCTCTGTCAAAAGTTATGGCGTTGCCAGATGGGTCCGTCGAATATGGGGGACCCTGTAGTATCTAGGAATTCTGTATTGGGCAACTTTAGGTAAGTTATCAAGCCACATGACCCATTTTTCCTTAAGATTTTCTGGCAATTTATCCTCCCAGCTTATACCACTGATCCACACCTGTTGCATCAAAATTTTCACTATAACCATAAAGTCGGCTACAAACCCAAAGGGATCGAAAACTGACATAGATACGCTCAATAATTGCCTTTTTGTTGGAATTGTCTTTTTTTCTAAAACTTCTTTTGGTACCTTGTGGAATTTGAGTAAGAAAACAAACATATCAGAACTTGACAGCCAATTTACACCTAGGATGCGTTCAATATTATCACTACCAATATCAATAGAGTCATCCTGTGATATAGCGAGTTCCTCAGCAACGAATTTTGAATTAGTAACCAAGTTATGCATTTTGAATCCTCCTGCACTATGAATAAACCTTACTGTTTTTACGACTTCAATAGCCTCCTCCTCTGTATCGAAACAATCGACATAGTCATCAACGTAATGTTTATTGATTATCCCATCAGAAGCTCGAGGATATTCATCTGAGAAATCTGCTGCGTTTCGATTTTTGACAAATTGTGCGGTAGTCGGAGAGCAGGTGGCACCAAACATCATTCTCTGCATAACGTAAGTTTTCAAAGGCTTTGAAGCATCGCCGTTGCGCCAGAGGAACCGTTGAGCATCCTGATCTTCGGTTATAATCTTAACCTGATGAAACATTTCCTGAAGGTCACCGCACACCGCTACGGGGCATTGTCTAAATTTAAACAATATCTTAATAAGTGGTTGATTAATATCTGGACCAGGAAGTAAAGCCTTATTCAGTGACATATTTTCAACTTCTGCAGCGGCATCGAAAACAAAACGGATTTTGTTCTTGTTGGGATTTTTGACTCCGAAGTGTGGCAAATAGAATGTCTTATTTGATCTCCTGGAGGATTCTTCATTGGAAAGAATTCTTGCAAAACCTTTATCCACATATCCTTGGATTATATCGCAATATTCCTTAGCAAATATTGGATCTTTCGCCATTTTCTTCTCCACTGTTTGAAGACGTTTCAATGCCATGTTGTATGAATTTGGAAAACACTTAAAATCGTCACGCCATAGAAGACCAGCTTCGAACCTCTCTTCATCTCTCCTGGTGGTGCGACCGAGAATTTCTAATGCTCTCTGGTCATTTGATGACAGTAAGGGTTCAGTATGACGTATTCCAAAAGTTTCTATCCCAAAGTAACTTTTCATTAAATTTTCTAAGTATGTAAACATTCGTGATGAAAGCTCGGACATCCATCAATGTCACATTTCTTTTTCGAGTGGCAGCCTTTCACCTGATGACCATATTTTAGGCAAGAAAAGCATACCTTCAAAAATTTTACGTTTCTCCATCTCAATTTTAAAGGGAGCTCCAAAAAAATGTTTACACTCGGTTAGAGCCTTGCAAACTCCGTGGCACAGTTTGCATTTTCTATCGTTGACAACGACACATGCAAAATTTTTGTCATCCTGTTTATTAGACATCGGTAGGGAGATTTACAAGATTTATGACCTTACGTAATTCCAACAGCCATTTAGAGAAATCAGTTATTGTCGGCATTCTTACTAGTTGTGCGCATTTTTCAGCCCACGAAATGCGTTTATTCTGAAGCTTCGAAACTAATTCACTTAGAAGCAAGGGATTAGCAAGATGATGGTGTCCTTCCACAGATCCTAGGAAGGTTACCATATTTCCCACTTTATTTGCGAAGTTTATGAGCGATTCCAAGTCTGTTTCACCAACGCATGGTAAGTATCGGAGCTTTTTCTATCTGTGATCTTATTAACTGTTCCGGCCTACCGAAGGACTCTTTCAAGGTATTAATAATGTCATTCACATTTTTCGATGATGTAAATAAAGACTCAACAGCATCCCGTGCTGATCCTTCCAAACTTTCTCTTAAACGCATAATGTTATGCAGGTCCGAATACTGAAATTCTTCAGTTGTCGTCGTATAGGACTCCAAAAAAGTAGGCCATTCTTCAGGTAATCCCGAGAATTTCGGTAATGGATATATTTTCTTTTGTCTATGAAAATTACTCAGACTTCCTGCGTTTAAGCAACAGGATGAAATAGGTTGCTGCAGATGCGCAATTGGTGTCTCCGGTACAGGCAGAGAAGGAGCAGATACCGTCGTACATAGTGATGTATTAGAAGTCCCCGACGGTACATGTTGACTATTTGTAGTTATTGCGGACGATGTGGTGACAGAAGTAACATTTGCACTGTTCATAGTGGATCTTGAAGTTAAAATACCAGAAGTGGTTCTCGCAAGGTTCATCGAATCAGAAACTATACTGGACGCCTCTCTGCAGTTCAATTCTCGAGATATTTCCGCCCTCATTTCGTTCCGTAATAGGGTGAGTGAGTTACGCATTTGGATATTGTTGTTTTCCACCATACTCTGCATAGCCGCCATTTGACTCAGAAACAACAACCTCATGTCCTCAAATTGTTTATTAAAATCAATAGTTACCTGTTGTATATTTGCCTCCGATTGATTACTACATTGTTGTGGTGTTACCGAACTCTGTGACTGTAGCGATTCCTGCAATATTGGAAGATTCGATGGAGACAATGATCCTTCAATCTGTTGAGATGGTGCCGGATTGGTAGGTTGGCTAAATGGTAATGGATTCGATGTAGGCTATATCGAAACATTGACCGATATGGCCCATTTGCAATCCTAAACAACCTGCAACTATAAGAAATATTTAGAATAGAACTGTGGGTACTTCTATATCCTTAAAAGGCAAGTAACTGGAGACAACCTAGTATATACGATCGGTCCTTGCCACCGAAATTGGTAAAGTGAAAATGTTAAGATCTTTCATGGCTACAGAGCATGTTCATGGAGTACCCTCGGAGTCAACCAAGGTGGATAACTCATGTTCCTGCTTGTATGCCTCCAGAGCTATAGTCTGGCAGTGTTTCACTTGCCCGTTATATGTGGAGTTGGATTTAGTTTTAAGGATCAAATTGACCTATCGTTTTTTACCATCCGCCTTAAGAATCTTGCCAATTCTCCAATTATGATCGGCAGACCAGGAAATGAATTTTTTATTTTCTCTAGTATCTCAACAGCCTCCAGCTTCGTCACAACTCTAATCACTATGCGGTGCTCATTCCGCATTCGTTTTTACTGTCGAACATGACGTTTTCCCCTCACCACAACACCTGTTGTGAGCACGATTGAGGAAACCCGTTTCATTGGAACTGCGAAAGCCTGCTCCATTGGAACATGAAAGCATCTCCAGCAACGGTCGGATTCAGAATCAAAAAACAGCGTAACGAGGAATCGATCTACCCCAGTGGTAGAATTTACAACTCAATGTAAATTGCGATTTGCGAATTTCATCCCCATTGGACTGTGGGAGGAATTAGCTTTGTAAATATAAGAATATTAGAATTTATCTCGACATCAATACTTACAAACTACACAAAATTAATTTGAAATGTTACAATATTTCAACTCGTTTTTATCCCCTCACCTTAGAGAGGAGGGTATATATCATTTGCTACGAGCCAAAAGTTTAACACATCGAAGGAGTGATCTAGGACACTAAGTATGTTCGGCGGAAATCCGTTTTGGGTCATTTTAAGTCATATGAGCAATGTCCGTCCGTGTCTGTCTGCTGGCTGGTGCGCACGATAACTCTCGAAAGGAGTAACCGATTGACTTCAAATTTGGTATCCAGTAATATTTTGCTCTATTTTCGGCTATGTTCGAAGATGGGCCATATTGCTCGACTGCTTCTAGTACCTCCCCCACAGAGGGTTAACATTTAGTGAAATATTGATTCTTTAATATCTTCTGTACTACTTACTCGAATCTTCTGAAATTTCACACATAGTATCAGTTTGCTAGTCGTTAACAAGTCAAGAAAAATTGGCGAAGTGGTCACTCCCTTTTTGGTACCTCCCACGTAAATTGACAATTTTGCACCAAAAGTTAACTGCTTATGGCTGTAATATCAGTTCATACAATTACTTGAAATTTTCTAGAGCGTAATGCTTTTATAGTACCTAGAGTCCAGAGAAAAGTGGGTGTTATTGGCACGCCCCTTTTGGTACCTCCCACACAAATGGACCATTTTGTATTAAAAGTTACCAGCGCATAACTTTAATACCAGTTCATACAAATACTTGAAATTTTATACGGTGTAATGCTGTTATAGTACATAGAGGCCAGAAAAAATGGGCGTTATTGGCACGCTCCTTTTGGCACCTCTCACACAAATGGACCATTTTGTACCAAAAGTTAACAGCATATAACTTTAATACCAGTTCATACATATATTTGAAATGTTGTACAGTGTAATGCTTTTATAGTACCTAGATTCCAGAGAAAAATGGGCGTTATTGGAACGCCCCTTATGGTACCTCCTATACAAATGGACCATTTTGTACCAAAAATTAACAGCTTTAATCTTTAATACCAGTACATACATTATTGTTATTAAATGCTATTTAAATTGATAATAATTTAATTAAAACAACAAAAGTAAATAAATTTTAATTTTTATTTTTTTTTTTGGGACTCAATGTGAGGGGATTCATAAGTCGGTTTACCCGACTGAACTTTCTTACTTACTTGTTTTTATATCCTACACTACACTGTGGTACAGGGTATTATATATATCTGCATTTCATGGAGTTGAATAGAAGTTACACATAACATTTTCTCGGGAACCTTATGAAATACCTTTTAGTTGTAAAGATTTTTGGTGGACCTCTTTTTGTATTCCACTTAAACACAAATACACCACATTCCGGGAAATTAATATTAAATTTTCAATTCTGCGCATTCTATGGTTTAAAAAATTCGGAGAAAGTCACGACGAAATTAAGCACAGATAACTGGCTCGCAAACAAAAGTGAAAATTAAACTGGAAATAAAAACCCCAAAAAACATTTAATTTAGCATTTAACTAGAACTTGTGAAAACAATGTTAATTGTTCTTCTTACAACCCCCACCAACCCCCATTTTAGGGTGGTTTGAAACTTTTTCTTACAATGTAAAAGTTTTTTGTTTTCAATTTCGCCTAAACCGTCGACCAACAATATTGAGTGTTCTTTGAAGGATACGATTATTTAATACAAATTTAAACTTTTCAAAATTTTTAATTAGGAGAATCTTTGGAATGTGATTGACTTTGTTCTGTAGAAGAAAGAGGGCGCATATTCCATTTGGTATTGACATTTGCAAGTCTGAGTGCTATTGCGTGTTTTTTTAGATTATGTGAAATTCTCCACTATGCGACTCCAATAACTTTTGTATTCAATTTAAATTTGTCATTTCAATGCAATCATTTAAACTTCTGAAATGTTGAATTATATAAAAGGCAGTCGGGGAAAAATGTTTTATTATTAGGTTTAATGACAACTAAACACGGTAAGGAAAGCTAACATCGGGTCTATGTGACTCCCTAAACTAATGTTGTGATCCCTACATTTCCTGAGAACAATACTTACTTAAAAATAAATTTCGTAGAAATAATGTCCAAAGGTTTGTAACCTACATCATAATATAGCCTTTTATACCTGTACTATGCCTGTTTGTAACGAAGAAAAAAGAGAGTCGATTTTTGTCCGTATATCTGGATATGTATTTTAGCAATCCAAATACAGTTCGAAATACACGTATTGGTCCGATCATATCGAAATTTTTCACAACTCCCGTTTGCTTCTAAACAAATGAGGGATTTTTCTTTGGTGAAAATCAAATATATGTTGTAATCTGATCACTGTAGATACCTGAATTTTGATCAATATGAAGCCGACATGCCGAGCTTCCGATTTTAGCCGCCGGCGAACGATTAGTGATGCCATCGACCTTTGCGGCTAAATAGGCTAAAGCACTGTCTTCTGACAGGTCATAGTCTCATAGACCAGTGCAAAGATAGTGATAATATTGGGGATTAAAAAATTTTAATTTTAAGCCATATCAAATTAGAAAAATTCATTAAAAAATGAAATCACATAAGTTTTCCTTTGTCAGTAATAGATATTTTTAGCCAAAAATAGGTTAAAAACTAAATATTTTTAAAATGTAACAAAAAAACATGTAAAAAGTTCAGTAGTGTAAACAAACTTATGAATCCCATCACCTTGAGACCCAAAAAATATTATTAAATAATTTATTTTTTTTGTTTTAATTAAATTATTATCAATTTAATTGTATTTAATAACTTTGAAGTATGCACTGGCATTAAAGTTAAAAGCTGTTTACTCTTGGTACAAAATGGTCCATTTGTGTGGGAGGTACCAAAAGGCGCGTCTCAATAACGGTCCCTTTTCTCTGGACTCTAGTTACTATTTCAAGATTAATCTATTTCAAGTATTTATATGCACTGGTATTAAAGTTATAAGCTGTTAACTTTTGGTGTAAAATGATCCATTTGTGTGGGAGGTACCAAAAGGGGCGTGACAACTTCGCCCATTTTTCTCGAGGTAATAGTGACTAATAAACTAATAATATGTGTAGAGTTTCAGAGGATTCAAATGAGTAGTATAGATATTAAATAATCAATATTTCACTAAATGTTAACCCTTTAGCAGGAGATAGAAAAAAATATAACCACGTACCAAATTTGAAGTCAATCGGTTTCTCCTTTTGAGAGTTATCGTGCGCACCAGCCAGCAGACAGACAGACGGACATTGCTCATTCGACTTAAATTGACCCAAAACGGAAATCCGCCGAACATAATTAGGGTCTTAGGTCACTCCTTCGATGCCCGTAGCAAATGATATATACCCTCCTCTATAAGGTGAGGGGATAATTACATATCCACATTACAGTTCAAAAATATTTTCCAACTTTTTCTTTTAAAATCTAAAATTATAATTTCCTTCTTTAACATGCCATAGCAATATAAAATCAATATTTAAGTCAAACAATTATTACTTGCATTTGTTGAAGTCAAATAGAGAACAAATTCCTAAATTTCAGACTTAAAGAACGTAGCATTATAACTTTGTTTCTTGACAGATGTTTGTAACACCTAGAGATAATACAACTTTACCCCATTAAAACGTAAAGATCTACACAGAATTACGGCCCAGACCTGGATACAGGCAACGAAGCCGACTCAGAATTATCGACGGCGGCTTGTCGATAAAATTATTGGTTTGCGGCGGCTGCTTTTCGGCTGAGTCGACTCATCTTTGACTTATCGGCGGCTTTATACATAAGTAGCGTCCCCACGAACATATTAATCTTTTAAATCTTTCAAAAAAAAATATTTTAATAGATTTCTGCGTCATTTTTTTGCTTTGTTAAAAAATTTGCGTTTCCCATGAAAAATGTGAAAACATAGCGGTCCAACTGTTGATAGGCGCCGTATACATTAGGGCGGCCCTTATTTTTCAACTCTGTTAAAGTTTGGCTCCCAACCAACAAATACACTATATGTGCAAAATTTTAGCTCAATTGGGTAATTGCAAGGCAGCCCTCATCGACAATGAACTTTTGAAATTTTCACGCGATCACACTTCAACAATACATAGCAAAACCTATGCAAAAAAAAATTATAAATTCGTCGCGACCACGACAATTTAATGAATCTTGTTACCAAAAGAAGGGCAAGGCAGGAGAGTCAATGAGTTCTTCAGTTAGCCACAGCACAAATCTGTAGTTCATCGTCAGCAATAGTGCAAACAACTTTTGATTTCATCGTTGGTCATTGCAGACATTAGTGCGCCACAGAGGAATTAAACATATTGTACAGTCCAAGTAAATAAAAATAAAATCAATTTATTTATATCAACAAAAATTTCCCCAAATTTAAAAAACGCATGTACTAATTGGAAAATCCCTACCAGTGACATTTGTGACGTCTTCTTCCTATACTCTCAAAATGGCGTCAACTTCTTCAGGTAGTTCGTCATACAAGTTAAGAGAAGATTTCAGTGTATCTCTTGTTGGCTACATTTCTCATCAAATCGTCGGAGCCAAACTACTTTCGAACCAACAAGCTATAAGCGTTTTTTTCTACAATGTAAGAGTTGTAAATCTTACAACGAAGGAAAGTGCAGCATTGGTGATTCAGGAAGATTAAATTTTTTGGCAAAAAGCACGAATTCCAATCTCTTAGATATAGCTCATTCAGTTGCTTTGAAACTGATGAAAAATGATGAGGATAAGAAATTCTTAATGCTTCAACGGCAAAAAGGACGACCGGGTTCGATGGGTGGTGTAGAAAAACATAAACACAGAGACGAAAGAACACTGAAACGCGCTGCAATGGAAACTGCAAGGAAAAAAGGACTTATGAAGAAATGCAGCAACAGTTTGAGACTCATCTGCCAGCTGTTCCTAATGCTGATGATTCAACATCAAGCAGCCAAAGCATCGACGATGATAACGACAGTGAAAATTCTTCTAACATTGTTCAGCAAATAATACCATTAGCAGCTGCAGCAACTCGAGGTACATTGCAGTTTTTCACTCTCCGTCTCTCTGAAGTTTTTGATAGGTGCAAAATCTCTGATAGAAATGAGGTTTATATATTAATGGCTGCTGCAGAAGCTTTAAGGCATGATACTGAAAACTTAGTAATAAATCGCGCTTCTTTTCAACGTCTTCGAAAACAATTTAGGGAAACGAGATACACAGAAATTCATCGCAAATTTAACCTAAACGACTGCAAAGAATTAGTGTTACACTGGGATGGAAAATTGCCTTCACCACTCACTGGTGTAGAAAAGGTTGATATACTGGCAATAATAGTAACTTTTCAAGGCAAAGAACAATTATTGGGAGTACAGAAAGAGGTGTCAAACTCATTCAGGATTATAATAACTTTCTCACCCAAGATAAGCTGAAAAACAGTATGTTTTACAAATTATTTCCAGAGAAAATTACCCAACTGCTACCAAATCCTCTCTTAGAAAATATAACGTTCTTATATAATACTAGCTGGACCCGGTGTTGAAGTCACAATAGCTGACTGTCGACGTCATCGCCACCTGCATAAGATTTGGAGCCGTTGATTTTAAACACACCGCCGCAAAACTCGTAAAGTGATAGCAACGCCGTTACACTTTATTAGTTGCTAAACTCACCCGCACCGCTTATGGCACACTGCCAACCGCATAAATATAAAATAATTTAAATAAAAATATAAATACTGTGTTTTATTTTTTTAAGTCCCGCCATCTTGGCGTGGACTTTAACACCCGGTCCACTTCGTTGCCCCAGACTTCAGATTTCCGATCCCGCCCATTTTCGGACAAATCACGTAGACTAGCACCTAAAAATTACAGCAATCTCTCTAACAAATCGCTCAAAAACAAAATTACAGTATTCTCGCTAACAAATTGTGCAAAATATATCAATTTAAAATATTGGCCGATCCCGTTCATTTTTGGACCAATTACGTAGACTGCTACCAGATATATGTACGCAAAATGTCAGCACTCTCGCTAACAAACTTTGCAAGATATCTCTTTTTCAAAATTTGGCTTATATGGGCGGTGCCACGCACATTGGTCCGATTCCGCCCAGTTTTGGACCAATCGCGTAGACTACTACCATTTATATGTAAATGGTTAAAATTCAGCACTCTCGCTAACAAATTTTGCAATATGTCTCAATTTAAAAAATTTGCTTAAATTGGCGGGGCTACGCCCGTTGGTCCGATCACAGATATGTATAAACAAACATACAGTACTCTCGCTAACAAATTGTGCAAGATATCTCAATTAAAAAATTTGGCTTAAATGGGTGGGGCCACGGGCATTGGTCCGATTCCGGCCATTTTTGGACCAGTCACGTAGACCGCTACCAGATACATATACGCAAAATTGCAGAACTCTCGCTAATAAATTATGGACGGTATTAAATTTCAAAATTTGGCTTATATGGGCTAAGCCACGCCCATTTTTGGACCAATCACGTAGAATGCCACCAGATACATATACACAAAATTACAGCACTTTCGCTAATAAATTGAGCAAGATATCTCAATTTTAAAATTTTGCTTATATGGGCGGGGCCACGCCCATTGGTCCGATCCCGCCCATTTTTGGACCAATTACGCAGTCTTGTAGATTTTAAATAAATTGTGGAAGATATCTCAATTTCAAAATTTGGGCGAGGCCACGCCCTTTGGTCCGATCCCGTCCACTTTTGGACCTATCACGTAGACTACCACCATATACATATGCACCAAATCATAGCACTCTCGTTAAAAAATTGTGTAAGATATCTCAATTCCGAAATTTGGCTTATATGGGTGGGGCCATGCCCATTGGTCCGATCCCGCCCATTTTTGGAGCAATCAGCTACATTGCCACCAGATATATATATATGTACTAAATTGCATCACTCTCGCTAATAAATTGTGCTAGAAATATTATTTTTAAAATTTGGCTTATATGGGCGGTGCCACGCCCATTGGTCCGATCCCGCCCATTTTTGGACCAATCACGTAGACTGCCACCAGATACATATGTACAAAATTACAGCACTCTCGCTAACAAATTGTGCAAGATATCTCAATTTTAAAATTTGTCTTATGTGGGCGGGGCCACGCCCACTTTATATATCGTAAATTCAATTACCCTATTTTCACCACGCCCCACATATGTACATTCTGTGAAAATTTCAAGAAGATCGGTCCAGCCGTTTAGACGTCTATTCGGTACAAACAAACCAACAAACAAACACACATTCTTCTTTATATGTATAGCTGGAAATTATTTATGGAAATTATTGTTGTACATAAAAATGCGTTACTCTTATAGAAGTAATATACGTTATTAAATAAAACCATTTTTTTTAGTTTTTCAAGTAATATCTGGAATTTAAAAATTTTTTTTTGAGAAATTTGATTCAGAATATTTTAAACAATTGCTGGGATAGGCCGGATGTGTCTACATAAATTGTTCTAAGAAAAAAATGAAATCGGGCGATATAGTGAAGTTTATACCCTATTTTGATAGGAATTAATCATAGTGTAACTATGTTCAAACTTTAAGCCGCTTGAGGGTCGTCTTAAAGGTAACGGATTAAGCTGAAATTTTGTACACCCCGTTTTTTGTTTATTGAAACAAGATCACATGTTGTGAGCAGCAAAAATCTAACATTCCAAAATTTGCTTATAATTAAGGGCCACCCTAGTATACATAGGTGTATTTGGTACTTTGTTTCTTTCGCATATTTCATGGTTTAATTGAAGAAAAAAAATTCGCGTGTCGCAAAACATTTTTTCATCTACCTCGTAGTCTGCCAGGCCACGAAGGCGATCCAAAATTATCGGCGGCGGCTTGTCATATTAATTTGAAAAATCGAAATCGGCGGCATCTACAGGTGAAGCAAAACAAGTCGTCTTCGTAGTCTGGGCTTCACTACAACATTTTTTAGAGTCTTCGTTGTGGTGTTCTGTAATATTCTGTACAGATTTCACCTGCGCCTTCAGTGTACTTTGGGCACTACGAGTATATCTTATTTTCAAATATAAGTGAGTTATAAATTAGCTACAACTTTTTATATTATGCTTCGATTTTCTTCGGAATGGTGGTGACCGATCAAAATTTTTCGATAAGATAATACAAATTTTAATGATTCCGCATTTTCCAATGTCTTTACGATAAAAATTTACGATACTTTATTTGCCTCCATTCAAAATTTTACCAGAATCCAAGCATTTTTGTAGATTTTACAGCATTTTGGCCACAATTTTCCGTAGATGTACATGAACATTGTTATAAACTTCAGTTATTACCATTGTGTTTAATACAATATGTACAACGAATTTTAATTAACCAAATTACAGGAAGCAGAATGATCATGTTGGAATTATTGTTTTCATTACATTAACAAATTTGGGCGGAACAAAGATCGCCCGGCCAGCTAGTTTTTTTACAAAAATCAAATCTAAAGATCAGCTGTTTTATAACGTGCCATGAAAAGAAAAAATCGGACCAAAATTGTAGATGTTATTTCCGATTTTATAAAAAATGTTACGTCACCTTATGATAGTGGTCTAAATTGTAGATGTTATTTCCGATTTTATAAAAAATGTTACGTCACCTTATGATAGTGGTCTACATTTTAATGTCCAGTGGTTAGAGTTTATTTAAACCGCAATTAGCCCCTAATTTCGTGATCGCGGAAACGAAATATTTTGCGAATATACTTAAAACGAACCAAATTTTCAAATAAGCTTTGAACTACGCGAACTTTTTTGATGCTACTCTATTGTATAGTAGCTTAATGAGTCGCCTACAAATATTCACATGTATCATGACTTCATTGCACAATTTCATTAACGGATTAAATATATTTCCCATTTTTTCGACTTCCCCCAAATGCCAGACATAGGATGTGCAAATGCACACAGTTTACTGCGACTGATGTTATATATGTATAACCTCTTTTTTATTAGCCACAAAGTATTTTTATTTTATAAATTAAAAGGAAAATCCCATGAAATATGCATGTTTCGAAATTACCATTCTCGGCTTAAACATTTTTTTACTGTGTGTGTGTGTGTGTTTTCCTCCTCGCATATCGATGGAAATTCAATTAAAAACTTTTACAAAGATTCTCCATTTCACTTTATACGCAGTCATTCATGAAATGAGCGTTCTTTAGCAAAGAAGTAAATTCAATAATTGAATAAAAAACAACGCAATTTAATGGCAATTTTATGTTCAAAAGATTTACAAAGAATTACTTTTCAGTAGGTTTTGCTTGGGGTGCAACTGGCATACCGAAGGAAGTAGTCTGAAATTGAGAGTTTTACGAGGACCTAAAATTAGAGCACGTATATGTTTGGCTGAGATAAAATAAAGCTTCATGCTGAGTATTGCCAGCGAGGTAAATAATAACAAGTCTTCAACTTTTGACCAGAAATGTAAGGAGCAGTTTTTCTAAGCTATTTTCAGGGGGTAATAGACTGTATGTTCATCGATCTGAGAAGGCTTGAGGGGTTGACAATTTTAGCTGGAGTCTAACAGTTTTGTGAACCAGTAACAGTATGTATCCTCATTCTCAAAGAAAATGGTGGCCCGAGTTTAAGGTATTAAGCAAAACTTTAAACTCTGCGAAAACTTAAAAACTTTTAAAATTATATTCCACAAGAGCAAAATTTTCAAACTGGCTGTGTCTTAAAGGGGAAACTTTTAATGAGTACATTAAAAAAAAATAATGGCATTGTTCAGTGCAATGAATATTGCCTTACCAAATTATTAATCGAAATTAAATTAATTGCTATTGTCAGAATGAAATGTTTATTTATAAATACACGAATCCGTTTAACTGAAAATCGAAAATTATAATGGTTTTGTTTCATTTATCCGAGATTTTCATTAAAGCGAAGTTAGGTTAAGTGGAATTTGTTTCAATTAAAATGTGTTTAATTTAAACGGTAAAGGATGATTAGTTTTTTTTTTCTTTTAGAATTCAAACCCACATTTATTTTATTAAATAAATAGTACTCGTAAAAAACATAAAATTATGTCAACTTAAAAAGAAAAATATATTAACTCAATTCAAAAATACATAAGTATGTACATTGTATATATATGTACAAAAGCATATCGAGCCTTAACCGTCAAAAAGACGTAAGCGCCACTCACAAAAATTTAGAAGAAAAGGTTTCTTTTCCGATTATTTTTTGTTTAAATGCATATGTAATGCATATATCTGTTATATAAATTTAGTAATACGGTACATTTTACAGCAACAAATTTCCGACACATGATGCCATTTGTCATAAGTAAACAATTTCCCTCAAAAAATTCTCATGGTGGCGCTTACGTCTTTTTTAAGACCGTATAATACGCTGATCTAATGGCTGAATAAATAATGACGCATTGTCCGGCAAAAATATAATCTTTAACTTATCTAAAATTATATTTTCAAATATTTTGTGACAAGCAGCATTGTCTACAAAAATAATCAATTTCTTCGCACTTGCTTTTAACATGGATTCAAGTTCTTTCAGTTCTAAATAATAAACTAATCAGCGTAGAATGCTAAAATTTGGATATGAATAACTGAACAATAAGATTCGCTAAATATGTTTTTTTCAAAATTGTCTACCGTGGATCTTAAAAGAAGGATGAAAGACTAAAATTTGCAAGGCCATTTTTGCCACTTTATAGTTCCACTTTCTAAAAGCAAAAATAGTATTTAGATACCCCAAAATGTGCTCTTGTGCCCGTGACACCCATATTGTCTTACTTAGACTTTAAAACAAATTAAATTAAACCAGTAAGGAAAGGCTAAAGTCGGGCCGGGCCGACTATATAATACCCTACACCACTCTCGTTATATTGAATAAACCTGATATATAAATTTTGTAATTCATGTACAAATTGTTTCATAACTTTACTTTTGGGACATTTTATACTTTAATAATACCCTGTACCACAGTGTGGTGTAGGGTATAAAAACGAGCCAAATCGGATGAAACATATATATGGGAGCTATAGCTAAATCTTAACCGATTTTCTTCAAATTCGGCAATGTTGTTTCATGGATCATGAAACTCTATCATTCTAAATTTCAAAATGATTGGATTTAAAATACAGCTTCTACAGGACTAAAGAGCAAAATCGGACGAAACATATATATGGGAGCTATAGCTAAATCTTAACCGATTTTCTTCAAATTCGGTAGTGATGGTTCATGAATCAAGAAACTCTACCATTCTAAATTTCAAAACGATTGGATGTAAAATACAGCTTCTATAGGACTAAGGGGCCAAATCGGACGAAAGATATATATGGAGCTATATCTACATCTGAACCGATTTTAACCAAATTCAATAGGGATCTTTACAGCTGTGAAATACTCTAAACTGCAAAATTTCAGAACGATCGGAGTGAAATTGCGACCTGTAGTCGACGAACAACTTTACATGGACAGACGGACGGACGGACAGACATGGTTAAATCGACTCAGCTAGTGATTCTGAGTCGATCGGTATACTTTAAGGTGGGTCTAGCTGTATTATTTTCAGGTGTTACAAACATCTGCCGTGAAACAAACTTATAATACCCTGTACCACAGTGTGGTGTAGGGTATAAAAATGTGGATGAAGTGTGCTGAACGTTATTCCTTTCGTTTTTGTACGTTTTGTCGCTCCGTTTGTAGCACCTATAAATACTGATCTGAGAACTCATAAGGTACATATATACGAGGGCGGTTCGGAAACTTCTTAGCCTATCAATGAAAGAGAATAGTTAGTTTTTCAGAAATATTTTTATACCCTACAACACACTGTGGTACAGGGTATTATAAGTTTGTTTCAAGGCAGATGTTTGTAACACCTGAAAATAACACAGCTAGACCCACCTTAAAGTATACCGATCGACTCAGAATCACTAGCTGAGTCGATTTAAGGATGTCCGTCCGTTCGTCTGTCCATGTAAAGTTGTTTGTCGACTACAGGTCGCAATTTCACTCCGATCGTTCTGAAATTTTGCGGTTTACAGTATTTCGCGGCTCTTAAGATCGCTATTGAATTTGGTTGAAATCGGTTCAGATTTAGATATAGCTCCCATATATATATTTCGGCCGATTTGGCCCTTTAGTCCTATAGAAGCTGTATTTTACATCCGATCGTTTTGAAACTTAGAATGGTAGAGTTTCTTGATCCATGAACCAACATTGCCGAATTTGAAGAAAATCGGTTAAGATTTAGCTATAGCTCCCATATATATGTTTCGTCCGATTTTGCTCTTTAGTCCTGAAGAAGCTGTCTTTTACATCCAATCATTTTGAAATTTAGAATGGTAGAGTTTCTTGATCCATGAACCAACATTGCCGAATTTGAAGAAAATCGGTTAAGATTTAGCTATAGCTCCCATATATATGTTACGTCCGATTTGGCCCTTTAGTTCTATAGAAGCTGTATTTTACATCCAATCGTTTTGAAATTTAGAATGGTAGAGTTTATTGTTCCATGAACCAACACTGCCGAATTTGAAGAAAATCGGTTAAGATTTAGCTATAGCTCCCATATACATGTTTCGTCCGATTTGGCCCTTTAGTCGTGTAGAAGCTGTATTTTACATCCAATCATTTTGAAATTTAGAATGGTAGAGTTTCTTAATCCATGAACCAACACTGCCGAATTTGAAGAAAATTGGTTAATATTTAGCTATAGCTCCCATATATATGTTTCGTCCGATTTAGCCCTTCAGTCCTATAAAAGCTGTTTTTGTACATCAAATCGTTTTGAAATTTAGAATGGTAGAGTTTCTTGATCCATAAACCAACACTACCGAATTTGAAGAAAATCGGTAAAGATTTAGCTATAGCTCCCATATATATGTGTCGTCCGATTTGGCCCTTTAGTTCTATAGAAGCTATATTTTACATCCAATCGTTTTGAAATTTAGAATGGTAGAGTTTCTTGATTCATGAACAAACATTGCCGAATTTGAAGAAAATCGGTAAAGATTTAGCTGTAGCTCCCATATATATGTTTCATCCGATTTGCCTCTTTAGATCCAATCGTTTTTATACCCTACACCACACTGTGGTAAAGGGTATTATTTAAGTATAAAATGTCCCAAAAGTAAATTTATGTAAACAATTTATACATGAATTACAAAATTTATATATCAGAGTTATTCAATATTACGAGAGTGGTGTAGGGTATTATATAGTCGGTACCGCCCGACTTTAGCCTTTCCTTACTGGTTATTTTTCAATAATCTCCTGAAACTTCAATACACTTAGTCCAGCGCTTATATAGCAATTCTATCCCTTGATTAAAATAGTTTTCCTCAAGGTCTTCAAAATTGTGGTTTACAACTGTAATTGCATCTTCATTTGAGGTAAAACGCTTACCAGCAAGGAATTTTTTTAGATTTGGGAACAGGTAAAAGTCACTGGGAGCTAAATCAGGAGAATAAGGTAGGTGGTCAAGCAACTCGTACTTTAATTCGTTGATTTTAGCCATTGTTAAAACACTCTTGTGCGCTGGTGCGTTGTCTTGATAAAAATTTTTTTTTTGTGTTGTAAGCCAGGACGTTTTTCTCGAATTTGTACATTTAAGTGATCCAAAAGGTTGCAATAGTACTCTGAATTTATTGTTTTACCCTTTTGCAGATAGTCAATCAATAAAATACCTTTGAAGTCCCAAAAAACCGTTGCCATAACCTTACCAGGCGATTGAATTATTTTTGCCGTCTTTGGGGCACTTCCTCCAGCTTCAGTCCATTGTTTGGATTGTTCTTTTGTCTCTGGAGTATAGTGGTGGATCCATGTCTCATCAACAGTTATGAAACGACGCTTAAAATCCATTTTATTTCGCTTAAAACGATCCAAACAAGCTTGAGAAATGTTCATTCTTATGCGTTTTTGGTCGACTGTTAACAAGTGCGGCACCCATCTTGCAGAAAGCTTTTTCATCTGTAGTTCTTCATGCAAAATTAAATGGACTCGATCATTTGAGATGCCCATGATATTAGCTATTTCACGCACTTTTATTCGTCGATCATTTAATACCATATCATGCACTTTGGCTACAATTTCTGTTGTTGTTGCTGTTTTTGGACGTCCAGTACGTGGTTCATCTTCAATGCTTGTACGACCACGTTTAAATTCAGCAACCCAATTTTTTACTGTTGCATATGAAGGAGCACTTTCAACTAACACATTCACCATATCATTATGAATTTCTTGTCCCGATAAACCTTTTTTATGTAAATATTTAATGACACCATGCATTTCTAATTGTTCCATTGTAGAAAAATCGCGGATGCGTCTTTTGTGAACAACTGTTTCTATATGAAGGAGTTGCAAGATCGAAACAAAATTTAACATGTGTTCATAGCAGAGATGAAAGTTTCCAAAACACTTAACTTTTTTCTGTTTATACCGCGCTTTTTGTGCTAGGCTAAGAAGTTTCCGAACCGCCCTTGTATATTCTTCATCGTCGTATAATTCTAAGACGATTTAGCCATGTCCGTCTGTTCGTCCGTCCGTCTGTTGTAATCACGCTACAGTTCATAATGATAGAGATAGATTGATCAAATTTGTTACAAATATTTCTTGTAGTTGCAGCTTGTTTGGGATTGCAAATGGGCCATACCGGTTAATCTTTTGATATAGCGCTCCTATAGAGGTCGCTGCAAAATACGGTTTTTGAGCAATGGATACCACATTTTTAAAGCACTTTAGAAGAAACTTTGCAGTTTGTATTCTATTTCGACAAGAATTCATCACAGCAAAAATTTTACAAATCGGTTCATATTTTGTTATAATCAACTTATAGAGGTCGCTCCAAAATATACGTGTTTAAGCCATAAATACCACATTTGCTAATCATTTTAACTGAATCTTTCAGTTTGTATTTAATTGAGACAAGAATTCATCGCAGTAAAATTTTTTGAATTAGTTCACATTTTGTTATTGTCCACCTATATATGTCGCTCCCAAAAAGTCTTATTTAAGCCATACACAGCATATTTTCTAAGAAATTTAATCAAACTTTGCAATTTGTATTCTATTTTGGCAAGAATTCATCGCAATAAAATTTATACAAATCAAATTTTATTTTGTTGTTGTCCCCGTGTAGATGTAGCCCTCAAAAATGATATTTTAAGCCATAAATACCACATTTGGCTAGAGAACTTGCGGCCGAAAATTTGGCCAAAATTTGCAGCGTTCGTTTTTTTTATCCCCTCATCTTAGAGAGGAGGGTATATATCATTTGCTACGATCCAAAAGTGTACACATCGAAGGAGTGACCTAAGACCCTAAATATGTTCGGCGGATATCCGTTTTAAGTCGAATAAGCAATGACCGTCCGTCTGTCTCTCTGCTGGCTGGTGCGCACGATAACTCTCGAAAGGAGTAACCGATTGACTTCAAATTTGGTATATGGTAATATTTTCTTCTATCTCCGGCTAAGTTCGAAGATGGGCCATATTGGTCCATTCCTTCTAGTACCTCCCCCACAAAGGGTTAACATTTAGTGATATATTGATTATTTAATAACTTCTATACTACTTATTTGAATCCTCTGAAATTCTACACATAGTAATAGTTTATTAGTCACTATTACCTCGAGAAAAATAGGCGAAGTTGCCACGCTCCTTTTGGTACCTCCCACACAAATGAACAATTTTGAACCAAAAGTTAATAGCTTGTAAGCTTATTACCAGTGTATAAAAAGACTTGAAATTGTGTACAGTGCAATGTATTAATAGTAGCTACAATACAGTGAAAAGTGGGCATTATTGCCACGCTCCTTTTGGTACCTCCCACACAAATGGACCTCTTTGTACCAAAAGTTACCAGCTTGTAACTTTAATAACAGTGCATACAAATACTTGAAATTTCGTAAAGTGCAATGCTTTTATCTAGAGAATCTAGAGAAAAGGGGCTGTACTTGGCCCGCCCCTTTTGGTATCTTCCATACAAATTGACTTTTTTGTACCAAAAGTTAACAGCTTTTAAATTTGATACCAGTGTATATAAATAATTTAAATTTTGTACAGTGTAATGCTTTTATAGTACCTAGAATCTAGAGAAAAGGGGCTGTATTTGGACCGCCCCTTTTGGTACCTCACACACAAATGAACCTTTTTTTCCAAAAGTAAACAGCTTTTTACTTTAATACCAGTACATACTTTAAAGTTATTAAATGCAATTTAAATTGATAACAATTTAGATAAAACAAAAAAAAAATAAAAATACAAATATTTTTTTGCGACTCATGGTGAGGGGATTCATTAGTCGGTTTACCCGGCTGAACTTTCTTACTTGCTTAATAACACTACGCAACAAAAAAATGTTTGTATCTTAGACCTAAAAATTATGCTTTTGTATAGATTGTGGCTACTGTTATATAAAATCAAAAGCAAACCAAATTGCTTATGGATACATTTTTTTTAAAAAATTGTTTATTAAAAATGCTATTATCGTCGAAGGTACCCTTAGTATTTGCACTATAATTTTCGGAGTAAATGCCCGTAAGGTCGACTTATACGTTAAATTGAAGCTATTAATGTGGGCTACAATGTTTCACTTAGTAACAGTTGTTTAGTAACAGTCATTAAACAAATTCGAAAAAGTAGATTTAAAAAAATAATAAATAATAATTCCTGGGCGAAAAAAATAGAAAAAAATTTAAAAAAATCGATGGATAAATGTAGAAATTATAGCCTTTTTGGTAGGGGAAAGAGAATTTCAAAAAACCTCTTTTTTAAATTTCAGTTTAAATAGCGATTTTATTTGTTTCTTTTATTTATATTATGTACAATTGAGTTTATTTACATGTACAAGAGTCATTAGAAGTAATTGTGAGTTCTTTGTTGACATTTGTAGATTTCGGAATCGGTTTCTCTAATGAGGAACCAAATATAATCTCCCATCATTCTTTCATCCCAGTGCCATTGGTAACGCCGCTCGATGGACTTCAATTTTTGGTGAAACCTTTCCTTTTGACCTGTTGGAGGCCTGTTGGAATACATAAAGCGAAAAATAAGTTGGAAGAATACATACATATGTGTTATATACATAAATATAAAAAAATATATTTCTAACCAATTTTTTCATAATTTTTTAACAAATCATTAATCACTGTTTCATATTGCGGGCTTTTATTGGATTTATTGCAATTTCATCCGACGTCAAATATGACTCGAAATTCACATCTTTCATCAGTTTCCTTATTTTAGGCCCACCAAAAACTCCTTCTTCGATTTTTTGAAAAGAATGACTTTTAAATAAACTTTATAAATATGAGAGTGAATCGCCATCTTTCCTTAAGGCTTTTACAAAATTGTTAAAGAGCCCCAGCTTAATATGCAGTTGTGGCAAAATATCGGCTATCCCAGAGGCATAACATGCCAACTACTTTTAAATCGCAACAAATTTTCCAGTCATGCTCATATTTTATGTATTTTATCAATTTAGCCATTGTTTCGTATGAGCAATGGGAATCGACGGTTTCTGATTTCCGTTGTGTAAATGTACTTCTTTCAAACTTTCTTTACTGCTGTCAACAAGTAACCGCCATTCCTTTGAATTGTATGTTTGATTATGTTCCTCGGACTATCCGGGAATGTCCTTGCAAAAGCATCTGTTATCCACAGCATCTGTTATCCAGGAAAAAGTGGTTTTTAAAAAAAAATCTTTTTTTTCTCATATTTTTGACGAGCATATGTAGCCCTCATAATTCCCTTTAATTTGAGGCATAACACGGCTCAATCAGGCCGAGGTCCAAATACTGAATGCACTTTCCATGAAAGCTGGAATTAAAAAAAAAATTACAATAACATTTTTTTATATTTTTTTCGTGTTTGTGACATCTAATTGTACCAGAAGCTGTTATCCACATCCCTTGGACAAAAATTTTGTTGCATAGTGTAACTGGGTTGATCGAAAAGGATGGTTCCATGATTAACTCCATATCCAAAGATTTTTCCAGTAAGAGAATTTAATGTAATCCATTGTGGAGGGTATATAAGATTCGGCATGGCCCGACTTAACGTTTTTACATGTTTTTGATAATATACAACATTTTATTGATGATATGATTGTTTTTCTTTCAGTATAGAAATTAAAATAACGTAAAATTATATAATCTGAGGATAACGATGAAGTCAAAATTTTTTGATTTTTTTGTATTCAGATTTTCTTTTCGTTTCCTTCCATTTACGACGTATTTCCAACAATCTACCAGTGAATAGCTCGCTTGCTTTCTACCAGAAGCAAGCATCAAATATCTCTTTTAACTAAATAGTTCATACTCGTATTGCTTCGAATGTTTTAATATTTCATAGTTAATAGGAACTCTTTTTTTCAATAATTGTTAAAAATTATTATTGCTCATATTTTCTGCCATTCGCATTTGTCTGCGTGTTTTGCATTTCCCTACAGTGAACACGAATTAAACTACAATTAATTTCGCTTTAATTCATATAAGAATCTGAACATATGTACAAATATAGCGAACAACATATATGCGTTATTTATGAGTTATACGAGAACTTCGTTGTTAATATGCTAATTTCCTAACGCATTATGACAACCTTTTCAGTGTTAAATTATTTTTCACTTTGCAGAAATTTGCATAAAGATTCCGTATGAGGCACTCTTCTCAAAATAAATGGCTCAACTTTATGCATTGGAAAAATGCAAAATTTGGTGAAACATTGTCCAATAAAAAAATAAAATTTAATGACATGGCAATAACATTTGTCCTAGTGAGTATATCTGATGGCAATATTTGTTTCTCAAATACCAAACTTTGTTTTCTATCCAGAAAATATAATGATAAAGAAATCGGTATAATCCGGATCCATATGATCCCTACACCACTCTAGTACGATTTGATAACATGATTACAAGAAATACTACCATGCTAAATTTCATACTAAAAGCCGGGCTCCCAATTCCTTTTGCCTTTTAACTTGCAACACCTTACCACATGTTAAACTTGTAAAGTTTTTAATATTTTAGCTTTGCGATTAGAAAATATGTGGCTTTGTTTTTGAATTTTGCGTATAAAATAGTGTAAGTTGGAAAAGCGTGACATTCTCCAGGAAGTTTTCTTTGATACTAATGTAAATCAATATTATATAATCGTTTGTTTGTCTGTTGCCGCATCATGCCTAAACGGCTGAAACGATTTTCTCGATACCACTGTGCAACAGTGAAAAAAATACATGGATCTGACGGTATAGGTTCGATTCTACTACCAAATGGTAGTATAACCCTATACTCAGTTTGGCGAGATTGGTGACCAATTTCTTTTTATGGGCCTCGAAAGATTCGGAAAATCAGTGGACCCCTTGAAAAAAGATGTCATCGGTTTTTGAGCAACAGCTACTTCAGACTTGGTGATAGCGCTTAACTATATTTGGCAATAATGTAGCTAAGAACACGTTGAAAAAAGTCTGTTAACATTTCATGCCAAAAAATTTTTGTTTTCCTGCACTTTTTTTCGAAAAACATGGGATTAAATTTATTTTTTTTCACTTTTTTTGGCATAACTTTAAGGGATCGCTGATTTTTTACTAACAATATTTGGCAATATTGTAGCCACGGTACAACAACTGAACAACTTTTATGAACATATCAATACAATCTGAACGTGTCTAGGCACCTTAAATAGCTCAAAAATCCATATTGTACCCCAAAAATGTAAGTATTTCACTGTTATGTAACAAAAATATATTTTTCTGGTTTAGGGTATGTTCAGCAATTTTATAGAAAATATTAAGTCCAATATTTTTGTGGAACATTTTAACATTAAATTACATAACTGTAATTTTTGGCCCCTTTTTAACAAATCGTAAAAAACACCCCTTAAAAGGGGGAGGGCGGGTATGAAATGTTCTACAAAAATGTTCGCCATAAAATTTTACTATATGTGTCAGAACACACCAAAACCCAAATCTTAAAACAAAAACCAAAAAAACGGTCAAATTCCAGTCAACAACGTTCTTTACTGGTATCTTCATTGCTTCAACCACTAGATCGTACAACTAAGATTGATGCACGATCAGGAATTTGACCTTTTTTGGTGTTTGTGTTATGTTTTGAGCTCTGGTGTGTTCTGACACATATAGTAAAATTTTATGGCGAACATTTTTGTAGAACATTTCATACCCGCCCTCCCCATTTTAAGGGGTGTTTTTTACGATTTGTTAAAATGGGGCCAAAAATTACAGTTATGTGGGGGAGCTAGAGGGTTAAAATGTTCCACAAAAATATTGGACTTAATATTTTCTATAAAATTGCTTAACATACCCTAAACCAGAAAAATATATTTTTGTTACATAACAGTGAAATACTTACATTTTTGGGGTACAATGTGGATTTTTGAGCTATTTAAGGTGCCTAGACACGTTCAGATTGTATTGGTATTGTTCAGATTTACCGTGGCTACAATATTGCCAAATATTGTTAGTAAAAAATCAGCGATCCCTTAAATTTATGCCGAAACAAGTGAAAAAAAAATAAATTTAATCCCATGTTTTTCGAAAAAAGAGCATGAAAATAAAATTTTTTTGGCATGATATGTTAACAGACTTTGTTCAACGTGTTCTTAGCTACATTATTGCCAAATATAGTTAAGCGCTATCACCAAGTCTGAAGTAGCTGTTGCTCAAAAACCGATGACACCTTTTTTCAAGGGGTCCACTGATTTTCCGAATCTTTCGAGGCCCATAAAAAAAATGTGTCACCAATCTCGCGAAACTAAGTATAGGGTTATACTACCATTTGGTAGTAGAATCGAAGCTATACAGTCAGGTTCGTGTATTTTTCAAAAAGTGTTAATTTGTTGCATAATGTACTTGGTGAACATATAGACCAATACCCGGAAGTTAAAATAGGCTACTTTGATTTTTCGATTCCCCCCTGTGATTTTCGACCACTTGACTACTGAGGCTCCTGTAAGAGCTTGAGAGCTGAAATTTTGCACACGCATAGACAGGAGTTTTATATAAACCAGGGGCTACTAACGCAGTATTTTTTCGGTCTGTGGTCAGTCATAATGGCATTAAAAACTTGAGTATTGTTTTTGTCCTTTCAGAAGCCTTTTATAAGATACAAGTTTAAAACTTTATAAATATGAAGAGCTTCAAACTGCGCGAAAAATATTTGTGAATTCTCCGACTGTGGTCAGTATAGCAATGACCAGAAAAATTATCATTGTTTCACTGATTATAAAAGTTCCTTCAGCTATGTATTTGTATGTACATGCTGACCTCAAAGGATATGCGAAAACAACAATTCGATGTCCAGCCAGAGGTCAACTTGGACATAAAGACGCTTCTTAAAATTAATAAATCCTCTACAAATTATATCGCTCATCACTCTATTATGGTAACATATCTAATGTTGTCAATTCGGGCAATTCTCAAACTATGGTCAGTGTAGCAGTGACCAAAACAATTTTCACCATTTCTATACCTTAAAAGTTCTTTAATTTCTATGGTATAAAGTTATGAATTTAGTAGAGCTATATGAATCTAAATAAACTACCAAAAAATTATTCGAAGTCCAACCTAAGGCTAAACCAGACATAAAAACCGCGTTTTAAATTTTCAAATACTTTTCAAAATTTATCGCTCACCACGGTAACATATATATCGCATTTATATTGAACCTAATCGGCCTAGTAAAAATGGGGTACATCGGTCCATGTTTTGGTATAGCCGCCATATAAAGGTCCCCGCCAATGCCAATTCTTAACGCTCTAGAAAATGGATTCTTCAATTGATATGGCTGCAATTTAACAATTACATACCCCATTTTTACTCTGGTCTTATCGTCCACAGTAAAAATGGGGTATGTTTTGTCCATCATGACCCTCTAAAGAACACATTTTTCAATTGATCTGGCTGAAGTTTAATAATTTATTCTTTATGTTGCATTTAATAATTCCTAGTGGAAATGGGAAACATAGGTCCATATTTTGATATTGAAAATGTAGTATATCGGTCCGTGTTTTCATAAGTATAAGCCCTTCATGAAGGTAACGGTTTATGACATATGTGCATGGAATATCCGTGCATTTGTTGGCAAACAATGGTGAATGGTATTATACAGTCGACCGCTCTTTCCTTTCTGGGTTCACTTTAAGCTACTTTTAATGTAACGGGTGACCCAGGTAGAGATCATTTTTTCAATAGCCTTTTTTGGCAGATCACATGTGAGTCGTGTCATGTTATTTTTGTTAAGTATTGTTTGGCATTTCTTCATGGAAAGTCTTACGCCTGAACAACGTTTACAAATCGTTCAACTTTATTACGAAAATTCACGTTATGTGAGTAATGTGTTTCGTGCACTTCGCTTAACTTATGGTCAACATAATCGGCCTACTGAGCGTACTATTCGCAACACCATCCCCCATCTTGAGACCCAGCATTCATTATTGGATAATATTCGACTGAATAGACCACGTCCAGCACGCAGTGAAGAAAATGTAGCGGCCGTAGCTGAGAGTGTACACGAAGACCGTGGTGAGTCGATTCGACGCCGTTCAGCAAATCGTACTGACGTATGGAACGACTTGGCGCATTTTACGTCCAGATCCTAAATTAAAAGCATATGCGATGAGGCCCATTTCTGGCTCAATGGGTATGCAAACAAGCAAAATTGCCGCATTTGGGACGAAGAGCAACCTGAAGAGATTCAAGAGCTGTCACTTCAAGAGCTGCCTCTTCATCCAGAAAAAACAGTGGTTTGGTGTGGTTTGTGGGCCGGTGGAATCATCGGTCCATATTTCTTCAAAAATGATGACGGTGAGAACGTAACCGTCAATGGCGACCGATATCGTGCCATGATAACCGACTATTTGATGCCTGAAATTGAAGATGGTGATATCGGCGACATTTTGTTTCAACAAGACGGCGCACAGTGTCGTGATTTCATATAAGAGGTGGCCAAAAATAGAAGGCGCCGTCGCAGGTGAATGAAATTTTCCATAAGTCGTTTTTTTCGGTCGGGAAGAATAAAAACGAAGTTTTGGAAAAATAAACTAAAGGACAGATATAGCCCCCATATATATGTTTTGTCCGATTTGTCCCTTTAGCCCTATAGAAGCTGTACTTTATATCCAATTGTTTTGAAATAGACCAGTATCGCCGAATTTCAAGAAAATCGGTGGAAATTCAATTAAAAACTTTTACAAAGATTCTCCATTTCACTTTATACGCAGTCATTCATGAAATGAGCGTTCTTTAGCAAAGAAGTAAATTCAATAATTGAATAAAAAACAACGCAATTTAATGGCAATTTTATGTTCAAAAGATTTACAAAGAATTACTTTTCAGTAGGTTTTGCTTGGGGTGCAACTGGCATACCGAAGGAAGTAGTCTGAAATTGAGAGTTTTACGAGGACCTAAAATTAGAGCACGTATATGTTTGGCTGAGATAAAATAAAGCTTCATGCTGAGTATTGCCAGCGAGGTAAATAATAACAAGTCTTCAACTTTTGACCAGAAATGTAAGGAGCAGTTTTTCTTAGCTATTTTCAGGGGGTAATAGACTGTATGTTCATCGATCTGAGAAGGCTTGAGGGGTTGACAATTTTAGCTGGAGTCTAACAGTTTTGTGAACCAGTAACAGTATGTATCCTCATTCTCAAAGAAAATGGTGGCCCGAGTTTAAGGTATTAAGCAAAACTTTAAACTCTGCGAAAACTTAAAAACTTTTAAAATTATATTCCACAAGAGCAAAATTTTCAAACTGGCTGTGTCTTAAAGGGGAAACTTTTAATGAGTACATTAAAAAAAAAACAAGTAAGAAAGTTTCAGTCGGGTAAACCGACTAAGGTATACCCTCACTTTGTGAGTAATGTAATATATAACATTACACCAATAAATCTGTCAATTTGTGTGGGAGGTACCAGAAGGGATTTTCCAAATACACATATTTTTCGGTAAACAGTACATTCTTAAATACATTGCATTGTGCTGAACTATAAGCGTTTATGTGCACTGGTATATTAAAGTTACGAGCTATGTAATTTTGGTATGATTTGGTCATTTTGTGTGGGAGGTACAAAAAGGGGCGGGGTGATAACGCCCACTTTTTACAGGACTATAGGCACTACAACAGCATTACACTGTACAAAATTTCAAGTATTTGTATGCACTGGTATTAAAGTTACAAGCCGTTTACTTTGGTACGAAACGGGCCATTTGTGTGGGCGGTACCAAAAGGGGCTGTACAATGATGCCCATTTTTTACCGGACTATAGGCGCTACAAAAACATTATACTGTAGAAAATTTCAAGCATTTTTATGCACTTGTATTAAAGTTATAAGCAGTTAAATTTTGATGCAAAATGGTCCATTTGTGTGGGAGGTACCAAAAGGAGCATGCCAACTTCACCCATTTTTCTCGAGTTAATAGCGACTAATATACTAATATTATGGGCAGAATTTCAAAAGATTCGAATAAGTAGTATAACAGTTATTAAAGAATCAATATTTCACTAAATTTTAACCCTTTGTGTGGGAGGTACCAGAAGGAGTAGACCAATATGGCCCATCTTCGAACTCATCCGGAGATAGATCAAAATATTACCACATACCAAATTTGAAGTCAATCGGTTACTCCTTTCGAGAGTTATCGTGCGCACCAGCCAGCAGACAGACAGACAGACAGACAGACAGACAGACAGACAGACAGACAGACAGACGGACGGACATTGCTCATTCGACTTAAAATGACCCAAAACGGATTTCCTCCGAACATACTTAGGGTCTTAGATCACTCCTTCGATGTGTTACACTTTTTTCCGTAGCAAATGATATATACCCTCGTCACACTAAAGTGAGGGTATAATAATGGCATTGTTCAGTGCAATGAATGTTGCCTTACCAAATTATTAATCGAAATTAAATTAATTGCTATTGTCAGAATGAAATGTTTATTTATAAATACACGAATCCGTTTAACTGAAAATCGAAAATTATAATGGTTTTGTTTCATTTATCCGAGATTTTCATTAAAGCGAAGTTAGGTTAAGTGGAATTTGTTTCAATTAAAATGTGTTTAATTTAAACGGTAAAGGATGATTAGTTTTTTTTTTTCTTTTAGAATTCAAACCCACATTTATTTTATTAAATAAATAGTACTCGTAAAAAACATAAAATTATGTCAACTTAAAAAGAAAAATATATTAACTCAATTCAAAAATACATAAGTATGTACATTGTATATATATGTACAAAAGCATATCGAGCCTTAACCGTCAAAAAGACGTAAGCGCCACTCACAAAAATTTAGAAGAAAAGGTTTCTTTTCCGATTATTTTTTGTTTAAATGCATATGTAATGCATATATCTGTTTATATAAATTTAGTAATACGGTACATTTTACAGCAACAAATTTCCGACACATGATGCCATTTGTCATAAGTAAACAATTTCCCTCAAAAAATTCTCATGGTGGCGCTTACGTCTTTTTTAAGACCGTATAATACGCTGATCTAATGGCTGAATAAATAATGACGCATTGTCCGGCAAAAATATAATCTTTAACTTATCTAAAATTATATTTTCAAATATTTTGTGACAAGCAGCATTGTCTACAAAAATAATCAATTTCTTCGCACTTGCTTTTAACATGGATTCAAGTTCTTTCAGTTCTAAATAATAAACTAATCAGCGTAGAATGCTAAAATTTGGATATGAATAACTGAACAATAAGATTCGCTAAATATGTTTTTTTCAAAATTGTCTACCGTGGATCTTAAAAGAAGGATGAAAGACTAAAATTTGCAAGGCCATTTTTGCCACTTTATAGTTCCACTTTCTAAAAGCAAAAATAGTATTTAGATACCCCAAAATGTGCTCTTGTGCCCGTGACACCCATATTGTCTTACTTAGACTTTAAAACAAATTAAATTAAACCAGTAAGGAAAGGCTAAAGTCGGGCCGGGCCGACTATATAATACCCTACACCACTCTCGTTATATTGAATAAACCTGATATATAAATTTTGTAATTCATGTACAAATTGTTTCATAACTTTACTTTTGGGACATTTTATACTTTAATAATACCCTGTACCACAGTGTGGTGTAGGGTATAAAAACGAGCCAAATCGGATGAAACATATATATGGGAGCTGTAGCTAAATCTTAACCGATTTTCTTCAAATTCGGCAATGTTGTTTCATGGATCATGAAACTCTATCATTCTAAATTTCAAAATGATTGGATTTAAAATACAGCTTCTACAGGACTAAAGAGCAAAATCGGACGAAACATATATATGGGAGCTATAGCTAAATCTTAACCGATTTTCTTCAAATTCGGTAGTGATGGTTCATGAATCAAGAAACTCTACCATTCTAAATTTCAAAACGATTGGATGTAAAATACAGCTTCTATAGGACTAAGGGGCCAAATCGGACGAAAGATATATATGGAGCTATATCTACATCTGAACCGATTTTAACCAAATTCAATAGGGATCTTTACAGCTGTGAAATACTCTAAACTGCAAAATTTCAGAACGATCGGAGTGAAATTGCGACCTGTAGTCGACGAACAACTTTACATGGACAGACGGACGGACGGACAGACATGGTTAAATCGACTCAGCTAGTGATTCTGAGTCGATCGGTATACTTTAAGGTGGGTCTAGCTGTATTATTTTCAGGTGTTACAAACATCTGCCGTGAAACAAACTTATAATACCCTGTACCACAGTGTGGTGTAGGGTATAAAAATGTGGATGAAGTGTGCTGAACGTTATTCCTTTCGTTTTTGTACGTTTTGTCGCTCCGTTTGTAGCACCTATAAATACTGATCTGAGAACTCATAAGGTACATATATACGAGGGCGGTTCGGAAACTTCTTAGCCTATCAATGAAAGAGAATAGTTAGTTTTTCAGAAATATTTTTATACCCTACACCACACTGTGGTACAGGGTATTATAAGTTTGTTTCACGGCAGATGTTTGTAACACCTGAAAATAACACAGCTAGACCCACCTTAAAGTATACCGATCGACTCAGAATCACTAGCTGAGTCGATTTAAGGATGTCCGTCCGTTCGTCTGTCCATGTAAAGTTGTTTGTCGACTACAGGTCGCAATTTCACTCCGATCGTTCTGAAATTTTGCGGTTTAGAGTATTTCGCGGCTCTTAAGATCGCTATTGAATTTGGTTGAAATCGGTTCAGATTTAGATATAGCTCCCATATATATATTTCGGCCGATTTGGCCCTTTAGTCCTATAGAAGCTGTATTTTACATCCGATCGTTTTGAAACTTAGAATGGTAGAGTTTCTTGATCCATGAACCAACATTGCCGAATTTGAAGAAAATCGGTTAAGATTTAGCTATAGCTCCCATATATATGTTTCGTCGGATTTTGCTCTTTAGTCCTGAAGAAGCTGTCTTTTACATCCAATCATTTTGAAATTTAGAATGGTAGAGTTTCTTGATCCATGAACCAACATTGCCGAATTTGAAGAAAATCGGTTAAGATTTAGCTATAGCTCCCATATATATGTTTCGTCCGATTTGGCCCTTTAGTTCTATAGAAGCTGTATTTTACATCCAATCGTTTTGAAATTTAGAATGGTAGAGTTTCTTAATCCATGAACCAACACTGCCGAATTTGAAGAAAATTGGTTAATATTTAGCTATAGCTCCCATATATATGTTTCGTCCGATTTAGCCCTTCAGTCCTATAAAAGCTGTTTTTGTACATCAAATCGTTTTGAAATTTAGAATGGTAGAGTTTCTTGATCCATAAACCAACACTACCGAATTTGAAGAAAATCGGTAAAGATTTAGCTATAGCTCCCATATATATGTGTCGTCCGATTTGGCCCTTTAGTTTTATAGAAGCTATATTTTACATCCAATCGTTTTGAAATTTAGAATGGTAGAGTTTCTTGATTCATGAACAAACATTGCCGAATTTGAAGAAAATCGGTAAAGATTTAGCTGTAGCTCCCATATATATGTTTCATCCGATTTGCCTCTTTAGATCCAATCGTTTTTATACCCTACACCACACTGTGGTAAAGGGTATTATTTAAGTATAAAATGTCCCAAAAGTAAATTTATGTAAACAATTTATACATGAATTACAAAATTTATATATCAGAGTTATTCAATATTACGAGAGTGGTGTAGGGTATTATATAGTCGGTACCGCCCGACTTTAGCCTTTCCTTACTGGTTATTTTTCAATAATCTCCTGAAACTTCAATACACTTAGTCCAGCGCTTATATAGCAATTCTATCCCTTGATTAAAATAGTTTTCCTCAAGGTCTTCAAAATTGTGGTTTACAACTGTAATTGCATCTTCATTTGAGGTAAAACGCTTACCAGCAAGGAATTTTTTTAGATTTGGGAACAGGTAAAAGTCACTGGGAGCTAAATCAGGAGAATAAGGTAGGTGGTCAAGCAACTCGTACTTTAATTCGTTGATTTTAGCCATTGTTAAAACACTCTTGTGCGCTGGTGCGTTGTCTTGATAAAAATTATTTTTTTGTGTTGTAAGCCAGGACGTTTTTCTCGAATTTGTACATTTAAGTGATCCAAAAGGTTGCAATAGTACTCTGAATTTATTGTTTTACCCTTTTGCAGATAGTCAATCAATAAAATACCTTTGAAGTCCCAAAAAACCGTTGCCATAACCTTACCAGGCGATTGAATTATTTTTGCCGTCTTTGGGGCACTTCCTCCAGCTTCAGTCCATTGTTTGGATTGCTCTTTTGTCTCTGGAGTATAGTGGTGGATCCATGTCTCATCAATAGTTATGAAACGACGCTTAAAATCCATTTTATTTCGCTTAAAACGATCCAAACAAGCTTGAGAAATGTTCATTCTTATGCGTTTTTGGTCGACTGTTAACAAGTGCGGCACCCATCTTGCAGAAAGCTTTTTCATCTGTAGTTCTTCATGCAAAATTAAATGGACTCGATCATTTGAGATGCCCATGATATTAGCTATTTCACGCACTTTTATTCGTCGATCATTTAATACCATATCATGCACTTTGGCTACAATTTCTGTTGTTGTTGCTGTTTTTGGACGTCCAGTACGTGGTTCATCTTCAATGCTTGTACGACCACGTTTAAATTCAGCAACCCAATTTTTTACTGTTGCATATGAAGGAGCACTTTCAACTAACACATTCACCATATCATTATGAATTTCTTGTCCCGATAAACCTTTTTTATGTAAATATTTAATGACACCATGCATTTCTAATTGTTCCATTGTAGAAAAATCGCGGATGCGTCTTTTGTGAACAACTGTTTCTATATGAAGGAGTTGCAAGATCGAAACAAAATTTAACATGTGTTCATAGCAGAGATGAAAGTTTCCAAAACACTTAACTTTTTTCTGTTTATACCGCGCTTTTTGTGCTAGGCTAAGAAGTTTCCGAACCGCCCTTGTATATTCTTCATCGTCGTATAATTCTAAGACGATTTAGCCATGTCCGTCTGTTCGTCCGTCCGTCTGTTGTAATCACGCTACAGTTCATAATGATAGAGATAGATTGATCAAATTTGTTACAAATATTTCTTGTAGTTGCAGCTTGTTTGGGATTGCAAATGGGCCATACCGGTTAATCTTTTGATATAGCGCTCCTATAGAGGTCGCTGCAAAATACGGTTTTTGAGCAATGGATACCACATTTTTAAAGCACTTTAGAAGAAACTTTGCAGTTTGTATTCTATTTCGACAAGAATTCATCACAGCAAAAATTTTACAAATCGGTTCATATTTTGTTATAATCAACTTATAGAGGTCGCTCCAAAATATACGTGTTTAAGCCATAAATACCACATTTGCTAATCATTTTAACTGAATCTTTCAGTTTGTATTTAATTGAGACAAGAATTCATCGCAGTAAAATTTTTTGAATTAGTTCACATTTTGTTATTGTCCACCTATATATGTCGCTCCCAAAAAGTCTTATTTAAGCCATACACAGCATATTTTCTAAGAAATTTAATCAAACTTTGCAATTTGTATTCTATTTTGGCAAGAATTCATCGCAATAAAATTTATACAAATCAAATTTTATTTTGTTGTTGTCCCCGTGTAGATGTAGCCCTCAAAAATGATATTTTAAGCCATAAATACCACATTTGGCTAGAGAACTTGCGGCCGAAAATTTGGCCAAAATTTGCAGCGTTCGTTTTTTTTATCCCCTCATCTTAGAGAGGAGGGTATATATCATTTGCTACGATCCAAAAGTGTAGCACATCGAAGGAGTGACCTAAGACCCTAAATATGTTCGGCGGATATCCGTTTTAAGTCGAATAAGCAATGACCGTCCGTCTGTCTCTCTGCTGGCTGGTGCGCACGATAACTCTCGAAAGGAGTAACCGATTGACTTCAAATTTGGTATATGGTAATATTTTCTTCTATCTCCGGCTAAGTTCGAAGATGGGCCATATTGGTCCATTCCTTCTAGTACCTCCCCCACAAAGGGTTAATATTTAGTGATATATTGATTATTTAATAACTTCTATACTACTTATTTGAATCCTCTGAAATTCTACACATAGTAATAGTTTATTAGTCACTATTACCTCGAGAAAAATAGGCGAAGTTGCCACGCTCCTTTTGGTACCTCCCACACAAATGAACAATTTTGAACCAAAAGTTAATAGCTTGTAAGCTTATTACCAGTGTATAAAAAGACTTGAAATTGTGTACAGTGCAATGTATTAATATTAGCTACAATACAGTGAAAAGTGGGCATTATTGCCACGCTCCTTTTGGTACCTCCCACACAAATGGACCTCTTTGTACCAAAAGTTACCAGCTTGTAACTTTAATAACAGTGCATACAAATACTTGAAATTTCGTAAAGTGCAATGCTTTTATCTAGAGAATCTAGAGAAAAGGGGCTGTACTTGGCCCGCCCCTTTTGGTATCTTCCATACAAATTGACTTTTTTGTACCAAAAGTTAACAGCTTTTAAATTTGATACCAGTGTATATAAATAATTTAAATTTTGTACAGTGTAATGCTTTTATAGTACCTAGAATCTAGAGAAAAGGGGCTGTATTTGGACCGCCCCTTTTGGTACCTCACACACAAATGAACCTTTTTTTTCCAAAAGTAAACAGCTTTTTACTTTAATACCAGTACATACTTTAAAGTTATTAAATGCAATTTAAATTGATAACAATTTAGATAAAACAAAAAAAAAATAAAAATACAAATATTTTTTTGCGACTCATGGTGAGGGGATTCATTAGTCGGTTTACCCGGCTGAACTTTCTTACTTGCTTAATAACACTACGCAACAAAAAAATGTTTGTATCTTAGACCTAAAAATTATGCTTTTGTATAGATTGTGGCTACTGTTATATAAAATCAAAAGCAAACCAAATTGCTTATGGATACATTTTTTTTTAAAAAATTGTTTATTAAAAATGCTATTATCGTCGAAGGTACCCTTAGTATTTGCACTATAATTTTCGGAGTAAATGCCCGTAAGGTCGACTTATACGTTAAATTGAAGCTATTAATGTGGGCTACAATGTTTCACTTAGTAACAGTTGTTTAGTAACAGTCACTAAACAAATTCGAAAAAGTAGATTTAAAAAAATAATAAATAATAATTCCTGGGCGAAAAAAATAGAAAAAAATTTAAAAAAATCGATGGATAAATGTAGAAATTATAGCCTTTTTGGTAGGGGAAAGAGAATTTCAAAAAACCTCTTTTTTAAATTTCAGTTTAAATAGCGATTTTATTTGTTTCTTTTATTTATATTATGTACAATTGAGTTTATTTACATGTACAAGAGTCATTAGAAGTAATTGTGAGTTCTTTGTTGACATTTGTAGATTTCGGAATCGGTTTCTCTAATGAGGAACCAAATTTAATCTCCCATCATTCTTTCATCCCAGTGCCATTGGTAACGCCGCTCGATGGACTTCAATGTTTGGTGAAACCTTTCCTTTTGACCTGTTGGAGGCCTGTTGGAATACATAAAGCGAAAAATAAGTTGGAAGAATACATACATATGTGTTATATACATAAATATAAAAAAATATATTTCTAACCAATTTTTTCATAATTTTTTAACAAATCATTAATCACTGTTTCATATTGCGGGCTTTTATTGGATTTATTGCAATTTCATCCGACGTCAAATATGACTCGAAATTCACATCTTTCATCAGTTTCCTTATTTTAGGCCCACCAAAAACTCCTTCTTCGATTTTTTGAAAAGAATGACTTTTAAATAAACTTTATAAATATGAGAGTGAATCGCCATCTTTCCTTAAGGCTTTTACAAAATTGTTAAAGAGCCCCAGCTTAATATGCAGTTGTGGCAAAATATCGGCTATCCCAGAGGCATAACATGCCAACTACTTTTAAATCGCAACAAATTTTCCAGTCATGCTCATATTTTATGTATTTTATCAATTTAGCCATTGTTTCGTATGATTCCTTAGTGTTGACAGCATGAGCAATGGGAATCGACGGTTTCTGATTTCCGTTGTGTAAAAGTACTTCTTTCAAACTTTCTTTACTGCTGTCAACAAGTAACCGCCATTCCTTTGAATTGTATGTTTGATTATGTTCCTCGGACTATCCGGGAATGTCCTTGCAAAAGCATCTGTTATCCACAGCATCTGTTATCCAGGAAAAAGTGGTTTTTAAAAAAAATCTTTTTTTTCTCATATTTTTGACGAGCATATGTAGCCCTCATAATTCCCTTTAATTTGAGGCATAACACGGCTCAATCAGGCCGAGGTCCAAATACTGAATGCACTTTCCATGAAAGCTGGAATTAAAAAAAAAATTACAATAACATTTTTTTATATTTTTTTCGTGTTTGTGACATCTAATTGTACCAGAAGCTGTTATCCACATCCCTTGGACAAAAATTTTGTTGCATAGTGTAACTGGGTTGATCGAAAAGGATGGTTCCATGATTAACTCCATATCCAAAGATTTTTCCAGTAAGAGAATTTAATGTAATCCATTGTGGAGGGTATATAAGATTCGGCATGGCCCGACTTAACGTTTTTACATGTTTTTGATAATATACAACATTTTATTGATGATATGATTGTTTTTCTTTCAGTATAGAAATTAAAATAACGTAAAATTATATAATCTGAGGATAACGATGAAGTCAAAATTTTTTGATTTTTTTGTATTCAGATTTTCTTTTCGTTTCCTTCCATTTACGACGTATTTCCAACAATCTACCAGTGAATAGCTCGCTTGCTTTCTACCAGAAGCAAGCATCAAATATCTCTTTTAACTAAATAGTTCATACTCGTATTGCTTCGAATGTTTTAATATTTCATAGTTAATAGGAACTCTTTTTTCAATAATTGTTAAAAATTATTATTGCTCATATTTTCTGCCATTCGCATTTGTCTGCGTGTTTTGCATTTCCCTACAGTGAACACGAATTAAACTACAATTAATTTCGCTTTAATTCATATAAGAATCTGAACATATGTACAAATATAGCGAACAACATATATGCGTTATTTATGAGTTATACGAGAACTTCGTTGTTAATATGCTAATTTCCTAACGCATTATGACAACCTTTTCAGTGTTAAATTATTTTTCACTTTGCAGAAATTTGCATAAAGATTCCGTATGAGGCACTCTTCTCAAAATAAATGGCTCAACTTTATGCATTGGAAAAATGCAAAATTTGGTGAAACATTGTCCAATAAAAAAATAAAATTTAATGACATGGCAATAACATTTGTCCTAGTGAGTATATCTGATGGCAATATTTGTTTCTCAAATACCAAACTTTGTTTTCTATCCAGAAAATATAATGATAAAGAAATCGGTATAATCCGGATCCATATGATCCCTACACCACTCTAGTACGATTTGATAACATGATTACAAGAAATACTACCATGCTAAATTTCATACTAAAAGCCGGGCTCCCAATTCCTTTTGCCTTTTAACTTGCAACACCTTACCACATGTTAAACTTGTAAAGTTTTTAATATTTTAGCTTTGCGATTAGAAAATATGTGGCTTTGTTTTTGAATTTTGCGTATAAAATAGTGTAAGTTGGAAAAGCGTGACATTCTCCAGGAAGTTTTCTTTGATACTAATGTAAATCAATATTATATAATCGTTTGTTTGTCTGTTGCCGCATCATGCCTAAACGGCTGAAACGATTTTCTCGATACCACTGTGCAACAGTGAAAAAAATACATGGATCTGACGGTATAGGTTCGATTCTACTACCAAATGGTAGTATAACCCTATACTCAGTTTGGCGAGATTGGTGACCAATTTCTTTTTATGGGCCTCGAAAGATTCGGAAAATCAGTGGACCCCTTGAAAAAAGATGTCATCGGTTTTTGAGCAACAGCTACTTCAGACTTGGTGATAGCGCTTAACTATATTTGGCAATAATGTAGCTAAGAACACGTTGAAAAAAGTCTGTTAACATTTCATGCCAAAAAATTTTTGTTTTCCTGCACTTTTTTTCGAAAAACATGGGATTAAATTTATTTTTTTTCACTTTTTTTGGCATAACTTTAAGGGATCGCTGATTTTTTACTAACAATATTTGGCAATATTGTAGCCACGGTACAACAACTGAACAACTTTTATGAACATATCAATACAATCTGAACGTGTCTAGGCACCTTAAATAGCTCAAAAATCCATATTGTACCCCAAAAATGTAAGTATTTCACTGTTATGTAACAAAAATATATTTTTCTGGTTTAGGGTATGTTCAGCAATTTTATAGAAAATATTAAGTCCAATATTTTTGTGGAACATTTTAACATTAAATTACATAACTGTAATTTTTGGCCCCTTTTTAACAAATCGTAAAAAACACCCCTTAAAAGGGGGAGGGCGGGTATGAAATGTTCTACAAAAATGTTCGCCATAAAATTTTACTATATGTGTCAGAACACACCAAAACCCAAATCTTAAAACAAAAACCAAAAAAACGGTCAAATTCCAGTCAACAACGTTCTTTACTGGTATCTTCATTGCTTCAACCACTAGATCGTACAACTAAGATTGATGCACGATCAGGAATTTGACCTTTTTTGGTGTTTGTGTTATGTTTTGAGCTCTGGTGTGTTCTGACACATATAGTAAAATTTTATGGCGAACATTTTTGTAGAACATTTCATACCCGCCCTCCCCATTTTAAGGGGTGTTTTTTACGATTTGTTAAAATGGGGCCAAAAATTACAGTTATGTGGGGGAGCTAGAGGGTTAAAATGTTCCACAAAAATATTGGACTTAATATTTTCTATAAAATTGCTTAACATACCCTAAACCAGAAAAATATATTTTTGTTACATAACAGTGAAATACTTACATTTTTGGGGTACAATGTGGATTTTTGAGCTATTTAAGGTGCCTAGACACGTTCAGATTGTATTGGTATTGTTCAGATTTACCGTGGCTACAATATTGCCAAATATTGTTAGTAAAAAATCAGCGATCCCTTAAAGTTATGCCGAAACAAGTGAAAAAAAAATAAATTTAATCCCATGTTTTTCGAAAAAAGAGCATGAAAATAAAATTTTTTTGGCATGATATGTTAACAGACTTTGTTCAACGTGTTCTTAGCTACATTATTGCCAAATATAGTTAAGCGCTATCACCAAGTCTGAAGTAGCTGTTGCTCAAAAACCGATGACACCTTTTTTCAAGGGGTCCACTGATTTTCCGAATCTTTCGAGGCCCATAAAAAAAATGTGTCACCAATCTCGCGAAACTAAGTATAGGGTTATACTACCATTTGGTAGTAGAATCGAAGCTATACAGTCAGGTTCGTGTATTTTTCAAAAAGTGTTAATTTGTTGCATAATGTACTTGGTGAACATATAGACCAATACCCGGAAGTTAAAATAGGCTACTTTGATTTTTCGATTCCCCCCTGTGATTTTCGACCACTTGACTACTGAGGCTCCTGTAAGAGCTTGAGAGCTGAAATTTTGCACACGCATAGACAGGAGTTTTATATAAACCAGTGGCTACTAACGCAGTATTTTTTCGGTCTGTGGTCAGTCATAATGGCATTAAAAACTTGAGTATTGTTTTTGTCCTTTCAGAAGCCTTTTATAAGATACAAGTTTAAAACTTTATAAATATGAAGAGCTTCAAACTGCGCGAAAAATATTTGTGAATTCTCCGACTGTGGTCAGTATAGCAATGACCAGAAAAATTATCATTGTTTCACTGATTATAAAAGTTCCTTCAGCTATGTATTTGTATGTACATGCTGACCTCAAAGGATATGCGAAAACAACAATTCGATGTCCAGCCAGAGGTCAACTTGGACATAAAGACGCTTCTTAAAATTAATAAATCCTCTACAAATTATATCGCTCATCACTCTATTATGGTAACATATCTAATGTTGTCAATTCGGGCAATTCTCAAACTATGGTCAGTGTAGCAGTGACCAAAACAATTTTCACCATTTCTATACCTTAAAAGTTCTTTAATTTCTATGGTATAAAGTTATGAATTTAGTAGAGCTATATGAATCTAAATAAACTACCAAAAAATTATTCGAAGTCCAACCTAAGGCTAAACCAGACATAAAAACCGCGTTTTAAATTTTCAAATACTTTTCAAAATTTATCGCTCACCACGGTAACATATATATCGCATTTATATTGAACCTAATCGGCCTAGTAAAAATGGGGTACATCGGTCCATGTTTTGGTATAGCCGCCATATAAAGGTCCCCGCCAATGCCAATTCTTAACGCTCTAGAAAATGGATTCTTCAATTGATATGGCTGCAATTTAACAATTACATACCCCATTTTTACTCTGGTCTTATCGTCCACAGTAAAAATGGGGTATGTTTTGTCCATCATGACCCTCTAAAGAACACATTTGTCAATTGATCTGGCTGAAGTTTAATAATTTATTCTTTATGTTGCATTTAATAATTCCTAGTGGAAATGGGAAACATAGGTCCATATTTTGATATTGAAAATGTAGTATATCGGTCCGTGTTTTCATAAGTATAAGCCTTTCATGAAGGTAACGGTTTATGACATATGTGCATGGAATATCCGTGCATTTGTTGGCAAACAATGGTGAATGGTATTATACAGTCGACCGCTCTTTCCTTTCTGGGTTCACTTTAAGCTACTTTTAATGTAACGGGTGACCCAGGTAGAGATCATTTTTTCAATAGCCTTTTTTGGCAGATCACATGTGAGTCGTGTCATGTTATTTTTGTTAAGTATTGTTTGGCATTTCTTCATGGAAAGTCTTACGCCTGAACAACGTTTACAAATCGTTCAACTTTATTACGAAAATTCACGTTATGTGAGTAATGTGTTTCGTGCACTTCGCTTAACTTATGGTCAACATAATCGGCCTACTGAGCGTACTATTCGCAACACCATCCCCCATCTTGAGACCCAGCATTCATTATTGGATAATATTCGACTGAATAGACCACGTCCAGCACGCAGTGAAGAAAATGTAGCGGCCGTAGCTGAGAGTGTACACGAAGACCGTGGTGAGTCGATTCGACGCCGTTCAGCAAATCGTACTGACGTATGGAACGACTTGGCGCATTTTACGTCCAGATCCTAAATTAAAAGCATATGCGATGAGGCCCATTTCTGGCTCAATGGGTATGCAAACAAGCAAAATTGCCGCATTTGGGACGAAGAGCAACCTGAAGAGATTCAAGAGCTGTCACTTCAAGAGCTGCCTCTTCATCCAGAAAAAACAGTGGTTTGGTGTGGTTTGTGGGCCGGTGGAATCATCGGTCCATATTTCTTCAAAAATGATGACGGTGAGAACGTAACCGTCAATGGCGACCGATATCGTGCCATGATAACCGACTATTTGATGCCTGAAATTGAAGATGGTGATATCGGCGACATTTTGTTTCAACAAGACGGCGCACAGTGTCGTGATTTCATATAAGAGGTGGCCAAAAATAGAAGGCGCCGTCGCAGGTGAATGAAATTTTCCATAAGTCGTTTTTTTCGGTCGGGAAGAATAAAAACGAAGTTTTGGAAAAATAAACTAAAGGACAGATATAGCCCCCATATATATGTTTTGTCCGATTTGTCCCTTTAGCCCTATAGAAGCTGTACTTTATATCCAATTGTTTTGAAATAGACCAGTATCGCCGAATTTCAAGAAAATCGGGTCAGATCTAGATAAAGCTCCCATATACATGTTTAGTCCGATGTGGCTACAGAACGAATCGTTTGTAAAGAAAACAGGCTCAAATTTTGAGGTTCACCTTCATTTTCAATTTTGATTTGTTTTTAATTTTCGTTTATTTTTTGGATTTTTATCACATATGCGTTTTGAACGTAATAGTAAATGTTCAAAAAAGGATTTAGCTTCCCATAACATATTTACAGCAATTCATAATACATTTTAACACATTGCGAAATGAAATTTTTATTTATTTTAGATAATATGTAATAAATACAGATATACTCGTAAGTACGAACAAATATACTACTCACTATGGTGTTAACTTTTGGTCTAAAATGGTCCATTTGTGTGGGAGGTACCAAAAAGGGAGTGGCTAGTTCGCCCATTTTTCTTGGCGTGATAGCGACTAGCGAACTAATACTATGTGAAATCAGAAGATTCGAGTAAGTAGTATAGAAGTTATTAAAGAATCAATATTTCACTAAAAGTTAACCCTTTGTGGGGGAGGTACTAGAAGGAGTGGACCAATATGGCCCATCTTCGAACTTAGCCGGATAAAGAGAAAAATATTACCGCACACCAAATTTGAAGCCAATCGGTTACTCCTTTCAAGAGTTATCGTGCGCACCAGCCAGCAGACAGACATACAGACGGACGGACATTGCTCAAATGACTTAAAATGACCCAAAACGGATTTCTGCCGAACATACATAGGGTCTTAGGTCACTCCTTCGATGTGTTACACTTTTGGCTCTTAGCAAATTATAGGGGTATTCCTCTCTAAGGTAAGGGGATAAAAAGATTCACCAATAAAATTTGTGCAGAGCTGTGCAGCTGAGACTTATATATGTTAAAATACATACTTATAGCTAAAAAATAGCAAAAAATTGGAAAGATGTTTTTTGATGTTTTTTTTTTTAATTGTCTACGCAAGTTTGTGTATATTGTCAAAACCTGACTTCACACCAGACCTGTCTTCTTGCTAACGGTACATCACATATGATCAATATTTGTAAACTATAACAGTGTTGCAATTGTAGCAATATGTATCACACTTGCATTTCAATGGCATTTTGTACCAACCGTTAACAAAAAATTTGAATTTAACCCCCTATTACTGGATACGAAATTTCATTGTGTTTCTTAACAATTATCATTTTGCAAACAAACCACAACTTTGAGCCACAATAACTCAAAAACTGATCAATTTTTTTGAATAATATTTTACACTTTTTTTAGTTGTTGAGCTTTTCATAAAATTTTGTAAAAAAAAATCAACAATTCCAACATCAGCTCTTACAATTTTTGGCCACGCTCGTGACACTGTGCGGCGCCACTTCCCACACATCGCATCAATCAATGGATTTATTGAGAGAATACTTCGGTTAGCAGATAATTTCACGTTTCGGGCCGGTCGATTGGCCACCAAGATCGTGTGATATCACACCGTTAGACTTTTTCCTGTTTTATGCGGACAAACCCGCTTCAATTAATGCCTTGGAACAAAACAGCACGCGTGTCATTCGGGGCTCTACATAATTGGAGAGTGTAATCCCTTATAGTGGTCTTAATTCTAATTTGTAAATACAAAATACAATTTTTGAGCCACATACGAGTATACCACATTTTTAAAAAATTGCTCTCCCCTCGATTTTCTTCAAATTTTCACAGAATATTCGTCGCACTCACACAAATCCAGAACAGTAAATAATGTCTGTGAGACTCAATACTTGTAAAAGTTATGGAAATACCAAGACTAGTCTGACAATTTTCGTCCGTTTTTGCAAAACACTGCCCAGTGGTACGAATTCAAAAAGGGGAAATAATTCGACCTTTTCTTAACCAAACAACCTAGCATCACCTTCCCGAAGTAACAATTACATGACTCACAAAATGTATGTTTTCAAATAGGTATTGTTTTTTTCGCTACTTGCTACCTTTCATAAAACGGGAAAACATGTTTTGCGATTTTCCCCTATATTTTAATGTTTTTTTTGTGCCAGCAAAAACATTTTTTTTTAAAAATCATAAAGTGCTACCCGCAGCCCTTCGACAAAAATTTTTTAAACTAGTGGTATCGACTCACCCTATGATTCATATTCGTCGAAAAACTCCTTTAGATGTCGTAAATTTCGTTGATAAGCTAATTATTCCCAATGATAAAGCCACTTGTTGTAATTCTAATTAGTTTCCAATTGAGATGAAATATTTGCAAATATTGTCAACAAAACAGTGAATGCCCCATACCATTGGCTTATTGAAGTACACAAGTGAAAAAAAAGACTAAAGTGATTTAACACAATTCTGGTGGGGCAAATTGAATTGACATATACTCACAGTGTGTGCGCTGGTCATGTCACCTACCGCCTCTTCCACATGAAACACACTCGAATGCCAAAAATGAAGTAAAGTTATAATTCAAAATTAAATTACACATTAACGGTCATTTATGGCCTGACATCACAATGTCCCGATAGCATTGTAGTGTCGGCCTTTTGTTGCCCCGTAAAGTGTTGTTGACATAAATAACACAATTTTCTCTTCGGTCCTCGAAAGGGTACAGCTCCATGAGGAGCACAGCAACTTGTCATCGGTTGCTGTGTGCGGCTGCTGAAGCTTGGACACTCAACTCAATTCGGGGTTTGTTGTAATAAATTTGGTCGGGGAGTAGACGAGTGCAATGTGTCATTAACGTATTGAGGCTGATGTTGACGATGGTGATGATGATGACGACGACGATGCATGTGATGATGTCTAGTTGATGAAATGCCAATGATGGCGATGACAATGGCTCGGTGTCCCTGATGTTTATTGGCTTTTTAATTTAAACGATTGCCTGGAAAAGCAAAGCGCTGGAAGTCAAGGGTCACCTACAACTGCCATTGTCCAACAATCGCCGGAGTGTAAAATATAACGGGAAAATGGCATCTAACGAATATTAACAGTTAATTTATGTAGATTTTTCTCCGGAAGGCGTACACTTTAAATAGATTTTCCATGATGATGACGATAATAATGTGCAGTAGGCATTGGTTTGAAGGCGTATCCAGAGTTTCTTTTTTTACCATAACCTATACTAATTTATTTCACCGTGTTTGCCCAGCAAAAAAAGAGCACCCAAAGAAGCAATAAAAATCCCCAACGTATGATCCGGAAGTTGTTCTAATTTGGATTTTCACCAATGAATTTAACAAGGGGTTGTCGCGCCGGGGAAGTACTTCTTTGTCACCACTTTTGCACAACTCTTTTAAAGCACTGTAAGATTTGCTTTTTTGGTGTTGTATTTATTTGATGAATGTATGTCGTTCTTATTAACATCTTTAAGTCCAGAGATTTCATATTTTAAAGGAATACAAATGTTAACATAGGGAAGGGAACGTATAAATAATATACTATTGGCCAAAGAGATTAACGATCATATATACATACATATGTATGTATGTTTAGGACATTTGAAGATGTCTGTAATATGTATGGTGTAGATGGCTCTTGAAAAGTGTGAACAAAATCGGTTCAAATTTGCATATAGCCCCACATACTCGCATGGATGTGTACCTTCCGATTTAGCATCTAAGCTCCATAGAAGTCATATTTTAGCCAAATGTAGTATATTTTGCACAAAGAATTTTATAATCCGAGAATAAACGGTCACTAGCAAGGTTGGAAAAATGTGTTTTCATGTTTTACATCAGAGCATTATTAAATTTGGCAGAGATTAGTTTATAGAATTACGAACACTGCGAAATTTGATAAAAAAAAATGGATACTCTTCAGATAAAGGCCAAATTTAAATACAGACCCATATAGAATTTTGCATACCAAAAGTCGACTAGCTTCCAGAACCATTCACTAATTCTGATATAGCCGCCATATAAATATATATTTCTTCCCTTTAGCACTATAGACGCAGTATTTTACATATATATCATAGCCCTCATACATATGTTCCTTCCGATCTGGACTTTTATCACTTCACAAGATTTATTTTACATCCAATCGTTTTAAAATTATGCATTCTTGGGTTAATAATTTATATTCCGAAATTACATTTTGGTTAGTTATTTAGAAGAACTTCATTAAATGCCGAAAAAATGTGCATACTTATGAACTGGAAGTACTTATAATGTTATTCTTTTGGAAGTACTTCTTTTATTTTTTGCTGGGTGTATATATATATTGTAATGACAATGTTGTGGGAATATTTGACAGTGTTTTATTTGTGGAATACACAAATATTATATAACTTCCGGGACGTGGTGCCTGTTGCTGGCCCAAATTTGTATTATACTGGTATAGAAATATAAACCAGTAAGGAAAACTAAAGTCAGGCGGACCGACTGTATAATATCCTCCACGGGGGACTTCATGGGGGACTTATACTTATCAAAATACGGACCGATATACTCCATTTTCACTATAGACGATCTAATTCAATATGAAGTACAAAAGCTTTAATTACCGAATGATGGGTAAAAAAGGGGTTCTATAGAATACCAGGAAGTCTAATCGGAAGGGACTTTTACATGGGATCAATATGAAAATTTGTACCGATGCTTCCCATTTCCACAAGTGATGATTAAGTGCGATATAAAGTATAAATTATTAAATTTCAGCCAGATTGAAAAATGCGTTCTCTAGTGGGTCAAAAAGTGACATCGGTGGGTACATTTATATGGAAGGCTATACCAAAACATATCCCATTTAAATATGAACGATTAAGTCCAATATAAAGTTTAAATTGTTAAATTTCAGCCAGGTCAATTGAAGAATCCGTTCTCTAGAGCGTCGGACCATTATGTCCAATATAAAGTGGAAATTCTTAAATTTCATCCAGATCAATTGAAAAATGAGTTTTCCAGATCGTGTAGATATAGCCTTCTTTTTGAGGCTATGTCAAAGCATGGGTCGATGTTCCCCATTTTTACTAGGGACGATTAGGTTAGGTCAGCCAGATCAATTGAAGAATCGGATCTGTAGAGGGTCAAGAAGTGTCGTCGGTGGGGACCTTTATATATATATAAGGGGATTATACCAAAACATGGACCATTGTACACTATTTTTCTATAGACGATTAGGTCCAATATAAAGGGGAAATTCCAATATAAAGTGGAAATGTGTTTTCTAGAGCGTCAAGAAGTGACGATGTTCCCCATTTTTACTAGGGACGATTAGGTTAGGTCAGCCAGATCAATTGAAGAATCGGATCTGTAGAGGGTCAAGAAGTGTCGTCGGTGGGGACCTTTATATATATATATAAGGGGATTATACCAAAACATGGACCATTGTACACTATTTTTCTATAGACGATTAGGTCCAATATAAAGGGGAAATTCCAATATAAAGTGGAAATGTGTTTTCTAGAGCGTCAAGAAGTGACATAGGTGGGGACTATATAAAAACATGGACCGATATGCCCCATTTTGGAATAGGGATCGTTTCTAGTCTAAGAAATGCCCCTGTACCATTTTTTGTAAAGATTGCTTTATATTTATGACCTGCACTTTGATAACAAGAATACGTGGACTGACAAATATACGGACAGACAGACAGACAGACAGACGGATATGGGTAAATCGACTAAGAAAGTGATTCTATACCGATCGGTATAAAAAACTATGGGTCTATCTCTTTGTTTTTTAAAGCGTAACACAGTGTGGTGGTACGAATAAAACTGTGAATCCGCCATATATATATTTAGTTTCCAATATTTGAGCCGTGTGTCCGGCAACGTTAATGTTTTCTATACCAATTTCTGTTGGTATTTCATTTTCAATAAGGGACTTGTTGTTCGGGGACACGCCCCCTGAACGAAGCTACAGAGCCTCAATGTGGCCACCAAATATTTATGCACGTTTAACATCTGTTTGTTTACTACACCAAACTGTGGACCAGGATATTATGACATTGTTCATTTGTTTGTAATACCTAAAAGGAGAAGACATAGAAGATATGCGAGGGCTGTCCCAAAATTAGCCAACCTTACACTAAAAAAAAAAATTGTCATAAAATTAAAGAAATGCTCCAAAGACGTCCTTAGTCTTCAAAATAAGTACATTTTGTACTTAAAATTAAAAAAATTTACTTAAAACCAGTAAGGAAAGGCTAAAGTCGGGCGGTGCCGACTATATCCCTACACCACTCTCGTAATATTGAATAACTCTGATATATAAATTTTGTAATTCATGTATAAATTGTTTACATAAATTTACTTTTGGGACATTTTATACTTAAATAATACCCTGTACCACAGTGTGGTGTAAGGTATAAAAACGATTGGATCTAAAAAGCCAAATCGGATGAAACATATATATGGGAGCTATAGCTAAATCTTAACCGATTTTCTTCAAATTCGGTAGTGTTGGTTCATGGATCAAGAAACTCTACCATTCTAAATTTCAACACGATTGGATGTAAAATACAGCTTTTATAGGACTAAAGGGCCAAATCGGACGAAACATATATATGGGAGCTATAGCTAAATCTTAACCGATTTTCTTCAAATTCGGCAATGTTGGTTCATGGATCAAGAAACTCTACCATTCTAAACTTCAAAACGATCGGATGTAAAATTCAGCCAAATCGGACGAAACATATATATGGGAGCTATAGCTAAATCTTAACCGATTTTCTTAAAATTTGGCAATGTTGGTTCATGGATCAAGAAACTCTACCATTCTAAATTTCAAACCGATCGGATGTAAAATACAGCTTCTATAGGACTAAAGGACCAAATCGGACGAAAGATATATATGGGAGCTATAGCTAAATCTTAACCGATTTTCTTCAAATTCGGCAATGTTGGTTCATGGATCAAGAAACTCTACCATTCTAAATTTCAAAACGATCGGATGTAAAATACAGCTTCTATAGTACTAAAGGGCCAAATCGGACGAAACATATATATGGGAGCTATAGCTAAATCTTAACCGATTTTCTTCAAATTCGGCAATGTTGGTTCATGGATCAAGAAACTCTACCATTCTAAATTTCAAAACGATCGGATGTAAAATACAGCTTTTATAGGAGTCGATCGGTATACTTTAAGGTGGGTCTAGCTGTGTTATTTTAAGGTGTTACAAACATCTGCCGTGAAACAAACTTATAATATATTTTACGGATGTAAAATACAGCTTCTATAGGACTAAAGGACCAAATCGGACGAAATATATATATGGGAGCTATATTTAAATCTGAACCGATTTTCTTCAAATTCGGCAATGTTGGTTCATGGATCAAGAAACTCTACCATTCTAAATTTCAAAACGATCGGATGTAAAATACAGCTTCTATAGGACTAAAGGGCCAAATCGGACGAAACATATATATGGGAGCTATAGCTAAATCTTAACCGATTTTCTTCAAATTCGGCATTGTTGGTTCAAGGATCAAGAAACTCTACCATTCTAAATTTCAAAACGATCGGATGTAAAATACAGCTTCTATAGGACTAAAGGATCAAATCGGACGAAAGATATATATGGGAGCTATATCTAAATCTGAACCGATTTCAACCAAATTCAATAGCGATCTTAACAGCCGCGAAATACTCTAAAATGCAAAATTTCAGAACGATCGGAGTGAAATTGCGACCTGTAGTCGACGAACAACTTTACATGGACAGACGGACGGACATACATCGTTAAATCGACTCAGCTAGTGATTCTGAGTCGATCGGAATACTTTAAGGTGGGTCTAGCTGTGTTATTTTAAGTTGTTACAAACATCTGCCGTGAAACAAACTTATAATACCCTGTACCACAGTGTGGTGTAGGGTATAATTAAGTAAATTACTTAATATTATTGTAATTATCTATATTTTAAGCGCAAAATGTACTTATTTTAAAAACTAATGACGTCTTTTGAGCATGTCTTTAATTTTATGACAATTTTTTGTCAGTGTACAAAGGAAACAAGAAATTTGGGAAAATGTTTCTTTATTTCTCAACATAATCACCTTTTAGCTTGATACACTTTTTTCAGGGATTTTCATTAGCTTCGATACCCTGTTTATATTAAGAACTGTATAGTTCCTGAAATAGCTACAAGTATCAACGGAAAGCTCCACCTCTTCATTTCTGGTAAATATTTTTCAGCAGAGCCATTTTTATACCCTACACCACACTGTGGTACAGGATATTATAAGTTTGTTTCACGGCAGATGTTTGTAACACCTTAAAATAACACAGCTAGACCCACCTTAAAGTATACCGATCGACTCAGAATCACTAGCTGAGTCGATTTAACGATGTCCGTCCGTCCGTCCGTCCGTCTGTCCATGTAAAGTTGTTCGTCGACTACAGGTCGCAATTTCACTCCGATCGTTCTGAAATTTTGCAGTTTAGAGTATTTCGCGGCTGTTAAGATCGCTATATAATTTGGTTGAAATCGGTTCAGATTTAGATATAGCTCCCATATATATCTTTCGTCCGATTTGATCCTTTAGTCCTATAGAAGCTGTATTTTACATCCGATCGTTTTGAAATTTAGAATGGTAGAGTTTCTTGATCCTTGAACCAACAATGCCGAATTTGAAGAAAATCGGTTAAGATTTAGCTATAGCTTCTATATATATGTTTCGTCCGATTTGGCCCTTTAGTCCTATAGAAGCTGTATTTTACATCCGATCGTTTTGAAACTTAGAATGGTAGAGTTTTTTGATCCATGAACCAACATTGCCGAATTTGAAGAAAATCGGTTAAGATTTAGCTATAGCTCCAATATATATGTTTCGTCCGATTTTGCTCTTTAGTCCTGTAGAAGCTGTATTTTACATCCAATCATTTTTAAATTTAGAATGGTAGAGTTTCTTGATCCATGAACCAACACTACCGAATTTGAAGAAAATCGGTTAAGATTTAGCTATAGCTCCCATATATATCTTTCGTCCGATTTGGTCCTTTAGTCCTATAGAAGCTGTATTTTACATCCGTAAAATATATTATAAGTTTGTTTCACGGCAGATGTTTGTAACACCTTAAAATAACACAGCTAGACCCACCTTAAAGTATACCGATCGACTCCTATAAAAGCTGTATTTTACATCCAATCGTTTTGAAATTTAGAATGGTAGAGTTTCTTGATCCACGAACCAACATTGCCGAATTTGAAGAAAATCGGTTAAGATTTAGCTATAGCTCCCATATATATGTTTCGTCCGATTTTGCTCTTTAGTCCTGAAGAAGCTGTATTTTACATCCAATCATTATACCCTACACCACACTGTGGTACAGGGTATTATAAGTTTGTTTCACGGCAGATGTTTGTAACACCTTAAAATAACACAGCTAGACCCACCTTAAAGTATACCGATCGACTCAGAATCACTAGCTGAGTCGATTTAACGATGTCCGTCCGTCCGTCTGTCCATGTAAAGTTATTCGTCGATTACAGGTCCCAATTTCACTCCGATCGTTCTGAAATCTTGCAGTTTAGAGTATTTCGCGGCTGTTAAGATCGCTATTGAATTTGGTTGAAATCGGTTAAGATTTAGATATAGCTCCCATATATATCTTTCGTCCGATTTGGCCCGTTAGTCCTATAGAAGCTGTATTTTACATCCAATCGTTTTGAAATTTAGAATGGTAGAGTTTCTTGATCCATGAACCAACATTGCCGAATTTGAAGAAAATCGGTTAAGATTTAGCTATAGCTCCCATATATATGTTTCGTCCGATTTGGCTCTTTAGTCCTATAGAAGCTGTATTTTACATCCGATCGTTTTGAAATTTAGAATGGTAGAGTTTCTTGATCCATGAACCAACATTGCCGAATTTGAAGAAAATCGGTTAAGATTTAGCTATAGCTCCAATATATATGTTTCGTCCGATTTTGCTCTTTAGTCCTGTAGAAGCTGTATTTTACATCCAATCATTTTGAAATTTAGAATGGTAGAGTTTCTTGATCCATGAACCAACACTACCGAATTTGAAGAAAATCGGTTAAGATTTAGCTATAGCTCCCATATATATGTTTCGTCCGATTTGGCCATTTAGTCCAATAAAAGCTGTATTTTACATCCAATCGTTTTAAAATTTAGAATGGTAGAGTTTCATGATCCACGAACCAACATTGCCGAATTTGAAGAAAATCGGTTGAGATTTAGCTATAGCTCCCATATATATGTTTCGTCCGATTTAGCCCTTTAGTCCTATAGAAGCTGTATTTTACATCCAATCGTTTTGAAATTTAGAATGGTAGAGTTTCTTGATTCATGAACCAACATTGCCGAATGTGAAGAAAATCGGTAAAGATTTAGCTATAGCTCCAATATATATGTTTCATCCGATTTGGCTCTTCAGATCCAATCGTTTTTATACCCTCACTTTAGTGTGACGAGGGTATATTTCATTTGCTACGGAAAAAAGTGTAACACATCGAAGGAGTGACCTAAGACCCCAACTATTTTCGGCGGAAATCCGTTTTGGGTCATTTTAAGTCGAATGAGCAATGTCCGTCCGTCTGTCTGTGTGTCTGTCTGTCTGCTGGCTGGAGCGCACGATAACTCTCGAAAGGAGTAACCGATTGACTTCAAATTTCGTATGTGGTAATATTTTTTTCTATCTCCAGCTAAGTTCGAAGGTGGGCCATATTGGTCCACTCCTTCTGGTACCTCCCCCACAAAGGGTTAACATGTTGTGAAATATTGATTCTTTAATAACTGCTATTATACGTATTCGAATCTTCTGAAATTCCACACATAGTATTAGTTTGTTAGTCGCTATCAACTCGAGGAAAATGGGCGAAATTGCCACGCCCGTTTTGGTATCTCCCACACAAATGCACCATTTTGCACTAAAAGTTAAAAGCTTATAACATTAATACCAGTGTTTAGAAATACTTGAAATTTTGTACAGTGTAATGCTTTTATAGTGCCTACAGTCCATTGAAAAATGGGCGTTATTGTCACGCCCCTTTTGTTACCTCTCCCACAAAGGCACCATTTTGCACCAAAAGTTAACAGTTTATAACATTAATATCAGTGTATACAATTACTTGAAATTTTGTACTGTATAATTCCTTTATAATGCCTATAGTCCAGTGAAAAATGAGCGATATCACAACGCCCCTTTTTGTACCTCCCACACAAAATGGCCAAATTATACCACAATTTAATATCTCAACGTTAATATACCAGTCCATATAAACGGTTACAATTCGGCACAGTGCAATGTATTTAAAGTATCTACTGTTCAGCGAAATATAGGTGTATTTCTTAAACCCCTTCTGGTACCTCCCACAAAAATTGACAGAATAATTTGTGTAATATTCAATATTACATTACTCACAAAGTGAGGGTATACCTTAGTCGGTTTACCCGACTGAAACTTTCTTACTTGTTATACCCTACACCACACTGTGGTACAGGTTATTATTTAAGTATAAAATGTCCCAAAAGTAAATTTATGTAAACAATTTATACATGAATTACAAAATTTATATATCAGAGTTATTCAATATTACGAGAGTGGTGTAGGGTATTATATAGTCGGCCCCGCCCGACTTTAGCCTTTCCTTACTGGTTTCTGTTTCTGTTGGTATTTCATGGGGCTAACTTCGGCGAATAAGGTGCGTGCTGAAGCAATTCGAACTTTAAATCATTGAATTTGGCCATCGCAATACTAGACGTGTGAACTGATGCATTGTATTGATTATGAGAAATATTGCACACAGCTTTCTGTTGTAAACGATGAAGAAGATTCACCCAAAGTAAAATCTCGCTCGGCTTCAATATTGGTTGGACTGAGACCTTTCAAATGAAAGTATTGTTTTACATATCGGTGAACAATTTTTTTCCGTTTTTAAAAATTCACTGAGATCGTTTAATTTTAAGTGCTCAAAAAATTCGAAACGTGGCGTCTTGAAACTTGAAACATTTCACGAAAGTAATTCTTTTCAAACTACTTGCGATCGTACATTAATGTGACCTATACTTTGATTACATGAGTAATTATTATACCGAGAGAGATAGAGCTAATTACACTAGCAACAAAAAAAAATGTTTTTTGTGTCCGAGACGTTAGCACTTTTTTAATAGATGAACGCATACTATTTTATGAAGCCAAAACAACATTTCTTTAATGGTAAAGTTTTTTTTAAAAATTTTTTTTTCCAAAATTCCAAATTTCATGGAAGTTACCTTTAGTATTTGGACCATATTTTTATGTATAAGGGCTAGAAATGCAGACAACATCAGTTTACGTAGAAACAAAAGTTCAGCAACTATCGTTAAAACAATTCGAAAAAATTTAATTTTTTTCAAAACAATTATTTTTTGCTGGCACGAAAAAAACCCATAAAATCCATAAAAAGGTTCGTTCTATTTCTTGAAAGCTATCATCCTAACGAAGAAAACAATGCCTATTTGTAAAATATCTGTGGATAAATGTATAAATAAATAATGACTTGTATTGTAATAATAGGGAAATTAAAAAAAATATTTTTTTTTATTTTTGCAATTTTTTTGGGAGGTACCGAAAGTGGCTTGGCGATAACGCCTATTTCTTAATATACTATGGGTACTATAAAAACATTACACTGTACAAAATTACAGGTATTTGTATGTGCAGGAAACCAAGTTATAAGCCGTTAACTTTTTGTGCAAAATGGTCCCTTTGTATGGGAGTTACCAAAAGAGGCGTGGTAATAACGCCCATTTTTCACGGAACTGTAGGTACGTAATAGCATTACACTTCACAAAATTTGAAATATTTCTACGGACTGAATTTAAAGTTATAAGCCGTTAACTATTTGTGCAAAATGATACATTTGTATGAGAGGTACCAAAATAGGAGTGGCAACTTCGCCCATTTTTCTCAAGATGATAGCGACCAAGAAACTAATACTATGTGTGGAATAGTCAAAGATTCTACTAAATGTTGACTCTGTGGGAGGAGGTACTCGAAGGAGTCCACCCTTGACCCTAGCCTGAGATAGAAACAAATATTGAAACATACCAAATTTGAAGTCAATCTGTTAATCCTGTCGAAAGTTATCATGTGCACCATCCCAAAAGACAGACGGACAGGCTGACGAACATTGCTAAAACGACTTAAAATGGCCCAAAATGGATTTCCGCCAAATATTCTTTATTTCTACCAAAAGTGCTATAATTTCAACATTTATCCATTTTCTTCAAATAGGCATTTTTTCTTCGTTAGTATGCTAGCTTCCAAAAATTGGAACAAACAAATTCTTTTTGCTAATTTTTTTAATATTTTCGTGCCAGCACAAAACGATTTTTTTTGAAAAAATCTAACCTTTTTTAATTAATTTAACGGCAGTTACTAAACTTTTGTTTCCACGTGAAAGTATCATTACTAACATTTGTAGTCCTCATATTTTCCTTTAATTTAACCGGTCTTTGTCGAGAATATACTTCATATTAAGAAGTATAGTATATAGTCCAAATACTAAAGACGCATTCCAAAAAATAGGAATTTTAAAAAAAAAATTGTTGAAAACAAGTAAGAAAGTTCAGTTGGGTAAACCGACTTAAGAATCCCCTCACCTTCAGTCCGAAAACATTTTCCTAAATTTATTTATTTTTTTTTTGATTTAATAAAATTATTATCAATTTAAATTGCATACAATAACTTTAAAGTTCTTGCTGGTATTACAGTTATAAGCTGTTAACTTTAGCTGCAAAATGGTCCATTTGTATGGGAGGTACAAAAAGGGGCGGGTAAACGACTCCCATTTTTCAGTGAACTGTAGGTACAATAAAAGCACTACACTGTACAAAATTTTAAGTTTTTGTATGCACTGGTATTAAGATTGTAAGCTGTTAACTTTTGGTGCAAAATGGTCCATTTGTGTGGGAGGTACCAAAAGGGGCGGTACAATAATGCCCATTTTTGTATCGGACTGTGGGTACCATTAAAACATAACACTGTATAAAATGTCAAGTAATTTTTTGCACTGGTATTTAAGTTATAAAATGTTAAGTTTTGGTGCAAAATGGTCCATTTGTGTGGGAGGTACCAAAATGGGTGGCGACACTTCGTCCATTTTTCTCGAGGTCATACCAGCTGATAAACTAATACTATGTGTGATACTTCAGCAGATTCGAAAAAGCAGTGTAGAAGTTATTAATGAATCAATATTTCACTGAATGTTAACCCTTTGTGGGGGAGGTACTAGAAGGAGTGGACCAATATGGCCCATATTCGAACTTAGCCGGAGATAGAGCAGAATATTATCGCATACGAATTTTGAAATCAATCGGTTAATCATTTCGAATGTTATCGTGCGCACCAGCCAGCAGACTGACACACAGACAGGCGGACGGACATTGCTCAAATGACTTAAAATGACCCAAAACGGATTTCCGTCGAACATACTTGGGGTCTTAGGTCACTCCTTCGATGTGTTACACTTTTGGTACGTAGCAAATGATAATATACCCTCCTCTCTAAGGTGAAGGGATAAGCAAATTTACCATAAAAATTGTTTTTAATATTTTTTCGTGTTTAGGACACCATATTGCACCAGAAAATGTTATCAACAGCCCTTCCACAAAAATGTTGTTGCATAGTGTTTTATACCGATCAACTTTTTTGAATCGATTTAGCATGTCCATGTGTCCCTCCGTCTGTCGGTACATGTAAAAGTATTCATGTAGTCAAAGTACAGGTTGCTTCCGAAACTTTTGCATATGTCTTTCTTTTACCCCAAGAACTGATGAATATCGGTTCGTATCCAGATATAGTCTCCACATACTTATATGTATATGTGCTCGTAATTTCGATGTATTTCATATCCCTTATAGGAGCTTTATATTCCTTCCTATATCCATGCATTTTTATGTATGGCCCCATAAATAGTGTTAGGTACATGGTCATCAAGACGTTTTAAAAGGCTATCACAATGTTCATGGACTGTATTTCACTTTGATCCTTATATCTGTCTTTGGACATATCCAAGAGGAGAAAATCTATAACTCCGGCGGAAGACAGGCCACCCAGAAAAACTTTGATCCACGTAGGACTTTTTTATAAATAGGAAGTTCTCTTCAATGATCATTTAAATGCTAAATGGTCTATTCCATATCCACTAGGGCTAGTAATTTTTTAAACTTTTTTGGAACATCAAATTGCTCCTAATATTGATTTGACATCTGGCAACATAGTTGCGTACAGACGTGTTTATAGTGGCTCTCACAATAATTCTATCCTGCTAAAGCATATAAAGCGAGTTGGACGCTATTAACAAGTGATTTGGTTATAATTCTGTGTTAAAGTTTATTGCTAAAGTGTAACTTTTTGCAAGAAAAATAATCAAGTTAAAAATCATAGTGCTTGCTGTGTTGGTTGCAGCGTTACCGTTGTGCGACTAAAGTGGCATATTTGCCCCTTTTTTTCAGCCGTGCTACTTTCGCGCCCCCTTTATTTTTTGATACTAAATGTGCCCCTTTTCGATTTTTTGTGCCACTTTTTGGCTTTTGTAAAAAATCTGCTTTTTATACTCTTATAACAACACTTTCGTACTAACATACGGAAATGCCTCACGCGCTACTTTCTGAATTAGGTTATTTAATGGGATATATGCATATGCTAAAACGATTTACATTTATCTTTTGTATGTGTCAAAAACAATATAATTTAAAAAGACGAGTAATTGTCAGTTACGAACGAACAGGAATTTGATTCCAACGAGTGAGGTTTTTCGCCGATTTTCAGACAGTTTTTCCCGAATTTTTTGTAATTGTCACAATTAAAAAATTAATATTAATTGATAAGTGCAAAAAAGTTCAATAAACGTTCGCGGAATACTTTCTTTTTGCGTGTTACAATTCATTCCTATTCTTTCATATCTGATAGTTTTTGACGTTTCGGCCTGAAGGAATGTCTTCTTATATTCTATTTGTCTTTGGTATGTGTATGATATGAGAATTTGTTTCCACCGTTTCATCTTATTGGTGAAAATTCTGCGAATAGGTCGGCGTCTATGCAACAATACAAATAATTTGAGTAATTTCTTAAATGTAACAATATATGGTGAAAATTGTTTTTTTTTTTGAATCAGTCGGCGTTTATAAAAAAATCCAATTTGTTTTGCTTGTGGTTTCTTAAATGTAACAAATATATGGTTTAAGCTGAGTATAGACGATTGCCAGATCGGCAAACGTTATCAACCCTGTTAAAGTGCTGCAAATATACGGACAATGTCAGATTGTTAGGCAAAGGTGAATTGACAGTTCAGACAATTGCAAGAAAACATTACAATTTCATATATTTACAATATATTTTGTAAATATTTATATACGGGATTGCCAATAAAAATACATTATAGACAGTGTTGCAAATAAAATGTTTTTTCTGGTAATGGCGCCGCTGTCACATGCATAAACTTCGCACATATAACAATCAGCAAATTATCTCGCAATGAATTTTCTGCTATCGTTGCAAAACAAAAATTGTATGTTAACACGGTTGTAAATTCACAGGGTTGCATTTTCCGCCATTTTTCTGGCAATGTTGTCCGATCTGCAAATCGTCTGTACTTACCTTAAGTATTTTTCATTACGTTGATGTTCATAAACATATAAGTTTTTTTCTAAACAGATTTATTGTGAGATAAAAAAAAAAAACTCAATACAAAACACATCTGTCCCAAGCACAGATCTAATTAGAAAGTATAAAAAAGAAGTTACAAAACAGTAACTATAAATAAAGAAATATAAAAAATAAAATATATTTAGTATACTTCCTCTTCCCCTTTTTTCGAAAAAATCCCCTTTTTGTGCCCGTTTTTGAAATTTTCCAACGGTAACGCAGGTTGGTTGTTTATAAATAAACAAAGGAAGTATACAAAAAAAATATTCGTGCATGTCTCTCACTCCCTCCGTTGAGAGGCGGTTAAGTCTTAATGGGAGAAATGCGTACATTTCTGTGACAAATACAGAAAGTAACGCAAAAACAACGCCTAGAAGAGATGACAGCCTCTTTTTGACCGCCAAAACCCCAAACAATGCGCGCTCTTTCTCACCGCAGTTGTCAAGTAGTGAAACAAATCAAACAGAAATGCTAACAAATACAATGCAAAATAACGTAGTGCCTAAAAGTATGCTTTCAAGTTCAGTAGCAAATCCGAATGGAAATAGTGTTGCCACAGCAACAGGAACAATCCCCAAAGGTACAAATCCAAACAGTACAATGGGCAAAGATGGTAAAATACAAACTGGTATAGATAGATATATTTTAGTGACAAAACGAAAGGCAAGTGCAAGGTCTCCTCATAAGGAACCAGATCCTAAAGTTTCCAAAGGAATGAATGCGGTAAGTTCAGCTCTGAGGATAATAATGAAGAAACAAATGAAACTATAAGAGAACCCAAACCACCTCCGCTTGTCTTGCGGGAACAAACAACTAACGCGTTGGTAAATAAGCTGTCCCAACTACTAGGCAAAGAAAACTTCTATGTTGCTTCACTTCGTAGAGGCAATGTATACGAAACAAAAATTCAGACATACACCGAAATGTCTTATAGAAAGGTGGTTGGGTTGCTCGATCTCGAGAAAAAGAATTACTACACTTACCAGCTTAAGAGTTCAAAAGGTCTTGTGGTAGTAATTAAGGGTATTGATAGTACAGTTTCAACAGCTGAAATAATCGATGAACTTGCTAAAGATGGTTACGAAGTTAAATCCATAATAAACATCTATCTATCTATATATATAAAAATGAAACGGTCCATCTGTGTAATGGCATCACGTCAGAACGGCTGGAGCGATTTGGATGATTTTTTTTTTATTCGATTCTAAATTTTCACGAGATGGTTTATATAGAAAAAAAAAAATTAATTGGACAAAGGGGCGTGGTACCTCCCATACAAATCGCAGGTTAAAAATCCGATATTTCTGCTCCTATTATAGGTATAGTGCTGAAATTTTGTTTGTATGCATTTAATGGCAGATTATGTGAATTTTCCAAAAATGGGCGGAATCGGACCAATGGGCGTGGCCCCGCCCATATAAGCCAAATTTTGAAATTGAGATATTTTCTGGAGGAACATATATATGGAGGTTATATATAAATCTGAATCGATTTTCCTAGAATACTCATTCATGTAAAATAGAAACCTGTTTCTGTCGAATTTCGTACTGATCGGATATAAAACACAGTCTCTACAGCGCTTACATGTCAAATTGGGGGTAACATATATATATGGGGGCTATATCTAAATCTGAACTGATTTTCTCCGAATTTTGCGGCATTCCTTCATGTAATAAGAAACCTCTTTCTGCCGAATTTCTTACTGATCGGATATAAAATACAGTTTCTACAGCGCTTGAATTTCAAATCGGGGGTAACATATATATGGGGACTATATCTAAATCTGAACCGATTTTCTCCGAATTTGGCAGTATTCCTTCATGTAATAACAAACCTCTTTCTGCCGAATTTCGTACTGATCGGATATAAAATACAGTTTCTACAGCGCGAATTTTGACATGGGCAGCGAAGCGCACCGGGCTCAGCTAGTTATAAATAAAAAGAAAATTCCTCAGCCCATGTTTAAGGTTGAACTAACATTTGATTCTTCAAGAATAAAGAAAAAAGGCGCACCTCATCCTATTTACGACCTAAGATATTTGTGCAACCGTAGAATTCGAGTCGAGGAACCTTTAAAACGAGCCGATCCTCCCCAATGTACAAATTGTCAAGAATTTGGACACACCAAGGCATACTGTAAATTACCGGCCGTTTGTGTCAGATGTGGCGATGTGCACAAATCCGTTGACTGTCCCCATCCTAGAACAGATACCGGCGTAAAAAATGTAGTAACTGCGGTGAGAACCATACAGCAAACTACAGGGGTTGCCCTGTCTATAAGCGCATGAAAAAATCAAACAATGTTAATAAAACTCCAACATATGCAAGCTATATTCCATCGCCTTTCCCAGGCTTAAGAACTGTATCTCCTACGGAAAATGCTAGTTCTAGCGACCCAAACGTAAACCGAATCCCAAAGAATATAATTCATCCAAATATGTCATACGCTCGTATGACAAGAAATGGCAATTCGTTACCCCCTCAATTTCCCCTCGAAAACTAAATAGAAAAATTAATAGAAACTATGAATTCATTCATGTTGAATATGCAAAGCATGATGCAAGAAATGATGAGAAATCAAAATATGCTTATGCAACTCGTGTTAAATGAAAAATAAATCCAATGAGAATTTGTTATTGGAATGCAAACGGCCTGAGCCAACACAGAAATGAGGTAGAAAATTTTATCCGAAACCACTGTATAGATATTTTATTAGTCTCTGAGACACATTTTTCAACCAGAAATTGTTTTAGGATACGTGGTTATTCCACATATGATACTAAACACCCTAGCGGGAGAGCCTGTGGTGGTACAGCTCTTATTGTCCAAAATAAAATCAAACATTATCCTATGCCCGAATATAGGACTGAGCATATACAAGCAACTTCTATCGCTATCACAGGCACAAATCTGGTGATATCGTCGATATATTGTCCCCCTAGGCACAATATTAACAAAGATCAATTCATGGAGTTCTTCTCCACTCTTGGCACAAAGTTTTTGGTAGCAGGTGACTACAATGCCAAGCACACATTTTGGGGCTCTCGCCTCACTACTCCAAAAGGTAGACAACTACTTAAAGCCATAACATCTGCTAAACTAGATGTAGCTTCGAGCGGTCATCCAACATATTGGCCCTCAGATCTGAATAAAACGCCCGACCTTATTGATTTCGCTATAATAAAAAATATAAGGCGTGAACAATTATCTCTATGTCCATCACTTGATCTATCGTCGGATCATTCGCCTACCATTTTGACACTGCTTTACAACAATCATGAAAATGGGTGTGACAGTTTGACCAATAAGATGATGATGCCGCGGTAAACCTATTCACAGACGTTGTAAACAGTGCTGTTAAAGTGGCTACTCGAAAAAGCGCATTCAAAAGAGATAACTCCAATAACCCAACTGGCATCTAAGCGTTAATCAATGAAAAAAGAAGCGTGAGAAGAGAGTGGCAACAATATCGCTCCCCAGCACTGAGAAAAAAACTAAAAAATTGCCAGAAGAGATTGAAATCAGCCCTAAAATCAGCCGAGGAAAGTGATCTAAAAGTATATTTGCAATCTCTGGATCCAACCCAGAAAACAGATTATAGTCTCTGGAAGGCCACAAAAAATATGCGTGGCCCTGTTGCGCATGAATCCCCAATTCGCCTTGAAAATGGGAGCTGGGCAAAAAGCACAGAAGAGAAAGTAAATGCATTCGCAAACTACCTCGAGTCCGTTTTTACACCCAACAGTGATACATCTGAAATCTATCCGCCCGTGATAGATATAATTCCTCGCCCACACTATCCGCCAGTGATAAACGACATAATTCCTCGCCCAATCTATCCGCCCGTGATAGATGATATAATTTCTCACACAATCTATCCGCCCGAGATAAATGACTCAATTCCTCTCCCAATCTATCAGCCCGTGATAGATGACATAAATTCTCGCCCAATCTATCCGCCCGTGATAGACGATATAACTCCACGCCCAATCTATCCGACCGTGATAGATGATTTAATTCGTCGCCCAATCTATCAGCCCGTGATAGATGATATAATTCCTGGCCCAATCAAGCTTAGAATAAAGGATGTTGAAAAATCTGTCAAAGAACTAAAATTAAAGAAATCGCCCGGAGGAGATGGTATAACAGCGAAAATGATTAAAGAACTTCCCTTTTCAGCCTTGAAAATTGTGTTATTTTTATTCAATGCAATTCTCCGTGTAGGTTACTTCCCCCTATCTTGGAAGAGGTCTGAAATCGTGATGATACCGAAACCAGGCAAAGATCCAACTCAAGTCAAATCCTATAGCCCTATAAGCTTACTATCGATACTTTCAAAAATGTTTGAGTCCATTCTCGTGAAGAAAATCACACCTCATATAATTTCTCACAATATTATACCTGACCATCAATTTGGTTTTAGAAAAAGTCATAATACTATAGAACAGGTACACCGTATCGTAACCTGCATCAAAAGAGCTTTTGAGAATAAAGAATACTGTTCGGCGTTATTCATAGATATTTCCCAAGCATTTGACAAAGTCTGGCATGAAGGACTTTTGTACAAAATATGCGACCTTCTGCCAATCAACACGCATAAACTGTTCAGGAGTTATTTGACTAACCGGTCTTTTCAAGTTAAATCAAATGGCATTTTTTCTAGCCCTAAGAAAATAAATGCCGGTGTCCCACAGGGGAGCATTCTTGGCCCTATACTGTACGTTATTTTTACGGCAGATATGCCCATAACCAACTTTACGCACACGTCTACTTTTGCGGACGATACTGCTTTCGTCAGTACTCACAAAAACGCTTCAGTTGCGTCCGATCAACTGCAGTCTCATGTCCGCATCCTAGAAGAATGGTTAAAAAAATGGAGAATAATGGTGAATGCCTCAAAGTGTACTCATGTTACTTTTACCCTGCGAAGGGATGCAAGTCCTCCAATTTCTATTTTCAATTCACAGATTCCCCAAAAGGATCATGTAAAATACCTTGGAATCCATTTAGATCGGCGTTTGACGTGGTCGCGCCACATAGACTCCAAAGTAACTCAAACAGGCCGAACCAATGGCTTAAGTGTATGTCCATGGACATGAGACGTTTAAACGTCTCCCCTATTCAACCTTCAACCTAACTCAAATAAAACTCAAAACTAATCAACTTCAGTGGCTTATCAGCCAAAGATCTGCCCTAGATCCAGTGTATAAAGTACTTTTATACAAAACGGTATTGAAGCCAATTTGGACATATGGTATCCAACTCTGGGGTACAGCGTGCGCTTCAAATGTATGCAAATTACAAAGAAGACAATCGAATATTCTTCGTTTAATTACAGGTGCACCATGGTATATAAGAAACGCTAACATCCATAAGGATCTCAACATGCCAACAGTAAAAGAGGAAATTGAAAAATATTGCCGGTGTTACGTGGGTAAACTATTCAATCATCCAAACATCCTGGCTCGAGAACTACTAAATTTTGAAGGTCATAACCGCCTTAGAAGGAGAGATATGCTGGACATGATTTAAATTAAAACTAATCAAAATCAAAAACAAAAAATGAAATGTAATTATGAATTCTTAAATTTGAAATGTTAACCTTTTTGTTTAAGTAAAAAATCGTGTAAAGTCTCAATGGTTTATTCGCAATGGCAATAACCCAGAGAATAGTATTTTAGGTTAAGATTTGTCCACTTATTGTTATTTTCATTGTATAATAATGAAAGATTCAATAAAAAAAATGTAATGAATTGGAAAAAAAAATGTAATGAATTGGGAAAAAAAAAAAAAAAATATTGTCATGTATGGCCTGTACAAATATGAAGAACTACGCTTTTGTTATCCCCTCACCCTAGAGAGGAGGGTTTTTAACAAAACAAAAATATTTTTTTTTGGTAATCGCTAATCTGCTCTTTGATCGAGAATCTGTTACTGGGTTTTGGGGACGAAGTGGTTTTATATATTTTTAAAAAATTATACCATTTTGCAAAATTTTTAAACCGCCATATCTCAAAAACTAATACAAAGATTTAGATCAAGAAGCAGATTAGTGATCAGCATGTCAAACTGTATTATAAAACGAGATTTGAGGGACTAATATGAAAACATATTTGTAGAATTCTAAAATCATTTATTTATTCTAATCATTTAATTGCACTCTGTGCTGAAGGTTTTTTATCCTAAGATAAGAAAAAATATTTTTGGTAACGTGGTCGGATGAGCATTTGCAGCAACAAATGTGGCTAACCCTAATGTCCAAATGGTTAGTAAAGAGTCTAAATGGCCGTGGACCTTATGACACTCTTTGCAGTGTCATAATAACAACCATGGGCATTATGTCCCTGCACGTTATAACATGCCACTACCCATTAAGTATATATGTCGAATGTGAACAATATAATTTCAGATTTAATATAGCACCCATATACAATATGTCTATTCCGATTTGGCTTTACATTTTATCAATGTTGTTTGTCTAATAATAGAATCTGTTAAAAAGTATTATTTTATAACGCTCACATTCAAAATCGGGATATATGTTGGTATATGCGTTTGTTACATCTCAGTCTGAACCGATTTTCTTCAAAATTGACTAGGTCTTGGCTCAAGAAAATGTTATCTGCTGACACATGAATTTCAAAAATTCATAAATTTTCTCCAATTTCAATAGGGATCGTTCAAAAAAGAGCACGAACCGACTATAACTACGAACCGTACTTTGATTACAACTACACATCTACATACGGGAATAATTAAATCGACTCAAGAAGTGATTCCAAGTTGACAATAAACGATGGATCTTTCTCTTCTTCTTTTGGGTTTATATACAGCCCCATAATGCCATTGCGGTCCGTACGCCATTTTTGTGTTTTCTGAGTTAGGAGTTGATAATATGGGTTTCAAGCATGCTCTTTCAGAATCTGCAATAATATTTTTCCTATCTCGTCTACATTTCGAGATATTGGTAGGGTAAATCGATTAAAATTTGATTTACGGAAAATAATTTTGATATTTTTGTTCTATGTCTCCATTTCTCTATCGCCCTATATGTTATGGTATATGTTTTTCTATCGTCGCTATCGTTCTTTCGATCACAATATGCAAATTACTCTCCTTCCATACCGACCCTCTTTGTGGCCCATATAATAAAAATTCGAACAAATATTAAAACAAAGCTGGATATGGACCAAAGTGACATGTACAAAAATTACCAGTCATACACGCAAAGAAAAAATTTGTTTCTGCGGAACGAAATATTAGACAACTACAATTCTCGTTTGCCGGAACTGAAATTTCGTTTGTTGTGACAGAAACTTATTTCGCGTAAGCAATTCTTTGTTCTGAACAAAAGAATTTCAGTCATCGTAAACGAGAATTGTGGTTGTCTAATATTTCGTTTCGCAGAAACGAATTTTATCTTTGCGTGTATGGGTGGTGAATTTCAGTCTCGCTTGGAGCTTTAGCTATGTGACTTGTAAGGTTTCTTCGTTGGTATATAATTCCTAAATTTCTTTGTAGATTGGTATATATACAAGTAATGATCGCCACAACTAAAAGCTCACACTGTGTCATGTATAAGTTCCTCTGATGATATCCCTGCACAGGATTGAAATACGTATAAGGGTATGTGTTTGCATGGCTTCCAGACTGCAGTGTTTTTTCGAATGTGAAAAAAAACTAATAAAATTAAAATGAAATCGATAATTAACAAAAAACTTCTAAAAAAATATTATAACTTGCTTATTTTTTAATGTAATGACTTAACAGTGCATGAGAATCATACAAACTCTGTTGGGAACCCTATGAAATAAAAAGTGTCTAACTCTTCCGTCCCGTTTTTACTCAAGCAATAAATTGCGTTTTTCTCTGATCATACAAAATGCCGTATGTTTATATCTATTTCGATTTGGCTTCTAATTGCTGTGGAAACCGTAGTTCATATCTGATCATTATGAAATTTGGCATAATGCAAATTTTTGATACAAGTATTTTAAAAGAATTACTTAAGATTTAGATATAACTCCCTTATGTACGTTTTATTATGATAAACATATTCTACGCCTCCTTGGTATAAGCCTTGACGAGGCGGTGCACAATTGGAGGAATTAAAAAAGTTAATAGTTCGGCCGTTTTTTAAACAGACAACCGATTTTTACAAAACTTCGCATGATTCTAGAAGATGTACTAGAGGCATAAGTTTTATACTCTACTGGGGCGGAGCTTTAGCGTCTCAAGTTGGCTACCTCCGGTGAACAAAATGTTCAAGCGCAAGTAAATTTCGTTTTTTTACGTCTTATTCCTATATGAGCTAACTCTTTAGGAAACGACCCTTAAGAGTTAGTTCATATAGTTACCGAGATATTTGCAATTTAATTTTTATTTTTTCCCGATCCTGAGCTTTTATTCGTTTAGCTAAAATTTATGTCCAAAATACAAAGAATATTTTCTGCAAAGTAGAACTTTTGTCCCTGATGTAATTGTCATAATATAGAAAATTTAGTTCTTAATACCAATTTCAATTTTCCTACCATATTTCCGGTTCTGATATTAACAAAATATTAATTATGAAAGATATTAGGTTTGAATGCTGGGAGATTTTATTGTAATAATTTCAGATATCGAACAACTATGTATGTGCTTATTCTGTCCTAACAGGGCGGTGAAGGGTATCGTTTTGTCGGCTACTCGTGTCTTTGATTTTTCATTCAGGACGACCGGCCATTTTCCTCCACCAGTTAAGAACTCTCTATGGGTGATCGTACCAGATAATTTTTCCCAAAATATTGTTTCTGACCAGCAAAAAGTGTAATTGTCACCTAGTTGTTCTTTTATCTGCGAACAATGACTAATAAGTGGTTTAATATATTATTGTTCTCATTATCGTCTTTACAGCCTTGATATGGACTAACCACTGTCTTTGGTTGGAATTGTCAATAATTTTGAATGTATTGTTGATGGGGACATCTTGTGGACTTATTTATTGTGACAGAAATATAACCACAAATTGACAGTTTTTGATTTTAACTTGTTTGTATTTGCACTTGTGCTCGTTCTCCTCTTTCGTTTTTCCGACCCCATCACCACTGTTTCGATTAATTCCACATTAAAAGTCAACAACACGACATTCTCATGGACAAACAAAACATCTATTGGAAGTGTTGACAATAAATAACGCACATGTCGACATTCTTATACTCGTAGACTTTCATACATACATACATATACATAGATATACATATAAAACTATGTATGCATATGTGTGTGTCCTGTACAAACATGACAAAGGATATCCAACATATTGGAATTGATGAATGTCCATACGTCTAAATGCCGAAAAAGGACAAAAGCTCGAAAATAAACACAAAATGGGTAAATTGTGAATCTGGGCATAAATTATTTTAAATTTTTGGGCATTCTCAAACAAAATCAACAAATTGTAAGGAAAATAGTTTGTGTGCGGTACATCTTATTTGTGGCATTGAGGGGGAAAGCATGCTGGAATTGAATGATACCATACAAAAAACATTAAAGATTTTTTGGACTCTAGAACATCTTATACTCAACGTAAAAAGTCCCCGTAATATTCTGCAGTATGTAATACAGTCTAAACAAGTAAGAAATTTCAGTCAGGTAAACCGACTAAGGTATACCCTCACTTTGTGAGCAATGTAAATATGCACTGGTATACGAGTATGTACTCTATTTTTGTATGGGAGATACTAAAACGGGTGTGGTCATAACTCCCATTTTTAACAGGACTGTAGGAATTTTAAAAACTGTACACTGTGCAACAATTTTTAGTATATATATGTACTGATATTAACAACATATGCTGTTAACTTTTTGTAGAAAATGGTACGTCAGAATGTAGGTACTATAAAAACATTACACTGTACAAAATGTTAAGTATTTGAGTTAAAAGCTGTAAACTTCTCGTACAAACTAGTACCTTTGTGTGGGAGGTACCAAAAGGGGCATGGCTATTACGCCCATTTTGCTCTAGATTGTAGGCACTATAATGGTGTTATACTATAAAAACATTACACTGTACAAAATGTTAAGTATTTGATGGCACTAGTATTAAAGTTAAAAGATGTAAACTTCTCGTACAAACTAGTACCTTTGTGTGGGAGGTACCAAAAGGGGCATGGCTATTACGCCCATTTTGCTCTAGATTATAGGCACTATAACACCATTACACTGTATACATTTTCAAGTATTTGTATGTACTGGTATTTAAATTATAAGCTACTAACTTTTGGTTCAATATAGTACATTTGTGTGGGAGGTACCAAAAGGGGCCTGCCAATTACGCTCACTTTTCACTGGACTCTAGGTACTATAAAAGTATTACATTGTACAGATTTTCAAGAAAAGAGTGATCCATTTCGAGGTTCCCTACTTTTTTAAAGAAAAACCAGTAAGGAAAGGCAGAAAGTCGGGCGGGGACGACTATATAATACCCTACACCTCCCTAACAATGCAATAATAATAAAAATTATTAACATTGCCATAATAATTTGGAATAATTGGTAAATGGGTAGAAACATATTATCTAATTCTGAAACGATAATCGCTAAATTAAGCAATATTCGTTCCTATATTGAGAAACATCTTTCTGGAAAATTTTAATGATCGGAGTTAAAATGCATCTTCTTTAGCGGTTTGATACCAAATCAGGAGGAACATATATATGGAGCTTTAATATAAATCTGAACCGATCTTCCCTGAACACTAATTCATGTAAAAAGACCTCCTTCTGTCGAATTTCGTACTAATCGGATATAAAATACAGTCTCTACAGCGCTTACATGTTAAATCGGGGGTAACATATATATGGGAGCTATATCTAAATCTGAACCGATTTTCTCTGAATTTGGCAGTATTCCTTCATGTAGAAGGAAACCTCTTTTTGCCGACTTTCGCACTGATCGGATATAAAATAACATTTTTACAGCGCTCACATGTCAAATCGGGGGTAACGTATATATGGGGGCTATATCTAAATCTGAACCGATTTCTTCCAAATTTAAAAGTGTTCATTCATATAATAGGAATACTCTTTCTGACGAATTTCATACTGATCGGAAATAAAATACAGTTTTTATAGTGCTTACATGTCAAATCGGGGGTAACATATATATGGGAGCTATATCTAAATCTGAACCGATTTTCTCTGAATTTGGCAGTATTCCTTCATGTAGAAGGTAACCTCTTTTTGCCGACTTTCGCACTGATCGGATATAAAATAACATTTTTACAGCGCTCACATGTCAAATCGGGGGTAACGTATATATGGGGGCTATATCTAAATCTGAACCGATTTCTTCCAAATTTAACAGTGTTCATTCATATAATATGAAACCTCTTTCTGCCGAATTTCATACTCATCGGATATAAAATAAAGTTTTTACAGCGCTTACATGTCAAATCGGGGCTAACATATATATGGGGGCTATATCTAAATCTGAACCGATTTTAACCAATTCAATAGAGATCGTCCTTGGACCAAAAAAAGATATGTGTAAAGTTTCGTCGAGATCGGACCATAATTGCGACCTGTACTTTGATTACAAGAATACATGCACAGACAGACGGACAGATGGACAGACGGACATAGCTAAATCAACTCAGAAAGTGATTCTAAGTCGATCGGTATAATAAACGATGGGTCTATTTCTTCTCCTTTTGGGTGTTACAAACAAATGCACAAAGTTATGATACCCTGTACCACAGTGTGGTGTAGGGTATAAACACAGAAAATTCAAGTTGAATGGGGAATGTTTACTATCATTTGAAAGAACATTATTTGGCATTTATTTTTTGAAGATTGCGTCTATCAAATGTTGGCGGCGGCTACGTCTCAGATGGTCCATCCGTTGAGTCCAATTTTCGATGACTCGTTCGAGCATTTCGACTGGTAACCGGCGAATGTCACGCCAGTTACCAGTCGAAATTGGCATTTCATCATTGTTTGGCATTTCATCATTCCATGATGAAATGCCAAACAATACTTAACAAAAATAACATGACAGCATGACACGACTCACACGTGATCTGTCAAAAAAGGCTATTGAAAAAATTATCTCTACTTGGATCACCCTTTATTTACATGAAGCTATATTAAATCTATAAGCAGTTAACTATTGTTACAAAATGGCCGGTTTGTGAGGGAGGTACCAAAAGGGGCGTGCCAACTTCTCCAGGTGATAGTGAATAATAAACTAATATATATGTAGAATTTCAGAAGATTCAAGTAAGTAGTAAAGAAGTTATTAAACAATCAATAATTCACTAAATATTTACATAAAATGACCCAAAACGGTTATCCGCCAAACATACTTAGGGTCTTAGGTCACTCCTTCGATGTGATACACTTTTCGCTCGTAGCAAATGATATATACCTTCGTATCACTAAAGTGAGGGAATAAATATAAAGTAATCAATTTTATGTTTCATAAAAATTTTTAAATCAGCAAGCCGTTTCGCAAAAGGGAAATAAAAATTATGGTCCGACTGAACGGAACATTGCACATATATTTCTTTTGGCACAAGGAGGAACCCTATGGAAATGCTCAAATTCATTTGGTTGGAATCGGTTCAGATTAACATATAGCTCCCATATATATGTAGCTCCGATTTGTCACATATGCACGGTATAGGCAACATTTTTTAACCGATCTGTACAAAAATTGAAAGTAGGAAGTCTCTTGGTATACTTAGAGAAAACATCAAATTTGAGGAAAATATGTTCAGATTTAGATATAGCCCCCATATATATGTTACCTCCGATTTGATATTTAAGCTCTGTAGAAACCTTATTTTATATCCGATCAGTAAGAATTTCGGCAGATAGAGGTTTCTTATCACATGAATGAACACTGCCAACTTTGGGGAAAACCAGTTCAGATTTATGTATAGCCCCTATGTGACCCCTGTTTCATATGTAAGCACTATAGAATCTGTACTTTATATTCGATCAGTACGAAATTCGGCAGAAAGAGCTTTCTTATTACATAAATGGACATTGCGAAATTTGGGGGAAGTCGATTCTGATTTAGATATAGCCCTGTATATATTACTTATGGTTTGGTATCAAAGCGATATAGAAGTTGTGCTTTATATTCCGATCACTACAAACTTTGGCAGAAAGAAATTTCTTAATTCAGAAGCGAATATTGTTTATTTTGTTGAAAGTCGGTTCAGACTCAGATATAGCCACGTATACGAGTATATGCTCCTGTCTACTTTGTATTTAAGCTCTATTTGCCGATCTTTGTATAATTTGGCAGAAATTATGTTATGCTTGGATCAAAGCTGATTAAAATTTGTATATTATATATAGTCCCATCTATTTGTTATTTCCCATCTAAGGTTATCGTTTCAGATCTAGTTTATTATGACAACTATTTTAAAATTGACTTTGGAATAAACCTTCATGAGGAGGTGCAGCTAAGTACAATGTAAACTGAAACAAACCCAATTATTATCGCAATGTCCCTTTGCGTATTGCTTGGGAGGTGTAGGGTATTATATTGTCGGCCACACCCGACTTTCTGTCTTTCCTTACTTGATTTTTATAGGTGAATGCATTTTTATAACCGATGTCCTGTGATCGGGATGAAACATGCTCCAAGATAAGTACTACATGAAAGCCTTCGATACCATCAAACGGACTGCCATATGAAAGGCATTGAGAAGAAAAGGAGTACCTCAGAAAATAATCCGAATCATAAGATCGATGTACGAGAATGCAGAACTCTCAGTTCTTCACAACGGGAGCGTCAGTCAACCATTCTACACTAACACTGGAGTAAAGCAAATATGCCCACTCTCACCTCTATATTCACCATCGTACTAGTTGAGATCATGAGCGAAGTCTGCTCACAGAGAAGAGGCATTACATGGAGCCTCATACGACAACTTGAGGATTTGGAATATACGGATGATATTTGTCTACTCTCACACAAGATCTTCAACATGCAGTCAAAATTTGAAGACCTGGAAAGACTAGCTCGCAGTGTTGGTCTTAAAGTAAATATCGAGAAAACCAAAGCCACGCTTCTGCTATCTAGGAAGTACAATGGTAACAAACAGTGGCGCAGAAGCAGACGTAAACAACAGGCTCGACAAAGCGAGAGCAGCATTCGGACGACAGTAGTCAGTATGAAGAATCACACATATATCCAGGAAAACCAAGTTCACAATATTTAACGCATGTGTTAAGTCAGTTCTGCTGTACGGCAGTGAAACCTAGCTTGTGTCTAATACCATCACGCAAAGGTTACAGGTATTCATTAACAAGTGCCTACGATTCATATTCAAAATATTCTGGCCCAACACCATAAGTAACATAGAACTATGGAACTCGACAAATGAGGAACCCATACTGAAGCAGATAAGGCATAGAAAATGGAGGTGGATCGGCCATACTTTAAGGAAAAACCCCTATAGTATTACAAAGATGGCACTTGAGTAGAATTCTCAAGAATCAAGCGGTCGACCAAGAAACACCGGGCGACACACAATCATCCAAGAACTAAGACACATCAATCTTAAATGGGAAGAATCAAAACAGCAGCAAATCGTGGAATGTGGAAGCCCTATGCTCCGAAGAGGAGTAACGGAGAAAAAAAAGGTGTACTATAAAAACATTACACTGTATAAAATTTCAAGTATTTGTATGAACTGATATTAAAGCTAAAAGCAGTCAACTTTTGGTGCAAAATGGTTCATTTGTGTGGAAGGTACCAAAAGGGGCGTGGTAACTTCGGCCATTTTTCTTGAGGTGTAAGGGACTAATAAATTAATAGATACTACGTGTGCACCAGGAAAATAATTGATTGGAATTCGATTGTAACAATAAAAAAATAGTACTAGCAACAAAAAGTATATTGCCTACACCGTGTGTCGGTTGTATTTGTCTATAAATAGTTGAAACCAAAAAAATAACATGGATGCGATCAAATGAAAATGCTTGCATCTGAATAGATCGTTGTATCAATTGAATTAAGATTGTTTTTCTCATTGAAACGCGATTAGTTGTGGTAACCAATTTTAAACTTTCTTAGTTCCATATAGTACCATATGATCGATTTTTGGTTGTGACAACCAATGTTTTATTCTTGACAACAGAAATTGTATCAATAGACCAAAGATTATTATTTCAAAAAATAATTGGTTACTACAACAGAAAAATATTAAAAAATAATCGTTTTTTGGTTATCCCAATAATTTCCCAAATTTTTAATAACTAAATTTATTTTGGAAATACAACCGAAAGATTGGTTGCTATTCTTTTGCTAATACATGACAAACAAAAAATAAAATTACTTGACATAAATAAATCTTCAACATTTTGTTCAGAAGTCAAAAATAATCTCGTGTGGATAATAATGTGTGGAATGCAGAATATGTTGTGCAAAATGAAATTGAAAGCACAGGGTTAAGCGATATTTGCATACAAGTTTTGTGTTTTTTTTCGTGTACAAAATGTGTGTCAAATATTTCCACATCTCATAATAGTGATTAATTTGTAATATGGGATTTTTTAAATTTGTTATGAATTGTTTGGTTTTTTGTTCTATAAATTAAAAATTTATGAAAACTGTTTTTAATTAATTGACAAATTGTCAGAACAACCAATTGTTGGTTGTGGCAACATACAACAGATAATTTTAGCCACCATTTTCGTAGTTGGCGCAACCAAATATGATTGTTGTCAACATGGAAGCAGAAGTATACCACAACCAAAATGTTGGTTGACCTGATGGAATCGCATGATATGACAGAACTACCAAAATTCGGATGGCGAATAATTCGGTTGAGGCAACCAACCTGTATTCTGTGTGTGGCATTTCAGAAGAATAGAGTAAGTTGTATATAAGTTATTAAAGAATCAATATTTCTCTAAATGTTAACCATTTGTGGGAGAGGTGCTAGAAGGAGTGGACCAATGTGCCCATCTTCGAACTCAGCCGGAGATAGAGAAAAATATTACCGCATACCAAATATGAATTCAATCAGTTAATCACTTCGAGAGTTATCGTGCGCCCCAGCGAGCAGACAGACACATAGACACACAGACGGACGGACGGACATTGCTCAAATGACCTAAACTGACACAAATCGAAATTCCGTCAAACAGACTTGGGGTTTAGGTCACTCCTTCGATGTATTACACTTTTGGCTCGTAGCAAATCACCTCTCTAGGGTGAGGCGATAAAAAGATATAAGGAATTCAAACCCATTTCGATCAGAAAAAATCAAGTGACTTATTTACATTTTTCGTCTTTAAATTAAAGTTATCTGCACCGGAACTCCGAAAAAATATTATTGTTTAAATGTATGTAAATATAAAATTTTTGCAGAACAAATAGTTGCTTTACATTTTGTTTTCAAACATATTTTGTTTAATGTTTGTTTTCTGTGTGTATGTACTCGCATTATCAATAAGAACATCCCTTGGTACATTATTAATTCTCATTCTAATACTAGAATAAGTTTTTCCTTTTCGAAAACTTTTTCTGTTTCACAGAAGAAGCCAATTGACTTTGAAATGTCTTGTTGTGTACTGCAACATTTTAGCACATCACCAACAATAACTCAAAATAGCAAAATTCACAAAATCACCATATTCAAAATGCGTCAAAGTACAAACATTGGAAATCAATTTCAAATGTCAAACTTACTTGGCCAATTGAAATTGTCAGCATTCATGTTAAGTGTTATTCCCCTTTAGGGTGTATATTCGATATGCCCGACCAATCGATCTACCAATCCTCTGTACACTTACCAGTAGTCATTGTATAGATTTTCATTTGTACGAATGATTTTGCAACAGTAGAACATAGACCCACATAGGTACTGAAACAGTGATGTGCGACATTTTTATATACTTTGTAGAAATAACTGAAATACTAGCATTCGGATCACTTTCCATAAACCAATATTTGTGGTTTTCTGGAATGAGCTGACTAAACCTACCAAATTATCAGAATGTTCAGCAACGAAATAAAATTGTTCACTGGCAGTATTTGTATACTAGAATGGCTTAGTATGTGTATGTGTGTATGTGGGAACAAATGATGGCGATGTTCAAAGCCTATATGAAAATTTGGTATGATTTACGAATATTCCCAAAATTTCGCATTTAAAAATTATACATTTGGGAATATGTTGTTCTAAACAAATCTTTGTTTCTGTCCTAAGAATTTTATATTTGGGACTATTATTTATGAAACAAATATTTATTTGCATTTAAGTATTCAGAAAATATTTCAATACTTTCATTTTAAGATAAGTTTTATGTTTTTCAGTAATTCAACCGTAATTTGTTCGGAAATTTGAAATGCTCATACAATGTCTTAATAATTGAAATCGTATAATCTTGCATAATGATAAATTTATTGCTTAATGGGTTGACAACACACTCACTGAAAAAAAACTCTTCTGTAGTATATTTTCCCAAACAAACATACATATGTTTAGAGTACACTCCAAAAACACAATATTTGACACGCACAAATATTATATGTTTGGAAGGATGTTGTTGTAAACAAAACTGTGCTTCCATCCTAATATTTTTTTATTAGGAACTAATATTTCCGAAACAAACATTAATTTCTATTTTCGTATTTTGCCAATGTATCATTGCACTAATTTAAAGTTTTCTGTTTCATAGAAGTAAAAATTCAATTTTTTAGAAATTTTAATTATTTGTAAAATTCGATTAAAATTAAATCGTATAGTCTTTTGTAACTATAAATTGCAATGATGGATTGACAAAATGTGATGAATTGGAATATTTATAAATGAAATACTAGTGGTATGAAATAAGGCTAATGCTACTTATGACATTTCTAACTATAAAGTATAACACGAAATCTAGGAAAAATTTTAACTAAAATTTAACCCTGCTACTATGTTAGAAAAAAATATACATGTTATGTTCGGGTCATATTATGACCCCATATTTTTTTATTGAGAAAATTTAAATTTGTACATTTCAAAAATATTTTTAAGGCTTGTGATCAAGGTAATATGTTTGCGTCTGAGTTATTGTGTGTCGGTATGAGGGCAAACAGGTTTTTTGCAAGTTATGTACTCAGTAAAAGTCTTTTTTTCCTTCTTCGACGGGCAAAATTTGCCACTTGTCCGTTCACTAGCGCATTATCGTTGTGGAGAAGGCGAATTGGTTAATGGTGATATACCGACTTCATATCGAATTATTGGTACTGATGATACAGAGGCTCCAGCGCAAGGAAGCCGACTATGTCTCTTAATATTGTACTTGAGCTAAAGCTTCACAGAGTTGTTCTACACGGAGAAAAAACAGGAAACAAAATATGTTTGGGAGCAAAATTTAAATAAAATATACTTTGGCGCAAATATTTAATATTTATATACCGGAAAAAATGTTTGAATATCTCGTTTATCAATATTATTTTTTTGGAATTTTGGTGCAGATTATCCTAAAAAACGGGAAATATTTTAATAGGTTACAGAATTTGTTTTTCGACTTATAGGACAAAAGTTAATGTTCTCAAATATAATATGTTTCCGGAAAATATACTACAGAAGCGATTTTTTTCTTAGGGTAAAAATAGGAGGCTTTTGTGCAGTTTACTTTTTTGCCATTCAGGATATATATCGATATAAAAGACTTGAGAGCAGAAATATCTAATAAATTAGGGAACCGTACAACTGGCCACCGATTGGTTTTGCTTTTGCATGAATACGTACGAACCATTTGGTCCAAAGTGTCAACCCCGCCTTTTGTCGAGTTGTAGTATTCAATTAGTTCCGGAATTTTCTTTGGATGATCTTCCAAAATGTTGCGGTTTTGGTGAAGAGTGCTATGCAAATAAACCATTCTATATTTTTTAGGCACATACAAAACTGCAGTTTCTTTTTCATAAAAAAATTACTTAAGTGTATTGGAAGCTTACGCAATAGTTGTGTTGTAGCACGAACCGGCAAAAAAACGTTTGTTTTTTTCACTGTGCCAACAATAGTTATTTTTTGTTTTAGCAGTTCTAATGTAAGATTATGAGCAGTAAAAAATTATCGGTAATCACATTTCGTCCATGGTGTAGAGACACTAAGTCTAGAACAATCCATTCGCCTTGGTTCCTTTCAGCATTGCCATCCACTTTGGCCAGTAAATTTTGAACTGCAAAACGCGTTGTAAGAATCCGCTGCTACTCACGCTTTCATGCCATATTTCCCAGGTTTGCATGGAATGTATACTTTGAAAGGGCACCTACCTCGAAACGGAATAAACTTTTCTTCAATCATAATATTAGCACTTGGAACGCAAAGTAGTTGGTAGGTTTTGAGTCCATTCCTCATAAAATTTGCGAATAGGAGCAAGTTTATGTCCTTGAAAAATTTCGAAAACAACGCTTCCTTGCAAATTGATGTAGTATAATTCACATTTCATAGTTTTGTAAGTCATAAATCAAAAGTATCACGAAGTTTCGAAATACGATGAATATGAGTAGTGTAAGAAGACACTCCTGTTTTGAAGCTTCGAAATACGATGAATATGAGTAGTATAAGAAGACACTCCAGGTTTCTTTGAAGAATATTTTCACTTGCTGCAAAGGAGTTATTGTTGTCCACCTTCTCATCTGATCTTTATCAAGATCAGATGCCTTATTTTTTTGTGCGTTTTGTCGGCCAATCTTCTTTTGTTTGTTTCGTTGTCATATAAAACACGAAAGAGGTGAAAGACAAATGCAAAAAAGAATACTGCGCTTTTTAAGATTATCGTTTCAGATCTAGTTTATTATGATCAACATCCTTCTCGGAATAAGTCGGCCCCGCCTGACTTTGTGCCTTTATTTGCTGGTTTATTTTGGCCATTTTGTTTGGGAGTTACCAAAAGAGGCGTGGTAATAATGCTCATTTGGTATGGGTATGGGTACTGTTTCCACTTTTCTGGCTCCCACACAACGTACATGATACCGTATACCTTAAATAGACTTTATCTTCATTGTATCGAATTACTTATTTTCGTAATATTTATTTCTGAGTCAATACCCATTTCAAATATTTCAAAGTTATCCGATTAAAAGTCATTCATTCATTAAAATTTTGTTGCTGCACTAACTCAGTATTTGTTGTCTTTTTTGTATTTTTATTCTCTCCAGAAAAAGTGCAAATTTGTGTTGATGTCGAGTATTCAAACCCATAAATAAAATTTCATCTCTCATGCAAATTACCGTTTGCACACAGCAGCAAATCATTCCATTGGAAAATGAAAAATATGATAATTTTGTAAATTCTGTGAAATATTTCATTCTTTCTTCTTTTGGTTCTGTTCATTCGTCGGCTGTAAAGACTTGACATCATAGATATACAGAATTGTGAAAATCGTTTTTTTTTTTGGCAAATAAAGTTCAAATTGATATCTGGAAGTAATCACCTTTTCATTTAATTAGAAGATTGTCGTGTATATTGGATTAATATTGGCAATGGTTTTGTAGATGACATTAAATGTTTGCCATAAAAATGTTTATACCCTACACCACACAGGGTATTATGATTTGTGCATTTGGTTGCAACACCCAAAGGGAGAAGAGATTGACCATTGTTTATTATATCGATCGACTTTGAATCACTTCCTGAGTCGATTTAGACATATCCGTCTGTCCGTCCGTCTGCAGAGTATCGTTGTAATCACTCGGATCTTCTGAAATTCCACGCTAGTATTGGTTTATTAGTCGCTAACACCTCAAGAAAACTGGGCTAGCATGCCACGCCCCTTTTGGTACCGCCCACACAAATGGACCATTTTGCACCCAAAGTAAACAGCGTATTACCCTAATACCAGTATACAAACAATTTTTTTACAGTGTAATGATTTTATAGCACTAAGAATAAAGGGAAAAATACGCCTTATTGGCGCGCACATTTTGGTACCACCCACATAAATGGACCATTTTGCACCAAAAGTTAACAGCTTATAACTTTAATACCAGTACATACAAATACTTGGAATTGTGTACAGTACAATGCACATAAAGTACCTAGAGTCTAGATAAAAGCGGTCATTGCTGGCACGCCCCTTTTGGTACCTCCAACACAAATGGACCATTTTGCACCAAAAATTAATAGATTACAACATAAATACCATTACTTACAAATACTTGAAATATTGTAAAGTACAATGCAATTATAGTACATAGAGTCTAGATAAAAGTGGGTGTTATTGGCACGCCCCTTTTTGTACCTCCCACGCAAATGTACCATCTAGCACCAAAAGTAAATAGCTTGTAATCTTAATACCAGTACATACTTTTAAGTTGTTAAATGCAATTTAAATTGATAATTACTTAATTAAAAAAAAATAATTCACTAATTTTTTTTTCGACTGAAGGTGACGGTATTCTTATTTCGGTTTACCCGACTGAACTTTCTTACTTGTTTTAAAGTGCATTTTGCACACATACACGCTGAAAACAAATCGCTTCTGTAGTATATTGTCCCAAACATATTATGCTTGAAATATGTAAATGTTTAGGGTACACTCGAAATAGATTACAAATCCTATTAATTAATTAATCGCCCTTATTCCAGTTGGCGTCGTCGATTCTTAGTCGACACTGTTTAGATTAACGACTTCATAAATTTTGAATTTTTTTTTAAATAGTTTTAAGTATTAAAAATGGTTTTTTGTTAGTTCAGGTTAGCTAACGGCTATGAAAAAGACCTGCAACAAGCTATTCAATAAGGCTAAATCTACTGGGGTCGCTAAAGATTGGGATGCCTATAAAGAGCAACTCAAGATCTATAAGAAGGAGCTTAGAAAGGCGCAAAGGCGCTCTTGGTATACCTTCTGTGGTGAAGTGGAAAAGGTCTCCGACGCCGCTAGGCTGAGGAAGATATTATCTGCTTCACCCTGTACAGTGGGATATTTACAGGATGAAGCAAATAACAGCGAGCAGTCGCTCAATGTACTGCTCGACACACATTTCCCGGGGAACTCTGTAACAGAACCCGAGGATCAGAAGGACCAACAAGAGTGCGAGTGGACTGCGAGCGTCGCTAGCTTCTTGACTGAGAGATCCAGAATAAGCTGGGCTATTAACAGCTTTGAGCCCTTCAAGTCACCTGGACCAGATGGCATCACTCCAGCAGAAATGCAGAAAATGTTAAAGTACATTATCCCGTGGCTGGAGAAAATTTATGTAGGCTGTATCAGGCTTTCATACGTCCCGAATCGATGGAGGGATACCAAAGTGGTATTCATACCTAAAGCGGGAAAGATATCACACACTAGGCCAAAAGACTTCAGACCAATTAGCCTATCCTCGTTCCTATTGAAAGGTCTGGAAAGACTTTTAGATCATTTCATTAGGGAAAACCTGGATACAAAACTCCTGTCGGGGAACCAACATGCTTACAACAAGGGCAAGTCTACTGAATCAGCCCTGCACGAACTTGTGAGCACTATCGAATCGTCCCTGCATTTCAAGGAATTCACCATGGTGGCATTTCTTGACATAGAAGGGGCTTTTAACAACATTCACTCCGATGCGGTAATTGCGGCACTCTCACACCTAAAAGTTAACACTAGTTTGATTAGACTAATTCAAAGTCTGCTCACCAGAAGACGCATAACAGCATGTCTTGGGTCCACAACTCTAACAAGGTATGTAAACAGAGGGACCCCGCAAGGAGGAGTACTGTCTCCACTAATTTGGAACCTAGCGGTGAATGAAATCCTGCTAGATCTAGAACGTTATGGCTGCAAGGTCGTGGCATATGCGGACGACGTGGCAATCGCAGTGAGTGGCAAATTCGTAAACGTCCTCAGAGACATCCTACAGGTGGCTCTGAACAAGTTGGCTAGATGGGCCAGAAGCAGCGGTTTGGGCGTTAACCCCAACAAGACAGAATTGGTTCTCTTTACTAGGATGAATAATGTCCCACATGTGGACCCTCCACCTCGGATAAATGGAACAGATCTAGTCTTTTATGAAAGTGCAAAATTTTTAGGAATAATTCTAGATAGGAAAATGTTATTTAGACTTAACGTATTGGAACGTGTAAGGAAGGCCAACGTCGCCTTATATTCCTGCAAAAAGGCTGTAGGGTCGCGGTGGGGACTCTCTCCTAAAATCGTCCACTGGATATATATAGCAGTAGTTCGTCCAATACTGTTATACGGTATTGTGGTATGGTGGACGGCAACTGACAAACTAACCATTACCAACCTACTAACAAAGGTTCAGAGAACTGCCTGCCTGAGCATAAGCGGAGCCTTAAGGACTACAGCGACCGAGTCTCTACAAGCCCTACTCCATATACTGCCGATTAATATTGTGGCGAGAGAAGTTGCAACCAAAGCGGCAATAAGATTAAACTGCCTATCAATGTGGAGGTACAAGAACTATGGTCACATGAGGATATCAAAGTGTAGTGCTATGGTAACCGACCGAGTGGACTATATACCAACAGTGTACACCTTCGAGAGAAATTACATCACTATGATTCCCGCCAGAGATGAATGGGTCGGCAGAATACCAGGTAATATAAACCATCTCCACTTTTACACGGATGGTTCGAAGCTTGATGAAAAGGTTGACTTCGGAGTACACTGTGAAGAACTTAGTCTGGATATAGCTCACAGACTACCAGATACCTGCAGTGTCTATCAAGCCGAAATAATGGCAATATGGGAAGTCGCCAAGTGGCTGAGTCGCAACATAGTAACCAACAATGGCGTTGTCATTTACTCGGACAGCCAGGCTGCCATCAATTCTCTGGAGGCAACATCCCTAAATTCACAAACAGCCCTCGACTGCCGCAGATCTCTTAACGAGATGGCTGAGCAGTTTAATATACACCTCATATGGGTGCCTGGGCATAGGGATATCCCGGGGAACTGCAAAGCCGATGAACTTGCTAGGAAAGGGACGACATTACAAATTCTCGAAGAATTTGCATATATTGGTGCGCCACTATCCACGTGCAAGCTTTGGCTTAGGCAAGAGGCAATCAGGCAGTCCAACGATAGATGGACAGAAATCGGCACCTGCAGGGTAGCTAGACAAATCTGGCCAAGGTATGACCTGAGAAGGTCAAAATATCTCCTCGCACTAGAGAGGAAACGATTGTCTACGTTAGTACAGGTTCTGACGGGACACTGCTTGATCGGCGAACACGCCAAAATATTGGGTATTGACTCCAATGACTTCTGCCGAAGCTGTGGAGATGAGGAAGAAGTGGAGAGCATTGAGCACTTGCTTTGCGACTGTCCCGCTTTGAGTAAACGACGACTTGATATACTGGGGTCGGCCTTTTTAGGCAGCCTAACAGATCTTTCCAGTACTGATATTCGTACTATCGATAAATTTATATATCAAACAGGTTGGTTTCGATGAGGGGCATTTCAGCCCGTGGTAACACTAGGGACCTAAACTGGTCTATGTGAGCTTGTAAAAAAATACGGCTGCCACCCTAAACTAAAACCTAACCTAGTTCAGGGATACCAAAAACATTCGTTTTGGCGTAAAGATGACATAGCTAGAACTTCATAGATATGACAAAAATGATGTGACGATTATGTATTGGGTAATTACAAAGAAAACCGACCCACTCCGAATATTTATGGATTTAGTTTTCAATGAAATTTTACACACGTATACTAGAAGACCATACAGACTTACAACTTTTTACCGATTGTCCAAATTCATAACGGTTTTGATTTTATTGAGTGCCCAACTTGGTTACCTACAACATTTCCTTACAAAGTTTGACTCTTTAAAAACTACATAACTTTTGAACGGAATATCAGATTTAAATTACATAAGTACCACTTGAAATGATTTAACATCCTCCCTAAGAAATATGAATTAAGCAATTATTTTTTTTCTATTATTTTCTATTAAGGACATGAAATGGACGAAAATTACCTTAATCCTTGATTATCTTGAACATTTTTTTTCGTTTTATTTTTAAAAATTACCCACATATTTTACCACAAAAAGTAAAAATTTCAGAATGGGTCCTCCATGGCTTAAAAAAATGTGTATAAATTATTGTCAGTTCGACTGAATGGTGCTAACGATAACTGTAAAAAGGAGTGACCGAATGACTTAAAATTACGTATGTTATAATATTTTATTCAAACCCAGTTTCTGTTTGATGGACAACCATATCGGCCTACTCCTTGTGGTACCTCCCCCACAAATGGTTAAAATTTTGTGAAATGTTAAAAGCTCTTATAAGTTATATTCTACTGATGGGTATCCTGTAAAATTGCATGCATAGTAATCATTTTACCGCCTCTATCAGCCGAAAAAATGGGCGAAAATTACACGCCCCTTTTGGTACCTCCTACACAATGGGACCAATTTGGACAAAATGTTCACAGCTTATAACATTAATACCAGCGCATCCAAATACTTGAAATTTTGTGCAGTGTAATAATTTTATAGTACCTACAGCCCAGGGCCAAAATCACGGCATTCTATATCGAGAACTTTTCGATCGAAAAGCCATTCTAATTCTGGTTAATAAGAAAAAGCGAACATTGGAATTAATTAAAAACTATCCTGATAAGCTGAACAAAAATATATCTAAACAATCCACTTGAATTAGACAGAAGATTCTACTCTTTTAACGACAATAAAAAATATTTCGATCGTAAAGAACTCGATATCTAATGCCGTGTTTTGGCCCCAGTACAAAGTGGATGTTATTTCGTACCGTATATACGGGACGAAAAGAAAGCGGCTATTATAAAATCGTTTGTTTGTTTGTCTGTTGCCGCATCACGCCTAAACGGCAGAACCGTTCAGTGGACAGGTATACCAATACCCGGAAATTAAAATAGGCTACCTCGATTTTCCGCCAAGTGATTTTCGACCACTTGACCGCTGAGCGTCCCGTTAAACCCATAAAGCTGAAATTTTTTTTGTCCACTGGCTACTCACGTAGTAATTTTTTTCCCGTGGTCAGTTCTGGCGTTGTCAAAAACTTGTAGTAACTAGAGTATTTTTTGTTCTTTTCATAAAAACATAAAACCGCGTCATAAAATTTCTAAACCTTTTTAAAAATATATCACTCACCACTTACTGTGGTAATATATCTAACATTGTCACTTCGGTCAATTCTCACTGTGGTGAGTGTAGGAGTGACCAAAGCAACTTTCACTCTTTCTGTACTTTAAAAGTACCTTATGAGCTATGATCTCACAATTTATTTGTATATACTGATCTCCAACGGATGCGATTTTACACCAACGACTTTTGACGCTTGACCGTTGAGGCCCCTATAGGAGGTAGAAAGCTAAAAATTTGGCTTATGTTAGACTCGAGAGTTGTATATCCTACGAATTATCCACATAGTCGATTTTTGCTTTTTGTGATCCATTTAGCAGTGACCAAAGCAATGCATATTTTTTCTTCCAATACTTTAAAATTTCATAAAGAGCTATGTACCTACACATATACCGATATTCTAGGAAATGTTCTGTCTGGCCTTAGGACAAGACGGACACAAAAACCGCGACCAAAATATTTTTAAAAGCCTTTTTGAAATATATCGCTCTCTAATTACAGCGGATATATTTTTCACAAAAATTTAGCACGTGATGAGATTTTGAATTATGTGACATGATTTCTATTATCATGACTTAACAGATTATATTGATATTTGGAACTTACGTATCATATTAAGTATTTGTTTCCACGCCGAGTGTTTGACGACCTCTTGATCACTGGCAAATCAAAAAGTAATAATCTGAAAGTTTGCACACTTACAGTTAAGGCCTGGAATATGCTATTCACATTCACACGATTTGAACTATGGTCAGTGCATTAGTGGCCAAAGCAATTATCAATCTTTCAAAGATCACTTAGGAGCTTCTGCCTTTGGGGCCACGCGAAAGATAAGGTCTACGTCAACAGCCCAGCGTCCACTCAAGACCTCAAAGATATAATTCGTGAGGCTATCGAGGACATAGGGGAGCCACTTTAAAATATGCATTGGTATAATAAACCATTTGATTTTCCGAAACGCGTCAATACATGTCCCCAATACATGTCCCCAATACATGTCACTTACTTCTTCTTGAATTTTTAACAAAGTTGTTTTCATATACTGAAAACAACAATAACGATCTTGAGCCTAAATGCAAAAACAAAATATGTACTATGAAATCAGATCGAATAAAACACGCTCATATACTTATATACAATGTTGTTTTCTATACGCGTACAGTTATCTATCAAGTGTATGAATGAAACTTTCAAAATATTGGCTACCAGCCAGCCAACTTTTAAGAAAATAGATCCAACCCTGTTGACGCCATGATAAAGCAAACAAATAGAAATTTTATGATCGGCCTTTGGTCAAACCGACAATAGTATTTGAGAACCAACAAGTAAAGACGGATTAAGTTTGTCCATGCCGAATCTTATAATGGATCGCATGTGAATGGTTACAGTTACTAATAAACTCATTATACCAAATTTCAACCCAATTCGTTGAAATTTGACTGACCGTATCTACCAAAAATGGGCCGGATTGGGCCATTGGGCGTTAGAGTGGCTTCTTCTGTGAGGAAGAAAAAGTAGTTTGGGTTGATCAAAGCTTATATGCAAAATTGGTATGTTTTAAGTATATTAGAATCATTAAAATCAGGATTTTCCTGGACCATTATTTATAGGGGGACGTGACATCCATTAACAAAATTGCAATGTAAAGTCACCTTTTTGCCGATTTTATTACTAATTTTAAAAACTCGGAAACAATTTCAACAATTTAGGTCCGATTTTCACTTTTTATGGCTTGTTATAGAACTGCTGATCTCTAGATTTCATTTTTATAAAAAATTAACCTTTTCAAGGCCATAATCTTTTAATTTGATGGGTTAAAGCGAATTAATTACTATAGAAATTATCCTACACTCATTATTCAAACCTATAAATTGATATGGCCATAACTTTTGTCTCAGTGGGCTCATATGACCGAAATTGTTTACATCGCATAGCAAATTATGTTGACAATTTAGAAAGGGTGATGTGAGAAAAATTTGTTTTTATTCTGCACTGGTACAAAGGAAATGCTAAGACAGGGTCAGTAAAAAATTAAAAAAATCAATTTTTAAAAGTTGACATAACATTGGAGCAAAAAACTGCACTTGCCGCCCATTGCGTTTTGACAGGACATCATGCAAACTACGACGACGTCGACAAATAAGCATAAAAGAGACTGTATCATAAAATATACACAATGGAAATGCTTTACATCATGGACGAACCTATTGAGAGAAGATTAAATTATAAGATAGACACTGACAAGCGTGCTCACATATACAGAAATACAATACTCAAAAATTAAATTAGTTGACATTAACTTTCGAGAGAAGCAGCATCGTTTACTTTGTTTTGTTTTCTAATAAATGTAATTATTTTTTATTGCAAGTGGTCATAACTTTTGTACTATTGGGTATATCGAACCAATTTTTTTCGTCATATAAGAAATTTTATTGCCCATCCAGACATGTTGATACGGATGAAATCGGTGCATATTGTGCTCCGATATTTACAAAATACTCGCACACAGTAAGGTAAAAATTAAAAATCAAATTGCAGATATCACGGTAACTATACGAGATAATTCTTAGGTGTAAAATAGTTTTTTTTATAGACCTCAGTTAGTAGAACACACACAAAAATAAATTTTATAAATCGGAAGAGAAACACGAGTTACACGCGCTTGAACATTTTCTTCACCCGATGTGGCCAACTTTGAGGCCCTCTAACTCCGCCCCTGCCTGACATAGGGGCCCAAATATAAAACATAACTTCTCTAACACCTCTTCATCTACCATGCCAAATTTGGTCGCAAGCGGTTGTTTGGTTAAGAAACGGTCGAATTATTTTCCCTTTTCGAATATGTACCACTGTGAATTGTTTTGCAAAAACAGACGAAAATTTTTAGTTAGTCTTGTTATTTCGTACATACCTTTTACAAATATTGAGTCTCCATAAATTGTTTTACTGTTCTGGGTATGTGTGAGCGCGACAAATATTCTGTGAAAATTTAAAGAAAATCGAGGGGGAAGCAATTTCTTCTGCAAAGGTTTTTTCAAAATAAACATTCGTAAAAATTGTTTTTAAAAAATTTCCAAAAAAGATTTTTTTTACACACAGAATACAGTTTGGTTGATTCAAACGAATTATTTGCCAATCGAATTTTGGTAGTTCTGTCTACCATCATGCGATTCCATCAGGACAACCAACGTTTCGGTTGTGGTATACTTCTGCTTCCACGTTGACAAAAACCATATTTGGTTGCGCCAACTACGAAAATGGTGGCTAAAATTATCTGTTGTAAGTTGCCACAACCAACTGTTTTAAAACATTGGTTGTTCTGACAATTTGTCATTAATTTTTATTCTATTTATTGGACAAAAAACAAAACAATTCATAACAAAATAAAAAATCCCGTATTACAAATTCATCACTATTATGAGATGTGGAAATATTTGACACACTTTTTAGTACACGAAAAAAACACAAAACTTGTATGCAAATATCGCTTAACCCTGTGCTGTTAATTTCATTATTGTTGCTTTTATTTTTTATTTATGTATTCCACACATTGTTATCCCACGAAATTATTTTTGATTACCTATACCGTTCTTGAACAAAATGTTAAAGATTTTTTATGTCGAGTAATTTTATTTTTTGTTTGCATGTATCAGCAAAAGAACAGCAAGCTATCTTTCGGTTGTATTTCCCAAAATACATTTAATTATTCTAAATTTGGGAAATGATTGGGATAACCAATAAACGATTATTTATTGATATTTTTCAGTCGTAGTAACCAAATATTCGTTGCAATAATAATCTTTGGTCTATTTGGTACATTGGTTGTCTCAACCAAAAATAGATCATATGGTACTATAATGAAAATTTAAAATTGGTTACCACAACTAACCGAGTGTAAATGAAAAAACAATCTTAATTCGATTGATACAACCATCGATTTAGTTGCAAGCATTTTCATTTGATCGTATCCATGTTATTATTGTTGTTTCAACTATTTATTTATTTACTTTTTGTTGCTAGTAATATTTTTTTATTATTGTTACTATCGAATTCCAACCAATTATTTTCCTGTGTGTACCTAAAATGGCGCTTTGTGTCCTCTTTGAAACAAAGTAAACTTTGCAAAAATCGGTTCAGCCGTTCGAGAGAAATTACAAATTTCGTAAAACACAAAAACTATTTTTTTTTTAATTTTTATCAAAAATTATAATGCCCATTAAATTTTTTCAAAAAAATAATAGCGAGATCTTATTTTACCTATTTGTAACTGCTTATAGACATTTTAGCGAAAAATAAACTACATAGGTCGTCATTAAATATCCCAGCAAAAAATAAAAGAAGTACTTCCAAAAGAATAACATTATAAGTACTTCCAATTCATAAGTAACATTCATAATCATAACATTTTTTCGGCATTTAATGAAGTTCTTCTAAATAACTAACCAAAATGTAATATCGGAATATAAATTATTAACCCAAGAATGCATAATTTTAAAACGATTGGATGTAAAATGAATCTTGTGAACTGATAAAAGTCCAGATCGGAAGGAACATATGTAAGAGGGCTATGATATATATGTAAAATTTCGTTTCAGTCGACTAGGTCGATAAATCGGACCTACAAGTAACCTTAAGTGCTCGTTTTTGATAAAGAACAATAGGCGTAACTCACATTGTATTAGACAGAACATACTGTATTCATCTATTTAACATTTGCAGTTGTTCTCTTGTTGCTGTTTTGATTTTTGTAAATCGTGTTTGACACCTATTTTAGATGCAAAATTCTATATGGGTCTGTATTTGCATTTGGCCTTTATCTGAAGTGTATCCATTTTTTATCAAATTTCGCAGTGTTCGTGATTCTATAAACAAATCTCTGCCAAATTTAATAATGCTCTGATGTAAAACATGAAAACACATTTTTCCAACCTTGCTAGTGACCGTTTATTCTCGGATTAAAAAATCCTTTGTGCAAAATATAGTACATTTGACTAAAATATGACTTCTATGGAGCTTAGATGCTAAATCGGAAGGTACACATCCATGCGAGTATGTGGGGCTATATGTAAATTTGAACCGATATTGTTCACACAGATAATAACTGTTAAAATAAGACACTCTTTACCAAATTTCATGAACATCGAAAGGAAATTATATCTTCTATAGAGGGTATAAGCTAAATCGAAGGTACATTCATATATATTACGATATCTGGTTCTAAACTGATATTCAAATAGTTGAGAGATTTTTGATCGTTCGCCGTAGACGAAAGAAATACGGATTGTCTTTCAATTTCAATACGAATCGTCTTGTCCCAAAATAAAGATATGTACAAAATTTCTTTGAGATCGAACTATATTTGTGACCTGCACATAGATTACAAGAATGCATGACATAGCTAAATCGGTTCAGAAAGTGATTCTAAGTCGATCGGTATAATAAACGTTGGTTCTAAATATCTCTTCTCATTTTTGGTGTTAGAAACAAATGCATAAAATCATAATAAATTGTACCACAGTGTGGTGTAGGTTATAATTAAATAATTTTAAAAGAAATTGTGGAAATTAAATATACCATACCATACATACTGTCCCACACTGTGGTACTTTACTACTCTCTACTGAAATTTTACACTATGGGGTCACACTTTTCAAGAGCCATCTACACCATACAGATTACAGACATCTTCAAATGTCCTAAACATACATATATATGATCGTTGATCTCTTTGGCCAATAGTATATTATTTATACGTTCCCTTCCCTATGTCAACATTTGTATTCCTTTAAAATATGAAATCTCTGGACCCAAAGATGTTAATAAGAACGACATACATTCATCAAATAAATACAACACAAAAAAGCAAATCTTACAGTGCTTTAAAAGAGTTGTGCAAAAGTGGTGACAAAGATTTACTTCCCCGGCGCGACAACCCCTTGTTAAATTCATTGGTGAAAATCCAAATTAGAACAACTTCCGGATCATAAGTTGGGGATTTCTATTGCTTCTTTGGATGCTCTTTTTTTGCTGGGATTCTGACCCAAATATGTTATACTTTTTAGACCCTCACTTTAGTGTGATGAGGGTATATATCATTTGCTACGGAAAAAAGTGACCTGAGACCCAAGTAAGTTCGGCGGAAATCCGTTTTGGGTCATTTTTATTTTATTTTTCTCTATCTCCGGCTAAGTTTGAAGATGGGCCATATTGGTCCATTCCTTCTAGTACCTCCCCCACAAAGGGTTAAAATGTTGTGAAATATTGATTCTTTAATAACTGCTATACTACGTATTCTAATCTTCTGAAATTCCACACATAGTATTAGTTTTTTAGTCGCTATCAACTCGAGAAAAATGGGCGAAGTTGCCACACCCCTGTTGGTACCTCCCACACAAATGCACCATTTTGCACCAAAAGCTAACAGCTAATAACATTACTATAGTGTTTAAAAATACTCCAAATTTTGTACAGTGTAATGCTTTTATAGTGCCTACAGTCCAGTGAAAATGGGAGTTATTGCCATGCCGCTTTTTGTACCTCCCACACAAAATGGCGAAATCGTAACCAAATTTAATATCTCATAACGTACCAGTGCATAGAAATGCTTTTAATTCGGCACAGTGCAATGTATTTAAAGTATCTATTGTCCAGGGGAAAACATATGTATTTGTTAAACCCCTTCTGGTACCTCCCGCACAAATTGAGAGAATAATTCGTATAATATTCCAAATAACAATACTCACAAAGTGAGGGTATACCTTAGTCGGTTTACCCGACTGACAATTTCTTACTTGTTTAAATAACTTTTTCTAAAGGGTCTCCCACGAAAAAGTTGCGTTTTAAAATTGTATTAAAAAAATACGGATAAATATTTTTTAGTGATTTTTGCCTTAATTGAAATGACTCAACATTCCGGTTAATGATGGAACACCACTTCATTCATATGGCTGCCGCGGCTGGCTTTGCAGTAGCCCATTCTGCGTGGACCCAATTTTTCAACACATTTTCGATTGTGTGCATTTCGTGTTTCAAGTCATGAAACGTCTTTGGATGGTTGGCACATCCCATATCCTTAACGGCTCTCCACACAAAATAGTTGAACGGTGTCAAATCCCAGCTGCGAGGCGTCCGTGGTTTAGAAAGCAACCGGTAGATGAGCCACCCTTTATAACACCAAAATACGACATATACTTTTTTCCCAAAAAAGTGGCAAGGATCACAACATCACATTTTTTTGAAAATATAATTTCAACAAGTAAGAAAGCTTCAGTCGGGTAAACCGACTAAGGTATACCCTCACTTCGTGAGTAATGTAATATGGAATATTAAACGAATTATTCTGTCAATTTGTATGGGAGGTACCAGAATGTTTTTAACAAATACACATATTTTTCTTTAAATATATTGCACTGCGCCGAATTATAAGCGTTTTTTGCACTGGTAACGTTATGAGATATTAAATTTGGTATGATTTGGCCATTTTGTGTGGGAGGTACAAAAAGGGGCGTGGTGATAACGGCCATTTTTTACAGGGCTGTACGGACTTCAAAAGCGTTACACTGTGCAAAATGTTGTTCCATTTTCGTGCATTGGTACTCATGCTGTGAGCTCTTAACTTTTTGTGCAAAATGGTACCTTTGTGTGGGAGGTACAAAAAGGGGCGTGGCAATAGCGCCCATTTTTCACAGCGCAAAAGACACTATAAAAGCATTACACTGTACAAAATTTCAAGTGCTTTTATACACTGGTATTAATGTTATAAGCTGTTATCTTTTGGTGCAAAATGGTACCTTTGTGTAAGAGGTACCAAAAGGGGCATGAATATGACACCCATTTTTCACTGGACTCTAGGCACTATGAAAGCATTACACTGTACAAAATTCCAAGTATTTTTATGCACTGGTATTAATGTTATAAGCTGTTAACTTTTGGTGCAAAATGGTGCATTTGTGTGGGAGGTACCAAAAGGGGCGTAGCAACATGGCCCATTTTTCTCGAGTTGATAGCGACTAATAAACTAATGATATGTGTGGAATTTCAGAAGATTCGAGTAAGCAGTATAGCAGTTATTAAAGATTCAATATTTCACAACATTTTAACACTTTGTGGGGGAGGTACTAGAAGGAGTGGACCAATATGGCCCATCTTCGAACTTAGCCGGAGATAGAAAAAAATATTACCACGTACCAAATTTGAAGTCAATCGGTTACTCCTTTCGAGAGTTATCGTGCGCACCAGCCAGCAGACACACAGACAGACAGACAGACAGACAGACAGACAGACAGACAGACAGACAGATAGGCAGACAGACAGACAGACGGACGGACATTGCTCATTCGACTTAAAATGACCCAAAACGAATATCCGCCGAACATACTTAGGGTCTTAGATCACTCCTTCGATGTGTTACACTTTTTTTCGTAGCAAATGATATATACCCTCGTCACACTAAAGTGAGGGTATAAATAGCTGTAACTTTTATCTTATTGGGTATATTGGATTTTTTCATTTCAGATATCAAATTTTGTTGCTTATTTATTAAAGTTGATGAGAAAGAAATCGGTCCACACATCTGCTCCAATACTGCCAAAATACTAGACAGCGTTAGGAAAAAATTTAAAAATCCATTTTCAAGTGCGGATATCTCGGCAACTGTACGGTGTGTATTAGGTGTAAAAATAATTTCCATTGAAAGAACATTCTTTGGCATTTATTTTTTGAAGATTATGTCTATCAAATGTTGGCCGCGGCTACGTCTCAGATGGTCCATCCGTTGATTCAAATTTTCGATGACTCGTTCGAACATTTCGACGGTAACTGGCGAATGACACGCGTGGCCTGAATCGAAGCGGGTTTGTCCGCATACACTTTAGACTTTACATCCCCACAGGAAAAAGTCTATCGGTGTGATATCACACGATCTTTGTGGCCAATCGACCGGCCCAAAACGTGAAATTATCTGCTCACCGAAATGTTCTCTCAATAAATCCATTGATTGATGCTATGTGTGGAAGTGGCGCCGTCTTGTTGAAACCAAATGTCGCCGAGATCACGAGCTTCAATTTCAGGCATCAAATAATCGGTTATCATGGCACGATAACTTTCGCCATTGACGGTTACGTTCTCACCGGCATCATTTTTGAAGAAATATGGACCGATGATTCCGGTACGGCGGATTGTTCATAGGTGTCAAGATCGTGGGTCGACTGGAAAGTGTTTTGTTTGGATTTAAAAAAAAATGGACTTAGGAGAAATGGGGAAACTTTAACCCCTCTAAAATAAAATTGCTATGTGATTTTTCAAAACTCCAATACACCAATATCCCCTCTACCATACTCCATTTTCAGAACCCAGTTATTTTCAAAAGAGTTCGAAATTGTTATACAGCGTAATGGAGGAGGAGGTTGTGCAGTCACCCGACTTTAGTCATTCCATATTTTGTATGGGGACCAACCCTTTATTATTCACTTATCCAATATTCTTCAATCGGAATATTTAATGGTGTGGTTTTTTGTGCCACTGTGTGGTGTGGGTTTGGTAGAACTCTTTCAACCGATACGAGAGATCATCGAAGCCGCTCTTTTTTTTCAAACAGATTTTTGAAAAAAAAAAAAAATAACGACTTTGTATTTTGAAAATTACTGATCATACAGTGGTTAACTTTATACATAAGGTGTTTTTGGCACAACCTAGATCACATTCTTCATTATATCTATACTTTACAATATTGTGGGAGTCTAACTCATCCCCGAAAACAAATTTATATTATATGCTATTGGCTATTTTATAAAACCATTATATACAATCGATTCCTCTGGCACATTTTTCGCATTCGTTTGTTTGTTAAATGAAATGATTTATGACAAGAAGACGTTACCACACCGAGACCTTTTCTTAACATACCCCCTAAGACATTGAATAAAAATCACAGCCTCTACCACATATTTCATTTCTATTCTCTTAGTATCATAAATTTCCTTTCGAAATAATAATACTACCGTTATTTATGACCAAATGCCTGGATCTACGCTCCTTCAATATATTTTCTAAATTACTTTAAAATAATACTACATTAGGATAAGAGTTGAAAAATCGATTTACTCAAGTAAGTACACATACGTAAGTACAGCAACAAGACTTCCGGGTAAGTGGGTCAAACAAGAAACAACATTAAACTAAGCATCCTTCGTTCTTGCCAGCAGCTGTCTTGGAGAAATCCACATATATAATAGCAATCGATGCCCCCGCTATTGTAACAGTTTTATGTTTGTGGTTGGTTGGTATCGACTACACATGGAACAATAGACATACATACTTGCGGTAGATACAGTGGACGTCAATAATAAGTGAATATCGGTTTTAAAACATTCTGATTGAAATAAATATTTTGAATGTATGGAATTTTATAACAGGTTGATTAAGAACATTTTACAGCTTAATGCAGCGAACTGACATGAGTCATTGGTATCGACCCACATTTGACGCTCACCGTCTATGCAATGTGCAATATATTCCTTTACAAAGTTTTCGAAACAAGCAAAGCTTTTATCCGGAGTCATTTGTCACTTAGTGACAAACTTGTTAAATATTAATCAAATGTAATGCACATTAGTGAAATTGAGTATTGAACTAGTAGACGCAGATAAATTCACCTCTATTATGTTGTGGAAAACATCCTACGGGATAAACAATTTCCAGCGAATTTCTAAAACATTTATCTTGTGTAGAAAACGGAAAGAGCAAATATGTAGGTATATTTACAGGTAGAAAGTTAATCACTATAGAATACTCATGGATGTAACAGTACTTGCTGGACGAATATGCATATTTTGCGCTGAACAGGTGATAAAGGGTTTTCCAACAAGAGGTGTTATTTTGGTATTCAAAGAAAAATGCAATTTTTTAGATAAATTATCGGATGTTTTTTTCATAATAAAGAGGAAGGTAAGCCGTTAATAATGAAAAACAACATCAGCCAAATGACCACCACGCTTACAGGACCATATCCTTTTCATGAAATTTTCCATAACCAAATCGCATAGTGGCTGCCTTATGTCCTCGATAGCCTCACGAATTCTATCTTTGAGGTCTTGAATCGACGCTGGGCTGTTGGCGTAGACCTTATCTTTCACGTGGCCCCAAAGGAAGAAGTCGCAAGGTGTTGAATGACAAGATCTCGGTGGCCAATAGTGATCACCTCTTCGAGAGATAACACGGTCCGGAAACTTTTCCCGTAACAGAGCAATGGGTTCGTTGTGTGGCACGTAGCGCCATCTTGTTGAAAGTAAACGTTGTCCAGATCAATACCATCCAACTACGACCATAAAAAATCTCTCGATAGCGCAACCCATTCACCGTAACTGTTGATCCATTTTCGAAAAAGTAAGGTCCAATGACCCCGCCGGACCATAAACCGCACCAAACAGTCACACGAGCTCCAGATGCGACAATTTTGCTTGTTGACGTAGCCACCGAGGTGGAAATGGGCCTCATCAGTCAAGATGAGTTTTCGATGATTTTCGATTTTTCGAATTTTAATAATTTTAATGCGTTGTTGAATCGTGAATCGTTCCATTTTTATACCATACACCACACTGTGGTACAGGGTATTCTAAGTTTGTTTCATGGCAGATGTTTGTAACACCTGAAAATAACCCACCTTAAAGTATACCGATCGACTCAGAATCACTAGCTGAGTCGGTTTAAGCATGTCTGTCCGTCCGTCCGTCTGTCCATGAAAAGTTGTTCGTCGACTACAGGTATCAATTTCACTCCGATCGTTCTGAAATTTTGCAGTTTAGAGTATTTCGCATCTGTTAAGATCGCTATTGAATTTGGTTGAAATCGGTTGAGATTTAGATATAGCTCCCATATATATCTTTCGTCCGATTTGGCCCTTTAGTCCTATAGAAGCTGTATTTTACATCCAATCGTTTTGAAATTTAGAATGGTAGAGTTTCTTCATCCATGAACCAACATTGTCGAATTTGAAGAAAATCGGTCAAGATTTAGCTATAGCTCCCATATATATGTTTCGTCCGATTTGGCCCTTTAGTCCTATAGAAGCTGTATTTTACATCCAATCATTTTGAAATTTAGAATGGTAGAGTTTCTTGATCCACGAACCAACACTACCGAATTTGAAGAAAATCGGTTAAGATTTAGCTATAGCTCCCATATATATGTTTCGTCCGATTTGGCCCTTTAGTTCTATAGAAGCTGTATTTTACATCCAATCGTTTTGAAATTTAGAATGGTAGATTTTCTTGATCCATGAACCAACATTGTCGAATTTGAAGAAAATCGGTTAAGATTTAGCTATAGCTCCCATATATATGTCTCGTCCGATTTGGCCCTTTAGTCCTATAGAAGCTGTATTTTACATCCAATCATTTTGAAATTTAGAATGGTAGAGTTTCTTGACCCATGAACAAACACTACCGAATTTGAAGAAAATCGGTTAAGATTTAGCTATAGCTCCCATATATATGTTTCGTCCGATTTGGCCCTTTAGTCCTATAAAAGCTGTATTTTACATCCAATCGTTTTGAAATTTAGAATGGTAGAGTTTCTTGATCCACGAACCAACACTACCGAATTTGAAGAAAATCGGTTAAGATTTAGCTATAGCTCCCATATATATGTTTCGTCCGATTTGGCCCTTTAGTCCTATAAAAGCTGTATTTTACATCCAATCGTTTTGAAATTTAGAATGGTAGAGTTTCTTGATCTATGAACCAACACTACCGAATTTGAAGAAAATCGGTTAAGATTTAGCTATAGCTCCCATATATATGCTTCGTCCGATTTGGCCCTTTAGTCCTATAAAAGCTGTATTTTACATCCAATCGTTTTGAAATTCAGAATTGTAGAGTTTCTTGATCCATGAACCAACATTGCCGAATTTGAAGAAAATCGGTTAAGATTTAGCTATAGCTCCCATATATATGTTTCGTCCGATTTGGCCCTTTAGTCCTATAAAAGCTTTATTTTACATCCAATCGTTTTGAAATTTAGAATGGAGAAGTTTCTTGATCTATGAACCAACACTACCGAATTTGAAGAAAATCGGTTAAGATTTAGCTATAGCTCCCATATATATGCTTCGTCCGATTTGGCCCTTTAGTCCTATAAAAGCTGTATTTTACATCCAATCGTTTTGAAATTTAGAATTGTAGAGTTTCTTGATCCATGAACCAACATTGCCAAATTTGAAGAAAATCGGTTAAGATTTAGCTATAGCTCCCATATATATGTTTCGTCCGATTTTGCGCTTTAGTCCTGAAGAAGCTGTATTTTACATCCAACCGTTTTGAAATTTAGAATAAACAATTTAAACATGAAGTACAAAATTTATATTTCAGAGTTATTCAATATTACGAGAGTGATGTAGGGTATTATATAGTCGGCCCCGCCCGACTTTAGCCTTTCCTTACTGGTTAGTAATGGCGTAGTTTCTACTTGTCAAATGTCGAAGAATAAAAGCTTCGAAAGTGACAGTTACCGAAATACCGGGAGATTCAAAATAACACCTCTTGTTGGAAAACCCGTTACTTCGATGACTTGCACTGTACCGAACTGTAATTGTATTTTACCCCCGATTTGACATGTAACCGCTGTATAAACTGTATTTTATATCCGATCAGTACGAAATTCAACAGAGAGAGTTTTCTTATTACATACATGTTATTATCTTATTACAACACTGCCAAATTCTTATTGCAATGCCCATGTTCGCATTGTTATGGAGGTGAAGGGTATTATATAGCCGGCCCCGCATGACTTTCTGCCTTTCCCTACTGTTTTATTTTAAATTGTAGCTTAGTTAGAATTGACGGGCAAGACTAAATTGCCTTACAATTTTAAGACCAAATAATCCCGTTGGTGGTTAACAAAAATACTACGCACAAAATATTTGTTCCACTTTGCAAACATGATAATATAGAAGTAGGAGAAACTTTTGAACTAAAAACAACAAATTTCAGAAAAATTGTCACAGCTTTCGATGAGCTTCGTCCTGATACAGCAACGTAGCAGGTGATTTACAATGGAGCGGGTTTCTTCTAACCCGTCAAGGATGCTTCCGCTGAGTCAGCTGATAGGGCCACAAGTTCGGCTGTGTTACCTACTGATATTAATGCCAACAGAATCAGATCACCTAATGAACCCCTGCCTTCGATAAAGGCTACAGTCAATAACGTAACCGTCAACACGTATAACGTAGCCGTCAACAGGATGTACGTCATAAATAGAAATTATGTGGATGGCACCATCCTAAAGGACATAATAGGAGAGTAAAGTCTTGGAGGAGAGTGAAGCTTTTGACTTTCGGTGATGCCAGATCATTATGGCTGCTCTGAGTCGAGTGCGTGAGGTTTGGCTAGGCGCTCAGTTGGATGTCGTCGACAAAACCGACAATTATAGTCGGCGAAGAGCCCTCACATGTGTAACAGAGGAGCCATCCGACTCGGTTGACTTTCTAGAGGTGCTAAGAGTGTGCAATCCTGGTCTGCCCGCCCATAATTGGAGAAATGGTAATGGAGAGCCAAATAATCAAAAGGAAAGGAAAACAAATTTCAACTACATTTTCTAGAGAAATCTAATTTCGATGAAATTTTCAAATAATTTACAAATAGTTTTCAAATAATTCGGTGGTGGAGTTCCCATGACCGGTATAATATTATTCCCATGACCGGTATAATATTATTTTTACGGTAAACCAATCTGAATATTTTCGCCGAAAATGATCTTCCTTTTTGCTCAACTAAATCGCACAAGGAGACTAATATATTAAAAAAATATTTAATTTTTTACGGTAGACAGGGCTAGACATAATTACTCTTACATAATTAGTCTTACTAGATTTAGTAAACATAAAACATTGTAAGATCAGTTTTAATAACCTTGTTATTTTCTTATATCAGCATAATTTTTGCTGATTTAAAATGTTTTATTATTTTACTCAGCAGTATCTTCCATTTCTGTTTGTTGCATTTCTTAACTTCCTTCTTGAATTCAGAGGTAATAAATAAACCCATATCAAACAAAATCCATTTTCCGAAATTAAAAATATTTGTAATCACAAAAATGAGTTTTGAAGGAACATCAAACATGTCGAACATCAAAGAAGTGACTACAAAAAAAATATATCTTCTTGCGTTTTGGAGTGTTAATTATTATATGGTGTTATAAGAAAGATCTTTGGACCACATAAAAAATTCGACATTTTGGCCAAATAAATGGGTGTTTGGGAGCTCAGTGTCTCGTAGAGGCCACAATTTTTATCTGATAGGTTTTAAAATTGGTATTTTTAGTTTAACCAAACGTTATAGGCCCATGCTTTGATATAGCCCTAACACAAAGGTTCTTCCCGATAAGGAACATAGGAAACATTCGCACGAACAACGTTCGTTGTATACAGTGGAATGCGGCCCATGGTGAAGGGTATATAAGATCCTACTTAATGCCGTTTTTACTTGTTTTAGCGTGAATATAGCAGACGGACACGGAATGAGATTATTTTAATTTTTCTCCATATTATTATTTGTCGATGCTAGAAAAGCTACATGATGCATTTTATTATAAAATACACGTCGCAACGAAAAAAACAGTTTTCTGTAAGACCCTCTACACAGTATGCAACTTAATGCTGCAGAATAAAACCTCATCATTCCACTCGTTAAAATAAGTCAAAGTTTCACACCCCACCCAGACGATTGTTGCACCCCAACTGAATTTCAGTTGCTACTACTTTGAGTGTTTTTTTCCTGACGTGACGTTTATTAAGTTTTTGCATTACAATTGTACAATTGCATTATAAATCTGAAACTAGAATAAAAACAAAGTGCATACATGGAGCTTAATTCCACTAGAACATAAAACAATTAAAGTTAAATGTTTTGCACGAAACGGTGGTCTTTTTGCCCTGTTATGCAAAAACCTTAATATATTAGCGAATTTGTACTTATATATGGATTCGTATGCATGGCTATTAAATGAACATGTGACGACATTAGACGCCCTCACTCCGCAGGAAATTAAATTCAGCGATATTGCATCTTAGTACTATAGCAGCTGCATTTTTAATCTGAACTTTATGGAATTGCCCAATTAAATGTAAATCGGCTCAGATTGTTGCTATAACCGCTGTAAAAACCGAAAATTATCCTGGAATTTAGTTGTTGCATTTTATGTGTGTTTATCACAAAAAAAGTCAGTATTGGTCCTAGTTTTGAATTAGCTCAACTTTTTATACCCTTTTTTATACCCAACTACAAGTTAATAGGCTATTAACAAGTTGTAATAGGCTATTGTACCACATCCTATTACAACTTTTGCATTTGTGTGTAATACACAAAAAGAGATGAAATAGACCCATCGTTTATTATACCGATCGACTTAGAATCACTTTCTGAGTTGCTTTAGCTATGTCCGTCCGTCTGTCCGTCCGCCTGTGCATGTATTCTTGTAATCAAAGTACAGGTCGCAATCATGCTCCGATCTCAATGAAACTTAACACATGTCTTTCTATTGGCCCAAGGACTATCCCTATTGAATTTGTTTAAAATGAGTTCAGATTTACATATAGCTCCCATATATATGAACCTCATATTTGGAATATATGCACTGTATAAGTAAAAATTTTTAACCGATCTTTAAAAAAAATTACAAAGAGAAATCTCTTGATACACTTAGAGAAGAAAATCGGTTCAGAGTTGTTATAGCCCCCATATACATATATGTTACTACCGATTTTGTATCAAACCTCTATAGAAGTTGCACTTTACTTCCGATCATTACAAAATTTTGCAGAGAGATGTTTCTCAATATTGCTTAATTTAGCGATTATCGGATCGGATTTACATACAGCCACATATACCGGGTTTTCAAATAGGGCCATAACAATTTCGTATCTTTATGTCAACGCACCGTCAAACATTTTTAATGATCTTTCACTGTCAAAACGTTAGTCGAAGTGAACATTTTCATCATGGTAAAGTTCACTCACTTTTGCAAATCATTAAAAATTTAATTAAGAGCGCTTACTCCAATCTCCGGTCGTAATAATCGTCACACCAAAATTTTCACTTTTAGATGTTCCGGCGCTAAAGAGAGGCCGTACCGCTCGAAGCGACGAAAATTTCGCAGTAAGTGTATCCGTTCAAAAATACCCAAATCAGCCGATTCCACATCGTTGTCAGGAATTGGGCATCTCTCAAACCACACTTTGGCGTATTTTGCGAAAATATCTCGGCCTTCATCCTTATAAGATAAACTGACTCAAGAACTAAAGTTACTTGATCGTTTGAAACGCCGAAACTTCCCCAATTGGGCTCTGCCAGTGTTAATGTTATGTCCTTAATAGAAAACCCATTATATGTTCCTAACTATTTCCCAATTATTTCAAATTATTATCGCAGCGGTAACGGTAACGTTTATAAGCGTTTTCTTAATTTCTTTTTTTTTTCTGAATATAGAACCCTCATAAATCAAAAACTACTAAACCGATCCTTTTGAAATTTAAAACACTATTTCTTAATATAATTTAGGTAGGTAACGCTGTCGAGTTTTTTATAAATTTGTTATTTCTTTATTTAACAATAACCAATTAGTCAAATTTTTCTCGCAAAAATCGCATTGTTCACTTCAAAGTGTTCCCAAAAATTCAAACTTCGAAAACGGAACGGTAGAAAACAATTGAGGCCCGTGTGTTCTGGGCAGAAAATTGGGTCATTTGGGAGAACAGTCAAACATTAACTTGAATCGGAATCTTAAAGGTCAGGCACTTGGTATACTACCGATTTTTGTTTTGGAACGAGTTTGTTGACTGTTGAAGAATACAATTCTGAATGGTAGGAACTTTACACAACTAGGAATACGAGGTATGTTCAAATCAAATCGCGAATTTTTAATTTCCGCCGGCTACGTGTATTTGATTTTTGATAATTTTGTAGAGTTATGTTGGTACTCATGTCCCTTACTTATGCTGACAAGGTCGGCCATTTTGAATGTTTAGTTAATTTTTGACAGCTGTTGTGCTTGCATGTGTTTTAACTTGTTTTATATTTTTATCTAATGGATCAAAGAATCTGCATCAAATTTTGTGTGAAAAACAAAATAAAGTGCGCTGACGCATTCCGAATGTCAACTGTGGCATATGGTGAAGCTACTTTGGACCAAAGCAACGTTTATCGGTGGTACAAAATGTTCTTAGAGGGCCGACAAACTGCGAAGGACGAACAGCGTACCGGACGCCCGAGCTCACAGTTTTCTTTGATTGCAGGGGCGTGGTGCATTATGAGTTCTTGCCACAGGGTAGTACGGTCAAGTATTACCTGCAAGTTATGCGCAAATTGCGCGAAGCAATCCGCCAAAAACGCCCGGATTTGTGGAAGAACAAAAACTGGCTTTTGCACCATGATAACGCCCCTGCACACACATCGTTGCTTGTGCGCGAATATTTGGCCAAAAACAACACAGTAATGGTGCCGCAGCCACCGTATTCCCCTGACCTAGCCCCCTGTGACTATTTTTTGTTCCCAAAACTGAAAAGGCCCATGAAAGGACGACGCTACGGTACGATTGAGGAGATAAAGACGGCATCGAAGGAGGAGCTGAACAAGATCACAAAAAATTATTATTTGAAGTGCTTCGAGGATTGGAAAAAACTTTTGGCAGAAGTGTATTATATCCGAGGGGAATTACTTTGAAGGGGACAAAATAGATATTCATGAATAAATAAATACTTTTTGAAAAATTACAAAATTCGAAAATTTTTTTGAACATACTATGTATGTCAAGCAGCCTGAAGTATAATGTATAACTAATCCAATGTGAATTCGATCATTAAAAATTATTCTTTTTGCAGTTTATCGTGTACAACATTACTATATATAACCATTAAGGAAAGGCTGAAAGTTGGGAGCGGCCGACTATATAACACCCTACACCTCCCTATTATCGGCATTGCGATAATAATTTGGCATAATTGGTTTCGTTTCAGTTAAGAAAGTACTTAGCTCCACCAGTACAACTTCTACAGCGCATTGCCGTCAAATCGGGTGTAACATATATATGGGGGCTATATATAAATCTGGACCGATTTTCCTCAAATTTGGCAGTTTTCATTAGCGAAATAAGAAACCTCTTTCTCTCTTTCTTCGTACTGATTGGATATAAAATACAGTTTCTACAGCGCTTACATGTCAAATCGGAAGTAACATATATATGGGGGCTATATCAAAATCAGAACCGATTTTCTCCAAATTTAAATAGGGATAGTCATTAAGTCAAAAAGAACACTGTGCCAAATATCATCACAATCGGACAATAAATACGACCTGCACTTTGATTACAACGATACATCCACAGACGGACAGACGGGCGGACGGACATGGTTAAATCGACTCAGAATCGGTTTCTGGACCACAGTGCGGTGTTGGGTATAAAAATAGTAAAGGTTTTTGTATTCTTGCTTTACGATTGTCGAAAATGTGGCCAAAATTTGGAGAATCGTGGCAACACTATTAATAATATTAAAGTAATATAATATCTAATGAATATTTGTTCATCAAAGAACAAATTTTGTTGTCTATCCATAAAGTATAATGAGAGAGGAAACAGTATATATCCGGCTCTAATATACACCAATTCATGGCAAGGGATCGGGAAAAAAATAAAAACAATAATTTTTCAAAAGCCGACAAAGATTTAATTAATTTGTTAAATTTGTATACCCTATACCACACTGTGGTACAGGGTATTGTAACATTATGCATTTGTTTGTAACACCCAAAAGGAGAAGAAATGGACTCATCGTTTATTATACCGATCAACTTAGAATCACTTTCTTAGTTGATTTAGATATGTCCGTCTGTCCGTACTTCTGTGCATGTATTTTTGTAATAAAAGTACAGGTCGCAATTACGGTCCGATCTCAACCTTACACATATCATTTTTTGGCCCAAGGACGATCCCTATAAAATTTGGTTAAAATCGGTTGAGATTTATATAAAGCTTTCATATTTATGTACCCCCGATTTGGCATATATGCACTGTATAAGCAACATTTTTGAACCGATTTGTACAAAAATTGGCAGAGAGCAGTCCCATGATACACTTAGAGACAATACAAAATTTGACATGTAAGCGCTGTAGAAACTTTATTTTATATCCGATCAGTACGAAATTCGACAGAGGTCTCTTATTACATGAATGGGCATTAAGGGAAAATCGGTTCAGATTTAGATGTATCCTCCATATATAAGTATCTATATATATATCCATATAAGTATCATGGCGCTATAGAGTTTGTACTTTACTTCCAATCATTACAAAATTTGGCAGAAATATGTTTCTCAATTTAGGAACGAATATTGCTTAATTTAGGGTTAATCGGTTCATATTTAGATATATCAACATATATATGTTCCTACCTATTTGCCAATTATTCCAAATTATCATCCCAACGACCCTTATCGCTTTGTTAGGTTGGTGTAGGGTATTATATAGTCGGTCGGCCCGACTTTGCACCTTTCTTTACTTGTTAAAATTAAATGTATACTTCTTAACACCAGAAATCGAGGCTTATTCTAATATGGTTATATTTGTAAAGTTAAATCGCAGATTTCAAAAAATATCGGAAATTAAAAAAAAAAAAAAATATTTTTTGCCCAAAATCTATTATACTAAAAGCCGGGCTCAAAATTCCTTTTGCAGTTTATCGTGTAACACATTACTACATATAAAAATGGTAAAGGTTATGGAATCCTAGCTTTGCGATTATCGAAAATGTGTCCAAGTTTTGAAATTTTTGTTAAAAATGGTGTAATTTGGATATGCGTGGCAGCACTATTAATAGCAATTTTTGACTCGTTGTTTTCTCAAAAATATTCTCCAGGAAGTATCTTTTAAGACGAGTGTAATAAAAATATGTATGTAATACTTTTTTTAATTCAAATTAATCATTTTTTAAACCATAAATTGACATGACCATAACTTTTGTGTCAGTGGGTACATCTGATCGGAATAGCAAATTTTGTTGTCAATTGATGTTGAACAAATAGGTTTATATTTTGCACTGATATTAACGAAATGATAAGAAATATGAAAAATATATCAATTTTCAAATACAAACAGAAACATAATAACTCCCTAATATATTTAAAAATTAATATATTTCAATTATAAGTATATATTTTGTAGTTTGTCTTAAAGCTGGGCTCCAAGTTCCTTGTGCAGTTTAACTTGCAACACCTTACCACACAAAAAAATGTAAAGCTTTTAATATTCTAGCTTTGCGATTAAAGAAAATGTGGCATAGGTTTGAAATTTGCAGATTTATGAAGTTGGAGATGCGTGGCAACAAAAATAGTGACGATTTTTACATGTTTTTTCTTCGAAAACATTCTTCAAGATGATGAATATAAAAAAAAGATATTTTATTATATTTCCCATTTTAACAACAAATTTTCTTTAAAATTATTTTGCTGTATTTAACTAGGCTGCAGGTCATACAAATAAAAGAAAAACTAGCTTTTACTTGTTTATTGTGATTTTATTCCAATATTTCGACCAACATCGGTGGTCATCTTCAGCGATATTAAAAAAAAGTTACGTTTATGTTGCGAAACACTGTTCACTTGCTAAAGCTTTTTTGTTACTTTTGTTTAAAATTTTAACCTGACTTTTAAGACTTGAGGAACCTTAATTTTCAAACTACAATAATAACAAAGTTTTTCAGTACATCCTTATGCATTTGTAGTACGTAAATGTCTACATTTGTGTATTTGCCATAACGCAAGAAGATTACTGTGATACACATGTGTTGAGTCGTGATGTCTTTACTGACGCTTCTGGAAGGGTGATACAGACGATCGTTAGAGGTATGTCATTTGAATGACCCTTACCCTACAGTTATATAAGATATATATGTTATATTGACAGATACATTTGCTTTCTAACCAAGTTAAGACGGATTAAATTCGGCCATGCCGAATCTTATATACCCTTCACCATAAATCACATGTGAATGTTTTTTTTTTGAGTACAAATTCACTCACTATACCAAATTTCAGCCTAATTCGTTCAAATTTGAGGTTTTTGTGGTGTTACCAGGTCCAATCTACAGGGCCCTCTGTAAAGGGGGCTATATCAAAACATGGACTTTTGACTAAGGTTAATCGTGTGAAGTATTCCGAGTATTGGTCTCTATGACGTTAAGAGGTCAAATCGGGGAGATGCAATATATGGCGTTATATCAAGACATGGACCTATATTGCACATATTCAATCTCAAATTAGCTGCAGCTATAAGAAATATACCATATACCAAATTTTATTCAACTAACTCAATTATTGTAGAGTGTAGCGTGATTACAACAGACGGACATAGCTTAATCGTCTTAGAATTTTACGACGATTAAGAATATATATACTTTATGTGGTCTTGGGGTCTCCGATCAATATTTAGAGGTGCGTAATTCTCCTGGTCACTATGTTGCTACTAAGCCACGACTACCCGTATTGCCATTATTTCGGCATGATAGGCACAGTTGCCGTCCACAATGCAATACAGTAGTATTAGGCGAACTACTGCTATGTATATCCAAAGAATTTTAGGAGAATGCCCAAATCCTTTCCTACAGGAATATAAGGTGACCTTGACCTTCTGTCTTGTTTTGCTTAACGGTCAAACCACAGCTTCTGTCCTATCTGGCCAATTTGTTCAGAGCCACATATATATTGTCTCTGGGGACGTTGGGAATAATTGCCTAACCTAAATCAAGGTTTAGGTTTGACGTAGAACAAGTGGCGCTCCTAGTGCTAGCACTGACCCTATTGCCACTTATCAATTATTGTAGAGTGTAGCGTGATTACAACAGACGGACATAGCTTAATCGTCTTAGAATTTTACGACGATTAAGAATATATATACTTTATGTGGTCTTGGGGTCTCCGATCAATATTTAGAGGTGCGTAATTCTCCTGGTCACTATGTTGCTACTAAGCCACGACTACCCTTATTGCCATTATTTCGGCATGATAGGCACAGTTGCCGTCCACAATGCAATACAGTAGTATTAGGCGAACTACTGCTATGTATATCCAAAGAATTTTAGGAGAATGCCCAAATCCTTTCCTACAGGAATATAAGGTGACCTTGACCTTCTGTCTTGTTTTGCTTAACGGTCAAACCACTGCTTCTATCCTATCTGGCCAATTTGTTCAGAGCCACATATATATTGTCTCTGGGGACGTTGGGAATAATTGCCTAACCTAAATCAAGGTTTAGGTTTGACGTAGAACAATTGGCGCTCCTAGTGCTAGCACTGACCCTATTGCCACTTATCAATGAAGTTGTCGATTTCTGTCCAACTTACGTTGGGCTTCCTGATTACCTTTTGCCTAAGCCAAAACTTGCACGTGGATAGTATCGCACCAATATATGGACATTTTTCGAGAATTTTAAGTGTTGTCCCTGACCAACTACATCGGGTTGATATCCCTATATCCAGGTACTCATATTAGGTATATGATTAACTGCTCAGCCATCTCCTTGAGAGATCTGCGGCATTTGAGGGTTGTTTGTACATTTATGGATGTAGCCTCCCGCTGTCGGTGGTCATAATGTTACGACTCAGCCACTTGTCGTCTCTCCACATTATCATTGCTTCGTCATGATCGACAAAATTGCCGTCCACCAACCACTGTGCCACACAGAGGTATTGACTGATGCAGTTCTATAAAAAAGTGTTTCGATAAGAAAAGTCCATTATGAGTTTTCTTAAAAAATAATAATTTGTCATAGAAAACACTTGTGATGTTTAGTAGATACGCGGAAATACGATTTGGGTCCTTTTAAGACATTTAAGCAATATCCGTCCGTCCGTACGCACGTCCGTCTGTCTGTCTGTGTGTCTGTCTGCTGGCTGGTGCGCACGATAACTCTCGAAAGGATTAACCGCTTGACTTGACTGGCTAAGTTCGGGCCATATTGGTCCACTCCTTCTTGTACCTCACGCACAAAGGGTTAACATTTAGTGAAATATTGATTCTTCAATAACTTTTATAATACCTACTCGTAGCATTTTGCACCAAAATTTAACAGCTTATAACTTTAATACCAGGTCATAGATATACTCCAAATTGTATACAGAATAATATGGGAGCTATATCTAAATATGGACCGATATCGCCCATTTTCAATCCCAAGTTACCTGCAGCTATAAGAAGTATATATACCAAATTTCAGCCACCTAGCTCTATTATTACGGACTGTATCGTGATTACAACAGACGGACATGGCTAAATCGTCTTAGAATTTTACGACGATTAAGAATATATATTGTTTATGGGGTCTCAGATCAATATTTAGAGGTGGTACAAACGGAGTGACAAAATGAATATACCCCCCATCCTATGGTGCAGGGTTTAAAAATTGAAGACTTTTGGTTGGATAGGAATCATTTTATGAGAAAAAATCGATTTGAACCGATTTTCTCTCAATTCTCATTCATGTAATTAGAAACTTCTTTCTGTGGAATTTCGTACTGATCGTCCAGTCTCTCGACGGCGCTTACATGTCAAATCGCGTGTAACATATGTCTGAGGGCTATATCTAAATCTGAACCGATTTCCCCCGAATTTGGCAGTAGTTGGCAGTATTCCTTCATGTAATAAGAAACCTCTTTCTGCCGAATATCACACTGATCGGATGTAAAATAAAGTTTCTACATCGCTTACATGTCAAATCGGGGGTAACATATATATGGGGGCTATATCTAAATCTGAACCTATTTCCGACAAATTTGTCAGTGTTAATTCTATAATAAGAAACCTCTTTCTGCCGAATTTCGTACTGATCGGATATAAAATACAGTTTTTACAGCGCTTACATATCAAATCTAAATCTGAACCGATTTTCCCCAAATTTTGTATTGTCTCTAAGTGTATAACAAGACTGCTCTCTGTCAATTTTTGTGCAAATCAATGTTGCTTATACAGTTCATATGTGCCAAATCGGAGGTACATATACGAGGTATGTTCAAAAATATCGGAAATTTTTAATTTCCGCGGGCTATTTGTATTTGATTTTTGATATTTTTTAGCGTTATGTTGGTACTCATGTCCCTTACTTATGCTGATAAGGTCGGCCATTTTTAATGTTTAGTTAATTTTTGACAGCTGTTGTGCTTGGATGTGTTTTAACTTGTCTTCGATTTTCATCTATTTCAGAAAATGGATCAAATAATCTGCATTAAATTTTGTGTGAAAAACAAAATAAAGTGCGCTGACGCATTCCGAATGTTGACTGTGGCATATGGTGAAGCTACTTTGGACCAAAGCAACGTTTATCATTGGTACAAAATGTTCTTAGAGGGCCGAGAAGATGCGAAGGACGAACAGCGTGCCGGACGCCCGAGCACGTCAACAACAGAAGAAAACATTGATAAAGTGAATAAAATAATATTGGTCAATCGACGTATTATCACTATAGAAGTTGCTGAGGATCAATTTGGACCAATACAAGCATAGCGTTAACATTGCTCAGGAGATATTGAACTCGGTCCGTGACGACCCAAACCCATGACGAATCATGGGTTTATGGTTACGACGTGGCTCAATCATCCCAAAGCTCAATCATCCCAATGGAAGCTGCCGCATGAACCAAGACCGAAAAAAGCGCGCCGAAAAAACGTTTACGTACGACCGAACGTTTTGCTCACAGTTTTCTTTGACTGCAGGGTTGTGGTTCATTATGTGTTGTTGTCATAGGGTAGTACGGTCAATAAAAAATATTACCTGTAAGGGCCGGATTTGTGGATGAACAAAAACTGGCTTTTGCACCATGATAACGCCCCTGCACACACATCGTTGCTTGTGCGCGAATATTTGGCCAAAAACAACACAGTAATGGTTCGCAGCCACCATATTCCCCTGTGACTATTTTTTGTTCCCAAAACTGAAAAGGCCCATGAAAGGACGACGCTACGCCACGATTGAGGAGATAAAGACGGCATCGAAGGAGGAGCTGAACAAGATCACAAAAAATGATTATTTGAGGGGAATTACTTTGAAGGGGACAAAATAGATATTCATGAATAAATAAATACTTTTTGAAAAAATACAAAATTCGCGATATTTTTTGAATATACTGCGTATATGGAAGCTACAGGGTCCCCCATATTCGACGGACCCATCTGGCAACGCCATAACTTTTGACAGAGATGTCAGATCGCTTAATGACATACCGCGTTTGAAGCGTCAGTCCAAGCAGATTTTTACCATGGAACAATACACGCCACGCGAGCGCCTGAAATAGTTGTAATTTACATTCAACAGAAGAAGTCAATTGTGAAAACTCAACGTGCTTTTAAAATATTAAAAAATGTGGCCTTCTAAGAACACCATTAATCGTTTATACGAAAAATTTTCGACTGGTGAGGCTCTTTCTAATCCGAAGAGGCCAAATAAAAGTCGACCAAGGCGATCGGCCGAGAATATCGCTGCCGTACGAGCCAGTGTTGAGAGGTCCCCAAGAACATCCCAAAAACGCCGTTCTCAGCAGTTGGGCATGGCTCGGTCCACTTTACAACGGATTATTCGCGTTGATTTGCATTTGTTCCCGTACAAAATTCAATTGACGCAAAGATTGTTGCCTGCGGACAAGCCTCGTCGATTGGAATGGGCCCAACGAGTCATCGAAAAAAACATGGGTCCGTCGAATATGGGCAACCCTGTATATGTAAATCTAAACCGATTTTAACCAAATTCAACAGGGTTCGTCCTTGGGCCAAAAAATAGATATGAGTAAAGTTTCGGACCATAATTGCGACCTGTACTTTGATTACAATAACACATGTACAGACGGTGTAGGGTATAATAAAAAAACAAGTAAAAGCGTTCAGTTCGGCCATGCCGAATCTTATATACCCTCCACCTATTACTGGAAAAATCTTTGGATATGGAGCAAATCATGTTTTTGTTTAAGTAAATTATTAAAAAAAAAGGAACGCTGCAATTTGTAGCCAAATTTTAGGCCGAAAATTCTTGAGCTAAACTCTTCACCTGAGCTTCATCTACACGGGGACTACAACAAAATAAAATTAGATTTGTATACATTTGATTGAAATGAATTCTTGCCAAAATAGAATACATACTGAAAAGTATGTAAATTTCTTAGAAAATGTGGTGTTTATGGCTTAAATAAGCCTTTTTTAGAGCGACATCTATAGGTGGATTATAACAAAATATGAACTGATTTAAAAAAAATTTTGACTTCGATGAATTCTTGTCTTAATTAAATACAAACTGCAAAGATTCAGTTAAAATTCTTAGAAAATGTCGTATTTATGGCTTAGATTCGTATATTTCGGAGCGACCTCTATAGGATGACTATAACAAAATATGAACCGATTACATAGTGCAAAGTTTCTGCTAAATTGCTTTAAAAATATGGTATCTATGGCCCAAAAGCCGTATTTTGGCGCTACATCTTTAGGGGAGCTATATCAAAACATTGACCGATATGGCCAATTTGCAATCCCAAACAACCTGCAACTATAAGAAATATTTCTACCAAACAACAGACGGACGGACATGGTTAAATCGTCATAAAATTATATTATATATATGGGCTCTCAGATCAATATTTGGAGGTGTTACAAACGGAGTGACAAAATGTATATACCCCCCATTCTATAATAAAATATTCTAAAAAAGCAATCAAAATTTCTGTGAATCTCTATAAAATAAGGCAACACTTTTTTGCGGCATAAGATTTTTCGGTCGATTTGTGTATATAGGATAATAGAGATCTCAGGCAATAAATTAATTTTATTGAATTAGCAATAGTCCTCATTATATACCGCGATATGACAAAATGAAGAGGTTACACCACATATTTGAGCACAACTCGAGAACAATGGATCTCAAATGTTTGTTGTAGGGCGTTAGAAACATCTGGTCCAAAATAAACTTACCACAGCGTGGGGTATGGTATCAAAATGAGGCATACCGGCCCAGCTTTTAACATTAATTTCCATATGAAGATCCCATCCGATTTTACTTGTTTACGATTAGCCGCCCTAGTGGTAATATCTTTCAATAGCCATTTTGAATTTAACAATTTGTTAATTTTCACATAAAAATTGGCAGGGTATTACAAAGTCGGTTCGAGATCTTCACTTAACATCTAAATCCTTTGTGTTCCCTTTCTTCCTATTTCTAAGAAAGGAAAACAAAATGTCACTGCAGACATACAAATATACAGCGAGGAGCAGCAGCTTTGGTGACGACAACTACAAACAAATAACCCCAAAGTATCTGAAAAGTGTTTTTCTTGGCTTTGTTTTGTGTTGTTTCACTTATTTGTTGTTAGGGTTTTTGTTTCACTTGCTTTTTCGCAAGAACATTACACATGTCGCACTTCACGTTTATGAACGAACGTTCGTTCCCCTCATACAATTATGAGGGTCTCGTGAGTAGTACGAGGACATGCGTTTTAACATTTTAAGTGTGTACTTAAATTGTTTGTATTATTTTGTATTTTAGCGCGCATAAAAACTAACTGCCAAGAACGTAAGTCTTAATGGTTAAACGAAGTTACATGCTTATTTTCTGCACACAAATATATTCTTGAAGTACACGGGAAAAAAAGTTCAGGATATAAATAACAACTTAATAACGTACTTTTTAACATCATTATTTGCAAAGCAATACGCGGAAGAAAATTTAGGGAATATATCTAACTCCGGGAAGATTGGCTTTACAACATGGCATTTACACCGTAAAATTCACCTGGAATCGTCATACGGGGTTATTTCAAAGCGTGAACCAGTATACGAGTAGCCTTTTGATACAGGAAGTGGTACGAAAAAAAATAAATTATGTCGTAAAATTCAACCAGAACAGCTAAACAATTTACAAGTCGACTTAGCATGTTTTAGAGTGGAGGTATCGATATATAAGGAAAGACAGAGTGTCGGGCGGGGCCGCCTATATAAGGTGCATTGCGACAATGATTTTGAATAATTGGTTTCATTTCCGTTAAAATTCACAGTATTATTTCATAGATCAAGAATCGGGAGCACAAATAGAAGTGACTATACATAATAAAAACAGATCATCAACATGGAACAAAAACCTTATTTCTGCCAAATTATATGAAGATCGGCCTTAAGATATAGTTCCAATGGCGCTTAAATACGAAGTAGGCAAGAACATAGACATTGAGATCTATCTAAATCCGAACCGATTTCCCACAAATTTAGCAATGTTCTATCCTAAATTAGGAAACTTGTTTCTGTCAATTTTTTTTACGATCGGTAGTAAAGTAAAGCTTCTATAGCGCTTTGATACAAAATCGGGAGGAATATGCATATATCGTCCCCTCAATAATAGAATAGTGTATAATTATTTTTGTACTTTCGAGAAAATCACATTTGAAGTTTTTGTGAAATTAGACTTCTTGGAAGATAAATATTTATATCTTAGAAGAGAATCAATGCTTTAAATTTTTTGTCATTTTAATATGTAGCGAAATAATCAGGCTACAGCCAGCTGACATTCTATTAGTCTAAAAGAGCGTTAATTGTATATAAATGGGATCAAAGTACCATATATATATATATATATACTAGCTGGACCCGGTCCACTTCGTTGGCCCAGACTTCAGATTTCCGATCCCGTTCATTTTTGGACTAATTACGTAGACTGACACCAAATATGTATGCACAAAATTACACTGATCTCTCTAACAAATTGCTCAAGATATATCAAACACAAAATTACGGCACTCTCGCTAACAAAACGTGCAAGATATATCAATTTAAAATATTGACTTATATGGCCGGGGCCACGCCCAGTGACCATATCCCGCTCATTTTTGGGTCAATCACGTTGACAACCACCAGGACCATATACACGAAATTACAGCACTATCGCTAACAAATTGTGCAATATATTCCAATTTCAAAACTTGATTCACTCGGTCGGTGCCACGCCCATTTTTGGACCAATCACGTAAACTGCCACCGGATACATATACGCAAAATTTCACCACTCTCGCTAACAAATCGTGTAATATATCTCAATATCAACATTTGGCTTATATGGCCTGGGCCACGCCCGTTGGTCTGGTCCCGCCCATTTTTGGACCAATAACATAGACTGCCACCGGATACATACATATGAACTAAATTGCAGCACACTCGATAATAAATTGTCTAAGATATCTCAGTTTCAAAATTTGGCTTATATGGGCGGGGCCACGCCCATAGGTCCGATCCCGCCCATTTTTTACCAATAAAGTAGACTGGCACCGGATAAATATGCACTAAATTGCAGCACTCACGCTAACAAATTGTTCAAGATATCACAATTCTAAAATTTGGCATACAGGGCGGGGCCACGCCCTTTGGTCCAATCCCGACCATTTTTGGACCAAACACGTAGACTGCTATCAGATACATGTACACAAAATTATAGCACTATCGCTAATAAATTATGCAAGATATCTCAATTTCAAAATTAGGCTTATATGCGCGGGGCCACGCCCAGAGGTCCGATCCCGCCCATTTTTTGACCAATAACGTAGACTGTCACCGGATACATACGTATTAAATTGCAGAACTCACGCTAACAAATTGTTCAAGATATTACAATTCTAAAATTTGGCATATAGGGGCGGGGCCACGCCCATTGGTCCGATCCCGCCCATTTTCTGACCAGTATATGTATGGTGGCATACATATACACAACATTGCAGCACTCCCGCTAACAAATTGTGCAAGATATCAAAATTTGGTCTATGTGGGCGGGGCCACGCCCATTGGGCCGATCCCGCCCATTTTTGGACCAATCTCTCAGACTGCCACCATATACATATACACAAAATTCCAGCACTCTCGCTAACATATTGTGCATGATATCAAAATTTCAAAATTTGGATTATGTGGGCGTGGCCACGCCCATTGGTCCGATCCCGCCCATTTTTGAACCAATGACGCAGACTGCCACCATAAACATATACACAAAACTCCAGGTCTCTCGGTAAAAAAATGTGGAAGATATCGCATTTTTAAAATTTGTCTTATATGGGCGGGGCCACGCCTATTGGTCCGATCCCGCCCATTTTTGGACCAAGCACGTAGACTGCCACCATATACATGTACACAAAATTCCAGCACACTCGCTAACAAATTGTGCAAAATATCTCAATTTCAAAATTTGGCTTATATGGGCGGGGCCACGCCCATTGGTCCGATTCCGCCCATTTTTGGAAAATTCACATAATCTGACACTAAATGCATACATACGAAATTTCAGCACTCAAACGGATGTACCAAATTTTGTTCAAATACCTATAATAGGAGCAGAAATATCGGATTTTTAACCTGCGATTTGTATGGGAGGTACCACGCCCCTTTGTCCAATAAATTTTTTTTTCTATATAAACCATCTCGTGAAAATTTAGAATCGAATAAAAAAAAAATCATCCAAATCGCTCCAGCCGTTCTGACGTGATGCCATTACACAGGTGGACCGTTTCATTTTTATATATATAGATATATATATATATATATGAACTGTTTATTTTGAAAGTGGCGTAAACGCCACTCTGCTTTACTCGATTTATCATTGAAAATAGTGGGTTAATAAAACTCAAATGCAAAAATTTTCACTTAATATTGAAACGTTGAAATCTTGAGGTGAACTGAATGTAAATAATATACTTCTACTATTCACTTAGCCTTCTAACGATACTACTCTTGCTTTAAAAACTGAATGGCGTTTACGCCACTTTCAAAATAAACAGTTCATATATAGTTTACTGTTTTTATTTTAACCTTTGAGCTACTTTGTGGAAGTAGAATTCCACCAAATTTTTACCAGCTATAGAATCGATTACGTAGATTCCTATAATCCAATAAAAAAACCAGTAAGGAAAGGCAGAAAGTCGGGCGGGGCCGACTATATAATACCCTACACCTCCCTAACAATGCGATAAGGGTCATTGCCATAATAATTTGGAATAATTGGTAAATGGGTAGAAACATATTATCTAATTCTGAAACGATAATCGCTAAATTAAGCTATATTCGTTCCTAAATTGAGAAACATCTTTCTGGAAAATTTTAATGATCGGAAGTAAAATACAACTTCTATAGCGGTTTGATACCAAATCAGGAGGAACATGTATATGGAGCTTTAATATAAATCTGAACCGATCTTCCCTGAATACTTATTCATGTAAAAAAACCTCCTTCTGTCGAATTTCGTACTGATCGGATATAAAATACAGTCTCTACAGCCCTTACATGTCAAATCGGGGGTAACATATATATGGGAGCTATATCTAAATCTGAACCGATTTTCTCCGAATTTGGCAGTATTCCTTCATGTAATAAGAAACCTCATTCTGCCGAATTTCGCACTGATCTGATATAAAATACAGTTTTTACAGCGCTTACAGGTCAAATCTGGGGTAACATATATATGGGTGTTATATCTAAATCTTAAACAATTTTCTCCGAATTTGGCAGTATTCCTTCATGTAGAAAGAAACCTCTTTTTGCCGACTTTCGCATTGCTCGGATATAAAATAAGATTTTTACAGCGCTCACATGTCAAATCGGGGGTAACTTATATATGTGGGCTATATCTAAATCTGAACAAATTTCTTCCAAATTTGAAAGTGTTCATTCATATAATAGGAAACATCTTTCTGACGAATTTCATACTGATCGGATATAAAATACAGTTTTTACAGCGCTTACATGTGAAATCGGCGGTAGCATATATATGGGGGCTATATCTAAATCCGAACCGATTTTCTCCTAATTTGGCAGTATTCCTTCATGTAATAAGAAACCTCTTTCTGCCGAATTTCGCACTGATCGGATATAAAATACAGTTTTTACAGCGCTTACATGTCAAATCGGAGGTAACATATATATGGGGGCTATATCTAAATCTGAACCGATTTCTTCCAAATTAAATAGTGTTCATCCATATAAGAAGAAACGTCTTTCTGCCGAATTTCATACTGATCGCACATAAAATAAAGTTTTTACAGCGCTTACATGTCAAATCGGGACTAACATATATATGGGGGCTATATCTAAATCTGAACCGTTTTTAATCAAATTCAATAGGGATCGTCCTTGGGCCAAAAAAAGATATGTGTAAAGTTTCGTCGAGATCGAACCATAATTGCGACCTGTACTTTGATTACAAGAATACATGCACAGACGGACAGACGGACAGACGGACAGACGGACAGACGGACAGACGGACAGACAGACGGACAGACAGACAGACGGACATAGCGAAATCAACTCAGAAAGTGATTCTAAGTCGATCGGTATAATAAACGATGGGTCTATTTCTTCTCCTTTTGAGTGTTACAAACAAATGCACAAAGTTATAATACCCTGTACCACAGTGTGGTGTAGGGTATAAATAATGGTGTATATGCGTATACGCTATTGTTTTATTGAGTGGTCGATATATAAGTAAAGGGTGGTTACATTTTAAAGGCCGATGTTGATTTTGAATAAGACACAAATTATGTAGGAAATTATTGTCATTTATTTTTATTGTGATAATATTGGTATGGTTCAATTATGTATAGAACAAAATATCGGCCAAATGGCAGCCGCGACCTCCGCACACCTCCATCCGATGGTCCAAATTTTCGATGACGCTGAGGCATAATTGAGGTTCTATGCCGTTAATGTGCCGAATTATCTTATCCTTTAGCTCTTGAATTGTTGCTGGCTTATTGACGTTCAAATAACCCCAAAGAATGAAGTCCAACGGTGTCAAATCACATAATATTGGCGGCCAATTGACATCGCCTCGACGTGAGATAACACGGCCATTGAATTTGTTGCGCAAAAGAGCCATTGTTTCGTTAGCTGTGTGGCAAGTGGCACCGTCCTGTTGAAACCGCAAACCACATTGATACCACGTCCTGTTGAAACCACTTCCAATTTGGGCCATAAAAAGTTCTTTATCCTCTCACGATAGCGAACGCTATTCACAGTAACTGCCTGACCAGCCTCATTTCGAAGGAGTTGGCCCGATGACGTCGCCAGCACATAAGCCGCACCAATCGAACTGGGCGAGCATGCACAGGTATTTTCAAAAACATCGCGAAGTACACGAAATGCATTTTGATTTGAACGCCCATTTTCGTAAAAGGCTTAAAAAACTTTAACGCGTTGCTCGATTGTGTATCTTTCCATGGTTCAAATTGAGTTAGTCTGAAATTGAGAAATGTCAAATGAAATGCAAAAAAAACTTCACGTTTAATCTGGGAGGCTATATCTAAATATGAACCTATTTTCCTCAAATTAAGTATTGTCTCTGAGTGTTTCAAGTGACTTCTCTCTGCCAATTTTTATACAGATCAGTTAAAAAAATATTGCTTATACAGAGCGTATTGCCAAACTGGAGGTACACATATATAGAGGAGCTATATGTAAATATGAACAGACGTCTAGGGGACCTTTGTATAGGGGCTATATCAAAACATGGACCTATGGCTACCGTTGTTCGTCTGAAGATTTTCGGGTATAAATAAACCTCAGTTACCAATTTTCAGACCGATCAGATGACATTTGTAGTCTCTATGGCGATAAGTAGTCCAATCGGACAAGTCGGTCTAAGTCGATCGGTATAATAAACGATGGGTCTATTTATTCTCCTAAGTGGGTGTGGCCCATCCCATACGACCTATGCATATGCAATAGGTCGGCTGATCATCGCAAAGTCCAAACGGCTAAAGCTAGAATCACGAAATTTAACGGTAGACTTTGGTAAGTAGACACGAAACCAGGTCGGATTTTCCAAAAATCGTATGGTTGAGCGCGAAGTGGAACAAAAAGAAACACTGAAGTACCACCACCAACATCTAAAGCGACAATCTCCAAATTTGATTTGAGAGTAAGCCTTAGGACGTAGACGCGGAAAATTCGAACATTTACGCCAACAGAGGGTCTAAAAGAAATAGATATGGTACCCAATCCAAATAAAAAAAAAAACAAATTAAATGTTGTGTGAGTGTAGCTCCTAGGACATAGACTCGGGACAAGTGTAGATTTTCGAAGCGCACGTTGGGATAAAATAGGATAATTATGGCACAGTATGGCAAAAAAGGAGTTGAGTGTGAGGCATAAATGGGTAAATATGCTACCATGGGACAAAACAGGGATTAAGTGTGGCACAATGGGGCAAAAAGGGTTAAATATAGTCCCAGGTTGCGGGGGTAGCTTTTCGAACATAAACTTCATATACGTAGTGTTTTTTTTTTAATTCTTTCAATTGGGGGCACAGTGGCCCTAAATAATATGCAATGGTGCTAATAAGATTAAATACGGTATAGTGGGGCCAGAAATGTGTTAAGTATGATACAATGGGGTAGAAACGGTTAAAAATGGTATAGTGGACCCAAAGGCCTAAATATGGCACCAGGGTTAGAGGGGAGTTCTTGGGACATAAACTTTATAAAATAAATGTTTTTTAAGTCCTAAAGAGTGGGAAAAATCGGCGAAATATTTTACAGCTTTTTTGCTTCAAAAGGTTAATGACCCCAAGGCGCGAGGGTAGCTCTTACAATTTTTATATTTTTAGAGACACAGTAGAGCAATGTAAGTGCAATACATAGATGAATTAAATGGGTTCGTAAGTAGCTCTCAGAATATGAAGTAAAGACAGGAAGTGTTTTTATACCCTCACTTTATGTGACGAGGGTATACATCATTTGCTACGGGAAAAAGTGTAACACATCGAAGGAGTGACCTAAGACCCCAAGAATGTTCGGCGGAAATCCGTTTTGGGTAATTTTAAGTCGAATGAGCAATGTCCGTCCGTCCGTCTGTCTGTCTGCTGGCTGGTGGCACGATAACTCTCGAAAGGAGTAACCGATTGACTTAAAATTTGGTACGTGGCAATATTTTTGTCCATCTCCGGCTAAGTTCGAAGATGGGCCATATTGGTCCACTCCTTCTAGTAACTTCCCCACAAAGTGTTAATATTTAGTGAATTATTGATTATGTAATAACTTCTATACTACTTATTTGAATCCTCTGAAATTATACACATAATATTAGTTTATTAGTCACTATCACCTCGAGAAAAATGGGCGAAGTTACCGCGCCTCTTTTGGTACCTCCCACACAAATGGACCATTTTGCTCCAAAAGTTAACTGCTTATAAAAGTAATTTCATTTCATGAAAATACTTGAAATTTTTATAGTACCCATAGACCAGTGAAAAGTGAGCGTAAATGGCACGCCCCTTTTGGTACCACCCACACAAATGTACTATTTTGCACCAAAAGAAGACAGCTTATAACTTGAATACCTGTGCACACAAAGACTTGAAATTTTGTGCAGTGTAATGGTTTCATAGTACCTACAATCCAGAGAAAAAAGGGGGTTATTGCTACGCCCTTTTAGTACCTCCCACACGAAAGTACCATTTTATACCAAAAGGTAGGAGCTTATAACGTGAGTAGCAATGCACGAAAATACAACACAATTTTAAACAGTGTAATATTTTTAAAGTACATATATCCCTATGAAAAATGGGCAGTATTAACGTCCTCTTTTTGGTACCTCCCACACAAAATGGCCAAATCATACCAAAAATGAATATATCATAACTTTAATATACCAGTGCATATAAACGCTTACAATTCGACACAGTGCAGTATATTTGAAGTATCTACTGTTTAGCGAAAAATATGAGTATTTGTTAAACCCCCTTTGGTACCTCCCATACAAATTTACAGATTAATTTGTGTATATTTTATATTACAGTACTCACAAAGTGAGGGTATACCTTAGTCGGTTTACCCGACTGAAACTTTCTTACTTGTATAAAAGGAAACAAACCTTCTCCTCCATTTTTATATCCTACACCACACTGTGGAACAGGGTATTATAACTTTGTGCATTTGTTTGTAACACCCAAAAGGAGAAGAAATAGACCCATCGTTTATTATACCGATCGACTTAGAATCACTTTCTGAGTTGATTTAGCTATGTCCGTCTGTCCGCCCGTCTGTCTGTCTGTGCATGTACATATTCTTGTAATCAAAGTACAGGTCGCAATTATGGTCCGATGTCGACGAAACTTTACGCATATTTTTTTTTTGGCACAAGGACGATCCCTATTGATTTTGGTTAAAATCGGTTCAGATTTAGATATAGCCCCCATATATTTGTTAGCCCCGATTTGACATGTAAGCCTTGTAAAAACTTTATTTTATATCCGATTAGTATGAAATTCGGCAGAAAGAGGTTTCTTATTACATGAAGGAATACTGCTAAATTCGGAGAAAATTGGTTCAGATTTAGATATAGCCCCCATATATATCTAACCCCCGATTTGACATGTAAGCGCTGTAGAAACAGTATTTTATATCCGATCAGTATAAAATTTCCAGAAAGAGGTTTCCTATTATATGAATGAACATTTTTAAATTTGGAAGAAAAAATATATGTTACCCCCGATTTGACATGTAAGCGCTGTAGAGACTGTATTTTATATCCGATCAGTACGAAATTACGGATTTATATATAGTATAACCTCCATATATATGTTCCTCCTGATTTGGTATCATAGCGCTATAGAAGTTGTACTGTACTTCTGATCATTAAAATTTTCCAGAAAGATGTTTCTCAATTTAAGAAATATATTGCTTAATTTAGCGATTATAGGTTCAGAATTAGATAATATGTTCCTACCCATTTACCAAGTATTCCACATTATTATCGCAATGACCCTTATCGTATTGTTAGGGAGGTGTAGGGTATAATATAGTCGGCCCCGCCCGACTTTCTGCCTTTCCTTACTGGTTTTATATTTTTAGAGACACATTAGAGCAATATAAGTTGAATACGCACTTTTTAAAGTGCATTTTGCACAAACAGTGCAATTAAAAGATAAATATACATAAGTACAAAAATCTGAGATATGAAATATATCGCGATCTCTTCTGAGAACTAGTAAAAAAACATAAATTGGAGTTTTCGTCCGCGCCCGGACGATATGTCGTATTTTCGCGTTTTAGAAGAATTTAGTTTAAAAAAAACAAGTAAGAAAGTTTAGAATGGAACATATTGTTCCATTCCTTTTTATTCCTCCCTTTTGCACAAAAAGCCGTTAAGGCTTATATCACAGATTTCGGCATAAACAAACACTAGAAATTTGTACAGTGTAATACTTTATAGTACCCATAGTCTATTGAAAAAATGGTCGTAATTGCCACGCCCCTTTAGATACCTCCCAAACAAAATAGTCAAAATAAAGGAAATGAAAAATTATAGTCGTATTTTTCCATATACTTTTTGCATTCAAAAAATTGAATTTGCGATTTTTATACCCTACACCACACTGTGGTACAGGGTATTATAAGTTTGTTTCATGGCAGATGTTTGTAACACCTGAAAATACTATAGCTAGACCCACCTTAAAGTATACCGATCGACTCAGAATCACTAGCTGAGTCGATTTAGTCTGTCCGTCCGTCTGTCCATGTAAAGTTGTTCGTCGACAACAGGTCGCAATTTCACTCCGATCGTTCTGAAATTTTGCAGTTTACAGTATTTCGCGGCTGTTAAGATCGCTATTGAATTTGGTTGAAATCGGTTCAGATTTAGATATAGCTCCCATATATATCTTTCGTCCGATTTGGTCCTTTAGTCTTATAGAAGCTGCATTTTACATCCGATCGTTTTGAAATTTAGAATGGTAGAGTTTCTTGATCCATGAACCAACATTGCCGAATTTGAAAAAAATCGGTTAAGATTTAGCTATAGCTCCCATATATATGATTCGTCCGATTTTGCTCTTTAGTCCTGTAGAAGCTGTATTTTACATCGAATCATTTTGAAATTTAGAATGGTAGAGTTTCTTGACCCATGAACCAACACTACCGAATTTGAAGAAAATCGGTTAAGATTTAGCTATAGCTCCCATATATATGTTTCGTCCGATTTGGCCCTTTAGTCATATAGAAGCTGTATTTTACATCCGATCGTTTTGAAATTTAGAATGGTAGAGTTTCTTGATCCACGAACAAACATTGCCGAATTTGAAAAAAATCGGTTAAGATTTAGCTATAGCTCTGTATTGTACTACTGGACGACCACTCATTCTCAGATCATCATTATATTGAGTTCAAACTCGCGGAAAAAGCGCCTAAACCCGCCGTCCACAGAAATGTAAGGAAGACAAAGTGGCATCTGTATGAGAAGAATTTCAAGAAAATCCTCAACTCTAAACTTCCGTACGAACCGAATGACAAAGCCGGTTTGGATAATCTGGTCGATCATATCACCATATCATTCAATAGATCCCTTGAAGAAGCCTGTCCAAAAACAAGGTACAAGGGTAAAACTAAACCCCAATGGTGGACTTCTGAGCTAACGGCTATGAAAAAGACCTGCAACAAGCTATTCAATAAGGCTAAATCTACTGGGGTCGCTAATGATTGGGATGCCTATAAAGAGCAACTCAAGATCTATAAGAAGGAGCTTAGAAAGGCGCAAAGGCGCTCTTGGTATACCTTCTGTGGTGAAGTGGAAAAGGTCTCCGACGCCGCTAGGCTGAGGAAGATATTATCTGCTTCACCCTGTACAGTGGGATATTTACAGGATGAGGCAAATAACTGGACCAAAAACAGCGAGCAGTCGCTCAATGTACTGCTCGACACACATTTCCCGGGGAACTCTATAACAGAACCCGAGGATCAGCAGGACCAACAAGAGTGCGAGTGGACTGCGAGCGTCGCTAGCTTCTTGACTGAGAGATCCAGAATAAGCTGGGCTATTAACAGCTTTGAGCCCTTCAAGTCACCTGGACCAGATGGCATCACTCCAGCAGAAATGCAGAAAATGTTAAAGTACATTATCCCCTGGCTGGAGAAAATTTATGTAGGCTGTATCAGGCTTTCATACGTCCCGAATCGATGGAGGGATACCAAAGTGGTATTCATACCTAAAGCGGGAAAGATATCACACACTAGGCCAAAAGACTTCAGACCAATTAGCCTATCCTCGTTCTTATTGAAAGGTCTGGAAAGACTTTTAGATCATTTCATTAGGGAAAACCTGGATACAAAACTCCTGTCGGGGAACCAACATGCTTACAACAAGGGCAAGTCTACTGAATCAGCCCTGCACGAACTTGTGAGCACTATCGAATCGTCCCTGCATTTCAAGGAATTCACCATGGTGGCATTTCTTGACATAGAAGGGGCTTTTAACAACATTCATTCCGATGCGGTAATTGCGGCACTCTCACATCTAAAAGTTAACACTAGTTTGATTAGACTAATTCAAAGTCTGCTCACCAGAAGACGCATAACAGCATGTCTAGGGTCCACAACTCTAACAAGGTATGTAAACAGAGGGACCCCGCAAGGAGGAGTATTGTCTCCACTAATTTGGAACCTAGCGGTGAATGAAATCCTGCTAGATCTAGAACGTTGTGGCTGCAAGGTCGTGGCATATGCGGACGACGTGGCAATCGCAGTGAGTGGCAAATTCGTAAACGTCCTCAGAGACATCCTACAGGTGGCTCTGAACAAGTTGGCTAGATGGGCCAGAAGCAGCGGTTTGGGCGTTAACCCCAACAAGACAGAATTGGTTCTCTTTACTAGGATGAATAATGTCCCACATGTGGACCCTCCACCTCGGATAAATGGAACAGATCTAGTCTTTTCTGAAAGTGCAAAATTTTTAGGAATAATTCTAGATAGGAAAATGTTATTTAGACTTAACGTATTGGAACGTGTAAGGAAGGCCAACGTCGCCTTATATTCCTGCAAAAAGGCTGTAGGGTCGCGGTGGGGACTCTCTCCTAAAATCGTCCACTGGATATATATAGCAGTAGTTCGTCCAATACTGTTATACGGTATTGTGGTATGGTGGACGGCAACTGACAAACTAACCATTACCAACCTACTAACAAAGGTTCAGAGGACTGCCTGCCTGAGCATAAGCGGAGCCTTAAGGACTACAGCGACCGAGTCTCTACAAGCCCTACTCCATATACTGCCGATTAATATTGTGGCGAGAGAAGTTGCAACCAAAGCGGCAATAAGATTAAACTGCCTATCAATGTGGAGGTACAAGAACTATGGTCACATGAGGATATCAAAGTGTAGTGCTATGGTAACCGACCGAGTGGACTATATACCAACAGTGTACACCTTCGAGAGAAAGTACATCACTATGATTCCCGCCAGAGATGAATGGGTCGGCAGAATACCAGGTAATATAAACCATCTCCACTTTTACACGGATGGTTCGAAGCTTGATGAAAAGGTTGGCTTCGGAGTACACTGTGAAGAACTTAGTCTGGATATAGCTCACAGACTACCAGATACCTGCAGTGTCTATCAAGCCGAAATAATGGCAATATGGGAAGTCGCCAAGTGGCTGAGTCGCAACATAGTAACCAACAATGGCGTTGTCATTTACTCGGACAGCCAGGCTGCCATCAATTCTCTGGAGGCAACATCCCTAAATTCACAAACAGCCCTCGACTGCCGCAGATCTCTTAACGAGATGGCTGAGCAGTTTAATATACACCTCATATGGGTGCCTGGGCATAGGGATATCCCGGGGAACTGCAAAGCCGATGAACTTGCTAGGAAAGGGACGACATTACAAATTCTCGAAGAATTTGCATATATTGGTGCGCCACTATCCACGTGCAAGCTTTGGCTTAGGCAAGAGGCAATCAGGCAGTCCAACGATAGATGGACAGAAATCGGCACCTGCAGGGTAGCTAGACAAATCTGGCCAAGGTATGACCTGAGAAGGTCAAAATATCTCCTCGCACTAGAGAGGAAACGATTGTCTACGTTAGTACAGGTTCTGACGGGACACTGCTTGATCGGCGAACACGCCAAAAGATTGGGTATTGACTCCAATGACTTCTGCCGAAGCTGTGGAGATGAGGAAGAAGTGGAGAGCATTGAGCACTTGCTTTGCGACTGTCCCGCTCTGAGCAAACGACGACTGGATATACTGGGGTCGGCCTTTTTAGGCAGCCTAACAGATCTTTCCAGTACTGATATTCGTACTATCGATAAATTTATATATCAAACAGGTTGGTTTCGATGAGGGGCATTTCAGCCCGTGGTAACACTAGGGACCTAAACTGGTCTATGTGAGCTTGTAAAAAAATACGGCTGCCACCCTAACCTAAAACCTAAAACCTAGCTATAGCTCCCATATATATGATTCGTCCGATTTTGCTCTTTAGTCCTGTAGAAGCTGTATTTTACATCGAATCATTTTGAAATTTAGAATGGTAGAGTTTCTTGACCCATGAACCAACACTACCGAATTTGAAGAAAATCGGTTAAGATTTAGCTATAGCTCCCATATATATGTTTCGTCCGATTTGGCCCTTTAGTCATATAGAAGCTGTATTTTACATCCGATCGTTTTGAAATTTAGAATGGTAGAGTTTCTTGATCCACGAACCAACACTGCCGAATTTGAAGAAAATCGGTTAAGATTTAGCTATAGCTCCCATATATATGTTTCGTCCGATTTTGCTCTTTAGTCCTGTAGAAGCTGTGTTTTACATCCAATCATTTTGAAATTTAGAATGGTAAAGTTTCTTGATCCATGAACCAACACTATCGAATTTGAAGAAAATCGGTTAAGATTTAGCTATAGCTCCCATATATATGTTTCGTCCGATTTGGCCATTTAGTCCTATAAAAGCTGTATTTTACATCCAATCGTTTTGAAATTTAGAATGGTAGAGTTTCTTGATCCATGAACCAACACTACCGAATTTGAAGAAATTCGGTTAAGATTTAGCTATAGCTCCTATATATATGGTTCGTCCGATTTGGCCATTTAGTCCTATAAAAGCTGTATTTTACATCCAATCGTTTTGAAATTTAGAACGGTAGAGTTTCTTGATCCATGAACCAACATTGCCGAATTTGAAGAAAATCGGTTAAGATTTAGCTATAGCTCCCATATATATGTTTCGTCCGATTTGGCCCTTTAGTCCTATAAAAGCTGTATTTTACATCCAATCGTTTTGAAATTTAGAATGGTAGAGTTTCTTGATCCATGAACCAACACTACCGAATTTGAAGAAAATCGCTTAAGATTTAGCTATAGCTCCCATATATATGTTTCGTCCGATTTGGCCCTTTAGGTCTATAGAAGCTATATTTTACATCCAATCGTTTTGAAATTTAGAATGGTTTATAGAAGCTTTATTTTACTTTAGGTCTATAGAAGCTATATTTTACATCCAATCGTTTTGAAACGAGATTGGTTCTGGATAATCGAATGTAAATCGAAATGACGAAAATCAAAATTCAAAATAATCATAGTCAAAAACGGCAATATTATTGCTTAAGTTTGATTAGATTTAATTTTAATAAAATATAGTAAAAAAATAAACACATTTCATTTTACACATTTCAGTGTAAAAATAAATAAATTATATTAATTAACTCATTAAGGAATTAAATGCATTGTTCATACAAACATAAGTATATATAGTCTAAATAATACATTCCGGTTTTATATTATAATCGATGAAAATATATTTGATGAAATTTTCTAAAAATACCAACTTTAACCAAATTTTCTATAAAACTGCGATTTTTATTTGAAATTTTCTAAAAAAGGCGCAATGTTTATAAAATTTTTTAAAACGTAATTAAAAATTGTTGAATTTTTCTATAGAAAGGCAATTTTGATAAATTGAAATGAAATGTTAATGAAATTTGGAAAAAAATATTAATTTATTCAAAATTTAAAAAAAAAATGTCCATGGATGCGGTTACACTGATCACTTTAATTAATTTTCAGATGCAATAGTTGTTTCGTTCCTTCAGTCCATTTCCTCCCATTTGCCAAATAGATATCAAATTGGAAAGCCATATTTCAACATATCTCTATAAACGGCGATTAAAAACAACTAAAATTAATTACACAAATATTGCATGCAATCGTAAATAATAACACAACCACCACAGCAACAACTTTGTATTCGAAAAATATCGTTCTCGGTTTTGTAAATTTACCCAGAATTTCGCAGTTGGAATAGCACGCGGGGTTATTCTCTTTTCTTTATTCTTTGAAATTTAGAATGGTAGAGTTTCTTGATTCATGAACCAACATTGCCGAATTTGAAGAAAATCGGTAAAGATTTAGCTATAGCTCCCATATATATGTTTCATCCGATTTGGCTCTTTAGATCCAATCGTTTTTATACCCTACACCACACTGTGCTACAGGGTATTATTTAAGTATAAAATGTCCCACAAGTAAATTTATGTAAACAATTTATACATGAATTACAAAATTTATATATCAGAGTTATTCAATATTACGAGAGTGGTGTAGGGTATTATATAGTCGGCACCGCCCGACTTTAGCCTTTCCTTACTGGTTTCTATTGTTTATGATTTTTTCGTGCCAGCAATTTTCTTTGTTTTAAGGATAGTACAATATTTTCTAATTGTGTAAAAAATATTTACTTCCGTTTGTACATGGTAGTGACGTATTCAGCATATGTATCATTCATAATTTCCTCTTATTTAAACGGTATCCAGTCTTTATCGACCTCTTATATTTCAAAAAATATGACCCAGTTGCTAATGGTACCGTCGATGAATATTGGAATTTTTGCAAAAAAAAATAAAATTAAGAAAACCTTTAACAAAAAAAAAATAATTATGTTTTGGTTTCATATCCATTTCATGAAATTATGTAAATTATGTAAATTGTCTAAAAAATTAAATTTTGACAACATTTTTTGGTACAGTAATTCCTCGATTTACGTCGAGATTGGTTCTGGATAATCGAATGTAAATCGAAATGACGAAAATCAAAATTCAAAATAATCATAGTCAAAAACGGCAATATTATTGCTTAAGTTTGATTAGATTTAATTTTAATAAAATATAGTAAAAAAATAAACACATTTCATTTTACACATTTCAGTGTAAAAATAAATAAATTATATTAATTAACTCAGTGAGGAATTAAATGCATTGTTCATACAAACATAAGTATATATAGTCTGAATAATACATTCCGGTTTTATACTATAATCGATGAAAATATATTTGATGAAATTTTCTTAAAATACCAACTTTAACCAAATCTATATATATAAAAGAGAGTGTCTGTTTGTGGGTTTGTTTGTTTGTTTGTATGTTTGTATGTTTGTTCCGTATAGACGTCTAAACGGCTAGACCGATCATCTTGAAATTTTCACTGAATGTACATGTGTAGGGGGTGCTGAAAATAGGGTATTTGAATTTTCGATATATCAAGTGGGCGTGGACCCGCCCATATGGGTCCAATTTTGATATTAAGAAATTTTTTTAGCTACAGTGCTGAAATTTTGTGTGTATGCATTTAGTGACAGATTATGTGAATTTTCAAAAAATGGGCGGAATCGGACCAATGGGCGTGGCCCTGCCCATATAAGGCAAATTTTGAAATTGAGATATTTTGCACAATTTGCTAGCGAGAGTGCTGCAATGTTGTGTATATGCATCTGGTAGCAGTCCACGTGATTTTTCCAAAAATGGGCGGGTTCGGACCAATGGGCGTGGCACCGCCCATATAAGCCAAATTTTAAAAATGTGATATCTTGCACAATTTGTTACCGAGAGACCTGGAATTTTGTATATACATATCCGTTGGCGAACTACATGATTGGTCCAAAAATGGGCGGGTTCGGACCAATAGGCGTGGCCCCGCCCATATAAGCCAAATTTTTAAATTGAGATATTTTGCACAATTTGATAGCGAGAGTGCTGGAATTTTGTGTATATGTATATGGTGGAAGTCTTCGTAATTGGTCCAAAAATTGGCGGAATCGGACCAATGGGTGTGGCCCCGCCCATATAAGCCAAAATTTTAAATTGAGATATCTTGCACAATTTTTATACCCTACACCACACTGTGGTACAGGGTATTATAACTTTGTGCATTTGTTTGTAACACCCAAAAGGAGAAGAAATAGACCCATCGTTTATTATACCAATCGACTTAGAATCACTTTCTGAGTTGATTTAGCTATGTCCGTCTGTCTGTCTGTCCGTCTGTCCGTCTGTCCGTCTGTCTGTGCATGTATTCTTGTAATCAAAGTACAGGTCGCAATTATGGTCCGATCTCAACGAAACTTTACACATATATTTTATTTGGCCCAAGGACGATCCCTATTGAATTTGGTTAAAATCGGTTCAGATTTAGATATAGCCCCCATATATATGTTAGCCCAGATTTGACATGTAAGCGCTGTAAAAACTTTATTTTATATTCGATCAGTCTGAAATTTGGCAGAAAGAGGTTTCTTATTATATGAATGAACACTGTTAAATTTGGAAGAAATCGGTTCAGATTTAGATATAGCCCCCATATATATGTTAGCCCAGATTTGACATGTAAGCGCTGTAAAAACTTTATTTTATATCCGATCAGTCTGAAATTTGGCAGAAAGAGGTTTCTTATTATATGAATGAACACTGTTAAATTTGGAAGAAATCGGTTCAGATTTAGATATAGCCCCCATATATACGTTACCCCCGATTTGAAGTGTAAGCGCTGTAAAAATGTTATTTTATATCCGATCAGTATGAAATTCGGCAGAAAGAGATTTATTATTATATAAATGAACACTTTTAAATTTGGAAGAAATCGGTTCAGATTTAGATATAGCCCCCATATATACGTTACCCCCGATTTGACATGTAAGCGCTGTAAAAACTGTATTTTATATCCGATCAGTATGAAATTCGGCAGAAAGAGGTTTCCTATTATTTGAATGAACACTGTTAAATTTGGAAGAAATCGGTTCAGATTTGGATATAGCCCCCATATAAACGTTACCCCCGATTTGACATGTAAGCGCTGTAAAAATGTTATTTTATATCCGATCAGTGCGAACTTCGGCAAAAAGAGGTTTCCTTCTACATGAAGAAATACTGCCAAATTCGGAGAAAATCGGTTCAGATTTAGATATTGCCCCCATATATATGTTACCCCCGATTTGACATGTAAGCGCTGTAGAGACTGTATTTTATATCCGATCAGTACGAAATTCGACAGAAAGAGGTCTTTTTACATGTATGAGTATTCAGGGAAAATCGGTTCAGATTTATATATAACATCCGTTTATATGTTCCTCTTGATTTGGTATCAAAGCGCTATAGAAGTTTTACTTTACTTCCGATCATTAAAATTTTCCAGAAATATGTTTCTCTATTTAGGAACGAATATTCCTTAATTTAGCGATTATCGGTTCAGAATTTGATAATATGTTCCTACCCATTTACCAATCGCAATGACCCTTATCGCATTGTTAGGGAGGTGTAGGGTATTATATAGTCGGCCCCGCCCGACTTTCTGCCTTTCCTTACTGGTTTAGCTAGAGTGCTGTAATGTTGTACGTATGTATCTGGTAGCAGTCCACGTGATTTTTCCAAAAATGGGCGGGATCGGACCAATGGGCGTGGCACCACCCATATAAGCCAAATTTTAAAAATGTGATATCTTGCACAATTTGTTACCGCGAGACCTGGAATTTTGTATATATATATCCGTTGGCGACCTACATGATTGGTCCAAAAAAGGGCGGGTTCGGACCAATAGCCGTGGCCCCGCCCATATAAGCCAAATTTTGAAATTGAGATATTTTGCACAATTTGATAGCGAGAGTGCTGGAATTTTGTGTATATGTAGATGGTGGCGGTCTACGTGATTGGTCCAAAAATGGGCGGGATCAGAACACTGGGCGTGGCCCCCTCATATAAGCCAAATTTTGAAATTGAGATATATTGCACAATTTTTTACCGAGAGTGCTGTAATTTCGTGTATATATATCTGGAGCGGCATCGAACCAATGGGCGTGGCCACGTCCATATAAGCCAAATTTTGAAATTGAAATATCTTGCACAATTTATTATCGAGAGTGCTGCAGTTTTGGACATATGTATCTGATGACTGTCTACGCGATTCGCCCAAAAATTGGCGGGATCAGACCAATGGACGTGGCCCCGCCTATATAAGCCAAATTTTGAAATTGAGACACATATCTTGCACAATTTTTAGCGAGAGTGATGTCTGGTGGTAGTCTACGTTATTGGTCCAAAAAGGGTCGGGATCGGATCAATGGCCGTGACCCTGCCCATATAAACTAAATTTTGAAATTGAGATGTCTTACACAATTGTTTAGCGATAGTTCTGTAATTTTGTGCATATGTATCTGATAATAGCCTACGTGAATGTTCTAAAAAGTGGCGAGATCGGATCAATGGGCCTGGCCCCGCCCATATAAACCAAATTTTTAAATTGAGATATCATGCACAATTTGTTAGCGAGAGTGCTGTGATTTTGTGCATCTCACGCAGTCTACGTGATTACACAAAAAAGGGGCGGCACCGCCCATAGGAGCCTAATTTTTAAATTGAGATATCTTGCACAATTTGTTTAAGTGAGCGCTGCAGTTTTGGGTATATGTATCTGATGACAGTCTACGTGATTCGACCAAAAATAGGCGGGATCAGACCAATGGACGTTGCCCCGCCTATGCAAGTATAAGCCCAATTCTGAAATTGAGAGTCATATCTTGCACAATTTTTTATCGAGAGTGCTGTAATTTTTTGCATATCGATCTGGTGATAGTCTACGTGAATGGTCCAAAAGGGTTGGGATTGGACCAATGGGCGTGGCCCCACCCTTATAAGCAAATTTCTGAAATTGAAATACCTTGAACAATTTGTTAGCGAGAGTGTTGTCATTTTGTAAATATGCATTTGATTGCAGTCTACGTAATTGGTTAAAAAATTGACGGAATCGGAAATCTGAAGTCTGGGGCAACGAAGTGGACCGGGTCCAGCTAGTCTATATATATAAAGAAGAATGTGTGTTTGTTTGTTTGTTGGTTTGTTGGTTTGTTTGTACCGTATAGACGTCTAAACGGCTGGACCGATCTTCTTGAAATTTTCACAGAATGTACATGTGTGGGGCGTGGTGAAAATAGGGTACTTGAATTTTCGATATATCAAGTGGGCGTGGCCCCGCCCACATAAGACAAATTTTAAAATTAAGATATCTTGCACAATTTGTTAGCGAGAGTGCTGTAATTTTGTACATATGTATCTGGTGGCAGTCTACGTGATTGGTCCAAAAATGGGCGGGATCGCAGCAATGGGCGTGGCACCGCCCATATAATCCAAATTTAAAAAATGTTATATCTTGCACAATTTGTTAGCGAGAGTGCTGGAATTATGTGTATACGCATCTGGTAGCAGTCTACGTGACTGGTCTAAAAATGGGCGTAATCGGGTCAATGGGCGTGGCACCGCCCATATAAGCCAAATTTTGAAATTGTCTTATCTTGCAAATTTTGTTAGCGAGAGTGTTGTAATTTTGTGCATATGTATCTGGTGGAAGTCTACGTGATTGGTCCAAAAATGGGCGGAATCGGACCAATGGGCGTGGCACCGCCCATATAAGTAAAATTTTTTAAATTAAGATATCTTGCACAATTTGTTATCGAGAGTGATGTAATTTTGTGCACATGTTCGACCAATCACGTAGACTACCACCAGATGTCTACGTGATTGGTCGAAAAATGGGCAGAAGCGGACCAATGGGCATGGCACCGCCCATATAAGAAAAATTTTGAATTTTAGATATTTTTCACAATATGTTAGAGAGAGTGCTGTAATTTTGTACATATATATCTGGTGGTAGTCTACGTGATTGTTCCAAAAATAGCCGGGATCGGACCAAAGGGCGTGGCCCCGCCCATATAAGCCAAATTTTGAAATTAATATATCTTGCACAATTTGTTAGGATCGCAGCAATGGGCGTGGCACCGCCCATATAAGCCACATTTAAAATTGTTATATCTTGCACAATTTGTTGGCGAGAGTGCTGGAATTTTGTGTATACGTATCTGGTGGCAGTCTACGTGACTGGTATAAAAATGGGCGGACTGGGGTCAATGGGCGTGGCACCGCTCATATAAGCCAAATTTTGAAATTAAGTGCCTGTTTCTGTAACTTATTTTCGTTCGTCTACGGCGAACGATCAAAAATCCCTCAATTATTCCGAGAAATCTGTAAGTCACAGGAGTTTATAATTCTTTGTGTCTATAGAAAAGCACGTAAAAAGCGCGCACCCAAAATATTTCTAACCTGCGTTTTATAGAATTCAAGTAATAGTTGAGTGATTTTTGTCGTTCGCTATAGACGAACGAAAATAAGTTACAGAAACAGGCCCTAAGATATCTTGCACAATTTGTTATCGAGAGCGCTGTAATTTTGTGCACATGTATCTGGCGGTAGTCTACGTAATTGGTCCAAAAATGGGCGGAAGCGGACCAATGGGTGTGGCCCCGCCCATATAAGCCAATTTTGAAATTAATATATATTTCACAAATTTGTAGTGAGAGTGCTGTAATTTTGTGCACATGTATCTGGTGGTAGTCTACGTGATTGGTCCAAAAATGGGCGGGATCGGACTAAAGGGCGTGGCCCGGCCCATATAAGCTAAATCCTAAAATTAAGATATCTTGCACAATTTGTTAGCGAGGGTGCTGTAATTTTGTGCATATGTATCTGGTGGTAGTCCACGTGATTGTTCCAAAAATAGCCGGGATCGGACCAAAGGGCGTGGCCCCGCCCATATAAGCCAAATTTTGAAATTAAGATATCTTGCACAATTTGTTAGGATCGCAGCAATGGGCGTGGCACCGCCCATATAAGCCAAATTTAAAATTTTTATATCTTGCACAATCTGTTGGCGAGAGTGCTGAAATTTTGTGTATACGTATCTGGTGGCAGTCTACGTGACTGGTATAAAAATGGTCGGAATGGGGTCAATGAGCGTGGCACCGCTCATATAAGCCAAATTTTGAAATTAAGATATCTGGCACAATTTGTTATCGAGAGCGCTGTCATTTTGTGGACATGTATCTGGTGGTAGTCTACGTAATTGGTCCAAAAATGGGCGGAAGCGGACCAATGGGTGTGCCCCGCCCATATAAGCCAATTTTGAAATTGATATATCTTGCACAAATTTGTAGTGAGAGTGCTGTAATTTTGTGCACATGTATCTGGTGGTAGTCTACGTGATTGGTCCAAAAATGGGCGGGATCGGACTAAAGGGCGTGGCCCGGCCCATATAAGCCAAATCTTAAAACCAGTAAGGAAAGGCAGAAAGTCGGGCGGGGCCGACTATATAATACCCTACACCTCCCTAACAATGCGATAAGGGTCATTGCGATTGGTAAATGGGTAGGAACATATTATCAAATTCTGAACCGATAATCGCTAAATTAAGGAATATTCGTTCCTAAATAGAGAAACATATTTCTGGAAAATTTTAATGATCGGAAGTAAAGTAAAACTTCTATAGCGCTTTGATACCAAATCAAGAGGAACATATAAACGGATGTTATATATAAATCTGAACCGATTTTCCCTGAATACTCATACATGTAAAAAGACCTCTTTCTGTCGAATTTCGTACTGATCGGATATAAAATACAGTCTCTACAGCGCTTACATGTCAAATCGGGGGTAACATATATAAGGGGGCAATATCTAAATCTGAACCGATTTTCTCCGAATTTGGCAGTATTTCTTCATGTAGAAGGAAACCTCTTTTTGCCGAAGTTCGCACTGATCGGATATAAAATAACATTTTTACAGCGCTTACATGTCAAATCGGGGGTAACGTTTATATGGGGGCTATATCCAAATCTGAACCGATTTCTTCCAAATTTAACAGTGTTCATTCAAATAATAGGAAACCTCTTTCTGCCGAATTTCATACTGATCGGATATAAAATACAGTTTTTACAGCGCTTACATGTCAAATCGGGGGTAACGTATATATGGGGGCTATATCTAAATCTGAACCGATTTCTTCCAAATTTAAAAGTGTTCATTTATATAATAATAAATCTCTTTCTGCCAAATTTCAGACTGATCGGATATAAAATAAAGTTTTTACAGCGCTTACATGTCAAATCTGGGCTAACATATATATGGGGGCAATATCTAAATCTGAACCGATTTTCTCCGAATTTGGCAGTATTTCTTCATGTAGAAGGAAACCTCTTTTTGCCGAAGTTCGCACTGATCGGATATAAAATAACATTTTTACAGCGCTTACACTTCAAATCGGGGGTAACGTATATATGGGGGCTATATCTAAATCTGAACCGATTTCTTCCAAATTTAACAGTGTTCATTCATATAATAAGAAACCTCTTTCTGCCAAATTTCAGACTGATCGGATATAAAATAAAGTTTTTACAGCGCTTACATGTCAAATCTGGGCTAACATATATATGGGGGCTATATCTAAATCTGAACCGATTTCTTCCAAATTTAACAGTGTTCATTCATATAATAAGAAACCTCTTTCTGCCAAATTTCAGACTGATCGGATATAAAATAAAGTTTTTACAGCGCTTACATGTCAAATCTGGGCTAACATATATATGGGGGCTATATCTAAATCTGAACCGATTTTAACCAAATTCAATAGGGATCGTCCTTGGGCCAAATAAAATATATGTGTAAAGTTTCGTTGAGATCGGACCATAATTGCGACCTGTACTTTGATTACAAGAATACATGCACAGACAGACGGACAGACGGACAGACCGACAGACAGACAGACGGACATAGCTAAATCAACTCAGAAAGTGATTCTAAGTCGATTGGTATAATAAACGATGGGTCTATTTCTTCTCCTTTTGGGTGTTACAAACAAATGCACAAAGTTATAATACCCTGTACCACAGTGTGGTGTAGGGTATAATTAAGATATCTTGCACAATTTGTTAGCGAGGGTGCTGTAATTTTGTGCATATGTATCTGGTGGTAGTCCACGTGATTGGTCCAAAACTGGGAGGAATCGGATCAATGGGCGTGAAATTGAGATATCTTCAAAATTTTTTAGCGAGAGTGCTCTTATTTTATGGCTATGTTTTGGTGGAAGTATTCGTGATTGGTTCAAAAATGGACGGAATCGGAAATCTAAATCTGGGGCAACGAAGTGGACCGGGTCCAGCTATATATATATAGATGGATGTGTGTATGTTACGTATGGACACCAAAACGTCTGGATCGGTTTTGATGAAATTTTCAGGGACTCTTCAGATAAGCCTAGAGGGTGACATAGGCTTTATAAGTTCTTGATTGAGGGGGCGTGGGTCCGCCCATATAAGCCAATGTTTTTAGTGATTCCTACTGTCCGTACCTACGAATAAATTAACGAGATTCCTACTGTCGCTATCTACATGAACCATGTTTTGATAAATGGACGGCATCGGAAATCTGAAGTCTGGGGCAACGAAGTGGGCCGGGTCCAGCTAGTTTTCTATAAAACTGCGATTTTTATTTGAAATTTTCTAAAAAAGGCGCAATGTTTATAAAATTTTTTAAAACGTAATTAAAAATTGTTGAATTTTTCTATAGAAAGGCAATTTTGATAAATTGAAATGAAATGTTAATGAAATTTGGAAAAAAATATTAATTTATTCAAAATTTAAAAATTTAAAAAAAATGTCCATGGATGCGGTTACACTGATCACTTTAATTAATTTTCAGATGCAATAGTTGTTTCGTTCCTTCAGTCCATTTCCTCCCATTTGCCAAATAGATATCAAATTGGAAAGCCATATTTCAACATATCCCTATAAACGGCGATTAAAAACAACTAAAATTAATTACACAAATATTGCATGCAATCGTAAATAATAACACAACCACCACAGCAACAACTTTGTATTCGAAAAATATCGTTCTCGGTTTTGTAAATTTACCCAGAATTTCGCAGTTGGAATAGCACGCGGGGTTATTCTCTTCGTATGGTGTGTCCGTGTATGGCGGGTATTTATAAATTATGAATTGCAATATAAATGCTGTTACCAGCGAAAGCGAAAGCAGTCCCAGAAAGAGCGTGGAACAGCAACTGAGCCAGTAGCTGGGAAAGAAACAAGACCAACACGAAATGCTCCAAATAAAAAGTATGGTTTAATAGTAACAGCTGCGACTGGTTTGGTTTGACGGTGGTTGGTCGTATTGTTGCACTTTCTAGGGTCCTTCTGGGCGATTGCAACTTTCTTTTGTTACACTCAAAGAATAATGTTAATACGTAATGTAGCACAAAATACTTGGACAGGGTCGGGGAAAAGATTAAAAAAATCAATATTCGATAGCAAATATCTATATGAGCTAACTCTTAGATTAAAAACTGTTTGTAGGCCTCGGTTAGTACAATGCACACAATGCAGATTTTTTAAATGCGAAAGCTACACGCGCTTGAATATTTGTTCACCCGAGGTGGCATGCTTCGATGCGTAGCGAGCAAACGAAATCTCAAATTTTCCATGACTCTGTCGCAGAAATTAATTTGACCGATTGAATGCTTTATGTTGTAATACATATACATGAATGCTTATGTTGTATATGTTATAGCGGCTTTTGGTCCGCTATGGTTTATGACAATGTTTATATTTTTATGATTTTATCGTCTGATCGGTCATGAATTAAGAAAATCCATGTATAATTTAAAAAGTTGTAGCTAATTTAGTAACGTTTTAACTGCAAACACTTTCTTATGGATGTAAAATTTACTTTAAAAACTAAGAACGGATATTTTGGCGTTTTTTCCAGCGTCAGCATCTATGCATTAAAACAACAAGTTGTTTTTGTCGACCGGTGTAATCAATATTTCACTAAATTTTAACTCTTTGTGAGGGAGGTACTAGAATTAGTGGAGCACTAAGGGCCATCTACGAACTAAGGCTGAGATAAAAGATAATATTATCACATGCCAAATTTTAGTCATTGTCCTAAATCGGATTCCCGCCGAATTGGTTTAGGGTCTTCAGTAAGTCAATTGATGTGAACTAAGTTTGGGACGTACGAAATGATATATGCCACTTTCCACCTTTGTACAGATTAGAGTATTGTACGTACTCCAATTTCTCAATCGTTCAACGACAGTAGAAATGCTGAAACGTCTACATGAAAGTGAAGTTTTAAGCATTTGTACTCACAATTTCCTTTAATTTAAATAATTATCCTAAAACAATATGGTCCAAATACCTTTTTTACTTTCAGTATAGTTTATTATACCCTACACCACACAGTGGTACAGGGTATTATGACTTTGTGCATTTGTTTGTAACGCACAAAAGGAGAAGAGATATACCTATCGTTTACTTGTATTGTACCGATCGACTTGGAATCACTTTCTGAGTCGATTTAGCCATGCCCGTCTGTCCATGTATTCTTGTAATCAAAGTGCAGGTCGTATTTATGGTCCGATTGTGTTAAATTTAGCACTGTGCTCTTTTTTGGCCCAAGGACGATCCCTACTGAAATTGGTCAAAATCGGTTCAAATTTAGATATAGCCCCCATATATATATATTACCCCCGATTTGACATGTAAGCGCTGTAGAAACTGTATCAGATCAGTACGAAATTTGACAGAGAGAGTTCTCTTATTACATGAATGAATTCGGGGGAAATCGGTTCAGATTTAGATATAGCCCCCATATATATGCTACCCCCGATTTGACATGTAACCGCTGTAGAGACTGTATTTTATATCCGATCAGTGCGAAATTTGGAAGAAAGAGGTTTCTTATTACTCGAAGGAATACTGCCAAATTCGGAGAAAATCGGTTCAGATTTAGATATAGCCCCATATATATGTTACCCCCGATTTGACATGTCACCGCTGTAGAGACTGTATTTTATATCCGATCAGTACGAAATTCGACAGAAAGAGGTCTTTTTACATGAATTAATATTCATGGCTGATTTGGTATCAAAGCGCTATAGAAGTTGTACTTTACTTCCGATCATTAAAATTTTCTAGAAAGATGTTTCTCAATTTAGGAACGAATATTGCTTAATTTAGCGATTATCGGTTCAGAATTAGATAATATGTTCCTACCCATTTACCAATTATTCCAAATTATAATAGCAATGACCCTTATCGCTTTGTTAGGGAGGTGTAGGGTATTATATAGTCGGTTGATCCAAGAACCAACACTACCGAATTTGAAGAAAATCGGTTAAGATTTAGCTATAGCTCCCATATATATGTTTCGTCCGATTTGGCCCTTTAGTCCTATAAAAGCTGTATTTTACATCCAATCGTTTTGAAATTTAGAATGGTAGAGTTTCTTGATCCATGAACCAACATTGCCGAATTTCAAGAAAATCGGTTAAGATTTAGGTATAGCTCCCATATATATGTTTCGTCCGATTTTGCGCTTTAGTCCTGAAGAAGCTGTATTTTACATCCAATCATTTTGAAATTTAGAATGGTAGAGTTTCTTGATCCATGAACCAACACTACCGAATTTGAAGAAAATCGGTTACGATTTAGCTATAACTCCCATATATATGTTTCGTCCGATTTGGCCCTTTAGTTCTATAGAAGCTGTATTTTACATCCAATAGTTCTGAAATTTAGAATAAACAATTTAAACATGAACTACAAAATTTATATTTCAGAGTTATTCAATATTACGAGAGTGGTGTAGGGTATTGTATAGTCGGCCCCGCCCGACTTTAGCCTTTCCTTACTGGTTTTCTAATTATTTTTACATGAAAGCGTCATTGTTAAATGTTTTCCTTTAATTTAAATTATATGCCGGCTTTATCGGGATTATACTTAACAAGTAAAAGCTTTAAGTTCGGCCATGCCGAATCTTATATACCCTCCACCATGGATAGCATATGACCTCACAAAATAACTCAAACCTAAAGAAAATAACACCGATAAACACAAAAAAATGTAGTAGATGAGAACAGTAGGAATCACAACAAGTTAGATGCTATATATGGGAGTTATATCTAAATAAGGACCGATATGGCCCATTTGCAATCCTAAACAACCTGCAACTATAAGAAGTATTTTACCAAATTTGATCAACCTTGCTCTATTATTGCGGACTGTAGCGTGATTACCACAGACGGACGGACAGACGGACATGGCTAAATCGTCTTAGAATTTTACGACGATTAAGAATATATATACTTTATGGATCAATATTTATAGGTGTTTCAAACGGAGTGACAAAATGAATATACCCCCATCCTATGGTGAAGGGTAAAAAAATATGGTACAAATACTAAAGGCACCTTCCAATAAAATGGGAATTTTAAAGTATTTTTTTATACCATACACCACACTGTGGTCCAGGGTATTATAAGTTTGTTTCACGGCAGATGTTTGTAACACCTGAAAAAAACACAGCTAGACCCACCTTAAAGTACACCGATCGACTCAGAATCACTAGTTGAGTCGATTTAACGATGTCCGTCCGTCCGTCTGTCCATGTAAAGTTGTTCGACGACTACAGGTCGCAATTTAACTCCGATCGTTCTGAAATTTTGCAGTTTAAAATATTTCGCGGCTGTTAAGATCGCTATTGAATTTGGTTGAAATCGGTTCAGATTTAGATATAGCTCCCATATATATCTTTCGTCCGATATGGCCCTTTAGTCCTTTAGAAGCTGTATTTTACATTCAATCGTTTTGAAATTTAGAATGGTAGAGTTTCTTGATCCATGAACCAACACTACCGAATTTGAAAAAAATCGGCTAAGATTTAGCTATAGCTCACATATATGTGTTTCGTCCGATTTGGTCCTTTAGTCCTATAGAAGCTGTATTTTACATCCGATCGTTTTGAAATTTAGAATGGTAGAGTTTCTTGATCCATGAACCAACATTGCCGAATTTGAAGAAAATCGGTTAAGATTTAGCTATAGCTCCCATATATATGTTTCGTCCGATTTTGCTCTTTAGTCCTGTAGAAACTGTATTTTACATCCAATCATTTTGAAATTTAGAATGGTAGAGTTTCTTGATCCATGAACCAACACTACCGTATTTGAAGAAAATCGGTTAAGATTTAGCTATAGCTCCCATATATATGTTTCGTCCGATTTGGCCATTTAGTCCTATAAAAGCTGTATTTTACATCCAATCGTTTTGAAATTTAGAATGGTACAGTTTCTTGATCCATGAAGCAACATTGCCGAATTTGAAGAAAATCGGTTAAGAGTTAGCTATAGCTCCCATATATATGTTTCGTCCGATTTTGCTCTTTAGTCCTGAAGAAGCTGTATTTTACATCCAATCATTTTGAAATTTAGAATGGTAGAGTTTCTTGATCCACGAACCAACACTACCGAATTTGACGAAAATCGGTTAAGATTTAGCTATAGCTCCCATATATATGTTTCGTCCGATTTGGCCCTTTAGTTCTATAGAAGCTGTATTTTACATCCAATCGTTTTGAAATTTAGAATGGTAGAGTTTATTGTTCCATGAACCAACACTACCGAATTTGAAGAAAATCGGTTAAGATTTAGCTATAGCTCCCATATACATGTTTCGTCCGATTTGGCCCTTTAGTCCTATAGAAGCTGTATTTTACATCCAATAATTTTGAAATTTAGAATGGTAGAGTTTCTTGATCCACGAACCAACACTACCGAATTTGACGAAAATCGGTTAAGATTTAGCTATAGCTCCCATATATATGTTTCGTCCGATTTGGCCCTTTAGTTCTATAGAACATGTATTTTACATCCAATCGTTTTGAAATTTAGAATGGTAGAGTTTATTGTTCCATGAACCAACACTACCGAATTTGAAGAAAATCGGTTAAGATTTAGCTATAGCTCCCATATACATGTTTCGTCCGATTTGGCCCTTTAGTCCTATAGAAGCTGTATTTTACATCTAATCATTTTGAAATTTAGAATGGTAGAGTTTCTTGATCCATGAACCATCACTGCCGAATTTGAAGAAAATCGGTAAAGATTTAGCTATAGCTCTCATATATATGTTTCGTCCGATTTAGCTCTTTGGTCCTATAAAAGCTGTATTTTACATCCAATCGGTTTGAAATTTAGAATGGCAGAGTTTCTTGATCCATGAACCAACACCACCGACTTTGAAGAAAATCGGTTAAGATTTAGCTATAGCACTAATATATATGTTTCGTCCGATTTGGCCCTTTAGTTCTATAGAAGCTATATTTTACATCCAATCGTTTTGAAATTTAGAATGGTAGAGTTTCTTGATTCATGAACCAACATTGCCGAATTTGAAGAAAATCGGTAAAGATTTAGCTATAGCTCCCATATATATGTTTCATCCGATTTGGCTCTTTAGATCCAATCGTTTTTATACCCTACACCACACTGTGGTACAGGGTATTATTTAAGTATAAAATGTCCCAAAAGTAAATTTATGTAAACAATTTATACATGAATTACAAAATTTATATATCAGAGTTATTCAATATTACGAGAGTGGTGTAGGGTATTATATAGTCGGCACCGCCCGATTTTAGCCTTTCCTTACTGGTTTTTGTATTATCGTTAGTTTTTTTAAATGTACCATAATTTTTTTATAATATTTTTTTCGTGTTGAGGACAGCGTATTACACCGGAAAATGTTACGCACAGCCTTTCGACACAAATTTTGTTGAATAGTGTATACACATTTTAAAATTTCACACTTACGATGTCGCACGGGACTAACTTTATACACAATGTACCTCAAAGGCTTAACAGTTTAAATATTTTCGTATTATTAGAATTTAATTTGTCATTGCCTCCCATAAATAAAACGAAAAACAAAGTACAAAAAATTTGTTTTTACAATAAATCGCAAAATAGCTGACAGGACAATGATACCAATTTACTTATAAAGAGCGGATTGTACTGATAAAACTTTCATATGCGTCATTTTGAGATTTTTTATCTTAAGATGAAACACGTTGTCTCTATCAAGACACCCATTTGATTTTGAGATTTACAAGCGATTTTAGAAGATTCTGAGAAGATGATTTCAGAGGGGTACATACTAAGCTAAGGGAAGTCTCATGGTGTTTTCGTTTCTGGAAAAAGTGCAAAAAATTTGGCCCAACCTTTATATAAAAGGGAATGTGTGTTTGTTTGTAAATATGGCCCATTTAAAATGGGCAAAGCATCCAGAGACGATTAAACATGAATTTGAAATTGCCAGAGAATGACAATTTCAATCGAACAATCGAAAATGTATTGACAAATTGGGTTGATCGGCTAAGGAACTGCCGAGCCAGTAGTGGTAGTCATTTGAATAACATTGTGTTCCATTATTAAATGACAAAGTTCAATCTTTTCAATAAAACCAGAATTTTGAATAAAAGATCACTACTTTTGTATAGCCCATTCAAATTTAAAAATTTTTATGGCGATCCCGTTACCTTAAAGATGTCTAATCGGCTGCACCGATCTTCATGAAATTATCACAGAATGTACATGTGTAGGGGGTGGTGAAAATACGGTACTTGAATTTTCGATATATCAAGTGCGCGTGGCCCCGCCCATGTACTATTAAGTCAAGTTTTGAAATTGAGACATCTTGCACAATTTGTTCGTGAGAGTGCTGTAATTTTGTGAATATGTATCTGGTGGTAGTCTACGAGATTGATTCAAAAATGGGCGGGATCGGACTAAAGGGCGTGGCCCCACCCCTATAAGCAAAATTTTTATATTGAGATATCGTGTAGAATTTTTTAGCGGGAGTGATGGAATTTTGTGCATATGTATCTGGTGGTAGTCGACGTGATTGGTCTAAAAACAGGCGGGATGGGACCAATGGGCGTGACCCTCCCATTTAATCCATATTTTTAAATTTAGTTATCATTAACAATTAATTACCGAGTAATATTGTGCTGATGTATCTGGTGGCAGTCTACTTGATTGGTCAAAAAATGGAAGGAATCGGACCAATGGGTCTGGTCCCGCCCATATAAGCCACGTTTTTAAATTGAGATATCTTGCACAATTTGTTAGCGAGAGTGATGTAATTTTGTGCATATTTATCTGATGCCAGTCTACGTAATTGGTCCAAAAATGAAAAATTTTGAATTTTGAATATCTTAAACAATTAGTTAGCGAGAGTACTGCTATTTTGTGTGTATAAGTATCTCGTGGCAGTATTAGTGATTTGTCCAGAAATGATTTGTCCACCCCATATAAGCAACATTTTGAAATTAAGATATTTTGCACAATTTGTTAGCGATACTGAGTAGAATGCGCGTGAATGGTCCAAAACTAGCCTAAATAGGCACAATGGATTTTTTTATATGCACCAAATGTCCGTAACTTGGTGCCTCAACATAAAGTGGGAGATGTCGGAAAAGCATTGCGCCAATCATCTTGGAGTTTTGTACGTACGAGAGTATAATTTACAAAATTATATAAGCGGGCGTGACCCTGCCTACATGTTGTCATTATTGACAACAACATTTCTGTAGTACCAATTCACCAATTATTTTCAATTTTTTTATATAGTTCATTGAAATTAACATCGTTTTTATTGTTTTCGCGATATCCCGAGTTGAGTAGAGGGGATGATCCTGCAAAAAAACCTCATTAACAGTTTTTGGCGTCAAACTAGCAAAACTTTTTAACCCTTGTTTATGAGTACACACAGTGAGTACCAAAACTACAAATCTTCATATGTTTCTGAAAGTTTTTTTATTTAATATGTATGAAAAATCTATGTTTGTGCTCAATATTTGATTACCAGCCAGCATGTACGCACTCTCGACGCACTTATAAAAAAACGTCGCTTAATGTTATTTTGTTCCATACCTCATTTTGTATTATCGGAGAAAAACGCAATTTATTGCTTGAGTAAAAACGGGACTGAAGAGTTAATTTCTGTGCCATTACATTTAAAAATAAGCAAGTTATAACAATTTTAAAACATGGCATTTTGGTTCATATTCATTTTTTAAAGAACGTAAAATAGTGAGTCAAAAATATAGGCCAATAGAAAAATGGAGACATACTTAAAATAAAAATATTAATTAATTCCTGTTAATCAGAGTTAAATCGCTTTACCATACAAATATCTCGAAAACTAGACGAGATTGAAAAAATGATTGCAGATTCTGAAAGAGCTCACATTATCAAATGTCGAAAGGACAACAATAGCAATTAGCCGACGAAATGTTGTTTTTCAAAGTCGCTCTGTACATCGAATTATTTGTAATCGCATAGTTTATTATGCATTATTTTTTGACAGCTTGTACCCTAAGAAAGATTTTAGGGAGTAAAAGCCAATGCATAAAGTCTCCCTTTAAGAACTTTTATCAAAACAAAACGAAATTGTCTTCCATGGATTGAAACTGCCTACCAACAAGGTCCTTATACTCCACCCAGTTAGTCTTCCTTTGATTCCTGAAATGTATTTCATAACCTGTAACCAAATTCAGATTGAAGAGGATATATTTATGGTCCGAGAAGAAATTTTCTATGGATACTCTCCAACCTGAGAGAACTGTGTCTTCCAGGTTTGTCATTGTTATGTCTATTACTTCAGACCTATTTCTGACTTGACAAATTGGATCGTTGCCAATTATTATTTTATAGTAACTTAATTTTAGCCCAGATGCCAGTACAGAGGATTTTAACTGTAAATTGACTATTTTTTGGTGTTGTGATAAGCAATAGGCTTTTGTTGAACTTTTCATCTCCGCCCTCCCCATGTGTTGGGTTTTTTTTTACAATTTGTTAAAAAAGGGCCAACCGTTACCGTTATGGGGGAGCTAGAGGGTTAAAATGTTCCACAGAGCGTTAATGTGTTTCAGTTTGAGAAAAGTGAAAAAATAGCTTTTTCCAATACTTTTCAAAAAAAGAATTTTCGCATAGAATTTTAACAAACTTTGTTTAGCGTACTCTTTGCTACATTATTGCCAAATTAGTTGAGCGGTATCACCAATCCTGAATTAGCAGTTGGACAAAAACTTATGACACATTTTTCGAGGGTGTGCTGATTTTCAGAATCTTTTGAGGACCATAAAAAAATAGTCACAAATTTCGCCAAACCTAATACAGGGTTACAAAAGGTGGGCAATTTAAAATTTTAAATTTGAACTACCCATTACTTTGACTTGTCATTTGAGCCCTTTTGGATTATTTTTTGGGGAGGCATTAAGGATAAATGTTACGCAAAGCATCCATAGATAATTGAAGCGTTGAAACATGAAATCGAAGTTGCCATTGAAGAGATTCGTCCCGAAACAATCGAAAATGTACTGAAAAATTGGGATTGATCGGATGAGGTACTGTCGAGCCAGTCGTGGTAGACATATGAATGATATTATGTTCCACTATTAAATGACAAAGTTCAACCTTTCCAATAAAACCTGAAATTTCAAAGAGATATCAGTACTTTTTTTATAGCCAATTCAAATTTAACCAGTAAGGAAAGGCTAAAGTCGGGCGGTGCCGACTATATAATACCCTACACCACTCTCGTAATATTGAATAACTCTGATATATAAAATTTTGTAATTCATGTATAAATTGTTTACATAAATTTACTTTTGTGACATTTTATACTTAAATAATACCCTGTACCACAGTGTGGTACAGGGTATTATTGGATGTAAAATACAGCTTCTATAGGACTAAAGGGCCAAATCGGACGAAAGATATATATGGGAGCTATATCTAAATCTGAACCGATTTTAACCAAATTCAATAGCGATCTTAACAGCCGCGAAATACTCTAAACTGCAAAATTTCAGAACGATCGGAGTGAAATTGCGACCTGTAGTCGACGAACAACTTTACTTGGACAGACGGACGGACGGACAGACATCGTTAAATCGACTCAGCTAGTGATTCTGAGTCGATCGGCATACTTTAAGGTGGGTCTAGCTTTGTTATTTTAAGTTGTTACAAACATCTGCCGTGAAACAAACTTATAATACCCTGTACCATAGTGTGGTGTAGGGTATACAAATTTAATTGGCCCACTTGTTCGTAGAAATAAAATTAAAAAAATTAAAGAGAATTTTTTCTTTTTTTGAGCGAATTGTTAACTTCGGAGGAGCATCTGAGCAACACTTTATGAGCACTGGTGCGAATATACTGCCAAATAATGAATGAAATGGCGCGACAAACCCAATTTAATCGCAATAATAACATCTTCCACTTATTTTTTTGGTGGGTATAAAGGCTGTCAATCTTAACCTAACCAATCAGTATAGTTGTAGAAAGGGTAATTCTGATTTCGGTCTTACTAATAAAATCCGATAAAACGTTTTCAAGTTATATTATAATCTTTATACAAAATATTAAAAAACATACGGATATTTGAGGTCGTGCGAATTAAAGTTGTATTAACTTTAATCGATAAATAAATTTTACTACATAGAATCGGATTTTTTCGCTATGTTGCGTATTGTAAACGGCAGAATGAAGTTGGGCCCCAGGAAAATGCACCCAAAAACTTACATGTCAAACAACAACAATTTTTTTTGGTGCCTAATTTAATTTTGTTTGTCTCGGTTTTGGGCTGAATTTAATTTTTTGTCTGCTTTTTGGCGTTTATTAAAAACAGGAGAGGCTAAGCATAAAAGATTTGCTCTGCTTTGCCAACTATGGATCCTGTGCATAGGAGAAAGTCTTAAACAGAGGTCGTAGGGCGAACGCGCAGGAAAAGATTTATAATTAGAATATGGGTTCGTATACGTGTATTATTATGACTCCCCAGATTTACGAAGAGAAAATGTCTTAGTTTTTTTGGGGTGTGTTTTCATTTCATGCTGTTTTCTTGATTGGGGTGTAATTTCCCAAGGCACTTTTTGTAACGGAAATAGACCCCAAATTTAGGGCGGGCTTTTATTTTCAATTTGAGGTGAATTTTCATGGGATTCAATTCCGGCCGCCATTGTAAACATTTCATGGATTCCATACTCAGAACTTTTTGAGACACTTCACAAAAACCTCTTACTGATTTTTTTTCTTCAACAATTAATAAAATATAAAATTATTTTGGGTGTATATATCATTATAATGTGTTTCGTTTTGTATTTGTTGGGGCTATGCGTCAATGGCCAAATCGCATGTCCTTGCCATCATAATTCTTGCAACAATAATATCCTTGATATTTTTCTCTGCATCAAGAGAATGTAACGAAGCATTGGATATTATTTTTGCAGAGATTCGCAAATATTTCCAAATCCAGTATTGAAGATATTTATATTCAGCATAAACATACATACCCAAGTAAAGATTGTTGAACAAATTTGAAAGAGATAGAGGACTAAAACTTAAATTTTTAAATGTAAATCTCTCATATATATTTAAACATTTCTTCCTTGAGAAATAAAAAATCTGTAGTTTATCTTTGAACGATATTGTGAAATGCAGTTTTATTCCTTTTGTTGGCATTGTCCTTAGATATACATGGAAGGACATCGCCCCGGTAAACCGTTTGTCTATCGCTGCTGATAAACTGCATTTATGCAAAACAATGCGAGTGAAATATGCATTTTTCAAGTGCTTTGCGGTTGATAGTTTTGCAGTTTTGTATTTCAAATACATTCTAAGGAATTCGTTCGTCGTACTTTTTCTCCCTCTCTCTTTTTTTTGTCTTTCTGTACTCGTATTATGAATATAAATATTCATAATGTTGAACAATAACTAACGTTGTAACAAACGAAAGTTGTTGCCACAGTTTACTAAAATACTGTTTGGCATGCAATACTCGCAGGCTGTACACATACATATTGATACCTTATTCCTAAAGTAAGCCAATACAACAAGATTTTATAAATTCTATATACATATTCCAATTTAAATTCTGTCAAATGTTGTATTGATCTGATAAACCATTCAAAAGCTATGCACAATTTACATTATAAAGGAATTCCATACAACACTAAAATTTCCAAAACATCTCTCCACCACGGCTTTCACGAAAAGCTACCACTTACGACTTAGCACACTTTGGAGTGAAGGATTTTCGATATATACATACACGCATAACTGTATTTAAGGTGTGAGGTTTGGGGATTTGATGTTTTGCGTTGAGTAGTGTGCTGTAATCGGTGTGAAAATAAGGGATTTAATGGAATTTCTTAAATACAAATTTAATGCATGTTCGCAACAAAATTGTTTAGATTATTCGTATGAATATAAATATGAAGGAAATCTAATTATTTTCAAAGTTTTTAATGTAATTTCATAACTAATTTCGGAATATGTTTGCAGCTGCAATAGCTTTGTGTTAAATACTGTGAATTAATTTAGAGAAAATTAACGAAGTAACTTACAAATTTGCTGAAGTGTCCTTGTAAATTATGAATAATTTTAGCAGTTTTTTTTGAAAACATTTAGAGAATAATTCAAATTTCAGGGCAATTTCACATAAAGAAAAATGTCATACTAAATTCAAGTAAAAATTCTTATTTTATGACGAAATCGTACTTAAAAATTTGAGTACGTTCGTACTAAGTTTTTCTTAAAACAAGAAAAAACGGCTTACATTGAAAAAGTCAAGCGCAGAAAGGCTTATAAAAAGTATATAATACCTGAAATCAAGTCAACATTTCTTAAAAATTAAAATAAAGCCTAATATGGCTTAAAGTAAGAAGAAAAAGCTTACTTTAATCGCTGAGAGGACCACTCTTATCAAACACACCTACACAAATAATATGACTAGATGTATATGGTTGAGCATTTGTAAGCAACAATATCCTATTGGTTTCTCGTTCTGTGTGTTAGAATACATAACTTGGAGTGATTTTTATACCCTATTTCAGTGGTTTTAAGTCATCTGAGTTATGTCCGTCATTCTGTTTGTCTGACTGTGTTTTTGACTATGTGTGCTGTCTGCTGGCTGGTGCTCAAGAATAACTAACGAAAGTAGTAACTGATTGACTTCAAATTTGGTATGCGGTAAATTTTTTTTCATCTCAGGCTAAGTTCGATGTTGGGCCATATTGATCCACTCCTTCTAGTACATACCTCCCCCATAAAGCGTTAACAATTAGTGAAATATTGATTCTTTAATAACTTCTATACTACTTATGCGAATCTTCTGAAATTCCACACAAAACATCAATTCATTAGTGGGTATCACCTCGAGAAAAATGGCGAAATTTCCAGTCACCTTTTAATATCTCCTACACAAATGGATCATTTTACAACAATAGTTAACTTCTTATAACTTTAATAGCAGTGCACACAAATACTTGAAATTTTGTACACTGTAATGCGTCTTTGGCACGCCGCTTTTGGTACCTCCCGCGCAGATTGACTATTTTACACAAAAAATTAACAGCTTATTTAAATGCAATTTAAATTGATAACAATTTCATAAAAAACTAAAAACAAATAAATTTACGAGAAATTTGTGGGACTGAAGGTAAGGGGATTCGTAAGTCGATTTACCCAACTGAACTTTCTTACTTGTTATTATACCAATCGGCATTGAAATACTTGTTGAATCGATTTGGCCATGTCCGTCTGTCTGACCATGTATTCTTGTGATCAAAGTGCAGGACGAAAATATGAAACCACAGAGACATTTCTTAGACAAGCAACGATCCCTATTGAAAATGGGGCATATCGGTCCATGTTTTGAAATAGGGACGATCCACAGTGCTCTGTTCCATTGACAAAAATCGATAATAATGTACTGGCTCAAATAATGATAAAATTTGTACTCATCATATCTTAACAAACCAATTAATATAGGTTAGGTTAGGTTGAAGAGAGGATAACTTTAAACGTTTCGTGTCCATGGACATACACTTAAGCCAGTGGTTCGGCCTGTTGTGCGCACCTTATTTATGATATTTTTATACCTCACGAGTTAGAGAAAAACGGTACTAGACACGAATTTTCTCAGTCTCTTCCAGTCATATCCTCTGAGATGAGTCAAGTCTGGTAATAAAGGGTTTCCACTCCGTTGTGTACTGGTCAGGGAGGCGGAAGTGAAGTTCGACTTCTGGTTCATGAATAAAAAATTCCCAGACCCGTCCTTCCTCCTCGCTAGCAGGAGGAAGCAGCTGGTTCCCATTGGCACAGTGGGCCAAAGTTCCATTTTCCCAGGAGCGTCTGTCTGGCACAAACGAGTCACATGTAGCTGTAAGCCGCACTTCAAGAATGCGGTCGGAAATTTCTGGCGTTTGAATGTGACCAACGAGAGATTCTAAAATCTTCTGATGGTACGACTTGTGGTCTCGATTTATCCATTCACCCATCGCTTGTAGACGTCTTGCTGTAGACGTCTTATACGGATGTCTAGTGGTTGGATGTGCAGTATAGTCTCCAACGCTCTTGTTGGTGCGGTTCTAATTGCCCCGCTTATGCCTAGACAGCACATACGTTGAATTTTTTGCAAAGGTATTACGTTGCACTTCTTGTCCATTGATGTCCGCCACGCTACACAGGCGTTGGTGATTATTGGTCTAATCACGCTCATGTAAAGCCAGTGAGTCATATTTGGACGTAGTCCCCATTTTAAACCTATAGCTCTTCTGCACAACGACCAACATCTGTGGGCCTTTGTAACTCTTTCTTCAAGATGATCTTTCCAGTACAGTTTCTGATCCAAGATTACTCCCAAGTATTTTACCTTTTTAGTTATAGCAATTGTCTTATTCAGGAATCGAGGCGGGGTAAAACGTCGGATCTTCGTTTTCCTTGTAAATAGACATATTTCTGTTTTGTCTGGGTTAACATTTGATCCCCTTGGTTGTGCCCAGTTATATGCTATGCTAAGTGCCTCCTCAGCTCTTCTGCATAATAGATTTGGATGAAAGCCCCTTAGAAGTATTACAACGTCGTCTGCATAACAGACTGGTTTAAGTCCTTCATTGGTGAGGGCTTTTAGGAGACTGTGTATCGTCGTAAACCATAGAAGAGGGGATAAAATGCCCCCATGAGGTATACCACGATTTACCTTGTCTCTAATTTTTACGTCATATGACCCACAAATAATCCACCTATTCCTTAGCATATTGTTGATCCAGTTTTCAGCGCCGGGTCAACCTGAAACTCGTCTAAGGGCTGGATAAGTGTATCGGTCTGTATGTACATTGTTAAATGCGCCCTCAATGTCTATGGAAACAGCAAGTGTATACATTTCTTTACTGTAGGCCTCTTCTATGCGGTGCACTACCTCATGCAGAGCTGTTTCCACCGACATTCCTTTGACAAATGCGTGTTAAGATAAGATTAATACTATATTTTCTTATTTAGCTCTTTTTGATGCCGGGAGAGAGCGCCAAAGTCCATTGTAGTATATGCAAATCGACCAAAAAATAAATTACCTTAAAGGTACGTTGTAAAAAGCTGTATAAAATACGTTTATTAGGGAACTAATAATACAAAAATGCCAAGTCAGCAGAAAATTGCATTTGTATTATTCAAAATTGTTTTGGAAAATTCGTATTTTTTGTTAAAGTGAAAAAAATTTGCAAGTTTAATTGGAATGAGAAAAATAAGTTGGAACAGATCCCTAAAATTTTATTTTTCAACAACAATACATGTTCTGTTACTAATAAATAAAAAATATAAAAACATAAAATAAAAGCGCACAAACGTAAAAAAAATATATATATTTTTAATGTCTAAAAACGTTATTTTCAAATATAAATTTTAGGGGTGTTCCAAAAACAGTCCCCAACGCTTAACGTGTTGACCAAACCCATAGTTTTTTGCGTAAGATAGATGACAGAATTCTTAAAAAATAAAAATCATACTTATAAACTATTGTTGAGAAAAACATAAAAAATAGCTTTTAATAAGATGCTTTTATTCCGAAAAATCAAAAAATATAAAAAGATCCCTAATTTTTTTTTGCCAGATATTATTAATGATATGCCCTCTTTAAACATAAATTATAAAAGTTCAAAATATTCGCGCACAAAATTCCGAAAAAGTAATTTTGCTTTAGGTCTAAAATTTTTTTTAGGAATTTTTTGCGCCTGATAGTTGACATAATTCTTAAAAATACGAAAAATCATATTTATAAAATATTTTTTAATTTTTTAAAAAATGGTGTTTTATGTCGAAAAATCAAAAAAAAATAATATTTGATGTCATCGGAAAAAATCTGAAACCTTTTTTTCGTCAAAAATTGTTTATGTCATATCTTCTTTCAAAATAAAAAATATAAAAGTTCCAATTATTCGTGCAGAAAATTACGAAAAAGTGCTTTTGATTTAGGTATACAATTTTCTTGCGACAAAAAATTAACAGTAATGCATTTATGGAGTTCTTAATAGCAACTAGTATAATAATTTGATGCGCTTCCAATGATATTATATGCCAGTAGTGTACATAAATTACTAATTCATGGTTACGATGTTATTAGTTACTTTAATTTGACAATAGGTAATTTTATTTCCGGAAACATTTATTTAAGTTAAGGTTTTTTATCTGAGGAAGCCAGTCACAAAATTATCCGAGAAGCTCGCGTGTTCCATACCAGGAAAAAATTGTCCAAACAACACAAACAAAGATTTAAAAATCTTAACATTGGTAATATGTTTAAGAATAATATACCAAGTATCCTTTAAACGAATACGAGTACAGATATCTATGTGGTATTTTTGATGACATTTTTGACGAAGATGATAATATTATTTTAGAAGTCAACGCAGGAAACTCTTCTGACAAATACATGCATTAAACTATTAAAACGAAACAATACAGTACATCACTACGCAAAAACACTTTGGTACACGTACCCCACGTTTGACGTACAGAAATTTTCCCTATTGAGTATTCGACCTTTTCTCAACACATTTGTAATCTACGCAAAATTCCCTTTAATTTGACCAAAGACCCAGTTTTCAAGATCTTCTATGGGGCAGTGTTGAGGGATATTGAAACAATTCCTCCCTAATTTGTGCACACATTTACTCAGAGCAAGCCTATTACGCTTTACAAACTTTGGTCGAAACGTAGCGCCACTCTTCCACACACTCTTTGTGTGGAACGTACCAAAAGGAAATTTTGCACCGCAACTGATATATATGAAATATTATGACATGTTAAATTTCATAAATATACAATGCTCCAATTCAGTGTTATAGTCTGGTGAATTTTTGAAGGCCAGGAATAATCGGTCCATGTTTTGATATAGTCCATTATATAAGGGTCAGCACCGATATCACTTATTGGCACTCTAGAGAACACATTTTGCAATTAATCTGGTTGAAATGTAAGAATTTACACATTGTATTAAACCTAATCGTCCCTAGTAAAAATGGGGCACACTGGCCTATGTCACTTCTTGGGGCTCCCTACACATTACCTGTTCCTTTCCATTTAACATTGCGTTAGATTGGGAGTCAAGGCCTTCCTTTTCATTTGCCTGCAAGAATCATTTAAGAAGGCCTTCATAGATAAGGCATAAGTCATGTCTGAAAAAATCAAGCCTTCAGAAAGGACTAAGAAAGAAGGTCTGCTAAAGGCCAAAAAAAATAAGGCATAAGTCTAGTCTGAAAAAAACATGCCTTCAAGAAAGAAGAAAAAAAGGTCTGCTGAAGGCCAGCATAATGAAGGCATAAATCCTGTCTGAAAAAAACAGGCCTTCTTCAGGGGCTTAATGCGAAGGCCTGATAAAGGTGTGAAGCCAGATGCAACTATATAAGGTCTTCCCAAATGATTGCATGTCAGAAAATTTTACTAATATTAAAAATTATTTATTTTGATTTTAGTTTAAATGCTATAACACAAAGAAATAAATCAATTCCATGAATAATTTTAAAACTAAAGATGTAAAAATCTCTGCTATTTCTCCCGCAAGAATTCGATTTTGATTTTGGACTTCCTTCCGCTCTTTTACTTCATTCTCTAAATCTTAAAACAAAAAAATTGAGAAAATATAGGCTGTATTTAGTATAACACATCACCAGAAACCACTTCAACTCACTTCAAAAACAGAACTTTTTCACACTATATTTAATTGCAACTTCACACCCGAACGGATCATCGCTAGAACAGAAACTGATAACAACTGATAGCGTTTATGTACGAACCTATATGAATATAATTTAACAAGAGGCTTCGTCCCGTAGCTTTTATTTTTGCCTGTTTTATTTTTGCTTGTTTTAAGATCGATTTGTTGTATTATTCATCACAGTTAAAGCGTTATTATTGGAAAGTGAAAAAAAGTTAAAAAGAGTGTGAAAAACAATTTTTCACGTTTGAAAATGCACTTATGTATCTTTGTTCTTATCACAAGAAAATTAAACAAACGTGACGAACCATGTTGTTAACATGTATTGCCCTCGCATTATATGTATTGTATTGTATTATGTATTGCCCTCGAATTTGTATAACGACAAAATTTTGTTATTGTTGCTCTTTCATTTGTTGTATGTGTTAAATCACGACGAACCACTCGATATTGCATTCCCTTTGCCTTCGTTTTGGAAGGCCTGCATCAGGCTAGCGTATACACCGGAATTTTAACAACGGGATAATTTTTTTATTTTTTGTTGTTGTTCTCTCATCTTGTGTATTTATGTACGTTCGACGACGAAATACTCGCTATTGCAATCCATCTGCCTTCGCTTTAGAAGGCCTGTATCAGGCTATCTAAAAGGAAGCTTCTACATTGGAATTTGAAGAACGGGATAATTCGTATTTAAACACGTTCGACGACGAACCCTCACTATGGGATTCTCTCTGCATTCTTTTAGAAGACCTGTATCATGCCTGATATTGGCATGCCTGGAAGTGATTAAAAATCATGCTTTACGCAGGCCTTACATAAGGAAGTCCTTGCCAAATAAGACCTTCCGCATGTCTTATATGTGGAAGGCCTCGCATTTTCCGCCGCTGGGGGTATTCTGTTTGCCTACACATACACAATCACTAAAAATTTCTTTCGTGTATTATGTACTTCTTGTAAATAATGTGTTTGCATACTGTTCGCCATTAAGTACACTACAGAACGCTAACGTACTATACCTTAATGTTTTTTTACGAACGCTGGTAATTTTTTTTTAAATTTTATTGTTCAAAAGCAAAAAATATCGGAAATAACATAAAATTTTAGAAACAGTTTAAATTTGTTCGAATTGGCCACCTTTGGCACGAATTATGGCCTTCAAACGGCCGACAAAGCCATCACACTCTGCACGAAAGTGGTATAATACCCTGTACCACACTGTGGTACAGGGTATTATAAGTTTTTTTCACGGCAGATGTTTGTAACACCTGAAAATAACACAGCTAGACCCACCTTAAAGTATACCGATCGACTCAGAATCACTAGCTGAGTCGATTTAACGATGTCTGTCCGTCCGTCCGTCCGTCTGTCCATGTAAAGTTGTTCGTCGACTACAGGTCGCAATTTCACTCCGATCGTTCTGAAATTTTGCAGTTTAGAGTATTTCGTAGCTGTTAAGATCGCTATTGAATTTGGTTGAAATCGGTTCAGATTTAGATATAGCTTCCATATATATCTTTCGTCCGATTTGGCCCTTTAGTCCTATAGAAGCTGTATTTTACATCCAATCTTTTTGAAATCTAAAACGGTAGAGTTTCTTGATCCATGAACCAACATTGCCGAATTTGAAGAAAATCGGTTGCGATTTAGATATAGCTCCCATATATATGTTTCGTCCGATTTGGCCCTTTAGTCCTATAGAAGCTGTATTTTACATCCGATCGTTTTGAAATTTAGAATGGTAGAGTTTCTTGATCCATGAACCAACATTGCCGAATTTGAAGAAACTCGGTTAAGATTTAGCTATAGCTCCCATATATATGTTTCGTCCGATTTTGCTCTTTAGTCCTGAAAAAGCTGTATTTTACATCCAATCATTTTGAAATTTAGAATGGTAGAGTTTCTTGATCCATGAACCAACACTGCCGAATTTGAAGAAAATCGGTTAAGATTTAGCTAAAGCTCCCATATATATGTTTCGTCCGATTTGGCCCTTTAGTTCTATAGAAGCTGTATTTTACATCCAATCATTTTGAAATTTAGAATGGTAGAGTTTCTTGATCCATGAACCAACATTGCCGAATTTGAAGAAAATCGGTTAAGATTTAGCCATAGCTCCCATATATATGTTTCGTCCGATTTGGCCCTTTAGTCCTGTAGAAGCTGTATTTTACATCCAATCGTTTTAGAATGGTAGAGTTTATTGATCCATCAACGAACACTACCGAATTTGAAGAAAATCGGTTAAGATTTAGCTATGATCCATGAACCAACATTGCCGAATTTGAAGAAAATCGGTTAAGATTTAGCCATAGCTCCCATATATATGTTTCGTCCGATTTGGCCCTTTAGTTCCATAGAAGCTATATTTTACATCCAATCGTTTTGAAATTTAGAATGGTAGAGTTTCTTGATCCATGAACCAACATTGCAGAATTTAAAGAAAATCGGTAAAGATTTAGCTATAGCTCCCATATATAATCGTTTTTATACCCTACACCACACTGTTTCACAGGGTATTATTTAAGTATAAAATGTCCCAAAAGTAAATTTATGTAAACAATTTATACATGAATTACAAAATTTACATATCAGAGTTATTCAATATTACGAGAGTGGTGTAGGGTATTATATAGTCGGCCCCGCCCGACTTTAGCCTTTACTTACTGGTTTCTGAATGCAATAGATCAAAATGCTTTTGTAAGCTTGTAAACAATAAAATGACCTGTTGCTGAAATAAATCTGTCAGCTATCAGACTAGCGGTTTAGAAATGATAGCAACCTGAAGTTGGTTGCAATACATAACAGCCACCCTGTACATTCCCACTTCAAAATATATTGATTTATACTAAAACACCAACACATCTTTGATTTTAAATATACTTATAAAGGGTGATCTAAGTAGAGATACTTTTTTCAATAGCCCTTTTTTAACAGATCACGTGTGAGTCATGTCATGCTGTCATATTATTTTTGTTAAGTATTTTTTGGCATTTTATCATGGAAAGACTTACGCCTGAACAACGTTTACAAATCATTCAGTTTTATTTTCAAAATAATCGTCCGACAATTGCGCTAAGTCCATTTTTTTTAAATCCCAAAAAAAATGATAATCGACTATTTGATGCCTGAAATTGAAGCTCGTGATCTCGTCGACATTTGGTTTCAACAAGACGGCGCCACTTCCCACACATCGCATCAATCAATGGATTTATTGAGAGGACACTTCGGTGAGCAGATAATTTCACGTTTTGGGCCGGTCGATTGGCCACCAAGATCGTGTGATACCACACCCTTAGACTTTTTCCTGTGGGGATATATAAAGTCTAAAGTTTATGCGGACAAACCCTATTCAGGCCTTGGAGCAAAACATCACGCGTGTCATTCGCCAGTTACCAGTCGAATTGCTCGAACGAGTCATGGAAAATTGGATTCAACGGATGGACCATCTGAGACGTAGCCGCGGCCAACATTTGATAGGCATAATCTTCAAAAAATAAATGCCAAGAATGTTCTTTTCTGTAGCAATTAGTTAAATATATTAAGTCTAAGAACGATTGAATAAAAACGAACGACTCGCTCTTAGCCGAAATATATATACATATATACATATATTAATTTACCAGTGAAATACTTTTCGTTATGAAAGGTCAACTACAATTAAATGCAATTATTGTCTACAAATACGCTTCGCAATTACATATTTTTCTGATTACCATACTCAACTTTTTGAAGACTTAAACGAACGAATTACGACAGAAAAAAAACTGCAATACCTTGTGTTCGACAAAATATGAACTGCTCCATAGCATTTCAAAAACCTGCATTTTATGTTCTTACTACAAATATTTATGCATAATTTTCCAATTCTGTGCAATTTGCCTTCGTTAACAACTCGTCTCAAAACTCTGGTTCACTTCAGAATTTTCCTTTTTCATTTTCGGCACCAGAGTAAATCATGGACGTCCTTACTTTGCGTTATTTACATTGCACCTTAATTTTCCTTTAGTTATTGGTTAAATTACATAATAATAAGGAAACACTGCTGTCAAAGTAAAGAACCTCCCGCCATGCCGGATCCTGATGAGGGCAATAACGATGGCGAAGGCAAAAGTTCTCTCTTCTCTTAAATCGCATTAATTTAATGCGAAGTGCAAGCATGGTCACGAAAGTGTTCAAGCACAAATGAAGTATTATGTTTGTAGTTGTTTGAAATCTGTGCCTTTTTCTTGTCGTCCTGCCGTCTTTCTCGTTCGCGTACTCCTCCTTGTAAAGGACCGACGTCCCTCAACTTTCACTTAGGTCTTTTGCAGTAAGCATGCTTTTTGGATTTCCGTTTGTCCGTCTTCTTATTCTTTAGTTGCATTTCGGGAATTTTTACATGGATTTTCGTTTACAGACAAAGTTTTTCGTTATAATTGAATTTCTGTGCAAATTTTACTATCTCCCTGGGTGCATATGTATGGGGCGTTTCAGGATTGGGGGTCGACATAGCATTTGGAGTGGCTTAATTTAATTGTCCAGGATCCATGTAAGCAAATGAAAAAATACATATGGGCATTTCAAAAATAATGCCTTACAATTTTGCAACTCATTCTAGTGTATTTTTTTTTAAGCAATGTATTCAAATTTTCTACGTCAAATTTACGCATTATGTAAATAAAAAATTTCACAATCTTGGCATGCAATTATTGCATTATACCTTGTCGATCTTTCTATTTTAAAAATATTTTATAATATTGACCTTAAAAGATATTTTTTAATAAACCCTTTTCTATATAAATTTCGTGCTGTCCGGAACATGCCGTCCGGAATTCAACAAAAATCTAAATATCTCAAAAACTTTACATTTTTAGAGTAAATGGTAAAACATACTTAAGAAGCATTGCCTCTAGTATATGCAGGCAAAAAGTTAGGTATTATTTTTATAAGAAGTTTCGTTGACATTTTTAAATCACTCAATATATGTACCTCAAAAATTGTGTTTTTTTGTGCCATCCGTAACCCTGCACATTTGCCGATTTTTATGCAAACTAAAAAAGTTTTCAAAATTCTATAAATACAGTGTTATTAAGCTTGATAGACATAAAAAATTGACTAATAACAATAATATTCCTAACTTAAATCTAATGAAATTCCTGCCGTCCGCAACGCGGGAAGTGCCAATATACTTTTTCGTATTCAATAATCATTAATTTTACTTTATTAATATATTATGGCTAGAGCTTGTGCTCCCAAAATAACCTTTTGATAACATTAGGCACGAAATGATATATATTCAAATTTAAATCGATTTTTTCATATTTTACAGTATTTTTTGTCATGAAACTTGACTCTGCCAAATTGTATAATGATTGAATTCAAAATACAGTTTATATGCCAAATCAGTTTTCACAAATTAAATTGGGTCATTAAGACAAAGAAATTAAGCGAAAAAAACATCGAGTCGAAGTAGTATTACACAACATATGATTTTTGGTACTCAATTCTGAGAATTGGACGTGAAAGCAGCCCCAAAAATAAAAACCTCTGCATCATTCGTTTAGGCCTTACGATTTTTTTTTGCTCAAGGTGGATTTTTGCACTTTTTCTATATTTCTTATAGGTATTAAATTTAAATTGCCAATAATATAATTTAAACAACAAAAATAAATAAATTGACGAAAATTTGTTGGGACTGAGAGTCTGGGGATTCGTATGTCTGTTTACCCGGCTGAACTTGTAATAGCAGTTGTTAGCATCATCCTGTAGATGATTCACTGTACATGGTGTTGTGGATAGTATCTTCCTCAGCCTTGTACCAAGAACGTCCTTGAGCTTCACTCATACCCTTGTTTGCAATAGTGAGGGTATAAATAGTGGGAGCAAAATTATGTCGTCGTTTTTGTTTCTTTATGGATATTAAAGTTTTTTTTTTTGTGAAACCCGTCCATGTAACCCACTAGCATGTGAAGCTCTATGTATTGTGGTGGAACCAGCATTAATTCCAGGTGTTTCGGAAGTTTTTATGGAAACTTAAATTGCATTTCCTGCTAGATGTTTACTAATATTTCGTAATATTACTACTATTTGATCCTTATTAATTATACCCTCACTTTAGTGTGACGAGGGTATATATCATTTGCTACGGAAAAAAGTGTAACACGTCGAAGGAGTGACCTAAGACCCCAAGTATGTTCGGAGGAAATCCGTTTTGGGTCATTTTAAGTCGAATGAGCAATGTCCGTCCGTCTGTCTGTCTGTCTGTCTGTCTGCTGGCTGGTGCGCACGATAACTCTCGAAAGGAGTAACCGATTGACCTCAAATTTGGTATGTGGTAATATTTTTTTCTATCTCCGGCTAAGTTCGAAGATGGGCCATATTGGTCCACTCCTTCTAGTACCTCCCCCACAAAGGGTTAAAATGTTGTGAAATATTGATTCTTTAATAACTGCTATACTACTTATTCGAATCTTTTGAAATTCCACACATAGTATTAGCTTATTAGTCGTTATCAACTCGAGAAAAATGGGCGAAGTCGCCACGTCCCTCTTGATACCTCCCACACAAATGCACCATTTTCCACCAAAAGTTAACAGCTTATAACATTAATAACAGTGTATAAAAATACTTGAAATTTTGTACAGTATTATGCTTTTATATTGCCTACAGTCCAGGGAAAAATGGGTGTTGTTGTCACGCCCCTTTTGGTACCTCCCACACAAAGGTACCTTTTGGCACCAAAAGTTAACAGCTTATAACATTAAAACCAGTGTATAAAAATACTTGAAATTTTGTACAGTGTAATGTTTTTTTAGTGTCTATAGCCCTGTGAAAAATGGGCGTTATTGCCACGCCCCTCTTTATACTTCCCACACAAAATGCCAAAATCATACCACAATTTAATGTCTCATAACGTTTATACCAGTGCATTTATGTGCTTATAAGTCGGCACAGTGCAATGAATTTAAATTATCTAATGTTCAGCGAACAAAAGGTGTATTTGATAAACCCCTTCTGGTACCTCCCACACAAATTGACAGAATAATTGGAGTAATATTCAATATTACATTACTCACAAAGTGAGGGTATACCTTAGTCGGTTTACCCGACTGAAACTTTCTTACTTGTTTTTTAATTAATTATACCCTACACCACACTGTGGTACAGGGTATTATAAGTTTGTTTCACGGCAGATGTTTGTAACACCTGAAAATAACACAGCTAGACACACCTTAAAGTATACCGATCGACTCAGAATCACTAGGTGAGTCGATGTAACGATGTCTGTCCGTCCGTCCGTCCGTCTGTCCATGTAAAGTTGTTCGTCGACTACAGGTCGCAATTTCACTCCGATCGTTCTGAAATTTTGCAGTTTAGAGTATTTCGCAGCTGTTAAGATCGCTATTGAATTTGGTTGAAATCGGTTCAGATTTAGATATAGCTCCCATATATATATTTCGTCCGATTTGGCCCTTTAGTCCTATAGAAGCTGTATTTTACATCCAATCCTTTTGAAATTTAGAATGGTAGAGTTTCTTGATTCATGAACCAACATTGCCGAATTTGAAGAAAATCGGTTAAGATTTAGCTATAGCTCCCATATTAATGTTTCGTTCGATTTGGCCCTTTAGTCCTATAGAAGCTGTATTTTACATCCAATCGTTTTGAAATTTATAATGGTAGAGTTTCTTGATCCATGAACCAACATTGCCGAATTTGAAGAAAATCGGTTAAGATTTAGCTATAGCTCCCATATATAAGTTTCGGCCGATTTTGCTCTTTAGTCCTGTAGAAGCTGTATTTTACATCCAATCCTTCTGAAATTTAGAATGGTAGAGTTTCTTGATCCATGAACCAACACTACCGAATTTGAAGAAAATCGGTTAGGATTTAGCTATAGCTCCCATATATATGTTTCGTCCGATTTGGCCCTTTAGTCCTATAAAACTGTATTTTACATCCAATCGTTTTGAAATTTAGAATGGTAGAGTTTCTTGATCCATGAACCAACATTGCCGAATTTGAAGAAAATCGGTTAAGATTTAGCTATAGCTCCCATATATATGTTTCGTCCGATTTTGTTCTTTAGTCCTGAAGAAGCTGTATTTTACATCCAATCATTTTGAAATTTAGAATGGTAGAGTTTCTTGATCCATGAACCAACACTACCGAATTTGAAGAAAATTGGTTAAGATTTAGCTATAGCTCCCATATATATGTTTTGGCCGATTTGGCCCTTTAGTTCTATAGAAGCTATATTTTACATCCAATCGTTCTGAAATTTAGAATGGTAGAGTTTCTTGATTCATGAACCAACATTGCCGAATTTGAGGAAAATCGGTAAAGATTTAGCATAGCTCCCATATATATGTTTCATCCGATTTGGCTCTTTAGATCCAATTGTTTTTATACCCTACACCACACTGTGGTACAGGGTATTATTTAAGTATAAAATGTCCCAAAAATAAGTTTATGTAAACAATTTATACATGAATTACAAAATTTATATATCAGAGTTATTCAATATTACGAGAGTGGTGTAGGGTATTATATAGTCGGCACCGCCCGACTTTAGCCTTTCCTTACTGGTTTTTATTTATATTCTAAAGAGATATTCTAAAGATCTAAAGAGCCAAATCGGATGAAACATATGTATATATGGGAGCTATAGATAAAGCTTAACCGATTTTCTTCAAATTCGGCAATGTTGGTTCATGGATCAAGAAACTCTACCATTCTAAATTTCAAAATGATTGGATGTAAAATACAGCTTCTACAGGACTAAAGAGCAAAATCGGACGAAACATATATATGGGAGCTATAGCTAAATCTTAACCGATTTTCTTCAAATTCGGTAGTGTTGGTTCATGGATCAAGAAACTCTAACATTCTAAATTTCAAAACGATTGGATGTAAAATACAGCTTCTATAGAACTAAAGGGCCAAATCGGATGAAACATATATATGGGAGCTATAGCTAAATCTTAACCGATTTTCTTCAAATTCGGTAGTGTTGGTTCATGGATCATAAAACTCTACCGTTCTAAATTTCAAAATGATTGGATGTAAAATAAAACTTCTACAGGACTAAAGAGCAAAATCGGACGAAACATATATATGGGAGCTATACCTAAATCTTAACCGATTTTCTTCAAATTCGGTAGTGTTGGATCGTGGATCAAGGGACTCTACCATTCTAAATTTCAAAACGGTTGGATGTAAAATACAGCTTCTATAGGCCTAAAGGGCCAAATCGGACGAAAGATATGTATGGGAGCTATATCTACATCTGAACCGATTTCAACCAAATTCAGTAGCAATCTTAACAGCTGCGAAATACTCTAAACTGCAAAATTTTAGAACGATCGGAGTGAAATTGCGACCTGTAGTCGACGAACAACTTTACATGGACAGACGGACGGACGGACGGACACGGTTAAATCAACTCAGCTAGTGATTCTGAGTCGATCGGTATACTTTAAGGTGGGTCTAGCTGTGTTATTTTCAGGTGTTACAAACATCTGCCGTGAAACAAACTTATAATACCCAGTACCACAGTGTGGTGTAGGGTATAAACAGACTATAAACTTAAAACTTCGTGTGATACTTATCAGAGATGATTTATTGCTGAATTTATTGCACAAAAGAGACATTGTTTCGTTAGCTGTTTGGCAAGTGGCACCGTCCTGTTGAAACCACATATTGACCACATCCATATATTCCAATTCGGCCCATAAAAAGTTTGTCATCATCTCACGATAGCGAACACCATTCACAGTAACTGCCTGACCGGCCTCATTTCGATGAAGAATGGCCCGATGACGTCGCCAGCCCATAAGCCGAACCAAACGAACTGGGCGAGCATGCACAGGTGTTTTCACATCTCCTACAGAACCGGTTTGCTGAAATTTGCGCACAATTTTCCCGATTGTGGACACATTTGGTCGATTATTCTGACCAAAAAAACATCACGAAATGCATCTTGATTTGAACGCCCATTTTTGTAAAAGGCTTAAAACACTTTAACGCGTTGATCGATTGTGTATCTTTCTACGGTTCAAATTGAGTTAGTCTGAAATTGAGAAATGTCAAATGAAATGTAGAAAAAAAACTTGACGTTTAAGTGTGGTTGACATTCAACATCGGCCCTTACAATTTAACCACTCTTATATTTTCTTCCGATTCAAACATATCAAAAATGGGAATTTTAAAGATAAACTAAAACAAAGTACCATAAAATTTTTTCATTGTTTTGTTTTTGACTATTGAGTTCCAGTAAATATTTTTTAAACATTTTTTCCTGTTTATGACACCATTTTGCATCAAAAAATGTTATGCACAGCCCTTCGACAAAAATTTTGTTGCATAGTGTTACTATTGGTCATGTGTAACTTCTTATTTCTATAAAAATTGAAAAATCTTGCAAATGACCTTTTGTAGTTTTTTATAATAAATTTATGTAGAGAACATTCTAATACGTAAATTGATATATAACACTGTACAACACGGGACACCAAAGCCCCAAACTTAACACAAACCCCAAAAACCGGTCAAATTCCAGTTAAATCCCTCTTTACTTGAATATTTATAGCTTCGACCACTGGGGCGTATGAATAACATTGCTGCATAAATATTCCAAACGGGAGTTTTTGACTGGAATTTGGCTGTTTCGTGGGTTTTGTGATAAGTTTTGGGCTATTGTGTGTTCTGACATATATAGTAAAATTTTGTGGGCAACATTTCAGTAGAACATTTCAACACCCTCTAAGGGGTGTTTTTTAAGATTTGTTAAAATAATGCAAAAACAATCGATTTTGGGTGATATGTTGCTATTTGGGTGATATTACATTCATGGTTTTGGGCGATATGACATTGGGTGATATGACGATACGTCATTTTCCCATTGCCTCTGTCAATGCTTCTGGGTCCAACTGTACTCAAACTGACAGCGAATTTCCCTATAAGAAGTTTGTGTGCTAGATTTTAGTCAGCTGGCTCAATATATAAAAATGTTTCGAGATGTTAATAATCCTTTGGGAGTTTTCTGATCCAGAAAATACTGCTGTATGTCTACATTTATTAGTCTACCTTTATATGTATAAGTAGTTATAAGTAAACTCCACATAGAAGTTTATGTATCTCCCGATTTTGTTTTTATTTAAATGTTAATGAAGCTAAATTATTTAATTTTCTATAATAATTTCAATAGAATGTCATTTAATCTACAGATGAGCGGTTTCTAATTCGACGAAAATCGTATCGTATTTCCTTGGTTACGATAAGGTTGTTGCTTAGTTAATTTATTACACGATCGCCCCACATGATTCTTGTAAATAAAGGAGAATTTGTCTCCACATTCTTCATTTTGATTTTTATTATTTGGTTCGTTATGCTTACCGATTTCTTACATACTGTGACACACAATTCTATCCCATTATAACAGTTGCTGAAGCGTAATCTGATGCAACTGCAAACATCCTGCGATGATATTATCAATACCAAAGCATCCAGGCACGGTGGGAGACAAAAAATGTTTTTTTGTTGAGAAAAACAAAACCTGTTCAAAATATTGCACAAGGATATCATGAGATATATGTGTAGTTTTAAAATTTTCTTTCCCAAATTTTCAGAAATTGGCGCCCTAGTATGTGGGAGTAATAACCCACAATATTAAAATAATTAAATAAAAATTGGAAGCACTGGGCGAGGTCAAAGCTCATTTTAAATGTTAGAAAGCTTAAGAAATTGAAAATAGAAAATATTGTTTCTTAAAGGATTTTCCTTTAATTTTGCATAAAAAATGCTAATATAATCTAAAACAGTTTATTTCGGTCACTTTTCGCTAAAATAAAAATATAAATATAAATTGAGGGGGCGGGCCGGCTATATAATACCATACAACTCCCTAACAATGATAAGGGTCATTGCGATAATAATTTGGAATAATTGGTAAATGGGTAGGAACATATTATCTAATTCTGAACCGATAATCGCTAAATTAAGCAATATTCGTTCCTAAATTGAGAAACATCTTTCTGGAAAATTTTAATGATCGGGAGTAAAGTACAACTTCTATAGCGCTTTGATACCAAATCAGGAGGAACATATATATGGAGGTTATATATAAATCTGAACCAATTTTCCCTGAATACTCATTCATGTGAAAAGACCTCTTTCTGTCGAATTTCGTACTGATCGGATATGAAATACAGTCTCTCGCTTACATGTCAAATCGGGGGTTACATATATATGGGGGCTATATCTAAATCTGATCCGATTTTCTCCGAATTTGACAGTATTCCTTTATGTTATAAGAAACCTCTTTCTGCCGAATTTCTCACTGATCGGATATAAAATAACATTTTTACAGCGCTTACATATCAAATCGGTGGTAACGTATATATGGGGGCTATATCTAAATCTGGACCGATTTCTTCCAAATTTAAAAGTGTTCATTCATATAATAAGAAACCTCTTTCTGCCGAATTTTATACTGATCGGATATATAATAAAGTTTTTACAGCGCTTACGTTTCAATACGGGCCTAACATATATGTGGGGGCTATATCTAAATCTTAACCGATTTTAACCAAATTCTATAGGTATCGTCCTTGGACCAAAAAATAAATAAATACCAATAAATTCAGAACGATTGACATACCATATTTAAAAAATTGCATTCTTTCAAACGCAGAGGTAAAAATGGTATAATTAATATAAATAATAACCACTCTCGTAATATTGAATAACTCTGAAATATAAATTTTGTAATTCATGTATAAATTGTTTACATAAATTTACTTTTTCGACATTTTATACTTAAATAATACCCTGTACCACAGTGTGGTGTAGTGTATAAAATCGATTGGATGTATAATACAGCTTCTACAGGACTAAAGAGCCAAATCGGATGAAACATATGTATATATGGGAGCTATAGCTAAATCTTAACCGATTTTCTTCAAATTCGGCAATGTTAGTCCATGGATCAAGAAACTCTACCATTCTAAATATCAAAACGATTGGATGTAAACTACAGCATCTGTAGGACTAAAGGGTCAAATCGGACGAAAGATATGTATGAGAGCTATATCTAAATATTAACCGATTTTCTTAAAATTCGGCAATGTTGGTTCATGGATCAAGAAACTCTACCATTCTAAATTTCAAAACGATTGGATGTAAAATACAGCTTCTATAGAACTAAAGGGCCAAATCGGACGAAACATATATATGTGAGCTATAGCTAAATACGTGTTATTGCAGAGCGGATAGATTTTTCAACCTATTACGCAATACTTAATCACCTACCTACTACGCAACCACAAGGTGTTGTTCTTAAAGTGGGGGTTGAATTTGTTGCATCGGTCTCAGGACAGAAATTTGGAAGTAGTCTGGAAGGCCAACATCGGCGTACCTATTACGGGCAAATACATGCTATGGGGGTCTCTCCCAAAAATTTATGATTAACCCTGATGAAGTAAATGATATTACGGTGCAGGGAAAAATAAACCCAGTACCGGCGGAAAGCGTTGATTTACTCGCGAGTCACGTGTCATCGTTATCAAACAATCGTGAGCAAGTAACTTCTTCGGGGTTGGGTGCCTCGGATTCCGTAGTCGAAACAGATACAAGAGCACATCTAGCCTTTGGCAAAATAAACGATGAGGAAGATAAAGAAAACTCAAGGGGGGGCTCTAAGCAACCCCAGCTTTTAAAAGCTAGTGGGAACTCGGACTCTGAGTCATCAAGTGATAACAATATTACTATTGTTGAAAATCGGAAAAGACTGTCAGGGGCACATAGAAGGAAACTGAATAAGTTGAACCGGCAGAAGATATTACAGGATGAATCTGACTCTTCTACATCTACTAAAAGAGTCAGATCTCCGGAAGAGCATAGCGATGCGAAATCAACTAAGAAGAAAAAAAGCTCACCGACACCCAGCACTTTGGAGAAACCTATTCAATCTACCAAAAAAGGAGTTTCTAGTGAAGTGATCCTTTTGTTGAGAAGTTGAGTAAATCCACCAAACCATCCATAAAAGAGGGGGCCTCAAACAAAAAGACCCATTCTAAAGGAAAAAGCAAGGTGGCTATAAGAAAGGGTAAGGAAACACCATATTATTCCCAAATATCCAAAAAACATATTCAGGACGAACTACACTATGCCATAATTGATAGCAGTAGTGCGTCTGGCAGAATTCCCGAAGAGCAAAAGAGCATCTTCGAAGATTTGTTCTACACAAAGGTATTGGACCACATTCTTGAATCTAATGATGGACCAACAACCCAAGTAATGAGTTGCACTTTTGAGAGGGGCGTTTTGATGCTGAAACTGGCAGCACAATGCTGTGTCGATGTCCTCGGAAAACTAGTGGAAAGCATCCCCTCACCTTGGGACGGCGCAAAGCTGAAACTGGTAAGGAAAAGCGACATCCCTGTACTCATAAAAACATCTTTCTATGTCAGAGGATGGGCAAGTAAGGTACCGTCAGAGCGCATACTCAGCGTCATTGGCAAACAAGATTCGAACCTTAAAGTGGAGAAGTGGGAAGTCTTCCACAGGAAAAATGATCCCGATGGTTCTCTCCTGGTGGTAGGCATAGACCCGTATTCCAGGGATAGCCTTGTCAAGACAAAAGGCATGGCATTTTTCGGGATTTGGAAAATCTTCTTTAAGATTGGAAAAACCCCCATTGGCAGGACAGTTAAGTTGAGCCCAAAGACGAACGTACCGCCTGCAGTGGCAAACGAAAATAGTGAACAGAAAGAAGCGAGTGAGAAAATTCCAAAAAGTGAGGTGGAAGTGGTCGATAACATCGCCAATTTGCCGATAACATCATCAATTTTGCAGAAAGTTCCCAGCAAAGGTGGTGATAAGGATATGAAGAGGAGAACAAAAACTCAAAACAAAGAGGCAGCGACGAAAAACAGCACCGCCTTCCAAAAAGAGGTCGATAGCATTACCAAATTGCCGATAATATCACCAATTTTGCAGAATGTTCCCAGCAATAGTGGTGATAGGAATAGGTACATCAAGAATCAAAACAAAGAGGGAACGACAATAAGTAACATCGCCTCCCAAAGAGGTCTACTTGAAGAGTGTGTAATAGGTAGTAAACGAAAGGAGGAGAAAGACTCACTACCAAATAAAGAGGGAGTGCAACCAAATAGGATAGACGACTCCCAAATGAAACTTTTACTGGAAAGACAATGATTGAGGTCATCCAGATAAACCTCCACCGGAGCGAAACGGCATCCATTGCTCTGATGAACATAATAAGTAAAGGCAAGGTTCATGTTGCTTTGGTCCAGGAACCGTGGACTACTAGTAACAAAGATACTGGATTAAACCATATGAACTACAATCTTTTCTACGCTAACACAGGTACTCGTCCAAGGACTTGTATTCTGTGCCATAAAAACTTATGCTATCTTTTCTCTCCAGAGTTGTCAACATCGGACGCAACTGTGCTGATGCAAGGTAATGGAAGTATGTACCTGGCGTCAGTATACCGGCCATTCGATGCGCCGACACTGCCACCTACGTCAGAATTACAACGTCTGGTAAGGGAATCCAAAAATACAAGTAATGTGTTACTAGCTGGTTGTGATGCCAACTCACACCATATTGCTTGGGGTAGTACTGACACCAATAAAAGGGGACACGCCCTTATAGAATTTTTGAATACGAACGATCTCCTAACTCTCAACATAGGGAACAAGGCGACCTTTGTTAACAAAATTAGGGAAGAAGTATTAGATATAACGATATGCTCGGAAAACCTCATTGATGAGATCCATGAGTGGAGGGTTTCGGATGAACACTCCTATTCGGACCACCGTTATATAAGGTTTAAAATTGCACGGCCACCGCCTAACCCAATAAGTTTCCGTAATAAAGCTAAAACCGACTGGACCAAATTCGTCAATCTACTTAGAAATCGATTGGGCCCGCCTAAAAACGATTATCCAAGTACAGACGACATTGATATCAATGTGAGGAGGATTACGGAGGCTCTTGTAAAATCATTCGAAGATAGTTGCCCGCTTCGAGAAAGGAAATCTGCCTATGAGAAACCCTGGATGACAGGGCAAATTCGCTCGATTGGCAAGGATGTCCGCAGACTTTACAACAGAGCTCGACGTAAAAAGCTATCAGTATATTGGGATGACTATCACAGAAGGCTCAAAGAATACAGTCTCCTGGAGACTTTTCTGTGAGCAGGTAGACAGCGTTAACAGCATGTCCAAAATAAAAAAGTTCTTCTCAAAAACTCATATCCAAACCGAAACACTGGTGGATGAATAGGGTAAAAGGATGGAAACTATAGATGATACTGTAAGGCTTTTGATGAAAACTAATTTTCCGAGTGGTAATGCTGGGCCAACAGAGGAACAGTTACAGACCGAAAATGTAATGCACCAAGTACCTATTACGGATGCTATGGTTAAAGAAGCAATAAAAAGCTTCTCTCCTTTTAAGGCTGCGGGACCGGACGGAATATTTCCAGCGCTTCTTCAGAATGAGGTGGATCTGGTATCAACTCATCTTGTTGGAGTTTTCACTGCATGCCTAAAAATTTGCAGGAATAAAGGGTGGTCTTCATACCTAAGCCTGGCAAGGCGAGTTATACGATCCCAAAGGCTTATCGACCTATTAGCCTAACTTCTTTCCTCTTAAAAACAATGGAGCGAATAATTGACGACATGATCAAAAGTAAAATAGCCGATGACAAGCTAAAATTCAAGCAACACGCATATGTTAAAGGAAGATCAGTGGAAACAGCTCTACATGAGGTAGTACACCACATAGAACAGTCCTTCAGTGAAAAATTGTACACACTTGCCATTTGTATAGACATTGAAGGCGCTTTTAACAACGTTCAGACCGATACACTTATCCAGTCCTTAGACGAGTTTCAGGTTGACCGGGCGTTGATAAACTGGTTCAACAATATGCTAAGGAATAGGTGGATTATTTGTAGGTCATAGACGTAAGAATCAGAGACAAGGTAAATCGTGGTATACCTCAGGGGGCATTTTATCGCCTCTCCTTTGGGTTACGACGATACACAGTATCCTTAAAGCCCTCACCAGTGAAGGACTTAAACCAGTCTGTTATGTAGACGACTTTATAATACTTCTAAGGGGCACACATCCAAACCAACTATGCAGAAGAGCTGAGGAGGCACTTAACATAGCATATAACTGGGCACAACCAAGGGGACTAAATGTCAATCCAGACAAAACAGAAATATGTGTATTTACAAGGAAAAGGAAGATTCATCCTTTTACCGTGCCTCGTTTCCTGGATAAGAATATTGCCATATCCAAAAAGATAAAATACTTGGGAGTAATCTTGGATCAGAAACTGTACTGGAAAGATCATATTGAAGAAAGAGTTACAAATGCCCACAGATGTTGGTCGTTGTGCTGAAGAGCTATAGGTTCAAACTACTACGGGGACTACGTCCAAATATGACACACTGGCTTTACATGAGCGTGATTAGACCAATAATAACCTACGCCTCTGTAGTGTGGTGGACATCAATGGACAAAAAGTACAACGTAATACCATTGCAAAAAGTGCAACGTATGTGCTGTCTAGCCATAAGCGGAGCAATTAGAACAGCACCAACAAGAGCGTTGGAGACTATACTGCACATCCAACCAATAGATATCCGTATAAAGTATGAGGCAGCCCTCACAGCAAGACGTCTACAAGTGATGGGTGAATGGATACATCGAGACCACAAGTCGTACCATCAGAAGATATTACAATCACTGGTCGGTCATATTCAAACAACGGAAATCTCCGACCGCATTCCTGAAGTGCGGCTTACAGCTACCTGTGAATCGTTCGTGCCAGACAGACGCTCCTGGGAAAACGGAACACTAGCTCATGCGCCAGTGGGAACCAGCTGCTACACTGATGGGTCCAGGCTAGGAGGAAGGACGGGTCTGGGACTTTTTATTGATGAACCAGAAGTCGAACTTTACTTCCGCCTCCCAGACCATAACACAGTATTTCAAGCAGAAGTTCGAGCAATCACGGAGTGTGTTAACTGGCTCAGTAATACCACAAAGCCTAAACATGCCAACATATTCACAGATAGCCAAATGGCGATCAAAGCAATAACATCGGAAAAGGTCAAATGCAGATCAGTGTTAGACTGTAAAAGAACGATAAATAATTACTCAGTCCATGGTCAACTGCGTATTTTCTGGGTACCGGGACACAACGGAGTGATTGGAAATGAACGAGCAAACAGCTTGGCTTCAAAGGGCAGAGAACTTCGAGTAACAAACTTGGAAAATTGGAAACCTTTCAAAGCCACGAAGGATGAGTTGAAGCACTGGGCAGCGATGGCTCACAAAACTGTGTGGAATAGAGCAACTGTGGGGTGACCGAACTGAGAAGAAAACCAGTAGTTTTCTGAAACTAAACAAGATCGAGATTAGTAAGATGATAAGTGTTCTAACGGGACACTCAAGCTTACAGGCACATCTTCATCGCATAGGACTAGCAGAGTGCAGGGCATGCAGGGAATACATCAAAACGATAGAACATTTTCTGTGTCACTGCCCAGCTTTCACACATGCAAGATCCCGATATTTCGGTTCCGACATATTGCCAGACTTGACTCATCTCAGAGGATATGACTGGAAGATACTGAGAAAATACGTGTCTAGTTCCGATTTTCTGTAATCCGTGGGGTGTGAAAAGCATAAATAAGTAGCGCACAACAGGCCGAACCACTGGCTTAAGTGTATGTCGATGGACATGAGACGTTTTAAACGTCTCCTCTATTCAACCTAACCTAACCTATAGCTAAATCTTAACCGATTTTCTTCAAATTCGGTAGTGTTGGTTCATGAATCCAGAAACTCTACCATTCTAAATTTCAAAACGATTGGATGTAAAATACAGCTTCTATAGGACTAAAGGGCCACATCGGACTAAAGATATATATGGGAGCTATATCTAAATCTGAACGGATTTCAACCAAATTCAATAGGGATCTTTATAGCTGCGAAATACTCTAAACTGTAAAATTTCAGAACGATCGGAGTGACAAACAACTTTACATGGACAGACGGACGGACGCACGGACGGACGGAGAGACATGGTTAAATCGACTCAGCTAGTGATTCTGAGTATACTTTAAGGTGGGGGTAGCTGTGTTATTTTCAGGTGTTACAAACATCTGCCGTGAAACAAACTTATAATATCCTGTACCACAGTGTGGTGTAGGGTATAAAAAATGGTATACTTATAATATTATAGTTATAAATCGAACAAAAGCACAATAAATAAAGTATAATCAGACTTCAAATGTCATAAACCCGCCTAAAATGTATGAAATGTCGAAACTGTTATATCAGTTCGAAGGCCGGAGCAAACTTCAGCCCTTCGGGTGAAAATCTGTCATATACCATACAAAAACTAAGCAAAATCCGAGATAAAACTTTTGTTATTTTTGAGAACATTTTGTTTTTGTCCGAATACCAATATTTACGCAATACCAATATTTACACAATAGTGTGTAAACATTATTATATATATTATACAACCCATTAATTAAGTTTAAAATCTATATTATTTCAACACGAAATCTACTTATCTATATTATTTCATTATTAAATCTTAAGGGCCGATGTTGATTTTGAATAAAACACAAATTATTTTGGAAATTATTGTTATTTTTTTTATTATGATAATATTGGTATGGTTCAATTATGTATGAAACAAAATATCGGCCAAAATATCTTCGGCACACCTCCGATGGTCCAAATTTTCGATGACGCTGAGGCATAATTGAGGTTCTATGCCGTTAATGTGCCGAATTAGCTCATCCTTTAGCTCTTGAATTGTTGCTGGCTTATCGACGTACACCTTTTCTTTCAAATAACCCCAAAGAAAGAAGTCCAACTGTGTCAAATCACATGATCTTGGCGGCCAATTGACATCGCCACGACGGGAGATAACACGGCCATTGAATTTTTCCATTGTTGTGTGCAAGTGGCACCGTCCTGTTGAAACCACATATTGTCCACATCCATATCTTCCAATTCGGGCCATAAAATGTTCGTTATCATCTCCCGATAGCGAACACCATTCACAGTAACTGTTTGACCGGCCTCATTTTGGAAAAAATACGACCCGATGATGCCGCCAGCACATAAACCGCACCAAATAGTCACTCTTTGTGGGTGCATTGGTTTTTCGACAATCACTTTTAGATTATCATTCGCCTAAATGCGGCAATTCTGCTTATTGACGAATCCACTGAGGTGAAAATGTGCCTCATCACTGAAGATGATTTTCTTCGAAAATTGATCGTCCACTGTTGCCATTTCTTGCCACCATTCTGACCTTTGACGACGTTTGGAATGGTCAAGAGGCTTTAGTTCTTGAGTCAATTTCATCTTGTAAGCGTGTAAATGCAAGTCTTTATGCATAATGTTCATCAACGACGAGCGTGAGAAGTGCAGTTTTTGGGCACGACGACGAGTTGAGGTGGACGGACGGCTCTTCAGCCACACTATCGCGAACAGCATCTATATTTTCTGCAGTACGAGCCGTACGAGCATGCACTGGTGTTTTCACATCTTCTACAGACCCGGTTTGCTCAAATTTTTGAACGATTTTTCCGATTGTACGCACATTTGAACGATTAAATTGACCGAAAAAATTGAAGTGCACGATACGCATTTTGATCTATGGTATCTTTCCATGGTTCAAATTTAGTTAGTCTGAAATTGAGAAATGCCAAATGAAATGCAGAAAAAACTTGACGTTTAGGTGTGGTTAACATTCAACATCGGCCCTTACAATTTAACCATCCTTTATCAAAACGTGACTATCTATAAAACTATCAATACCGATTTAAAAAATTAAACAAATAAATATACATACTCTTATGGGTAGTTATTTCTCAAGTGTCACAGGTCAAAAAGTAGATCTTTCTCAAATTATCACACACTATTAAAAAAATTAAACGAAAAATGGAAGCAGGGGGCGAGTTCAAGGTTAAGAAAATATGAGTTTTCCCTCTCTAATGGTTTTTTGAAGTTAACTTTAATGCTACAAAGCATAAGAAATTAAAAATAGAAAATTTAAAAAATACAAATTTTATATAAAACAGTCACTTTTCACAGAAATATTTTTTTTTTATTTATTTTGCAGTTTAGAGTATTTCGCAGCTGTAAAGATCCCTATTGAATTTGGTTGAAATCGGTTCAGATTTAGATATAGCTCCCATATATATCTTTCGTCCGATTTGGCCCTTTAGTCCTGTAGAAGCTGTTTTCACATCTTCTACAGACCCGGTTTGCTCAAATTTTTGAACGATTTTTCCGATTGTACGCACATTTGGACGATTAAATTGACCGAAAAAATCGAAGTGCACGATACGCATTTTGATCTATGGTATCTTTCCATGGTTCAAATTTAGTTAGTCTGAAATTGAGAAATGTCAAATGAAATGCAGAAAAAACTTGACGTTTAGGTGTGGTTAACATTCAACATCGGCCCTTACAATTTAACCATCCTTTATCAAAACGTGACTATCTATAAAACTATCAATACCGATTTAAAAAATTAAACAAATAAATATACATACTCTTATGGGTAGTTATTTCTCAAGCGTCACAGGTCAAAAATTAGATCTTTCTCAAATTATCACACACTATTAAAAAAATTAAACGAAAAATGGAAGCAGGGGGCGAGTTCAAGGTTAAGAAAATATGAGTTTTCCCTCTCTAATGGTTTTTTGAAGTTAACTTTAATGCTACAAAGCATAAGAAATTAAAAATAGAAAATTTAAAAAATACAAATTTTATATAAAACAGTCACTTTTCACAGAAATATTTTTTTTTATTTATTTTGCAGTTTAGAGTATTTCGCAGCTGTAAAGATCCCTATTGAATTTGGTTGAAATCGGTTCAGATTTAGATATAGCTCCCATATATATCTTTCGTCCGATTTGGCCCTTTAGTCCTGTAGAAGCTGTATTTTACATCCAATCATTGTGAAATTTAGAATGGCAGAGTTTCTTGATCCATGAACCAACACTACCGAATTTGAAGAAAATCGGTTAAGATTTAGCTATAGCTCCCATATACATGTTTTGTCCGATTTGGCCCTTTAGTTCTATAGAAGCTGTATTTTACATCCAATCGTTGTTATACCCTACACCACACTGTGGTACAGGGTATTATAAGTTTCTTTCATGGCAGATGTTTGTAGCACCTGAAAATACTATAGCTAGACCCACCTTAAGGTTACTTATACCCACCGCTTATTCCCAATATACCGTACCCATCTTAAAGTATTATTTAAGTATAAAATGTCCCAAAAGTAAATTTATGTAAACAATTTATACATGAATTACAGTATTTATATTTCAGAGTTATTCAATATAACGAGAGTGGTGTAGGGTATTATATAGTCGGCCCCGCCCGACTTTACCCTTTCCTTACTGGTTTCAATTTAAGCCGATTCATACTTGTATTAAGAAAAACTTAGTACGAACGTAGTCAAATTTGCATTTATTATGGCATTTTTCTGCTGGTGTTGGGTATCATATAGCTGGGTTTGCCCGACCTTAGCCTTTCCTTACAAGGGTTGTACTCGCTTAGGAATAGAGTATAGTTTTGCAAAATTGCTTAGATCGTTAGCAGCACGTTCGTCTTACTAAATTGACCACATATAATCAGAGCTTCAAGACTACGGCCCCAACTTCAAGACTACGGCTCCGACGTAGTAGTAGTAGAACATGGAAATGAATTTAAAATGTTTACACTATTAAAATTGCCAGGGCAAAATTTGCAATTTATGCAAAATTAGAAATAAGTGAGTAAAAAGTCAGCGATTTTCCCCTGATTTTGGGACTCACGATGTAAGCCATCTGGGACAATAATTTCAGCTGAATCTATATAAAGGGTGGTCCAAGACGTCCGCACGATGTTAATTGAAAATAAAACAAAAAGTTTCCAGAGAATTATCTTAATATATTTTATTATGATAGAAGGATCTATGGCAAGTATGTGTGCAACAAAATATCGACAAAGTTCTCGCCACGGATTTTTTTTTTCATTTATTGTTTATTTATTATATATATTCACAATAATATAACATCTTATAGTAAAGAGATCAATTGATACTTAATTTTTCAGCTTAAACATTTTAGTCATACTACTAATATATATATTTACAAAAATTAGATATTATGTTAGGAAACATTTTTAAGAAAAAAAAAAAAAATCGCCACGGATTCGGTGGCCTAACTATATCCGATGGTCCATATTTTCAATCACTCTAAGACATAGTTGAGGTTCTATGTCGTTAATGTGCTGAATTATATTATCCTTTAGCTCTTCAACTGTTCTTGGCTTATTGTCGTACACCTTTTCAAATATCCCCAAAGAAATAGGTCAAACGGTGTAACATCACCACGAAAGAGCCATTGTTTCGTAGGCTGGGTGTCAAGTATTACCATCCTGTTGGAACCACACATTTTCCAGATGTATATCCTCAATTTCTGGTCACAAGTTGTCCGTTATCATCTCGCGATAGCGAACACCATTAGCGGTAACTGCCACACGGCTCTTCTCCCACACTATCACGAACAGCATCAATGTTTTTCGCAGAACGAACTGGGCGAGCATGCACAGGTGTTTTCACACTACATGAAATTTGCGCACAATTCTCCCGATTGTGGACACATTTGTTATGCTAACCAAAGAAGTGCACGAAATGCATTTTGATTTGATAAAATGCTTCAACCATTTTAACAAGAGGCTTCAACAAACTTAACGCGCTGCTCAATTGTGTACCCCTCCATAGGTGAATTTGTTAAACACTGAAACAAAGAAATGTTAAATTAAGTTGGGCAAAAAACATGACGTTAGAATGTGACTCACAATTAACATCGTGCATTATGGTTCGACCACCTTTATAACTGTCGATGTCCCCCGTGAAATACACTATCAAAAAAAATCACTCATGTAGTTTGGGAAGCTATAGCATTGGTTCCATTAGAAGCACATCAACGACACCTATATGTATTTGTACGTGCTTCAAGCCGCTATAATCGCTTCTTTGATGTTGTTTCAATATATTGCGGGCAGCTGTGACCGTGGCCAAAAATCCCATTTCCAAGAGATATAATTTTCCACGGATAGATCTCACATGAACAATGCTCACGAAAACTTCTTTCATCATGTGTCCCTCGTATTTTTATACCGCACACCACACTGTGGTACAGGGTATTCTAAGTTTGTTTCATGGCAGATGTTTGTAACACATAAAAATTCCACAGTTAGACTCGCCTTACAGTATACCGATCGGCTCAGAATCACTAGATGAATCTATTTAATTAACAATGTCTGTCATTCTGTCCATCTTATGTTGTTCGTTGACTATGTACACGTCGCAATGTCAATCTGATCTTGCTGAATTTTCGCAGTTAGGAGTATTTCGTACCTGGAAAGAACCCTATTGAATTTAAAGAAAATTGGTTCAGATTTAGATATATCTCCCATATATATGTTGCGTCCGATTTGGCCCTTTAGCCCTATAGAAGCTGTAGTTTACGAGTATTTTTTATCGTTTTGAAATTTAGAATGGTTGTGTTTCCTGATCCGTGGACCAACATTGCCGAATTTGAAGACAATCGGTTCGGATGTAGCTCCCATATATATGTTTCGTCCGACTCGGAATTTTGTCCTACAGAAGCTGTGTTTAAAATACAATTGTTTTTAAATTTAGCATGGTAGTGTTTCTCGATCCATGGGCAAACATTGCTCTCATATATATGTTTCGTCCGATTTGACAATTAAGCTCTATATAAGTTGTAGTTTATATCCAATAGTTTTGAAATGTAGCATTGTAGAGTTTCTTGATCCATGGACCAACTTTGTCGAATTTGAAGAAAATCGGTTCAGATTTACCTATGTAAATTGCAAATGTAAATTGTGTACACAAATGTAAGTTGAAGTACGCGTGTACATTGGATATTTCATTGTTATTCAATCTTACTAGAATGGTGTAGGGTATCATACATTCGGTCCCGCCTGACGTTAGCCCTTCCTTACTGGTACTTTACTGACCAGTACCTTTAGATTTAATACAGGGTGCTTTTTTAAACGTGTGGTTTTCAATCTGGCAATACTTTTTTCGGAGGGGGTCTGTTTGACAGCTGTCACTTGATTTGATGCTCAGTTTGGTTTGACATTTCATAATGAAAGACTTACTTCGCAACATCGGTTGCATATCGTGCAAATTTATTTCCACAATAATGGTTAGGTTATTATTTTGTCGAATAATAACCCAACCGAATCAGCGATGAAGCTCTCTTTTGGATGAATAAGTATTTTAATAAACAAAATTGTGGCATTTGGCTTAATGATACACAAAAGTCACTGTTTGATGTGCGCTATGGGCAGAGGGAATCATTGTCCCATATTTCTTCAAAAATGAAGCCGGCCATAATGTTACAGTCAATGGGGAACGCTATAGAGCCATGATTAATGACTTTTTCGCGCCTGAATTAGAGGATGTTGATGTGGACTACCTTTGGTTCCAACAAGACGGCGCTACATGCCATACAGTCAACGAAAAAATCACTTTATTGAAGGAAACTTTTGCTGAGCGCATTATCTCGCGTAGTGGTCCTGTGGTGTGGCCTCCAAGATCGTGCGATTTAACACCGCTGGACTATTTCTGTGGGATTATGTGAAGCGCTTATTTAGGCAGATAAGCCCGAAACGATTGACGCCTTGGAAGAGAATATTCGGCGCGTTATTGCTGACATACAGCCCCAAATGCTGCAAAAAGTGGTCGAAAATTAGGCCTTTCGGCTGGAATTTTTTCGAGCCAGCCGCGGCGGACACTTGCCCGAAATAATTTTTAAAAAATTAAGGCAAACCCTTATCTTTATAATAAAGCTAAATTATTGGCCATAACATTAAACTGTATGCGTTTTGTTTCTTCTCGAAAACCAAACGTCTAAAATAAACACCCTTTAGTTTGGCCACATTTAAAAACATAGATAAATTTATTAACATTTCTAGGTTTTTTTCCACATTTTTAAATGTATGTGCTTACAACTTAAAAAGTTTTTCAGATTATAACAGCATTTACATTTGGTTAGAGATTACTTTTTAAACTCAAATCGAAATAATAAATTCCTATAGTTTCGACATAGACTTAAAAGGACCAGACAATGTCCGCAGAGATGAGTTGCTATTAAGTAGATTGTTTACAGTTTAAGTTTATAAAGTGTACTTGTTTTAAATTCTTTTTGTATTTGTACGAGAATTTTGTGATCAATGTTTAAATGATGCCCCACTGTGCTCATTGTCGCTGTGTCAAACCTAACCTCATGCCCACCACGCACTTCCATGAAAGAAACTTGTGGTGGCCGGGAAAATAAGGGCGCGTTTCCCTGGCGTTTTTATAGCACAATATTTCAAGTTTCCGCTGTTGTTGCTTTTGCTGCGAAAGGCAATCAACAATTTTGTCACTGTTGAAATAGTTTTGCGAAATTCTTGAAAATTCTCTCTCTCCCTCATACATATATAGTGAGTAACAAAGTATCTTTTATTTGCAATTAAACAACATTTTGAAGATTTATAAAAGTGCAACGGCGAGATCATATCTGAGTAGAAGAAACCCCCGAAATAATGAAGGGGGAGTAGCTTCAGAGGTTAATGATGGATTTAAGGCAATTCAGCATAATGAGTTACGTTTAATTAAAATATTCTTTTCTTCTTGGAATTATATAAGAAGTTATAAAGGAAAGAATAGTATAATAATGACATATTAATGATCTTAATACTCTCTATCCGTGGTTAAAATGGTTTTTTCTTTAATGTTTCTCATATGGATTTAATGTAAGGATTTTGCTTTCTTCTTCAATTGAAGCATTCGTAGTCGCAACAAACGCACAAAGTGGAAAATAGTGGTCAAATGGACATCGCTGGTGTAAGCTCATTATAAATGCTCCACCCGCCACTCCGCGCTTCTCAGCGGGCGAGGGCACAGATTAATGATACAGTGACTTGTGTATATTTTTACTACAAATGAGCTGGGGAATTAGGTACGAATGTTGTGTATGAATTTAACAGTTCAAAATTGGATGTGTTGCGAAATGGGTGGTAGATTTCCACCGATAGACATAGATTTAGTAACAATGTATAACCAGTAAAGAAAGGCAGAAAGTCGGGCGGGGCCGACTATATAATAGCCTACACCTCCCTAACAATGCGATAAGGGTCAATGCGATAATAATTTGGAATAATTGGTAAATGGGTAGCAACATATTATCTAATTCTGAACCGATAATCGCTACATTTAGCAATATTCGTTCCTAAATTGAGAAACATCTTTCTGGAAAATTTTAATGATCGGAAGTACAGTACAACTTCTATAGCGCTTTGATACCAAATCAGGAGGAACATATATATGGAGGTTATATATAAATCTGAACTGATTTTCCCTGAATACTCGTTCATGTAAACAGACATCTTTCTGTCGAATTTCGTACTAATCGGATATAAAATACAGTCACTACTGCGCTTACATGTCAAATAGAGGGTAACATATATATGGGGGCTATATCTAAATCTGAACCGATTTTCTCCGAATGTGGCAGTATTCCTTCGAGTAATAAGAATCTTCTTTCTGCCGAATTTCGCACTGATCGGATATAAAATATAGTTTCTACAGCGCTTACATGTCAAATCGGAGGAAACATATATATGGGGCCATATCTAAATCTGAACCGATTTTCTCCGAATTTGGCAGTATTCCTTCATGTGGCAAGAAACCTCTTTTTGGCGAATTTCGCACTGATCGTTCTCGTTCATGTAAACAGACATCTTTCTGTCGAATTTCGTACTGATCGGATATAAAATACAGTCACTACTGCGCTTACATGTCAAATAGGGGGTAACATATATATGGGGGCTATATCTAAATCTGAACCGATTTTCTCCGAATGTGGCAGTATTCCTTCGAGTAATAAGAATCTTCTTTCTGCCGAATTTCGGATACAAAATATAGTTTCTACAGCGCTTACATGTCAAATCGGAGGAAACATATATATGGGGGCCATATCTAAATCTGAACCGATTTTCTCCGAATTTGGCAGTATTCCTTCATGTAGCAAGAAACCTCTTTTTGCCGAATTGCGCACTGATCGGATATAAAATATCATTTTTACAGGACTTACATGTCAAATCGGGGGTAACTAATATATGGGGGATATATCTAAATCGGAACCGATTTCTTCCAAATTTAAAAATGTTCATTCATATAATAGGAAACCTCTTTCTGCGAAATTTTATACTGAGCGGGTATAAAATACTGTTTCTACAGCGCTTACATGTCAAATCGGAGGTTACATGTACAGGGTTGCCCATATTCGACGGACCCACGGACTCGTTGGGCCCATTCCAATCGACGAGGCTTGTCCGCAGGCAACAATCTTTGCGTCAATTGAATTTTGTACGGGAACAAATGCAAATCAACGCGAATAATCCGTTGTAAAGTATTGGGGCTACATCTAAATCTGAACCGATTTTCTCCGAATTTAGCAGTATTCCTTCATGTAATAAGAAACCTCTTTCTGCCGAATTTCATACTGATCGGATATAAAATAAAGTTTTTACAGCGCTTACATGTAAAATCGGGGTAACATATATATGGGGGCTATATCTAAATCTGAACCAATTTTAACCAAAATCAATAGGGATCGTCCTTGGGCCAAAAAAAAGATATGCGTAAAGGTTTCTTAGTACATGAAGGAATACTGCCAAATTCGGAGAAAATCGGTTCAGATTTAGATATAGCCCCCATGTATATGTTACCCCCTATTTGACATGTAAGCGCTGTAGAGACTGTATTTTATATCCGATCAGTACAAAATTTGACCGAAAGAGGTCTTTTTACATGAGTGAGTATTCAGGGAAAATCAGTTCAGATTTATATATAACCTCCATATATATGTTTCTCCAGATTTGGTATCAAAGCGCTATTGAGTTGTACTTTACTTCCGATCATTTTCCAGAAAGAATTTTCTCAATTTAGAAACGAATATAGCTTAATTTATTCCAAAATATTATCGCATTGTTAGGGAGGTGTAGGGTATTATATAGTCGGCCCCGCCCAAGTTTCTGCCTTTCCTTACTGGTCTAGATTAAGCACTTTAACCAAGTTCATACACGGAGGAAAATCGCCATTTTTGATATGTTTGAATTCAAGGAAAATATACTTGGAACCAAAATTTTTAATATTATATATTTTAGAAAAAATATATTTTATTTGAAAATCAAGAAATTTTGTTTGGAAGGCATATATTAATATATTACAACAAAATATATTTGCGAACTTACTGTCACTAATAAAATATGTGTTTACAATCAAAGATAGATATTGTTTAAGAATTTATCCAAATACATTATATTTAAAACAATTTTAAGACTTTGTTGACTTTGGCGATTTTTAATTTTATTTTTTCCTAGATTTTGTGTTATACTTTACAGGTAAAAATGTCGTCAGCAGCATTTTCTTTTGTTTTAATTTATAATTTTTAATTTATAAATAGTCCAATTGTCAATCCATCAATGCTATTTGTCGTTACCAAAGATTATACGATTTAGATTTTTATACCCTACACCACACTGTGGTAAAGGGTATTATGACTTTGGGCATTTGTTTGTAACACCCAAAAGGAGAAGAGATGGATCCACTGTTTATTATACCGATCGACTTGTAATCACTTTCTGAGTCGATTTAGCTATGTCCGTCTGTCTGTCTGTAGATGTATTCTCGTAATCAAAGTACAGGTCGCAATTATGGCCCGATCTTGATCTATACACATATCTTTTTTTTGGCCCAAGGACGATCCCTATTTAATTTGGTTAAAATCGGTTCAGATTTGGATATAGCCCCCATATATATGTTAGCCCCGATTTGACATGTAAGCGCTGTAAAAACTTTATTTTATATCCGATCAGTATGAAATTCAGCAGAAAGAAGTCTCTTATTATATGAATGAACACTGTTAAATTTGGAAGAAATCGGTTCAGATTTAGATATAGCCCCCATATTTACGTTACCCCCGATTTCACATGTAAGCGCCGTAAAAATTTATTTTATAACCGATCAGTGTGAAATTCGGCAGAAAGAGGTTTCTTATTACATGAAGGAATACTGCCAAATTCGGAGAAAATCGGTTCAGATTTAGTAATAGCCCCTATATACATATTATTTACATGTAAGCGCTGTAAAAAGTGTATTTTTAATCCGATCAGTACGAAATTCGGCAGAAAGAGGTTTACTATTACTGCCAAATTTGAGGGAAATCGGTTGAGATTTAGATATAGCCCACATATATATGTTACCCCCGATTTGACATGTAAGCGCTGTAGAAACTGTATTTTATATCCGATCAGTAAAAAATTGGCAGAAAGAAGTTTCTTTTTACATGAATGAGTATTTAAGGAAAATCCGTTCAGATTTATATATAACCTCCATATATATATGTTCCTCCTGATTTGGTATCAAAGCGCTATAGAAGTTGTACTTTACTTCCGATCATTAATATTTTCCGGAAAGATGTTTCTCAATTTAGAAACGAATATTGCTTAATTTAGCGATTATCGGCTCAGAATTAGATAATATGTTCCTGCTTACTTACCAATTATTCCAAATTATTATCGCAATGACTTTTATCGCATTGTTAGGGAGGTGTAGGGTATTATATAGTAGGCCCCGCCCGACTTTCTGCCTTTCCTTACGTGGTTTAATATAATTTTTAAAACATATCAAATTTCTAAAAAATTAAACCTTAAATTTCCAAAAAAAAACTGAAAACTTTCCCTGAAAATTAAGGCATCAATACATTGCCAAAATACTTAAATACAAATTAATCATTGTTTTGGAAATATTATTTCCAAAAAAAACCAGTAAGGAATGACAGAAAGTCGGGCGGGGCCGACTATATAATACCCTACACCTACCTATTAATGCGAAAATGGGCATTGCGATAAGAATTTGGCAGTGTTCATACATGTAATAAGAAAACTCTCTCTGTTAAATTTCGTACTGATCGGATATAAAACATGATATCTACAGCGTTTAAATGTTAAATCGGGTGAAACATATATATGGGGGCTATATCTAAATCTGAACCGATTTTCCCCGAATTTGGCATTGTTCATACATGTAATAAGAAAACTCACTCTGTTAAATTTCGTACGGATCGGATATAAAACACGATTTCTACAGACCTTAAATGTTAAATCGGGTGAAACATATATATGGTGGCTATATCTAAATCTGAACCGATTTTCCCCGAATTTGGCGGTGTTTTTTCATGTAATAAGAGAACTCTCTCTGCCAAATTTCGTACTGATCTGATTTAAAATACAGTTCCTACAGCGCTTACATGCCAAATCGGGTGAAACATATATATGGGGGCTATATCTAAATCTGATCAGATTTTCTTCGAATTTGGTAGTGTTCATTCACGTAATAATAAAACTCTCTCTGCCGAATTTCATAAAGATCGGATGTAAAATGTGGTTTCTACGGCGCTTGCATGTCAAATCGGGTGAAACATATATATGGGGACTATATCCAAATCTGAACCGATTTTAACCAATTTCAATAGGGATCGTCCTTGGGCCAAAAAAGAGCACTATGCTAAATTTCATCACAATCGGACCATAAATATGACCTGCACTTTGATTACAAGAATACATGGACAGACGGACAGACAGACGGACATGGCTAAATCGACTCAGGAAGTGATTCTGAATCGATCGGTATAATAAACAATGGGTCTATCTCTTCTCCTTTTAGGTGTTACAAACAAATGCACAAAGTCATAATACCCTGTACCACAGTGTGGTGTAGGGTATAAATATTAGGATGAAAACATAATTTTGTTTAGAACAACATCCTCACAATCATATTATATTTGTGAGTGTCAAATATTATATATTTGGAGTGTACTCTAAACATATGTACGTTTCCAGCAGAATATGTTTAGAACAATATGTAGTATATATGTAGAAGCGATTTTTTTCAGCGTGTATATACCATATTTCAAAGCTATTACTGCAATAGTATTCAAAATATTTAATTTTGAACCTCCGAATTATGAGGATGGACTATATAACAATGGTGTACACTTTCAAAAGGAACTACAACACTATGATAGCAACTATAGTCGAATGGGTTGGTAGAATACCAGGTAATATAAACCATCTCCACTTCTATACGGATGGTTCGAACCTCGAAGAAATGGTTGGCTTCAGAGTACACTGGGCCTTATGACAATTTCTTTGGCCTTATGTCCTCTCTAAGTACGGTCTTAAGGCCTAAACCAAAAAGGACTAAATGCTAAATAATTATTTTGTATTTTTGTCTCAACTAATTAGCATATGCGAATATTTTCGAGAAAAATGTGTCGTGATTCTAAAAGAATAAACAGTTCAGTAGCTACTTAAGGTTAAACAAGTAAAAAATTCAGTCGGTTAGCCGACTTATGAATCCCCTCACCTTGAGACCCAAACAAAATATTAGTAAAGGTATTAACTTTTTTGTTTTAATTAAATTATTATCAATTAAATTGCATTTAATAACTTTAAAGCTTGTACCGGTATTAATATTAATATTATAAGCTCTAAATTTCAAGTATTTATATGAACTTTAGTGAAAAATGGTCCATTTGTGTGGGAGGTACCAAAAGGGGCGTGCCAATTACGGCCACTTTTCTCTAGAGTCTAGGTACTATAAAAGTATTACACTATACAAAATTTCAAGTATTTGTATGCACTGGTATTAAAGTTAAAAGCTGTTAACTTTTGGTACAAAAAGGTCAAAAGGTGTGGTAGGTACCAAAAGGGGCCCATATTTCTGTGGACTCTAGGCGCTATAAAAGCATTACACTGTATAAAAAAGTATTTGTATGGACTGGTATTAAAGTTATATGCTGTTAACTTTTTGTACAAAATGGTCCATTTGTGAGGGAGGTAGAAAAAGGATCGTGGCAATAATGCCAATTTTTCACTGTATTTTAGGCTCTATTAAACCATTACAGTGTTTAATATTTCAAGTCTTTGTATGCACTGGTAATAAAGTTATAAGTTTTAACTTTTGGTTCAAAATTGTCCATATGTGCGAGAGGTACCAAAAGGGGCCTGGCAACTTTGCCCATTTCAGAGGAGTGTAGAGTGTAAATAATAAATATTTCACTAAATGTTAACCCTTTGTGGGGGGGGGGGGTACTAGAAGGAGTGGACCAATATATCCCAAATTCGAACTTAGCCGGAGATAGGAGAAAATATTAACAAATACCAAATTTAAAGTCAATCGGTTATTCCTTTCGAGAGTTATCGTGCGCACCAGCCAGCAGACAGACAGAAAGACGGACATTGCTCATTCGACTTAAAATTACCCAAAACGGATATACGCCGAACATGATGTGTTACAGTTTTGGCTCGTAGCAAATGATGTATACCCTCCTCTCTGAGGTGAGGGGATAAAAATGTTGAATGTTTTTAAAAGAATATTGGGTGACAATATCGAATTTCAATACTTCTTTAGTTTCGAATTTGTTTATACTTCAATCTAGAAGCAACTGCATAACTTTAAATCTCAATATACATCTCCAAAAATATAATGTATACGGATATATATTTTCGCTATTATTTAAAATTGGATTTGCTTAAAAAAATTGGATTGCTTTAAAAAACTCAAAGTTTGACGGATTCCAACATCAACCCTGTTAGCTAACTCCTCAAAGAGTGAGCGGGACACAGACCGCCTTCTAGAGTGAGCGGGACACAGACACATATGGTGTTCTACTGATTGCTCATCACTTTCGTCTCCACAGCTTCTGCAAAAGTCATTATGCAAGACCTTTAATTTCTCTACGTGCCGTCCAATAAGACAGTGACCTGTCATGATAGACACGATAAGTGAGACGTCCGTTCTCGACAACGACATCGGTGATTTGGTGCGTTTTGAGTCTAAACCGGGCCACATTAGCCTGGAATGTATTCAATTCCTCACTAGTGACCACCTGTCATTTGTTGCCGTAAGTGCACTACCTCTCAAGAGGAGCTAGCAGGTAGCTAGAGGCATGTCCACATGTTCCAGGTCCCCTGGAGGGTGTGGTAGTTCCAAGTCTTGCAAGTTCATCTGCCTTGCAGTTCCATTGAATATCCCTGTGGTGCCGGGTACCAATATCAGGTGAATATTCAACTGTTCAGCCAACTCGTTAAGAGACAGTCGAGGGCAGTTTTTGAATTCAGGAATATAGTTTCAAGGGACTTGATAGCAGCCACACTTTCAGAGAAAATATTTATACCGACTTTGGTCAGCACATTAATTTTTCAGCCATTCCGCTACCTATTTGATAGCTAAGATTTCTGTCTGGTAAACACTACACTGATCAGGCAATCTTTCTGCAAGTGATAGCGGAAGTTCCTCAGAAAAGACACCAAAGCCCACTTAGTTATCGAGTTTGGAACCGTCCGTGTAGAAGTTAATGAATCTCCTCGGTCCTGGGATACGACCATTCCATTCAGATCTGTTAGGTATAAGATTAAGATACTTCTTGTCAAACAGTGGCTCAGTCATAGTGTAATCTACAGTGCCCGGAAGGTCACGCATTCTGTCTAGAATGACACTATTTCCTGACCATGGTGTCAGTTCCCTGAGTCTAATCACAGTACATTCTGCATATTGCACTGCTATAATATCTAGCGGCATTAACTGTAGTATAACATTTAGTGCCACAGTTGGTGTCGTTCTCAGCTCACCAGAGATCGTACAGAATGATCGGTCTGACTGCTGCCGTATACAACCAATAAAGTATACGCGGGTTAAGGCCCCAGCGTTTTTCTATTGCCATTTTACAAGTATATAGCGCCATCGCAGCCTTATTTGCTCTTTTAAAAATGGTGGGTTTGAAATGCAACTTCCTGTATAGTAAAATACCTAAGTATTTTAGAGAAGAGAATTGCAATATCCCCTAAGGAGACAGCTGTAACTCGTGGCACCTTATTTCTCCTGGTCAAAAAAGCTAGATCTGCTTTGGTCAGGTTAACACCAAGACCATTACCGGAAGCCCATCTTGAGGTTGTAAGAGACGCTGAAATGCGTCTCTTAATTAGAAGGTTATGAATGAACCTACGTATACTGCTATCAACCCCCATGGTTTCTACAGCCGTTATTATAACGACTGGATTTATGTTATTGAATGCTCCCTACATATCTGAAAAGCTGCCAAAGTATATTCCTTAACAGATTGGGATCCTTCAATAAAGTTGACTATAGCATGCGGGGCGGTTTCGGTGGACTTGCCCTTGCTGTAGGCATGCTGTTGAGAGTTTTAGTCCTAAGGTAACTATCTATTAATCTCTCCAGAGTTTTAAGGATAAATTACGTCGAAAATCCTTAGCTCCGGTGTGGGGCAGCTTTCCCGATTTTGGGATGAAAACAACCATGGTTTCTCCCTATTTTGTTGGTATATATGACTGATTGATACAACATATGTATATGTCTCTAAGTTAGGGAGCAATGGTATCAGCCACTGCCTGCAGCTCCGCCGGGGATACTTTGTCTGGTCCTGGCGACTTAAAAGGTTTAAAGCTTTCGATGGCCCAACAAATTCTAGATTCGGTTACAATCTCGTTGGCAACCTCTGAGTTCTTTCTTGTATCTGTCCCAGTCCTGTGGGGCTCTGGTGGCCTTTACCCTATTGAAGAGCTTCCTACAGCACTTCCTCAGCATATCTAATTGAGACGATTACCATTGCGGTAGTTGTCGCATTTAAGCAGAAGCTAATATATCTTTGGTCGGAAAAGCTATGAGAGTCTAAAACTTTCCAATCAGACATCCTTCTAATTAAATTCTCGGAGACAAGCGTGACATCGAGCACCTGTACATCAGTAATAAAGGTAGGCTCATGCCTCCTATTACAAATAACAAGGTTACTACTTATATTCGATAGCTGAGCCCGGTGCGCTTCGCTGCCCATGTCAAAATTAGCGCTGTAGAAACTGTATTTTATATCCGATCAGTACGAAATTCGGCAGAAAGAGGTTTGTTATCACATGAAGGAATACTGATAAATTCGGAGAAAATCGGTTCAGATTTATATACAGCCCCCATATATATGTTACCCCCGATTTGAAATTCAAGCGCTGTAGAAACTGTATTTTATATCCGATCAGTAAGAAATTCGGCAGAAAGAGGTTTCTTATTACATGAAGGAATACCGCAAAATTCGGAGAAAATCGGTTCAGATTTAGATATAGCCCCCATATATATGTTACCCCCAATTTGACATGTAAGCGCTGTAGAGACTGTGTTTTATATCCGATCAGTATGAAATTCGACAGAAACAGGTTTCTATTTTACATGAATGAGTATTCAAGGAAAATTGATTCAGATTTATTTATAACCTCCATATATATGTTCCTCCAGATTTGGTTACAAAGCGCTATAGAAGTTGTACTTTACTTCCGATATTACAAAGTTCTCCAGAAAAATGTTTCTCAATTTAGGAACAAATATTGCTTAATTTACCGATTATCGGTTCAAAATAAGATATACATACACACACACACCACTTTTACCAATTATTCCAAATTATTATCGCAACCTTATCGCCTTATCGCATTGTTAGGGAGGTGTAGGGTATTATATAGTCGGCCCCGCCCGACTTTCTGTCTTTCCTTACTGGTATTAGTAATAAATTCACTGAATGAAAAAATACCGAATTCAGTGGAAAGTCCAGAAAATAGAAATGTATACTTATAAAATTTCCAAATTCTTGTTTCATTGGTCATGCATCACATTATCATATTGCGATTGTATTGGAGTGAGCAGCTGTAATTATCGCATACCGAGCATTTCTGTTCAGGTTTTTCCTATATAATACTTGCAAGATATATTAAAATATGGGCAGTGCCACGCCCACTGGTCCTATTCCGCCCATTTGTAAGCCAATCACGTAGACTGCTACCAGATACATATACGCAAAATTTCAACACTCTCGCTAACAAAATGAGCAAGATAATTCAATTTCAAAATTTGGCTTATATGAGCGGTGGCACGCCCATCGGTCAGATCCCGCCAATTTTTGGACCAATCACGTGGACTGTCACCAGATACATATGTACAACATTACAGCACTCTAGATAAAAAAATTGTGCAAGATATATCAATTTCGAAATTTGGCTTATAAGGGCGGGACCACGCCCAGGATTATAAGGGCGGGACCACGCCCATTGGTCCGATCCCGCCCATTTTCTGACAAATCACACAGACTGCCACCATATACGTATACAAAAAATTCCAGCACTCTCGCTAACATATTGTGCAAGATATATCAATTTCAAAATTTGGCTTATATGGGCGAGGCCAAGCCCATTGGTCCGATCCCGCCCATTTTTTGACCAATTACGTAGAATGCCACCAGATACATATACGCAACATTGCAGCACTCCCGCTACTAAATTGTGCAAGATAGCTCAATTTTGGGTTATATGGGCGGGGCCACGCCCTTTGGTCAGATCCCGCTCATTTTTAGACCAATCACGTAGGCTTCCACCAGACACATATACACAAAATTACAGCACTCTCGCTAACAAATTGTGCAAGATACCTAAATTTCAAAATTTGGCTTATATTGGCGGTGCCACGCCCATTGGTCCGATCCGGCCCATTTTTGGACCAATTACGTAGAATGCCACCAGATACATATTCGCAACATTGCAGCACTCCCGCTGGCAAATTGTGCAAGATATCAAAATTTCAAAATTTGGTCTATGTGGGCGGGGCCACGCCCATTGGGTCGATCCCGCCCATTTTTGGACCAATCACTTAGACTGCCACCATATACATATACACAAAATTCCAGTACTCTCGCTAACAAATTGTGCAAAATATCTCAATTTCAAAATTTGGCTTATATGGGCGGGGCCACGCCCATTGGTCCGATTCCGCCCATTTTTGGAAAATTCACATAATATGCCACTAAATTTATACACACAAAATTTCAGCGCTCTAGGTAAAAATTTTTCTCAATATCAAAATTGGACCCATATGGGCGGGTCCACACTCACTTGATATGTCGAAAATTCAAGTACCCTATTTTCAGCACCCCCTACACATGTACATTCTGTGAAAATTTCAAGATGATCGGTCAAGCCGTTTAGACGTCTATACGGAACAAACAAACACACAAACCCACAAACAGACACTCTCTTTTATATATACTAATAATAATAATTGAAATAATACTTAATTTCAACAGGCCTCTAGGATCACCTTAATTTATTCTTGACCACAAAAGCTCTATTAATAGTCATTTTTGAGTATTAGCCAAAATAGGAAAAAATAAACGATGAAGCAACACATAGGTTTAATTTCGTTTTTCTATACAAGTTTTTTTCTTTTGGAATTTGACCATTTGTTTTGAACTTGTTTGAGCAATATTTTCGAATTTGGTGAAACTGTGACCGATGTTAAATTTTTCTCAATGAAAAAGCGCTGGCTTAGATGCCAACAACTGTTGTGCTTCCCAAATATCCATTTCTAGTGTACCCCATACATTTGTATGTTTCCTGCAGAACCATATACGATATAAGTACTTACCGCTACAGCTTTTTTCAATGTCTGTACAATTGTGTCCAGAGAAAGTTGTGTTAGCGGAATACTGTGCACTCTGTGGAATATTTCAGGTATGTATTATATTATATTTAAGGCAATCGCCGAACTATCGGTGATTTTTAAATGGTTTTTATTTAATTTTAAACTCAGCACTATGTCCAATTAAATTTTCTGTGTGTGCGTGTGTGTTCCCCTGGCATTGGAAATGTGAGAAGTGTTGAAAAAATGAAATAACAGAACCGAACCCAAATGAAATGCAATAAAATATTTTTACATTTATTAATATGTATAACATTCACATAAATATCGGAAAGCGAACCATTTAAATGAAATCGAATAAAAAATCGCCCCACTGGCATTTCACACAGCGCACATCAGAATGGAATGGAACTTAAAAAAAATGCCAATAAGTGCCACCACCACACACTGACTGCCTTAATACTTCTCGTGCGTGTCCTCACAGAGCTTTAAGCGGACATGGATGTAAAAAAGGAGTCATATATGTCTGTATTTACGGTCACTTGCGGCAAGTGGAGAATGGCTATATGTTTCGAAAAGAAAAATAACGAAACCAAAAAATGCACCAGCCACGTACGGTTGGTCGTAAATATTTAGGGACAGTAATGCACATAGTAGCAGACAGAATATGTTGCGTGCTCGACTTATTACTAGACCTCGGATTTTTGCATATTTTTCATCCGATTAGAACCAAACATTGCATTTACACGTTTTATCCTTCAAATATTTAAATATATACTTAAATAGTAGGGATGTCGATCAGGACTGAATTTAGCAAATTTCGCGATTTGGGATGAAGAAAGAGAGATTTTTCGAGATCCCGGGATTTTTTGGGATTTCGGTATTTTGCACACACTTATTATTTTTTCAAATTTAACTTTGTCTTCCTTGCAACAAAATGTATTTCCAATAAAATATTTTATTACTCATATTTGAATATGAGTACGTAATTTAAATAATATCTGTTAATTTTTTGGTTAATACTTGGTTGTTTATACGAAAAAAGTACTTAAAGAAACTGAAAAAACTAAGACAATTTTAGTCGAGAAAATTGGTATATCCATACTTCGTGAATAGTGTAATTTCGAAGTGTGAGAGCAAGGAACGTAAAATAAATTTATTTTGTCTACAGAATATATGTGTGTCCAAATGAATTTCTCACTTTCTATGGGTGTTCCGGAAGAGGCTGCCGAATGGTAGATTTTTTTTAGGTTTAGGTTAGGGTGGCAGCCGTTTTCTTTTTTTTATTTCTTCAGCTCACATAGACCAGTTTAGGTCCCTAGTGGTAGCTCGGGCTAAAATGCCCTTCATCGAAACCAACCTTTTTGATATACAAATGTATCGATAGCACGAATATTGGTACTGGAAATATTTGTTAGGCAGCCTAGAAAGGCCGACCCCAGTAGGTCCAGTCGTCCTTTACTCAAAGCGGGACAGTCGCATAGCAAGTGTTCAATGCTCTCCACTTCTTCCTCATCCCCACAGCTTCTGCAGAAGTCATTGGAGTTAATACCCAATCTACTGGCGTGTTCGCCGATGTCCCGTCAGAACTGATACTACCGTAGACAATCTTTTCCTTTCTAGTGCGAGGAGATATTAGCTACCTAGCTACCCTACAGGTGCCGATTTGTGTCCATCTTTCGTTGGACTGCCTGACTGCCTCTTGCCTAAGCCAAAGCTTGCACGTGGATAGTGACGCACCAATATATGCAAATTCTTCGAGAATTTGTAAAGTCGTCCCTTTCCTAGCAAGTTCATCGGCTTTGCAGTTCCCCGGGATATCCCTATGCCCAGGCACCCGAATGGTAGATACTTCAAAGACATAACAATGTTCAGAATTGTATGTGTTTATATTAGGGATGTAATGAATATTCGCATTCGCATATGCGAACGCGAATTATTCGCATCATTTTAACATTCGCTTTCGCAATACGCATTTGCAAAACCATCTTTGGATTATTCGCAAAAATATATTTCAGTAGTCGCTTCCATTTGTTAAAAGTGTTAAATCTCCTCATTCCCTTCACAAAATTTGAATATATTAATACCAATGAAAACCCCTGCCACTTCTCTTCAAAACAGTTGAAAAAATATGTTTGTCCTTGTACAGGAGGTAAAAATATGGAAAACATTCTTAATACTTGATTATCCTGGAAAAGTATCGGTTCAGTTCCTTACTTTTGCTGGTACTAAAAGGTCAAACTATTATTCGCATTCGCTTTCGCAAAAATGCATATTTTCCTATTCGCATTCGCAAGAAATATATTTTAATATTTGCTTTCGCTAAAGTCACTTTCGTTACATCCCTAGTTTATATGTACCGGATCCTACCAGTTTTGGTAGGATTTGGCCATAGAGCATCCACAGTTACTTTTATAGGACTTAAAACACGTGTTATTTCCTTTAGCAATCAAAATTATCGCTGCCGGATAGCAATAAACGTAGAATTAATATGTTTAAACGACATCTACCAAATTAGGAACAATTGGAGACGTCAAAAAAGCGTCACACTACTAAACATCGGGTTTTCCCGGGATTGATATTCAAAAATCCCGGGATTTGGGATTTTTCGGGATCGGGATTTCCAGGGATTTACGGGATTTCCCGATCGACATCCCTAATATATAGTGCATATCAAATGTGTATGCCAAAAGCATAAGTGAACGACAAACCTTGGCATGGTTGTAGAAGAGGTTATTCAACAGAGGCGGAGCTACAGGGCCCCAAATAGTTGGCCACCTTGTGTCAGCATACATATATTTGTGTCCGATTCATACAATGTTTTGTGTCCATTCTACTCACCGAAGTCTACAAATGAATTTTCAAACCTCACAGTTATCTTCATTTCAAAATTTCATTTTTATTTTTTCACCGACCCTGTTCTAGTGTTTTGTGAATATCGGTGCCGATTTCATATTTTTCACTTACATGTATGTATCCTACACCACCCTGTGGTTCAGGATATTATGACTTTATGCATTTGTTTGTAACGCCCAAAAAGAGAAGAAATAGAACCATAGTTTATTATACCGATCGACATACCGATCTGTCTGTCTGTCTGTTTGTCTGTCCATGTATTCTTGTAATCAAAGTGCAGGTCGTATTTATGGTCCGATTGTGATGAAATTTAGCAAAGTGTTCTTTTTTGGCCCAAGGACGATCCCTATCAACATCGGTTCAGATTTAGATATAGCCCGCATATACTCGTATATGTTACCCCAGATTTGACATGTAAACGCTGTAGAATTTGTATTTTATATCAGATCAGTACGGAATTTGGCAAAGACAGTTCTCTTATTACATGAATGAACACTGCCAAATTTGGGAGTATATGGGAGCTATAGCTCCCATATATATGTTTCATCCGATTTGGCTCTTTAGTCCTGTAGAAGCTGTATTTTACATCCAATCGTTTTTATACACTACACCACACTGTGGTACAGGGTTTTATTTAAGTATAAAATGTCCCAAAAGTAAATTTATGTAAACAATTTATACATGAATTACAAAACTTATATTACAGAGTTATTCAATATTACGAGAGTGGTGTAGGGTATTATATAGTCGACCCCGCCCGACTTTAGCCTTTTCTTACTGGTTTTTATTCGGAATGTTACCAAATTTTTTTTAATAAAAATTTTTCTCGCATATTTTCAATAATGCTCATAACGTATAACACTAGGAGAGATATTTAAATATTTTATTTTGACCTAGTACGAGTATCCTAAAGACCTTAGCTTTAGTGGATGGGTCATTTTAAATCGAATGAGAAATGTCCGTCCTTTCGTCTGTCTGTCTGCTGGCTGGTGCGCACGATAACTCTGGAAAGGAGTAACCGATTGACTTCAAATTTGGTATGTGGTAATATTTTTTTCTATCTCCGGCTAAGTTCGAAGATGTGCCATGCTGACCCACTCCTTCTAGTACCTCCCCCACAAAGGGTTAAAATGTTGTGAAATATTGATTCTTAAAAATCTGCTATACTACCTATTCGAATCTTCTGAAATTCCACACATAGTATTAGTTTGTTTGTCGCTATTAACTCGAGAAAAATGGACAAAGTTGCCGCGCCCTTTTGGTACCTCCCACACAAAGATTCCATTTTGCATCAAAAGTTAACAGCCTATAACATTAATACCAGTGTATTTGTATTTAAAGTACAGTGCAATGTATTTAAAGTATCTACTGTTCAGCGAAAAATAGGTGTATTTGTTAAACCCGTTCTGGTACCTACCATACAAACTAACAGAATAATTCTAGAATATTCAATATTGCATTACTCACGGAGTGGGTGTATGTACTCGTATGTATGCCTTAGTCGATTTACCCGACTGAAACTTTCTTACTTGTTTTATTTTTAAAACACAAATGTAGATTTCTTCAAAAAGTAATATTTGTAATTTGAAAAAAATCATTATGGGTTCGCCGGCAGTTTTTGAGATATCAATCTATATATATAAAGAAGAATGTGTGTTTGTTTGTTTGTTTGTTGGTTTGTTTGTACCGTATAGACGCCTAAACGGCTGAACCGATCTTCTTGAAATTTTCACAGAATGTACATGTGTGGGGCGTGGTGAAAATAGGGTACTTGAATTTTCGATATATGAAGTGGGCGTGGCCCCGCCCACATAAGACAAATTTTAAAATTGAGATATCTTGCACAATTTGTTAGTGAGAGTGCTGCAATTTTGAACATATGTATCTAATGGCAGTCTACGTGATTGGTGGGATCGGACAAATGGGCGTGGCCCCCCCCCCATATAAGCCACATTTTGAATTTGAGATATCTTGCACAATTTGTTAGCGAGAGAACTGTAATTTTGTTTATATATATCTGGAGGCAGTCTACGTGATTGGTCCAAAAATGGGCGGGATCAGACAAATGGGCGTGGCCCCGCCCCATTAAGCTAAATTTTGAAATCGAGTACCTTACACAATTTGTTAGCAAGAGAGCTGTAATTTTGTGTATATATATCTGCTGGCGACTTACGTGATTGGTCAAAAAATGGGCGGGATCGGACCAATGGGCGTGGCCCCGCCCATATAAGCCAAATTTTGAATTTGAGATATCTTGAACAAGTTGTTAGTGAGAGAACTAGAAATTTGTATATATATATATATGGAGGCAGTCTACGTGATTGGTCCAAAAATGGGCGGGGTCGGACTAATGGGCGTTGCCCCGCCCCTTTAAGCCACATTTTGAAATCGAGATATCTGACACAATTTGTTAGCGAGAGCGCTGTAATTTTGTGCATATGTATCTGGTGGCACTCTACGTGATTGGTTCAAAAATGGACGGAATCGGACCAATGGGCGTGGCCCCGCCCATATAAGCCAAGTTTTGAATTTGAGATATCTTGCACAATTTGTTAGCGAGAGAGCTGTAATTTTGGGCAAATATATCTGTTGGCGACCTACGTGATTGGTCCAAAAAGGGGCGAAATCAGACGAATGGGCGTGGCCCCGCCCATATAAGCCAAATTTTGAAATTGAGATATCTTGCACAATTTGTTAGCGAGAGAGCTTTAATTTTGTGCATATGTATCTGGTGGCAGTCTACGTGATTGGTCCAAAAATGGGCGGGATCGGACCAATGGGCGTAGCCCCGCCCATATAAGCCAAATTTTGAATTTGAGATATCTTGCACAATTTGTTAGCGAGAGAGCTGTAATTTTGTTTATATATATCTGTTGGCGACTTACGTGATTTGTCCAAAAATAGGTGGGGTCGGACTACTGGGCGTTGCTCCACCCCTTTAAGCCAAATTTTGAAATCGAGATATCTTGCACAATTTGTTAGCGAGAACGCTGTAATTTTGTGCATATGTATCTGGTGGCAGTCTTCGTGATTGGTCCAAAAATGGGCGGGATTGGACCAATGGGCGTGGCCCCGCCCTTATAAACCAAATTTTTAAATTGATATATATTGCACAATTTGTTAGCGAGAGTGCTGTAATGTTGTGCATATGTATTAGGTGGTGGTCTACTCAATTGGTCCCAAAATGGGCGGGATCGGCCAGTGGGCGTGGCCCCGCCCATATAAGCCAAATTTTGAAATTGACTTATGTTGCACAATTTGTTAGCGAGAGTGCTGTAGTTCTGTGGATATGTATCTGGTTGTAGTCTACGTGATTGGTCCAAAAATGGGTGGGATCGGACCAATGGGCGTGACCCCGCCCATATAAGGCAAATTTTGAAATTCAAATATTTTCCACAATTTGTTAGCGAGAGTGCTGTAATTTTTTGCATATGTATCTGGTGGTAGTATACGTGATTGGGCGTGGCACCGCCCATATAAGCCAAATTTTGAAATTGACTGAACTTGAACAATTTGTTAGCGAGAGTGCTGTAATTTTGTGCATATGTATCTGGTTCCAGTTTACATGATTGGTTTATAAATGGGCGGAAACGGACAAACGGGCGTGGCACCGCCCATATAAGCCAAATTTTGAAATTTAGACACTTTTCACAATTCATAAGAGAGTGTTGTAATTCTGTGTATATGTATCTATTGGTAGTATACGTGATTGGTTCAAAAATGGGCGGGATCGGACCATTGGGCGTGACCCCGCCCATATAAGTCAAATTTTTGAATTGAGATATCTTGCACAATTTGCTATCGAGAGTGCTGCAATGTTGTGTATATGTATCTGGTGGCATTCTACGTAATTGGTCCATATCAGCTAAATTCTAAAAATGTCATATCTTGCACAATTTTTTAGCGAGAGACCTGGAATTTTGTGTATATATATCCGTTGGCGATCTACGTGATTGGTCCAAAAATGCCCCGGGTTCGTACCCATAGGAGTGGCCCCGCCCATATAAGCCAAATTGTTAAATTGAGATATTTTGCACAATTTGTTAGCGAGAGTGCTGGAATTATGTGTATATATATCTGGTGGCAGTCTACGTGATTGGCCAAAAATGGGCGGGGTCACACTAATGGTCGTGGCCCGCCCATATAAGCCAAATTTTGAAATTGATAGACCATACACTATTTGTTAGCGATAGTGCTCTAATTTTGTGCATATGTATTGGGTGATAGCCTACGTGAATGGTCTAAAAAGTGGCGGTATCGGATCAATGGGCGTGGCCCCGCCCATATAAACCAAATTTTGAAATTGAGATATCTTGCACAATTTATTATCGAGAGTGCTGTAGTTTTGTTTATATGTATCTGATGACAGTCTACGTGATTGCTCCAAAAATGGGCGGGATCAGACCAATGGACATGGCACCGCAATTTGTTATGCATTTGATGGCAGTCTACGTAATTGGTTAAAAAATGGGCGGGATCGGACCAAATGGCGTGACCCTGCCCATATGAGCCATTTTTTGGAATATATCTCGAAAAATTTGTTAGAGAGAGTGCTGTTATTTTATGTATATGCATTTGCTGGCGGTATTCGTGATTGATCCAAAAATGGACGGAATCGGAAATCTGAAGTCTGGGGCAACGAAGTGGACCGGGCCAGCTAGTAAAGGAATAAAATAACTTCGCAATTTTCTCTGGAGCTGAGTGGAGATTTAAAGAGTACACCGACCGTCAAGTGAATGAATCGCAACATAGCGACCAACACTGGTGTTGTCATATACTCGCTCAATCAGACTGCCATCAATTCTCTGGAGGACACATCCCTGAATTCACAAACAGCCCTCCACAGATCTCTTAATGAGATGTCTGAGCAGTTTAACATATACATATGGGTGCTTGGGCATGAGAATTTCACGGGAAACTGAAAAGCCGATGGATTGTTTGGAAAGGGACGACACGGATATATTGGTGCGCCACTGTCTACATACAGGCGGCAAGCGGCAAGAGGCAAACATGCCTTCCAATGAAAGATGGGCAGAAATCGGCACCTGTAGGACAGCTAGAATAATCTGACCAAGATATCACGTGAGAAGGTCAAATAGCTCCTCAGGCTGGGAACAAAAGACTGGCTGAATTATGCAGAAGCTGTGGAGATGAGGAAGAAGTGGAGAGCAATGATCACCTGCTTTGCTTCTGTCCCGCATTTAGTAAACGACCTCCGAATATACTGGGGTCGACCTTTCGAGGGAGTCTGACAAATCTTTCCGGTACCAATACTCGTACCATTGATAACTATCCCAAAATTTATTTGTCCACGTAGAAGATATTCGTTATCGAAAAAGCTTCTAAAAATCAGGGTTTTCTTCATTAAAATTGGCAGGTCTACATTTTTTTCGAAATCGCCCATTAGGCAATAAATCCCGAGCCATTTTATATCAAATGACAGGAAAAAATGTGATTTGGTAAACCAGTAATCATTGCCAAGGGTGTTTAAATTGTAAGGGCCGATGTTGAAAGTGAACCACACCTAAACGTGAAGTTTTTTTCTGCATTTCATTCGACATTTCTCAATTTCAGACTAACTCAATTTAAACCATAGAAAGATACACAATCGAGCAACGCGTTAAAGTTTTTTAAGTGGTTTTAACACGACGGCGCCACTTGCCACACAGCTAACGAAACAATGGCTCTTTGCGCAACAAATTCAATGGCCGTGTTATCTCACGTCGTGGCGATGTCAATTGGACGCCAAGATCATGTGATTTGAAAGAATGTTATTTGAAAGAATGTTATTTGAAAGAAAAGGTGTACGTCGATAAGCCAGCGACAATTCAAGAGCTAAATGAGGTAATTCGGCTTAGTAATGGCTTCGGCTTATAGAACATCAATTATGCCCCAGCGTCATCGAAAATTGGAACCATCTGATGGTGGTGTGCCGACGAGGTCGCGGCGGCCATTTGGCCGATATTTTGTTTCATACATAATTGAACCACACCAATATTATCATAATAAGAAGAAATGGCAATAATTTCCTAAATAATTTGTGTTTTATTCAAAATCAACATTGGCCCTTAGAATTTAACCACCCTTTAGAAAAAAATATGAGGGGTTATTTCAATCGTAATTGGACAGTTACAGAATCGAAATATTTTGGTAATATGTATACATAAAACATTCCAAATTTTCATATAAGCTTCGAATCTGGGACATGTTTTTGAAATCGCTCTGCTATTCTGAACTAGCAATGATGGATGTGATATTGTTATTTGCCGCAAAATGAGGAAGTGCTCTTTAACAGTTTGATTGCTACAGCAGCCTAGAAGTTGATTACACTTCGAGTGCCTGACCCTGTATACGAGTGGAGTACAAATCAGTTTCACTAAGAATTCCAACACTTCAAATAAGTATCTTTGCGTAAGGCATACTTTTTCTCGATTAACTGTCTGTACATGGCGTTACTGAACGTATATAAATTGAACATATTTATTTACATAAACTCCTGGTAAGGATAGACATTAATACATACTCGTACATACATACTAGACATCCTATAGTAGTGTACATATATCGGTTGGCCACAATTCAAATGCAAATAATGAATGTTGTTCCACAGTGTGAACGCCGGAACCGCATTTTTTGCGTTGTTGCATCGATGGAAAAAGCAACAAATAAAAAAAATCCAATTAAAAGTTTATTTTTACCAATAATGATTGAGGTATTTATTTGCTATAGAAGTGAATGCATGGAAGTCGATTGAATCGATGATGCTCTTTTTCACTGGAAATCCAATACTACGATATTATCACCTGGAGGCCTATAATGCATTGGCATAATTTTTGATTTTGTTATACATATAGCCTCAATCTCAGAGTGAATTCTAACATTCGATACGGACTTAAAGTTTAATATGTCGGAGAAGTATTCTACGGACATTATATGGGAATGTATCAAATAGTTTAAAGTGGGAGGTAAGTATTCTACGGACATTATATAGGAATGTATCAAATAGTTTAAAGTGGGAGGTAAAACCAGTAGGAAATCCTAAAGTCGGACGAAAGCGACTATATGATAACCTACACCAATTGCATGGTAGATTATATTGTCATGAGTACGTACAGAAAGTTTCATGATGAGAAAAAAGAAAAAGTTGAATAAATAATTTATTTTTCTTCAATTTCTGCCAGTAAAACGTAACTGCTGTTAATTTGGTTTCAAATCTCATTTCGATAGTCAATACAGCCCGGGGTCTAAAGAGATACAAAAAAAGTACTTATTATTCTAACCATCGTGAAATTTAAAATGTTTATGATAGAAGTTTTTTTTTTGCCATCGAAACATAACTGCTGTTAATTTTTATTTAAAATTTAACTGCAAGCATCAGTGCAGTCCACCGATCGATACGAAAGCTACTACTGATAATATGCCATTTCCTAAGATTGCTGCAATCTGTTGCGGAAGTCCATCAGAGCTTTAAACCCGCCTTTAAAAAATGTTCAGCAGTTACGTTTTATTTGCCGAGATAAGAAGAAAAAATACTTTCTAAAGTATCGATACCTCCATTCTAAACTATGCTAAGTGCAAGAAGGTAGCTTGTCAGGAGAAGCGATCAAAGTTGGATGAATTTCTTAAATTTGCGTGGAATTCCTTTTTAATTAAAATCGAATGACCTGTACTGTTTTGTGAATCTGTTGCGGAAGTCCATCAGAGCTTTAAACCCGCCTTTAAAAAATTTTCAGCAGTTACGTTTTATTTGCCGAGATAAGAAGAAAAAATACTTTCTAAAGTATCGATACCTCCATTCTAAACTATGCTAAGTGCAAGAAGGTAGCTTGTCAGGAGAAGCGATCAAAGTTGGATGAATTTCTTAAATTTGCGTGGAATTCCTTTTTAATTAAAATCGAATGACCTGTACTGTTTTGTGAATAACTTTTGATTGGGTTGACGCAAAATAAAGAAATTAAAAATACAGTATCGCTGAAACATAAGTCTACTTAGCATGCTTCAGAATTGTGGTATCGATATGTTAATTCAAATCAAGTGATAAATTTTCAGTCGGGTAAGCCTACTGAGGCGTACCCTCACTTAGTGAGTAATGTTATTTGGTACGACAGGTGGGAGATGCCAGAACGTCGAAAAAAATTGTTTATTCTTAGTCCGTTATAGTCATTGTGCTTTAGTATTACCGTTATTAGCCATTTCATTTTGGTATATTTTTGGCTAATTTTGTGTGGGAGGGACTAAAAGGCCGAGGCAATAACGCCCATTTTTTTCAGAACTTTAGGTATTATAATAATTACACTGTACAGCATTTCAAGTATTTATATGTACTGGTATTAATGTTGTAAGCAGTAGGGTGGGTCAAATTGTTTGGGTGCAAAAAACTAAATTATCGTAATCTATGGAAAATTCTGAGAAAATTTTCCCAAGAAACCATTGATCTAAAATCAAATCCTCTCCCGCGAAAATCGACATGAAGTTTACATAGTCAAGAAAAAAGTTTTTTTTTTGTTTGCTGTTAGTAGGCGTAGATAAAATAATATAACGTGATAATTGTATTTTATGAAAGTATCCTTTTGTTTGTTTTGGTATATTTGAGCACTGGAAAGTTTGAATTCAAAAAGGGCACTTGTGTTCTCATTTCTTAAAAAAAAACTAATATTTTCTCAACGCTGAAGCAAATACATGTAACTTCCTTTTATTTATAAAATAAAATACATATTAAATTGGACAAAATGTTCTTCATGTGATTTAAACTGAGATATTTTTCTGTAGCTTTTTTAATGATACTCGATGGATGATAGAAATGGATATAACATATTAAAAAAAATGTTTTCAAATTACGCCTACTAACAACAAAACGAAAAAATATTTTTTCTTAACTATGTAAACTACGTGCAAATTTCCGTGGGATAGGATTTGATTTTAGACCCATGGTTTCTTGGTGAATTTTTCTTAGAATTTTCCACAGATTACGATTTTGCTTAACGATTTTTGACGAAAAAAATTTAACCCACCCTAATGTACAGGGTGTTTTTTTGTTTTCAAAAAGAAACTAAACGCATATAGTTTAATATTATGGCCAAAAATTTAGCTTCTATTATAAAGATTAGGGTTTGCCATTCCGTTTTAAAAATGATTTTGGCAAGTAGCCGCCACGGCTTGCTCCAAAAAATTCCAGCCGAGAGGCCCAATTTTCAACCACTTTTTGCAGCATTTGGGGCTATATGTCAGCAAGCTTTCAAAAACATTGCAGACTACGATTTGATCTTATTTAAATTGTTTTGGCTTAAAATTCAAAAACATTGCCCTGTTTTGTAGACTTTTAACGCAATGTTGACAAAAATATTTGTAAACTTCAATGGTCTATATATTTAAAATGCAGCAACATACAATCATGTAACCCAATTAGAAGTTGAACTAAATTTTGTCAGTTTTAATTTAAAATTAAGATCGCCGAAGTTGTTACGATATTCTGGTTTTTACGTTAATTTCTACAAAGTCGCCTTTGAAGCCCCACTGTGCGCTACACGGTAACAGTAAAATAAAATCTGGGCACACCAATTTCTTCTTCAAAAAATTCTCTTGAAGACGTTTCAAACCGTAGAAACCTATGTCTAATGGTATAGTCATGAGATAGAAAATACTGTTATGCGCTCGTATTTGCCCCTTTTTCCCATTGTGCGACGTCTATGAGGCAAATGTAGTACTTATCGAGACCAACACATTGATGCATCGCATGTGATAATCGAGCTACAAACAAAAAATCATTTTATGAATCAGACGAAAATGACAAAAGTTACTCGCCCTTAAACATTTTGTTCACCCGAGGTGGCCAACTTTGAGGCCCTGTAGCTCCACCCCTGTATACCATAGGGGACCCACATTCAAAACGTAACTTCTCTAACACCTCCTCTACGTGCCTAGTTGAGATGCATTAGGCTGATGACACTATGCAACAAATGAACATTTTTTGACAAATACATGGACTTGATAGTATAGGTGCGATTCTACTATGAAATTCTAGTATAACCCTATACTTAGATTGGCGAAATTAGTGACCAATTTGTTTATCGGCCTAAAAAGTTTCTGAAAATCAGGGTCCCCTCGAAAAAGGTGTCATCATCTTTTGTTCAGACTTGGTGATGCCGCTTAACTACATGTGGAAATAATGTAGCTAAGAATATGCTGAACAAAGTTTGTTAACATTTTATGCGAAACAAAATATTTTTCCCGCACTATTTCTGAAGAAGTGAAGGAAAAAAACATATTTCAAAAATATTTTTTGGTGTAGGGTCAGTTAAGCAATTTTATAGTAAATATTAAGGCTAACATTTTTGTTGAACATATTAACACTCTTGCTCCCCCACACAGCTGTAATTGTTGGCCTTATTTAAACAAATCGTAAAAACTCACCTAAAAATGGGGAGGGCGGGGATGAGATGTTATAAATATAAAGGATGAGATGTTGTAAAATGTTGGCCATAAAATTTTACTATATGTGTCAGAACACACAAAAGCCCAAAACTGAACACAAAATCCAAAAAACGGTCAAATTCCACTCAAAAATGCTCTTTGCTGGTATCGTTTGGCGATGTGTTAAATTTTGGGTTTTGGTGTGTTCTGACACTTGTAGTAAAATTTGGTGGCCAACGTTTTTGTAGAACACTTCATCCCCGCCATACCCATTTTTAATGATGTTTTTTTACGATTTGTCAAAATAGGGCCCAAATTTACAGTTACGCGGTGGAGCTAGAGGGTTAATATGTTCCACAATAACATTGGCCTTGCTATTTTCCATAAAATTACAGAACATACCTTACACAAAAAAATTTTTTTTTTACAAAATGGTGAAATAATAACATTTTTGAGGTGCAATGTAGACTTTTTAAGCTGTTTAGGGTGCCAAGACACGTTCAGATTGTATTGATATGTTCACAATTTACAGTGGCTACAATTTTGCCAAATATTGTTAGTGAAAAATTATGAGTCCCTGGGAGTTATGCTGAAAAAAGTGAAGAAAAATATATTGTTTGTTCTCTTTTTAAAAAAAAGTGTTAAAAAATGTTTTTCGTATAAAAGTTAACAAAATTTGTTCAGCATATTCTTAGCTACATTATTGCCAAATATAGCTAAAGGGTATCACGAAGTCTGAATAAGTTGTTGGACAAAAACTGATGACACCTTTTTCGAGGGGCCCACGGATTTTCAGAAACTTTTGAGGCCCATAAAAAAAATTGGTCACCAATTTCGCCCAACCGAGTATAGGGTTATATTACCCTTTGGTAGTAGAATCGAAACTATACTGTCAAGTCCGTGAATTTTTTCGCTGTTGCACAGTGTAATCTAATAGACTGGTTAGAAATGACCGAATTATTTCCCTTCTTTTATTTCCTCCAACTGTTGAACGCTATTTGTTTGAAGTATCTACGGTGCAGCGCAAATTGGGCATAGTTGTTGACACCTTTCTGCTATCGCCCACACAAATTGACAGATTAATTTGAACACAACTTCCCCATAACATCTGTAGCAATCATTTATATTTTTTCATATTCTGTATGTGAGACGACTTTTGAAATGACTACAGACTGAGTAAAATGATTGCACCCTTCTGGTTTCCACACAAAGTACCATATTTCATATTATATTACTCACAAAGTGAGGGTATACCTTAGTCGGTTTAATGGACTGCAATTTTCTTAGTTCTTTTTAAAAAAGGTTAACTACAACAAATGATCTGCTTCATTCATATTTTAAAGATTTTCTGGTTATACATGTTTCAGTGTTGTTGAGTTCATCATTCGAGTTTCCAAACATCCTTTTGTATTTTGGCCATTTAAACGTATAAAAAGGCCATCATTTGATTGTCACTCGTATTCATTGTATTAGTTTGTAAACAAATTCAAATTTGTTAATTTGTAGAAATTTCTGTGCAATTCTTAAAAGCAACAATATTTACTTACCAATTACCAAATAAAATACAGATTTGATTTGTTTCATTGATATCGATTTTTTAAGGAAAATATATTTTTATTATTTATCTAGAATTATGGTTTCAATTATTTGCCTATATTTGTTACACTTCTGTTCTGGATTTTCTTTGCTATATATACGTACATACTATTTATATAGATTTGTTTTTTATCATTTTGCTTAAACCATACAAACTTGTTTAGCAGATATAGAAAAAAAACTAAAGATAAAAATGAACAAATTCAACCATAAAGATTTTTTTTTCATTTTTTTCCTCTTAACTGCATTTCAACATAAGTAAATATGTGGTTGTTTTGTCTTTTAGTTGCTTAGTTTACATGTTTAAACAATTTAGATTTACATACAATTTGCAATTGCTGATATTTTAATTCATTTCATTTCTATTTCGTATCTCTAAATGTTTTATATTGAGAGAAAGAAGTCTTTTGTTTGATACACACAGTAATCTTAAATATTTAAATTACATAGATACATACATAGATACATATACATATAGATACATTTATTCGGTCATTTTTTTCTATATACAGCACAGATGTAATGTAGTTAGACAGTATTCTATGGTTTCTATTATATTTACATTCGTTTTTATAGTAATCATTTTTGGTAAGTATCAATCGGCCTAGATATGGATATGCCTTTTTATTTGGTTTGCTAAATGTCATTTTATTTGATTTTAGAATTACAATGTTTTTCAATGGAATGTATGTTAAAGCTTATTAGGATGAAAAGTATACGGAGGGTTGAAAATTTCACTCAGAAGTCAAAAAACATGACAAATTCATTATCAGTTTATATCCGCAGTTAAAACAATATTGAATAAAAATCAGAAACTTTAACGAAAAAATAGAAATAATTCCTAAGGAATACCTTTTAAAACAAATCAAGATGAGTAATTCCAAATCCCGGACGTTACGGAATTTTGTCATGTTATTTTGAAAGTTTTCGAATTTTTTGTCATAAGCAAAATTGTAGATCATAAAGAGACCTATAAAACAGCTTTTGCGCGAGCTTGCTTTATCATTAGTAACTTTTGTTTTCTTATATCTCACATATTCTTGATTGGAACAAGATTGGGTAAAGAATTTTTTAAAGATCTTTCTACCTTCTACACTTTCGCTTTTAACGATGGAATTCGAAATCTGTCTACTTTTTGAAATAAATTGCAAAATGTGGCAACATTCTGGCTCTTGGAAATCCTAATCCTGTTCCATCATCACGCTTAAACGGCTGAACCGATTTTCGTGGAACTTGGTGAACAGATAGACCAGTGCCTGGAAAGTGCCATAGGCTGCTTTGATTTTCGATTTTCGACCACTTGACCTCTAAGCTTCCTGTTAGAGCTAACAAGGCATAGACTGGAGTGTTGTATAACACAGTACAACTCATTGATTTGGGACTCAATTCTAAGAATTGGACGTGAAAGTAGCCCCAAAAATGAGAACTTCTGGATCATTCGATTAGTGAAGTTGGCTCAATTACTGTGTAAACCATTGGCTACTCATGTAGTCATCAGAAACATTCATATTGTTTGTGTCCTTTCAAAAGCCTCTTATAAGATACAAAGCTAAAACTTATTAAATATGTAGTACTATAAACGATAATTTTACACGCGAAAAAATTTACTTCTCAGACTGTGGTCAGTGTAGCAGTGACCAAACTCTATTTTCATTATTTCACTGCTTTTAAAAGTTCCTTACCGGATAATAATCTAAACATGCTATATGTACATTCTGAAAACAAGCATTTGATGCCCAACCTGTGGTCTAATCGAACATAAAACAGCGTCCTAAAATTTCTAAAGCCTTTTCAAAATATATCGCTCTCCACTTACTATGATAACATATCTAACGTTGTCAATTCGTTCAATTTCCAGACTGCGGTCAGTGTAGCAGTGACCAAAGCAATTTTCACTATTTCTGTACTTTAAAAGTCTCTTACGAGCTATGATCCTACTATTTTATGTTTTTACTGTACCGGGTTTTCCAATAGGGACATATCAATTTAGTGTCTATATGTCAATGCGCCCTCAAACATTTTGAATGATCGTTCGGTGTCAAAACGTTACCCGAAGTCAAAATTTTCATCATGGTAAAGTTCACGTACGTGCAACGTTTGGAAATTATTAAAAATTGCTACCGAATTTCTGACTCGGTGGTCGCAACTTTAAGAGCGCAAAAATCCAGAATTTCATCGAAAATCATCTTCAGCGATGAAGCTCATTTCTTGTTGAGTGGTTTTGTCAATAAACAAATATGCATTTGACTGCAACAAAACCACATGTGCTTCAAGAGACACAATTGCATCCGCAAAAATTACTGAGTGGTGTGGTTTTCATGCCGGAGGTGTGATTGGGCCGTATTTTTTCGTCGATGAAAACAATCGGCATGTTACCGTCAATAGGGAGCGCTTCGAAAATTATTTTTGGCTAGAATTGGATGAGCTTGACATCGCCCTGAAAGGCAAAATCGGTGAACGTGTTATCTCGAGAAATGGTCCGGTCGAATGGCCACCTCGTTCATGCGATTTAACGCCATTGGATTTCTTTTTGTGGGGCCACATCAAGTCATTGGTCTATGCCCTTGGTCAGTTTTCGCGCTATGAAAATCTTTAATATTATTTTTCTACTTCAGAAGCCTCTTAAGTGATACAAAGATAAAATAATATGTATTACTATACACGATGAAAACAATTTTGAATTCTAAGATTGTGGTCAGTGTAGCAGTGACCAAAGCAATTTTCATTCTTTCACATCTTTTAAAAATCGATAAGAGCTTAGAATCTACAAATTGATATGTACACATCTCATATATATATATATATATATGGCGCCTATAGCAAAATCGGAACCGAGTTTCATCAAATTCGGAACCCTCCAAAATGATTGGAAGAAAAATACACCTTCTATAGCGTTAAGCGACTAAATCGGAAGGACCATATATCGATACCTCTATTCTAAAACATACTAAGTAGACTTAGCATGTTCTTAGGGAGATAGCATTGTAAAGAAATTCCACACAAATTTTAAAAATTCATCAAACTTTGGTCGCCTCTCTTGAAAAACTACCTTTTTGCACTTAGTATTGTTTAGAATGGAGGTATCGATATATGGGGGATTTACCTAAATCTGATGTAGGCTCCAAGGTGGGTCTAGATCCAATATTTTACGGTGTTACAAACACCTGGGCAACAAGACCCTTTACCCTCTGGGCAACAAGACCCTTTACCCTCTGGGCAACAAGACCCTTTACCACGGAGTCATGCAGGTTGTAATGACCGAAAGAAACAAAAAAAGCATATGTGTGTGAGGTTATATTTAAAAACACGCTGTCATAATACGTACAGCAATGTTGTAAGAGCAATATTAAGAATATACAAATGATAATTTAAATGAAATGTTTTCAATCACGTGAAAATAAAATAATTAAATTGAACAAACTTTCGTATGAAGTCAGTGTGGGTCTAGCCAGACTCATGAGGCACGTAAACGATGTGTACCTCATAAAATCCTTATAAATTTTTTTGTATGGTGTTTATCATCCTGATTTCTTCATAGATCCCTAACTATACATTCACTTAATTTGTTCAAAATTTTTGACAAAAATTGTTAATACTCGTATTTATTTAATGAAATTGGTTCAATGAAAAATATTGTATTTTATGATTTAGGGTTTTTATTATTGTTTATAATTTTGTATCAATTACTATTTTTATGAATGATTATTTTTTGTCCCTGTATATATGCGTCATTCCGCTGTCAAATCTTATATTCCGTATAATTAAAATTTCCAAACCATTCAGGATTTCCAATAATTCAAATTAATGACGATTAACAAGGGAACTATAAAGGGCGACCATAACGATCCTCGATCTTATGACATATTTTGATAGAACACCTCAAAATAAGAAGAAAAATTAACATGCAATTTATCGATAACTTGCTTAGTTTTAACTTAATAAAATATTTTTTACTTGCATTCCCCTGTCAAAATACTCCAGGGGAATGACGATTAACAAGGGAACTATAAAAGGCGACCACCAGGATCCTCGATCTTATGGTCGATTACTTGCTTAGTTTTCGAGTTATCAGACGATACAATTTGAAAAAATAGGAAATAAAAAATAATTTTTCAATCAAAAATTTGTTTCCTGAACAATATTTTTTATGACTACCATAGTTACAGTAATATAAAAAAACAGAAAAATCAATCCAACATTTTTTTGAAAAAAGCCGAAAAGTCGGTTGAAAGTTTTTGATAACTTTCGAGTTATGTCCAAAGACGGCTACGCTGACGAACATACTGCAGCGTGGCCAGCCTACGCAGTCGCAGTTGGACACATCTCTGGGGTGTGTACAAAGACTGCTACTGCGATATTTTCTCATTTGCGGAGTGTAATAATTTTACAATCGAAATCAAAACCTGTTCATATGGCTGTACCATTTTTACAAACGAAATTAAAAATGCGTTTTCAGTGTAAAATGTAGACAAAATTTTCCATTTTTTTGCACAAACGAAATCGCCACAAGCCACATTTTATCCAATCGTGTTGCAAGTTAAATGGCAACGTGAATGTGAAGGCCAGCTTTTAGGTTTGGTTGAAGAGAGGAGACGTTTAAACGTCGCATGTCCATGGACATACACTTAAGCCTGTGGTTCGGCCTGTTGTGCGCTCCTTATTTATGATCTTTTTATACCTCACGGGTTATAGAAAATCGGTACTAGACACGAATTTTCTCAGTATCTTCCAGTCATATTCTCTGAGATGAGTCAAGTCTTGTAATATATCGGACGCGAAATGTTGGGATCTTGCATGTGTGAAAGCTGGGCACAGAAAATGTTCCATCGTTTCGATGTTTTCCCTTCATGCCCTGCATTCGTCGTTTCCAGCTAGTCCTATGCGATGAAGATGTGCTTGTAAGCTTGAGTGTCCCGTTAGAACACTCATCATCTTACTAATATCGATCATGTTTATTTTCAGAAGACTTCTTGTATTCTTTTCATTTGGGCCACAGTATCTTTGCAGTTGCTCCTACTGTTGCGCTATTCCACACAGTTTTGTGAGCCATCACTGCCCAGTGCTTCAACTCATTTTTCGTGGTTTCGAAAGGTTTCCAATTTTCCAAGTTTATTACTCGAATTTCTCTGCCCTTTGAAGCCAAGGCCATCTTTAAGGATATTAGATATAAGGAAAAACAGAAAAAATATTTTTGGGGATCTTCAAATTTATGTTCTCCATAATAATTTTCGGTTAGATGTACCCTCTGAGACTAAAGTTAATTTTGTATTTTTTTGGGGTAAATGTATATCGATGGCTTATATCCAAAAGTGGCTATATTAAAAAACCCAATTTTTCAGGAGAGCAAAAAATGTTGAATTTTATTATTTCGAAATTCCTAAATGTGGCATAGAAGTCCAGTTATAGGGAAAAGGGCAACGAAAAAGTTGCACTGTTTTGCAGAAAAGAAATCGCCATTAGTGTGCTTCACTCCGTGGTCGCCCTAGCATAGGGGAAGGCACTATGCTGGAATCAAATGTAGATGAAGACTTAAAGTGGTCGACTCTAGTATAGAAGAATATCTCAGTCCTCGACTGTAGTGTAGAAGAATACTTCAGTGCTCCACTTTAGAAAAGATTAAGATCTCAGTGGTCGACTTTAATATTCCAGTGTAGATTATGCACTTATTGTTCGCACTAGCATAGAGGAAAATCTCCGCTGTCGACTTTGTATATAGGAATATCTCCGTTGTCGACATTAGTGAGCAGGAAGACCACCGCGGTCGACCCACACTGACTCAGCATTTGATGAAGGCTTGAGTTGTCTACTGTAGTATTGAAGAATACCTCAGTAGTCGACTTTGGTTTAGAAGAAGTCTTCAGTGGTCGATTTCAGTATAGATTACGACTAAGTATAGTGAGATTACGACTATCTATACTGATTTGGACTCCAGTATAGATTATGAACTTAGTGTTCGTCACTAGTATAGAAAATACCACCGTTGTCGACCCTATTGTTGGGAAAAGCACAGGGCTTGACTCAAGTGAAGATGAAGACTTGGATAGTCGAATGTATTATATGTAGAAGGAGACCTCAGTGGTCGGCACGTATGGGAAAGCACTGTATAGAAAAGTACTCAGTGTCGACTCTAGTATAGACTTCAGTGGTCCACTATGGAATACAGAAAAAATCACTGGTCGAGTTTAGAATACCGTCGATTCCAGTATAGATTATGACATTTATGTCCATTACTATTATAGAAGAAGATCTCCGTGGTTGACTTAAGTATATAGGAAGATCTCCGTGGTTGAGTTTAATATAGCGGAAGGCACTGTGCTGGACTCAAGACTTTCGTGTCTACTCTAGAAGAATACTTTAGTGTCGACTCTAGTAGGGATTTAACGAAAGTGACTTTAGCGAAAGCGAATATTGAAATATATTTCTTGCGAATGCGAATAGTAAAATATGCATTTTTGCGAAAGCGAATGCGAATAATAGTTTGACCCTTTAGTACCAGCAAATTTATGGAACTGAATTGGTACTTTTCCAGGATATTCAAGTACGAATGCGAATAGTAAAATATGCATTTTTGCGAAAGCGAATGCGAATAATAGTTTGACCCTTTAGTACCAGCAAATTTATGGAACTGAATTGGTACTTTTCCAGGATATTCAAGTATTAAGAATGTTTTCCATATTTGTACCTCCTGTTACCACAAGGACAAACATATTTTTTCAACTGTTTTGAAGAGATGTGGCGGAGCTTTTCGTTGGTATTAATATCTTCAAATTTTGTGAAGGGAATAAGGAGATTTAACACTTTTAACAAATGGAAGCGAATACTGAAATATATTTTTGCGAAAGCGAATAATCCAAAGATGCTTTTTGCGAAATAGAATGCGAATACGAATATTCGTTACATCCCTGGTCTCTAGTATAGAAGAATAACTCAGCTGTCAACTCTGGTATACAGAAAGACCACAGTGGAGTATAGGGACAAACCTCAATGGTTAATTCCATTATAGATTATAAACCTACTGTTTGTCGTAGCATAGGGGAAGGATTGTGCTTGAATCAAGTGTGGATGCAGACTGGAGTAGCCGACTATAGTATTGAAAAACACTTCAGTCGTCTACTTTAGAAGAACTCAGTGATCGATTCCAGTATAAATTATGAGAGTAGTTTTCGTCCCTAGTATGAAGGAAGATTGGTCGACTTAAGTATTGAAGAAGTCATCCGTGGTTGAATTTAGGTAAGATAGACTGAAGATGACGACTCTACAAAATTGATATACTTAGAATTATACCTCAATGACGGACTCTGGTATAAATCAAGACCTCAGTGGTCACCTCTAGTATAGAGGAGAACGTCAGTGGGAAGAAATTGCGGTCGATTCAAGTGTAGATAAAGACCTTAGTGTTCGACACTAGTACAGAATAGGACCACTGTGTTCGACGGTCACACGGTATTAAAATTAATAGTTCTGTTTCGATCTGCCGTCGTTATCGTTATGACTATCATTGGATGAAAACTAATACAGGGTGGCTGATATGTAATGCAACAAAGTAAAGCGCTATATTTTTTTAATTTTTTTTTGTAAATTTTATTGTTCGAAAGCAAAAATGTCGGAAATAACATAAAATTTTAGAAACAGTTTAGATTTGTTCGAATTGGCCACCATTGGCACGAATTATGGCCTTCAAACGGCCGACAAAGCCATCACACGCTGCACTGAAGTGGCTCTGCGGTATTTTAGCCCATTCCCGGCGAAGCGCCGTCTTGAGATGATCGATACTTTGGTATTTTTTAGTGCGAACCTTACTTTCTAAAATGCCCCAGGCGCAAAAGTCCAATGGATTGAGATCCGGAGATCTTGGTGGCCATTGTGCGGTAGAAATGAAGCGAGGAACCTCCTTTTTAAGCCATTCTTGGTTGACGCGTGCTGAGTGCGATGGTGCTGAGTCCTGTTGGAATGTCCATGGTCTGCGGCCGAAATGTTTGTCTGCCCAGGGCTCCAATACTGTCTTTAGGACATTTTCCAGATAATATTCGGCATTTATTTTGACCCCATGGTCGATGAATACGAGCGGGGAGCGACCATCGGCCGTTACGGCGGCCCACATCATTACCATCGGCGGCGCTTGAGTTCTGGTGGCCAATCGAAGGTGTACATTTTCAGCTGACCTCTTTGGCAAGTAAACCCGATCATTTTGTTTGTTCACAAACTGCTCAATGTGGAATGGCTTCTCATCGGAGAAAACCAAATTCGGTAACTGGCCACTTTCGTGCAAGCGAAGCAACTCCTTGGCTCTTTTCAGTCTAACTTTTTGTTGTGCATCGGTGAGCTCTTGCACTTTTTGGAACTTCAATGGCTTTAGTCCAAGCTCATTTTTTTTTTTAATATGTGTTGTATCCGTTCTCGCGATATGTTCAGCTCACGAGCAATTTTTTTACCACTGCGGCGAGGATTTCGATCAAATCTGGCCTCCATTTTCGGATCATTTCTGATGTTGTTACCGTTTTTTTTCGTCCACTTTTTGGACGCGATGCAACACTGCCAGTATCACTGTAACGAGCAATGGTACGAGAAAGAAAAGATTTATTCGCATTTAAATGCTGGAAGGTTCTAACGATAGCCACTTGTGTTTTTCCACCCAAATATAAAGCAATCACACTAGAATTCCATCACGAATAACTTTTTTTCTGAATCTGAAGATCAAAATGCTCTTGTAAGCTTGTAAACAATAAAATGAACTGTCACTGAAATAAATCTGTCAGCTATGAGACTAGCGGTTTAGAAATGATAGCAACCTGAAGTTGGTTGCAATACATATCAGCCACCCTGTACAATTGTATGTTTAGTATGAACTGTGTTTAAAATTCCAATCTCATATCTTTAATACTATGCGCAACAGAGAAAGTATTTGAATGTTAAAAAATTCATACAAAAAGAATAATATGGATAAAATGTGGTTGGGGTCACATGTGCGGCCAAAAATCGCTTAAGAATCTCTTCACTATGAAACCGGCGAAATTTATTTAAATTTATTTTATTATAGTTTTTAAGTTTAAATCTCGTTAAATGTTCTGTTAAAATAATAGACTTTTATTTATTTTGCCACACTTTACGTAAAGTCCTATGATGATTCATACGTTGAAATAGTCTCAGACTAAAATAAATTTGATCAGATGTTTTTTGTCCGCAAAATATAGTTAAAAAAGCGAAACTTTTTCAAAGAGAAGTAAAATTTTAGGAAACAGAATTAAAAAAGTCCACCATTATTATTATTCTTTATTATTTCTTTTTTCGTCTGTTGAACCAAATAACATAAATTGTTTACAGCTTTCAAACAAATTGTTTGTTGTCGGAAGTTATTAAAGTGACATGCAAACTAATCTGTTGCGGAATGAACCAATTTTTTGTGTAATTTTTGTATATTAATTTACAAAGTATCTTGTTATAATCCCCTCTTTGTAAAGCGGAATAATGGCGACTTATTTCACGATTATTATGAAAAACATAAATGTTTTTGGTTAAACGAGTTTTAAAAAAAGTAATATACATATTTCCGTGAGGTATGAGCAATATAACGAAACAAAATAATAATTATACGCTTATGTGTACAATGACCAATACATTAAATATTACTTATCCCCTCAAAAGAAAAAGATTACTGTTAATAGACCTTTTGTTATAAATAATTTATGTATTTAATCGATAGCAAATAAAATTGTTAAACATAATAATGGACTGCAGCAACACGAAATCGATTTCATAGCTATAAAATAATAAAATAACTTCATAAATAAGTCACCAGATATTAGGTCTATTGTTCAACATAAAGCAGAGAGATGACAATTTGCGACATGATCTTTACAAGTTTGTCGACATATGTAACAAAAATTTTTTATTTCTTCTATTTCTATGAAATATTTATTATACAAAAGATTTCTATAATGATTTATACATATGTAGTCTATAAGAGGTTTTTAATTAACACTTAATTAATAAATTATAGGCTTATTGAAACATTATCGCTCCGTTTTTGATATTTATTTCAAATACATTTCACATAGTTTACCATTTACTTTTACTTATAGAATTATTGTTAATATATTTTTTTTTCGCTTTTTGGTAAATTAATTACATTCTGTTAAATATAAATTTTTACACGAGTTTTTCTTTTTTTGTTTGCTTTCACTTATTTTATGAATATTTTCTTTCGTTTCTTCTTATTTTACAAAATATTTCTTAATTTATTCCCGCCTTACAGGGGGTTTCGTTTCTGTTTCTTGTTCTGGCAATTTTTGTTGTTGTTAAATTCTAGTGCCTCTCTCGTGTTTGCAATAAAGTCTGTGTTTCTTCCAGTTGAATATGGCCAATACAAAAGGGTTTGTACAGTGAGGCGAATAAACCAAGAAAAAATAAATTGTTGTTAATTTTTTTGTTGGTGTTAAACAGACAAAAGTTTTTGTTCGAACTTTTCTTTACTTCCTATTCATGTCATACCCTTATTTAACTTTTGATTTAAAGTTAATTTTCGGGTTAACAAAAGAGGAAAAAAATTTAATTTGTTACTACAAAAAGTTTTGACGCCATTTATTACGCGATGGTAATGATACGTATATTTAAGCGAATAACTGATGTCAAGGTAAAAATCGATAAAAAAAATTATGGTGATATATTTTAAGATGTTTCATATTGACCTAATAATTTTTGGCATAAAAAATTTTTTTTAATTAGTGCTAGGGGTGATCCGAGTAATTTGAAACATATTTTTGTTGGTATTATGACGTTGGCACTTGAAATTTAAAAATGATTATTATGAAGATTCAATACTTTGACAGAGATTAATAAATGTTCATTAAATTTGGTTCATTTTAAAGATAAATATAAGCTATTTCCTATTGCGAATAGGCAATGGGTAATGAAAGTATGTATAACACTACCAATAAAAGTGTAACATCGACGAAGTGAACAAGGCCCTGCGAATGTTTTGCGTAAATCCACTTTAAATCAGTTGAGCAATACCTGTCCGTCTGTCTATCTTGCTGATGCACACAGATATTTCTGTGTGTATTTTTTCAAGTAAAGTAAAGAAGAAACAAATTTAATTCAAAAATTTTCACTTTTGCGGCTACCTAAGCGCTACCTAAACGGTTTAATGATCATTCCTACACGCTGAAAAAAAATCGGTTCTGTAGTATATTGCCCCAAACATATTCTGCTTGAAATATACATATGTTTAGGGTACACTCCAGATATATAATATTTGACACACACAAATATTATATGTTTGGGAGGATAATGTTTTAAACAAAAATATGCTCCCATTCAAATATTTTTTTATATGGAACTAGTATTTCCGAAACAAAGATTAATTTGTATATATTTTTTTTGGCAATGTATGAATGACCTAACTTAAAGCCAAGTTTTCTGTTTTTCAGATGTTCAAAGAGCATTTTTTTATAAATTGTATATGTTTGTAAATATAAATTGCATTGGTGGATTGACAAAAGGTGATGAATTGGAATATTTATAAATTAAGCCATTTTTAGCTATAACGATTAACAAGAAAAATAGGAAAAACTAACTAAAATTCGAATAAGTCAGCAAAGTTTTAAAAATCTTTTTAAATAAAATATATTTGGAACACTTCTTAAACAAAAACTTTGTTTGTGTGTAAACACATATTTTATTTGTGAAAGAAGTTCGCAAATATAATTTGTTCTAATATATTAATATATGCGTTCCAAACTAAATTTCTTGATTTTCAAATAAAATGTATTTGTTAACAAATACATAATATTTAAAAAAATCGTTTCCAAATATATTTTCTTTCAATTCAAACATATCAAAAATGACGATTTTCCTCCGTGTAGGAATGATCATTAGAAAGTTGTTTATTGAGATCTGAGGTACATTTTTGTAGTTGATTGTTTCCTTGCATTTTGAACGGTTTGCTAAGTATAGACCTGAACAGGGGAACAAATGTAAAAAAAATCGAATTTTTTAAAGTTTGACGTTGAACATGAAGTTTTTTTGATTCTATATGTTCACAATTTGTGTTCTTTATGACAAGAGCTACAACTTTGCCTCAGAGAGTAATTCAATATTCCGAATGGTTTGAAAGATATGAGCCTGAGAAAATTTTTTGCAAACATTACACCGAGGGCCGAAATCTTTGGGGGCCCATAAAAAAATGCATGAAATTTAGTCTTTTATCACGTAGTGGTGTCCGTATATGGTCATATTTTTCGTGCTGCACTGTGTATTCGGACCTAAGTCTGAATATCTGTAATATGTTCTACCCCTTTCTGGTACCAAGAGTTAAATTTTAGTGAAATAATGAATTCCTTTATAAGCTTTAGGCTATTTATTCTTGTCCTCTGTATACTTCTATACTACAGTCGAACACTGTGGTCTTCAGGGTTTCCTCTATATTAAAGTCAGGGTTTCCTCTATATTAGAGTCAGGTTTTCCTCTATATGGGTGTCGACCACGGAGGTCTTCTTCTCTCACTGAGGTCTTACTCTATACTAGAGTCGATCACTAAGGTCTTCTTTTATATTAGAGTCGACCATTGACGTTTTCCTCATTATTAGAGTCGATCACTGAGAACTTTCCCTATATAATAGAGTCAACCACTGAGGTTCTCCTCTATATTATAGACGATCACTGAGGTCTTCCGCTATGCTAAGGTTGATCACTGATGTATTCCTCTTTACTGGATTCGATCTCTTACTGGATTCGATCTCTTACTGGATTCGATCTCATCTGCACTATGGTCGGCCATTAGGGTCTTTTATGCTAGAGTCGACCACTGAGGTCATCCTCTATACTAGAGTCGATATCTGCGCTCTTCCTCTATAATAGAGTCGACAACTGTGGTCTTCCTCTATTTTTAGGGTGGACCACATGGGTCATCCTCTTCACCAAAATCCATCACTTAGTCTTCCTCTTTACAAAAATCGATCAGTTACGTATTCCTAAATACTAGAAAATTGAATACCAATTTTAAAAACTATAAAAATTACAAATTCTATCCCACAGTTAAGAACTGAGTACTTCCTCTCTACTAGAGACGTTCACTAGGGTCTTCAGCAATACTATAGTCGTCCACTGAGGTCTTTCTCTATGTTAGAGTCCACCACTGAGGCCTTCCTCTACACTATGGTCGACCACTGATGTATTCCTATATATTAGAGTCGACCACTGAGGTCTTCGTTTATATGAGAGTCAACCACTGAGGACTTCCTTTATGTTAGAGTCGACCATTGAGGTCTTCCTCTATATTAGAGTGGACCACTGAGGTGTTCCACCACAGTAGAATCGACCACAGATGTGTTCCACCACACTAGAGTCGACCACTGAGGTCTTCATTTATACTACAGTCGACCGAGGTCTTTCTCTATACTAGAGTCGACCACTGATGTATTCCTCTATATTAAAATTCGTCACTGAGATCTTCCTTTATATTAGAGTCGACCACTGAGGTCTTCCTCTATATTAGAGTCATCCACAGAGGTCTTCCTCTACACTAGAGTAGACCACTGAGGCCTTCAGCTATACTATAGGCGTCCCTCTATGTATATTAGAGTGGACCACTGAGGTCTTCCATTATATTGGAGTCGACCACTGAGGTCTTCCTCTATACTACAGTAGACCACTGAGGTCTTCCTCTATATTAGAGTGGACCACTGTAATCTCCCTCTATATTCGGTTCGACCACTGAGGTCTTCCTTTATATTAGAGTCGACGACTGAGGTCTTCCTTTATACTACAGTCGACCACTGAGGTCTTCCTTTATACTAGGGTCGACCACTGATGTCTTCCTCTATACTACGGTCGACCAATGAGGTATTTCTCTATGCAAGATTCGACCTTTGAGGTCTTCCTCTGACCAATGAGGTATTTCTCTATACTAGATTCGACCTCTGAGGTCTTCCTCTATATTAGAGTCGCCAACTGTGATCTTCCTCTATTATTACAGTCGGCCACTGAAGTCTTCCTCTGTATTAGAATAGACCACTGAGATCTTCCTCTATATTCGATTCTACCACTCAGGTCTTCCTTTATATTAGACTCGACCACTGAGGTCTTCCGTTATACTATAGTCGACCACTGAGGTCTTCCTCTATATTACAGTCGACCACTGATGTCTTCATCTATACTAGATTCGACTACTGAGGTCATCCTCTATACTTGAGTCGATCTCTGAGCTCTTCCTCTATACTGGAGTCGATCACTGAGGTCTTCCTCTGTACTACAGTCGACCACTGATGTCTCCCTCTATGTTAGAGTCGAGCATTAAGGTCTTCTTCTATACTAGAGTCGACCAATAAGGTATTCCTCTATACTAGATTCGACCCCTGAGATCTTCCTGTATATTAGAGTCGACCACTGAAATCCTCCTCTATACTATAGTCGATCACTGATGTATTCCTTTTTACTGGAGTCGATCTCGGAAGTCTACTGATGTATTCCTTTTTGCTGGAGTCGATCTCGGGTGTCTTCCTCTATACTAGAGACGACCTTTAAGGTCTTCCTCTAGTATAGGAGCGACCACTGAGGTCATCCTCTATACTAGAATTAATCTCTGAGAATTAATCACTGAGCTTATTATTAAATAAATTATTAAAATGAATCTGTTTTAAAATATTTTTTTTTTGTTTTTTGAATATCCTACATTATAAACTTTACTCAGCATTCCAAGTTAAACAATTATATCAACATTACCGCATTTGTTACGGCTCTTCTTTTTAGCGTACAAACAAATTTATGGTTATTATTCCTCAATGTCCTTTTTAAACTTTTTGTATACAAAGTTACGAACTTATAAATGGCTTACTTTTTGTTTATTGCACATAAAATAAACAGAAAAATAATTTAGCCATTACCTGAGAAATGCGCGTTTATCACGCAGACATCGAGAAAACAAACAGAAGTGAGTAACGAACTGAAACGCCCTAGACATTTACTGCCAAATCAAATAAAAACGAAATATAATTTTTTCCTTTGTCTTCGGACGGCATTGCCCATTTGTCTGCCTTGAAGATGAGCTATATATATCGAGGACGAAATGTGTAGACAATGAAAGTAGGTCCAAGGTTTTAGGCTGGCAAGGTTTCCAGCGAAAACACACAAAAGGAAATGTAGCGAATCTGGTCGTTTGGAAATTGATAAATCTGATTCTTTAATAATAACAAATAATAAACAAAAATCCTAAATCCAATCCATTGAGACGTATGAATAATTATAACATAAAAATATTCATTATACGCTACGATGAACTTCACAAAAAATATTGTGACAATTCTCGAATGACTTAAAGCTATAAAGGGTTTCTTTGGAACGAATTTCTCAATATCTGTGGGAGGTGCCACAGACAGTGATTACGATCATATCACACAACTTAAGGTACTGCGGAAATATTGCTCTACACATACAGTGAAGTGTATGTGCACAGGTATAAAGTTATGGTCTGTATACTTTTTGTACAAATGTGTGACCCCCTTCGTTAACACATATATATTTCCCATATGCAAATTCCTTTGTAGATTCGTATATATACTAGTGATGATCCGAAAAACTACAAGCTCACACTGTGTCAGGTATAAGTCACTCTGATAATATCCCCGCACAGGATTGAAATACGTATAAAGGTATATGTTTACATGGCTTCCAGAGCTCAGTGCCTTATCTTTTCCAATAAACCACCAGAAGCATCTCTTTCGAAAGGAAGAGTTCTGATTGAAAAAGCTAAAAAATTCAAAAATTCAACATTTAAAAAATCAAATAAAATTAAATCGATCATTAACAAACAACTTCAAAATATTTGTTATTATATTTTTAACTTTTCTCACCATCTACGGCGATGGTAATATGATGTTAAAATTTTGTCATATGCCTCGTATACAATGAAGGACCGTCTTAATGATCCGTCACGCTAAGTCAGCCGAGGTAGCCACATGAAAGAAATTGTGTTTCATAAATAATGGGATGGTGTGCTGTATTGAACAAAAAAATAATGTGTCCCAAAAAGTTTTTTTGGTGTTTATCTATGCAGGGTGATTGATGTTATTTGATGGTTTTCTCACCGTGGAGTTGAGCTGAAGATCAAAGAGTTCCTGCTAAATGAAGGAAGGTATATCACTTTCACCTTGAAATCCAACACCAACCAATGCATGTCGTTTCGTTGGTGGTTAGTCAACTCCTCAGAGGCAGTAGCGTTGTTTTTGGCTCGCAGTCGTTATTATTTGTAACTATATCAACGATATTTCAAACAACCTCATAGTGAAACGCATGCTGCCGTGGTTCCTCTTTCTTCAACCATTCAAAGTTTTGTATATCCTCACTTTTGTATATCCAAATTCTAACACATCGAAGGAGTGACCCTGAGTATATGTAGTGGGACACTTGAAATCATTTTAACTTGTTATTTAAATTTTATATTACATCAAATTAGATTTGAAAAATATATCGTCGGTGCGCCGAAGAAACCTCTTATGTGTTTTTTACTAGTTTTCAGGAGAGACAAAAAACGTTGCTATTTCGTCAAATCGCGCTATTTTTAATATCTCAGATTTGTGAATTTTTCTTTTAATTATTTACCACCAATATATCATAACAAAAATCATATATGTGAAAAGCCCATGACGTGGTAAATGGTTTTCATGAAAATCGACACATAGGATGTTTTGTTTGGAGCATTTTAAATATTTATAAAACAAACAAAAAATACACATAGGAGTTTTGATATTTAAATGTTCATAGCGTACCTCAAGCAAACGAAAGTTGGCCTGGCCACATAGGATGTTTTGTTTGGAGCATTTTAAATATTTATAAAACAAAAAAATACACATAAGAGTTTTGATATTTAAATGTACAGCGTACCTCAAGCAAACGAAAGTTGGCCTGGATTGAGGCTAAAAACGGCTAATGAGGTTTTTACAGAATCATCCCCTCTACTCAGATAAGAAGAAATCAATGTCTGATCTGCTTCCTTTCGCGAATTATCGCGATAAAAAACAATTTTTAACCACAAAACCGAACTTAATTACATTGAATTGCGGAAATTTAAAACTATAACATAATTTCCCATAAATATGAAAATTTGTAAGACCCTTTGTAATGTCAGCGAAAATTGCTTTATTATTCTATAGCGAAAATATTATTGCGAGTTTATTAAAATTAATATATTTACATTCTATGATTTCTGACCGATATCTAGCCAATCACTAGCATTTCCGCCATAAACATCCCGCGACGAATACATTTCGAACAAAAAACATTTATGTTCAGAATTATTTAACTATATAATGCTATTATTACGCAAACCGTCAGTCCTAGGAAAAAGTGGTCAAAGAAAGTTTGGGAGATATTAAAAAACACTACATGTCTTTCTTTAACAAAAAAAAAATTATAATAATTTGGTAGGGATTTACAATGTGTCAAATCAAAATATACCTCATATAAAAGGAAAAGCATAATTACTAAATTACTATAAATTGTGTTTGTTAAAGAAAGAGTTGTAGGCCTTTCGCTTATCTCCCAAACTTCCTTTGACTACTTTTCCCTAGAACAGTTCATTCGCGATATAATATCATTATATATTAAAATAATTCCGAACTATTTTTTTTTTGTACAAAATTTATTCGTCGGGGGATATTTTTCGCAAAAATGCTGATATTAATCTATTCCTCAGAGATTATAGAATGCAAATATATTAATCTTATTAAATTCGGTATAATATTTTTGGAAAAATTTGGCGGTGTAAGTCGATTTTATGGATTACACAAAATTCGCAATATAAAAACATGGCAAATATCGCGAACGTTACAAAGAGTCTTACAAATAATCATATTTAAAGGAAATTGTGTTACAGTTCTAAATTTCCGCGTATTTCTTTACAAATCAAAGCTGTTAAGTTTGTTTTGAGTAAAAGTACTGTTTTCGCGATAACTCGCAAATGGAAGCAGATCCAATTTTGATCTATTCATTGTCGAATAGAGGGGATGATTCTGAACAAAACCTCATTAGTTGTTTTTTGCCGTGAATTTAAGCCAACCTTCTATCCCTTGGGACAGGCTGTGCCTACAACACATAGGAGTTTTTGTCGGAGCGTTTCTATATAGGGATACACATAGGAGTTTTTGCTAACTTCGGAACCGGTCAAGATAGCGCAAAATGCTTTGGTGGGTAGTCGTTTGACCGCTAGGACGTTCTAATTCGACAATAAAAAAAATTCGAAAAATTACACATAGGAGTTTTTGTCGGCGCACCAACGATATTCAATGTTCACTCAAATGTGAAAAATATTTTTCCGTCTTGTTATATTACTTATTTGAGTAAATTGTGTTTTTCGTTTAAATGTTGTTTTGGATACACAACAGTATGTTTAGCGGAAATCCGTTTTAGGACATTTTAAATCATTTGAGCAATATCCGTCCGTCTGTCTGCTGGTTTGAGCGCACGATAACTCTCGAGAGGGGCAACCGATTGACTTCAAATTTGGTATGAGCTTATATTTTTGTCTATCTCAGGATAAGTTCAAAGATGGCCGATATTCGTCCACTCCTTGTAGTACCTCCCCCACAAAGGTTTAAAGTTTGGTGAAATATTGATTATTCAAAAACTTCTATACTACTTATTCGAATCGTCTTAAATGCCACATATATTATCTGTTTAATGGTTTCTACCACCTTAACACAAATTGAGAAATTTGCCACGTCCTCTTGGCACCTCCCACACAAATGGACTATTTCGCACGAAAGGTTTGCAGAATATAAAATTAACACCAGTGCATAAAATACTTGAAATGTTGTACGGTGTAATTCTTTTATAGTGCCTACAGTTCAGTGAAAAATGGGAGTTATTACCACGCAACTTTTAGTACTTCCTACACAAAGGGTACCATTTTGTACAAAATGTCAACAGCTTATTGTATTTTCTCAGTTAAACTGAGAAAATACTACAAAATGTTGCACAGTGCAACGCTTTTAAAAAACCTATAGCCCTGTGCAAAATGGGAGTTAACTATCCTCCTCCCTAATAAAATGTCAAAATCATAAAAATTTAATAGCTTATAATTCGGCACAGTGTAATGTATTTTAAGTATCTACTGTTTAGCGGAAATAGGTGTATTTGTTAAACCCCTTGTGCTACCTCCCACAAAAATTAACAGATTAATTCGTATAAAATTCCATATTACATTACTGACAAAGAGCGGGTACATATTTTTTGTTAACTTAGCGGATTTTTAAAAGGAATCTTAAATTTGAACCGCTCTATAGCCCAAATGCACCGGTTATTCCCACTGCGTTTTCTTAACGAAATGGCAACCACAAAGTACAACTGATTGGGTTGACATTTTGTTATTTGAGTTTCTAATACCCGAAACCATTCACACGAAAAAAGCTCGTCATGGGTACATGTTTTCATATAGGCCCCATACAAAAGTACTACCTAATTTTGTTAAATTCATTCAGGAATAATAGTAGATCTATTGGCTCAAGTTTTGACGTAGGTCTTAAACAAAGATTCTCCATAACTTGAATATTTTGTATAATTTCCAATTTTCGTTTTGCGATAACGGATTGTGTTAGGCCACTATATTACCCAACGCTTCATTTGCGGTAAGTACACACAGAATACAGTTTGGTTGCCTCAACCGAATTATTTGCCAATTTTGGTAGTTCCTGCTACTATCATGCGATTCCATCAGGACAACCAACATTTTGGTTGTGTATACTTCTGCTTTCATGTTGACAACAATCATATTTGGTTGCGCCAACTACGAAATGGGGGCTAAAATTATCTGTTGAATGTTGCCACAACCAACTGTTTTATAAAATTGGTTGTTCTGACAATTTGTCCGTCACATACTACCGACAATTAATTAAAAACTGTTTTCATTAATTTTTATCTTATTTATTGAGCAAAAAACCAAACAATTCATAGAAAAATTAAAAATCCCATATTACACATTCATCACTATTATGAGATGTGGAAATATTTGACACAAATTTTTCCAACCAATAATTTTCCTGGGTGTAACAAGTAAGAAAGATCAGTTGGGTAAACGGACTTATAAATCCCCTCACCTTGAGTCCTAAAAAAATATTAGTACATTTATTTATTTTTTTGTTTTAATTAAATTATTTTCAATTTAAACTGCATTAAATAACTTTAAAGTGGTATTAATGTTATAAGCTGTTAACTTTTGTCTATTGTGTGGTAGGTACCAAAAGGAGCGTTGCAATAATGCCCATATTTCACTGAACTATAGGTACTATAAAAGAATCACACTGTACAACATTTCAGGCCTTTGTATGCACTGGTAATAAAGGTATAAGCTGGTAACTTAACTTAACTTACAAAATGGTCCATTTATGTGGAAGGTACCAAAAGGAGCATGGCAATAATGCTCATTTTTCACTGTAATGTAGGCACTATTTAACCATTACACTGTACAAATTTTCAAGTCTTTGCATGCACTGGTAATAAAGTTATAAGCTATTAACTTTTGGTTCAAAATTGTCCATTTGTGTGGGAGGTACCAAAAGGGGCGTGGCATCTTCGCCCATTTTTCTCGAGGTATTAGTGACTAATAAACTAATACTATGTGTAGAATTTCAGAGGATTTAAATAAGTTGTATAGAAGTTATTAAATAATCAATATTTCACTAAATGTTAACAATTTATTGGGGAGGTACTAGAAGGAGTGGACCAATATGGCCCATTTTCGAACTTAGCCGTAGATTGAAAAAATTATTACCACATACCAAATTTGAAGTCAATCGGTTACTCCTTTCTAGAGTTATCGTGCGCACCAACCAGCAGACAGACAGACGGACGGACATTGTCCATTCGAATTAAAATGACCCAAAACGGATATCCGCCGAACATACTTGGGTCTTAGGTCACTCCTTCGATGTGTTACACTTTTGCTCGTAGCAAATGATATATACCCTCCTCTCTAAGGTGAGGGGATAAAAAGTTCAATCAAATCATCTCTGCAATATCATATATTTGAGTTTTTTGTCTCTCTAAATTCATAACCACTTCTACTTTCCACCCAGAAAATGTTGAAACCGTCTTTTACATTCGAATCTCAAATCTTATTAAAATCAAAGAAATTGAGGTTCAGGCAGACATTATCCAAGTCTGCCACAAATTACTCTTAGAACTCTATTCAAATCGTATTTCTTGATCTTTAAGATGTAAAAGAAAAAAACTTTATGCATATATTAATGTGAATATTTGTGGTTTAGTAAATGTTACCATACATATGTGTGTGTGTGAGTATGTGGATAATCACTGAAGGTTCTTTTTAAATTTATGTGTAAAAGATATCAGAGATTTTTGGCTGAATACACAAAAGGAAATCAAACAAATGAATAAACATTCAATACGGCGTGTATGAGTGAGTGACTGCGAGTAGGGCGAGAGAGAAAGAGAGAGATTGTGAAAATCTGCAGCATTTGCATACCCACCCACACACATGGCTTTGGCTGGTCTGGTATTACAAATGACACACAAACTTTATCCGTTTCAATTGTATGTGGGTTTGTTTGAATGAGAGCTGTGCTGTGCTTTGCTTTGCTTACTTTGTGAATAGATCTGTTGAATGACAACAACAGCACAAAAGTGACAGAATGTCAAGGCCATGTGTTTGCTGGTAACAAAACCTCGCCTTTGGAGGCTGTGTAGAGACTGCAGAGAAAACAAAAGACAGTCACACTTTTACACCCACATACCCACCCACATGGTTGCCAACCAATCTGGCAAACTTGGCAACTGAATCGGAAAGAGGTTTTTGTTTGCCTCTATCTATAACTTTTGTGCAAGACTGACAGAGGGATGAGTGGCGATGGAGGTGGAGCTGGCGAGTGGAAGTGGAGGAGAGTGTTATATTTTGCTGCTGACGCTGGCTTTGTTATTGTTTTACTTTGTTTTCGTTGCTGAGGTTTTAAGTTTTTTTATTTGATTTTTACAGTTGGTTTTTTTTTGCTCGGCAGAGACTCTGTGATTCTCTTTATTCGTATTTGTACTTCTGTTCTGTGACAAATGACTGGCGGCTGTAAATGTTCCTTGTCCGCATTATATTGAGTAAAATGTTTAAGGTCTTCTTCATGTGGGGTCTCTTCTTGCTCCATATACCGCTGTTTTTTTGTCATTTAAACTATGCTCTAGATTGTAATGTAAACACAGGATATATGTGTGTACAACCATGTATGCATGTCTGTATGCGATGAATGTACGGTGTCATTCATTCAGCCAACCTCTCATCCATCCATCTATCCATTCAAACAGCTATCTATTCATCTATTCTCCCATCTATTATGTCATGACAGTGCGTGCTGTTTATATTCTGCGTTTGTGTGTGTGTGTCGGTATGTGCTAAATGACACTGTGTTGACGAGGTACACATACGTATCGTCATCTCAAATCCAAAATGACGAAACATTAATATAATTAAAATCAGGCCTATGATTGAATATAGGGCATTTGAATAAATTACCCGTTCTCAAAAACAGTTATGGTAAAATTCTAACAATCAATCGTAAAGCGAAAAAAATCACAAAATAACACAGTGCGACAAAATAAACTCAAGTTGAGAAGCAAATGACGCGATACTATTTTTTCTGTAGGTCTTGTCGAGTAAAACACAAATCTTTTTTTGGAATTCCCCGGACACCCCCAAAATCCGGATTTACGGGTAAAAAACCGATTTTCTGGTTATTAACCCATTTTCAATCTCTACAAGAATTTGGAAAGAAGAGAATTAGACCTTTCGAACGATGTATACCTTGTTTATTTGAAGCTGTAGGAATATACGTTTATTTGTCCTACAAACGCATTTTTTCATTTTTGTCCGTAATGTTTTTACCAATTATATTGTGAGATAGACGTACGATTAATTAATTTACGTATATAGTATATTTTATCAGGAAAAAATGCAACCAGTCTCTTAAAAATCCGTTAGCAATTGATGGAGTTATTTAAGTTTCATTAAAACTAAATCGGTATATAAACACTAGTTTTGGCCATTCAAACCAATAATGTTTGCTTGAGCGTTTCACTTTTAACTCGTCATCATCGTCAAAACTAGTATTTATGTATACATTTAGTTTTAATGAAACTTTAATAACTCCGTCAATTGCAAACGGATTTTTAAGAGACTGATTGCATTTTTTTCCTTATAAATTATACTACACGCTGAAAAAAAATCGCTTCTGTAGTATATTGTCCCAAACATATTCGGCTTGAAACATATATATATTCAGGGTACACTCTAAACATATAGTATTTGGTATATACAAAAATTATATACTTGGGAAGATGTCGTTCTAAACAAATCTTTGTTTACATCCCAATATGTTATTATTTGGGACTATTATTTCTGAAACAAATATTTATTTGCATTTAAGTATTCGGAAAATACATAAATTGTGTTAAATTTTTCAGTAATTCAAAGTTAATTTTTTAGAAATGTTAAATATTCGTAAAATAATAATAATTGAAATCGTATAATCTTGGATTAAAATAAATTACTTAGAGGATTGACAACTAATGATGGCTTGGAATACTCAGAAAATTTATATGCTTGATTTAAAACGGAAGTTAATATGGTATCATAACTGGGAGGTCTAATTCGAAAACAAGGAAAAATTAAAACTGAATTTCGAAAAAGTCAGTAAATGTTTTGAAAATTTTTTTAAATAAAATATATTTGGAAAAATTCCTAAACCATAATTTTATTTGTATTTAAACACATATTTTATTTGAGTAATTTAGTTTGCAAATAAATTTTGTTGTAATATATTAATATATGCGTTCCAAATACATTTTATTCGCTTCTGTAGTATATTGTCCCAAACATATTCGGCTTGAAACATATATATATTCAGGGTACACTCTAAACATATAGTATTTGGTATATACAAAAATTATATACTTGGGAAGATGTCGTTCTAAACAAATCTTTGTTTACATCCCAATATGTTATTATTTGGGACTATTATTTCTGAAACAAATATTTATTTGCATTTAAGTATTCGGAAAATACATAAATTGTGTTAAATTTTTCAGTAATTCAAAGTTAATTTTTTAGAAATGTTAAATATTCGTAAAATAATAATAATTGAAATCGTATAATCTTGGATTAAAATAAATTACTTAGAGGATTGACAACTAATGATGGCTTGGAATACTCAGAAAATTTATATGCTTGATTTAAAACGGAAGTTAATATGGTATCATAACTGGGAGGTCTAATTCGAAAACAAGGAAAAATTAAAACTGAAGTTCGAAAAAGTCAGTAAATGTTTTGAAAATTTTTTTAAATAAAATATATTTGGAAAAATTCCTAAACCATAATTTTATTTGTATTTAAACACATATTTTATTTGAGTAATTTAGTTTGCAAATAAATTTTGTTGTAATATATTAATATATGCGTTCCAAATACATTTTATTGATTTTCAAATAAAATTTATTTGCTCAGAAATATATAATATTTAAAAATGTGTGTTCCAAATATATTTTCTTTCGATTCAAACATATCAAAAAAGGTGATTTTTCCCCGTGTATATATGTAAATTAATTAATCGTGCGGTTATCTCACAATATAATTAGTAAAAACATTGCCTAAAATGGAAAATTACCTACAAAAATGAAAAAAAGGTTTGTAGGACAAATAAACCTATATTCCTACATCATCAAAAAAAAAAACAAAATATACATCGGTCGAAAGGTCTAATTATCTTCTTTCCAAATTCCTTTTAAGATTAAAAATCGGTTAATAATTAACAAAGTGTTAGACGTTCAAGTGAAAATAGGCAAGAAAATCGGTTTTTACCCGTAAATCCGGATTTTGGGGGTGTCCGGCAAATTTCGTAGAACAAACGTTGTTCTACTCGCCGAGACCTACAAGAACAATAGTATCGCGGTTTTTGGTTTTTGGACTGTCGCACTGTGTAATCAACGTTTTTGTTCGGCATGTATGTTGTAAATAGTTGCAATAGTACTGGAATGTTATTGACAGGAATATTTTGAAAATCCGTAAATCTGGTCTAATATTTAAAAATCAGTTTACTTCGGGTTTCGCATCTCCTGTAAAAACGTTAAAATTTGGTTTACGTCACATTGCTTTTCAGGTGACGATATAATGTTTTCTAAATTTCTTCTCGTCGTCGAAACAAATGTTGAATTATTTATGAGTTGGATTGAAATAAAGGACCTGTTTGTAAAGTGATAGATTTTAAAGTGGCTCTGAAAAAAATCTATAAATTCATGGTTTAATGAGACTTCAAAGCTCATGCCAGAATGTTGTTTCGATATCCTCACTATAGTGAAGTTCTTCTACACCCACTTTAGATCATTTGATATAGGTCAAATATGTAATACAGCGAGAGAATTGCCCAAGACTCTAATAAAGTTTTGGCGGAAACCGGTTTTACAATTGTTTTTAATCGTTTGACCTACACTGACGGTCTCTAAAAATAGTGGTAATAAATCTAGAGATGCTAAACTATTGCTTAGATCGTTTCACAATATTACAGATATTTGTAGGGGGGAGAAATAGGCTTTTAGGAAATTAATTAGAATTCCATTATGAGTATAATTTACAATACTTTGGAACGTATAACATTATTATTATTATTATTTGATATAGTTGAAATCAAAGAAAATATTTTTGTAACAGAAAATTTTAAATATCATGTATTTATGAACAAATAATTTTTATTTTAAATCAAGAAACTTTATTTGGAGCGCATATGTTAATATATTACAACAAAATAATTTTTAAGAACTAATCTTCTCAAATAAAATATGTGTTTAAATACAAATAAAATTATTATTTAGGAATTTCACCAAAAATATTTTATTAAAGAAAGATTTTCAAAACTTTGTTGGCTTTTTCGATTTTTATTTTTATTTTTACCTGGTTTTCGAATTATATCATACAGTTAAAAATGGCATATGTGGCATTTACTTTTGTTAAAAGAACCAACTTTTAATTTCTAAATATTCTATGTTATCATTTGCTGTCAATTTATAGTTATTCAAGACTATACGATTTAAAATATAAATGACTTTTGAGAACATTAACAATTTCTTTAAAGTGGACTTTGAATTACTGAAAAACTTAAAACAACAAAAGAAATTTTACTAACATTTAAAATTTCTAATTAAATTACTGAATTACTTTAAACTTGGCATACAATCGATATACGAATATTTTCTGAATTTTTGAATGCGAATAAATCTTTGTTTCGGAAATAAATAAGAAATATTACGACGGAAACAAGGATTTGCTTAGAACATCAACTTCCCAAATATATAATATTTGTGTGTTCCAAATATTATATATTTCAAATGAATTCTAAACATATACTCGCATCTGTTTCAAGCAGAATATATTTGGGACAATATACTAGAGATGCGATTTTTTTCAGCATGTATAATCCTTGCTATGCAATTAAAAAAATTTGCTAAAATGTTGATAGTACTTAGATTGTTTATCTTTTGCTAATTAAGCGTAAATAGCTATATTGAGAGCTTTGGTGTCTTTGGCGACACCCACTAAAATTTTCCGGCAAAAAATTTCATAGAATATTTTAATCCTTAAATATCCTTTTTAAAAGGAATTTTTTTGTTTTTTCCAAAAAAAGGACCAAATTGACCCATTAGGAGGGGAGTTAGAGGGTTAAGATCTTCCACAAAAATGATCCTCACAAAATTCTGGCAATAAGAAACTTATACCATTTTTTTCATTTAGCATAATGCTCCCTTCGAACAAAAATTGAAAAATTTGACCGACTGTAAAAAAACTGAGACCAGCTGGACCATAGGTTTATTCTACAAAAATTATCTACTCAATATGCGCTTTCAGAATTATAGGGTCGCCATTCTGTTCCAATCAAAAAGTCTAAACTTGTTGGACAGTGTTATTAAAGATCAAAGGTATTTGAATAGTCAAGTGAAAAGAAAAAGACCTGGAAACCCAACACCTATCACTACATTACGTTTCACTGGTGGTAAATTGCAAAATTGTTTTTCATTTTTAAATTCTGATTTAAATTAGTATTTGGACCATATTTAGGACCAGCGTAAGCCCGATAGATCCCTTTGCATTAAAGAATATTATGAGGTCTAAAAATGACAGAGATTTTATGACTTTGTCGGAATTTTTGGGACTTTTAAGACACTGGATGCACTTTTTTCGGGTCGGTTTGTTCCGGTTTTTTCTACTATTCAATATCTACAACTTTGTTTCAGACACAAAATAGTTATTCCGTACGGTATTCCGAGAGAAAAAATATAGAAAAAGTGCAAAAAAATTCACCGTGAGCAAAAAAATCGTATGGCCATTAAATGATTAATTGAAGAAGTTCTTATTTTTGGGGCTACTTTCACGTCCAATTCTCAGAATTGAGTCCCAAAATCGTTTGTTGTACTGTGATATATATGTCCACAGAAACGTGTTAGTGCTTCCTAAAACAAATCGGGCATGAAAGGGTTAAAATTGCCCAAAACGGGTTTCAGCTATTTTTGGGGTCTCTTAGGTCACTTCTTCGATATGTTATACTTATGGCCCGCAGCAACTGATCGTTCACAATATAAAAACAATTTTTTTAAATTCTTTTACTTCTACCAAAAGCGCTATAATTTCTTCATTTATCCATACATTTTTTAGGCAAATAGGCATTGTTTACTTCATCAAAAAACTTCATAAAACAAATTAAAGTATTTTTTTTTATTTTTTGTAAGAACAGTTACTTTGGTTTCTACGTGAAAGTGATATTTTCAACATGTATAGTCTCCATAATTTCCTTTAATTTTATTGTCAGTTTGTCAGTATTTTATTGTCAGTATTGTAAAATTCGAAAAAGTCAGCAAAGTTTTAAAAATCTTTTTTAAATAAAATATGTTTGGAAAAGTTCTTAAACAATAACTTTGTTTGTGTGTACACACATATTTTGTTTGTGAAAGTCAGTTAGCAAATATATTATGTTCTAATATATTAATATATGCGTTCCAAACAAGATTTCTTGATTTTCAAATAAAATTTATTAGTTAACAAAAATGGGCGAGATAGGACCAATGGGATTGTCCCCGTCCATATAAACCAAATTTTGAAATTGAAATATAATTCACAATTTATTAGCGAGAGTGCTGCAATTTTGTGAATATGTATTTGATGGCAGTCTACATAATTGGGAGGAATTGGACCAATAGGCGTGACTCCGCCCATAAGAGCCATGTTTTGAAATTGATATATCTTGGACAATTTGTCAACGAGGGTGATGTAATTTTATGTATATTGGGATTTCCAAGGTTACGTACATGACAGTGATGCGTTTCAATGTGATGAAATACAAGAGAAAGCGTAATATTATTTTATCTTCCGTGAACATTTATACAGGGTGGGCCATTTAAAATTTGAATCGGCTATAAAAAAAGTACTGATAATTTTTTCAAATTTCTGGTTTTATTGGAAAGGTTTGACTTTGTAATTTAATAATGCAACACAAAATCATTCATATGACTACAACGACTTGCTCGGCAATTCAGAATTTTAGGGATGGAAGCAGGTACGGGTTGTCTATTAAAAATTTTTAATTTGAGTCGGCTATAAAAAAGTACTGATAATTTCATCAAATTTCTAGTTTATTGGAAAGTTTGAACTTTGTCATTTATTAATGGAACACAATATAATTTATATGACTACCACGACTGGCTCGGCATTTCCTCTTCCGACCAACCCAATTTCTCAAACATTTTCAATTGTTTCGGGTCGAATCTCTTCAATGATAACTTCGATAAATTGTCTCTTGATGCTTTGCGTAACATTTATCCTTAATGGCTCCCCACAGGAAATAATCCAAAGGGCTCAAATCACAAGTCAAAGTAATCGGTAGTTAAAATTTAAAATTTTAAATGGCCCACCCTTTATCTTCTGATGTGTCATTTAATTAGCGAAAGGTTTACCATTTACAAATATAGATCGTTTAACAACCGATGAATGCGTTATTGGATTTTAGAGCAACAGTTTTTCAGTGATTACGTCAACAAGTTACAATTTCGCATATGGGGCTCGGAGAACCCAGAAATGATTGGGGAAAAGTCATTGCATAAAGTGAATGATTGCTTCGCATTATGGTCTTAGGCTGTATGAAAGGAAATTATGAAAAATAATTAACAATTTAGGAGCACTTGTGTCTTTTACATTTTTATATGGTTTTACGCCATTTTTATGTTTTTTCTTGAGTAGTCTTCGATGACCACAACTTTTATTTCCATTTTTCATTTCCGAATTTCTTTAGTACACAGTAGTATCATTTCAAGTTAAACTGCGAAAATGGGCCTACGATAGGGCAATTCATCTTCACAGAAGATTATTTTAGACATTCCATACCCGATATGCACTTCATATACAGGGTTTTCCAATAAGAGTAATATGATTTCTTTACACTTATTACACACTTATTGTTAAGGAAATTCAAAAGTGTTTTATCAAATGTGAAGTACAATCGATACAATTAATTTCTAAATAAAATGTCATTCAAATGGCCTCCACGACTTCTTCTGCAGGAACGAATTCGATGAACCCAATTTTCGAGTACCTTTTCCTCTAAATCAAGTCGTATGTCATGAATGGCACGTTCAATCTTGACTTGTAAAGCTTTAAGAGAGTCTGGTTTATTTCGAAAGACCAACGACTTCAAATAAGCCACAAGAAATAATCTAATGGTGTTAAATCACAACTTCTTGGAGGCCATTCAATATAACAATTTCTTCAAATAATCGAATCTCCAAACTTTTCTCGCAACAATTCAATTGTTTCATTTGCTGTGTGGCACGCGTCAAGGTCGTAGGCCGACTGCAAAGTGTTTTTTTTTGGATTTTTAAAAAAATGGACTTAGCATCAGTTTATTTTTGCTCTAGCTCCTTAACGGTACGTCGGATCGGGAATCGGTCAGTGGGAAAAGGTAGCTCTTAATAAGAGCTAAAATATTGCAAGGTCGTAGGTCGCCGGGAAAGTGTTTATTTTGGATTTAAAAAAAATGGACTTAGCGCACGAAAAGTTGCAATTGGAGATCGATTATTTTGATAATAAAACTGAATAATTTGTAAACGTTGTTCTTGCGTATATCTCTCCATGATGAAATCGTAAACACTACTGAATGCAATAAAAAACAAATGACAGATCATGACATATTACAAATGACCGAAACGTCACTTCAAATTCATATCATCCCTATTGGAAAACCCGTTATATTACTTGTATATTTTGAAGAAAATTAATTAAATTTTAGTTACCGTCAATTCAGAGCGCTAAGACCGTATGATAACACTATTCAACAAAGTTTTTGTTTGTGTTCGAGTATACTTTTTTATAGAGCCAAAACAAGTTTTTTTATGGTAATGGTCAAGTTTTTTTAATTTTCTTTTTAATTCCAATTTTAATGGATTGCACCTTTAGTATTTGGGCCAAATTATTTTAAGTATAGGGCAGATGGAGCCCTTTGAATTAAAGAAAATTATGAGGGCCACACATTTTGGGAATAAAACTTTCGCGTATATACATACATATAGTGGTTTAGTAACTGTCGTTAAAAAAAATATTTTTTTCAAATATGTATATCGTTTTTTGCTGGCACGAACAAATCCGTAAAAAATTAAAAAAAAATCCCCCATACAAATTTGTCTTCCGATTTTTGAAAATTAACATCTTAACGTAGAAAAATACCTGTTTCAAACGAAATCTGTGGATAAATGTATAAATTATGATCCACACTGTAACAGTAAGGCCAACGTTTGTATGGGAGGTACTAGAATTGGTAGATATTATCAATCTCCCAATTTAGCCGTAGAAATCGACGTTATTCATTTCGGAAGATACAAAGCATCGTGCGCACAAGCAGCCAGACGGACAGAGGGACATTGCTCAAATGACATGTCATAAAGTCAGTCTCAGGTCATAGCTCAGTTTTTCTACGTGCTACACTTTTGGCCTATACACGGAGAAAAGAACAGTAAACAAATTATGTTTGGGAGCAAAATTTAAATAAAATATATTTTTGTGCAAATATTTAATATTTAGATGCCTAAAAATACGTTTGAATATCTATTGTATCAACATTATTTTTTTCGGAGTTTCGGCGCAGATTATAGAAAAATAGTGCATTTTCCCGAAAATAATATGATTCCATCAAATATACTACAGCGACGATTTTTTTCTTTGGTTTGCAAATGATTCCTCCATAAAATATAAAGTATATTAGTACATACATATAGGAAATTAATTTAGAAACAATTTATTACTATTTTATTGGCCTGTATTGTGTAAAAGCGCTAACATAACAATACTTCTTTAAATTTTAGAAGTTTTAGTGCAATTAGTTAAGAAACAACTAATTTATTTATTTTTGTTTTAGTTTCTCAATCTGCTAAAATAGGAACGAATTAATGTAACACCAACAATTTTAGATATGTGAACATTAAAATTTTAAATTTAGAGTGTACCCTAAACATATATATGTTTCAAGCCGAATATGTTTGGGACAATATACTACAGAAGCGATTTTTTGCAACGTGTATGCATAATATTCTGTTCCATTATTAAATGATAAAGCTCAACCATTACAATAAAACCAGAAAATTTAAAAAATTATCAGTAATTTTTTATAGCCAATTCAAATTTAAAATTTTAAATGGCCCAGCCTGTACCTACGAGTACATCCAAAAGCATTTTGTAGAATTTTTAACAGATTTTCGGGAACATAAATATGAAAAATTTGACGTTTAATCTCATTATACCCTATACCACACTGTGGTACAGGGTATTATGACTTTTTTTCTATTGAGTAATTTTATTAGAATTTTGTTTTTCTTCTCTTTCAGTACTTTGGCCACAATAAAAATGGATTTTTAAGTGAGGGTAAGTTTTTTTATAACAGATTTTAAAAAAACACAATAAATTTTAAACATTATATTTTCATTATTTCTTATGGCCCCTCCAATTTCCATCACACGCCAGAAAAGCGGCTTTTATTTTTTTTAATTTATTTTCTTTAACATTCTAAAACCCCGCCGCACCCTCGTATCTATATTTATGTTTCCCATTTTCTGTATGAAGACCTATAATTTTTTCACTCTTATTTTTTTGCTCATTTGATTAGAATTTAGAAGTTTTTTTTTGTTCCTTTTCTAGATCGTGTATCACTGAAGCGTTCATGTTGAATATTTGAATTTATTTCATCTGAGTGCTACGAGAGAGGGGCCATTGTATGCCCTTCCACATAAGTACATGCATTTATATATACATAAGCATCATAACGTGGCGAAAAAAGGAGCAGTGTCGAAACCACATTAGTGAACTAGGTTAACTTAGTTAGGTAAGCAAATGTGGTGGGGAGGAAAACAGAAATTCTGTACATATTCAATTTAATATTAAATTTAATTAAAATACACATTAGCTGGCGTTAATGTATTAGCGCAAAATAAAAAAATATATATTTATATAATTTTGTTGCTGTTAGAAACTGTAATGGTACTTTTTACATTAGCATACCCAAAGACCCTAATCACGGCATAGTAACTGTGTGAAAAGGGTCTCATTGACCATGATTTTTCCCCTTTTGCAAAAGCATTTCAACTAATAGGGCTATTTCAATGTGAAGCGAAATAATTCGCGAGAAGGACTGCAGTGTGGCTCAGATAGCTGAGTCATTCATTTAATGAGGTACTAGTTGGTTAGTTGTAAGCTGTACGCTGTAAAAAGTTTTGTTCCCTCTTAACATGTTTTTCTAATCATCACCTCATAAAGTGTTAAAGAATATAAAGAGAATTTGTTTCGAATGTCAGACTGAGTCTGTTTTTTTATAATGAACTATAAAATATAATTTTTAAATATTTTATGAAATGAAACAAGTGAAAACGGCATTAAGTTCTACCAGGCCGAATCTTATATACTCTTGTATTCCACAGTATAATAAAGAAAATTGGAAATTATGTAAAATATTCCAAAAAATTAAGAAAAAGAAGACTGTTTCAGGTGTAAGTGAACGCAAGAAACTGCAAGTCTGACCGATCAATAGCAATTTCTGGTTTCTATGGCGTTAAGAAATCAAATGGGATAGCTGCTTTATATGGTAGCTGTATCAAAATATAAACCGACGACGATCGTAGTTTGTCTAAAGTGTTTTGGATGTATGTACATGCAATTTGTGGTCTCTCTGGCCTTAAGAAGTCAAATCGAAAAGATTCTATAAGTTTGGGGATATATCAAAAATGCACCGGCATTGCCCATTTTTAATCCCAAATTTCCGGAAGCTATATTAAGTATCTGTATCAAATTTCATCCATATTACAGCTTAATTATTGTAGATTGTAGCGTGATTACAACATACGAACGGATGGACAGACTACTTAGATTTTTTCGACGATTAAGATTATATATACTTTCTCAGACAAATGTAAGTTAGTGGGTATTCTTTGAGATGCCCTTCAGTATTTATGCTTCCATAGCTATGAATATGATGTTTCTTTCTCCACATCTGCAAATAGCCAGCTATACTGTACACTTTTTGGGAAACTTTGAATTCTTTTGTACTCCACAAATTGATCCCAAATGTTGAAAATTGATGGAAAGAAAGCATGGTGAAATAATATTATTCCTAACACAAACATTAAGTGGGCTTGGAAACTTAGCGACATACCTAGGAAATTTAAAATAAGAGAACATGAAATATGTGACATGTGCGGAGAAATAAATGATAATGTAGAACACACAGTATTTATTTGTAATGCTTGGGAACCGTTGAGACGTAAAGCGGAGAATAAAGTAAACATAATGATGGAGAAAGTAGAAAATTGTATTTATAAAACACATCCTACAAACGAAAGCTGAGGTACAAACAAACTGATTGTCGAACCCCTATTTTATGTATAATCGTATATAGAATGGGGCAGTACAATAAGATATCTACTGCATTAAGTAGTAAAGAACCCACCCCAAAGTAATGCGAAAACGGTCCCGCGGTGATCGTTCAAGTGCAGGACCACTAGTTGATAGTGTGCTATTACTCCGTCCCAAAAAAGGCCCTATCAGGAGAAGGTACTAGAAGCAGTAGGCCAAAATAGTCCATCTTCGAACTTAGACTGCAACTCTATGTGGGGAAGGTACTAGAAGCAGTAGGCCTGAAAGACGTATGGACAGACATTGGTTAAATGAACTTAAATGCCTTAGAACGGATTTTTTGCAGAACACACTTGGGGTCTAAGGCCACACCTTATACTTTACAAATGACATTAATCATCCTCCACAAAAGTGAGTGTGTAAAAAGTCTAAATGGTTGCAAAACCCGTATGGCCGGATTTGGCAGCGACCAAATTCGTGGGAATCGAGCCCACGACTAGTGTTGCGAAATAGTCACACGATTCGTGCATTTAAGCACAGTAGTTCACCATGTATTTTTTCGTCAACCAAGTTATTTCGTTCTCCCTTCTCGTTTCCATTTTTATGTCATCATTAATGTAGGATTGTAACAAAACTATATTTAACTAATTCCATTCATGTTCCAATCAGATTCCATTAACAGCGAACTAACGAGCTGTTGAACTAAAATTAGTTGATGAGCTAAAGAGCTGATGAACTAAAGAACTTTTGAACTGAAGTCAGCTGTGGAAATAAAGAGCTGTTCGCTATCAGAGTTCTCTAATAACACTAGTTTGTAGAAGGAATGTACATAACATCGTCTGGTGTAATTTAGTGACGTAAACACGAAAAAAAATATTAAAAACATTTGTATGTTAATTTTTTAAAATTGTATTTTTTGTGGAAACTACCTTTAGTATTTGCAGAAGAGTTCGGAAAAAACACTAGTTCGTTAGTGTTCTGTACGGTTCTTCCGTCGCGAACAGTACACTACCACAATCGTTAAAACGCTAACACTATGATAAGGTATGGTGCTTCGAATGCGACGAACGCTACCACTACTATCACTACGTCGTTGTGTTAGTGTTCGTTTGAAATGAACACTAACGGAATACAATTCGTTTAGCGTTCTGTTCTTTTTTATATACGACACCACAGTTCGCAAATATGAAATAATCTTAATGAAAATGGGTACATAGGCATTTCTTAAATTAGGGCCGTATTTTAAATGGGTCAAATCGGTCCGTAAATTGATATAGTCCCCATAAAAAAAACCACCTTCATTAAGGCATATTTACGCATGTTTTAACCGATCATGCTGAAATTTAAATATGTCTAATTTTTTTTCTAAAAAATCGTCTTTCATGTTTTATATTTAGCCATTTTGTGTGGGAGGACTGTGGGTACTATAAAAGCAGTGAAATCAAAGTTATAAGCTGTTAGCTTTTTGTACACAATGGTCCATTTGTGGGAAAAGTTACCAAAAAGGCATGGTAAGTTCGTCCATTCATTTCAATGTCATAGCCCCTAATTAACTAATACTATGCGTTAAATTACCATACGCCTCTCTAACAATTCACGATAATAATTTGACATAATTGTGTTCGTTTCAGTTAACAAAATACTTAGCTCTACCAGTTAACTTCTACAGCGTTTATATGTCAAATTGGGAGTAACATATATATATGTAGAGCCTATATCTAAATTTGAACAAGAAACATCATTCTGCCGAATTTCGTACTGATTAGATATAAATCACAGTTTCTACTGCGCTTACATGTCAAATCGGGGGTAACATATATATGGCGGATATATCTAAATCTGAACCAATTTTCCCAAAATTTGGCGGCTTTCATTCGTCTAAAAAGGAAATTCTTTCTGCCGAATTTCGTACTGATCGGATATAACATAAAAATTCTACAGCGCTTACATGTCTGTCAAATCGGGAGTAATATATATAGGGGCTATATCTAAATCTGAACTGATTTTCCCAAAATTTCGCACTGTTCATTCACGAAATAAGAAGTCTCTTTTTGCCGAATTTCGTAATGATCGGATATAAACCGGTAAGGAAAGGCACAAAGTCGTGCGGGCCGACTATATAATACCCTACACCTCCCTAACAATGCGATAAGGGTCACTGTGATAATAATTTGGAATAATTAGTAAATAGATAGGAACATATATATATTGCTATATCTAAATCTGAACCAATTATCGCTAAATAAAGCTTTATTCGTTCCTAAATTGAGAAACATCTTTCTGCCAAATTTTGTAATGATCGGAAGTAAAGTAAAACGTCTATAGCGCTTTGGTGCCAAATCAGGAGGAACATATATATGGGGAGGTTATATCTAAATCTCTACCGATTTTCCCTGAATACTAATTCATGTGATAAGAAACCTCTTTCTGTCGAATTTCGTACTGAGCGGATATAAAATACAGTTTTTACAACGCTTACATGTCAAGTCGGGGGTAATATATACATATATGGGGCTATATCTAAATCTGAACCCATTTCCACTAATTTCAATAGGGATCGTCCTTGAGTCAAAAAAGAGCACTGTGATTAATACCATCTCAATCGGACAATAAATACGACCTGTACTTTGACTACAACATCTACATCTACAGGGTCTCCCATATTCGACGGACCCATCTGGCAACGCCATAACTTTTGACAGAGATGTCAGATCGCTTAATGACATACCGCGTTTGAAGCGTCAGTCCAAGCAGATTTTTACCATGGAACAATACACGCCACGCGAGCGCTCTGAAATAGTTGAAATTTACATTCAACAGAAGAAGTCAAGTCAACGTGCTTTTAAAATATTAAAAAATGTGAGAAGTGCGCCTTCTAAGAACACCATTAAGCGTTTATACGAAAAATTTTCGACTGGTGAGGCTCTTTCTAATCCGAAGAGGCCAAATAAAAGTCGACCAAGGCGATCGGCCGAGAATATCGCTGCCGTACGAGCCAGTGTTGAGAGGTCCCCAAGAACATCCCAAAAACGCCGTTCTCAGCAGTTGGGCATGGCTCGGTCCACTTTACAACGGATTATTCGCGTTGATTTGCATTTGTTCCCGTACAAAATTCAATTGACGCAAAGATTGTTGCCTGCGGACAAGCCTCGTCGATTGGAATGGGCCCAACGAGTCCGTGGGTCGAATATAGGCAACCCTGTACATCTACAGATGGACAGACGGACATGGTTAAATCGATTCAGGAAGTGATTCCAAGTCGATCGGTACAATAAACGATGGGTCTCGTTTTGAGTGTTACAAACAAATGTACAAACTCATAATACAGTGTGACCACAGTGTGGTGTAGCTTCTGTAGAATATTGTCCCAAACATATTCTGCTTGAAATATACATACATATATATATATTGTCCCAAACATATTCTGCTTGAAATATACAAATGCTTCATAGGGTACGCTCTAAATATATTATAAGTGCCAGACACAAATATTATATATTTGTATATGTCACACACACAAAAATGTTATGTATTTGGGAAGATGTTGTTCTAAGCAAATCTTTATTCCGCCTTAATATATATTTTTTGGCTATTATTTAAGAAACAAATATTTATTTGCATTTAAGTTGTATTCTGAAAATGTATCAATACCATAATTTTAGGAGAAGTTTTATGAATTTCAGTAACTCAAAGGTATTTTTTCGGAAATTTTAAATGTTCGTTAAATTGCTTTAATATTAAAATCGTATACGAGCAATCTTGCATAATAATGCAAGTAATCTTGCATAAGCTGCAACGTTTTGAAAATCTTTTTTAAACAAAATATGTTTGGAGAAATTCTTAAACAATATGTATATATATACAATAATATATCGCGACCTAAGAGTGTAAAGGCGCTAAGTCCAATATTTAAAATTTTACAGGAGAGGCACAATACCTGCCGTATATTTATGTTTTTACAACTGGAATATGGACTTACCGCTTGTACGATCAGATGTTAAAGATGACAGAGCATGATTTTTTAGACTTTTTGTTTCAAAATCGATGTATATTCAACTCATCTTGCATTTCGCTTCAAAAAATACATTTAGCAAAAAGTGGACTTAGCGTCATCGAATTTTGCATTGCCTTTTAGGATTTTTGAACTATGGATTTTGTGCTATGATATATTTCCGCAAGTTTCCAATTCCTCAGCTGAGTAATCGTTACACCTAATTTCAATCGTTCGACCTAATATTAGTTTTAAAACAGCAGATTAAAGTATATCAGTTCGCGTTTAATAGGGCGCATATCTAAATCTTTATCCAAACCAGATTTCAGATCTGGATTATGATTTAGAAGACTCATGTATATCGTTCTACGCTTATGTATTCCTTTACGAAAATACATATTTATTCTATCACTTAATATGAACTTAATATCAGATATATCCTTCAGCATAAATGACAGCGCAGCATCGATCGACATAGCGCTTCCTCAGTTACTTGTGTAGAATTTAATACCCCTTTTGATTTCCTTTAGCAAACAAAATTCGCTTAGAAATATAAATCGGAATTCCTTGGGATTTTTCAGTGATTTACGGTATCGTGATTTCCGGATCGACATACCTAAACCAAACCGAAGGTACGATGTATGCAAGTTTTTAAATAACAAATTCAAAATTTTCAAAATGGTAGCATTTATTCTTTTATGATTCCCTTTTACAGAATACAGATTTTATAGTTTTCTCACTGTAAAGTTAAGCTAAAGATCAAAGGGATTCCTTTTGTTTTTAATTGTTATCACTTAGCGAGTCGTTCTCATATTTTAAGTTCATTCCCAATAAACCCTATTCCATTTCTAGACATTTAGGTGTGTTTCAGGTGATGTCATCAGTAGTAATTTCATACATCCCGTGACTATAAAATTAAAAATGTTCTCTCTTGACATCAGTGTCATTCGCTCGTTTATAATTGCCGTATTCAAATGGAATTTTCCATTTGCAATTACCGTCACTTATTGGACATTGTAAATGGCTCTTGACACATTCACCAACACTTACTATTTATACGGCTCTTCATAGACTTAGACGTACATAAAGGATCACCAGTTAATTTAGTATTTCCTTCGCTAATGCTATGCATATTGAGTACCAGCTGCCGCCAACCTCGCGTTCTCCGAATGCAGACCCCATCTCCAATCCAATTAGGATTAATAAATAATGTTGCAGGCCAAGCACCAGTACCACGACCACCCAACCGAATCGGGCCGGCGAGGGACTGAATGAGTTTCGTCGGTGTGACTTTTGTGACACCTCATCAACTTTTCATTTGTATGACTGGGCGACTGAAAGCGGCGCCATCATTTCGTCTTCAGTTGTCATTTATTTCAACTTTGAATTGCCACTGACCTGTGAGGCCAATGCAACAGCAACAACAACAACACCAAATGCTGCCATGCTCTGGGGAATAAAACTTGTCCATCTATTCAACCCGCAATTGTTGGTGTGACGACGTGAATGACATTATGACTATCATTTCTCGGTGAGTGTTGGCAGTTGCCTGACCGAAATTGGCTTTGAACATGTGGTGTGATCCATCCCGCAGTCCTAGTGCGGACCCGAGGAAACTTGTTGACTTTGCCACACTGTCACCAAAAATCAAGTGGCCGACATACCCTCTCTCTCTCTCTCCTGGGTGTTAGTTCTAAAATAACTTAATGGGGAGGTTATGTATTCATTCCTCCACCTTATTTGGGGTTTCTCCGTTTTCTCTTTTTGTTTTTGTTTTTTTTGGTTCAAGTCTTTCATTTCTTTTATATTAGGGGGTTTTGTATGCCTAAGAACAAATTTATCACAGCAATTGTCGTCGTGGCGAAATCGTGGCCGCATTCGTATTAGTGAATCCCGTTATGGTCGTGGGAAAACTCATTGATGGCGAGGCTGTCACAATGGTTTGACGGGCCGCGGACGTTTCGTATACCGCCGCCACACCACTACCACTCTCCCGATAGCCTTGATCCTTGGTGTGGCTATTGCGGCTGTTGTCCTCAGCGCCGTTCATCTCGTGGTGTTGGTTGAAACTGGTGCGTCGCGTCAACAGCAGATTGCCCGTGGTGCGATGTGCGGCATTGTAGGGCGGCGGTGGTGGTTGACGATACTCGTAGGAGCTCGTGGTATCGGTGGGGGTGGCCGTTGTGGTGGCACTACAAACGGTGCGCTGGGGCATGAACAGCGACTTGGTGGGCCGAGTGGCCATCTCACCAACTGGGGAAGTTCTTGTCAAGTTGAGGGAACTCGTAACGCCTGCACTTAGCTTCTCCTGACTTTTTGTTTGCTGTTTCCGGCTGATGGATCCAAATCTGTTCTGCAAATAGTCCTGAGCACTGGTGTTGTACTTGCTGCGGTTGTTCGAGGGTAATGTTGTCGTCGTCATCGTCGCGGTCATCATCACATTGCTGGAAGCAAAATGATGGAGCTGTTGCTGCTGCAGCTGTTGGTCTTCGTTGGAATTTATTGTCTTTGTGGTGGAACTGGTTGAGCCTGGTGTTACCACAGGACTATACAGAAAATCCTGTTGTTGCTGACTTTGATGATGCTGGTGCTGTTGAATGTTGTTGGATTTCTGGCTCACATAGGCTGGCAGCAAATCCGGTTGAAAGTCCACCGTTCCGCCACTATTTAGTAAACCATCGTTACTGCGGGTTAGGCTATGATGGCCAGTGGTTCCTGTCACCGCCACACTGACATCCGCCGGTGCTCGCCCATGTGGATATTTAATGGTAAGCATGTCTGCAAAGAGAAACACGCAAGAAAAGCAAAACAAACTTTAGTTAGCCATCATCCCAGAAATGTGTACTTAGTATAAGCCAATATTAAAATATTAAAAGTTTTGTTTATAAGAAGCAAAAAAGTAAAGTAAAACAATTCTTGTGTGATAAGAAAGTGTCTGTGCTGCTTTATGGCCATAAACAAGGACTTGTAAAGTTTATTTTATGGACATTTATTAACAAAGAATGAGAACATCGTAAAAACTTAATTATTTTCCGGTTTCATTTTCTAAAATACTTTTTTCTTTTGTCGAAGGGAGAAGTGGTCAATGGTGGCGTGTTGAATCATGTTAGAAGATATTAGTACATATTAAACGAGGAAGAAAATACCATATGTTGGGGTTATAAGAAACTATTATTACAAGGAATTGTTGCAAGTTAACTAGACTAAAAAATGTTTATCGTTTACAAACTTTTTTTAATTTGTTTCTGAATGGAGAATCTTTCAAGAATATTGTATGAAAATTTGAGGTGAATCGGAGAAAAACTAACGAAGATACAGTAGTCTAAGCAATCGCGCCTCATATGTGACTCAGTACATCAGAAAAACTTTAAAGCGTTTTTCCCACAACCCATGTTTTCAAAGACGGTGCCTCTCATAACTACTGAACCGACCCTTTTGACATTTTAACACTATTTACATTTACATAATTATATTTTTTTTATTTTGTTAATTATTTTTATATTACTATAACCAATTAGTAGACTTTTTTTTATTTCAAAGTGTTCTCAAAAATTTAAAATATTAAATTTCGAAAAAAACTCGTCGGCCTTACCTGGCTATCACGACTATCTAACTAAATAAATTTATTTTTTAATTTCAGATAATCCGGTATCGAGTAATGAGAGGAACCGCAATTCAACTTTTTTTCGAGACGATTCTGCATTAGTGCTGTAGTTGCCATATTTTTTTTAATGACAATTTTACACAATAAACTTTGAAAGTTATACGTTAATGTACCGTTTCGTCACAAAAAATCATAAAATTGTGCCCTTTTTTGCACGAATTAACGTTACCGTCCAACGAAATTGGTGACCAATTTTTTTCATGGACCTCCAAAGTTTCTGAAAATCAGTGGGCCCCTCGAAAAAGGTGTCATCAGCTTTTGTCCAACAACTAATTAAGACTTGGTGATTCCGCCTAACTACATTTGGCAATAATGTAGCTAAAAATATTCTGAACAAAGTTGCTTAACACTTTATGCTTAACACTTTTTGAAAAAGTGAAGGAAAATAATTTTTTGTCACTTTTTTCAGCATAACTTTCTGGAGCTCGTAATTTTTCACCAACAATGTTTAGCAAAATTGTAGCCAACGTAAATTTGAACAACTTTTGTGAACATATCAATACAACCTGAACTTGTCTACGCACCCTAAATAGCTCAAAAAGACAAGATTGTAATACAAAAATTTTAATACTTCACTATTATGTAACAAAAATATTTTTTTGGTGTAGGGTATGTTCAGCAACTTTATAGAAAATATTAAGGCCAATATTTTTGAGTAATATACTCTTACAATTAAAATGACATACGTAGCAATTACTTTGTTTTAAGGCACTAATTTTTAATTTCTATTATTCCAAGTCATCAATTGTGTTGTTGAATTATTGAGTAACAAAACATATCTTCAAATTAAGGTATTGATATATTTTCTGAATACTTAAATGCAAATAAATATGTACTTGTTTCTTGAATAGTCCCAAATAATATATATAATATATTTCGAGGGTACCCTAAACATTTATATATGTATTTCAAGCAAAATATGTTTTGGACAATATAGTACAGACGCGGTTTTTTTCAGCGTGTAGTCCAAGAAATACCTCTGAACCAATTTTCGTAACGATCGCTTTATATGCTTATATATAAGTGGGTCATTTATTTCAAAAATATGTGGACAGACTGACAGGCATAAACAATCGGTATTTTTGTTTATAACTAACATGGGAGTAACGTCACAACGTAGGCCGTTTGGTTTTTGTGGACTCTATGAAAAAAACTCCAATAAAATGACAACAAAAATTAGTTCAGTTTAAAAAATTTCATACATTTTGGGTTAGGGCACTCTCCAAATTTTTTATACCCTACACCACACTGTGGTACAGGGTATTATAACTTTGTGCATTTGTTTGTAACACCCAAAAGGAGAAGAAATAGACCCATCGTTTATTATACCGATCGACTTAGAATCACTTTCTGAGTTGATTTAGCTATGTCCGTCTGTCTGTCTGTCCGTCTGTCTGTCCGTCTGTCCGTCTGTGCATGTATTCTTGTAATCAAAGTACAGGTCGCAATTATGGTCCGATCTCGACTAAACTTTACACATATCTTTTTTTTGGCCCAAGGACGATCCCTATTGAATTTGGTTAAAATCGGTTCAGATTTAGATATAGCCCCCATATATATGTTAGCCCCGATTTGACATGTAAGCGCTGTAAAAACTTTATTTTATATCCGATCAGTATGAAATTCGGCAGAAAGAGGTTTCTTATTATATGGATGAACACTATTAAATTTGGAAGAAATCGGTTCAGATTTAGATATAGCCCCCATATATACGTTACCCCCGATTTGACATGTAAGCGCTGTAAAAATGTTATTTTATATCCGATCAGTGCGAAATTCGGCAGAAAGAGGTTTCTTATTATATGAAGAAATACTGCCAATTTCGGAGAAAATCGGTTCAGATTTAGATATAACTCCCATATATATGTTACCCCCGATTTGACATGTAAGCGCTGTAGAGACTGTATTTTATATCCGATCAGTACGAAATTCGACAGAAGGAGGTATTTTTACATCAATAAGTATTCAGGGAAGATCGGTTCAGATTTATATTAAAGCTCCATATATATGTTCCTCCTGATTTGGTATCAAACCGCTATAGAAGTTGTATTTAACTTCCGATCATTAAAATTTTCCAGAAATATGTTTCTCACTTTAGGAACGAATATTGCTTAATTTAGCGATTATCGTTTCAGAATTAGATAATATGTTTCTACCCATTTACCAATTATTCCAAATTATTATGGCAATGACCCTTATCGCATTGTTAGGGAGGTGTAGGGTATTATATAGTCGGCCCCGCCCGACTTTCTGCCTTTCCTTACTGGTTTTATTTTATATTTATTATATTTCCGAAAGAAAGAGTTACAAAGGCCCACAGATGTTGGTCGTTGTGCATAAGAGCTATAGGTTCAAAATGGGGACTACGTCCAAATATGACTCACTGGCTTTACATGAGCGTGATTAGACCAATAATCACCTACGCATGTGTAGTGTGTTGGACATCAACGGACAAAAAATTCAACGTGTGTTCTGTCTAGGCATTAGCGGGGCATTTAGAACAGCGCCAACAAAATCGTTGGAGACTATACTGCACATCCACCTAATAGACATCCGTATAAAGTAAGAGGCAGCCCTCACAGCAAGACGTCCACAAGTGATGGGTGAATGGATAAATCGAGACCACAAGTCGTACCATCAGAAGATTTTAGAATCCCTAGTTGGTCACATTCAAACGCCAGAAATTTCCGTCCGCATTCCTGAAGTGCGGCTTTTAGCTACCTTTGACTCGTTTGTGCCAGACAGACGCTCCTGGGAAAATTGAACTTTGGTTCATGTGCCAATGGGAACTAGCTGCTACACGGATGGGCCCAAGCGAGGAGGAAGGACGGGTCTGGGACTTTTTATTGATGAACAAGAAGTCGAACTTCACTTCCGCCTCCCTGACCATAACACGGTATTTCAAGCAGAAGTTCGAGCAATCACGGAGTGTGCGAACTGGCTCAGTAACACCACAAAGCCTAAATATGCCAACATCTTCACAGATAGCCAAATGGCGGTTAAAGGAATAACATCGGAAAGGGTCAAATCCAGAACTGTGTTGGACTGTAAAAGAACAATAAATGTTTATTCAGGTTTATTCAAGGTCAATTAGATATTTGCTGGGTACCACACAGGACACAACGGAGTGATTGGAAATGAACGGGCAAACAGCTTGTCTTCAAAGGGCAGAGAACTTCGAGTAATATACATGGGAAATTGGGAACCTTTCGAAGCCACGAAAAATTAGATGAAGCACTGGGCAAAGATGCTGTGGGGTGACCCAAATGAAAAGAAAACAAGAAGTCTTCTGAAACTAAACAAGGTCGATACTAGTAAGATGATGAGTGTTCTAACGGTACACACAAGCTTACAAGCACATCTTCATCGCATAGGACTAGCAGGAAACGACGAATGCAGGGCATGCAGGGAAAACATCGAAACGATGGAACATTTTCTGTGTCACTGCCCGGCTTTCACACATGCAGGATCCCAACATTTCGGGTCCGACATATTACCAGACTTGACTCATCTCAGAGGATATGACTGGAAGATACTGAGAAAATTCGTGTCTAGTACCGATATTCTGTAACTCGTGAGGTATAAAAAGATCATAAATAAGGAGCGCACAACAGGCCCGATTTGACATGTAAGCTCTGTAGAAACTGTATTTTATATCCGATCAGTAAGTAACTCGAAAGAAAGATTACATGAATACACACATCCAATTTTAGGGTAATTCGATTCAGATTTAGATATAGCCCCCATAAATATGTAACCCCCGATTTGGCATATATTGGTGCGCCACTATAAAGTAAGAGGCTTCTTATTACATGAATACACACATCCAAATTCTAGGCAGTCTAACAGATCTTCCCGGTACCGATATTCGTACTATCGATAAATTTCAAATCAAACAGATTGATTTCGATGAGGGGCATTTTAGCCGGTGCTAACACTGCGGACCTAAACACGTCTATGTGAGCTGACAAGAAAAAATGGCTGCCACACTAACCTAAACCTAAACCCCCGATTTGACATGTAAGCGCTACAGAAACTATATTTTATAGCCGATCAGTACGAAATTCGGCAGAGAAGGGGTTTCTTATTACACGAATGAACATAGCCAATTTTGGTGAAAACCGGTTCAGATTAAGATATAGCCCCACATATATGTTACTCTCGATGTGACATTTAAGCGCTGTAGAAACTTTTTTATGTCCGATCAGTTTGAAATTCGTTAGAAAGAGCTTTCTTATAACACAAATGAACACTGCCAAATTTGGGGAAAATCGGTTCAGATTTAAATATATCCCCAAATGTATCAAAGCGCTTAAAAGTTGTACTTTATTTCCGACCATTAATAAATTTGGCAGAAAAAATTCCTTAATTTAGGAAAGAATACTGCTTAATTTGAGGATAATCGGTTGAGATTTCGATTTAGTCACATTTATACCCGTATATGATCCTGCCTATTTAATATTGAAGAATTATTAAAACTGTATATTTGTTCCTTCCGATTCTTGATCTATAATAGAATTCTGTGCATTTTAAGGTTATCGTTTCAGATCTAGTTTGTTATGATTATCATCTTCAACTCATACTTGCAATAAGCATTGGTGGAGTCTTTCGCACCAGGAAAGAAATTGTTTCAGAGTTAAATATAGCTCCCATATATATTTTTCGTATGGTTTTAACCTTTAACTCTATAGAAGATGTACTTTACATCCAATTGTTTTAAAATTTAGCATGGCAGAGTTTATTGATATATGGACCAACATTGCCGAATTTGAATGAAATCTGACATCATTTAGGATTTTTATACCCTGCACCACACTGTGGTACAGGGTATTATAACTTTGTGCATTTGTTTGTAACACCCAAAAGGAGATCTCGTCGAAACATTACACATATCTTTTTTTTGGCCCAAGGACGATCCCTATTGAATTTGGGTTAAATCGGTGCAGATTTAGATATAGCCCCCATATATATGTTAGCCCCGATTTGACATGTAAGCGCTGTAAAAACTTTATTTTATATCCGATCAGTATGAAATTCGGCAGAAATAGGTTTCTTATTATATGAATGAACACTGTTAAATTTGGAAGAAATCGGTTCAGATTTAGATATAGCCCCCATATATACGTTACCCCCGATTTGACATGTAAGCGCTGTAGAAATTGTATTTTATATCCGATCAGTGCAAAATTCTGCAGAAAGAGGTTTCTTATTACTCGAAGGAATACTGCCAAATTCGGAGAAAATCGGTTCAGATTTAGATATAACTCCCATATATATGTTACCCCCGATTTGAAATTCAAGCGCTGTAGAAACTTTATTTTACATCCGATCACAGCGAAATTCAGCAGAAGGAGGTTTCTTATTACATGAAGGAATACTGCCATATTCGGAGAAAATCGGTTCAGATTTAGATATAGCCCCCATATATATGTTACCCCCGATTTGACCTGTAAGCGCTGTAGAAATTGTATTTTATATCCGATCAGTGCAAAATTCGGCAGAAAGAGGTTTCTTATTACTCGAAGGAATACTGCCAAATTCGGAGAAAATCGGTTCAGTTTTACATATAGCCCCCATATATAAGTTACCCCCGATTTGACATCTAAGCGCTGTAGAGACTGTATTTTATATTCGATCAGTACGAAATTCGACAGAAAGAGGTTTCTATTTTACATGAATGAGTATTCAAGGAAAATCGATTCAGATTTATATATAACCTCCATATATATGTTCCTCCTGATTTGGTTACAAAGCGCTATAGAAGTTGTACTTTACTTCCGAGCATTACAAAAGTCCCCAGAAAGATGTTTCTCAATTTAGGAACGAATATTGCTTAATTTAGCGATTATCGGTTCAGAATTAGGTATGTCCACATATATATGTTCTTACCCATTTACCAATTATTCCAAATTATTATCGCAATCACCCTTACCGCATTGTTAGGGAGGTGTAGGGTATTATATAGTCGGCCCGCCCGACTTTCTGCCTTTCCTTACTGGCTTTTCTTACTTCAAACGTGCAAATTTACAAGGAAACTGATTTTATATTCGGTTTTAAACAATTAGTGCTGCTTTAAATTGTATTCCTCAGAAATGACTTTCATTAATTTTTGCTGAGCTTTATATAAAACCTCTTATTCAAAAAGGTTTGGCAGAATAAATAAATATGCATAAATTACTTTTTGTTTGCAGAGGGCACATTTTTTCTAATTTGTAGGAAATATAAATTTTTTTGTTCCAGAAATATTTATACAGTATGTGAGTAAACACAGTGGAAATATTCTGTTGTGGGCAACAAAGCATTCTTTTCGTTTTGATTAATTTTATATTTTTCCCATTTTTCATTTGTGTCAGATTTTGAGCATAAATTTGTATTATACTTAATAAAATTTTCAGAGCGTGTAACTAGATTACTTATTAAAATTTGTTTTCATTATATGCAATGTTATGGAAGAAAGCCGTCGACATTTAACCTTAATAAAAGTTATAATATACTAATGAACCAGTTTGTGTGTTTTCTTTTTTCTGCAAAATTTTTAAAAGCTAAGGGTTTTTTAATTTCCTACAAAAAAAATATATTTCATACGTTTGCAGTGTAATCAAATTTAATTTAAAACATATTTTAATGAATAAATAATAGTCTATTTACATATGGGGGATTTCATGTCAAGTGAGCAGACTTTGAAATGCGATGTGTTCTGATCGAGATGAAACTTGCACCTAGTTTATTCCTATTGGAAAGTAGTAAAGTATGACACAAATTTCAAGGAGATCTCTCGATCGAGTTAAAGGGTGTTGAATCTTGACATTTTTAATTTTAGCCTTTTTCCATTCATATAACTAACTAGCTGGACCCTATCCCTGGTCACCTATTATATCACTTGCTACGGATCAAAAGTGTAACACATCGAGGAAGTGACCTAAGACCCCAACTATGTTAGGTAGAAATCCGTTTAGGGTCATTTTAAGTCATTTGAGCAGTGTCCGCCTATCTGTCTGCGAAAGGAATAACCGACTGACTTCAAATTGGGTAAGGTAATATTTTTTCTATCTCATGCTACGTTCGAATATGGGCCCTATTGTATCGTTGTAACCTAATGAATTTATATAGAATTTTAAAACATTGTTATAATTGTTCCTAAGGCAATGATAACTTAGCTATGAAAAAACTGTAACACATCGAAGGTATGACCTCTTACCCTAAGTATGTTAGGCGGAAATATGTTTTAGAAAATTTTAGGTACTTTCAGCATTATCCATTCGTTTGTCTGTTTGTGATGGATTGTGCGCACGCAACTCACGTTACCGATTGATTCCAAGTTTGGGCTTTTTTGATCCACTGCTTCCAGTACGTTCTGCAGAAAGGGTTAACATTTACTTAAAAATATTGATTCTCTAATTATATCTATTCTACCTATCCCAAACTTAGATAATTCCTCACATTATAATAGTATATCTGACGCTTTTGTTTATCCCCTCACCTTATAGAGGAGGGTATATATAATTTGCAACGAGCCAAAAGTGTAACATATCGAAGGAGTGACCCAAGACCCCAAGTATGTTCGGCGGATATACGTTTTGGGTCATTTTAAGTCGAATGAGCAATGTCCGTCCGTCTGTATGGCTGTCTGGTGGCTGGTGCGCACGATAACTCTCGAAAGGATTAACCGATTGACTTCAAATTTGGTATGCGGTAATATTTTGCTCTATCACCGGCTAAGTTCGAAGATGGGAAATATTGGTCCACTTCTTCCAGTACCTCCCCCCCACTAAGGGTTAACATTTAGTGAAATATAGATTATTTGATAACTTCTTTACTATTCACTCAAATCACCTCGAGAAAATTGAAGAAGTATACACGCCCTTTTTGGTACCTCCCACACAAATGGACTATTTTACACCAAAAGTTAACTGCTTATAGCTTTAATATCAGTTCATAAAAATACTTGAAATTTTGTACAGTGTAGTGTTTTCATAGTACCTATAATCCAGCGAAATTGGCGCCATGCCCCTTTGGCACCTCTCACACAAATGAACTATTTTGCAATTGCAATTTAATTGTTAATTTATGTATATGAATTACAATACAAAGTAAATTTATATTTTAATTTTACGGACCAGGGAAAAGTCGTGTTGCAATGACCATATGGGAATCGAACCCACGACCCCCAAACTCATAGGCGAACATCATACCTACTCACGTGCTGCATTTTAAATTTAATTAAAACAAAAAAAAAATACGAATATTTTTTGGGCTCAAGGTAAGGGGATTCGTAAGTCGGTTTACCCGAATGAACTTTTTTACTTGTTCCTTGTATTATTTCATTAGCTTTACAAAAAAATTATAAAAATACTTGCAACAAATATTTAATTTGAACATAGGGCGTCAATAAACTTTTTCCACCTCTTAAAATTGTTCACGTTTCATTAATAAACTTTTTTTTACTAGAATGGATTATTGGTCCATCGCTAAACCAGGTTGTGGTGTGCAACCGTTTGCCGCTCGAATTAGTTACAGTCTTATTTTTAATGACACCGTATCCAGGGTTGACCGCGGGGAGGCCATCACCGGGGTGATTGGATCAGCATGCTCTACGAGTCGGCTTGCTGCGGCTGACTAAGGATCGCTAGAAAGCTTTGCCTTAGGCACACCTTATCTCCCAATCAAAATGTAATAGCTCATAACTATAAAACGAGTGCACATGAACACTGGCAATTTGGTACAGTCCCATGTCTTTGATGTACCAACTCTATAGTTAAAAAAACTGGTATTTGTCAAGCCCCTTCTGGTAACCCTCACACAAATTGACAGATTTATTAGAACAATGTTTTTTCATTCGGTATTTAAGACAACTTTTGATGACTATAGAAGGAGTAAAATATTTCCACCTTTGTGGCTCCAAAACAAAGTGGTATATTCCATATTACAGTAGTTACAAAATGAGGAAATATCTTAGATGGTTTGCTGGACTGAAATGTTCTTACTAGTAACCAGTAAGGAAAGGCTAAAGTCGGGCGGTGCCGACTATATTATACCCTACACCACTGTAGTAAGATTGGATAACAATGAAATATCCAGTGTATACTTCAACTAAAATTTGTTTACACAATTTACATTTGGTACGTCTCCTCGGCATCTGTAGCCAAATCGGACGAAACGTATATATGGGAGCTATAACAAAATCTGAACCGATTTTTTCCAAATTCGGCAATGTTGGTCCATGGATCAAGAAATTTTAACATGCTAAATTTCAAAACGATTGGTTTTAAACTAGAGCTTCTACAAAGCTAAAGGACAAAATCGGACGAAACATATATATAGGAGCTATATCTAAATCTGAACCGATTTTCTTCAAACTCGGCAATGTTGGTCCAAGGATCAATAAACTCTAGAATGCTAAATTGCAAAATAATTGGGTGCAAAATACAGTTTCTATAGGTCCAATGGGCCAAATCGGACGAAATATATTAATGGGAGCTATAGCTAAATCTGAACCGATTTTCTGCAAATTTAGCAATGTTCGTCCATGGATGAAGAGACTCTACCATGCTAAATTTTCAAACTATTGGATATTAGATACAGCTTCTATAGTGCTTAAGGGCCAAATAGGACAAACATATACATATACGGGAGTTATAGCTAAATCTTAACTGATTTTCTTCAAATGCGGCAATGTTGGTCCATGGATCAAGAAACTTTTCCATCATAAATTTCAAAACGATTGAATGTAAAATACAGCTTTTATAGGACTAAAGGGCCAAATCGGACGAAAGATATATATGGGAGCTATATCTAAATCTGAACCGATTTTAACCAGCTACGAAAGACTTCCAGCTACGAAAGACTCCAAACTGCATAATTTCAGAGCGATCGGAGGGAAATTGCGACCTGTAGTCGGCGAACAACATAAGATGGACAGACGGATGGACGTTAAATAGATGTGGGTCTAGCTATAGTATTTTCAAATGTTACAAACATCTGCCATGAAACAAACTTATAATACCCTGTTCCACAGTGTGGTGTAGGGTATAAAAAAGTTTCGTGTACTATGTACAAGTTTTTTCCAAATATATTGTTTATACTAAATATTTTATTTAAAATTGCTCTGACCTAATCGCACAATATTTTTTATGACTCAACCTAAAGTACTCCGTTTGTTTGATCAATACAAATTATCTCTACATAGTATATGAAATTGTAATATTTATCGCAATTTTTTTGTTTGCCAAAAACGAAATATGATGTGTTAAGAAAGTTATAAAATATTTACATATGTAAATTTTCAATGTAGTTAAAAACACATCAACATATCTTCAGGTCTTATTTTATGAGTTGGCAATAAAAAATTATCTTTAAAATTTATTAAATGTATTTGTGGGACATATTTTCTCGTCATAAAAATAAAGAAATCTTGTGAGATTTATGGCAAGTGTCAGTATCAATAAGACGAAAATATAAAATGCTCGTTCTTAATTTATCCGTGTTATCGTCTTGGGTCATAATAAATCTTGTGTATTCTTGTTTGAGCTATATTCGTCCGTCTGTATGCCTGGCTGGCTGGTGCCCATCACAATACTCAAAATTACACACTGAATGTTTTAAAATTTTTTTTTGATTTTCTCCCATCCCTATTAAAATTCGATCATATTGGTCTACTACATCTTCTGAAGGTATCTTCTGGTCGAAATTCAGGGAAATCTTAAATCAAAGAAGTTATGGGGAAGTTATTTTCGTATGATTTTGTTAATTCGCGTGGGGTTCCCAGAAGCGCACTTTATGGTGGATATTAGGTACTTCAAAAATACTGAACCGAACTCCAATTTATTATGGGTGATAATGTTAATTTTCAATCGCTGTACGATTTGGTCCCTTTGTATGTAGTGACCAAAAGGCTACTGGCACTTAGTTTTGTCCATTAATATCGATTTAATAGCGATGAATTACTATGTGAGATATTGCAAAAAACGCAGTTAAGTCTTATAAGAGTTATAAGAATTGCAATATTTCACTAAATTTTAAGCATTTGTTGGGGTTTTATTAAAGAAAGTGTGTCACTATGATCCATCTTTGAGCTAAGCCTAAGGTAGGATAACATATCGCCTCATAAAATAACGTGGTTGAGTAAATTCCTCATTCATTGCGAGAGTTATTGTGTGCAACCATAAATTAGACGGTTATACCTGAAATTACTTAAGATGTCCTTAAATGGGTTTCTGTCAAATAGACTTAGGTCACTAAAGTGAGGGTTTAATAAATTCCCCTCGACTTCTGAACCAACTACCTAAAAGTCATCAAATACAGTATTTTAATTTCCATTTGCAATTACTATAGTCTGACAAAGAATTAAATAAATGCTTTCTCGTCCTCGCATATCGCACACAAAATAAGAACTCTATATTTGGGTAGATCCAAGGATTGTAGTCAAATATTCAAGCCTGCCGCATACCGTTATAATATCATTTGCTACGAGCCAAAAGTGTAACACATCGAAGGAGCGACCTAAGACCCTAAGTATGTTCGGAGGAAATCCGTTTTGGGCCATTTTAAGTCATTCTGTCTTTGTGTCTGTCTGCTGGCTGGTGCGCACGATAACTATCGAAAGGAGTAACCGATTGACTTCACATTTGGTATGCGGTAATATTTTTCTCTATCTCCAGCTAAGTTCGAAGATGGGCTACATTGGTCCACTCCTTCTAGTACCTCTCCCACAAAGGGTTAACTATTAATGAAATATTCATTCTTTAATACCTTCTTACTACTTACTCGAATCTTCTGAAATTTCACAGAAAGTATTAGTTTGTTAGTCTTGAAAATACTTGAAATACTTTGTAATGTATAATGCTTTTATAGTAACTAGAGTCCAGAGAAAAATGGACGTTATTGGCACCCCCCTTTTGGTACCTCCCCCACAATTGGACCTTTTTTGTACTTTAATGCCAGTGCATACAAATACTTGAAATTTCATACAGTGTAATGCTTTAATATTATCTAGAGTCTAGAGAAAAGTGGCCGTTATTGGCACGCCCATTTTGGTACCTTCCACACAAATGGACGATTTTACACCAAAAGTTAACAACTTGCAACTTTAATACCAGTGCATATAAATACTTGAAATTTTTTACAGTGTAATGCCTTTATAGAAAAGTGGGCGTTAGTGGCATGCCCCTTTTGGTACACCCCTCACCAATGGACCATTTTGTACTGTAACATAACATGTTGCACTCGCATAGACAGGAGTATTGTATACACCACTGGCTACTCACGTAGTCATTTTTCGGACTGTGGTCAGTTAAAGCGCTATCAAAAACTAGAGGACTGTTATTATTATATTTTCAGAAGCTTCTTATTGTATCCTATAAAATCTAAAACTTTGTAAATATGAAAATGTATACTATAAACGAAAAATATAAGCGCATTTTGCGGGCTCTGGTCAGTTATAGCGCTATCAAAAACTAGAGTACTGTTATTGTCCTTCCAGAAGCCTCTTATAGTATACAAAGCTAAAACTTTGTAAATATGAAAATGTATACTATAAACGAAAAATATATGCGCGTTAAAATATATTGAATTCTCTTGTAATATATTAATATACATATCGTCATCAGAAACGAGAAAGGGCGTATTATCATATTTAAAAAATTTACAGGAAAGCAACAAATTAAATACATTGAAAGATTTGTCGTTAAAAAAAACTGGGTTTTACAGGATAATATCTAAATATAATGTTGCATATATAAATTCACACAAACATTATTTATAACTTGCTTGTGAAAATTGCGTGAAATAGGAATTTTAAACTATGAACAAAGAAAGAATTTGTTGTAAGGCCCTTTTGAATTTCGTTATTAAATTCGTCATTTTTGATAGTACGTCTCTAAAAATTTGTCAGGATGTGTATTTTGATGCAGTGTACCGAAATCCATCAAAAAACCCAATTTCCATTTTTCTTGTTTTGACGCCCTCTTTCGTTTCTAATGACGATATGTGCTTCAAATAAATTTTATTGTTTGACAAATAAAATTTATTTTCTCAGAAATATATGTATAATATTTAAAAATTAGTGTTCCAAATATATTATCTTTTGATTTAAAAACATCAAAAAGTCTATTTTGTCCCTTGTATTGTTATCTTTGCAGATCGACATATTGATTGTTTTTGGGATTTGTGATAAGTTTTGGGATTTGGTGAGTTCTTATATATATAGCAATATTTCATGGCCAACATTTTTGTGGAACATTTAATCCCCGCCCTCCCCATTTTTAGGGGTGTTTTTTACGATTTCATAAAATAGGGCCAACAATTACCGTTATATGGGGGAGCTAGCTGCTAAACAAAGCTGCTAAACATACCCTACACCAAAAAACAAATTGTTTTAGACTTACAAAATAGTGAAATACTAATGGTGATTTCGTTTCTAAGAAGTAATGTCACCACATCATGTTGCAACATTTGAAAAATTCCCCTGCACCCTCAGCTAATTTCACATTTTGCATGCGCACAATCGAACAAAACCCGTGCGGTGAATAAAACCCATACCCACATTATTGCGCAGCCATTTGGTAGTGCATTAAGAATGTACGCTTTCATTTAGGTTCGGTTCTGAAATCAGGTTATTAACGGTGCAACACTCTACACCGTGGACTGGGCTAAGTGTGGAAAATACGATATTTTCGCATTTTCGGAGTGTAATAATTTTACAAACGAAATCAAAACCCGTTCACACGGTTGCCCCATTGTGAATGTAGAAAAAATTTAAAATTTTTTTGCACAAACGAAATCACCATAAGTTTTTGAGGTACAATGTGGTCTTTTTGAGCTATTTGGGGTGTCTAACCACGTTCAGATTGTATTGATATGTAGTACACAAAACTTATTCACAAAAGTAACTGTGGCTAAAAATTTTTTTTCGTTCACCTTTTCAAAAATGGATTTTTTTTTGTCTTAAAATGTTAACAAACTTTTTTCAGCATATTCATTAGCTACATTATTGCCAAATAAAGTCCAACGGTATCACCAAGTCTGAATTAGTTGTTGGACAAAAGCTGATGACACCTTTTTTTGATGACACTGATTTTCAGAAACTTTGGAGTCCCATAAAAAAAATTGGTCACCAATTTCGCCAAACCGAGTATAAATGGGTTATACTACCCATAGGTAGTAGAATTGACCCTATACTGCAGAGTCCGTGTATTTTTCAAAATGTGTTCATTTGTTGCATAGTTCTATCGGATTTCAAACACAGCTTCTATAGAGCTAAGATTCCAAATCGGAATAAACGCATATATGAAAGTTAAATATAAAACGAAATCGATTTTTTTTAATTTGGTAGCATTTTTAACTGTCTGAAATGTTTTATTTTGTCGAATTTCGTACACATCGATTACAAAATCTGGCTTCTATAGTGCTTAGCTATAAATTTCTTTCAAATTTGATATAATACGATTGCAATAGCGCGTAGATGGCAAATTGGAGATGAACACATATGCAGGCTATATCCGATTTTTCATCAAACTTAGAAATATTTGTTTCTGTCTCAAGCAACTACTCTCTGCCAAATTTTATAATGATCGGATGAAAAATAAAGTTTCTGCAGTACGTTGATACAAAATCGGACAGAACATTTATTTTGGGCTATATAAATATTAACCGATTTCTTTTAAATTTAAAGGGTTAATTCCTAAAGAAATAAACTGCAAAATTTGGTAATGCTCAGATGGAAAATACGATTTCTACAGCGCTTAGATGTCAAATCGGAGGTAAATATTTATGGAGGCTATATCTAAATCTGAACCGATTTTCTCCATAACCCATACCGTCCGTCTATTTGCACGATAAAGAATCTGTGCCAAATTTCATCAGGATTGGTTCAGATCGGCGACCTGTACTTTGACTAAAATGTTTACATGGACATCCGAAGAAAAGACGGACGGACAGACATCGCTACATAGAATCAGGTTTTGATTCTGAGTCGGTCCGTATACGTTAAGGTTTCCACAGTGTGTGTACTGTATAAAAAGATATTTGTTTACCTCCAAAACAATGTCCATAGAATTTTATCTTACATAAAAATGTGAGGTATTGTAATTGGCATATAAGCCTCATGGAGCAATATCGAAAAACTCAAAGTGGTTAACCTTTTTTCTTGTCTACTGCAACAATTCATACCCCTCAGTAGCAAGTAATTCAATAACCTGAAACTGTGGGCGGATTAAAATATAAGAACTTAACAGATATTTCCAGATATATATCTTTATTAGAAGTACAACTGTCACTGATAATCGTCTTCAGGATATTTCCGTTCTCTTAGTTTCTCAACAGTTATAATTAAAGAATATATAATTTATGTATGTGTCCACTCCTGCCAGAGTATAAAAGAGAGACATCAGTCACCCAGCAGACATTTCCATACCCACAAGTGACCCGTGCACTGCTGACCCCACCAATGGTAGGGAATGTCCTTTGTGACAGCTCGTTTTATGATAAACATTTATCACTCACACTCTGTTAAATTGTTTTAATTGTGTCGCAGCAATACTCGTCCCTTATAACTGCCGCTGATCCATACCACTGCTGTGGGATACGTCTCACTATTCACCGGAAGGAAGTAATTATCTATCTATTAACAGCGCACCGTACTCTAAGGACAACAAGGACACGGGAAAACACCGACAAAATGTCGGTCAAATAAACAAAAGGAAAACATGCCAACGAAAGGAAGTAAATCGTAAACAATGAAGACTGTAGAGAAAACTCATTACCGTGTGCCACCAACAGGCCATGATTGATGTTGAGATTTAAAATTTCGAATAGCTTCAGCGTTTACCAGCTCTCAGCCACACCGAGCGAAGAGTGTTGGAGAGGTCGGACAGGCGAACAGGTACTTTTATGCGAAGACAAGGCATCGAGGCTTCCGGAAATTATCAACGCATTTCACTGATATTTAATAAAACTTAATGCCAGTAAATTTTATTTACGACCACAATGTGTAAAGAGCAAAAAACAAACGAAAACGACACAAATGAAACGAAACACATTGCCTTTAAAGATATACACAGAACAGAATAGAAGGGCGGAGGAGAAAAGAACAGGACCGCACAGAGCAGAGTTGGGGAACACAATAACATGAACGCACGCGGCAAATAAATACATAAGTAAATAAATAAATAATGTCTACCATCAGTATAATAAATATCTGGTAATAAATAGCTCAAAATAAACGTTTTTTATTTATTTTTGTTTCTCCTGCCGCGTCCATAGCAGGCTCTTTTTGTCATGATGAAGAATATGACACACTCACTCTCTTTCTGGGACATGGGGTAAAATGTCTAACAATGAATTAAAAAAAGCAATCAGTAATCACGAAAAGGGTATGGGTTCCTCATACAGGAATGTAATTAACTGAATAATGAAAATATTACAAAACTCTGTTTATTTTACATGATAACACACATTGCACGAGTATATGGTATTTGTGGTTATATACGAGTATAGGTATAGGATTGTTTTTTCAATACAATTTAACTGTTGTAATTTAAAAATATTTTTCCCCAGATGGTACGAGTGTACTTATGTATATTAGAGTGGTTTGAAAAAAAGTTCGAGACGTTTAAAGCGTATATGAAATTTAGCTTAAAGAAATTAAATCATTTTTTTTAGCATATTGGCAAAAAGTTTCGTTTCTGCGATTGCAACATTAGTAGCTATTAACACTAGTTTGATTAGACTAATTCAAAGTCTGCTCACCAGAAGACGCATAACAGCATGTCTAGGGTCCACAACTCTAACAAGGTATGTAAACAGAGGGACCCCGCAAGGAGGAGTATTGTCTCCACTAATTTGGAACCTAGCGGTGAATGAAATCCTGCTAGATCTAGAACGTTGTGGCTGCAAGGTCGTGGCATATGCGGACGACGTGGCAATCGCAGTGAGTGGCAAATTCGTAAACGTCCTCAGAGACATCCTACAGGTGGCTCTGAACAAGTTGGCTAGATGGGCCAGAAGCAGCGGTTTGGGCGTTAACCCCAACAAGACAGAATTGGTTCTCTTTACTAGGATGAATAATGTCCCACATGTGGACCCTCCACCTCGGATAAATGGAACAGATCTAGTCTTTTCTGAAAGTGCAAAATTTTTAGGAATAATTCTAGATAGGAAAATGTTATTTAGACTTAACGTATTGGAACGTGTAAGGAAGGCCAACGTCGCCTTATATTCCTGCAAAAAGGCTGTAGGGTCGCGGTGGGGACTCTCTCCTAAAATCGTCCACTGGATATATATAGCAGTAGTTCGTCCAATACTGTTATACGGTATTGTGGTATGGTGGACGGCAACTGACAAACTAACCATTACCAACCTACTAACAAAGGTTCAGAGGACTGCCTGCCTGAGCATAAGCGGAGCCTTAAGGACTACAGCGACCGAGTCTCTACAAGCCCTACTCCATATACTGCCGATTAATATTGTGGCGAGAGAAGTTGCAACCAAAGCGGCAATAAGATTAAACTGCCTATCAATGTGGAGGTACAAGAACTATGGTCACATGAGGATATCAAAGTGTAGTGCTATGGTAACCGACCGAGTGGACTATATACCAACAGTGTACACCTTCGAGAGAAATTACATCACTATGATTCCCGCCAGAGATGAATGGGTCGGCAGAATACCAGGTAATATAAACCATCTCCACTTTTACACGGATGGTTCGAAGCTTGATGAAAAGGTTGGCTTCGGAGTACACTGTGAAGAACTTAGTCTGGATATAGCTCACAGACTACCAGATACCTGCAGTGTCTACCAAGCCGAAATAATGGCAATATGGGAAGTCGCCAAGTGGCTGAGTCTCAACATAGTAACCAACAATGGCGTTGTCATTTACTCGGACAGCCAGGCTGCCATCAATTCTCTGGAGGCAACATCCCTAAATTCACAAACAGCCCTCGACTGCCGCAGATCTCTTAACGAGATGGCTGAGCAGTTTAATATACACCTCATATGGGTGCCTGGGCATAGGGATATCCCGGGGAACTGCAAAGCCGATGAACTTGCTAGGAAAGGGACGACATTACAAATTCTCGAAGAATTTGCATATATTGGTGCGCCACTATCCACGTGCAAGCTTTGGCTTAGGCAAGAGGCAATCAGGCAGTCCAACGATAGATGGACAGAAATCGGCACCTGCAGGGTAGCTAGACAAATCTGGCCAAGGTATGACCTGAGAAGGTCAAAATATCTCCTCGCACTAGAGAGGAAACGATTGTCTACGTTAGTACAGGTTCTGACGGGACACTGCTTGATCGGCGAACACGCCAAAAGATTGGGTATTGACTCCAATGACTTCTGCCGAAGCTGTGGAGATGAGGAAGAAGTGGAGAGCATTGAGCACTTGCTTTGCGACTGTCCCGCTTTGAGTAAACGACGACTGGATATACTGGGGTCGGCCTTTTTAGGCAGCCTAACAGATCTTTCCAGTACTGATATTCGTACTATCGATAAATTTATATATCAAACAGGTTGGTTTCGATGAGGGGCATTTCAGCCCGTGGTAACACTAGGGACCTAAACTGGTCTATGTGAGCTTGTAAAAAAATACGGCTGCCACCCTAACCTAAACCTAAACCTAAAAGCTATTCGCGATTGAAAAACCTCAAAAAATCAGGTTTTTTTCAATAAAATGGTCAGTGCTTAGTTTTTTTCTGAAATCGAGTATTCGACAAAAAAGCCAATTGCAATTAAACGCCATTAAAACTTTTAAAAAATTTTAAATGTGAGGCCACTTTTTCATATATTTTAATGACATTTTTTACAAATGTTGTGAACGTATGGGATGAATCGGAGCGAAACTAACGAAGATACAGCAGTCTAAGCAACCGCGCCTCATTCGTGAATCAGTACATCAGAAAAACTTTAAATCGTTTTTCGCACAAGCCACGTTTTCAAAGTCGGTGTCCATCATAACTTAAAAACTACTGTACCGATAATTTTGACATTTTGAAAACCATTTCTGTACATAAATTATTACGTAAAGCTGGAGAGTTTTTTTCGCGTTTTTCACTTCAAAGTGTTCCCAAAAATTCAAAAATAGCAATTTCGAAAAACCCTCCCGGCGTTGTCTTGGGAAAACGATTGTCTAACGAAATAATTTTGTTTTTTTGATTTCAGTTTCTCCGAGACGCTTCCGAATAATTGATGCCATTGCCATATTATACCCTACACCACACTGTGGTACAGGGTATTATAAGTTTGTTTCACTGCAGATGTTTGTAGCACCTGAAAATAACACAGCTAGACCCACCTTAAAGTATACCGATCGACTCAGAATCACTAGCTGAGTCAAATTAACCATGTCTGTCCGTCCGTCTGTCCTTGTAAAGTTGTTCGTCGCAATTTCACTCCGATCGTTCTGAAATTGTGCAGTTTAGAGTATTTCGCAGCTGTAAAGATCCCTATTGAATTTGGTTGAAATCGGTTCAGATTTAGATATAGCTCCCATATATATCTTTCGTCCGATTTGGCCCTTTAGTTCTGTAGAAGCTGTATTTTACATCCAATCATTTTGAAATTTAGAATTTTACAGTTTCTTGATCCATCAACCGAATTTGAAGAAAATCGGTTAAGATTTAGCTATAGCTCCCATATATATGTTTCGTCCTCTTTGGCCCTTTAGTTCTATAGAAGCTGTATTCTACATCCAATCGTTTTGAAATTTAGAATGGTAGAGTTTCTTGATCCTTGAACCAACTTTGCCGAATTTGAAGAAAATCGGTTAATATTTAGATATAGCTCCCATACATATCTTTCGTCCGATTTGACCCTTTAGTCCTATAGATGCTGTAGTTTACATCCAATCGTTTTGATATTTAGAATGGTAGAGCTTCTTGATCCATGGACTAACATTGCCGAATTCGAAGAAAATCGGTTAAGATTTAGCTATAACTCACATATATATTTTTCATCCGATTTGGCTCTTAGTCATGTAGAAGTTGTATTTTACATCCAATCGTTTTTATACCCTGCACCACACTGTGGTACAGGGTATTATAAGTTTGTTTCATGGCAGATGTTTGTAACACCTGAAAATACTAAAGCTAGACCCACCTTAAAGTATACTTATACCCACCGCTTATTCCCAATATACCGTATACCCACTTTAAAGTATTATTTAAGTATAAAATGCCCCAAAAGTAAATTTATGTAAACAATTTATACATGAATTACAAAATTTATATTTCAGAGTTATTCAATATTACGAGAGTGGTGCAGAGTATTATATAGTCGGCCCAGCCCGACTTTGCCTTTCATTACTGGTTTTTAATATTTCTTTATAAAATTTTTAAACAATATATTTCGATAGTTATACTATAATAGCGTGCGACAAAATTGAACAAAAATTATTGGTCATGGAAATGTCTATATATTTCCGAAAGCTGACTAGAAAAACAACAAAACTGTGTACTAAGTTTTTTATCTTCTGGTCGAGTTCTCGTTTAAAAGGACTTGACATTTTTTAAGGATACAATTACACTGTCCAACAGCATTGTTTGAAGAGAATAGCGACCCTATAATTCTGAAAGGGCATGTTGAGTAGATAATTTTTGTAGAATAAACTTATGGTCCAGCTGGTCTGAATGTTGTTTTACAGTGGGTCAAAATGTTGATTTTTTGGTCGAAGGGAACATTATACTAATTGAAAAAAATGTTGTAAGTTAAAGTTATTTACTCTTAATTAGTATTAGTATGTGTTTTCAACTATATTTTGTTTCTTGGTTTTTTTTCCAAATATTTTTTCTTTGTAATTTGGTGAAGATTTTCAGTTATTACAATGTAACTTCTTAACCAAAGTAATCTCCACTCCAAAATTTTAATGACTATGGGCGTCTTTGGCATAAATCTTTAATTATAAGACAAAATTTATTTCAGTATACCCAAATTTTTTTAGCTGATCTGTAGAAAAATTGACAATGAGAAATCTGTTGAAACACTTAAAGGCAATACTAAATTTGTGAAAGATCGTTTCTGATTTAGATATAGCCCACATATATATGCTACGTGCGATTTGACATGTAAGCGAAATTCGGCAGAAAAGACTTAGTTTTCTAAATTATTTTAAGTAAATTTTTGCCAAAAAGGAGCATTTTTCTCTTTTTGTTTTGTGATTGCACAGTTCAAATCTTTTGAATAAAACCAATGGTATATAACTTTCGAAGTATATTGTGTAAAAATGTCTAAAAGAAATATTAAATAATATGACAACGCCAGCAATTTGTCGGGAGCGTCTCGGAAAAAAGTTGAATTGCGGCGTCCATAATAATTACCTTAAATCAAAAAAGCAACATTATTTCGTTAGGTATTCGTTTTCCCCAGGTAATGTTAGGAGTGTTTTTCGAAATTTGTATTTTTAAATTATTGGCGAAAAACGCAATTTTATGTAAAAAAAAATCGTAGTTATAAAGTTATGATGGACACCGATTTTGAAAACATGAGTTATGGAAAAAACGCCTTAAACTGTTTCTGATGTACTGAGTCACGTATGAGGCGCGGTTGCTTAGACTGCTGTATCTTCGTTAGTTTCGCTACGATTCATCTTAAATTTCCACACAATATTTTTAAGAGGTTAGAAAAATGTTTCCAAAAAAAGTTTACAAACGTTACCTGCAAAATTGAAATGAAACGAAAAAAATCAAGTTATTGGACCAATGCCCCTTTTCGCATTGTTAGGGAGGTGTAGGGTATTATACAGTCGGCCCTTTCGCCTTTCCGTACTGGTTTTGTTTTTAGCTACTGAGGCTAAAATGTTCATGCAAATTTTATTCCTTAATTACACTTCGCAACAGTGAAAAAATACTCGGACTTGACAGTATAGGTTCAATTCTACTATCAAAGGGCAGTATAACCCTATACTCGGTTTGGCGAAATTGGTGACCAGTTTTTTTGGTGTCATCAGCTTTTGTCCAACAACTAAGTCAGACTTGGTTATACCGCATAACTATATTTGGGAAAAATGTAGCTAAGAATATGCTGACTAAAGTTTATTAACATATTATGCGAAAAAAGATTTTTTCCGGTACTTTTTTTATGAAAAAGTGAAGGAAAAAAATGTTGTAGCCAACGATAAAGTTGAAACACTCGCAGACAAGTTCAAGTTCAACAAATGAAAACTGATATATTAGATATTTAGGCAATTCAACGTAAATATGATAATTTACAGGTTGCATGTGATCTTCGTATAAGCGGAGTGCCTTTAATAAATGGAGAAGATTTATTCCAAATATTTGACAATATTTGCGATACTCTTAACATCAATACTCCTACAGTTAAATCCTTTTACCGGATTAACAACAATCGCTTAAATGGAGGTACCAATGATCCAACTATATTGTCAAATCTGACTTCACCGTACGAAAAAAATTTTGTCCTAAAAAAATGTTGCAATGTTCCGAAATTCAATTACTCGTATATTAATTTCCTATCTGTAATACCACCTTGCCTGCTATTGGTATTCTTAACATACACAAAATTGTTTTCTCTTTATTTTATCTCAATTTCATTTAAACCATGCAAGTCTTGTAAAGCTCAATCACTTCTGTAGTATATTGTCCCAAACATATTCGGCTTGAAACATATATATGTTTGGGGTAGACTCTAAGCATGTAATATTTGGTACACACAAAAATTGTGTATTTGGAAAGATGTTGTTCTAAACAAATATTTGTTTACATTCCAATATGTTTTTATTTGGGACCATTATTTCCGAAACAAATATTTATTTGCATTTAAGTATTCATAAAATACATAAATTGTGTCAAATTTTTCAGTAATTCAAAGTTAAATTTTTAGAAATTTTTAATGTTCGTAAAAAATAATAATTGAAAACATATAATCTTGGATCAATATAAAGTACTTAGAGGATTGACAACTAATGATGGCTTGGAGTACTCAGAAATTTGAAATAATTGATTTAAAACAGAAGGTAATGCTGCATATGGTATCATAACTGGGAGGTACAATTCGAAACCCAAGAAAAATTGAAACTGAAATATGAAAAACTCAGCAAAAGTTTTGGAAATAATTTTTAAATAAAATATGTTTGGAAAAATTCCTAAATAATAATTTTATTTGTATTTAAACACATATTTTATTTGAAAAATTTAGTTTGCAAATATAATTTGTTGTAATATATTAATAACAGGTGGCGCAAAAGTAACCTTTCGATGTTATGTTAGACGCGAGTGGCGGTCAGCAGCTAACAGCTGATGCACCGTCTGGACTTTGTACGGAAACATATTCAAATCTTGTACCAAAATTCGCAGTTCCAGAGACAATCTGCATACCATGTTGAAAATCCTCTTTACCCAAGCGATGTGCTTCAAAATTGCACACATTAACGCCCAAAGCTTAAACAATAAAATTGATGAACTTCGTTACACCTTTATAAATGCTAGTTTGTGTATCTGAGTCATGGTTCAAACCTAACATTAGTGACAATATTTACTCTATTCCCGGATATAATATTCTTCGAGCTGATCGGCACTCTCACGGCGGGGGAGTTGTTATTTATCTAAAAACAGGCATACCTTTTACAATGAAAGCTAAGTCTGATATAGGGAATCCTATCGAATACATTATCGTTGAAATAAAAACAAATAGAAATCCAATCTTTCTTGGATGTGTCTACACGCTGAAACAAAATCGCTTCTGTAGTATATTGTCCCAAACATATTCTGCTTGAAATATACATATATTTAGGGTACACTCTAAATATATTATATTTGTCACACACAAAAATTATATATTTGGAAAGAAGTTGTTCTAAATAAATCGTTATTTCCGTCCTAATATTTTTTATTTGGGACTATTATTTACGGAACAAATATTTATTTGTATTTAAGTATTCAGAAAACAAAGCAATGTCTTAACTTTATGACGCGTTTTATGTTTTTCAGTAATTCAACGTTAATTTTTTCGGAAATTTAAAATGTTCGTAAAAATCCATTATAATTGAAATCGTATAATCCTGCGAAATGATGTATTATGCAAGGTGGATTGTCAACAAATGATGACTTGGAATAAATAAAATTTAAAAATTAGTGCTTTAAAAAATTGTCAACGTTTTGAAACTCGTTTTTAAACAAAATATATTTGGACAGGCTCCTAAACGATAATTTTATTTGTATATAAACACATATTTTATTTGAGAAAATTCGTTTGCAAATACATTTTGTAGTAATATATTAATATATGCGTTCCAAATAAATTTTATTGATTTTCAAATAAAATTATTTGATTTGATTCCCTTATAAATAACATCAGAATACTCTCCCTCGAATTCACAGATATTAACATAGCTGGTGATTTAATTGCAACCTTTTAAAGGATTGTAGTCTTTCAATCGAAATGGATACCATTGGTCTATTCCCATCACGGAGGAAAATCGCCATTTTTGATATGTTTGAATTCAAAGAAAATATACTTGTAACCAAATTTTTTAAATATTTTATATTTTTACCAATCACGTAGACATCTGGTGGTAGTCTACGTGATTGGTCGAACATGTGCACAAAATTACATCACTCTCGATAACAAATTGTGCAAGATATCTTAATTTAAAAAATTTTACTTATATGGCGGTGCCACGCCCATTGGTCCGATTCCGCCCATTTTTGGACCAATCACGTAGACTTCCACCAGATACATGTGCACAAAATTACAACACTCTCGCTAACAAAATTTGCAAGATAAGACAATTTCAAAATTTGGCTTATATGGGCAGTGCCACGCCCATTGACCCGATTCCGCCCATTTTTGAACCAGTCACGTAGACTGCTACCAGATGCGTATACACATAATTCCAGCACTCTCGCTAACAAATTGTGCAAGATATAACATTTTTTAAATTTGGATTATATGGGCGGTGCCACGCCCATTGCTGCGATCCCGCCCATTTTTGGACCAATCACGTAGACTGCCACCAGATACATATGTACAAAATTACAGCACTCTCGCTAACAAATTATGCAAGATATCTTAATTTTAAAATTTGTCTTATGTGGGCGGGGCCACGCCCACTTGATATATCGAAAATTCAAGTACCCTATTTTCACCACGCCCCACACATGTACATTCTGTGAAAATTTCAAGAAGATCGGTCCAGCCGTTTAGACGTCTATACGGTACAAACAAACCAACAAACAAACAAACACACATTCTTCTTTATATATATAGATAGATAGATAATCTTGTTTTGCCTGGTATAACAAATAAATAAATCTAAATCTAAAAAAATCTGAACGACTTTTGTGAACATATCTATACAATCTGAACACGTCTAGGCACCCATAAATAGCTGAAAACCCACATTGTACCTCTAAATGTTAGTATTTCACTATTATGTAACAAAAATATTTTTTTGGTGTAGGATATGTTCAGCAACATTACAGAAAATATTAAGGCCAATATTTTTATTGGAACATATTAATGATCTAGCTCCCCACATAATCGTAATTTGTGGCCCTATTTGAACAAATCGTAAAAACACCCCTTGAAATGAGGAGGGCGGGGATGAAATGTTCTACAAAAATGTTGGCCATAAAATTTTACTATATGTGTCAGAACACACCAAAGCTCAAAACTTAACACAAACACCAAAAAAAGGGGTCAAATTCCTCGAAAAAGGTGTAGTTTCTGCTAAATTGCTTTAAAAATATGGTATCTATGGCACAAAAACTGTCTTCTGGAGCGACATCTATAGAGGAGCTATATCAAAACATTGACCGATATGGCTTATTGTCAATCACAAACAACCTGCAACTTTAAGAAATATTTCTACCAAATTTGATCAACTTATCTCTATTATTACGGACAGTAGCTTGATTACAACGGACGGACATGGCTAAATCGTCTTAGAATTTTACGACGATTAAGAATATTTATACTTTATGGGGTCTCAGATCAATATTTAGAGGTGTTACAAACGGAGTGACAAAATAAATATACCCCCATCCTATGGTGGAGGGTATAAAAACAAACTAATTGACGTAGAATGCTAAAATTTGGATATGAATAATATAAAAATTACAAAAATGAGCTTTTTTTGTACGAATTAACGTTTTGAATTATGTGATATGATTTCTATTATCATGACTAAGCAGATTATATCTAATTTAGAACATACATATAATATTAAGCCTTTGTGTCTCCGCCTGTGTCAACACTGAGCCCATGTAAAAGTATTCATCTGAAAGAGTGCACACAAACTGTAAACAGTGTGGCTGGAATAGTCAGTGCAGTAGTGACCAAAACAATATTCAATATTTCAAAAGTCACATTGGAGCTATGAATCTATAAATTAATGTGTATATACTGATTTTCAAGGAGATGTGCAAGTGACGTTTTGGCCATTTGTAACATGTCATGATCTGTCATTTGTTTTTCATTGTATTCAGTAGTGTCTACAATTTCATAATGGAGAGATATACGGAAGAACATCGTTTACAAATTATTCAGTTTTATTATCAAAATAATCGTTCTCCAATTGCAACTTTTCGTGCGCTAAGTCCATTTTTTTAAATCCAAAAAAAAAACACTTTCCAGTCGACCTACGAACTTGACACCCATGAGAAATATTTTAGCTCTCGTTAAGATCTATCTTTTTTCCATTAACGGATTGTGGCTACGTGCCACACAGCAAATAAAACAATTGAATTGTTGCGGGAAAAGTTTGGAGTTTCGATTATTTTAAGAAATTGTGATATTGAATGGCCACCAAGAAGTTGTGATTTAACACCAATATACTATTTCTTGTGGGGTTATTTGAAGTCATTGCTCTTTCGAAATAAACCAGACTCTCTTCAAGCTTTACAAGTCAATATTGAACGTGCCATTCATGACATACGACTTGATTTATTGGAAAAAGTGCTCGAAAATTGGGTTCATCGAATTCGTTCATGCAGAAGAAGTCGTGGAGGCCTTTTGAATGACGTTTTATTTAGAACTTAATTGTATCGATTGTACTTTACATTAAATAAAAAACTTTTGAATTTCCTTAAAAAAAGCGTGTATTTCAAAGAAATCATATCACTCTTATTGGAAAACCCTGTAACAACTAAATTGATTAAGTCGAAGCATGGAAAGGAGATATTATTGTATGAAATATGCAATAATATTGCATATAATAAACCATTTGATTTTCCTTTACGCGTTTTGCGTCCTCCTGACCTACAAGAGATAGTATGCATAAAGTTTGCCCACATATATGTAGATAAGAGTCGGCTGGAATAATACCTCAAACCGATTAACGAAATTTGAAGAGTTCGGACCAAGATAAAATGTATTTTCTTTCGATTAAGAGCAAAAAACCTATATGAGGTGCTGGTTAGAATAGATTCACACATTCTAATTTCCAGTTTGTGGTCCTGGAAGTCGCGACGCGGCAGTTCTCGTATTTGGATACCGTTTTAGTTTTTAAAAGCTCTGGTAATATATTGTGGAGTTTGAATCACGGCGTTAAAAGACATTCCGGACAACGCCGTATAACAAAATGCTAGTTAGTTATACGGATGGGGAATAAAGGGCCGTTCGACCAAAATTTCAAAATGCAACGCCCTTAAACTCAGACAGTCCTCCTTAACAGATCTCGTTGATATTTTGTGTCATATCTACTATCCAATAGGACTAAACTTGGTGCAAGTTTCATCCCGATCAGAAGACACCGATTTTAAAAATTTACTCACTTGACATGAAATCCTTCATATATATTATTCCTCTATGTAAGCACTACAGAAGTCGTATTTTCCATTTGATCATTTTCGATTAGTAAAAGAGATGTTATCGATCCCAGAATTGCTTTACGTTTACATATCGACTTGTGGATCGTATATCAAACCGAACGATTCTTGGCTCATTTGTAAGGTCGTGACTTGTACTTTCAAGTACATAATATAATGCCGGTTAATTTAAAGTTTTAAAAAGCACTAGTTGCATACGCAACTTTATTTTGCATACGCAACTTTATTTTGCATACGCAACTTTATTTTGCATCATCCACATCAATGACACCAGCTTAAAATTCTGAGAAAAATATGGTAATGTAGCCCCATTTGTCCTAAACTGATATGGTGTTTAGCCTTGTTCTTGTTTAAAACAATATTTAAATCACAAAATAACATGTAAGAAAGTTCAGTCGAGTAAAATATTCGTAATTTTTTTTGTTTTAGTTAAATTATTATCTATTTACATGGAACCGTAGTACAGACAACATCTGGAGATTGCTGTTATACAGATGGATCGAAACTAGGGGAGAGAACGGGGGTAGGCCTTTACATCGAAGAACCGGAAACCGAACTCTTATTCCGTCTGCCAGACCATAACACAGTCCTGCAGGCGGAAGTCCGAGCAATTACAGAATGTGTGAGCTGGCTTGGGACTAACACAAGACCAACAAAAGTGAATATTTTCACAGATAGCCAAATGGCTATTAGGGCGATAACGTCTAGAACGGTGAGGTCGAGGACCGTTTTAGATTGTAAAATGGCGATTAACGCCTACTCCGAATACGGCACTATATGCATCATATGGGTGCCTGGCCATTGCGGAGTAAGGGGTAACGAGAAAGCAAACGCCTTGGCATCTAGAGCCAGAGACTTGCAAACAACAACATTAGAGAACGCAAAACCCTTTAGAGTTATGCGTTCTGAACTACAAATATGGGCGAAGAACGCCCATATCACGCTATGGAATAGTGAAAACGTTGGGAAAACAACGAAGGTCTTGTGGGGTGACCCAAACGAGGACAAGGCCAAGACCTTACTGAGATTGAGCAAGGTAGAAATTATTAAGATCATGGGTGTCCTTACAGGACACACATGCTTACAAGCACACCTACATAGGATAGGAGTTGTAGATGACAGCATATGTAGGGCATGCGGGGAGGATGACGAAACGTTGGAGCATTTCCTCTGCCACTGCCCAGCGTTCGCCAACAATAGATCACGTTTCTTAGGAAATGATGTTATACCAGACTTGACCCAACTTAGGGGCGTAAACTGGAAGAAGATTAAGGACTATGTCGACAGTACAGAGTTCCTAAAATAGCTTACCGACCTTTCTAAAAAAAAAATAACAATTAGAGCGCACAACAGGCCGAATACTGGCTTACGTGTATGTCCAAGGACATGAGGTGGAAATTCACCGCCTCCTCTTCTCAACCTAATCTAACATTCCATTTAATAAATTTAAAGTATGTACTGGTCTAAAGTTTAAAGCTCTTAACATTTGGTACAAAATGGTCCATTTCTGTGGTAGGTACCAAAAGGGGCGTACCAATAACGGTCACTTTTCTCTGGACTGTAGACTATAAAAGCATTACACCGTACAAAATTTCAAGTATATTTATATTCACTGGTATTAAAGTTAAAATCAGTTAACTTTAGGTGTAAAATGTTCCATTTGTGTGGGAGGTTCCAAAAGGGGTGTGCCAATAACAGCCACTTTTCTCTAGACTCTAGGTACTACAAAAGCATTACACTGTACGACATTTCAAGTATTTGTATGCACAGGTATTAAAGTTAAATGCTGTTATCTTTTGGTACAAAATTGTCCATTTCTGTGGGAGGTACCAAAAGGGGCGTTCCAATAACGCTCACTTTTCTCTGGACTCTAGGCACTATAAAAGCATTACACTGTACAAAATTTAAAGTATTTGTATGAACTGATATTAAGGCCATAAGCAGGTAATATTTGGTGCAAAATGGTCCATTTGTGTGGGAGGTACCAAAAAGGGAGTAGCCACTTCGCCCATTTTGACGTGTTAGCTTCTAACAAACTAATGAAGCTAACACGGCCCATCTTCGAACTTAGCCAGAGATAGAGAAAAATATTACCGCATACCAAATTTGATGTCAATCGGTTACTCCTTTCGAGACTTATCGTGCGCACCAGCCAGCAGACAGACAGACGGACGGATGGACATTTGCTCAAATGAATTTAAATTAATCAAAACGGATTTCCGCCGAACATACTTAAGGGCTTAGGTCACTCCTTCGATGAGTTACACTTTTGGCTCATAGCAAATGATATCTACCGTCCTCTCTAAGGTGAGGGGATAAAAAGAATCTTTGCAATAAAAATACAATTTCGATTTTGACATTTTTAAGTAAAACTGCTCTTACAGAGAAACAGGAGACAACACAGATTCAAACTAGCGGGATCAGCTCAGATTAGATAGGGATCTATACCTACATATATGTATAGCGTGATCCAATTCGAGGTTCCCTACTTTTTTAAAGAAAAAAACACAGAAAATTCAAATTGAATGGGGAATGTTTATTATCATTTGAAAGAACATTCTTCGGCATTTATTTTTTGAAGATTATACCTATCAACTGTTGGCCGCGGCTACGTCTCAGATAGTCCATCCGCTGAGACCAATTTTCGATGACTCGTTCGAGCATTTCGACTGGTAACTGGCGAATGACACGCGTGATGTTTTGCTCCAAGGCCTGAATCGAAGCGGGTTTGTCCGCATAAACTTTAGACTTTACATATCCCCACAGGAAAAAGTCTAACGGTGTGATATCACACGATCTTGGTGGCCATTCGACTGGCCCAAAACGTGAAATTATCTGCTCACCGAAGTGTTCTCTCAATAAATCCATTGATTGATGCGATGTGTGGGAAGTGGCGCCGTCTTGTTGAAACCAAATGTCGCCGAGATCAGGAGCTTCAATTTCAGGCATCAAATAGTCGGTTATCATGGCACCATATCGGTCGCCATTGACGGTTACGTTCTCACCGGCATCGTTTTTGAAGAAATATAGACCGATGATTCCGGTACGTCGGATCGGGAATAGGTCAATAGCAAAAAGATAGCTCTTAATGAGAGCTAAAATATTGCTCATGGGTCGACTGGAAAGTGTTTTTTTTTTATTTAAAAAAAAATTGACTTAGCGAAATTAGCGAACGATTATTATACCCTCACTTTAGTGTGACGAGGGTATATATCATTTGCTACGGAAAAAAGTGTAACACGTCGAAGGAGTGACCTAAGACCCCAAGTATGTTCGGAGGAAATCCGTTTTGGGTCATTTTAAGTCGAATGAGCAATGTCCGTCCGTCTGTCTGTCTGTCTGCTGGCTGGTGCGCACGATAACTCTCGAAAGCAGTAACTGATTGACCTCAAATTTGGTATGTGGTAATATTTTTTTCTATCTCCGGCTAAGTTCGAAGATGGGCCATATTGGTCCACTCCTTCTAGTACCTCCCCCACAAAGGGTTAAAATGTTGTGAAATATTGATTCTTTAAGAACTGCTATACTACTTATTCGAATCTTTATATAACATTAATAACAGTGTATAAAAATACTTGAAATTTTGTACAGTATTATGCTTTTATATCGCCTACAGTCCAGGGAAAAATGGGCGTTGTTGTCACGCCCCTTTTGGTACCTCCCACACAAAGGTACATTTTTGCACCCAAAGTTAACAGCTTATAACATTAAAACCAGTGTATACAAATACTTGAAATTTTGTACAGTGTAATGTTTTTATAGTGTCTATAGCCCTGTGAAAAATGGGCGTTATTGCCACGCCCCTCTTTGTACCTCCCACACAAAATGCCCAAATCATACCACAATTTAATGTCTCATAACGTTTATACCAGTGCACATAAATTCTTATAAGTCGGCACAGTGCAATGAATTTAAAGTATCTAATGTTCAGCAAAAAAAAGGTGTATTTGATAAACCCCTTCTGGTACCTCCCACACAAATTGACAGAATAATTCGAGTAATATTCAATATTACATTACTCACAAAGTGAGGGTATACCTTAGTCGGTTTACCCGACTGAAACTTTCTTACTTGTTTTGATTTTTGTAAACGTTGTTCAGGCGTAAGTCTTTCCATGATGAAATGCCAAACAATACTTAACAAAAATAACATGCCAGCATGACACGACTCACACGTGATCTGTCAAAAAAAGGCTATTGAAAAAAGTATCTCTACTTGGATCACCCGATATATTTCATATATCTATGTTGGTGTATTCCTGGTCCAGTATGCAAATTAAAATTTAAGAGGAAAAATAAATAACGATATATGCAAATATTGGCGAATTTTCGCATATATCGATTATGTCCTAGTCAAAACCTTCAAGAAGAGCTCTAATTTGTATAAATCTACAAAGCGTTTTTAAAATATAACAAATGCATTGTTCACATATCAGGAATTACCTAATAAATATTTTTTTAAAAAAGAACGGGGCTGCACACCATCTTCAAATTTTCAGCGTTCATTTAGAATATATGGGGCTACATAACTATATTTTTCACAGAATTTTAAGTCGGTGTCATTGATGTGTAATATACAAATTAAATTTGCAGATGCATCGGATGCACTCAAAAACGTTAATGACGCGAATATAAGTCCCTGTTATGAAAAATAGAACTTACGACCTTTAAAATGAGCCTTCTTTTGTAAAAATACGGTCACGCGTTCCGTAAATACAGAATTCAAAACATACGCCTTTTGAGATTAAAGATGCTAGTAACATCTGGAAAATTTTTTTGTAATTTTTTTCGCCAACTATAAAATATTTTGTTTTGAGAAGAGAATCGATATGCCGATTTATTTTGAAATAGGGAATGGTGAACCAAAAAAGGTGTTCGGTTTGACATGGAATGAACGATATCCGAGGTATGTTTACTACAAAAGGTGTATTTTGAAATTTCTCGGGCCACGTGCATTCGAATACGGTTTATTTATGTTGGCACAGTTGTCTCGAACATACGTGTTTGGTTGGGTTTGTTTGTGTTTAGTTTAGTTCGTATGTGAGAGAATTAACAGTGAGACGCATTTTGCTCGTTCGGTGATTTTCTGCTGTGGAAAAATTTTATCAAAGAATTTGCATTAAATTTTGTGTAAACATGGAATTAAGTGCCCGAGAAATTTCAAAATCCATCTCTTCTATTGAACAGACCTCGTATTTATTTTCCCATCTGTCGTATAAGAAGCATAGGGCCTCTATCTGTCTCCTCCATGTGTGGGCAGGACGTTCCTTCTACGGCTTCCTTGTGGTTTCTATTCTATGGCGTTTCTCGTGATGTCATTGTTTAGCCATTTTCAAGTTTTAAAATCAGTGGCTATAGGTTTTTTGATTGGACATAGTCTTATTACAGTCCTCTCTGTTTTGCAACCAGGATTAAAAAAGTCACATTTTCCATTCCACATTGAAGAATTATGAGAGATAGTAGTTACGAACTAAATGGTAGATTGTTATATATTTAGAATGACTTATTCTGCTCTAATTTGATAGCGTAATGTATCATATATTCGGTTCTGCCCGACTTTAATCTTAATTAAACAAAGATAATGCCGTTGATTTCCTTTAAGGCAAAGATTTTTTTGATTTCCACACTTTAAGGAAAACCTAAATAGAAATCGGATTGCCCAGCTGTAGATGTTTACGTTTGTCGCCATTTCGACTTTTTCTTTGCCTTTGTGACGGCAAATTAAAGACTCTTTGAACTGCTTTTTATAATAACAAAAAAACAAATGTCAACCAACCACAAGAATACAAAATAATAATACTTTGTCTTTTAATTTAGAATGATTTCTGAGACTGAGCCTTTCTGAGTCGCATTTGTGATGCTTCGAATGCGCATTATATACACAATAATATTCAAAGAATATTAAATATTTCTTTGTTGTTGTGTGTGTCCTATTTACCTAAACGAGTAGAAAGGAAAACTCGACAACATGAATACTTGTACATACATAAATAAGTAAATACATAAACAAGCATAAATAATAAATGAAAAATGAAAAAATGAGGTTTCCCACTGTGTTTTATGTGCTTCTTCAATGCAGGCTTACCGTCATTGTTGTGCTCGAAGTACTTTTTCTCCAATTGACCCAGTTGGACATCACAGCTCACCGTCTTAGCCTTACCGCCGCCGCCGCCACCTCCTCCACCAACATCCATCAAAGGTGAGTTGCCAGTGCCCATAATATCACCCACACCACCAATGCCGCCGCCTCCTCCACCACCTATACCTCCGCCACCATTGCCGGCATTATGTTTGAGAAGTTCGGTATATTTATCTTTAATTAATGTACTGCCGCCATTGATAGCTGTCTGTTGGTGCTTTTTGTATTTCATGGTATCGGCGCCGCCACCACTGCCATCGACCACCAGGCCATTGACGACACCCAACATGACGTCCGTATTGCCGGCCACTGTAGTGGTTCCATGATTGGCCACAACCGTACCATGTGATGTCAGTGGATCATTGCCACTTAAGTCCAGATGATGGTGGCGATGATGCGCTGCCGCCGAGGCTATGAAACGTTTGTAAATGCAACAGGTGACCATGGCCAGAAAGACGGACACACTCAACAGACCCAGAGCCATTAGGGAGATGACCGCGGCCAGATTGCCCTGCAGCATATCACGCCCGTTGGGCTTCTGCACCAATAGACTCATTTGCACGGAGTCCTTGCCACCGGCATTTTCCGCAATGCAAGTGTAGGTGCCCTCATCGGACTTTTCCGCCCCCAATATGGTGAGGCGCGATATGTAGACATTGCGTCCGAATTCTTTTTCCTTGGATTGCTCATCCTGAATGATTTGTATGTAGATACGGTGTTGCTGTTGCTGCAGCTGAGATTGGCTATTGGAACTGGAACTGCGATATATTTGCTTATTGTAATCCCAGGCTATATGTGTATTGGCCGAGGCATGCACGCGACACACAAGTGTTACGTTCTCTTTGGAGGTATTGATGGAAGCACCTTTGGCAGGAAATATAATGCGTGGCTTACAGGCAAACGCCTCGGGCTGATCTTCAATCCAGAGCATACCCCTTAGCTGGGCCGGATAGTAACAGGATGTGGGTGGTGTATAGAGATTACGACGTAGAACAAAATCTCTGAATATCTGCAATTCACAGGTGCAATTCCAGGGATTGCCGTCCAGCGAAAGGGCCGTCAGACGCTTAACATTCTCAAAACTTTCTTTGCGCAGAAAACTCAAACGATTATTATTCAAATAGATCTGCGACAGCAATGGGACATTGAGGAAAACCTGATTGGCTATTTTCACCAAACGATTATCCTTCAGTTCGATTTTATGCAAATATTTAAGATTTTGAAAAATACCATCACCCAGAGACTCCAGATGATTGCCGTTCAGCACAATGGCGCGTACTTTAACCAAACGGGCGAAAAGATTGGCCTGCAGAACCTTTAACAAATTATTGGACAAATCCAATTCGATGAGAATTTCCAGTTGTGTGAAAGTTCTAGGATCTATGTGCTGCAGCGAACTGTTGCGTATATACAACTTATGGAGATTTGTCAAGTCGGCGGTTAGGAAAGCATTTTCCTCCAGATAAACAATCCGATTAAGGGATAAATCCAAAACTTGAACCTCATTGCTAAGATTTTCCGGCACGGAGGAGAGTGTGAGATTTTTGCAGTCGGCCGTCTTCTTGCCCGAATTCCATTTGCAGTGACAATCGCCGCAATCCATTAACCAGTCGGCCGAAGTCAGGCCAGGCATTCCCAAGAGCGTAAACGTCAGCACCATTAGGCGCCACAACCAAGCGAAGGAAAGAGAGTTTTGATGTCGTCGTCGAAAAGGCTTACCCAACGAATGGGTGTTTGTGGCGGCACTGAAGGCTTTCCTATTGTTATAATATGAAATGTCCGTGTCCGTATCCGTATCCGTTTCCGGTTTCTTTGGCGGGTATGGTTGTTGGTCTGGTTTCCTTCTGTTGGTTTTAACCAATACTTTAAGTTGTTGCTGCTCTCTTTGAGAATTCACAGATGGGATCCTTGACAGCTGCGGTCTTTTGCGGTTTAGATGCTCCTCCTCTACGTCCTCCTGTTGCTGCTGCTCTTGTTGCCGGAATATATGCTGCTGGTACTGCGGTTTCTGCTGCTGCTGGTGTGGGTGATGTTCCTGTTGTTGTCGCTTAAGCTGAATTTTATTGCGCTTGTTTTTCATGTTTTTTTATAGTTTGCGCGCCTTTATCACTTTCTTGCTGACATCAGTCACGTTGACAATTTTAGCCATCCACCTCGTTCGCGTTCTCGTCCTAGTTCTCCTCTGCGTCGTTTTCGCTGCTGTTGTTGCGGTAATTGTGGGGGCAACTCCAGTGGCCGTGCTCTTCGTCGTGCTGGTCCTAATAACTCTGTTATTCTTACTCTTGGCCGGTTTTTCATTTAAATTTTTTTCGCCCTTAGGTTGATAATGTTGTTTTTGTCGTGGCCCGTCGTTATGGTTGTTGTCGTTGGCTTAGTTGAGTAACTTCCTTGGTCCTGTTCCCAGTTTCAGAGACTTGGAAGTGGTGTTAGTTGTGTTTGTTTTTTTGGAACAATTTGTCTGCATCTGCAGCGGTTTCGTTAACGTTGGCACAATGACAGGCGGATAACAGCATGAAACCAAGCTGGAAATAAATGGAAAATACGAGAAAGGTCTTATTTTAGTTGAATTTCCGGGATGTTGTAATTGCAAGAATGTTTTGTTTATAATAATTAATGTTTAATTCTAAAATTAGTAGACAAGCTGGTGATATTTCTTGAGCAGTGTAGTAAAATATAGCCGACTATGGATATTAAATTGAAACCAGCAACGCAAAGGACTTCGCTTGTATCACTGATTAAAATAATAAGGATATCAACAAAAATTGTGTGCTTGGTTTACAGACAGAAGATTATAGGTTGTTAAAGCTATTTTTACAGACAGAAGATTTAAGGATATAATTTTAAAGGAATCTGAAAACAACATTTTTTTTAAAAATTAAAGAAAAAGTATTGTGACATGTATTGGGGGTGGTTAGATCGACAGATATGTTTCTGGAGCTACCAAACTCCCATTGTCAATATCCTTATTACAATGATTACTTCAGTCGATCATTAGAATATGTACGCACAGTCAAGTTACATTGAACGATAATCAGTAATCATTATCCTCATACATCCACTAACGTCCATACTCGTGAGACTTGACGATGTGAAGAATTCACACGAATGACTTGCTATAGTTGCCTATGCAACAACAAAGTATTTTGGACGTGCCCTACCATTTGTTTTTCTTTTTTTTATACCCTCCACTATAGGACGGGTGGTATATTCATTTTGTCACTCCGTTTAAACGTCTCATGTCCATGGGCATACACTTAAGCCAGTGGTTCGGCATGTTGTGTCCTCCTTATTTATGATCTTTTTATACCTTACGAGTTTGTATTAGACACAAATTTTCTAAGTATCTTCCAGTCAAATCGAGCCCTAACACCAAAAAAACTTAAGCAACAAAAAGTAAATTTTTCACGAGATTTTTTTTAGTTTTCTTTATACTCAGTGTAGGTATTAACACGAACTTTTAAAGTTAAGTTTTTTTGGAGTATTTTATTTATTTTCATTTATTTATTTTATTTATTTGAATAATTATTACAATTAAAATTATAATAAACTTAAAAATAAGTACTAGCAACTAAGGCTATCGACTTAATTTTTGGAGTAATTAATTACTACTAATCGTTGCATTAGTCTTTTTTTTACCAAAATGTTCGATTTTTGTTACTTAAGTTTTTTATGCTGTCAGCAAAAAAGCGATGTATTTGTGTCTGTTAAGTTAAAAACAACTGCATAGAAATATGCACTAGCATATTTTTTTTTTTACCCTCCACCATAGGATGGGAGGTATATTAATTTTGTCACGCCGTTTGTAACACCACTAAATATTGATCTGAGACCCTATAAAGTATATATATTATTATTAGTCGTAAAATTCTAAGACTATTTGGCCATGTCCGTCCTTCCGTCCGTCTGTTGTAATAATTGGAATTGAAAATGAGTAATATCGGTCCAATTTTGGATATAGCCCCTATATATAGCATCTCCCCGATTTGACTTCTTAACGTCATAGTGACCACAAATGTCAACTGATCGGACTGAAAGTTGGTAACTGGGTTTTATTTATACCCGGTATTCTTCACACGAGCAATGGTAGTCATAGGTCCATGTTTTGATATAGCCCCCATACAAAGGTCCCTCTAGATTTGACTTCTTGACGCCACAAAAACCGACGAATTCAACGAATTGGGCTAAATTTTGATATAATGAGTTTATTAGTACCCGTAGCCATTCACGTGCGATCCATGGTGGAGGGTATATACAATTCGGCATGGCCGAACTTAACGCTTTTAATTGTTTAAATTTATTTTGGAAATGTGGACGACTCGAAACAAAGGAAATACGTTAACATTAAATATAATAAAAACCAGTAAGGAAAGCCTAATGTTGGGCGTGGTCGACTATATGATACCCTTAACCATTTTCATAGCAGAATAAGTACAAAACGAATCAAATTCACAACATTGAGAGATATATTTTACATATCGTCCCCTCAATAAAATAATAGTGTATAATTTTTTTGTAGTTTCGACAAAGTCACATTTGAAGTTTGTGTGAAATTAGACTTCGTGTAAGATAAATATGTATAGTTTAGAAGAGAATCGATGTTTCCAATTTCTTGTCATTTTAATATGTGGTGAAATAATCAGGCTACAGCCACATGATATTCTATTAGTCTAGAAGTGCGTTAATTGTATATAAATGGGATCAAAGTACCATTCTACATACATACACTATTTTTCCGATTAAACTTTTGACCCACTTTGTGGAAGTGGAATTCCACCAAAATTCTACCAGCTTAAGAATCGATTACGTAGATTCTTATAATGCAATAAGAAAATTATGGTGTATATGCGTATACGCAATTGTTTTATTTAGGGGACGATATGTGGTCGATATTTAAACTACACTCTGCCAAATTTCATAAATATTAAATAAACGTTCTACAGCACTTTGATACCAACTTGAAACGAAAACATTAGTTAGTTTACTGAACCAATGTACTCCTTTATGCCAAATTTGGTAATGATCCGATGTAAAATTTGATTTATATAGCGCTTAGATGCCAAATCGAAGGAAAAATATATGGGGCCTATTATCTTACTCTGAACCGATTTTCACCAGTTTCAATAGGGATCATCCTTGGGCCAAAATGAGCATTCTGCGAAATTTCATCACGATCGGGCCACAAATACGACCAGAACTTTGATTACAACGATACGTCTACAGACGGATAGACGGAAATGGTTAATTCGACTCAGGAAGCGTTCCAAGTCGATCGGTATAATATGGATCTCTTCTCCTGTTGGGTGTTACAAACAAGTGCACACAATTATAATACCCTGACCCAGATTGGGGTTTAGGGTATCCAAATCACATTCAGGAAAAAGCAGCCAAAAATGATTTGCATTTGTTTCTTATTAGACACATCACATGTGTATTGCAGATCTGGCCAAACTCGCCGAAATTTCCATAATCAACAAAAACATAGTTACCTTTCTTCCACCAGATGCCATTTTAATAAATATTAGCAAACAATCAACGCAAAAATGCTAAATTTTTTAACGCCGTTCAAAGAAACTTCAGAATGAAAATTTAACTTAAGCGACACTACGCGGTCAGGAAATTTGTAAACAAAAAGTAAATGTCGTTTGAGTTATTTTTTGTTTTGTCTTTTTCTTCGTAACGGCACATTTGTCGGTTGCGAAATTTTTACAGGTGATGGGAATTATGCTTCTTAATCGATTTTCATCAAAAAAACGAAAATCGATAAATTTGTCGATTAAGTTTTTTTTGGCGAATAGAATATTTAGCGAATCTTTGTATGTAGAACATGCGATTGAGATGAACTATTTGTCTTTCTATTTCTCTAAAGTAACATTTGGACAACGAAGTAGACCGCGTCCAGCTTGCAATATATATATTTAAATTTCAGCCAGATCAATGGGAAAATGTGTTCTCTAGAGTGAAAATATTGGATCGTCTCTCGTCCAAGAAATGCCTCTGTACTATTTTTTGTAGAACATGAATACATGGACGAATAGACAGTCGGACATGGTTAAATCGTCTCAAAAAGTGATTCGATGCCGATCGGTATAATAAACTATGGGTCTATCTCTTCTCTTTTTGGGCGTTACAATGAAATGGAAAAGTCACAATCGTATTTTACATTTCATCATTTTGCAATTTCTTATAAAAACAGTTTCTTGATCGACCCTACACAACAAATATATCACGACAATGTTCCAACTTATTAAAAAATATATTTAGGTTAGGATAGGTTATGTTGAAGAGAGGAGACTTTTAAACGTCTCATGTCCATGGACATACACTTAAGCCAGTGGTTCGGCCTGTTGTGCGCTCCTTATTTATGATTTTTTTATACCTCACGAGTTACAGAAAATCGGTACCAGACACGAATTTTCTCAGTATCTTACAGTCATATTCTCTGAGATGAGTCAAGTCTGGTAATATGTCGAACCCGAAATGTTGGGATCTTGTATGTGTGGCTCGATAAGCCTTTGGGGTCGTATAACTCGCCTTGCCAGGCTTTGGTATGAAGGCCACCCTAGATTCCTGCCAGTTTTTTGGGGTATAAGAATGGGTTAGGCATGCAGTGAGCACTCCAGCCAGATGAGTTGATACCAGATCCACCTCATTCTGCAGAAGTGCTGGAAATATTCCATCCGGTCCCGCAGCCTTAAAGGGAGAGAAACTTTGTATCGCTTCTTTAACCATACTATCTGTTATATCCGTAATAGGTACTTGATGCAAAACATTTTCATTTTGTAACTGTTCCTCTGTTGGTCCAGCATTACCAGTCGGAAAATGAGTTTTCATCAAGAACCTTACGGTATCCTCTATAGTTTCCATCCTCTTACCCGTGTCATCCACCAGTGTTTCGGTTTGGACATGAGTTTTTGAGAGGAACTTTTTCATTTTAGACATGGTAGGCACCTGTTCACAGAAAAGCCTCCAGGAGTTACGTTTCGCCGATCTAATGATTTTATTGTATTCTTTGAGTCTTCTGTTGTAGTCGTCCCATTATACTGATTGTTTTTTACGTCGAGCTCTGTTGTAAAGTCTGCGGACATCTTTGTCAATCGAGCGAATTTGTCCTGTCATCCAGGGTTTCTCATAGGCAGATTTGCTTTCTCGAAGTGGGCAACTATCTTCGAATGATTTTACAAAAGCCTCGGTAATCTTCTTCACATTGATGTCAATGCCTTCTGCACATAGATAATCGCGTGTAGGCTGCCCCAATCGATTTCTAAGTAGATTTCCGAAATTAGTCCAGTCGGTCTTAGCCTTATTACGGAAACTTATTGGGTTTGGCGGTGGCCGTGCAATTTTAAACCTTATATAAAGGTGTAGGAGTGTTCATCCGAAACCCTCCACTCATGGATCTCACCAATAAGATTTTCTGAACATATCGTTATATCTAATACTTCTTCCCTAATTTTGTTAACAAAGGTTGCAGTGTTTCCTATGTTAATAGTTATGAGGTCATTTGTATTCAAAAATTCTATAAGGGCGTGTCCCCTTTTATTGGTGTTAGTACTACCGTCACACCAAGCTAATTACTCATTACTTGTGTGTTTGGATTCCCTCACCAGACGTTGCAATTCCGACGTAGGTGGCAATGTCGGCGCGTCGAATGGCAGATATATTGACGACAGGGACATACTTCCATTACCTTGCCTCAGCACCCTTGCGACCGATGTTGACAACTCTGGAGAGAAAAGAAAACATATGTTTTTATGGCACAAAATACAAGTCCTTGGACGAGTACCTGTGTTAGCGTAGAAAAGGTTATAGTTCACATGGTTTAATCCAGTAACCTTGTTGCTAGCTGTCCATGGTTTTTGGATCAAAGCAATATGAACCCTATTTATGATGTCCATCAGAGCGTTGGATCCTGTCTCGCTCCGGTGGAGGTTTATCTGGATGACCTCAATCATTGTCTTACCAGTAAAAGTTTATTTTGGGAGTCTATCCTATCTGGTGGTACTCCCTCATTATTTGGTAGTGCGTCATTCTCCTCCATTCGTTCACTACATATTACACCATGTTCCAGTCGACAATTTTGGGAGGCGGTGTTATTTTTGTCGCTCCCTCATTGTTTTGAATCGTTTTGTGGCTCTTTTTATGTTGATCACCACCTTTGCTGGGAACTTCCTGCAAAAGTGGCGGTACTATTGGTGAACTGGTGGTGTTATTGACTACTTCCACATCAGTTTTTGGCAGTGTCTCACTTGTCTCCATCCGTTCACTACCAGTATTTGCCTCTTCAGACAGTACATTTGGACTCGATTCATCTGTCCTGCCAATCGGGACCTTTCCAATTTTGAAAAAGACTGTCCAGATCATGAAGTACGCCATGCCTTTCGCCATGACAAGATTTTTCTTGGGTTCTGGGTCTATGTCCAACACGAGGAGAGTACCCTCGGTATCATCCTTCCTATAGAAGACTTCCCACTTTCTCACGGAAAGGTTTGAATTCTGTTTGCCAATGATGTCAAGTATGTACTCTGATGAGAACTTACTGGGACATCCCTTAACATATAGGGTCGTTTTTATGAGTTCAGGAATGTCGCTTTTCCTTACCAATTTTAGCTTTGCACCGTCCCAAGGCGAGGGGAAGCTATCCACAAGTTTTACGAGGACACCAGAGCAGCGTTGTGATGCCAGCCTTAGCATCAAAACACCCCTCTCAAACTTGCAACTCATTACTTCGATTGGTGGTTCATCCTTAGATTCGAGGACGTAGTCCGCTACAATCGTATAGACCAAATCTTCGAAGATACTCTTTTGGTCTTCGGGGATTCTGCCAAAAGCACTATTGCTATCAATTATGGCATAGCATAGATCATCTCGAAAATGTTTTTAGCTATATTAGAATAAGATGGTGGCTTCTTACCCTTCTTTATGGCCAATTGATTTTTCCGTGTCTGTAGAGTCTTTTTGTTTAAAGCCCCATCCTTAACGGATGATTTGGTTGACTTAATCTGCGTTACTGGGTCAACTTTACCGCCCACGATCGAAGGACCCTGACTAGAGACTTCATTTTGTGTGGTTACGTTAGGCTTCTCCGAATTACTGGAAGACGGCGAACACTTTTTCTTCTTAGTCACTTTCACAGCGCTATGTTCTTCGGGAGACCTGACTCTTTTAGCGGCCTCCATGTTTGTGTTGGAGGTAGAATTGTCAGGTTCATCCCGTAATAGGTTCTGTCGGTTTAACTTATTCAGTTTCCTTCTTTGTGCCCCTGACAGTCTCTTTGAGTTAGCAACAATCGTGATATTGTTTTCATTTGATGATTCAGAGTCAGAGTCCCCACTGGCTTTTAAAGGCTGGGGTTTCTTAGAGCCCCAGCTGGGTTCTGCTTCATCTGTCTTATCTTTTGCTTTGCCTGCGGCTGGATGTGCTCTTGTTTCATTTTCGACTACGGGATCCAAGGCACCAAAGCTCGTAGAAGTTGCTTATATTTAGTTAGAACCTCTTCTGACGTTGCGATATGTTTATCAGTTTTGTATCTAAAGTTTAAAAAGTCACTTTTTCCATTAAATTGCATTCTGCTTTAAGAAGGTGATGTATGGTTTCGTAGAGTCGGCTCCGCCCGACTTTAGCCTTTCTCTAATGTTTTTTCTTTGAAATGGGGTCAACTTTAAAGTAATTTTCTTTAGCTAGAAATAAATTTGCTGTGCACTTCATTGATTTGAAGAATACCAAATCACATGTTCCTCAGGCGTTCGTTTCATAAATTAATAATTTGTTCCCCATCGCTATTTTGTTCTTTCATCTTTTGGTTTATTTCTTGCTAACAATACTCTGCACTCTTTCAAAACTTTGCAATTCGTTTTATAAAAGACAAGAACTAAGGCCAACCGAAAAATTCGGATGGAACAAACGGCACGCGGGTGTGTGAGTGCATCGCAAAATAACATCAAGGGAAAACGATGAGATTCAAGATGATGATGTCGCTGACGCTATGATGAACTTTTACCATGAAAACTGCTCTCTGGGACTGAATAAACTTTGTGCCGAAGATTCTGAAGGTACATCAAGGACTCCGACGGTATTAATTGTGAATATTTGGCAATAAACTTTTGCAACATTTAAATGCCATTAAAAGTTTTTGCTGAAATATGCTTTTGCAAGCGTTTCATTAGTAAATGTTCGTCTGATGTTGACGAAGTCGCATATATTGTTAGGCGGTGCTGAGATACACATGAACGCAATCATATGAGCCATTACATGTGAGAGTTTATTTACACTTGAATTAATGGTAGATCTGTTTAGACTTATTTTGGAGTATTAAATTATATACTTAAAATAGAAATGGTTTTCGGAATCGTTGTTGTGACCCCAGAAGAACAAACTCTGACATTTACCGTTTTAAAGATAATTTGGTTAAATAATTTGCCGCGACTACACTGTAGCTAGTCCACTCGTGAGGTCCAACTTTCGAGTACTCTTTCCCACTCAATTGTTTTCCAACGTGTCGTACAAAGCTTAGATAAATAGATCGTTAAAATTTCCCATTTTCACTGGGGTCGAGCTAATGCAATATATAGTATAAATGCTTAAATTTCAGCATGATTCTTTAAAAATAAATTCGTTGAATCGGAAGGGATGGACCTATATCAAACGAAGGGATGGGGCTACATCAAATAATGTATCGATGTGGCCCATTTTCATTTGGAATCATCCCTATTCCAAAGAATGGCTTTGAGCCATTTATCGTAAAGATTGCTTACAATTGCTCGCATATGCGAATGCGAATATTCGTTACATCCCTACTTTGGACATTCAGACATTTTTTCGCACCTCAAACCTAGGGATCCCATCAAATGTATATTGATACCGTCATTCTAAAACATGATACATAGACTTGCCATGTTTTTAGCGATATTGCATTTGAAGTTAAAAATATGGAGAATTTCATATCAAGTGAGTCAATTTTGAAAACCGATATCTTTTGATCGGGATGAAACTCGCACCAAGTTTATTCCTATTGGATAGTAGTTGTGACACAAATAAAAAAACAGATTTTTATTTTTTTGCTCAACCCAAAGCTTAGGTCATTTCCTTTAAGAGCTTTATGGTCTATTCGTGGAAAGGGTATATATACAAATATATCAAAAAATTAGCATCTAAAAAAAGAGATTGAACCACATTCTTTAGCGTAACACGAGAACCATTTGTTTTAATTGGTTCAGGAAAGCTCTAACGAATCATAAATTAAGTAGCCTTCATCTTCTTCATAATAGGATGTTTTCATCCCATTACTATAATCTGTTCATCCTGAAAAATCCCATGTTTATACCCTACACTACACTGTGATACAGGCTATTATAACTTTGTGCAATTGTTTGTAACACCTAAAAGGAGAACAAATAGACCCATAGTTTATTATACCGATCGACTCAGAATCACTTTCGGTGTTGATTTATGCAGCACTATGCAGTTGCTTAATTTAGGATCGAATACTGCTTAATTTGGGGTAATCGGTTAAGATTTAGATTTAGCCAGATATATATGATCCTATTTAATATTTAAGCGCTATTAAAACTGTATTCTATGTACGTTCTTTATATAATTTGGCAGAAATAAAGTGTTGATCCATGTTTATGAAAATCTGTTTAGATTATATAGTCCCATATTTGTTCCTTCCGATTCTTGATCTATAAAAGAATACTACGCATTTTAATGTTATTGTTTCAGAACTAGTTTATAATGAACATAATCTTCAGCTCATCCTTAGAATAAGCCTTGATGAGGTGTTGGAGCTAAGTACCTTGTTAACTGAAACGAAACCAATGATTCCAAATTATTATCGCAATGCCCCTTTTCGAATTGTTAGGGAGATGTAGGGTATTATAAAGTCGGCCCTGCACTACTTTCTGTCTCTCCTTACTGGTTAAAATAAAAAATAATATTTTTTTATTTGAAACCCCTTAAAAACAGCTTTTTACTGGTTTAATAAAAATTATATTTTTAATTTAAACCTCCTAAAACAACTTTTAAACTATGCGAGTAGGTGAGTTGGTAGCGCCTATGAGTTTTGGGGCCGTGGGTTCGATTCCCACCGGAGGCTCTGGTCTGTCGCTACTAAAATATAACAAGCAAGAAGGTCTTTTTCACCAGGCTGTCCTTGGGCCGCAAAATTAGAAAAAAATTTACTTTTTATTATAAATAAAATAAATAAATTAATAAAAAATAAGTAAAAACGTTATGTTCGGCCATGCCGAATCTTATATACCGTCCACCAAGGATTGCATTCAATTCTATTACTGGAAACATATTTGGATATGGAGCAAATCTTGGAACCTCCTTTTCGTTTAAGCACATATTACAAAAAAACGAACGCTGCAATTTTCTGTCAAATTTTAGTCCCAAATTCTTTATACAAACTCTTCATCCGAAAAATATGGTATTTATGGCTAAAATTAGAATATTTGAGGGCTACATCTAGACGGGGACTACAACAAAATAAAATTTGATTTGTATAAATTTTATTGAGATAAATTCTTGCTAAAATAGAATACAAACTGCATAGTTTCAGCTAAATTTCTTAGAAACATGTGGTGTTTATGGAGTAAACAAGCCTGTTTGGGAGCGACATCTATAGGTGGACTATAACAAAATATGAACTGATTTAAAAATTTTTTACTGTGAGAATTCTTGTCTAAATAAAACACAAGCTGCAAAGATTCGCTTAAAATGCTTAAAAAATGTGGTATTTATGACTTAAATGAGCCTATTTTGGAGCGACCTCTATATGATGACTATAACAAAATATGAACCGATTTGCAAAATTTTTGCTGCGATGTATTCTAGTGAAAATATAACACAAACTGCAAAGTTTCAGAACAATTGCCTTAAATATAAGTGACCTATATCAAAAAAAGATTCAACCCATTTGCAACCCCAAACGACATGCAACTATAAGAAGTATTTTTACCAAATTTGATTAATCTAGCTCTATTATTACGGATTGTAACACCACATTTTCTGAGAAATTTATCTGAAACTTTGCAGTTTATATTCTAGTTTGGGAAGAAATCATCTCAATAAAATTTTTACAAATAAAATTTTATTTTGTTGTATTCCCCATGTATATGTTCTTTTAAAAAATCTATTTTAAGCAATAAATACCACATTTTCAGATGAAGAGTTTGGCTAAAGAATTTGCGGCCTAAAAATTGCAGCGTTCTTTTTTATATAAATTACATAAACAAAAAGGATCGTCTCATGATTCGCTCCATATCCAAAGATTTTTCCAGTAATAAAATTGAATGCAATCCATGGTGGAGGGTATATAAGATTCGGCATGGCCAAACTTAACGATTTTACTTGTTTTTATTTAATTAAATTATTATCAATTTAAATTTAATTTAATAATGTTATAGTATGCACTGATATTAAAGTTATAAGCAGTTATTTTTTGTGTAAAATGCTCCATTTGTGTGGGAGGTACCAAAAGGGGCGCGAAAATAGTGCCTATTTTTTACCGGACCGTAGGTGCCATAAAATCATTACACTGCAAAATTAAAACTGGTATTAAAGATAGAGACAGTTTAATTTTTTTACAAAATGTTCCATTTGTGTGTGAGTTACTAAAAGGGCTGGCGACACTACGCCCATTTTTCTCACGGTGATAGCGACTGATAAAGTATTACCATGTGAGGAATTACAGACGATTCGGATAAGTAGCATAGAAGTTATTACATAATCAATACTTCACTACATTTTAACTCTTTGTGAGGAAAGTACTAGACGGAGTGGACCAATAAGACCCACCCAGCCGGAAATTGTTTTGGGACGCTTTCACAACGCTTGCTTAAAATGTCTTTAAAGCGCTGTTTCATGATGGATTTACAATTCTTTGAGAACAAATAATTTGAGAAAAAGAATCCTTTTTGTAAAGTAAGTCATTAAATCGATACCTACATTCCAAAACATGCTAAGTCGAAACAGCTAGGTTTTTAGTGTACTATGTATAAAATCAAAAAATCTAACTTAATAAAATTTTTAAAATAACGTCACCAGCATACTACAAAACATTTGAATTGTGTGGCTTTCCGATTATTTAAGTAAAATAAATTAAACGATTTTCTATGAAATGTATGTGGAACATCTTTTACTGCAAAAAAATTAGACTTAATTCAGAAAAAAACGAAAACTATTATTTTTTAATAAACATGTGACGTATATGGCATTTCGTCAAAAACTACGATTTTGTTATCAAAATTTAGAAGTTCAAATAAGGAACTATTCTTTGTGTTAAGGTGGAAATTGTCTTTTCTTTAAAAGACTGCAGGATTCGCTTTTACAGCGCATTTTTGACATGCAAAAACCCAGTGCTACCTTTGCAACATCTAAAGCATGAGCAAGCTGGCATGTTGCAGGGACAATTTAACTTATGAATTCATTTAAATGAATACCTTAAAAATATTATAATTCATTTGATTCATTGATTTCTAAATACCATTTTTTTGGGAATTATTACCTTCAAACCATTGGAAAACCGTCATGAATTTTGTTTTTACAGCGTTGTTTTTACACCGTATATCGGTGTTATCATTTTGACGCTTTTACATCGCTTTATCCTACCGTGTGATGACGGTGCACGGTGCTTTCGCGACGCTTTTAGGATGGTATTTTTCTGGCTGGGCATCTTCAAACTTAGCCTGAGATAGAGCAAAATATTGTCACATACTAAATTTGGAATCAATCCGTTACTCCTTTCGAGAGTTATCGTGCGCTCCAGCCAGACAGCCGGATGGACATTGCTCAAATGACTTAAAATGACAAATTAGGTCACTCCTGAATAGTCTCATTTTATTTATGACCTATCTAACTTTACGAAAAAATAATAATACAAATATAATAGTTGTGAGTTTTTTGATGTTTTAAAGAGGTTTGAATTAAAAAATATTAAATTTAGTTTTGTAATAACTATTTTTGTATGTGAACACAAATTTAATTTGCGAAAATTAATTCCCACAAATATTTTGTTGTAATATATTAAAATTGCTGCTGTAAATAAATGTTATTTTCAAATAAAATGTGTTTGTTTATAAGTATATAATATTTAAACATTTGTATTACAAATATATTTTGTTCCAATTCAAACATATCAAAAACGGAGATTTTGTACTGTAGTCCATAATGAGTCGACTACCACCAAACATTTTCTTCAATTTTGAATAAGAAAAGCAGAGCGGTGTATTCGCAGTTGAATAAAGTTTATTTTATGTGAATAGAGTTGACGATGCAAAACGAACGAATCGAGAACAAACAAACAAAAAAACAGCAGATAGCTGAAAAATAGTTTATACACTCCACATCCAGAGAACTTTTCAGCGGAAATTATGCATAAACTTATCTCAAGGAGTGTAACTTCGTCTATGTGCTTGTGTGCGGATGAGTTTGGGTTTCAATGTGTTTGTGTGTTAGTTTGTATGTTTTGGCATAAAACAAGTGAACTCAAGAATTTGAAAACAACTACAACTCTAATGTAAGTTCTATGGGCGTCATTACGCCTGGCGTTTCTAATGCTTCTTTCTTCCACTTTTTCGATATCAAAGAATAAGTGGTGACTTGGGACGAGTGGTTTGGTTGCGGGAATAGAAGTGCAAAACAACTATCGTGTGATGATTACGGAAAACAATGAGCAAAGAAGCCATAACAAGTGAATTTTATGCTGCTGCTGCATCGGGCGCTCATTTGTGTTTTCTAATTTCCTTTCGCAGTGGAATAAGAATCGAAAGTTTGTAGCCGTACAGTAGTTTATTAGACTATCGTTGAGAAAAAAGTTTTCAAACTTTTTTCAAGTGTTAGGAAGTAGGGAGTGAGTTTTCATTGAGTGAACTGAGGCGAAGCACTCGGCTGATATATTTTTCAAAAAAAAAGAATAACAGCAACTGCAATTTTAATATAAATTCCATTGCGTGGGAAATTCAGCATTTTCTAAATCAGTATATCGTTTGCAACGAAACTAGACATGCTTATAGAGTTTGAGTTTTTACATGTTCACTACCTTGCGTTGATTTTTGTCAACCGATTATAGAGATTGCGTGTTTACAGGTTCACTACTTTGCGCTGGTAACACTGCATTATTTGTCAGCCGATTTAACAACTGATAGTTTTGTTTGGTTTGGATAGACTTACGCGAGAGCAACGCTTGCAAATTGCTGAAATGTTCTTTCAAACTAATGGTTCTGTTCATCAAACTTCAGACTTTGTTCAGCGATGAAGTTAATTTTGAGTTGAATGGGTAAGACTTCCAAACTTTGACAGTTGAAAAGCAAAACTGTCATATATGGAGTGAAGATAATCCACAAGCTTTTGGCCAAACACCATTACATCCACAGAAAATCACTATTTAGGTCCCTACCAGAGTAGGGATGTAACGAAAGTGACTTTAGCGAAAGCGTTAAAATGATGCGAATGCGAATATTCGTTACATCCCTGAACCAGAGACAATTGAACACCATGAAATCAACATTCGACGAGTTATTGGCGAAATACGGCCAATATCGCAAGTTTTCCGTTGCGCTATCACGACGATTAATGTAATGGTTCACTAGATATTTGGTTTCCAATAAGGGAGACACGTGTACGGGGCCACGCCCACCCCGCTGATATCGCCAATTTTATTTTGACTCACACACAGTGCTACCAAATACATCCATATCAAATTCCAAAAGACTTGTGCAATTGTTCTCCAGATATTTCGTTTTCAACAAGTGATACAAACGAAGTGACAACATGTGCCAATCAAAATGTTTAGTTTTTTTCAAGATATAAATCTTAATGACCCATAAGAATGAGCCGGTGTTTTCATACCCTACACCACACAGTGGTACAGGGTATTATGACTTTGTGCATTTGTTTGTGAAGCCCAAAAAGAGAAAAAATAGAACCATAGTTTATTATACCGATCGACATAGAATCACTTTTTGAGACGATTTAGCTATGTTCGGCTGTCTGTCTATGTATTCTTGTAATCAAAGTGGAGGTCGTATTTATGGCCCGATTGTGATGAAATTTAGCACAGTGCTCTTTGTTGGCCCCAGGACGATCCCTATTGAAATTGGTTAAAATCGGTTCAGATTGAGATATAGTCCCCATATATATGTTTCACCCGATTTGACATGTATGCGCTGTAGAAACCGTGTTTTATATCCGATCAGTACGAAATTCGGCAGAGAGAGTTTTCGTATTACATGAATTAAAACTACCAAATTCGAGAAAATTCAGTTACAAATTTAGATATAGCCATATATATGATTTATATCCGATCAGTACGAAATTCAGAGAGAGTTTTCCTATTACGTGTATGAACACTGCCAAATTCTTATCGCAGTGCTTTTTTTTGCATTGTTAGGGAGGTGTGGGGTATTATATAGTCGGCCCCGACGGACTTTCTGTCATTCCTTACTGGTTTTCCTCTGCTAAAAAATGTTAATTTTATTTACTAAACACTTGGCGTATCAGTTGAGATATATTCGAAATATCTTCAGAACAAAATATCTAGATACCACTGTGCCATGAAATTCACACATGCGACAACCTGTATCTTGTGTTAGTGACATTTACGAGGTGCGCGAAATATTTGGCATGTTTTCATGTCAGTCGCTTAATCGTCGTCATTTGCAGCGTTTGCCATAACTTTTATGGCGTTTTCGCCATCTCACCAAACGCGAATACCTGTGACAGGTTTATTACGCGACTATTTATGATTGGAACCTCCAGTTCCGCGTATAGGCATCAGCGAAACTTTTGGCATGACTTTGTGTTGAGTGCATGTGTGGGTGTGTGAAAGGCTTCAAAATTACGTTGAAGCACAGAGAAGATAGTGGGATGGCACCACTCAACAACTGACTAACAAAATGAGCGTATCTTGTTGTGAATAGTGTGATTAAAACCGGTTAAAGAAAACCGAATATACGGTTTTTTTGTCGTCGTTCAAAAATAGAAATTCCGTGCAACGGTTCCACCACTTTTATAACCTCATTTCACTAAAATGAGGGTATATATCATTTGCCACGGGTCAAAAATGTAACACATCGAAGGAGTATTCGGCGTATATCCGCTTTGGGTTATTTTAAGTCGAATGACAAATGTAGGTCCGTCCGTCTGTGTATCTACCTATCGAAATCATCTGAAATTCCAGACATAGTATTATTTTGTTAGTCGCTAGATCCTCGTGAAAATTGACGAATTTGCCGCTCCCCTCTTGGTTAGGTTAGGTTAGGTTAGGTTGAAGAGAGGAGACGTTTAAACGTCTCATGTCCATGGACATACACTTAAGCCAGTGGTTCGGCCTGTTGTGCGCTCCTTATTTATGATCTTTTTATACCTCACGAGTTACAGAAAATCGGTACTAGACACGAAATGTCTCAGTATCTTCCAGTCATATTCTCTGAGATGAGTCAAGTCTGGTAATATGTCGCACCCGAAATGTTGGGATCTTGCATGTGTGAAAGCCGGGCAGTGCCACAGAAAATGTTCCATCGTTTCGATGTTTTCTCTGCATGCCCTGCATTCGTCGTTTCCTGCTAGTCCTATGCGATGAAGATGTGCTTGTAAGCTTGAGTGTCCCGTTAGAACACTCATCATCTTACTAATATCGATCTTGTTTAGTTTCAGAAGACTTCTTGTTTTCTTTTCATTTGGGTCACCCCACAGTATCTTTGCAGTTGCTCCTACTGTTGCGCTATTCCACATAGTTTTATGAGCCATCACTGCCCAGTGCTTCAACTCATTTTTCGTGGCTTCGAAAGGTTTCCAAATTTTCAAGTTTATTACTCGAAGTTCTCTGCCCTTTGAAGCCAAGTTGTTTGCCCGTTCATTTCCAATCACTCCGGTGTGTCCTGGTACCCAGCAAATACGCAATTGACCATGGGCTGAGTAATCATTTATCGTTCTTTTACAGTCCAACACAGTTCTGGATTTGACCCTTTCCGATGTTATTGCTTTAATCGCCATTTGGCTATCTGTGAAGATGTTGGCATATTTAGGCTTTGTCGTGTTACTGAGCCAGTTCACACACTCCGTGATTGCTCGAACTTCTGCTTGAAATACCGTGTTATGATCAGGGAGGCGGAAGTGAAGTTCGACTTCTGGTTCATCAATAAAAAGTCCCAGACCCGTCCTTCCTCCTCGCTTGGACCCATCCGTGTAGCAGCTGGTTCCCACTGGCACATGGGCCAAAGTTCCATTTTCCCAGGAGCGTCTGTCTGGCACAAACGTATCACAGTTAGCTGTAAGCCGCACTTCAGGAATGCGGTCCGAGATTTCTGGCGTTTGAATGTGACCAACTAGATATTCTAAAATCTTCTGATGGTACGACTTGTGGTCTCGATTTATCCATTCACCCATCACTTGTAGACGTCGTGCTGTGAGGGCTGCCTCATACTTTATACGGATGTCTATTGGTTGGATGTACAGTATAGTCTCCAACGCTTTTGTTGGTGCAGTTCTACATGCCCCGCTTATGCCTAGACAGCACATACGTTGAATTTTTTGCAAAGGTATTACGTTACACTTCTTGTCCATTGATGTCCACCACACTACAGAGGCGTAGGTGATTATTGGTCTAATCACGCTCATGTAAAGCCAGTGAGTCATATTTGGACGTAGTCCCCTTTTTAAACCTATAGCTCTTCTGCACAACGACCAACATCTGTGTGCCTTTGTAACTCTTTCTTCAAGATGATCTTTCCAGTACAGTTTCTGATCCAAGATTACTCCCAAGTATTTTACCTTTTTAGTTATAGCAATTGTCTTATTCAGGAATCGAGGCGGGGTAAAACGTGGGATCTTCGTTTTCCTTGTAAATAGACATATTTCTGTTTTGTCTGGGTTAACATTTAATCCCCTTGGTTGTGCCCAGTTATATGCTATGTTAAGTGCCTCTTCAGCTCTTCTGCATAATAGATTTGGATGAAAGCCCCTTAGAAGTATTACAACGTCGCACAATGGGAAAAAAGGGGTAAATACGCGCGTATAGCAATATTTTCTATCTCATGACTATACCGTTAGAGATAGAGTCCTACGGTTTGGACCATATTCAAGAGAATTCTTTGGAGAAGAAATAGCTGTACCCAGATTTTATTTCACTGTTACCATGTATCGCACAGTGAGGCTACAAAAGCGACTTTGTGGAAATTAGTGTAAAAATCGGAATATCGTACCAACTTCAGTGATCTTTATTTTAAATTAGAGCTGACAATATTTAGTTCAAAATCTATTTGAGTTACTTGATGGTGTGTTGGTGCGTTTTAAATATATAGACCATTGAAATTCAAACTTATTTTTGTCAACATTGCGTTAAAAGTCTACAAAACAGGGCAATGTTTTTGAAATTGAAACCAAAACAACATAAATAGAATAAAATCGTAGTCTGCAATATTTTTGAAAGCTGAAGTGTTCCAATAATGCTCTTACACAATGGGTCGTCGACTGGTAATAAAAGAAGAGTTAAATTAAAAACAGAAAATAATCGGTCCAACCTAATATACACAAACTACAGAAGCGTTTAACTATATTTTTTATAGTTTTTGTAGAAGAAGTAAACAATAATAATTACACATATAATTCTTATAAAGTTAATAAGATCACTATTTGTGATCGTGGGACACTACATGCAGCCGGACATCTTCCGATCGTATTTATTGTCCGATTTTGTCGAAATTTCGTAAAAGTTATTTTTTTTGACCAAGAAAATCGGTCAATATGTTTCGGGAAAATCGGTTCATAGTTCGATGTAGCTCCCACACATTTTTTTCTATATTTAAAGTAAAAAGGACATATTTAAAGTACAAAAAACTGCCATAGTCGCAAAAAGTCGCAGATAGACTTGGTACTGTTGGATTCACCACTAAGTCACCTCTCTTCTCTATGTCATGTGGTAGTGATCCCACGTGATCCAAAAAAGTTGTATTCCATTTACTGTGGATAATTTTTTTGAAAAACAAAAAAAAACTGTATTTTTGATTTGAAATATCTCTTCATTTAAAGACGCTAAAAATGCGTCTTATTCACAAAAATTAAGATGAATATAACCTTATAATATATTACAAGTCCAGTCGCATTTCACCAACAAACGAGAATTCTACAAAAATTTTAGTATATACATTTTATCATCGCAATTTTATTTGCATTTATGAGTAAAAAAGACAAACTTTGAATGGTCATAACTCGGAATCACCTAGAGATATTTTCATAAAATTTGAAGGTATTTTCATTAAATGTTATCTACAACAAAACAACAATCCCAAAAAACTGATTTTTAAAAGTTGTTTTGAAAGTCCTATGCGCGCATATTTCATCATATTTTCCCATCGTGCGTCGTCTGCATAACAGACTGGTTTAAGTCCTTCATTGGTGAGGGCTTTTAGGAGACTGTGTATCGTCGTAACCCATAGAAGAGGCGATAAAATGCCCCCCTGAGGTATACCACGATTTACCTTGTCTCTAATTTTTACGTCATATGACCCACAAATAATCCACCTATTCCTTAGCATATTGTTGATCCAGTTTTTCAACGCCCGGTCAACCTGAAACTCGTCTAAGGACTGGATAAGTGTATCGGTCTGTACATTGTTAAATGCGCCCTCAATGTCTATGCAAACAGCAAGTGTATACATTTCTTTACTGAAGGACTCTTCTATGTGGTGCACTACCTCATGCAGAGCTGTTTCCACTGATCTTCCTTTGACATAGGCGTGTTGTTTGAATTTTAGCCTGTCATCCGCTATTTTACCTTTGACCATGTCATCAATTATTCGCTCCATTGTTTTTAACAGGAAAGAAGTAAGGCTAATGGGTCGATAAGCCTTTGGGGTCGTGTAACTCGCCTTGCCAGGCTTTGGTATAAAGACCACCCTTGATTCCTGCCAGTTTTTTGGGGTATACGAATGGGTTAGGCATGCAGTGAACACTCCAGCCAGATGAGTTGATACCAGATCCACCTCATTCTGCAGAAGTGCTGGAAATATTCCATCCGGTCCCGCAGCCTTAAAGGGAGAGAAACTTTTTATCGCTTCTTTAACCATACCATCTGTTATATCCGTAATAGGTACTTGATGCAATACATTTTCATTCTGTAACTGTTCCTCTGTTGGTCCAGCATTACCAGTCGGAAAATGAGTTTTCATCAAGAGCCTTACGGTATCCTCTATAGTTTCCATCCTTTTACCCGTTTCATTCACCAGTGTTTCGGTTTGGACATGAGTTTTTGAGAGGAACTTTTTCATTTTAGACATGCGACCCACACTGACATTTTCCGGCAAACATTTTTTTTAATACTTTAACCCTTAAAAGTCGCTTTGAGCTGAAATTTTTCACACGCATAGACAGGAGTGTTGTGGCTACAGGCTACTCGCGTAGTCATTTTTCGACCAGTGGCAGTTCCAGCGCTATCAAAAACTTGAATATTGATTTTTCCTTTCAGAAGCCTCTTATAAGATACAAATATAAAATTTTGCAAATATGAAGCACTATAAGCGGTAAAAATATGCGCGAAAAATAATTTTGAATTCCTTGACTATGGTCAGTGTAGCAATGAACAGAACAAATTTCATAATTTCACTGATTCTAAAAGTTCCTTAAGAGCTAATAATATAAAAATTTCCATATACATACCAACAACATTTTTGAATTTGGTCAATATGTCTGCACGTGATCAGGTTTTGAAATATGTGATATAATTTCTATTATAGTCATGACGACTTAACAGATTATAGCGAAATTTGGAACATATGCTTCTGGTGACCTCTTGACCACTTAGCCTTTGTAAAAATGTTAAACTGAAAGTTTGCACACATACAGTTAAGAGTGTGACTGTAATACGCTATTCATATTCACAAGATTTGAACAGTGGTCAGAGCAGCAGTGACCAAAACCATTTTCAAACTTTTAAAAGTCATTCGGTAGCTAAGTATTTATAAATGAATGTGTATAAACGGATCTTCCAGGAGATGTGAACTCAACTTTTAGATGCCGCCGGTTATAATTTACAAAAATGGAACATACATAGATATCATTGTATGAAATATGCAATAGTATGATAAACCATTTGATTTTCCGAGACGCCGTTTTTGAAATTTTAACAGTTGTGGACAAAATAATATTTTTTTCTTTAAAGGGTCGATTTGAGCTTTAACTCTATACGAGGTGCTGGGTAGGATAAATTCACATTCCCAATTTGCGATCAAAAATATGTTTATACCGTGATCTGATCGCGAATATTAAACCAATTGTTTATGACCGGCGAATGATCAAAAATACACTTTAAAATATTGACGTATCTGTCCACCAAGTTTTAAGAAAATAGGCCAGCCCTGTAGACATCATAATACTAGAATTTTAATCAGCTTTTTTGAATATCTTCAAGTTTGAATCACCATGTTAAAAGACAACCCGTGCAAGGCCGGGTATTAAATGCTAGTTAGTTATATGGATCGGAAAAAAGGACCGTTTGACGAAAATTTCAAACTTCAACACCCCTCTAACTCGGACAGTCCTTAACCGATCTCGATGAAATTTTGTGCCATAACTACTATCCAAGAGGACTAAACTTTGTGCAAGTTTCATCCCGATCACGAGACAGTGCTTTTAAAAATGTAATCAATTGACATGAAGTCCCCCATACTCGTATATCGTCATTCCATGTCAAACCGAACGATTTTTCGAAAAATAATCTGCTAGACATTCATGATTGCCTTGAAAATTTGCATATGCGTTTTACTATGGAAAAGAATCACTTTGTAGTTGGCGAGAAATAAACTCAAATTTTTGTACAGCCTGTTTCTCTATGTCGAACGTAAGCGATGCGAACGAAAAATAGGTGATTTTAGACCTACTAAAAGGTATCAGGACGATAAAGTAAATGCAAACATACTGACTGATGCCAGTTAGTAGGTCTAAAATCAGCTGTTTTTCGTTCGAATTTGGGGAAATATCTGAAAAGCCGTATTTCAGAAGTTATGTATTATGCAAACGTGTGGACGGAAGTTTACAAACGAAGGCGCGTTTGTAAGGCCTTGACTTGTACTTTCAAGTACATATATTAATGGTGGTTAAACTAAAGTTTTTGAATGCATCCGTTTCATACGCAACTTTATTTTGAATCCTGCACTTCAACTTAAAATTCTGAAAAAAATATAGTCATGTAGCCCCATTTGTTCTAAACTGACCCTACAAATTTCAAGATGGTGTTCAGTCTCGTTCTTTTTTAAAACAATATTTAATAAAACATTCCAATGATTTACCTTTAGAAAATTATGAATAATTTTGAAATCATAAAATAGACAAAATCATTCCAAAAAAAAAACCATTTCGATTTATGACATTTTTAAGTAAAATGCTATTACATATAAACGAAAGAAAACACTAGATTATAATTTATAGGATCAGCTCAGATTGGATAGGACTACATTCCTATATATATATTTCAAAAATCTATGTCGGTGTTTGCAAATTAAATTTGAGTGGAAAAATATACAACGATATGTGAATTTAGGCATATATCTAGGATGTTCAAGTCAAGACCTTAAAGAAAAGCTGTAATTAGTATAAATACACAAACGCATTTTTAAAATATAACAAATGCAATATTCACATCTCAGTAATTTCTTAATAAATATTTTTTGTAAAGCTAACTAAATACCATTTAAAAATGTTCAGCATTCGTTTAGATTATATGGGCCTACATAAATAAATTTTTCAGAGGAATTTACAGATGCATCTGATGCATTAAAAATCATTAAGGACGCAAAAATTAAACACTGCTGTATAAAAAACAACTTACGACCTTTAAAATGAGCCTTCATTTGTAAATATCCGTCCATGCGTTCCGAAAATACATAACTCGAAACGTACGGCTTTTGAGAATACTTTATTTTCTCAGATTTCAGATGCTAATAACATCTGGAAATTTTTTTTGTATTTTCTTTTTCGCCAATTATAATTATTTTTTTTTATGTTTCCCTATGCAGGGTTGATCTGTTATTGATGTTATTCTATGGTTTTCTCACTGAGGAGTTGTGCTGAAGATCAAAATAGTTCCTTCAAAGTGAAGGAAGGTATTTTGAATAGTCAAGTGAAAAAGAGCAGATAATCGATATGCAAATTTATTTTAAAATCGAGAATGGTGACCCAAAAAAGGTGTGCGGTTTGATATGGAATGAACGATATATCCCTCTATTTTAAAACAAAGCTTTTAAAAAGATATACTTCACAGCAAATCTATAAAAATATTGAAGGAAACAATTTTTTTTCTTTATCAGGGAATAAGAAGATAGTTCATTAGTTTTTGGTTGCAGGTATAGAGTCCCTATTCTGCATTTAACGATTACATGGTCTGCATATTCCTATCAATCTTTATGAACTTGGAAAGAGGGCTGTTTATTGATCAAAGAACAAAATCTGTCACATGTGAAAAATACAGATTTGGAACAGCTGCTGTGACAGGTTTGTATGGGGTATTGTACAGACCCGACTTTAGGCTTTGTTTATTTTTTGTTTATTTATATTTCCTTTCTAGAGTTTCCAAAGTTGAATTTATCGTAATAAACAAACGTGTTTCAATACAAATGTGTTTCATCAGTCTTTTTATATAACAAAGCAGATTTTAAAACCTCCAAAGTGTAAATAACCGGTTTTCTATAAACCGATAAAAATCTAATTTCAAAAAACACTCTAGTTCTGATGCTATCAACTTCAAGTTTTGTACAACCTAAATTACAAATGAAATTCCTATATATAAGAATGTGTATGTTTCCTAGGACTGGAATAGTGTATTCATGTATGTGTGTTTGTATATTTTATGTCTTTATTCTCTGATACAATGCCATTTCCTTATGCGGCAAAAGTCATATGTGCCGTTATATATATGCGTGCGTGCGTATGTGTGCGAATTTTTCTATTACTCGGTTTGTTTGATTGTTGTTCTTGTCGTTGTCATCAGCAACGATGCCACTGTCACCGCCGCCGCCGCTGCTATTATCATCTGCATTTATTGTTGTAATCGTAGTTTCCCATACAGTTCTGTTCTTTTTTTTTCTTATGCGCTATGAGTGTGTGTGGGTGTGATCTCTTTGTTAGTATTTCTGAGTTTTCCCATTTCTTTGCTGTTTTATGAAGACTTTTCCATTAGACTTCCGCTGGAAGTTTGTTTCTATTATCACAGTTTTCGTCAGTTTGTTGGCTGTGAAAAGCTGAGCTTGGGGTGGGTACGATAGCTTTTCTAATATCCCCTTTTCCTAAACAATTACAAGACTCTTGTTGGTCGTGGCTCTACAACCTAAGCAATGAGTAAGTTTCTGATAGCTGTTTTTCTTTCTTCTTGTTATAAGAAAAACTTATCATTACAGGAGGTTTCTATTTATTATTTCTATGTTCGGAGGCATCTTCATAAAGGATGCTTGTGTGGTACATATACGAGTACATACATATATGGAAGATTTTGTCGTTTCCAACGGATATAAATGATACTTGACGCTAGGGATTTCGTAAGAATCACTTAGATTGTGGGATATACATATTAAATTTGTTTTTCCAAATAATAAGTTTAGGACTCCACATTCTCTAGTTACAATGGATCATAGCCGTTTTTATGCAGAACATAGGATATTTTTTTTGTTTGATGCCCTTTTATTCAGTCTTTAATCATTATGGTTTAAACTGGGCCAATTTGCTTCTATTTTAGGATAGAAAGAATATATGATTTCATAATACAGTGTATTGTGAGAATTTCAGTACGAGGTTTAAGTGGTTTGTTGTAATATTTATTTTACAGCATAATCCAAATATTACTGTATTTATGAAGGTGACATTTGTTCCAAATTGCTATGTTGCAAATGTTTGAACCTGCAATTGAATAATCTACATAAAACCAGTAACGAAAGACAGAAATCGAGTTGAGCCAACTACATGATACTCAACACTAGATAGGGTCGATCCGCAACCAAAAAATAGTTGGGCGTGTTACGCCCTAGATGTGAAAATTATTCAAAGGCAATTTCAGATTTTTTTTTAAATTTGTTTAGTGCTCCCTACATACCGCCTTTTTCTTATTCTTTATCCTGAGTTGCTATTTGAATGCCGATCTTAACGGGATGCATATCATTTTTCTAGTTTTGGAAAGGGCTATATTTCGTCCACTGGTCATTTTTTACTCCGAGGTCAAATTCGATTAGTGGCCTCTGTTATCTCGTTTTCTACCTTCATAATTGGGACTTATTTTGTAACGCTAGTAGAGAGAGTTTGAAAATAATGAAACTATTTCCTCCAAAGTATTCAGTTTTATTCATAATCAAAAAATTTAAAATATACACACTGGTGAAAAACGACTTATTTTTTATGACCCGTTTCTTTAAGTCCGTGCAAAAAGATAAGTAACATGAAATAAGATGTTAAAAAACGCCTGAATAATCCGAAATGTGGTTGTTTACTTAAAGACCAAATTTCGCTGAGATTAATTTATGAACATTTGCAAAATTCGAATTTTTGTAAGGCAACCTCAAAAATTTAAAATTTTAAGTTATGTCACTCTTGAAGTGAGTGAGCGATATGTTGTCGATATCTAAACTACACTCAGCTAAATTTCATAACGATCGGATGTTAAATAAAGCTTCTATAGTACTTTGATACCAATTTGGAACGAGTACAACATATACGTGGGCTCAACAGATTTTTATCAAACATGGATATCTTTATATCTGTTTCAAGAAACTTTTTTCTAATTTTATAATGAGCGGATTTAAAATAAAGCTTCTCTGACACGTTGACACCAAATCGGAGAAAAGTAAATGTGCGTGCTATATTTAAATCTGAATCTATTTCTTTCAAGTTTGACAGTATTTCTTGAACTCCTTTCTGCCAAACTTGGTAATGATCAGATGTAAATCCGATTTATAACGGATTTTCCAATAGGGATGATATGATTTTGAAGTGACGTTTCGGCCATTTGTAATATGTGATGATCTTTTTTTTGTTTTTCATTGTATTCAATAGTGTTTACAATTTCATCATGGAGAAATTAAGGAGCTAGAGCAAAAATAAACTTTCCGTTCAAATTTCAAAATTATCCATTTAAAAAAAAAACAGTAAGGAAAGGCTAAAGTCGGGCGGGGCCGACTATATAATACCCTACACCACTCTCGTAATATTGAATAACTCTGATATATAAATTTTGTAATTCATGTATAAGTTGTTTACATAAATTTACTTTTGGGACATTTTATACTTAAATAATACCCTGTACCACAGTGTGGTGTACGATTGGATCTAAAGAGCCAAATCGGATGAAACATATATATGGGAGCTATAGCTAAATCTTTACCGAAATTCGGCAATGTTGGTTCATGGATCAAGAAACTCTACCATTCTAAATTTCAAAACGATTGGATGTAAAATATAGCTTCTATAGAACTAAAGGGCCAAATCGGACGAAACATATATATGGGAGCTATAGCTAATTCTTAACCGATTTTCTTCAAATTCAACAATGTTGGTTCATGGATCCAGAAACTCTACCATTCTAAATTTCAAAACGATCGGATTTAAAATACAGCTTCTATAGGACTAAAGGGCCAAATCGGACGAAACATATATATGGGAGCTATAGCTAAATCTTACCCGATTTTCTTCAAATTCAGCAATGTTGATTCGTGGATCAAGAAACTCTACCATTCTAAATTTCAAAACGATTGGATGTAAAATACAGCTTCTATAGGACTAAAGGGCCAAATCGGACGAAAGATATATATGGGAGCTATATCTAAATCTGAACCGATTTCAACCAAATTCAATAGCGATCTTAACAGCCGTGAAATACTCTAAACTGCAAAATTTCAGAACGATCGGAGTGAAATTGCGACCTGTAGTCGACGAACAACTTTACATGGACAGACGGACGGACGGACAGACATCGTTAAATCGACTCGGCTAGTGATTCTGAGTCGATCGGTATACTTTAAGGTGGGTCTAGCTGTGTTATTTTCAGGTGTTACAAACATCTGCCGTGAAACAAACTTATAATACCCTGTACCACAGTGTGGTGTAGGGTATAACAACAAGAAACACTTTCCAGTCGACCTACGACCTTGAGCTATATTTTAGCTCTCGTTAAGAGCTATCTTATTGCCATTGACCGATTGTGGCTACGTGCCACACAGTAAATGAAACAATTGAATTGTTGCGAGAAAAGTTTGGAGATTCGATTATTTCAAGAAATTGTGATATTGAATGGCCTCCAAGAAGTTGTGATTTTACACCATTAGACTATTTCTTGTGAGGTTATTTGAAGTCATTAGTCTTTCGAAATAAACCAGACTCTCTTCAAGCTTTTCGAGTCAATATTGAACTTGATTTAGTGGCAAAGGTGCTCGAAAATTGGGTTCATCGAATTCGTTCCTGCAGCAGAAGTCATGGAGGCCATTTGAATGACGTTTTATTTAGAACTTAGTTGTATCGATTGTACTTCACATTAAATAAAAAACTTTTGAATTTTCTTAACAATAAGTGTGTTTTTTGCAAAGAAATCATATCACTCTTATTGGAAACCCCTGCATAGCGCTTAGATGCCAAATCGGAGGTAAAAATATATGGGGCCTATATATAAATCTGAACCGATTTTAACCAGATTCAATAGGGATCATCCAGCACTTTGATTACAACGGTACACAAAATATTACACTAAATTCACGTTTAGGAAAAATCAGCCAAAAATGATTTGCGTTTGTTTCTTATTGAACACATCACTAAATTGTATATTGCAAATCTGGTCAAACTCGACGAAATTTCCATAATCAACAAAAATATAGTTACCTATCTTTCACCAGATGCCATTTTAATAAATATTAGCTAACAATCAAAACAAAAATGTTAACTTTTCTAACGCCGTTCAAATAAATTTCGGAATGAAAATTTAACTTAAGCGACACTATGCGATCAGGAAATTTGTAAACAAAAAGTAAATGTTTTTTGACTTATTTTTGTTTTGTCTTTTTCTTCTTAACGTTACATTTGTCAGCTGCGAAATTTTTACAGGTGAAGGGAATTAATTATGTTTGTGATTAGATTTTCATTGAAAAACGAAAATCTATAATATTGTCGGTTAAGTTTTTTTGGCGGTTAGGGCTTGATATTTTACAACACATTTTCGATTGTGTGGCCCTCTATTTCTCTGGATGGTTGGCGTGGCACTTATCCTTAACAGCTCCCCACAAAAATAGTCCAACGGAGTCAAATCGCAGTGCGAGGCGGCTGTAGTTTAAAAAACAGTCGCTAGAAGCGCAATCCCTTACAATTCAATTTAAATCGTAGAATATTTTGTAACTATAAATTACAGCGATGGATTTGTAAAAATTGACGAATTGGTATATTTAGAAAGTAAGAATTATTGCTGTAAAGCAAAAATTAATGCTTCTTATGATTTTTTTAAACTATAAAGCATAACACAAAATCTGGGAAAAAGTAACAAAATTTCGAAAAAGTCTTAAATAACATATATTTGGAAAACTTCTTAAACAATAATTTTGTTCGCAAATATATTTGGTTGTAATATATTAATATTTGGGTATTTCCAAAATCCCAGACGTCACGGAATTTTAACATATTTTGTACGTTATTTCATAAACTAAGCATCTTTTGAATATTTTTGTCAAATCCAAAATTATAGATCTTTAAATGATCTATGGTATTCTTTTTCGCGATCTAGTTCCAAACTTTAATTGGCGTTATATAATAAAAACAAAATCATCTTCGGACGTAACGAAATTTCCCTAAATAATTTGGTAGGTAGGAACTTCTGAAAAATTCAGTTAAACTCTTTATGTAAGCTTGCACTTTTTCTTATTGAAAATGATGGGAAAAAGTCATAGATTCTAAATAGTACAAACCTCGATTTAAAAGACCCAACATTTTTTTAATATTTTAATATTTGTCCTGTCCCGGACAAACACTCCTGATGCTACAAAATTTCCTTACCAATAAATATTTTGTAAAAGTAAAATTTTATGTGAACTAATTGATTTGATCCAAAAAACATAACAAATTTAGAATATTTCAGATAAACCATATAAAATTGTATCTTTGCAGTTATTTATAGCAACACTTCCATCTGTCTGGCTAATGCGCACAATATCTCTAGAAAGGAGTAACCGATTGCCGTCAAATTTGCTATGTGGTAATATTTTTCTCTCTCTTAGACTGTGTACAAGGATGGGTCATATTGGTCCACCCCTTTTAGTACGTTCCTGACAATGATTAAAATTAAGTGACATATTGTTACCCTAATAACTTCTACACTACTAATCCGAATCTTCTGTAATGGTGTGTGGGAATAAAAAAGGCGTTATTCCCACACTCCGTCTAATACATCCAACACAAAATGGCCAAATCATACCAAATTTGAATGGGTCACAGCGATAACACCAGTGCCAATAAACATTTCGTTAAATTTGACCACACTTACATTTGTTTTTATCCATTTTATATAAATATTCAACAGAAGGAAATGTGAAACATCATAAACCTACATTTTGTCTAATATATGTATATGTACCCGTCCCGGGTGTGACAAAATATAATAGCGTTTTTTATGAAAATTAAGAGTATACATATTTCTTTTTTAATTTTTGTATTTTAGCCCTGGTCCGAGAACCTCGAGAAAACAAATCATCCACTTAATGCGGTTTTGTTTTTTCCGTCAGCAAAAAGTTTTTAATTTTTTAACGGAAAAAATTACAAAAAATCGACTCGGTAAACAACCGTAACGCGAAACAGTACACTCTTTAATTTAATGTTATTTTCATAGACATTTGTGTTAACAATAGTGGAAAAGAAGATGAAAACATTTTACCATAAAATCATAGAAAATGTTGAGAAACACATTTTACATTTAAAGGCGAAATTGTAATGGTTGTCTTTATTTGAGGTAACCATTCATAATGATTACTTGTCTAAATTTGGAAATGCCCACATACGTTCCAAACTAAATTTTTTGATATTCATTTCAATTTGTTGATTTACAATTTTTGGTTCCGAATACATATATTTTCTTTCTAATCAAACGTATCAAAATGGCAATTATTCCCCGTGCATGTTTATTCCGAGATGGCATCTGTGCTGTGTAAAATCCGAATTTGAAATACAAGAGAAAATTTTCTCGATCCCGAGAAATCTATCGAATATAAAGACAATTGGTTTAGATTTAGATATAGCCCTTATATGAGCCATTCCATGCCAAACGATACGATTTTTGACATCACTAGCATTGATTGCTTCGAAACTTTGTGAATATATATTTATCTCAAAAAATATTTTATACGTGTTTCAAGATGAAATTAAAAACATTTTTTTTTGTCAAAAGTTAAGAGCAATTTAAAGATGGCGGAATTACGATGTTTTCAAAAAAGTTTTTTCATTCAATCGTTTGTAACTCCTGAAACACTTTACCAATTTTTATTTAAAAAGCAATCAATTTCTGTGAATCTATATAAAATAGGGCAACATTTTTTTGCGGCATAAGATGTTGCGGTAGATTTGGCTATTTAGGATAGGATTAGGGTAATCAAAAACCACACCGGTTAATCGGTTTCTCTTTAAAAACCGCCTATCGGTTTTCGGTTTTTCTGTATTTTCAAATAACTCGAACCGTCGGTTTTTACAACTCGGTTTATTCGACTTTCCGGTTTTTTGAAACCATTATAAAATGATAAAGAAAATATTATTTTTGAAATAGGAACCTACCTAAAATTTTGAAAACATCAGTATAAAAACCGTTGACTTCATTTGTGCATATCCATCGATTTCAAAATGCAGTTTTATATGTATTTATACTGCATATTTTATCGAGGGTCTAGGTGATTATTGTGGTATAGAAATTAATAAACAATCCTTTCTAATTGAAATGTATGTATAAATAAAAATACATTTGTCGTGTTTCACATTTCGACAAGTTTTCATCTCTATAGTATGCTCAAGTCAGAATCCGCTACTACTGATAATATATGTATATAATCGGTTTGCCATTTGAGCCATTCATATGATGCTAAAACCTAAGATTTTGCCGATCTTCACTATTAGTCAAGTTTTATAAAAATCATAATCAATTTTTTTTTAAAGAAATCTTTTTAAAAATTGAACATAAATATTATAATTATCGCAGATATTATAATATTATATCATAAATGAAATCGAAACAATTACCTATTATAAATACTCTTAAAAATATGAAGTGTTTAAAAAACAATTTTCAAATAAATCTTAATTTAATTGAAATATGGTTGCGTATTGAATTTGCACTACGCTTATTTTACGTTATCTAACAAAATTTTGAGCATTATTTATGCATTTTTATTAAAAAAGAAAAAACCGAACACAACCGGTTCACCGGTTTTTTATTTTCGGTTAAACCGAAAACCGGTTTTAGACTTAACTTAATTTTCGAAGAAACCGAAAACCGTATTTTCAAAATAACCGGTTTTTTGATCACCCTAGATAGGATGCAAAATTATTTTATTTTTATAATTTTATCGTAAAGCATGATTGATCATGAATAAAATGAGTCAACTCGGAAGAAAATCGTTGCATAATTCAGAAAAAGGTAGGTAATCAAGCTTTACAATAAAATTATAAAAATAAAATAGTTTTTCATTTTGCTATGTATTACTTACAAATTTATTAGAAATTTTAAAAAAATATATATACGAGTATTTACGCCATATTTTGATGTCAAACAGGCGAGAAAATGGTATTAGAAAAAGTTAAAAGCCATACTATTTCCAATTTTTAAAAACTATACCGAAACAATTGAGATCCATTTCTCGCGAGTTGTGCTTAAATATGTGGTGTAACTTCTAATTTTTGGCATATCGCGGTATATAACGAGAACTAGAGCTAATTCAATAAAATTTATTTATTGGCCGAGATCTGGATTATCCTAGATAGCCAAATCGATCGCAACGTCTACTGCCGCAAAAAATTTTGCCCCATTTTATATAGATTTACAGAAATTGATTGCTTTTTTAAACGTTGTTTTGATAAAAAATAGGTCCCATCATTTCATTACTTCCAATCTCACACAGTCGCTACAAAAATACGTCTAAGAACATGACTTTAAAATTTCAGAAAACATCATTTTGAAATCAAATCTAAAGAATTACAAAGGTAAAAATGTTAAATATTATTATGGGGTGTTACAAGACAGCTTTTATTTTTTGAAAAAAATTAAAAGTACCTTCAAAACCAGGTATATTACATAGGTTAGGTTGAAGATAGGAGACGTTTAAACGTCTCATTTCCGTGGACATAAACTTAAGCCAGTCGTTCGGCCTGTTGTGCTCTCCTTATTTGTGATATTTTTATACCTCACGAGTTACAGAAAATCGGTACTAGACACGAATTTGCTCAGTATCTTCCAGTCATATACTCTGAAATGAGTCAAGTCTTGTAATATGTCGGACCCGAAATGTTGGGATCTTGCATGTGTGAAAGCCGGGCAGTGACACAGAAAATTTTCCATCGTTTCGATGTTTTCCCTGCATGCCCTGCATTCGTCGTTTCCTGCTAGTCATATGCGATGAAGATGTGCTTGTAAGTTTCAGTGTCCCTTTAGAACACTCATCATCTTACTAATGTCGATCTTGTTTTGTTTCAGAAGACTTCTTGTTTTCTTCTCATTTGGGTCGCCCCACAGTATCCTTGCAGTTGCTCCTACTGTTGCGCTATTCCACACAGTTTTGTGAGCCATCATGCCAAGTGCTTTAACTCATTTTTCATGGCTTCGAAAGGTTTCAAATTTTCCAAGTTTATTACTCGAAGTTCTCTGCCCTTTGAAGCCAAACTGTTTGCCCGTTCATTTCCAATCACTCCGTTGTGCCCTGGTACCCAGCAAATACGCTGAGTAATCATTTATCGTTCTTTTACAGTCCAACACAGTTCAGGTATAATAGATAAAAATCATTATTTCAGGAGTTACAATCGATTGAATGAACAAACCTATTTGAAAAATTCGTAATACCGCCAGCTTAAAATTGCTCATAACTATTGAACATTTTTTTTAATTTCTTTCTTGAACAAACTTTCGACGCAGCCTCAAAAATCGTACCTTTTGGCATGGAAAGGCTCATATATCGAATATACATCTACCACTATATCCGCATTTTATGTGTCAAGAACATTTCTCAGCATATCCGTTGAAAATTTAGCAGATAAAAGTTTCATTATCCAAGACAAACCTTTTCAAATTTGTAGAATATCGGTTCAGATTTAGATGTAGCCTCAGTATATATTTATCTGCTGATTTTGAAACTTGGCGCATTAAAATAAAATTTTTGAACATATCATTATTTTTAGACGAACAACATTAATAAAAGTTGAGAATATTTCTTCAGATCAGATCATTATTTTTAGACAAACAACGTTAATAAAAGTTGAGAATATTTCTTCATACTTACTAATACTTTCAACTTCTGGGATAGTAGTTTTTTAGATGTTACGAGTTACGAAAAAACAACATTAAATAAACTAACTTTTTAATTGCCTTATCAGTGTTTCCATAAATTTATAAGCGTAAAATCGAGGGAGAGACTTTTAAACATAATACTCGTACATAGTTTTTATATTACAGGTAAACATTTCAAACTTTTGGTTGTTTATTTTACAAGAAAAAGAAGGCGAACAATGTAAATCGATATAGGAGGTTCATGTGTATACACATATACTCGTATACATATACTTACATATCTATATAAACAAATGTAAGGATATACGATGATAGCTATAATTTAGAACACGTTAACATTTGAAAGATATTTATCAATTCAAATACCATAGTGTTTGTATGTATATGTTTGTTAAACAAAATTTAAACATTTCAATGCAAACACAGATATTTATGTATATGCGTATTCAAGATATGTGTATGTGTATTTATACCTTAGTTACGCCCATACTCGTACCCCCTCCTTAGTTGATATATCGTCCTATCATTTGAACAACAATGAAATTTCAACTAAAATAAAAATAAAAATAAATTGTAAAATTTATTACATGCCATTTGTGCACATTCCACATAGATACGTAACAGTTTGCAAGTTAAAAATCGTACATATCTACATATGTATATGTGTTGGTGTACATGTATACAAATTCTACATATCTTTTTTGTCATGTGTAAATAAAACACAGCCATACAAAGTCACTCACAATATCCCTAGAACAACACACAGCCATACACACACACAGTACCGAACAACTGAACAAAAAAGTTGAAGAGCAAAATAAACAAATTATTTGCAATTTGTATATAATTTATGTTTGCAAAAACAAAAAAAAAGCACTCAACCACATAAACTGGGAAGTACATTTGCAGTTCCGGAAATGCAAAGGCCTCCTCTAAAGAGGCCTGGTGTCAGCACTGGCAATTAAGTGGAAAATAGATTGAGCATTCATTTTGCAATTATCAATGTGTTGTCCGATATCAATTAAAAAGTACATCATTTATAATGGAAGAAAAAATCGGACAGAGCCGTCTAAGCCACACCAGTTCGTTTGGTGCGGCTTATGGGCTGGCGACGTCATCGGGCCATACTTCTTCGAAATGAGGCCGGTCAGGCATTTACTGTGAATGATGTTCTCTATCGTTAGATGATAACGAACTTTTTTTGGCCCGAATTGGAAGATATGGATGTGGGCAATATTTGGTTTCAACAGGACGGTGCCACTTGCCACACAGCTAACGAAACAATGGCTCTTTTGCGCAACAAATTCAATGGCCGTGTTATCTCACGTCGTGGCGATGTCAATTGGCCGCCAAGATCATGTGATTTGACACCGTTGGACTTCTATCTTTGGGGTTATTTGAAAGAAAAGGTGTACGTCGATAAGCCAGCAACAATTCAAGAGCTAAAGGCTGAGATAATTCGGCACATTAACGGCATAGAACCTCAATTATGCCTCAACGTCATCGAAAATTTGGACCATCGGAAGGAGGTGTGCCGCCGAGGTCGCGGCGGCCATTTGGCCGATATTTTGTTCCATACATAATTCAACCATACCAATATTATCATAATAAAAAGAAATGACAATAATTTCCTAAATAATTTGTGTTTTATTCAAAATCGAAATCAGCCCTTAAAATGTAACCACCCTTTACCAAATTTCAGCCCATTCCGCTGAAATTAAAGTTTTTGTGGTGTTACGAAGTCAAATCTAGAGAGACCTTTGTATGGGGGCCTATATCAAAACATGGACCTGTGACTACCGTTGTTCGTGTGATGGATTCCGGGTATATATAAACCCCAGTTGCCAAATTTCAGCCCGATCAGTTGACATTTGTGGTCTCTATGACGTTACGAAGTCAAATCGGGGAGATGCTATATATGGGGACTATACTCCAAAATAGTCTTATATTGCCCATTTTCAGTCCCAACATACCTGCAGATATAAGAAGTATATGTACCAAATTTCAGTCAACTACCTCAAGTATTATAGATTGTATCGTGATTACAAAAGACGGAGAGACGGACGGACCTGGCTAAATCGTCTTAGAATTTTACGACGATTAATAATATATATATAAGAACTTTATGGGGTCTCAGACCAATATTTAGTGGTGTTACAAACGGAGTGACAAAATGAATATACCCCCTTCCTATGGTGGAGGGTATAAAAATGTGCTGGTCTAATCCAGTTTTGAATAGTCGGCCCTGCAATGTAATGGTTATATAAACTGAGGGCGTATGAGTGTTATTATTTTAACTACGCAGCATACATACGTCTAGGTGTACTTTAATTATTGTTGTTGCATAGTCAACTACAGCAAAACATTCGTGTGAATTCTTTACATTGTAAAGACTCACGAGAGTGGAAGTTGGTGCATGTACGAGGGACGATGATTACTGAATTGTCTTTTTTTGAAGATATGCGCTTTTAGCAAACAGTTCTCGTTTAATGATACTTGGCTGTGCGTATATATTTAATAATTTCGACTGAAGTAATCGTTGTAATAAGGATATTGATAATGGGAGTTTGGTGGCTCCCGAAACAGATCTGTCTATCCAACCATTACAACCGCCCCCAATACATGTCACTTGCTTCTTCTTTAATTTTTAACAAAGTTATTTTCATATACTGAAAACAACAATAACGATCTTGAGCCTGAGTACAAAAACAAAATATGTACTATGAAAGCAGATCGAATAAAACAAAAAAAAAACAAAAACAAGAAGTAATTATATATATTTAGCTTAAAATGTAATATTCAACTATTTTGGACATAAATGTAATATACATATATCTTAAATACGTAAATCTTAATCTAACAATCTAAATAGGCATGATCATATATATGGCCAAATATAAAATTATTTGAACATAGAAATGTATGTTGGTTTTCACCTTTCTCGCGTTGTGTACAGATTGTGTACCATGAACAAAAAGATTTGTCTCAAAAATGTTTGTTATTATATTTTCGTGAGCATTGGGAGATCTTCCGCGAAAAAATATAGCTCATAATTTTTGGAAATTCGATTTGAAGCGTTTTATGTTTTAGTTAAACATGCGTGATTTTTTTTTGATAGTGTATTTTGCTCAGTTTATTGTCACAGATGGCTTTTTACATGGTGAATCCCAAAATTAGGGACCGTAACAAAATAATGAATCGCTGAAATTTGATCGAGTTTTTTAGTGTAAGAATATTAATAAAATCATCCGCGAATTCAGATTTTTTATATGACCATTAATTATTATTGGTCATAACAAATAATATTATGTAATCTTACAAAAGACGTTCACCAAAACTACACTCAAAAAACCTTAACATTCAACTGCGGTCAATATATAAGCATTTTGTAGAGAAATTTTGTACAAGGTGTTTTTTTAGTCGTGTGGTTTTCCCTCTGGCAATACGTTTTTCGGAGTTGGTCTTTCTGGCAGCTGTCACTTGGTTTATGCTCAGTTTGGTTTGCCATTTCATAATGAATAGACTTATTTCGGAACCACGTTTGCAAATCGTGCAAATTTATTGCCAAAATAATGGTTCGGTTCGCGCGACGCATCCCGCAAGGAAACAAGAAAATTTTGTTCAGCGATGAAGCTCAATTTTGGATGAATGAGTACGTTAATAAATAAAATTGTCGCATTTGGAGTAATGATAATCCACAAGCAATTGTTCAGACGCAGTTACATCCACAAAAAGTCACTGCGTTGTGTGCTCTCTGGGCAGAGAGAATCATTGCTCCATATTTCTTCAAAAATGAAGCCGGCCATAATGTCGATGGGGATCGCTATAGAGCCATGATTAATGACTTTTTCGTGCCTGAATTGGAGGATGTTGTTATGGACGACCTGTGGTTCCAACAATACATGCCATACAGCCAACGAAACAATCAATTTATTGAAGGAAAAATTAGGTGAGCGCATTATCTCGTGTCGTGGGCCTGTGGCGTGGCCTCCAAGATCGTGCGATTTAACACCGCTGGACTATTTTTTGTGGGGTTATGTGAAGTCGCTTGTGTACGCAGATAAACCCGACACCACTGGCGGCTTGGAAGAGAATATTCCGCTGACATTGCTGACATACAGCCCCACTGGCTCGAATAAATTCTAGCCGAGAGGCTTCAAATAAGAAATTACAAACCCTTATATTTATAATAAAGCTAAATTGTTGGTCATAACATTAAATTATATTCGTTTTATTTTTCCTTGAAAACCACACGTCTAAAAAAACACCTTGTATTAAACTAAAACACAAACCGGTAAGAAAGTTCAGTCGGCTAAACCGACTTAAGAATCCCCTCACCGTCGGTCCCAAAAAATATTAGTATTTTTTTTGTTTAATTAAGTTATAATCAATTTAAATTACATTTAATTAACGTTATAAGCTTTTAACTTTCAGTGCAAAATGGTCCATTTGTGTGGGTGGTACCAAAAGGAGCGTACCAATAACGCCCAATTTTCTGGAAGATAGCGACTAATAAACTAATACTATGTGTGGAATTTCCAAAGATTCGAATAAGTAGTATAGAAGTTATAAAATAATCAATATTTCACTCAATTTTAACCTTTTGTGGGGGAGGTACTAGAGGGAGTGGACCAATATGGCCCATCTTCGATTTTAGACGGAAATAGAGAAAAATATTACCGCACACCAATTTTGAAGTCAATCGGACGGACATTGCTCAAATGACTTAAATTACTTAGGTCACTCCTTAGGTCACTCCTTTGATGTATTACACGTGTGGCTCGTAGCAAATGATATGCCCTCATCTCTAAAGTGATGGGATAATTGTAGGGTCTTCATATTTTGAAACAAATATAACTTTTAAACCAATAGCCTTTGATGTGTTACACTTGTGGCTCGTAGCAAATGATATATACCGTCATCTCTAAAGTGAGGAGATAATTGTAGGGTCTTCATATTTTGAAACAAATATAACTTTTTAATCAATAGCGGAAAATTTACTCATCTAATCGGGAATATTGTACTTATGTTTTACTAATTTTTATTCGTAGAGATCGAACCATATTTGCGACCTGTATTTTGATTACAATAATACATCCAGGGTGATTCCACGTAAACTGACCCTGTGACATATAAAACCAGTAAGTTAGGACAGAAAGTCGGGCGTTGCCGACTATATATTTTGCAACACCTCCCTAACAATGCGAAGGCATTGCGATAATAATTTGAAATAATTGGTTTCGTTACAGTTAACAAAATAAAGCGTTTTCCAACAAGAGGTGTTATTTTGGTATTCAAAGAATGATAATATAATATTAATATTCATAATAAAGAGGAAGGTATGCCGTTAATAATGAAAAACAACATCAGCCAAATGGCCACCACGACAACGTTTACAGGACCATATCCTTTTCATGTCCTCGATAGCCTTACGAATTCTATCTTTGAGATCTTGAATCGACGCTGGGCTGTTGGCGTAGACCTTATCTTTCAAGAAGTCGCAAGGTGTTAAATCACAAGATCTCGGTGGCCAATTGTGATCACCTCTTCGAGAGATAACACGGTCCGGAAACTTTTCCCGTAACAGAGCAATGGTTTCGTTGCTTGTGTGGCACGTAGCGCCGTCTTGTTGAAAGTAAAAAATCATTAATCATCTCTCCATAGTGTAATCCATTCACCGTAACTGTTGATCCAACCTCATTTTCGAAAAAGTAAGGTCCAATGACCCCGCCGGACCATAAACCGCACCAAACAGTCACACGTTAAGGATGGAGAGGCTTCTCAACAATAACTTTTGGGTTTTCCGAGCCCCAGATGCGAGAATTTTGCTTGTTGACGTAGGTGGAAATGGGCCTCATCAGTCAAGATGATTTTTCGATGGAATTCCGGATCATTTTCATGCATTTCAAGTACCCAATCAGCAAAGACACGACGTTGTTGATGATCGGCCGGCTTGAGTTCTTGTGTTAACTGAACTTTATAAGCCTTAATATCCAAGTCTTTATGCAAGATACGGTGTAACGACGTTTGTGGAATGCCCAATTCCAAACAACGACGAGGAATGGACAAACCTGGGTTTTCTTCAACAGTGTGGGCTACAGCAGCAATATTCTTCTTTTTCTTGAACATCACTAACTTGTCCCAACAGCTCGAATTGTTCTACCAATTTCTGTATTGTGGTCCGACAAGGTGGTTCACGACGACCCAAAAATGCTTTAGTTTTGCGAACTGTGACTGCAAGATGTTCACCATTTTTGTAGTGAATTTTAATAATTTCAATGTGTTGTTGAATCGTGTATCGTTCCATTTTTAGTAATGGCGTAGCTTCTACTTGTCAAATGTCAAATAATAAAAGCTTCAAAAGTGACAGCTGACAAATACCGGATGATTCAAAATAACACATCTTCTTGGAAAACCCTGTACTTAGCTAGACTTCGGTGCCGTGACATAACTCCCAACGGACATAACGCCCAAAACGATTTTGGGAGTTATGTCCGCATATAATCTTCGACATAACACCCAAAATTTTTGGGACTTATGTCCAACGTTATCGAGTGGACATAACGCCCAATGGGAGTTATGTCCTTTTTATTAATTTACATAATTTTCTGAGGGAAATACATAAAATTTTATTCCGAATGTATAATTTAGTTCAAGTAAAGGAGTAAATATTTATAATATATTTATATTATGAAAAAGAAAAAATAATTTAAATTAAAAATTGTTCAGCGCAACAATCTGCCTGGAGAATGGACATAATGTGAGTATTTATTGTATTTTCTCTATACATATATATTTCTCAAAGTCTGTAGTAAAAGTTTTTGGTTTAAGTTTAAAAATGTTTGAGTCTATAAACTGTAGGATGTGCTCATATGACTTCTGTTTTTTATTAGCCATTAGTATGAACGCAAAAGAGCAAACCTACAAGTAAGTAATTAACATAAATGTAATTATCACAGATGAAACGATTTGCAGACAATGTAAAGTTTGAAGAACATAGAAAACCCCGCAACAGATAAAAAACGCGCGATTTTTAAAAAAATATTCGCCATTTGTCCTTAGTTCAATGATTTTTTAAATCGCGATTTAACAAAAATATTGAACTTAGCGAAACATTTAAAAAAAAACTACAAATAAATAATTAACATAAATGTATTTATCAAGGATGAAACAATTTGTAGACGATAGAAAATTTTTTAATCGCGCGATTTAACAGCACTGAAAAATTTTACCAAACAATATCGAAGAAGATATTTCCTACACATTTTTTTTCACCATCCATCACCAAATGAATCTAAAGGAATATTGATCCTAATAATCGCCACTAGCAATTTTCGCAGTGGATACAAGCAATTATTAAAACTCTATATTTCTCAAGATAGACATGTAAGTATTCAAATTTCTAACATATAAAAAATATTATAGATTAAAAAAGAATTCGTTTAATTTAGGACAGAATGTAAAACTTTTTTTAAAAAATCGCGCGATGTGTAGGATAGGTGTTCGATATTGTTTGGTAAAATTTTTCCGTGCTGTTACTTTGGCGCATCAAAAATATGTCATAAATGAGTAATTTTTAAATAAATTTATTACTTTGCATTTTATTAAAAAAAACCAATTGAGCGGCATTTTCATCACTTTGGGTGTTAATACCGCGGTTAGTTAAGGACATAAGTCCCAATATACATTGGGTGTTATGTCCGAGAACGCTCCGCGGACATTACGCCCAACAAAGTTTGGGAATTATGTCCGAGTATACTGAAGGACATAAGTCCCAAAATCGTTTTGGGCGTTATGTCCTTAGGAATTAAGTCCGGACACCCTAGACTTCCTCATTAAGTCCAAAGTCCTATTCCTAGGAGTTGAAGATGTTGATCATAATAAACTAGATCCGAAACAATAATCTTACAATGGGCAGTAATCTTTCATAGATCAAGAACCGAAAGAATTAAATAGATGGGACTATACGTAATCTGAACAGATATACATCAATTTGGGTCAAAAACCTCATTTCTGCCAAATAATATATAAGGTCAGACGTTAAAATACAGTTTCAATAGCGTTAAATACTAAATAGGCGAGAATATATTAGAACATATCTAAATCTGAACCGATTATCCCCAACTTAAGCAGTATTAGTTCCGAAATGAGGAAATATTCAATGTTGCTGTGATCGAAAGTAAAGTTAAACTTCTATATCGCTTTGATACCAAATCGGGGGAACATTTCTATGGGGGCTATATCTTAATCTGAACTGATTTTCCCCGAACGAACTGGCAGTGTTCATTCATTTATTAGGAAACCTCTTTCTGTAGAATATCGTACTGATCGGTTAAAAAATACAGATTCTACAGCGCTTACATGTCAAAACGGCGGTATCATATATATGGGCACTATATATAAATCTGAAACGATTTTCCCCGAAGTTAGCAGTGTTCATTAATGTAATAAGAAAACTATCTCTGGAGAATTTCGTACTGATAGGATAAAAATACAGATTCTACAGCGCTTATGGGGTAGCATATATATGGGGGATACATCTAAATCTGAACCGATTTTCCACAAGATTTGTATTATCTCTAAGTGTATCAAGAGACTTCTTTGTGTCCATTTTTATTCAGATCGGTTAAAAACGTTGCTTATAGAGTGCATATATCGCACCTGTTCCACAAAAGGGTAACAACTCAAAATTTATAAATTTTGCTTTTTTGCACGAAAACAACGTACAATGACAATTTCTACCCACTGCAAAAAAGTCCATTGATTTTTCTCCTTTTTCATAATAAAAAACCGTTATGACTCTCTATGTGTTTTCAGAATAACGTCTTTAGATTCATCTAAAGAGTTACATTTTGATTTGTCTCCAAGTGTTTAAGCAAATGGGACCGTTGATTTATCATCTAAAGAGTAATATTTTAAGTTGTGCCCTTTTCAACTTATAATCCGAGTAAGATTTTTCAGTTAAAAAGGTACAACTCAAAATAATACCACTAAATATGTACAAACATTTTTCATGAAAAGAGTAACAACTCAAAAAAGTTGTTAATTTTCTAAAATCAATAAAAAAACAAAAAGGAAAATAGTGTTATTATTTTTTTCTATGATATTTTATTGCAACGACATATTCTTTTTTTTAATATACCATTAATATTAAAGGAAACAGTTTTTGGCCTCTATTGAAAATTTTTATTTTTTTTATTTTTTTTTCATTTATTGTTTATTTATTATATATATTCACAATAATATAACATCTTATAGTTAAGAGATCAATTAATACTTAATTTTTCAACTTAAACATTTTAGTCATACTACTAATATATATATTTACAAAAATTAGATATTATGTTAGGGAAAATCTTTAAGAAAAAAAAACCCAATAAATCAAGAAAAAAGTTAAAAAGTAAAAGAGTACGATAAATTCTATTTATCAACATAAGGCATTTATGTGGGAATAGCAAGAATGACGGCAACGGTTCACAAAGTTTTGTGACAATATTTGTAGTTTTTCCTTAACTAAATTAATGTTAGACATAGAGTGCAGCGTTGATGTCGAAAAATGCATAGGAACGTTGTAAATCATTTTGAGTAGCTTATTTTGGCAGATTTGTAATTTTTTTAAGTGGCACTCAGATGCATTAAACCATACTGGGATATATTAAAACTATATGTAAATCTGAACAGATTTTGACAAATCTCAATAGGGCCAAAAAGAGCTCTGTGCTAACAATAAAATAGATTTTAGCAAAATACTATTGATTATGCATATATCATCTTTTGGGTAAGTTAGGTCATTTTTATATAGGATAAAGTACATTTTTCAGTATCATTTGAATATTTATGCTCGACTTTGCATTCTATGATTTACCACACGCGTCACGCAAAGATCTTAAATAATTTTTAATCGATTTAAAAATTTGGTCTGTTTATTAATTTTAATTCCGATACGAAGTTCAATAATTGAAAGCAGAAATTTCGGTATAAATTGAAAAAATAAATAGATAATACAAGGAAAATCATTAAGAGAGCGATGTGGGCTGCAGTAAAGGCTCGTATGGTCATTTTAAAGCAGCCTATTGATTGTTACAATAGTTTAATTGGTTCTGGAATAAAATGCATAATTATGTTTCTCAAATGGAGATAAAGCATATATATAAAGCAAATATATATGGTAGAAAACCGGTGTAAAACCAAAAACAAATCAAGAATATCCGACCTAAACATAATTTTGAAAAGAGTTGTGCTTATACCACATAACACAGTGCGACAAAATTTAACCCTGCTGTTAGGTTAGAAAAAACTTACCAATCTTAGGTTAAGGGCCTATTTGGTCCATACTGCAATTTTCATACAAAATACAAATTTAATCTTATTCGTTGTATCTATGTATTTTGTTTCAATACTTCCTATATATTAGTTATTTATTCTTTACTCAACACAGCTAATGTAAAAATTAGTTGTGGGGTTTCCCTTTTTGCAGTTTTTCCTTACTCAACATAGCTTATGTAAAAAACAATTGTGGGATTCCCATTTTTATGTTTTCGTTCCCAAGAAGCACGAAAATTTGCAGTGCTTTGTTCAAGCTGTGTGTCGCTTTCAATAGTTCAATACTGTTTTTCAATAGTGTTTTTCAATGGTGTTTTTCAATAGTGTTTTTCAATACTGTTTTTTTACGAAGTGTCATATTTGAACGAAGAAGAGATACGAGAAGTGCTCAATGCAGAAAGTGACCGGATATTTCAGATTCGGATATTGATTATATTTTGGAAGATAATGAAACAATTTTTTCTGAAACAGACAGTGAACAGGAACCCGACGTAGCTGCTAAAAACAAGATGGTATGGAGTGCAACTCCATTACCTCAGCCTATTGGAACTGTGGCTGAGAATAGTATCTCAGCAAAAAAATCTTCATGAAAGAAAACTTACATATGTGGGAACAGTACGCAAAAATAAAACTTTCATTCCTCCGAAATTGCTGACTGTCAAAAAACTTCCTTTGCACAAGTCTACATTTGCATTCAATGACATTGCAACATAATATCGTACATCAGCCCGAAAAACAAAGCAGCGATTTTGATTAGTACAATGCACAAGACAGCTGGAGTTGATGAGAGTGGATTGAAGAAAAAACCAGAGATTGTTTCTTATTACAATTCAGCAAAAGGTATGCTAGTTTTTTTTTGTTTGTCTGTAATTTCTTATACTTTATCTCTTTTAGGTGGCGTAGATACTGCTGATCAAATGATTGGCTCTTATAGCACAAAACGCAAAACAAATCGATGGCCGAACATTGGCCGAACAAACATACTTGATATATCCGCCTTGAATGTGTACATACTTTTTTCTGAAATCGATGTTTCATGGCATCCAGCTGATCGGAATCGCAAGAGACCAGAGTTTTTGAGGCAACTGGCACTTAGTTTGGCTAAGGCGTATATGATGAAACGAACTAGATTACCGCAACAAGAGTTCTCAGCACACCTATTGCACACAGAGGCCTCCTCAAATAATGCTACTTCTAGCTCAGGGTATTTATAGCTGCTGCAAATCCAAACCTGATATAAAATGCTCCAGTTGAAGCAAGTTTATTTGCAAAACTAACCGAAAAACATTTTGCTCATCATGTAATGCCAAATATTGTCAAAGAAACTAATAAATACTTATTTTTAGATAGTAAATGTAAAGAAATAAAAGAAAATATACTATGGACCAAATGGTCCCTTAACCTAAGATTCCTAATTTTTTAATTTTCTCAGTCCTGTTTTGAGTCAGATAGCTGAATTTTTGAAAATAACATTGTTTCATAAAAAGACCAAGTGAGCTAAGAAATTAAGTCAGTATATATCACCGTTCAAAACTTAGAAAGTAAACAAGCCAATATGGACCATATGGGCTTAACCTAACAGCAGCGTTAACAACAACTATTGGTCATGGAAATATCTATATAATTCTGAAAGCTGACTAGAAACAAAACAAAACTATGCACTCATTTTTTTTTTAGTTAAAAGGACATGGCATTTTTTAAGGATATAATTATTCCAATAAGTTTTGTAATTTTTACTGAAAGTCCTAGTAAGACGTTATGCGTGTCAAATGAAAGGGCACATATTGGGCTATCTTAATACTATTTATACCCTGCACCGAACTGTGGTACAGGGATTTTAACCTTGTGCATTTCTTTGTAATACCCAAAAGGATATGAGATAGACCCAACGTTTATTATACCGATCGACTTAGAATCACTTCTTGAGTTGATTTAGCTATGTCCGTCTATCTGTCCGTCTGTGCATACATTCTTGTAATCAAAGTACAGGTCACAATTATGGTCCGATCTCAATAAAACTCTCTCTGATAGAAGACTCTTGATACACTTGATACACAGTACTGAATTTGAAGAAAATCGGTTCAGATTTAGATATAGTCCCCCATATGTATATATGTTACCCCCTATTTGACATGGAAGCGCTGTAGAAACTCTAGTTTATATCCGATCAGTACAAAATTCGGTAGAAAGAGGTTTCTTACTACATGAATAAAGACTGCCAAATTCGGAAAAAATGGATTTGGATTTAGATATTAGCCACGATTTGGTATCAAGGCGCTGCAAAAGTTGTACTTTATTTCCAATCATTACTAAATATTTGTAGAAATATGTTTCTTATTTTGGCTGCGAATACAGCTTAGTTTGGGGGAAATCAGTTCAGGTTTAGATATATACAACTATATATGCCTATTAAGAATTTAAGCGCTATTGAAACTGAATTTTACGTCCGATCTTTATATAGGGTGATCCAAGTAGAGATACTTTTTTCAATAGCCTATTTTTGGAATATCACGTGTGAGTCGTGTCATGCTGTCATGTTATTTTTGTTAAGTATTGTTTGGCATTTCATCATGGAAAGACTTACGCCTGAACAACGTTTACGCGTGTCATTCGCCAGCTACCAGTCGAAATGCTCGAACGAGTCATCGAAAATTGGACTCAACGGATGGACCATCTGAGACGTAGCCGCGGCCAACATTTGATGGATATAATCTTCAAAAAATAAAGGCCAAAGAATTTTCTTTCAAAAGATAATAAACATTCCTCATTCAATTTGAATTTTCTGTGTTTTTTTTTAAAGTAGGGAACCTCGAAATGGATCACGCTTTATATTTTGGCAGAAATTATGGTTTTGAAACAAACTGATGAAAATCTGTTTAGATTGTGTATGGTCTTTGTGTATTTGTTCCTCCCTATTCTTGATTTATGATAGTATACTGCGCATTTTAAGGTTAACGTTATTCCTCCTAGGAATAAGCCTTGATGATACTTGTTGGAGTTAAATACTTAATTGACTGAAACGAAAGCAATTATTCCAAACTATTATCACAATACATCTTTTCGAATTATTAGAGACGTGAAGGACTTTCTGTCTTTACTTACTAATTTTGTTTTTAAAATCTGGAATTAAAAAGTTGCAAAAATTACCATTATTTTTTGATATTTTCCCGATCTTACCGTTTGATTATTTTGGTTTTTATAATGGTCACACCCGTTACGTTGATATATCAACCATATTTTATTTAAAATATTATTTAATTTCCTCGAGTGGCAGTAAGTATTACTTAAGTATATCTACATAAACCACCCTTTGTGAATTGTCGTTTTAAATTAAATAGATCAAAATCAAGAACATACTCAGTAACACCCGTTCCGTTGGAATCACCCTGCACAGACAGACTGACGGATGGACAGACGGACAGAGCTAAACCAACGCAAAAAGAGGTTCAACGCCGATCGGTAAAGTAAACGATGGGTTTATTTCTTTTCTTTTTAATCTACTTCTTTTTTATCTCAAGAATTTTTCTCAAAATTATCATTTGTTAAATTAGCTATATCTTCTTAACTGCGTCACGTATTTTGAAACGTCAATCGATCAAGCCCCTTAGAAGCTACCTTAGTCCAGCCGAAGAATCTAAAATTCTATATAAAAATATACAAGAAAAGATATAATATTGACTCAATAAAATTGCTATATCCAATCAAGGTTCCATTTTGAGTTTTTCGTAGTCAGTTCATAATAGTTAGATCCTATAATACCTAAAAAAATCCAGGATATTAATTGATGATTTTTCAGAATATTCAAGAATTAAGCATATATTTAATTTTTTCACATCCTTCCACCAAAGGGACGTAAGCATTTCATTCCGCAATATTGGAGAAGAGTAGCAGAGCTTTTCTTTGGTGTTAATATCTTCAAAATTCGTGACACTGTTACGATAATATGGGTAGTTTAACAAATGGTAATTTTGAGAAAAATCCTTGAGATAGGTAACTTTGGAGCTGTGCACCACAAAAACTACAATGGATTTTGAAAAAATAATAACGCCATGAAATTCGTACAAATTTGTAAAATCAATCAAGTTTTATTAAAATCAAAATGGGTCACTTTTAAAATGTGTGTTTTTTGATTCGTTTGCTTTGGAATTATCCTATATCCTTAAAAAAATGTCATGTAGTTTTAAACACGAACTCGACCACGAAATGAAAAACTGAGTACTCAATTTTGATATGTTTCTTTTCAAATTTCAGGATTATAAAGACTTTCTCATGACCCATAATTGTTTTCATTTTGTCGCACGGTGTAGCTAATTGTGACCGTACTAATAACCTTTAGTCAAAAGGATTGAGTGCAATGAGATTTTAATAACTCAAAAATCATAGGTCTAGGTGTTCCGAACGTATACATATCGATACCTCCATTCTAAACTATGCTAAGTGGAAAAAGGTAGTTTTTCAGGAGAGGCGATCAAAGTTTGATGATTTTTTTAATTTTGTGTGGAATTCCTTTATGTGCAAATCGAATGACCTGTACTGTTTTGTGAATAACTTTTGATTGGGTTGACCGATAAACACCAAATTTTAACTGAATATAGTTTGGAATATTTAGAAATTAAAAATGCAATCTCCCTAAAACTATGCTAAGTCGACTTAGCATGTTTTAGAATGGAGGTATCTATATAACGAGTGATTTTTTAAGAGCTTTCGGATTTGATTAAAAAAACACATACAATTTAGAGAAATGTATGAAATCTTGTTTAAATATGATTTCATGTAAATGTAGACCGGGGATGCGCCTCAAATGGTTTATAGGCTGGGTCCAATTTTGGCATACTCTTTCCAACATATCGGCCGGTATCTCACGAATAAATTCTTCAATATTTGCTTCCGTTGTCCCCATACACGTGAGCCTTAACATAGCCCCACAAAAAAATAATCTAAAGATGTTATATCGCACGATCTAGGCGGCCAATTGACCGGTCCCAAACGTGACATAAACTATTCACAGAACTCACAATTTAATAAAAATTCAATAATCTGCAAACGTTGTTCGATGGTCGATTCATGGTTAAAGTATAGACCAAACTGAAGATGTTTGACAGTAACATGTTACACGAAAACAGCTGAGCTGCCAAAACAGGATTGTCAGAAAGGAAGTTGCCAAAAAATCACCCATTGGCTCATTTACTAGGAGAGTGACGTAATTTAAAATTAAAAATTTTTATGTTGCCTTAAAGAAATGCAAATTTCGCTAATATCCATAAATTAATTTCACAGAATTTTAGTTTATAAAAAACAACCATATTACAGATAATATTATTTATTTGTGTACACTGACCTAAATTATAGTCGATTATGTAATTGCATATTATTACAGTGCTACCTTAATATACATGAATTGTGTGTCAAGTACGTTTCGTTACATGAATTGGTATATATTTGCCTAGGGCATTATAATTGTGTTAAGACATATCACATGGATATGTCTCCCAAAAAGAAACCTCACAACATTTGACAAACATTGTGTGAAACTCGGTTTCTTTACTTTACACAATCTACGATAGAATCATCAACAATTTTACTTGCCTCTTGATCAACCCAACAATAAATAAAACAGACAGGGACTCATAGACATACATGTGTACGTGTATATACGACACAGAGAAAACTCTGTTATTACATTTCCTGCAACACTTCTAATGGCTCCTCAGGGACACTACACACCGGAGAAAAGGTTTGGTCTCGGTTAATTTGACACATTTTGCAAATAATAAAACGACTGAAATGTACAAGGATTCAGTTTTTTTCTGTTTATTGTGGCTGGAAACAGGTTGCGATGTTAATTGGGTAAGAAAACAAATACCAGGCATTGGAAATCTCTTGGGAAATTTCACAGATATGACTAAATAATGGCCAATGTCTTGCCACATTACGTTAAGCGTAAAATAATGTTTATTTTGAGACGAACTAAGCATATTTTACCACACAGTTGTATGTATGGCTTGTCACATCGTAGTTTTGGAATGGAAAACTAAAATCATACATAACAGTGCAGATGGACCTTGTGCGTCAACTACTCTAGACTTATAGATACCAAGGTTGCTATAAATTACTTTAAGAATGTTGTTGGTTGTGTATACGCTTGAACAACGCTGGGAAATATGCCGATGTCGAAGATGCCGATTTTGCCAAAAAAATCATCTTTCGGTACTAGACACGAATTTTCTCAGTATCTTCCAGTCATATTCTCTGAGATGAGTCAAGTCTGGTAATATGTCGGACCCGAAATGTTGGGATCTTGCATGCGTGAAAGCCGGGCAGTGACACAGAAATTTTTCATCGTTTCGATGTTTTCTCTGCATGCCCTGCATTCGTCGTTTCCTGCTAGTCCTATGCGATGAAGATGTACTTGTAAGCTTGAGTGTCCCGATCTTGTTTAGTTTCAGAAGACTTCTTCTTTTCTTTTCATTTGGGTCACCCCACAATATCTTTGCAGTTGCTCCTACTGTTGCGCTATTTCACATAGTATTGTGAGCCATCACTGCCCAGTGCTTCAACTCATTTTCGTGGCTTCGAAAGGTTTCCAATTTTCCAAGTTTATTACTCGAAGTTCTCTGCCCTTTGAAGCCAAGCTGTTTGCTTGTTCATTTCCAATCACTCCGTTGTGTCCTGGTACCCAGCAAATACGCAATTTACCATTGGCTGAGTAATCATTTATCGTTCTTTTACAGTCCAACACAGTTCTGTACCTGACCCTTTCCGATGTTATTGCTTTAATCGCCATTTGACTATCTGTGAATATGTTTAATATATTTAGGCTTTGTCGTGTTACTGAGCCAGTTCACACACTCCGTGATTGCTCGAACTTCTGCTTGAAATACCGTGTTATGGTCAGGGAGGCGGAAGTGAAGTTCGACTTCTGGTTTATCAATAAAAAGTCCCAGACCCGTCCTTCCTCCTCGCTTGGGCCCATCCGTGTAGCAGCTAGTTCCCACTGGCACATGGGCCAACGTTCCATTTTCCCAGGAGCGTCTGTCTGGCACAAACGTATCACAGGTAGCTGTAAGCCTCACTTCAGGAGTGCGGTCCGAGATTTCTGGCGTTTGAATATGACCAACTAGATATTCTAAAATCTTCTGATGGTACGACTTGTGGTTTCGATTTATCCATTCACCCATCACTTGTAGACGTCTTGCTGTGAGGGCTGCCTCATACTTTATACGGATGTCTATTGGTTGAATGTGCAGTATAGTCTCCAACGCTTTTGTTGGTGCAGTTCTATATGCCCCGTTAATTGTTGGTACAAAAATGAACTATTCATGTGGGGGGTGCCAAAAGAGGCGTGGCAACTTCGCCCATTTTTAACGACTAATGAACTTATACTATGTGTGAAATTTCGGAAGATTAGAGTAAGTATTAAAAAATCAATATTTCACTAAAAGTCAACTCTTTGTGGGGGAGGTTCTAGACATAGGTCTTAGGTCACTCCTTCAATGTGTTACATTTTCGGCTCGTATCGCATGATATATACCCTCCTCTCTAGGGTGAGGGGATAACAAGTAAGAACGGTAGTAAGTTCGGACTGGTCGAATTGTATGTACCCTCCAGCATGGACTGCGAACAATTTTATAACTGGTCAAATGTTTGGAAATGAAGCAAATCATGGACCGATATGTTTTTTTTTTGTTTTAGCAAATTTGCATTGAATGAACTTTTTTCGGGTATGTTTGTTCCGCATTTTTTTCTCCTATTCAATATCTACAACTTTGCTTCAGACACAAAAGAGATATTCCGTACGGTATACCGAGATAACGGGATTTCCAATAGGGATGATATGATTTTGAAGTGACGTTTCGGCCATTTGTAATATGTCATGATCTGTCATTTGTTTTTTATTGTATTCAGTAGTGTTTACATTTTCATCAGAGATATACGCAAGAACGACGTTTACAAATTATTCAGTTTTATTATCAAAATAATCTGTCTCCAACTTTTCGTGCGCTAAGTCGATTACTTTTAAAATAAAAAAAAAAAACACTTTCCAGTCGACCTACGTCCTTGACAGCCATGAGCAATATTTTGGCTCTCGTTAGGAGCTATCTTTTTGCCATTGACCGATTGTGGCTACGTGCAACACAGCAAATTAAACAATTGAATTGTTGCGAGAAAAGTTTGGAGATTCGATTATTTCAAGAAATTGTGATATTGAATGGCCTCCAAGAAGTTGTGATTTAACACCATTAGACTATTTCTTGTGGGGTTATTTGAAGTCATTGGTCTTTCGAAATAAACCAGACTCTCTTCAAGCTTTACAAGTCAATATTGAACGTGCCATTCATGACATACGACTAGATTTAGTGGAAAAAGTGCTCGAAAATTTGGTTCATTGAATTCGTTCCTGCAGAAGAAGTAGTGGAGGCCATTTGAATGACGTTTTATTTAGAACTTAATTGTATCGATTGTACTTCATATCAAATAACAAACTTTTGAATTTCCTTAACAATAAGTGTGTTTTTTTTTCAAAGAAATCATATCACTGTTATTGGAAAACCGGTTATAACCGTGTTAAAATATAGAAAAAGTGTTAAAAATCTAACTTGAGCAAAAAAATTCGTATGGCCATTTGGTACATATACTTATATTTATATGGAAGCTATATGTAAATCTAAACCGAGTTTAGCCAAATTCAAGGGGTACGTCCTTGGGCCAAAAAAAGATATGTGTAAAGTTTCCACGAGATCGGACCATAATTGCGACCTGTACTTTTATTACAAGAATACATGCACAGACGGAGGGACAGACGGACGGACAGCTAAATAAACTCAGAAAGTGATTCTAAGTCGATCGGTATAATAGACGATGGGTCTATTTCTTCTCTTTTGGGTGTTACAAACAAATGCACAAAGTTATAATACCATGTACCACAGTGTTGTTTGGGGTATAAAAAGGTATGTGTTAATAAAAAATCTAAGATGAACTATGTTGGTCCACTCCTTCGAGTACCTCCCACAGGAAGGGTCAGTATTTAGTGAAATATTTATTATCTCATAACTTCTATACTACCTATGAGCATTTCTCCAATGTCGAATGCGACATTCGTACGCATTCAAAGTGAAAAAACATATGCCTTTTGTCAAAATGAAATAATGTCATTTTGACAAAAGGCGAAACTTATGGCTCTTGATTAGCACAATAATTGGTGCTATGGTTGATTTTGCCCAATTGTTCGTTTTCAAGATAATTACAAAAAACCAAGCCATTCGCACTCGACAAAAACAGAAGTCGCTCTCAAAGCAAACCAATCAATCACTGATTTCAGTGAAACCTGAAGGAATATTTTAATGCGACTAATTTTAAAAGGTCATGGATTCATGTATCTTAATAATGTTTTTTATTTTGTGTTGTTGTTATTTATTATATTTAGTTGCGACATTTTATTCCATGGTTTTTTTGTATATTTTTTTTACTTTTTATGCAACTAGACATACAAAGGTTGATTATAAATGAATTTTAATATATTCAATACGAGTATATTTATTTTCACAACAAAAATAATTTTTCTTAAATATAAATCATGATTTAAAAGAGTGGCCATAAATCAGAAAATAACATGCAATACAAATGTTTAAAACATAAATTTTGCAAATATTCGAATTTGCACTAAAATATTTTAAAATGTGTTATGAATAAATGTAGTTTTTGGGAAAATTAGTTAAATTTCATAGATTCCCAATAAAAAAAATAATAAAACAACATACTTTTATAGACTTTCAATTTCTTGGCTGCGGTTGACATCTCGTTGAAATGCTCATATGCATATGCATACTCCACAGAATTTTAAGGAGGTAGTAAAAGGGTGTGGTAACTTCGCCCATTTTTCCAAGGTGTTAGCGACTAAGAAACTTATATTATGTGCCAAATTGCGGAAGATTCCGATAAGTAGTATAGAGGTTATTTAAGAATCAATCAATATTTTATTAAATTTTGACCCTTTGTAGGGGAGGTACTCGAAGGAATTGACCAACATTGTCCATCTTTGACCTTATTCTGAGATAGAAAAAAATATTAACACATACCAAATTTTATTACTCCTATCAAAAGTTATCGTGCGCACAATCCAGACAGGCAGACGGACGGGCGGACATTGCTCAAATGACTTAAATGGTTCAAAATTGATCTCCCTCAAATATTCTTTATGGCCTCTTATGTCATTGCTAGATGTGTTACATCTTTAACCCGCCCCAACTGATATTTACGCTCGTCCACAATAGTGGGGGTATAAGAACATGATTTGGTTGAAATTCTGTTACGTCTACCAAAATGAATATAATTCTACATTTTTACAAATATACAATGATTTATTCGTTAGGACGCCAGCTTTCAAAAAATTGCACAAACAATTTTTGTTTATTTTTTATGGGTTTTTTCGTGCCAATAAAAAACTTTGTCTTTGACAAAAAATCAAATGTTTCTAATTGTTTCAACGACACTTACTAAACATCTTTCATTACTAAAATTTCTCGGCTTTATCGAGCTAAAACTTCAAAAATTATGATCCAAATACTAATAAACCTTCCAAGAAAACGGGAATTTAAAGAGGTTTAAAAAAAAATTATCATAAACATTTTTTTATTTTTTTTCGTGTTAAGGAGACCTTTTTACACCGGAAAATGTTATGCACAGCCCTTCGACAAAATTGGTTGCATAGTGTAATATAAAAAGTAATTACTGTTCTCCTACTACATTCCAGTTATGTAAAAATATAATCTATTAATTGGTCTAATTGAATACAAGTTTCATTTGAAGCAAAAATCTATGGTAACTCAGTAAATTATTCCATTCATTCTCATAAGACTCCAATAAATTTCTTTAATCGTTGACAGTTCATTACATTAGCGAGTAATGTATATCATTAATCCCAACGTTTATAATGTCACAATAATGAATATTATCTAAGGACAATGACATGTTGAATTGAACGTTCAATTTAAAGCACAATCTTTAAACACATTTAGTTATAAAACATTTAATCATGCATTACTAAGTTAGTTGAACCAGTTTTTTATTTTTGATTTTAACACATTATTTATTGAAACGTCTGTTTATCCCCAAGAGAAAACCTGACATGTTTAAGGGTACTTAATATTACATTTCTAGTGAAAATGCCACATTAGGCACCACAGCCATTAGGTGAATAAAAAGCAAGATTAAAATTATGTACAACATTTGCAACACTTTAAAATTACTAGCTGCGATAAAACATTATTTGGGTCAAATTGTCGCTAATGTTGGATGAAAAGGAATAAAGCAATCCCACGAAAAGTGACTATAAGGTTTTCTTGGATTTTAATGAATCTACACAGGTTATATACTCTAGACACACTTATTTTCATTATTTAAATGTGTATGGCTGTTAATTTCTTTCTAAGCCCTGAAAGAAGGAAAGATATCCATTACACTATTTTGTGCAAAATACTCTTTAAAAACGCCTCTTCAATGAAAGAAACACGTCCCGTATAATTGCAATGCGATAAACCGTTTGTAACCAGCACAATGATTTTAAGATATTTGCTCAAAAAAGTCCCAAAAAACTTAAAAGATTCTATATGAAATATATTTCTTAAAGAGCTTGAATAGCTCCGTTATACGTAACACATCTTCGTATGTAACAGAAATTATGACGAAGTGAGTGTAATATTGTCGATCTTGTAATATCACGAGTTCTTTTAATTGTTCGCAAAAGAGTTAAAAGAAGAAGAACACAGTAAATAAAAATATTATTGCCAATTTTATTAAACGAGATGACTCAATACGTGAAGATATACGTTTTTAATTGCCAGTAAGAAAACATTGTGAATTGAGGATAATTGTTGATCTTTGCTCTATTGGAAATAAAGTTTTGTGCCAATTTTTCTATTTTTTTTTTACTTAACGAGTATATGAGAAAACATTTTACTGCTATTTGCTCATAAGCCAAAAAATAAGTTTTCCCCTACATAAGAAGGTCGTCAAAAAGCATATATCCTTGGACGGAATCCATAGCTGTCGCCACCATCAGTGCCATCAAATGATAATCGTTTGCCATTAAATAACTTAATTCTATGCATTAAGTTGTTAATGTGCGAGAACTTCTTTGTAAAAGGGAAACGAAGAAAAAACCTCATGAATACTAAGTGCTGCTTGTGGTAAGTATCAACATTTGTGGGAGGATGTGGATGAACATACTCGTGTAAGTGCATATACATGTAAATATGTATGTATGAATAAATGTAAAGGTATATATCAATGTATGTACGAGTAGGTACAGTGAGGACCAAAAGTGTGTCAACCCTAATTATTTTTCTTCTTATAATAATATATAAATAAAATATCATTTGCTACGGGCCAAAAGTAAAACACCTAATATGGTCGGCGGAATTATGACATTATAAGTCATTTGAGCAATGTCCGTCTGTCTGTCTGTCTGCTGGTGTTCACCATAACTCTCGAAAGAAGTAACCGATTGACTTCAAATTTGATAAGTGGTAATATTTTTTTCATTCTCAGGCTAAGTTCGAAGATGGGCCATATTGGTCCACTCCTTCTAGTACCTCCTTGTCGATGTTCAGGCGTAAGTCTTTCCATGATAAAATGCCAAACAATACTTAACAAAAATAACATGACAGCATGACACGACTCACACGTGATCTGTCAAAAAAGGCTATTGAAAAAAGTATCTCTACTTGGATCATACATTTTGGTGTATACATTTGTGATATTTGTTATATGTAATAGTACATACTTTTTGATATTTTAGTAAAACCGGAAAATCGGTGGGAACAGATTGAAAACCGGTTGTTCCAAAGGCATGATTTTGAAAAATAAAACAGTGGACGTTGGAAGCAAAAAACCGGTGGGCCGGCTAATCTAAACGAGTTATCAGAAAAATCTCAAAATCGTTCATGAAGCATTTCTTCGTGAGTACTAGAAAATAGAAAAGTGAGAAAAATGAAAACGGATTTTGTGAACTGATTTTTTCGTGGTATGCCCCTTATATACCAAATTTCGCTGTTGTTGGACCAATATTTGATCTGTACTTTGATACGCATACAAAAGTTATTAGTATATGAAAATTGGTGTCATAAGTGTTGCATATATTGCTTCCCTTTTGCGACATTACAAACAAATGCACACAGTGCTGTGTATGATATTGGAAAAGACAAATTTCTAGTGTCTTCTTAATGTTGACACCTACTGTACGTTGTAATATCATAAAGCTAAGATTGTTCATTTCTTTGGCACTTTCGTTATCATCAGGTCGTTAAGAGGTGACTTCACGACATAATTTGCAGGTTCTCTATGACATTTACCATACTACCCTCGCGCAATATTTACGAGCAAATATTTTCTTTTTCTTTCTCAATATTTTTCTTGAGAATAATGTGCTTGAGGTATACTGCTTGTATTACATTAACATATTATTTGAAATGTGTGTACATATATGTGTATGTATAGCAGTATATAAATAACATATTTCTTACTTTGTTATAGGTGGTTGGCACACCTGCCGTGAATTGATATTGAAGTTCACACCTGAGATGGCTTATGGCGTCGCTGATATTTGCATGATGACATTGTAATATCTGAATATATGTAAGTAGCACAAGTATTAACTGAGAATTCTATTAAATATTTTACATTGTTGTCAAAGAAATTCACTCCGTTTTATTAAGCTGATACGAAACGAAAACCAACTACAACAACTGCTATAAAAGATGTTCTTGAGTTCTATATAAAATCACGCTAAACTCTTATTGTCATAAAGGCAGAAAAGCGGATTAGTTTAAATCGATGAGAATAAACTCAAGCTCAGTGTTGTTCTATATTGCAGTTGAAATCATATATTTTTTGATTTATACCCTACACCACGCTGTGGTACTTGGTATTTTAACTTTGTACATTTGTTTGTAGCTCCCAAATGGATATCAGATAGACCCATCTTTCATTCCGATCGACTTTGAATCACTTTCTTAGTCTATTCAGCTATGTCCGTCCGTCTGTCTGGTCACGTATTTTCGTAATCAAAGTACAGGTCGCATTTATTGTACGATGGCAATAAAATTTGGCATCCTTTATTTAGGCCAAGGACGTACCCTATTGAAAATGGTAAAAATTGGTTCAGATTCAGCTATAGTCCCCATATTTACGAGGTATGTTCAAAGAAAAGGTGAATTTTTCAAATTTCTCTGGCATTTGATTAGAGTTTTTTATGTTGGCACACACTCTCTAACATATGTTCTTAGTTGAGTTTATTTGTGAGAGACATAACAGTTAGACGTGTTTTGCTTGTTCGGCGATTTTCTGCTGTGTAAACAAATGCATCAACGAATTTGCATCAAATTTTGAAAAAAAATGGCTTTAAAGCACTTGAAATGTTGAGGTCGAGAATGACAATACTCATCCTAAACGATCCATCACATCAAGAACCAATGAAAATGTTGAGGAAGAGAAGAAAATTGTTGTGTAGAATCATCGAATCACTATTAGAGAAGTTGCGGAGGATGTCGGCATATCGGTTGGATGATGCCATACTATTTTTCGGAAATTTTGGGAATGAAACTTGTGGCAGCGAAGTTCGTTCGAAAATTGCTAAATTTTGTACAGCAATTTTGTTCGAAATTTGTTGGCCGAAAAGAATACCGTTTGCCCCCTGCGAACTTTTCATGTCCCCAATATTGAAGGGACCCATGAACGGACGCCGTTTTGCTATGATTGAGGAAATAAAAAGTAAGAAAGTTCAGTCGGGTGAACCGACTTATGAATCCACTCACATTGAGTCCCAAAAAAATATTCGTAAATTTATTTTTTTGTAATTAAAATATTATCAATTTAAATTGCATTTAATAACTTTAAAGTATGTACTGGTATTAAAGTAAAAAGATGTTTACTTTTGGTAGAAAATGGTCCATTTGTGTGGGAGGTACCAAAGGGAGCGTGCCAATAATTGTCACTTTTCTCTGGACTCTAGATACTATAAAAGCATTACACTGTACAAAATTTCAAGTATTTATATGCACTGGTATTAAAGTTATAAGCTGTTAACTTTTGGTGTGATATGGTCCATTTGTGTGGGAGGCACCAAAAGGGGCGTGCCAATAACGGCCACTTTTCTCTAGACTCTTGGTACTATAAAAGCATTACACTGTACGAAATTTCATGTATTTGTATGAAAGGATATTAAAGCCACAAGCAGTTAAATTTTGGTGCAAAATGGTCAATTTGTGTGGGAGGTACATAAAAGGGAGTGGCCTCTCCGCCCATTTTTCTGGACATGTTAGCGACTAACAAACTAATGCTAGGTGTGAAATTTCAGAAGATTCTAGTAAGTAGTATAGAATGTATTAAAGAAGCAATATTTCACTAAAAGTTAACCCTTTGTGGGGGAGGTACTAGAGGAGTGGACCAATATGGCCCATCGTCGAACTTAGCCGGAGATAGAGACAAATATTACCGCGTACCAAATTTGAAGTCAATCGGTTACTCCTTTCGAGAGTTATCGTGCCCATCAGCCAGCAGACAGACACACAGACAGACGGATGGACGGACATTCCTCAAATGACTTAAAATTACCTAAAATGGATTTTCGCCAAACATACTTAGGGTATTCGGTCACTCCTTCGATGTGTTACACTTTTGGCTCGTAGCAAATGATATATACCCTCCTCTCTAAGGTAAGGGGATAAAAACCGAATCGCAGAAAAAGTAAAACATGTCTTACTGTTATGTCTCTCACAAACAAACTCAACTAAGAATATATGTTCGAGACAAGTGTACCATCATAATAAAAAAGCGCTAGTCGAATGCACGTAGCCCGAGAAATTTCTTTTGAACAAACCTCGTATAAGTTATTAATGTATATTTTTTCGAATAAATTGTTGGAGGTTTTCAAAGGATTTAATTTTTCAAGGACAATTTTGAAGTAATTTTTTCATGGAATGTATTTTTAAGCCAAAATTTTCCTCTTTAATTTGACACCTAAATCGACAAAAACTGGCAATGCCAATTAACTCGATTTGCCTATGTACTCGTATATCAGCCGGTTCAAGTGTAACTCCTTTTTTTAAAAAATTGTAGAACGATGTTATATCCGTATCTATGTCAAACAATCTTACATTTTGTTCAAATCGTTCTTGGCTCTTCTGACTTTTCCATAGAGACGACTGAGCTTTGGTCGTCATAACTTTATACTCGTTATTTGGCACCAGGCATGACCCTTTGAGTGAATCAATGCCGTTACCGTCGTCATTCAACAGATCATGCATGACGAGAGTTAACCGAGATATCGACGTCAACAAGTTGTCTAATGGTGAATTGAATATTCCCCAACAAAATTTTCACTGGGTCGTCCAGAGACGGTTCGTAATAGGTTCCCTCTCGGTCTTCTTGGAAGAGATTATATCATTTATAAATATTAAGTGTTAATCAGTCTAGACTTCTCGTATGTCATTGTCAACATATCAAGTGTTTTTGGAGCACCTAATTAAATTTACATGAAATTTTACGTAAACTCTTTGGTCCATCTTTTTGACATCGGAAATTCGCCGAGTGCACGAAACACCTCTAACCGTTAGGCATTTATTAAACAGATAAATAAAGTTATAAGGGTATAACTGTGAACAAATGTTCCGGACGAGTGTGCCAACACGATATACACCAGTAGGGTAGGGCACACGTCGGGCGGAGTCGACTATAAGATAACCTCCACCATTATTTGCCAATAAATCAGCGATGGGCAAAAACACTACCCGGGGTTTTTCCTCTCTCGTGTACATGAGCACACACATTGAATGTCACATTGAAAATCACATGAAATTGAGCACTTCTCACAAATACAGACGTACGATATTACAATTTGTGGAAGTATGTGTGTGCCCATCGCTGCAATAAATGCACCGATAAATATGTAGGGGCTTTATCAAACCATTACAACTAGAATTTCTTACATGATAGAAAAAATTACATATTTCTCAATTCCAGGCACTGGTGGTTTTATCAAAAGGAAAGCCAGTATTGCCAATTTTTAAAAATTAAATCGTAAAGTAAATCACTTCAACCAGAGCGCTTGTTTTAATTTATTTTTTCAACTTCAACAAGGCAATTCGGAAGGAGCCTTCATATGGAGTCTTATAATAAAAGCCGGATCGTCAACAATTCTAATAGGAAATAATCTTTATATGGGGGCTAAGTCAAAACACGGACAGATGTGCCTCATTTCCGTTAGCAATGATTTCATGCAATATAATACTAAACATGTTTTTAAACTTCATCTGAATCGGTTGAAAATGCGTTCTCTAGAGCTTCAAGAAATCTAACCAGAAAGGACCTTCATATCGAGACTATATACAAACATTGACCGATGTGTCCTATTTTCACAAGGCACAATTTAATGCAATATAAAGCATAAATACCTAAATGTTAGTCAAATCGGTTAAAAAATGTGTTCTGCAGAGCGTCAAGAACTGACATCGTAGTGGCATGTATATGGGGACGATTTCGCTCATTAAGAAAAAGAACGTCACAACTCAAAATAATGTACGTATGGGCCTAAGTCAGTGCTAGTGCTATTGAAACTTTAGAATTATTTTTGTTATTGAAACAAAAATCAGAACCCAAAAAGTAAAAAAAATGGTTATAGTAACAGATATATCTAAGTATTTAAAATCTCTCTTTCACAAATAGGTTTATCTGTTTGGTCATACGCCGATCTTGAAAATTTTTTTGAATTTTTACGATCAGTCAACATTAAAGTGAATCAAACTCGTGAAAATTATACCAGATGCTCTTAAAAACTCAAACGGCATGAAAATAATTTTGATCGCTACTACACTGAACTCAAACTGGAAATTATGAATGTGCGAATGTATCCGAGCACGCACCTCATATAAGTTTTGAACTCTTAATCGACACTTTAAATATCAGAAAGAATTAACATTAAAGAATTAACATTGGAATTTCGTTAATCTGTGCAAACATGTGTGCAAACTTTCTGCATAATAACTCTCTGAGGTCGCAAAACGTTCTCTAGAGCTTCAAGGTCCAGAAAGGACCTTCATATGCAGACTATATATAAATATTGACCGATGTGCCCTATTTTCGCTAGGGACAATTTAATGCAATATAAAGCAGAAATTCTTAAGTGTTAGTCAAATTGCTTAAAAATGTGTTCTGCAGAACGTCAAGAACTGACATCGTAGGGGCATGTATATCGAGACGGTATCAAAACCTGGATCGACTTGTCCTATAGTCCAATAAATGTATCTGTACCAATTCGACCATCATTATTGATACCGGACATCTCACTTATCGTGTCCGTCATGATGGGTCAGTGCCTTATTAGATGACACGCAGATAGATTGATGGTCTAGCTGAATTAGCAGGAGCTGCGGTGACGAGGAGGGGAGGAATCAATGGAACACCTTCTGTGTCTTTACCCAGTTCTCTCTAGAAGGCGGCAGGCTTCCATCTCGTTGGGGTGTTAAGTAACAGGATGATGATAAAGTCCGCCAACTTTGGAGCTTTCTAAAGCAATCAAATTGGTTAAACAGTTCTTGTCGTATTACAATAGACTTAATAGTCTAAGCAAGTCTGTCATATAGGTTTATACTCTTATGACGATTTCTTTTCTTGAAAAGGTGTGGCAGTTTCTTTACCTTTTCTCAAACACTGCACATTTCTAACACATTTTGGAAATTTTAAAATAGAGTTACGTTAAATTTGAGGGACAACATAATTTCAACTTAAAAACTGCAAATTTTTACTAGTATTTCACGTCGATTTTGCAACATTTTTTCCGAAGCGAAATCGCCATTAACCTAAACTATTTACCCAAAACCTATGGCTATAACATAGGAGGGAAGTTTCAATTTTTAAAATTTGTTTCATGAAATGTATCATATCACAAATAAATTTGGCGTACAAAATTGGAATGTTTTAAAAAGTACACGAGTACTACTGCTCTCAAAACATTAATTGTATTTTGAATCTACTGTCTCAAAGTTTGGATCTTTCTCGTCCATCTACGAAAAATTTTGCTATTCTCTTTCTAAAATATAAAATGCTGCTGGCAAATAAACATCTACGAGTATTTACAGAAATTCAATAAAGGGAATACAAAGTTAAATTGAAAGAAGTTACCTGTACTTGTTGAAAGAGAAAACGATTTCCTAAGTTCACATACGTACACAAGCTCTCCACAACAGACCTACGTATGAGTCAGTATATGAAATACATACATACTTGGACACCCAAAATGCATAGGGGACATTCAGCACTTTTAAAAATTTTGTTGAAAGAATTGAAAAACAAGTAAGAATATTTCAGTCGGTAAACCTAAGGTATACCCCTCATAATGTGAGTAATGTAATATACCAGCATTAAAATATGGATGATATTCCTAAGGAATCACATTTGAAGTGCTTCCAAAGAAGCAGTTAGTGATTTTTTCATTTCCAAATATGTTCTTTTTTAGCAGTCATGACAATTTTTATATTTTATGAAAAAAATACTACCATTTAAATACCCTTCTTAAGCTTGAAAATATTCTAATAAAAACTCCGATTAAAGGACAACATCCAAACCTTAAAATTTTGAAGCTGCTCCAAATTCTAGTGTGAAAATACTTAGCTCTGCCTACTACAACAATTAATTTTGTAATAGTTCATGTTATAAGTTATTTGTTGCAGGACTAAAAGCCGACATGTCAAAAGATCGTAATTAGCATGACGTCTACAGGGCTGGACGTATTTTCTTAAACGATGGCGAACTTATACGCCAATATTTTGTGGTTTTGGATTTTTGTAGAACTGTACGCGTATAAAAAAGAGCATTGTATATGTATATGTATATGTGCCGTAGCCAGTTCTAGTGCTACTCGTATTGAAACTTTAGTATTATTTTTGTTATTGAAACAAAAAACCAGGACCCACAAAATTAATAAAATAATTGTTTCACAAATAGGTTTATCTGTTCGGTCATACACCGACCATAAAAAATTGGTTGTATATTTACGATCAATCTACTTTAAAGTCAATTAAAATCATAAAAATCGGAGCATCTGGTATGCTCTCAAAAACTCAAACGGCATGAAAATATTTTTGATCGCTACTACACTGAACTTAAACTGGAAATTAGAATGTGTGAATGTATCCCAGCCATTACCTCATCTAAGTTTTAAACTCTTAAATATCAGAAAGAATTAACAGTTGGATTTTTTTTAATCTGAGTAGGGTATTATACCAGCTAAACTGTTAACTACACGTGTGCAAACTTTCTTTATAATAACACTCAGAGGTCAAGAGGACGCAAAACGAGTCTTTTAAATTGTTTATTATACCACTGCATATTTCAATGATATCTACGGTCCATGTTTCGATTTAATCGGTTTAGTTGTTATGGTAGATTTAACCACAGACTGGGCATAAAATAGTTGATTTCGCATCTCCTTGAAAATCTGTATACGAGGTATATTCATAAAATATCGCGAATTTTTAATTTCCGCGGGCTACGTGTATTTGATTTTTGATATTTTTGTAGCGTTAAATTGGTACTCATGTCCCTTACTTATGCTGACAAGGTCGGTTGTGCTTGGACGTGTTTTAACTTGTCTTCGATTTTTATCTATTTCAGAAAATGGATCAAATTTTTTTCTGCATCAAATTTTGTGTGAAAAACAAAATAAAGTGCGCTGACGCATTCCGAATGTTGACTGTGGCATATGGTGAAGCTACCTTGGACCAAAGCAACGTTTATCGGTGGTACAAAATGTTCTTAGAGAGCCGAGAAGATGCGAAGGACGGACAGCGTGCCGGACGCCCGTTTTTTTTGCTCACAGTTTTCTTTGATTGCAGGGGCGTGGTGCATTATGAGTTCTTGCCACAGGGTAGTACGGTCAATAAAGAATATTACCTGCAAGTTATGCGCAAATTGCGCGAAGCCATCCGCCAAAAACGCTCGGATTTGTGGAAGAACAAAAACTGGCTTTTGCACCATGATAACGCCCCTGCACACACATCGTTGCTTGTGCGCGAATATTTGGCCAAAAACAACACAGTAATGGTGCCGCAGCCACCGTATTCCCTTGACCTAGCCCCCTGTGACTATTTTTTGTTCCCAAAACTGAAAAGGCCCATGAAAGGACGACGCTACGCTACGATTAAGGAGATAAAGACGGAATCGAAGGAGGAGCTGAACAAGATCACAAAAAATTATTATTTGATGTGCTTCGAGGATTGGAAAAAACTTTTGGCAGAATTGTATTATATACGAGGGGAATTACATTGAAGGGGACAAAATGGATATTCATGAATAAATAAATACTTTTTGAAAAAATACAAAATTCGCGTTATTTTTTGAACATCAGTTTGAGACATTGAAAATTGTTTTGGTCGAAAATTGTTTCGTTTGGTGGATATTCCGGGGATTAAACAACACTCGAGTCTATATATACATAAGCAAAGTTCCTTCCTTTTATGGCGCCCCAACTGTCAAGCCGTCAAAAGTCGTTTGGTGTAAAATAGCATCCGTTGAAGATCAGTATATACACATAAATTAGTAGGATCATAGCTCAGAAGGGACTCTTAAAGTACAGAAAGAGTGAAAATTGCTTCGGTCACTGCTACACTGACCACAACAATCTGAGAGTTGACCGAATTGACAGTTCGATACGTTACCACAGCAAGTGGCGAGCGAAATATTTTGAAAAGCCTTTAGAAATTTTGAAGACGCGGATTTATGTCCAGTTTGACCTCAGACTGGACATCTAATAACTGTTTTCGCAACTCCTTTGAGGTCAGAATGTACATTAGGGTTAGTCACTTTTTGGCGGCAAATGTTCATCCCACTACGATGTAGGGGATGCTGAACTAGTTACAAATTACTACTTTTTTTACTTTGCGACCAAAAACCTTCCCCACCTAATGCAAATACTTATGCTCGAAATTGAAATTTGAGAAATTTTTTTTTAAATACGCCTGCTAATTCGCGGATCTTAGTTCAATTTGGTATCGTGATCACGAATCTGCTTTCTGATCTAAAATTGGTCATATGGTTTTTGAGATATGGCGGTTTTAAAATTTGCAATAGACTTATATACATTTTTTTAAAATGAGCCAAACCCCTATATCTCCAAAACTATATAACAGACTCAAGCTCAAGGAGCAGATTCGTGATCACCACACAACAAATTAATAAATGGCGCTATTTCGAAGACTATTTATTAATGACATTTTATGTTGTTAAATTTTTAAATCAGAACATTATACACAGCGCGCCTCAAGCAAAAGTTGGCCTTGATTGACGTAAAAAACGGCTGATGAAGTTTTGTTTATAATCATCCTCTCTATTCGACTATGAAGAGACAACAATCGGATCTGTTTCCTTTCGGAGAGTTATCGCGGAAACAGTATTTTTACAAAAAGAGACAAATTTAGTTTGTAAATTACATTGTTTTCTAAAGAAAATTGCAGAAATTTAGTACTGCAACTTAATTTCCTTTATACTAGAGCATTTGTAAGATTTGTTGTTGTTTTCGCGATATTTGCAATAATATTACATTGCGAATTTTTGTAAACCGTAAATCCGATTTTCCGATTCAATTTTAATATAATCCATTATACGCGAAGTTCTGAAATATAGCCCTTTTTATACCCTACACCACACTGTGGTCCAGGGAATTATGAGTTTGTGCACTTGTTTGTAACACTCAGAAGGAAAGAGATATACCCATCGTTTATTATACCGATCGACTTGGGATCACTTCCTGAGTCGATTTAACCATGTCCGTCCGTCTGTCCGTCCGTTTGTCCATCTGTCTGTTTGTCCGTCTGTGAATGTATCGTTGTAATCAAATGCAAGTCAAGGACGATCCCTATTGAAATTGGTAAAAAGCGTTTCCACCCGATTTGACATGTAAGCGCTGTAGAAACCGTATTTTATATCCGACTAGCTGACCCGGCGAACTGCGTTCCGTCCAAATTCGTTAATGTAATGAAAATAAGAATACGAACATGCTCATACCGCTTCCTGTAATTCGGTCAATTACATTTCTTTGTATTGTATTAAACACAATGGGATTAACTGAAGTTTATAACAATATCGATGTACATCTAACTGATCGTACTAATCAGTTTTTTACAATGCTATCAAAAGTATAAACTAAAAACTTATGAGATTGGGATCGCTGTGACACGCCCATTTGACCAATCCTAAAGTTTCCTTTCTTGGACCCCTAAGAACCCATCAAGCCCAAAATCATGAAATCGAAAGATTCGTTCTCGAGATATAAGGTTGTGATGAAAAATCCTAAATTTTCCTCCATGGCGTCCTTTTTTTATTTTTCCAAGTCCGTGGAATCGACTCAAAATCGTTTTTTATTGTAATTTTTTGTTGTTTGTACTATATTTGCGAGTACTATATTTGCTTACATACGTCGATGAAGTACAATGTCATTTTTTAATAAAGACTTTGCTTACTGCAGTTACTAACCCTAACATTTAAAAACATTTTTCTGTAGGGTTAAAGCGCTTAAAAATCCATGGACATTTACCTTTGGGTGAGGAAAGGCAGAATGTCTGCTAAATTTCATCACAATCGGACATTAAATACGACCTGCACTTTGCTTACGACGATACATCTACAGACGTACGGACAGACGGACGGACAGCCGGACGGAAGGACAGACGGACGGACAGCCGGACGGAAGGACAGACGGACGGACAGCAGTACGGACGGACAGACAGATGGATAGACGGACGGCCAGACAGATGGGCAAACGGACAGACGTTAAATTGACTCAGGAAGTGATTCGATCGGTATAATAAACGATTGGTCTATCTGTTATCTTTTTGGAGTGAAAAACAAATGCACAAACTCATAATGCCCTGGACCACAGAAAAAACGATTTTGGGCAGATTCAGCGGACTCGGAAAAAATTAAAAAAAAAATGTTTTTGTAATTGTCTCGATGTAAGCTAAAATATTTCTTCTCGCATTTGATAAAGTTTTTTGGTGACCCGGTCTAATGTATATGTGTGTTTCATTCACATTTGAGTATGTTATGTCCTATAGCAATACAAAGAAAACCAGAAAGAATCTTCTTGCACTGTCACTAATTCAATTCAAACCACTTGTCCTGCCACAACGACACACATATACGCACATACAGTCACATTCGACAACTGAAATGTACACATAGCACGGAACACACCCGAACTGCCTCTTCGGTTCTCTTTTCTTAGAAAGAAAATTACATCGTAATGTTTGGTATGTGACATCTTTGAATGTCCACGTATGTGTGTGTGTGTGTATGTGTAGGAAGAAGCGTCTAGGTGTGTGTGCATTGTTGTATTGTGCACATTTGTGACATATGAGTGCTTTTGGTGTTCTTTTTTTTATCATATCATTTTCTTCTTTTGATTACTGCTCTTTTTGTTGTGCTTGTTTTTAAAAATTACATTTTCCAAAATGTCTGACATGAGACTAGTCTACTTGGTTGTTCCAAGCACTTGTAACACTAATATCTTATATCAAATTGATTATTTTGGATTGAGATTGAATTTAAAGTCGTTCAAGAAATACATATAATGAGTTCGTCAGATTGAAATCATTTTTGGAATTTAAACAAATGTTGCAAAAACATAAACAGTCTGACAGATCTTGCCGGTACCGATATTCGAATTATTGATAAGTTTGTGTATCGAACAGGTTAGTTCCAAAAATATACATTATTCACTCCACAGTAAGAGTTAAGGTTTTCTTGTTAAAATCTGTTTTCTCTTATTGCTTTAAGTGTTTTGTTGTAATATTTCTTCAAATCCTTAATGAAAAGCCAGCCATGTAGATTATTTATGACGGGGGTCACTCTTCTGAAATCATGATATAATCTGTGGGCACGCAATAAAGTACTTGCAATACTTTTTGTCATCTACAAATATGTGCTTTATATCATTGCATAATACTCATAGCAGGTTGGTCTTGAACTAAGAAAATATTCCAGTTTAAATCATAACGATTACAGACCAAATAAGTCAAGTAACCGACAAGAAAAAAATATTTTTATACCTTGTCCGTCTTTCAGTCCGTCTGTCTATCTGACTAAAGCGCACGATAACTCTCGAAAGGAGTAACGGATTGACTTCAAATTTGGTATATCATAACATTTTCTCAGGCGAAGTTCGAAGACGGGTCCGCTCCTTCTAGTACCTCCCTCAAAAAGGGTTAAAATTTAGTGAAATATTGATTCTCCAATAACTTTTATACTACTAATCCGAATCATCTGTAGTTCCTCACGTGCTAATATTTTATACGTCGCTATCACCTTGTGACGCTCCTTTTGGTACCTCTCACACAAAGCCACCATTTTGAACCTTGACACCCATGAGCTATCTTTTTGCCATTGACCGATTCCCGATCCGACGTACCATAATCATCGGTCCATATTTCTTCAAAAATGATGCCGGTGAGAAGGTAACCGTCAATGGCGACCGTTATCGTGCCATGATAACCGACTATTTGATGCCTGAAATTGAAGATCGTGATCTCGGCAACATTTGGTTTAAACAAGACGGCGCCACTTCCCACACATCGCATTAATCAATGGATTTATTGAGAGAACAGTTCGGTGAGCAGATAATTTAACGTTTTGGGCCGGTCGCACGGCCACCAAGATCGTGTGATATCACACCGTTAGACTTTTTCCTGTGGGGATATGTATGTATATGTAAAGTCTATAGTTTATGCGGACAAAGAAGCTTCGATTCAGGCTTTGGAGCAAAACATCACGCGTGTCATTCGCCAGTTACCAGTCGAAATGCTCGAACGAGTCATCGAAAATTGGACTCAACGGATGGACCATCTGAGACGTAGCCGCGGTCAACATTTGATAGACATAATCTTCAAAAAAAAAGTCCCAAGGAATGTTCTTTCAAATGATAATAAACATTCCCCATTCAATTTGAATTTTCTGTGTTTATACCCTACACCACACTGTTGTAGAGGGTATTATGACTTTGTGCATTTGTTTGTAACACCTAAAAGGAGAAGAGATAGACCCATTGTTTATAATACCGATCGACTCGGAATCCTTTCTGAGTCCACAGAAACCACATTTTACATCCGACCTGTATGAAATTCGGCAGAGAAAGTTCTCTTATTACATGAATAAACACTGCCAAATTTGGGGAAAATCGGTTCAGATTTAGATATAGTCCCAATATATATGTTACACCCGATTTGACATGTAAGCGCTGTAGAAACCGTGTTTTATATCCGATCAGTACGAAAATCAACAGAGAGTTTGCTTATTACATGTATGAACACTGCCAAATTCTTATCGCAATGCGCATTTTCGCATTGGTAGGTAGGTGTAGTGTATTATTAGCCGCCCGACTTTCTGTCTTTCCTTACTGGTTTTTTCTTTAAAAAATTAGGGAACCTCGAAATAGATTACGCTATATAACAAGAAACCTTTTTCGTACTGATCGGATATAAATTACAGATTTTACAGCGCTTACATTTCAAACATATAACGGGTGTTATTTGTAGACGTGTGGTTTTCAATCTGGCAATACATTTTCGGAGTTGGTCTTTTTGACCACTAACACTTGATGTATGCTCAGTTTGGTTTGCCATTTTCTAGTGAATGGACTTATTCCGGAACAACGTTTGCAACGTTTCGCACTACGTTAACTCCATTGGATAATGCTCATACTTAGAGACGCTATACAGTGCGCACCGCAGGCGCTATTGCTGCTGTGGAGCAGGGTATCGAAAAAAATCCAAATGAGTCCACATCGCGCGCCGCTATTGGAGCTGTGCCCATCCAGTTTATGGAAGATTTTGCGGAAGGATCTTGGTTTGTGGGCTTACAAAAGCCAACTCGTGCAAGAATTGAAGCCGAATGACCTCCAAGCGCGTCGCACGTTCGGTGAATGGGCGCAAAAGAAGATGGCCACCGATCCCGATTTTCACAAGAAAATTTTGTTCAGCGATGAAGCTCACTTGAGTACGTTACTAAACAAAATTATCGCATTTGGAGTAATTATTCAGACGCCGTTACATCCACAAAAAGTTACTGTTTGGTGTGCTCTATGGGCGGAGGGAATCATTGGTCCATATTTCTTCAAAAATGGTGCCGGCCATAATGTTGCAGTCAATAGGGAACGCTTAGAGCAATGATTAATGACTTTTTTGTCCCTGAATTGGAGGATGTTGATGTGAACGACCTTTGGTTCAAACAAAGACATGCCATACAGCCAACGAAACAATCAATTTATTGAAGAAAACTTTTGGTGAGCGTATTATCTCGCGTCGTGGACCTGTGGCGTGGCCTCCAAGATCGTGCGATTTAACACCGCTGGATTATTTTTGTGGCGTTATGTAAATTCGCCTGTCTAGGCCGATAAACCCGACACGATTGACGCCTTGATAATATTGTCTGTTTATCAACAGACTTCTCTCAATTTTTATACAGATCGGTTAAAAAATTTTGCTTATACAGTGCATATGAGTAGAATCGGAGGTATATATATATGGGAGCTTTATGTAAATCTGAACCGATTTTAAACAAATTCAATAGGGATCATCTTTGGGCCAAAATAAGGATACGTGCAAAGTTTGGTTGGACTCGGGCTATAATTGCGACTTGTACCTTCATCACAAGAATGCATGGACGGACAGACGGACAGACATGGATAAATCGACTCAAAAAGTGATTCTATGTCGATCGGTATAATAAACTATGGGTCTATCTTTTCTCTTTTTGGGGTGTTACAATCAACTGCACAAAGTCATAATACCCTGTACCACAGTGTGGTACAGAGTGGTGTAGGCTATACAGTGTATACCCTACACCACCTCAGCGTGTATACTATACAAGCTGAAAAAAAATCGCTTCTGTAGTATATTGTTCCAAACATATTCTGCTGGAAACATACATATGTTTAGGGTACACTCCAAATATATAATATTTGACACCCTACACCACACAGTGGTACAGGGTATTATAAGTTTGTTTCACGGCAGATGTTTGTAACACCTGAAAATAACTCAGCTAGACCCACCTTAAAGTATACCGATCGACTCAGAATCACTAGCTGAGTCGATTTAACGATGTCCGTCCGTCCGTCCGTCCGTATGTCCATGTAAAGTTGTTCGTCGACTACAGGTCGCAATTTCACTCCGATCGTTCTGAAATTTTGCAGTTTAGAGTATTTCGCGGCTTTTAAGATCGCTATTGAATTTGGTTGAAATCGGTTCAGATTTAGCTTTAGCTCCCATATATATGTTTCGTCCGATTTAGCCCTTTAGTTTTATAAAAGCTGTATTTTACATCCAATCGTTTTGAAATTTAGAATGGTAGAGTTTCTTGATCCATGAACCAGCACTACCAAATTTGAAGAAAATCGGTTAAGATTTAGCTATAGCTCCCATATACATGTTTCGTCCGATTTGGCCCTTTAGTCCTGTAGAAGCTGTATTTTACATCCAATAATTTTGAAATTTAGAATGGTAGAGTTTCTTGATCCATGAACCAACACTGCCGAATTTGAAGAAAATCGGTAAAGATTTTGCTATATCTCCCATATATATGTTTCATCCGATTTGGCTCTTTAGATCCAATCGTTTTTATACCCTACACCACACTGTGGTACAGGGTATTATTTAAGTATAAAATGTCCCAAAAGTAAATTTATGTAAACAATTTATACATGAATTACAAAATTTATATATCAGAGTTATTCAATATTACGAGAGTGGTGTAGGGTATTATATAGTCGGCACCGCCCGACTTTAGCCTTTCCTTACTGGTTTTTAATTTGGAAATAATATTTCCAAAACAATGATTAATTTATATTTAAGTATTTTGGCAATGTATCGGTGCCTTAATTTAAAGGAAATTTTGTGTTTTAGAAATTTTATATGTTTAAAAAATTTAATTCGTATAATTTTGCGTTACGATAAATAGCATTGATGGATTACGAATTGGACTATACATATAATTAAAAATTAGTGCTGTAAAACAAAAGAAAATGCTGCTTATGACATTTTTACCTATAAAGTATAACACAAAAATCGAGGAAAAAATAATATTAAAAATTGCCAAAGTCAACAAAGTTTTAAATTTTTTTTAAATATAATGTATTTGGATAAATTCTTAAACAATATCTTTGTTTGTTTGTAAACACGTATTTTATTTGTGACAGTAAGTTCGCAAATATATTTTGTTGTAATATATTATTATATGCGTTCCAAACAAAATTTCTTGATTTTCAAATAAAATATATTTGTTCAAAAATATATAATATTTAAAAAATGTAGTTCCAAGTATGTTTTCTTTGAATTCAAACATATCAAAAATGACGATTTTCCTCCGTGTACGAATAAATTAATTAACGAATAGATTTTGGGACTGAAGGTGGGGGAATTCGTAGGTCAGTTTACCCGACTGAACTTTCTTACTTGTTTTAATTAAATTTGGCTTCTTGGTGCCATAGATGCTAGATTTTACACCCGATCATTTAAAAAATTACAGGGATAAGTATCTTGAACAGCAACTATACACGGGTAAATATGCCTTTTTTGATATGTTTGAATCGAAAGGTGATATATTTTTAAAACAAATTTTTTAATATTATATATTCCTGAGCAAAAAAATTTTATTTGAAAACTAATAAAATATATTTGGAACGCATATATTAATAAATTATAAAAAAATATATTTGTAAACTAAATTTCTCAAATAAAATATATATTTAAATATAAGTCAATTTTTTTAAAATAAAAAAAAAACACTTTCCGGTCGACCTATGACCTTGACACCCAGGAGCAATATTTTAGCTCTCGTTAAGAGCAAAATTTTGCCATTGACCGATTGTGGCTACGTGCCACATAGCAAATGAAACAATTGAATTGTTGCAAGAAAAGTTTAGAAATACGATTATTTCAAGAAATTGTGATATTGAATGGCCTCCAAGAAGCTGTGATTTAACAACATTAGACTATTTCTTCTGCGGTTATTTGAAGTCATTGGTCTTTTGAAATAAACCAGACTCTCTTCAAGGGTTCAACGAATTCGTTCCTGCAGAAGAAGTCTTGGAGGCCATTTGAATGACGTTTTATTTAGAACTTAATTGTATCGATTGTACTTCACATTAAATAAAAAACTTTTGAATTTCCTTAACAATAAGTGTGTTCTTTTTTTCAAAGAAATCATATCACTCTTATTGGAAAACCGTTTACTAATAAAATTATTGTTAGGATTTTATCCAAATATACTTTATTTAAAAAGGATTTTCAAAACTTTTGCTGACTTTGTAGAATTACAGTTTTAATTTCTCCCAGTTACAGTACCATATGCATCATTAACTTCGATTTAAATCCATCATTACAAATTTCTGAGTTAGTATTCAAAGTCATAATTTCTTGTCAATCCTCCAAGTAATTTACTTTGATCCAAGATTATACGATTTCAATTATTATTGTTTATTATTTTTACCAACATTAAAAATTTCTAAAAAAAATAATTTAACAAATTTAAAACAATGTATTTTCTGAATTATTAAGTGCAAATAAATGTTTGTTTCGGAAATAATAGTCGCAAATAAAAACATATTGGGATGCTAACAAAGATTTGTTAAGAATAACATTTTCCCAAATATATACTTTTGTGTGTACCCAATATTATATGTTTAGAGTCTACCCTGAACATATATATGTTTCAAGCCGAATATGTTTGGGACAATATACTACAGAAGCAATTTTTTCAGCGTGTACACTGCCAAATTTGTAGCAACTTGGTTTAGATTTATGGAGATTTCTTTTATGCAAAAAAGCTCGTATAGTGTAATAAATAAAAAAATGGTTCCAAATATATTTTTATCTCTTGTAGCTATTTAAAATTCAAATAGAAATATATTTCACTGAGGTTTTTTTGAAATTTTCCTCATCATACCCTTATTGTATTAACCAAAAATGTTTAAAATTTGAATCATTGAGAAGAAAAGATAAAATCTTAACTCTCTATATCTGTAAATAACATTGTAAACAAACCAATATATTATATAAATAAACGAATTGAATTGAAAAAATAGAAATATTTGTTAGTCCTATTTTATATGCATTTTTCGAGCCAACCAATATAAATGAGAACATTTTGCTGTATAAGGTAGTTAATATATTTGTAAGTATTTACTGTATATTAGTACAGCTAATATCAGCTATACTAAGAAACCGTATTATTCTCCGTACATGCCATTCCGCTGACAACGATATTAAATATCTTAATCTTCTCCTCCCGCCACAAATATGTATTTTAATACCACCGATAGTACGAGTACCTTTAAATTTTATCGCTTCAACCTACGAGTATACCAAGATATATTTGAAAGTATCTACGAACACACCTAACGATAAGACAAAGTACTTTTGCAGAAAATCTTTTACGCAAAAAATTCTATAAATTATCTTCAAATAGATGTCTTACATGGGAAGAAAAACGTCACCGGAAGATTGTGATTTATGGTTACCAACGAAATGATTTTCCTCCAAAAGACTGCCATGGTAATTAATCTCTATTTTGCTCCCCCAATCTCAAACTACCAAATATTAATGAAGAAATTCTAATTTGGAAAATGTAATATTTAATTAATATTTTATGGACAAACAGTTAGATACGAATGTGTGTTCGTTCATTCATGAAGGGGACAATGATTTTCGGAGAGCAAACATAAACACCAAAATTGCTTGCTCTTATTGCTCCGTGTCTTGGTAAACTTTTTACTAGAGCCTAAAATCAAATATCCCCTTATTCCATTTTCCAAACTGCCTTTTTGATTACGAATGTAATAAGAAGCCATTATGTCGCCTACATGACATGAAGCAAAATTTTTTGAAAAATTTCGTACATTAATCTATTTGATGGCCCCCCATTGTGGGTGGGGTGTGTTTTAGATTGGAGAAGGGGAGTGTATATATTTATGACAACATTTGTGGCAGTGAAAGTTTTGTTGGAATGACTCCTCCCCCAGCAAGCAGAGGACTAATTTAGGTAACGACTATTGGGGGCCGAGTTACGGGTAGAGTAAGTAGAAGGGTAATTTGTCTTATTTACTAAAATGTTCACTGCTCCGATGCTGAAGGGTCATGGAAACAGGGAGAATTATGTTTAGTTTCTACGTTATAATAATGTAATTGTTTGGAAAGTTTGAAGGGTGAGGTGGAAAATTATAAAACCTGAAATTAAATACATACATTCCCAATTAAACTTGGAAGTAGTCGAATCAAGCAAGATCCTAATTTAGTAAAATTAGAATATTTCACAATACCCTTGACTTGACAACAGTGTGGGAGCTAATGAATGGTGATTATATTTTACTTAAGTTTGTTAAGTATCTATATTAAGTAGTGAATTTGCCTAAAGGTGAATATTACATTGAATTTACTCATAGAAAGGCAAAATACCAATATACTTAATATTAACAATATAAGTGTCTAATAAAGAAATTTATAATGCCGCCGTCTTGTGTTAATAATAACTAACAACTTATTTTCTAATTGTTTCGTTGGAAAATGCTAAATAATAATTAAAGTCAAATTGTTATAAAAAAAAGAACACAATGTTTTTGAAATTATACGAATATTGCGCACTTTTCTACAGGGCTTTAATACGTTTCTTGGTAACATTTAGAATGTGTTTCTGTCTTGCTTTTGGTTGTAACTATATTATTATGAGGCATTAATCCCATACGCCATAGCTAAATGATGTTTATATATCTTGTACTCTGATAGTAATATTATTATTTATACCCTACACCACACTGTGGTACAGGGTATTATGACTTTGTGCATTTGTTTGTAACACCTAAAAGGAGAAGAGATAGACCCATTGTTTATTATTCCGATCGAATCAGAAATCACTTTCTGAGTCGATTTAGCCATGTCCGTCTGTCCATGTATTGCAATACGGTGTAGGGTATTATATAGTCGGCCCCGCCCGACTTTTTGTCTTTCCTTACTGGTTTTTATTTGTGTATATAATGACTTATACTTATAAACGTATTACGGCAACATATTTTTTGAGTACAACAAAACCATTTATTATATAAGAACCAGTAAGGAAAGACAGAAAGTCGGGCGGGGCCGACTATATAATACCCTACACCTACCTACCAATGCGAAAATGGGCATTGCGATAAGAATTTGGCAGTTTTCATACATGTAATAAGCAAACTATCTCTGCCAATTTTCGTACTGATCGGATATAAAACACGGTTTCTACAGTGCTTACATGTCAAATCGGGTGTAACATATATATTGGGACTATGTTTAAATCTGAACCGATTTTCCCCGAATTTGGCAGTGTTCATACATGTAATAAGAAAACTCTCTCTGTTAAATTTCGTACTGATCGGATATAAAACACGATTTCTACAGCGCTTAAATGTTAAATCGGGTGGAACATATATATGGGGGCTATATCTAAATCTGAACCGATTTTCCCCGAATTGCTCAGTGTTTTTTCATGTCATAAGAGATCTTTCTCTGCCGAATTTCGTACAGGTCGGATGTAAAATACGGTTTCTACAGCGCTTTCATATCAAATCGGGTGAAACATATATATGGGGACTATATCCAAATCTGAACCGATTTTAACCAATTTCAATAGGGATCGTCCTTAGGCCAAAAAAGAGCACTATGCTAAATTTCATCACAATCGGACCATAAATACGACCTGCACTTTGATTACAAGAATACATGGACAGACAGACGGACATGGCTAAATCGACTCAGAAAGTGATTCTGAGTCGATCGGTATAATAAACAATGGGTCTATATCTTCTCCTTTTGGGTGTTACAAACAAATGCACAATGTCATAATACCCTGTACCACAGTGTGGTGTAGGGTATAAAAAGCTGGAATGCTTAAACAATTGTCCGATTTGGTTCAAAATAAAAAGTAAGGTATAACTTAATTTGGTCAATGTGTCAAGCAATACCCTGCAATATATGCGTTACTTCAAACCCCTTTTATGAGAAATTGTTACAGTTTAAATGTAGTACAAATTAAAATATCCATGAAGATCGGTTGAAATATACGCTCTAAAGACGCCTATTCATGTGGGACTTCTTAAATCAAAACGGGATGCGATTCACAGGTAGTAGTGTGGGATAACAAATTTTTAACTTATGAGGCATTTTGTAAAAGTACGGAAAATCATTTTTAATTTTTATGTTGGAGATACCAAAAGGGGTCGTAGAAATAACGACAATTTTCACTAGACTGCCGGTTTAATAAAAGCATTACACTGCACAAAATTTTAGGTATTTTGATGAACCGTAATCAAAGTTATAAGCCTGTAAATTTTTATGCAAAATGGTGCACTTGTGTGGGAGGTACCAAAAGGAACATTTTAATAACCGCCATTTTCCTCGATAATATAAGACTGTACAAAAGTTTATATATTTATATATATTAGCATTAAAACTATAAACTTTTCGTATTTTCACCATTTTCTCACGGTGATAGCGACAGATAAACTATGTATTACCATGTGTAGAATTGCTGATGATTCGGATAGGTAGTAGGTAAGGTTAGGTTAAGATTAGGAGGCGGCCAAACTCCGCCTCATGTCCTTGAACATACACATAAGCAAGTATTCGGCCTGCTGCGCGCTCTAATTGTTAATGACTTGGGAAATTATTTTAGGAACTCGTTGCTATCGACATATTCCTTAATTTTTTTCCAGTCTACGCTCCTAATTTGGGTCAAGTCTGGTATATTATCATTTCCTAAGAAACGGGATCTATTGTTCGCGAACGCTGGGCACTGGCTGAGGAAATGCTACAACATTTCGTCATCCTCCTATTCTATGTAGATGTGCTTGTAAGCATGTGTGTCCCTTAAGGACACCCACGATCTTACTGGCTTCTACCTTGCTCAATCCCAGCAGGGTCTTGGTCTTGTCCTCGTTTGGGTCAACCCACAAGACTTTCGTTGTTTTCCCAACGTTTTCACTATTCCATAGCGTGATATGGGTGTTCTTTGCCCATATTTTTAGTTCAGAACGCGAAACTCCGAAGGGTTTTGCGTTCTCTAGGGTTGTTGTTTGCATGCCCCTGGCTCTAGATGCCAATGCGTTTGCTTTCTCGTTTCCCCTTACTCCGCAATGACCAGGCACCCATATGATGCATATAGTGCCGTATTCGGAGTAAGCCTTAATCGCCATTTTACAATGTAAAACAGTCCACATCTTCACCGTTCTAGTCGTTATTGCCCTGATAGCCATATGGCTATCTGTGAAAATATTCACATTTGTTGGTCTTGTGTTAGCGCCAAGCCAGCTCACACATTCGGTAATTGCTCTGACTTCCGCCTGCAGGTCTGTATTAAGGTCTGGCAAACGGAATAAGATTTCGGTTTCCGGTTCCTTGATATAAAGTCCCAGCCCCGTTCACTCCCCTAGATTCGATCCATCTGTATAACAGCAAGTTCCAGATGTTGTCTGCACTACGGTTCCATCAATTCAAGATTGTCTGTCTGGTATCATTGTAACACACTCAGCAACTATTGATTTTCAGGTATTCTGTCCGATACTAATGCTATGTCAGTTAAATCCACCGTCACTACCTCAGCTATATTTTTATGATATGACTCGTGATCGCTATCGATCCATTCGTCCATCACTTTGAGTCTCGTCGCCGTGAGGGTTGCTTCATATCTTATCTGCATTTCTATTGGTTGGATATTTAAGATCGTATCCCATGCCCTACTAAACACAGTCGTTGGACATTTTGTAATACTATTATGTTGCATTTCTTTTTCATTGATGTCCACCACACTACTGATGCGTAAGTTAGAATAGGTCTGATTATGCTCTTGTAGGGCCAGCATGTCATCCTTGGATTAAGACCCCATTTTGAGCCTATTGCTCTTCTACAAGTGCCCAGAATATGTGAGCTTTGTTTGCTCGTTCTTTTATGTGGCGCTTCCAATTTAGTTTCTTGTCCAGGATTACACCTAAATATTTAACCCTGTTGTATAATGGAATTGTTTTATTTAGGAAAAGTGGGTCATCATATTGACCAATCTTCGTTTTCCTTGTGAACAGACATATCTCTTTTTTTTTGGGGTTTAAATGTAGTATAAAAGTTATTAGAGAATCAATATTTCACTAAATTTTAAAACTTTGTGAGCGAGTTACTAGAAGAAATGGATTAATATGGCCCTTCTTCGAACTTAGTCTGAGATAGAACAAATATTATCACATACCAAATTTTAAGTTAATCCGTTACTCTTTTCGGGAGTTATTGTGCGTTCCAGGCAGAAAAACATTTTGCAAATAACTTTAAATGTCCTAACACATATTTTTGCAGAACACATTTAAGGTTTTAGGTCACTTCTTCGATGTGTTACACTTTTGGTGTCTAGCAAATGATATATGCCTTCCTACACTAAAGTGAGCGTATAAAAATCGAATAATTCCTATTTTGCGATTTTTAAACATTTTTGGGAATTGCGATAATTGTATTTATATTATAAAAATGTTTATATGTTTATATAATATAAATTATTATAAAAAATATACTTCTCTATTATTTCAAATATATTTCGATAAAAACTATCGCGTAATATTGTTGAACTAGAGAACTTACTGTGCATATGTGGCTATTCATATGGATTTGCTGATTCCACCTTATTTTCATAAAGAAGTTCCGTAAACGTTCATAAAAATGTCTGGAAGAAAAGAACAATATATGGAAAATTTAATAAGGCTACATATTGGTTATAGTTTGCAGGATGGACGGCGGACAATATACTTAAGCTGACATTTTAAAATGTTGTCGAGAAAAATACAAAATGCATTCTTAAAATTTAAAAGTTTACAGATGAGTAGAGCCTAACCAGCCTAAAGATAACATTGATTCGTTTAAAATAGTTACAATAATCTATACCGGAACATGTTTTTATATAGCTCTCCTACCGAGGTTGCTCATAAATATACTTACATATGCCGTATACACCACATTTTTCAAGAAACTATGAATTTTGAAAACATTCATGAAAATAACTCTTCAGAACAAAAAAAAACATTGATCCATGTTTTGATACAGTCACCATATAGAGGTCAAATGTATTCCTCAGTGTTTTAAAGACCACATTTTTCATTCCATTTGTCTAACATTTTGCAGACAATGTTGTTATACCCTCCTCCGTAGGCTCAAGGTCCTTCTGTCCGTCACGTCTGTTGTAATCTGCAATAATTGATCTAGATGGCCGAAATTTGGTACAAAGACTTCTTATAGCTGCAGCTAACTAGGGATGGAAAATGACAATACCGGTCCATAAATAATGAAATTTTCAATTGGTGGACCTGAGAATTGGAATTTCACACGAACAACCGTCGACATAGGTACATGTTTTTATATAGCCCCCATACAAAGGTCCCTCTAGATTTGACTTCTTCACGCCACAAAAACTCCAATTTTCAACAAATTTGGTCTGAAATTTGATACAGGGTGGAGCGCGGTAATTTGCTTATTTGGGAATGAAATAAAAAAGTTTTGAACCACAGAAAAATTTATTTTATATTTGAATTATATTGAACAGTAATGGAATTTTTGAAATTCATGGGTTTAAATAGTGTATCTGGCAAATATCGACCTTCGCTATCCACACACTGCTGCATACGTTTTCTGAAGTTTTCATTTTTTTTTTGTAATATACAGAAAGTGACTGACTGAATAACAAAAGCTCAGACCAACAGTAAATAACAAGAACACATACAAACACATGAGGTACGATGACGTCGGAATTAGCCGTTGACAAAACTACATTTGTTTTCGTGGTTCGCGATGCATACCCAAGCAAAAAACAAAAATTTATTGGCATGAGAGTTTTAGTATGTTGATTTAGTTCGGCGAAATACGGGCACGGTTAGCAGTTCTTTTTAAATTCAATTTACTGCATCCATAAGTATGTCAGCTGATTTAAGTTAAAGGCAAACACTATTGCTACTGAATTCTGAAGATGATAGAGTGGTGTCTATCGAAACTGCAGTCAATTCTACCAAGCAATTAAAACTCTCTACCAATTTTTGTAATTGTTTCTATTACATGTTTGAAATAGACAGAAAGTGACTGAAACATATGGTCTCAAACCAAAATAAATTCTGACTGCCTCAATATGGGGCTAAGTCAGGTGAGCGTGCCGGCCAGTTCACATCACCTCGAGTGATTCACATCTCCCCGAGCGAATGCGCATTTGAAAAATACCCTTCAACACAAAATGACCTCTCCTCACGTGTACAATGCATGATGGCAACTGAAAGGCAGACGAATACAAATCTCCCGTCAGCCACTACAAGCCACGCACACTTTCACTCCCTTCGACCAACAGTACCGCCACAGCCTGCAGTGCAAAAACGGATTTCCGCCGAACATACATAGGGTCTTACGGCACTCCTTCGATGTGTTACAGTTTTGGCTCGTAGCAAATGATATATACCCTTCTCTCTAAGGTGAGGGGGATAAAATATACCCTTCTCTCTAAGGTGAGGGGGATAAAAAAGAACGTGAATGAACACCATCTTTATACCCTCACTTTAGTGTGACGAGGGTATATATCATTTGTTACGAAGAAAAGTGAAACACATCGAAGGAGTGATCTAAGATCCTAAGTATTCGTTTTGGATCATTGGGATAAAATATACCCTTCTCTCTAAGGTGAGGGGGATAAAATATACCCTTCTCTCTAAGGTGAGGGGGATAAAAAAGAACGTGGATGAACACCATCTTTATACCCTCACTTTAGTGTGACGAGGGTATATATCATTTGTTATGAAGAAAAGTGAAACACATCGAAGGAGTGATCTAAGACCCTAAGTATTCGTTTTGGATCATTTTAAGACGAATGAGCAATGTCCGTCCGTCTGTCTGTCTGTCTGCTGGCTGGTGCGCACGATAACTCTCGAAAGGAGTAACCGATTGACTTAAAATTTGGTACGTGGTAATATTTTTTTCTATCTCCGGCTAAGTTCGAAGATGGGCCATATTGGTCCACTCCTTCTAGTACCTCCCCCACAAAGTGTTAAAATGTTGTAAAATATTGAATCTTTAATAACTGCTATACTACTTATTCGAATCTTCTGAAATTCCACACATAGCATTAGTTTATTAGTCACTATCAACTCGAGAAAAATGGGTCAAGTTGCTACGCCCCTTTTGGTACCTCCCACACAAATGCACCATTTTGCAGCAAAAGTTAACATCTTATAACATTAATACCAGCGTATAAAAATACTTGAAATTTTGTACAGTGTAATGCTTTTATAGTGCCTACAGTCCAGTGACAAATGGGTGTTATATTCACGCCCCTTTTGGTACCTCCCACACAAAGGTAACATTTTGCACCAAAAGTTAACAGCTTATAACATTAATACCAGTGTATAAAAATACTTGAAATCTTTTACAGTGTAATGCTTTTATAGTGTCTATAGCCCTGTGAAAAATGGACGCTATTGCCACGCCCCTTTTTGTACCTCCCACACAAAGGTACAATTTTGCACAAAGAGTTAAGAGCTCACAACATGAGTACCAATGCACGAAAATGCTACATTATTTTGCACAGTGTAACGCTTTTGAAGTGTCTATAGCCCTGTAAAAAATGGACGTTATCACCACGCCCCTTTTTGTACCTCCCACACAAAATGTCCAAATCATACCAAAATTTAATATCTCATAACGTTAATAAACCAGTGCAAATAAACGCTTATAATTCGGCGCAGTGCAATGTATTTAAAGTATCTACTATTCAGCGAAAATAGGTGTATTTGTTAAACTCGTTCTGGTTCCTACCATACAATCTAACAGAATAATTCGTGGAATATTCAATATTACATTACTCACAAAGTGAGGGTATACCTTAGTCGGTTTACCCGACTGAAACTTTCTTACTTGTTAAATTTTTACATGACTATATTTTTCTCAGAACTTTAAGTTTTTGGCATTGATTTGCAAGATGCAAAATAATGTTATACAGGGTGTTTCTTTAAACGTGTGTTGGCAATCTGGCAATATTTCCGAGTTGGTCCTTTTGGAAGCTGTCACTTGATGGTTTGCCATTTTATAATGAATAGACTTACTCCGAACAATGTTTGCAAATCGTGCAAATTTATTACCAAAATAATGGCTAGGGTCGCGCGACGCAAAAAAAAATATTCAGCGATGAAGCTCACTTTTGGATGAATGAGTACATTAATAAACAAAATTGTCGCATTTGGTGCAATGATAAACCATAAGCCATTGTTTAGACGCCGTTACATCATAATGTTACAGTCAATGGGGAACGCTATAGGGCCATGGTTACTTACTTTTTCGTGCCTGAATTGGAGGATGTTGATGTGGACGACCTTTCAACAAGACTGAAGCAAATCTTTGGTGAGTGCAGTATCTCGCGTCGTAGGCCTGTTTCGTGGCCTCCAAGATGGTGCGATTTAACACCGCTGGACTATTTTTTGTGAGGTTTTGTGATGTCGCGTGTCTACGCAGATAAGCCCGACACGATTGACGCCTTGGAAGGCATTTTTTCAAGCCAGCCGCGGCGGCCCATTGTCCGAAGTCATTTGTAAAACATAATGGCAAACCCTTAACTTTATAATAAAGCTAAATCCGTGGCCACCACATTAAATTACACGTGTTTTATTTCTTCTTGAAAACCACACGTCTAAAAATACACCCTGCGTATGCAACTGATGCATTCAAAAACTTTAAATTGACCAGTATTAATATTTGTACATACTTGAAAATACAAGTCACGGCCTTACAAACGAGCCTTATTTGTAAAATTCCCAACTTGCCGACTACAATGATTCATTTCCATAGTAAAACTGATATACAAATTTTGAAGACAATCGGGAATTGAACACAGTAAGTTTTAGCAGAGAAAAAAATTAAACACGTCTATTCAGTTGAAAGATTTAAAAGAAAAGGTGAAAAATAATTTATTGGCAGATTCAAACAAAAAATAAAAATGAATACAAACAAATTCAATTCTCTATGCCTACTTGTTTTGTTCGCACAATTATATTTTGAGAACAGTTAATTTCAACAGTAAGGAAAAATTGAATCCGTCAAGATGCGCGAAAATGACACATCGACAAAAGCGATTGACTAGATTTTTTATTCAGTGCTTTTCATTTATACTATGCCAACAGTTCTATTAATAATGAGTGTAATTGCCACCCCCTTTTTTGTAGCTCCCACACAAAGGTACCAAATACCAAACTTGAATACCAATACAAACAACTTTTGAAACTCGGTACTTTTCAATATTTTTTTAGGTACAGACTGTTCAATTAACAAGTAAGAAACTTCAGTCGGCCTTCAGTCCCAAAAAATGTTGGTATTTTTATTGTTTTTATTAATTTCACATTCAGTCCCAAAAAATGTTGGTATTTTGTTTTTGTTTTTATTAATTTAATATCAATTTAAATTGAATTTATTAACTTTAAGCGTGCACTGAATTTAAGTTATAAACTGTTAACTTGGGGTGCCAAATAGTCCATTTGTGTGGGAGGTACCAAAATGGGCGTGCCAATAACGTCATATTTTCAATGGACTCTATGTACTATAAAAGCATTACACTGCACAAAATTGCAAATATTTATATGCACTGGTATTAAATATATAAGCACTTAAATTGTTGTACAAAAATTTCCCTTTGTGTAGGAGGTACCAAAAAGGGTGTAGCGACGGATAAACAATTATTATGTGAGGAATTACAGATGATTCGGATGGTAGTATAGACTTTATTACAGAATCAATAGTGTACTAAATTTTAACCCTTTGTGAAGGAGGTACTACGCAGAAGGATTGGACCAATATGACCCAACTTCTTACTTAGCCTTAGATAAAAGAAAATATATTATCACGTACAACATTTGAAGTCAGTCCGCTACCTAAGTTAAAGGCAAACACTATTGCTACTGAATTCTGAAGATGATAGAGTGGTGTCTATCGAAACTGCAGTCAATTCTACCAAGCAATTAAAACTCTCTACCAATTTTTGTAATTGTTTCTATTACATGTTTGAAATAGACATAAAGTGACTGAAACATATGGTCTCAAACCAAAATAAATTCTGACTGCCTCAATATGGGGCTAAGTCAGGTGAGCGTGCCGGCCAGTTCACATCACCTCGAGTGATTCACATCTCCCCGAGCGAATGCGCATTTGAAAAATACCCTTCAACACAAAATGACCTCTCCTCACGTGTACAATGCATGATGGCAACTGAAAGGCAGACGAATACAAATCTCCCGTCAGCCACTACAAGCCACGCACACTTTCACTCCCTTCGACCAACAGTACCGCCACAGCCTGCAGTGCAAAAACGGATTTCCGCCGAACATACATAGGGTCTTACGGCACTCCTTCGATGTGTTACAGTTTTGGCTCGTAGCAAATGATATATACCCTTCTCTCTAAGGTGAGGGGGATAAAATATACCCTTCTCTCTAAGGTGAGGGGGATAAAAAAGAACGTGAATGAACACCATCTTTATACCCTCACTTTAGTGTGACGAGGGTATATATCATTTGTTACGAAGAAAAGTGAAACACATCGAAGGAGTGATCTAAGATCCTAAGTATTCGTTTTGGATCATTGGGATAAAATATACCCTTCTCTCTAAGGTGAGGGGGATAAAATATACCCTTCTCTCTAAGGTGAGGGGGATAAAAAAGAACGTGGATGAACACCATCTTTATACCCTCACTTTAGTGTGACGAGGGTATATATCATTTGTTATGAAGAAAAGTGAAACACATCGAAGGAGTGATCTAAGACCCTAAGTATTCGTTTTGGATCATTTTAAGACGAATGAGCAATGTCCGTCCGTCTGTCTGTCTGTCTGCTGGCTGGTGCGCACGATAACTCTCGAAAGGAGTAACCGATTGACTTAAAATTTGGTACGTGGTAATATTTTTTTCTATCTCCGGCTAAGTTCGAAGATGGGCCATATTGGTCCACTCCTTCTAGTACCTCCCCCACAAAGTGTTAAAATGTTGTAAAATATTGAATCTTTAATAACTGCTATACTACTTATTCGAATCTTCTGAAATTCCACACATAGCATTAGTTTATTAGTCACTATCAACTCGAGAAAAATGGGTCAAGTTGCTACGCCCCTTTTGGTACCTCCCACACAAATGCACCATTTTGCAGCAAAAGTTAACATCTTATAACATTAATACCAGCGTATAAAAATACTTGAAATTTTGTACAGTGTAATGCTTTTATAGTGCCTACAGTCCAGTGACAAATGGGTGTTATATTCACGCCCCTTTTGGTACCTCCCACACAAAGGTAACATTTTGCACCAAAAGTTAACAGCTTATAACATTAATACCAGTGTATAAAAATACTTGAAATCTTTTACAGTGTAATGCTTTTATAGTGTCTATAGCCCTGTGAAAAATGGACGCTATTGCCACGCCCCTTTTTGTACCTCCCACACAAAGGTACAATTTTGCACAAAGAGTTAAGAGCTCACAACATGAGTACCAATGCACGAAAATGCTACATTATTTTGCACAGTGTAACGCTTTTGAAGTGTCTATAGCCCTGTAAAAAATGGACGTTATCACCACGCCCCTTTTTGTACCTCCCACACAAAATGTCCAAATCATACCAAAATTTAATATCTCATAACGTTAATAAACCAGTGCAAATAAACGCTTATAATTCGGCGCAGTGCAATGTATTTAAAGTATCTACTATTCAGCGAAAATAGGTGTATTTGTTAAACTCGTTCTGGTTCCTACCATACAATCTAACAGAATAATTCGTGGAATATTCAATATTACATTACTCACAAAGTGAGGGTATACCTTAGTCGGTTTACCCGACTGAAACTTTCTTACTTGTTAAATTTTTACATGACTATATTTTTCTCAGAACTTTAAGTTTTTGGCATTGATTTGCAAGATGCAAAATAATGTTATACAGGGTGTTTCTTTAAACGTGTGTTGGCAATCTGGCAATATTTCCGAGTTGGTCCTTTTGGAAGCTGTCACTTGATGGTTTGCCATTTTATAATGAATAGACTTACTCCGAACAATGTTTGCAAATCGTGCAAATTTATTACCAAAATAATGGCTAGGGTCGCGCGACGCAAAAAAAAATATTCAGCGATGAAGCTCACTTTTGGATGAATGAGTACATTAATAAACAAAATTGTCGCATTTGGTGCAATGATAAACCATAAGCCATTGTTTAGACGCCGTTACATCATAATGTTACAGTCAATGGGGAACGCTATAGGGCCATGGTTACTTACTTTTTCGTGCCTGAATTGGAGGATGTTGATGTGGACGACCTTTCAACAAGACTGAAGCAAATCTTTGGTGAGTGCAGTATCTCGCGTCGTAGGCCTGTTTCGTGGCCTCCAAGATGGTGCGATTTAACACCGCTGGACTATTTTTTGTGAGGTTTTGTGATGTCGCGTGTCTACGCAGATAAGCCCGACACGATTGACGCCTTGGAAGGCATTTTTTCAAGCCAGCCGCGGCGGCCCATTGTCCGAAGTCATTTGTAAAACATAATGGCAAACCCTTAACTTTATAATAAAGCTAAATCCGTGGCCACCACATTAAATTACACGTGTTTTATTTCTTCTTGAAAACCACACGTCTAAAAATACACCCTGCGTATGCAACTGATGCATTCAAAAACTTTAAATTGACCAGTATTAATATTTGTACATACTTGAAAATACAAGTCACGGCCTTACAAACGAGCCTTATTTGTAAAATTCCCAACTTGCCGACTACAATGATTCATTTCCATAGTAAAACTGATATACAAATTTTGAAGACAATCGGGAATTGAACACAGTAAGTTTTAGCAGAGAAAAAAATTAAACACGTCTATTCAGTTGAAAGATTTAAAAGAAAAGGTGAAAAATAATTTATTGGCAGATTCAAACAAAAAATAAAAATGAATACAAACAAATTCAATTCTCTATGCCTACTTGTTTTGTTCGCACAATTATATTTTGAGAACAGTTAATTTCAACAGTAAGGAAAAATTGAATCCGTCAAGATGCGCGAAAATGACACATCGACAAAAGCGATTGACTAGATTTTTTATTCAGTGCTTTTCATTTATACTATGCCAACAGTTCTATTAATAATGAGTGTAATTGCCACCCCCTTTTTTGTAGCTCCCACACAAAGGTACCAAATACCAAACTTGAATACCAATACAAACAACTTTTGAAACTCGGTACTTTTCAATATTTTTTTAGGTACAGACTGTTCAATTAACAAGTAAGAAACTTCAGTCGGCCTTCAGTCCCAAAAAATGTTGGTATTTTTATTGTTTTTATTAATTTCACATTCAGTCCCAAAAAATGTTGGTATTTTGTTTTTGTTTTTATTAATTTAATATCAATTTAAATTGAATTTATTAACTTTAAGCGTGCACTGAATTTAAGTTATAAACTGTTAACTTGGGGTGCCAAATAGTCCATTTGTGTGGGAGGTACCAAAATGGGCGTGCCAATAACGTCATATTTTCAATGGACTCTATGTACTATAAAAGCATTACACTGCACAAAATTGCAAATATTTATATGCACTGGTATTAAATATATAAGCACTTAAATTGTTGTACAAAAATTTCCCTTTGTGTAGGAGGTACCAAAAAGGGTGTAGCGACGGATAAACAATTATTATGTGAGGAATTACAGATGATTCGGATGGTAGTATAGACTTTATTACAGAATCAATAGTGTACTAAATTTTAACCCTTTGTGAAGGAGGTACTACGCAGAAGGATTGGACCAATATGACCCAACTTCTTACTTAGCCTTAGATAAAAGAAAATATATTATCACGTACAACATTTGAAGTCAGTCCGCTACCTTTTCTTTTCGAGGGTTATCGTTCGCACCAGCCAAGCAGGCAGACAGACGGACATTGCTCAAATGTCTTAAAATGTCCGCCGACCATACATAGGATCTTAGGTCACTACTTTGATGTGTTACACTTTTGGCTCGTAGCAAATGATATATACCCTCCTCCCTGTAAGGTGAGGGGATAAAATGGATATGGTACCCCACACAAATTGACAAAATTCATTGTACCCTACACCACACTTTGGTACAGGGTATTATAAGTTTGTTTCACGGCAGATGTTTGTAACACCTGAAAATAACACAGCTAGACCCACCTTAAAGTATACCGATCGACTCAGAATCACTAGCTGAGTCGATTTAACGATGTCCTTCCGTCCGTCCGTCCGTCTGTCCATGTAAAGTTGTTCGTCGACTACAGGTCGCAATTTCACTCCGATCGTTCTGAAATTTTGCAGTTTAGAGTATTTCGCGGCTGTTAAGATCGCTATTGAATTTGGTTGAAATCGGTTCAGATTTAGATATAGCTCCCATATATATACTTCGTCCGATTTTGCCCTTTAGTCCTATAGAAGCTGTATTTTACATCCAATCGTTTTGAAATTTAGAATGGTAGAGTTTCTTGATCCATGAACCAACACTACCGAATTTGAAGAAAATCGGGTAAGATTTAGCTATAGCTCCCATATATATGTTTCGTCCGATTTGGCCATTTAGTCCTATAAAAGCTGTATTTTACATCCAATCGTTTTGAAATTTAGAATGGTAGAGTTTCTTGATCCATGAACCAACATTTCCGAATTTGAAGAAAATCGGTTAAGATTTAGCTATAGCTCCCATATATATGTTTCGTCCGATTTTGCTCTTTAGTCCTGAAGAAGCTGCATTTTACATCCAGTCATTTTGAAATTTATAATGGTAGAGTTTCTTGATCTATGCACCAACACTACAGAATTTGAAGAAAATCGGTTAAGATTTAGCTATAGCTCCCATATACATGTTTCGTCCGATTTGGCCCTTTAGTCCTGTAGAAGCTGTATTTTACATCCAATCATTTTGAAATTTAGAATGGTAGAGTTTCTTGATCCATTTCCGAATTTGAAGAAAATCGGTTAAGATTTAGCTATAGTTCACATATATATGTTTCGTCCGATGTAGCCCTTTAGTCCTATAAAAGCTGTATTTTACATCCAATCGTTTTTAAATTTAGAATGGTGGAGTTTCTTGATCCATGAACCAACACTAACGAATTTGAAGAAAATCGGTTAAGATTTAGCTATAGCTCCCATATATATGTTTCGTCCGATTTGGCCATTTAGTCCTATAAAAGCTGTATTTTACATCCAATCGTGTTGAAATTTAGAATGGTAGAGTTTCTTGATCCATGAACCAACATTGCCGAATTTAAAGAAAATCGTTAAAGATGTAGCTATAGCTCCCATATATATGTTTCATCCGATTTGGCCATTTAGTCCTATAAAAGCTGTATTTTACATCCAATCGTGTTGAAATTTAGAATGGTAGAGTTTCTTGATCCATGAACCAACACTACCGAATTTGAAGCAAATCGGTTAAGATTTAGCCATAGCTCCCATATATATGTTTCGTCCGATTTGGACCTTTAGTCCTGTAGAAGCTGTATTTTACATCCAATCATTTTGAAATTTAGAATGGTAGAGTTTCTTGATCCATGAACCAACACTGCCGAATTTGAAGAAAATCGGTTAAGATTTAGCTATAGTTCACATATATATGTTTCGTCCGATTTAGCCCTTTAGTCCTATAAAAGCTGTATTTTACATCCAATCGTTTTTAAATTTAGAATGGTAGAGTTTCTTGATCCATGCACCAACACTACAGAATTTGAAGAAAATCGGTTAAGATTTAGCTATAGCTCCCATATACATGTTTCGTCCGATTTGGCCCTTTAGTCCTGAAGAAGCTGCATTTTACATCCAATCATTTTGAAATTTAGAATGGTAGAGTTTCTTGATCCATGAACCAACACTACCGAATTTGAAGAAAATCGGTTAAGATTTAGCTATAGCTCACATATATATGTTTCGTCCGATTTGGCCCTTTAGTTCTATAGAAGCTGTATTTTACATCCAATCGTTTTGAAATTTAGAATGGTAGAGTTTCTTGATTCATGAACCAACATTGCCGAATTTAAAGAAAATCGTTAAAGATGTAGCTATAGCTCCCATATATATGTTTCATCCGATTTTGCTCTTTAGATCCAATCGTTTTTATACCCTACACCACACTGTGGTACAGGGTATTATTTAAGTATAAAATGTCCCAAAAGTAAATTTATGTAAACAATTTATACATGAATTACAAACTTTATATATCAGAGCTATTCAATATTACGAGAGTGGTGTAGGGTATTATATAGTCGGCACCGCCCGACTTTAGCCTTTCCTTACTGGTTTTTCTATAACAATGATTTAGATCATCTTCATATTTTTCATATTAGACTATTTTCCAATGAAAATTAAATTTTTTCAGCTGACTTTCATCTTTCTCAGAAACCACCAAATTTTGTTAGATTTTTTCACAAACTAATGGTATACTATTGTCGGTTTACTCGACTGAAATGTTCTTACTTGTTTTCTTTTATATCTTACATGTAATATGTTGTTTCCTCATAAACGCATTTGTTCAATGTTGAGTTATGACACGCTTGAAGTAAATATTCGACATGTAATTATTATTCCCTCAATTCTTCACGAGAATTTGTATCATTAATACACGATTTCTTTAGACATTTTGTTGATTTGTCGACTGTTGTCAAATTACACAAATTATTTGGGGTTGTTAAAATGTCATTAAAATTAAATTAAACGAAATAATAGAAAACGTGTCTACACAATATTTTCTAAAGATGTAAGGAAATAATTAAACTCTTACTATTGTTAGAATTTAATTCATTACACGATAACAACAGCTTAATATTGAAATCGATTAAAATGTTCAATTAACACATGTACATTTGCCACAATCTCACACAAAGTCAATGAAGGCCAACAAAAGCCAAAGAGCTTTTGATTACTATATTCCATTCGAATACTCGTAATGTACATTTAGTCATTTAGTCTGCGGAGGAATGGAATGAATACAATGTTAAATTGTTAACAGGGAACATTTGCTTAATAGACAAAAAGAAGGGAAGTTTTTGGGTTTAGAAGTGCACTTTAAATAATGTTGATTTGCAGAATACCAAAAGAAGGTAATATCTCGTTTTTCTGAATAGAATTTAATCCACTTTGTTAAATTAATCAATCCATTTGTTTAAATGACGAATCCCCTTTTTTGCCTGTTCGTGCAGTATATCGGTATATGAAACTATGCGTTTTTTACATCTGAGGTGTGAGCTCACCCACATAACTGTAATTTTTGGCTCAATTTTAATAAATCGTAAAAAACACCCCAAACACCCCTAAAAAAGGGTTGGGTGAGGATGAAATGTTCTAAAAATTGTTAGCCATAAATATGCGGGAATTTGATTGTTTTTGTGTTAAGTTTTGTGATTATATAGTAAAATTGCTTGACCAGTATTTTTATAGAATATTTCATCCCCAACCCTTTTTAGGCGTGCTTTTTACTATTTATTAAAATAGAGGGTTAATATGTTCCACAAAAATGTGGGCCTTAGTGTTTTCCACAAAGTTGCTGAACACCTACTATGTAAACAACACATAGTTTCATGTGCCAATATGCTGCACGAACAGGTAAAAGAAGGAAAAATCTTTCTAAACGGCGATAAACAGCCATTTTGAAGTCGACATAACTTTTGAACAGAAAATCAGATTTAAATGATATAAGACAATTTTGAAAGATTTTAACATTCTCTATATGAATTATAAATGAAATGACCCATTTTTGTGTATTATGGACATCAAAATTAGGAAAATTTTCTTCATTCTTGATTATCCTGCAAAACTCCTCTCCATATCTTTTTTGGGGGGAAAATCCGTTTTAAGACATTTTAAGTCGTTTGACTTCTGTTCGTCCCTCCATCTAACTAGTGAGCACTACAGTTCAATAAATGATGAATGACTTAAAATTTCCAAATTGAAAACATTTTTGCAAGCATTAAAGTTCGACGATATGCCGGGGGCCTTATTTAATCTCATATAACTTATCTGCTATTTACCAGAATATTTAATAATTCCATACATTCATTCACCATCGCTAGTAATTGAAAAAAATACTAAAGGTCCCTATACTTATGGTACGATCGGCAAAAAATGACAAAATCGTACAAAAGTAACACTAGAAAATTTTAGGAAGGCGAATTGGGGAAAATTTGGGCATATAATCAACAGGTCTCTTCCAGAAAGACCTGAAATAAAGATGCAAACTATCGGGAATACAGAAGGAACGATGAAACGAGTCACTGCAGCTCGTAATGACTCCTTGCAAACTTTATGGTCCATACAAAAGCCAAGGGGAAAACCAAAACCGCCATGGTGTTCGTCTCAATGCGACAAAGGCCACTAGTGTAAACATATGCCCACAGGACTGGGACACTTATAATGAAGAACTCACGCAGAACAAAAAAGAGTTGAGAAATGCTCAAAATAAATCCTGGATAGATTTCTGTATCGGCGTAGAAAGCTCAGCCGAAGCTTTAAGTTTACGGACAATTTTAGCCTCAAAACCTTGTCCGATTGGATGCATCAAGCAGGATGATAGTCCTTGGACTACGTCCAGTGAGGAGTCGCTGGGAGTGCTTCTTGATATACATATACATATACGTCTATCGTCATTTCTCCTTAAAACCGTGGAGTGATTAAGTTACCGAACTGCATTATATAGTCAGCTTTATTGAAGGATCCCTCTATGTTAAGGAATATACGGTGTTACTTAGCTGTCTTAGATATAGAGAGGGCCTTCAATAACTTTATGAAACAAAATATTTTTTTGTGGCGGAGACATAAAAACTTTTTTTGTGCAGATTGAGGCATACCTTTTTATGAAACCCAAGCAAAAACATTTTTGTGGTAAAGTTTTTTTATTTATTTTTAAGTCCCTTTTTGTTGTATGTTACTTCTAGTAGTTGGACCATATGCCCTTTGATTTAAAGAAAATTATTGGGGTTACCGATGTTGGGAATATCACTTTCATTAAAGACAGTGGTTTAGTAACAGTCTTTAAAAAAAATTAGAAAAAAAAGTATTAAAAAAACGTTTTTCTGGCATGAAAATAAAAACTAAAAATTTAAAAAATCTCAATAAATGTATTTGTTCCCAATTTTGAAAGCTGGCAGCCTAACTAAGAGAACAAGTAAGAGTGGTTCAGTCCGGTAAACCGACTAAGGTATACCCTCACTTTGTGAGTAATGTAATATATAACATTACACTCATTAATCTGTCAATTTCTGTGGGAGATACCAGAATGGGTTTAACAAATACACCTATTTTTCGGTAAACAGTATTTTCTTTAAATATATTGCACTGTGCTGAACTATAAGCGTTTACGTGCGTTTATGTGTGGTATAATAACATTACGAGATATTCAATTTTGGTATGATTTGGTCATTTTGTGTGGGAGGTACAAAAAGGGGCGCGGTGATACCGCCCACTTTTCACAGGAATGTAGGCACTATAACAGCATTACACTGTACAAAATTTCAAGTATTTGTATGCACTGGTATTAAAGTTATAAGCCGTTTACTTTTGTTATAAAACGGTCCATTTGTGTGGGAGGTACCAAAAGGGGCCGTACAATTATGCCCATTTTTTACCGGACTATAGCCTCTACAATAACATTATATGTACAAAATTTCAAGTATTTTTATGCACTTGTATTAAAGTTATAAGCAGTTCAATTTTGATGCAAAATGGTCCATTTGTGTGGGAGGTACGAAAAAAGGGGCAAGGCAACTTCGCTCATTTTTCTCGAGGCGATAGTGACTAATAAAGTAATACAATGTGTGGAATTTCAGCAGATTCTAATAAGTAGTGTAGATGTTATTAAAAAACAAGTAAGAAAATTCAGTCGGGTAATCCGACTTATGAATCCCCTCACCTTAAGTCATAAAAAATATTCGAAAATTTATTAATTTTGTTCTTTTAATTAAGTTATTACTATTACTTTTGGTTTAAAATGGTCCAATTGTGTGGTAGGTACTAAAATTGGCGTGCTAATAACGGCCACTTTTCGTTAGTCTCTAGGTACTATAAAGCATTACTCTCTACAAAATGTCCAGTATTGGTATACACTGGAATTAAAGTTATAAGCTGGTTACTGTTGGTACAAAATGGTCCATTTGTGTGAGAGGTACCAAAAGGGGAATGGCCACTTCGCCCATTTTTAACGTTTTAGCGACTAACAAACTAATACTATGTGTGAAATTTCGAGGGAGTGGACCAATATGGCCCATCTTCGAACTTAAGATAAAGAAAAATATAACCGCATACCAAATTTGAAGTGAATCGGTTACTCCTTTCGAGAGTTATCGTGCGCACCAGCCAGCAGATATACACACAGACGGACGGACGGACATTGCTCAAATGACTTAAAATGACCCAAAACGGATTTCCGCCGAACATTCTTAGGGTCTTAGGTCACTCCTACGATGTGTTACACTTTTGGCTCGTAGCAAATGATATATACCCTCCTCTCTAAGGCGAGGGGATAATTAATATTTCACTAAATGTTAACCCTTTGTGTGGGAGGTACCAGAAGGAGTGGACCAATATGGCCCATCTTCGAACTTAGCCGGAGATAGACAAAAATAATGCCGTAAACCAAATTTGAAGTCAATCGGTTACTTCTTTCGAGAGTTATCGTGCGCACCAGCCAGCAGACAGATATACATACGGACGGACATTTCTCATTCGACTTAAAATGACCCAAAACGAATATCCGCCGAACATACTTAGGGTATAAGATCACTCCTTCGATGTGGTACACTTTAGGCCCTTAGCAAATGATATATACCCTCGTATCACTAAAGTGAGGGTATAAGCAATACCTATTTCACAAGTTAGTGAAGTTAACGCCCATTTTTCAATAGACTACATGGGAACACTGTACAAAAGTTAAAGTGTTTGCAGAAAACGAAGTTATAAGCCGTTAATTTTTGTGCAAAATGGTCCATTTCTATGGGAGTTACCAAAAGGGGCATGAAAACTTTGTACAATGTACATTTTTATACCCTACACCACACTGTGGTACAGGGTATTATGACTTTGTGCATTTGTTTGTAACACCTAACAGGAGAAGAGATAGACCCATTGTTTATTATACCGATCGACTCAGAATCACTTTCACATGTCCGTCTGTCCGTCTGTCTGTCCGTCTGTCTGTCCATGTATTCTTGTAATCAAAGTGCAGGTCGTATTTATTGTCCGATTGTGATGAAATTTAGCATAGTGCTCTTTTTGGCCCAAGGACGATCCCTATTGAAATTGGTTAAAATCGGTTCAGATTTGGATATAGTCCCCATATATATGTTTCACCCGATTTGACATGTAAGCGCTGTAGAAACCACATTTGACATCCGATCTTTATGAAATTCGGCAGAGAGAGTTTTATTATTACGTGAATGAACACTACCAAATTCGCAGAAAATCCGTTTAGATTTAGATATAGCCCCCATATATATGTTTCACCCGATTAGGAACTGTATTTTAAATCAGATCAGTACGAAATTTGGCAGAGAGAGTTCTCTTATTGCATGAATAAACACTGCCAAATTTGGGGAAAATCGGTTCAGATTTAGATATAGTCCCCATATATATGTTTCACCCGATTTGACATGTAAGCACTCTAGAAACCGTGTTTTATATCCGATCAGTACGAAAATCGGCAGATAGAGTTTGCTTATTACAAGTATGAACACTGCCAAATTCTTATCGCAATGCCCATTTTCTCATTGGTAGGTAGGTGTAGGGTATTATATAGTCGGCCCCGCCCGACTTTCTGTCTTTCATTACTGGTTACAAATATGATAGCGAACCAGATACTAATACTATGTGTGGAATTATGAAAGATTCCGATAAGTAGTAAAGAAATTATTAAATTAAATAATTCTGTAAATTTTGACCCTTTGTGAGGTACTCGAAGTAGTGGACCAACATTGCCCCTCTGTTATCCTAGCCTGGAGTAGAAAAATGTTGACACATACCAAATTTGAAGTCAATTGGTTATTCCTATCGAAAGTTATCTTGCGCACCATCCAGACAGAAGGATGGACTTCATCACTGAAAAAAAATTTGTCATAAAATTAAAGAATGACTCCAACGACGTGATAAATCTTTGAATAAGTAAATTTTTTACTTAAAATTAAGAAAATTTAATTAAAATTAAATTATATATGTTTTATGTACAAAATGTACATATTTTAAGGACTAAGGACGTCTTTGGAGCCATTTTTATACCCAACACCACACTGTGGTACAGGGTATTATAAGTTTGTTTCACCGCAGATGTTTGTAACACCTGAAAATAACACAGCTAGACCCACCTTAAAGTATACCGATCGACTCAGAATCACTAGATGAGTCGATTTAAAGATGTCTGTCCGTCCGTCCGTCCGTCCGTCTGTCCATGTAAAGTTGTTCGTCGACTACAGGTCGCAATTACACTCCGATCGTTCTGAAATTTTGCAGTTTAGAGTATTTCGCGGCTGTTAAGATCGCTATTGAATTTGGTTGAAATCGGTTCAGATTTAGATATAGCTCCATATATATTTTTCGTCCGATTTGGCCCTTTAGTCCTATAGAAGCTGCATTTTACATCCGATCGTTTTGAAATTTAGAATGGTAAAGTTTCTTGATCCATGAACCAACATTGCCGAATTTGAAGAAAATCGGTTAAGATTTAGCTATAGCTCCCATATATATGTTTCGTCCGATTTGGCCCTTTAGTCCTATGGAAGCTGTATTTTACATCCGATCGTTTTGAAATTTAGAATGGTAGAGTTTCTTGATCCATGAACCAACATTGAAGAATTTGAAGAAAATCGGTTCAGATTTAGATATAGCTCCCATATATATCTTTCGTCCGATTTGGTCCTTTAGTCCTATAGAAGCTGTATTTTACATCCGATCGTTTTGAAATTTAGAATGGTAGAGTTTCTTGATCCATGAACCAACACTACCGAATTTGAAGAAAATCGGTTAAGATTTAGCTATAGCTCCCATATATATGTTTCGTCCGATTTGGCCCTTTAGTCCTATAAAAGCTGTATTTTACATCCAATCGTGTTGAAATTTAGAATGGTAGAGTTTCGTGATCCATGAACCAACACAACCGAATTTGAAGAAAATCGGTTAAGATTTAGCTATAGCTCCCATATATATGTTTCGTCCGATTTGGCCCTTTATTCCTATAAAAGCTGTATTTTACATCCAATCGTTTTGAAATTTAGAATGGTAGAGTTAATTGATCCATGAACCAACACTACCGAATTTGAAGAAAATCGGTTAAGATTTAGCTATATCTCCAATATATATGTTTCGTCCGATTTGGCCCTTTAGTCCTGTAGAAGCTGTATTTTATATCCAATCATTTTGAAATTTAGAATGGTAGAGTTTCTTGATCCATGAACCTACACTACCGAATTTGAAGAAAATCGGTTAAGATTTAGCTATAGCTCCCATATATATGTTTCGTCCGATTTGGCCATTTAGTCCTATAAAAGCTGTATTTTACATCCAATCGTGTTGAAATTTAAAATGGTAGAGTTTCTTGATCCATGAACCAACACTACCGAATTTGAAGCAAATCGGTTAAGATTTAGCCATAGCTCCCATATATATGTTTCGTCCGATTTGGCCCTTTATTCCTATAAAAGCTGTATTTAACATCCAATCATTTTGAAATTTAGAATGGTAGAGTTTCTTTATTCATGAACCAACATTTCCGAATTTGAAGAAAATCGGTAAAGATTTAGCTATAGCTCCCATATATATGTTTCATCTGATTTGGCTCTTTAGATCCAATCGTTTTTATACCCTACACCTACACTGTGGTACAGGGTATTATTTAAGTATAAAATGTCCCAAAAGTAAATTTATGTAAACAATTTATACATGAATTACAAAATTTATTTATCAGAGTTATTCAATATTACGAGAGTGGTGTAGGGTATTATATAGTCGGCACCGTCCGACTTTAGCCTTTCCGTACTGGTTTTTTTATGGCAACATTTTTTTCACAAATAAATAGTTACGCACATTAATAGTACCACTGTGTGAGTAACTTCCGGGCATTGTTGATTATACTATGACTGAACCACACTTTGACAAGAAGTATATCACTCTTATACCTGATAGATCAGAATGAAATGGTCGTAGCTCAGAGCATGGCTTCAAACAAAAAGCCAAGTAGTTTTGGTGTTATCGAGGGCCTGAACTATATATTCCTGAAGTCAAAAACTGCTCCCGACTGTGGTAAACTAACCAACTGCACTGTTGTCGTTATCCGATCGGACGTCTCACTTATCATGTCTGCCATGACGGGTTGCTGCTTCATTGGACGGCACACAGAGAGATTGAAGGTCTTGCATAATGACTTTTCCAGAAGCTGTGGAGACGAAGAGGAGAAAGAATCAAGAGAACACCTTCTGTGACTATTCCCCGCTCTCCTTGGAAGGCGACAACCAATATTATATAGTTCTTTGGGTATTAACTAGCTTGTCTGATGTTAAAATGCGCCCACGACTGAGCTTTTTAAAGTAATCAAGCGGGAGGACCTAGGGGTGACTTATGTTTTCCCAAAAAAAAAACAATGTTTGGAGCAAAATGGTCGTATTTTTCAAGCCGCCTTCTGTTACCTCTCATACAAATGAAAATTTCAATCAGGTCACTGTCTTGAAATTCGTCATTTTCTCCTTTTTTTTTAGTATCAAATATTGATCGACAACTTTCCTACAGTTTTGACGAAAAGTACCAAATTTTATATTTAATTTTTTTTTTAAGTGTGAAAACTTTTTATCGATCTTCTTTACTGAAATGTTTACAAATGGAATTTATTTTTGTGACAATACAGACTTGGATGATGAAGGTTAATTGAATTTCATTTTAAATTTGTTATAGTTCTTTAGAATTGTTATGTTCTTGAAGATGTTTCTCAAAGAGGAACGAAATATCGAACAAAATTAATAAGCAAAAACCTATGACCTCGAACATGCTTTTTTATTAAAAAAATATAAAATGTTTGCCTTTTCCCTAAATAATAGATCGAGCTAAAGTGTTGGTAAACCGAAAAATATTGTATTAAATTTGTTAATTTAAGCAATTTAATTGTTTTTAGATGCTATCTTAGGCACATCACATTATGGTTTTTAGGCTACATGTCCTAATTGTATGGCAGTTTAATTAGTTTTAATGTGTTTTATATGTTTTCCGTAAATATAACAACTCCTAATTGGTGGGGGTTGGTAGGGTCCTAAAGATGAGGAGTTACAACACATTTCACTTTTCATTTAATAATACGTTATGTTCCTATATAATATTTGACAAACTGTAACCTTGTTCATGTAGCCAAAATGATGTCCTTTTTGGGAAAGGGCCTTCCTTCACTCAAAGGAAACACACGAAATCTTGTCATCGTAAAATAAACCTCATGTCGCAGCGTACCAAAGATAGGAAAACTGGTAAGGTAAAAAAAACTACCTTAAGTGTAACATTCAAACAAAAATTTAAGCAATACCTCTTAAGTACCATTACATGTGAGACTCTCTCTTGACCGAGTGGGTAGGTTACTCTGTGGGCTACTCATTGGCAAGCAAATGTACATACATACAACATTTTTGGCCATAAAATAATTTATTAGTATAACCTTTTAAATGTGACAGACACGCACAGAATTCCAAATATGATGGCCAGGACAACTCGGGTAATTCGAATGTACATATATCCTGCGTCTGTGTGCCATACCCGTCCTACCAACCGACAAAGAAGGCATGTGTCCTATGTATATGTGTTTAATGGCATACATGTAATATCCACATTTGTATAAAAACGTGTGTCCCTGTCACTCAAAATATTGTCGGTGCGAATGGCTGTGAGTTGTTGGGTGTCCATCCCAGAAGCTCACAGACGTAATAGATACAATTACCTATTCGTACATACGTAGAGCAACTGATTGAACTAAAGTGTCCAGGTAAAATCAAAACAAAGCAGGGCTGTGCATAATTTGTATCCCCTCACCTTAGAGAGGAGGGTATATATAATTTGCTACGAACCAAAAGTGTAACACATCGAAGAAGTGACCTAAGACCCTAAGTATGTTCGGCGGAAATCCGTTTTGGGCCATTTTAAGTCAGTTGAGCAATGTCCGTCCGTCTGTCTGTCTGCAGGCTGGTGCACACGAAAACTCTTGAAAGGAGTAACCGATTGACTTCAAATTTGGTATGCGGTAATATTATTCTCTATCTCCGGCTAAGTTCGAAGATGGACCATATTGCTCCTCTCCTTCTAGTACCTCTCCCACAAAGGGTGAAATTTTAATGAAATATTGATTCTTTAATATCTTCTATACTACTTACTCGAATCTTCTGAAATTTCACAAATAGTGTTCATTTGTTAGTCGCTAACACGTCATGGGCGAAATGGTCACTTTCTTTTTGGTACCTCCCACACAAATGGACGATTTTGCACCACATGTTAACTGCTAATGGCCTTAATATCAGTTCATAAAAATACTTGAAATTTTTTACAGTGTAATGTTTTTATAGTACATAGCGTCCAGAGAAAAGTGGGCGCTATTGGCACGCCCCTTTTGGTACCTCCCACACAAATGGACCATTTTTCACCAAAATATAACAACTTATAACTTTAATACCAGTGCATATAAATACTTGAAATATTGTGCAGTGCAATGTTTTTATAGTATCTAGAGTCCAGAGAAAAGGGACCGTTGTTGGTACGCTCCTTTTGGTACCGCCCACACAAATTGACCGTTTTGTACCAAAAGCTAACACATTTTAACTTTAACACCAGTGAATATAAATACTTGAAATTTTGTACGGTGTAATGCTTTTATAGTATCTAGAGTCCAGATAAAAGTGACCGCTATTGGCACGCCGATTTTGGTACCTCCCACACAAATTGACAATTTTTTACCAAATGTAAACAGCTTTTAAATTTAATAACAGGACATACTTTAAAGTCATTAAATTGATAATAAATTAATTAAAACAACAACAAACATTTTACGAATACTTTCTGGGACTCGTGGTGAGGGGATTCATAAGTCGGTTTACCCGACTGACCTTTTTTACTTGTTTCTTTTAAATTTATTTAAAATTCCCAGTATAGTATAAGTAAAGGCTCGATAATGGAAGAACTCGCTTAAAATTAAAGGAAATTGTTTGTTCCTCTTTTTGAAAGCAAGAGCCTTAAAGAATGCCTTTTTTCAATGCCTATTTGAAAAAATCTATGGATAAATGTAGAAATTATAGCACTTTTCGTAGAAATGAGAGAATTTCAACATAATCTGGTTTTTATACATCAACTGTTGTGAAAGAGGGTGTATATAGTTTTCTGCGGGCCACAAGTGTAACACATTAAAGGAGTGAGACTAATGGCGAATTCTTTTCTGCAAAAAAGTGCAACATTTTCATTGCCCTTTTTCCGAAAACGGCACTTTTGTGATACTTTTTTGAAATTTGGTAATTAAGCTACTCGAATTTAGCACAACTAAAATTTCAAAATTTCAAAAAAACGATATAATAGTGCTGTTTTCGGTAAAAGGGCAATGCAAGTGTTGCACTTTTTTGCAGAAAAGAATTCACCGTAAGAGAATAATTAATGGAACTAATTGGCAATGTCCGTCACGACAGGACGACAGTCATTCGACTGGAGTAACCAATTGACTTCAAATAAGGTTTTTATGTTAATATTTGTTTCTATCTCAAGCTAAGGTCAAAGATGGGTCGAAGGGTCAACATTTTGTGAAATACTTATTATCTCATCACTTCTATACTACTACCCAGAATCTTTCACAACTCAACAAATAGTATTAGTGTTTTAGTCGCTATAATCTTAAGAAAATGGACGTAGTTGCCACGCCCCACAGCGCTCTGTCTCATTGACGAAAAATCGATAATAATGTATTGGCTCAAAGAATGGTAAATTTGTACTCATAATACTTTAACAACGTAATTAAGATAAATAATAACAATATTATTTGATTTAGCTGTTTTTGACACCACGAGAGGGCGCCAAAGTCAATGGTTGTATGTGCAAATCGACCATAGAATAAACTAGCTTAAATGTACGTTGTAAAATATTTTCCGCCATCGGAAAATGTCAAATTAGGCTCGGGAGGAGTAATGACTCTAGTGTCTTTGCTACTGGAGAGGGAAAGAAATCGGCGCAGACAATTTTACTCCCATATTTTCCGGGTTTCAGCCCATTTCCCAAACTTCGGGTTGCACAAGAGCGGTCAGTGACAAATTGAGCACTTTTGTCAAGTATATCCAATTGCTTCAACATCAGCGTTGATATTCCATCGGGTGCGAGATTGGTAGTATCTGCAATTTCGCCAACCGTAAATTGTTGTGGGTAGTACCTCTTCGGCTCGGAGAGCATGTCGGGGTGCTCAATAAACTGTCTATTTAAATAACTCGCGCTTCTTCGGGTCGGTTACGTTGCAATCATACTTCTTGCCGGGATTCGACAATGATTTTACCGTAGCCCACAATTTATTGATACCAGAACTCAGGTTATAATGATTCCGATGGTCTAGCCATTTACTCCGCTTAAATTCGTTGACTATTATGCTGATACCTAGGACTAGTTCCCTGTTCTAGAGTCAGTAGGATTAGAACGCCGAATAGCATCACACTTCCTCTGTTGGGAAATTAGGTTGTAGTTTGTGCATTCGACCAGCAGGTATAATGGCTCCGTTGATGATGGTCCGGAATTTCTTCTCAGCTACCCGAACATCTGAAGGAGTGGGAAGATTACTGAAGCGATGATTGGTGTACTCTATGAACCCATTCCAAATAGTTTTCCTCTGATTGAGGAGAGTGCAACGTTCAGAGATTATGAAGTCGGAGGTCTGTCAATGGAGAGGATTATGGGCAGGTGGTCTGAACCCAAAGAAATAACGGATTGGCAGGTAACGTCATTTATTAGACCAGAAGACACGATGGTGATATCTGGGAGCTGTTCCAATCATCCATAATGCGTGTCGGGGCGTCATTCGCTGTGCAGAACGTAGAGCAATCAATGTACGTAGCCAGAGCCATGTCCTGTGGTCGTTAACTAGGAGACAGTGTAACATTTCATGGTGCGCATTCGAATAGCCAGGGGTATTGCTTTGCAAGAGTGGGCTGATGTTCGGAAAATAACTCGGGGCACAACTACCAACCGGCGGAATGTATACTTTGAACAGTTCTATCTCGGCGGTCCCAGACCTGACTACTATCCCCATACATTTTATATATGGGTCTCTACAGTCAAGCTCAGATGAGACAGATCTATATTGCACAGAATGGTACATAAGGGAAATAAGTCCCCAACCTCTTCTCCTGCAATCCTTAAGTAGCGCGATGTACACTGAAAAAAAAATATTAAAATTAAAGAGAGGGTTGACAGCCCTTGGCCGGTACTTCTGGTACGGAGAAAAGCCTGCTACATACAAGACTGAACTTTCAGTCGTTTTGAAATTTGGCGTAGAGGAGTTCGTTTATCCAAGGACGAACACTGCCGATATTTTCACAACTTTTTTATCGATTTCTGATAATGTTGAGAAAATATGTTTACAGAATATTTAAAGGGAGCAAGTTGAACACATAACTAAAGGCCACTTGCTTACTTTGTCGTCGAACATATACCAAGAAGTCGCTTGCTTATTTTGTCCAGCTGAGGTTCTGTTGTTAAAACATACTGTAGTAAATCAAATTTTGTTCCTGAACAGTTGCAAAATTTCATTTCCTTTTAACACGGTCTACGTATCCTAGACCATAAATTCCCAGTCATAGGCAGGCTTGAATTTATTTATAACATTTATGGCCATTTGTTGAAAATAAGAACTGATGTCACTTTAAATATTTCTGCCTCTTATCTTCGTAATCACCCTCATCACAGTTTACGTGTTTAAGCATTAGTAATTAGTTAGATACACACACATACCTAATATATATTCGTACACGTGTTGTTTTGTGAGTGTGTGTACTCTTGAGCGTACGAGCGTGTGCTGCTTGTTTGGACGTTCTGCCATGGGCGTGCGTGCGTTTGTATCCATAGCTAATGTTCACATTAATATTTTCTTATACATAGTATTTTTCCGCTTTTAATACCAAATCAAGCATTCTCATGCTTATGAACGAATCCATATGAAATAATCCCCACAAAGCTTGAATCTGTCTAATCGACAAAAAAAACAAATACGAAAGCTATCAGATGTTATGTTTTGGTGCAAAAAGGTCCATTTGTGTGGGAGGTACAAAAAGGGGGCGGAACAGTAACGCCCATTTTTCGCTGAACTATAGGCAATATAAAAGCATTACACTGTACAAAATTCCAAATAGTTTTATGCACTGGTACCGAAAGGGCGCGCCACTCATCCCATTTTTCTCAAGGTGAAAGCTACATTAAAACTATAAACTATTGCTGTATGTTGAATTACATAGTATTCACATAGGTAGAATATAAGTTATTAGAGAATCAATATTTAATTAAATTTTAATCCTTTGTGAGTGAGGTAGTGGAATGGGTGGAACAGTGTGGTTCATCTTCGAACTTAGCCTGAGATAGAAAAAATATTTTCACATACCAAATTTAAAGTCAATACGTTACTCCTTTCTAGAGTTGTAGTGCGTTCCAGTCAGGCAGACAAACGGACGAACACAGCTCAAATGACTTAAAGTGTCCTATAACGGATTTCTGTCCTTCGCCGTGTTACACTTTTGGCCCGTAGCATATGATATATATCCTACTCCACTAAAGTGATGATATAATTATCATACGCAAAATTGGGAGTCGGTTACGCCTTTCGAAATGTATTTTTGGACAAACCAGAAAACATTTTAAGATAAAAGGTTTTCCAACAAGGTGTTATTTTGGTATTCAAAGATGATTTTGTATCGTTCGTATCTTTTTTTTCTCGATCGTTTTTTGATCGTTTTGTATCGTTCGATGATCGTGTATCGTTCCATTTTTAGTAATGGCGTAGTTTCTACTTGTCAAATGTCAAAGAATAAAAGCTTCAAAAGTGACAGCTACCGAAATACCGGGTAATTTAAAATAACACCTCTTGTTGGAAAACCCTGATCCTTACAAAAAATTGCACAGCGTTTTCCATGTGGTAAGGGACGAATGCTATGGAAAATGGTATTTATGCCATGATTTTAATTTAATTTCCCTTTAGATCGATACACCTTTCCAGCGATTTTCAATAGCTTCGATACCCTGTTTATAGTATGAACTGTCTAGCTCCTGAAAATAGCCATTACCGCAACTTACACCTCTTCATTCCTGGCAAATCTCTTTCAGCGTGCCAATTTTTCAAATTTGGAAACAAAAAATAATCCGAAGGAGCTAAATCTGGCGATTTGGGTGCCATCTCAATAGTGCATGTGTGAATTGGTGCATTGTCTTGATTGTGAGCAAACGTGGCACCCATCTTGCGCACAACTTTCTCATCATCAAGTTTTCCGTCAATATGCGATGTATATCACTTTTTGAAATGCTTATGTCTTTAGATAGCTCACGAACCTTTAAACGATGGTCATATCAATTTGGAGATTTTTTTTATGAATTTCTGTCGTGGACACCTTAATTGGTCGACCACTACGGTGTTCGACTTAACTGCTCGTATGGCCCCGTTTAAACTCTGCCACCCAACATTTTATAGCAAACGAAGAAGCAGACTTCCCCAAAGTAAAATGTAGCTCGATTTTAAAATTGGTTGGACTGAGACCTTTCAAATGAAAGTATTATTTTACATATCGGTGACGAGTTTATTCCTTGTTTACAAATTCAATGAGATAGTTTACTTTTTTTGTTACATGCACATTCTAACGCTCCGACAGTAATAACGCTTCCATAAAGTAATGACTTACTCACATCACTCCGACAAAAAATATTTGCCAATTTTACCTTACCGCTCTAGCATATTAAACTGTTTAGTTCCTGTCCCCTAGGAATTCCTGGATATTGTATTTAACAATAATCGAGTGGTAGTGCTGTACGTATGTACCGATTTGGTTTTGTAAACCATAGATATCACATATTTCAGCGGAAGAAGAAGCCACAATTAAACATAGTTGAGAATGCGTCTTCGTTTGTAAATAGACCTATACATACAATGTTCCTAACCGATGCTATTTCATGATGCAAAATGGGAAGAACTTATGGGAATTTCGATGCTGGAAAAGTGTTGCATTTTCTTTGCTTTTTCACGAAAACTTTTCCAAAACATTTTCTCGTACATGGTTTTCGACATAGTCCCCAGGGTCTCATTGAGGCATTGAGAATATGCGTCATCATTTTTGTATAGCCCTATACAATGTTTTTAACCGATTTACTTCATGACGCAAAATGTGAAAAACTTATGGCAATAGCGCAGCATTTCCCTTACAGCTTTTCTAAAACATTTTGAAAATTTTAAAATTGAAGTTAAGTAAAATACGAGGGAATAAATTTTTTCCACTTAAAAGGAGGAAATATTTTCGAGTATTTCTCGTCGATGGGGCAAAATTTTTTCCCTAAACGAAATCGCCATCACACAAAAATACTGTCGTTTCATAAACAGACAAAACTTGCCATGATTTTCGAAATTTAAAGTTTTTGAGCCATCTATACAATACAGGGGTGAAGTTACCATTTTAAAATGCAGAGAGAAATGTAAACACGCCATAAAGTATTCATATAAAATATTAAATCATCCCTTTTTAATAGTTTGGAGGTAATGGCATCGAATTGTTATGATTTTCAAATAAAATGTATATGTACATACAAAAATATATAGCATTTACCCAAATATACATTATTTCAATTCAAACACATCAAAAGTTGTGATTTTCCTCCATGCACATGTTTCATAATTTTCAAACTTGAATTGATGCAATATTTTAAAATATATCTTGTTAAAAATTAAAATTTTGAAAATCCGTTTAGTTTGCCTCTTTTTATACCCTCACTATAGTGTGACAAGGGTAAATATAATTTTCTACGGACAAAAAGTGTAAGACATCGAAGGAGTGACCTACGACCCAAAGTATGTTCGGCGAAAATCAGTTTTGGGCTATTTTAAGTCATTTGAGCAATGTCTGTCCGTCCGTCCGTCTGTCCATCTATCCGTCTGTCTGTCTCTTTGGTTGGAGCGCATGATAACTCTCGAAAGGAGTAACGGATTGACTTCAAATTTGGTATGGAAAAATACTTTTTCTATCTCAGACAAAGTTCGAAGATGGGCCATATTGGTCCACTCCTTCTAGTACCTCCCTCACAAGGGTTAACATTTAGTGAAATGTTGATTATCTTATAACTTTTATACTATTTATCTGCATCCTCTGTAATTCTAAACATAGTAATAGTTTATTTGTCGCTATTAACTTAAAAAATGGGTGAAGTGGTCCCGCCCCTTATGATATCTCCCACACAAATGTAACATTTTGAAAAAAAAAACAGCTTATAACATAAATACCAGTGCATAAAAAATTTAAATGTTGTACAGTGTAATGCTTTTATAGTGCCTACAGTCCAGTGAAAAGTGGGCGTTATTGCTACGTCTCTTTTGGTACCTCCCGCACAAATGTACAATTTTGTACAAAAAGTTAAAAGCTTATAGCGCGAGCCAATGCACGATAAAACTACAAAATTTTGCACAGTGTAACGCTTTAAAAGTGCCTATAGTCCGATGAAAAATGGTCGTTACCACCTCGTCCCTTTTTATACTTCCCACACCAAATGCTCAAATTATACCAAAATTGAATAGCTCATAGCGTTAATATAGTAGTGCACATAAACGCTTGTTATTCGGCACAGTGCAATGTATTTAAAGTATCTACCATTTAGCGAAAAATAAGAGTATGTATTTGATAAACCCCTTCTGATACCTCGCACACAAATTGACAGATTAATTCATGTAATATTCCAAATAATGAGTAATGACTCACAAAGTGATTGTATACCTTAGCCGGTTTACCCGACTGAAACTTTCTTACTTGTTTTTATTCTCAACCAAATTTCCAAAAAACTTCACCTTCAAAATTTTGTGACACACTGGCTTTTTTATCCTTATATAAATATGTTATCGAAATTGCCATAACGTACACCATTATTATTGTGAACGACGTATATATGTGAATGTTAAAGGATTTCTACGCGACCGCTGTCATTCACAGGTGATGGCTGACACGGACGATTATTGATTTCATAAAATCATTAGTGAATGATTTTGTGTTTCTTTGTGTTATAGTCATTAACATTTTCAATCAATGCTGTTAACAAACGTTAATAATAAACATATGTCGTCATCGTCAATGCTGTTATCGGTATTCGGAGGTTACAGCTTTTCTCCCTCCAGCACTTATCGCATAGGTCACCCCTAGTTGTATACGAGTATAGCTAAGGAAAGTGTTGGCATTTTTTATTAAATTATTTTCAGTGATTTCTCTATTTATGACACCCAACAATGTGGATAATTGCGATCTTATCAACAACACTCCTAATATTCACCCGCAATTTAGTCAATCAATTGTTGTTAGTTTATACTTTGGGTTATGCGATTTAACGGTAATATTATTATATCCGATAAAAATGTCATATACATATGTGTCGTGACCCTCACAGATGAGATTGTTGAAACGGTGGATAAACGTTAAATTCCACTAATACTCAAACAACTGCAAAAACAGAAAACAATTATAGATATTAGACTGTTATTAAATTAGAAGTTATGATAAAAATATAATACTCGTAATAATAAACATTGAGAACAATAATGTTATGTCATGTTAGTAAATCAAAGAAAAACGGAAATTAATTCATTCATTTTAAATGATCTGTACACATTTGGCGAGCGACAAACATGTTTTTGTAAACAACAAAAAACAGAAAGTCAGGTGGGGCCGACTATATAATACCCTAAACCTCCCTAACAATGCGAAAATGTGCATTGGCTCCAGCCCCTCATCAAGGCTTTCTAAAAAGAGGAGTTGATGATGTTGATCATTACAAACTAGATCTGAAACGATAATCTTGTTTAATAGATCAAGAATCGCAAGGAACAAATTGATGGGGCTATACATAATCTAAACAGAGTTTCATCAACTTCAAAATCAAAAACCTAATTTCTGCCTAATAATATAAAGATCAGATGTAAAATACAGTTTCAATAGAACTTAAATAGTAAATAAGCAGGAACATAGTATATGTGGATATATCTAAATCTGAACCGATTATCCCCAATTTAAGCTGTATTAGTTCCTAAATTAACCCTGCTGTTAGATTAGACAATATGTACGAATCCTAGATTAAGAGACCATTTGGTCTGTATTAAATTTTTCATACAAACTAAATATTTAACCCAATATTTTTATTAAATTCTTCGTGAAAAGAAAGCATATTCCTTGCACCAAATAGTCCCCAGTCCAAGATTTGTAACTTTAAAAAATATGTACGAATCATAGATTAAGAGACCATTTGGTCCATATTACATTTTACATACCAAAATAAATATTTAACCCAATATTTTATATTTATTTATATGTAATACTTTGTGAAAATCAGCTTATTAAAAAAATATTTTTGACTAAAAAACGCTTATTATTTTGATATCAATAAAACAAAAATATTCCTTGATAAAGGGGTTTCCAATAAGAGGTGTTATTTTGGCATTCAAAGACAAATACCATTTTTTGAGATAAGTGATCGGATGTTTATTTCATATCAAAGAGGAAGGTAAGCCGTTAGAAATGAAAAACAACATCAGCCAAATGGCCACCACGACAACGCTTACAGGACCATATCCTTTTCATGCAATTTTCCATAACCAAATCGCAATGTGGCTGCCCTATATCCTCGATAGCCTCACGAATTCTATCTTTGAGGTTTTGAATCGACGCTGGGCTGTTGGCGTAGACCTAATCTTTCACGTGGCCCCAAAGGAAGAAGTCGCAAGGTGTTTAATCACAAGATCTCGGTGGCCAATTGTGATCACCTCTTCGACAGATAACGCGGTCCGGAAACTTCTCCCGAAACAGACCATTGGTTTCGTTGTCCAGATCAATACCATCCAACTCCGACCATAAAAAATCATTAATCATCTCTCGATAGCGCAATCCATTCGCCGTAACTGTTTATCCAACCTCATTTTCGAAAAAGTAAGGCCCAATGACCCCGCCGGACCATAAACCGCACCAAACAGTCACACGTTGAGGATGGAGAGGCTTCTCAACAATAACTCTTGGGTTTTCCGAGCCCCAGATGCGACAATTTTGCTTGTTGACGTAGCCACCGAGGTGGAAATGTGCCATTAGTCAAGATGATTTTTCGATGGAATTCCGGATCATTTTCATGCATTTCAAGGACCCAATCAGCAAACGGCCGCCTGGAGTTCTTCTGTTAAATGAACTTTATAAGCCTTAAGATCGAAGTCTTTATGCAAGATACGGTGTAATGACGGTTGTGGATGTTCACGGGTTTTATTCTTCACATCACTAACTTGTCCCAACAGCTCGAATTTTTCCACCAATTTCTGTATTGCGGTCCGACAAGGTGCATCCCAAAAATGCTTTAGTTTTGAACTGTGACTGCAAGATTTTCACCATTTTTGTAGTGAATTTTAATAATTTCAGTGGGTTGTTGAATCGTGTATCGTTCCATTGTTAGTAATGGCGTAGTTTCTACTTGTCAAATGTCAAAGAATAAAAGCTTCAAAAGAGACAGCTACCGAAATATCGTGTGATTCAAAATAACACCTCTTGTTGGAAAACCCTGTATATAACTTTTCATTTTTCTCAATTATGCTAAATTAGTGCTTTAAAACAAAAGTTATTACTACTTATGTCACTTTAAATTGTAAGACATAACTCGAATTCAAAGAAAAATAAAATTCGAAACGTCTGTAACGTTTCAAAAAGATTTATTAATCAAGATTTATTTGAAGAAATTCTTAAACAATAATTTAATTTGTATATAAACACATATTTTATTAAAAAAAAATATTTATATATAAAACCAGTAAGGAAAGGCTAAAGTCGGGCGGTGCCGACTATATAATACCCTACACCACTCTCGTAATATTGAATACCTCTGATATATAAATTTTGTAATTCATGTATAAATTGTTTACATAAATTTACTTTTGGGACATTTTATACTTAAATAAAACCCAGTGCCACAGTGTGGTGTAGGGTATAAAAACGATTGGATCTAAAGAGCCAAATCGGATGAAACATATATATGGGAGCTATAGCTAAATCTTTACCGGTTTTCTTCAAATTCGGCAATGTTGGTTCATTCAAAATATAGCTTCTATAGAACTAAAGGGCCAAATCGGACGAAACATATATATGGGAGCTATAGCTAAATATAAACCGATGTTCTTCAAATTCGGCAATGTTGGTTCATGGATCCAGAAACTCTACCATTCTAAATTCCAAAACGATTGGATGTAAAATACAGCTTTTATAGGACTAAATGGCCAAATCGGACGAAACATGTATATGGGAGCTATAGCTAAATCTTAACCGATTTTCTTCAAATTCGGTAGTGTTGGTTCATGGATCAAGAAACTCTACCATTCTAAATTTCAAAATGATTGGATGTAAAATACAGCTTCTTCAGGACTAAAGAGCAAAATCGGACGAAACATATATATGGGAGCTATAGATAAATCTTAACCGATTTTCTTCAAATTCGGTAGCGTTGGTTCATGGATCAAGAAACTCTACCATTCTAAATTTCAAAATGATTGGATGTAAAATACAGCTTCTTCAGGACTAAAGAGCAAAATCGGACGAAACATATATATGGGAGCTATAGCTAAATCTTAACCGATTTTCTTCAAATTCGGCAGTGTTGGTTCATGGATCCAGAAACTCTACCATTCTAAATTCCAAAACGATTGGATGTAAAATACAGCTTTTATAGGACTAAATGGCCAAATCGGACGAAAGATATATATGGGAGCTATATCTAAATCTGAACCGATTTCAACCAAATTCAATAGCGATCTTAACAGCGAAATACTCTAAACTGCAAAATTTCAGAACGATCGGAGTGAAATTGCGACCTGTAGTCGATGAACAACTTTACATGGACAGACGGACGGACGGACGGACAGACATCGTTAAATCGACTCAGCTAGTGATTCTGAGTCGATCGGTATACTTTAAGGTGGGTCTATCTGTGTTATTTTCAGGTGTTGCAAACATCTGCCGTGAAACAAACTTATAATACCCTGTACCACACTGTGGTGTAGGGTATAAAAATATATTTATATATGCTCTCCAAATACATTTTATTGATTTTTAAATAAAATTTATTTGCTCAGAAATATATAATATTTAAAAATGTGTGTTCCAAATATATATTCTGTCGATTCAAACATACACAAAAAGGCCCGTGTATGGATTAAGGATGAAATGGAATTTACAAATGAAAGATGTGATTATATGTACTCTAAAATAAAAATGCTTCATAGCATACGTACGACTTTACATTATTGTGTTTATATTTATTTATGTCGAAATTAATTTACACTGTTTTTGCATTTTTCTATTTTCATTACACGCTGAAAAAAGTCGTTTCTGTAGTATATTTATCTATTTATTTATTCGTAGCTAATAGCAGCCATAGATACAGCAATATATATACATATAAAAAATAAATAACATTTAAATCAAAAAGCAAAAGTAACTAAATAAGAGGAAATAGGAATAACAGGAAATTAAAAAACAACCAAGCAAAATTTAACTGAAGCAGAAATTAGAAAGGGGACAGGTAGGGTCAGGAACTAAATTAAATTAAATAGATGGTAAAGATGGAACAGAACGTAGCAATAACAAGGCGAAACAGGAACAGAGCGTAGCAGGAACAAACATATTCTACTTAACACATACATATGTATAGGGTACACTCCAAATATGTAATATTTGACACACCCAAATATTATATGTATGGGAGGATTTTGTTCTTAACAAAACCTTTTTTGCATCTTAATATTTTTATACCGTACACCAGACTGTGGTATAGCGTATTATGACTTTGTGCATTTGTTTGTTACGCCCAAAAAGAGTAGAAATAGCACCATAGTTTATTATACCGATCGGCATGGAAACACTTTTTGAGTCGATTTAGCCATGTATTCCTGTGGTGAAATTTAGCACAGTGCCTTTTTTGGCCCAAGGACGACCCCTATTAAAATGATTACTTTTTCTTATTACGCGAATGAACACCACCAAATTCGGAGAAAATCCTTTTAGATTCAGATATAGCACCCATATATATGTTTAACCCGAGTTGACATGTAAGCGCTGTAGAATCCGTGTTTTATATCCGATCAGTACGGCAAAGGGAGTTTTCTTTTTACATGTATGAACACTGCCAAATTCTTATTACAATGCCCATTTTCGCATTGTTAGAGAGGTGTAGGGTATTATATAGTCGGGCCGCCCGGCTTTCTATCTTGCCTTACTGGTTTTATTTAAAAGTAATAGTTCCGAAATTAATTAATTTAAAGGCATGTTTTCAGTTTTTCAGAAATGTACAGTTTTTAGGAATTCTATATGTTTGTATAGTTTGATTAAAATTCCAATCGTATAATCTATACACGGGGAAACATAGCAGTTTTCGATATGTTTGAATAAAAGGAAAATATATATGAAACAGAAATTTTTAAATATTATGTATTTCTGAATAAATAAATGTTATTTGAAAATCAATAAAATGTATTTGTAGTGCCTATGTTAATATATTACAACAAAATATATTTGCGAACTAACTTTCTCAAATAAAATACGTGTTTACAAACAAATAAAATTATTGTTAAGAAAGTTCTTCAAATATATTTTATTTAAAGTAATTAAAAGCTTTGCTAAATTTTTCGAATTTTAGTTTTAATTTTTCTTGATTGTGGATTATGTCTTACAGTTAAAAATTTCATTAACTTTTGTTTTAAAGCACTCATTAATTTCTAAATATTCCAAGTCATCATTTGTTGTCAATTCATTGAGCATTTTATAGTTATGCAAAATTATACCATTTCAATTTTAAACGAATTTTACAAAGATTTACAATTTCTAAAATATTAACTGAAAAATTTGCATTAAGTTTAAGGTATCGATATATTTTTTGAATACTTAAAACAAATAAATACTGTATAATGTCAACATTTATAGAAACTAACAAGCAACACTCTCTTGATATGTCTTTATTTTTAAAAAATAAAATAATGGTAAAGTTTTATGACAAAGGAGTAGAAACATTTTTCGTGTTTTTCAAAAACTTAACTTCATATTCGTACACCTACTAAAAAAGTTTGATGTTTGACATTCTATTTGATTGCGAGTGAGGATGTTTGTTATGTGGCCTTCACTGAACGCTTTAAAAGGCAATGCGTACACGTTTAATGTTATATATATTATCAATACTGTTTACAGTTTTCAAAATCACTCAAAAAAACACGAAAAATATTTGGAAGGCCGTTAAAAAAACAATACAAAAGCGTAAAAAATGGTAACAGTAAAAGTAATAACAACCAAAAATAAGAAAGGTGCATGGTTTCCTCGCTAAAACTTTTTAAATTATGCATCGATTTTCTTCGGAATGGTCTCAATTTATTCATAACCTTTCAGAGTTTACGATAAAATAACAAAAATATGACTATTAGGCGTTTCTAGATGTTTTTATGAGGCTTTTATTTAAAAATTATTAAAATTTTCTCAAAAAATATGATTTTTTGCAATACTTTGTAAGATATCGCCAAAACCGCTGAACGGATGGAAAATTGTATTGTGCGAAGTTGAAGGCTACTTAATTCTGAAGTTTGTAAAGCTTACCTGAACCAATTCGGATGAATGGTTCTCTAGTTATGCCATAATATGTGGTTCAACCTCTCCGTTTTCTTAGCCTAAAGGGTTGTCTCTTTAAATTCTCGCGGTAAGCTGTGATATGGAAAGAAATTAGTGGTTGAACCACATATAGTGGCATAACCCGAAAACCATTTATCCGATTTGGTTGAGGAAAGTTTTAAAGAATTAAATATTAAGTAGCCTTCAACTTCATATAATACCACTTTCCATCCGTTCAGCGGTTTCGACGATATACGAGTATTACAAAATATTGCAAAAAGAAGCGATTTTTTGAAAAAATTTTAATATTTTTAAAATAAAACTCCCATAAACAATCTAAAACTGAACAAATTTTAATGATTTTATCGTAAAGTCTGTTCGGTCATAAATTAAACGAGCCCATTCAGAAGAAAATCGATGCATAATTTAAAAAGTTATAGCTAATTTAGCAAGGTTTTAACTTTAAAACTTTCTTATCGATGTAAACTTTACAAAAACAAACTTTAAAAGCTAAGATTGGAGATTTTGACGTTTTTTGGCGTCTAGAATCAGAAACCTAAGAAAAAAATTTGTTTTTGTCGACCGGTGTAATTATTGGTTGGCTTTAAATTTATGATAACCAGATATGGCGAAAATTAAGTTAAAATTACATTTATGATTTCTTATCTATCTACCTTTTTAACATGTAGGTTGCAGTGATGGAATAGATTGCACAACCGTGTATTTTTTTTAAATTTGACATTATATTGGGTGTGGTAATAATTATATTGGCCATTACACAGAACTTATCACGGTATTTGCAAACGATTAACCTAGATATAATAAAGGCTTACGAAATCGTAAAATTGGCAACGACTAAATTAAGTGGCATGCGTATAAATTCAGATGCGGAGTTTGATAAACTCTTTGAAAAATCCACACAACTTGCAAGAAGTTTTGGAATAGAAGCTGCACTACCTAGAAGACTAGGCACTCAGATGCCAAGGCGTATTTTAGGACAACATTGTAAATAATACATTTTCGGAACATAAAGCTATAATTACAATTCTGTTTAATATCGTTCCGATACGATTTGTAAATCTAATAAAGGAAGATTTCGAAGAAGTCACACTTTTTTACAAAAACGATTTAAAAAATTCAGCAAAATCTGTTTTAGCTGAAATAAGTATATGGATTGATTATTGGAAGCAGAAGAATGATAAGCCATCAAATGCATTAGATGCTATTTCAGTTTGTGATGAGGACATGTTCCCAAGCGTTTTTACCCTTTTGCAGATACTGGCCACAATACCTGTGACAACGGCATCTGCTGAGCGAAGTTTCTCGACGTTAAGAAAAATAAAACTTATCTACGGAAAAGAATGGAAGGAGAAAGGCTATATTATCTGGCTTTGATGTCTATATACAAAGATGAAGTCAAAATCGATGAAATAATTGATATATTTCTTTCAAAAAATCGAAGATTACATTTTTAACTCTTACGTATTTTATTATAAAAAGTTTTACTGATTATTACGTGAATGAACACTACCAAATTCGGGAAAAATCGGTTCAGATTTTAACATAGTCCCAATATATATGTTACACCCGATTTGACATGTAAGCGCTGTAGAAACCGTGTTTTATATCCGATCAGTACGAAAATCGACAGAGAGAGTTTGCTTATTACATGTATGAACACTGCCAAATTCTTATCGCAATGCCCATTTTCGCATTGGTAGGTAGGTGTAGGGTATTATATAGTCGGCCCCGCCCGACTTTCTGTCTTTCCTTACTGGTTTTCTATGAAAATCGACAAGAAATAGCACCATTTGTAAGAGAGCGCCATCTAGAAAACGAATTCCTCGAGCCCAAAAACAGTAAGATACCACAACTCTCCATAATAATAAAAAATAAGTATTGTTTTATCAAATTTGTAATGATCTTTTCTTGCGTTCCAAAATCACCAACTTCAAATGCGTGTAAAAAAATCTCGTACTGAACTGAAAAAACCCCTTGGCTGTGGATAATGTCAACTTTTATTTGCAATTGGTTTCATCCCATTCCCATTTTGGTTGTTGCACTGTGTTATCAATATAATTAACATACACGTGTACACAATACTAAGTAATAATTGCTTTGTTGTATTTAATTTTTCCATGTATTTTTCTATTATTTGCACTAAGTCTATAAATAATTATTGTACACGCTGAAAAAAATCGCTTCTGTAGTATATTGTCCCAAACATATTCAGCTTGAAATATACGTATGTTTAGGGTACACTCCAAATATATTATATTTGACACATACAAATATTATATGTTTGGGAGGATGTTGTTCTAAACAAAACTTTGTTCCCACCCTAATATGTTTTTATTTGGAACTATTATTTTCAAAACAAAGATCAATTTGTGTTTAATGCCCTTAAACAAACTTTCATTAAATGATTATGAATGGCCTTAAGTATTTTGGCATTGTATACATGCATTAATTTAAAGGGAAGTTTTATGTTTTTCAGAAGTTCAAAGCGTAAATTTTTAGAAATTTTATATGTTTGTAAAATTCAAATAAAACTTAGATTCTATAATCTTTTGTCACTATAAATTGCATTGATGGATGGGCAAAAAGTGATGAATTGTAATATTTATTAATTAAAAATTAGCTCTGTAAGATAAAGCTAATGCTGCTTATGACATTTTTAACAATAAAGTATAACACTAAATCTAGAAAAAACTAACTACAATTCGAAAAATTCAAAGTTTTAAAAGCCTTTTTTAAATAAAATATATTTGGGAAACTTCTTAAAAAATAACTTTGTTTGTGTGTAAACACATATTTCAATTGTGAAAGTTAGTTCGCAAATATATTTTGTTCTAATATATTAATATATGCGTTCCAAATAAAATTTCTTGATTTCCAAATATAATTTATTTCTTCACAAATATATTTATAATATTTAAAAAATTTGTTTCCAAGTGTATTTTCTTTCGATTCAAACATACCAAAAATGGCGATTTCCCCCCGTGTAACGTTATGTGATATTTCCCATAAATTGACTGTCAGCGTCAAACGCAGATGCAATTGAATTGACAGCCTAATCTACAAATGTCGTTTCGGGGAATGTTTGGGTGAAGTCCTGACGTACAAAATTACACTGTCGACATTGAGATAATTAATTCAAGCAACAAACAATTACAATGACAATTATCAAGAAATTAGGTTGGTTTTTGTCAAATTGATAGATTGATATACTCGTAATAGATATTTCTATAAATAGATAAAATTACTATTCGTCGGCCCGAAGTTATCGCCACGTATCTCTAAAAATTTTTTTTGGGAAATGGACTTTTATGTTTCAACTGTTTGTAAAAAAAGGTGGCGTGAAAAAAGTGGTCCAATATTTTTGACAGACGTAGTGCTGGTAGTTCTGCATCGATTTGTGTAAAATTATGCATAGTCATGGAATACTGATTTGTCATTGATATATTTTCAGAGTTATAGTTATTTTACATAAAACATTAGATTTAATCAAATCGTAAGTGATCTTCATATGGAGATTTGTATTAAAAGCAGGACCGATATGCACCATTTTTAATACACGCTGAAAAAATATCGCTTCTGTATTATTTGCATTGTATATTCTGCTTGAAACATACATATGTTTAGGGTACACTCTTAATATATAATATTTGACACATACAAATATTGTATGCTTGGGAGGATGTTGCTCTAAACAATAATATGTTTTCATCCAAACATTTTTCTTTAATATATTTCCGTAAGAAAGATTAATTTGTATTAAGTAATTTGGAAAAATATCATTACCTAATTTAAAGTTTTCTGTTTTCAGAAGTTCAAAGTGCAATTTTTAGAAATTTGCTATGTTTGTAAATTTAATTTAAAATTAACTATTAAAATTAAATGTAACTGTAAATTACAAAATAATATTTATCACAATCAGCGATGAATTGAAATATTTGTAAATTAATAATTATTGCTGCGAAACAACACCTAATGCTGCTTGTGACATTTTGAACTACACGAAATCTAGGACAAATTTAAACTAAAATTAGAAAAAGTTAGCAAAGTTTTAAATATATTTGGAAAACTTCTTAAACAATAACATTGTTTGCGTGTAAAGACATATTTCATTTGCGAAAGTCAATTCGCAAATATATTTTGTTCTAATATATCGAGGGCTTATATTCTAAAGTGGCTATGAGAAATTTTCTCGAAAATGAGTTTTTGATGGCAAATTAATCTTTGATTTGGCGGTCATCTGTTATATACGAGTACATTTGGAAACGAAATTTTGTTTGTGAATGTCAAGGTGGCTATGAACATAAAAAATAAAATAAAACGAAAAAATATTTAAAAAAAGGAGCAGCATAAAGCCGGGGGTTGTAATATCCTACAACGTTTTATAACCATTAGAACTGATCGAGGAAAAATGACCCGACAATATCGCAATTAAAATCCCTCCTTATCCATGTGGTAATATAAAATATAATGTGAATTTTGATGAAGAATGGATTGTCCTTCTGGTCACTGCTACACTTACCGCTGCCAGTCATTATTTTGCGCAGATATATTTCCCGTTTATAGTACTTCATATTTACAAAGTTTTACCTTTTGTGTCGTACAAAAGGTTTCCGAAAGGACAAAAATAAGATTAAAGTTTTTGGTAGCGCGAGTACTGACCAAGGGCCAAAAAACGAATATTTGAAAAGTGCGTGGTTTATACAGCACTGCTGTCTATGCGTATGCAAAATTTCAGCTTTCTAGAACCTACAGAAACTTCAGGGGTCAAGTGGTCGAAAATCACATGACGGAAAATCGAAAATCAAAATAGCCTACGACATTTTCCATGTAATGGTATATCTGTCCATCAAGTTTCAAGAAAATCGGTCCACCTGTTTGGGAGCGATTAAGGAACCAGCAAACAAACAAACGATTTTATAATATTAGTAGGATTGTTGCATGTTGAATTGTATAAAAATAAGCAAAATTGCATTAAAAAACGTTAACGAGTTTACAATAAATCTTTTTTGTGTTCTTGTGCAATAATGGCTATCTGCTAATTTCAACTTTCATAGTGCTCATATTTAAAATGTACAAGTGGCTTTGGACCATAAAAGCGCGAATAATAGGGAATTTTAAAAACTTTTTAATTGGATCAAGTAGTAATCATCTTTAGATTACCCTATAGAAGAATAATTAATAATACTACGCAACAAAAAAATTTTTTTTTGTGTCCTAGACCTAAATATTATTTTTTTGTATAGATTGTGGCATACTGTTATATAAAATCAAAACCAAAATTTGTTTTAAGGATAAATTTTTTTAAACATGTTTTTATTAAAAATACTATTATCGTCATAGGTAACCTTAGTATTTGCACTATAATTTTAATTGGAAATATCTGTTTCACTTAGAAATAGTGTTTAGTAACAGTCATTAAACTATTTGGAAAAAGTAGATTTTCCTGGGACAACAAAAAACATAAAAAATAGAAAAAAATCGAAAAAAAATATTTTATTTTATTTTTAAAAGTTTGCATCCTAGCGAAGAAAATAATGCATATTTGAAAAAAAAAATCTATGGATAAATGTAAAAATTATAGCCCTTTTGGTAGAGGTAAGAGAATTTCAAAAAATCTTTTTTTTTTAATTTCTGTTTAAATAGCGATTTTATTTATTACTTTTATTTATATTATGTACATTTGAGTTTCATTAGAAGTAATTGTGAGTTCTTTGTTGACGTTTGTTGATTTCGGAATCGGTTTTTCTAATGAGGAACCAAATATAATCTCCCATAATTCTTTCATCCCAGTGCCCTTGGTAACGCCTCTCGATGGACTTCAATTCTTGGTGAAACCTTTCGCCATGTTCGTCACTTACGTCGCCAAGATTCTCGGGGAATGCAAGAAATGAATTTTGAGGGACAGATTTACACCACAAGCGAAAAATAAGTTGGAAGAATACATCCGTATGTGTTACATACATAAATATGAAAAAAATATATTTCTAACCAATTTTTTCATAATTTTTTAACAAATCATTATATATTGTTTCATATTGCGGGCTTTTGTTGGATCCAAGGAAATTTGAAACTACAAGCTTAAACGAACTCCATGCTGCAATTTCATCCGACGTCAAATATGATTCCCATCAAAAACTCCTTCTTCGATTTTTTGAAAGAAAGACTTTTAAATAAACTTTCTAAATATGAGACTCAATTGGCATCTTTCCTTAAGGCTTTTACAAAATTTTTAAAGATATCGGCTTTTCCAGAGGCATAACATACCAACTACTTTTAAATCGCAACAAATTTTCCAGTCATGTTCATATTTTATGTATTTTATTAATTCAGCCATATGATTCCTTAGTGTTGACAGCATGAGCAATGGGAATCGACGGTTTCTGATTTCCGTTGTGTAAAAGTACTGCTTTCAAACTTTCTTTACTGCTGTCAACAGGTAACCGCCATTCCTTTGAATTGTATGTTTGATTAAGTTCCTCGAACAATCCGCGAGTGTCCTTGCAAACGCATCTGTTATCCACAGTTGTATAAAATTTTTTGTAAGGGGCCAAAATGTTGTACTTTTTCATCCCAGATGCAAGTAGTTCTGCCTTATCTTTGGTCAGTTCCAAATCTCTCACTAGATCAATGAGTTGAAACTGAGTTAAAAGCGATGACTTCTGACTCAAACTTGAATCGCTCAGAGTTGAGTACCCAGTTTAACTTGATGATGTTTCCGTAATTAGGCTGTTAGCTATACTTGGACACTTGGGAATTGGTATTGTTTCCGAATGTGCAACTGGCAAAGTGACAGATTTTACTTCACCGTAATTCCAGCAAATGCTCCTTCCTACTCCAATCTGTTTACTTAGACAAAGATAGCAGTCCGTTTCGTGAATGAATGGTTGTCTCCAAATCATTGGCATTCCAAATTGCACGTGATGTCTAAAATTCAAACGTTTTATTCCACAAAACATTGTAATACATTAATTTTAAAGTACTTACCGCATTCATCCGCTAGTCCATCGAGTAAGATTTACATGGCACGAATTACACAAAATACTAGGTGTCCACGGTTCGTTCATATTTTTAACTCGTATACTAAAATATTACACATATATTTATTCTATTATTTTACTAAACGCACGTCGATTTTTTTAATTACATATTTTCCGCAGATGTAGCAGAAATTGTCGGGATCATTTACACATTGAAATGTTCTTTGCCGTTTACTCATGCTTCGAAATATAAGTTTGTAATATTTTTCAGAAAATCGACTTATCTCTTTAAGGCGCTGAATTACACTAATTTATTAATAAGAAATTTCATTCATAAATTCCGGGTTTAAGGTTCATAGCTTGCAGTACCTGTGGCTGACATATAGTTTGCTTTGAAAGTAGACACTATCTGTATATACGACTGGGATGACCATGCCCCTAAAAGGCGTAACTGAATGGAAACCTCATAAATAAAAAACCACAAATATTGTTGAATGACCCTCTGTCTGAGCGGATCTCACCCAATATAGCTCTCACATTGTATATCATGTTTTATGGAGGGTTACGAACGGCCATAAAACCTCGTTCTCTCTATAATTTTATAATGTCAGACATCAATCCTCATAAAATAAAATGCAAGTGCGATGTCTCTTATATGTCTCTCTCACATATGGCGAATTCAATATAAGCAAAAACATCATTTAAAAACGAAAAAATTTGAAACAAGATTTGAATTTCCCTAACATTTACAAAATGGCTCATAACTTTTACATCTATCCATAGTTTTTTCGATTTTTTTCTATTTTTATGTTTTTTTTTGTACCAGGAAAAAGAGTTTATTTAAAAAAAATCATATTTTTGACGACTGTTACTAAACCAACGATTCTACGTGAAAGCGATATTTGCAGCATATGTAGCCCTCATAATTCACTTTAATTTGAGGCATAACACGGCTTTTACTTGAAAAATTATGGTCCAAATACTGAATGTAATATCCATGAAAGCCGGAATTTAAAAAAAAATTTTAAAAAATTTTTTTTATTATTTTTTTCGTATGTGTGACACCTAATTGCACGGGAAACTGTTATCCACATCCCTTGGACAAAAATTTTGTTGCATAGTGTAATTACTCTTAAAACTAAAGGAAGAAACAGTTTTTTCGCTGTCCTAAAAAATTGTGTTTTTGTTTATAGTCAATTTTGATTATAAGCCCACGATATTAATTTACTCGTATGCGGACCAAACAAAATACCATGATTTTCAAATAAAATTTATTTGATCACAATTACATAATGTTTAAAAATTTTGGACCGAGGTGTCCCATTTTCACTATGGTCGACGTCAGCCTGATCAGGTAAAAAGTATTTCTTCGGTGCGCCGACGAAAACTCCGATGTGTTTTTTACTAGTTTTCAAGAGAGACAAAAAACGTTGCTATTTCGTCAAATCGCGATATTTTTAATATCTCAGATTTTTGAATTTTTCTTTTCATTATTTACCACCAATATATCATAACAAAAATCGTATATGTGAAAAGCCCATGACGTGGTAAATGGTTTTCATGAAAATCGACACATAGGATGTTTTGTTTGGAGCATTTTAAATATTTATAAAACAAAAAAATTACACATAGGAGTTTTGATATTTGAATGTTCACAGCGTACCTCAAGCAAACGAAAGTTGGCCTGGATTGTGGCTAAAAACGGCTGATTAGGTTTAGTACAGAATCATCCCCTCTACTTAGATAAGAAGAAATCCAAATCTGATCTGCTTCCTTTCGCGAGTTATCGCGATAAAAACAATTTTTAACCAAAAAACCGAACTTAATTACATTGAATCGCGGAAATTTAAAACTATAACATAATTTCCAATAAATATGAACATTTGTAAGACGCTTTGTAATGTCCGCGATATTTGTTATATTATTCTATATCGAAATTTTTTTAATCCAAAAATGCGACTTTCACAGCTAAATTTTTACAAAAATATTATTGCGAATTTATTAAAATTAATATATTTACATTCTATGATTTCTGAGGGATAGATTGGCACTAGCATTTCCGCCATAAACATCCCGCGACGAATACATTTCGAACAAAAAACATTTAAGTTCAGAATTTTTTAACTATGTATATAATGCTATTATTACGCAAACGGTCAATCCTAGGAAAAAGTGGCCAAAGAAAGTTTGGGAGATATTAAAAACGACAACAAGTCTTTCTTTAACAAAAAAATTATAATAATTTGGTAGGGATTTACAATGTGTCAAATCAAAATATGCCTCATATAAAGAGAAAAGCATACAAAAGTTTCAACACACTGTAAATCCTTACCAAATTACTATATAAAAGTAGTCAAAGGAAGTTATCTCCCTAACTTCCTTTGACTACTTTTCCCTAGAACTGTTCATTCGCGAGATAATAGCATTATATAGAAAAATATTTCCGAACTAATTTTTTTTTATAAAATCTATTTGTCGAGGGATATTTTTCGCGAAAATGCTGATATTAATTTATAGAATGCAAATATATTAATCTTATTAAATTCGGTATAATATTTTTGGAAAAATTTGGCGGTGTAAGTCGATTTTATGGATTACACAAAATTCGCAATATAAAAACATGGCAAATGTCGCGGACGTTACAAAGCGTCTTACAAAAAATCATATTTAAAGGAAATTGTGTTACAGTTCTAAATTTCCGCGTTTTTCTTTACAAATCAAAGCTTTTAAGTTTGTTTTGAGTAAAAGTACTGTTTTCACGATAACTCGCGAAGGAAGCAGATCCAATTTTGATCTATTCATTGTCGAATAGAGGGGATGATTCTGAACAAAACCTCATTAGCCGTTTTTTGGCGTGGATCTAAGCCAACCTTCTATCCCTTGGGACAGCCTATGCCTACAACACATAGGAGTTTTTGTCGGAGCATTGCTATAGAGGGATACACATAGGAGTTTTTGGTAACTTCGGAACCGGTCAAGATAGCGCAAAATGCTTTGGTGGGTAGTCGTTTGACCGCTAGGACGTTCTAATTCGAAAAATTACACATAGGAGTTTTAGTTTAGTTTAGTTTTCCTTTCTCCTTTGTAAGTCAAATATTGAAAATTTCGAGAATTTAGAGAGATTATCATGGGTAAGGGGATGAGCGGGGTGTGGGATGTTTTAGTAGAAATAGTTATATATAGATATAGCTCCGCTTTTGGCATATAGAAGCTGTATCATACATCCAATTGTTTTGAAATGGCAGAGATTATTGATCTATGGATAACATTGCCGAATTTGATGAAAATCGATTCAGATTTAGATATATATCAAATATAAATGTTTCGTGCGATTTTGTTTCGAAATTGTATCACTTTGGTAGGCCCCAAAAGGGACATGGCAACAACGTCCAGTTTTCAGGGGACTGTAGGTAATATAAAAGCATTAAAAGCAAATATTGACGGGATCGACAATCTAAATCTGGGGCGACGAAGTGGACCGGGTACAGATAGTAAAGTTTAACTGCTCAGTTCAGCGGGATCAGTTTAAAAATGTGTTCTCTACCATAATTGACATCAGTGGGGGCATTTATATGGGGTCTATATCATCTACGAAATGACTCTTTAAATTTTTTTCTTAAAGATCGTTTCATATCTGTGACCTGCACTTTGATTACAAGTATATACGGACAGATATACGGACATGGCTAATCGACAAAAAAGTGATTCTATGACGGTCGGTATAATCAACTTTGGGTCAATCTCTTCTCTTTTTAGGCGTTGCAAACAATCGCAAAAGATGTACCATATTGTGTTGTCGGGTACAAATATTTTTGTTAAATATTGTTCATAATCTGTCCGATTCTTCTGCATGCAACCTAAGTAATCTGCCATATCACTAACCTTCTAGCAAAAGGCAATGTATTGTACAAGTATTAGAATTCAGATTTTGTTTCTACTTTAGCAAACATTTCGAATCAATAAAACTCAATTGTCTACCATCATTGCAGATTTCTATTACCGAACAGCACTTTCAAATGAAATTATGTCTATCCAACTAATGGTGTACATTTTGTTCACAATCGTTGTTTTCACTTTACCCGCTCCGCAACATTCATCTCCCGTCAACCACAGTTCAATCTCTCTGTTTGCACTTTCCACATCATTTGAAAAATTTTCACAAAAATCTTAAGTGGAAAAATCACACTCACAGTAAACCACTTAGTTGCAGCAAATGAAGGAATGAGCAAATGGGTGGATGGATGGATGGAAAGATGGGTGATTTCACTTTACCAAAAAGTAATTCCACGGAGAATAACATTCACTTAATGGCTTCTTAATGGGAGAATTTAATGAAATAATACGAAATTTATTGCAATACGTTACTAATCGGCGTTTGGGCTGTGAAGTGCCTCCACAACAATTTAATGTTGAACGACGAGTATTGCTATAGGAGTGGCGATTATACAATTGTGAAATGAAAGTACATACTGCCATCAGCCGCCAGCCATCATTCACACCGGATGTCGGTGGAATGTGAAGTGATTGGTATATCCTTCAGATTATACTGTGATGGGGAGAAAAAAGCAACAAAAAAACGATTGTATTGTAGAGCTATGGAAGAAATCGAAATCAATAAAACATATTAACGATCATTTATTTGTCTGGGACTTGAATTGAATTATACACGTACGTATTATATATTTGATTCGAATATTGTGGTGAGTGCTCAACGAACAATTCTGTAGTAATTAAAAGATTCATTGTTATACCGGTACCGGTAACGTCGAAAAATGTAGCACGTCGAAAAAGTATAATACGTCGAACTTTGCAACCTAGAGGTTTCTTTGGAATTGGCTGCGACTTAACCCCGTTACAATTGTTTATGGGGTACCAAGAAGGCCCGATGTTATGCAAACAATCTATTAACGATTCAAGCTCTAAAGGGAAATATTGAGCACGCCCTTTCTGAGATAGAGCTAGAAACGGTCACCAAAATAATGCACAATAAATTGTTTCTTCTAAAAAATCGGCATAGAGATTTTTTTTAATCGAATCAAGTTCTGGACGCAAAATAAATTGAATTCGGAAAATATTGTTCGAAACAATTTAATACCTCCATTCTAAAATATGCTAAGTCGACTTAGCATGTTTTTAGATAGATTACATTTATAATTTCTAAATATTCCAAATTATATTCAGACAAAATTTGGCGTTTATCCGTTAATCCAATCAAAAGTTATTCACAAAACAGTACATGTCATTCGATTTTCATTATAAAGGAATTCCACACAAATTTAAAAAAATCATCAAACTTTGATTGCCTCTCCTGAAAAACTAAATTTTTTAACTTAGCATAGTTTAGAATGGAGGTATCGAATTGGACAAATTCAAAAAAAATATTTCGAATCAGAACTGCAAAAAACACATGGTAGGGGTTTGTGAACGGCGGGGGTTCTGACTAGCGGTAAAGTGTACGTGTGTACGTGTCCCGGCGTTTCGCTGGGTCACTTCAAGGAATCGAGATATATCGATTTGAAGATAGTATGTGTCATATAGGGAAATGTGTCAAGTTTTAGTCCGATTTTGTTGTAACAAATTTTGAATAATTAAGAATTACAGTTCCTACAAATTTTAAATAATCGCACTTCAACTCGTAAACAAAAGTTCAGTAACTGTTGTTAAAACGATTATAAAATGTTTTATGTTGGCATGAATAAAAGCACACAAAAATCGCAAACATTTTGATAAAAAAACAGTGCCAATTTGCAAACAACCTATGGATAGATGCCAACAAAACGCCGAAAGGCTTTTAACTTTTGTCTCATATAACTTTTACCGGTAGTCAGAACCGCCGCCGATTACGGTTGTCGCACAATTGAGAAAATTGAGCTTTCTTTGTTTGTTTATTTGAATATAAACTGAAAGAAGAAAGATCGTATATGTTAACATTATGAGCCATTTTGACAAATATAAAGGTTATGCGTCCTTTGGTATGCTTGGCGACTTTACTTTAAGCAAGCAATTATTATAAGTTGCACAAAAACTTCACAGAAGGAAGTTCACGCTACAGACGGCTTAGAATATCAATATCCGATCGAAGCGTTGAAGTATTGAAGATGGTGGGAAATTGTTGAACATTTAACCAACATAACCATAAAATGGACAAATTAAATTTAAAATTCACTTCTTTTTAAGAGCCAAAGTCTTTAATTTTGTGAATGTTTGTTAAAAAATTGTTTGCAATAATATCTAATTCTTATTTACATTATTTTCAATATTTTTGGTTATCTGGGAGTGCACGGAGCCTCATGATCTTGGGTATGGGCAGTGACGCAAAACTTAATGGGAATCTCTGCTCTAGGGGCTACATTTCTCAACAAATCTGACTGAAATTTATGTAGTTATTTTTAAAACAATTCTTTGAAGAAGTGAACGCACTCATGTCTATTCTTGTTTTCTTACCGACTTTGTATGCCCTAGAAGCCAAGTATTTCCGCATATCCGATTGAAATTTTAAATTTAGTGTTTCTGTGGTCGTGCACCATTCAAGGATCTGACTGGCATTTATATATTTACATTCCTACAACCAATGGGCCATACATTCAGTGTCGATTTGATATATCAACCATATATCTTTATTACAATTAAGATTTTTAATTACATTCAGTCAGGGCTGTGGAGTCGGTGTTGTTTTTGCAAATTTCATTAAATTATACTTTCAAATGCATAATTATGTTATCATATTTTGTATAAATAATGCATACATATCAATGGAAACTTGTAATCGGGAAAATTATTTAATTAGACAATTTTGCAAAATTCATCTCGGATTCGACTAGGACTCCGAGATCAATTTTGTAAAATTGATACACACATAACCCTCCGTTAGGCACATGTTTCGAAAGTTTCGTACATGCCTCATGAGTCTGGCTAGACCCTTAGACACTGTCATGTATTTGAATGAAAATATAAGGTTTTTGGTGGTTTAATGAAACGTATTTATATAAATTATAATTTGTATTTGGTTTTGGCTTCAATTATATTTCTGTGTATTTAGGTTCTTACCCGCACTGTCACAAAACATAATAACCGAGCGTTAGAGCTAACGAAAGAAAGAGTTTGACATCTATTATTTATTGTTAATGGCCCTTAAAATTTTAAAAATAAGTTTACAAAATATCGTAGAATGTGGGGAAAAAAACATAAAATTGTCAGTAATAAATGTACGGCCGCTGTTTGTGTACTTTTTGCAAGTTGTACCATAACATTTTCGGCTTGAAATATTTTTTGTTCACTTCCTTCTTGTCGAACTGTATATAAAATTCCTTCCCTTTGTTTTGGAGTCTGGCTTCTATGGCATATATAGGGTGAATTTTGTTTTCCACTATATATTGCAAACACAAGTTAGTCCAATTTTGCGGAAAGTACCGAAATAGGCGTGTTTATGACGCCCATTTTTTTACTGGACTCTACGTCCTATAAAAGCATTACACTGAACAAAAGTGTAAATATTTGTGTACACTGGTATTCTAGTTATAAGCAGTTAACTTTTGGGTCAAAATAGTCAATGTACCAAAAGAGACTTGCCAATAACACTCACTTTTCACTGGACTCTAGGTACTATAAAAGCATTACACAGCACAAAATTTCAAGAATTGTATTGAAAACTAGTGCATTTAAATATATAAGCAGTTAAATTTTTGTACAAAAATGGTCCCATTTCATGGACGGTACCAAACGGGGTGGCTACACTTCACCCATGACTGTACACCTTTTCAACTGGCGTCGGGTCCTTTGATCGATGACATATGTGGAAGGCTGAATGTCTACCGGGCTGAGATTGTCAAATTCTTCGCTGCGAGGAACCTGAAAATATCCGCCACCAAATCATCGGCCACACTGTTTACAGCATGAACAGCGCAAGTGAAGGAGCAACTCAATGTGATAGTCGATGGCACAAGAATTCCAACCAACTACCCTAAGGTTCTTGGTGTAACATTTGATAGCCTCTTCAGGTCTAACGCGCATGCTGCAGCTATCTGCAATAAAATGAGAAGTAGGACCAAGGTCCTCAAGTCGCTAGCCGGCAGCACTTGGGGAACAGATAAAGAAACCTTGTTGACCTCTTACAAAGCGATAGATCGGTCTGTTGTAAACTATACAGCACTAGTGTGGTCACCGAATGTGAGCGAGACGTAGTGGAAGAATAAGAAAATGCCGCCCTGAGAAGTGCGAGAGGGTGCATCCTCATGTCTTCTGTGGACCCCCTACATGAGGAGACGAAGATCACAACCGTGCGACGACACAATTTTTTGTTTGACGGTTGCTACCGTCCCAGCCATCCCAACAACCATCTTGTGGATAGGCGCCCACCTCCCAGGCAGATCAGTAAAGACCTTCATGATCTAGAGCGCGAGGTCCAACGCTACAACGCAGTATCTGCTTGGTTGCTACACGGAGGAAAAAAACGGCCTCTGTAACATATTGTCCCAAACATATTTTGCAGGCAACATATATATGTTTGGAGCAGCTCCCAAACATATTATGTTTGGGGTAGCGGTAATGTTCCCAAACATTTATATGATTGTATGCAAACATATGTATGATTGTATGTAATCATATATATGCTTATGTCCAAACATATATATGACTATGTAATCATGTATATGATTATATGTAATCATGTATATGATTATATGTAATCATATATATGATTGTATTTAATCATATATATGATTGTATTTAATCATATACAACAACCCTGTTTGGCTAAAGAGACACAAGATCTCTTCTACTCTTTTCGCTCCATCATGAAACTATAACGGTTCACAGCAACAAGTAACCGAATGTAAATCGTCACTCACTACGTCAAATACAGAAATACAATAACAACAAACACTAATACACACTTTGCTTCTGAAAAGTAGTTCATGAGCTGCAGAATAGTTTTTGAGTTTTCTGAAAATTACTAAATTTTGAGTTGTGTCTCTTTAAAAGAATTTGTGCAATGTGCAGAGCAAGGCAAAACTTCAATAGTACAGTACACTCTTCACTACTGTACCCGGGGTCATTTCAGATGAAAACAATTTGTTAGTGCGGGAGTGTGTTTGTTCAAAAAACATGATAAGCCCACATACATACGTACATACATATGTATGTTGGCAAAATAATTTATGTGGGGCAATAAAACGGCGTCAGTATTATAGAACGTTTTGTAAATAAAATGTTTTGAAGTAACATACATTCCTTTTTAAAAAAATTTATTTTGCACCAAAATAATTGTGTTTTTTAATGAATAACCTCTATACATCTTTGATATCATATTCTTTCTTTTATTTTGAATTTGTTGTACGCGTTAAAACTACAGCTAATTTCTTTGAATTCGACATTCACCACTCATATTCAATAAAAAAAACCCGACCTTAAGCTCGACCGGGCGAATAAGCATTATCAAATAATAATAATACCCCTTGGTGTCGGTGCCATTCCTCCTCATACACACGGTTACCATATATGTACATATTACCCTTCTTTGCACAAAATGATGAGTCATATAATTCGGCTCTCAGAGAGTAATACTCTCTAAAACTCTAAAAAATAGGTTCTAATATATTATGTTGCCAAAAATATGTTAGGACACAATCATATCGTTTTTTAATATGCTAGAATTTTGCCCCGAACAGGAGACCACCCTCCATCAGTTGCCTCAGAGGAAGAGGAATTACCACGACAGACAAGAGTACTTTTGGCCCAATTAAAATCGGGCAGGTGTAGCCGCCTCAATTCATACTGGGCAAGGATTGATGGCACCACGTCGAACACTTGCCCCGCTGGTAACCAGGGATCACACGACACAATACACCTTTTCAACTACCATGCCAAACATACTCACTTATTCCCAGGTCTCTTTGGACCCAACCAGTGGAAGCAACCATCTTCCTCGGCCTGGAAACAAATACAGCAGAACCCACTATAAAAGGCGAATAAAAAGAACAACTGATGGACAACTGCTAGAACAACAACAACTTCGCCCATTTTTCTCAAGGTGATAGCGTCGGATAAACTATTACTATGTGAGGAATTACAGATGGTTTGGATAAGTAGTATAGAAGTTATTAGAGAATCAATATTGCGCTAAAATTTAATCCTTTATGAGGAAGGTACTAGAAAGAGTGGACCAATATGGCCCATCACCGAACATAGCCTGAGATAGAAAAAATATTATCACGTACAAGTATCAAATTTGAAGTCAATCCGATATTCGTTTCGAGAGTTATTGTGCGCTCCAGCCAGCAGACAGACAGACGGACGGACATTGCTCAAATGACTTAAAATGTCGTAAAACGGATTACCGACGAAAATACTTAGGGTCTTAGGTCGCTCCTTTGATGTATAACACTTTTGGCTCGTAGCAAATGATATCGCTCATTTAGAAAAAGAATATCACAACTCAAAATATGACATTTTACTTAAGTTTGGCGAACTTCTGAAGTTCTCCAAATATTGTTGTCTTTCTCAGGAATCAACCCAATCATGGATCAGCTTATAGATATTAAATGTAGTACAAGTTAGTATTTGTGTGGGAGGTATCAAAAGGGGCATGATAATAGCGCCCATTTTTCGACAGACTGCAAGTATTATAAAAACATTACACAGTATGTAAGTATTTGTATGGGAGGTACCAAAAGGGCCATTACAATAAAGCCCACTTTACAGGGTAATGCTATAAAAGCATTACCCTGTAAAAAATTTCTAGTATTTGTATGAAGTGATACGAAAGCTATAAGCAGTTAAATTTTTGTGCAAAATGGTGAATTTGTGTGGGATGTACCAAAAGGGCGGTGACAATTTCGCCCACTTTTCTCGAGGTGATAGCGGTTAATAAACTAACACTATGTGTGGAATTTCGGAATATTCGAATAAATAGTATAGAAGTTATTAAGGTATAAATATTTCAGAAAATATTAACCCTTTGTGAGGGAGATGCTAGAAGGAGTGGACCAATATGGCCCAACTTCGAACTTAGTGCGACAATACTAAATTTTAAGCAGAATATCTGACATTTGCATGAATGACATGCATTTTAGAGGTTATGTAATATTGCGCTAGCTAAATGGCGGCTCAAGATATATCCGAAATATTATGGGGATATTCACTAAACAAAACAAGCCTTCATTTGAGATGCGGACAACCGCGTTATTTTTACTGTTATGTAAATCCTGTCTGCTTTTTCTGTTGGCAAATGATTTTAGTAATGTTGTCATATTTATATGTATACTTGATTTATTCGTCGTTTAAATTCAACCTGACTCAGTAAGAACGAGCATATATTCAATTACTGTCTAAATTGGCACTCGGTTGAAGATACATAGATACCTTTCCGCGTTTTTTAAGAATGTTCTTACCGTCATCATCTCGCATGTCAAGCTGAAATGTACATTGACCCATTTGCAACGTTAACATTCTCAACAAAAAAATTGTTACATTTTTAAGCCCTAAATTTGAAGACAATTCCCGAACAAGACCACCTCAGCACGCGAGGATTCGTCCTCCATCAAACCAACAGAAACAAAAACATTTCTTAGATATTTTTTCGGGATATTACAAATGTTACAAAAGAAACTTTGAATCAAACTAATCTTTTGATAGACTGTGTAAAAAAAGTTTTTGGCAAAAAATCAATAAATTGGCAATAAAAACCATTTATTTTCATCAATAAAATGTTACAGCTGGCTTAGCTGAAGGCGGGAATTAGAACACAAGGAGGAAGGAAAACAGAAATAAAATAAGGAAAATAATGGGAGAACACAAAGAATTTCGGTAATTTAATAATGCATCAAATAGCCCACAAAAGTAAACCCCTTCCACAGTTTCTTTTGCTTTATTGCCAGCCATGACCCCTCAACTTTAAAAGACTGGCACGACGAATGGAAGAAATTCTTTTTTGGCTTTACTACACAAAACAAAGGAAAAGGGATACAATAACAATGGCACGACAAGGAGTAACAACAGTAGGGTTAAGGAAAATGTGTAGGAAACGGATATACATATAAACGTACAAACCCGCACTCAATCACACACTCGCAAAGAGTGAAACCAGAAAAAATTGGTTAAAGGAAATATGTACTCTTTACGGTTGCTCAAATAATCAAACAACAACAGCTGAATACTGAAAGCGGAAAATGGAAAAGCATAGAGAATTCAGCTGAATCAACAATCCACCTTTTCCAGGTAATTGATAAACTTTGACTGGACTATTTCTTGGCGCTTCAGTTCGATTAGAAAGGCAGTAGGTGCGACGGGCTGAAAGCAAGGCAAATAACTGGAGCCAATGAAAAGCTTAAAACCAATTTAAGTTACCATAAGTTACAATTATATTGTAGAAATACAATAAGTTCGAACCTATTGGTAGTCAGAGTATGTTGGGGAGACTCATGCTTTGTAAAAGACGGCCAGATGATGAGGATTTTGGCAACAGTAATCCCAAAGTAACGCGTTTACTACAAATTCATGTTTATGGCACATCAAACAAAGCAAACTTATACACAATGTACAAAGAAGTTTGATATCGGTCTCATACTTTTTACTTTCGATAATTTAACCATTAAATATGTAATGGAATAAATTGGTTTTCAAATATGGCAAAATATTCCTAAACTCTTATGTTTTTATCCTCCCCACCCTCCAGATATTATAACAAATATATTCTACTTATATGTAGGGTGATCCAAGTAAAGATACTTTTTTCGATAGCATTTTTTTGACAGATCACGTGTGAGTCGTGTCATGCTATCATGTTATTTTTGTCAAGTATTGTTTGGCATTTCATCATGGAAAGACTTACACCTGAACAATGTTTACAAATCGTTCAACTTTTTTACGAAAATTCACGTTCTGTGAGTAATGTGTTTCGTGCACTTCGCTCAACTTATGGTCACCATAATCGAGTCATCGGAAATTGGACTCAACGGATGGACCATCTGAGACGTTGTTAAGGTCTTTCCATGATGAAATGCCAAACAATACTTAACAGAAATAACATGACAGCATGACACGACTCACACGTGATCTGTTAAAAAAAGGCTAAATTTGGCAGAAATAGTTCACATTGACGTAAAATTTGTATTTGGTTTGTATAGGAGCTCACGTCTAGAATTGTACAATTGAGTGCGAAAATACAGTTGTAAGATTTCTAGCTCGGACCTTGCGTTACCGTGCCGAATGTTAAGAACTCATAAATTGCATACCAGTACATACAAATACATGCAATTGTCTACACGCTAACAAAAGACCACAATCACAATTTTCGTTGAAATAATGACTATTTCCATCCTTTTTAAGAAATTGTCCTTGATCTAAAGTTTTTTGCAATTGACCTAATGACACACTAATCATAAGTTTAGTATACGCCCACCTTTAAATGTACGCCATTAAATTAAAAAAAAAATTCTGACCAGCTTCATTATTTTACATAATATTTCAATACTTTTAAGGATTTTCTACATTAAAACAATGAAGAGTCAAGGTTTTTTGTTAAGGTTTGAGTGCATAAAGATAGAAGCGGAAACAGATTTGTCTAACAGATCACTAACATATATTTATTTTAAGGTCAAACCTAATTATTTTTATTACGTAATCCACTTGATTTCATTATATACATCTTAAAATCAAGCACGTTTTACATTAAATTAACTACAAACATTCTTATTTTATTTCTGATTTGCATTGTCTCGAATTCACTGCGTAATCTTAAAATGTAAGACAGATTGCATTGTAATTCATTCATGGAATTTAAAGTCTATTGAAAATTTGAGGTAATTCACGCTCCTTTTTGTACCTCCCGCACTAAAGGGTCATATGGAATTATAAGTGAATACCTCATACCTTTAATTACAGTGCGCAACAAACACTTAAAATCGATTGCAGTTTTTTGAAAGTGTTGTGTTTTTGTTTTTCTTACAGGGTCACAACTTTGAGTTGGTAACACTGTTTGACAACCGATTTAACCGCTTATAGTTGATTTGTGTTTAGTTTGTTTTGCTATTTCAACATGGATGGACTTACACGAAAGCAACACTTGCAATTGTTGAAATGTCGAATGAATAATTGAAATTTCACGAATAATAAGGTTGACATTTTCGAAGAATATCACGTAATAGTCCTGCTAATTGGCCAAATGGGACAGGAAACTTTCCCGTTGTGTTAGTTAGAGGGATGTTATTACTATACGTTAAATTACGAAAGATTCGGGTAAGCGGTATAGAAGATATTGCGAATTTAATATTTCAATAAATATTTACCCTTTTGTGTTGTAAGGTACTAGAAATAGTGTATCTATATCCGTAATAAGCCTAAATCAGACGAACATAAGAAGAAGCAAAAAGTTAAGCCAATCGTTTCATCCTATTGAGAGTTATCATGCTCACAGCAAGTACTGTGACACACAGATGGAGGGGCATAGGTTAAATTTATTGAAAGATCACTTCTTCATGGATTAAAATTAGGGTCTGGCTATCTATGAAATAATAATTAATACACACATTTTTAATAAATTTTAAAACAAATTTATTTCCGACGGGCGGTAATCAATATGGTATCTAGGGTGGCGATACGAGAACAAGTCGGGAGGTATGTACTGTTAAAATTTTTGTTTAACTGAATAGTAATGCAAAGCATTAACACTATGTTAGTACGTATTTTCATCGAAATAGATTAGTTGTTAAAAATAGATGTTTTCTCATTTATTTGTTCCATAGTTCGTATGCATAATTAATTCAATTCCTATTGCTATAATAATAATAATAATAATAACCAGTAAGGAAAGGCTAAAGTCGGGCGGGGCCGTTTTTATACCCTACACCACTCTCGTAATATTGAATAACTCTGAAATATAAAATTTGTAATTCATGTATAAATTGTTTACATAAATTTACTTTTGAGTCATTTTATACTTATTTTTTATACCCTGTACCACAGTGTGGTGTAGGGTATAAAAACGATTGGATCTAAAGAGCCAAATCGGATGAAACATATATATGGGAGCTATAGCTAAATCTTAACCGATTTTCTTCAAATTTCGCAATGTTGGTTGGTGGATCAAGAAACTCTACCATTCTAATTTTCAAAACGATTGGATGTAAAATACAGCTTCTGTAGAACTAAAGGGCCAAATCGGACGAAACATATATATGGGAGCTATAGCTAAATCTTAACCGATTTTCTTCAAATTCGGTAGTGTTGGTTCATGGATCAATAAACTCTACCATTCTAAATTTCAAAACGATTGGATGTAAAATACAGCTTTTATAGGACTAAAGGGCCAAATCGGACGAAACATATATATGGGAGCTATAGCTAAATCTTAACCGATTTTCTTCAAATTCGGTAGTGTTGGTTCATGGATCAAGAAACTCTACCACTCTAAATTTCAGAGTGATTGGATGTAAAATACAGCTTCTTCAGGACTAAAGAGCAAAATCGGACGAAACATATATATGGGAGCTATAGCTAAATCTTAACCGATTTTCTGCAAATTCGGCAATGTTGGTTCATGGATCAAGAAACTCTACCATTCTAAATTTCAAAACGATTGGATGTAAAATACAGCTTTTATAGTACTAAATGGTCAAATCGGACGAAACATATATATGGGAGCTATAGCTAAATCTTAACCGATTTTCTTCAAATTCGGTAGTGTTGGTTCATGGATCAAGAAACTCTACCATTCTAAATTTCAAAGTGATTGGATGTAAAATACAGCTTCTTCAGGACTAAAGAGCAAAATCGGACGAAACATATATATGGGAGCTATAGCTAAATCTTAACCGATTTTCTTCAAATTCGGCAATGTTGGTTCATGGATCAAGAAACTCTACCATTCTAAATTTCAAAACGATCGGATGTAAAATACAGCTTCTATAGGACTAAAGGGCCAAATCGGACGAAACATATATATGGGAGCTATAGCTAAATCTTAACCGATTTTCTTCAAATTAGGCAATGTTGGTTCATGGATCAAGAAACTCTACCATTCTAAATTTCAAAACGATTGGATGTAAAATACAGCTTCTATAGGACTAAAGGGCCAAATCGGACGAGAGATATATATGGGAGCTATATCTAAATCTGAACCGATTTCAACCAAATTCAATAGCGATCTTAATAGCCGCGAAATACTCTAAACTGCAAAATTTCAGAACGATCGGAGTGAAATTGCGACCTGTAGTCGACGAACAACTTTACATGGACAGACGGACGGACGGACGGACGGACAGACATCGTTAAATCGACTCAGCTAGTGATTCTGAGTCGATCGGTATACTTTAAGGTGGGTCTAGCTGTGTTATTTTCAGGTGTTACAAACATCTGCCGTGAAACAAACTTATAATACCCTGTACCACAGCGCAATGGTGTACTTGGACTTAGATTCAAATTATTTTTATACCCGTCACCAATGCTCAGTGGATCCATTTGTGTGGGAGAGAGCGACAAAAATAGTAAAAGAAGAGATATCGATCTGAAATTTTCAGCATATAATCACGAGTCCTCACATAACGGCAGCGCCCACTTTCCGTATATTTCCCCATGAATTTGAAATACTCGTAAATTAATATAATTTTGACTTGGCGACAGTCCAAAAACCGCGATATTATTTTTCTTGTAGGTCTTTTCGAGTTAAACAACGTTTGTTCTGTGATATTTGCCAGACACCCCCAAAATCCGGGTTTATGCGTAGAAACCGGTTTTCCTCCTTTGCGCACTTAAACGCCTATAACTTTGTTAGTTGTTAACCGATGTACAATATTAATCGGGTTGAAGAAACTTTGACCTTTCGAACGATATATATGTTGTTGATTTATAAATGTAGGAATATATGTTTATTTGTTCTACAAACACATTTTTTTTTTGACATTTTCTAGTTTAGACAATGTTTTTACCAATTAGTTAGTGAGGTAACTGCACGACCATTAAATTTACATAAATAGTATATTTTGTAAAGAACAAATCGCAACCTGTCCCTTAAAACCCCGTTTGTAATTGACTGAGTTATTAAAGTTTCATTAAACCTTAATCTTTACATAAACACTAGTTTAAGTGCGCGAAGGCAAGTAAATCATTTTTTTTTTGGTAAATCCGGATTTTTGGACTGTCGGGGGAATTTTAAAACCAAATTCTTGTTTTAATCGACAAGACTTACAGGAAAAATAATATCGCGTCCCATGTTTAAAACATAAACTTCAGTTTATTTTGTCACACTGTGTAATTTTACAGGATTTTGTTTTTTAATTTTTCTCGTTGTTACGACAAAATTTTTATACATTTGTGTTATCGTGCGCACCGGTCATACAGACGAACAGACATTGATCCAAGGACTTAAAATGTCCTAAATCGGGTTTCCGTCGAACTTACATTGTCAGATAGAAATTGTCCTTCCGATATAATTCTCAAAATAATAAATGTTATTTCCACGGAAAATCAAACTAAAGGAAAAGTGTACCTTAAAAACCATTAAAATAATTTTATAAATGTAGATTCATATAAATATGGTCCATTCTTTCCCGAAATGTGATGGTTTGAAATCATTTAAAGACTTCATAGCACGAGAAGGCGTTTTTTTGTAGATTGCGAATCTTTGAAGATTATTGCGTAAACTCTTCATAACTTGGGTGTCATATTTTAATTTTGATTAAATTAACACTCACAATATCAGTGCTAAAATTCCTGGTAAACCCAAAACAATTAAGAATGTTTCAGTCGAGTAAACCTTCTTACCAGTAATGTTAGCGCATGAAAATGCTTAATGCCGTTCGACGCTGAGTTGTCTAAAGAAGGTTACCTATTTGTCATCAGTGATAATTCTGAAGAAAACGTGAGTCTATGTATGTACTTTACGTTTCCTATGGTATCCCAAAACTGTTAGCAAGGCTTCCCAAAATCCTCCTCAATAAATTACTCTTCACTGACATAGATAAACTAACACCAATTGTAATTTTCTTTTACAAAAGATATATATACTGGAGGTGAAAGTAATACTCACACAAAATGAACACAACCACGAACGAAGAATCAATAGTACCAGAACAAAACTATTGTTACGTTTCAATGTAACTTGGTTACAAAGTATAGTAAAAGCAAATTCAACCCCAATAAAACCACAAACCCCAAAAAGCAATTCTATGGAAAAACTTCTAGATAAAGTTTTGTTGTTGTAGCTGTTGTAGACAGAAATGGCAACAAGTTTAGGACTATCTCGAATGGAAAATAACGCAAGCATATCTTTAGGAAAACCAAACTAACCAAACTATTGATATGTAGGTTGTCTGGTCGAATCCAGAATTGTTGAACAGTCTGAAGTCATATGGGCCAATTTGTTTATTGTTCACTTTTGCATTTAATACTATCTCATACTTCAGCTGGAGATGTGGTGAGGGAACTATACGTGTACATATGTATGCATATATATATATATATCAAATGGGAATATACCCACTCAGAAAAATGACACGAATTAGAGAGCGAGCCTAGTTTAATGGCAGGAAACCAAATACTTAAACTATTATCTGGCTACACAACAACATATTTTGTTGTTTTTCTGCGCTGTTCTGCTCTGATGTTTTTATGTAGTTATATACACATGTATCAGAGTATGAGGGTGTGTGCATCAATGTGAACCTACGGAATTAAACTAATATCAGTACTAATACCACATCATTGATGATATTTGTTTAACCGAAAAACAAAAGATAAATGAAAAAAGGAAAAGTAGCAAGAATTGCAGAATTTCAATGAAACCATTTAATAAATTATTCCATACGTGTGCTTTCCTGAACAGTGGGAGATTTTTCGAGGCAATTGATTAAACGAATATAAGCCTCAATTGTATACTATACCTAATACTATGCAAAATCGGAATTGTTTTTTTATTATTTATTATTAGGTTAGGTTGAAAGAGGAGATGTTTCAACATCTCATGTCCATGGATATACATTTAAGCCTGTAGATCGGCCTCTTGTGTTAATATTTATGATTTTTAAAAAGCTTAGGAGTTATAGAAAATTTTTACCCATAGAACTATGCATTAAAATGGTTGGATTAAAGAAAGATAAAATGTCAACCACAGTTCTTCTCTTTTGTTTTATTGCCTCTGTGATTCTCTGTTGTTGCATTTTTAATACCAAGGTTTTTTTGCCAGCTCACTTAGACCAGTTTAAGTCCCTAGTGTTTCCAAGGTCTGAAATGCCCCTCATCGAAATGTGTTCAGTCGTCGTTTAGAGTTGGTCTTTTTGACATCTGTCACTTGATTTATGCTCAACGTTTGTAAATCGTGCAAATTTATTGCCACAATAATGGTCATAAATTTTCCGATTTTCACAAGAAAATTTTGTTCAGCGATGAAGCTCACTTTGGATGAGTGTGTACGTTACTAAACAAAATTGTCGCATATGGAGCAATGATAATCCACAAGCTATTGTTCAGGTTACATCCACAAAAAGTCACTGTTTGGTGTGCTCTATGTATGCGCAGAGGGTCCATATTTCTTCAAAAATGAAACCGGCCATAATGTTACAGTCAATGCATGATTCATGATTTTTTCGTGGAGGATTTTGATGTGGACGACCTTTGGATGAAACGGCGCTACATCCAATACAGCCAGCATAACAATACATTTATGAAAGGAAACTTTTAGTGATCGTGCAATTTAACACCGCCTTTTGTGGGGTTATGTGAAGTCTCTTGTCTACGCAGATAAGCCCGACACGATTGACGCCTTGTAAGAGAATATTCGGCGCGCTATTGCTGAAATACAGCCCCAAATGCCGCAAAAAGTGGTCGAAAATTGGGCCTCTCGGCTGGAATTTATTCGAGCCTGCCTCTGCTCGATTAAAGTTAAATTATTGGCTATAACATTAAATTATATGCGTTTTATTTATTCTTGAAAGCAACACGTCAAAAAAACTTTACTTTTAAAAGAATTACACCGTAAAAAAATTGCAAGTATTTGTATGAACTGATATTAAAGCTATAAGCAGGTTACTTTTGGTGCAAAATAATCCATTTGTCTGGGAAGTTCCAAAGGGGGCGTGGAAACTTCGGATAATAAAGGGTTTTCCAACATAAGGTGTTATTTTGGTATTTTTTGAGATAAATGATCGGATGTTTATTTAATAATAAAGAGGAAGGTATGCCGTTAATAATGAAAAACAATATCAGCCAAATGGTCACCACGACCACGCTTACAGGACCATATCCTTTTCAGAAAATTTCCATAACCAAATCGCAAAGTGGCCGCCCTATGTCCTCAATAGTCTCACGAATTCTATCTTTGAGGTCTTGAATCGACGCTGGGCTGTTGGCGTAGATCTTATCTTTCAAGGTGTTAAATCACAAGATATCGGTGGCCAATTGTGATCACCTCTTCGAGACAGAACACGGTCCGGAACATGGTTTCGTTGCTTGTGTGGCACGTAGCGCCGTCTTGTTGAAAGTAAACGTTGTCCAGATCAATACCAGCCAACTCCTACCATAAAAAATCATTAATCATCTCTCGATAGCGCAATCCATTCACCGTAACTATTGATCCAACTTCATTTTCGAAAAAGTAATGTCCAATGACCCCGCCGGTCCATAAACCGCATCAAACAGTCACACGTTGAGAATGGAGAGGCTTCTCAACAATAACTCTTGGGTTTTTCGAGCCCCGGATGCGACAATTTTGCTTGTTGACGTAGCCAACAAGTAGTGGAAATGAGCCTAATCCGTCAAGATGATTTTTCGATGATTTTCGAATTTTAATAATTTCAGTGCGTTGCTAAATCGTGTATCGTTCAATTTTTGGTAATGGCGTAATTTCTACTTTTCAAATGTCAAAGAATGAAAGCTTCAAAGGTGACAGCTACCGAAATACCGGGTGATTCAAAATAACACCTCTTGTTGGAAAACCCTGTATTTAATATTTATGGCAAACTATGTGTGGATAATATTTAAATAAATATTAACCCTTTGGATATTAAACTAGAACTCAGCCTGAGATGGAGAAAATTTTACCTCATACCAAATTTGAAGTCAATCGGTTAATCCTTTGGAGAGTTAACGTGCGCACCAGCCAGCAGGCAGACAGATAAACGGACATTGGTCAAATGACTTAAGATGACCCTAAACTGATTTCCGCCGAACATACTTTGGGTCTTAGGTCACTCATTCGATGTCTTGCACTTTTGGCTTGTACTAAATAGTATATACCCCCTTTCTAAGGTGAGGTGATAAAAATGTAGTGAGTCTCAAAAATGTATGAAAATTTTAACTTTTTTGGTGATGGTTTTCAGTTTTGAGCTTCTGTGTGTTCTGACACATATAGTACAATTGTATGGCCACCATTTTTGTGAAACATTTCATCCCCGCCCTCCCCATTTTAAGGGGTGTTTTTGAAGATTCGTTAAAATGGGGCCAACAATTACAGTTATGTGGGGGAGTTTGAAATATTGGCCTTAATATTTTCTATAAAATTGCTAAACATTCCCTAAAACCAGTAAGGAAAGACAGAAAGTCGGGCGGGGCCGACTATATAATACCCTACACCTATCTACCAATGCGAAAATGAGCATTGCGATAAGAATTTGGCAGTGTTCATACATGTAATAAGCAAACTCTCTCTGCCGATTTTCGTACTGATCGGATATAAAACACGGTTTCTACAGTGCTTACATGTCAAATCGGGTGTAACATATATATTGGGACTATGTTTAAATCTGAACCGATTTTCCCCGAATTTGGCAGTGTTCATACATGTAATAAGAAAACTCTCTCTGTTAAATTTCGTACTGATCGGATATAAAACACGATTTCTACAGCGCTTAAATGTTAAATCGGGTGGAACATATATATGGGGGCTATATCTAAATCTGAACCGATTTTCCCCGAATTGCGCAGTGTTTTTTATGTAATAAGAGAACTTTCTCTGCCGAATTTCGTACAGGTCGGATGTAAAATACTGTTTCTACAGCGCTTTCATGTCAAATCGGGTGAAACATATATATGGGGACTATATCTAAATCTGCACCGATTTTCTCCGAATTTGGCAGTGTTTATTCGTGTAATAAGAGAACTCTCTCTGCCAAATTTCGTACTGATCTGATTTAAAATACAGTTCCTACTGCGCTTACATGCCAAATCGGGTGAAACATATATATGGGGGCTATATCTAAATCTGATCGGATTTTTTCCGAATTTGGTAGTGTTCATTCACGTAATAATAAAACTCTCTCTGCTGAATTTCATAAAGATCGGATGTAAAATGTGGTTTCTACGGCGCTTGCATGTCGAATCGGGTGAAACATATATATGGGGACTATATCCAAATCTGAACCGATTTTAACCAATTTCAATAGGGATCGTCCTTGGGCCAAAAAAGAGCACTATGCTAAATTTCATCACAATCGGACCATAAATACAACCTGCACTTTGATTACAAGAATACATGGACAGACGGACAGACAGACGGACAGACAGACAGACGGACATGGCTAAATCGACTCAGAAAGTGATTCTGAGTCGATCGGTATAATAAACAATGGGTCTATCTATTCTCCTTTTAGGTGTTACAAACAAATGCACAAAGTCATAATACCCTGTACCACAGTGTGGTGTAGGGTATAAAAATAATATTTTTGTTATATAATAGTGAAATACTAACATTTTTGGAGTATAATGTGTTTTTTGAGCTATTTAGGGTGTCTAGACACGTTCAGATTGTATTGATATGTTCACAAAAGTTGTTCAGATTTACGTCAGCTACAATTTTGCCAAACATTGTTAAAACACATTGTTTTTTCGCAAAAAATTTTAAGAAACTTTGTTCAGCATATTCTTAGCTACATTATTGCCAAATATAGTTAAGCGGTATCACCAAGTCTGAATTATTTGTTGGGCAAAAGCTGATGACACCTTTTTCGAGGGGCCCACTGATTTTCAGAAAATTTAGAGGCCCATAAAAAAAACATTGGTCACCAATTTCGCCAAACCGAGTATAGGGTTATACTACCCTTTGATAGTAGAATATAATCTATACTGTCAAGTCCGTGTATTTTTCAAAAAGTGTTCATTTGTTGCATAGTGTTATTGTTTGATTTTTTTAATGTTTTCACATTCGAATTTGTTCAGCTTTTTGTACCCTACACCACACTGTGGTACAGGGTATTATGACTTTGTGTCTTTGTTTGTAACACCCAAAAAGACAAAAGATAGGCCCATAGTTTATTATACCGATCGACATAGAATCACTTTTTGAGTCGCTTTAGCCCTGTCTGTCTGTCCGTCCAGTATTCTTGTGATAAAAGTACAGGTTGCAATTATAGTCCGATCTCAACGAAACTTTGCACATATCTTTCTTTAGGCCCAAGGACGACCCCTATTGAATATGGCTAAAATCAGTTCAGATTTACATACAGCTCCCATGTACCTCCGATTTGGCATATATGCACCGTATAAGCAACATTTTTGAACTGATTTGTACAAAAAATTACAGAGAGTGGTCTCGTGATACACTTAGAGACAATACAATTTGGGGGAAATCGGTTCAGATTTAGATATAGCCCCCATATATATATCACCTCCGATTTGACATGTAAGCGCTGTAGAAACTGTATTTTATATCCGATCACAGTGAAATTCGGCAGAAAGAGGTTTCTTATTACATGAAGGAATACTGCCAAATTCGGAGAAAATCGGTGCAGATTTAGATATATTTTATATGAATGAGTATTCAGGGAATATCGATTCAGATTTATATATAACCTCCATCTATATGTTTCTCCTGATTTGGTTACAAAGCGCTATAGAATTTGTACTTTACTTCCGATCATTGCAAAATTCTCCAGAAACATGTTTCTAAATTAAGAAACGAATATTGCTTAATTTAGCGATTATCGGTTCAACATATACATATATATGTTCATACCCATTTACCAATTATTCCCAATTATTATCGCAATGACCTTTATCGCGTTGTTAGGGAGGTGTATGGTATTATATAGTCGGCCCCGCCTGACTTTCTGTTATTCACGGATGTTTTGTTCGCTATATTTTTGCATATAATAAAGGCACAACGAATATATTTACATATGCTGATAGAATTAAGAATAATCCATATTTTTAAGTTAAGTTTTCTTAATTGCACTGAAAATTGCATTTTATAGAATTTTTTAAAATTTCAATTTGGAACCGCCATAACTTTCGTGTCCTTAATGAAATTTACTCTCAACAACGGTGTGTTTTTTGCACGCTAACATTTTCATCTCTGTCTGCTACAAAGGCAGTTTATGTGCTCGCAAAAAAATGTTCGAAAAATTATTTACTCGAAAATGAAAACAAAAATAGTATTGCCCATACATCATTTTCGACGGCCCAAAAGAGTAATACACATGGAGAAGGAGTTACATAACCCCCTCGTAGAAGGAGTAACCCCTTAACCCCGTAAGTATGTTTGGTCGTAACCCGGCTTAGGACATTTTAAGTCAATTCAAATTTAATATTTGATAATATTTTTTCCTATATCAGACTAAATTCGAAGATGGTCCATATTTGTCCATCCCTTCCAGTACTTCCCCTACAAACCATTAAAGTTTACTGAAATATTTATTCTCTAATAACTTCTGTACTACCTATCCGAATTCTCTGTAAACCATCGCATAGTAATAGTTTATCTTTCATAATGGGCGGTATAAAATGAGCCTTAAACACACATATACCAAAATTTAATACCAAAATTTAAAGTTAATACCAGTGTACATAAGCACTTACAATTTCGTACAAGTATCTACTGTTCAGCGCAAAATTGGCATATTTGTTAACCCCTTTTGGTACCGCCCACCCAACTTGAGCTAAATATTTACACCTTCCAGGCTTCAACACAAAGTACCATATTCTCCAGTACATTTCTCACAAAATAATGTGCCTCAGTTGATTTACTCTACTGAAACTTTCTTACTTGTTTCATTGAACCAATCATTATTTTAATTAAAAATGTTTGCATTATTATTATATGACTCGTGTGATTTCGTACATATTGCTTTAAACCTCGCAGTCTCTGAGGGCAGTATTAACAGATTTATAGTCTTCGTCCCAGAAATCTAATTTTAAAATTACAATTCTTGGATATTTCTCAAAGGTGTAAGCTACTCTTTTCCCCTCATTTTAAAGCTTTTGTACTTTCAGTTTATAAATTCCATTGAATTCCATTCATTTTATAAAAACCATTTCTAATTTGCTTTAACTTAATTCACACTCCCCCATTGTACTTTGTTTATGTGTGTGTGTGTGAGGAAAACCCAAACCTCACTTTCACACCCGCATAAAATTGGACCTCTAGGAATCCAATTGCCACCTTTGAGTGGCATAGCACAAAAGTTAAGGGGCAGAGTTCAGAATAGTTTTCATAGTTGATGTTGGAAACTTTACGCCCACATGTTTAACCATTTGGGGCTGTAGTTTATTTTAGGGGTGTTAATTGGATTTATTTCAAATGTTCCGTTGGAATTTATTTTGCCAGCAATGCGTGAATGTGCGTTTGTCGACTGATGGCGGTCGGCTGTCGCCTGTCGATGGTCCTGCCGCAACACAACAGCACATATCAATTGGATATAACACAAATCATTGGGGATTGTAAATTCTTTGGCCTAAATGCAAATACTAACAAATTTAATGTTGGCTAGGTTGAAAAATTCATTCGTTCGTTCGTTGTGCATATTGACGTGTGACCCACACGCCAAATGGTGGGGGGAAGCCTTTACTATACATGACATTTACCAAGGACTCGATTTATATTCCCTCGTTCTTTCGTAATATAAAATAACTACTTTCATAATATAAAATAACTACAGTTTTTCAAAATTCGGTCTGCTAAAATCTGATCCAACTGTACAGGCATTGCTTTTCTGAGGAACAAAATTTTATGACATTGTACTTCTTATTTACTCTAACTAAATGTCTTTTCAGTGGAGCATGAACATGATGTGTGCCAAAAAAATTTTGATTGTAAGCATAAAAACTTTATGCAAGCTGGTCCATAATGGCCGAAGCGGTTTGAGGGGGTTTTTATTTAAGACATATTATTATTATTTTTTTTTTAATACAGTAAATTTATGGAGAATATTTTTAATTTAATTATGAAAAATTATATCTCGCAAGAGGTGGCCATTTTGTGCTTCGCATATTCGTGCTCGCTCAATAGTGTACCGTTCCATTTTAGACTCCCCAAGTCTTTTTTGCAAAATACTGAAATAGAAAAATTATATTAAACAAGTAAGAAAGTTCAGTCGGGTAAACCGACTTATGAATCCCCTCACCTTGAGTCCTAAAAAATAGTAGTAAATTTATTTATTTTTTTTTGTGCCAAAAGGGGCATACCAATAACGCCCATTTTTCAGTGGACTGTACCTCCTATAAAAGTATTACACTGAACAGATTGGCTGGTATTAAAGTTATACGCAGTTAACTTTTGGTGCAAAATGGTCCATGGTGGGTGTTACCAAAATGGGCGTGCAAATAACGCCCACTTGTCACTGGACTCTAGGTAAAATAAAAACACTGTATAGTATTTAAAGTATTTTTGTGCTCTGGTATTAATGCTAACTTTTGGTTCAAAATTGTCCATTTGTGTGGGAGGTACCAAAAAGGGGCCTCCCAATAACGGCTGCTTTTCTCTAGAGTATAGGTACTATAAAAGCATTGCACTGTATGAAATTGCAAGTATTTGTATGCGCTGGTATTAAAGTTAAAAGCTGTTAACCTTTGGTACAAAAAGGTCCATTTGTGTGGGAGGTACCAAACGATGCGTGCCAATATCGCCCATTTTTCTCTGGACTCTAGGTACTATAAAAGTATTACACTGTAGAAAATTGCAAGTATTTGTATGCGCTGGTATTAAAGTTAAAAGCTGTTAACTTTTGGTACCAAAAGGTCCATTTGTGTGGGAGGTACCAAAAGATGCGTGCCAATATCGCACATTTTTTTCTGGACTCTAGGTACTATAAAAGTATTACACTGTAGAAAATTGCAAGTATTTGTATGCGCTGGTATTAAAGTTAAAAGCTGGTAACTTTTGGTACCAAATGGTCCATTTGTGTGGGAGGTACCAAAAGGGGCGTGCCAATAACGGCTGCTTTTCTCTAGAGTATAGGTACTATAAAAGCATTGCACTGTACGAAATTGCAAGTATTTGTATGCGCTGGTATTAAAGTTAAAAGCTGTTAACTTTTGGTACCAAAAGGTCCATTTGTGTGGGAGGTACCAAAAGATGCGTGCCAATATCGCACATTTTTTTCTGGACTCTAGGTACTATAAAAGCATTATACTCTACAAAATTGCAAGTATTTGTAAGCACTGGTATTAAAGTTATAAGCTGGTAACTTTTTGTACAAAATGGTCAATTTGTGTGGGAGGCACCAAGAGAGGCGTGGCAATATTGCCCAATTTTCACTGTATTTTAGGTACTATTCAACCATTACACTGTACACAATTTTAAGTCTTTGTATGCATTGGTATTAAAGTTATAAGCTGATAACTTTTGGTTCAAAATTGTCCATTTGTGTGGATGGTACCAAAAGGGGCGTTTTAACTTCGTCCATTTTTCTCGAAAAATAAAAAAAACTAATACTATGTGCATAATTTCAAAGCATTCAAAGGATGAATATTGCTACATTAAGAAACTCAAATAACTTTTTTTCAGTGTATGGAATGCAGTTTTCTTTTATTCGTGTTAAAGCTCATTAAATTAAATTAAATATAGCTTAATTAGTTTTAAAAATAATGGAATTTAAATGGCCCCCCTGCGCGTTGATGCATGTGCGGCATCTTACCAAAAAGTTGTTCATTACTGCTTGGAGAGTTTAAACGGGAATAGACGCAATTGTTTCTCGAATGGATTCAAATTTGTTGGTTTTGCATTGTAGACTACCTGTTTGCAATAACCCCACAAGAAAAAGTCAGGTGCAGTAAGGTCAGGCGACCTGAGGGGCCAACGGAATGTGGAGTTTCTGGATATCAGTTTTTTGGAAAATTTTCGCCTCAATTCCACCATTTGAATCTCTTGGCAAAACTCCAAGCGAATCGGGAAGTCTGCTGAGTTCACTTTGTTGGCCATTTGAATTTTATATGGGAATAACTCCAAATCTTTGTGCATAATTGACTGCAATGACTGTCTGTTTATACCCATTCGAGCAGATAAGGTTCTTGTCGAAACTCTTGGATTGTTTTATATGGCATCAGCTACAGCAGCGATTGTTTCCTCCGTCCGAACTGAAGGGTTTCGATGGTAAGGTCTTCTGTTGACTGTCCCATGCTCGGAAAAATTGTTAACAAGTCTCTTTATGGCCCATCTGCTCGGAGGATTGCCGCCAAACGTGCCCATATACTCTCTTTGAACCGAAACTACGGACTTCAGTGCGTAATAGCGGCGGACAATCCAAATTCTTGTTTCAGTGTCCCAGTTATCCATTTTTGTTAAATCTAAAAATCAATCTGCAAAATAAAAAAATTAACCAGATTCATTAAATAGAAAAAATGTTATTAAATTTTTTTGGTAGCAGCTTTCATCAGCCTCCCTGTAAAATACAGTTTCATAGCACTTAAATTCTAAATAGGCAGGAACATAGTATTTATGTGCCTGTATCTAAATCTCACTTGATTATCCGCATTTCAAGCAGTATTAGTTTCTAAATTAAGAAACTTTTTTCAGCCAAATGTTGCAATACCGAAATAAAGTACAACTTCTATAGCGATTTAATACCAAAGCGGTGAAACATGTACATATATGAGGCTATATCCAAATCTAAACCGATTATCCCCAAATTTGGCAGGCTTAATTATTGTAATAAGAAAATTCGTTCTGCCGAATTTCTAAATCTCTGTATCTAAATCTCACTTGATTATCCGCATTTCAAGCAGTATTAGTTTCTAAATTAAGAAACTTTTTTCAGCCAAATGTTGCAATACCGAAATAAAGTACAACTTCTATAGCGATTTAATACCAAAGCGGTGAAACATGTACATATATGAGGCTATATCCAAATCTAAACCGATTATCCCCAAATTTGGCAGGCTTAATTAATGTAATAAGAAAATTCGCTCTGCCGAATTTCATATTGATCGGATATAAAAAACGGTTTCCACAGGGCTTACATGTCAAATCGGGTGTAACATATATATGGGGACTATATATAAATCTGAACCGATTTTTCTCAAATTTAGTATTATCTCTAAGCGTATCTTGAGACTTCGTCGTGTCAATTTTATTCAGATCTGTTAAAAAATGTTGCATATACAGAGCATATATTCCAAATCGGAGGTATAATCGGATATTTTGAAAAAATTAAAAAAATAAGTTTTTAGCTTTTACGAAATTTGTAATTGCTCTCGAACGGCAGAACCAATTTTTGCAAAGTTTAATTTTTTTTAAAGAGGAGAAAATGCAAAATTATTTGTAATTTTTTATTTGAAAAATTTAAAAAAAAATTTATATTGTAAATCGGAAGATATATATATATATAACTTAACTTCTCTAACACCTCTTGATCTACCATGGCAAGTTTGGTCGCAATCAGTGGTTTGGTTTAGTAACGGTCGAATTATTTCCCCTCTTTGAATTCGTACCACTGTGCAGTGTTTTGCAAAAACAGACGCAAATTGTCAGACTAGTCTTGGTATTTCGTCCATAACTTTTACAAATATTGAGTCTCCCAAATATTTTTCACTGTTCTGGATTAATTACAAATTCATATATAGCCTAAAAACTATTTTTTTTATTTTTTCCAAATTTCAAACGACCATAAAATATGTTAAAAAAAACTTTTTTAAGAAAAAAATTGTAGCGAGATCCTATTCGACCTATTTACAACAGCTTATAAATATTTTAGCCAAAAATATACTACATAGGTCGATAATAACTATTCTTACCCATATGGGAGCTATATGTAAATCTCAACCGATTTTGACCAATTTCAATAGGGATCGTCCTTGAGCCTAAAAGGAGCACTGTGCTAAATTTCATCACAATCAGACAATAAATACGACATGCACTTTGATACATCTACAGACATGGTTAAATCGACTCAGCGAGTGATCCTAAGTCGATCGGTATAACAAACGATGGGTCTATCTCCTCTCCTTTTAGATGTTAGAAACAAATGCACAAACTCATAATACCCTGCACCACAGTGAGGTGTAGTTTATAAATATATTAAAAATGTTGTACGGAATTCAAATTAATTCGATCATTTTGGGCCACCCTGTACAAGGAGTGGACCACCATGGTCCATCTTCGATCTTTACCTGATATAGAGAAAATATTAATATGTACTAAATTTGAAGTCATGTGATTAGTCTGCATCAGTCAGACGGACTGAAGGACGAAGTTTACTAAAATGACAGGTCCAAAATGGATTTCCGCAAATATCCTTGGTGTCATTTATGCGTTACAGCCTGCAGACACTGATATATATCCTCGTTCACAATAGTGGGGGTATATAAACATGATTTTGTAGAAATTCTCTTACTTCTACCAAAAGCGCTATAATTTTCTACATTTGGTCATAGATTTTTTCAAATTGACATTGCTTTCTTCGCTACGATGCTAGCTTTAAAAAAATAGAACAAACATATGTGTATCCCCTCACATTCGAGAGGAGGGTATATGTATATCATTTGCTACGCGCAAAAAGTGTAACACATCGAAGGAGTGACCTAAGACCCCAAGTATGCTTGGCGGAAATACGATTTGGGTCATTTTAAGTCATTTGAGCAATGTCTGTTCATCTGTCTGTCTGTCAGCCTGTCGGTCTGTCTGTCTGTCTGCCTGTGTGTGTGTGTCTCTCTGTGTTTTTGCGTGTCTGTCTGCTGGCAGATGGGTTGTCTTCAAATTTGGTATGCGCTAATATTTTTCTCTATCTCCGGCTAAGTTCGAAGATGGGCCATATTGGTCCACTCCTCCTAGTACCTCCACCACAAAAGGTTAACATTTCGTGAAATATTGATTCTTTAATAACTTCTATACTACTTACTCGAATTTTCTAATATTTCAAGAAATATGGGGAAAGTTTCCTTGCCTCTTTTGTGCCTCCCAGACAAATGAACATTTTGAACCAATAGTTAACTGCTTAAAGCTTTAATACAAATAGCTCATATAAATACCTGAAACTTTGTACAGTTTAATGATTTTATAGTACCTAGAGTCCAGAGAAATGTGGGCTTTATTGGCGCGCCCCTTTCTACCTGCCACACAAATGGAGCATTTTGCAACAAAAGTTAACAGCTTATAACTTTAATACCAGTACATACTAATGCTTGAAATTTTGTATAATGGTTTTATAATACATAGACTACAGAGAAAAGTGGGCGTTTTTGGCACGCCCCTTTTGGTATCTCCCACACAAACGGATCATTTTGCACCAAAAGTTAATAGCTTTTAACTTTAATACCAGTACATACTTTAATGTTATCAACTCCCAATTTCACAACCTCCGGTTAGAGCTAACTCAGAATTAAAAAATAAAAATTGCATACAATTTGACAGCTATAACTGTAGGTTAGCTAACTGACGGATAACCGAAGATTGTGGAATTGGCCGTAAATGCAATTAAAATTGATAATATTTTATTTAAAATAAATACATTTACGAATATTTTTTGGGACTGAAGGTAAGGGGATTCTTAAGCCGGTTTACACGACTGAACTTTCTTACTTGTTTTGCTATTTTTTTATATTTTTTATGGCCTTTTTAGTGCCAACAAAAATGGATGTCTTGAAAAATAAATAAATAAAATGTGTAGCCCTCATAACGTCCTATAATTTAAATGGTATCCCAGCTTTATGGAACTTATACTTGTACCTCCACGTTGATAGACAGTTTAGTCTTATGGCGATTTCGTTTCTAGGAAAAATGTTGCATCGTCGACGTGAAATATACGAGAATACTTGTCTCTTCTAAGTCCCTCGAATTTAAATTTCCATAATGTGTTAGAAAGTACAGTTGTCGGGAAAACGACATAGAAAATCCTGCACTTCTTCCAGAAACGAAATTGCCATTAATGTCGCTCTGCTTGCAACCTCTCTCGCTACAATATCAATCAGCACTAGATGTACTAGTAGTAGGGCTTTTATAGACTCTGTCGCTGTATTCCTTAACGCTCCGTTTATACATAGCCAAATCTCTGAACTTTGACAATTAGTTGGTAATCGATCGAATATTAATTGGCGTCCACCACACCACAATGCCCTACAACAGTATTGGTCGAACTACTGCTAAGTATATATATCCAATGGACGATTTTAGGAGAGAGGCCCCAACGCGACCTTATAGCATTCAGAATTAAGTCAAGTTGATCAGAATTAAGTATCAATCTTGCCAATTCTCCAGTTACGGGTGGGTAAGCCAGGATTCCTGGTCCCTTACCCATAGAAATATATCATGAAAACCTGCCATATTTGATAAGTTGAACAAATCGTAAACATTTTAAGTTTGTATCGTGGACAAGAAATATTCAAGGCAAAAAATTAATATATGTTCCCTTTAAATATATTAAAGTAAAGCCATCTACTTTCAGAATTCGGAAAAAGGTCTTAATATTATACAAACGTAGCTTTCTATTTTTCTAAGAATGTGGGTGCCTTTAAGTGGTTTCACAGTATGTAATTTTACCTTTGAAAATCGAATAGCCAACTTTGCCTAAATTGTTCGTTTAAAATTACCACAAAAAATAACCGAAATAACTGCATACAAAATATAAATTTATCTTACATCATTTTAAATAAGTGAAACATATCAATCACAAGCGGACGTAGTTCCCATTTGGTAAATAAACCCCACACAATCCCAAACAAACCCTAAACCTATTCAATTTCCAGTGTAAACCATTTTACCTTTTTGGCACAATATGTGCAACCGTATCTATTCGCTTGTTTGTATGCCAGATCACAATTTCCTTGGACAATCTGTATTCGCCAGCAGTTTCATGTTTAGATAATGTCGAACAAACCATGTAAATTTTATATACTAGGGTGTTTCGTGAAATTTAATTTATTGTGAGAAGGGTATACGAGTATAGAATTAAAAATTCATCATAGGACTAATCTAATCTAATATATTTGAAAATCCGTTTTACGACATTTTCAGTTTTCAAATTTTGTATTTTTTCAAAAAGTATTTATTTATTCATGAATATCTATTTTGTCCCCCTCGGTTTTTTCCAATCCTCGAAGCACTTCAAATAATCATATTTGTGATCTTGTTCAGCTCCTCCTTCGATGCCGTCTTTATCTCCTCAATCGTGGCGTAGCGTTGTCCTTCCATGGGCCTTTTCAGTTTTGGGAAAAAAAAATAGTCACAGGGGGCTAGGTCAGGGGAATACGGTGACTGCGGCGCCATTACTGTGTTGTTTTTGGCCAAATATTCGCGCACAAGAAACGATGTGTATGCATGGGCGTTATCATGGTGCAAAAGCCAGTTTTTGTTCTTCCACAAATCCGGGCGTTTTTGGCGGATTGCTTCGAGCAATTTGCGCATAACTTGCAGGAATATTCTTTATTGACCGTACTACCCTGGGACAAGAACTCATAATGCATCACGCTCCTGCAATCAAAGAAAACTGTGAGCTCGGGCGTCCGGCACGCTATTCGTCCTTCGCATTTTCTCGGCCCTCTAAGAACATTTTGTACCACTGATAAACATTGCTTTGGTCCAAGGTAGCTTCACCATATGCCACAGTCAACATTCGGAATGCGTCAGCGCACTTTATTTTGTTTTTCACACACAATTTGATGCAGATTCTTTTATCCATTTTCTGAAATAGATAAAAATCGAAGACAAGTTAAAACACATCCAAGCACAACAGCTGTCAAAGATTAACTAAACATTCAAAATGGCCGACCTTGTCAGCATACTCATGTCAGACATGAGTACCAACATAACGCTACAAAAATATCAAAAATAAAATACACGTAGCCCGCGGAAACTAAAAATTCCCGATATTTTTTGAACATACCTCGTATATGCATTTGTAAATTTGTATGCGAGTTACAAGGAACTTTACAAATATCTCAATTTTACCCTGAAATGTTGCCTCTTCGAAAGACCTGACATTCTTTGTGTTCTCTAATACTACAAGTATAATTGGTATAAAATTGTCCCTTTGCGTGTGAGGCACCCAATTATGCGTGGCGATTACCTTAATATTTCTTGTTATCAAAAAGATTGATTGGTCCACAATGTGGAAAATATTCAAACTTTTACTTGTGATTCGGTTATTCATTTGGAAAGCTTTGGTGCACTCCAGCTTGACAGACGCACTGATGGACGGACCGAGTTAAAATTATTTAAATTGTGTTGAAACGACATACGGCATAAACTGGCCACGAACATTTTCCATGCGTATTGTTATCGACATTATACGTTTAAGCAAATCATATCGCTCATTTAGCGCAAGAACGTCACAACTCAAAACTTTAAAATTTGTAGGTGCTCATACAAAAATTCCCGGCACTTAAAAATGTAACGATTATTGATGGATATTTTGGATTTATGGGGTAGGCAATCTATATATATAAAAGAGAGTGTCTGTTTGTGGGTTTGTTTGTGGGTTTGTATGTTTGTTCCGTATAGACGTCTAAACGGCTAGACCGATCATCTTGAAATTTTCACAGAATGTACATGTGTAGGGGGTGCTGAAAATAGGGTACTTGAATTTTCGATGTATCAAGTGGGCGTGGACCCGCCCATATGGGTCAAATTTTGGTATTGAGAAAATTTTTTAGCTAGAGTGCTGAAATTTCGTGTGTATGCATTTAGTGTCAGATTATGTGAATTTTCCAAAAATGGGCGGAATCGGACCAATGGGCGTGGCCCCGCCCACATAGACCAAATTTTGAAATTTTGATATCGTGCACAATTTGCTAGCGGGAGTGCTGCAATGTTGCGTATATGTATCTGGTGGCATTCTACGTAATTGGTCAAAAAATGGGCGGGACCGGACCAATGGGCGTGGCCCCGCCCATATAAGCCAAATTTTGAAATTGATATATCTTGCACAATTTGTTAGTTAGAGTGTTGTAATGTTGTACATATGTATCTGATGGCAGTCCACGTGATTGATCCAAAAACGGGCGGGATCGAACCAATGGGCGTGGCACCGCCCATATAAGCCAAATTTTGAAATTGATATAACTTGCACAATATGTTAGCGAGAGTGCTGGAATTTTGTGTATATGTATATGGTGGCAGTCTGCGTGGTTGGTCCAAAAATGGGCGGGATCGGCCCAATGGGCGTGGCCCCGCCCACATAGACCAAATTTTGATATCTTGCACAATTTGCTATCGGGAGTGCTGCAATGTTGTGTATACGTATCTGGTGGCATGCTACGTAATTGGTCAGAAAATGGGCGGGATCGGACCAATGGGCGTGGCCCTGCCCTTATAAGCCAAATTTCGAAATTGATATATCTTGCACAATTTTTTATCTAGAGTGCTGTAATGTTGTACATATGTATCTGGTGACAGTCCACGTGATTGGTCCAAAAATTGGCGGGATCTGACCAATGGGCGTGCCACCGCACATATAAGCCAAATTTTGAAATTGAATTATATTGCTCATTTTGTTAGCGAGAGTGTTGAAATTTTGCGTATATGTATCTGGTAGCAGTCTACGTGATTGGCTTACAAATGGGCGGAATAAGACCAGTGGGCGTGGCACAGCCCACATTTTGATATATCTTGCAAGTATTATATAGGAAATACATGAACAAAAATGCTCGGTATGCGATAATTACAGCTGCTCACTCCAATACAATCGCAATACGATAATGTGATGCATGACCAATGAAACAAGAATTTGGAAATTTTATAAGTATACATTTCCATTTTCAGGACTTTCCACTGAATTCGGTATTTTTTCATTTAGTGAATTTATTACTAATACCAGTAAGGAAAGGCAGAAAGTCGAGCGGGGCCGACTATATAATACCCCACACCTCCCTAGCAATGCGATAAGGGTCATTGCGATAATAATTTGGAATAATTGGTAAATGTATTTTGAACCGATAATCGCTAAATTAAGCAATATTCGTTCCTAAATTGAGAAACATTTTTCTGGAGAACTTTGTAATGATCGGAAGTAAAGTACAACTTCTATAGCGCTTTGTAACCAAATCTCGAGGAACATATATATGGAGGTTATATATAAATCTGCATCGATTTTCCTTGAATACTCATTCATGTAAAATAGAAACCCGTTTCTGACGAATTTCCTCCTGATCGGATATAAAACACAGTCTCTACAGCGCATATATGTCAAATTGGGGGTAACATATATATGGGGGATATATCTAAATCTGAACCGATTTTCTCAGAATTTTGCGGTATTCCTTCATGTAATAAGAAACCTCTTTCTGCCGAATTTCTTACTGATCAGATACAAAATACAGTTTCTACAGCGCTTGAATTTCAAATCGGGGGTATCATATATATGGGGACTATATCTAAATCTGAACCGATTTTCTCCGAATTTTGCAGTATTCCTTCATGTAATAAGAAACCTCTTTCTGCCGAATTTCGTACTGATCGGATATAAAATACAGTTTCTACAACGCTTACATGTCAAATCGGGGGTAACATATATATGGGGGCTATATCTAAATCTGAACCCATTTTCTCCGAATTTGGCAGCGTTCATACTTGTAATAACAAACCTCTTTCTGCCGAATTTCGTACTGATCGGATATAAAATACAGTTTCTACAGCGCTAATTTTGACATGGGCAGCGAAGCGCACCGGGCTCAGCTAGTCTATATATATAAAAGAGAGTGTCTGTTTGTGGGTTTGTTTGTTTGTATGTTTGTATATTTGTTCCGTATAGACGTCTAAACGGCTAGACCGATCATCTTCAAATTTTCACAGAATGTACATGTGTAGGGGGTGCTGAAAATAGGGTACTTGAATTTTCGATATATCAAGTGGGCGTGGACCCGCCCATATGGGTCAAATTTTGGTATTGAGAAAAATTTTTAGCTAGAGTGCTGAAATTTCGTGTGTATGCATTTAGTGTCAGATTATGTGAATTTTCCAAAAATGGGCGGAATCGGACCAATGGGCGTGGCCCCGCCCATATAAGCCAAATTTTGAAATTGAGATATTTTGCACAATTTGTTAGCGAGAGTGCTGGAATGTTATGTATATGGTGGCAGTCTACGTGATGGCTCCAAAAATGGGCGGGATCGGACCAATGGGCGTGGCCCCGCCCACATAGACCAAATTTTGAAATTTTGATATCGTGCACAATTTGCTAGCGGGAGTGCTGCAATGTTGCGTATATGTATCTGGTGGCATTCTACGTAATTGGTCAAAAAATGGGCGGGACCGGACCAATGGGCGTGGCCCCGTCCATATAAGCCAAATTTTGAAATTGATATATCTTGCACAATTTGTTAGTTAGAGTGTTGTAATGTTGTACATATGTATCTGATGGCAGTCCACGTGATTGATCCAAAAACGGGCGGGATCGAACCAATGGGCGTGGCACCGCCCATACAAGCCAAATTTTAAAAATGTGATATCTTGCACAATTTGTTAGCGAGAGACCTGGAATTGTGTGTATATATATCCGTTGGCGATCTACGTGATTGGTCCAAAAATGGGCGGGTTCGGACAAATAGGCGTGGCCCCGCCCACATTGACCAAATTTTGATATCTTGCACAATTTGCTAGCGGGAGTGCTGCAATGTTGCGTATATGTATCTGGTGGCATTCTACGTAATTGGTCAAAAAATGGGCGGGATCGGACCAATGGGCTTGGCCCCGCCCATATAAGCCAAATTTTGAAATTGATATAACTTGCACAATATGTTAGCGAGAGTGCTGGAATTTTGTGTATATGTATATGGTGGCAGTCTGCGTGGTTGGTCCAAAAATGGGCGGGATCGGCCCAATGGGCGTGGCCCCGCCCACATAGACCAAATTTTGATATCTTGCACAATTTGCTATCGGGAGTGCTGCAATGTTGTGTATACGTATCTGGTGGCATGCTACGTAATTGGTCAGAAAATGGGCGGGATCGGACCAATGGGCGTGGCCCTGCCCTTATAAGCCAAATTTCGAAATTTATATATGTTGCACAATTTTTTATCTAGAGTGCTGTAATGTTGTACATATGTATCTGGTGACAGTCCACGTGATTGGTCCAAAAATTGGCGGGATCTGACCAATGGGCGTGCCACCGCACATATAAGCCAAATTTTGAAATTGAATTATATTGCTCATTTTGTTAGCGAGAGTGTTGAAATTTTGCGTATATGTATCTGGTAGCAGTCTACGTGATTGGCATACAAATGGGCGGAATAAGACCAATGGGCGTGGCACAGCCCACATTTTGATATATCTTGCAAGTATTATATAGGAAATACATGAACAAAAATGCTCGGTATGCGATAATTACAGCTGCTCATTCCAATACAATCGCAATACTATAATGTGATGCATGACCAATGAAACAAGAATTTGGAAATTTTATAAGTATACATTTCCATTTTCAGGACTTTCCACTGAATTCGGTGTTTTTTCATTTAATGAATTTATTACTAATACCAGTAAGGAGAGGCAGAAAGTCGAACGGGGCCGACTATATAATACCCTACACCTCCCTAGCAATGCGATAAGGGTCATTGCGATAATAATTTGGAATAATTGGTAAATGTATTTTGAACCGATAATCGCTAAATTAAGCAATATTCGTTCCTAAATTGAGAAACATTTTTCTGGAGAACTTTGTAATGATCGGAAGTAAAGTACAACTTCTATAGCGCTTTGTAACCAAATCTCGAGGAACACATATATGGAGGTTATATATAAATCTGCATCGATTTTCCTTGAATATAGAAACCCGTTTCTGACGAATTTTCTCCTGATCGGATATAAAACACAGTCTCTACAGCGCATATATGTCAAATTGGGGGTAACATATATATGGGGGATATATCTAAATCTGAACCGATTTTCTCAGAATTTTGCGGTATTCCTTCATGTAATAAGAAACCTCTTTCTGACGAATTTCTTACTGATCAGATATAAAATACAGTTTCTACAGCGCTTGAATTTCAAATCGGGGGTATCATATATATGGGGACTATATCTAAATCTGAACCGATTTTCTCCGAATTTGGCAATATTCCTTCATGTAATAAGAAACCTCTTTCTGCCGAATTTCGTACTGATCGGATATAAAATACAGTTTCTACAACGCTTACATGTCAAATCGGGGGTAACATATATATGGGGGCTATATCTAAATCTGAACCGATTTTCTCCGAATTTGGCAGCGTTCATACTTTTAAAAACAAACCTCTTTCTGCCGAATTTCGTACTGATCGGATATAAAATACAGTTTCTACAGCGCTAATTTTGACATGGGCAGCGAAGCGCACCGGGCTCAGCTAGTATAAATATATTTCACAAACTTAGAAATTGATTTTATCCCATTCGCTTGTCAGATTCATTTTCTATAGGCTACAAAAGTCGTCGATAGGTGGAATTTCCAATATTTAGTTGTGACGTTCTTGGACTAAATGAGCGATATGATTACTGCGACTTCTTTAAATTTAAAGATCGAAAAAATTACATGTAAAAACATCTATTAAGAAAGGCTAAAATAGGGCGGAGCTGTTGCAGTTGTTGTTGTTCTGTTTTTGTACAGATTTTCTTTAAATTCGCTGATTTTGCTATTGTATGAAGAAATTCCTCTGCGTTCAATTTAATAAACATCTTTCGGAAAATATGACTTCTCTAACCTTTAGAATTACAATTCCTAAAAATTTTAATAATGCCATTTCTACGTGGAAATAGAAGTTTAGCGTGGAAGTACCATTATTAAAATTTGTTGAAATTTGTTGTTGAAATTGTAATTCTTAATTTTTCCAAATTTATAGCCGCAAAATCGGACTAGTCGTTCTCAAATCGATAGATCTCGATTCCTAGACGTGTTAAAAGTTATGTATATTTTTAAAAAACAAATTTTTAGTATAGTTTGCTGAAATTTAAAATGTTGACAAAATATAAATTCGTTGCGGTGTTCTGCAGTATTCTGTAAAAATTTCACCTGCACCTTCGGTGCACTAAAACTTTTTAAATTATGTATCGATTTTCGGAATGGTCTTATTTTATTCATCACCCATCAGACTTCACGATGAAATAATAAAAAATTTAATGATTGTGCATTTTCCGAATTTTAAAAATGAAAATAAAAAATTTAAAAAAAAATACGCTTTATACGAGTAAAGCATACCTTATTTGCCTTTATTCCAATTTTCATCAAAATCTTAGCATTTTGCAGAGTTTACAGTAATTTGGGCACAATTTGCCATTTCCGCCCATAGTGCGCCGGGACAACAGCAACCTTTTTTTAATGATATAACCCCTGCCGACCTTGGCTGCCGCACAGTGTAATATACAAAGCTAAAACTTAGTCAATATGTGGTACAAAACCCGATAATTATAAACGAAAAACAATTTAGAATTTTCAGATTGTGGTCAGTGTGGCAGTGACCACATCAATTTTCATTACTTCACTGCTTTTAATAGTTCATTCAGAGCTAATAACCTAAGAAGATGTGAAAGTAACTATTCGATGTCCGGCCAGACCAGGTCAAACCGGACCTAAAACCGCGTCTAAAAATGTCTAAAGCTTTTTATATCGCTAACAATCGCTCAACCCGAACATAAAACTGCATTTTTAAATCGAACATGATCAATGTTGAATTCTCCGAATGTTACATCAATTTTCATTCTTGCAATACTTTTAAAATCCAGAAAAAGCTATGAAGCTACATATAGGTATGTGTATATACCGATCTTCAAGGGGATTCTTCGTCCAGCCTGAGGTCAAGATGGACGCATAAACCACGACCAATAATCTTTTAAAAGTTTTTTCGAAATATATCGCCCTCCAATTACATTGCAGTGTTGGCCAAAACAAGTTTCTATTCCTCAAAAGTTACTTAGGAGCTAAGAATCTATAAATTAATGTGTATCAGTATGTTCAAGGAGTTCGTCATAAATTCGTCGGTTTTAATTTCTTTTATGCTTTCTACTATATTTCACTTAAATCGAAACATGGAACGTTCATCATTGTATGAAATATGCAATAGTATAATATACCATTTGATTCCGCGACATATTTTGCGAACACTTGATCACTGAGAAGTATTATGCCGAAAGAATGCACGCTTAAAGTCAAGAGTGTAGCTGGAATAATACTCTTCTCAGATTTACAAAATTTGAACAGCTGCGACTAAAATAATATAATTCTTTTTCTTATTTAAAGGGTCGACTAGAAGCTATAAACCTATCTATCTATACCCTGTAGAGAAATTGAAAACAGTCTCTGAAAAGGAAAATGAATTCATTTTTAAAATATTTAAATCGAAAAAAACTTAGAATAAATGTTTTATTATGAATTGCAAGTTTTATTTCAAACCTTATAACGCTGAATACATTTTTAATGCACATATATATTAAAAAAAACCAGTAAGGAAAGGCTAAAGTCGGGCGGTGCCGACTATATAATACCCTACACCACTCTCGTAATATTGAATAACTCTGATATATAAATTTTGTAATTCATATATAAATTGTTTACATAAATTTACTTTTGGGACATTTTATACTTAAATAATACCCTGTACCACAGTGTAGTGTAGGGTATAAAAACGATTGGATCTAAAGAGCCAAATCGGATGAAACATATATATGGGAGCTATAGCTAAATCTTTACCGATTTTCTTCAAATTCGGCAATGTTGGTTCATGAATCAAGAAACTCTACCATTCTAAATTTCAAAACGATTGGATGTAAAATACAGCTTTTATAGGACTAAAGGGCCAAATCGGACGAAACATATATATGGGAGCTATAGCTAAATCTTAACCGATTTTCTTCAAATTCGGCAGTGTTGGTTCATGGATCAAGAAACTCTACCATTCTAAATTTCAAAACGATTGGATGTAAAATACAGCTTCTATAGAACTGAAGGGCCAAATCGGACGAAACATATATATGGGAGATATAGCTAAATCTTAACCGATTTTCTTCAAATTCGGTAGTGTTGGTTCATGGATCAAGAAACTCTACCATTCTAAATTTCAAAATGATTGGATGTAAAATACAGCTTCTACAGGACTAAAGAACAAAATCGGACGAAACATATATATGGGAGCTATAGCTAAATCTTAACCGATTTTTTTCAAACTCGGCAATGTTGGTTAATGGATTAAGAAACTCTACCATTCTAAATTTCAAAACGATCGGATGTAAAATACAGTTTCTATAGGACTCAAGGGTCAAATCGGACGAAACATATATATGGGAGCTATAGCTAAATCTTAACCGATTTTCTTCAAATTTGGCAATGTTGGTTCATGGATCAAGAAACTCTACCATTCTAAATTTCAAAACGATTGGATGTAAAATACAGCTTTTATAGGACTAAATGGCCAAATCGGACGAAACATATATATGGGAGATATAGCTAAATCTTAACCGATTTTCTTCAAATTCGGCAATGTTGGTTCATGGATCAAGAAACTCTACCATTCTAAATTTCAAAACGATCGGATGTAAAATACAGCTTCTATAGGACTAAAGGTCCAAATCGGACGAAACATATATATGGGAGCTATAGCTAAATCTTAACCGATTTTCTTCAAATTCGGTAGTGTTGGTTCATGGATCAAGAAACTCTACCATTCTAAATTTCAAAATGATTGGATGTAAAATACAGCTTCTACAGGACTAAAGAGCAAAATCGGACGAAAGATATATATGGGGCGCGAAATACTCTAAACTGCAAAATTTCAGAACGATCGGAGTGAAATTGCGACCTGTAGTCGACGAACAACTTTACATGGACAGACGGACGGACGGACGGACGGACGGACGGACATCGTTAAATCGACTCAGCTAGTGATTCTGAGTCGATCGGTATACTTTAAGGTGGGTCTAGCTGTGTTATTTTCAGGTGTTACAAACATCTGCCGTGAAACAAACTTATAATACCCTGTACCACAGTGTGGTGTAGGGTATAACAAGTTTATGCGTGATATCTACAAAACGTGTAAACTATTTACCTTGATATGTGTATCGCAGAAAAGGTAGAAAACACTATGGTCAAATTAAATTAAAAAATTTGCAAATATAGCGTAGTGGAAATAACGTAAAGTGGATAACACAGAAAAGGAAGAAAACACTATGTTCAAGATACATTAAAATATTTGCGAAAATATTGCAAAAATACATGAAATGCAATTTGTTAAAAGAAAATGGTGTGAGTAACGCAGAAATCAATAAGTTAAAATATTTGCAAAAAAAGGCAAAAACTATATTTCAAATAACCTAATATTCGAACAAAACCTCTACACCACTGTCTGCTTCCAATTTCTACTCGTAAATAGAAGCATTTACAAGAATTTAATTCAGTGATTCCGATTATCATTACTTTTATCATAAAATAAACTACAGATTGGCTTCGGTTTCAAAATATCTTTTAATTTGAATTGTGTTCAACATTTTTTATTTTCCACAAAAGCTGCTATACTTACAAATTCCTCACAACATAGAAAATTTACGAAGAAAAAAGGGACTGTATTTCAGAATTTCGCGTATAATGGATTATATTTAAATTATTTGTTTGTAGCACATAGTAGCAATAATGCTCAATAATGTGACAAGCTCAAATAATGTGACAATAAAACAGTTTTTTTTGCCTTCCTGAAAAATTTTATTTTTTATTTTAGCCACAAATGGATATAAGCCATTGATATATTTGCTTTTTACTTCTTAAATTTTATTTCATAATAAAGGCAAGCTAATGAGTGGTTCAAGACTATAATTAGCTTGGACTAATTCTATATAATATCTATTGCATATCCTAGAAAGAATCAATTGTCTCCAGCTGCATTCGTTTGGAACATTTCTGGAGTAGTTTAGGTATTTCTGAAGAACTATGTCAGAGCAAGTTCCCTAGAACTAACAATAATCTATTCTATTCTAAACTATAGCAGAACTGTTCCAAACGAATGCAGCTGGAAACAATTGATTCTTCCTAGGAAATGCCCATGAAGAAAGAAACAGTTGCTTGCTGGACAAAAGATATTAGGTATAACTAGTTTATACATTCTCGTAAACGAGTCTAGAACTGTTTCTGAATTGGTCCGCTTCGCTGCAGGACATTGTTTTGTTTGTTTGTATCGTAAAAACTGCTAGACCGGTCTTCTTGAAATTTTCACAGAATGTACATAGGTGCTTGAATTTTTCATATATCAAGTGGGCATGGTCCCTCCCATATAAGCAAAATTTTGAAATTGAGATATCCTAGCGAGAATGTACATATCTGTTTATCTGCTGGCAGTCTATGTGATATGCCCAAATATAACAATTTTTGAAATTGAGATATCTTGCGCAACTTGTTAGCGAGATTGCTGTAATTTTGAGTATTTATATCTTGAGGCAGTCTACGTTACTGGTCCACAAATGGGTTGGTCGGACCAATGGATGTGGTCCCGGCCATATAAGCCAAATTTTGAAATTGAGACATCTTGCAACATTTATTTGCGATAGTGCTTTAATTTTATGTGTATAAATTTAATGGCAGTCTATGTTATTGGTCCTAAAATGGGTGCGATCAGACCAATGGGTATGGATGGGCCCGACCATATGAGCCTAAATTTGAAATGGAGATACCTTGGCCAATTTGTTAGCGGGATTGCTGTAATTTTGTGTATCTGCTGTAAAAAAAATTGACGGGATCGGCAAATGGGCATGTCTCCGCACAAAAAAGCCATGCTTTAATTGATATATCTTGAACAATTTGTTAGCGAGGGTGCAGTAATTTTGTGTATATGTATTTTATGACAGTCTACCTGATTGATCCAAAAATGAACTTGATCGGAAATCTGAAATCGGGGGCAATGGGTAAATTCGGTAGCTAGTATATATATATATATATATAAGGGAACTAATTAAAATTTAAAATCGGCAATATCCTCATTGGACTTCTTTCATTTGTGACCATTAGAAGAAAAATCGAGAGAGATTTCTGAATATGGGGACTCTATCTAAATCTGAACGGATTATTTGAAAAGCGGCAGTGTTATGATTCAAGGAACTTCTGTCACTAAAATCGTATAAAGTTTTCATAAAGAATTAGCTTGTTTTGCGTATATTCGGAAAATACTTCGTTTCGAGCGATTTTCTATCAAAATGACCACTAAGTTTTTTCTTTTATGAAATTGCCAGCGCCTTATAAAAACTCAGCTATTAGTTATAAGAAGTCATTGTTATCAAATATCACTTTTTATGTTTTTAGTGCAATTTGTTAGGCATTTCTCTTTCCATGAGGATATTAGAAGTTATACGTTATTTTCTTGCTGTAAAAAGTTCTACCTATCCCTTTATTGACAATATTCAAGAGTTTTCTGCATGCGTTCCTCCCCAATAAATTGGTGGCCAATACCAGAAATCATAATTCAAACGCACACTCCACTTTATCCGTAGTATTATTAGGCCCATTCAGTGTGCTCTCTATTAACCAACATGCGGAAATTCCAAACATACACATAGGGCCTTCGGAGCGGTCACGTTGCTCGGTTGGATGGTTGGCATTATTGTTGGTTGTAGCTTAATGGAATTTGTGTCATTGTTACCCAAAATTTAACACAGCACAAAGGGAAGATTTATTTAACTCCTTTTGTGAGTGCTTGCCTCTGAATGAATGAGTGTGTAAACCGTGTTACATTGCTAATGCCAGTATATGTCGTGTAATTTCTGTGAAATCCTTAGAAAAAGGATTGCAATGTTAACAAAAAAAATAAGATAAGAAGACATTATTTAAAAGTTGTTGATCCTTGTTTTTTTTTGTCTAAACAAAATGAGAATAATGGCAAAACACGTTCACAGAAAGAAGGTTGCCGAGGACTTTATCGACATCTACCGACATACATACCAATATGACGGAAGTAGAGTTTATTTTGTGAGAAGAAAAGATGAAAATTTCCTTTTTAAAGTACTTGAGGACACACAGGAGGATATTGTGCATTACAATAGATGGCATATCATATCTCTTACACAAAATTGACAACACTTAAAATTTACATTCAATAGAGGTAGAAATAGTTGTCCTATGTTAGGTTGATTTTTGGGGAAAAAAACAAGAAAGTTCAGTCAATTTGAATTTGGTATTTTTATGAGAGATGTCAGAGCACACGGGGAAAATTTACTTATTATTTGCTAGAATTCCATTTACTGAACATAAAGATAATAAACATTGTTGCTGACTTTATAGAAAATCGTGATTTCGTTTCATAATTTGCCTTAAAAAAAATTTTAGAATTAAAATTTTTAATTAAATGTCATTTAAAAATAATCGCTGAATATATTGAAGAGTGATGGCCAATTTAGCACCTCACCGCAAAACAAATTTTTGGAAATTCTGCATGCTTATAAATTTTAAAATACAAGCACAGCCGAATATACTAAAGCACGCAAATTGTTATCATCCATACAAGATTTCAAGAAGCATTAATTAGTTTTCCAAATTCTTTGTTCTTATTTTTGTATTCGCTTTTTTATATATTTTATATTTTTTTAAATTAACATAGTTTTAAATCCACATTATGGGAATCACTCTCCAGACATGTATAGCTCCGGGAGCAAGAGCGTTAAAAATACTACACTCACTCAGAATCTAATACATATATATAATTTTATGTAAATTAAGACAACACGTCGTAATCTTAAGTATTTTCCTAAATCAAATTTGTAATACATATATACATTTTATAAAAGGCTCAATAAACACAAACTTATTTAAAAACAGCATGTACAGCGTTTTCCAACAAGAGGTGTTATTTTGAATTACCCGGTATTTCGGTAGCTGTCACATTAGAAGCTTTTATTCTTTGATATTTGACAAGTAGCAACTACGCCATTACTAAAAATGGAACGATATACGATTCAACAACGCAATGAAATTGTTCAAATTCGAAAAATCGAAAATCATCGAAAAATCATATTGCCTGATGAGGCCCATTTCCACCTCGGTGGCTACGTCAACAAGCAAAATTGTCGCATCTGGGGCTCGGAAAACCCAAGAGTTATTGTTGAGAAGCCTCTCCATCCTCAACGTGTGACTGTTGGGTGCGGTTTATGGCCCGGCGGGGTCATTGGACCTTACTTTTTCGAAAATGAGGTTGGATCAACAGTTACGGTGAGAGATGATTAATGATTTTTTATGGTCGGAGTTAGATGGTATTGATCTGGACAACGTTTACTTTCAACAAGACGGCGCTACGTGCCACGCAAGCAACGAAACCATTTCTCTGTTACGGAAAAAGTTTCCGGACCGTGTTATCTCTCGAAGAGGTGATCACAATTCGCCACCGAGATCTTGTAATTTAACACCTTGCGACTTCTTCCTTTGGGGCCATGTGAAAGATAAGGTCCACGCCAACAGCCCAGCGGCGATTCAAGACCTCAAAGATAGAATTCGTGAGGCTAGCGAGGACATAGGGCAGCCACTTTGCGATTTGGTTATAGAAAATGTCACGAAAAGGATATGGTCCTGTAAGCGTGGTCGTGGTGGCAATTTGGCTGATGTTGTTTTGCATTATTAACGGCATACCTTCCTCTTTATTATGAAATAAACATCCGATCATTTATCTCAAATGATGGCATTTTTCTTTGAATACCAAAACCCTTATAAGAAGAAAACCCTTTATAAGATATATTATAGAGATAAAATTCAAGAGAAACAGACTACGGTACACCCTCACTCACCGTGAATAACATAGTAGGGAATATGGTACTTTAGTAGGAGGAAAACATTTTTCTCAGTTACAGTCATTGTAAAAGTTGTCTAAAATACGGAATATGAAAACCTTTTGACGATTGCTACAGAAATTATGAGGAATTAATCTGTAAAAAGGTGGGGGTCTCCAGAAGGGGCTTTACTGATATGCATATTTTACTCTGATGAGCAGTAGGTAATTTAAATAAGGGGTGATCCATTTCTAGGTTCCCTACCTTTTTAAAGAAAATAACACAGAGAATTCAAATTGAATGGGGAATGTTCATTATTATTTGAAAGAACATTCTTTGGCATTTATTTTTTGAAGATTATGTCTATCAAATGTTGGCCGCGGCTACGTCTCAGATGGTTCATACCTTGAGTACAATCGATGACTCGTTATAGCATTTCGACTGGTAACAGGCGAATGACACGCGTGATGTTTTGCTCCAAGGCCTGCATCGAAGCGGGTTTGTCCGCATAAACTTTATATCCCCACAGGAAAAATATCCCCACAGGAAAAAGTCTAACGGTGTGATATCACATGATCTTGGTGGCCAATCGACCGGCCCAAAACGTGAAATTATCTGCTCACCGAAGTGTTCTCTCAATAAATCCATTGATTGATGCGATGTGTGGGAAGTGGCGCCGTCTTGTTGAAACCAAATGTCGCCGAGATCACGAGCTTCAATTTCAGGCATCAAATAGTCGGTTACATTCTTACCGGCATCATTTTTGAAGAAATATAAACCGATGATTCCGGTACGTCGGATCGGGAATCGGCCAATGGCAAAAATATAGCTCTTAATGAGAGCTAAAATATTGCTTATGGGTGTCAAGGTCGTGGGTCGACTGGAAAGTGTTTTTTTTTGGATTTAAAAAAATGGACTTAGCGCAATTGGCGAACGATTATTTTGATATCGTTGGTAAATAAAGATTGCATAAAATTCTGCTGTCTAGTTACGACCTTTCTAATTATAGTACGATTTGCCCATTTGTGTGGAATTACCCAAAAGGGGCGTAACAATACATATAACCAAAAAAAATATTTTTTATGTACAAAATGGTCCTTTTGTGTGAGTAGTAACAAAAGTAATGTTGGCAACTTCGCCAAATCTCAAGGTAAATAGTTCCTGATAAACTGTTACTTAGAGAATATTTGGATAAGTAGTGTAGAAGTTATTGTAAAATTACTATTTCAGTAAATTGTAAGCGTTTGTGGGGCAATATATCAATCAAGATATGATAAGATACCATTATTGTTTAAATTCGATGCAGATGTTATCTGGTCAAACAAGACATTCCTTATAAAATTTCATGACCATCGGAAGGGAATTGTAACTCCCTTAGATGATAAATCTGAGGTACATTTATATATATATATCGACTGCCTCTGAATCGATTTTGACCGATTTTTGAATGACCAAGGTCATTAGAAGTTAAATTAATAAAATCGTATGGTACATACATACATAGATATGGGAGTCAAATATATATTTGAACCGATTTAGACAATAGCAATATAAATCGTCCCCTCAATAAAAGAATAGTGTATATTTTTTTGTTGTTTCAAGAAAAACACATTTGAAGTTTTTGCGAAATTAGACTTCTTGAAAGAGAAATATGTATATTTTAGAAGAGAATCGATGTTTTCAATTTCTTGTCATTTTAATATGTGGTGAAATAATCAGGCTACAGACAAATGATATTCTATTAGTCTAAAAGTGCATTAATTGTATATACATGGGATCAAAGTACTTTGAACTTTTGACCCACTTTGTGGAAGTAGAATTCCACCAAGTTTTTACCAGCTATAGAATCGAATACGTAGATTCTTATAATACAATACAAAAATAACAGTGTATATACGTATACGCTATTGTTTTATTAAGGGGACGAAATTGTCTATGTACAAAGAAGCGCATATGTGCTAGATTTCATGAAGATCGGTGGCAAAATATAGCGGCGAAAACGTGTAATCGGATGACACATATATATAAAGGTCAGAAAAAAAAAAGTCGTGGTTGTTCGCATCTCAAATGAAAGCTTGTTTTGTTTAGCGAATATCCCCAAAAAATATCGGCTATATCTTGAGCCGCCAATAAGCTAGAGCGATATTACATAATCTCTAAAATTCATGATTATCTGTCAAATATCGGACACCTTGGACTTAAGCGCCACATTTTTCGTATGTGCAGCTAGAACTCTCTATTTTGCTTAAAACGGTATCAATATTGAGATTCTCGCTCTGGTAGAACCACAGTTCTTCACAATGTAATCGTCGCGTATATTCTTAATCGTCTTTACTTGTTATTGTTCTTACTGCTTTAGTAAACTAATAAATAAAAATGCTCCTTCTGTTAATTACTTAAAGCACGTTCACAGAAATTATGCAAAATGCATTTTAATAAAAAATCGTCCAAAATAGTACCTATCAATTCACCACTTCTTAAATCACACATCCGCTAACAAAGGCAGCTTAGCACAAGTCATTAAAATTGCAAAAAAAAAAATTGAAAGGTGTAATCATTTTGAAAATCACAATAGACGGATTAAAAGACTAAAACTATTAAAAAATTTTATGCTGTGTTGTAGCACCAACTCCATTAATAGAAAGTAGTTGAAATTACCTTCAAAACAATGTATCGCACAATAAAATCGGTCACATATTTCAGGAAATAACAGGTGGCGCAAAAGTAACCTTTCGATGTTATGTTAGACGCGATTGGCGGTCAGCAGCTAACAGCTGATGCACCGTCTGGACTTTGTACGGAAACATCTTCAAATCTTGTACCAAAATTCGCTGTAGAGACCGCGGACTGATACCCATTTGCGTGGCACGTCGTCTGGTCGATGTCGACGGCGCTTCCATGACATCCTCGGCTACAGCAGCAATATTCTCTGCAGAACAGCTACTCCGGGGTCTGCCACGCCTGGCAGCATCTCGTGTTGTGCCAGTCTCTTCGAGGCGAGCGGCTAAACGTCGCAGTGTTTCACCAGTAGGCGTTGGACGGCCAGGAAATCTGTGCCAAAGTCACCGACCGATTATTGGTCAAATAAATAGTCAGCAATATACCGCGTTCTGGAGCAGTGTAGCGTAACATTGTTTATTAACGTGTATTTCGCATGTGTTTACTACACAAATGTGAAAACAGAACTGACATTAGGGGCCAATCGCAAAATTTATAGCATTTTCTAATAGGAGGATTACTTTTGCGCCACCTTGTACAAGTGGCAGAATGACTCATGTGTTCAAAATTTCGGGACGAACGATGGAAGACAAAATATATCATCCGCAGAGGAAAAAGTCAAATCGAACAGGATATATATATATATGGAGATTATGTCTGAACCGATTTTCTTAATTTTTAATAGGGATCATCCAAGTACCAAGCAACACAAGTATGTCAAATTTTAGAGTGATAGAAGCAAAACCGCCGTCGGAAACGGTTACTCCTTTCGACAATTATCCTGCATTTTGATTGTTCAATTTAATCAAATTTCCTGAAACTCGGGATGTATGCATTTTTGAATGAAATATCGATGAATAACAAAGTAAAACATCCGAAATAGGACGGGCAGGACAACGTCTGGTGGGGACAGCTAGTATACTAAATATATATATTATTAACCGTCGTTAAAATCAGCAACAATTTAGCCATGTCCGTCCGACAGACTTTTGTATTCACGCTACAATCTACAATAATTAATTTAGATGACTGAAATTTGGTGTACGAGGTATGTTCGCGAATTTTGTATTTTTTCAAAAAGTATTTATTTATTCATGAATATCTATTTTGTCCCCTTCAAAGTAATTCCCCTCGGATACAATAACTTCTGCCAAAAGTTTTTTCCAATCCTCGAAGCACTTCAAATAATCATTTTTGGTGATCTTGTTCAGCTCCTCTATCGATACCGTCTTTTTCTCCTCAATCGTAGCAACGATGTGTGTGCAGGGGCGTTATCATGGTGCAAAAGTCAGTTTTTGTTCTTCAACAAATTCGGGCGTTTTTGGTGGATTGCTTCGCGCAATTTGCGCATAACTTGCTGGTAATATTCTTTATTGACCGTACTACCCTGTGACAAGAACTCATAATGCACCACGTCCCTGCAATCAAAGAAAACTGTGAGCAAAAAAAAAACAGGCTTCCGGCATGCTGTTCGTCCGTCGCATCTTCTCGGCCCTCTAAGAACATTTTGTACCACAAATAAACGTTGCTTTGGTCCAAGGTAGCTTCACCACAGTCAACATTCGGAATGCGTCAGCGCACTTTATTTTGTTTTTCACACAAAATTTGATGCAGAAAAAAATGTTATCCATTTTCTGAAATAGATAAAAATCGAAGACAAGTTAAAACACATCCAAGCCACAACAGCTGTCAAAAATTAACTAAACATTCAAAATGGCCGACCTTGTCAGCATAAGTAAGGAACATGAGTACCAACATAACGCTACAAAAATATCAAAAATCAAATACACGTAATCCGCGGAAAACATACCTCGTAGATACTTAGTACAGCTACTTGCATCTTGGGATTGAAAATGGGCAATATCGGTGCATTTTTTATATATAGTTCCCATATATTATGTATCATCTTCCGGTTTGAATACTTAACGCCATTAATTAAGCCTTATGGGGATTAGCCTTATGGGGATGAAATTGGTAACATGGGTTTATTTATACCCTAAACCCTTCACTCTAACCATAGTCGACATAGGTTTATTTTTTTATAAAGACCCCCATACAAAGGTATAGTTGACTTTTTAACGCAACGAAAACCACAAATAGCAACGAATCGGACCAAAGTTTTGTAATATTAGTTTACTTTTTTAACACAAACCATTCATATGCGATCCATGGTGAGGGGTATATTAGATTCGGCAAACGCCGTTGTTACTTGTTTAATGTAAAACTGTTTCAGTGTATAGTCCAGCAAATAATGGTGGAAATATTCCCACTCGGTCTGACGCACAATTATTAACCCTCTAACAGGCAAGACCGTTTAGTGATATATTGTTTATCTCATAACTTCTATATTACTACTCAATCTTTCACAATTCTACACATAGTATTAGTGTCTTGGTCGCTATCATCTTAAGAAAAATTAACGAAATTGCCTCGCCCTATTTTACACAAAAAGTAACGGTCATTTGCACCTATAGTCCCGTGCAAAATGGGCGATATTACCACGACCCTTTTGGTCCTCCCATACAATTTGATTCCTGCACATACAAACACTTGACATTTTCTAGAGTGTAATGTTTTTATAGTACCATAGTATATTAAAAAATAAACCCGATTCATTGAAATTTGTAGTTTTTGTTGCGTTAACAAGTAAAATCTAGAGGGACCTTTTTATGAGGGTTATTTTAAAACAAGAACCTATGGCTACCGTTGTTCGTTTGAGGGTGCGGGTGCGGGTGCGGGTATAAATTAATCCCAGTTACCTATTTTCAGCCTGATCAGTTTACATGAGTGGTCTCTATGGCGTTAAGAAGTCAAATGGGACAGATGCTATACATGGGGGCGATATCAAAATGTGGACCGATATAGCCCATCTTCAATCCCAAGCAACCTAGTTTAAGTATTATATGTAGATTGTAGCGTGATTACAACAGACGGGCGAACAGACGGAAATGGCTAAATCGTCTTAGAATTTTAAGACGATTAAGAATTTATATACTTTATGGGGTCTCAGATCAATATTTAGAGGTGTTATACCCCCATCCTATGGTGGAGGGTATACAAGTATGGTAAATGTATATAGATAAGGACGGTAGGAATAACAATAAGTAAGATGCTATATATGTATGGGAATATGGTATATATCGAAATATGGACCGATATTGCCCATTTTCAATCCAAAGTTACCTGCAACTATAAGAAGTTTCTATAGAAAATTTTAGCCACCTAGCTCATAGATTGTAGCGTGATTACAACAGACGGACGGACGGACATGGCTAAATCGTCTTAGAATTTTAAAACGATTAAGGATATATACTTCATGGGGTCTCAGATCAATATTTGGAGGTGTTACAAACAGAGTGACAAAATGAATATACCCCCATCCTATGGTGGAGGGTAACAAATTACTATTAATTAGAATACTAAGAGGATGGGTTTTACATAACTGCACGCCTTGGGGTTTACACCATGGTGGGACGATTTGTTGCAACGGTCATCGCGCTCTTGTAATTAGCTAGAAAATTCCTTAAGATGTGAAAGGCTTCCATGGGGAATCCGAGGTATATTCGTTAGGTACCAATTCAAACTTTGTATTTTGTTATGGAATCGAGGACTATCTAAAGACACCACTTAAGGGCCATAGCACCCTGGTTGTTCGCTAACTTAGAAATAATGTAGACACTCGAATTTAACTCAACTCTAAATCTCCAATTGCAAAAATTAGTTAGAAAAGTGGAGTTTTAAGGAGAAGGGCAAATAAAATTTTACACTTTTTCCAGAAACGGAATCGTTATCTTACTCAATACACTTTTGGTTATACAAATTGCATTGGTAGTGGTGTTAAACATTCGGTTAATTAAATGAAACAATGTTGCCCACAAATTATACAGTAGGCATGTTTCGTTACAAGCAAGCGATTTTAGTTTAAAACTTTGCAACGAAAACAACTGTCTTCCACTAACTGGCGCATAAGTAGTAATTGGCGGATTTCCACTATCTGGCATCAATGGTTGCATGAGTTGCGAAGAAAGAACAGTGCGAAACAGACAAAAAAATATTTATAAAACATAAATTTACTATCTATGTTCAATTGTTTACACTCTTTTTGCAAATATTGAAATAATTTTCCATTTTTGTTCTTCTTCTACCCGTTAATTCACAATAATTGACAACAATTTCTCCAATGAGATGCCATACTGCGAAATATAGGATACCTAATCTGGCAACACCATACTCGATTAAGACAGGAACACTACCACCAAACTTCATCGGGTACTAATAATGCTTAAAAGTGCGTAGCTCCCCATACAAGTTAAGCACCTATGGTGTAACGAAAACACGCCTATTATCTACTATTCCAATTACTTTCTTAATATCCCACGCATATTATTGCATGCGCTAAGCTTTTGTGAAAACTTAAAAATTCTCATATATATTGCCAAACTTTTCACTCAGTTAAATGGATACAACTCTAGATCACATACTTATCGATGGCTTTTTATAAAAAGGGCGTATCTTGATGTTTGTCATAATGGGGTTTTCGGTTCGGGGGCTATAAGTGCAAATAAAGGATTTAAAGGTATTGTAAAAACCCCACAAGTCCAGTCAAAGAATTTGTTTGGTCTTTACTGGGTTTTTTCTTGCCCTGCTAAGGAACAACAAAATCGATATACGCCCTTTTGATATTAAACCATCGGTATGAACATCTTTATAAAATGTTGTCTATTTGCCAACAAAGCTTTACGAACAAATACGTTCGCTCTTGAGAATGTTTCAGTATAATATTTTTAATATCCTGCAATAATGAAATATTCCAAACTTTTGTCGGATTCTTAAGAATTTCGTCGTTCATATACTGTAGATGAATCTCTTGCTATTGGTCTAAACACAAACACAGATCATTTCCAGTACCCAAACCGCCCAAGGGCGAATATACAAAAGTGTTCAAGGAGTTAATATAACAAAAATTCGAGTATGTCTCAAAAGGGTCGCTGTTTTTAGATAATGATGATGGTAAAGTTTTCTATGTCTGTTTGTGTATAAAGGAAAATTTCATCACAAGTTTACTTTTAATGTGGCAAGATTAATTATTTTACATGAGTTATTTGTATTCAAACCTCAAAGTTATCAAAAATTTCACATCAAAACAAGTGTGTTAACTTAATATCCATGAGAAACTTCGCCATTCCCGCACTCCGCAATTGAGTGTGACAGCAGTTGTGGGAATTAAGATGGTGGGAGGCGGAATTTAAAAAGTTTTGACAAGTGTTCATTATATAATTGACTTCCCTTCCTTCCCTTGATATGTTCATTATACACATACAATTCTCAACAAATCGTATCGATTTTCTTATCGGTATAAAATGCCCAGAGACAGTATTTTGCAATTAAAAAATTAAGCCAATAAACAAATTGGGTCTTTGTGTAATCCAAAACATAATATGAATATTTTATTGTATCTTTAGGATATATACAAAGTAAGATAAGAAACTTATTGGAAGGTTTGTGTACATTTACGATAATTTCCGGAGCTGTGACATAAACTATTTAATTGAATATATGAAATATTGCATTATAATGTCAATAAGATAAGTTTCAAATTATATTAAGTCGTCTTTCCATTTCATTTCCTTCATTTTGTGGAAAACATACATACTCGTATAATTTGAATTACTTCCTTATGATATGATGTAAAATTTAAATCTCCATAAAATTGATACTTTTATCTTAAATATATTCAATTAAGTTGCCATATTTTCCGAAGGATAATAAATATGTCATGCGAGTTAAATGTGGAATTCCTTTATGATGGAAATCGAATAAAAACATGCTAAATCGACTTAGCACCTTTTAGAATGGAGGTATCAGTATGTATTATGAGAGATCAGCTTTTATGGACAAGACACCACGATAAGTTCGGCCAGGCCGTATCTCGTTTAACCACCACCATGAATCACATTTCCACATTTCACAGTATAAGAAAGAAAATTGCAAATTATATAAAAAAATTCAAATAAAGATTTTTTAATTCCTATTTTCTTGGAATATGCATTCAGTATTTGGACCATATTTCATTTGAACACCTGAAAATAACACAGCTAGACCCACCTTAAAGTATACCGATCGACTCAGAATCACTAGCTGAGTCGATTTAACGATGTCCGTCCGTCCGTCTGTCCACGTAAAGTTGTTCGTCGACTACAGGTCGCAATTTCACTCCGATCGTTCTGAAATTTTGCAGTTTAGAGTATTTCGCGGCTGTGAAGATCGCTATTGAATTTGGTTGAAATCGGTTCAGATTTAGATATAGCTCCCATATATATCTTTCGTCCGATTTGGCCCTTTAGTCCTGTAGAAGCTGTATTTTACATCCAATCATTTTGAAATTTAGAATGGTAGAGTTTCTTGATCCCTGACCCAACACTACCGAATTTGAAGAAAATCGGTTAAGATTTAGCTATAGCTCCCCTATATATGTTTCGTCCGATTTGGCCATTTACTCCTATAAAAGCTGTATTTTACATCCAATCGTTTTGAAATTTAGAATGGTACAGTTTCTTGATCCATGAACCAACATTGCTGAATTTGAAGAAAATCGGTTAAGATTTAGCTATAGCTCCCATATATATGTTTCGTCCGATTTTGCTCTTTAGTCCTGAAGAAGCTGTATTTTACATCCAATCATTTTGAAATTTAGAATGGTAGAGTGTCTTGATCCATGAACCAACACTGCCGAATTTGAAGAAAATCGGTTAAGATTTAGCTATAGCTCTCATATATATGTTTCGTCCGATTTGGCCCTTTAGTTCTATAGAAGCTGTATTTTACATCCAATCGTTTTGAAATTAAGAATGGTAGAATTTATTCTTCCATGAACCAACACTACCGAATTTGAAGAAAATCGGTTAAGATTTAGCTATAGCTCCCATATACATGTTTCGTCCGATTTGGCCCTTTAGTCCTGTAGAAGCTGTATTTTACATCCAATCATTTTGAAATTTAGAATGGTAGAGTTTCTTGATCCATGAACCAACACTGCCGAATTTGAAGAAAATCGGTTAAGATTTAGCTATAGCTCCCATATATATGTTTCGTCCGATTTAGCCCTTTAGTCCTATAAAAGCTGTATTTTACATCCAATCGTTTTGAAATTTAGAATGGTAGAGTTTCTTGATCCATGAACCAACACTACCGAATTTGAAGAAAATCGGTTAAGATTTAGCTATAGCTCCCATATATATGTTTCATCCGATTTGGCTCTTTAGATCCAATCGTTTTTATACCCTACACCACACTGTGGTACAGGGTATTATTTAAGTATAAAATGTCCCAAAAGTAAATTTATGTAAACAATTTATACATGAATTACAAAATATATATGTCAGAGTTATTCAATATTACGAGAGTGGTGTAGGGTATTATATAGTCGGCACCGCCCGACTTTAGCCTTTCCTTACTGGTTTTAAAATATATAGATACATGTCGCACGTTTAGAAAAAGAACGTCACATCTCAAAATATATTTTTGGGTTTGATTCCTGATTTATTCACCAATATTTTTTGCACTTCAGAAGTTAAGTCATCCCATTCTGTCAAATAGTTATTTTTGTATAGATTAGAGATGTAACGAAAGTGACTTTAGCGAATGCGAATAGTGAATATGCAATATTGCGAAAGCGATTGCGAATAATAGTTTGACCCTTTATTACTAAAAAATTAAGGACCAGAATTCATACTTTTCCGGGATATTCAAGTATTAAGGATGTTTTCTATATTTTGACCACCTGTTACCACAAGGACAGACATATTTTTTACAACATTTTTGAAGAGAAGTAGCAGTGGTTTTCATTGGTATTAGTATCTTCAAAATGTGTGAAGCGCTTAAAATGATGACAATTTTAACAAATGGAAGCGAATACTGAAATATATTTTTGCGAAAGCGAATGCGAATATTCCAAAGATGGTTTTTGCGAATGCGAAAGCGAATGTTAAAAATTATGCGAATAATTCGGTTTCGCATATGCGAATTCGAATATTTGTTACATCCGTGGTATAGAGCATGTAAACGTTATAAATCGAAAAGTGTAATGTTATAAATCGAAATGTGACAGTTTTTCACGAAATGAGCAATATATAAATAAATAAAAATTTTACTTCAATTAATTTATGGAATTGTTTTATTTTTGTTTTAATAAAATACAGAAATAAATATTTCTGAATAACATGGTTTAAAAACATGACTTTTTTAAATCTTTTACCAATAAAAATTTTTTTATATGCTATTAAACTATACTTTAATTTCCGAATCCTCGGGAATTCCCAGGAAAAGAAATAGCAATTCCCGATTCCCGGGAATCGAAAAAAGCCGGGAAATTCCAAACACTATCGGTAACCTTTAAATTAAAGGGAATTCTGGAGTATACAAATGTTGAAGACATCACTTTCATGTAGAGACAGAGAGGTGTAGCAACAGTTATTAAAACAATTAGAAAAAAATATTTTTTCCAACAAAATCGTTTTTTGCTGGCACAAAAAAAGCATTAAGAAAAATAAAAAGCATCATTACTGAGAAAACAATGTCTATTTGAAACAAGTAAAAGCTGTAGGTTCGACCATGCCGAATCTTATACATCCTCCACAATGGTTTGCATTTAAATTTATTACTGGAAATACCTTTGGATATGGAGCAAATCATGATACGGTCCTTTTTGTTTAAGTAAATTATTAAAAAAACGAACGCTGCAATTTCTAGCCACATTTTAGGCCGCAAATCCTTTAGCCCAACTCTTCACCTGAAAAATGTGGTATTTATGGCTTAAAATAGCACTTTTGAGAGCTACATCTAAACGGGGACTACAACAAAATTAAATTTGATTTGTATACATTTTATTGAAATGAATTCTGGCCCAAATAGAATACAAACTGCAAGGTTGCAGCAACATTTCTTAGAAAATGTGGTGTTTATGGCTTAAATAAGCCTTTTTTGGAAAGACATCTACAGGTGGACTATAACAAAATATGTACTGATTTAAAAAATTTTTACTGCGATGAATTCTTTTCTTAATTAAATACAAACTGCAAAGATTCAGCTAAAACGCTTAGAAAATGTGGTATTTATGGCTAAAATTCGTATATTTTGGAGCGACCTCTTTGGGGTGACTATAACAAAATATTAACCGATTTGTATAATTTTTGCTGTGATGAATTCTTGTCAAAATAGAATACAAACTGCAAAGTTTCTTAAGAATTGCTTTAAAAATATGGTATCTATGGCTCAAAAATCGTATTTTGGAGCGACATCTATAGGGGAGCTACAGGGTGGGCCCAAAGAAGGGTGGGCCTAAAGAAACCAAGGGGTGTAAAATTTAATAACTTTTTCGTTTATTAATTTTTTTTATTTTTTCTTCCAGATTATATAATATACAAAAGGCAAATTTTTTTATACTAAGTATGAAAAATAATGTCTCTTAAATGATCACCGTTTCAGCTTCGCACTGATGGGCTCTTTTTAGAGCATTTTCCATAACACCTTTCAAAACTTGTGGCTGTAGCGTTCGAATTTCTGCAACAATGTTTGCCTTGAGTTCAAGGATTGTCTCTGGCTTGTTCACATACACTCGCTCCTTCAAATAACCCCAAAGAAAATAGTCGGGTGCTGTCAAATCTCAATCTCAATCAAAATGTCGACGATATGCTCTTTGCGTTAAAATAATTGATCTCTGGTTTAAATAAAAAAAATTCTATTGTTCTGGTTCTCTGTTCAATTGTGAACCTCTCCATTATAAATTCTCCAAGTGTTGTCTATATAATCTGAAAGAAAAAATAAAAAACAAACATTGGCCTATTTCCATTTCAAATCCCAAACAACCTGCGTCTATAAGAAATATTTCTACCAAATTTGATCATCCTAACTATGTATATTATTACGGACTGTAGCATGATTACAACAGAAATATTCTTAGAACTGTACGACGATTAAGAATATATATACTTTATGGGGTCTCAGATCAATATTTAGAGGTGTCACAAACGGAGTGACAAAATGAATATACCCCCCATCCTATGGTGGAATGTAAAATAAATGAAAATTGGAGGCGGGCAAGGTCAATGTTCAGAAAAGAAAAATTGATTTTTTGCTCTGTAATGGATTTGTATGCTCCACCATAGGATGGTGGTATATTCATTTAGTCACTCCGTTTGTAACACCACTAAATATTGATCTGAGACCCCATAAAGTGTATATCGATACCTCCATTCTAAACAATGCTTAGTGCAAAATGGTAGTTTTTCAGGAGAGGCGATCAAAGTTTGATGATATTTTAAATTTGTGTGGAATTTCTTTAATGAGATAATTGGGCCATATCAATGCGGCTTTAGACCTGGCAAATCCACCATTGACTAGATATTCACACTACGCCAAATCCTGGAAAAGACCCAAGAAAAACAAATCGACACTTACCATCTATTTGTCGACTACAAGGCCGCTTTCGACAGCCCTATACGAGCCATGTCTGAGTTTGGTATCCCCGCAAAACTAATACGGCTTTGCAGGATGCCATTAACTGATACGCGATCCTCTGTTAAAATAGGAAAGAACCTCTCCGAGCCGTTCAGTACCAAAAGAGTTTTCAGACAAGGAGATAGTCTGTCGTGTGACCTTTTTAACATCCTGCTGGAAAAGGTTATACGAGACGCAGATGTGAATAGGACTGGCACGCTATTCACGAAACAACACATGCTGCTCGCCTATGCCGACGATATCGACATCATGGGTCGAACATTGTGAGCAGTAACTGCCACTTTTGAAAAAATCGAAAAGGAATCTGCCAAAGTGGGTCTGGCAGTTAACGCCGATAAAACCAAGTTTATGGTATCTACCACCAAAACTTCCAGCAGACTCGGACGATCAGTGGAAGTTATAAACCACAACTTTGAGATTGTCAGCGACTTCATCTACCTCGATACCGCCATAAACAAAGCAAACAACATCAGTTTTGAGACAAAAAGAAGAACAATCCGGGCTAATAGATGCTACTTCGAACTAAGTAAGCAGTTCAAGAACAAAGCTATCTCTCTATAAACAAAAATCACACTCTACAAGTCGCTGATACTACCCGTGCTGTTATATGGTTCTGAAGCATGGGTACTTGCGAAAGCAGACGAGGCAGTACTTGGAGTATTCGAGAGAAATATTCTTCGTAAAATCTATGGACCAATCTGCGTTGACGAATAATATCGGTGTCGTATGAACCACGAGCTTTGCCGACATTGACATAGTTAAGCGTATTAAATTGCAGCGATTGCGTAGGCTAGGTCATGTGGTGAGAATGAATGAAGATGCTCCAGCAAAAAAGTCATTTCAATACGAACCTGATGACGGTTCACGCAGAAGGGGAAGGCCAAAACTCCGATGGAAAGATCAGGTGGAGGAAGACATTTCGAAACTTGGTGTCACAAATTGGAGAAGAAGCGATTGGAAATCTATTCTACGTTCGGCTTCAGGAACTAATGTTCTGTAATAGCCGATTAAGTAAGTAAGTAAGTAATTTCTTTATATTGCAAATCAAATGACCTGTACTGTTTTGTGAATAACTTTTAATTGGGTTGACGGATAAAAACCAAATTTTGACTGAATATAATTTGGCTGAATATATTTAGAAACTATAAATGCAATCTCCCTTAAAATATGCTATGTCGACTTAGCATCTTTTAGAATGGAGGTATCGATACATTATTATTCGTCGTAAAATTCTAAGACAATTTAGCCATGTCCGACTGTCCGTCTGTCCTACCGTCCTGTATTAGAATTTTGAAAACTTTTTTAGTTTGCATAAAAATCGACAAATGGACAGCGTGACGGACGGCACAAAAAAAACCTTTATTTCTGAGATATATTGAGTGATTTAAAAATTTCAAGGAAACTTCTTATATTAATAATTACTTAATTTTTTCTTGCATATATCGGGTTTTCCAACAAGAAGCTTTTATTCATTGACATTTGACAAGTAGAAACTACGCCATTACTAAAAAGAGAACGACACACGATCATCAAACGATACAAAACGATCAAAAACCGATCGAACAAAAAAACGAAACGCACGATACAAAATCATCTTGACCGATGAGGCCCATTACCACCTCGGTGGCTACGTCAACAAGCAAAATTGCAGCATCTGGGGCTCGGAAAAGAGTTATTGTTGAGAAGGGTCTCCATCCTCAACGTGTGACTGTTTGGTGCGGTTTAATGTCCGGCTGGGTCATTGGACCTTACTTTTTCGAAAATGAAGTTGGACCAACAGTTACGGTGAATGGATTGCGCTATCGAGATATGATTAATGATTTTTTACGGTCGGAGTTGGATGGTATTGATCTGGACAACGTTTACTTTCAACAAGACGGCGCACAGTGGAATATTGGCACACAAGACGCGGCAAAATTAGAAGGAGTTGAGCTAGGGCTTTGAAATTTCGTGCATATTATTTATTTCGCCAAATTAGCAAAAAACCAATTTTTTGTTGATATTTTGGGTTGTTTTTTGCCGAGTTAGTTTTAGCATTTCTGTAATTAAATCAACATAGGCAGATATAGGCAGAATTTTCTTTTTGCAATGGTTAACTGAGAGCCTAGATTATCAATTTTTGTTAATGTCAAGACCTTGGTCGGCCTCGCGAGTTTAGTTTTAGCCTGAAGAAAATGAAACACCCTGAAACCGCTGCATAAAAAGGAAAAAGACAACATAATAATAGTTTTTTTATGCAAAATTATACATCAAAAGGTTCTGTATTATATGAATTAAACGAAGTTCCAATGCGTTTCATTGTTTCGGAGATATGGGCTTACAAAATACTCTCTAAAATGATAAACTTTGAAACCATTTTAACATTTATGATTTTAAATGCTTGTACAGCAAGATTTCGCCAAGTTATCGCCAAAACCTTTTAAAATATAGTTTATTGGAATGTTCTTTATAGATTGGAATCAAATATGCAGAGATTGGAGCTCATGAAAATTGGGAGTTTTTGCCGCTAATAATACACTGTGCGGCGCTACGTGCCACACAAGCAACGAAACCGTTGCTCTGTTTCGGGAAAAGTTTCCGGACCGTAATATCTATCGAAGAGGTGGTCACAATTGGCCACCGAGATCTTGTGATTTAACACCTTGTGACTTCTTCCTTAGGGGCCACGTGAAAGATAAGGTCTACGCCAACAGCTCAGCGTCGTTTCAAGACCTCAAAGATAGAATTCGTGAGGCTATCGAGGACATGGGGCAGCCACTTTGCGATTTGTTTATGGAAAATTTCATGAAAAGGATATGGTCCTGCAAGCGTGGTCGTGGTGGCCATTTGGCTGATGTTGTTTTTCGTTATTAACGGCATACCTTCCTCTTTATTATGAAACAAACATCCGATCATTTATCTCAAAAAATGGAATTTTTCTTTGAATACCAAAATAAAACCTCTAGTTGGAAAACCCTTTATTTACTCTAAAATTTTTTTAGATATTTAGATCTTTGTTGAATTTCGGCATGTTCCGAACAGCACAAAATGTATATAGAAAAGGGTTATTTAAATTTGTCTTGCAATGCCAATTTTATAAAATATTTCTCAAATTGTTTACAATGAAAGATCGGTCTAATGCACTAATTTCATACCAAGATTGTAAATTTTCTTATTTACATAATGCGTAAATGTGGCGCAGTAACTTTGAGTGCGTTGCTATAATTGTAAGGTATTTTTTGAGTAGTAGAGGGAAATGCCCATATATGTATATACTTAAATATACCATATCAAACTTCCCAGTTTACCTTAAATTAATTATTTTAAATAAATTTTGCGAGGATTTCGTTGGAATAATCCAGTGAATAACTGATTACAGATTGTATTGAATACAAAAATCTTAACTTATGGTTTGATCTATGCAGTCATTTTATTTATATTAATTTAAATGTTGCTTTGCATGAAATCCTATGTAAATATAGCTTGAATACACAATATTTAAGCATTTGAATATTTACAATCTCCCAAAACAGTCTGTCATATTTTCCCACAGTAACCACTTAGACCACAACATTTACCAAAATAAAATGATTTTCTCAGTAAGCTCCGCCTACCATTAAAAACAGCGGCGTAAGGAGAGTAAGGAAAGGGAGGATGTGGGAAAATCTGTATAAACATATTGTTTGTTTTTATATCAAAAAGGGGCATCCATTACACTAATGAACACAGCATTTTTCATGCTTATTAAATGAGTTTTTCGTTTAGCATCAGCAGAAACACTTTTTTTCTTTAGTATATTTTTGCTCTCCGTTTTGCTTTTGGACCAAATTTCCCTGCTTCGTCTCTTTCGCGAAGTTTTCCCTTTGGTGTATCGTTTTCATTTTTTATGTTATATTTTTACTAAAGATCTAAAAGAATTCAGCTGTTGGATTAAGCAAAATATTTAGGTTATTTTTCGTTTTGCTTAGCGTTTTTTGTTGCTTCTTCCAGCCTTCAAGAAACGGCGTTAGTGTAATTGTTTTGAATATATGTAAATACATTAAAGACTGGGATTTAACAGAAAATTGATGCCATGAATGTTTTATAAAACAAGAAGAAGAAAAACAATGACCCCCTGAAAGGAGACATAGTTAGATCCTTTAAGGTCTGCTAATGTTAAAAGCCATAAGCATTTATGGTTTGTTGGGGGGTTGGTTAGCATGTTGTGTTAGTCGGAGGGGGTGTCTGAGTATTTGTTGTTCACGGATATTTCAAAGATAATAAGGACACCAGAAATCCAGACACACATACGACTTAATGTTCTCTGGATTATTCATGCGAACAAATTAATTATGCATCAGCATGACACCTTTGAGTCTAACTCCTGTGCAGGGGATGTGTGTGGATCCCCATTTAATATCATACTTTAAATATACATTTACATACGCCATTATAAAGGGTTTTCCAATAAGGACATAATAATTTTGTGTATTAATAAAACACCGAATATTTATTACAGGTGTAGTGCAACTGTTACATTGAAACAACAGAATGAAATTCGATTTCGGTCATATGACCACCACGATTTCGAACGTAACGTTGGCAATTTCACGTTGGATGTTGTCTCTAACTCGTCTAAGTTGTTGACATAGACCAATGACTTGATGTGGCCCCATAAAAAGAAATCCAATAGCATGAACGAGGTGGCCATTCGACCGGACCATTTCTCGAGATAACACGTTCACCCAATTTGCTTTTCAGAAAATCGATTGCATGGCGTGCTGTGTGGCTAGTGGCACCGTCTTGTTGAAATCTCATATCGGCAATGTCAAGCTCATCCAATTCTGGCCAAAAATAATTTTCTAACATGGCACGATAGCGCTCTCCATTGACTGTAACATGACGATTGGTTTCAGAGACCAAAAAATACCGCTCAATCACCACTCCGCCATGAAAACCACACCACACAGTATTTTTTGCGGATGCAATTGTGTCTCTTGGAGCACATGTGGGTTTGTTGCTGTCCAGTAACGCATATTTTGTTTATTGACAAAACCACTCAGCCGGAAATGAGCTTCGTTGCGTTGACATAAAAATACAAAATTGTGTTGTCCCTATTGGAAAACCCGTAATACACACATATACGTATGTGTATTTAGACCTGATCCAACAGCGGGTACCCTACATAATGATTATTGTATATGTAATTGAGGGGAGAAAAAAGTTCTTAGACTATTAACAAACACAAATGTTGGTTATATAAGTTTTTAACAAGTCTCTGTGGATTGGGTTATGAAATGATTATGTTCTCATTATTGTCAAATTGGAGTGCATATTTTATATTATTCAAGGAGGTAAGAGGCGTTGAATACCACTTTGATTTAGTAGAGGAGTAGACCTGACTTTTATATCACCTTCAGAAATACCAAAGTTCCAAAATCTATTTTCAAAATTTTAAGGCAGGATTAGAAATTGTTGATATCAATTTTGTGGAAGTTTTGTTAAACGTCATATTTAAATGTGTCTAAATATTCTCTTTGTCATTATTTTGTCATATTTATACTCGGGGAAAACCCCACTTTTTGATATATTTGAACTGAATGAACATATTTGGGAAACAACATTATTAAACGTTATGTATATTTGGTCAAATAAATTCTATTTGAAAATCAATAACATTTATTATATGCGCTATATAGGAAAGACTAAAGTCGGTCGGGCTGACTTTACAATACCTTCCACCATTTTTTGTCAAGCAGTGCACTTATTGGGGCTATATCAAAATGTTATTAAAAACGTAGCATACACAGCTAAGAAGTCAAATTAGTCTGGAATATAAAAATTTGGGCTGTATTAAAAACATGAACGTATGTATGTTAATGTCACATGCCACATTTTGCAACGTAAAGTATAAATGATAAAATTTTTACATAACAATATGCAACAAAAAACAATTTTTGTCGCAGACCCAAAAACTTGTTTTTTCTAATTCTATAAAATAAACACTAAAAATTTGTTTATGGTAAATTTGTTTTTAAAAATTTTCCTATCCCATCTGTTTGTTCCTTCCGATTCTTAATCGTTGAAAGAATACTGTGCATGGCCACCTTCAGCCGGGGTTAAAGATTTTCCCCTCTATAGTATGCCAAAAGACGACTATGCTGATCAAGGTATCTTTGCAAAGGCACTTTAGTTCGCGTAGCCGTCTTTGGACAAACCCCAGAGGAGAAAATCTTTAATCCCGGCCGAAGGCTGGCCATGCCTAGAACCCTTTGTCAGCGCAGCCGTCTTTGGACTTACCCCGCCGTGAATCGTGAATCGTGTTAGAGCTATTCCAAATTATTACCGCCATGCCCCCCTGCGCATTATTGGTGACGTGTAGGTTAGGTCAGATTAAGGCCGCGCGGCACACAACCATTGCTGGCGGGCACCACTTCACTCGGAGACCATTTGGTCCATTGTGTTCGTCAAAGACGAGGTGTAGGGTAAGGGTAGACTCCGCCCGACTTTCTGTCTTTCCTTACTTGTTTGAAGTAAAAGAACGATAGAGCCGGAATACCCGTTAAGTTTAAGGCAATTACAGAAATTAGAAGAAACTTAAATTTTTCAAAAAAAATCGTTTTAGCTGGCGCGAAAAATACTACAACCCTTTTGTAAGTAGTAAGAGAATTTAAAAAAATCATGTTTTGCTTCGGACCAATTAAAAAATAAAATAATTTATATTCCTTTTTTAACAACTCTTACTAAACCACTTTTTTTACGTGAAAAGAATATTTCCAATATTTTCAACGGGTACTAAAGGTAACAGCCATGAATTGGAATTAGAATTGCTACAAACATTAACCACAAAAATTGTTTTAAATATTGTTTTCTTGTTTAGGATACCAAATTACACAAGCAAAGGTTATGCACAGCCCTTCGGCACAATTTTTGTAAACTAGTGTAATCGGTTTACAATTGCATTCTAAAGAGCGTCAAAAAGTCGAATCGGAAAGTACAAATCGGAAGGGACCTTTATATGGGGGCTATATCAAAGCATCAATGGGGATCGTCCCTAGTCCACGAAATTAATCTGTACCTGTACTTTGATCACAAGAATATATGGAGAGAGATACATCTACACGAATGTTGATTTGCGATTGAAAGTCAAATAGGAAATGAGAATTGTTGCCCTGAAATTACTATTTACTTCTGCTTTCGAGGTATTCGGCCAGAATGTTTGCAGATAAATCGTTTTCTCGGGAGAGAATTTGAAGCAAATGGATTGGAAATACACGCTTCAGTTCATAGAACAACATAAATTCTCCAAATTATTCTCTTTATTTCGTTCTTTGATACAAAAAATGTATTAAAAGCCCACATTTTTCAAAGTAATTTCCGAAATTACTAATCATAGTGAACTCCCAGCAAAATTTGGGATCGAATATCTCGAAAGCCAGTGGTAACCTAGAAAAATTGATATTGCCTCTGCATTCAGCATTTTAAATAGGCTTCTACATAGGATCCAGTGGGTCTGGCGCCCCGGGGCTAATTTTTACTTTTCTAGTTTTATTATTACTAGAAAATGTAAATTTTTTGTAAATAATTGGATATTAAAAAAATTAATGAAACAAAAATCTTAAAAATCTGTGTTTTCTGTTCGTAAATGTATGACGAATAGTTTTGTACAAGGTTTTGATCCCTATATTTCTAAAGGGTCCGCCAAATAACTTTTTTTTTAGAAAATGCTATAGCTTAGCGAAGCGAAAACGCATAGTTGAAAAAAAACGTTAGATGGCGGACCCTAGTTCTAAGAGGCTACTTTTGGTAATTATTTCACGAAGAAGTAAAAATGTCAAAAATAACTGCCAGTCATATTCTTAAAATATATTTCCCGATAATTTCACTACGGGTCGTCGAAAACGCTATATGAAAAACCCCACGTTTTAGAGGTCAATTTAGCTCCTTTTTGAAAAATTATATGGGGATTTAAACAAGTCAAACAATGATGTTATACAGTTTAGCCTTGTATTTATTTGTTGTACTCGTAGATGGCTATTAGTTGGTGGACAAATCATTCGCCCCCTGGCGAAAATGCATTTTTCTGCAAAATTTCGTTTAATTTGTATTTTTTCTAGTAAATTTCCCCACAATTTAATTTTTCGGCAAAATCTTATTGAAATTTTTTCTCTAAAAAATTTTCTGGAAAAAATTAAATTTTCAACAAAAATGTATTTTCGACAATATTTTCATGAAAACATTCTTCAAATTTATAGAAAATAAAATTTTCAACGACATTTTTTAAAAATACCAATTTTGACAAAATTTTCTATAAAATTTTGATTTCTATTTGATTTATTTTCTATTAAAGTAAATTTTCTACAACTTCTACTAAATTTGCAATAAATAGCATTTAATGAAATTTCCAAATAAAAATAATTTATATGAAATTCTTAATAAAATTTTAATTTTTATTAAATTTTCAATAAAATTGCAATTTCTATTAAACATAATTTTATATATGGGTAAAAATAAAACAAGTGTCAAAATTTTTTGGAAGGTCAAGATTTTTTTGAAATTTGTTATTAATCTGGTTGATAATTTGAAAAAAAAAATAAAACAATTTGAACCGTTTTGCAAAATTTAGATTTTTTTGCGAGATATGACCTATTACATTTTTCCGAGTGTGTTTTCGGATTCGACTGAAATTTTTTCAGGTCGGTCCGAAACATTTCCTAAAATCTAAATATATCATCAACTTTAATTACCAACTGACCATATGAAAAATATTGCAAAATATTTTTTGCATATGCGAATAATTTAACTTTCTGGAGCAGTAATTTGAAATATTTTATATTTAGAATGCGTCCTATATTGACGTCCACCAGAATCAGAAAAAACATTTTGGTAGATCGCGCTTCGTAAAAAGGTACAGCAAATTTACGGACACTACCTTTTTGAAAATATTTTTGGTTCATTATTACAGGACCTCAAGGACCTTACCAATTTTGTCCAAATGTACACAATAGCTGAATCCATTAGTACTGAGTCCAAAAACGTATTAATTTTTTTTCCGCGGATCAAGTTCTCAGTATCGCGAGCTTCCAAACTGTGGATATATAATTTGCAATATCTCCGTCAATTCCTAGTCAATCTGTACAAAATCAACGATAAAAGAGACGTCAGAAAAGTCACTTTCATATCTTGTTTCCTAATATATGTTTTCTTAACCCATTAAGAGCCAATTTTTTTACTTTTTGTGTTAAATGCAATAATTTTGGAAAATGCGTTCTGGACTGGACCGTTCGTGCGGTGGAAGTATAAATTGGCGATTCTATTAATACAAACAACACTTTAAGCTTTATTTCAATGTATTATATGACCAATTATGTATTATATTAGGAAACAAGATATGAAAGTGACTTTTCTCACGTCTCTTTTGTCGTTGATTTTGTACAGATTGATTAGGAATTGACGGAGATATTGCAAATTATATATCCACAGTTTGGAAGCTCGCGATGCTGAGAACTTGATCCGTTGAAAAAAATTAATGCGTTTTTTACTCAGAACTAATGGATTCAGCTATTGTGTAAATTTGGACAAAATTGGTAAGGTCCTGTAATAATGAACCAAAAATATTTTCAAAAATGTAGTGTCCGTAAATTTGCTGTACCTTTTTACGAAGCGCGATCTACCAAAATGTTTTTTCTGATTCTGGTGGACGTCAATATAGGATGCATTCTAAATATAAAATATTTCAAATTACTGCTCCAGAAAGTTTAATTATTCGCATATGCAAAAAATATTTTGCAATATTTTTCATATGGTCAGTTGGTAATTAAAGTTTATGATATATTTAGATTTTAGGAAATGTTTCGGACCGACCTGAAAAAATTTCAGTCGAATCCGTTCAATATTTCCAGAGAAAATTGCAGTTTTCTAAACACACTCGGACAAATTTAATAGGTCATATCTCGCGAAAAAATCAAAATTTTGCAAAACGGTTCAAATTGTGTTATTTTTTTCAAATTATCAACCAGATTAATAACAAATTTCAAAAAAATCGTGACCTCTCAAATAATGTTGACACACTTGTTTTATTTTTACCCATATAATAAAAATTTTTTAAAATTAAAGCCTTATGTTGTCTACAAATTGCAGAATTTCCATTGGCAACGATTAATTTTTTACTTTTTCATAAGACCTGATCTAGCTGACTGTTATTAATTTTGGCTTCCAAAGCAGGGCAAATTATAAGCATTCAAATATAAAATTATTAATTTTTATAATTTTCTTATTATTCTAAACAGCAATAATACACGTCTGTGTTGCTGTTTAGAATAGTAAGAATGGTTTTCTTTTGAAAAAGATTTAGGAACATCCGTTTTGTCACTTCTTAATATTATGATACATTATATTTTTTTGCTAACATAAAAAAACGAGAATGCCTAAAATTTTGCTCCCCTCATGTGCCTTGCGCCCCGGGGCTTCAGACCAATTAGCCCATATGGTAATCAGGTGCTGTTCATATGGTCTCCTCCCTGTCACATTTTTTAGGTATCCTTTTGCAATTCCATACTACGGAATGATCCATACGATGGCTCAGTCAACTTCATCTAGACCAAAACTTGACGCCCAGTTAATTTGTTTCGTACATGTTCTCATACACATTAACAGTGTTATAGGATTATGTAACTGTGGCAAACGATTTTCTGGCATTTGCAACATATCCATTTGGTTAATCACAAAAATCTTGACCCTCCCACATCACACGCACATTTGAACATCCATACGATATACATACAAACAAACACACACACGTGTGTGCTTAAACAGGACACTTGCGTGAGTTTGTCCAGTGCCCGCCAGGAATATCAAATCAATGTCAGATTTTATTTAGAAATACATTGTGGTAATTTCATAGGACGGGCTTAAGGTGGGCAGTTTTGTACGCTAATGCGTAGGCAATGTCATTGTAGAATACCATCCTTTGACATTGGCGTGATGAATTGATTATATACGTAAAAAAGACAGTTTCAAATTAAATATGTATGTATGGTATCACATTTCATAGGATTTTATACGTTATAGGTTATTTTTTGGTGTGTAATTGTCCCCAGATTTAAATACATTCAAGTAAGTAAATTAATAATACAATTTGCGATTTTTAGAAAGCTTATTCAACATATTTTTTTATAACAAGTGCGATTTGCTAGATTTAATTCAGCTAATTATTCAAGAACAAATACGAAAATTGAAAGCAAGTATACTGACTAAAAAGTACCATCCACAACAAAATTGATCATTTTTGTTTTCTGGTTTGCTAAAATCCTCTTGAGACATGAGTTCTCAGCGTTGTAGTCGCTGAACATTTCCAACGTTGCACAGTGGGGGAAATTTAGAAAGAAAGGAAAATACTTAGAAAAAATTGATCATCATTGTTTTCCGGTTTGCTCAAATCCTCTTGTGGCGTGAGTAATTAGCATTGTAGACGCTGAACATCTCCACCTTTGCACAGTGGGAACAATTTAGAAAAATAGAAATAATTCTGTCGTTTCTTAACCAGACAAGCAATTGCGACAAAACATGGCATGTTTCTAGAAAAGGTATTTGAGAAGTTAAGTTTTGAATTTGGGTCTCAATTACGAAAGTTACATGCGCTTCAACATTGTGTTCACCCGAGATTACCAAATTTGAGGCCCTATCCGCCCATGTATACCACAGGCGGCCCAAATTCAAAACTTAACTTCTCTAATACCTCTTCTAAAAACATGCCAAGTTTTGTCGCAATCGGTTGTATGGTTAAGAAAGGTTGAACTGTTTCCCATTTTTTAATTCCTCCCACTGTGCGATGATGCTGAAATTTGGCCATTTGCATTTAATTATGGATAAGGCCACAGGCGCTATAGAAACCATTCATATACACCAATTGAACTGAAAATTTTTCATTTAAGGTTAATTATATCCACATGAAAACGCCCATAGTAGTCCCCTAATCAGATATAGGCCCATGTAAAAGTCTGTTCAGTATTTTATTCTTGACGCTATGTTACATCAAAATAAACAATAGGCTTGGAAAAAGTGGGCGTGGTATTATTTAAAATTCTATTTGAAACTAATTCAGAAATTTTATTAGTAAATTTATCAATTTTAGTTTTTGTGAAGTGTTGGACTTATTATTTTTAAACAGCGTCTTTACAAAATGGGAGAAGTGAATTACTATTAGATAAAATGTTTTCGAGGTCGGCATATCGATTGGATCATCCCGTGCCACGTTTGTGGATGTTTTGGTCATGAAACTTGTAGAAATTAAGCTAAATCTACCAAACGAACTGTAGCATGAGCATTAGACCGTTTATAGCACATGATGCAAAAAGTGAAAGTTGCTGCGATCTTTGATTTCCGGACCGCAAAAGTTTCCATTTGGCCTACAAGACTTCCATAAAAATTTTGGTGCCGATCGGATAACTCTAGGGTCTGCCCAAAGTTCATTCAAAATTCAGAACACACTTTATAGGGGAAATATTTTTTTTATTCAAAAATCGTATGTTTAAATAAGTAAAATTACATTTCTTTGTATTATTAATTAATAAATAGTTTTTAAATATTAAGATCGGTGAAAAAAACAAAAAATACATTTTATTCAATATTATATTAGCTCTGACTTGTTATGTGAGGGACATTTTCTACGATATTCTTCAATGGACTGTAATATAAATTGATTTTGTTCTTCGTCTTTCGTAAGTATTCTGTTGTAATCATTCATAAATTGTACACCGCGTTCAGCAGTGTCGTTAACAACAAACAGATTACGACAAACATCGAGAGCATCTTGATATTCTTCGTTTACTTCCCAAATGGATGGATCATGCTTTAAAAATTCAGTACTCAATCCAAAAGCACCGAAAAAATGTTTGGTTTTGTATGAGACGAAATCGCTCAAATTATTACACAGCAATAGTTTCGGGTCGGAGAATTTTCGATCGTTTTCCAGATTTACGACGGGCTCTGTTGATTGCAGATGCCTAACCATTTTTCGTTTCTCTTCGAATGAAACATCCGAATCGAAAAATGCCAAAGCCATTGATTCTAGGGCCAAATACCACAAATGATTTTTCCATTTCTTCAAACAAGTGTATATCTTGATTTGGTGCTCGTATGGTATTTTGCATGTAAACCACGCCCACTGGACTCTCGTTTTGTCAATGCAAACTGCTCTAGAAATAGGTATATTTTTAAGGCATAAATGCCTTTTCCCATGAACCTTGCGTGGGATGTTGGACCAGGTGTTCGGAAGTTATGGCCGACACCACCAAGAAACAGTAATTGTAATATTTCCTTGTAATCAGCTCGGATTTGTGTTTCATTTAGCTGTTTAATGCAGAATTTCTTAATGACTTCGCAGTCAGCATTACTTATTTTTGAGCGTACAGTTGGATCTTCGAGTCCATTTTTAAACGATTTGTGGTCGAGACTTACCCAAACGGCAGCAAAACGATTAAAAATAGGCACTTCAGGACCACAAGTCGCCGAAGTTTAACCTCAAACACATGTTTCAATACCATCTCCATCTTGTGATGAGAACATGGGAACTTGATTAATTTTCGATCTATTTGTTCTGCAACAAAATGCACGATCCAGTGTTTTGACCTGTATTTGATGAGTGTATCATGGACGACTTTGGCCATCTTTTCTCCAGTACCAGCCGGGATTTTGGGGGCGCCCAAAAATTTTGATGTGTAGATCGATTAATCACAAGCTCACCAATAGTGGTCAGAGGCGTCGCAGCATTATACATTACAGTTATCACATCATGAAATAGCTGTCTGTTTGACGGCAGTTTGGCTCCAGATATTGTACGTGATACATGCCCAACTGATTCTACGGTGCGAAATTTATCACTGGATCTAGTAACCATTTTGGATGTGGTCGGTCTGGAGACAAATAAGAATATGACTAAAATTAAATTTTGTGCTAAGCTGTCCCTTTCTCAATTCATTTAGGCTGGAGGCAGAGCGCGTTCTGTAAACGACATTTTTATATTCAACTCATTCAATTTTACGTTCCAATCAATTTCCTTTAATAGCGGCTGAGTTGAAACAGTGATATACTGAACGAAACGAGCTGGCGAACTAAAGTGAGGTTGTAAACTAAAGCGATCTGGTGAACTAAACTGAACTGGTGAAGAAAATGAACCAACTAGTACACTTATTGATGTTTTCACCAGCTCATATAGACCAATTTAGGTTCCTAGTGTTACCACGGGCTCTGATGGCCCCCATCGAAACCACCCTGTATATCAACAATGTTATCAATAGTGCGAATAGAATGGAAAGGTCGACCCTAGTATATGTAGAAGTCGTTTACTCAATGCGGGTCAGTAGGAAAGCACAGGCTGAAAAAAAATCGCTTCTGTAGTATTTTGTTCCAAACATATTCTGCTGGAAACATACTTACTTTTAGGGTGCACTCCAAATATATAATATTTGACACTCACAAATATTATATGTTTGTGAGGATGTTGTTCTAAACAAAATTATGTTTTCATCCTAATATTCTCTTATTTGGAAATAATATTTCCAAAACAATGATGATTTGTATTTAAGTATTTTGGCAATGTATCGATGCCTTAATTTAAAGGAAAGTTTTCAGTTTTTTAGAAATTTAAGGTTTAATTTCTTAGAAATTTTATACAGGGTTGCCCATATTCGACGGACCCATCTGGCAACGCCATAACTTTTGACAGAGCTGTCAGATCGCTTAATGACATACCGCGTTTGAAGCGTCAGTCCAAGCAGATTTTTACCATGGAACAATACACGCCACGCGAGCGCTCTGAAATAGTTGAAATTTACATTCAACAGAAGAAGTCAATTGTGAAAACTCAACGTGCTTTTAAAATATTAAAAAATGTGAGAAGTGCGCCTTCTAAGAACACCATTAAGCGTTTATACGAAAAATTTTCGCCACTGAAAATCCTCAGGAGATTCAAGAATTGCCTCTTCATGACGAAAAAGTCACAGTTTGGTGCGGCGTTAGTGCGAAAACGGTCATTGGGCCGTTTTTCTTCCAAAACGAAAATGGCCATGCTGTTACCATCAACCGGAGCGTTATCGCGACATGATGACCAATTTTGTGATGCCAATTATTCGTCGAAAGCGTATGAGGCAGTTCTGGTTTCAACAAGACGGCGCTCCACCGCACACAAGTCGCATAACAATCGATTTTCTGAAGAATTTGTTTCCGGGCCGTTTGATGTCGAAAAGTGGTGATTTGGACTGGCCATCGCGTTCGCCCGATTTGACGCCGCCTGACTTCTTCTTGTGGGGATATTTGAAGTCAAAGGTTTACGTTAACAAGCCAAGGACCGTAGAAGAGCTCAAGGACAACATTCGTGAAGAAATAGCCGCTATTCCGGCCGAAATGTTGGCGAAAACGATGGAAAATGCTGCAAAAAGGGCACAATACGCCATCAACGCCACAGGCGGCCATTTGAGAGATATCATATTCAAAAATTGATGTAAACAAATCTACTTGGAACAAATTAAATGATTAAGATTGCCAACCGCCAAATTTTTATTTTTTTCTTTGATTTTTTTTAAAAAAACATGGGTCCGTCGAATATGGGCAACCCTGTATGTTTGAAAATTTAAATCGTATAATTTTGGGTTACGATAAATAACATTGATGGATTGACAATTGGACTATTTATAAATAAAAAATTTGTGCTGTAAAACAAAAGAAAATGCTGCTTACGACATTTTTACCTATAAAGTACAACACAAAATCTAGGAAAAAATAAAATTAAAAATTGCCAAATTCAACAAAGTTTTAACATTTTTTTAATATAATGTATTTGGATAAATTCTTAAACAATATCTTTGTTTGTTTGTAAACACATATTTTATTTGTGACAGTCAGTTCGCAAATATATTTTGTTGTAATATATTAATATATGCGTTCAAAATAAAATTTCTTGATTTTCAAATGAAATATATTTGTTCAAAAATCTATATATATAAAGAAGAATGTGTGTTTGTTTGTTTGTTTGTTTGTTGGTTTGTTTGTTTGTTGGTTTGTTGGTTTGTTTGTACCGTATAGACGTCTAAACGGCAGAACCGATCTTCTTGAAATTTTCACAGAATGTACATGTGTGGGGCGTGGTGAAAATAGGGTACTTGAATTTTCGATATATGAAGTGGGCGTGGCCCCGCCCACATAAGACAAATTTAAAAATTGAGATATCTTGCACAATTTGTTAGTGAGAGTGCTGCAATTTTGTACATATGTATCTGGTGGCAGTCTGCGTGATTGGTCCAAAAATGGGCGGGATCGGACCAATGGGCGTGGCCCCGTCCATATAAGCCAAATTTTGAATTTGAGATATCTTGCACAATTTCTTAGCGAGATAACTGTAATTTTGTTTATATATATCTGGAGGCAGTCTACGTGATTGGTCCAAAAATGGGCGGGGTCTGACTAATGGGTGTGGCCCCGCCCCATTAAGCTAAATTTTGAAATCGAGATATCTTGCACAATTTGTTAGCAATAGAGCTGTAATTTTGTGTATATATATCTGCTGGCGACTTACGTGATTGGTGAAAAATGGGCGGGATCGGACCAAAGGGCGTGGCCCCGCCCATATAAGCCAAATTTTGAATTTGAGATATCTTGCACAATTTGTTAGTGAAAGAACTAGAAATTTGCATATATATATATGGAGGCAGTCTACGTGATTGGTCCAAAAATGGGTATGGTCGGACTAATGGGCGTGGCCCCGCCCCTTTAAGCCACATTTTGAAATCGAGATATCTGACACAATTTGTTAGCGAGAGAGCTGTAATTTTGTGCATATGTATCTGGTGGCACTCTACGTGATTGGTTCAAAAATGGACGGAATCGGACCAATGGGCGTGGCCCAGCCCATATAAGCCAAGTTTTGAATTTGAGATATCTTGCACAATTTGTTAGCGAGAGAGCTGTAATTTTGGGTAAATATATCTGTTGGCGGCCTACGTGATTGGACCAAAAATGGGCGGAATCAGACGAATGGGCGTGGCCCCGCCCATATAAGCCAAATTTTTAAATTTAAATATATTGCACAATTTGTTAGCGAGGGTGCTGTAATATTGTGCATACGTATTAGGTGGTAGTCTACTTAATTGGTCCAAAAATGGCCGGGATCGGACCAATGGGCGTGGCCCCGCCCATATAAGCCAAATTTTGAATTTGAGATATTTTGCACAATTTGTTAGCGAGAGAGCTGTAATTTTGTTTATATATATATCTGTTGGCGACTTACGTGATTGGTCTAAAATAGGCGGGGTCGGACTACTGGGCGTTTCTCCGCCCCTTTAAGCCAAATTTTGAAATCGAGATATCTTGCACAATTTGTTAGCGAGAGAGTTGTAATTTTGTACATATGTATCAGGTGGCAGTCTTCGTGATTGGTCCAAAAATGGGCGGGATTGAACCAATGGGCGTGGCCCCGCCCTTATAAACCAAATTTTTAAATTGACATATATTGCACAATTTGTTAGCGAGAGTGCTGTAATGTTGTGCATATGTATTAGGTGGTGGTCTACTCAATTGGTACAAAAATGGGCGGGATCGGCCAATGGGCGTGGCAACGCCCATATAAGCCAAATTTTGAAATTGAGATATCTTACACAATTTGTTAGCGAGAGTGCTGTAAGTTTGTGCCATGTATCTGGTGGTAGTCTTCCTGATTTGTCCAAATATAGGCGGAATTGGACGAATGGGCGTGGCCCCGCCCATATAAACAAAGATTTTAAATTGACATATCTTGCACAATTTGTTAGCGAGAGTGCTGTAATTTTTGCATATGTATTAGGTGGTAGTCTAATTGGTTGGTGCAAAAATGGGCGGGATTGGACCAATCGGCGTGGCCCCGCCAATATAAACCCAATTTTGAAATTGACATAACTCGCACAAATTATTAGCGAGATTACTCTAATTTTGTGCATATATATTAGGTGGCAGTCTACGTGCTTGGTCCAAAAATGGGCGGGGTCGCACAAATGGGAGTGGCCCCGCCCATATAAGCCAATTAAATTTTGTGTTTGATATATCTTGAGCAATTTGTTAGAGAGATCAATGTAATTATGTGCATATATATTTGGTGTCAGTCTACGTAATTAGTCCAAAAATTAACGGGATCGGAAATCTGAAGTCTGGGGCAACGAAGTGGACCGGGTCCAGCTAGTATATAATATTTACAAATTTACGTTCCAAGTATATTTTCTTTGAATTCAAACATATCAAAAATGGCGATTTTCCTCCGTGCAGGTACTCAAAGATCCCATCATCTCTACAGCTACTACATAAGTCATTGGAGTCAATCAGGCAGTCTCCTGTCAGAACTAACATTAATGGTCTTTAAACAGTCTACTCATTTCTAGTGCTAGGATATATTTTGACCCTCTCAATTCATATTTGTGGAGATGGTTTCTATTACCACGTATTATGCTAACCCATTCATCTATGGCAGGGGTCATAGTGATGTGGTTTCTCTCGAAAGTGTACACCGTTGGTATATAGTCCACTCGGTCGGTTACCATAGCACTACACTGTGATACCCTCATGTGGCCGTAGTTGTTGAGAACTAATCCAACCCTATATTACTTTGATCGGTACTAGTATTCATATTATTCGAATCGTAAACGTATTTTTAGTTATTTTAATCAAATCTCTAATTTGTTTTAAAACTGTAATAAATTAAATGTTTAAGTTCAACAAAGTTCTATATTTAGCTTCCCTTTCTCTTTCGCTATAGCTCTATTTTAAGAAATATTTTAGAATTAACCAAAGTCAGAAGGATATTTTGCATATTTCTGTAGGATTTTTTCTATTTGCACAAGTTTTCGAAACCATTATTTTTCTTTCAATCAAAGATTTAATGTACATAATTTTGAGCAGGTCATTATGGTTCCTCTGATATGCCGCTGCAAAGCCCCAGTCCTGGGGCCGACTCATCATCAAGGTTAGGTTAGGTTAAGAATGGAAGCATATAAAACACTCAATTATGGCGACTTTTTATCACATTTTAAAACTTTCAAATAGAAGATAAGTTTAATTCCAGGGACTACATTAGTCCCACGTAAAAAGGGTAAATATATTTTAGGATTTCGCGTTAACGACCAACATTTTTTCAGAATCGAAATCACCATTAGACTATTCGACAATTGTGTTACCACAGGGACGTAAGATAAATCATAAGTCATCCCTAGCCCCTCCCGCATAACCAATTTCAATGCGTTAAAAAGCTCAATCGGATTGTAACGTCAGTCAAGTTAGTTAGCTCTCCAAAGGAATGAGAGCCTAAGGTTGCATCGCTCCTCCTCCAGAGCTCAACACAGAAAATGTTCTTATAATTCCTCCTCTTCATCTGCACAGCTTCAGTAAACGTCATTATGCAAGACCTTCAATCTCCCTGCGTGCCGTCCAATAAGGCAGTCTCTCGTCATGACATAAATGATAAGGGATACGTCCGGTCTCGTTTTGGTGCATCTTGAATTTAGGCAGAGCCACATCAGGGAGGAATGTACGCAGTTCCTGACTAGTGACCTCCGGTCATTTGTTGCTGTAAGATCACTAATCTCTCAATAAGAGCTTGTAGGTCGCTAGAGGCATGCCTAGATTCCACTTCCTCTGGAGCGTGTAAGGTAGTTCCTAGTCTTGCAAATTCCATGGTATGTCACAGTGGCCCGGTATGTCACTGTTTAGCCAAAAGTCGAGGGCGGTTTTTGAATTCGGGAATATAGTTTCCAGAGACTTAATAGCAGCCTGACTATCAGAGAAAATATTTATGCCGACTTTGGTCGGAACAATAATTTTCAGCCATTCCTCTACCTCTTTAATTGCTAAGACTTCTGCCTACAGAGACAATACTAAATATGAGGAAAATAGCCATCATATACATATATGTTACCACCGATTTTACATATTAGCGCTGTAGAAACTGTATTTTATATCCGAAAGAGTTTTCTTATTACATGAATAAAGACTGCCAAATCCGGAGAAAATCGTTTCAGATTTAGATATAGCTCCCATATATCTGTTCCTCCTGATTTCTTATCACAGCTCTATAGAAGTTGTACTTTACATCCGATCATAACACAATTTGGCGGAAAGAAAATTCTTAATTTGGAAAGGACTACAGCTTAATTTGGCGAAAATTTAAGTATTTAAGCGCTATTGAACCTGCATTTTACGTCTGATCTTTATATAATTTAGCAGAAATCAGGTTTATGAACCAAGTTGACGAACATGTGTTAAGATTATGTATAGTCTCATCTATTTTTTCCTTCCAATGCGGGATCTATGAAAGAATACTGCGCATTTTTAGGTTTTGTTTCAGATCTAGTTTATTATGATCAACATCTTCAACTCCTCCTTGAAATAAGCCTCAAACGAAATCAATTTTCAAACTATTAGCGCAATGTCTCTTTTCGCATTGTTAGGGAGGTGTAGGGCATTATTTTTTGTCTTTCCTTACTGGTTTATAGTTATAAACCCAAAGTATAATCTAGCTCGGTTTTGATAATGAAAGTATGCACGCTGAAAATCGCTTCTAGAGTATATTCTCTCAAACATATTCCGCTTGATATTTATAATTGTTTAAAAAAATGTTATATTTGAGGGAAGATGTTGTGCTTATCAAATCTTTCTTTCCGTCATAACATATTTTATTTGGGACAATTATTTACGCAACAAAGAATTATTAGTATTTAAGTGTTCAGAAAGTATATCAATACCTTGATTTTAAGACAAGTTTTCTGTTTTTCCACAATCCAACGTTCATTTGTTCAGAAATTTTAAATTTTCGTAAAATTCCTTTGTAATTGAAATGATACATTGTTTAATGGACTGACGACAAATGATGACTTGGAATAAATAAAAATTAGTGCTTAAGGTAGAACTCAAAATCAATGAAAAATAAAATTCAAAAAATCTGCAACGTTTTGAAAAATGTTTACAAATTCACTGAGATCGTGTACTCTGGAGTGCTCAAGAAAAACTAAAGAAACGTATATCACAAGTTTTAGAAGGTTGCCACTTTTCACGAAAACATATTTTTTTCAACCTATTATAGCCATCTATATGACAGGTCGGCTAGTTTTTGGAGAATATCTGTACGTTGAGAAAGTGCTTTTGCATACAATATGAGCGATTGAGGTAAAAAGTGTATTAGCCTTCTAATTTCTCCAAATCCTGCATTTCTGGGTGTCGAGATTTGTATATGAAACACCACATCGCATGAATCTATTTTACTAAAATTAAATTTCGGTTATCAGCTATTTTATTATATGTTTTGAAAATGCTGATTAAAGTAAATGAATTTATAATCAAAATCGCTAAGAAACGACAGATACATATATTTGAACACCATCCAACTTCCCCCCATTGAGCAGAGTTGACGACCGTTTGCTTAAATCAACATGGAAACCGAACTAGCAACAAAAGTATATTGTTGCCTTTTACTTAAAACTTAATCCCTATAAAATTATACATAACACCTACTGACTTACAATGCCTGAAATTAAATACACCCCATTAATTGTTGCATGCGAATAACGAGGATATTACAAGTCCTTATGGGCGCAATTTATCTCACGTTTAGCTTGTGCGCCATAAATGCTTTGTTCCCTTCTCCAACTGGAAACTCTGTATGTTCGGTTTCATATTTTGTAGACGAACAGAGTAGCATTCCTAAATGAATTATGTTATATTCTTTATGAATATCCTTAAACCAAAAAGTCGATTCTATTGCGAATGCGAGACAAATCTTAATATGCCGTAAATGAAATATATGGAATGTATATTGCTCATCTGAAATGCAAATATTACAAACAGAACAAAATTGTAAATAAAACCGATGGCAGATACAATTACATTACATCAAAAAAACAAATTTCATCCCGATACATCTTCAAACATTTGAGCGCCCTACTGTCAAAATTATCGAGTTTTCGGAACTCAACGGGGATAAGCCGCAAATAATTTATTAAATTTGTCACAGTTTAAATATCATCAATTTGAAAAACACTTATGTGTGAATAAATTAATTTGTTACTTTTATTGTGTTTCGGTATTATTCTACAAATCCGTTTTTTATGCGTCTTTTTTATTTGTTTTGTAAAATTATTAAAAAAGATTATGACCATTTTGCAGGTGACGATGTGTTCTTGCATTTAATGGAAATGTACTGGAAAAATATTGTGCTCTTAACAGTGAAAAAGCTGGAAGGGCGGATGTTTTTTTCAGCGGTAAAATAAAGAGACAGACCTGGAAAAGGAACAAAATCACAGGGAAATGTAAGTAAATGTTGAGTAGATAGAACTAAATTCAGCAGTATTTTTACTTATATAGATCCTCCGCAATAGGGTCTGTGAAAAAATTTTGCTTCTACAAACTAAAAAAAATTAAATTAAAAAAATATACAAACAAGAAATTTGTATTTTACTTTGTGTGATGTCATATCGGAGGAAATATGTTGTTCATTCTTTTTCAGTATATATCATCGCTGTAATAGTTGTCTAGAATACAGAATATGAAAATATTTTGGTGATTGCTTTGTGGATGGTTGTGTGAATGAATCTTTGTGTAGGTACCAGCCGGAGCTTGACAATACGCCTTTTGGCGCTGATAAATACATACTTCAAATAAATTACACTTGCATTTTTGATATGTTTGAATCGAAAGAAAATATATTTGGAAACAATTTTTTTTTAAATTATTTACAAATAAATTTTATTTAAAAATCAAGAAATTTTGTTGGAACGCATATATTATTATGTTAGAACAAAATATATTTGCGAACTAACTTTCGCAAATAAATAATTATAAATTATATGTACACACGAACAAAGTTATTGTTTTAGAAGTTTCGCAAGTATATTTTATTTACAAAACGCTTTAAAAACTCTCCTGACTTTTTCTAATTTTAGTTCGTTTTTCGTAGATTTCGTTTTATATTTATACCCTACACCACACTGTGGTACAGGGTATTATAACTTTGTGCATTTGTTTGTAACACCCAAAAGGAGAAGAAACAGACCCATCGTTTATTATACCGATCGACTTAGAATCACTTTCTGAGTTGATTTAGCTATGTCCGTCTGTCTGTCTGTCTGTCTGTGCATGTATTCTTGTAATCAAAGTACAGGTCGCAATTATGGTCCGATCTCGACGAAACTTTACACATATCTTTTTTTTGGCCCAAGGACGATCCCTAATGAATTTGGTTAAAATCGGTTCAGATTTAGATATAGCCCCCATATATATGTTAGCCCCGATTTGACATGTAAGCGCTGTAAAAACTTTATTTTATATCCGATCAGTATGAAATTCGGCAGAAAGAGGTTTCTTATTATATGGCTGAACACTATTAAATTTGGAAGAAATCGGTTCAGATTTAGATATAGCCCCATATATATGTTACCCCCGATTTGACATGTAAGCGCTGTAAAAACTTTATTTTATATCCGATCAGTGCGAAATTCGGCAGAAAGAGGTTTCTTATTACATGAAGGAATACTGCCAAATTTGGAGAAAATCGGTTCAGATTTAGATATAGCTCCCATATATATGTTACCCCCGATTTGACATGTAAGCGCTGTAGAGACTGTATTTTATATCCGATCAGTACGAAATTCGACAGAAGGAGGTCTTTTTACATGAATAAGTATTCAGGGAAGATCGGTTCAGATTTATATTAAAGCTCCATATATAGAAGTTGTATTTTACTTCCGATCATTAACATTTTCCAAAAAGATGTTTCTCAATTTAGGAACGAATATTGCTTAATTTAGCGTTTATCGTTTCAGAATTAGATAATATGTTTCTACCCATTTACCAATTATTCCAAATTATTATGGCAATGACCCTTATCGCATTGTTAGGGAGGTGTAGGGTATTATATAGTCGGCCCCGCCCGACTTTCTGCCTTTCCTTACTGGTTTATAGTTAAAAATGTCACAAACAGCATTAACTCTGTTTTACAGACTAATTTTTAATTAATAACTATTCCAATACATCACTTTTTGTCCATATATCAATGCAATTTATGGTTACGAAGATTATAGGATTTAAATTTCAATTTAATTTAACAAACATATACAATTTCTAAAAAGATTGCAATTTGAACATATAAAAAACGGAAAGCTTGCCCTTAAATTAAGGCATTGATACATTGCTAAAATACAGGGTTTTCCAACAAGTGGTGTTATTTTGAGTCACCCGGTATTTCGGTAGCTGTCACTTTTGAAGCTTTTATTCTTTGACATTTGACAAGTAGAAACTACGCCATTACTAAAAACGGAACGATACACGATTCAACGACGCATTGGAATTATTAAAATTCGAAAAATCGAAAAATCATTGAAAAATCATCTTGATTGAGGCCCATTTCCACCTCGGTGGCTACGTCAACAAGCAAAATTGTCGCATCTGGGGCTCGGAAAACCCAAGAGTTATTGTTGAGAAGCCTCTCCATCCTCAACGTGTGACTGTTTGGTGCGGTTTATGGTCCGGCTGGGTCATTGGACCTTACTTTTTCGAAAATGAGGTTGGACCAACAGTTACAGTGTATGGATTGCGCTATCGAGAGATGAGTAATGATGTTTTATGGTCGGAGTTCGATGGTATTGATCTGGACAACGTTTACTTTCAATAAGACGGCGCTATGTGCCACACAAGCAACGGAACCATTGCTCTTTTACGGGAAAAGTGATCACAATTGGCCACCGAGATCTTCTGATTCAACACCTTGCGACTTCTTCCTTCGGGGCCACGTGACAGATAAGGTCTACGCCAACAGCCCAGCGTCGATTCAAGACCTCAAAGATAGAATTCGTGAGGCCGTCGAGGACATAGGGCAGCCACTTTGGGATTTGGTTATGGCAAATTTCATGAAAAGGATAAGGTGCTGTAAGCGTGGTCGTGGTGGCCATTTGGCTGATGTTGTTTTTCATTATTACCGCATTACTTTCCTCTTTATTATGAAATAAACATCCGACCATTTATCTAAAAAAATTCCATTTTTCTTTGAATACCAAAATAATACCTCTTGTTGGAAAACCCTTTACTTAAATACAAATTAATCTTTGCTTCGGAAATATTAGTTACAAATACAACAATATCCTCCCAAACATGTAATATTTGTATGTGTCAAATATTACATATTTGGAGTTTACTCTAAACATATGTATATTTCAAGCAGAATATGTTTGGACAATATAATACAGAAGCCATTTTTTACAGCGTGTATGATTTTGTCATTTTGTGTTTGGGGATAGAGAAATTGGAGTGGCTTCAAAATTCCATGTATTTCAAGTACAAAATTCCGTGTAAGCATGTAGAGTTATTACAGTTATAAGCTGTGAACTTTTTGTGCGTTTTTGTTGGAGGTACTAAAAAGGTCTGGACAATTTCTGTTACTCCTTTCGTGAGTTTTCGTATGCACCTGCAAGACAGACTGGCGGTCGGAAGGACGGACAGGGCTCCAATGAATTAAAATGTCGTAGAATGAATATACCACCGAACATACATTGACTCTTAAGTCTTTTATCGCAAGATATATATATCGCGTGAGGATTTAGGGAAACTTCTCTTCCGTACTTAAATGATATGCTAAATTATATGGGGGATTTCATGTCAAGTCAGTCAATTTTTTAAAGCAAATTTCAACGAGATTTGTTAAGAGATCCTATTGTAGAAAATATTGTCCAAAGTGTTTTCCATAGCTTTTTCTTCAACTTTTTAAGAAAATTAAAAAATAGCCAATCTAGGGTAGGCGTGAGGATTTAGGGAAACTTCTCTTCCGTACTTAAATGATATACTAAATTCAAAAAGTGTACATAAGAAATAATTGTAGAACTTATCTAATGAATTTATTAACTATTTCTCAGATTTAAAGACGGATTCCTGGCAAAGTACATTTTTCCGCAATCCATTTGTTGTAGACATAATTACTGAATTGACCTTTAAATTAAAATTCAATTTATGGGACTCGAGACTATGAAATATATGAGCTCAAACAATTTTGGTTTAAATACCAAAATATTTATACAGCTTAATTGCATAGCAGCATATGAAATTAAATTATTAATTCAATTCTCATCGATATTTCACCTAACATAAAATATCTTGTGATTCAGCAAATAAATCAAATTTCTCATAAACTTAGTACCTGATAATAACTATTTTCCTTGCTAAAAAACTTACGTTGTTACTTAGTATGTACTTTATTCTCACACGCAGGAAAATCGCCATTTTTGATATGTTTGAATTCAAAGAAAATATACTTGGAACGTAAATTTTTAAATATTATATATTTTTGAACAAATATATTTTATTTGAAAATCAAGAAATTTTGTTTGGAACGCATATATTAATATATTACAACAAAATATATTTGCGAACTTACTGTCAAAAATAAAATATGTGTTTACAAACAAACAAAAATATTGTTTAAGAATTTATCCAAATACATTATATTAAAAAAATGTTAAAACTTTGTTGACTTTGGCAATTTTTAATTTTATTTTTTCCTAGATTTTGTGTTATACTTTATAGGTAAAAATGTCGTAAGCAGCGCTTTCTTTTGTTTTACAGCACAATCTTTTTATTTATAAATAGTCCAATTGTCAATCCATCAATGCTATTTATAGTAACCCAAAATTATACGATTTAAATTTTCAAACATATAAAATTTCTAAAAAAATAAACCTTAAATTTCTAAAAAACTGAAAACTTTTCTTTAAATTAAGGCATCGATACATTGCCAAAATACTTAAATACAAATCATCACTGTTTTGGAAATATTATTTCCAAATAAGAGAATATTAGGATGAAAACATAATTTTGTTTAGAACAACATCCTCACAAACATATAATATTTGTGAGAGTCAAATATTATATATTTGGAGTGCATCCAAAAAATATGTATGTTTCCAGCAGAATATGTTTGGAACAAAATACTACAGAAGCGATTTTTTTTCAGCGTGCAGCTGTGCCTTTTGTGATTTAAATATTTTATTTTACCTTAACTTTAATTAATGTGATCTCAGTGAATTGAATTAATCTTATTCATATAATATATTTTATTTTCAATAACATCAAATATGTCATTGTATAATGCAAATACATATGTATATCATCATCAAAAATGAAAAAGGTCTACAAACCAAAAAATCCAAAATTGAGATTGATAGGTAATTCATTCCATTTGTTCAATGCTTCATAATACACATCCTGAAAACTTTTTACCGCCCTACTATCAAAAATGAAGAATTTATTAACGAAATTCATCAAATAATTTATATTTTCATAATTCTCGTATATGTCCATTTAGCACAATTTAAAAAATAAAACAGTAATTATTGTAAGCATTATTATGTTTGGGCATGTTTGTATATGTTTCTAACAACAAAGTTTTTAATTTTTTAGTATTTTGCTTCTGTAATATGTTCAATACTGATGATTGGTTCATGGCAATTTTTTCTGTGCCATAGGGAGGCGTCGAGGCAAAAGGGTTGTGAATCCCTGATGTATGTGAAAGTTTGAGATTTCAAATAACTATACATATGCTTGTTCTGGTTAAAAACGGTTGTGTAATGTATCTTGTGGTCGGCTGCCTTCCGAACTTAAGCCTACGTATGTTAACTTGCTCTAATTTGTTTTTAAGTTGCTAAGACAATTTAAAAAGTGAAAATTTAACAACAAAATATATAGTCAAATGAAATATTTACTCATTCGTGTTAATATACAATCAACATTTATTTATATTCAATATATTCTAGAAACACAGATAAACGTGTATAGCGTTATCAGAAACGAAAAATCGCCAGTCATCATTTTGTAAAAAACTAAATAAAATGAAGAATATATTAGGCGTAGGACTAGTATAGGGTGGCATCCATCTGTGCCAGCTCACATAGAAAAATGTAGGTCTCCAGTGATACCACTTGCACAAATACCACTCATCGAAATCAACATGTTTGATAAACAATGTTACCAATGGTGAGAATATCGATTCCGGAAATATCTGTCTGGCTTAATAGAAAGGCGACCTCAGTATGTCCAGACGTCGGTTACTTAATAAAGGACAGTAGTAAAGCAGGTGCCCATTGTTTTCCACTTCTTCCCCAACACCTGATCTGGCGTGTTCGCCGTAACGTAAACAGTTTTTACCTCTAGTGCGAGGAGACATTTTAAACCTTCGCAGTTCGTATCTTGGCCAGATTGGTCTAGCTACCTTACAGGTGACGATATCTGACCATCTTTCACTAGGCTGCCTGATTGCCTCTTGCATGAGCCAAATCTAGCATGTGGACACTGACACTCATGTAGCATGTGGACTTCGAGAATTTGTTATGTCGTCCATTTCCTAGCAAATTCATCAGCTTTGCAGTTCCCCGGGATATCCCGATGCCCAGGTACCCATATGAGGTGTATGTTAAACTGCTCAGCCATCTCGCTAAGAGATCTGCGGAAGTCACGGGCTGTTTGTGAATTTAGGGATGTGGCCTCCGAAGAACTGATGGTAGCGTGACTGTCTAAATGAGGTTGAAATAATGAATGTAGGATCTTTTTCAATACAATTACTTCCCTTTAACCCATTTGTGACCAACAATCAAATAAAAAGTTAACGGGCTTAGAAGGGCTAATTTTTATAAAAATTAAATCGGACCAAAATTTTACAAGTTATTATTTTTATTTTCTAAAAAATGCATTAAAAATTTTACTATAATTGAGAAAAAAGTTACTTTATATTGAAACTTTTTTAAATGAAGTCACGTCATTCTACGAATAATGTCTCAGATTTTAATGTCCCGTGGACAATTCCTAGTAATAAAAATTGAAAGTTTTATTAAAAGGGAAAACCAGATTTTTAGAGGTTCTTTAAACCGTAAATAGCTCCTAATTTCACGATCGCAGAAACGACATAATTTGCATATATACTTAAAACAAACCAAATGTTACTATAAGCTTTGCACATCGCTAACTTTTTACCGTCCTCTCAAATTAAGCCACCCAGACAGAGGCCCCAACGCGACCTTAAAGCTTTCCTGCAGGGACATTTGTTTTTGTAGAAATTAGAGCAAATTTTCGAATTTCAAGAGAAGTGACTGGTTTTCTTTTTAAATTATGCATCATAAAAATATAACAATAGTGCGTTACTAGATGTTTTTAAGAGACTTTTATTTAGAAATTATTAAACACTATTTCTCAAAAATATAATTTTGTTCGCAAAATTTTGCAAGATCTCGTCAAAACCGTTGATCGGATAGAAATTGCGGATTGTACGAAGTTAAAGGCTACTTAATTTTGAATTTTTAGAACTTTCCTGATCCAATTCTCTAGTTATGCCATAATATGTGCTATTTTTTATAGAAATTAGAGCAAATGTTCGAAGTTCAAGAGAAATTCCTCGCTACAACTTTTTAAATTATGCATTGATTTTCTTCGGAATGGTATCATTTTATTCATGGCCGATTAGACTTTATGATACAAATATAACAATAGTGCGTTGCTAGATGTTTTTATACCCTACACCACACTGTGGTACAGGGTATTATGACTTTGTGCATTTGTTTGTAACACCTAAAAGGAGAAGAGATAGACCCATTGTTTATTATACCGAACTGGAACTGTATTTTGAATCAGATCAGTACGAAATTTGGCAGAGAGAGTTCTCTTATTACATGAATAAACACTGCCAAATTCGGGGAAAATCCGTTCAGATTTAAACATAGTCCCAATATATATGTTACACCCGATTTGACATGTAAGCCCTGTATAAACCGTGTTTTATATCCGATCAGTACGAAAATCGGCAGAGAGAGTTTGCTTATTACATGTATGAACACTGCCAAATTCTTATCGCATTGCCCATTTTCGCATTGGTAGGTAGGTGTAGGGTATTATATAGTCGGCCCCGCCCGACTTTCTGTCTTTCCTTACTGGTTTTAACAGGCTTTTATTTAGATATTATTACAATTTTCTCAAAAAATTTTTTTATCGCAAAATTTTGCAAGATATCTTCGAAACCGTTGATCGAATAGAAATTGTCGATTGTGCGAAGTTAAAGGCTACTTAATTTTGAACTTTAAAAAGCTTTCCTTAACCAATTCGGAAAAATGGTTCTCTAGTTTTGCCATAATATTAGATGATTCGTCGAGATCGAACGAAAATTTTACAATCAATCTTAATTGGAAGAACAGAGGGATAGATGAGTAGAAGTATTCTGAATCAGATTTTAATGTTAGTCTATATCACGATTTTCATGTTATATCTGAATCGCGAATTTTGGGGTATTAAAATCATCTGGATAAATATTATCTATATGTATATATAAAAATGAAATGGTGTTCGTTGGTACGCGATGGACTCGAAAATGGCTAAACAGATTTTGTTGAATTTTTGCATGAGAACATCTTTTGGTGTGTGGAATGTTCGTAGCTATATTCGGTTTTGATTGGGCAAAGGGGCGTGACACCGCCCATACAACGTAAAATTTAAAAGTGGAATATCTTGGGTACTATTTGTTCAAAATACTCGAAATTCGATATGTGTGACCTTGGTACCAGCACACATCATGGAGCCAAAAACCGGTGTGACAGTTACAGTGGATGTGACACCGCCCATACAATCTGAAATTTACAAATACTATATTTTGAAAGATCGGCGACATTTAGTATTTGTGCCTTGGTAGCAGTACGCGTGTTGGAGCCAAAAACATGTGTGATTGTGAGAGTAGGCGTGGTACCACCCACACAACCAGAAATTCAGAAGTGCAATATTTTGATTGCTATTGGATCAAAATTCTCGAAATTTGGTATGTGGAACCAGATCGAGTGCTGGTGCAAGAAACTCGCGAGACAGTAACAGTGGACGTGGCACCGCCCACACAACCTGAAATGTGAAACATGACATCTGAATATATAATATTTCCTTCAATATTGCAGTTAGCCTGTAAAAATGGGTGTGTTACCTTCGAACCACAACCAATGATTGAACCAAAAACAGGCTTCGTATTAACAGTGGGTACTCCTACACAACCTGAAACTTCAAAATTTCATATTACGATCACTATATCAGCCATTGTTTCGAAGTTGGCTGTCTAGCCTTGGTACCAGCAGGGGTGATGGAGCTACAAACAGGAACGATGGAAACAGTTGGCATGACACCCCTATATAAATAAAAACGTAGAACGCAATATTTGAAATAGTATTGCAGCGATATCTTTGCAAAAGCGAGTGATAAACAAGTGTGTTTAGTATTCAAGTGCCTTCAAATTAGCCCGTGACTCAACAAAATTGGGAGATATCGGATTAGAGGGCGTGACTACGCGCATGCGGCATCGTTGTAGAAAAAATAATTTGCACTAATTGGTATGACTGTATTTCACAGCAATCTATATGCCCCAACAGAGAAGTGCAATATGGATGACCCGAAAACACTGCCGTAATATCAAGAGTATCTACATATCATATGGTTCTATTTCACTGAAACGCACTTTGAGGGCAGCGAAGCGCACCAGGTCAGCTAGTAATATTATAAAAGCACTCAACATCCTTACTTAACCAATTCCCTAATATACTTAGACTGAGATCCTACATCCCACCGGCGCATGTTCAACCCTTTATACAGAATATTTAAATTCGACTAACTACCTGTCAGACATGCAGACGTCTGGTGGATGTCAACCATCATTCGTGGATAAATTTAGCACAAAACTGACCTTCTTTGACGTCTTATATGTATCCCCTCCCTCCCGTTAAATAATCACTACCTTGGACTAATAACTCTCGGGTTCAACAAAAATAAAACGTCAAACGTAGAGTTCATAAATATTTGAATTGGGCAGAAAGAGAAGGTTTTCGTCCTTTTCTAGTTTTTTGTTTTGTGGAACGTTCTCGTTTCTGCTCAAAACAATGAGTGTTTATGTTTACTTACCTTTACATTTCGGCTGTTGCATATGGATTTAGCTATGGGCTGTGTCCTGCGTCCTGTGTAAATATTTGCTTTGTGGGCGGTTGGACTTGGTGGGCTGGAACCAGGACTGGGGAAAAGCACTAACAATTGTCGTCGTCCTTAAAGCTTTTTAATGGTATTTCATTGGCACAACACACACATAGAGCAGAACAACTAACATTGTGACAATTTTCGTTGTATTTCTGTGTATGTATGTACATATAGGGGTTTGTTTCTAGTTTCAGGTTGGTAGTCGTTTCAACTTCGTGTTTCGATATCACGCCGCGGCACTCACATTGTGTTTGCATGAGTGTGGGTGTATACGCCGTTCCTTTGAGGCCGGACCCGAACAAAAAATAAAATGTTGCGTTTTGTGTGGGCTCTGGTATTGTTGGATTGCTTCGTTTGCTCGTTTGGACTCAATGTTCAGTTTCACAAGTTTAATGTAGCGTTTATATATTTAATCGCTCGAGTACACACACACATACACACCTAAATACGAATACACATCGCTGGTATCCTTTGTGTGGTTAAAACACATTTGTTACCAACTTTTTTTATACTTTTTGCTTTTTTGCGTCCGTTTCGTGCTCTTTGTTTTCTCAGTTTAATGTCAAATATTTTATCCGAGCGTTAGTATTTTTTATTTATGCATTTTCACTCCTTTTGTAAGGTTTTTGTTCACATTGTGGCATTTTTGTTTTTCGTTGAGCTTTCATTATGAGATTTTTGTTCATATTTTTCACAATGGTCGTCGGCACTGTTACCTAGAATTTTTCACTAGAAAAAAATAAAATATTAATATATAATGTCTAAATTACGATGTGAGAATGTTTGAAATATAGGAGTGTCGATAGAAGTGCGAAATGCTATTCAACTATGATTCGCATTAAACACAATTAAAAGAAAAGATGAGAATGGTGTAAAAAAGCTAAATCAGTGGATTTAAAGATAAAGTTTAGCACCATACGAGTATATCAATATATCGAGCGCTTATATTCAAAAGTGCTATGGGTCATTTTATCAAAAATGATTTTTTGATGGCAAACTATTTGCGGGCTATTAGGTGGAATAGGATCCTTTCGAACAAATAAATGTTATTCGCTAGGGCCACTCAATAGCCCTTTTGCTGTAAATACAAGACGAGAAATCAAGCCAGAAAAATGTAGAGACGTCGTATTTGCTAATAAATGAATCCTCTTGGTAATCGTTCTTTGAAATACTCTTCAATACTTATGGATCACATGGTTAGGAATATGCTAAAAACTTTTTGGTAAACTTTGGCGCCTGTTGGTATTCCGAGAGCGGATTGAATTCGAATCTGTAAACAGTGCAGAAGGTCTTTAAATTCCTAAACTTTTGCCAACATTACTCGTACCACTGAATGATTTCTATCCGTTATTTCTACAAGAACATTCTCTATGAAGTTTTCTTCATGATGAATATAAATATTATATAATTTTTTAAATAACTTATTCTATAACACCAAAACACAACGTATACTTTTCCCCCAAAAAAATTACAAAAAATATCATTTTTTGAAATATAACTTCAAATCGCCATAACCTTTGTCTTATTGGATATATTGCATCGATTTTTTTTTTCATATAGCAAATTATGTTGCCAATTCAAAAAATTTTATGTGAAATATATTAAAAAAAATACTAGGACTGGGTCAAGAAAAAATTAAAAATTCAATGCTGCAGAATTTGCGGTAGCTATACGAGATAACTCTTAGGTGTAAAAAGCCTTTTGTAGTCTTTGAGGCCCAGTAGCACCTCCCCTGTATACCATAAAAGTCAAAATTTAAAACTCAACTTATCTAATACCTCTTCTACAATTGTGCCAAGTTTTGTCGCAATCAGTTTTTTCTGAATAACTCTCACTGCTGGGGTCGGCTAGGAAAATTTAAACGATTGAACTATTTTTCTGTATTAAAATACCAAATCAAAAGGGTCCTCTATATCATAAAATTGACCATTGGAACATTTTTAGCTAGGAAAGTATAAAATGTCAAATTTCAGCTAGATTAAGTGGAAAATGTGGCCTTTAGAATAACATGGGCAATCTGCACCCTTTTCACTGCGAATTATTGTAGGTTATAAAATTATAAATGCTCAAGTTTTACCTAAATTGGTCGAACATGTTCTCTCTCTAAAGCCTCAAGAAATTTAATCGGAAAGGACCTTTTTATATACTCGTAGATCTATACTAAAACATAAAACGATATGCCTCACTTTGCGTAAAGACATCTGCAGCAGTAGAGGGCTGTTTGGGAATTAGGAATGTAACCTCCAGAGATAATGGCAGTTGTCTGTCCGAGGACCACTTTTGTTACATAGGTAGCATCATAAAAAACGCAGGTGGCTCCTCAATGGATATAGAATGTTGCATATGGTCTGCAAAGTTAGCAGACTTTATGCAACGTTTGGAAATCAAAATCACTATCAACGAAGGTCAAAGACAGGATCTTAAGCTCAAACGTCAATACTATTATATATGTGGCTGCCAGAACTGGAACGACGCACCACACGACCTTAAGGCTTGCGGAGAATCCTGAGAGTATTCTGGTCCAACACAATCTCGAATAGTATGCTATGGGCAGAAACTAATGAAATACCTATTGATCGTAAAATAAAAAGACTTCAATTGAACTGGACTGCATAAACGCTACGAAAGCCCCATTGTCCGAACCGCAATAGATTGGAAACCAAAAGGTAGCCGCCGAAGAGGAAGGCCCACTCACACCTGCAGGAGACAGATCGAAAAAGATTGGCAACTTCTTCGAGAAAAGGCTGGAGCGAAATTAAAAATGAAGCAATGGATAGATTAAACTGGAGACCATTTGTCGAAGACCTATACTCCTTATAGGATCGAAGGGAACATATCGTCATCTGAAATCCAAAATGACGTTACATCAAAAAAATCAAAATGATTTTTATGATTGGTTATATTCTATTAGACTAAACTATACATTTCTACTTAATGTTAGAGTTCAATATCTAAAATTTACCATATTATGAGTGAAATTCAAAATGACGTAACAACAAGCAAAGTCAGAAAGATTCATAAAATTTAATTTTTTTATTCAGAAAGTACCCACCACCAATTGCACTAGATTGGTTATTTGATTTCGCCTTAATAGTCTGGAAATCCATAAATCTGGTCAAAAGCTTAAAATTATTTTACTTTGTTTTTTGCTTCTCCTGAAAAAGCATGAACATGTGGGTTAAGGCATTTTGGATTTCAGGTGACGATATATATATATAGGGTGATCTAAAAAGTATCTCTACTTTTTTCAATAGCCTTTTTTGACAGACGACGTGTGAGTCTTTTCATGCTGTCATGTTATTATTGTTAAGTATTGTTTGGCATCATGGAAAGACTTACACCTGAACAACGTTTACAAATTATTCAGTTTTATTATCAAAATAATCGTTCGCCAATAGCGCTAAGTCCATTTTTTTAAATCCAAAAAAACACTTTCCAGTCGACCCACGACCTTGACACCCATGAGCAATATTTTAGCTGTCGTTAAGAGCTATCTTTTTGCCATTGCCGATTTACCGATTCCCGATCCGACGTACCGGAATCATCGGTCCATATTTCTTCAAAAATGTGTCCGGTGAGAACGTATCCGTCAATGGCGACCGTTATCGTGCCATGAGAACCGACTATTAGATGCCTGAAATTGAAGCTCGTGATCTCGGCGACATTTGGTTTCAACAAGACGGCGCCACTTCCCACACATCGCATCAATCAATGGATTTATTTAGAGAACACTTCGGCGAGCAGATAATTTTACGTTTTGCCGGTCGATTGGCCACCAAGATCGTGTGATATCACACCGTTAGACTTTTTCCTGTGGGGATATAAAGTTTATGCGGACAAACCCGCTTCGATTCAGGCCTTGGAGCAAAACATCATGTGTGTCATTCGTCAGTTACCAGTCGAAATGCTCGAACGAGTTATCGAAAATTGGACTCAACGGATGGACTATCTGAGACGTCGACGCGACCAACATTTGATAGACAAAATCTTCAAAAAAATAAATGCCAAAGAATGTTCTTTCAAATTATAATAAACATTCCCCATTAAATTTGAATTTTCTGTGTTTTTTCTTCAAAAAATTAGGGAATCTCGAAATGGATCACGCTATATATACTGCCCGAATGACCAGTGTTGGTCACTATGTTGAGACTCATCCACTTGGCGACTTCCGTTATCAGAACTGAACACAGGCAAGCTTTAGCTTAGGCAAGAGTCTGTCCAATGAAACATGGACAGAAATCGACACATGTACGGTAGCTGGACAAATAACAAAAAACAAAAGATACGTTAATGTCAGTTCTGACGGGACATTGCCTGATTGACGAACATGGTAGTAGGTTCGGAATTGAGTCCAATGACTTCTGCTGAAGCTGTGTGACTGACTTACTAAGAACTTAGACATATCTTGTCGGTACCTATATTCGTATTATTAATAACTTTGTGTTTCTAACAAGTTGGTTCCGAGTAGGGACACTCGGCATAGTGGCAGCACTGGAAACCTCAGTTAGCCTATGTGGGCTGGTAACACCGGCTGTCACACTAACCTTACCTAATAGGATCATTGTGATAGATTTTCAACAAATCGTTCCGAGCCGTCCTTTGTATGTAGATTCCCAAATTGTCAGATTTCGGTGTTACAATTTATTGTTAAAAAGTGAAGGAACAGAAACGCTTGGCTTTTATGACCTCAAGTAGCCATTATTTTAGAAAAAGTTAAACTAAAAGTGAAACTGGCAAATTTCAGAATCGGTAGAAGTTTTTATTCTCTATTGTGTCAAAAAGTCTATTCGTTTATGTACTTTGTAGTGGGCTATACCAATACGTGGTATAGCCCACCTTTAAACTGCTAAAATTTCCAATTTCTGAAGCATTCAAGGTCATTTTTATGGGACTATTTGGCCAAGCTTAAGTTACAAAATATTAGCCAAATCAGTTGAAATTTGTTGCATCCATGCCATCAAGAAGTTATATTGGGAGTCTGCTTAATTGGGGGTGATATATCAATAAATGGCCTGATATTGCGCATTTCCCAAGTGATCTGATAATACAGGATGCATTTGTACCAAAGTCCAGTCATCTGGCTCAATTGTCTCAACTTGTAGCATGAATACAACAGACAGGGGCGGTTGGATACATTGTAAATAATCTTCATGACATTTTGTAAAATGAAATTGTCTTTGTTGAACCCGGAAATATTTCTTCTCAAAAAATTCTTTGTTACTAGCAAAGTACACCCTGCAGTTGTCTACATTTGCTTTCCTATGGAAATGGTAAATCTTATAAACTTCTACACCTTTTCTATTTACAAGTAACATTCCCGTTAAAAGTCAGTATAACATTTTAAATAACATTAACATGCATACTCGTATGTACATAAGAATGTAATTGCTTAAGGTTATTTGTGATAAAACATTTGTTTGAGTATGGAAGTGTGAACATAAGTAAATATTGTCTACAAATGATATGCTGGCAGGTAGGAATGAACAATATTTCTAGTGCACAACTTTTCTCTTCTTAATACCTACATTACCAAATTTTGTATTTCGGAAAGCTTTGGCAGTTAGATTTGATTCATCTTCCAAAATTGTTGAATGGTGTTAAATAATATTATTTTTCCATATCCAATAAGACCTGCTTCAATAAATAATGATGAATTAATATTTTATATTTATACCCTGCACTACTCTGTTGTAAAAGGTGGGACAATATAAAAATATGTACCGATTTGGTTCATTTTCAATTGGGATCATTTCTAGTCCCAGACATGTATTTGTACCATTTTTTCGTAAAGATCGGTTTTTTGCGACCTGCACTTTATCACAAAAATATATGAAAAGACAGACACGGTTAAATCATCTCCAAAACCCAGTAAGGAAAGGTAAAGGTCGGGCTGGGCGAATGTATAATACACTGCACCATTATTTGGTAACCAATGAGCGGAGAAATATTATTTGTATGAATTGTTACTGTAGGATCTACACCGTCAAATTCGTATGTGACCTTCATATGGGGGCTATATCAAAATATGGACCAATGTGTCGCATTTTTACTGGGGTCGATTTAATGCAATATACATTTTAAAAGCTTAAATTTCAGCATGATCGGTTAAAAATGCGTCCCTTGGAGCGTCAAGAAGTCAAATCGGCAGGGACCTTTATATGGAGTCTAAACTGATCAAAGGTAAAAATATAGTCATTGACAATTAACAGCGCTGCAAATAAAATCTATTTGAGCCGGATCAAATTTTTGTTTGTTTTGAAATTGTCTTTTAATAATCTTTAAACGTAGGGGTTGCCCGCCTCAAATTTTTGCTTTGTTAGGAACGACCGCTACTAGTACACATACACTTTTTTGTTTTACTTAAATCGTAAAGTAAAGTGGAATTATTAAATCATTTTTATACATAACTAGCGGACCCGGCGAACTTCGCCTCGCCCTAATTTAACGCCTTCAGATAAACTCCAGAGTGATAATAAAACACAGATAGTTAAAATTTTAATGCGATTTGTTTAAAAGGAATCGAAATCAGTAGAGAGCGATGTGATAAACAACGAAGACAGAAGACAGGCAACGTACAGATGACCGTGCGAAAAACAGGGAAATTCGAGATTAATTCCACAGACTTCCTACGATTTGTCTTGAGATTTATTGATTGTCATCGTAAAAGCCAATCGTACAGGGAAATGAATCCGCTTGAATTGGAATGAAAGATCAGTTGGAATAATCGGAATTCGTGGGATAAGGACTTCCTCTCCTTTGAATTTTCCCTTGATGATCGTCGCCTGAATCACATTGTCCATCAGTTTCATAATGGACAACCGCGAACTATGCACAATTTCGGATGATTCAGATTCCGCAACATGATTATGATAGATTCCACCTTCAGCTGTAAATTATGTGGCGGAGCTCCTGGCACATCAAGCGAGTTCGATTTTACTTAGAATAATAAAATTCATGCTATCGACGTCCTTATTCTTCGGTGCTAATATTGCCCGTTCACTAATCTAATCGAGATTTGGAAACACTTTGGTGATGAGTTCCTCGTTCGACGATGTGAACTCGCAAAAATTTGCCGGGAACAATATCAATGCAGTGGAAACATCAACAGTAATTTGGCCATTGCCAAGCGCCAACAGTTGTTTCGAGAATTCAAGAGCCGATGAGTCGTTCTGCAACGCGACTCTCATGTTCGTGGTCAATTTCAACTTCTTGACATGCCGCCACAAAGACCACGATTTCAGGCATGCATTAATTTCATCGGCAGTAGATTTCGGGATGACGGGAAGCGTTTGACGAAAATCTCCGGAGAGCAATATCATAGACTCACCAAATTGTCTCAAATCACGTCGTAAATCCTTCATCGTTCGGTCAACTGCCTCCAGAGCTCGTTTATGCGCCATCGTGCATTCATCCGAAATTATGATTTTGCAGTGCCCGCAATCCAATAAGATAACCTTACCTCTTATACTCAAACTTATTATCTGAAAAAATTTTCGAACTGATAAATATCGCGTTGAATTTTAATTGATCGTAATGTTTGTACCGTTTGTCGATGTGATACACGAAATCAGTGTAACAATACGCAAAACTCGAATGAATTGCAGCAAGAAAAATAGCACATACTCGTACATATGTTTAATAGAAAACTTTTTTGTTTAATAGAAATTTAATAAAAAAAATGGATTCAAAAAGAGAGCAGTAGATAGGAACTGTAGGAATCTAGCAAGAAATAGCAATTTTCGATTTTCCCAATTTTCCGACTTTTCCGGAGGGTTTTCCCAAAATTTTCTTTCGTAACAACCTTCTCCAGGCAAATACGAAGAACTGAAAAAAAATTGAGCCAAATCGGTCCAGCCGTTCTCAATTGATGAATTACTATACATTTTTCACATCATTTTTATATATATATAGATCAACACCACACTGTGGTACATGGTATTATAAGTTTGTTTTGTGGCAGATGTTTATTACACATAGAAATACTACAGCTTGACCCACCTTAAGGTACCGATCGGATCAAAATCACTAGCTGCCTAGTCTTCCTTAGATTTAAATAAACCGCTATATACTCTGATGTATATGTTACTTCCGATTTGACTTTTTAGCGCTATAGAAGCAGTATTTCACCTTCACTCATTTTGAAATTTAGCAGGGAAAAGTTTCTTTACAAATGGATACATATTGCCGAGATTGAAGAAAATCGGTTTAGATATAGACGCGGTATATACTTATATCCCGATTCTGAATCTAATTATATACCCGTATAATGAAATTTTGTTCTGACGCTAAGAAAATAATACAGATAAATGTGGACAATATTTCATTTTATTCTGCTCCGATAGGGTGGTTTAGGGAATAATGTAGTCGGCCCCACCCGACTTTAGCTCTTCCTAACTGTTTTTGATATGGAAAAGAAAATAATATACAAGCATAAGAAACTTTTTGAATATATATAGGTAGTTAGTGTTTTGAAAAAAAGATATATTGATATCTACGGGCCTATTTCTGTAACTTATTTTCTTTCGTGTACGCTTAAGAATCTCTCAAGTGTACGATCAAGAATCTCTCAACTATTACTTGAATTCTATAAAAATTGTTACGTGCTTTTTCTATAGACACAAGAATTAAAAAAATTCTGTGACTTATAAATTTCTCGGAATAATTGAGTGGTATTATATTTGATCGTTCTCATCAGAATATAAATAATTAGTAGGTTCACTGAAAAAAATGTCAACAAATTAAAGAATTGCTCCAAAGACGTCATACGTTTTTAAAATAAGTACATTTTGTACTTAAAATATAGATAATTTCAATAATATTAAGTCATTTTCTTAATTTGAAGTAAATTTTCTTAATTTTAAGTACAAAATGTACTTATTTTGAAGACTAAGGATGTCTTTGGAGCAATTCTTTAATTTTATGATTTTTTTTTTTCAGTGTTCATAGCTCTTAAGGAACTTTTAAAGTACAGAAAAAGTGAACAGTTCTTTGGTCTCTGTTAAACTGACCACAGTCTGAGAATTGACAACGTTACACGCCGAAAAAGGTCAAATTTTGGGCGACTTGTTCGAGCATAACCACTTATATCCCGCGAATAACACGAGTAATGTAGTCTTCCAAAATGTCAATCATAGCTGGTTTATTTCTGAAGACTTCAGACTTTATATATCCTCAGAGAAAATATATCCTCATAAAGACCAAGTGCTTGAATTTCAGGAAGCACATAATCCGTTAACATGTTGCGATAACTTTTACCATTGACGGTAACATTCTGCTTTTCCTCATTTTTGAAGAAATATGGACCGATGATTCAACCAACCCATATACCACACCATACTGTTGTTTTTAATTAATGTAATGGTAGCTCTAAGTTCTCTTCGGGCAATTTTGTTTATTAGCGTATCCATTGAGCCATAAATGTTCTTCATTACAGATCAAAATTTCACGATAAAACACCGGATAGACACCGAGTATTTTCGTAATACAGCTGAACAATTTGGAGACGGCGTTATGGTGTGAGTCTTTCCATGATGACTTGCCAAACGATACTGAACAAAAATGACAAAGCAGTTTGATATGAGTCATCTGTAAAAAAGCATATTGAAAATCAAACCTCACGATTAATCACCCGTTATTTTGTAAATATTTACATGTAGGATTGCCAATAAATATATTTTATAGACAGTGTTGCTAATAAAATGTTTCTCTGACAATAGCGCCATAGAACCTTGGGTTTCAAGTTATTGTTCTACATAACTGAGCTTCAAGTCTCTAACCATTTGTATACCCTACACCACACTGTGGTGTAGCGTATTATGACTTTGTGCATTTGTTTGTAACGCCCAAAAAGAAAAGAACTAGAACCATAGTTTTATACCGATCGACATAGAATCATTTTTGAGTTGATTTAGCCATGTCAGTCTGTATGTCTGTCCACGTATTCTTGTGAGCAAAGTGCAGGTCCCTATTGATTATGGTCAAAATCTGTTCAGATTTAGATATAACCCCCATAGATATGTTACCCCCGATTTGACATGTAAGCGCTGTAGAAACTGTATTTTATATCAGATCAGGACGAAATTTGGCAGAGAGAGTTCTCTTATTACATGAATGAACACTACAAAATTTGGAGAAAATCCGTTCAGATTTAGATATAGCCCCTATATATATATTTCACCCGATTTGATATGTAAGCGCTGTAGAAACCGTATTTTATATCCGATCAGTACGAAATTCAACAGAGAGAGTTTTCTTATAACATGTATGAATACTGCCAAATTCTTATCCAATGATTATTTTCGCATTCTTATGGAGGTGTAGGGTATTATATAGTCGGCCTCGCCCGATTTTCTGTCTTTCCTTAATGGTTTAAATATAAAATTCTCAAAAACTGGTCATTTAATCAGGACTCCAATTTAGTTTTAAACTATGTGAACAAAATGAAACAATCTAATTAATAATGTTTGGAAAAACAAAATGACATATAACAAATAAAACATATTAAACGTTGAAGTTACGTTTCCACAAAACACACATTGGTGCAGTTAGAACCGTATTGTTCAAAGGTCGCGGTTTTGTTTGTGCCAAATGTTATATAGCGTAGGGTGTATATACATTTACATTTCAATTTTAATATAGCACATTTCATTCAAGTGTACACGCAAAGAAATAATTCGTTTCTTCGAAAGGAAATATTAGACAACTACAATTCTCGTTTGCCGGAACTGAAATTTCGTTTTTTGTGACAGAAACATATTCTGACCAAAAGAAATTTCAGTCGTCGTAAACGAGAATTGTAGTTTTCTAATATTTTTTCTTTGCGTGTAGTACATCTATAAGAAGTATTTGTACAAAATTGCTTTTGTTATGACAGAATTGTTTTAAATTCTAGAGTGACTAGATCAGTGCAATGCCTTCGAAGTTCGTACTGGTATTATTCAGCGGCAAATTAGGGTATTTTTCAAGCCCTCTCTGACACACCCACACAAAATGACAGATATATTCGAACATATTTTCCCTTCTGTAGCAATCATCTAAATATTTTCTTATTCTATATTTTAGACAACTGTAGCAATGACTCCAGTCGGACAAATAATGACTTGGCTCCCACAAAAAGTATAATTTTCCATATTACATTACTCACAAAATTGTGGTATACATTAGTCTGTTTAATAGGCAGATGTTTTCTTATTTGTTTATTCCACTGTTATCACTGTCTTAATTTTTTTTTTTATGTAATTCCATATTACGTTGTACCGAAAAGGTTTTTACTTCTAAAAGCTAGTAACCTTAATCACGGGGAACTTTGGTTTTTGAATTTGTACTCGTAGCCCCCTACTAACGCAGCCCAAACAACGAGTAGCACCTCAATGCGCATCTATTGGAAACACTTACTATCTCGTTTTCCGATATAGCCTATTGTACATAGCTTTTGATTGCTTTTCTCATTTAAGTGACTAAATAAATACAGAACACTATCATTTATTAAATGGTAATATCATTTTAAAATAATCGAATAAATTACTGTCGAAATCCAATATCCTTTCTTAAATTCGGTTTAATTGAGAATACAGGAAATTTATTTTTGTGGATATCCTAATTTGGTTGTCACTTGGCATTTCTCTTTGGAAAAACCAATTTAAATATTATTTAAATGCATTTCCTTTAATTTAACATTTTGGCAATATTCCATATTCTGCTTGCCATCAGCATACCTATTCCGGCAAGCTGACAATTCGCCAAACTGTAAATAGAATAACTGACAATGTTTTAATTTATTTAGTAAATTGTTATTCAAATCTATAATTAAATATAATTTAATACACGTTTAAATGTGGGTGTTCGGTATTATGATAAAATTATTGACCCAATTTGTTGTTGCTGTTGTTGTTCTGTTTGTTGCCTTAAATCTGAATACTGTGCTTATACAATGATAATTTTATAATGAATTTTAAATAAACATCATCGAAGTCGACACATGCAAGTGCGGACAGAAAGAGAGAGGAAACAGACCGACTGACTGAAATGCCAAATGGACCTTTGTGAACCCGGCTCGATTTATTGTTTATAAAATATTTTATTAATCCAGAGCTCTCCGCAATGTAATAAAAGCAGATTTGCATTTGAGGGAAGGGACGGATGGGCGAACGATAGGGGATATCCTTATGTTAAGCATTGAAAATGATGAAGGTTTTTATTAAAAATTCATATCGTAATGAATTTTAAATGGAATGCAAAAATAAAATATTTTTCGCTTTTGTGAAGTGCAGTAAACATAATCTAAAGTTATGGATAATTAAAAATGCGCCATAAAGTTATGTTGGTTTCGTTAATAGCTGTTTCTCACATTGTTCTGAGTTATTGGCTGGCTCGGCAGGTCGAAATAATTTAATTGCAATTATGACTTGAAGTAGTTAAAACTAGTACATGCGCTATTAATCTTTGTATTATAAATTTTTGCAAATATTCTTTAAACAAATCCAAAAAATATACATTTTTACCGAACTAGTATTATTCTTTAACAAAAAGCTATACGAGTACACAAGTATAGGTCGGTCCCCACACACAAAAAAAAATGTTGAGGCCGACACCCCCAACATTTAAAAATTATTCAAAGACAATTTCAGAACAACAAGATACAAATTTTTTGATCCGTAAACCCTACATACGACCCAATAGGTAGAAACTGCTTGTAATTTGGCCTTCCTTCGAATTATTTTTACATGTACATGTCATTGGAGAAAAGTGCTTCCACCCCACGCTTACAATTATTCAAAAGTAAGCGTGGACAAACGAAATAATTTTACGAGTGTGTTTGTGTGGTAGTGGATAACTCCGAGTTGCTATTGCTTGTTCACCACCATCAGTGGTGGAATGTGGTGAGAAAGTAGAATAGCGTAAAATTGGGAAGAGCGTATAATTGGGAGAGAGTAGTTATCGATTGTTGTCGTCATATGACGAAAAATTTCATTTGCCGGGAGGTGGGATTGAACTCGCGACCTCATATTTTCGTAGTTTAGCATCACAACCACGGGCTACCTCGCGATTCATAGACAAATATCTTAATAATCAAGTACAAAAATATAACCCATCAACACTTGGTAAGTAAATGTCGTTACCACATGCATTACCAGGTAATGATATCTCATTATCGCCAGCATTACTTTCGGTAAATAAATAACGACTAAGTATATAATGACAAAAATAAGTTATTATTAGTAATCTAATTTAGAGAATCTAATTTTAATTTATAAACTTGTCTTTAAATGATTTAACTGAATACAAACTACAACGTATATGCGTAAATAATTCATTATTTTACTTTAATTTTATTTTATTTTTGTCATTATTTATTATTTACCGAAAGTAATGCTTTGTCAAATGATATAATTTTCTATATATCAAATGTGCGTGACCCCGCCAATATGAGCCATGTTGAAATTAAGATATCTTGAACATTTTTGTACTGTGCGTCCTGTAATTACCATACGACACCATTTATGCAAACGAAATATCTAAAGAACCATTGCACCCAGTGTCCTAAAAATTTTTGTGAATGCATTTGAATGCAATAAAAAGTGGAAGATATCACTGAGCGTAGTCGTTTCTCCAAGTATTAAACTGATAAGGAAGGACAAAAAATCGGGCGTGGGCCAACTATATAATACCCTACACATCCCTTCTACTGCGAAAAGGGGCATTGCGATAATAATTTGGAATAATTGGTTTCGTTTCAGTTAACTAATTACTTAGAAGGAGATGACAATGTTTATCATAATGTACTATATCGTAAACGATAATTTAACAAGTAAGAAAGTTCAGTTGGGTAAACCGACTAATGAATCCCCTCACCTTTGGTCTCAAAAAAATATTAGTAAATTTATTTATTTTTTGTTTTATTTAAATTATTATCAATTTAAATTGCATTTAATAGCTTTTAAGTATGTACAGGTATTAAAGTTAAAAGCTGTTTACTTTTGGTACAAAATGGTCCATTTGTGTGAGAGGTACCAAAAGGGGCGTGCCAATTACGGCCTCTTTTCTCTAGATTCTAGTTACTATAAAAGCATTGCACCGTACAAAATTTCAAGTATTTGTATGCACTGTTAATAAAGCTATTAACTTAATTTGAAGACAATCGGTTACTCTTTCGAGAGTTATCGTGCGCACCAGCCAGCAGACAGACAGACGGACATTGCTTATTCGACTTAAAATGACCCAAAACGGATATCCGCCGAACATACTTAGGGTCTTAGATCACTCCTTCGATGTGTTACACTTTTGGTTCGTAACAAATGCAATATACCCTCATCTCTAAGGTGAGGGGATAAAAAACATTTATCAATTATTGTATTTAACTTAATGCTGACTGATATACAATATTTTTTGTTTTATGCTCTAGAACATGCATGAAGAGTGAGGATGGTTAGCCAACTCGGGAAGACGCTACGTACAGATGGCCGAGTGAAAAGCGTGACATTTCCAGATTTATCCCACACAATTCCAGCGATTATCCTTCTGACTTGCGATTGTCCTTCTGACTTGTTTATGCAAGTTTCACTGGGAAATGAATGATAAATCGGTTTAAGTCAAAGGAATTCGCTTAATAAGGCATTCTTCCTCCTTGAATGGCCCATTCAAAATCCTTTCCACCATCAAATTTTTCATTTGCTTCGTCACAATCAGTCTTGTTTCATTGAAAAGTTTTGGGGCATGAAGATTTCGTAACATAATGACCACAGATCCAACTTTAAGACGTAAATTTTGGAGTGGCATGCACGGTAAATCTAAAGAGTTTAGGAATTTGGCGGGATAATATAGTCTTCATTTTCAACAATATCGATTAATTTTTATACCCTCCACTATAGGATGGGGGATATACTCATTTTGTCACTCCGTTTGTAACACTACTAAATATTGATCTGAGACCCCATAAAGTATATACGAGTATATTATTAATCGTCGTAAAATTCTGAGACTATTTAGCCATGTCCGTCTGCCCGTCCGTTGGAATCACGCTACAATCTATAATACTGAAGCTAGGTGGCTGGAATTTGGTACATATACTTCTTATATCTGCAGGTATGTTGGGATTGCAAATGGGCAATACGGTCCAATTTTTGATATAGCGTCCACATATGGCATCTCCCCGATTTGACTTCTTAACGTCATAGAGACCACAAATGTCAATTGGTCGGGCTGAAAGTTGGTAACTGGAGTTTATTTATACCCGATATCCTTCACACGAGCAACGGTAGTCATAGGTCCATGTTTTAATATAGCCCCCATACAAAGCTCCCTCTAGATTTGCCTTCTTAAATCCACAAAAACCTCAAAGTTCAACGAATTGGGCTGAAATTTGGTATAATGAGTTTATTAGTACCCGTAATCATTCACGTGCAATACATGGTGGAGGGTATATAAGATTAGGCATATCAAAACATGGACCTATGATTACCGTTGTCCTTGTGACAGTTTCCGGGTTAAATAAACCCCAATTGCCATGACGTTAAGAAGTCAAATCGGTGAGATGCTATATATGGGGACTATATCCAAAAATGGACCGATATTGCCCTTTTTCAATTTCAACATACCTGCAGATATAAATGGCCCATTTTGCACGCTCCAAATGGCCCATTTTGCACCAAAATTTACCAGCTTATAACTTTATTACCAATGCATATAAATATTTGAAATTTTGTACAATGTGATGATTTTATAGCACCTAGAGTCTAGAGAAAAATTGGCGTTATTGGCACGCCCCTTTTGGTACCTCCTACACAAATGGACCATTTTGTACCAAAAGTTAACAGATTTAAACATCAATACCAGTGAAGGTATATACTTGAAATTTTGTACGGTGTAATGCTTTTATAGTATCTAGAGTCCAGAGAAAAGTAACCGTTATTGGCACGCCCCTTTTTGTACCTCCTACACAAATGGACCATTTTGTACCAAATGTAAACAGCTTTTAACTTTAATACCAGTACATACTTCAAAGTTATTAAATGCAATTTAAATCGATAATAATTCAATGAAAACAAAAATTAAATTTTGCGAATTCTCAAGTTCTTGGGACTCAAGTTGAGGGGATTCATAATTCGGTTTACCCGACTGAACTTTCTTACTTGTTTTTATATTTTTTAGTAGACCTGAAGACACACTTTGTAGAATTGTTTAAAATTTTTCGATAACTCGTTCAACTCGCACGTTGTGTATCGGGTTTTTGGTCATAACTTCTTAAGTTATGGTCCGATTTGAAAAATCTTTTTTTGAAATGTTGGTATTTTTCGGTACTTCTCAAAAAAAAATATAGAAAAAATATTAAATATTCTTTTGCGTGCGATTTTTAAATTTTAAAATTTAAATGTAATTTTTTGAATTGTATGTATTCTTAGATTTTTGCGATTTTTTTATATTTAAAACTTCTATGAATTCTCTAACATATAAGCTTAGGGTGAAAGTAGGTTTAAAATTTTTTATATTTTTTTGAATTTTTTAAAAATTTAAAAAAAATCGTTTCTAGCCACTGTTCTTGTGACTTGAAGGCTTCGGGCTAGATGTTCCACACCAAAGAACAAAATAAAGGAGACACTTTAGGAAGTATTTCTTCCAAAACATTCGCCACCCCTGCTGATCTCCTTACCCCTGATAATCTCCCTACAAAATAACTATATATCAAAAGAATAATTAAAAAGAATGGTTAAGGATTAAATGTTCTACGAAAATGTCTGCCGGAAAATTTCTGTGGGGGTCACCAAAGACACCAAAGTTGTAAATAAAGCTCATTACGCTTAATTAGCAAATTAAACGCCAATTTGTAAAAAAATAATACTATAAAGTAAATTTAAAGTCGCGATAAATTAAAATACAAACACTTGCAATTTTTACAGTGTAATGCTTTTATAGTGCCCACAGTCCATTTAAAAATGACCCACACCCCTTCTGGTAGTTCCCAAACATTTGGGATGTACACAATTTTGCTAAATAAGCGTAAAGGGCTTTATTTACAACTCTGGAGTCTTTGGTGACCCCCACTGAAATATCCCGTAAAATATTTTAATCCCTGAATGTCCTTTTTGAAAGAACTTTTTTGATTTTCTGGACAAAACAACTGGTTTAAGATCTTCCACAAAAATTATCTGCATAAAATTCCACTATCAGACATTAACTTACAAAATTTTTTCATTTAGTATATTGCTCCTTTCGAAAAACAAATAAAAACTTTGACTCCACTGTAAAAAAATGCAGACCAGCTGGATCATAAGTTTATTCTACAAAAATGATCTACTCAAAATTACTTTTCAGAAATTTTGTTGGACAGTGTTATTGTGTATTATAATAAACAGACTTAAATAAACAAATAATTTAAAAAATAGTCTTTAGATTATTAACAGATTCATATTCAGTTGAATTTTATTGTACATCAGCAAAAAATTTAAAATTTTGTGATAATCAGATTTATTCATTTTTCTGCATATTGTATATGTATAAGTGTCTGAGGTTACATCCATCGCTAAAATTATGAAGTTTTTTTCCATTTCTTCTATGCGAAAGTTTTTCCTTTCGGAATATTTAATGCAATTTACATTAATCTTAAGGCTGCATTAGAAAAAAATGCAAAATAGTTTTATGATTCTAAAAAAATTATGGTTCCATAGAGAATGGAAAATTGTGAAAAATGAATTCATTGTCTGCAACAAAACTCTCATAAAGAATGTCAAAATATTTTTCTGTCCCAAAGAAAAACTTTTAAATCAGCATAAGTCCATTGTGTAGCCAGCGACACAAGAAAAAACTCCTTAAAACAATTCGGATTATTGCACACATATTCTTCATTTGTTCACACGGGAGAAAAACGAAGGGATTATAGCAGCTGTCACCTGGAGATTATTTATTGGATATGCACATTGTGAGGCTAACTCTTGCTACATTCACTTAGCATCCGTCGTTTATTTTTTCTCACGTACTTTATGGTATGGTTTGCCAAAAGCACAAAAAAGGAAAAACTAAATTGTTTGTCTTTTCATAAATCCTCTCTGCGACAAAAATATATCTAAATGGATGAAGTTAAGCAGCTTAATTTTTGTCAAACAAAAATGTAAAAACAAAATTAGAGGTGTTTTTCACTTTTCCCTATGACATCGTTCCAACATTCGCATTATCCTTTTTCTTTTTTTATTTGCATTCATTCATTTTTCATGAACTGGTCCAAATTATGAACGTTTCTCAAGAAACTGCGCAATCACAAAACTCAAGGACGTGCTCTACTAATACAGAAGACAGGACAATTTTTCAGTGTAGTTCTGTGTTGGAAAACACAAACTAAATGAAATTTTCGAAGTGGAAACTTTATGGCGAACTAACGTTTTTTTTAAAGCATTATTCGTAAAAGATATGTTTGCTATAAAAATATTAGCAATGGACATATTTCTTTGAAAAATGTGGCCATATGCAATATGCAATGGAATATTTTTGATAATTAAAGTGTTTTCAACTAAATTTAAGAAATCCATAGAATCCATCTTGAAACATTTTGTATACATATATATTCGAAGTCGCAATAAGATTCAAATTGTTTAACGATAAGCAAGTCCTGGCATTCACAAGTGGGATTTGCAAATTCCAGCTATTTGGGCACTGGTAGCGTATGAGAAATATTATCTAATTATATAAACCAACAAGTAAGTATACGACCAGATGGTAAAATAAAATGCATCAGCACTGACAATAATTATTGCACTAATGTACCGTAAACTGAGTTGGTTCTTTGTGCGGCGTTGTATTGTGTATTATCACCGCAACGGCGGTGATTTTTGTTGGGCTTTGTATTGTCGTACAATGTTTATCTTACTCTTAAATGCATGCGAAAACCGGCAACAAGTAAATTGTGTTTAGAGGGACCCCACAAGGAGGAGTACTGTCTCCACTAATTTGGAACATAGCGGTGAATGAAATCCTGCTAAATCTAGAACGTTGTGGCTGCAAGGTCGTGTCATATGCGGACGACCTGGCAATCGCAGTGAGTGGCAAATTCGAAAACATCCTCCGAGATATTCTACAGTTGGCTCTGAACAAGTTGGCTAGATGGGCCAGAGGCAGCGGTTTGGGTGTTAACTCAAACAAGACAGAATTGGTTCTCTTTACTAGGATGAATAATGTCCCTCATGTGGACCCTCCTCCTCGTATAAATGGAACAGATCTACTCTTTTCTGAAAGTGCAAAATTTTTAGGAATAATTTTGGATAGGAAACTGTCATTCAGACTAAACGTACTGGAACGTGTAAAGAAGGCCAACATCGCTCTATATTCCTGCAGGAAGGCTGTAGGGACGCGGTGGGCCTCTCTCCTAAAATTGTCCATTGGATATATATAGCAGTGGTTCGTCCAATACTGTTATACGGCATCACAAACCTGCTATCAAGGGTTCAGAGAACTGCCTGCCTGTGTATAAGCGGAGCGTTAAGGACTACAGCGACTGAGTCTCTACAAGCCCTTCTCCATATACTGCCGATTAATATTGTGGCGAGAGAATTTGCAACCAAAGCGGCAATAAGATTAAACTGCCTATCAATGTGGAGGTACAAGAACTACGGTCACATGAGGATATCAAAGTGCAGTGCTATGGTAACCGACCCAGTGGACTATATATCAACGGTGCGCACCTTTGAGAAGAATTACATCACTATGATACCAGCCAGGGATGAATGGGATGGCAGAATACCCGGAAATAGAAACCATCTCCACTTATATACGGATGGTTCGAAGCTTGTTGAAAAGGTTGGCTTCGGAGTACACTGTGAAGAACTTAATTTGGATATAGCTCACAGACTACCAGATACCTGCAGTGTCTATCAAGCCGAAATAATGGCAATATGGGAAGTCGCCAAGTGGCTGAGTCGGAACATAGTAACCAACACTGGTGTTGTCAATTACTCGGACAGCCAGGCTGCCATAAATTCTCTGGAGGCCACAGCCCTAAATTCACAAATAGCCCTCGACTGCCGCAGATCTCTTAACGAAATGGCTGAGTAGTTTAATTTACACCTCATATGGGTGCCTGGGCATAGGGATATCCCGGGGAACTGCAAAGCCGATGAACTTTCTAGGAAAGGGACGACTCTACAAATTCTCGAAGAATTTGCATATATTGGTGCAATCAGGCAGTCCAACGACAGATGGACACAAATCGGCACCTGTAGGGTAGCTAGACAAATCTGGCCAAGGTATGACCAGAGCGCAAAATATCTCCTCGCACTGGAAAGGAAAAGATTATCTACGTTAGTATCAGTTCTGACGGGACACTGCCTGATCGGCGAACACGCCAGAAGATTGGGTATTAACTCCAATGACTTCTGCAGAAGCTGTGGAGATGAGGAAGAAGTGGAGAGCATTGAGCACTTGCTATGCGACTGTCCCGCTTTGAGTAAACGACGACTGGACCTACTGGGGTCGGCCTTTCTAGGCAGCCTAACAGATCTTTCCAGTACCAATATTCGTGCTATCGATACATTTGTATATCAAACAGCTTGGTTTCGATGAAGGGCATTTTAGCCCGTGGTACCACTAGGGACCTAAACTGGTCTATGTGAGCTGAAGAAATAAAAAAGAAAACGGCTGCCACCCTAACCTAAAACCTAAAAATACTATAATTGAAGATATTTTATGTCGGAACATAGAGCTATACACGCAAGATTACAATCGTTTTTTAGAGGAAATTTTTTTAGTGTTTCCATCTGACCGAGATACGAAGGTTGTAATGTACCAGACATGGATTTATAATAATTTCGAAGGAAAGTATCAATTTTAGAAGTTTTGAAAATAAATCAAACTATCATGTGGTCAGTAGTTGGGAGTAGGACTGTTGATTTAGCTAGCAGTAGCAGTCGGTGGGGGGTTCGGGTCCTTTCCCTTCTACATTTCGTTTCCCACTACAACAATATTTTTATAACTCCCTATTTTATTTATAGAAAACAATACTAATTTATGTGGACCAAGAAGTTATTAAAAAAGCCCAAAAGCCCAACAAAAAATAAATATATATAAATATGAAATTTAGGATCAATGGTATTGCTTGACAAAAGTTATAAGTGCTACTCCAAGATGTTAATGGAGAGCATTGCCTCTTAACCCACCCTATCCTTGGTTCTAGTGGCGATATTTGGTTTTATTCTAGAACCACTAATTTCGACCTAAGTTGTCCTCCTTTTCCATTATCGATGTCGTCATGTCAGAAGAACTCATTAATTATATTTAACGCAACATATTCTTTCCAAAACTATATTTTTTAATACATTTCATATTAAATTTTAACTTTACAGAACATTTTACTACAACTAACCTTAATTAGTTTGTTTTTAATTTGATTTTACAATTTTTTATATTTCTATTCGACGACCTATGTTCTATATATTCAAATGTTATATTTAAATTTTTAAAAATTCATAATAAAAAAGAATAATTGACTACAAATAGGTTTATATGCTAACAATACTAGAGAAAAAAATGTAGGGTATTCTTACAAGCGAATCAGAAACAAAACAGCTGATTCACTTTAATGAATATCTATATATATGCATATGTAGATCTGAATCTATGGGATGCTGACATTGCAAGTGAGTGTAATGAAAAAATTAACACAAAAAATCACTCGATGTTAAGAATTGCGGTACTCGCTAGTTAAGAGAGTGATCAAAGAGAACTGTTATAACTACATCTGGGAGTAAAAATTCATATACCAATTACCTCTCACTTGCACTGTTAAAATGTTGTCACGATGATATCATACAACATTCTGTTAATCACTTACCGACACCATACGTCGAAGATTGATAGGCCTTTCAATTATCAGCGATGTTGTTATCGATGGCGCGTGCTGTTGAATCAAACGTGTTACATTGCTAATTAAAATTGTGTAGTTACTGATGATCATTAGATATCATACCTGATACATGTGACTTAAAAACAAGTAAGAAAGTTCAGTCAGGTAAACCGACTTACGAATCCCCTCACCTTGAGTCCCAAAAAAATATTAATAAATGTATTTATTTTTTGTTTTAATTAAATTATTATCAATTTAATAACTTTAAAGTATGTACTGGTATTTAAGTTATAAGCTTTTAACGTTTGGTGTAAAATGTCCATTTGCGTGGGGGGTACCAAAAGGGGCGTGCCAATAACGGCCACTTCTTTTCTAGACTCTTGGTACTATAAAAGCCTTACATTGTACAAAATGTCAAGTATATATATTAGGGCGGGTTGATTTGTACGTATGAAAAAAAATTAAAAATCGTATAGAAAAAACGTAATCTACATTAAATTCTAAGAAAATTCTCCGAAGAAACCATGGGTCTAAAATCAAAACCTAATCCGCGCCTCTCGACTTGAACATTTTTTCCTCTTCTTTCGCTAAAATTATTTTCTTTTTTTGAAATATATTATGTTTTATTATACTCTCACTTTAGTGATGCGAGGGTATACTCGTATATAATTTGCTACGGGCCAAAAGTGTAACACATCGAAGGAGTCACAAGTATGATTGGCGGATATCCGTTTTAGGTCGTTTTTAGTCGAATGGGCAATGTCCGTCCGTCTGTCTGTCTTTCTGCTAGCTGGTGCGCACGATAACTCTCGAAAGGAGTAACCGATTGACTTCAAATTTGGTATGTGGTAATATTTCTTTCTATCTCTGGCTAAGTTCGAAGATGGACCATATTGGTCCTCTCCTTCTAGTACCTCCCCCACAAAGTGTTAATATTAAGTGAATTATTGATTATTTAATAACTTCTATACTACATATTTGAATCCTCTGAAATTCTACACATACTATTATTTTATTAGTCACTATCACCTCAAGAAAAATGGGCGAAGTGACCGCGCCCCTTTTGGTACCTTCCACACAAATGGACCATTTTGCTCCAAAATTTATAACTTGAATAACTATGCACAAAAATACTTGAAATTTTGTATAGTGTAATGGTTTCATAGTACCTACAATCCAGTGAAAAATGGGCGAAGTTGCCACGCCCCTTTTGATACCTCACACACAAAATTGCCAAATCATACCAAAATTGAATAGATCATAATATTAAAGTTATGATCTATTCAATTTAACCAGTGCATATAAACGCTTACAATTCGATACATTGCAATATATTTGAAGTTTACTGTTTAGCGAAAAATAGGAGTATTTGTTGATCCCCCTCTGGCATCTCCTATACAAATTGACAGATTAATTCGTGTATTTTATAATACAATGCTCACATAGTGAGGTATACCTTAGTCGGTTTACCCGACGGAAACTTTCTTACTTGTTATATTATAGTTTATGCAATACAGGTTTTGTCTTGAGACTAATCAAAATATTCAATTTTAAAGAAATCAGTTGAACCCCAATTTGCATCTCCTTTGATTTGCCTTCTATATAAAAAATAGTTATATTTATTATAAAATAAGAATTGTTTATCGAAACAAAAGAAGGTTATTTCATAAATACTGAAAACAATTTTGAGTGCAATATTTTTTTTGTATTTTCAATCTTTTTTATTAAATTATGAAAGAAAATTTTTTTATCTATGATAAAAAAATATTAAATATAAAATTATATACAAACTTTTTTACTTGGGTGAATATTTTTTAATGAAAAAAAATTTTGGATATAAAGTGCAAAAGAACTACCTTCCTAAACAATTTTATTCAGAAAAATCGATTTTTTTTTTTGGAAAAATCTTTTTTTTCTAACATTTATTTTTTTCTGGCAAAGGCGGGCATATACATTTTCAAGTCGAGAGGCGCGGATTAGGATTTTATTTTAGGTACATGGTTTCTTCGGAGAATTTTCGTAGAATTTTATGTAGTTTACGTTCTTGCTATACAATTTAAAAGAAAAAAATAAACCCGCCCTAATATATATGCACTGGTATTAAAGTTATAAGCGGTTAACTTTTGGTATAAAATGGTCCATTTGTGTGGGAGGTACCAAAAGGAGCGTACCAATTACAGCCACTTTTATCTAGACTCTAGATACTATAAAAGCATTGCACTGTAAAAAATTTTAAATATTTGTATGCACTGGTATTAAAGTAAAAACTGCTAACTTTGCGTACAAAAATGTCCATTTGTGTGGGAGGTACCAAAAGGGGTTGCCACTAAGGCCCATTTTTCCCTGGACTCTAGGTACTATGAAAGCATTATACTGTACAAAATGTCAAGTATTTGTATGCACTGGTATTAAAGTTATAAGCTTGTAACTTTTAGTACAGAATGGTACATTTGTGTTGGAGGTACCAAAAAGAGCGTAGCAATAATGCCCACTTTTCACTGTATTGTAGGTACTACAGGGTTTTCCAACAACAGGTGTTATTTTGAATCATCCGGTATTTCGGTAGCTGTCATTTTAGAAGCGTTTATTCTTTAACATTTGACAAGTACGACAAAACTACGCCATTACTAAAAATGGAACGATACACGATTCAACAACGCACTTAAATTATTAAAATTCGAAAAATCGAAAATCATCGAAAAATCATCTTGACTACTGAGGCCCATTTCAACGTCGGTGGCCACGTCAACAAGCAAAATTGTCGCATCTGGGGCTCGGAAACCCCAAGAGTTATTGTTGAGAAGCCTCTCCATCCTCAACGTGTGACTGTTTGGAGCGGTTTATGGTCCGGCGGGGTCATTGGACCTTACTTTTTCGAAAATGAGGTTGGACCAACAGTTACGGTGAATGGATTGCGCTATGACGGCGCTAAGTGCCACACAAGCAATGAAACCATTGCTCTGTTACGGGAAAAGTTTCCGGACCGTGTTATCTCTCGAAGAAGTGGTCACAATTGGCCACCGAGATCTTGTGATTTAACACCTTGCGACTTCTTGCTTTGGGGCCACGTGAAAGATAAGGTCTACGCCAACAGCCCAGCGTCGATTGAAGACCTCAAAGATAGAATTCGTGAGGATATCGAGGATATAGGGCAGCCACTTTGCGATTTGGTTATGGAAAATTTCACGAAAAGGATATGGTCCTGTAAGCGTGGACGTGGTGGCCATTTGGCTGATGAAGTAAACATTCGATCAGTTATCTCAAAAAATTGAATTTTTCTTTGAATACCAAAATAACACCTCTTGTTGGAAAACCCCTTATTAAACCATTACACTGTACAAAATTTCAAGGCTTTGTATGCACTGGTAATAAAGATATAAGCTTTTAACTTTTGGTTCAAAATTGTCCATATGTGTGGGAGGTACCAAAGGGGTGTGGCAACTTAACCCATTTTTCTCGAGTGACTAATATACTAATACAATGTGTAGAATTTCAGAGGATTCAAATAAGTAGTATAGAAGTTATAATCTTTATTTCATAATCAATATTTCACTAAATATTAACCCTTTGTGGGGGAGGTACTAGAAGTAGTGGACCAATATGGCCCATCTTCGAACTTAGCCGGAGATAGAAGAATATATTACCACATACCAAATTTGAAGTCAATCCGATCCTTCTTTCGAGAGTTATCGTAGGTACCAGCCAGCAGACAGACCGACAGACGGACGGGCATTGCTCATTCGACTTAAAATGACCCAAAACGGATATCCGCCGAACATTCTTAGGGTCTTAGGTCACTCCTTCGACGTGTTACACTTTTGGCTCGTAGCAAATGATATATATATCCTCCTCTCTAAGGTGAGGGGATAAAAATACCATACACTTTGAAAAATGTGTGGTACTGGATATTTAATCAAATAATTTTTAACGTCTTTTCCAGAAACAAGTCCATTACAAGGTAAGTAAGACGTAGTTGTGGACTTAATTTACTTCTTATAAAATTAATGAATATAAATTTATTAAAACTAACGCTAATGCTGTTTAACTTGCTTTTAATATTGGGTGGATTTAGAAAAGAATTTCACCCACCTAATTATCCCTGTGCTGCTTTAAATCGTACCCAGAACGTGCTTTAGTCGTTCCCAGTACGAGCTTTTATTCATCCCCAGTTTGTGTCGATTTCGCGACAAAGCTTTGTTGTTTTTTGATGCTTTATTCATGCACCGACTTGCATGAATTCGTCACTTACGGTGTTTGTTCATTGTCATAGACGAATGTGAACTGATTATGCACGTACGTGTTTTATTTTTCGTTGGGTTTAGGTACTGTAGAGATATCTTAACGAAATTTTGCATGGTTAGAGGTGAGGATTTTAGGATAATTTGTAAAATTTAGGATCACTAGTGGGGCGGGAGGCTCGTATTGAGTCGTAAAGTCAAAACAGTAATGAAAGGTTGAAGTGGGGCGGTGCCGTCTATAGATTACTCTACACCACTCTAGTATGATTGAATAACAATGAAATATCCAGTGTATATGTACTTCAACTACTGCCTCTGTAGCCAAATCGGACGAAACATATATATAGGAGCTATAACTTAATCTGAACAGATTTTTTGTAGTTCAGAATGTTGGTCCATGGATCAATAAACTCCACCATGCTAAATTTCAAAACGATTGTATGTAAACTACAGCTTCTATAGGGCTAAAGGGCACAATCGGACCAAGGGCACAATATGGGAGCTATATCTAAATCACAACTGATTTCAGCCATTCCAAAATGTGCGCACCAACCAGAGAGACAGATATGCGGACGGACATACGGCCTTAAATGAATGCAGATGCCTTAACGGATTTGCGCCGACTTTTAACTATACGACATTAACCGTCCACCAGACGGGACTGCTCTGCTATATTTATCATTGGTGCGCTGACAACGACACCAACTGAATCACTGTTATACTATATTTATTACAATACAATATGCCACATGTACTGCTATTAGACTTAGGAAGCTATGATCAGCAATGGCTACGGACATACGGGCATTGCCGATTACGCTATAAATGAGTCAGTTTGTGACAAGAAATACCTCACTCGTATACCTGAAAGATTAGGATGGAATAGTCGTGTCCCAGGACATAGGAAATTCGTTAACTGCATCCTTCTACAATTCAACAAGTAAGAAAGTTTCATTCGGGTAAACCGACTAAGATATACCCTCACTTTGTGAGTAATGTAATATTGAATATTACTCGAATTATTCTGTCAATTTGAGTGGGAGGTACCAGAAGGGGTTTATCAAATACACCTTTTTTTGCTGAACATTAGATACTTTAAATTCATTGCACTGTGCCGACTTATAAGCATTTATGTGCGCTGGTATAAACGTTATGAGACATTAAATTGTGGTATGATTTGGGCATTTTGTGTGGGAGGTACAAAGAGGGGCGTGGCAATAACGCCCATTTTCCACAGGGCTATAGACACTATAAAAACATTACACTGTACAAAATTTCAAGTATTTTTATACACTGGTTTTAATGTTATAAGCTGTTAACTTTTGGTGCAAAAAGGTACCTTTGTGTGGGAGGTACCAAAAGGGGCGTGAATATGACACCCATTTTTCACTGGACTGTAGGCACTATGAAAGCATTACACTGTACAAAATTTCAAGTATTTTTATGCACTGGTATTAATGTTATAAGCTGTTAACTTTTGGTGCAAAATGGTGCATTTGTGTGGGAGGTACCAAAACGGGCGTAGCAACATGACCCATTTTTCTCGAGTTGATAGCGACTAATAAACTAATGCTATGTGTGGAATTTCAGAAGATTCGAATAAGTAGTATAGCAGTTATTAAAGATTCAATAATTCACAACATTTTAACACTTTGTGGGGGAGGTACTAGAAGGAGTGGACCAAAATGGTCCATCTTCGAACTTAGCCGGAGATAGAAAAAGATATTACCACGTACCAAATTTGAAGTCAATCGGTTACTCCTTTCGAGAGTTATCGTGCACACCAGCCAGCAGACACACAGACAGACAGACAGACAGATACACAGACAGACAGACAGACGGACGGACATTGCTCATTCGACTTAAAATGACCCAAAACGAATATCCGCCGAACATACTTAGGGTCTTAGATCACTCCTTCGATGTGTTACACTTTTTTTCGTAGCAAATGATATATACCCTCGTCACACTAAAGTGAGGGTATAAAAACTGTCCTCGGCTGTTGCATTGCTCTTAACGAGATGGCTGAACAGTTCAATATTCAGCTCATTTGGGTTCCGGGTCACATACCAGGAAACTACAAAGCACATGTTTACATGCCGGACTAGGAACTACCTTACACGCTCCAGGGGAACTGGAATATGTAGGCATGACTCTAGCGACCTGCAAGCTCTTCTTGAAAGATAGTCCCCTAACGGCAGCAAATGACAGGTGGTCATTAGTCAGGAACTGCATACCTTCCAGGCTAGTGAGGCTTTGCCTAAACTCCAAGTGCACTAACACACTTCTGTCGTTTTTGAGACCGGACGTCTCGCTTATCCTGTCTGTCATGGCGTGTCACTGTCTTACTGGACGTCACGCAGAGAGGTTGAAGGTTTTGCATAATGATTTTTGCAGAAGCTGTTGGGACGAATAGGAGGAGGAATCATTAGAACACCTTCTGTGTATGTGCCACGGTCTCTCTAGAAGGCGCAGCTTTTTAAAGCAATCAAAGTTACCTTCCGATATCGCATGTAAGCATTCTTGGGGATGTATTTTACTAATAGTTGCTATAGAATTTGGTAGGGAAGAGTTCTTTAACTAAATTTCTTTGCCAAATTTCAAGAAAATCGTTTCAAATTTAGGTGTAAACCTATACCTATTGTAATTTCGATTTGAGAACGTCATTCAGCGCTGCAAAAACTTTATTTAATTCTAAAATACAGACCTTTGTTGTATAGTTTTTTTTAATACAAACTAGAAACATTATTCCGATTTTGTGTCTAAGCCATACAGAATTTCATGAACCATGAACGAACATAACAATTTATATGGTAACCGTCTCCGATTATTCCTCTAAATAAATAACTTATAAGCGCTCAAATTTAAACCAAATTTCAGAAATTGTCGAATTATCATGAGCGACAAAAGTGACATCGGTCGAAACCTTTATAAGGGAGTACTTTCATCACAAGAATATATGGACAGACTGACACACATACAGACATACGTCAATCGGTATTATAATGGGTCCATCTCTTCTCCTTTTGGGTGTTACATAAAAATTTACAAAGTCATAATACCTTGTACCACAGTGTATTGCCGTGTGTTGTAATATTGTTGTAATATTTTTTTTAACACAAACTGTAAATTATACTGTACAGCATTTTTCAACTCATTGATTTGGCACTAAATTCATAGAATTGGACGTGAAAGTAGCCCCAAAGATAAGAACTTCTGCATCATTCGTTTTGTCAAGTTGGTTTAATTAATAATCAAAGTGCATCCAGTGCCCTAAAAATCGCAAAAATGTTCTGTTCTATAATGTTCTGTTTTATACGTATTACGTGTTGCGTATTACGTGTTGCGTATTACGTATGGGTGTACGTATACGCATTTTTCAATATTTTACTGACAGATATTTTATGACTTTGTGAGCATTTTTGCGATTTTTAAGGTACTGGATGTACTTTCTTCTGGTAGGTTTGTTCTGCATTTTCTCCTATTCAATGTCTACAACTTTGCTTCAGACACAAAAGAGATATTACGTACGGTATACCGAGAAAAAATATGGAAAAAGTGCAAAAAATCCAACATGCGCAAAAAAATTCGTATGCCCATTAAGCTATTAATTGAGCCAACTTGACTAACCGAATGATACAGAAATTCTCATTTTTGGGGCTACTTTCACAAAAATTAAACTGGGTCTGAATAAAATATTATAACTTACGAAATTTTAAGTCATTCGATCACTCCTGTTCAGACTTATCCTTAGCACAATCAGTCGAATTGACAGATGGACGGACACTAATTAATTCATATTTTTTTAACCCATAAATGACACAATGTTGAAATTTTATCATTTTGTTGTAAAATATGTGGGTAATTTTTAACAATACAACGAGAAAAATGAAAGATATGCTTTTCAGGATAATCAAGGATCAAGGCCATTTTCGTCCTATCCTTAATAGACAAAACTTAATTACTTGTTTCGTATTTCTTAGAGTGGTGTTTAAATTCTTTCAAATGGTACCTATATTATTTAAATCTGAGAGTCCGTCAAAAGTTATGTAGACTTCAAAAAGGCTAAATTTGTAAAAAAAAATGTTGTAGGTGAGCAACTAGGGCACCCTATCAAATGTAAACCGTTTTGAATTTGGAAAATCGATAAAATGAAAAAAGTCTGAATGGTCTTTTAGTATACGTGTCATTGAAATCTAAATCTTTAAATATTCCGAGTGGGTCGGTATCCTTTGGAATCATAACTTTGTTTCATGACAAGTGTTTGTAACATCTGGAAATGCTAGAGCATTTCTTTAAATGCACCTTAAGGTATACCGATCGACTCGGAATAATTAGCTGAGCCGATTTAACCATGCCTGTCTGTCCGTCCGTCTGTCCATTTTGAAGTTAGGAGTTTTTGCATCTGGAAAAACAACCCTATTGAAATTCGTTAAAATCGGTTTAGATTAAGATATAGCTACCAAATAAATTTTTCGTTCGGTTTGGCACTTTTTAACATGGTAACGTTTCTTGATCCATAGACAAACATTGCCGAATTTGAAGAAAATCGGTTCTGATTTAGATATAGCTCTGATATATGTATATGTTTTGTCCGATTTGGCCGTTTAGCGTTACAGAATCTGTGGAGTAGCTTCTTGATCCATGAATCAACAATGCCGAATTTGAAGAAAGTCGGTTCAGATTTAGATATAGCTCTGATATGTGTTTATTTGTTCGTATATATTTTTCGTACGATTTGGCCCTTTAGCGTAAAAGAAGCTGCATTTTACATCTAATATTTCCGAAATTTAACATGGTAGAGTTTATTGATTTATGGACGAACAATTTCGAATTTGAAGAAAATCGGTTCAGATTTATATATAGCTCCCATATATATGTTTAGTCCGATTTATCCCTTTAGCCCTACAGAAGCTTCATTTTACATCCAATTGTTTTGAAATTTAGCACGGTAGAGTTTTTTGATCTACGAACCAACGTTGCCCAATTTGAAGAAAATCGGTTTAGATTTAGATATAGCTCCCATATACAGGGTTTCCCAATAAGAGTGATATTATTTCTTTGGAAAAAACACACTTATTGTTAAGGAAATTCAAAAGTTTTTTATGTAATGTGAAGTACAATCGATACAATTAAGTTCTAAATAAAACGTCATTCAGGATAGCTCATAACGAGAGCTAAAATATTGCTCATGGGTATCAATGTCGTAGGTTGATTGGAAAGTGTTTTTTTTTTTGATTTAAAAAAAATGGAAAATTTGCAATTGGAGAACGATTATTTTAATATTAAACTGAATAATTTGTAAACGTTGTTCTTGCGTATATCTCTCCATGATGAAATTGTAAACACTACTGATACAATGAACAACAAATGACAGATTATGACATATTACAAATGGCGGAATCGTCACTTCATTGGATAACCCGTTATATGTTTAGTCCGATTTGGCTACCCAGCAAAAAAAGAGCATCCAAAGAAGCAATAAAAATCCCCAACTTATGATCCGGAAGTTGTTCTAATTTGGATTTTCACCAATGAATTTAACAAGGGGTTGTCGCGCCGGGGAAGTACTTCTTTGTCACCACTTTTGCAAAACTCTTTTAAAGCACTGTAAGATTTGCTTTTTTGGTGTTGTATTTATTTGATGAATGTATGTCGTTCTTATTAACATCTTTGGGTCCAGAGATTTCATATTTTAAAGGAATACAAATGTTGACATAGGGAAGGGAACGTATAAATAATATACTATTGGCCAAAGAGATCAACGATCATATATATGTATGTATGTTTAGGACATTTGAAGATGTCTGTAATCTGTATGGTGTAGATGGCTCTTGAAAAGTGTGACCCCACAGTGTAATTAACATTCTCACAAAAAAAAGTTTTCCGTAGCCCCGGTTCAGAGAGTAGTAAAGTACCACAGTGTGGTACAGTATGTATGATATGGTATATTTAATTACCACAATTTCTTTTAAAATTATTTAATTCTAAACTACACCACACTGTGGTACAATTTATTATGATTTTATGCATTTGCTTCTAACACCAAAAATGAGAAGAGATATATAGAACCATCGTTTATTATACCGATCGACTTAGAATCACTTTCTGAACCGATTTAGCTATGTGCATGCGTTCTTGTAATCTATGTGCAGGTCACAAATATAGTCCGATCTCAAAGAAATTTTTTACATATCTTTATTTTGGGACAAGACGATTCGTATTGAAATTGAAAGACAATCCGTATTTCTTTCGTCTACGGCGAACGATCAAAAATCTCTTAACTATTTGAATATCAGTTTAGAACCAGATATCGTAATATATATGAATGTACCTTCGATTTAGCTTATACCCTCTATAGAAGATATAATTTCCTTTCGATGTTCATGAAATTTGGTAAAGAGTGTCTTATTTTAACAGTTAATATCTGTGTGAACAATATCGGTTCAAATTTACATATAGCCTCACATACTCGCATGGATGTGTACCTTCCGATTTAGCATCTAAGCTCCATAGAAGTCATATTTTAGTCAAATGTACCATATTTTGCACAAAGGATTTTTTAATCCGAGAATAAACTGTCACTAGCAAGGTTGGAAAAGTGTGTTTTCATGTTTTACATCAGAGCATTATTAAATTTGGCAGAGATTAGTTTATAGAATCACGAACACTGCGAAATTTGATAAAAAAAAAATGGATACCCTTCAGATAAAGGCCAAATTTTGCATCTAAAATAGGTGTCAAACACGATTTACAAAAATCAAAACAGCAACAAGAGAACAACTACAAAGGTTAAATAGATGAATACAGTGCGTTCTGTCTAATACAATGTGAGTTACGCCTTTTGTTCTTTATCAAAAACGAGCACTTGATGTTACGTCTTTTTTCTTGAATAAAATCGTGATTTTTTGACGAAAAACGAATTTTCATTTTTTGAGGGTTACGCTCTCGGGTATTTCTGGTGATGCTATATTAACATTTTTGGAAAGTATAAAGTGTTGTTCATAAATTCAGTTTTTATCGCAATCCAATGTACTACAATTCCAAAATTTAACATATTTCGAAGAAAATCAGCATACTTTGAAATGACTTTATGTTATTTTAATCGGCTATGAAAAAGTCAACTTGTAGGTCCGATTTATCGACCTAGTCGACTGAAACGAAATTTAATTGATGAAAAAGTCGACTAGCTTCCAGAACCATTCACTAATTCTGATATAGCCGCCATATAAATATATATTTCTTCCCTTTAGCACTATAGACGCAGTATTTTACATATATATCAGCCCTCATACATATGTTCCTTCCGATCTGGACTTTTATCACTTCACAAGATTTATTTTACATCCAACCGTTTTAAAATTATGCATTCTTGGGTTAATAATTTATATTCCGAAATCACATTTTGGTTAGTTATTTAGCAGAACTTCATTAAATGCCGAAAAAATGCTCATACTTATGAATTGGAAGTACTTATAATGTTATTCTTTTGGAAGTACTTCTTTTATTTTTTGCTGGGTACAAAGGCAGAGACGTACCAAATGTAAATTGTATAAACAAATTTTAGTTGAAGTATACGTTGATATTTCATTGTTATCCCATCTTACTGGAGTGGTGTAGGGTATCACATAGTCGGCACCGCCTACTCTAGCCTTTCATTACTGGTTTCAAGTTGGCATTGTTTTCTTCGTTGTGATGCTAGCCACCAAAAAAACTATTTAAAAATATCAACTTTTTCTAATGTGTTTGGCTCTATTTCAAAAAATATAGTCAAAATACTAATGGTCCATGGCAATGAAAATTGGAATTAAAAAAGCTTTACCAATTTTTTTAACGTTTTGAGTTTACATCAATTGGATATATATCAGTCCACACTAAGAACTCGTCTTTAGACCTCGAACAAAAAATAATTTGTTGCATAGTGTAATTAGGTATTTTTGTATCCCTTTCCAGATAATTATTTTTTTTAATTCCCTGACACGTACACAATCTGCCGAATAATGGAGAATGGAACTTCTACTTTAAAGGTAATGCATGCTCAACTATTGCCCATGCATTATTATGTACATTTAAAGAAAAAATGCATAACAAATTCTTTTGGTCAAAAGAAAAATTTGTTTGTGCAAAATAATTTTCTAACTCAATAAACTAAATTTCAATTCCCCTGAACAAGGGGGGTGATGATAGTTTTTTCTGTATGTGTATTTATATACGTTTATAGTAGTCCCATTAAGATTTCTTAGTTTCCGGCACTTTTCAAATTCACTATAGCAGGATATCGTCTGTTGTTTATTGGCTTATTATTATTTGATTAATATCTCTGGATATGAAAGATTTCCGTTTTATCCTTACGTTTCTATGTATACATATACGTGCATATTTATATTACGCCTTTTATGTCATATTACATTTGCTGTGATTGATTGATAACATTTGATGTATAAATCAATTTTATTGTACATTTTGCTATCAAATTTATTTTCCAATATATTTTATGTTATATTTAGCTATTCCTAAGAATATTCGAGTATAAAAGAAGAGGCATGAAACATCTCTATCGGTACGTGAAGGAGCAGCAAGTAATGATCCATTTTATTTTTATGTTTATACTTATCGCGTGACAAAAGATTTTTTTTTTATTTATGTATATTGACATAGGCACGAGCAGACAAACGCATTAATTAAGCCAACACAAAGTGGCATCCATCATGGCATTTCTGCAAATCTCAAACGAAATTATTGATGATACAATTTACATCAACTGAAAAATTATATTTCACAAGAATATTATTAATGCTAGTCTATAATTTTACAAATTACTTCAACATCGCTACACGCTGAAAAAAAATCGCTTCTGTAGTATATTGTTCCAAACATATTCTGCTGGAAACATACATATGTTTAGGGTACAGTCCAAATATATAATATTTGACACTCACAAATATTATATGTTTGGGAGGATGTTGGTCTAAACAAAATTATATTTTCATCCTTATATTTTTTTATATGGAAATAATATTTCCGAAACAATGATTAATTTGTATTTAAATATTTTGGCAATGTATAGATGCCTTAATTTAGTTTTTTTTTAGAAATTAAAGGTTCATTTTTTTAGAAATTTTATATGTTTGAAAAATTCTATTAAAATTTACATCGTATAATCTTTGGTAACGAAATATAGCATTGATGGATTGACAATTGGACTATTTATAAATTAAAAATTAGTGCTGTAAAACAAAAGAAAATGCTGCTTACGACATTTTTAACTATAAAGAACGAGTATAACACGAAATTTGGGAAAAAATAAAATTAAAAATTAACAAAGTCAGCAAAGTTAAAATATTTTTTTAAATGTAATGTATTTGGATGAATTCTTAAACAATATCTTTGTTTGTGTCTAAACACATATTTTATTTGTTACAGTCAGTTCGCAAATATATTTTGTTGTAATATATTAATATATGCGTTCGAAACAAAAATTTTTGATATTCAAATAAACTATATTTGTTCAAAAATATATAATATTTAAAAAATTTGGTTACAAGTATATTTTCTTTGAATTCAAACATATCAAAAATGGCGATTTTCCTCCGTGTAGATGTCATGATTGGTTATTGCTAAATAAATTGTACGGGAGTATCATAGGAGGTTTGACATAATCACGCATTGCGCTGAACATAAGATAATTCAAAACAGTACACAGTACTAAAGTAAAAACAATGGTCCCATTGTGTGATTAGAAAAAGTGGACTAAGATAGCCCATTCCTCGCGCTCGCTGAAAAAAATCGCTTCTGTAGTATATTGTCCCAAACACAATCTGCTTGAAATATATATATATATTTAGGGTACACTCGAAATATATTATATTTGGCACATACAAATTTTATATATTTGGGAAGATGTTGTTCTAAACAAGACTTTTTGAATTTTTTCAGTAAATCTACGTTATTTTTTTCAGAAATTTTATATGTTCGTTAAATTCCATTGTAATTGAAATGATACATTGCTTGATGGGCCGACAGCGAATGACGACTTGGAATAAATAGAAATTAAACATTTAAAACAATTGTTCTCGTCATAGTCATTTTAAATTGTAAGGTATTACTTGAAATTAGTGAAAATTAAAAAATGGAATTTGTAAAATCTGCAACGTTTTGAAAATCTTTTTTAAACAAAATTTTAAGAAATTCCTAATCAATAATTTTATTTGTCTATAAATACGTAATTTATTTCAGAAAATTATTTTGCAAATATATTTTGTTGTAATATATTAATATATGCGTTCCAAATTTTCAAATAAAATTTATTTGCTCAGAAATATATAATATTTAAAATTTTGTGTTCAAAATATATACATTATCCATCAATTCAGACATACCAAAAAAGACGATTTTGGTACGTGTATAATCTTGGAAAACAATGGACTTGGAATATATAGGAATTTGAAACGAATGGTTTAAAACAGAAGTTAATGCTGCATATGTCATTATACCCTACACCACACTGTGGTACAGGGTATTATGACTTTGTGCATTTGTTTGTAACACCTAAAAGGAGAAGAGATAGACCCATTGTTTATTATACCGATCGACTCAGAATCACTTTCTGAGTCGATTTAGCCATGTCCGTCTGTCTGTCCGCCTGTCCGTCTGTCCATGTATTTTTGTAATCAAAGTGCAGGTCGTATTTATGGTCCGATTGTGCTCTTTTTTGGCCCAAGGACGATCCCTATTGAAATTGGTTAAAATCGGTTCAGATTTGGATATAGTCCCCATATATATGTTTCACCCGATTTGACATGCAAGTGCCGTAGAAACCACATTTTACATCCGATCTTTATGAAATTCGGCAGAGAGAGTTTTATTATTACGTGAATGAACACTACCAAATTCGGAGAAAATCCGATCAGATTTAGATATAGCCCCCATATATATGTTTCACCCGATTTGGCATGTAAGCGCTGTAGGAACTGTATTTTAAATCAGATCAGTACGAAATTTGGCAGAGAGAGTTCTCTTATTACATGAATAAACACTGCCAAATTCGGGGGAAATCGGTTCAGATTTAGATATAGCCACCATATATATGTTTCACCCGATTTAACATTTAAGCGCTGTAGATATTGTGTTTTATATCCGATCCGTACGAAATTTAACAGAGAGAGTTTTCTTTTTACATGTATTGTGGGGGTCTATCTTATTTCTACTGTGTGTTGATTCTAACTGTAGAAATTCATCGAAGATATATTGAGTTTTAGAAATCAAAATTTGAGTGGAAGAGTTTTTGAAAACGAAAAATCAAGAAAAAAGATTCATTGGAAAATTTGTAAAGGAAAGACGTACAACAAAAATTCATTGAAAAATATATAACGAGAAATTAAAAAAAAAGACTGGAATTAGAGAACGATTTGTTGTCTGAATGATTTCCATTTGTACCAATATTTAAATTGTTTGAAGCGTCTGAGAATCCGATTTGCAATTCGCCGAAATTAAATACAAGAGTATATCCTGCGGATTCTTTTTTTATGTGTGTCAAATAAGAGAAAAACGAACAAAAATATATGGATATCTAATCCGCGATAAATCCTGTTAATTGCAATCACTTTGAGGAAAATCAAATGGAAGCAAAATTACAATCAAGCGTGAACTATATACGTATACATTTTGAAAATCCTGGTTACCTCTTTTGGTCATCATGAAAGAAATCTGCCCATTTTGTTAGTTACCAATATCTTCAGATTATATTTCCGTTTATCGGTTGGGAACGATTTAGCCTGGAGACGATCTTATAAGTTATCTACAAATTGGACACAAATGAACATCATCTTTAATTGTTATTGGTCAATTTGCCGTTAATTTTAAGTATTATATATATACAATTCATCATTGATTCTAATTAACTTTGAAACTCGCTCCAGCGCCCCAGTAGGTGAGTTGGTAGCGAGCTCGCCTATGAGTTTGGGGGTCGTGGGTTCGATTCCCACCAGAGGCTCTGGTCTGTCGCAACAAAAATTAACAAGCAACATGGTCTTTGTCACCCTGCTTCTCCCTGGACCTTAAAATTAGAATATAAATTTACTTTGTATTGTAATTCATATAAATAAATAAATAAATAAATAACTTTGAAACACAGCAATTATTATCAAATCGACGCAGCGATCGCTTCGTGGAACAGGATATAATGTAAGTTATTTTATCTTAATCTCTATAAAAATCTCATTAATATAACTATTAGTTTGTAATCAACTTCTTATAATTATTTGTATCATAATACTCTATACATTCTCACGTCCATTTTTAAGAATACTTCTAATATACATACCAGCTAAATCCAAATAGTTAATATTATCTTTATTGTTAATAAATATGTTCACTGTCATTATGATTAATTAATTACCGCTTTCTAAATGATGAAACATATGGCCATTCAGATAAGCAATACTTCGAAACTCATAGAATGATCCCACAATTCCCCAATTTCCTCTCACTAAATTGTCTATCCCCTCTATTTAAATTGTGTGACTAGCTGTCCAAGTATCCCCCCATTTACCCTGAGCACGGCCGGATATGCGACTAGGACGGCGGTTTCGCTACAGTATGAACGCTGCCAAATTCGGGGAAAATCGGTTCAGATTTAGATATAGCCCCCATATATATGTTTCACCCGATATAACATTTAAGCGCTGTAGAAATCATGTTTTATATCCGATCATTACGAAATTTAATAGAGAGAGTTTTCTTATTACATGTATGCCAATTCGGGAAAAATCGGTTCAGATTTTAACATAGTCCCAATATATATGTTACACCCGATATGACATGTAAGCGCTGTAGAAACCATGTTTTATATCCGATCAGTACGAAAATCGGCAGAGAGAGTTTGCTTATTACATGTATGAACACTGCCAAATTCTTATCGCAATGCCCATTTTCGCATTGGTAGGTAGGTGTAGGGTATTATATAGTCGGCCCCGCCCGACTTTCTGTCTTTCCTTACTGGTTTTTAATTGGGAGGTATAATTCCAATTCAATAAAAAAAAATTAATAAAATATAATTCGAGAATTTCCTAAATAGTAATTATACCCTACACCACAATACGGTTCAGGGTATTATAAGTTTATTTCCTGTCAGGTGTTTGTAACACCTAGAAATTCTACAGCTAGACCCACCTTAGTATACCGATCGACTCAGAATCACTAGCTGAGTCGATTTTACCATATCTGTCCGTCCGTCCGTCTGTTTATCTAAAGCCGTCCGTTGAATACTGGTGGCAATCTCACTCTAATCGTGCTGAAATGTTGCAGTTAGGAGTCTTTCGTACCCGGAAAGAAGTCTATTGAATTTGAAGATTTAGATTTCGAAATAGCTATCATATATATGTTTCGCTCGATTTGACAATTTAGCCCTATAGAAGCTGTATTTTACATCCAATTGTTCTGAAATTTGGCATGGTAGAGTTTATTTATGCCTTTACCAACATTACTCAATTTGAAGAAAATCGGTTCAGATTTGGATAAAGCATCCATGTATATGTTTCGTCCGATTTGACAATTTAACCCTACAGAAGCTTTATTTTACATTCAATTGTTCTAAAATTTAGCATGGTAGAGTTTATTGATCCCTTTACCAACTTTGCCCAATTTTAAGAAAATCGGTTAATATTTGGATATAGCTCCCGTATTTAATTTCGTATGATTTGAACCATTAGGCCTATAGACGCTGTAGTTTACATCCAATCGTTTTGAAATTTATCATGGTAGAGTTTCTTAATACATGGACTAACATTCCCGAGTTTGAAGAAAATCGGTTTGGATTTAGCTATGTATATGTATAAAGCCATGTATATGTTTCGTCCGATTTGTCTGGACATCTTCAAATCAAGAGTTTACGGTTTCATTAATGGTCCGTGGGTTATAAGGGCTTTTGGCTATTAAATTTATAATCTGGACATCTTCAAATCAACACTAATAGCCACGCCTTCACGCTTTCATAAACGTTCCGTGGATTATAAGGCTTTTGGCTATTAAATTGAAATCTTAAGTCCCGCCAAATCGGGCAGTTTCAGACTACGATAGATTCAACAAACCTCAATATATGCCGAGTACAAAATACTAGAAGTACATAGTAAGATATTTCTTATAGAAAAATTAAGAATTACAATTCCTAAAAATTTTATTAATGGCACTTCCGCGTGGAAACAGAAGTTTAGTGACTATCGCTCAAACTATTAGAAAAAAATTATCTTTTTTCCAAAAACCGGTTTTTGTAGGCGCGAAAAAAACGCAAAAAAATAGAAAAAATTCCAAGCATTTTGTTTGTTCCATTTTTGTAAAAGCTAGCATCCTAACGAAGAAAACAATGCCTATTTGCAAAAAGTCTATGAATAGATATATAAATTATGACTCATATCGACACCTTCATTCTAAACTATTCTAGATAATCGTTTTCCCCAGGTAACGCTGGGAGGGTTTTTCCGAAATTTATATTTTTCAATTTTTGGGAACAATATAAAGTGAAAAATGCGATTTTTGCAAAAAAAAATCGGCAATTTTTTATTGTAAAATAAAAAAATATTAACTAATTTGTAATTTTATGTATTATGTACATAAATAGTGTTAACAATTTCAAAACGAGCGTTGCAGAAGTTTTGAGGATATGATGGACACCGACTTTGGAGACGTGGGTTGTGGGAAAAAGTTTTCCTGATGTACTGAGTCACGTATGAGGCGCGGGTGCTTAGACTGCTGTATTTTCGTTAGTTTTGCTCCTATTCATCTCAAATTTTCACACAATATTTTTAAGAGGTTCTCCAATCAAAAATTAAAATAAAAAAATTTCAAAAAAAGTTTTCTAACGATAAGTATTAAGGCTCTGGGATCTATTTTTGATCCAGTATCTACAAAATATATGTTATGTTTTTGATCCAATGTGAATAGCACAAAATCCAATTAATGTAGTGTTTATTGCAAAAAGTTTTTAATGTTTAATGATGTGCTCATATTCAGAAGTTATAGACAATTATCAAGTACACTGTCCAACAGCTTTTTTGGAACAGAATAGCGACCCTATATTTTGAAAGGGCATGTTGAGTAAATCTTTTTTGTAGAATAAACTTATGGTCCAACTGGTCTGAGTTTTTCTTTACAGTGGCTCAAATTTTGAAAGGGCATGTTGAGTAAATCGTTTTTGTAGAATAAACTTGTGGTCCAACTGGTCTAAGTTTTTCTTTACAGTGGCTCAAAGTTTGACCTTTTTGGTCGAAGGGAGCATTATACTAAATGAAAAAAAAATATGTATGTTAATGTCTGAGAGATTTCTTATTGTCAGAGTTAGTGGAATTTTACAAGGAACATTTTTGTATAAGATCTTAAACCTCTAGCTCTCCTATAATGGGTCAGTTTGGACCTTTTTTCGAAAAAATCTAAGAAGTCTTTTCAGAAAGGACATTTAAGGATTAAAATATTCTAAGAAAATGTTAGTGGGGTCGCCAAAGACAGCAAAGTTGTAAATATAATTATTTACTCTTAATTAGCAAAATCACACGCCAACTTATGCAAAAAATACTATAATGTTAATTTAAAGTCGTAATATTTATAGAATAAATGAAGCAGAAGAGCGACTCTATAATTCTGAAAGGGCATGCTGAGCAGATTATTTTTGTATAATAAACTTATGGTCCAGCGGGTCTGAGTTTTTTTACAGTGGGTCAAAGTTTTAATTTTTTGGTCGAAAGGAGCATTATACTAAATGAAAGAATTGATGTATGTATGCTAATGTCTGAGAGATTTCTCATTGTCAGAGTTACATAGTGGAATTTTACGAGGACCATTTTTTATCTCAACCCTCTAGCTCCCCTCTTAGTGTGTAAATTTTCCCCTCTTTCGAAAAAATAAAAAGTCCTTTCAAAAAGGACTAGAATTAAAACTTTGAACTACTGTAAAAAAAAAAACTCAGACCAGCTGAACCATAAATTTATTCTAAAAAATAATCTACTCAACATGCCCTTTCAGAATTTAGTGTCGGTCTTCTGCTCCAATAGTTCCACAGATATCACGGCTTTAAATTAACATTATAGTATTATTTTGTATAAGCTGGCATGTAATGTTGCTAATTAAACGTAAAGAGCTATATTTACAACTCCCACTAAAATTTACAAAAATTTTCGTAGAATATTTTCCTTTAATGTCCGTTTTGAAAGGAATTTTTTAGATTTTTTCGAAAAAGGCCCAAATTGACCCATTAAGAGGGGAGCTAGAGGGTTAGGATCTTCCACAAAAATGATTCTCATAAAATTCCACTATGTAACTCTGACAATGAGAAATCTCTCAGACATTAGCATACATCATTTCTTTCATTTAGTATAATGCTCCTTTCGACCAAAAATTAAAATCTTGACCCACTGTAAAAAAACTCAGACCAGCTGGACCATAAGTTTATTCTACAAAAATGATCTACTCATCATTCCCTTTCAGAATTATAGGGTCACTATTCTGTTCCAATCAAAAAGTCGTTATTTGTTGGAGAGTGATATTATTATTTTTCTGAATTTCAATGCGTTCTCAAATTTTCATAAAAAAACACATTAAATATATTTTAACGTTTCTTTCATACGCCAATATTCAAAAATGGATTTCATTGTACTGTGATTCGTTTTAAAAATGTTGCCCATAATCCCTTTTATGGTGTGAGCAAAATGATGGATTTAGTTTTGACTGCCACATGCATTCCCCAACCCTTTACCAAATTAATTGACATTCCTTTATCGATTTTGTTGGCGAAGTTCATGGTTTTCCATAAAACAAATACAGCAGTATTTTTACAGAAGTTGTTTATTTTAACATTTTTGTAAGCACTTTAAAAATGATTTATGGAAACACTTAACGTGTACGTTTGGTTACTTTTTCAATAATATGAAAATAACTAATGGAGCAGAAAATTGATCAATGAAGGTTATATCATCGTCCTACTGCATAAACAGATTAAGTGCACTTGCGATACATTTTTTGTCGACGTTACATTTGCACGCATTTTGTTTTACTAATGTTCATCCCGTTGGCTTTCTGAATGTAATATTTTCATATAACCTTCAGCAACAACAATTATTTCAGCGTTCTTTGAAATGACATTTAAATATTTACCTTAATACTTTTGATGAGCGCGATATTCGCGGCGAAGTTCCCTTGCGGACGTTACAAAAAATGGAAGTAGGTTTTCATGTTAACGTGAATTTGCATGTTTGTTTAGCTAAGTTTGCATAGTAATCAGAAAAATCGAAATACATTAAGGAAAGAGGAGTATTTAAGGATATTGAAATACCTCTTATTAGAATAAAACACTTTGTGGTTCATTCAAAAACTAGAAATTCGACTGTTGCGGACGTTACACAACAAAGATTTAATTACATACATCGCATTTATGTTGCTTGCTTGCTTTTATTCGGTCTGCAAATCTTTGTATATAGTATCCTAGTTAGAATCACATCGCATTTTTTTACATTTTTGGTATACAGTTTTTCGGATTTGCCCATATGTAAAAAAGCCATTATATGGTGAAAATCTTCACATAGGATATTTTGTTTGAATCGTTTTAAATACACTGTCCGACAGCATTTTTGTAACAGAATAGCGATCCTATAAACCTATGGTCCAGCTGGTCGGAGTTTTTTTTTACAGTGGGGCAAGCATTTCATTTGTTGGTCGAAGGGAGTGTTATACTAAATGATAAAATTTAAGTAAGTTAATGTCTGAGAGATTTCTCATTGTAAGATTTGTATAGTGCAATTTTATGAGGATCATTTTTGTGGAAGATCTTAACCCTCTAGCTTCCTTCTTAAAGGGTCTATTTGACCCTTTTTCGAAAAAATCAAAAAAAATCCTTTCAAATAGGACATTTAAGGATTAAAATATTCAACAAACATTTTTGCCGGAAAATTTCGGTGGGGGTTGCCAAAGACACCAAAGTTGTAGTTATAGCTCTTTACGCTTAGTTAGCAAAATTACACGCCAACTTATACAAAAAATTCTATAATGAAAATTTAAAGTCGCGATAAATTAAAATATGTTTATCGAATTCCGGTTACTAAAATTGTTATTAAGAAATGTCGAGAAATATTTGGAGGTAGCATCTACATATTTTGTTAATAGCAGTTTATTATGTTTTTTTTATTTTTCGACCAAAAGGGAAAAATTTCGACCAATAAAAAAAAGAACATATCAGTGTGGCATTTATGGATAAATATATAAATTATTACCCATATTGCAAAAATAAGGGAAAAAAAACGTTTTTCTATTTTTTATTTTTGCCATTTTGTTTGTGAGGTACCAAAAGCGGCATGGCAATAACGCCAATTGTTCATTTGACTATGGGTACTATAAGCTGGCGTATAATTTTGCTAATTAAGCGTAAAAAGATATATTTACAACTTTAGTGTCATTGCCGACTCCCACTTTCCGCCAACCCAAATAAATTAACCCATTAGGAGGGAGCGAGAGGGTTAAGGCCTTTCACAAAAATGATCCCCATAAAATTCCACTATATAAATCTGACAATAACAAATCTCTCAGACTTGACCTTACAGCGTTTTTTTCATTTAGTATAATGCTCCCTTCGAACAATAATTGGAAATTTGACCCACCATAAAAAAAAACTCTGACAGCTGGACCATAAGTTTATTCTACAAAAATTATCTACTCAATATGCCCTTTCAAAATAATAGTGTGGTTATTCTGTTTCAATCAAAAAGTCTTAATTTGTTGGATAGTGATATTAATAAACAAAAAAAAATGAAAAATTTAAACAAATTGGCTCAAGTATTCGAAAGTTGGCCTAGATTGACGGTAAAAACGGCTACTGAGGTTTTGTTCAGAATCATCCCCTCTACTCAACTATGAAGAGATCAGCATCCGATCTGTTTCCTTTTGTGAGCTATCGCGATGAAAAAACATTTTTAACCAAAAAACTCTAAATAATTACTTTGAATCACTGAAATTTAAAACTATTACGTAATTTCCCATAAATATTAACATTTATTAGGTACGCGATATTTGCAATATTATTATATTGAAAATTTTTTGTAATCCATCAATTCGACTTGTACCGCCAAATTATATTATAGCGAATGTAATAAGATTAATATATTTGCATTATATGATCTCTGAGGAATAGTTTGTTGTCAGCATTTACGCGATAAACTTCCCTGGATGAAATAAATTCCGAACCAAAAAGTTTAAGTTCTGAATTATTTTACTTATTACGCTATTATTAGAAAGAGAGAAAGGCCTACAACTATTTCTGCGACCAAAAATTTTACAATAATTTGGTAAAGATTTGCAATGTGTAAAATCCAAATATGCCGTCTAAATGACAATGAAATGTGAAAAATATTTAAATATTTATGTTATTTACGGGTATATATTTGTCATATTCCCACCACCGAGTTTCACTCGTTTTTCGGTGAATTTTCCATTGAATCCTACATAAATTCAAATAGAAGTCCAACTGACTGAGTAACCCTTAATGGATGTAGAGGAGACTTCAGGCGATTCTAAGCAGAGTAAAAACAAAAACGGTATGCAATATGTCTATTATATAAAATTTTATAGAATTGATGTGGAAATAATTTCTGAAAGTCAGAAATCCCACTTAATCTTTCAGACTTCAGCTGGTTCCCCCAAATTAAATAAAGGTATCCATGAAGCCATACAAATTAAAACTAGTATCATTGGCATTCGACATTAATAGATTACACTATGCAACAAAACTTTTGTAGAACGGCTGTGCATAGCATTTTGTGGTGTAATATGGTGTCCTAAACACGAAAAAATATTAAAAAAATTGTTTATGACAATTTTCTTTTCCTTTAAAATTAGCATTTTGTTGGAAGGTGCCTTTGGGTTTTGAAGGATATTTCTCAAAGTATATGCTCAATAAAGCCGGAATACCATTTAACTTAAATTAAATTTAAATTATGAGGACTACAAGTTTTAGTAATGACACTTTCACGTGGAAACATAAGTTTAGTAAATGTCGTAAAATTAATTTGAAAAAGTGTAGTTTTTGTCGCAAAAAAAAATTCTTTGTTTTAATATTTGGCACCTAGCATCCTAAAGAAAAGACAATGCCTATGTGAATAAAATCTATGGATAAATGTAGACATTAAAACACTTTTGGTAGAAATAGGAGAATTTCAACATAATCCGGTTTTTATACCCCCACTATTGTGAACAAGTGTATATAAGTATATCAGATTCTGCGGGCCAAAAGTGCATCACGTCGATGGAGTGATCTAAGAGCCCCAAGAATATTTGGCGAAAATCCGTTTTGGGCCATCTTAAGTCATTTTAGCAATGTCCGTCAGCCAGTCCGTCTGTCTGTCTGGTTGGTGCGCACGATAACGTCGCCAGGATTAACCGATTGATTTGTAGTTTGGTACGTGTCAATATTTGGAAGGTACTCGAAGGGCATGGACATCACAGTCGTATATACAGGTAGTAAATTTATATGTATGTAATACAAAGTAGTACGCGGCAGTATTGAAAATATTGGGTTTCTACGTTCGAAGTAAAGTATATGTCAGCTACTTGGTCCACTACTTCGAGTACCTTCCTCACGAAGGGTCAAAATTTAGTAAAATATTGATTATCTTATAACTTCTAAACAACTACTAAGAATCGTTCACAATTCCACACATAGTATTTTACCAAAAGTTAACTGCTTATAACTTAGATTCCATACAAATACTTAACATTTTGGGAAGTGTAATGCCTTTACAGTACCTATAGTTCCGTGCAAAATGGGCGTTATTATCACCCCTTTTGGTACCTCTCATACAATTGAACCATTTTGCACAAAAAGTTAACGGCTTAAATTGCGTATAGTATAATGTTTGTGTAATTGCTTATAGTACCAATAGTATATTAAGAAATGGGTATTGTTGCCACGCCCCTTTTGGTACCTCCCAAAATAAAAAATATGAAAAACTATTTTTTTCAATTTCCCTATTATTACAATATGAGTCATAATAAATAGATTTATATAGCTTTAAAAAAATGTAACAATCAATTTTGTTTGCCAATTTTTTGTTCTATTTTTTATGTTTTTTTGTGCAAACAAATTACAATTTTTTTTGGAAAAAAATCAAATTTTTTCTAATTATTTAAACGGGAGTTAAACATAGGTAGGAGTGTTGTATAAACCACTGTCTGCTCACGTAGTCATTTTTCGACCTGTTGTCAGTGCTACCGCTATAAAAAACGTTAGTATTGAGTCTTTTCTGAAGCCTCTTATAAGATACAAAGCTAAAACTTTGTAAATATAAGTTACTACGAGTATAATCGGCAAATACATATACACGAAAAATAATTTTGGATTCTTTGACTGTGGTAAGTTTAGCAGTGCCCACAACAATCCTCATTATTTCACTGATTGCAAAATATCCTTTAAAGGTAAGAATCAGGGATGCTAACACAGTGCTTTTCGCACCAGATTTAGTGCTTTTCAGACGCCCCACTTGTTCACTTAGTGCCAAACGAAAAAAAACACTAGGTGTACGCTTTTCATGTTTTTTGTTGGTGCTTTTGACGCTTTTCGTACATTTGTCAGGGTTTTTGCCTAAATTATGGTTTTATAAGTAACATGTTTTATTATTAATAAAACCTGCACAATTCTGCGGTACAGCGTATAATACTTTTGTTTTCGGCCAGATATTTGTAAGGTCATTAAATATTGGGTAGCATGTCATAACGTCCAGGGAACATAATGTCCATGGCTTTGGACATATCCCAGAGAAGAAAATTCTTAATCGTGGTCGCAGTCCCGCCTCGCAGAGACACTTTGGTCCGCGTAGCCATCGTTGGACATCCATCTGAAGGGAAAATCTTTAACCCCGGCCAAAACCGGTCACGCAGACACACTTTGGTCCGCGTATCTGCCTTTGAAGACATCGATAACTGGAAAATCGTCTTCGTCAGATTCGATTTATCCCTATATTCCTTATTGTTCAGCAAGTCTTTATGCAATTTAGCAGAGAAAAAATGTAAGAATCTAAGCGCCATAAAAAACAAAAAGTTTGGAAATATCTTCTTTAATTAGGGAAACAACATTAATTAAAAGTTGATCATTTTTTTTTAAAAATTTTTAATGTAAAATAAAACTTTTTTTATTGCAAATGAAAGAAAAATAGTTCTGTGCCCTTTTGCGCTTTTTGTCTGAAATTTTACGCCTTTTACGCTTTCTCAATTTTTCATTACGCTTTTGCTCCGCAAATAGTCGGCATCACTGGTAAGAATGAAAAAGTTATATGTACACACTGAACTCAAAGTAAATGCGAAAACAATTATTCTATGTCCAGTCTGAGGTCAACTCGGATATAAAATCGAGTTTTAAAATGTCTAACTGATCGTCAAAATATATCGCTCACCACTTACTGTGGTACCACATATAACATTGTTAGTTCGGTCAATTCTCAGACTGTGGTCAGAGTATCAGTGATCAAAACCATTTACACCCTTTCTGTACTTTCAAAGTCCCATAAGGCCTATTATACTACTAATTTATGTGTATATACTGATCTCAAATGGATGCGATTTTACACCAAGCTACTTTTGACTTCTTGACCGCGGCGTCTAACAGGTAGAAAACTAAAGATATTGCTTATGTATACACTCGAGTGTTGTATAATCTATGAAAGAGGTTTCTTATTACATGAAAGAAGACTGCCAAATTTGGGAAAAATCGGTTCAGATTTAGATATAGCCCCCATATATGTTACTTCCGATTTAACATCAAAGCGCTATAGAAGTTGTACTGTTGGAGCTAAGTACTTTTTTAACTGAAACAAAACCAAGTATGCCAAATTATTATGGATAATAGGGAGGTGTATAAGTATAGTCGGCCCCAACCGACTTTCTGCCTTTCCTTACTGGTTATTGATTTGAAATAGCAGATGTAAGGAATACATCTTGTAGGTTTGCTTTAAGCCTTTCCTGATAAGAGCCGAATACACAGCTGCACCTTGCTGTAAATTGCGGTAGGATGCATGAAATCTCCGTAGCAGAAGCTAAGCTGTGAAGTAGTTGTATTTGCCATACCGTTTTTGCTAAAACTTAGCATTCTATAACAAATAATAGAAACAAAGATGGTCTAGAGCCAGAGGAATATTCTACACGCTGAAAAATTCGCTTCTGCAGTGTATTATCCCAAACAAATTTTTAGGGTACACTTCAATTATATTACATTTGGCACACATAAAAATTATATATTTGAAGATGTTGTTGTTGTTATTTACAAAACATATATTTATTTGCTTTTAAGTATTCAGAAATTATATCAATATATTAATTTTAAGAAAAGTTTTATGTTTTAATGTTCGTAAAATTCCTTTATGTTGAAATCGTTTCATCTTTCTATCCAAAAATTGTTTAAACATTTAAAAGTGAAATTTCCATTAACTTCTTGTAATGCCATACCTTTCACTGTTTCGAAGATATGTCTCAATTTATTGTGAATCAATTATAATTTAAAAAAAATAAAGCTAGCTTTTATTCAAAATTGTGCGGAATGAAATTGGGCCCCAGGAAAGTACACCCCAATATTTTTTATGAATATGGGCCCCAAAAAATAACATATCAAAAAACAACAATTTTATTTGGGGGCTTAATTTCATTTTTGTCTGCTTTTTGGGGTTTACTTTCATTTCTCGTCTGCTTTTTGGGGCTTATCTATTAATTTAGAAACAGGAGAGGCTACGCATAAAATATTTGCTCCACGTTGCCTACTTTGGATCCTGTCCATAGGAGAAAGTCTTAAACAGAGGCCGCAGGCCGACCGCACAGCAAAAAGATTTATAATTTGAAAATAGGTTTGTATACGTGTATTATTGCGTACTCCCCAGATTTACAAATATAAAATTTCTTAATTTTTTTGGGGTTTGTTATACCCTACACCACACTGTGGTACAGGGTATTATGACTTTGTGCATTTGTTTGTAACACCTAAAAGGAGAAGAGATAGACCCATTGTTTATTATACCGATCGACTCAGAATCACTTTCTGAGTCGATTTAGCCATGTCCGTCTGTCTGTCCGTCTGTCTGTCCGTCTGTCTGTCTGTCCATGTATTCTTGTAATCAAAGTGCAGGTCGCATTTATGGTCCGATTGTGATGAAATTTAGCATAGTGATCTTTTTTGGCCCAAGGACGATCCCTATTGAAATTGGTTAAAATCGGTTCAGATTTAGATATAGTCCCCATATATATGTTTCACCCGATTTGACATGTAAGCGCTGTAGAAACCACATTTTACATCCGATCTTTATGAAATTCGGCAGAGAGAGTTTTATTATTACGTGAATGAACACTACCAAATTCGGAGAAAATCCGTTCAGATTTAGATAAAGCCCCCATATATATGTTTCACCCGATTTGACATGAAAGCGCTGTAGAAACCGTATTTTACATCCGACCTGTACGAAATTCGGCAGAGAAAGTTCTCTTATTACATGAAAAAACACTGCGCAATTCGGGGAAAATCGGTTTAGATTTAGATATAGCCCCCATATATATGCTCCACCCGATTTAACATTTAAGCGCTGTAGAAATCGTGTTTTATATCCGATCCGTACGAAATTTAACAGAGAGAGTTTTCTTATTACATGTATGAACACTGCCAAATTCGGGGAAAAACGGTTCAGATTTAAACATAGTCCCAATATATATGTTACACCCGATTTGACATGTAAGCACTGTAGAAACCGTGTTTTATATCCGTTCATTACGAAAATCGGCAGAGAGAGTTTGTTTATTACATGTATGAACACTGCCAAATTCTTATCGCAATGCCCATTTTCGCATTGGTAGGTAGGTGTAGGGTATTATATAGTCGGCCCCGCCCGACTTTCTGTCTTTTCTTACTGGTTTGGTGTTGTATTTATTTCATGAATGTATGTCGTTCTTATTAACATCTTTGGGTCCAGAGATCTCTTATTTTTAAGGAATACAAATGTTGACATGGCCAAAGAGATAAAGGATCATATATATGTAAGTATGTTTAGGACATTTGATGATGTTTGTAATCTGCATGTTGTAGCTGTTTCTGTAACTTATTTTCTTTCTTTTGAATATCAGTTTAGAACCAGATATCTTAATATATATTAATGGAATTTGCATTCGATTTAGCTTATACCCTCTATAGAAGATGTAATTTCCTTTCGATATCCATGAAATTTGGTAAAGAGTATCTTATTTTAACAGTTAATATCTGTGTGAACAATATCGGTTCAAATTTACATATAGCCCCACATAGTCGCATGGATGTGTTCCTTCCGATTTGGCATCTAAGCTCCATAGAAACCATATTTTAGTCAAATGTACTATATTTTGCACAAAGGATTTTTTAATCCGAGAATAAACGGTCACTAGAAGAAAATCAGCATACCTTGAAATGACTTTATGTTATTTTAGTCGACTTTTAGGTCCGATTAATCGACCTAGTCGATTGAAACGAAATTTGGTTGATGAAAAAGTCGACTAGCTTCCAGAACCATTCACTAATTCTGATATAGCCGTCATATAAATATATATTTCTTCCCTCTAGAACTATAGAAGCAGTATTTTACATATATTTCATAGCCCTCATATATATGTTCCTTCCGATCTGGACTTTTATCACTTCATAAGCTTTATTTTACATCCAATCGTCTTTAAATTATGCATTCTAGGGTTATTAATTTATATTCCGAAATTACATTTTAGTTAGTTATTTAGAAGAACTTCATTAAATGCCGAAAAAATGTTAATACTTATGATTTGGAAGTACTTATAATGTTATTCCATTGGAAGTACTTCTTTTATTTTTTGCTGTGTACTTTGAGTGTATTATAATCTCCATATACCGAATTTCCCTATAGCGAATTTGTCCTTATAACGAAGCATTTTTGCGACCGTCAAGATTGAAGCGTTTTCAATCTCCACATAGCGAAGTCGCTTTGTTGTGTGTTATTGGTGTTGTTATTGTACGAAGAAATCCGACGAAGAAATCCTCGAAAATTTTCAAGAAAATTTTGGAGCACCAGCTATCTCAGATAAAGAAATAATAATAAAAAAAATCCGTGGCTAATAATTTTCTGATGGGCATTATTATTTATCTTTTAACAGATTCAGATGAATACGAAGAAGAATCTGCCGATATTGCTAAACCGTTACCCACATATGGACAACTTTCTTCATCAGTTGAACGTTTCCGTACCTATTTGAATATGAAAACCAACGTACCAAATACTGTATTAACTTCTCAAAATGTTTTAGAAAATTATATTGAAGAAGAAAAGTGGGAAAATGTACTTCAAACCAAAATAACAGACTACTACAAATAAAAAACGTTAAAAGGAACAAAATTTTTTTTATTTTCTATATAGCGAATTTTCTTTATAACGAAGTAAATATTCAGTCCCTTGGAATTCGTTATAGAGAGTTTCGACTGTATTTGGAGATATTCCCATAAATAAAATTTTATTTGCACTAAAATTCATATTTTATTTGAGAAAATAAGTTCGCAAATATATTTTGTTGTAATATATTAATATATGAACTCCACATAAGTTTTATTGATAAAAAGTAAAAAAAAAATATTTCTTCAAAAATATATAATATTCAAAAAATTGTGTTCCAAAAATATTTTGTTTTTCTATTCAAATATATCAAAAACGAGATTTTTTCCGTAAAGTCCTCAAAATTTCCTTTAATCTAAAGTTTATCTCGGCTTTATCGAGCATTTACTTAAAAATATGGTCCAAATACTAAAGAAAGAATTAAAAAAAACTTATCATAAAACTTTTTTGACTATTTTTTTCGTATTTAGGACACCATATTACATCAGAAATTGTTATGCACAGTCCTTCGACCAAAATGTTGTTGCATAGTTTAATGGAAGAAATCTATTAATAACAAAAAATAGTAATTTTAAAAGGTTTACCTCCTCTGTATAACGTTTGTGAACTTTTTGATAACGATTTTGGGTACCGTTTGTGAACTATTTATACCCTACACCACACTGTGGTACAGGGTATTATGACTTTGTGCATTTGTTTGTAACGCCCAAAAAGAGAAGAAATAGAACCATAGTTTATTATACCGGTCGTCATAGAATCAATTTTTGAGTCGATTTAGCCATGTCCGTCTGTCCGTCTGTCCATGTATTCTTGTAATCAAAGTGCAGGTCGTATTTATGTTCCGATTGTGATGAAAGATATAGCCCCCATATACAGGGTTGCCCATATTCGACGGACCCACGGACTCGTTGGGCCCATTCCAATCGACGAGGCTTGTCCGCAGGCAACAATCTTTGCGTCAATTGAATTTTGTACGGGAACAAATGCAAATCAACGCGAATAATACGTTGTAAAGTGGACCGAGCCATGCCCAACTGCTGAGAACGGCGTTTTTGGGATGTTCTTGGGGACCTCTCAACACTGGCTCGTACGGCAGCGATATTCTCGGCCGATCGCCTTGGTCGACTTTTATTTGGCCTCTTCGGATTAGAAAGAGTCTCACCAGTCGAAAATTTTTCGTATAAACGCTTAATGGTGTTCTTAGAAGGCGCACTTCTCACATTTTTTAATATTTTAAAAGCACGTTGACTTGACTTCTTCTGTTGAATGTAAATTTCAACTATTTCAGAGCGCTCGCGTGGCGTGTATTGTTCCATGGTAAAAATCTGCTTGGACTGACGCTTCAAACGCGGTATGTCATTAAGCGATCTGACATCTCTGTCAAAAGTTATGGCGTTGCCAGATGGGTCCGTCGAATATGGGAGACCCTGTATATGTTACCCCCGATTTGACATGTAAGCGCTGTAGAAACTGTATTTTATATCAGATCAGTACGAAACTTGGCAGAGAGAGTTCCCTTATTACATGAATGAACACTGCTAAATTCGGGGAAAATCGGTTCAGATTTAGATATAGCCCTAATATATAAGTTACCCCCGATTTGACATGTAAGCGCTGTAAATATGTTATTTTATATCCGATCAGTATGAAATTTGGCAGAAAGAGGTTTCTTATTATATGAATGAACACTGCTAAATTTGGAAGAAATCGGTTCAGATTTAGATTTATCCCCCATATATACGTTACCCCCGATTTGACATGTAAGCGCTGTAAAATGTTATTTTATATCCGATCAGTGCGAAATTCGGCAAAAAGAGGTTTCTTTCTACATGAAGGAATACTGCCAAATTCGGAGAAAATCGGTTCAGATTTAGATATAGCCCCCATATATATCTTACCCCCGATTTGCTATGTAAGCACGGAGACTGTATTTTATATCCGATCAGTACGAAATTCGACAGAAAGAGGTCTTTTTACGTGAATGAGTATTTAGGGAAGATCGGTTCAGATTTATATATAACCTCCATATATGTATATGTTCCTCCTGATTTGGTTTCAAACCGCTATAGAAGTTGTACCTTACTTCCGACCATTAAAATTTTCCCAGAAAGATGTTTATCAATTTAGGTACGAATATTGCTTAATTTAGAGATTATCGGTTCAGAATTAGATAATATGTTCCTACCCATTCACCAATTATTACAAATTATTTTCGCAATGACCTTGTGGTATTGTTAGGGAGGTGTAGGGTATTATATAGTCGGCCCCGCCCGACTTTCTGCCTTTCCTTACTGGTTTTCATTTCATTCTGTTTTCTTGATTGGGGTGTAATTTCCTAAATCAAAAAAAAAAACAGCATGAAATGAAAATTAACCCCAAAAAAACTAAGAAATTTTATATTTGTAAATCTGGGAAGTACGCAATAATACACGTATACAAACCTATTTTCTAATTATAAATCTTTTCCTGTGCGGTCGGCCTGCGGCCTCTGTTTAAGACTTTCTCCTATGGACAGGATCCAAAGTAGGCAACGTGGAGCAAATATTTTATGCGTAGCCTCTCCTGTTTCTAAATTAATAGATAAGCCCCAAAAAGCAGACAAGAAATGAAAGTAAACCCCAAAAAGCAGACAAAAATGAAATTAAGCCCCCAAATAAGATTGTTGTTGTTTGATATGTTATTTATTGGGGCTCATATTCATAAAAATATTGCGGTGCATTTTCCTGTGGCCCAATTTCATTCCGCCCTTTTTAACTTAATCGGACAAATGGTTCTAGAGTTGTGTGAAAGTCTATGCAGAAGCTATAAATTAAAAATTTATAGGAATTTTAATAAATCTTCCCTAATAAATATTTTTAAAATTCTTTATCATTCTAAATCATGAAGGCAAAAATGCTATCGAATGCACTTTGGACAAATTTGGTGCAAGTTTCATCCCGATCAGAAGACATCGGTTTAAAAATTCACTCAGCTAACATGATATCCCCCGTATATTATTTAAATGATGCCCCAACTACACCGTTTTCAACCATAATTCGAATAAAATCAATCGAAATTAAAAATGTTATTCATTTGGAAATCGAAAAAAATCAGTTGAAATCCAAAAATTCCATTTCGCAATTTTTGATATGTTTGAATTAAAAAAGATATATTTCTAACCAAAATTTTTTTTAAAATAAAGAAATTTTGTTTTGGACGCATATATTAATATATTTATAAAATATGTGTTTACACATAATCAAAGTTATTGTTTAAGAAATATTGCAAGTAAATTTTTTTAAAGATTTTTGCTTTGTTGACTTTTTCGAAATTCAGTTTAAATTTTTCCTAAGCAGCATTAGCTATTGTTTTACAGCACTAGTTCTTAATTTATAAATATTCCAATTTCAATATTTTTCAATTCGTCGCTTTTAGTCAATCCATAATTGCCATATTATACGACATTAATTTTAATCTAATTTTACAAACATAAAATGTCTAAAAAACAATCAGTTTTAACTTCTGAAAATGGAAATCTTGCCTTTAAATTATGGTATTAATACATTGCTAAAATACTGAAATACAAATTAATCTTTATTTCGGAAATATTAATTCCAAATAAAACAGTAAAAGCGTTAAGTTCGGCCATGCCGAATCTTATATACCCTCCACCATGGATAGCATGTGACCTCACAAAATAACTCAAGCCTAAAGAAAATAACATCGAAAACACACAAAAAAATATAGTTGATGAGAACAATAGGATAGTAGATGAGACATGTTAGATGCTATATATGGGAGCTATATCTAAATATGGACCGATATCGCCCATTTTCAATCCCAAGTTACCTGCAGCTATAAGAAGTATCGATACCAAGTTTCAGCCACCTAGCTCAAGTATTATAGATTGTAGCGTAATTACAACAGAAGGACGGACAGACGGACATAGCTAAATCGTCTTAGAATTTTAAGATATATATACTATATGGGATCTCAGATCAATATTTAGAGGTGTTACAAACGGAGTGACAAAATGAATATACCCCCCATTCTATGGTGGAGGGTATACAAATATTTGGATGAAAACATACTTTTGTTTAGAAAACATCCTCCCAAACATATACTATTTGTATGTGTCAAATATTATATATTTGAAGCCTATCCTAAACAAATGTATGTATGTTCCAAGCAGAATATGTTTGGGACAATACACTACAGAAGCGATTTTTTTCAGCGAGTATCAATTCAAACTCAAAGCACATCTTTTGTAAAATAAGTCGTTTGAAAATTACAACACATGTCATTTGAGATTCAAAGCATACCAATTAAATCAATTGCAATAAATGAATCAATTGGAATTCAAATTATTCCATTTCAAATTCAAATTATTTTATTTCAGATTCAAAGATTTCACTTTGAATTAAATTTTTAATTTAAAAACAATGAGAAAAACTATATCTTCATGATTAGACAAAACATATTTTAATAAATGCTACTTCAACTAATGTTCAGATTTTTTAAAATTTTGCAATTAAAATGGATTTCTTTGAATTTTAATTGATTTATTTTGAATTTCAATGCAATAATTATACCCTCACTTTAGCGATACAAGGGTATATATAATTTGCTACGGGCCAAAGTGTGACATATCAAAGGAGTGACCTAAGACTCATTTTAAGTCGAATGAGCAATGTCCGTCGGTCTGTCTGTCTTTCTGCTGTCTGGTGCAAGATTACTCTTGAAAGGAGTAACTTTAAATGACTTCAAATTTTGGTATGTGATGATAATTTTTCCTATCTCAAGCTAAGTTCAAAGATGGGCCATATTGGTCCACTTCTTCTAGTACCTCCCCCACAAAGGGTTAACATTTACTAAAATATTGATTATTTAATAACATATATACTGCTTATTCGAATCTTCTGAAATTCCACACATAGTATAAGTGAATTGGTCAATATCACTTCGAGAAAATGGACGAAATTGCCACCTCTTTTTGGCACGTCCCACACAAATGGATCATTTTGCACCAAATGTTAACAGCTTACAAATACTTGCCATTGCATACAAATACTAGAAATTTTGTACAGTATAATGGTTTTATGGTACCTACACTCCACTGAAAAATGGGTGTTATTGCCATGCCCTTTTTGGTAGCTTCCACACAAAAGTGCACTATTGTACAAAAAGGTAACATCATATAACTTTAATACTAGTGCATACAAATACCTAAAATTATGTACAGTGCACAGTGGGAGGAGTTCCAAAAAAAAGGAAATAATTCTGCCGTTTCTTAACCAGACAACCGATTGCGACAAAACTTGGCATATTTGTCGAAGAGGAATTAGAGAATTTAAGTTTTGAATTTGGGCCCCCTTTTGTATAGAGGGCGGAGCTGCAGGGCCTCGAAGTTTGCAACCTCGGGCAAAAAAATGATTTTTTGCGTGTATTATTGTAACTGGGGTCTAAAAAAGGGTTTTTGCACCAAACAGTTATCTTGTATAGATACCGAGATATCTGCATTTGAAAATTGATTTTTTAATTTTTTCCCCGACCCTGTGCTTGTATTTTGTAGATATCAATGCAGAATATGCACCAATTTTATCCGTTCGAAAAACTTATATTCTCCAGATCAAATAACATAAACCAAATTGTCCACAGGCGACACATATCAGAACAACAGTTTTTTATTAGAACTATCCGTCTATTGAATCTACTTCCTAATGATATACAATACAAACGCAACGCAATATGTTTTAAGAGATGTGTTTTTGAATACTTTGCACAACGACCAAATTAATTGTAAACTAAAATAGTTATTGCTCAAATTTTACTTATTTATTTTGTATACATATATTGTTAAATCTATCAACTTAAAATATCTAAATAACCTATTTATGTCAAATCTGTAACAATGCAATTTCAGTACTGTAATTTATAAGATAAAATCTTGTTGTACTGAAAATTCTAATAAATAAACAAACAAACAAACAAACAAAACAAAATTGGTTCGATATACCCAATAGAACAAAAGTTATGGCAACTTGAATTTATATTTTCAAAAAAAAAATTGATTTTTTGTCATTTTTTAAGGAAAACAAGTAAATGTCGTATTTGCGAGTTTAGAAGAAGTAAGTTACAGAAGATATAATATATTTACTATCATCTTAAAGGAAACTTTCAAGAGATTGTTCCCAAAGAAAGAACGGGTCAAAAATATACACGGGTATTTTTACCAAGCTTCTCCAATTTACACAATTTTTTACACAAATTTCAAAAGTAATCCACATTTTCCATTTTTTCCAAGCGCAAAGCTAACATGTTAAAAGTTTGGTATACTTATATGTGGTAAGTTGTTGTAAGTTGAACTGCAAAGGGAATCTGGAACCCGGCTTTTAGTATAGTAGATATAGGGGAAAATCCAAAAAATCCCATTTTTGGGGATTTTCAAAATTATTTTGGGAATTGTGTGTTTGACTTTTGGAAATATAATGATTCGCGTATTACATTCGATTTGTGATATCAAGACCTACAAAATACAGGGTTTTCCTGTGTACAGGGTTTCCAATAAGAGTGATATGATTTCTTTGAAAAAACACACTTATTGTTAACGAAATTCAAAAGTTTTTTGTTTAATGTGAAGTACAATCGATACAATTAAGTTCTAAATAAAACGTCATTCAAATGGCCATCACGAATTCTTTTGCAGAAACGAATTCGATGAACCCAATTTTCGAGCACCTGTTCCACTAAAACAAATCGTATGTCATGAATGGCACGTTCAAGATTGAATTGTAAAGCTTGAAGAGAGTCTTGTTTATTTCGAAAGACCAATGACTTCAAATAACCCCACAAGAAATAGTCTAATTGTGTTTAATCACAACTTCTTGGAGGCCATTCAATACACAATTTCTTGAAATAATCGAATCTCCAAACTTTCAATTCAATTGTTTCATTTGCTGTGTGGCACGTAGTCAATGGCAAAAATATAGCTCTTAACGGGAGCTAAAATATTGCTCAAAATATTGATAAAGGTCGTAGGTCGACTGGAAAGTGTTTTTTTTTTTTATTAAAAAAAAAACGGACTTACCGCACGAAAAGTTTCAATTGGAGAACAATTATTTTGATAATAAAACTGAATAATTTGTAAACGTTGTTCTTTCGTATATCTCTCCATGATGAAATTGTAAACATCGCTGAATACAATGAAAAACAAATGACAGATCGTGACATATTACAAATGGCCGAACGCACTTCAAAATCATATCATCCCTATTGGAAACCCCGTTAATTCATTGATATGTGTTCATTTTTAAAAATTTTATTTCGTTTTTACATTTCTGTCTGCATTTGAAAAGTTATTTTTTCACCTTTTGCCTGACTCTTTCATAGAATTTGCTTAATATCAGTGCAGAATATAAACCGATTTCTCTCACAAAATTTCAGTCAAATGTGCCCACTTATACAAAAGTTATGGCCATATCAATTTATATTTTCAACATGAAGCCAATTTTTGTATTTTATTGCGGAAAGGTATATCGTCACCTGAAATCCAAAGTAACGTAACCCACATGTTCATGACTTTTCAGGAGAAGCAATTTTTCAGGCGTACATTCTGAATTAAATAATATAAAATTTTATGAATCTTTCCGCTTTTTAATGACCTTGTTTGCTGTAACGTCATTTTGAGTATCACTCATAAAACGGTAAATTTTTGATATTGAACTCCAAAATTTTGTAGGAATGTGTAGTTTAGCCTAATAGACTATAATCAATCATCGAATTAATTTTGATTTTTTGATGTTACGTGATTTTGGATATCAGATGACGATATGTAGTATTTTGGAGATACAGAGGAATTTAAAAAAAAAATGTATAACATATTTATATTAAACTTAAATGACACTTCCTGAAAAATTATTTCGAGGAAGAACGAGTCAAAAATTTGTATTAATAGTGTTGCCACGCTTCTCCAAATTACACAATTTTTTAGGAAAATTTCAAAACATGGCTCCATTTTCGACAATCGCAATGCTTGGATATGAAAACCTTTACCATTTTATACCCTACACCACACTGTGGTACAGGGTATTATGACTTTGTGCATTTGCTTGTAACACCTAAAAGGAGAAGAGATAGACCCATTGTTTATTATACCGATCGACTTGTAATCACTTTCTGAGTCGATTAATATATATGTACCTCCGATTTGGCATATATGCACTGTATAAGCAACATTTTTGAACCGATTTGTACAAAAATTGACAGAGAGTAGTCTTGTGATACACTTAGATACAATAATTTGGGGGAAATCGGTTCAGATTTCGATATAGCCCCCCTATATATATGTTAGCCCCGATTTGACATGTAAGCGCTGTAGAAACTGTATTTTATATCCGATCAGTACGAAATTCGGCAGAAAGAGGTTTCTTATTACATGAAGGAATACTGCCAAATTCGGAGAAAATCGGTTCGGATTTAGATATAGCCCCCATATATATGTTACCCCCGATTTGAAATTCAAGCGCTGTAGAAGCTGTATTTTATATCCTATCAGTACGAAATTCGACAGAAAGAGGTTTCTATTTTACATGAATGAGTATTTAGGGAAAATCGATTTAGATTTATATATAACCTCCATATATATGTTCCTTCTGATTTGGTTACAAAGCGCTGTAGAAGTTGTACTTTACTTCCGATCATTACAAAATTCTCCAGAAAGATGTTTCTCAATGTAGGAACGAATATTGCTTAATTTAGGGATTATCGGTTCAGAATTAGATATATCCACATATATATGTTCTTACCCATTTACCAATTATTCCAAATTATTATCGCAATGACCCTTATCGCATTTTTAGGGAGGTGTAGGGTATTATATAGTCGGTCCCGCCCGACTTTCTGCCTTTCCTTACTGGTTATATGTAGTAATGTGTTATACGATAAACTGCAAAAGGAATTTTGAGCCCGGCTTTTAGTATAAAAGATTTTGGGGAAAATCCAAAAAATTCCCTTTTTTGGGTGATCTTCGAATTTATTTTCGGAATTGCCATACATATATTTTGAATAAAGTATGATGCCTTTTTAATTCCAGTGGATTTTTTGTTATTACGTGTTTTGAATATCAATTATTGTAAATGTTTTAAATATCAAATGGAAACTTTATTTTATGGAGACTCTTAATTCTTGGATCAGATTTTTTAATATTAACCTATGACATTTTTTTTCTAAAAACATTATAAAAAGTTGCTAAACGTAAAAATTAGATATCACTATAATTTTTTAATCAATTTTTCAAACGAAGTAAACTTTGTAAAAATCGGTTCAAATGTTCAAGAACAAATAAAAAGTTCATAAAACCCACAAATGCATTTTTCGAAATTGGCAGATGTCATTTTACGACCAGGCAAACAAGAGGATTTTCACATATGTATATGTACCTATATATTTTTATCCGAATTTTGCATCTTACACCTGCATAAATTAATGAATTTCCCACATATGTACACGTTTGCTTTTAGTAATACTAAATATTTAGGATCTTTCGATTTGTCATCAAAACAAAAATGATATAGAAGCAACTTGACAAAGTTTTTCAATCTGCTGCTCCAACAGGGTGGTTAAGCTTATAATATATTCTGTTCCGGCCGAATTTGCTTTTTCGTTGCCTGCCTTATTTAAAAAAACATATTTGCATAAAACGAATACTTTCCTCCGATCGATTTATCAATAAACAGCATTTCATCTTAATTTAGAGAATTTTTTCACACAAACCCCTGATTTTTTCGCAAGTTTATAGACTTCTACGTCTTCATAAATAGAACAAAAAGTGTCATGTGTGTCCTATCAATATGATGGATATCCTTTCATTTACTATGGCAGACCACTCCTCAATCGCTCTCTCCCTCTGTGTCTATATGTGGGTGAGTGAATGACAAAAACAAATGACATTTCTCATAAAGACCTTATTCCAAAAGTGTGCAGATGATTAATCGATCTATAAGATTTTTCTTCTTTATTTTTGTTACACTTTTTAATTTTGCAAACATTTTTTGTTTACTTTTTCCAAAACACAAAAGGGCTTCCTTCCTTTAGTGACATTTAATTGCTTGCGACTGACATTACAAAAGCACTCACTGGAAATGGCCCAAGATTTAAATCACTGAACAGGAAAAAAACTTAAAGTAAACTTCTTTGTAGCATTTTGTTTCTTTTTTTTTAATTTCTTTCTCACTCTATGCGTTTCCAAGCAATTTACTCTTAATGCATTGATTCAATTCAATTTCAACTATTGTTAGCTACACTTTATACTCGTTTTTTACTCTTTTTCGAAAATTTCGCTTATTCACACCTGAAGAACTGAAGTAGACACCTTTCGAACACATCGTTTTAGCACAACCTTAAGCATTTGACTAAAAGACTTTTGTGGGGCAAAATGTCGCAAAAAAAATCACATGACTTTTTAATGAACCGTTAACTACGTGCTGCTTTTCGAAGAGCTCTTCTTTTCAATGTTGCACTTGAGGGTTTGCTTGTGGCCCGCAAGGTGTTCCATTTGATTTGTTTCCATTCTTTTCTTTTTTGGTTTGTACTTTGGTTTTGCACTTTTTTCTCTTTCAATAACATTTGGCACAAATGTTCACCATGAACCTGCAAATCACTTAGAAGTGCTTTAAAACATTTGCTATCATGGGGTTTCACTAAATATTTTTGTACATTTTGTTGGCTTGTTTTCATTTTTTTTTTTAAGGATAAATCATTTTGTTGATGGCTGAAGGTTGAACATACATTTACTTCCGGTACATGGTGCATAAACAATTTATTGCCCATCAGCACTTAACTCACACACACACACACTCGTCCACCTCCGTTGCTATTTGCCATATACTATATATGTACTATGTGCCCCACATCGATATCCCTGCATAATTGCAGTAAGTGGTACTTTGGTTAACACCTTTGGTGTGGGAGGGTTAGATTATTTTGCCAGGGTTGCAATTAATTACAACCCACTCACTCTACTCATAATATGATGTGTAGGGTAATTATCCTTGGCATACCCCAACACATCCTTTTCTCAAAACACTCACTCACTCACACGCATTCACTAACATTTTAATTATTAATCACAACTCACACTTATTTACACACACACACCATAAATTGACATTACATATGTACGAATATGTATGACTCTCATACAGACCGAATGATTGTATTCGTTTTGTTTTTGTTGCTGTCGTTGTCGTTACGCTGTTTAAATAAATATTGAACATTTCTGAGAACGCATCTCGACCGTCTGTCGTCTGACTGCCTTTAACTGTCGCACGAACGTATATCTATGTATATATAAATCCTCGGTAGTTGTACACGCGCGCTGGTACCGATAATAACCAAGTTGTCTGCAATACTGTTTTTACTGATCCCATGAAAGCTGATTTTATATCTAAGAAATTCGTAAATTCGTATTTCAAGTACACGACCTTAACGGTATTACCGACAATTTATAACACTTGGAGTACGGTTTTACCAAAATCGCGGAGAAGGCGCAGGCGCTTTCCCCGAAATACCAACAAAATATCTCATTTATTTGTACTTTCTCTGGCATAATTCTCAATGTCGTATAATTCATATTACTCTCTTTCGCACACTTACCATCAAGTGTAGAACAGTTTTGGTTAACATAAACTTAGTTTAGCTGTTGATTTGTCCTTTCACAAGAATTTTAGGATTTTTTGTTGAATCTGTGCCAATGCATTTCCTGGCAATTCTTCAATCTTCGACAAAGTCATAGCGAAAAAAAAACAAGAATGAAAACCTCATTACGATTTTGGTAGCCTTCCTCGAAGTAAGGTACGTTTCTTTTGAAATGACACAGCATGGAAAAGTCAAAGTAAAAATTCTTAGGGAATTGCAAATTTTGTTCTATTGAAGATCAACCTTAAAACCAATTCGTCGGTGGCAATAATTGGATTTAATTGAAAAGTGTTTTTTATATGCCAAGCAATAACAGACAAATGAAATGTGGCATGTTCTCGAAATTTTCACAATACGACAAGATTTTTCTCCAGGTAAAGGTATTCGCTGTGTCTAAGGTAGTTTGATGGACTAACCAAGAAAATCAACATAAATATAGAGCAGAATAGGACGTCAAATAATTGTTCAATATTTAAAACGATTTCATTTGGGGGGGGGGGGGGTGACTATACAGGGTGGCTGATATGTAATGCAACAAAGTAAAGCGTTATATTTTTTTTAAATGTTATTGTTCAAAAGCAAAAAATGTCGGAAATAATATAAAATTTTAGAAACAGTTTAGATTTGTTCGGATTGGCCACCTTTGACACGAATTATGGCCTTCAAACGGCCGACAAAGCCATAAGACGCTGCACGAAAGTGGCTCTGCGGTATTTTGGCCCATTCCCGGCGAAACGCCGTCTTGAGATTATCGATACTTTGGTATTTTTTAGTGCGAAAATTACTCTCTAAAATGCCCCAGGCGCAAAAGTCCAACGGATTGAGATCCGGAGATCTTGGTGGCCATTGTGTGGTAGAAATGAAGCGAGGAAATTCCTTTTTAAGCCATTCTTGGTTGACGCGTGCTGAGTGCGATGGTGCTGAGTCCTGTTGGAATGTCCATGGTCTGCTGCCGAAATGTTTGTTTGCCCAGGGCTTCAATACTGTCTTTAGGACATTTTCCCGATAATATTCGGCATTTATTTTGACCCCATGGTCGATGAATACGAGCGGGGAGCGACCATCGGCCGTTACGGCGGCCCACACCATTACCATCGGCGACGCCTGAGTTCTGGTGGCCAATCGAAGGTGTAAATTTTCAGCTGACCTCTTTGGCAAGTAACCCCGATCATTTTGTTTGTTCCCAAACTGCTCAATTTGGAATGGCTTCTCAGCGGAGAAAACCAAATTCGGTAACTGGCCACTTTCGTGCAAGCGAAGCAACTCCTTGGCTCTTTCCAGTCTAACTTTTTTTTGTGCATCGGTGAGCTCTTGCACTTTTTGGAACTTCAATGGCTTTAGTCCAAGCTCACTTTTTAATATGTGTTGTATCCGTTCTCGCGATATGTTCAGCTCACGAGCAATTTTTCTACTACTGCGGCGTGGATTTCGATCAAATCTGGCCTTCACTTTTCGGATCATTTCTGGTGTTGTTACCGTTTTTTTTCGTCCACTTTTTGGACCAAATATAAAGCAATCACACTATCACGCTTGAATTCCATCACGAATAACTTTTTTCTGAATGCAATAGATCAAAATGAATTGTAAGCTTGTAAACAATAAAATGAACTGTTACTGAAATAAATCTGTCAGCTATCAGACTAGCGGTTTAGAAATGATAGCAACCTGAAGTTGGTTGCAATACATATCAGCCACCCTGTATAATACCCTACACCTCCCTAACAATGCGAAAATGGGCTTCATACTTGTAATAAGAAAACTCTCTCTGCTGAATTTCGTACTGATCGGATATAAAACATGGTTTCTTCACCGCTTGCATGTCAAATCGGGCGAAACATATATATGGGGGCTATATCTAAATCTGGACGGATTTTCTCCGAATTTGGTAGTGTTCATTAATGTCATCAGAAAATTCTCTCTGTCGAATTTCGTACTGATCGGATATAAACAACGGTTTCTACAGCGGTTACATGTAAAATCGGGTGTCACATACATATATGTATATAGGGACTATATCTAAACCTGAACCGATCTTCCCCGAATTTGGCAGTGTTTATTTATGTAATAAGAAAATTCCCTCTGCCAAATCTCGTACTGATCTGACATAAAATACAGTTTCTACAGCTCTTACATATCAAATCGGGGTAACATATATATGGAGGCTATATCTAAATCTGAACCGATTTTGACCAATTTCAATAGGGATCGTCCTTGGGCCAAAAAAAAACTGTGCTAAATTTCATCACAATCGGACCATAAATACGACCTACACTTTGATCACAAGAATACATGGACAGACATGCAGACAGACAGACGGACATGTCTAAATCGATTCAAAAAGTGATTCTATGTTGATCGGTATAATAAGCAATGGGTTTATCTCTTCTCCTTTTAGGCGTTACAAACAAATGCACAAAGTCATAATACCCTGTACCACAGTGTGGTGTAGGGTATAAAAATAGTGTAGTCAATAGCAATAACTTCGGCGTTTGTTAAATTCATACATAAGCTCATTTTCATCTATGTTAGATTTGCCCATATACCTGGTCCTGAATTCTCTTAGAATTGGGCATCTTGCCATAAAATGAAACAAAGTTTCATCATCTCCTGTGTTACACAAAGTGCATCTTTTATCGTTTTCAGGTCGGAAGTTATTGGATTTTAGTCCCAACAAATCGCAGCGAGCTTTGAAAATTATAGATATTGTGCGATGATCATATGATTCGCGCACATAGTTCTTTCCAACATTACATATAGTTAAAATTCTTGTAGAATAGTGATTCGCTATTTTTGCTCGGTTTATCATTTTCTGTCTGTTACTGTGCTTTAGTTCTTCCAACAATTTTATTCGTTTATAAAGCCAAATCGATTAATTTGTATCTGCTTCGAACTTTATATTAAAGTTTCTTCCGATTTCGTTTGTATTCTTCGCCCAAAATATGTTTTTAGCTAATATTCGTCGAGAGAGTTGATGTGGCAATCTGTTTTGGTTCATTTTAAACAGTGTTTTAAAAATTTAGTTCATGTGTAATTCAAAACTGTAGAAGTGGCTCTCCTCTGCATCGGTTTCTAAATGTATATCATAGTTGGGTGTGAAATCTGGCAATTTTAATATTCGTTTTATGAAGTATCGTCGGACCTTGTCTACTAATTAAAAATGCTCATATCCCCATACTTGTGCTCCATATGTTTGGATGGATCTACAGACGGCTTGGTATAACTTCCACTTTGCTGATAACGCCTTTTTATTTTTATTAAGAAACATATCCCACATTGTGTTTATGCTACACTTAGCCATACTATTTCTTTTCTCGACATGCTTAGAAAAGGATAGTTTTGAGAACATTATTACACCGAGATAGCAATATTCATTCACTACCTTTATTGCGGTTTGATTATATTTCCAGCATTCCCGTGGATAGTATTATACAACTCATGATTTATTATAACAACATGGTTAAAGGACTACAATTTAATGCACTTTTGATATTATTAATAAATTTAATTAAAATGCAATTTCGTCCTAAAAAAACGAGCTGCAACAAAATATTTACAAAAAATCTTCTTCAGTTAAAATTGAATTGTATTTAACTTCTCTTTGTAAAAATTAATGAAAATAAAACCAGTAAGAAAAACCAAAAGTCGGCTCCGCCCCTATATGATGCCCCGCACCATCTTATTAGAACAGAACAAAACCAGTAAGGAAAGGCAGAAAGTCGGGCGGGGCCGACTATATAATACCCTACACCTCCCTAACAATGCGATAAAGGTCATTGCGATAATAATTTGGAATAATTGGTAAGTCGGCAGGAACATATTATCTAATTCTGAGCCGATAATCGCTGAATTAAGCAATATTTGTTCCTAAATTGAGAAACATCTTTCCGGAAAATATTAATGATCGGAAGTAAAGTACAACTTCTATAGCGCTTTGATACCAAATCAGGAAGAACATATATATGGAGGTTATATATAAATCTGAACCGATTTTCCCTGAAAGACCTCTTTCTGTCGTACTGATCGGATATAAAATACAGTCTCTACAGCGCTTACATGTCAAATCAAGGGTAACATATATATGGAGGTTATATATAAATCTGAACCGATTTTCCCTGAAAGACCTCTTTCTGTCGTACTGATCGGATATAAAATACAGTCTCTGCAGCACTTACATGTCAAATCGGGGATAACATATATATGGGGGCTATATCTAAATCTGAACCGATTTTCTCTGAATTTGGAAGTATCCCTTCATAAATTATGAAACCTCTTTGTGTAGATTTTTTTACTGATCGGATATAAAATACAGATTTTACAGCGCTTACATGTTAAATCGGGGGTAACATATATATGGGGGCTATATATAAATCTGAACCGATTTCCTTCAAATTTGGCAGTGTTAATTCATGTAATGAGAAACCTCTTCTGACAATTTTTTTTACTGATCGGATTTAAAATACAGTTCTACAGCGCTAACATGTCAAATCGGGGGTAACATATGCATATATGGGGGCTATATCTAAATCTGAACCGATTTCCCTCAAATTTGGCAGTGTTAATTCACGTAATGAGAAACCTCTTTCTGCCAATTTTTTTACTGGTCGGATATAAAATACAGTTTCTACAGCGATTACATGTCAAATCGGGGGTAACATATATATGGGGGCTATATCTAAATCTCAACCGATTTCCCTCAAATTTGGCAGTATTAATTCATGTAATAAGAAACCTCTTTCTGTCGAATTTCGTGCTGATCCGATTAAAAATACACTTTTTACAGCGCTTACATGTAAATATCTAAATCTGAACCGATTTTCTCCGAATTTGGCAGTATTCCTTCGTGTAATAAGATACCTCTTTCTGCTGAATTTCATACTGATCGGTTATAAAATAAAGCTTTTACAGCGCTTACATGTCAAATCGGGGCTAACATATATATGGGGGCTATATCCAAATCTGAACCGATTTTAACCAAATTAAATAGGGATCGTCCTTGGGCCAAAAAAAATGATATGTGTAAAGTTTCGTCAAGATCGGGCTATAATTGCGACCTGTACTTTGATTACAAGAATACATCTACAGACGGGCAGACGGACTTAGCTAAATCGACTCAGAAAGTGATTACAAGTCGATCGGTATAATAAACAATGGATCTATCTCTTCTCCTTTTGGGTGTTACAAACAAATGCACAAAGTCATAATACCCTGTACCACAGTGTGGTGTAGGGTATAAAGAAGTACTAGACCGTGAGATTGTTAATTACAGGTCATTTTTAGGAGAAATATGGATATATATCTTATGTAAGAACATTTTATAAGCTGTTTTTAGAAAAACAATCCGCCTGGAAAATTTCTCTAAGTTGCAGCAAATGATCGATATTTCGGGTCCTACACATTACAAGAGCTGACTCATCTCAGAGAATATGACTGGAAGATACTAAGAAAATTCGTAAAAATATCATAAATAAGTAGCGCGCAACAGACCGAACCATTGTCGTACGTGCATGTTAATGTGCATGAGACGTTGAACGTCTCTCCTTCAACCTAACCTACAGCAAATGATGCAACGAAATCATAAATTCGAACTAAAAGATCAGAATTGCCACCAAGTCTTCTAAAATCAATGAACATCTACGAACACAATATTGTGGGTGTATAAATGCATTTTATTTTATTTCAATGCTATCTACTAATAACTCTTTTGAGCATATTCTGCCGTTTAGTAATGAAATATTAAACAATTGTTTCGAAAGGAACATTTTTAAATAGGAAATATGGCGTTTATTTTATTTTCAAAACAAACATTTTGTATAAAAAGTTTATTTTGAAAGTGGATTAACTACATGTAGCATTGCAAAAAGCGGATTAATAGGCCCCAAATGAGAAAAATTTTACACCTTGTCGATACTTTGAAGACCAGATTTTTAAACGAATTGAAACGAAAAACCCTTTATATCTCGTTTTAAAAACAAGTGGATATACGCCACTTCAAAACAAAAAGTTCAATAAAGCTAGCATTTAAATACCCGGCGTTGCAAGGGTTTTCTTTTAATACTCCAAACTTTGTAAGCTAAGAAGATATTCTGATAAAAACTCCGGTTGAAGGAAAACAACGAATCGGTACAATTTTGATTCTGATCCATATTTTAGTATGAAAATTCTCAGCTCTGACCGCCACCAAAAGTAACCATTGTAATATTTCCTATTATATGTTAGTTGTACATATATGTTTATTTGCTGTAGGAATAAAAGTTGATTTGTCAAAGAATAACAATTTTAAATTTTCCAATTTTAAGATAGTTTCAATGGCCATGAAGTCTCATATTCTATTCTATCCTCTGGTCGGTGCGACCATTACCCGAAAACCAAATATGTAGGCAATTGTAGCAGATGTTTTTGATTCTCAAATACTTTTGTCTGATTGACCAATCATAAAATCACTATTTGTTTGCTTTAGCGTGACGTCTATAAATACGTATACGTAGATAATTGTAATTGTAATCGTTAGTATTGTATATTTATATGGACCGTAGTGAATTCGAGTGCTTTTGAAACTTTTGTATTATTTTTGTTATTGAATCAGAAATCAGGACCAAACACTCAACAAAAATTGGCTATAGTAAAAGATATGTATAAGTATTTAAAATAGTTGGTTCACAAATAGGTTTGTCTGGTTGATCATACACTGATCATAAAAATTGGTTAAATATTAACGATCAGTCTACCTGAAAGTCCATCAAACTCCTGAAAATAATACCAGATGCTCTCAAAAACTCAAATGGTACGAATATATTTTTGATTATCACTGCACTGACCACAAATTGAAAATTAGAATGTGTGAATGCATCCAAAAAACACCCAAGCACCTCATATAGGTTTTTAGCACTTAATCGACACTTGTCAGAAAGAAATATATTATGTTGGTCTCAACTGTTGAAATTTCTTCAATCTGAATTGGGTGTTATTCCAGCTACTCTCCTACCCAGAAAAATCTTGGTAAGTACCTGTCATTATTCCCAGCATTACCAAATAATGACATCTCATTATTCGCTGCATTACATTCGGCTTATTAATAATGACTAACCAATAAAATCAGAAATAAGTGTTTTTTTTTTTGTTATTTAAATCATTTTGTCAATTTTTATTATAATGCAATTTTGGCTATATGTATATTGGTTATTGTACAAGATATATTTATTTTTCAATAGGGTTTCAAATAAAACGTTCAGATTTTAATGAAAATACCATAAATATTTACGTATATCGTATGATGTTAGACCATTGAAGAATTTTTGACACGGGGGTTTGGGTTCAGAAATTCGAATCTGGCATGGGGAAATTGTTTGTTTCGAGAAACATGCGCGACAATATGCAAAAAATCACTTTAAATGGCCATTTCTACATATCTACTATTTATTTTATAACTTATTGGTAATGAATTATTCAAGTACAGGGTCTCCCATATTCGACGAACCCATCTGGCAACGCCATAACTTTTGACAGAGATGTCAGATCGCTTAATGACATACCGCGTTTGAAGCGTCAGTCCAAGCAGATTTTTACCATGGAACAATACACGCCACGCGAGCGCTCTGAAATAGTTGAAATTTACATTCAACAGAAGAAGTCAAGTCAACGTGCTTTTAAAATATTAAAAAATGTGAGAAGTGCGCCTTCTAAGAACACCATTAAGCGTTTATACGAAAAATTTTCGACTGGTGAGGCTCTTTCTAATCCGAAGAGGCCAAATAAAAGTCGACCAAGGCGATCGGCCGAGAATATCGCTGCCGTACGAGCCAGTGTTGAGAGGTCCCCAAGAACATCCCAAAAACGCCGTTCTCAGCAGTTGGGCATGGCTCGGTCCACTTTACAACGGATTATTCGCGTTGATTTGCATTTGTTCCCGTACAAAATTCAATTGACGCAAAGATTGTTGCCTGCGGACAAGCCTCGTCGATTGGAATGGGCCCAACGAGTCCGTGGGTCCGTCGAATATGGGTAACCCTGTACTTAAAATCGTGAAAATATAAGCACATATTTATGTAGTATGTCTATGCTACAAATAATTACTTATTACGCTACTTTATTGTATGCTTTTGCTAGGTAATTATTTGTTTGCAGTTTTGCAGCATAAGAGGTCAAGAGGTCGCAAACCGCTTCTCGGGCAATTAAAGTGTTTATTATACCACTGCATGTTTCAAACAATGATATCTACGTTGCTTGTATTTCTCAGTGCATTTATTGACAAGCAATGGTGGAGGATATTTGGTCTTTCCTTACTGGTTTAGCCTTATTTTTGGTCAATCTAGCCACTTTTTTTCGCTAAGAGTTGGCAACAGTGCTTCGTCAAGTGAGGAACTTTTAGATTGATTTTGAAACACTTTATAATTGTTTTAATTATTTGTCGAAATTTTCCTAGGATTATATGAATTTTTAAAACAAATAAAACAAATAAATGCGGCCGATATGAACAACGTTCGAATCGTATAATTCCTTTAGAATTTTTACTTTGTCAATATAGCGTACTTTGTCAAATTGGGGAAGAAATCATTTCTCTCAAAAACAAAGAGTTTGTTGAAAATTTAGTACATCTTCTCGAATTTATGACATCATGATATATGTACATACATAGTACATCCGGATCGAACATAAGCCATTATTTTTGAGTTTCTTTTCCTTTATGGCTATACATATGAAGAGTCCTCTTGAACTATTTCTTTTAAGAAAGACGCATTGTAATATGTTCTCGAAAAAGAGAACAAAGTTATTTTTGTGCGCTATGTTGACATCTTTATGAATAACAGATTGCATCTGTACTTCACTTCATGAGAACAATATGATGATGTACGTATGAGTATCCTGGTCCTTTTTGCAACATACTCGTATATACATAGACATGTGTATGTCGGCACATTAAGGAGGAAAGAAGATATCAAAACTTAGTATTCCTTCCAAAAGCCCGTGTCGTTAAAGTGCTATGATGTACTTGCGAGAAGTGGGAATAGTTAAACAAATTTATAAAGGTTCAACAACAATCCCAATCATGATGACAGACAATTTTGCCCACACATTGCCGTCGAATACCAAATGTTTTCTAGATTTTAAATTAAAATATTTCTTAATGGCGGAACGGAAATATCGGATCAATCGATCTACCCTCATATACTCATGTCCTTTTTGGCTGAAATTAGTAGTTGTTTATTGTTGATATTGCTGTTGCGACGCTAGTAGTTTGCCATGTATAAAGGATACGTATCCTGCATGACAATAATGTTGTACGAGTAATGCATGTTTTATTACAAAAACAGCAAAAAAGATTCTACATTTTTAGCGATGGGCTTTTTATTTATTTTTTTTTTGTTCCACTGACGACTGTAATATCACAAACGTCAATGGGAATGGATGTTGTTTGCAGAGTCCAAGTACTTGATGAAAACAATTGTTATGTCAAGAGGTATACATACATATTGTAGCAATATATGTATTACTTATGTACAGTAGGACGGTTTGATTAAATTGCTTTGGTTTTTAAAAGCAAACAAATAAGGTCGGATCTCAAAATTATGGTACCAAAGAAGAAAATAAAAGCTAGTAATGAAAAAAAAAACAATCGAGCAAAGTCGAATGTATGATATACCCTACAGTATCAGTTAAGTCTGTTGGTAACAAGCCTTCATTTTAAGTTAAACAAAAAAAAAATAAAGAAATGGAAGTCAAACGCAATAGTGCACAGTGGGAATAATTCAAATGCTTGTAAAAGAGGTATTAAAGAATTTAAGTTTTAAATTGGACGCTCTATACTATACAGGAGCGGAGCTCGCTTACTTATTTTTTACGTGTATTTTGTACTTACAAATTAGAATTAAGACCACTACAAGGGATTACACTCCCCAATTATGTAAAGCCCCGGGAACAAGGGCGTTTAGACTTAAAGATTAAAACACAATATTCTCAATTCACGTCAATGCAAGGTATTGTACTAACTCTAAATTGTAATTAAGAAAACACATTATAATCTTAAGTATTTTCTAAATTATAGTTATAAGTAATTCAAAATTGTAAATTAGGCTCAATAAACCGAACTAAACAAGGGCGTCTTTGGCGCAAATCTTTAAGAATTTTTTTCAGTGTACTTACGTCACTCCTTCGATGTGTTACACTTTTGGCCGTAGTAAATTATATATATATACTAGGCCGGGTCGATTTGTGGGGAGGCAACAAAAGTCGACTTAGGTATATCCTCACTTTGTGAGTACTGTAATACGGAACTACGGCTGGGAGATGCCAGAAGTTTTAAAATGTTGTTCATTATTCCTCTCCCTATAGTCATGGAAATGTTGCTTAAAATAGAAAATATGAAAACGTTTAGATGATTGATTCAGAAGTTATGGACAATTTGTATTCGAATGCATATGCCAGTTTGTGCGAGAGGTATCTGATGTGGCTTGACGAATACACCTATTTTGCGACGAACCGTAGATAATTTAAAGTATTGCACTGTCCCATTTGAAATTCGAAAAATATCAATTGAAATTCGGATATTCCATTTGAAATTCAAAAAAGGTCAATTGAAATTCGAAAACCATCAATTAAAATTCGAAACAAATCACTTGATATTCGAAGAACATCAATTGAAATTCGAAAAACATCTATTGAAATTCGAAATACATCATTTGAAATTCGTAAAATTGCAATCGAAATTCGAAATACGTCAATTGAAATTCGAATTTTTCCATTTGAAATTCGTAATACACCAATTGAAATTCGGAAAACATCAATTGAAATTCGAAATTCATCATTTGAAATTCGAAAAATGTAAACAAAATCAATGCTGTATATTAGATGGGGTAGCATTTAAGTGATACAATTTGTCTGTCTTAAACCTTTAATATTAAAATATTTAAATATGTTTTGTTTCAACTAAATTTGAATAAAAATTCATAAAAGATAAGATCATCTACATGTTTTCTGTTCGTCACATTATATGTTAAGATTTAGTCAGCAAATGTGTTTAAATAAATTCTACCCAATCTAATGTACAGATTTGTTTACATTTTCGAATTTTCAATTGGTGTATTACGAATTTCAAATGGAAAAATTTGAATTTCAATTGATGTATTTCGAATTTCAATTGATGTTTTTCGAATTTGAATTGATGTGTTTCGAATTTCAATTGATGTTTTTCGAATTTCAATTGATGTGCTTCGAAATTCATTTGATGAGTTTCGAATTTCAATTGATGTATTTCGAATTTCAATTGATTTTTTTCGAATATCAAATGGAATTTTCGAATATCAATTGACCTTTTTCGAATTTCAGAATTTCAAATGGGATCTTCGAATTTCAATTGATCTTTTTCGAAATTGAATTGATTTTTTTCGAATTACAGTTGAAAATGGTGTAGATCAATGAGTTGAAACTGAGTTAAAAGCGATGACTTCTTACTCAAACTTGAATCGCGCAGAGTTGAGTACTCAGTTGAACTTGATGATGTTTCCGTTATTAAGCTGTTAGCTCTACTTGGACACTTCGTACTCCAATCTATTAACTTATACAAAAATAGCAATCCGTATCGTGAATGAATGGTCGTCTCCAAATCATTGGAGAAAATTAAAACGTTTTATTCCTCAAAACATTGTAATACATTAATTGTAAAGTAATTCCTCCACTAGTCCATCGAGTGAGATTTACATGGCACGAATTACACAAAATACTATGTGTCCACTGTTCGTTCATATTTTTAACTCGTATACCAAAATATTACACATATACTTCTTCTATTATTTTAGTAAACGCAAGTCGATTTTTATACCCTACACCACACTGTGGTACAGGGTATAATAACTTTGTGCATTTGTTTGTAACACCCAAAAGGAGAAGAAATAGACCCATCGTTTATTATACCGATCGACTTAGAATCACTTTCTGAGTTGATTTAGCTATGTCCGTCTGTCCGTCTGTCTGTCTGTGCATGTATTCTTGTAATCAAAGTACAGGTCGCAATTATAGTCCGATCTCGACGAAACTATACACATATCTTTTTTTTGCCCAAGGACGATCCCTACTGAATTTGGTTAAAATCGGTTCAGATTTAGATATAGCCCCCATATATATGTTAGCCCCGATTTGACATGTAAGCGCTGTAAAAACTTTATTTTATATCCGATCAGTATGAAATTCTGCGGAAAGAAGTTCCTTATTATATGAATAAACACTGCTAAATTTTGAAGAAATCGGGTCAGATTTAGATATAGCCCCCATATATACGTTACCCCCGATTTGATGTAAGCGCTGTAAAAATGTTATTTTTTATCCGATCAGTATGAAATTCGGCAAAAAGAGGTTTCTTATTATATTAATGAACGCTATTAAATTTGGGAGAAAAAGGTTCAGATTTAGATATAACCTTCATATATATGTTCCTCCTGATTTGGTATCATAGCGCTATAGATGTTGTACTTTACTTCCGATCATTAAAATTTTCCAGAAAGATGTTTCTCAATTTAAGAAATATATTGCTTAATTTAGCGATTATCGGTTCAGAATTGGATAAAATGTTCCTACCCATTTTCCAATTATTCCATATTATTATCGCAATGACCCTTATCGCATTGTTAGGGAGGTGTAGGGTATTATATAGTCGGCCCCGCCCGACTTTCTGCTTTTCCTTACTGGTTTTAATTACATATTTTCCGCAGATGTAGCAGAAATTGTCAGGATCATTTACACATTGAAAAGTTCTTTGACGTTTACTCATGGGCAGATGAAAAGAACAGTCTACAAATTGATTCCACAAAACTGTAATTTGCACTAAATTGTATTTGAAGAACTACTCTGCCCTCCTAAGAATGAAAGCCATATCTTCATTTGAGCATTTTTGAGATATTTAGCTTTTACGTTGTTATACCCTCCACCATCCTATGGTGTATATGTCACTACGTTTGTAAGACCAATGAATATTGATCTGAGAATCCATAAAGAAATCTTAATCGTCGTAAAATTCTAAGACGATTTATCTATGTCTGCCTGTCCGTCTGTTGTAATCACGCTACAGTTCGTAATAATAGAGCTAGGTTGATCAAATTTGGTAGAAACATTTCTTATAGTTGCAGGCTGTTTGGGATTGCAAATGGGCCATATCGGTCAATGTTTTGATATAGCTCCCCGTCGCACATTTTTAATCAATTTAGCAGAAACTTTACAGTTTGGATTCTGTAAAGTCATAAACACCATATTTTCTAAGAAATTTAGCTGAAACTTTGAAGTTTGTATTCTATTTTCGCAAGAATTCATCTCAATAAAATGTATGCAAATAAAATTTTATTTTGTTGAGGTCCCAGTGTAGATGTAGCTCTCAAAAAAGCTATTTTAAGCCATAAATACCACATATTTCAGTTGAAGAGTTTGGCTAAAGAATTTGGGGGCTAAAAATTGCAGCGTTCTTTTTTAATAATTTACTTACTTTTAACAAAAAGGATCGTTTCATGATTTGCTACATATCCAAAGATGTTTCCACTAATAAAATCAAACACCCCAAATTTCAACAAATTGGTCTCAAATTTGGTATTATACCGTATCTTTTCACATGCGATCCATGGTGGAGGGTGTATAAGATTCGGCATGGCCGAACTTAATCCGTCTTTACTTGTTTTCTTTCTGTGTAAGGTATAACCCCACTTTGTGAGTAATATAATATGGTTTATCGGCTGGGAGATGCCAGATGGTTGAAACAAATTCTCATTCTTTGTTAGACTTTGAAAACATTTAGATGATTGCTGCAGAAGTTATGAGTATGTTGTGTTTGAACGAATCTGCCAATTTATGTGGGGGGCTGGACGAATATGCCTATTTTACGCAGAACAGTAGATGCTTCAAAAACATTTGACTGTACCGATTTGTAAAGTTTTATGTTTAATGGTATTTACGTCATGAGCCATTCAGTTTTAGTATGATTTGGCTATTTTGTGTGGGAGGTACCAAAAGGGGTATGGCATTAATACCCATTTTTTACCGGACAGTATGTACTATAAAGCATTAAACTGAACAAAATATCAAGAATTTATATGCACTGTTATTATAGTTATTAGCAGTTATCTTTTTGTACAAAATTGTATCTTTGTGTGGGAGGTACAAATAGGGGTGTGGCAATAACGCCGATATTTTACCAGACTGAAGGCACTATAGAAGGATTACACTGAACAGCAATTTAAGTTTTTATGTACAAAATGGTCCGTTTATGTGGGAGATACCGAAAGGGGCCACTTCGACCAACTTTGCTCAAGCTGATAGCGATGTGTTTGGAATTATAGAAGATTCGGATGAGTATTATAGAAGTTATTAGCGAATCAATATTTCACTAAATGTTAACCCTATGTGAGGGAGGTACTAGTAGGAGTGGACCAATATGGCCCATCCCCGAACTTAGCCTGAGGTAGAAAAAATATTATCAACTACCAAATTCGTTACTCTTTTCGAGAAAGTCAATCCGTTACTCTTTTCGAGAGTTATCGTGCGCTCCAGCCAGCCAGACAGACAGGCGGACGTACGGACATTGCTCAAATGGCTTTAAATGTCATAAAACGGATTTCCGCCGAAAATACTTGGGGTCTTAGGTCACACCTTGGACACTTTTGGTCTGCTGTTACACTAAAGTGAGGGTATAAATATCGCTAGAATTTAAAAACCTTTACCGTCCGACCTAATGTGCAAACATAAGTATATATACTCGTATATATTTCAAATACAAATGTGTACTTGAACATACATTTGTACTGATTCATTGTCGTTTGTTTTCATTGCATGTTAACGCTAATGGAAGTTTTTGATTTTCAATTCATCCGCTACATTAGTTTTAAGACGCTCTCGTCGACTTGCTCCCTATGAGTATTTAGTTGTTGACAAGTCCAAGTCCCTTGGAACATTTTCTTAAGAAAAAATGCAAAAAAATAATAACAAAAAACTCTCACACACACAAAAGGGTCTAATTGTAAAAGCTCTTGTAAACTATTGCGGCATAAGTATATACGTCTGTACTCGGAAATGTGAAAAGTATGTTTTATTGCGGACTCGGGAAGGATGTCTTGCATACATTTGTTCTTAGAAAGTTTCCCATGAAAAGAAACGGCAAAAAAGAAACCACACTAATAACGTGACCATCACAAAAGACTTCAAACGAACGCTGAGACAGGTTAACTAATGTTGCTGCTAGTTCCCTGTTTGGCTGAGAATGGCGAAGACGTGAAGAACATATTTATATGTTTTTAAACTAATTCTTTGTTTTAATTATTTTCCAGCTAAAGTAGTCTAGAAACACTAGATATCTTAAAGGACAAGTATTTCACTGAGCATAACTGAAAGCGATAGCATTACGTTGGCCTTCATGGATATGATAGGCGAGGTTAAGTTAAAGAAAGGAGACGTTTTGACGTCTCATATCCGTGGACATACGAGTGTACTTAAGCCAGCGGATCGGCCTGGTGGGCGCTCCTTATTTACGATTTTTTTGTAACCCTCAAGAGTTATAGAAAATCGATACTCTCCTTATTTACGATTTTTTTGTAACCCTCAAGAGTTATAGAAAATCGATACTAGACACGATCTTCCAGTCATATTCTCTGAAGAATCAGATCTGGTAATGTGTCGGACCCAAAGTATCGGCATCTTGTACTCGTATGTGCAAAAGCTGGGCAATGACACAAAAAATGTGCCACACTTTCGATACTTTCGCTGCATTCGTCGTTATCTGCTTGTAAGCTTGAGTGTCCCCTTTAGCATACTCATTATCTTACTAATCTCGATCTTGTTTCGTTACAGTAAACTATATGTTCAACAAATAGTACATATAGATTTGTGAGCCACTACTTCCTAGTGTTTTAAGTCATTCTTGGTGACATCGAACGACTTCGATTTTTCCAAGTTTACTAATTAATATACTTGTCTCTTCGAGACCAAGCTGTTTGCCCGTTAAAAAAAATTCAAATTGACATATCTTGCACAATCTGTTAGAAAGAGTGCTGTAATTTTGTGCATATGTATCTGGTGGTAGTCTACGTGATTTGTCCAAAAATGGGAGGAATCGGATCAATGGGCGTGGCCTCGCCCTTATAAGCAACCCTTTGAATTGATGTATCATGCACAATTTGTTTGCGAGAGTGCTGTAAATTTGTGTATATGTGTCTGGTGGAAGCCTACTTGATTGGTCTAAAAATGAGCGGGATCAGACCAAAGGTCGTGGCCCCGCCCATGTAACCCAATAGTGATAGTACTGTAATTCGGTTTATATGTATCTGGTGGCAGTCTACGTGATTAGTTCAAAAATGGGCGGGATCAGACTAATGGGCGTGGCCCCGCCCATTTAAGCCACATTTTGAAATTGAGATATCTTGCACAATTTGTTAGCGAGAGTGCTGTTATTTTATGTATATGTATTTGGTAGCAGGACTCGTGATTGGTTCAAAAATGGACGGGATCGGAAATCTCAATCTGGGGCAACGAAGTGGACAAATAAAACAAATAAAACAAGTAAAGTCGTTAAGTTCGGCCATGACGAATCTAATGTACCCTCCACCATTCATTGTATTTAATTTTATTACTAGAAAAGTCTTTGGATATGGAGAAAATCATGAAACGATCCTTTTTGTTTAAGTAAATTATTAAAAAAAAGAACGCTGCAATTTTTAGTAAAATTTTAGGCCGCAAATTCTTTAGCCAACTCTTTACCTGAAAAATGTGGTATTTATGGCTTAAAATAGCATTTTTGAGAGCTATATATACACGGGAAACACACCAAATTAAAATTTTTTTGAGATGAATTCTTTCCAAAATTGAATACATACTGCAAAGTTTCAGCTAAATTTCTTAGAAAAAGTGATGGTTATGGTGTATGGCCTTTTTGGGAGCGGCATCTATAGGTGGACTATAACAAAATATGAACTGATTTAAAAAATGTTTACTACGATGAATTATTGTCTTAATAAAATACAAACTGCAAATATTCAATGCTTAGAAAATGTGGTATTTCTTGCTTAAATACGTATATTTTGGAGCGACCTCTATAGAGTGACTATAACAAAATATGAACCGATTTGTACAATATTTGCTGTGATGAATTCTTGTCAAAATAGAAAACAAACTGCAAAGTTTCTGCTAAATTGCTTTAAAAATGTGGTATCTATGGCTCAAAAATCGTATTTTGGAGCGACTTCTATAGGGGAGCTATATCAAAACGATGACCGATATGGCCCATTTGCAATCCCAACCAGCAACTATAAGAAATATTTCTACCGAATTTAATGAACCTAGCTCTATTATAACGGACTGTAGCGTGGTTACAACAGACGGACGGACAGACCGACATGGCTAAATCGTCTTAGAATTTTACGACGATTAAGAATATATACTTCATGGGGCTTCAGATCAATATTTATAGGTGTTACAAACGGAGTGACAAAATGAATATTCTCCCATCCTATGGTATAGGGTATAAATATAACACTACGTTTTAAAATATATATATATCGTTCATCTAGGTTTTTTTTTAAATTCGTTTAGAGATTGGAAATCGGTTAATAATTAACAAATTTATAGACGTTCAAGTTCAAAAAATTAAGAAAATCGGTGTTTTACCCGTAAATCCGAATTTTGGGGGTGTCCTTACTTTACTCGGCACGACTTACAGGAAAAATAATATCACGTCAATTGCTTTTCAAATTGAGTTTATATTGTCGAACTGTGTTATTTATTATTCCTTCCGATTCTTGATCTATGAAAGAATACTGCTCATTTTAATGTTATCGTTTCAGATATAGTTTATATGGTCAAAATCTTCAACTCCTTCTTCAATCCTTAAGTCTTGCTGAGGAGGTGGAGCTAAGTACTTTTTTAACTGACACGAAACCAATAAATCAAAATTATTATCGCAATGCCCTTTGCGCAGACTTTATGTTTATGTCCTTCCGCCAGTCTTTATGTTTTTCCTTACTGGTTTTTTAGATTTTTATTTTGATAAATAAACAAGTCCCGTCCCACTAAAAGACCACAAAGATGGCCTTAGCTATCGTTCGAACAAAAAAATCAAAAACATAAACACGGGTTTTGACAAAAACGTTAAAATAAGTTTTAATTTAGCAAAAAAAAATTACACACAAATATTTTGCAAGAAAGCACTTTGGGCAAAATTTATTGGTTGGGAAAGAGGTTCGTTTAAAGAGGTTCGTTAAAATCGAGTTTATGATTGATAATAGTGTATTAGATTAAAATACGACGTTTCACAAATTTTTAGAGATATATTTATACCCTACACCACACTGTGGTACAGGGTATTATGACTTTGTGCATTTGTTTGTAACGAGCAAAAAGAGAAGAAATAGAACCATAGTTTATTATACCGATCGTCATAGAATCAATTTTTGAGTTGATTTAGCCATGTCCGTCTGTCTGTCTGTCTGTCCGTCTGTCTGTCCATGTATTCTTGTAATCAAAGTGCAGATCGTATTTATGGTCCGAATATGATGAAATTTAGCACAGTGCTCTTTTTTGGCCCAAGGACCATCCCTATTGAAATTGGTTAAAATCGGTTCAGATTTAGATATAGCCCCCACATATATGTAACCCCCGATTTGAAATTCAAGCACTGTAGAAACTGTATTTTATATCCGATCAGAGCGAAATTCGGCAGAAAAAGGTTTCTTATTACATGAAGGAATACTGCCAAATTCGGAGAAAATCGGTTCAGATATAGCCCCCATATAGATGTTACCCCCGATTTGAAATTCAAGCGCTGTAGAAACTGTATTTTATATCCGATCACAGCGAAATTCGGCAGAAAGAGGTATCTTATTACATGAAGGAATACTGCCAAATTCGAAGAAAATCGGTTCAGATTTAGATATAGCCCCCATATATATGTTAGCCCCGATTTGACATCTAAGCGCTGTAGAGACTGTATTTTATATTCGATCAGTACGAAATTCGACAGAAAGAGGTTTCTATTTCACAGGAATGAGAATTCAGGAAAAATCGATTCAGATTAATATATAACCTCCAGATATATGTTCCTCCTGATTTGGTTACAAATCGCTATAGAAGTTGTATTTTACTTCCGATCATTACAAAATTCCCCAGAAAGATGATTCTCAATTTAGGAACAAATATTGCTTAATTTACCGATTATCGGTTCAGAATTAGATAATAAAGGGTCCGATATCTAACGTTTTTTTCAACTAGTGCTTATTTCGTGAATGGTAACACTTAGCTCATGTCTGATTTGACAGATAATTAGTTTTATCCTTCCGCTGAACGAATATGGTTGTGTATACGCTTGAACAAGTGGGCCTGCGATCGACTTACAGAAGATGCCGAAGATTTGCCAAAAAATCATCTTTTCAGATGAAGCTCATTTTGATCTTGGCGGGTATGTAAACAAGCAAAATTGTCGCAGGTGGGCACAGAAAACCCGCACGCATACATTGAAAAGCCGATACACCCAAAACGAGTCACTGATTGGTGCGGCTTTTGGTTCAGAGGCATAATTGGACCATTTTTCTTCGAAAATGAGCAAGGAATGGCCGTTACAGTCAATGGCAATCGTTATCGGGCTATGTTGAACGAATTTTTCTTCACAAAAATTTAAGAGGAGGATATTGGCAACATTTGGTTTCAACAGGACGGCGCTACGTGCCACACAGCCGAAGCTACACTCGATGTTTTGCGCCCTGTTTTTGAAGATCGCATTATCAGCCGCAGAGCTGATGTCGTTTGGCCACCTCGGAGCTGCGATTGGACACCGTTGGACTATTATTTGTGGGGTGCCCTCAAAGACAACTTAAAAAAAAAAAAATTTGAGAAAATGTTCAGTAGTTTTTTTTATAGCATTTTCAAAAAAAAAAGTTATTTGGCGGACCCTTTATGTTCCTACCCATTTACCAATTATTCCAAATTATTATCGCAATGACCCTTATCGCATTGTTAGGGAGGTGTAGGGTATTATATAGTCGGCCCCGCCCGACTTTCTGCCTTTCCTTACTGGTTTTAATATTGGCCATTTTATGGGAGAAATTACAAATTCCTTAAATGTACGCAATTCTAGATTTATATATACAGAATGTACGTCGCAATTTATTTTAATAGTTGGTAGTTGATTTTGTAAAAATAGTAACGCGGATTTTGTCATTTTGGATTTCAAGTGTTGCAAAAGAAATGACAATGTTACAACGATTTAAAATCGCCCATTGCTCAGTGAAAATCGTATTCTACGAATCAAAATAAGAAACTTTGCCGAAGGAACCATTCCTCTAAAACGAATTCTGATGTCCCGGAAAAAATCCCACTTTGACTCATTTAGAGTGCTCCAATCGAGTCCAAATGTATGGAAACCCCAGGGGCTTCCAGGGGGTGTGCCACTGGCATGGGTGGGTCGGGCCTCCAAAGTTAGTGGGTGTCGGTCATACATTTGGACTCGATTGGAGCACTCTAAATGGGTCAAAGTGGGATTTTTCAAAATTTGCCCCTACCCAAAAGTTCGACCCAAATTCCGGGACATCAGAATTCGTTTTAGAGGTATGGTTCCTTCGGCAAAGTTCTTATTTTGATCCCTAGAATACAATTTTCACTGAGCAATGGCGACTTTTTTTGCCTCCCCACAAATTGACCCGGCCTAATATGTACCATGTTTCCCACGATTCATAGTGATAACACTGCATCGGTGTAATTAATAAGGAGCACCCACAATTACCAGGCCGTTAAGGAATTCGTAGATGCCAATCGACTAAGTTGTAAGGCGGTTTTAGACTCTCTGAAACACAAAAGCCCTTGCTTCTATGGGGAAATATTATGCATTTAAAATAACTTAGCTCCTTCTCTACAAATCTTTAGTACGTTGCAAAACGGTCTACTTAACAATTTTAAGGTTCTGATATTAACACCATTTTGTAAAAATTTTAAATTAACCTATTAACACAACAATTTGGCATTAGTACCACTGTATGATATTATAAACTGCTATTATACTCTGTTACTATTGTTGAACTTTCCTAATTCCAAGAATTTAATTCACTTTATTTCTAACGAACAAATAATGCTAAAGCATATCATAAATAATCACAGAATAATGGATTTTTTCTATAAAATACCATTTAAATCAAACTAATTAATTTTTCGCACTTTCATAATTTTTTTTTGGTCCATTGCAACCATTCGTTAACCTTACAGACAATGCAAATATGATTAATTGTTATCACTTGGAAACAGCCAAAGGAGTGGCAATGATTGGCAGTATTTACCAAATTTCTCTGTCGTTAGACAACAAAGAGTGAAAAACTGTTCCCGTTCCATCTAACCAACCAGAATTACCCAAATTATCAAATAGCAGAAAAAGAATGAAAAGAAATGAATGATGGCAGTAATACGAGGTGTGGAGGAGATGAGAATGAAAACGTTCAAGCGTAACGGGATTGTGACAAAGGAACAATGGATATGCTATGAGAAGCTCTTGCAGAGAATAAAGTAAAACGATTATCCTTTAAGCCTATTAAACGAAATCACATTTATTTGCATTTTTGCAGACACTTGCCATTTAGTCAGGGCAGTAGAGATTATTATACATTAGTGTGCTGGATTCAAGCAACGTAGTCGGCAGATTGGAAGTAAAAGACCGCATTTTGGAACTCATATCGATACCTGCATTCCACAGTCTACTATGTCGACTTAGCTTCTTTTTAGGTGCATTGTTTTTTTTTTAATTCTAAATATTCCAAATTATATTCAGTCAAAATTTGTTTTTTTCCATCAATCCAATCAAAAGTTATGCGCAAAATAATAAAGGTCATTCGATTTGAATTACAAAGAAATTCCATACAAATTAAAAAATTTCATAAAACTTTCATCGACTCTCTCGCTTTGACTTAGAATGTTCGGGAATGAAGGTATCAATACAGTCAAAAATCTTAGTGGAACATTTTCTGGCAATATTTCTATAATTATACCCTACACCACACTGTGGTACAGGGTATTATAAGTTTGTTTCACGGCAGATGTTTGTAATACCTGAAAATAACACAGCTAGACCCACCTTAAAGTATACCGATCGACTCAGAATCACTAGCTGAGTCTGTTAAGATCGCTATTGAATTTGGTTGAAATCGGTTAAGATTTAGCTATAGCTCCCATATATATGTTTCGTCCGATTTGGCCATTTAGTCATATAAAACTGTATTTTACATCCAATCGTTTTGAAATTTAGAATGGTAGAGTTTCTTGATCCATGAACCAACATTGCCGAATTTGAAGAAAATCGGTTAAGATTTAGCTATAGCTCCCATATATATGTTTCGTCCGATTTTTCTCTTTAGTTCTTTAGAAGCTGTATTTTAAATCCAATAATTTTGAAATTTAGAATGGTAGAGTTTCAGTTATCAGAGTTATTCAATATTACGAGAGTGGTGTAGGGTATTATATAGTCGGCCCCGCCCGACTTTAGCCTTTCCTTACTGGTTTTTTCTATTGTAAGCGCTCATAATATTTTAAAAGATGAATAAATTATAAGTATAAATTACCAAAAAAGCTTTCCGATAACATTAGTAGTTTAAGAGTCTATGCTATATATATAAACACACGTGTAATCATTTAACCCTGCAATCCAAAGGAAGACTCAATATGTTTTGGCAACTGAATGTCCGTTTGTGCTTTGGGTGCTTTCTGTATAAATAATGTGCGCAGAAATAAAAAATCAAATCAAACTTTAGGGATTATATCATCAAATATTTTATTGGATTATTGGGCAAGCCAAAGTTTCTTTGATCAATTACACTAGTTTACAAACATAACATCTTCTGGTGTCATTTGGCACCCTAAACACGAGAAAGACTCACAGAACGTTCCTGTGCTAAATTTCAAAAAAAGCTCTGCCATAAAATAATGTTTATATACCACTTAAATGCCGAATCCTAATGTACATATATGGGTAGTTCTTTCTCAAGTGTCACAGGTGAAACATTAGATCTTTCTTAAATTCTCAAAAAATGTTGCCCTAGCATGAGGGAGTAATGACCCACAATATTAAACCAGTAGGAAAAGACAGAAAGTCGGGCGGGGCCGACTATACGAGTATAATACCCTACGCCTCCCTAACAATGCAAAAAAGAGCATTGCAATAATAATTTAGCAGTGTTCACACATACAATAAGAAAACTCTCTCTGTTGAATTTCGTACTGATCGGATATAAAATACGGTTTCTACAGCGCATACATGTCAAATCGGGTGAAACATATACATACATATATGGGGCCTATATCTAAATCTAAACCGATTTTCCCCGAATTTGGCAGTGTTCATTCATGTAATTAGAGAACTATCTCTGCCCTTGGGCCAAAAAAGAACACTGTGCTAAATTTCATCACAATCAGGCCATATATACGATCTGCACTTTGATACATGGACAGACATACGGACATGGTAAATCGACTCAAAAAGTGAAGCGACCGATTTTCGAATTTCAAAAAACACACCATTTTCAGAAATTGTATGGCGTACATTTCCATGGACACCCACAGCTACGTTACTGTTTTTTTAAGGTATATGATATATATTTTTCATTCTGTAATGTTTTGACTGACAATTAGTTTAATCTAATAGTTTGAAAATTGCATTTTAATGCCCGTAATTTCAACAAATTTACTTGTATAACTATCAGTTTATAGATACCTAAAGTGTAAATTATAGTTGGTATGTTAAAGTCGTTGATAAATGACATTTCCCTATAAAAATATCTGATAGGTAGTGATATGTACTTGGTATTTTACATCCTTAGTCTCCTATTGGTTGAATTTACGGGCATATATCGGTTGCTTAACTGAGAGCCTCTGCCAAAGTCTGATCCTAATATTAAACTACTCATTGAAATACGCAGCTACGCACCTCTTAAAAATTACTTTGGCTTACAAATAGTCAAGCATCTATTCACAGAACAATATTGACTTTGGTCCCAAAGATAGGCACAAATATTATTCGGACACATGTATAATATAAAAATTGCATAAATCAACCTAAATCCATATGTAGGCAGGTAACTGGTACTTTTTTTTGGCATGGTAACATAACTCTTTTTATAAACCCTTAATCCCAAGGCCCGATGACGTCGCCAGCCCATAAGCCGCACCAAACGAACTGTGCGAGCGTGCACAGGTGTTTTCACATCTGCTACAGACTCGGTTTGCGAAATTTGGGACAATTCTCCCGATTGTGGACACATTTGGTCGATTATGCTGATCAAAAAAAACATCACGAAGTGCACGAAATGCATTTTGATTTGAACGCCCATTTTCGTAAAAGGCTTAAAAACTTTAACGCGTTGCTCGATTGTGCATCTTTTCATGGTTCAAATTGAGTTAATCTGAAAATGAGAAATGTCAAATGAAATGCAGAAAAAACTTGACGCTTAGGTGTGGTTCATATTCAACATCGGCCCTTACAATTTAACCACCCTTTATAAGTTTATTAGTCGCTAACACCTTAAGAAAAATGAGCGAAATTGTCACTCCCCTTTTGGTACCTCCCACACAAACGGACTTTTTTGCACCAAAAGTTAACTGCTTATAGCTATAATATCAGTTCATACAAATACTTGAAATTTTGTACAGTACAATGCTTTTATAGTACCTAGAATCCAGAGAAATCTGGGCATTATTGGTACGCCCCTTTTGTTACCTCCCACACAAATGGACTATTTTACAACAAAACTTTAGAGCTTATTACTTTAATACCAGTGCATACTTTAAAGTTATTAAATGCAATTTAAATTGATTTAATTACAATAATTTAATTACAACAAAAAAATTAATAAATTTCTGAATATTTTTTTTGACTCAAGGTGGGAATAGTCGGTTTACTCGACAGAATTTTCTTACTTGTTTTCGATTAATCTAGCTAACATTTAAGAATTTGTACTTTATATTGAATATAATCGTCCCTAGTAAAAATGGGGAATATCGATCTACGTTTTAATATTGCCCCCATATAAAGGTCGTTTCCGATGAGACTTCTTAGCGTTCTAGGAGGCGCATTTTTAATTCATTATTCGAAAATTTAAGCTTTTGTACTTATAATATTGCAATAAATCGTCTCTAGTGAAAATGGAGTGTATCGGTCCATTTTGTGATAAGTACTAGCCCTTCACGTTTATTTACCTATGTGCATAGAATTTTGAAATTTACTCTATTTAACTTGCAACTGTATATAGTAATAATGGTTCTCCGTATATTTGTTGGCAGAATTTTAAAATTTACTCTATTTAACTTGCAACTGTACATAGTAATAATGGTTCTTCGTATATTTGTAGGCAAGCAATGGTCACAGGTGTACTTATAAAGTCGGCACCGCCCGACTTTAGCCTTTCCTTACTGCTTTTGTTTTGATTTTATGGAATAGTATTCTTTAATCTACACAGAAAACTAGTTTTTATGTCTAGGACAGAAAAAATATTTTTGTTACACAGTGTTATTAGTTAAGCTTCTGGAGCTAACAATTCCTTTTATTTTGAAATTTCCGTTTAATATGCTTTAACGCAAAATCAATTATGCAATGTAGAAAATTACCTACCTCTGTTGGTAACTGTTAATGGATTTTCTACAAATAGATTAAAACCTTCCAACAATAATTGCAAATAAAATATTTGCTACTACTCTCATATTATTTCCCAGCGCCATTCTTTACAAATGCTTTGTAGCTAAAATCACAAACCAGAAATAAAAATATTAAAGTAACGAACGAACAATTACGACAATACCTAGCATCAATGGTGGCATTATTTCCCACCACTCTTTGAACGAGACTGTCTTGGAAACTTATGCTTTCCGGCTTATCATGCAACTTGCAGAAGTGCGTTTGAATTGAAAAGTATTATTTTAAAACCTTTATTTCGTGGCTTTGTGAGCTTATCCTCCAACAACAGTAACACTCATCTAACGTTTAAGCAGTCATACGAATGCAGAATAGGGGTTAGAGCAAATAATTAAATAAATTTATTATTGGAAATGGAATTCTAATGGTACTTATATAACTTACGTAGTCCGTTACATAACGTATTACTTGTTTCGTGAAGGATTTGTAACTAGTGCTAACCAGAATGTTTCCGATATAGTAAGAAGGGCGAAAATGTCAGTCCATTAAACGGATGTGAACATTAGAATGAAATTTAGCATTTTGTATGAAAGGTGCCAGAACGTGTATGATATTCTCCCAATACTTGGACTTTTCGTAATAATTTTTTATTTTGTGTGAGAGGCACCAAAAGGCAATTGACAAATACTACATATCTTCTGTAATGTTTTAGCATAATCAATTTTTCATTAATTGTAGTAGCTATAATTGTTACCTTATCATTATTTAAAGTATATATTATTCGGACAGAACCGATAATATGATAACCTATACAAACTTTTAAGTGAAGAAGTAGCACACACATGTATGTATATAATACATATATAAACATAACATAAATCTGTTACGATAACATAAATAAATTTAAGAAAATACAAAAAATTATACAAACAAATTTGTTTGTCAGCTCTTGAGCAGCCGCTGTTAGGAACAAATTCGGCAATTCTGTTTGAGCTAAAAATTATCCACAACAACTTTATGATAAAAACACATTTTCACAGAGAACTTATTATACCCTCACTTTAGTGTGACGAGGGTATATGTCATTTGCTACGGACAAAATGTATAACACATCGAAGGAGTGACCAAAGACCCCAAGTATGTTCGGCGGAAATCCGTTTTGAGTCATTTTAAGTAATTTAAGCAATGTCCGTCCGTCTGTCTGTCTACCTGTCCCTCTGTCAGTATGTATGTCTGTCTGTCTGGCTGGAGCTCAAGATGACTCTCGAAAGGAGTAACAGATTGACTTCAAATTTGGTATGGGATAATATTTTTTTTCTATTTCAGGCTAAGTTCGATGATGGTTTACTCCTACTAGTACCTCCCTCACCAAGGGTTAAAATTAAGTGAAATATTGATTATATAATAACTTCTATACTACTTATCCGAATCCTTTGTAATTCCGTAATAGTTTATTTGTCGCTATCAACATGAGAAAAATGGGGGAAGTGGCTCCGCCTCTTTTGGTACCTCCCACACAAAGGGACCATTTTGTGCAAAAAGTTAACAGCTTATAACATTAATACCAGTGGATTAAAATACTTAAATTTTTGCTTTTATAGTGCCTACAGTCGAGTGGAAAATTGGCGTTCTTGCAACGCCCCTTTTGGTACCTCCCACACAAATGTTCCATTTTCTACAAAAAGTTAAAAGCTTATAGCGTATAGAGTACCACGAAATTTACTACAAAATTGCGCACAGTGGAACGCTTTTAAAGTACCTATAGTCCTGTGTAAAATGCCACGCTCCTTTTTGTACCTCACACACAAAATGGTCAAAATATACCAAAATTAAATAACTCATAGCCTTAATTCGACACAGTGCAATGAATTTAAAGTATCTACTTTTCAGCGAAAAATAAGTGTATTTGAGGTGGCATGTCATAACGTCCAGGGTCATAATGTCCATGAATGTTATGACACTATAAAAAGTATCATAAGGTCCATGGGCAATGACACCACAAAAGAGATGTCACTACGTCCACGGATATAGTGGGCATGGAAAAGTCCATTTACTCTATAGGTTATCTTTGAAGACGACTTTCGAGTTATCGAAATGTCCAAAGCCGGCTACGCAGATCTAAGCGGTTTTGGGTGGCCGTGTTAAAGATTTCCTCTTCTTGGGTATGTCCAAAGATGGCTACGCGGGCCAAAGTGTCTCAGCGTGGCCGGCCTTCGGCAGTGATTAAAGATTTTCTCCTCTGCGGTATGTCCAAAGCCGGCTACACGTTCCAAGGTGTCATAAGGTCCATGGACATTGTGACACTTTCGAAAGTGTCATAAGGTCCATGGACATTGTGACACTTTCGAAAGTGTCATAACGTCCAGGGATGTATGACACATTCGATAGTGTTCATTTCTCACACCTTAGTCGGTTTACGCGACGGAAACTTTCTTACTTGTTTTAATAGTAAAACTATATGAATTACCTATATCCACCTGTCTACCCGCCGGTCTGTCTGTATATATATTCCGGTGATGCGATTGCAGATCGCAAGTATGAAGCGGTCTTTACGAAAATTGGTACATCTGCATTTCTTTGTCTAGGGATGATGCTTAAGCATTTTTTTGATATAGGCCCGTACTAAGGTCCCATACAAAGGTCCCAACCGATTTCCCTTCTTGACTATCTAGAGAACACATTTTTCAATTGATCTGAAATTTTTTCATTGGACCATATTGTCCTTAGTGAAAATGGGGCACATCGGTCCATGTTTTGGTATAGACACTCTATAAAGGTCCCATTTGATGTCAATTCTTGGGGCTCTAGGGAACATACATATGTTCCTATTGATCTAACTGAAATTTAAGAATTTATACTTTATTTTGAACCTAATCGCCTCTAGTAAAATTGGGGTACATCGGTCCATGTTTTGGTATGGCCCCAAAATAAAGGTCCCCATCAATATCACTTCATAACGCTCTACAGATCCCATTTTTCAATTGATCTGTCTGTAATTTAAGAATTTGTAATTTACATTGCTCTTAATCATACCTAGTAAAAGTTCTTGTTTTGGTATAGCCCTTATATAAAAGTTCCCTCTGATTGCACTTCTTGAGGCTCTAGGGGAAGGATTTTTACCGATCATGCTGAAAGTGGAGCATTTGTACATTATATTGCATTAAATCATCCATAATAAAAATGCAGTATATCGGTCTATGTGTTGATATAACCCCTTATAAAGTACGATGACGAAATTGGGCTCCTTGGCTATGTAGATCCTACGTTTTTCAACCGAGGTACCATTAAGATGCTTTCATTAGACAGTGGCTCTGAACAAAATGGCTAACTGGGCCAGAAGCAGCAGTTTGGGCGTTAACCCAAACAAGACAGAATTGGTTCTCTTTACTGGGATGACTAATGGTACATAGCTGGAACAGAGCTCTTTTCTGAAAGTGCAAAAAAATGCCTACATCGCCTTATATTTCTGCAGGAAAGTGGTACGATCGCGTTGGGGCTTCTTTCCTTAAATCATCCATTGGATATAGCTATAGTTCTCCGAATACTGTTCTACGGCATAGTGGTGTGGTGGACGGCAAATGATAAAAGATCCATTACCAAAGTTCAGAGAACTACTGCGACTGAGTCTCTAAAAGTCCTACTCCATCTACCGTCCATTGTTATTGTGGCGAGCGAAGATGTCACATGTGAGGCATTGCGATTAAACTGTCATTCAATGTGGAGGTATGAGAAATACGGATATCACAATGTAGTGCTATGGTAACCACCCGAGTGTCCACTATATACCAATGGTGAACATTTCGAGAGGAACTTCAATACTCAGATACGAGGGCTGTCCCTGACATACAGGAGAAACTTATTTTCGAGAAAAGTGGCAACCTTCAAAACAAATGTTGTAAGTTTCAAGGCGCCACGTTGTTAAGTTTTTTTTAGCACTTAAAAGTAAACGATCTCAGTAAATCTGTAAACATGCTAAAAAATTGGTCACCGATATATAATACAAAACATTAATTTGTAAGGTCTCAGTCCAACCAATATTAAAACCGAGCATTATTATACTTTGGGGGAGTCTGCTCCTTCGTTTACAACTATAAAATATGTAAACGAATTAAACGTGACGTACGAGCCGCCAAGCGAACACCGTAGTGGTCGACCAATTGAGGTGTCGACGCCAGAAATGGTTTTAAAAAAATCCAAAAATGGTATTGCTGTTGTTGTAGCAGCTTGGAGACGCTGAGTTGATAAACCTTAAGACAATTTCTATTACAGACGTAGTTTTCATGTTAACTCAGTGTTTTCGGAATGTTATTTAACATTTGTCTGTTAATCTCAGGGAATGAATGTTATTTGAGTTTTTCCGTTTCTGTTCTCCACTAGAAGCGCTGCATTTGTGTTAAATGGTGTTATGTCTATTTTTAGCTTCCCTGTAGGCTTGCGCGATCAGATGCTGTTGTAGTGGTAGTGCGTCCGGTGAGTAGCAGCAGAAACTCGAATTATTAAGAAAACATGAAATATTGATGTTAAATTTTTCCAGTGCCCTGGCTGGTAATCGCACCCAACTCGTTCAGAATCCAAGTCTTACTAACCACTGAGTTTCCGAAGGCTACACGGGGCAAAATCGTCATTTTGGACATGTTTGAATCGAAAGAAATTATACTATAATGTTTAAATACAAATAAAATTATCGTTTACGAATATTTCCAAATATATTTTTATATTTTTTTTTAAAACTTTGCTGAATTTTTCAAATTTTAGTTTTATTTTTTTCCTTGTTTTCGAATTATGCGTTCCTATTAAAAATGGCATTCTTAGCATTAACTTCCTTTCGAAACCACTTATTTTTATTTTCTAACTATTCCAAGTCATTATTTTCAATTATAAAGAAATTTTAATAACATTAAAAATTTCTAAAAATTACCTTTCAATTGCCGAAAACTTAAAACATTTGAGAATAGATATATATTCACGCAAATAGATCTTTGTTTGGGAAATAACATATCCATATAAAAATATTGGGATGTAAACATAGTTTTGTTTAGAACAACATCCTCCCAAACATATAATATTTGTATGTGTCAAATATTACATATTTGGAGTGCACCGTAAACATATATATGCTTCAAGCAGAATATGTTTGGGACAATATACTACAGAGGCAATTTTTTTTCAGCGTGTACAAAATGGTATTGGATGACCGTCGGTTGAAGGCTCGTGAGCGAACTGTCATAGGTATTTCCAAAAGGGTTATACATCGCATATTGAAGGCAAATTTGATGATGAGAAAGTTGTGCGCAAGGTGGGTGCCACGTTTGCTCACAATCAGTACAATGTTCCAGTTCTCACATCCACCATTGCTATGGCCAAAATCAATGAATTAAATTTCAAATTCCTTCAGCACACACTTTATTCGCCCGATGTAGCTCCCTCGGATTATTTGTATACCCTACACCATCCTGTGGTACAGGGTATTATAAGTTTGTTTCATTGAAGATGTTTGTAACACCTAGAATAACTACAGCTGGACCCACATTAAAGTATACCGGTCGACTCAGAGTCACTAGCTGAGTCGATTTATGTCTGTCCATCTTAAGTTGTTCGCTGAGTCCAGGTAGCAATTTCACTCCGATCGTGCTGAAATTCTGCAGTTAGGAGTATTACGCACTTGAAAAGAAGGCTATTGAAATTGGTTGAAATCGGTTCAGATTGAGATATAGCACCCATATATACGTTCCGCCCGATTTCGCATTTACATTCAATCGTTTTGAAATTTAGCATGGTTTCTTGATCCAAGGACAAACATTTATCAATTTGAAGAAAGTCGGTTAAGATTTAAACATTGCTCCCATTTTTATATATTTTGTCCGGTTTGACCCGTTAGCCCTATAGAAGCTGTATTTTACATCTAATCGTTTTGAAATTTAGCATGATGGGTGGAGTTTCTTGATCCATAGACTAATATTCAGAATTTGAAAAAAATCAGTTCAGATTTAGTTAAATCTACATTTATATTTAGTTATATAGTTACGCTACAGAGAAAGAGACGAATGTAGATTGTGTAAACAATTTTTAAATGTTGCGGTTGATGGATATTTTCAGAAGCTGGACAATTCTTACTATAAACAGGATATCGAAGCAATTGAAAATCGCTGGAAAAAATGTAAAGAACTAAAATGATATTATGTTGAGAAGATTTTGAAAAAAACATTTTCCCAAGTTTTTTTTTTTTTCTTTGTTAGGTCTTTGTTAGGTTGACTGCCCTCGCATACGCCAGAGAGGAATAAGGTTGGCATTATGCCAGGTAATAGAAACCATATCCAATTCTATACGAATGATGATAAAGTTGGCTTCGGAGTACACTGTGAAGAACAAATAGCCCACAAATGCCGCAGATTTCTTAACGAGATGAGTGAGCAGTTTAACATTAACATTGAACGGACAACATTACAAAACCTGGAAGAATTTGCATATATTTCAGTCCAACGAAAGATGGTCAGAAATCGGCAAATGTAGGATAGCTAGACAAATCTGGCCAAGATACTAACTGACAAAGTCAACATGTCTCCTCACACAAGAGAGAAAGAAACTGTCTAAGTTAGTGTCAGTTCTGACTGGACACTGCCTGATCGACGAATGTTTTGAGGTTCAGTGACATCCGCAGGGTTAGGTTTTGAGTTCAGTGACTTCTACAGGAGCTTTGGTGATGAGGAAGAAGTGCAAAGAATTGAGTACGTGCTTTGCTACTGTCAGTCACTAACTAAACGAAGTCTGGATATACGGGGGTCGGCCTTTCTAGGATGTATGACAGATCCTTCCGGTACCGAAGTTCGAACTATTGATAACTTTGTATATATATCAAACAGGTTGTCTATCCTGTCTGTAGACTTTCCTTACTGGTTGACTTCACGCAACTTTGAAGAGCACCTACCAACCGATTTCAGAAATTTTTATTTTGTATGAAAGCTGCTTTTATTACTGACGAATGTGTTACTATAGCCTGACGAAGAATGAGCAAACATTTTCCAGCGTTTTGACATAGCCCACATAAAAGTATGGTATATTTCAATCGGTTTACTACACCGAAGTTTTCTTATTTGTTCTTATACGTCATGAATGACTTCACTACACTGCACTGCAAAAGTGACAAGTGTACTCGTGAAAGTCGACGCCTTTCGTCCACTAGAATGTTTAGTCAGCCGTTTGTGGAGTTATTTTAATTTCTACTTTTCTCTTCACATTTTTTCGAATATGTACTCGTAGTCTTGAATATTATATTTCAAACAATGATAGGGCCAAAGAGCACAATGTAATTTACACATTGTTAAATATTAAAATAAAGTGGAATGAAATGATGATGATTTTGTTGGTTCTTCGTTTGTTGGTTATTTTTGCTAGATTTGCTACTTTTCGTATTTTCTTTGGAACTGCTCCATTTTTGAAGTACTCTCGTTCATACTTTCTCATGCACTTCTACCGCCACTGTGAGTACATTTGTATGTTCTTCTGCCGCCTATGAGTTCATATACAGCGAGTATTTTTCTTCTCATTTTCTGAGAATTCTCTATTTTTATCTGCTTTATTTTTTTGCTAAGGCTTAGTTAAGCCGCTTAACTGCAAAAGGGCGGACAAGTTGTCTGAAATACGTGTCTGTCATCCGTTCTGCCAGAGCGTCGGATATGGCGCGCTTTGTGTTCCGGCATCTTATGTCATGTTCGCAACGAAGATAAAGAGGAGGCGTGACTAGGCGAGGCGACTGCGAGGAAGTGTAAAAGATGGAAAACGTTTTTTTAAAGAGGCTTTAAAATTGATACGGTAATTCCCTTTTCTATTTTTCCAAGTACACTTAACAAACGGAAATTCACTGAAAAGAGGAGGTTTTATATACTCGTACATATTTCTTTTTACCGACAAAAAGTACTGTACGTACTACATGCATAGAGTACGACTATTATTACTATTATTTTCTGATTTATGCTTTTACACAGTGGTTTAGATGTCGGGTGAACCGACTTAGGTATACCCTCACTTTGTGAGTAATGTAATAAGGGATATTACACGAATTAATATGTCAATTTGTGTGGGAGGTACCAGAAGGGGTTTACCATTTATTTATTTTTCTCTGAATAGTACGTACTTTAAATACATTGCACTGTGGCGAATTATAATCGTTTATGTGCACTAATATATTAACTTTATGAGCTATTAAATTTTGGTATAATTTGACCATTTTTCACAGGACTATAGGTACTTTAAAAGCGTTACACTGTGCAAAATTTTGTAGTATTTTCGTACATTGTTACTCACGCCATAAGCTTTTAACCTTATCTACAAAATGGTACATTTGTGTAGGAGATACCAAATGAGGCGTGGCAATAACGCCCATTTTTCGCTGGACTGTAGGCGCTATAAAAGTATTACCCTGTGCAAAATTTCAAGTATTTTTATGCACTAGTATTAATGTTATAAGCTGTTAACTTTTGGTACAAAATGGTCCCTTTGTGTGGGAGGTACCAAAAGAGGGGGCCACTTCCAAATTTTTCTTAAGTTGATAGCGACGGATAAACTATTACTTCGTGTGGAAATACAGAGGATTTGGATAAGTAGTATAGAAGTAGTATAAAGTCATTTGAGTAATGTCCGTTCGTTCGTGTGTCTGTCTACTGGTTGGTGCGCACGATAACTCTCGAAAGGAGTAACCGATTGACTTCAAATTTGGTATACCAAGTTCGGAGATGGGCCATATTGGTCCTCTCCTTCCGGTACTTCCCCCACAAAGGGTTAACATTTAGTGAACTATTGATTCTTTGATAACTTCTATACTACTTATTCGAATCTTCTGAAACTTCACACATAGCATTAGTTTAAATGGGCGAAGTTGCGACGCACGGTGGTCCAGAATTGAATTTTACCGGCCCAAACCACTATTTTTTTCATCACCTACTTCTAAAATGGTGATGAAATGATTCCATTCAATAGTAAACATATTAAAACTAAGGTAGCCAAAAATTAGATTCAAATGTTTGCAATTACGGGCGTGGCGTGCTGCTGAACGCACATATTTTATATTGTTTAAAAAAACTTAATTTTTGTAGAAGGAAATTTGTTTGTGGCTTGATTGTCACATACGATACATCAATGTGTTGGTCTCGCCAAGTACTACATTGCCTCATAGAGTTCTACGTTGCCTCATAGAGATCTACATTACCTCATGTTGAGACATAAACAGAGATGTTTCGCATGTTAAGATAACGGTACAAACAAAAAAATTACAAAAAGAAAAAATTTGGGACGATTCTGCAGGCTCGGAAAAATGTAAAAAAAATGTTTTTGCAATAGACTCGAGTTAAGCTTTCATATCCCGCCTCGCATCTGGAAACTTTTTACATGGAGGCCAACCCGATTTAAAGAACAAAAGTCCGAAGTCTATGTGATTTAACTACATTACAAAGTCCCTGTGATAAAACTGTAGCCCAAAGCCTCTGTGTTTTGACCAGTAGATCGAAGTCTCAGTGATGGAACAGTTGACCTAAGTCTTTTGAATTCAATAGTGAACCGAAGTGCTCTCTTTAATTGAACAGTAAACCTAAGCCTATGTAATTTAACAGTAAATCTAAGCCTCTGTAATTGAACAGTTGACCGAACGAAGTCTCTGTGATTGAACAGTAGATCGAAGTGTCTATTAAACCGAAATATCTGATTTCCAGTCACGTTTATATAAACTCCTCAGGATTTTAAACTGGTTCCATTTGTATGCAGTAATATTTCCTACTACTCAACATACTCTTAGCTTCAAACCACAGTATGCATTCACTACTTATCACTTAGTGCCGAGTGTCGGTAAATATTTAAATGACTTAAGAGTTGAAAACAACTACCAAAAAACATAAAGACTTTATTGCGGATCATTAACACAGGCACAATTGCACCAATTAGACCAGTTAAGAGATGAACAATTTTTAGAATAAATATACCAACACATACACAATTTACTTTACTTACCATTCAATGGGGTTGGTTTTGACTTGAAAGTATTAGCATATAAAGTGATTTTTATAAACTAAGCACAGCCTTATTGAATTTATACTGGAATTCCCTGCACGGTGGTATTTTAAGTATCTTAATGGTGGCATGCAGAGATTTCATGCCGTCTGGTTAGCACACACCCCCTCCCCACTATTTCAGCACTGTTGTGCAAGTAGGGATATCTTCGCTTGAATACGCGATGCCAGCAACACCATGCAATGCTAACATCTAATTATTATGACTCGTGGCCCAATTACCATGGCGCGAACAAACATCGACGTCACTTGCCAGAATCGCTCCCCACCCATCACCACTAGCAATCGACCAACACTACCAACAAGTATTTGATGTCTTGTCTTTGCCCAACTTCCCCTATCTAAAAGCCACAAAAAGGGAAACTTTAGTTATGTAGAGCGCAAATACCCATAGACGTATATATACTTGACTACCAAACAATTTACATACATACAAAAAACTGAATGAATGAAATATGGCTGGTGAATAATCCAGGTACAGGGTGACTTGTTATCGGTTTGGTAAATTTAGTAACCAGTGGCTGAAACAAGTAAGAAAGTTTCAGTCGGGTAAACCGACTAAGGTATAACCTCACTTTGTGAGTAATGTAATATGGAATATTAAACGAATTATTCTGGCTATTTTTAACAGGGCTATATGCACTTCAAAAGAGTTACACTGTGAAAAATGTTGTTGCATTTTCGTGCATTGGTACTCATGCAGTGAGCTCTTAACTTTTTGTGCAAAATGGTACCTTTGTGTGGGAGGTACAAAAAGGGGCCTGGTAATAGCGTCCATTTTTCACAGGGCTATAGACTATAAAAGCATTAGACTGTACTAAATTTCAAGAATTTTTATATACTGATATTAATGTTATAAGCTGTTAACTTTTGGTGCAAAATGGTAACTTTGTGTGGGAGGTACCAAAAGGGACGTGAATATAACACCCATTTTTCACTGAACTGTAGGCACTATAAAAGCATTACACTGTACAAAATTTCAAGTATTTTTATACACTGGTATTAATGCTATAAGCTGTTAACTTTTGGTGCAAAATGGTGCATTTGTGTGGGAGGTACCAAAAGGGGCGTAGCAACATGACCTATTTTTCTCGAGTTGATAGCGACTAATAAACTAATGCTATGTGTTGAATTTCAGATGATTCGAATAAGTACTATAGCAGTTATTAACGATTCAATATTTCACCACATTTTTAAACTTTGTGGGGGAGGTACTAGAAGGAGTGGACCAATATGGCCCATCATCGAACTTAGCTAGAGATAGAAAAAAATATTACCACGTACCAAATGTGAAGTCAATCGGTTACTCCTTTCGAGAGTTATCGTGCGCACCAGCTAGCAGACAGACAGACGGACATTGCTCGTTCGATTTAAAATGATCCAAAACTAATATCTGCCGAACATACTTAGGGTCTTAGATCACTCCTTCGATGTGTTTTTTTCGTAGCAAATGATATGTACCCTCGTCACACTAAAGTGAGGGTATAATGAAGAAAGAAAAGTCATTCAGCGGATTTTAATAAATATACAATGAAACACGAGAAATGAACTGGTAACAAAATGACAGTTAGCAAAATTGGCTGTGATGAATATCTCCATTGTTCTGTAATTGAAAGCTACGACAAAATTACTACTATTCCTTAAATTGCAAAAGATTTGGGAACATAGTATAGAAGTTATAGGATATTAAACAGTTCACTTATGATTATCATAAGCTGTTGAAGGGAAGATACCGAGTACTCTTAGAAACATCATATGGCAGGCTCTTTATACAACCGCAACATGGGCTTACAATAATGTTTTTGGTGTGATATATAACAAGTTCATTTCAGCAAGAGATATAAAGTACCAACTGTTACACCCGTCTCCTTGTGGTTTATTGAAATTGTACATAATGTAAGTACACACGATTTGCAGATCGGACAACATTGCCAGAAAAATGGCGGATTTACAACCGTGTGAACATACAATTTTTGTTTTGCAACGTTAGCAGAAAAGTCATTGGGAGATAATTTGCTGATTGTTATATGTGCTAAGTTTATGCATGTGACAACGGCGCCATTGCCAGAAAAACATTTTATTTGCAACACTGTATATAATGTATTTTTATTGGCAATCCTGCATATACATATTTACAAAATATATTGTAAATATATGAAATTGTAATGTTTTCTAGCAATCGTCTGAACTGTCAATTCACCTTTGCTTAACAATCTGTCATTGTCCGTATATTTGCAGCAATTTAACAGGGTTGTTTTAATTTGGATTTTCACCAATGAATTTATCAAGGGCTTGTCGCGCCGGGAATTTCTTATTTGTCACCACTTTTGCACCACTCCTTTAAAAACACTTTAAAATTTCCTATTTTGGTGTTGTATTTCTTTGATGAATGTAAGTCGTTCTTATTAACATCTTTGGGCGCAGGGATAATTCTCTTCTTTTAAATGAACCGAATAAAATCATATACAGGGTGGCTGATGAATATTGCTACATTAAGAAACTCAAATAACTTTGTTTTCAATGGTTGGAATTCAGTTTTCTTTTATTCATGTTAAAGCTCATTAAATTTAATTAAATATAGCTTAATTAGTTTTAAATATAATGGAATTTAAATGCCCCCCCCCCCCCCCCCTGCTCGTTGATGCATGTGCGGCATCTTACCAAAAAGTTGTTCATTACTGCTTGGAGAGTTGAGACGGGAATAGCCGCAATTGTTTCTCGAATGGATTGCTTTAGTTCATTCAAATTTTGTTGGTTTTGCTTTGTAGACTACCTGTTTGCAATAACCCCACAAGAAAAAGTCAGGTGTAGTAGGGTCAGGCGACCTGAGGGGCCAACGGAATGTGGAGTTTCTGGATATCAGTTTATTGGGAAATTTTCGCCGCTATTCTGTCATAACAGGCCGGGCTATGTGAGGAGTTGCACCATCTTGCTGAAACCACACAGAGTTGAAAGAAATTCTCATTCGGCGTAATTCTGGATAGAAAAACTCTTCAACATGCTCAAGTAACGGCCTCCAGTAACTGTAACGGTGTGACCGTTTTCTTCGAAGAAGTAAGGCCCGACAATGCAGTGTGATGAAACTGCACACCACACTGTGACACGACGTGGATGCAATTCCGTCTCATGGAGTATCTGTGGGTTGGAAGCACTCCATATTCGACAATTTTGTTTGTTTATGTTGCCGTTTAAATCGAAATGGGCCTCGTCAGACATGAAAAGACAGTTCAACATGTTTCCCTCCTCTTCCACTATTTGAAGCATCTTCTGGCAAAATTCCAAGCGAATCGGGAAGTCCGCCGATTTCACTTTGTTGGCCATTTGAATTTTATATGGGAATAACTCCAAATCTTTGTGCATAATTGACTGCAATGACTGTCTGCTTATACTCATTTGGGCAGATAAGGTTCTTGTCGAAACTCTTGGATTGTTTTGTATGGCATCAGATACAGCAGCGATTGTTTCCTCCGTCCGAACTGAAGGGTTTCGATGGTAAGGTCTTCTGTTGACTGTCCCATGCTCGGAAAAATTGTTAACAAGTCTCTTTATGGTCCATCTGCTCGGAGGATTGCCGCCAAACGTGCCTCTATTCTCTCTTTGAACCGAAACTATGGACTTGTTTCAGTGTCCCAGTTATCCATTTTTGTTAAATCTAAAAATCAATCTGCAAAATAAAAAAAAAATTAACCAGATTCATTAAATAGAAAAAAGTTATTAAATTTTGTTTGGTAGCAGCCTCATCAGCCACCCTGTATAATGTTGCACTAAATTTAAGAATCCCCTCACCTTGAGTCTCAAAATATTCCTAAATGTATTTATTTTTTTGTTTTAATTAAATTTTTATCAATTTAAATTGCATTTAATAACTTAAAGTACAGTTATAAGCTGTTAACTTTAGGTACAAAATTGTCCATTTGTATGGGAGGTGCCAAAAGGGGCGTGTCAACGACGCACACTTTTCAGTGAACTGTAGGTACTATAAAGGCACTACACTGTACAAAATTTTAAGTTTCTGAATGCACTGGTATTAAAGTTACAAGCTGTTAACTTTTGGTGCAAGATGGTCCATTTGTGTGGGGGGTACTAAAAGGGGCGGTACAATAATGCCCATTTTTTTACCGGACTGTTGGTACCATTGAAACATTACACTGTACAAAATTTCAAGTATTTTTATACACTAGTATTGAAGTTATAAACTGTTAAGTTTTGGTACAAAATGATCCATTTGTGTGGGACGTACCAAAAGGGGCGTGCCGACGAAACCCATATTTCACTGGACTATAGGTAGTATAAAAGCATTACACTGTACATAATTTCATGTATTTCTATGCATTGGTATTAATGTTATAAGCTGTTAACTTTTGGTGAAAAATTGTCTATTTGTTGGGAGGTACCAAAAGAGGCGTGGTAACTTCACCAATTTTTCTCGAGGTGATAGCGACTAAAAAACTTATACTATGTGTGAAATTTCAGCAGATTAGAATAAGCAGTATAGAAGTTATTAATGAATCAATATTTCACTAAATGTTAACCCTTTGTGGAGGAGGTACTAAAGGGACTGGACCAATATGGCCCATATTCTAACTTAGCCGGGGAGAGAGCAAAATATTATCGGATACCAAATTTGAAATCAATCGGTTAATCCTTTCGAGAGTTATCGTGCGCACCAGCTATCAGACAGACAGACAGACGGACGGACGGACATTGCTCAAATGACCCAAAACGGATTTTCAGTGCAAGGATTTTGCTACTAGACATCGAAAAACGCTAAAATATCCATTCTTAGCTTTTAGAGTTTGTTTTTGTAAATTTTACATTGAAAAGAAAGTTTTGAAGTTAAAACATTACTAAATAGCTACAACTTTTTATTTTATGTATTGATTTTCTTCGGAATGGGCTCATTTAATTCATAATCAATCAGACTTAACGATAAAATCATGAAAATATTACAATTGTCCATTTGTAGATTGTTTATATATATATGTATATTTATATATATATAATGTCCTGTGGTTCCTACTAGGACCAAAGGCAGATTGTTTATGGGGCTTTCAATTAAAAGTTATTAAAATTTTCTCAAAAAATAGGATTTTTTTCAATATTGTGTAAGATATAGCCGAAATCGCTGAACGGATAGAAAATGGTATTGTAGAAGTTGAATACTACATAATTTTGAATTCTTTAAATCTTTCCTAAACTAATTAGGATAAATCGTTCGCGAGTTATACCAAAGTATGTGGATAAACATGTCTATTTTTTCAATATCACGGTTTATCGCGAGAATTCAAAAAAAGCCCTTTAGGCTAAGAAGAAAGAGGTTGAACCACATATTATGGCATAACAAGGGAACCATTTCTCTCAATTGGTTCAGGAAAGATTTTAAAAATTTAAAATTAAGTAGCCTTTACCTGCGTACAATCCGCAATTTCTATCCGATCAACGGTTTCGACGATATCTTGCAACATTTTGCGAAAATACTTATATTTTTGAGAAAATTTTAATAATTTCTAAGTAAGAGCCTCTTAAAAACATTTAGTAACGCACTACTGTTTTACAGGGTTTTCCAATAAGAGTGATATGATTTCATTGAAAATAAACACACTTATTTTTAAGGAAATTCAAAAGTTTTTTTTTTAATGTGAAGTACAATCAATAAATAAAACGTCATTCAAGTGGCCTCCACGACTTCTTACGCAGAAACGAATTCGATGAACTTAATTTTCGAGCACTTTCTCCACTAAATCAAGTGGAGAAAGTGCTCGAGAGTCTGGTTTATTGCTCATGGGTGTCAAGGTCGTAGGTCGACTGGAAAGTGAACGAAAAGTTGCAATTGGAGAACGATTATTTTGATAATAAAACTGAATAATTTGTAAACGTTGTTCTTATCTCTCCATGATGAAATTGTAAACACTACTGAATACAATGAAAAACAAATGACAGATCATGACATATTACAAATGGACGAAACGTCACTTCAAAATCATATCATCCCTATTGGAAAACCCGTTATTTTTATGATTTCATCGTAAAGTCTGATCGGTCATGAAATTCGAAAATTTGCTCTAATATCTACAAAAACAAACTTTGACAAAAAACTTATTTTTCCATTTATTTGTAACAAAAAAGAAACCAAAATTTGACATTTAGACATCAGACCCAAAAATCGAGTCGACCAGTGTAAAAACGATGGTTCTATCTCTTCTTCTTCTTGGTGTTAGAAACAAATGCACAAAGTTATAATTCCCTGTACCACAGTGTGGTGTAGGTTATAAATAAATAATTTTAACATTAATTATGGAAATTAATTATACCCTGTACCTGAAGTGAGCACCCACCCCGCTTTTCGTGGGATCATCCTGCTTTTTGCATTGGGGTCCCCCTAAATTTAAGCCAGTCCCATTTTTTCAATATTTTTAAAATGTCTGTTTAAAATGAATATAAAATATTGAATGACATGTAATAAGAATTATAATTTTCAATTTATATATCGCTCGTCACAACTCACATATTCACATTGGAAATTCCGCCTATGGATGATTTGTGCCTATAGAAAATGAACCTGAAAAGCGAATGGGATAAAATCAATTCCTAAGTTTGTGTAATATAGTTGCCTGCCCCATAAATCCAAAATATCTATTAATAATCTTGTATGATATTTATCCAAAAATGAGCTCGAAGTCTATGTTGGTTTTTTTATTAGTATTTTATTATTTTTATTCAATATTTTGTCTTTCTTTGAAAGACATCATCAGGATGAGAAAATATAACTACGAAAAACTTTAAAATTATCCGTAGAAAATGAGTATGTACTCCCTTCGTCGTTATCTGTTGTCATACTGTATTAAAGTTTTTCGTAGTTATATTTTCTCATCCTGATGATGTCTTTCGAAGAAAGACGAAATATTGAATGAAAATAATAAAAAAAACCAACATAGACCTCGAGCTCATTTTTGGATAAATATCATACAAAATTTAAAAACACAGGTCGAATATACAAAATTACACACTCAAATCTATTAATAATATTTATATTTTGAAGTGCAGAACATTTTTGTATAAGCACCTAGAATTTTTAAAATTTTGAGTTGTGACGTTCTTGCACTAAATGAACGATATGATCTCAACTATTTCTTTGTATTGTTCCATATGAAATATGGAATCCTTGTTTGAAGAAAATCGGTCTTTCCGATCTGGTCTTTATTAAATCAGAAGCTTTAATTATTATTTTTGAAAATATGCAAAATTATATTTTAGAAAGTTATTTAGAAGAACTTATTTAAATGCCGAAAAAATTTTCATTCTAATGATTTGGAAGTACTTATAATGCTATTCTTTTGGAAGTACTTCTTTTATTTTTTGCTGCGTAGACAGTTAAACTTTAAACACAAGATTTTGGAAAGAGCAAATAAGGCTGTGCTTGCGCCATGTATATGTAAAAGTTATGTAGGAAACGTTGGGTTCTGAATCCGCGTAAAATTTTTTCGATGTATAAGGCAATAGACATACCGATAATGTTGTACGGCATTGTCTGGTGGACAGCTCTGCAGAAATTCACCTTCTGCGCGATACTAAACAAAGTTCGGCAAATGGCTGCTATGTGTATAACTGGTGCGTTCAGGACGATACCAACTGAGACACTCAAAGTTTAATGTCGCTAGACATTATAATAATGCTATTATCACATGTACTGCGATTACACTGAGGGAACTGTCAGGAAATGACTACAGACAAAGTGACATTCTAGACGCAATGCCTGACATTCCGGTCATTGTTGACTGCACTATGACTGAACCACTTTTTGACAAGAAGTATCACATGCTTATGCCTGATATATCACAATGGAATTTTATTATCTCAGGACATACGAGTATGAGATTCATTAACTTCTATGCGGTGTCTTTTCTGAGGAACTTCAGCTATCACTTGCAAAAAGACTGCCTGATCACTGTAGTGTTTACCAGGCAGAAATCTTAGCTACTAAAGAGGTAGCGGCATGACTGAAAATTAATTTGCTGACCAAAGTCGGTATAAATATTTTCTCTGATAGTCAGGCTGCTGTCATGTCTCTGGAAACTATATTCCTGAATTCAAAAACTGCCCTCGAATGTCGCAGATCTCTTAACGAGATGGCTGAACAGTTCAATATTCACCAGATATGGGTGCCGGGCCAAGGAAAAGCAAGGCAGATGACGTGCAAGACTAGCAAGTACCTTACACGTGCCAGGGGATCTGGAGCATGTGGGCATGACTCTAGCAACCTGCAAGCTCCTCTTGTGAGATAGTGCACTTACGGCAACAAATGACAGGTGGTCACTACTCAGGAACTGCATACATTCCAGGATTATGTGGCCCGGTTTAGACTCAAAATACGCACAAGCACTGCTTTCGAGAACGAACGTCTCGCTTATCGTGTTTATCATGACAGGTCACTGTCTTATTGGACGGCACGCTGAGAGATTAAAGGTATTGCATAATGACTTTTGCAGAAGCTGTGGAGACGAAGAGGAGGGGGAATCAAAAGAACATCTACTGTGTCTGTGCCCCGCTCTCTCTAGAAGGCGTCATTCAACTTTGGGCTCTTATTTCTTTGAGGAGTTAGCTAACTTGGTTGATGTTGGAATCCGCCAAGTTTTAAGTTTTTTAAAGCAATCAAATTGGTTCAACGGGAGGGGCTACGGATACCTTATGTTTTCCCTTACGTCCCTGTGGTAACACCATGGTCTGGACAGTCTAAGTGCCTCTCTTACCCTAACCTAACGTGCTAAAACAATCAGACCACAGTTTTTTTCAAGTTGTTTTCTTTCAGCTATGATATGTATTCCTCGTTTCCTGCAATCATTATACGACCACATTACATAGTTTGTATACTACATATCGTTCCAGCATTTCTATCTTTCAGTACAGTGCCAAACTTTTCACTTTTAGAATGACATGCTCAGTGACTGTGAGTGAATGCAGACAATGCAGTCGCATGAGGATATGCACAAATACAACGAGTCCTGAATGAACATTCATTCATAGCCACACATACTTACACATATGTCCTCACATACGTGTAACGTATCCTAACGTACATGTACACAAATCACAAGTATTGTAGGTAAACCTTGATTTCATCTACGAGTAGGTCTTGCCACATTTCAGTATTTCATTTTTAAATGTCTTGGCAGGTTTCTCTTGTGGCAGAAGCAGCGGCACGAGCAGAGGACACAAAAATAAAAACTATTAGACTCGACCTGAACTGAGCTGACTGCGGCACTCAAATTGAGGTCAGACATTGTGTTCATAAGGTTACAACAAAATTACTATGAGTCCGCTTTTTGATTATTATTTATCCCTCCTTGTGACCTCAGCAACTGCCACCACCGTCCATCCGCCTAACACCATACCATTTTCGGGAGGACATGAAATTTAATTTAGTTCTAAAAGAGTCAAACAAAAACGAAACGAACTAAAATATATGTGGTTTTAATGCACAAAAGCCAAAGGAAATTTTAATGAAAATCTCTACGCTCTTGTTTTCATTGGCTTAGATAAACAAAGTCGTTTAAGTATGTGAAGATAAACAGAATGCTTTAAATAACAATAAAATTCCATTAAATGAAAGAGTCGATATTGAAATTCGACTTTGCTGAGGAAATATGTGCTTTCATTCCCACAGACAAACGAGGGGAAAGTGTACGATTTTTAAGCTCAAATAAAACTAATAAAATAAAATAACCAAAGTTTTGGTTGAACTAGTATAAGTGTATATATAGTATAAATGCATAGTAAAGGGTCCGCTATCTAACGTTTTTTTCAACTAGTGCTTATTTCGTGAATGGTAACACTTAGCTCATGTCTGATTTGACAGATAATTAGTTTTATCCTTCCGCTGAACGAATATGGTTGTGTATACGCTTGAACAAGTGGGCCTGCGATCGACATACAGAAGATGCCGATTTTGCCAAAAAATCATCTTTTCAGATGAAGCTCATTTTGATCTTGGCGGGTATGTAAACAAGCAAAATTGTCGCATTTGGGGCACAGAAAACCCGCACGCATACATTGAAAAGCCGATACACCCAAAACGAGTCACTGTTTGGTGCGGATTTTGGTCCAGAGGCATAATTGGGCCATTTTCCTTCGAAAATGAGCAAGGAGTGGCCGTTACAGTCAATGGCGGAGCTGCGATTTGACACCGTTGGACTATTATTTGTGGGGTGCCCTCAAAGATAAGTGTTACGCCGACAAGCCAGAGACAATTGACGCTTTAAAGGACAATATTCGTGAAGCCATTGGTGAAATACAGCTGCACACAATCGATAATGTGCTTAAAAATTGGACCGATCGTGTAGGCTACTGCATGGCCAGCCGAGGCAGCCATTTGAATGAAATTATTTTCCATTATTAACCGGAAGCATTTTTATAGCATTTTCAAAAAAACAGTAAGGAAAGGCTAAAGTCGGGCGGTGCCGACTATATAATACCCTACACCACTCTCGTAATATTGAATAACTCTGATATATAAATATTGTAATTCATGTATAAATTGTTTACATAAATTTACTTTTGGGACATTTTATACTTAAATAATACCCTGTACCACAGTGTGGTGTAGGGTATAAAAACGATTGGATCTAAAGAGCCAAATCGGATGAAACATATATATGGTAGCTATAGCTACATCTTTACCGATTTTCTTCAAATTCGGCAGTGGTGGTTCATGAATCAAGAAACTCTACCATTCTAAATTTCAAAACGATTGGATGTAAAATACAGCTTTTATAGGACTAAAGGGCCAAATCGGACGAAACATATATATGGGAGCTATAGCTAAATCTTAACCGATTTTCTTCAAATTCGGCAGTGTTATTTCATAGATCAAGAAACTCTACCATTCTAAATTTCAAAATGATGCGAAGTAAAATACAGCTTCTGCAGGACTAAAGGGCCAAATCGGACGAAACATGTATATGGGAGCTATAGCTAAATCTTAACCGATTTTCTTCAAATTCGGCAATGTTGGTTCATGTATCAAGAAACTCTACCATTCTAAATTTCAAAACGATCGGATGTAAAATACAGCTTCTATAGGACTAAAGGACCAAATCGGACGAAACATATATATGGGAGCTATAGCTAAATCTTAACCGATTTTCTTCAAATTCAGCAATGTTGGTTCATGGATTAAGAAACTCTACCATTCTAAATTTCAAAACGATCGGATGTAAAATACAGCTTCTATAGCACTAAAGAGCCAAATCGGACGACAGATATATATGGGAGCTATATCTAAATCTGAACCGATTTCAACCAAATTCAATAGCGATCTTAACAGCCGCGAAATACTCTAAACTGCAAAATTTCAGAACGATCGGAGTGAAATTGCGACCTGTAGTCGACGAACAACTTTACATGGACAGACGGACAGACGGACGGACGGACGGACAGACATCGTTAAATCGACTCAGCTAGTGATTCTGAGTCGATCGGTATACTTTAAGGTGGTTCTAGCTGTGTTATTTTAAGGTGTTACAAACATCTGCCGTGAAACAAACTTATAATACCCTGTACCACAGTGTGGTGTAGGGTATAAATAATAAATTTGTAATTGGTAACACTCCAAGCGCGGACCACTGATATAGTGACAGTATTAAATGTAGACTAATGTGGTATCTCTTCGGTAGAAATCGTCCACCATTCAAGAAAATTCCAAAGAACCAACCTTTTTAAATATTATATATTTAAACAACCACATGGTCCAAACAAAGACCATGTGGCTAGAGTTTGCAGCGACACACCAGAAACTCATAGGCGTGCACGCTTCCAACTCACCTAATGGGGCGCTCATATATTATATATATTATGCTTCATTCGATTAAGTATATTTTTCCCGTCATTATGAAAAATTGCAGTAGCCAACCGAGATGGGGGCTCAACGAACGTCTTGAATGCCTCGAGTACGCAGACGATATACATATGTTTGCAATCGTATAGCTACAGAGACATGGCATCTAAGCTCAGATCTCTGGAAACCGAAACAGCAAAGGCTGACCTCAAAATCAACACCGCCAAGAGCAAGAGTATGCGCTGCAACACCGTAAATAGCAGCAGGTTCAAATTGGCACCAGCGATTTGGCTGATGTAACATCCTTTGGTTACCTCAGTACCATCGTTACGAACACTGGTGGATCTAGCAATGACGTAGCATGCCGAATATCAAAGGCCAACCAATCTTTCGGTCTTTTCGATTCCTGCGTCAAAGCGGTAATTTTGTATGCCTGTGAGACATAGAACGCTTCATCGCGAGATATACAGCGCAGTGCGAGTTTTTGTTAACCGCTATCTCGAATAGTTAGGATATTCTGGCCTAAAACTATCTCAAATGAATAGCTGTGGAGCAGAACCAACCAAAGCCCTATTGAGGTAGAAATATTGAACCGTAAGTAAAGATGGCTCAACATTTGTTTAAGGCTCAACATTTGTTTTCATTTAAAATAAGAGAATTTCCACTGCTCCCAAAGATGTTAATAAAGACATACATTCATCAAATAAATACAACACGAAAAAATCAAATCTTACAGCGCTTTAAAAGAAAAAGTGCTAAAGTGGTGACAAATAAGTATAGGGAGATCTAAATAGAGATACTTTTTTGAATAGCCTTTTTTGGAAGATCACGTGTGAGTCGTGTCATGCTGTCATATTATTTTCGTTAAGTGTTGTTTGCCTGAAACACGTTTACAAATTATTCGGTTTTATTATCAAAATAATCGTTCGCCAATTGCGCTAAGTCAATTTTTTTTTAAATCCAAAAAAAAAAACACTTTCCAGTCGACCCACGAACTGGACACCCATAAGCAACATTTTAGCTCTCGGTAAGAGCTATTTTTTTGCCATTGGCCGATTCCCGATCCGACGTACCGCAATCTTCGGTCCATATTTCTTTAAAAATGATGCCGGTGAGAACGTAACCGTCAATGGCGACCGGTATAGTGCCATGATAACCGACTATTTGATGCCTGAAATTGAAGCCCGTGATCTCGGCGACATTTGGTTTCAACAAGACGGCGCCACTTCCCACACATCGCATCAATCAATGGAATTATTGAGAGAACACTTCGGAGAGCAGATAATTTCACGTTTCGGGCCGGTCGATTGGCCACCAAGATCGTGTGATATCACACCGATTCAGGCCTTGGAGCAAAACATCACGCGTGTCATTCGCCAGTTACCAGTCGAAATGCTCGAACGAATAATCGAAAATTGGACTCAACGGATGGACCATCTGAGTCGTAGCCGCGGCCAACATTTGATAGACATAATCTTCTAAAAATAAATACCAAAGAATGTTCTTTCAAATGATAATAAACATTACCCATTCAATTTGAATTTTCTGTTTTTTTTTTCTTTAAAAAAGTAGGGAACCTCGAAATGTATCACCCTATACTTCCCCGCCGCGACAAGCCCTTGTTAAATTCATTAAATTCATTCATCCAAATTTGAACAACTTCCGGATCATAATTTGTGGATTTGTATAGCTTCTTTGGATGCTCTTTTTTGATAAGATTTCAAAACATTGCTATTAGAACATCAGTTTTAATTTTTTTTTGAGAATTGTACCTCAAATGTGTTTAAAAGCTGTTTCAAAGCTTTCATTTTTAATTTTAAATATTCCAAGTCAAGATTCGTCGTTAATTATTCATGTAATTTATTGTTATTCAAGATTTAAAATATAACGTAATTTTACAAATATTTAAAATTTCTAAAAAAAACTTTAAATTACTGAAATTCGTAAAACTAGTCATAGAATTAAGTTAACGATACATTATAATAAATATATTTTTTTGGAAATAATATTCCCAAATAAAAACCAGTAAGGAAAGAGAGAAAGTCGGGAGGGGTCGACCATATAATAACCTACACCTCCTAACAATGCGCAAAGGAGCATTGCAATAATAAAATGAAATACTTGGTTTAATTTCAGTTAACAAAGTACTTAGTTGCACCACCTCATCACAGCTTATTCCAAGGAGGAGGTGATGATGTTGATCATAATAAACTAGATCGCTTTGATACCACATCGGGAGGAACATATGGGGGATATATCTAAGTATGAACCGATTTTCCCCAAATTTGGCGGTGTTTACTCATGTAAGAAGACACCTCTTTCTGCCGAATTTCGTACTGATCGGATCGTACGAAATCGAGTGAAACATATAATGGGTTTTCCAATAAGAGTGAAATGATTTCATTGAAAAATAAAACACACTTATTGTTAAGGAAATTCAAAAACGTTTTATTTAATGTGAAGTACAATCGATACAATTAAGTTCTAAATAAAACGTCGTTCAAATGGCCTCCACGGCTCCTTCTGCAGGAACGAATTCGATGAACCCAATCATCGACCACTTTTTCCACTAAATCAAGTCGTATGTCATGAATGGTACGTTCAATATTGACTTGTAAAGCACGAAGAGAGTCTGGTTTATTTCGAAAGACCAATGACTTCAAATAACCCCACAAGAAATAGTCTAATGGTGTTAAATCACAACTTCTTCGAGGCCATTCAATATCACAATTTCTTGAAATAATCGAATCTCGAAACATTTCTCGCAACAATTCATTTGCTGTGTGGCACTTACCGAGAGCTAAAATATTGCTCATGGGTGTCAAGGTCGTAGGTCGACAGAAAAATGATTTTTTTTTGGATTTAAAAAAATATTTACTTAGCGAACGAAATGTTGCAATTCGAGAACGATTATTTTGATAATAAAACTGAATAATTTGTAAACGTTGTTCTTGCGTATATCTCTCCATAATGAAATTGTAAACTCTACTGAATACAATGAAAAACAAATGACAGATGATGACATATTACTCAAAATCATATCATCCCTATTGGAAAACCCTGTATATGGGGACTTTATCTAGATATGAAGCGCCTTTCCCCAAATTTTTCAGTGTTCACACATGTAATAGAAAACCTCTTTCTGCCGAATTTCGTACTGATCGGGTATACAGCGCTTACTTATCAAATCGGGGGTAACACACGAAGGGGGTTATATCTAAATCTGAACCAATATTCCTCAAATTTAGTATTGTCTCTAAGTGTATCAAGAGACTTCTCTCTGTCAATTTGTATACAGATCGGTTAAAAAAAGTTGCGTATAAAGTGCATATATGCACGATGAAAAAAATAGCTTCTGTAGTATAATGTCCCAAACATATTCGGCTTGAAATACACATATGTTTAGGGCACACTCAAAATATATAATATTTGACACACAAAAATAGTTATGATATGTTTGGGAGGATATTGTTCTAAACAAAAATATGTTCCCATTCTAATATTTTTATATTTCCGAAACAAAGATTAATTTGTATTTATGTATTTTGGCAATGTATCAATGCCTTAATTTAAAGACAAGTTTTCTGTTGTTCAGATGTTCAAAGAGCATTATTTTATAAATTTTATATGTTTGTAAATCTTAATGGAAACTTAAATCGTATAATCTTTCGTAAATATAAATTGCATTGATGGATTGAAAAAAAGTTATGAATTGAAATATTAATAAATTAAAAGACATTTTTGGCTTGATAGTTAAACACGAAAACTAGGAAAAACTAACTAAAATTCGAATAAGACAGCAACATTTAAAAAATCTTTTTTAAATAAAATATACAGGATTTTCCAACAAGAGGTGTTATTTTGAATCACCCGGTATTTCGGTAGCTGTCACTTTTTAAGCTTTTATTCTTTGACATTTGACAAGTAGAAACTACGCCATTACTAACAAGTAAAAGCGTTAAGTGCGGCCATGCCGAATCTTATATACCCTCCACCATGGATAGCATGTGACCTCACAAAATAACTCAAACCTAAAGAAAATAACACCAAAAAAAAAGCTTTGTAGATGACAACAGTAGGAATCACAACAAGTTAGATGCTATATATGGGAGCTATAGCTAAATATGGACCGATATCGCCTATTTTCAATCACAAGTTACCTGCAGCTATAAGAAGTATCTATACCAAATTTCAGCCACCTAGTTCAAGTATTATAGATTGTAGCGTGATTACAACAGACGGACGGACGGACATGGCCAAATCGTCTTAGAATTTTACGACGATTAAGAATGTACATACTTTATGGGGTCTCAGATCAATATTTAGAGGTGTTACAAACGGAGTGGCAAAATGAATATACCCCCATCCTATGGCGGAGGGTATACAAATGGAATGATACACGATTCAACAACGCATTGAAATTATTAAAATTCGAAAAATCGAAAATCGTCAAAAAAATAATTTTGACTGATGAGGACCATTTTCACTTCAGTGGCTACATCAACAAGCAAAATTGGGCTCGGAAAACCCAAGAGTTATTTTTGAGAAGCCTCTCCATCCTCAACGTGTGACTGTTTGGTGCGGTTTATGGTCCGGCGGGGTTTTTCGAAAATGAGGTTGGATCAACAGTTACGGTGAATGGATTGCGCTATCGAGAGATGATTAATGATTTTTTATGGTCGGAGTTGGATGGTATTGATCTGGACAACGTTTACTTTCAACAAGACGGTGCTACGTGCCACACAATTAACGAAACCATTGATATATTACGGGAAAAGTATCCGGACCGTGTTATCTCTCGAAGAGGTGATCACAATTGGCCACCGAGATCTTGTGATTTAACACCTTGCGACTTCTTCCTTTGGGGCCACGTGAAAGATAAGGTCTACGCCAACAGCTCAGCGTCGATTCAAGGCCACAAAGATAGAATTCGTGATGCTATCGAGGACATAGGGCAGCCACTTTGCGATTTGGTTATGGAAAATTTCATGAAAAGGATATGGTCCTGTAAGCGTGGTCGTGGGGGCTATTTGGCTGATGTTGTTTTTCATTATTAACGGCATACCTTCCTCTTTATTATGAAATAAACATCCGACCATTTGTCTCAAAAAATTTAATTTTTCTTTGAATACCAAAATAACACCTCTTGTTGGAAAACCCTTTTTTTGAAAATTTCTTAAACAATAATAGGCGTGTTTTCGTTACACCATAAGTGCTTAATTTGTATGGGGAGCTAAGCACTTTTAAGCACTATTAGTTCCCGATGAAGTTTGGTGCTTGTGTTCCTGTCTTAAACGAGTATGATGTTGCCAGATTGGGCACCCTATATTTAGCAATATGGTATCCCATTTTTGGAGAGATTTTATCAATTATTGTGAATTAACGGGAAGAAGAAGAACAAAAATGGGAAATTATTTTAATATTTGCAAAAAGAGTGTATACAATTGAACATAGAATAGTACATATATGTTTTATAAATACTTTTCACGAATTTTTTGTCTGTTTCGCACTGTTCTTTCTTCGCAACTCATGACGCAATTGCTACCAGATAGTGAAAATCCGCCACTTATTGCTTATGTGCCAGTTAGTGGAAGTCAGTTGTTTTCGTTGCAAAGTGCTAAACTAAAACTTTTGATTTTCAAATAAGATTTACAAATATATTATATTTAAACCAGTAAGGAAAGACAGAAAGTCGAGCGGGGCCGACTATATAATACCCTACACCTACCTACCAATGAGAAAATGGGCATTGCGATAAGAATTTGGCAGTGTTCATACATGTAATAAGCAAACTCTCTCTGCCGATTTTCGTACTGATCGGATATAAAACACGGTTTCTACAGCGCTTACATGTCAAATCCGGTGTAACATATATATTGGGACTATGTTAAAATCTGAACCGATTTTTCCCGAATTTGGCAGTGTTCATACATGTAATAAGAAAACTCTCTCTGTTAAATTTCGTACTGATCGGATATAAGACACGATTTCTACAGCGCTTAAATGTTGAATCGGGTGAAACATATATATGGTGGCTATATCTAAATCTGAACCGATTTTACCCGAATTTGGCAGTGTTTATTCATATAATAAGAGAACTTTCTCTGCCAAATTTCGTACTGATCTGATTTAAAATACAGTTCCTACAGCGCTTACATGCCAAATCGGGTGAAACATATATATGGGGGCTATATCTAAATCTGATCGGACGGACAGACAGACGGACAGACAGACGGACATGGCTAAATCGACTCAGAAAGTGATTCTGAGTCGATCGGTATAATAAACAATGGGTCTATCTCTTCTCCTTTTAGGTGTTACAAACAAATGCACAAAGTCATAATACCCTGTACCACAGTGTGGTGTAGGGTATAAAAAATCGTTTCCAAGTATATTTTTTTTCAATTCAAACATATCAAAAATGAAGATTTTCCCTCGTGTGCCAAATCGAAAGTGCATATATATGGGAGCTATATGTAAATCTGAACCGGTTTCAACCAACTTCAATCGGCATCGTCCTTGGGCTAAAAGAAATATATGTGCAAAGTTTCGTTGAGAGCGGACCATAATTGCGACCTGTACTTTGATTACAAGAATGCATACAGAGAAAGACAGACCAGCATAGCTAAATCAACTCAGATAGTGATTCTGAGTCGATCGGTATAATAAACGATGGGTCTATGTATTTCTTCTCCTTTTGGGTGTTCAAATCAAAGTCACAGTGTGGTGTAGGTTATGAATATTAAAATGGAAACAAAGATTTGTTTGGGACAGCATCTTCACAAGTATATATATATATATTTAGAGTGTACAAATATTATATATTTAGAGTGTACTCTAACATATGTTTCATGCATACTCGTAATATGTTTGAGACAATATACTACTGAATCGATTTTTTTCAGCGTGTAAAGAGTACTCTTCATTTGTGATTTAGTTTCTACCATCTATAGGAATACAAGAAAACTGCAATTAAAATATGTTCTTGAAGAAACATTTAAAATCATAGAAACCGCTATAAATTTAACACTGAAGTGGCTTTGAGCCATGCCATGAACGTATTATACACAAGAACGTAATATTTAAGAACAAGGGTAAAATATGAAATAACATACTTGAACGTAATATTTAAAAGCAAGAGAAAATGTGAAATAATATGGAAGAGTTCAAATAATCCTACACTGAAAATAGTGAACTTAAAGAAAAATTTGCTAAATTTGTTAATGATATGGGTATAAGGTTTAACCCTATTAGAAATCAGTTCAGATTCAGATATAGTCCCTATATATATGTACCTTCCGATTTGGTATGAAAATGTTGTAGAGGTTTAATTATACCTACACCACACTGGGGTACAGTGTATTATGGCTTTGAGCATTTGTTTGTAACACTTTAACTGGATGGAGATGTATGTATAATTTATTATACAGATTCACTTTCTAAGTCGATGTAGCCATGTCCATCCTCCCGTCGTTATGTGAACACATTCATCTAAACAAAGTACAGCTCGCAAATATAAATATATTCTTACCAAATTTTGTATAGGGACTTCCTTCTTACACTTGTTATAAGGGGCAACGGAAATTAAAATGTGTTATCCGTCCATGATTTTATATATAGCTCCCATATAACTTTACCTTCCGATTTGACGTCTTTACGCCCTAGAAGTCATATTGTTAAAGGGATTTGGCTAAAATTTGCTAGTTAAGGTTGCATCACGTCTCTAGATATTGCTGGAAAAAATGAGCCAATTCGGTTCATGTTTCCAATTTTACTTCTTCACGTTCTAGGAGCCACATTGTGCAACCGATCATGTTGAAATTTGCTATTCCTGTAACAAACGACCCAAATCGATCTATATTTGAATATAGCCCCATATAACTGTACCTGTCAATTAGACTTCTTCATGTTCCAGAAGTCACATTATTCAAAGGATCCGGCTGAAATCTGTTATTATGCCCTACACCACACTGTGGTCCAGGGTATTATGACATTGTGCATTTGTCTGTAACACCCAAAAGGAGAAGCGATTTACCTATCGTTTATTATATCGATCTAGGAATAACTTCCTGAGTCGAATTAAACATGTCCGTCCGTCTGTAGATGTATCGTTGTAATGATAGTGCAATTCGCATTTGTGGTTCAATCGGATGAAGTTTAGCACAGTGCTCTTCTTTGGCCAAGGGATGATCCCTTTGGAAATTGGTGCAAATCGCTTCAGATTTGATATGAGCCTCATATATATTTAACTCCTTATAAGGCTCATAAGGAGAACCAATAAACTAATTACATAAATGAGTTTATTGGTTCTAGAATGAACACTGTAAAACTTGAAAGAAATCGATTCAGATTTAAATATTACGCCCAAATATACTTTCCTTCCGATTTGGTATCAACGTGTCAGAGAAGCTTTATTATACATCCGATCTTTATAAAATTTGGCAGAGACGAGGTTTTTGATACAGAAACAAAGACAAAGCCAAATTTGAAGAAAATCGGTTCAGATTTAGCTATTTATATCAGCTATCTACATTTGCCTCCGATTTGGCATTTAAGAGGACTACAAAATTTGGCATCTTATAGAAATTTTTTTTAATTTTTTAAAATTAAAAAAATCAATTTTGTTGCACGGTGTAAACACATATCTTATTTGAGAAAATTTATTTGCAAAATCCATATTGTTGTAATATATTTATTTTATTTGCTCAGAAATATAAATTAAATTTTAAGGGCCCATGTTGATTTTGAATAAAATACACATTATTTAGGAAATTATTGTCATTTCTTTTTATTATGATAATATTGGTATGCTGCAATTATGTATGGAACAAACTATCGGCCAGAAGGCCGCCGCGACCTCGGCGGCACACCTCCGTCCGATGGTCCAAATTTTCGATGACGCTGAGGCATAATTGAGGTTCTATGCCGTTAATATGCCGAATTATCTCATCCTTTAGCTCTTGAATTGTTGCTGGCTTATCGACGTACACTTTTTCTTTTAAATAACCCCAAAGAAAGGAGTCCAACGTTGTCAAATCACATGTTCTTGGCGGCCAATTGACATTGCCACGACGTGAGATAACACGGCCATTGAATTTGTTGCGCAAAAGAGCAATTGTTTCGTTAGCTGTGTGGCAAGTGGCACCGTCCTGTTAAAACAACATATTGCCCACATCCATAACTTCCAATGCGGGACATAAAAAGTTCGTTATCATCTCACAATAACGAACACCATTCACAGTTACTGCCTGGCCGGCCTCATTTCGAAGATGTATGGGCCGATGACGTCGCCAGCCCATAAGCCGTACCAAACGAACTGGGCGAGCATGCACAGGTGTTTTCACATCTCCTACAGACCCCGTTTGCTGAAATTTGCGCACAATTCTCCGGATTGTGGACACATTTGGTCGATTATGCTGATCAAAAAAACATTACGAAGTGCACGAAATGAATTTTGATTTGAACGCCCATTTTTGTAAAAGACTTTAAAAACTGTAACGCGTTGGTCGATTGTGTATCTTTCCATGGTTCAAATTGAGTTAGTCTGAAATTGAGAAATGTCAAATGAAATGCAGAAAAAAACTTGACGTTTAGATGTGGTTCACATTTAACATCGGCCCTTACAATTTAACCACCCTTTATAAAGTTTAAAAATTTGTGTTCCAAATATATTTTCTTTCGATTCGAACATATCAAGAAAGCCGATTTTGCCCTATGTAATCAAGAACACACATTTTACACTATTTTGTAAATATTTTATTTTGAGCATGAAATAATTTTTGAATTTTTTATTATTATTATTTTTATTATTAATTATTTTTATTATGCAGATCTATATCTATTTAGATCTTTATATAAGTATCATTTGCAGGAAAAATGGGATGACAGTAGTAGTGGTGTAGCGTATTAAATAGTATCCCAGGCCCAGGGCTTTTATTCACTGGATGGTTTAAAAACACTCCATGTTAAAATGTTGACTCATTAAAATTTCACTGTGACCTACGCCAGATTTTCAAAAGAGTAATTACTAAGCAAATGAATCGAAAAACACACATTTTAAAAATGATCTATTTTGATTTCAATAAAATTTGCCACAACAGTTATACAAATGTGTATGCATTTTATGGCGTTTTTACCTTTCAAAAATACATTGCAGTTTTTTTGGTACAGAGCTCCAAAGTCTAGTATCTCTAAGATTTTCCTCAAAATTACTATTTGTTGTATTACTCATATTTCGCTTCACGCATTTTGAAGATACGCCACCTATCGGATCCAGTCACAGTTGTGCTTAGTCACAATGATAACGTAAATATAAAGTGTTAAAATAACATTAATCGGTCAAGCCGTTTAGAAGTTACACTAGTCCAGTCTATATATATAACCAGTAAATACCGACTTTATAATATCCCACAACTCTATAACAATGCGATAGGGGTCACTGTGATAACACAGTGCGACAAACTAAACTCAAGTTGAGAAGCAAATGACGCGATACTATTTTTCCTGTAGGTCTTGTCGAGTAAAACACCAATCTTTTTTTGGAATTCCCCGGACACCCCCAAAATCCGAATTTACGGGTAAAAAACCGATTTTGGACTCTTATATCTTTGTTAGTTATTAACTCATTTTCAATCTCGAAAAGAATTTGGAAAGAAGAGAATTAGACCTTTCGAACGATGTATATTTTGTTTATTTGAAGCTGTACAACAAACACGTTTTTTTCATTTTTGTCCGTCATTTTCTAGTTTAGGCAATGTTTTTACCAATTATATTGTGAGATAACCGTAGTATTAATTACTTTAGATATATAGTATATTGTATAAGGAAAAAAATACAACCAGTCTCTTAAAAATCCGTTTGCAATTGCCGGAGTTATTAAAGTTTCATTAAAACTTCAAGTGAAAAAGGCAAGCAAATCGTTTTTTAACCCATAAATCCCGATTTTGGGGGTGTCTGGCAAATTTCGTAGAACAAACGTTGTTCTACTCGCCAAGACCTACAAGAAAAATAGTATCACGGTTTTTAGTTTTTGGACTGTCGCACTGTGTAATAAGTCGGAATAATTGGTAAATGGGTAGGAACATATATGTATATGTTGCTATATCTAAATCTGAACCGATTATCGCTAAATTAAGTAATATTCATTCCTAAGTTTAGAAACATCTCTCTGCCAAATTTTGTAATAGTCGGAAGTAAAGTATAATTCTATAGCGCTTTGATACCAAATCAGGAGGAACATATGTACGGGGGTTATATCTAAATCTGAACCGATTTTCCCTGAAAGCTCATTCATGTAATAAGAAACCTCTTTCTGTCGAATTTCATACTGATCGTATATAAAATACAGTCTCTACGGCGTTTAAATGTCAAATCGGGCTATAACTAAATCTGAACCGATTTTCCTCGAATTTGGCAGTAATCCTTCCTGTATTAAGAAAGCTCTTCGATTTTCTTGAATTGATTTTCCCAAAATTTTGTATTGTCTCTGAGTGTATCACGAGACTGCTCTCTGTTAATGTTTGTACAAATCGGTTCAAAAATGTTGCTTATACAGTGCATATACGCCAAATCGGAAGTACATATATATGGAAGCTATATGTAAATCTGAACCGATTTTAACCAAATTCAATAGGAATCGTCCTTGGGCCAAAAAATTATATGTTGCGACCTGTACTTTGATTACAAGAATACATGCACAGACAGGCCGAAATAGCTAAATTAACTCAGAAAGTGATTATAAGTGATTCTGGGTCTATTTCTTCTCCTTTTGGGTGTTTCAAACAAATGCACAAATTTATAATACCCTGTACCACAGTGTGGTGTAGGGCATAACAATGGAGGTATGTATGTGTGTTACGAATGGATTCCAAATTGGCTGGACCCTTTTAATGAAATTTTTAGGTAATCTTCAGATTATTAGTTCTTGATTGAACAAAGGGGCCTGGCCCCCGCCCATTTAAGCCAATTGTGAGTGATTATTTTTTAGTGATTCCTACTGTCCGAAACCTATGGGGTATCTACGAATCCAGGACTGGACAGTGATCCCAGATGGATCACCAGTCCTAGATTTTCTGGAGTCTAACTGATAGAATCTTCGGCTACGAAGTCTGATCAGAGTACTTAATCTGGTTAGCGAGACTGCTGGGTATATGTATCTGGATGCAGCCTATGCGAATGGTTCAAAAGTGGTCGGGAATAAACCTATGGGCGTGGCCCCGTCCATTTTAGCCATATTTTGAAATTGAGATATTTTGAACAATTTGTTAGCGAGAGTATTTAATCGCAGTAATTTGTCCAAAAATGGTCGTGATCGGACCATTGCGTGTGGCCCCGCCCATATAAGCCAAATTTTGAAAGTGAGATATCTTGGACAATTGTTTAGCGGAGGCGCTGTAATTTTGTGCATATGTACCTGATGGAAGTCTTCGTTACGGATGGGCGAGATCATAAATCTGAAAACTTGGCAAAGAAGTGGACCGGGTCAGCTACACACAGAAAATAGTTTGGTTGTCTCAACCGAATTATTTGCCAACCGAATTTTTGTAGTTCTGATTACTATCATGCGGTTCCATCAGGACAACCAACATTTTGGCTATAGTATATGTCTGCTTCTTTGTTGACAACAACCATAATTGGTTGCGCCAACTGTTTTTAAAAAATTGGTTGTTCTGACAATTTGTCAGTCATATACTACCTACAATTAATTAAACACAGTTTTCATTAATTTTTATTTTATTTATTGAACAAAACACCAAACAATTCATAACAAAATTAAAAATTACATATTACAAATCCATCACTATTATTAGAAGTGGAAAAATTTTACACACATTTTAGTACACCATAGTACATTGCATAACAATACTTTTATGCAAATATCGCTTAACCTTGTGCTTTCAATTTCATGATTGTTGCTTTTATTTCTTACTAGCTTTAACCCGGTGCGCTTCGCAGCCCCCATCTTTTATTTATTTTCTCTTTAGGGTACTGTAAAATAGTTATACCTCGTTCTTTCAAAATGACATGATTATTACATACGGTGCAAAATGAAGAAGATTTGATTACTTTTATATATAAAATACGAACCCTCGTTTCATTTCTAGTTTATGTTCCAAGAGTTACCCTGACATCATGGTACAATATTTATCCCTTTTCCCACAGAACCTCTGGACGCTGAAAAACTATTTTTTTTTTGGTTCATACGTTAGCAACTTTCCCCTTGTTTATGTTCCAATACCTACATTCACACCCTGGTACAATATAAAACCATGTTTGTCCCACATTTTCTACCCACTGTACTAAATGTACGCTTTTTGACCCACTGTGCTATATTTAACCTTTTGGGTCCACTGAATCAAATGTAACACCTTTTTGTCCTACTATATTTTGTGCACTATATTTAACCATTTTTGCCCCACTGTACCACAGTTAACACATTTTTGCCCCACTGTTCCATAGTAAACGCTTTTTGCCCCACTGTACCATACTTAACCCATTTTGTTCCACGTTACCATATTTTACTATTTGTGCCCACTGTAACCATTTTTTTCATACTGTACCATTATTAACCATTTGTGTCCCACTGTACCATTCTAACACATTTTTCCCCCACTGTTCCATAGTTAAAGCTTTTTGCCGCACTGTACCATATCTAACCCATTTTGTCCCACGTTACCATATTCAACTAATTGTGCCCCACTGAACCATAGTTAACCCTTTTTTCCCCACTGTGTCATATTAAACGCTTTGTCTCACTGTACCATATTTAACAGTTTTTGCCCCACTGTACCATATTTAACCCTCTGTGCTCCACTGTACAATATTTAACACAGTTATGCCGCACTGTACTGTATAGTTAACCATTTTTGTCACACTGTACCATATTTAACCTTTTTTGCCCCACTGTATCATAGTAAATAAATGTTTGCCCCACTGTTCCATAGTTAACGCTTTTTGCCTCACTGTACCATTTTTAACCCATTTTGTTAGACGTTACCATATTTTACTTTTTGTGCCCACTGTAACCATTTTTGTCATACTGTTCCATATTTAACCATTTGTGTCCCACTGTACCATAGCTAACACATTTTTTCCCGCTGTTCCCTTGATAAATCTTTTTGCCCCCACTGTACCATATTTAACCCATTTTGTCCCACGTTACCATATTCAACTAATTGTGCCCCACTGTACCATAGTTAACCCTTTTTGCCCCACTGTGTCATATTAAACGCTTTGTCTCACTGTACCATATTTAACAGTTTTTGCCCCACTGTACCATATTTAACCCTCTGTGCTCCACTGTACAATATTTAACACAGTTATGCCCCACTGTACTGTATAGTTACCCATTTTTGTCACACTGTACCATATTTAACCATTTTCGCCCCACTGTATCATAGTAAATACATTTTTCCCCCACTGCTCAATAGTTAACGCTTTTTGCCCCACTGTACCATTTTTAACCCATATGTCCCACTTTACCATATATAACTATTTTTACCCCACTGTAACCCTTTTTGCACAACTGTGCCCCATTCAACTGTACCATATTTAACAAATTTTTGTCTCACTGTACCGTACTCGTATTTAAAATGTGTCTCCACGCTAGATACTTAAACCTTTTTCGCCGACTGTAACATATTTAATCATATTTTCTCCACTCCACTATTTAACCGTTTTTGACCGTGCTCCTAAAACCATATAAACTCTTCATATCTTATGTTTAAGTCCAATTTTGGCAGATTGTTCCCTTTTTTCCCCATGCTCCATAATTAACCCGTCGTGTCCCACTGTGCCTCTTAAAGTTAGAATTACTAAAAATCACTTCCAATCTCCAGTTTATGTTCCAAAAGTTACCCTGGAACCATTGATCCATGTTTGACATTTTTAAGCCACTGTACTATATTTTACACTTTTTGCCCCACTGTGCCCCGAAAACTACGAATACAAAAAAAACGTAATACCCCGATCAGTTGTCATAAAGACACCCCTCGCTTCAACTTTCACCATTCTAATATTAGGCTTTAAATTTGGCGGTGGTACAATATTTATACCTTTCTATCCCACTGTGCCTCTAATTTTTTAAAAAAATCAGTCCTTGTTCTTGTTTACGTCCTAAGAACTACTCTCACACCAAATTTCACGATTCTAGGTCTTACCATTTGGATTTGGCTGTTGTACCACATTTTTCCCTTTTTATCCCACTGTGTACGTAAATGTTCGAATTTCGAAAAATCCTGTCAAATTCAGAGTTTACCTCATAAGAGCTACACTCACACCAAATTTCACGATTCTAGCTCTTGTGATTTGAATTTGGCTGTTGTACTACATTTATCCCATTTTTCCCTTTTTACCCCACTGTGTGCGTAAATGTTCGAATTACGAAAAATCCTTTCAATTTCAGAGTCTACCTCATAAGGGCTACCATCACACAATATTTCACGACTCTAGCTCTTGCCATTTGGATTTGGCTGATGTACCACATTTATCACTTTTTACCCCACTGTGTGCGTAAATGTTCGAATTTCGAAAAATCCTGCCAATTTCTGAGTCTACCTCCTAAGGGCTACCCTCAAACCAAATTTCAAGATTCTAGCTCATTTCGTTTAGATTTGGCGGTGGTACAATATTTATCCCTTTTTGCCCCATTGTGCGGCTAATAGTACGAATTTCGAAAAATCCCGCCTTATTGCTCGTCTACGTCCCAAGGACTACCCTCCCACCAAATTTCATGATTCTAGCTTCAGCCGTTTGACCTGGGCGATGATCAGTCAGTCAATCAGTCAGTCAGTCAGTCAGTCAGCCAGTCACGCAACAATTTTATATATATAGATTTATGTACAACATTTTGCACAACACATTCTGCATTCCACGCATTATTATCCGCACAAAATTATATTTGACTACGCATTCCGTTCATGAACAAAATGTTGAAGATTTATTTATGTCGAAAAATGTTATTTGTTTGTTTGTCATGTATCAACAAAAGAACAGCAACCATGCTTTCGGTTGTATTTCCTAAAAAATTATTGGGATAACCAAAAAAACTGTTATTTATTAATATTTTTTCTGCTATAGTAACCAATTATTCGTTGCAATAATAATCGTTGGTCTATTGACACAATTTCTTTTGTCAAGAATAAAAAATTCGTTGTCAGAACCAAATATCGATCATATGGCACTATAATGAATGTTTAAAAGTAGTTACCACAACTACCGAGAGTGAAAGAAAAAAAACTTAAATCGATTGATACAACCATCGATTTAGTTGCAATTATTTTCATTTGATCGTATCCATGTTATAATTGTTGTTTTAGCCATTTATATATAAATACAACCGACACACGGTGTCTGCAATATAATGTTTGTTGCGAGTACTACTTTTATTGTTACTATCGAATTCCAACCAATTATTTTCCTGGGTGTAGTTCTATATAAAAGAAAATTATAATATTTACTTAATAAAATTGCTATATCTTTTAGGTCCATCAAGGTTCCATTTTAGCTTTTTCTATAGTCAGTCCATAATAGTTTGACCCTTTAGTACCAAAGAAATGAGGGACATGAATTGATACATACCAAGATATTCAAGGCTTATCAATATATTCTTACACCAAAAGGTCATAAATATTCCATTCGTTAATATTAAAGAGGAGTAGCAGAGCTTTTCATTGGTATTAATATCTTCAAAATACGTAAAGTGTTTTAGGAAATATGTCTAATTTAACAAATGGAGCTCTGTAACACGAAAACTACAGTAAATCCAGAAAAACTGAAGACGTCAAAATATTCCCGCTAACTACGAGAACTATTGTGTTAAATTTTATGAAAATTTAAAGGGGTCATTTTTTGAGTTGGTCGAACTGCTTTTGAATTACCAAAATGTAAAATACCAAAAAATATTTTGCAAAATTTTGTTCCGCCGATCATCAACCAATATATAATACTATAAGTAATGTCCATTAAGCCCAGTTAAAATCTACTAAATTGAATTGATTTCCCACATATTATAATTCTATAATATGAAGATTCTGAACAATTTTCTATTCATTGAAGTGTTAATAATTTACTTATTTTAATCAAAATTTAACTAAAATAAAAAAATAATCCTACAATAATTTGCATCATATGTTATCCCCTGAGTTATAAAATGTTTTTTCTTAGTAAAAATGCTTATTTAAGTTGTTTATTATAGTTTGCCTTTTAACACTAAGCAGTTTAAAAATGTAATTTCATTTCAACCATTATAATTGTATTCTTATATTCTAGAGAAAAAAAGTAAAACAAACTTTGCCAATAACTATATATCATAATCTTAATCAAAAATGTATTTAAAGTTGTAGTCATACCTTAATTACACCAAATATGGCCTTAATTTTCTTTTTACTTTGTGGGGGTTGGCATTAAAAATGTTTTAACACTTTTATTGCCGCCGATACAAAGTACAGATAAAACGCGAATAATTGTTGCCATAATAATTTAAAAAAAAAATCGTTTGCTTATATGAACGTTTAAGCACAAGGCCTCAAACCCAAATTAATAGAGTTTCAACACGCCAACGTTGGTAACTATAACTAACTGACTAAGGCAATTTTAATTGCATTGGCACATAAAATTAGTTTCTGAACTTAACGTGTTAAGGGTTTCTATTAAATATTGGAACAATCACCAAACAGTTGATGAAAATTCGACTTTCAAAAAATTATAGGTTTAACGCTTTTGTAAACACGTATTAAATCAATTCTTTCGGTATACAGGTTTACTTTTGCAATTATTACATTTTGCCAAATATTAATCAAAACTAAAACAAAAACACAGACGCAACTGTCAGACATTTACCGACCATCAACCACCAAATACGAGGTTTGTGCAAAATTTACTTTTGTTTTTGTTGTATCGCTGCACATTAGAGACACTTCAACTATGTTTTCGATGTTTAAAACGTATGTGAAAATTTAGTTGGTTACATACAACTTTTAAATAAACCAGCAAGGAAAGACTAAAGGCGAGCGAAGCCGACTGTGCTCTCCCCCATATTTTTCCAAGAAATGTACCAAGAAGCATGTTGGAGTTATACCAAACTATTATTAGTGGCATTGATGCAGATTAAATACAGTAGTTAACCAGTAAGGAAAGGCTAAAGTCGGGCGGGGCCGACTATATAATACCCTACACCACTCTCGTAATATTGAACAACTCTGTTATATACATTTTGTAATTCATATATATATTGTTTACATAAATTTACTTTTGGGACATTTTATACTTAAATAATACCCCGTACCACAGTGTGTTTTTGGGTATAAAAACGATTGGATCTAAAGAGCAAAATCGGACGAAACATATATATGGGAGCTATAGCTAAATCTTAACCGATTTTCTGCAAATTCGGCAATGTTGGTTCATGGATCTAGAAACTCTACCATTCAAATTTCAAAACGATTGGATGTAAAATACAGCTTCTACAGAACTAAAGAGCAAAATCGGACGAAACATATATATGGGAGCTATAGCCAAATCTTAACCGATTTTCTTCAAATTCGGTAGTGTTGGTTCATGCATCAAGAAACTCTACCATTCTAAATTTCAAAATTATTGGATGTAAAATACAGCTTCTACAGAACTAAAGAGCAAAATCGGACGAAACATATATATAGGAGCTATAGCTAAATCTTAACCGATTTTTTTCAAATTCGGTAGTATTGCTTCATGGATCAAGAAACTCTACCATTCCAAATTTCAAAATGATTGGATGTAAAATACAGCTTCTACAAGACTAAAGAGCAAAATCGGACGAAACATATATATGGGAGCTATAGCTAAATCTTAACCGATTTTCTTCAAATTCGGTAGTGTTGGTTCATGGATCAAGAAACTTTACCATACTAAATTTCAAAATTATTGGATGTAAAATACAGCTTCTATAGGACTAAAGGGCCAAATCGGACGAAAGATATATATTTCATCCAGATCAATTAAGAAAGGTTCTCTAGAGCGACAAGCAGTGACATCGATGGGGACCTTTACGTGAGGGCTACATCAAAAAATGTATCCCCATTTTCAATAAGGATCAAATAGTCTAACAAATGTATCTGTACCAATTTTCGTAAAGATCACTTGATATTTGTGATCTAAACGTTGATCGCAAGAATACAAGGACAGACAGACGGACTTCGCTAAATAGAACCTTAAGGTTATTCTATGCCGATCTGTATAATAAACTACGTGTCTACCTCATTGTTTTTAGGCGATACAAACAAATGCACATAAGTAATACCCTTTACCACAGTGTTGTGTCAGGTAGAAAAAGCTAATTTCCAAAATTACAGCACTTTAATTGGCTAAGATAGCTTTACGCCAAATAATGGAGAAAATTGTTTGGTTCTCGATGGCGATAAAATTCAATGACTGAGTTCAAATAATCACATTTAAGCAATATATAGATTTTCATATTAAAAAAATAGCAATTAATTTAAAATGTCACGTAACGGTCGTATCCAAAAATACGTCTTTCACAAACAATTTAAATGATTTGTGACTATCAATGCCGAAGTTGGGCAAATTATAGTTGACAACATTTATTTTCAGCCAGAAAATAAAACTTGATAATTTAACAGTATTACGAGCGTGCGAGATAAATGGAATGGTTAATTTACCGTCAACACCAAAATGCGGAATTATTTTATCATTTTAATTATAATAAAATGGCCATGGCACAGAAAAGCACTTTATCGCCGACGTCGACCAAATGACATTAGAAATGAAAAACGAAAATTATGTTAAAAACAACGCCCTTCATAAAATCCAACTAAATACTCGTAACTGACAACCCCCCGAAAAACGGAACAAGAGAAGCACCGACGATGACAATGTTGCCTCAGCAAACAACAAAGTCACAATTTTGACCTACCTTAAACCAGGTGACCTTGGGTGCTGCAACCACCACCACCCCCAAGTGGCCAACACGTTTTACATGTAGCGTATGGATGTTGGATATGTCATAAACAAACCTTAGAAGGGACGAATACATTAAAGCATATGAGTCAATTCTAGAAATATTTGCCAAGAAAAATGTGACAAAACGTTTACATAAACAATATACTCGTATAATGGTTCGTCAATGTTTTCTTACCTGGCACGATTGATGAGTTGACTAGGTTTATGGGAAAAATTTAACACAATATTTATATGACGCTATACGTACACGATGCTCTTCGCTAATCTAAAATTAAAATATTGTCACCAACAGATATTTTCTTTGAGAACTTCAACGTCTCGTGTCCATGGACATAGACTTAAGTCAGTGGATTTGTCTGTTTGCACGTCCTCCTGTTTGGTAGTGTAACGACGCAAGCTTCTTGCCTTTGAATCTCGTTTTTATACCCTCCACCGTAGGATTCATTTTGTCACTCCGTTTATAACACAACATTTATCAGAGACCCCAAAGAGTATATGTATATTATTAATCCTCTTAAAATTCTAAGACGATTTAGACATGTCCGTCCTTTCGTCCATCCGTCTGTTGGAAATACGCTACTTGTTGGTCTTTTTAACAGCTGTCACTTGATTTATGTTCAGTTTGGTTTGCCATTTCATAATGCATAGACATACTCCGGAACAACGTTTGCAAATCGTGGAAATATATTACCAAAATAATTGTTCGGTTCGCGCGACTCAAAGCGCGCTGCGTCCAATATTCGGTAGACATAATCGCCCAGTAGAGTCGGTAATTCGAGCAACCGTGGATCGGAAATTTCGTTTCGAATTGAAAATGGGCAATATCGGTCCATATTTTGATATAGCCGCCATATATATATAGCATCTGTCTGATTTGACTTCTTAACGCCATAGAGATCACAAATTTCAACTGATCGGGCTGAAAATTTGTAACTGGGATTTATTTATACCCGGAAACCTTCACACAACAACGGTAGCCATAGGTTCATGTTTTGATATGGCCCCATACAAAGGTCTCTCGAGATTTTACTTCTTAATCTTACTCCTATGTAGTTTATTTTTGGCTAAAATATTGATAGGTAGTTACAAATAGGTAAAATAAGATCTCGCTATCATTTTATTTTTTAAATGTTTTTTAAAAAAAATTTATGGGCGTTTTAAGTTTTCAAAAAATAAAAAAAATTAGTTTTTGTGTTTTACGAAATTTGTAACTGCTCTGGAACGGCTGAACCGATTTTTGAAAAGTTTACTTTGTTTTAAGGAAGACACAATGCGCCATTTTTTGTAAAAGGGCAAGGATGTAATAGTGAGGAGTAGGCAGATTTTAACGAGAATGTATGACAGATAAATTGGCCAATATATGCACCGAAAGAAATCAATGACATAAACGATATTCAAAGAAACATTCAAACTTAAACATAACGCATTTAGATATGTTAAGGCTCATGTAGCACTGGAAGCCAATATTGAAGAATTTATTCGTGAGAACCCGGCAGATATGTTGAGAGAGTATGACAAAATTGGACCGAGCGTATGAACCATTTAAGGCACAGCCGCGGTCAAATAAAGATTTCATACATTTCTCTAAATTGTATGTGTGTTTTTTAAATCAAATCCGAAAGCTCGTGAAAAATCACTTGTTTTAATCACCCCCTCTCCCGCTCACAAGTCAATCAACCACTAACCATGTTTGATATAAGCAGGCAAACACACCACCATCCATTCCACACCTCAAAACGTTTTAAGTGTTTAGTGTATTTCCGTTAGATCGTATATGGAAGTAGTCCTCAAGGACTTCATTCATACGGATAAGTTATCATGGTTTCTTTGCAAGGATGTATAAGTGTAAAGCGTATATTTAAATCGGAAAAATTGCCAGAAAGCAGGAGTGGTCTGCTATATAAATTGTATACATGTTTAACACGTTGACTGCCAACTACGAGATAACTCGTAGATTGATTTCCCTTCCAGGAAGCCAACTACGAGTTATCTCGTACTATCTAAAACTGCCACTTTTTGTGTAGTTACGAGTAAAACCGTATTATATCAGTGCTAGTATCGATATATGGCTTCTGGGAAAAGAAAAAAAAGTTAGTTTTGGCTTGCGTGAGCTGAACATTTATTGAAAAAAAAAATTTATGGAAAAATTCATTCAATATAATGTAAAAATTCAAAAAAAACTCAAACAAAAAAAAATAAAGTAATATTTTATTATTTGTGGTAGTTTTTAAAACAATTGTCCACACAAAGGGCTGGCTTCTCTTCACAGGCTGGACAGAAGTAACGCGTTTCTCGGCGTTTTTTTTGCTTGGGTACATACACGACATGGCTTTGTCGGAAGCTTTTTTTCCGTTGGTGGTAAACACTCTGAATAATGGAGCTCCTGACTTCTATTTTTTTTCAAAACTGGTTGAAAATCTCCAATCAACGCGAAGATGAATTCTTCTCTGAACTTTATCAGTTTTATTTTAGATGAAGTTACTTTTTGAAAAATTATGTGAGCATTTTGTATATATATATCTCTATAATATGTAGCGAAACCTTTTTGGGCCATCTAATAGTCTCTCTTAGATCTTGACCTGATCGGTCTATGCCAGACATTCCATTATTGTAATCTCGAACTATATTAGGTTTCATAGAAATTTTTCCATTGCGATTGGGCACCTCTACCATTTCAACAGCATGCATGTTTGAAATGGTAAGGACTTCTCGTTTGTCTTTCCATTTGCATACAGAAACAGGACCATTTTGCTGCCAAAAACACTCCCCTTTTTTCAGTTTACGATTTTTCACATCTCTGGGGTTTCCTTTTCTGTTACTTCGCAGGGTTCCACGAACATAAGTTTTTCGTGTATATAACAGTTTTGTAAGACTAACTGAATTATAAAAATTATACATGTAAAGCGCGTTGCCTGTATCGAGATAGTCCTCAAGTAAATGTAAAACAACGTCAGCAGTGTGACCTAGATTATTGGTAGTTTCCTCAGATTTTCCGCTGTACATTTTTATTTTTATTACAAGACCGTCGGACTCACATAGTTCATATAGTTTGATGCCGTATTTGTGTTTTTTATTTTTTATGTATTGGCGGAAAAGCAATCTTCCCCGCCATAGCATCATGTATTCGTCAATACAAATATTTTTACTTGGTACATAGTTTTCACGCATAACATTGTTGAAATGATTTAGGATTGGTCTCACCCTGTATAATCTGTCGGTAGATGCGTTTGAGTTATCAACCAAATGAAAATAACGAAGTAGCAACTGGAATCGATTTCGGCTCATATGTGAGCGCCAAAAGTTTACATTATATAGCTTGTTTGAGCTCCAGTAATGTTCTATTGTTGGAAAAGTACAAGGTCCCATTTGCAATAAAAACTTTCATCTCTGCAGCATTTACGTCTTGTCAATTTGATAACCTTTTAGATTTTTTTATAGCATTTTGATTCCCATTTTTCAATTTCTTGCGCATCATATAAATTAGTTTGTTCTACCAGTAATGCAAGAAACTCATCCGAAAAAAATAAATCCACCAGCGTTTGTACTGAAAAATTTGATGTATCTAATTTCACACCAACATTTTCTTCAAAAAGAAATAAATCAGGATTGTGTTGAACTTCTGTCCACAAATCATTATTCTCATTTGATGTTGTTGCTTGGAGATCATCGTCATTATCATCAGGATCGGACCCGTTTTCAGGTTCATCTTCACTACCACTTGTATAATCAGAAGGCTCATAAATGTCGTTACTATCATCGCTGAAAATTCCGTCATATTCTGAATCACTTAGATTTGCGTTGTACTCAATTTCACTTTGATTCAGTGACCTTTTCTTATCCATTTTGGGTTCTTGATAATTATAACAATAAATTTAGAGAATGTTTATAAATCTAAAAAGAAGAAAATAATAATAAAATTATAATAACTATAAAACAAAATATTATAGGAAGCAAAAATTATGTTTTTAGGAGAAAAAGGACATACGAATTAACTCGTATTTGGCTTCTGCGTAGCGATTTCTGTCACAGAAGCCAACTACGAGATAATTCGTAGCGATTTCTGTTCCAGAAGCCAATTACGAGATAATTCGTAGGTCCTTTTTCTCCTAAAAAAAACATAATTTTTGCTTTTTCATGATACCTATCATCTAGAAATAGAGTTTTTAGTAATATAATGTGAAAAAATCAAAATGTCATTTTTGGCCAGTTTTCTGAAAATGGCCTCGGCAGTCAACGAGTTAAAAAAAACGCATAATTAATACCTAATTAAATGTAATAATTAATTTATTTTCAAGAAAATTTTAATACATTTATCATACTTTGTGCTTCAGATCTATGTAAACTTGATATTAATTGAATGTAAAACTTCATCAAGTTAATGACTACCTAACAAATTGTTCAAAATATCTCAATTTCAAATATTGGCTCATATGGCCAGTGCCAAACCTATTGGACCGATCCCGGCCATTTTTGGTCCAATTACGTAGACTGCCATCAAATTCATCTACAAATTCATCTCGCTACATTTTTTTTCAAAATATCACCATTTCAATTTATAGCTCACATGGGTGGGGCCAAAATTTTTTTTGGGCCTTATGACCTCTCTAGGTACCGACACAAGGCCCAAAAACGCCCAGTTTTTTTTGGGCTTTATGACCGTGCCTTTTGCGGTCATAACGCCAAAATATTATTTTGCAATTTTTTCTCTATTAATGTATAAAATCGAATACTTTTGGGAAAAATGTATTACGAGTATGATTGTAAAAGAAGTAACGGTTCTATAGTTAATTCAGGTTTAGAAATGTCTTCGATGATTGTAATTGAAACATTCATTCAGTTGTTTTATAAACAGTGACGAGAATGGGTGATAAAGTTGAATTTCAGTTTGTTGGGGGTGCTCGCAGAAACTGCGAATTAGTTTATACCGAATGCAAATGCAAAAGAAAAACCTAAATAAAGTTAATTTTTAATAGGTTATGATATATGTTGAGATCACGCGCGCGATTTCTTGTAGAATTCTTTGCACTCGGCTTTTCTGCAAGTTCTGAACTACATCACATATATTATTTTTTGTTTTAATGCTACCATATTTGAAATGTTTGGGAAATTAAATTTGGATAAGGCCCTATAAGTATGATGAGGATAAGAACTTGCAGAGAAGCCGAGTGCAAAGAATTCTACAAGAAATCGCGAATTCTACGAGAAATCACGCGCGCGATTGATCGTAGAATTCTTTACACTCGGCTTCTCTGCAAGTTCTTAACTACATCACATATATTGTTTTTCGATTTAATACTACCATATTTGAAATGTTTGGGAAAATAAATTTGGATAGGGCCCTATACGTATGATGAATATAAGAATTCAAAGAATTCTACTTATATCATAGCCTATTGAAAATAATGCCAATGCTTCCATATTTAGGGTTTTCCTTTTGCTGTTTTGGGGAATTGTGGGGCAGGTGGAAGAAATTTACATTTGATTTAAATTTTAAATTATTAATACTTATTATTACAAAACAAAAAAAGGACATAAAGCCCAAAACAAAATTGGGAGTTATGAAGGCCCAAAAAAATTGTTGGGCTTTATGTCCGTTGGGAGTTATGACCGGTCACCAGTCCCAACAGCAACAGTAGGAATCTCGTTAATCCATTCGTAGGTACGGAGAGTAGGAATCTCTAAAAAAAATCATAACTCGAAATTGGCTTATATAGGCGGGGCCACGCCCCTCAATCAAGAACTTATATAGCATATGTCACCCGCTAGGCTTATCAGAAGATTCCCTGAAAATTTCATTAAAATCGGCCCAGCCATTTTGGAGTCCATACGTAAGATACACACATACACACATCCAATTTTATATATATAGATAATGAGCCTGAAATGCAAGATGCCTCTCTAAGCTCACCTAACTAGCACATATTTCAGAAGAGTACTTGTCAATACCTTTAACATGCGTCCTTGTTTCTACAAATTCGTTTTTATCATTCGATCTTTTGAAAATAAGCTACTCGGAAAATATTTTATTTGAAATGTTAAAAAAAAACGGAAAAATGCTTTAATTGTTTTTAATTTTTGTTTTGGGAGATGACGAGTGTGTTTTGTTATTGCATATTGTTTTCTTAACTAGATATACTGCTCAACTTTTTCGGGGGAACTATGAAAAATAATGTTGTATATTTGGAATAGTAGAAAAAATATATATTTTTGTCCCCTCATTTTAGACTTAAAAATTAATAAAATATTTCTTCTTTATCCATTTATACTTATAGACAACGCATTTGTTTTCGTTTTATCATGGAATATCCCACATGTATATATGCGATAGTGATGTTGGGGAGATACATAGCCGGCATCCAAGGTGAGTAGCGGTAGCAAACATATTTTGTGTTTTTTCAATTTTGTTAACCAAAGAAAAACGACATACCTTTTGTGGACTGAAAGCTCAACGAAGCCACTGCGGCAGGCGAGGAACGAGTATAACCATCACCTGTACATAAAAAAGAAAAATGTATAGAATTTATGAGAGAGTCTTATTAAAGTTTCCCCAAACAAAGTGCAATAAAGCAAAAACAAAACGATCCGAACGAGAAAAGTCCAAAAAATATTCAGCAGAAATTTGGCAACTTTGACTAAACTGACATTCATTAAAACTTTAAACAATTTGTATATGAAACAGCCTTCAGTTAGACTGGTCGAGAAGTTTTGTGGAGTACTTGAATTATTCACATTCTTAAACATTCGACTAGTAAACTTGTTGGCGAATAACAGAAACTAAAAACATTAATGCATAAAAACAAATGCACAGAATCCGGATGTACCAAAAGTCATGCAAGTTTCTGATTTTGCCTCTATGTTTACAGTAATGTGTGGCCAAGGAACAAATACCACATTTTGCATGTTGAAAGTTTATGAGTAGCAAAATGGAAAACACATCCACCGGCGCATTGAATGTGTAGATTCAGCAGTGCATCACGGACTTTCAATCGCTTTACTCTACCACTACCACTATTGGAATGTAAATTTTTGCTGGGATTCATATTTACTTAAAGCAAATAAAATCTAAATTTTACACTTAACTGGTAATGTTCTTTCTCAAGTGCAAATTAATCACAGATTTTGAAAGTAAATATATCACCTGTTTTTCATTATAAAGTCAGGGTTAGATTATTTTTGCACCACAAGTTTATAAAACGTTGCCAGGAGATGTCACTATAACTAATAAATGTAAGAAGTTTTGAAATTAGAAACTTGTAAAATAAAAGTATTTTTGGGTTTTACGGAATAGTTAGTTGCTCTTGAATGGCTGAACCGATTTTTATACACCCAAAAGTGTGTGTGGAGTGAAGGAGGGCAAATATCATTTGCTACGGGCTAAAATTATAACACATGGCAGGGGTGCCCTCAGACCCCAAGTATGTTTAGCGCAAATCCTTTCTAGGACATTTTAATTTAATTGAGCAATGTCCGTCCATCTAACTGTCGCTATCTTCTCCAGCAAAATGCTAACATGTTTTCAGGGACATTGCATTTGCATCACATCAACTATTACCAACTTTTCCACAATGCTTTGTCAAGGGAATAAGGTTAAGTTTAAGACAATCAGACAATGACACAACCATACGGAAAAATTAGCAAGTATATATGATGCTTTGTCATTGAAGGTGGTGAAGTGTCAGCTTGTGACATATCTAAGTACTAATTTAAAGGAAGACATACAGTACAGATAGACAGATTTAAAACCTATTAAATATTTTTAGGTTTAGGTTTACGTTAGGGTAGCAGCCAGCTTTGGCAGCTCACATAGACCAATGTAGGACCCTAGTGATACTACGTGAAAGGATGCCCCCTTATCAAACCAAGCTATTTGATAAAGAAAGTTATGAATATTTAGAACGTAGGTACCGTAAAGATCTATCTGACTTCCTAAACAGACTGACCGCAGTATATCCAGACGTCGCACAATGGGAAAAATGGGGCAAATACGCGCGCATAACAGTATTTTCCATCTCCTGACTATACCGTTAGAGATAGAGTCCTACGGTTTGAACCTAAACTTTAAACAAACATTAGTTAGGCCGTGCCATTGCGGTTTGTTTGAACCAAACGTCGCATGTCTTACTTTGTTTTGCTGTAGGAGTTGACGTTGCCGTAAAGGGCGAAAAAGTCGATCGTTCTCATAATGAATGGATAATCTTATTGACGAACGGTGTTCGTCATTAATTATTAGATTTTTAAAATTGATCTTTTACAACAAATTATTTAACAAAGGTAATAAAAACGCATATAGAACAGTACATTTAAGCAGAAACTATAATTTGATTGCTTCGTTTGATCATATTTTCAGCAAAATGGCCAAATAAATCTTTTCGTCGTGGGAATGAAACCTTATCGTTCTCTCGACGAATTTCGAAATCACCAAAAACATGACTTGATGATCGTGTTCGTTCTAATGACGTACAAAAACATCGCATGTACGAAACTTTTCGTCACCAGTACGAAGATATATTGACGAAACTGATTCGTCATGGTGACGAACGGTTTTTCTATCAGTGTACAATTGTAGTCTGCAATATTTTTGAAAGCTGACGTTTTGCACTAATTGACTTATATAGGGTGATCCATTTCGAGGTTCCCTTATTCCTTTAAAAAAAAAACAAAGAAAATTCAAATTGAATGGGGAATGTTTATTATCATTTAAAAGAACATTCTTTGGCATCTGTCAATTTTTTGTCAAAACGTTGTAAACGTTATTCAGGCGTAAGTCTTTCCATGATGAAATTCCAAACAATATTTAACAAAAATAACATGACAGCATGAACCGACTCACACGTGATCTGTCAAAAAAGGCTATTGCAAAAAGTATCTCTACACATATAATCCTAATAATATTAATAAGATCGCCATTTTTGATCGTTGGACACTACAAAATTGCAGCCGGGCTTGTACCGGACGTATTTATTATCCGATTTTGCCGAAATTTGGTAGAAGTTATTTTTTTTGGACCGAGAATATCGGTCTATGTGTTTCGGAAAATCGGTCGCATTTCACCAACAAACGCGAATTCTACAAGCATTTTAGTATATACATTTTATCATCGCAATATTATTTACATTTATTAGTAAAAAAGTCGAACTTTGAATGGTCATAACTCGAAATCGCCTGGAGATATTTTCATAAAATTTTAAGGTATTTCATTAAATGTTATCCACAATAAAACAGCATTCCCAAAAAACTGATTTTTGATAGTTGCTTTCAAAGTCCTATGCGCGCATATTTCATCATATTTTCCCATCGTGCGTTGTTTACTTAATGGGGGACAGTAGCAAATCAGGTGTTCAGTACTTTCCACTTCTTCCTCATCACCACAGCACCTGCAGAAATCATTGGACTCAATTCCTAACGTTCTTTCGCCGATCAAGCAGTGTCCCGTCATAATTAACGCTAACGTCGACAGTTTTGTCCTCCCTAGTGCGAGGATACATTACCTAGCAATTTCATCAAATTTGCATTTGCCCGGAATATCCCTATGCATAGTTACCCATATTAAGTGTATGTTAAACTGAGCAGCCATCCCGTTAAGAGATCTGCGAAAGTCGAGGGTGTCTGTGAATTTAGGGATGTGGCCTTCAAAGAATTAATGGCAACCTGACTGTCCGAGTAAATAATAATGCCAGTGTTGGTCACTATGTTTCGACTGAGCCACTTGGCGACATCTCTTATTACCATTATTTCAGCTTGGTAGACACTGCAGGTATCTAGTAGTCTGTGAGCTATATCAAGACTGAGTTCCTTACACTGTACTCTAAAGCCAACCTTATCATCAAGCTTTTGTGTCGAAGTGGAGATAGTTTCTGTATCCTGGTATTCTGCCAAATCATTCCTCCCTAGCAGATTGCTTAGTAGTGAAGTTCCACCCATAGTTTATAAGTTGTCATCCACTACACCACAATGGCGTACAACAGTATTGGGCGAACTACTGCTGTATATATCCAATGGACGATTTTATGAGAAAGGTCCGGATTTTAGGAGAGAGGTCCCACTGCGACCATACAGGTTTTCTGCAGGAATATAATGCGTACCTTTAATCTGAATAACATTTTCTTATGTAGAATTATTCCTAGATATTTTGTAATTTTGGAAATGACCAGCTCTGTTCTTTTTATCCGAGAAGGGTCCACATGTTGGACGTTATTCTTCCTAGTAAAGAGAACCAATTCTGTCTTGTTTGGGTTCACCCCCATTCGCTGCTTCTACCCCATCTAGCCAATTCGTTTAGAGGCTGAGGACGTCTATGAATTTGCCTGTTACTGCGATTGCCACGTCATCCGCATGAGTTGCGACTTTGCAGCCATAACGTTCTAGATGTAACAGGATTCCATTCTCCGCTAGGTTCCAAATTAGTGGAAAATACTCTTCCTTGTGAGGTCCCTCTGTTTGCAAAACTTGTTGGAGTTGTGGGCCCAAGACTTGCTGTTTTGCGTCTTGTGTTGAGCAGGCTCTGAATTAGTCTAATCAAGCTAGAGTTCTGCCTTCTGTCACATGGACAACGCTGCGCAGAGTCGTGATTTGTTGGTCAAAAGTAGAAGGAGTATTTGTAGGCGAATGAAAATTGGTAGAAGTAATTTTTGTGAGTAAGGAAGAAAATGCATAAAGTTCTGGGAAAATTGGAACAGAATAGCGACCCTAAAATTCTGAAAGGGCATGTTGAGTAGATCATTTTTCTAGAATAAACTTATTGTCCAGCTGGTCTGAGTTTTTTTTACAGTGGGTCAAAGTTTTAATTTTTTGGTCGAAGGGAGCATTATACTAAATGAAAAAAGTGATGAAATTTAATGTCAGAAATTTTTTTATTGTCAGAGTTATATAGTGGAATTTTATGAGGATCATTTATGTGGAAGACCTTAGCCCTCTAGCTCCCCTTTTAATGGGTCAATTTGGTATTTCTTAAAAAAAATCTAAAAAAGTCCTTTCAAAAAGGACATTTAAGGAAACAAATATTCTACCAAAATTGTTGCCGTAAAATTTCAGTGGGGTCGCCAAAGACACGAAAGTTGTAAATATAACTCTTTACGCTTAATAAGCAAAATTACACGCCAACTTATACAATAAAATACTGTAATGTAAATTTAAAGTCGTAATATCTATGGAATGATTGGAGCTGAAGAGCGACTCTGGTATTGAAGCAGTTACATTTTTGTACAAAAAGATCTCTTTGTGTGGGAGGTATCAAAAGTGTTGCCGAAACTTCGCCCATTTTTTCAAGGTGATAGCGATGGATTAAATAATTCAATGTGAGATTGTAATAAGTAGTATAGAAGTTATTACGGAATCAATACTTTACTTAGTATTAACCTTTTGTGAGTGAGGTACATGAAGGAGTGGACCAATATGATCCAATCTCAAACTTAGCCTGAGATAAAAAAAAATTATCACATACCAAATTTGAAGTCAATCTGTTACAGTGACAGACAGACTGACCGACGGACGGACATTGCTAAAATGACTTAAAATGTCCTAAAAGGGATTTTCGCCGAACATACTTACCTGTAGCAGCTGGAGTGTTTACTATTAAATTAGTTTAATTTTGTCTAAAAAATTAGCATTTTGATATATATCATTTTTTGCCACGTCCGTGACACTGTGAGCAACAATTACTACATCTGAATGAGTGTTGTTAAACCACTTCTATGTCAAGAAGGGCTACCATAGTGAATTCATTGAAATCTAGGGAAGATTTGATTTTGACAAGTTCGTGTAGGGCAGATTCTGTAGACTAGCCCTTGTTATATGTTGTTTCCCCGACAAGAGTTTTGTGGCAAGGTTTTCTTTAATGAAATAATCCAGACCTATCAAGAGGAAGGAGGATAGGCTAATTGGCCTGAATACCTTTGGCTTAATGTGTGATATCTTTTCCGCTTTAGCTATGAATACCACTGTGGTACCCCTCCATCAATTGGGGATCTATAATAGCCAGATACAGCCTTCATAAATTTTCTCTAGCCATTCTGCATTTCTTCGGAAGTAATGTCGTCTGGTCCAGATAAACTATTTCTATGCGTTGAATTACAGATGATTATCATATGTAGTGGAAAATTTATTAGGGTATCAATATTTCACTAAAATGAAACCCTTTTTGAGTGAGGTACTAGAAGAAGTGAACCAATATGGCCAATCTTTGAACTTAGCCTGAGATAGAGAAAATACAAAATTTTAAGTGGATCGGTTATCCATTTGAGAGCTATCGTGCGCTCCAGCCAGACAGATGAATGAAAGACCTACATGTCCTAAAAAGAAATTCTGCCGAACACACTTAGAAAATCATATGCTCCATTAAAGCGAGTGTATAAAAAGTGAAACATTTTAATTTCAAATGCAAATACGAGTATGAAGGGTAACGTTCATTCTTTAAAACATACCAAAAAATGGGGTAACCGGTCATAACGCCCAACGGTCATAAGGCCCAAAATTTGTTATGTGCCCTATGACCTCGGCTAGGCCGGTCATAAAGCCTAATTTCGTTTTGGGCCTTATGACCTAAACAAGTTCGGACATAAGGCGCAAACAAAATTTTGAGCACTATGTACATTTTTGTTTTTATAATAATAACCAGTACTATTATAAGTATTAATGCAAAATTTATTGATTATATTATTATTATTAATTTGAAAATAAGGTACAAAATCTTTATAAATAAAATTAAATTCCTTACGCCTGGCCTTGCTTGCCAGCTTTACTTGAAAAATTCGAACATTAATCTATTGCAGAATATGTGCATACTTCTTTTTGGATTTGGACATCAGAAAAATGCGAAAAGTAAAACCACTTGGGAACCTTTTCGTTACTTTTCGGTAGAATTTGAGCAACCCCAGTTTGCAAAAGGAAGAAATTATGGAACTGCCACTAAGGAGAATTTGAAAAAAATCGCTGGCGATCTGCGGATGCCGAAACTTGATGTGAGAAATACTACGAGGAATCGCGAGCACAGTTCTTCGTAGAGTTCCCCACATTCTGCTTCTATGCAATTTCTGCATATGGCCCTTTTCCTCTTTACATTCCGCAAACATTTTAAATATGTTAGTATTTTTATCGTTAAGGTGACAAATCGCGAGCGCGATTTCTCGTAGAATTTCTCACACTTGTCTTCTCTGTCATTTCTTTTTTTATCACATGTATTAGCCCTTTTCCAAATTACATTTCCAAAACTTGTCAAATATTTTAGTATAGACTTGTAAAATAGTACATGTATTGAAGACAAGAAATTTGCTGCGAATAGAATCGCGTGCGCGATTCCTCGAAGATTTCCTCACACTCGATTTCGCTACAAACTTATTCAATTTCTGTACTGTTACATGTTCTGTTTTTGCGTCAAAAGTTTTTCGACGTTATTATTACGCACATGTGGTTCATAGCCGTTGTATAAGTTCAACAATTGTGTCTTTTAAATAATGGCGAAAATATAGCGTGATCCATTTCGAGGTTCCCCACTTTTTTAAAGAAAAAAACACCGGAAATTTATTATCATTTGAAAGTACATTCTTTGGCATTTATTTTTTAAAGATTATGTCTATCAAATGTTGGCCGCGGCTACGTCTCAGATGGTCCATCCGTTGAGTTCAATTTTCGATGACTCGTTCGAGCATTTCGACTGGTAACTGAAGAATGACACGCGTGATGTTTTGCTCCAAGGCCTGAATCGAAGCGGGTTTGTCCGCATAAACTTTAGACTTTATATATCCCCACAGGAAAAAGTCCAACGGTGTGATATCACACGATCTTGGTGGCCAATCGACCGGCCCAAAACGTAAAATTATCTGCTCACCGAAGTGCTCTCTCAATAAATCCATTGATTGATGCGATGTGTGGGAAGTGGCGACGTCTTCTTGAAACTGTAAAGTGTTTTTTTTTGGATTAAAAAAAAATGGACTTAGCGCAATTGGCGAACGATTATTTTGATAATAAAACTGAATAATTTGTAAGCGTTGTTCAGGCGTAGGTCTTTCCATGATGAAATGCCAAACAATACTTAACAAAAAATAACATGACAGCATGACACGACTCACACGTGATCTGTCAAAGGCTATTGAAAAAAGTATCTCTACTTAGATCACCCGTTATATATCCGTATAGATTATGTTTTTGGAGATGTATATTGAGATTTAAAGTTATGCAGTTGCTTCTTGATTGAAGTATAAACGAAACAAATTCGAAAGTTATGAAGTGTTGAAATTTTATATTGTCGCCATTTTCCTCTAAATACATTCTACATTTTTAAATCTTAAGCAGGTATTGAACTGTTTTTCCGTTTAGAATCACAACACATTTTTCTGAAAAATATGCAAACATTTTTTTTGTCCCAGACCTAAAAATTAGGTTTTTGAATAGATTGTGGCATGCTGCTATATAAAATCAAAACCAAAAATTTTTTTATGGATATTTTTTTTTTTTCATTTTTTTTGTTAAAGATACTATTATCGTCGAAGGTACCCTTAGTATTTGCACTATAATTATACTATATGCCTGTTAGGATCGACTTATACGTTAAATTGAAGCTATTAATGTGGACTACCAATGTTGGAAACAACTCTTTCACTTAGAAACAGTGGTTTAGTAACAGTCATTAAACAAATTGGAAAAAGTAGATTAAAAAAAATCCTGGCGCGAAAAGAACATAAGAGATTGAAAAATATACTTTTTATTTTTTAAAAGTTTGCACTCTAGCGAAGAAAATAATGCCTAATTGAAAAAAAATTTATGGATAAATGTAGAAATTATAGCCCATTTGGTAGAGGTAAGAGAATTTCAAAAAATCTTTTTTTTAAATTTCAGTTTAAATAGCGACTTTATTTGTTACTTTTATTTATATTATGTACTAGCTGAGCCCGGTGCGCTTCGCTGCCCATGTCAAAATTCGCGCTGTAGAAACTGTATTTTATATCCGATCAGTACGAAATTCGGCAGAAAGAGGTTTGTTATTACATGAAGGAATACTGCCAAATTCGGAGAAAATCGGTTCAGATTTAGATATAGTCCCCATATATATGTTACCCCCGATTTGAAATTCAAGCGCTGTAGAAACTGTATTTTATATCCGATCAGTAAGAAATTCGGCAGAAAGAGGTTTCTTATTACATGAAGGAATGCCGCAAAATTCGGAGAAAATCAGTTCAGATTTAGATATAGCCCCCATATATATATGTTACCCCCAATTTGACATGTAAGCGCTGTAGAGACTGTGTTTTATATCCGATCAGTACGAAATTCGACAGAAACAGGTTTCTATTTTACATGAATGAGTATTCTAGGAAAATCGATTCAGATTTATATATAACCTCCATATATATGTTCCTCCAGATTTGGTTACAAAGCGCTATAGAAGTTGTACTTTACTTCCGATCATTACAAAGTTCTCCAGAAAGATTTTTCTCAATTTAGGAACGAATATTGCTTAATTTTGCGATTATCGGTTCAAAATACATTTACCAATTATTCCAAATTATTATCGCAATGACCCTTATCGCATTGTTAGGGAGGTGTAGGGTATTATATAGTCGGCCCCGCCCGACTTTCTGCCTTTCCTTACTGGTATTAGTAATAAATTCACTGAATAAAAAAATACCGAATTCAGTGGAAAGTCCAGAAAATAGAAATGTATACTTATAAAATTTCCAAATTCTTGTTTCATTGATATTGCATCACATTATCATATTGCGATTGTATTGGAGTGAGCAGCTGTAATTATCGCATACCGAGCATTTTTGTTCATGTATTTCCTATATAATACTTGCAAGATATATCAAAATATGGGCTGGGCCACGCCCACTGGTCCTATTCCGCCCATTTGAAAGCCAATCACGTAGACTGCTACCAGATACATATACGCAAAATTTCAACACTCTCGCTAACAAAATGAGCAAGATAATTCAATTTCAAAATTTGGCTTATATGGGCGGTGGCCCGCCCATTGGTCAGATCCCGCCAATTTTTTGGACCAATCACGTGGACTGTCACCAGATACATATCTACAACATGACAGCACTCTAGATAAAAAATTGTGCAAGTTATATCAATTTCAAAATTTGGCTTATAAGGGCGGGGCCACGCCCATTGGTCCGATCCCGCCCATTTTCTGACCAATTACGTAGAATGCCACCAGATACATATACACAACATTGCAGCACTCCCGATAGCAAATTGTGCAAGATATAAAAATTTCAAAATTTGGTCATTGTGGGCGGGGCCACGCCTATTGGTCCGCCCATTTTTGGACCAATCACGTAGATCGCCAACGGATATATATACACAAAATTCCAGGTCTCTCGCTAACAAATTGTGCAAGATATCACATTTTTTAAATTTGGCTTATATGGGCGGTGCCACGCCCATTGGTTCGATCCCGCCCATTTTTGGACCAATCACGTAGACTGCCACCGTTTACATATACACAAAATTCCAGCACTCTCGCTAACAAATTGTGCAAAATATCTCAATTTCAAAATTTGGCTTATATGGGCGGGGCCACGCTCATTGGTCCGATTCCGCCCATTTTTGGAAAATTCACATAATCTGCCATTAAATGCATACAAACAAAATTTCAGCACTATACCTATAATAGGAGCAGAAATATCGGATTTTTAACCTGCGATTTGTATGGGAGGTACCACGCCCCTTTGTCCAATTAATTTTTTTTCTATATAAACCATCTCGTGAAAATTTAGAATCGAATAAAAAAAAAATCATCCAAATCGCTCCAGCCGTTCTGACGTGATGCCATTACACAGATGGACCGTTTCATTTTTATATATATAGATAGATAGATATTTGAGTTTATTTACATGCAGTCATTCATTAGAAGTAATTGTGAGTTCTTTTTTGACGTTTGTAGATTTCGGAATCGGTTTCTCTAATGAGGAACCAAATATAATCTCCCATCATTCTTTCATCCCAGTGCCCTTGGTAACGCCGCTCCACGAATATGGCGAAAGATGAAACCTTTCGTCATGTTCGTCGCTTACGTCGCCAAGTTTCTCGGGGAAAAAGTTTAAATGAGAAAGCAAGAAATGAATTTTGAGGGACATATTTACACCTGTTGGAATACATAAAGCGAATAATTAGTTAGAAGAATACATACATATGTGTTATAAATCGGGTTGGCCTCCATGTAACAAAAAAAGTTCGCGAATGCGAGGTGGAATATGATAGCTTACCTCGAGACAATCACAAAAACATTTTTTTCAATTTTTTCGGAGCCCGCGGAATCGGCCTAAAATCGTTTTTTATTATAACTTTTTTGTTTGTAGCTCGATTTTTACATGCGATACATTAATGTGTTGGTCTCAATAAGTACTAGATTTGCCTCATAGACGACGCTGATGTTCTAAGTTATTTTCTAATAAAGACTCCACTTACTGCATTTTCTACCCCTAAAATTTCAAAATATTTATTTATAGGACTAAAGCGTTTTAAAAACCATGAACATTTTGCTTTGGGTGTACACTCTTTTATTCAAAAACAAAAAAGTGAAGAATTCATTACAAAATGACGTGGTACATCGGCGACATCTATGAGGCAATGTAGTACTCGTCGAGACCAACACATTGATATATCGCATGTGACAATCGGGCTACAAACAAGAAAGGTATGATAAAAAACGATTTTGGGCCGATTCCGCGGGCTCGGAAAAAATTAAAAAAAGTGGTTTTTCGATTGTCTCGAATTGAGCTTTCATATTGCGCCTCGCATTTGATACCTTTTTTGCTGACCCGATACGGTAAAAAAAACGATTTTGGGCCGATTCCGCGGGCTCGGAAAAATTTTAAAAAATGTTTTTGCACTTGTCTCGAGGTCGCCTTTAATATTCCGCCTCGCATTTGAAAACTTTTTTTGGTGACCCGGTCTAATGTGTTATATACATAAATATAGAAAAATATATTTCTTCTTAACCATTGTTTCATATTGCGGGCTTTTATTGGATCCAAAGAAATTTGAAACTACAAGCTTAAACTGCAATGCAATAAACTTCTGCAATTTCATCCGACTTCAAATAGGATTCGAAATTTACATCTTTCATCAGTTTCCTTATTTTAGGCCCATCAAAAACGCCTTCTTCGATTTTTTGAAAAGAAAGACTTTTAAATAAACTTTTTAAATATGAGAGTAAATTGCCATCTTTCCTTAAGGCTTTTACAAAATTTTTAAAGAGCCCCAGCTTAATATGCAGTTGTGCCAAAATAATGTTTTCTTTTTGGACGAGATGTGTGTATTTTATGTTGTTTTCGCCCAATGTAATGTGTTTTCTTGTTGGCCATTTCTTTCTTCTGTAATGATCTTCGCGAGCACGGCTATCCCAGAGGCATAAAAAACAGCTATATTTTGTATGTCAGCCTTGCATTCCACATAACATACCTTATCTTTGGTCAGTTGCAAATCTCTCACTAGATCAATGAGTTGAAACTGAGTTAAAAGCGATGACTTCTAACTCAAACTGTTTTCCTCATATTTTTGACGACTGTTACTAAACGTGAAAGCGATATTTGCGGCATATGTAGCCCTCGTAATTCCCATTAATTTAACGCATAACACGGCTCAATCAGGCTTATACTTTCCATAAAAGCTAGAATTTCAAAAAAATTTAAAAAAAAAAATTTTTCTTGTTTGTGTCACCAAATTGCACCAGAAACTGTTATCCACATCCCTTGGACAAAATTTTAGTTGCATAGTGTAATTATATGAGACAAAAAACCAAATAATAATTGGGCTTTCTGTCCTTTTATGTTTTGGGCCTTATGACCGTACTTAGAGAGTGCATAAGGCCCAAAACAAAAGTTGGCGTTATGACCGCCCAAGAAGAAGTCATAAGGCCCGAAATTTTTTTTTTTTTGGCGTAATGACCGTTCGGCGTTGTTTCGCCAAAAAAATGTCTAGACATAAACTCTATCCAAATTGACTTCATTTTGAGCAGAGTATGTGCAATATTTCTTATATTTGTAATTCAACGACATTTTATTCACAAATTTTCAGGTGAATATTAGCATCAGCAAAAAAAGAACCTAAACAAAGTTCAAGCATTTCTTCCACCTTTTTGTTGTCGTTGTCAAACCATCGTATAAACTCTACAGATATAGTGATCAACAGTGCGACAAATGAAAGAAAATACTTACAAAACATCTTAGAAATATTTGGTAACAGAATAATGTTGGAAAATTCAGAAATTTAATGGTTTTCGCAAACTCTTTTTATTTTTCTCCAAATTGTAAATTACTTAAAATGATTTTATAATTAAACTATCGCCACATCATAATTTTTTTGGTGTTTCTTTATACAGTTTTTACTGATTCTTTCCCCAAGGAAAGATTGTTGTTCTTTCAAGCCACTGTATTTTGTGAATACGTCCATGTGTAGAACACAAAATTAAATAGCGCAAACCTCTGCCAACTAAACCACTTTAACACTTTGCTGATATAAAGAATAAACTTTTGTGCTCTAATAACAAAGTATGACTAACTTTTGTATGAAAATCTCATCAAGTTAAAGAACTTATACATACTCCCGTTCGAGAGTTGCTACTTAAATTTTTCACATTTATAGTTCGACGAAAGAAATGTATGTAAGATTGGAATTCACAAGAAAAGTTGGGCCAAGTAAACTGTATTAAATATATCCGATATATCGCTCACTTTCTTCAAGACTGTCATAACTCAAAATTTAAAATTTTCAAGTTGGCTTACAGGAATGGGAATTTTGCAAATATCCACAAATTAATCTCAACAAAATTTAGTTTATAAGTAAACAACAATATACATGACTTTTCCATCATTTTTATTTTATTTTTTTTATGTTATTTATCTTTTTATACGGACTTATAGTTACACATCTTAAAAATTTCCAATTTTCAGTTATGACAGTCTTGTATTAAGTGAGCGATATAGCAATAAGGTCGGTTTAAAGTTTTTATGTGTTGCGATTACACTGGGATGTGTTGCTACCGGGAAAAGTTATGCGTGTCCCGGCATTCCGCTGGGTCACTTCTAGGAATCCAGATTTATCGATTTGAAGCTATTAGGTATTATTTAGGGGAATTTGTCACGTTTGGGGTCTTTTGTGTGACATAAATCGAGAACGAGTGAAAACGCCCCGCCCCTTTTGCTACCTCCCGCACAAAGGGATAATTTTGTGTGTGCTTTTAACTTTAATACCAGCACATATAAATACTTGAAATTTTGAGTAGTGTACTGTTTTTATAGTGTCTACAACCCAGTAAGACAGACAAAATAGCCAAATTAATCCAAAACATAATGGCGTATAATATTAATACAGTTCTCATAAAAACTTACAGTTTACAATCAATCAATCTAAATGTTTATATATTTTGTATTTAGGCAAAATTAACAATATCTACACAGAACAAGTAAGAAAGTTTCAGTCGGGTAAACCGACTAAGGTATACCCTCACTTTGTGAGTAATGTAATATTGAATATTACTCGAATTATTCTGTCAATTTGTGTGGGAGGTACCAGAAGGGGTTTATCATATACACCTATTTTTCGCTGAACATTAGAGACATTAAATTGTGGTATGATTTGGGCATTTTGTGTTGGAGGTACAAAGAGGGGCGTGGCAATAACGCCCATTTTTCACAGGGCTATAGACACTATAAAAACATTACACTGTACAAAATTTCAAGTATTTTTATACACTGGTTTTAATGTTATAAGCTGTTAACTTTTGGTGCAAAAAGGTACCTTTGTGTGGGAGGTACCAAAAGGGGCGTGACAACAACACCCATTTTTCCCTGGACTGTAGGCAATATAAAAGCATAATACTATACAAAATTTCAAGTATTTTTATACACTGTTATTAATGTTATAAGCTGTTAACTTTTGGTGCAAAATGGTGCATTTGTGTGGGAGGTACCAAAAGGGACGTGGCGACTCCGCCCATTTTTCTCGAGTTGATAACGACTAATAAGCTAATACTATGTGTGGAATTTCAAAAGATTCGAATAAGTAATATAGCAGTTATTAAAGAATCAATATTTCACAATATTTTAACCCTTTGTGGGGGAGGTACTAGAAGGAGTGGACCAATATGGCCCATCTTCGAACTTAGCCGGAGATAGAAAAAAATATTACCACATACCAAATTTGAGGTCAATCGGTTACTCCTTTCGAGAGTTATCGTGCGCACCAGCCAGCAGACAGACAGACAGACAGACGGACGGACATTGCTCATTCGACTTAAAATGACCCAAAACGGATTTCCTCCGAACATACTTGGGGTCTTAGGTCACTCCTTCGACGTGTTACACTTTTTTCCGTAGCAAATGATATATACCCTCGTCACACTAAAGTGAGGGTATAAAAACCATTAAGGAAAGGCAGAAAGTCGGGCGGGGCCGACTATATAATACCCTACACCTCCCTAACAATGCGATAAGGGTTATTGCGATAATAATTTGGAATAATTGGTAAATGGGTAAGAACATATATATGCGGATATATCTAATTCTGAACCGATAATCGATAAATTAAGCAATATTCGTTCCTAAATTGAGAAACATCTTTCTGGAGAATTTTATAATGATCGGAAGTAAAGTACAACTTCTATAGCGCTTTGTAACCAAATCAGGAGGAACATATATCTGGAGGTTATATATTAATCTGAATCGATTTTTCCTGAATACTCATTCCTGTAAAATAGAAACCTCTTTCTGTCGAATTTCGTACTGATCGAATATAAAATACAGTCTCTACAGCGCTTAGATGTCAAATCGGGGCTAACATATATATGGGGGCTATATCTAAATCTGAACCGATTTTCTCCGAATTTGGCAGTATTCCTTCATGTAATAAGAACACTTTTTTTTTTGCCGAATTTCGCTCTGATCGGATATAAAATACAGTTTCTACATTGCTTGAATTTCAAATCGGGGGTAACATCTATATGGGGGCTATATCTAAATCTGAACCGATTTTCTCCGAATTTGGCAGTATTCCTTCGTGTAATAAGAAACCTCTTTCTGCCGAATTTCGCTGTGATCGGATATAAAATACAGTTTCTACAGCTACTGAATTTCAGATCGGGGGTAACATATATATGGGGGCTATATCTAAATCTGAACCGATTTTCTCCGAATTTGGCAGTATTCCTTCGTGTAATAAGAAACCTCTTTCTGCCGAATTTCGTACTGATTGGATATAAAATACAGTTTCTACAGCGCTTACATGTCAAATCGGGTGCAACATATATATGGGGGCTATATATAAATCTGAACCGATTTCCCCCAAATTTTGTATTGTATCTAAGTGTATCACGAGACTACTCTCTGTCAATTTTTGTACAAATCGGTTACAAAATGTTGCTTATACAGTGCATATATGCCAAATCGGAGGTACATATATATGGAGCTTATATATAAATCTGAATCGATTTTCCCTGAATACTCATTCATGTAAAATAGAAACCTCTTTCTGTCGAATTTCGTACTGATCGGATATAAAATACAGTCTCTACAGCGCTTGAATGTCAAATCGGTACTAACATATATATGGGGGCTATATCTAAATCTAAACCGATTTTCTCCAAATTTGGCAGTATTCCTTCGTGTAATAAGAAACCTCTTTCTGCCGAATTTCGCTGTGATCGGATATAAAATACAGTTTCTACAGCTACTGAATTTCAGATCGGGGGTAACATATATATGGGGGCTATATCTAAATCTGAACCGATTTTCTCCGAATTTGGCAGTATTCCTTCGTGTAATAAGAAACCTCTTTCTGCCGAATTTCGTACTGATTGGATATAAAATACAGTTTCTACAGCGCTTACATGTCAAATCGGGTGCAACATATATATGGGGGCTATATATAAATCTGAACCGATTTCCCCCAAATTTTGTATTGTATCTAAGTGTATCACGAGACTACTCTCTGTCAATTTTTGTACAAATCGGTTACAAAATGTTGCTTATACAGTGCATATATGCCAAATCGGAGGTACATATATATGGGAGCTATATGTAAATCTGAACCGATTTTGACCAAATTCAATAGGGATCGTCCTTGGGCCTAAAAAAAGATATGTGCAAAGTTTCGTTGAGATCGGACCATAATTGCGACCTGTACGGACAGACAGACGGACATAGCTAAATCGACTCAGAAAGTGATTACAAGTCGATCGGTATAATAAACAATGGGTCTATCACTTCTCCTTTTGGGTGTTACAAACAAATGCACAAAGTCATAATACCCTGTACCACAGTGTGGTGTAGGGTATAAAAACCATACTAAATTCAAGTAAAAAAATTGAATTTAAGCCGAAATCTTACGTAAAAACTTAAGTACGTTCGTACTAAGTTTTTCTTAAAACAAGTATAAATCGGCTTAAATTGAAAAAGTCAAGCGCTGAAAGGCTTACAATAAGTATATAATACTTGAAATCAAGTAAACATTTCTTAAAATGGAAAATTAAGCCTAATATGGCTTAGAGTAAGAAGAAAAAGCTTACTTTAATCTCTGAGAGGCAGAGCTATTATAGAGAACAACACAGTTACCCTCTCAACCATTCTCATTTATGTGGTTGATTTTGGTTGAAGATGAAGATATATATGTATACACATTTACACACTGTGGTACAGGGTATAATAACTTTGTGCATTTGTTTGGAACACACAAAAAGAGAAGAAATAGATCCATCGTTTATTATACCGATCGACTTAGAATCACTTTCTGAATGATTTAGCTATGTCCGTCTGTCCGTACAGGACGCAATTATGGTCCGATCTCAACGAAACTTAGCACATATATTTATTTTGGACCAAAGACGATCTCTACTGAATTTGATTAAATTCTGTTCAGATTTGCATACAGCTCCCATATATATGTACATCCGATCTCTTGATACACTTAGAACAGTACTAAACTTGAGGAAAATCGGTTCAGATTTAGATATAGCCCCCATATATATGTTACACCCCATTTGACATGTAAGCGCTGTAGAAACAGTATTTTATACCCGATCGGTACGAAATTCGGCAGAAAGAGGTGTGTTATTACATAAATAAACACTGCCAACTTTGGGGAAAATCGGTTACGATATAGATAGTGCCGCCATATATATGTTAACCCGATTTGATATGTCAGCGCTGTAGAAACTGTATTTTATTTTCGATAAGTACGAAATTCAGCAGAATGTGGTTTCTTATTACATAAAAACACACTGCCAAATTTGGGGAAAATCTGTTAAGATATAGATATATCCTTCATATATATGTTATCCCCTATTTTACATGTCTGCGCTGTAGAAACTGTATTTTATATCCAATCAGTGCGAAATTCGGCAGAAAGAAATTTTTTATTTCATAAATTAACACTGCCAAATTTGTGGAAAATCAGTTCAGATTTAGATATAGCCCCCATATCTATGTTCCTCCCGATTTGGTATCAGAGCTCTATAGAAGTTGTACTTTACTTTCGATCATTACAAAATTTGACAGAAAAAAGTTTCTTAATTTAGGAACGAATACTGCTTAGTTTGGGGATAATCCGCTCAGATTTAGATAAAGTCACATATAAATATTTCTGCCTATTTAGTATTTAAGCGCTATTAAAACTTTATTTTACGTCCGATCTGTTATATAATTTGGCACAAATTAACTTTTTGATTGTATTTGATGAAAATCTATTTAGAATATGTGTAGTCCCATCTAGTTGTTCCATTCGATTATTGATCTTTGAAAGAATACTGCTAATTTTAAGTTTATAGTTTAAAATCTGGTTTGTTATGATCAACATCTTCAACTCCTCCTTGGAATAAGCCTTGGCGCCAAGTACTTGTTAAGTTAAACGAACCCAATTATTCCAAATTATTATATCAGTGCCAAATTATTATATTGGTTCGATTTAAATCAATAACTAATCAGTCTTAAATCAAGTATTATCAGGCTTAAATCAAGTATTGGGCAGGCTTCATTCAAACAAAATGTTCTTCGTTGAAGCCCGTTTTGCACTCAAATCAATCCCATAAAATTCTTCAATCAATCGCTTCATGCTTGAAATAATAATATTTCTACTTAACCCTGCTGTTAGGTTAAGCCCATATGGTCCAAGTTTTGGCTTGTTTACTTTGTAAGTTTTGAACGGTGATATATACTGACTTAGTTTCTTAGATCACGTGGTATTTTTATGAAACAATGCTATTTTCAAAAATTCTGACTCAAAACAGGACTGAGAAAATTAAAAAATTACGAATCATAGGTTAAGGGACCATTTGGTCCATAGTATATTTCCTTTTATTATACCCTCACTTTAGTGTGACGAGGGTATATATCATTTGCTACGAAAAAAAAGTGTAACACATCGAAGGAGTGATCTAAGACCCTAAGTATGTTCGGCGGATATTCGTTTTGGGTCATTTTAAGACGAATGAGCAATGTCCGTCCGTCTGTATGTCTGTCTATCTATCTGTCTGTCTGTCTGTGTGTCTGCTGGCTGGTGCGCACGATAACTCTCGAAAGGAGTAACCGATTGACTTCAAATTTGGTACGAGGTAATATTTTTTTCTATCTCCGGCTAAGTTCGAAGATGGGCCATATTGGTCCACTCCTTCTAGTACCTCCCCCACAAAGTGTTAAAATGTTGTAAAATATTGAATCTTTAATAACTGCTATACTACTTATTCGAATCTTCTGAAATTCCACACATAGCATTAGTTTATTAGTCGCTATCAACTCGAGAAAAATGGGCCAAGTTGCTACGCCCCTTTTGGTACCTCCCACACAAATGCACCATTTTGAAGCAAAAGTTATCAGCTTATAACATTAATACCAGTGTATAAAAATACTTGAAATTTTGTACGGTGTAATGCTTTTATAGTGTCTACAGTCCAGTGAAAAATGGGTGTTATATTCACGCCCCTTTTGGTAGCTCCCACACAAAGGTAACATTTTGCACCAAAAGTTAACAGCTTATAACATTAATACCAGTGTATAAAAATACTTGAAATTTTCTACAGTGTAATGCTTTTATAGTGTCTATAGCCCTGTGAAAAATGGACGCTATTGCCACGCCCCTTTTTGTACCTCCCACACAAAGGTACAATTTTGCACAAAAAGTTAAGAGCTCACAACATGAGTACCAATGCACGTAAATGCCACAACATTTTGCACAGTGTAACGCTTTTGAAGTGTCTATAGCCCTGTAAAAAATGGCCGTTATCACCACGCCCCTTTTTGTACCTCCCACACAAAATGCCCAAATCATACCAAAATTTAATATCTCATAACGTTAATAAACCAGTGCAAATAATCGCTTATAATTCGGCGCAGTGCAATGTATTTAAAGTATCTACTATTCAGCGAAAAATAGATGTATGTATTTGTTAAACCCGTTCTGGTACCTACCATACAATCTAACAGAATAATTCGTGGAATATTCAATATTACATTACTCACAAAGTGAGGGTATACCTTAGTCGGTTTACCCGACTGAAACTTTCTTACTCGTTTTATACATCACGAGTTACAAAAAATCTGTACTAGACACGAATTTTATCAGAATCTTATAGTGATGTCCTCTTAGATGAGTCAAGTCTGGCAATATGTCGGACCCGTAATATCGGGATCTTGCACGTGTTAAAATGTTCCATCGTTTCGATGTTTTCCTTGCATGCGTGAAAATACAACAACATTTTGCACAGTGTTATGTATTTAAATTACATATAGTCCTATGAAAATGGACGTTATCAACTCGCTCCTTTTGGTACCTCCCCCAGAAAATGGCCAAATCAAACCAAAATTTAATAGATCATAACATTAATAAAGCAGTGCACATAAACGCTTACAATTCGGCACAGTGCAATATATTTGAAGAATCTACTGTTTAGCGAATAAAAGGAGTATTTGTTAAACCCCCTCTGGTACATCCCATACAAGTTGACAGATGAATTCGAGTATTTCATATTACAGTACTCACAAAGTGAGGGTATACCTTAGTCGGTTTACCCGACTGAAACTTTCTTACTTGTTTTCTTTACATTTACTATCTAAAAATAAGTATTTATTAGTTTCTTTGACAATATTTGTCATTACATGATGAACAAAATGTTTTTCGGTTAGTTTTGCAAATAAACTTGCTGCAAATGCAGAATTTTATATCAGATTTAGATTTGCAGCAGCTACAAATTACCCGCTTTCGAGCCCCTGAACTAGAAAGAGCATTATTTGAGGAGGCCTCTGAAACTGTGCATTGTGTTCGTATTTCTGTCAATGGGTGTGCTGAGAACTCTTGTTGAGGTAATCTATTTCGTTTCATCATATACGCCTTATCCAAACAAAGTGCTAGTTGCCGCAAAAACTCTGGTCTTCTGCGATTCCGATCAGCTGGATGTCATGAAACATCGATTACAGAAAAAGCGTATATATCAATTATGTTTGCAAACACAATGTACGGCCATCGATTTGTTTTGCTTTTTGTGCTATAGGAGCCAATCATTTGATCAGCAATATCTACGCCACATAAAAGAGAGAAAGTATAAGAAATTATATGATAACAAAAAAACTGGCATACCTTTTGTTGAATTGTAATAAGAAACAATCTCTGGTTTTTTTCTTCAATCCACTCTCATCAATTGCAGCTGTCTTGTGCATTGTGCTAATCAATATCGCTGCTTTGTTTTTGTGGCTGATGTTCGATACTAATGTTGCAATGTCATTGAATGCAAATGTAGACTTGTAAAAAGGGAGTTTTTGACAGTCAGCAATTTCGGAGGAATGAAAGTTTAATTTTTGCGTACTGTTCCCACACATGTAAGTTTTCTTTCATGAAGTTTTTTTACCAACTCAAATGTGGAAAAAAAATTGTCGCCTGTTACATATATTTTGCCCTTTCAAGCCTTCTGTCAAGTCCAATACAACGCGTTCTCTTTGGTTCATTTCAGGCTGTGCATTTCTAGGTTTACCAAGGTTTGGTTGTATTTTCCACACGTACCCTGAATTTGAGTCCACCGATAACCGAAACTTCAAACCACATCTTGCTGGTTTTGATGGCATAAACTGTCGAAAAGAACATCGCCCCCTGCATGCAACAAGTTGCTCATCAACGGTGACATTTTCGTTGTAAGACGGTTGTAAGACATTGGAAGAAGTTGTTGCAAACGAACCCACAATTCACGAATAGGAGCAAATTTATCGCTACTACGCATTTGTCGCCGACTCGAAACATCATCGAAACGGAGTGCAATGGAATGTCTCTTCAGACATAATTGATCGGAAAATGGGGCGACCAAATTTTGCATCAAATGAACCATGAACAGCTTAATTTTTTCCGCTGTTATGATTAATTTTATATGAGATAACTATTTTTCTGAAATAATAAAAACAAGAATGTACTTACCGACATACGCCTGCAAGAATGAGCACAGCAATATATGCGCGCAATGCGTCTTCATCAATATCTCTCCATTTGTCACCAAACTTGGTGCTGCCGTACTTATTAGTATTTTCAATGACAATTTTTTCTATTGGAGGCGGAAAAAACAACAAAAAAGCTGACAGCATGTCACTGCATCTAGACCCTGCAAATCGAGTAGTTCCTGGTTGTGCTGAGATAATATTCTCAGCCACAGTTCAAATAGGCTGAGGTAATGGAGTTGCACTCCATACCATCTTATTTTTAGCAATAAAAGAGGGATCAACAGAGCTAGCTGCAGCTAAGTCGGGTTCCTGTTCACTATCTGTTTCAGAAAAACTTGTTTCGTTATCTTCCAAAATATAATCAATATTCGAATCTGAAATATCCGAGGCACTTTCTGCATTGAGCACTTCTCGTATCTCATCTTCGTTCAAATACGCCATTTCGTAAAAAACACTATTGAAAAGCACTATTGAACTATTGAAAGCGACACACAACTTGAACAGAGCACTGCTTCTTGGCAACCAAAATATAAAAAGGGGAATCCCACAATTGTTTTTACATAAGCTATGTTGAGTAGACCATTTATTATTTTTTCGGTACTGATTTCCGGGTCGAAAAAGTTTTCATTTGACCTACAAACCACCAATAAAAAAATTTGGTGCCGATTGGATAACGCTAAGGTCTGCCCAAAGTTGTTTGAAAACACAAAACTCACTTTACATGAACAAAATTTGGGTTTTTATCAAATGTCACATGTTCAAGTAATTAAAAAATATTTTATTAGCATGAAAAGTTTTTACATGATCTTTGAATAAAATTTTCTTTCTTACAAGTCGTAAACAATCAAAATCGACCGAGAAACGAAAAAGTTACAGCAGTTTTCATTTGAATTTTACGTCATGACAGGGCATGCATGCAAACCGACATAGCCTCTATGAACATATGTAGACGTAAGAGCAATCACAATAAAAAATAGATCATGCTTGTGCATGCATGAAAAAAACAACGGATTTGCATGATAGTTGATTTTTCTCATCAGTCTGACATTTTTCTACTGGTCAAATAAGAAAACATAAGCAGAACTTTGCAGCGCGCTATACGGCCATGCAACAGGGTCGTTTGCAGAACGCGCTCTGCCTCCAGCCTAAGTGAATTGAGAAAGGGAAAGCTTCGCACAAAATTTAATTTTAGTCATATTCTTATTTGTCTCCAGACCGACCACATCCAAAATGGTTACTAGATCCAGTGATAAATTTCGCACCGTAGAATCAGTTGGGCATGTATCACATACAATATCTGGAGCCACGCTGCCGTCAAACAGACAGATATTTCATGATGTGATAACTGTAATGTATAATGCTGCGACGCCTCTGACCACTGTTGGTGAGCTTGTGATTAATCGATCTACACATCAAAATTTTTGGGCGCCCCCAAAGTCCCGGCAGGTACTGGAGAAAAGATGGCCAAAGTCGTTCATGATACACTCATCAAATACATGTCAAAACACTGGATCGTGCATTTTGTTGCAGAACAAATTAGATCGAAAATTAATCAAGTTCCCATGTTCTCATCACATGATGGAGATAGTATTGAAACATGTGTTTGAGGTTAAACTTCGGCGACTTGTGGTCCTGAAGTGCCTATTTTTAATCGTTTTGCTGCCGTTTGGTAAGTCTCGACCACAAATCGTTTAAAAACGGACTCGAAGATCCAACTGTACGCTCAAAAACCAGTAAGGAAAGGCTAAAGTCGGGCGGGGCCGACTATATAATACCCTACACCACTCTCGTAATATTGAATAAATTGTTTACATAAATTTACTTTTGGGAAATTTTATACTTAAATAATACCCTGTACCACAGTGTGGTGTAGGGTATAAAAACTATTGGATCTAAAGAGCCAAATCGGATGAAACATATATATGGGAGCTATAGGTAAATCTTTACCGATTTTCTTCAAATTCGGCAATGTTGGTTCATGGATCAAGAAACTCTACCATTCTAAATTTCAAAACGATTGGATGTAAAATATAGCTTCTATAGAACTAAAGGGCCAAATCGGACGAAACATATATATGGGAGCTATAGTTAAATCTTAACCGATTTTCTTCAAATTTGGTAGTGTTGGTTCATGGATCAAGAAACTGTACCATTCTAAATTTCAAAATAATTGGATGTAAAATACAGCTTCTATAGGACTAATGAGCAAAATCGGACGAAACATATATATGGGAGCTATAGTTAAATCTTAACCGATTTTCTTCAAATTCGGCAATGTTGGTTCATGGATCAAGAAACTCTACCATTCTAAGTTTCAAAACGATTGGATGTAAAATACAGCTTTTATAGGACTAAAGGACCAAATCGGACGAAACATATATATGGGAGCTATAGCTAAATCTTTACCGATATTCTTCGAATTCGGTAGTGTTGGTTCATGGATCAAGAATCTCTACCATTCTAATTTTCAAAATGATTGGATGAAAAATACAGCTTCTATAGGACTAAAGGGTCAAATCGGACAAAACATATATATGGGAGCTATAGCTAAATCTTAACCGATTTTCTTCAAATTCGGCAATGTTGGTTCATGGATCAAGAAACTCTACCATCCTAAATTTCAAAACGGTTGGATGTAAAATACAGCTTCTATAAGACTGAAGGGACAAATAGTGATCTTAACAGCTGCGAAATACTCTAAACTGCAAAATTTCAGAACGATCGGAGTGAAATTGCGACCTGTAGTCGACGAACAACTTTACATGGACAGACGGACGGACGTGATTCTGAGTCGATCGGTATACTTTAAGGTGGGTCTAGCTGTGTTATTTTCAGGTGTTACAAACATCTGCCACGAAAACAAACTTATAATACCCTGTACCACAGTGTGGTGTAGGGTATAATAAGTAATGCTGACTGCGGAGTCATTAAGAAATTCTGCATTAAACAGCTAAATGAAACACAAATCCGAGCTGATTACAAGGAACTATTACAATTAACAATAATGTTTCTTGGTGGTGTCGGCGATAACTTCCGAACACCTGGTCCAACATCCCACGCAAGGTTCATGGGAAAAGGCATTTATGCCTTAAAAATATACCTATTTCTAGAGCAGTTTGCATTGACAAAACGAGAGTCCAGTGGGCGTGGTTTACATGCAAAATGCCATACGAGCACCAAATCAAGATATACACTTGTTGAAAGACAAGATGTGTCTGAAGCGGTTTTGAAGAAATGGAAAAATCATTTGTGGTATTTGGCTCTAGAATCGAAGAGAAACGAAAAATGGTAAGGCATCTGCAATCAACAGAGCCCGTCGTAAATCTGGAAAACGATCGAAAATTCTCCGACCCGAAACTATTGCTGTGTAATAATTTGAGCGATTTCGTCTCATACAAAACCAAACATTTTTTTGGTGCTTTTTGATTGAGTACTGAATTTTTAAAGCATGACCCATCCATTTGGGAAGATTATCAAGATACTCTCGATGTTTGTCGTAATCTGTTTGTTGTTAACGACACTGCTTAACGCGGTGTACAATTTATGAATGATTACAACAGAATACTTACGAAAGACGAAGAACAAAATCAATTTGAATTGAAGAATATCGTATCGTATTATATCTAATATAATATTGAATTAATTGTATTTTTTGTTTTTTTCACCGATCTTAATTTCTAAAAACTATATATTAATTAATAATACAAAGAAATGTAATTTTACTTATTTAAACATACGATTTTTGAATAAAAAAAATATTTCCCCTATAATGTGTGTTCTAAATTTTGAATGAACTTTGGGCAGACCCTAGGGTTATCCGATCGGCACAAGAATTTTTATGGAAGTCTTGTAGGCCAAATGGAAACTTTTTCGGTCCGGAAATCAAAGAACTTTCACTTTTTACATCATGTGCTATAAACGGTCTAATGTTGAGTAAGGAAAAAATGCAAAAAGGGAAACCCCACAACTAATTTTTACATTAGCTGTGTTGAGTAAAGAATAAATAACTAATATATATGAAGTTAATAGTTATTATTATATACAACGAATAAGATTAAATTTGTATTTTGTATGAAAATTGCAGTAAGTTTTTTCTAACCTAACAGCAGGGTAAAAATCAAGCCTACTCAGGCTTAATGAGCGCTAAGATTAAGAATTCAGGGCCTTAAAATCCGTACTTGATTCAAGTAGTTTGTACTTGGTTTAAGAAAAACCGTACTTTTGACACCACTACGGCTTGTTTCAAGTACGGATTACTATTTTTTTCTATTTCAACTATCTGACATATCCCATCAAGTTTGACATATTTACTTTAGTCGATTTATCCGTCGGAAATTTTCTAACTTGTTTTTCTTGTAATAACACCGGTCGACAAAAGCAAAATTTTTTCTTGGGTTTCTATTTTAATGCATTGATTTTGATGCTAGACATCAAAAACGCAAAAATATCCATTCTTAGCTTTTAAAGTTTGTTTTTGTAAATTAAAACCTTACTAAATTACCTGAAACTTTTTGAATTACGCATCGATTTTCTTCGGAATGGCCTTATTTAATTCATGGCCGATCAGACTTTACAATAAAATCATCAAGATATAACAATTGTGCGTTTTTGACTGTTTTATTCAGGGATGCCAACTTTTTCTGAAGCAAAAGCGTAATGAAAAATTTAAAAAGCGTAAAAAAGCACTAAATGCTTTTTTTAATTAGAAAACTTATTATTTTAAGATAAAAATTGCTTTATTCAAGTCACTTTGGTATAACAATAAACAAAATTGATAGTCCAAACAAAAAATATATATAGTATGAATATTTATAATATATTGTATATATATATACCTATCAAGTCAAGTTGGCACAATTAATAATTAAATGGCCATACGAATTTTTTGGCTCAAGGTGGATTTTTTGCACATTTTCTATATTTTTTCGCGGTATACCGTACGGAATATCTCTTTTGTGTCTGAGGCAAATTAGATATTGAATACGAGAAAAAATGCCGAACATTTCTATCCGAAAAAAGTGCATCCAGTGCCTTAAAATTATTTTGTTGGGCGCAGCCATTTGGTGAAATTAGGATCTTTCTCCCTATATTTTTGTGCATAGCGCTCCATCTGTAAAAAAACAAAAATTTTTCGAAATAATTATTATTTGTTTTAGTTTTACTCTTCTTTTTGTATGATATTGAAAATACCGATTGTTTTTATTGGCTGTACACAATTCTTAAACCAACGACATTTAAAACGCAGAGTGAAATGAGGGAGACAAATGTAAGTGCATAGAAATAAGATGTTGCCATGCAGTAGCAAATTGGTACAACTTCTTTATGTTGCCAGTTTCGATCTGACAAATGTACTAAAAGCGTCAAAAGCACTAACAAAAAATATGAAAAGCGTACAGTTAGTGCTTTTTTTCGTTTGGCACTAACTGAATACTTTTCGCGTATTGGGGGGTCTGAAAAGCACTAAATCTAGTGCAGAAGTCCTCGGATAGAACGCCACTCAAACCCTGACGAAAGTAAAGACATTTCGGCGCTGCTATCGCATAATTTAACATCTCACAGACGCATTTTTCATAATACCTAATATTGACTTTTGCTGCTTTGGAGGACGAAGAAAAGTTGGCACGTTTCAAAAAAAAAAAAACGCATCTTTGCGCAAGGATGTGGAGACTGTACGAAGGTGCTCATGGAATCTTTGAGAAGATTTATGGCATTTTGCCGGAGAAAAAGCAAACAATCAAACAATATTTGAACTCTTCAAATGTATGCAGAGACTACACGCAAACATGTTGGCAAGGCTAGGGATGTTTGAAGATTTCTAACATTTTAATTGATTTATTAAAATTGTCTTTCAAAGTGATTATGCCGTCTAAAATGCTTTTATAGTCAACGTTATTTCTTAATTTTGTTATGTCTCCTGAAGTGTTTAAATTTTCCAAGTTATTTATCTTTTTTTCTAGACATTAATAATTAATTATTTATTAAGTACAAATAAACAACGCAAATATTTATACGGATTTGTTTAGATTTCATTTATGTTCATAGAATTATGCACGGTTATATATAAGTGTATAGAAATGGAGTACTAAGAGATTTTGAATTTTCCATGTTTACTACTCGAAGTTATCTGCCCTTGTGGCCAAACTGTTTATCGGCTCATTTCCAATAACTCCTCCACTTATATGTTGGAATTTCTTACCACTTGCTCTTTGGATTAATCTCTATTTCTTTGTTTTAGGAATTGAAATTGATTATTACACACGAAATGTTCAATATATGTATAAAATTTTACCTCGGCTCCGAATGTGATTCGATCCCAAAACCTTCCGTTTTGTGAGCCACATGTTTACCAACTGAGCTACGTAGACACATACATTTTTATGAAAAATTTGTTTTTAAATACAATTATATATCCCCAAATTTTCGAAACAATATATTTATCCCCTCACCTTAGAGAGGAGGGTATATATCATTTGTTACGAACCAAAAGTGTAACACGTCGAAGGAGTGACCTAAGACCCTAAGTATGTTCGGCGGATATCCGTTTTAGGTCATTTTAAGTCGAATGAGCAATGTCCGTCCGTCCGTCTGTCTGTTTGTCTGCTGGCTGGTGCACACGATAACTCTCGAAAAGAGTAACCAATTGACTTAAAGTTTTGTATGTGGTAATATTTTCTTCTATCTCCGGCTAAGTTCAAAGATGGGCCATATTGGTCCACTCCTTCTAGTACCTCCCCCACAAAGGGTTAACATTTAGCGAAATAATGATTATTTAATAACTTCTATACTACTTATTTGAATCCTCTGAAATTCTACACATAGTATTAGTTTATTAGTCACTATTACCTCGAGAAAAATAAGCGAAGTTTCCACGCCCCTTTTGGTACCTCCCACACAAATGGACAATTTTGAACCAAAAGTTAATAGTTTATAACTTTATTACCAGGTTAATGCTTTTATAGTACCTAGAGTCCAGAGAAAATGGGCGTTATTGGACCGCCCCTTTGGTACCTCCCACACAAATGGGCCTTTTTGTACCAAAAGTTAACAGCTTTTAACTTTCATACCAGTGCATGCAAATACTTGAAATTTCGTACAGTGTAATGCTTTTATAGTACCTAGAGTCTAGAGAAAAGTGACCGTTATTTGGACATTTTTGGTACCTCTCACACAATGGACCATTTTGTACCAAAAGTAAACGTCTTTGAACTTTAATACCAGTGTACTTTAAAGTTATTAAATGCAATTTAAATTGATAATAATTTAAATAAAACAAACAAATAAATAAATTTACTCATATTTTGTTGAGACAAAAGGTTAGGGGGATTCATTAGTCGATAAAATGATTGCCATCATTGAATGATAAATAGAGTTGTCATATTCTATATTTATTTGCGACGAAGAAATGTTATTATTTACGGCATATTCATATCAATTCCAAAAGAGTTTCGTAGTTCGATATATAGTGTGTCTGGCTAACAATCATAAGGTTGTCGGTTCGACTGTCGTCGCGGGCGTAACATTTTTAATGTTTCGCCATAAATTTGAGTTTCTGCAAGTAACGATTTGCGCAAAAATAAGAATTGCGGAATGAAAAAGGACATAAAAAAATTTTGAGTTTTTGGGACTACAGCATAGTCCGACATAGATAATTATTCCTTGACTTTAGTATGTTTTCCTAATTTTGAGTTCAAATTCAAGGACTCGAAATGAGGATTCATGATTATTTTTAATTACAATTTTCTAAAACTCATGCTTTCCATTTTATTTCATAATTTCCTTATGTCTATATTGGGTGTCCACCGCATATGTCCAAATTTGATAAATTTATGAATATTCGAACTATTTTCAAGAAATATTATTTTAGTAAAAATATGTCCTCATTTTAATTTAATGGACTATTCTGCATATCCCCCAAAACAATAAAATTTAGTAGTACTAAGAAAAATTTCCCAGGTTTAAGAAAAAACCGGTAAGGAAAGGCTAAAGTCGGGCGGGGCCGACTATATAATACCCTACACCACTCTCGTAATATTGAATAAATCTGATATATAAATTCTGTAATTCATGTATAAATTGTTTACATAAATTTACTTTTGGGACATTTTATACTTAAATAATACCCTGTACCACAGTGTGGTGTAGGGTATAAAAACGATTGGATCTAAAGAGCCAAATCGAATGAAACATATATATGGGAGCTATAGCTAAATCTTAACCGATTTTCTTCAAATTCGGCAATGTTGGTTCATGGATCAAGAAACTGTACCATTCTAAATTTTAAAATGATTGGATGTAAAATACAGCTTCTACAGGACTAAAGAGCAAAATCGGACGAAACATATATATGAGAGATATAGCTAAATCTTAACCGATTTTCTTCAAATTCGGCAATGTTGGTTCATGGATCAAGAAACTCTACCATTTTAAATTTCAAAACGATCGGATGTAAAATACATCTTCTATAGGACTAAAGGGCCAAATCGGACGAAAGATATATATGGGAGCTATATCTAAATCTGAACCGATTTCAACCAAATTCAATAGCGATCTTAACAGCCGCGAAATACTGTAAACTGCAAAATTTCAGAACGATCGATTGCGACCTGTAGTCGACGAACAACTTTACATGGACAGACGGACGGGCGGACATCGTTAAATCGACTCAGCTAGTGATTCTGAGTCGATCGGTATACTTTAAGGTGGGTCTAGCTGTGTTATTTTCAGGTGTTACAAACATCTGTTGTGAAACAAACTTATAATACCCTGTACCACAGTGTGGTGTAGGGTATAAAAATGAGCTTGGACTAAAGCCATTGAAGTTCCAAAAAGTGCAAGAGCTCACCGATGCACAAAAACAAGTTAGACTGGAAAGAGCCAAAGAGTTGCTTTGCTTGCACGAAAGTGGCCAGTTATCGAATTTGGTTTTTTCCGATGAGAAGCCATTCCAAATTGAGCAGTTTGTGAACAAACAAAATGATCGGTTTTACTTGCCAAAGTAACTCGTTACTCGCCGTAACGGCCGATGGTCGCTCCCCGCTCGTATTCATCGACCATGGGGTCAAAATAAATGCCGAATATTATCATGAAAATGTCCTTAAGACAGTATTGAAGCCCTGGGCGTACAAACATTTCGGCCGCAGACCATGGACATTCCAACAGGACTCAGCACCATCGCACTCAGCACGCGTCAACCAAGAATGGCTTAAAAAGGAGGTTCCTCGCTTCATTTCTACCGCACAATGGCCACCAAGATCTCCGGATCTCAATCCGTTGGACATTTGCGCCTGGGGCATTTTAGAGAGTAGGTTCGCACTAAAAAATACCAAAGTATCGATAATCTCAAGACGGCGCTTCGCCGGGAATGGGCAAAAATACCGCAGAGCCACTTTCGTGCAGCGTGTAATGGCTTTGTCGGCCGTTTGAAGGACATAATTCGTGCCAAAGGTTCGAACAAATATAACTGTTTCTAATATTTTATGTTTTTTCCGACATTTCTTGCTTTTAAACAATAAAATTTAAAAAAAATTAAAAAAATATAGCGCTTTACTTTGTTGCATTACATATCAGCCACCCTGTATATATCGAGCCCTAACCGCCAAAAAAACTTAACCGACAAAATTATCGATTTTCGTTTTTTGATGAAAATCGATGAGGAAGCATAATTCCCATCACCGGTAAAAATTTCGTAGCTGAGAAATGTACCGTTACGAAGAAAAAGACAAAACAAAAATAACTCAAACGACATTTACATTTTGTTTACAAATTTCCTGACCGCGTAATGTCGTTTACGTTAAATTTTCATTCTGAATTTTATTTGAACGGCGTTAAAAAAGTTAGCATTTTTGCGTCGATTGTTTGATAATATTTATTATAATGGCATCTGGTGGAAGAAAGGTAACTATAACCAAAAGGAGAAGAGATCCATAGTGTATTATACCGATTGACTTGGAATTACTTCCTGAGTCGAATTAACCATTTCCGTCTCTAGATGTATCGTTGTAATCCAAGTTGTGGTCGTATTTGTGGTCCGATCGTGATGAAATTTGGCAGAATGCTCATTATAGGCCCCATATATTTTTACCTCCGATTTGGCATCTATGCGCTATATAAATCAAATTTTACATCGGATCATTACGAAATTTGGCAGAAAGGAGTTCATTGGTTCAGGAATGAACACTTTCAAATTTGAAAGAAATCGGTTCAGATTTATATATAGCCCCCGTATATACTTTCCTTCCGATTTGGTATCAACGTGCCAGAGAAGCTTTATTTTACATCCGCTCATTTTATATATTTGGCAGGTAGGAGTTTCTTGACACAGAAATAATGATATCTTAATTTGATAAAAATCTGTTGAGATTTATATTGCCCCCATATATGTTTTCGTTCCAAGTTGGTATCAAAGTGCTGTAGAAGGTTTATTTAATATTTATGAAATTTGGCAGAGTGTACTTTAAATATCGACCACAAAAATAAAATGTATCTCTCAATGTTGTGAATTTGATTAGTTTTGTACTTATTCTGCTACGAAAATGGTTTAGGGTATCATATAGTCGACCACGCCTAACTTTAGCCTTTCCTTACTGGTTTTTATTATATTTAATGTTAATGTATTTCCTTTGTTTTGAGTCGTCCACATTTCCAAAATAAATTTAAACAATTAAAAACATTAAGTTTGGCCATGCCGAATCTTATAAACCATCCACCAAGGATCGCATGTGAATGGTTACGGGTACTAATAAACTCATTATACCAAATTTCAGCCCAGCTCATTGAATTCGTCGGTTTTTGTGGCGTTAAGAAGTCATATCTAGAGGGACCTTAGTATGGGGGCTATATCAAAACATGGACCTATGGCTACCGTTGCTTGTGTCAAAGATACCGGGTATAAATAAACCCCAGTTGCCAACTTTCACCGCGATCAGTTGACATTTGTGTTCTCTATGACGTTAAGAAGGAAAATCGGGAAGATGCCATATATGTGGGGGCTATATCCAAAATTGGACCGATATTACCCATTATCAATCCCAACATACCTGACGATATATGAAATATATTTATCAAATTTCAGCCACCTAGCTCAAGTATTATAGATTATAGCGTGATTACAACAGACGGACGGACGGACGAACGTGGCTAACTAGTCTTACAATTTTACGACGAATAATAATATATATACTTTATGGGGTCTCAGATCAATATTTATAGCCCCCATCCTATGGTGGAGTGGGTAAAAAAGATGCTAATGCATATTTCTATGCAATTGTGTTTAACTTAACCGACACAAATACATCGCTTCAGCTTGCTACAATGACAGCGAAAAAAACTTAAGTAACAAAAATCGTACTTTTTTGTTAAAAAAGACTAATGCAACGATTAATACTAATTAATTACTCCAAAACTTGAAAAGTTCATGTTAATACCTGCACTGAGTGTAGGGAAAACTAAAAAAAACCTTCTCCTGAAAAATTTACTTTTTGTTGGTTAAGTTTTTTTCGCTGTTAGGGCTCGATATATAAAATTGTTGAGTGACTGGCTGACTGACCGACTGATCATGGCCCAAGCCCAACGGCTGAAGCTAGAATCATGAAATTTGGTGGGAGGGTAGGCCTTGGGACGTAAACGCGAAATAGGACGGGATTTTTCGAAATTCGTACTATTACCCGTACAATAGGGCAAAAAGGGAAAAATATGGTACCACTACCAAATCGAAACGGAATGAGCTAGGATCGTAAAATTTGGTGTGAGGGTAGCCCTATGAGGTGGACCCAGAATTTTACTGGATTTTTTTAAAATCCGAACATTTACGCGCACAATGGGTAAAAAGTGATAAACGTGGTACAACGGCCAAATCCAAATGGTAAGAGCTAGAATCGTGAAATTTGCTGAGAGGGTAGCTCTTGGGACGTAATCTAGTCAGTTTTTTTACAGTGAGACAAAAAGGGTTAGATATGGCATAGTGGGGCAAAAAGGGTTAACTATGGTACAGTGGGCCAAAAGTAGTTTAATTTTGTAAATTGAGACAAAATGGATTGTACATTGTACGGTGGAGCAAAAAGGGTTAACTATGAAGCAGTGGGGCAAAAATGTATTAACTATGATACAGTGGGGGCAAAAAGGATTAAATATGGTAAAGTGTGACAAAAATGGTTAACTATGGTACAGTCGGTCAAACAGGCGTTAAGAATGGTAGAGTGGTAAACATTTTTAAATATGGTGCAGTGAGACAAAAAAATTTTTAAATATGGTTCAGTGAGACAAAAAGTGTTAAATATGGTACAGTGAGACAAAAAGGGTTAATATGGCACAGTGGGACAAAAAGGGTCAACTGTGCCACAGTGGGGCAAAAATAGTTAAATATGGTAAAGTGGGACAAAATGGATTAAATATGGTACAGTGGGCCAAAAAGCGTAACCTCGGAAACAGTGAGGCAAAAATGTGTTAACTATGGTACAGTGGGACAAAAAAGATTAAATATGGTACAATGTGAAAATATGGTTGACTATTATACAGTGGGTCAAAAATGGTTAAATATGGTACAGTGTTAAAAATGGTACAGTAGGACAAAAATGGTTAAATATGGTACTGTAGGACAAAAATGTATTAAATATGATTCACTGGACAAAAAACGTTACATTTAGTACATTGGGCAAAAACATGGAACATAAATATGAGTCCTTTTTTCAAATGTTATGCTTTTAGTTAAAGTTTACAATTATGGTATAGAGGTGTTAAATAGGGCTGATTGTAGCAAAAAGGGTTAAATAAGGTACAGTGAAGCAAAAAGGGTAAAGAGCGGCAAAATTATTAAATGTGGTGAGTGGGAAAAATGTTTTATATGTTCCAGATATGTATACAATTTCGTACTTTAGATGAACAGTGGAATAATTAAATACATATTCCACACTACCCTAAACAGAAAATAAATAAATGATGGGGGCTGCGAAGAGCACCGGGTTAAAGCTAGTGGCTTATATCTTTGATTCCAGTCCATAGAATTACTTGACATTTTGTGAGGTCTGAAATAATTGGTTTCGTTTCAGTTAAGAATTGGTTTCGTTTCAGTTAAGAAAGAACTTAGCTCCATTAAGTCTCATCAAGGCTTCTTCCAAGGGGGAGTTGGAGATGTTGTTCATAATAAACGATAACCTTAAATGGCGCATTATTCTTTCATAGATCTAGAATCGGATGGAACAAATAGATGGGACATTGCAAACAGATGCACATTCTAAACAGATTTTCACCAATTTAGTTCAAGAAGCTCATTTCTGCCAATATATAAAGATCGTACGTAAAATACAGTTTCAATAGCGCTTAAATGCTGAATACGCAGGAACATAAATATTGGTATATACATATGTATATCTAAATCCGAACCGATTTTCCCCAAATTAAACTGTATTTGCTCCAAATTAAGAAACTTCTTTCTGCCAAATTTTGTAATGATCTGAAATAAAGTACAACTTCTGTAGCACTTTGATTCCAAATCGGGAGGAACATATACATATATGGGGGCTATATCTAAATCTGAATCGATTTTTTTCGAATTTGGCAGTCTTTATTCATGTAGTAAGAAACCTCTTTCTGCCGAATTTCGTACTGATCGGATATAAAATACAGTTCCTACAGCGCTTACATGTCAAATCGGGGGTAACATATCTAAATCTAAACCGATGTTCCCCAAATTTGGCAGTGTTCATTCATGTAATAAGAAACATCTTTGTGCCGATTTTCGAACTGATCAGATATAAAATAAAGTTTCTATAGCGCTTACATATCAAATCGGAGATGACATATATATGGGGGCTATATCTAAATCTGAAAGGATTGGGATGGGGACAGTATCCAAATCAAAACCGATTTTCCCCGAATTTAGCAGTGTTCATTCATGTAATAAGATAACTCTCTCTACCAAATTTCGTACTGATCTGCTATAAAGTACAGTTTCTAGAGCGCTTACATGTCAAATCCTTGGGCCAAAAAAGAGCACTGTACTAAATTTCATCACAATCACCACAAATACGACCTGCACTTTGATCACAAGAATAGATGGACATATAGACAGACGGACATAGCTTAACTACGGTTATATTTCTTCTCTTTTTGGGCGTTACAAACAAATGCACAAAGTCATAACACACTGTACCACAGTGTGGTTTAGGGTATAAAAAAAAAGGTTGCTAGCAGAAAAAACCAGCACGGAACGACATTAAAAATTGGAAATAAGGAAATCTAACGAGTGAGAAGCTTTAAATATCGTGGAGTGTTATATACTGATCAATGGGACGCATCAACAGAAATACGATGAAAATTCGATAGTGATGACCCTGCCGTATTATAAACGGCAGTATATTAAGCAGCTATGACATAAGTCTTGCGACAAAATCACGTTTTATTAAATGTTATGTGTGGTCCGTGTTACTATACGCGGTAGAATTATGGCCAATCAAAGCAACGGATGAGAAATGATTAGAAGCTTTTGAAATGTGGTTAAACAGACGTAATGAAGTATTCAGAAGAATGAAAGTAAAACGACAACTAATTAAAAATATCAAAACTAGAAAAATATTCTAATTAGGACATGTAATGAGGAACGATAAGTATAGATTTATACGAAAAATTCTCAAGGGGAGGATTGAATGCTGAAAAATATTAGGATTGGACGGGCTATCAAGATGAACAAAATCTACCATATGCTGCGGATTTGCAAATAAAAAAGAAGATAACTCAAAATGATAATACAAAAGAGAAATATTGTTGGAATGAATTTTTTCCCCAATTTGATATTGCAATAAATGTTTTTTTAGCGCGATTTATTGCAAGTTTCGCCTTCTTGTTGGAATAAAATGTCGTTGATGTTTAGCTGAATAATTGTTGCAAACAAAAATTCAGTCATTCACCGTAACCGCAGCTCCTTCCTCATTTCGAAAGAAATAAGGACCGACAATGCCGCCAGAGTGTAAACCGAACCGCGTGTAAACCGTACGAACAGTTATTCTTAAAGGATGTAATGGTAGGTTTAGGTTTAGGTTAGGGTGGCAGCCGTATTTTTTTTATACAAGCTCACATAGACCAGTTTAGGTCCCTAGTGTTACTACGGGCTGAAATGCCCTCATCGAAACCAACCTGTTTGATATACAAATTTATCGATAGTACGAATATCGGTACTGGAAAGGTCTATTAGGCTGCCTAGAAAGGCAGACCGCAGTATGTCCAGTCGTCGTTTACTCAGAGCGGGGCAGTCGCATAGCAAGTGCTCAATGCTCTCCACTTCTCCGTCATCTCCACAGCTTCTGCAGAAGTCATTAGAGTCAATGCCCAATCTTTTGGCGTGTTCGCCGATCAAGCAGTGTCCCGTCAGAACTGATACTAACGTAGACAATCTTTGCCTCTCTAGTGCGAGGAGATATTTTGATCTTCTCAGGTCATACCTTGGCCAGAATTGTCTAGCTAACCTGCAGGTGCCGATTTCTGTCCATCTTTCGTTGGATTGCCTGATTGCCTCTTGCCTAAGCCAAAGCTTGCACGTGGATAGTGGCGCACCAATATATGCAAATTCTTCGAGAATTTGTAATGTCGTCCCTTTCCTAGCAAGTTCATCGTCTTTGCAGTTCCCCGGGATATCCCTATGCCCAGGCACCCATATGAGGTGTATATTAAACTGCTCAGCCATCTCGTTAAGAGATCTGCGGCAGTCGAGGGCTGTTTGCGAATTTACGGATGTTGCCTCCAGATAATTGATGGCAGCCTGGCTGTCCGAGTAAATGACAACGCCAGTGTTGGTTACTATGTTGCGACTCAGCCACTTGGCTACTTCCCATATTGCCATTATTTGGGCTTGATAGACACTGCAGGTATCTGGTAGTCTGTGAGCTATATCCAAACTAAGCTCTGCGCGAAGCAATCCGACAAAAACGCCCGGATTTGGGGAAGAACAAAAACTGGATTTTACACACTGCAGGTATCTGGTAGTCTGTGAGCTATATCCAAACTAAGCTCTGCGAGAAGCAATCCGACAAAAACGCCCGGATTTGTGGAAGAACAAAAACTGGCTTTTACACCATGATAACGCCCTGCACACACATCGTTGCTTGTGCGCGAATATTTGGCCAAAAACAACACAGTAATGTTGCCGCAGCCACCGTATTCCCCTGACCTAGCCCCCTGTGACTATTTTTTGTTCCCAAAACTGAAAAGACCCATGAAAGGACGACGCTACGCCACGATTGAGGAGATAAAGACGGCGTCGAAGGAGGAGCTGAACAAGATCACAAAAAATGATTATTTGAAGTGCTTCGAGGATTGGAAAAAACGTTGGCAGAAGTGTATTATATCCGAGGGGATTTAAACAAATAGATTTAAACAAATAGAGATGTTTATTTAAAGGAATGAAATCATAGCGCAGGGCCAATATTAATTTTTGCTGGTAAATTGTCTGAGATGCAAATATACCGCATCCAGACTTCGTCTTCCCAGTTGGGGTTGTGACTGCTATCATTGAAAATTATAAAAAAGAGCTTCCAATTGAAAACCAGAATAGCAAATTGTATTTATTATCACAAATGTTGTTACTATCACAAAAGTTTTCTTGTCACTCGGTTGAGAATAGGGGTGTAAATTCATTTAAAGAAACCTTTTTCTCCGTTTTCTTTGTTTCAACTAACGTATAAGAATTTTATTTTGTATGTTTATTGACATTCATGTGAAAAGGTGCAAGAAAAACACGCAAAATACACGATTTTATAACTTGATTTTTTCCTGAACACATCTTTGCACTCGATTCGGAATTCTCATTTCATCGAGGTGAATGAATCTTCTTATATTGAATCTCTTTGGATAGAAGTGAATGGTGACTTTACAAAAAAATCATCTTCAGCCACGAGGTACACTTTCACCTCAGTGGATTGTTAACAAGCACAATTTGGCAAATGAGAATCCACGAGTGATTGTTGAAAAGCCGATGCATTCACAAAGAGCGACTCTTTGGAGCTCTTTATGGGCTGGTGGCGTCATCGGGCCGTACTTCTTCGAAAATGAGGTCGGCTAAGTAGTTACCGTGAATGGTGGCCACGTCATGTGATTTGACACCGTTAGACTTCTTTTTTGGGGATATTTAAAAGAAAAAGTTTACGTCAATATGCCGAGAACAGTTCAAGACCTAAAGGATTAACGACATTGAACCTCAGTTATGTCTCAGAGCCACCGAAGCCGTGGCGAGCATTTGTCCGATATTTTGTTTCACACAAAATTGTCATAGATCATTCTATCATAATAAAAAATATTAAGATCATTCTCTGAAAACTTTTTGTATTATACATATATATTAACATCGTTCGTTTTGTTTGGACCACCCTTTATATCATCCATATCAAACTCAACGTGGCAAAAATTCTTCACGAAAGTCTGAAACAACAATATTTGTTATCAACAATTTTTCATTTTTTACTTCACATTTTTAAAAGTATTACCTACGAACTATTGTCTTCATGTTGATTACTATGTTTACAGTGCATTGTTAAATAAGTGTCATTAATTAAGCCAGTTTCCGTATGTTCAGTTTTTCCCCTGGTCCCTCCATAATTTCTGTGGTATAAGTGGTATCATACCTCTCCCCAATTGTACATGAATCAACCAATAATTAAAGTTGATGATATTAAATTGTCAGAACACTTCGTTCTCCCTGTTTTCGACTCCGGAAAAATGAGATTAAATATGTCCTAATTAACGAAATAAAAACAATTTCCGCTGCAGCGACAGATATGACCAACATCTGTGGGGGCGGGCACTGACGTAGATATACTCAGATAAACTCAAAGGACCAAAACCTTGAACATAGGCATCAGCGAACATATTTACGTTAAACATCCACATCTGAGCCAACAGCACAAAACTCATGAATACAACAAAGTTATTGCGGTTAATAACATTTTAATATACATTCAAATGAAAACATTAACACCGACATAATCCATGAGAAGGATATAGAAATAGGTTGGTTGGAAGGTAGGTATATGAGCATACAACAGCAATAACATAATAGCGTTTTAATAGGTGTGAAGTTGTTGGCTTATTTGTGTGTAGTTTGTGTTTGAAAATCCGCCCTCTCTCTCTCTCTCGCTCTCGAACACATAGATTAGTGGCTTAAAATGTAGTCCCTAATGGCGCAGAATACATGAAAGAAATCTGCTTCTAATAAGATTAAAATATAATGAAAACTTTCTTACCAAACCAACATTTTAATTCCTTAAGCAGATTCTTTGTTGTGCTTTATTTATCTACTAAATGGTGCGATGCGGACACTTCGCTTTTTCGCAGTAAATTTGAAAAAACGTAAGGTGATTACATAAGCTTAGTATAGGATGACAACATAATGCCCGTTTGAAATGATGACGAATTGCTTTATTTAAAACGTTAGATGTTTAAACTAAAAGCTAAAGTGTGCAGATCCCCACTATATGATACCTTACTCCATCGTTTTTGAGGAGATTAAGCACCAATGTAGATGCTCGGAATGTAAGACGATTTTCAAAAAGATGGATGGAAAATGAAGTTTATGCAAAGTATGATTTTCTAATTTTTGCCAGAGTTTCATAATGGTCAGATTTAGAATGCGACATATAAAGTGCTTACGTTCCAATTTGGAAGAAACTTTTATGTGAACGCTATATCTAAATCGGAATCGATTTTCTTCAATTTTACATTTGTATACCCTACACCACACTGTGGTACAGGGTATTATAAGTTTGTTTCACGGCAGATGTTTGTAACACCTGAAAATAACACAGTTAGACCTTAAAGTATACCGATCGACTCAGAATCACTAGCTGAGTCGATTTAACGATGTCTGTCTGTCCGTCCGTCCGTCCGTCTGTCCATGTAAAGTTGTTCGTCGACTACAGGTCGCAATTTCACTCCGATCGTTCTGAAATTTTGCAGTTTAGAGTATTTCGGGGCTGTTAAGATCGCTATTGAATATGGTTGAAATCGGTTCAGATTTAGATATAGCTCCCATATATATGTTTCGTCCGATTTGGCCCTTTATTCCTATAGAAGCTGTATTTTACATCCGATCGTTTTGAAATTTAGAATGGTAGAGTTTCTTGATCCATGAACCAACATTGCCGAATTTAAAGAAAATCGGTTAAGATTTAGCTATAGCTCCCATATATATGTTTCGTCCGATTTTGCTCTTTAGTCCTGTAAAAGCTGTATTTTACATCCAATCATTTTGAAATTTAGAATGGTAGAGTTTCTTGATCCATGAACCAACACTGCCGAAGTTGAAGAAAATTGGTTAAGATTTAGCTATAGCTCCCATATATATGTTTCGTCCGATTTGGCCCTTTAGTCCTATAAAAGCTGTATTGTACATCCATTCGTTTTGAAATTTAGAATGGTAGAGTTTCTTGATCCATGAACCAGCACTACCGAATTTGAAGGAAATAGGTTAAGATTTAGCTATAGCTCCCATATATATGTTTCGTCCGATTTGGCCCTTTAGTTCTATAGAAGCTATATTTTACATGCAATCGTTTTGAAATTTAGAATGGTAGAGTTTCTTGATTCATAAACCAACATTGCCGAATTTGAAGAAAATCGGTAAAGATTTAGCTATAGCTCCCATATATATGTTTCATCCGATTTGGCCCTTTAGTCCTATAGAATCTGTATTTTACATCCGATCGTTTTGAAATTTAGAATGGTAGAGTTTCTTGATCCATGAACCAACATTGCCGAACTTGGAGAAAATCGGTTCAGATTTAGATATAGCTCCCATATATATCTTTCGTCCGATTTGGTCCTTTAGTCCTATAGAAGCTGTATTTTATATCCGATCGTTTTGAAATTTAGAATGGTAGAGTTTCTTCATCCATGAACCAACACAGCCGAATTTGAAGAAATCGGTTAGATTTAGCTATAGCTCCCATATATATGTTTCGTCCGATTTGGCCCTTTAGTCCTATAGAAGCTGTATTTTACATCCGATTGTTTTGAAATTTAGAATGGTAGAGTTTCTTGATTCATGAACCAACATTGCCGAATTTGAAGAAAATCGGTGCAGATTTAGATATAGCTCCCATATATATGTTTCGTCCGATTTGGCCCTTTAGTCCTATAGAATCTGTATTTCACATCCGATCGTTTTGAAATTTAGAATGGTAGAGTTTCTTGATCCATGAACCAACATTGCCGAACTTGGAGAAAATCGGTTCAGATTTAGATATAGCTCCCATATATATCTTTCGTCCGATTTGGTCCTTTAGTCCTATAGAAGCTGTATTTTATATCCGATCGTTTTGAAATTTAGAATGGTAGAGTTTCTTCATCCATGAACCAACACAGCCGAATTTGAAGAAAATCGGTTAAGATTTAGCTATAGCTCCCATATATATGTTTCGTCCGATTTGGCCCTTTAGTCCTATAGAAGCTGTATTTTACATCCGATCGTTTTGAAATTTAGAATGGTAGAGTTTCTTGATCCATGAACCAACATTGCCGAATTTGAAGAAAATCGGTGCAGATTTAGATATAGCTCCCATATCGTCCGATTTGGTCCTTTAGTCCTATAGAAGCTGTATTTTACATCCGATCGTTTTGAAATTTAGAATGGTTGAGTTTCTTGATCCATGAACCAACATTGCTAAATTTGAAGAAAATCCGTTAAGATTTAGCTATAGCTCCCATATATATGTTTCGTCCGATTTGGCCCTTTAGTCCTATAGAAGCTGTATTTTACATCCGATCGTTTTGAAATTTAGAATGATAGAGTTTCATGATCCATGAACCAACATTGCCAACATTAAGATTTAGCTATAGCTCCCATATATATGTATGTTTCGTCCGATTTGGCCCTTTAGTCCTATAAAAGCTGTATTTTACATCCAATCGTGTTGAAATTTAGAATGGTAGAGTTTCTTGATCCATGAACCAACACTACCGAATTTGAAGAAAATCGGTTAAGATTTAGCTATAGCTCCCATATATATGTTTCATCCGATTTGGCTCTTTAGATCCAATCGTTTTTATACCCTACACCACACTGTGGTACAGGGTATTATTTAAGTATAAAATGTCCTAAAAGTAAATTTATGTAAACAATTTATACATGAATTACAAAATTTATATATCAGAGTTATTCAAAATTACGAGAGTGGTGTAGGGTATTATATAGTCGGCACCGCCCGACTTTAGCCTTTCCTTACTGGTTTTTTTTTTTGTTTTAATTAAATTATTACAATTTAAATTGCACTTAAAAACTTTAAAGAATGTACTGATATTAAAGTTAAAAGCTGTTTATATTTGGTACCAAATGGGCCATTTGTGGGGAGGTACCAAAAGGGGCGTGCCAATAACGGTCACTTTTCACTGGACTGTAGATACTATAACAGCACTAGCTGACCCGGTGCGCTTCGCTGCCCTGCGTTTCAGTGAAATAGAACCACTCTTGATAAATGCACAAATTTCGTGTAGTGCAATACCCGTCAAATCAACTTGGAAGGCCATATCGCTCATTCAGTACAGTCATACCAATTAGTGCAATAATTCTATCAGTATTTATTTTTTCTATACGATGTCGCATGCGCGTAGTCACTCCCTCTAATCCGATATCTCTCAATTTTGTTGAGTCACGTGCAAACTTTGAAGGCACTTGAATACTAAACACGCTTGGTCAAGCGTCAATGGTCTCCAGTTATTTCGTTTTCAGCAAGCGTGTCGTATATACAGACAGTTCCACAGATCAGCTTTTTAATCAGATTCAGCATCCGCTAAAAACTTCAAGACGATGAGTGCAAGCCCCATATATTTAGTTTTTAGTACTTTGTCCATCGACACTATTTACATGCAAATTTTCAAAACTGTCTTGGGTTGTGTGGGCGGCGCCTCGCCCTTATCACTCTTTTTTGCAAAGATATTGCCGCAATGCTATTTCAAATATTCCGTTATACATTTTTATACCCTACACCACACTGTGGTACAGGGTATTATTAGTTTGTTTCACGGCAGATGTTTGTAACACCTGAAATCCGTCCGTCCGTCTGTCCGTGTAAAGTTGTTCGTCGACTACAGGTCGCAATTTCACTCCGATCGTTCTGAAATTTTGCAGTTTAGAGTATTTCGCGGCTGTTAAGATCGCTATTGAATTTGGTTTGGAAATCGGTTCAGATTTAGATATAGCTCCAATATATATCTTTCGTCCGATTTGGCCCTTTAGTCCTATAGAAGCTGTATTTTACATCCAATCGTTTTGAAATTTAGAATGGTAGAGTTTCTTGATCCATGAACCAACATTCCCGAATTTGAAGAAAATCGGTTAAGATTTAGCTATAGCTCCCATAATGTTTCGTCCGATTTGGCCCTTTAGTCCTATAGAAGCTGTATTTTACATCCGATCGTTTTGAAATTTAGAATGGTATAGTTTCTTGATCCATGAACCAACATTGCAGAATTTGAAGAAAATCGGTTAAGATTTAGCTATAGCTCCCATATATATGTTTCGTCCGATTTTGCTCTTTAGTCCTGTAGAAGCTGTATTTTACATCCAATCATTTTGAAATTTAGAATGGTAGAGTTTCTTGATTCATGAACCAACACTACCGAATTTGAAGAAAATCGGTTAAGATTTAGCTATAGCTCCCATATATATGTTTCGTCCGATTTGGCCCTTTAGTTCTATAGAAGCTATATTTTACATCCAATCGTTTTGAAATTTAGAATGGTAGAGTTTCTTGATTCATGAACCAACATTGCCGAATTTGAAGAAAATCGGTTAATATTTAGATATAGCTCCCATACATATCTTTCGTTCGATTGGACCCTTTAGTCCTATAGAAGCTGTATTTTACATCCAATCGTTTTGAAATTTAGAATGGTAGAGTTTCCTGATCCATGAACCAACACTGCCGAATTTGAAGAAAATCGGTTAAGATTTAGCTATAGCTTCCATATATATGTTTCGTCCGATTTGGCCCTTTAGTCCTGAAGAAGCTGTATTTTACATCCAATCATTTTGAAATTTAGAATGGTAGAGTTTTTTGATCCATGAACCAACACTACCGAATTTGAAGAAAATCGGTTAAGATTTAGCTATAGCTCCCATATATATGTTTCGTCCGATTTGGCCATTTAGTCCTATAAAAGCTGTATTTTACATCCAATCGTTTTGAAATTTAGAATGGTAGAGTTTCTTGATCCATGAACCAACACTACCGAATTTGAAGAAAATCGGTTAAGATTTAACTATAGCTCCCATATATGTACATGTTTCGTCCGATTTGGCCCTTTAGTCCTGTAGCAGCTGTATTTTACATCCAATCATTTTGAAATTTAGAATGATAGAGTTTCTTGATCCATGAACCAACACTGCCGAATTTGAAGAAAATCGGTTAAGATTTAGCTATAGCTTCCATATATATGTTTCGTCCGATTTGGCCCTTTAGTCCTGAAGAAGCTGTATTTTACATCCGATCGTTTTGAAATTTAGAATGGTAGAGTTTCTTGATCCATGAACCAACATTGCCGAATTTGAAGAAAATCGGTTAAGATTTAGCTATAGCTCCCATATATATGTTTCGTCCGATTTTGCTCTTTAGTCCTGAAGAAGCTGTATTTTACATCCAATCATTTTGAAATTTAGAATGGTAGAGTTTCTTGATCCATGAACCAACACTACCGAATTTGAAGAAAATCGGTTAAGATTTAGCTATAGCTCCCATATAAGTACATGTTTCGTCCGATTTGGCCCTTTAGTCCTGTAGAAGCTGTATTTTACATCCAATCGTTTTGAAATTTAGAATGGTAGAGTTTCTTGATCCATGAACCAACACTACCGAATTTGAGGAAAATCGGTTAAGATTTAGCTATAGCTCCCATATATATGTTTCGTCCGATTTGGCCCTTTAGTCCTATAGAAGCTGTATTTTACATCCAATCATTTTGAAATTTAGAATGGTAGAGTTTCTTGATCCGTGAACCAACACTACCGAATTTGAAGAATATCGGTTAAGATTTAGCTATAGCTCCCATATATATGTTTCGTCCGATTTGGCCGCTTAGTCCTATAAAAGCTGTATTTTACATCCAATCATTTTGAAATTTAGAATGGTAGAGTTTTTTGATCCATGAACCAACACTACCGAATTTGAAGAAAATCGGTTAAGATTTAGCTATAGCTCCCATATATATGTTTCGTCCGATTTGGCCATTTAGTCCTATAAAAGCTGTATTTTACATCCAATCATTTTGAAATTTAGAATGGTAGAGTTTCTTGATCCATGAACCAACACTACCGAATTTGAAGAAAATCGGTTAAGATTTAGCTATAGCTCCCATATATATGTTTCGTCCGATTTGGCCCTTTAGTTCTATAGAAGCTGTATTTTACATCCAATCGTTTTGAAATTTAGAATGGTAGAGTTTATTGTTCCATGAACCAACACTACCGAATTTGAAGAAAATCGGTTAAGATTTAGCTATAACTCCCATATACATGTTTCGTCCGATTTGGCCCTTTAGTCCTGAAGAAGCTGTATTTTACATCCAATCATTTTGAAATTTAGAATGGTAGAGTTTCTTGATCCATGAACCAACACTACCGAATTTGAAGAAAATCGGTTAAGATTTAGCTATAGCTCCCATATAAGTACATGTTTCGTCCGATTTGGCCCTTTAGTCCTGTAGAAGCTGTATTTTACATCCAATCATTTTGAAATTTAGAATGGTAGAGTTTCTTGATCCATGAACCAACACTACCGAATTTGAAGAAAATCGGTTAAGATTTAGCTATAGCTCCCATATAAGTACATGTTTCGTCCGATTTGGCCCTTTAGTCCTGTAGAAGCTGTATTTTACATCCAATCGTTTTGAAATTTAGAATGGTAGAGTTTCTTGATCCATGAACCAACACTACCGAATTTGAGGAAAATCGGTTAAGATTTAGCTATAGCTCCCATATATATGTTTCGTCCGATTTGGCTCTTTAGATCCAATCGTTTTTATACCCTACACCACACTGTGGTACAGGGTATTATTTAAGTATAAAATGTCCCAAAAGTAAATTTATGTAAACAATTTATACATGAATTACAAAATTTATATATCAGAGTTATTCAATATTACGAGAGTGGTGTAGGGTATTATATAGTCGGCACCGCCCGACTTTAGCCTTTTTACTGGTTTGAAATTTAGAATGGTAGAGTTTCTTGATCCATGAACCAACACTGCCGAATTTGAAGAAAAGCGGTTAAGATTTAGCTATAGCTCCCATATATATGTTTCATCCGATTTTTAGTCCTATAAAAGCTGTATTTTACATCCAATCGTTTTGAAATTTAGAATGGTAGAGTTTCTTGATCCATGAACCAACACTACCAAATTTGAAGAAAATCGGTTAAGATTTAGCTATAGCTCCCATATATATGTTTCGTCCGATTTGGCCCTTTAGTTCTATAGAAGCTATATTTTACATCCAATCGTTTTGAAATTTAGAATGGTAGAGTTTCTTGATTCATGAACCAACATTGCCGAATTTGAAGAAAATCGGTTAATATTTAGATATAGCTCCCATACATATCTTTCGTACGATTGGACCCTTTAGTCCTATAGATGCTGTAGTTTACATCCAATCGTTTTGATATTTAGAATGGTAAAGTTTCTTGATCCATGGACTAACATTGCCGAATTTGAAGAAAATTTATACATGAATTACAAAATTTAATTTTCAGAGTAATTCCATATTACGGGAGTGGTGTAGGGTATTATATAGTCGGCTCCGCCCGACTTTAGCCTTTCCTTACTGGTTTATTTATATGGGGGTGTCATACCAACTTTTTCCATCGTTCCTGTTTGTAGCTCTATCGCCGCTACTGGTACCAAGTCCAGACAGCCAAACTTCGAAACCATGGCTGATATAGTGATCGAAATATTGAATTTTGAAATTTCAGTTTGTGTAGGAGTACCCACTGTTAACACGAAGCCAGTTTTTGTTTCAATCATTGGTTGTGGTTCGAAGGTTACACACCCATTTTTACAGGCTAGCTGCAATAGTCCATGTAATATTATATATTTATATGTCATGTCTCACATTTCAGGTTGTGTGGGCGGTGCCATGCCCACTGTTACTATTACGCCGATTTCTTGCTCCAGCACTTGATCTTTTTCCACATACCAAATTTCGAGAATTTTGGTCCAATTGCAATCAAAATATTGCACTTCTGAATTTCTGGTAGTTTGGGCTCCAACACGCGTACTGCTACCAAGGCACAAATACTAAATATCGCCGATCTTACTGCAAATTTACGAAAAATATAGTATTTGTAATTCAAGTGCAACCCTGCAATATGGATTCGAGACTAGTCTTGAAGGTATACAAGCAGGATATAGCTCCCACTACGGAAGGTGAGTCGTCCACCTTGGTTGATACACGGCTTAATTCTGGTGACTCCAACTCCAACAGAAGATCTGTAACGTCCTTCTCTGAGAACGAAAGCTCTACTTCTGTCACAGATGGGCTGAGGGGAGTCTCCGGACTCTTTGACGCATCTGGCGGGGACACGCTTCTCGATTATACGGACGAAGAGTTCGATAACACCCTTGTCGGGTGGATGTTAATCTGTCAATTATCAATGATGGTAAGAATTCTTCAGATTAAACTCCATCAGGCTAAATCAGCCTCAGCGGCTCTACTGCTGCGCCTGTCCACAGGTGCAGTAGACATCGTCCTGATACAGGAGCCCTACGCAGTGGGAGGAAGGGTGTGCGGTATCAGGACACCCAACTTTAAACTGCTTGTGGTCAACTGTGAAGGCACTCCAATAACCTGCATTTTGGCCTGGAAAGATTTAAGTATCTTTCTCCTGGCTAATTTAAGTGGTAAAGACCAAACAGCTGCTAGTCTGGTGATCGGTAATTGCATATATTGGATGGTCTCCACTTACTTGCCTCATTAAGCTGTAGTACCGACTGTTCTATTCAGAGAAGTATTAGAAGAAGCAACGTCTGACGAGGTCGAACTGATTATTAGAGTAGACACGAACGCTCATCATACTATCTGGGGTAGAACGGATATAAACAATAGGGGTGATTCGCTTCTTGACTTTATTCTATCTACCAACCTAAGTATTTGTAAAATAGGTAATAAACCGACCTTTACAATTAAAGACAGACAAGAAGTACTCGACGTAACGTTTGCTACTGACAGGCTGTCAGACAAAATTATTGGGTGGAATGTACTGCACAACCACTCATTCTCAGATCACCATTATATTGAGTTCAAACTCGCTGAAAAAGCGACTAAATCTGCCGTCCACAGAAATGTGAGGAAGACAAAGTGGCACCTGTATGAGAAAAGTTTCAAGAAAGTCCTCAACTCTAAACTTCTGTACGAACCGAATGACAAAGCCGGTCTGGATAATCTGGTCGAGCATATCACCATATCAATCAACAGTTCCCTTGAATAAGCCTGTCCAAAAAAAGGTACAAGGGTAAAACTAAACCCCAATGGTGGACTTCTGAACTAACGGCTATGAAAAATACCTGCAACAAGCTATTTCAAAAAGGCTAAATCTACTGTGGTCGCTAATGTTTGGGATGCCTATAAAGAGCACCTCAAGATCTATAAAAAGGAGCTTAGAAAGGCGCAAAGACGATCTTGATATACCTTCTGTGGTAAAGTGGAAAAGGTCTCCGACGCCGCCAGGCTGAGGAAGATTTTATCTGCCTCACCCTGTACAGTGGGATTTTTACAGGATGAGGCTTTCATATATCCCGTATCGATGGAGGGATACCAAAGTGGTATTCATACCCAAAGCGGGGAATATATCACACACTAGGCCAAATGACTTCAGACCAATTAGCCTATCCTCCTTCCTACTGAAATGTCTGGAAAGACATTTAGATTATTTCATTAGGGAAAACCTGGATACAAAACTCCTGTCGGGAACCAACATGCTTATAATAAGGGGAAGTCTACCGAATCAGACCTGCACGAACTTGTGAGCACTATCGAATCTTTTCTGCATTTAAAAGAATTCACCATGGTGGCATTTCTTGACATAGAAGGGGCTTTTAACAACATTCACTCAGATGCGGTAATTGCAGCACTGTCACATCTAAAATGTACCTCTAGTTTGATTAGAGTAATTCAAAGTCTGATCAACAGAAGACGCATAACATCATGTCTAGGGTCCACAACTCTTACAAGGTTTGTAAGCAGAGGGACCCCACAAGGAGGAGTACTCTCTCCACTAATTTGGAACCTAGCGGTGAATGAAATCCTGCAAGATCTAGAACGTTGTGGCTGCAAGATCGTGGCATATGCGGACGACGTGGCAATCGCAGTGAGTGGCACATTCGTAAACGTCCTCAGAGACATCCTACAGGTGGCTCTGAACAAGTTGGCTAGATGGGCCAGAAGCAGCGGTTTGGGCGTTAACCCAAACAAGACAGAATTGGTTCTCTTTACTAGGATGAATAATGTCCCACATGTGGACCCTCCACCTCGTATACATATATGCAATAGATCTAGTCTTTTCTGAAAGTGCAAAATTTTTAGGAATAATTCTAGATAGGAAACTGTTATTTAGACTTAACGCATTGGAACGTGTAAGGAAGGCCAACGTCGCCTTATATTCCTGCAAAAAGGCTCTAGGGTCGCGGAGGGGCCTCTCTCCTAAAATAGTCCACTTGATTTATATAACAGTAGTTCGTCCAATACTGTTATACGGCACTGTGGTATGGTGGACGGCAACTGACAAACTAACCATTACCAACCTTCTAACAAAGGTTCAGAGAACTGCCTGCCTGAGCATAAGCGGAGCCTTACGGACTACAGCGACCGAGTCTCTACAAGCCCTACTCCATACACTGTCGATTAATATTGTGGCGAGAGAAGTTGCAACCAAAGCGGCAATAAGATTAAACTGCCTATCAATGTGGAGGTACAAGAATGAGGATACCAAAGTGTAGTGCTATGGTAACCGACCGAGTGGACTATATACCAACTGTATACACCTTCGAGAGAAATTACATCACTATGATTCCCGCCAGAGATGAATGGTTTGGCAGAATACCAGATAATAGAAACCATCTCCACTTTTACACGGATTGTTCGAAGCTTGATGAAAAGGCTGGCTTTGGAGTACACTGTGCAGAATTTAGTTTGAATATAGCTCACAGACTACCAGAAACCTGCAGTGTCTATCAAGCCGAAATAATAGCAATATGGGAAGTCGCAAAGTGGCTGAGTCGCAACATAGTAATCAACACTGGCGTTGTCATTTACTCGGACAACCAGGCTGGCATCAATTCTGTGGAGACAACATCTCTATGTGGCTGAGCAGTTTAATACACACCTCATATGGGTGCCTGGGCATGGGGATATCCCGGAAAACTGCAAAGCCGGTAAACTTGATAGGAAAGGGACGACATTACAAATTCTCGAAGAATTTGCATATATTGGTGCGCCGCTAACCACGTGCAAGCTTTGGCTTTGGCTTAGGCAAGAGGCAATCAGGCAGTCCAACGAAAGATGGACAGAAATCGGAACCTACAGGGTAGCTAGACAAATCTGACCAAGATATGATCTGAGAAGGTCGAAATATCTCCTCGCACTAGAGAGGAAAATATTGTCTACCTTAGAATCAGTTCTGATGGAACACTGCCTAATCGGCGAACACGCCAGAAGATTGGGTCTTGATTTCAATGACTTCTACAGAATCTGTGGAGATTAGGAAGAGGTGGAGAGAATTGAATACTTGCTATGCTATTGTCCAACTTTGAGTAAAAGACGTCTGGACATGCTGGGCTCGGCCTTTCTATGCAATCTAACAGATCTTTCCGTACCGATATTCGTACTATCAAGAACTTTTTTATATCAAACATGTTGGTTTCGATGACGGGCATTTCAACTATGGTAACACTAGGGACCTAAACTGATCTATGTGAGCTGGTAAAACAATGGCTACCACTCTATCCTAAACCTGACCTAAAACCTTTAATATATCACAGTGCCATATTTAAACTTATTTCCCCACTGTGCCATATTTAACCATTTCGCCCTATTCCATAGTAATACAAATTTTTATTCCACTGTACAATACTTTTACCATATTAATACCGTTTTAGCATATTTACGAGTATATCTTTTTGCCCCATTGTTTGCCAAGTAATTTTGGAGGATATTACACAGTCGACTCCGTTCGACTTTAGTCTTTACTTACAAGTTTTACTTCTTTATAGCTCAAACAATTTAAAAATGTTTATCTTCCATGCGATCGCTACACTGTGATTCAAGGTATTACAACTTTTGGTGATTTGTTTGTAATGCTCAAAATATAAATTTCGATAGAGCGCCCCAGTAGTTCAGTTGGTAACGTGCTCGCCTATTCGTTTGGGGTCGTGGGTTTGATTCCCACCAGAGGCTCTGGTCTGTCGCTGCAAAATCTAGCCATAGGGTCTTGGTAACTCGACCTTTCCCTGTACCGTAAAATGTTAATAAAAATTTTCTTTGTTTTGTAGTTCATATCAAATGAATTGAATGAATGAAATTAAATAAAATTAATTTCGATATAACTTATTTAAAAAAAATGTTTTCTTCTGTGTAAAGGAATTTTTGGAAAGGATTCCAGACACACTTGTTTCTCTCCTTCACTGAAGCATTACTTAAGGCGTTATCCGAATTAAAACATAATTTATTATTGCTTGCCATCAACTCAGCCGCAATCAATGATATTAATGAATGAATGATAATAATGAATCTCTTAAGGACGATATGTACCTACTCATGAAGCTACGCTACCGAGAATGTTTTATTAATTTCTGCGTCTGTAAAAACGGAGACGGTCTTCAACTGCCTTCGGTCTATTGCGAAACATTTATGATGATGAAACAACTCAACCTGGGCGCCCGGCAATCCACCTTATCCTGCTCCCACCAACTACTACTACTACTCTACTGCGAATGCCACTCACAAAGTGATTCCCCCGACGGAAGTTATTAATCACAGAGATTTTTTTAATTATTTTGCAAATGATGCGAGCATTCGCTTCGATTAATACTTTTGTTTCGCTTTTATTTATTTGCGTTTCTCTTTGCGTTCGCATGTTATGGAATTCATGTCAATGATTTTTATTCCTCATTCCTCCCATTTACATTCTGATTCATAATGATTTTCCACTTTTTTTTGCCATTATTTTCTCTTGTGCAGTCTAAGAAGACTTGATTGAGTAAACAAGAAATCGAGGTAAGAAGAGGCGGTTAAAAGAGGAATGGGCTACCTTTTGATACTTTTCTGAGGTAGCTCTGAGTTCAAAGGGGCAATGATCTGCAATATAAATGCTGTCAATCTATAACTAATGACATTCGAGTAAAGGGTTCTTGCATCTCTGTATCAAAAAGGGAGCAAGAAAATATTATTTCGTTTAATACTTTCAAATTGTCTGGTATATTAATTGACTCTTACATTTATTTATATGAAGGATGTAACGAAAGTGTCTTTAGCGAAGGCGAATATTGAAATATATTTCTTGCGAAAGCGAATATTAGTTTGTTTGTTTTTGCGAATGCGATAGCGAATATTGAAATATGCATTTTTGAGAAAGCAAATAATATTGTTTTTGCGAATATCAAAAATTGGTTTACGAAAGTGAAATTGTCTACATTATTGTTTATTTATCTTCTACATTTCATAATTCAAATTTCATAATTTCGATTTTATGCTATATATAAAATCGAAAGGATCATACACATAGGGGGTTACACGTATATCTAAACGGATTTCTTTCAAAGTTAGTAGCATCTATTCGTGGGTCGAGGTACATCTATATATATAAAGAATAATGTGTGTTTGTTTGTTGGTTTGTTTGTACCGTATAGGAGTCTAAACTGCTGGATCGATCTTCTTGAAATTTTCACAGAATGTACATGTGTGGGGGGTGGTGAAAATAAGGTACTTGAATTTTAGATGTACCAAGTGGGTGTGGCCCCGCCCATATAAGCAAAATTTTCAAATTGATATATCTTGCACAATTTTTTAGCTAGAGTGCTGTAATGTTGTACATATGTATCTGGTGGCAGTCTACGTTATTCTTCCAAAAATGGACGGGATCGGACAAATGGGCGGAGCCCATATAAGCCAAATTTTAAAAATGTGATTTCTTGCACAATTTGTTGGTGAGAGAGCTGGAATTTTGTGTATATGTATATGGTGGTAGTCTTCTTTGATGATTTGTCCAAAAATTTACGGGATTGGCCCAATGGGCGTGGCCCCGCCCATATAAGCTAAATTTTGAAATTGGGATATCTTGCACAATTTGTTAGCGAGAAGGCTGTAATTTTGTTCATATGTATCTGGTAGCAGTCTTCGTGATAGGTCCAAAAATGGGCGGGATTGAACCAAGGGGCGTGGCCCGACTTCATTTGAAATTGAGATAAGTTGCACAATTTGTTAGCGAGAAGGCTGTAATTTTGTGTATATGTATCTGGTGGTAGTCTTCGTGATTTATCCAAAAATTGACGGGATTGGATCAATGGGCGTGGCCCCGCCCATATAAACCAAATTTTGAAATTGAGATATCTTGCACAATTTAGTAGCGATATTACTGTAATTCTGTTTATATGTATCTGGTGGCAGTCTACGTGATTAGTTCAAAAATGGGCGGGATCAGACTAATGGGCTTGGTCCCGCCCATGTAAGACACATTTTGAAATTGAGATATCTTGCGCAATTTGTTAGCGAGAGTGCTGTTATTTGATGTATATGTATTTGGTGGCAGGATTCGTGATTGGTTCAAAATTGGACGGGATCGGAAATCTCAATCTGGGGCAACGAAGTGGACCGGGCCCAGCGAGTCACTTATAATTTCCGTAATGATCGGTTTTAAAATACAGACCCTATAGTGCTTTGATGCCAAATCCTAAGAAACATATCTATGAGGGCTATATTTAAAACTGAACCGATTACCAATTTCAATTGGGTCAAAAAGAGCTATTTTATATTTCAACACTATCGTGCCATAAATATGATCAGGACTTTTATTACAAGGATTCCTCTATAGACGGACATGGTTAAATCGTGTCAGGAAATGATTCTAAGTCGATCGGTATAATAAACGATGGACTATCTCTTCTTTTTGGGTGTTGATGGAAATTTTGTTCTACGTACTATATAAATAGTATTTATTAACTTTCGAAAAATTCAGTGTGCAAAGTTAAGTAGAGCCAAGTTATTATATATAAGATAAAGCTTGCACGTGGATAGTGGCGCACCAATATGTATATGCAAATTCTTCGAGAATTTGTAATGTCGTCCCTTTCCTAGCAAGTTCATCTGCTTTGCAGTTCCCCGGGATATCCCTATGCCCAGGCACCCATATGAGGTGTATATTAAACTGCTCAGCCATATCGTTAAGAGACTTGCGGCAGTCGAGGGCTGTTTGTGATTTTTGGTATGTGGTTTCCAGAGAATTAATATCAGCCTGGCCGTGCAAATAAATGACAACGCCAGTGTTGGTTGGTATTTCACGACTTAGCCACTTGGAGACTTCACATATTGCCATTATTTCGTCTTGATAGACACTCGGTCGGTTAACATAGCACTACACTTTTATATCCTCACGTGACCGTAGTTCTTGTACCTCCATATTGATAGGCAGCTCTGGTTGAAACTTTTCTCGCAACAATCTAATTCGGCAGTATATGGAGTAGGGCTTGTAGAGACTCAGTCGCTGTAGTCCTTAAAACTCCGCTTATGCATAGGCAAGCAGTTCTGAACTTTTGATAGTAGGTTGGTGGTGGTTAGTTTGTCAGTTGCCGTCCATCTTACCACAATGACATATAATAGTATTGGAGGAACTACTGCTACACGGGTATATATCCAATAGACAATTTTAGGAGAGAGGCCCCACCGCGACCTTACAGCCTTACTGCAGAAATATAAGGCGTCACCGGCATTCCTTACACATTCCAGTACGTCAAAAAAAATCTTATGGTAATTTTTTCTCGTTAATAGACTTGCGGCACTCGAGGGCTGTTTGTGATTTTTGGTATGTGGTCTCCAGAGAATTAATATCAGCCTGCCGTGCTAATAAATGACAACGCCAGTGTTGGTTGGTATTTCGCGACTCAGCCACTTGGAGACTTCACATATTGCCATTATTTCGACTTGATAGACACTCGGTCGGTTAACATAGCACTACACTTTTATATCCTCACGTGACCGTAGTTCTTGCACCTCCATATTGATAGGCAGCTCTGGTTGAAACTTCTCTCGCCACAATCTAATTCGGCAGTATATGTAGCAGCCTTACTGCATGAATATACGGCAAAAAATCTTACGGTAATTTTTTTTTAAAATTAAAATTTTTTTAATGTTTGAAGAAAATGAACAAGGCTTCAAGTGTTATTTATGTCAATTTCAGGTATAAAAATTAGTCTAGTAGCTGTCGATAAAACTATTAGAATAAATTTTATTTTTTGTCAAAAAAATCTTTAAGAATATTATGAAAAAATTGGTAAGAAAATGCTTTTTTATATTTATATATTCATCTAACCTATTTTTCTTTGTAACTTATTTTTCGCTTTATATATTCCAACAGGTGTAAACATGTCCCTTAAAATGCACTTCTTGCATTTTCATTTAAACTTTATCCCTGAGAATCTTGGCGACGTATGCGATGAAAGAATGATGAGCGATTATACTTTGTTCCTCATCAGAGAAACCGATTCCAAAATCTACTAGCGCCAAAAAAGATCTCACAATCACTTCTAATTAAGCATCTACATACAATAAACAAAAATTTACAAATCTAAACAAAATTTAATAAAAGCATCAAATAAAAATACTATTTAAACTAAAAATTAAAAACGCCATTTTTATAAAATTGTCTTACTTCTACAAAAAGCGATATAATTTCTTCACTTATCTATTGATTTTCTTCAAATAAGCTTTGTTTTTCGTTAGATTTCTATCTTTCTTTTGACAAACAAATCAATTTTTCTAATTGTTTTATCGAAAGTTACTAAACTACAGTTTATACTTGAAAATGACATTCACAACACGCCATATAACATTCACATAGCCCTGATAATTTCCATCAGTTTAAAGGAAATTTTGGGTATATAGGATTTATACTTCAAGAAATATGGTCCAAATACTAAAGATATCTTCCATGAAAATTGGAATTTTAAAGGATTTTTTTTTTTCAAAGTTACATTATTGCTATTGAATTCTGAAGATGATAGAGTGGTGTCTATCGAAACTGCAGTCAATTCTACCAAGCAATAAAAACTCTCTACCAATTTTTGTATTTGTTTCTATTACTTTTTTGCAATTGACAGAAAGTAACGGAAACATATGGTCTTAAACCGAATAAATTCAATAGTAAAACCAGTAAGGAAAGGCTAACGTCGGGCGGGGCCGACTATATAATACCCTACACCACGCTCGTAAAATTGAATAAATCTGAAATATAATTTTTTTTTATTCATGTATAAATTGTTTATTCTAAATTTCAAAACAATTGGATGTAAAATACAGCTTCTATAGAACTAAAGGGCCAAATCGGACGAAACATATATGTGGGAGCTATAGCTAAATCTTAACCGATTTTCTTCACATTCTGCAATGTTGGTTCATGGATCAAGAAACTCTACCATTCTAAATTTAAAAACGATCGACCAAATGGGAGCTATATCTAATGGGAGCTATAGCTAAATATGAACCGATTTCAACCAAATTCAATAGGGATCTTTGACAGCTGCGAAATACTCTAAACTGCAAAATTTCAGAACGATCGGAGTGAAATTGCGACCTGTAGTCGACGAACAACTTTACATGAACAGACGGACGGACGGACAGACATGGTTAAATCGACTCAGCTAGTGATTCTGAGTCGATCGGTATACTTTAAGGTGGGTCTAGCTGTGTTATTTTCAGGTGTTACAAACATCTGCCGTGAAACAAACATATAATACCCTGTACCACAGTGTGGTGTAGGGTATAAATAAAGTATGTGCAAAGTTTCGTTGAGATCAGATCATAATTGCGACCGGTACTTTGATTACAAGAATAAATGCACATTGAGACGGGCATAGCTAACTCAACTCAGAATGTGATTCTAAGTCTTTCGCTATAACAAACTATGGATTTATTTTCTCCTTTTGGGTGTTACAGACAAATGCACAAAGTTATAATAACCTGTACCACTGCATGGTGTAGGGTATAAATAGGACAATTTTTTTACTCCAGTGATATGATGCGTATTTTTTAATTCGTTCCCTTAGGGACGCGGTTGGGCAAAAATGGGCTTGAGTGACGAAAAGGGTTATATATAGTACCACGATGCAAGGGTTGTTCTTGGAACGCAAACAAGATATTATATTGTGTAAAAAGAACAAAACCCGATTAATTATTTTTACCAATTGGAATAACAATGTGCGTTTAAAAGAATGGATTGTAAATATTTCACCTTAAGCTTAACAGAAAATAAACAAGTACGAAAATTTCATTTGGGTAAACCGACCAATTCCCAATTTGTGAGAGAGGTACCAGAAGGGGTTTAACAAATACACCTATTTATAGTGGAACAGTATATAACTTAAAAGCATTGCGAATTATATGCGTTTATGTGCACTGGTATGCACATAAACGCATATAAGTCGGAGCCGTGTTCACGTTGTGAGCTATTCAATTTTAGTATAATCTGACCATTTTGAGTGGGAGGTACAAAAAGTATGTATTGGTACTCATGCTGCAAGCTATTAACGTTTTGTACAAAACGGTACCTTTGTTTGGAGGTGTCAAAGGGGCGTGACATTTCAAGTATTTTTATGCAATTTGTAATTTAACCATTTTCTCAAGTTGGTAGAGACTTACAAACTCATATCGAATTTGAAGTCAATCGGTTATCCCATTCGAGAGTTATCGCGCGCTCCAGCCAGCAGACAGACGAAAGACGGACATTGCTTAAATGGCTTGAAATGACCCAAAACGGATTTCCGCCGAACAAACATAGAGTCTTAGGTCACACCTTCGATGTGTTACACTTTTGGCCCATGGCAAATGATATATACCCTCCTCACACTAAAGTATGGGTATAAATATGCCTTATCGCAGCCGAATGAATAGAAATTTCTATAGCGTCAAAATGTCAAGTAAAGTGACCCATTGGTAGGTTAGGTTGAGAAGGGGAGGCCTCAAACTCCGCCTCATGTCCTTGGACATACTCATAAGCCAGTATTCGGCCTGTTGTGCGCTATAATTGTTAATGACTGGTACTTGAAAAGTTTTTTTAGGAACTCGGTGCTATCGACATAGTCCTTAACTGTTTTCCAGCCTACGCCCCTAATTTGGGTCAAGTCTGGTATAGTATCATTTCCTAAGAAACAGTTTCGTCATCCTCTCCGCATGCCCTGCGTACGCTGTCATCTACAACTCCTATTCTATGTAGATGTGTGTCCTGTAAGGACACCCATAATCTTACTTGTCTCTACCTTGCTCAATCCCAGCAAGGTCTTGGTCTTGTCTTCGTTTGGGTCACCCCACAAGATTTTAGTTGTTTTTCTTTCTCGTTACCCCTTACTCCGCAATGACCAGGCACCCATATGATGCATGTAGTGCCGTGTTCGAAGTAGGCGTTAATCGCCATTTTACAATCTAAAATTGTCCTCGACTTCTACCTCTGCTATCTTTTGATGATATGACTTGTGATCGCTTTTAATCCATTCGCCCATCACATTGAGTGACCCATACCTTGTATGGGAGCTATATGAAATCGTCGACCAAGGATTGCAATTTTTCGTGGGTAAGGTCAAAAGAAAATTGCAAAATTTCGTCCGTCCTACCATCTGACTGGCAGATATGCATTTAACCTCTCGAAAGGGGTGTAATGACATTGACATGTGAAATAATATATTTCAAATCTCCAAACGAATTATATGTATCTTGGCATACGATAACATTACAATACACACACCAAGAGAACAAATACTACAACTTAAAAACGTACATATATCGAAGATTCCACACCTCCAACGCGAAAAACTTGTAGATATGTCCAGAACCATCCGGTACCTCAAATACAAATTGGCAAATTTAAAAAAAAATCATATTTCGTATATAGATTAAAAATTTTTCAGTGAACTACAACATTTTCCCGACCTATTTTAATATCACGCACACTATACCAAATTCCATGCCAAAGAGAGGGCAGTCGATTTACTCTTTTGAGATGTTCTATGTATATTATTAAAAGTGTCACAAAAAACACGTATCTTCTTTTTGATTACACGTTTTCATAGTTCAAATACCTTTTCCATGGCCATTGACTGAGTTCAATGTAACTTGAAATATTCTGCAGACATGTAAAAGCATTTCACAATTATATGTAAGTGATAGTAACACGAACCTTAGTAGACTACCTGTGGCTGGGAAATTTCCTTCTGACCCTGTCATTCAATTGGAGTAACAGTTAGTAACGTACACACACTTTTTAATTACTTTAATAGACACATCAACATTCCCCCATCAATATTTCTGCCCAGAGGTCTTTAATTGAAAATCGTTCGGAAATAAACGCTCTACATTTATGTCTTCTCTCTACAATTCACGTTATTGAACGTGGCAATCACCATTTTTCGAAAATGTGTTGTTACGAGAGAATGTGTGGTTAAATCGACCACAACCGTTAACCATATTAACAGGGGAGCCATTGAACGGCTTATAGAATGACTTGTGGGGGAGGGAAAATGACGGAGCTTGTATACTACATTACCTGTCCTGAAAACTGGGTTGTAACATTTACCATATCCACCTGTATATTTACCGCACACACTATTCCCATGGATTATCACTACAATTAAAGACGCCAACTCGTTTTGGTTGACGCACAGTGTTTCGACACGTCCAAAAAAACAATTAAAACCAGTAAGGAAAGGCTAAAGTCGGGCGGTGCCGACTATATGATACCCTACACCACTCTCGTAATATTGAATAACTCTGATATATACATTTTGTAATTCATGTATAAATTGTTTACATAAATTTACTTTTGGGACATTTTATACTTAAATAATACCCTGTACCACAGTGTGGTGTAGGGTATAAAAACGATTGGATCTAAAGAGCCAAATCGGACGAAACGTATATATGGGAGCTATAGCTAAATCTTAACCGATTTTCTTCTAATTCGGCAATGTTGGTTCATGGATCAAGAAACTCTATCATTCTAAATTTCAAAATGAGTGGATGTAAAATACAATTTCTATAGAACTAAAGGGCCAAATCGCACGAAACATATATATGGGAGCTATAGCTAACTCTTAACCGATTTTCTTCAAACTCGGTAGTGTTGGTTCATGGATCAAGAAACTCTACCATTCTAAATTTCAAAATGATTGGATGTAAAATACAGCTTCTTCAGAACTAAAGAGCAAAATCGGACAAAACATATATATGGGAGCTATAGCTAAATCTTAACCGATTTTCTTCAAATTCGGCAATGTTGGTTCATGGATCAAGAAACTTGACCATTCTAAATTTCAAAACGATTGGATGTAAAATACAGCTTTTATAGGACTAAAGGGCCAAATCGGACGAAACATATATATGGGAGCTATAGCAAAATCTTAACCGATTTTCTTCAAATTCGGTAGTGTTGGTTCATGGATCAAGAAACTCTACCATTCTAAATTTCAAAATGATTGGATGTAAAAAACAGCTTCTACAGGACTAAAGAGCAAAATCGGACGAAACATATATATGGGAGCTATAGATAAATCTTAACCGATTTTCTTCAAATTCAGCAATGTTGGTTCATGGATCAAGAAACTCTACCATTCTAAATTTCAAAACGATTGGATGTAAAATACAGCTTCTATAGGACTAAAGGGTCAAATCGGACGAAACATATATATGGGAGCTATAACTAAATCTTAACCGATTTTCTTCAAATTCGGCAATGTTGGTTCATGGATCAAGAAACTCTTCCATTCTAAATTTCAAAACGATTGGATGTAAAATACAGCTTCTATGGGTCTAAAGGGCCAAATCGGACGAAAGATATATATGGGAGCTATATCTAAATCTGAACCGATTTCAACCAAATTCAATAGCGATCTTAACAGCTGCGAAATACTGTAAACTGCAAAATTTCAGAACGATCGGAGTGAAATTGCGACCTGTAGTCGACTCAGCTAGTGATTCTGAGTCGATCGGTATACTTTAAGGTGGGTCTAGCTGTGTTATTTTCAGGTGTTACAAACATCTGCCGTGAAACAAACTTATAATACCCTGTACCACAGTGTGGTGTAGGGTATAATGATTGCATTGAAATTAGCAAAGAAACGGGTAAAATCAATCTGTCATAAAACAGTAACGAAATGTCAGTCGGGTTAACCGACTAAGGTATAAATAAGCTCACCTTGTAACTAATGTAATATGAGATGTGATAGATACTTTGTGTGGCAGCCAGAATTGAGTAAACATTTTGCCAGTCTGTAGTCATTGCAAAAATTGTCTAAAATACGAAATGTGAAAATATTTTGCTGAGTGCATTTACTCATTTCGAGAGTTATGCTGTGTAACAACCAGACAAAGGGACGGACGCTGCTCAAATGACTTGAAATGTACTAAAAAAATTTCAGCATAACACACTTATGGTCCCAGCAACTCTTTTGATGTTTTACACTTTTCGCCCGTAACAAATGGTATATACCCCCTCCACTAAATTGAGGGTATAATTACAGCAGGGCTACCTAACCCTTTCAACCATACGGTTCCCACAACAATGTAAAAATTCTTCATGCCCCTTCCCACAGAAGAAATATCGTGAATTATATACTGTTTTTAATTAAGGGTCAGAATTTTGAATATAAAACTATGGATTTTACTACTACAAAGTTTATAAAAAGTTACTAAATCGTAAACAGGTAATTATTCCTTGAAAAAAATGGGGAATTAAAATTTAAAATAAAAAACATTTTTGGATTTTACTAAATTTGTAATTGTTCTTGAACGGCTGAACCGATTTTTACAAAGTTTACGTCTTTGAAAGAGAACATACGATCATTGGGTGCCAAGTCAGAGCTGTACGGCGGATGACCCATCGCTACAAGCCATTTTTGCGTGTAGTTTAAAAAAAGTATAAATTTTGTCGAATTTTTTAGAGACATTAATTTAAAAAAATTGCTAACGATTCGATTTTTTACACCCAGTATGCGTCAGACACTCACAAATCCAAACGAAAAATTGGATTTTTTGGGGACTTAATACTAACGATTCGATTTTTTACACCCAGTATGCGTCAGACACTCACAAATCCAAACGAAAAATTGGATTTTTTGGGGACTTAATAAAAGTTATGGGCGAAATACTAAGGCAGGTCTAGAACATTTTTTTTTAATTTTTCTTGTGTTTCTGCAAAACACTGCGTGTAAAATTCCATACAAAGAGATTTTAAAATTCATATGTGCAGAAAAAGAAAGAAAAAATTTCCAAAATTGTCAGAACTATCATAGTATTTCCATAACTTTCACAAAAATTTAGTCCCCAAAGGTAGAATTAATATTTTGGATTTGTAAGAGTCTGGTGCATACTCTGTGCAGATTTGAAATTAGAGCATTTAAAAAAAATCGAAAAAAGTGTAATAAATTTGCAATACGCAACAAAGGCCCGTTGTGTTCTCTTAAAAATGACGTAAACTTTCAAAAATCGGTTCAGCAGTGCAAGAGCAATTAAAAATTTCTTAAAAACCATGCATACATTTTTTCTTTTTTTTTTAATTTAAAATTCCCGTAAAATTTTAGAAATTTTTTTTTAAATAAATGATAGCGAGCTATTTATTTTTTGAGCTAGTTAGCAACTTTTTATAAATTTTTAGTCGAAAATAAAACTTATAGGTAAATATTAAAAATTCTGACCCTTTACTAAACGAGTAAGGAAAGACAGAAAGTCGAACGGGCCGACTAAATAATAAAATTGGGATATCGATAAGAATTTGACAGTGTTTACACATGTAATAAGAAAGCTATCTCAGTCGAATTTCGTACAGATCGGATGTAAAATACGGTTTCTACAGCGCTTACGTGTCAAATCGGGTGAAACATATGTTTGTGGCTATATCTAAATCTGAAAGGATATTCCACGAATTTCGTAGTGATCATTCATGTTCAAGAAAATTCTCCCTGCCGAATTTCGTACTGATCGGATATTAAATACGGTTTCTATAGTGCTTACAAGTCAAATCGGGTGTAACATATATTTGGGGACTATATCTAAATCTGAACCGGTTTTCCCCGAATTTGTAGTGTCCATTCATGTAGTAAGAGAACTCTCTCTGCCAAATTCGTACTGATCTGATATAAAATACAGTTTCTAAAGCGCTTACATGTTAAATCGGGGGTAAAATATATATGTGGGGGCTATATCTAAAGGGTTTCCCAACAAGAGGTGTTATTTTGGTATTCAAAGAAAAATTCCATTTTTGAGATAAATGATCGGATGTTTATTTCATAATAAAGAGGAAGGTATGCCGTTAATAATGAAAAACAACATCTGCCAAATGGCCACCACGACCACGCTTACAGAAATATATCTTTGTCATGACATTTTTCATAACTAAATCGCAATGTGGCTGTCCTATGTCCTCGATAGCCTCACGAATTCTATCTTTGAGGTCTTGAATCGACGCTGGGCTGTTGGCGTAGACCTTATCTTTCACGTGGCCCCAAAGGAAGAAGTCGCAAGGTGTTAAATCACAAGATCTCGGTGGCCAATTGTGATCACCTCTTCGAGAAACTTTTCCCGTAACAGAGCAATGCTTTCGTTGCTTGTGTGGCACGTAGCGCCGTCTTGTTGAAAGTAAACGTTGTCCAGATCAATACCATCCAACTCCGACCATAAAAAATCATTAATTATCTCTCGATAGCGCAATCCAGTCACCGTAACTATTAATTCAACGTCATTTTAGAAAAAGTAAGGTCCAATGACCCCGCCGGCCCATAAACCGCACCAAACAGTCACACGTGGAGGATGGAGAAGCTTCTCAACAATAACTCTTGGGTTTTCCGAGCCCCAGATGCGACAATTTTGCTTGTTGACGTAGCCACTGAGGTGGAAATGGGCCTCATCAGTCAGGATGAGTTTTCGATGGAATTCCGGACCATTTTCATGCATTTCAAGGACCAAATCAACAAAGACACGACGTTGTTGATGATCGGCAGACTTGAGTTATTGTGTTAACTGAACTTTATAAGTCTTAAGACCAAAGTCTTTATGAAGGATACGGTGTAATGACGTTTGTGGAATGCCTAATTCCAAAGAACGACGAGGAATGGACAAACCTGGATTTTCTTCAACACTTTGGGCTACAGCAGCAATATTCTCAGATGTTCTTGAGCGACGTGCACGGGTTTTATTCTTCACATCACTAACTTGTCCCAACAGCTCGAATTTGTCCACCAATGTCTGTATTGCTGTTCGACAAGGTGCTTCACGACGACCCAAAAATGCTTTAGTTTGCGAACTGTCACTGCAAGATTTTCACCATTTTTGTAGTGAATTTTAATAATTTCAATGCGTTGCTGAATCGTGTATCGTTCCATTCTTAGTAATGACGTAGTTTCTACTTGTCAAATGTCAAAGAAAAGAAGCTTCAAAAGTGACAGCTACCGAATTGCCGGGTGATTCAAAATAACACCTCTTGTTGGAAAACCCTGTAAATCTGAACCGATCGTACTTGGGCCACAGAAGACCGCTGTGCTAAATTTCATCACAAACGGACCATAAATACGACCTGCACTTTGATTACAAGAATACATGGACAGACAGACGGACATGGCTAAATCGACTCAAAAAGTGATTCTATGTCGATCGGTATAATAAACTACGCTTCTATTTCTCTTCTTTTTTGGCGTTACAAACAAATGCACGAAGTCATAATACCCTGTACCACAGTGTGGTGAAGTGTATAACAATTAAATTTCGTTTAAATTGTAATTGTTCTTGAAAATTCTTCGAATGGCGTTTTTCTGCAATGTCAAATTTGCATTTCCTAGAAAATTTCATTAAAAATTTTTTTTCTACAAAATTCTGTTGAAATTTATTTTTTTAGAAAATTTAACGAATATTTCAATTTTGTAGAAAATTCATCTCATTACATTGTTCAAAAAAATTTCTTTAATTTACATTTTTCTAGAAAATTCCTTAAAATTTTGCACTTTTCTAGAAACTCCTTCAAATTCGCATTTTTCTAGAAAATTCCTTTTCATTTGTATTTATTTTTCTACGAAATGGTATTTCTTTTTTTTGTAACATTAAAATTTAATGTTACAAAAACAGACAATTTTGTTAAAATTGCCCATCTCTACTTAATTTCTTAAAAATTGTTTTTTTTTTCTAAAATAATGCAATTTCGTGAAATTTTGTAGAATAAATGCAATACTCGCTCGCATCGAGGCAATTTTCAAGAAAATGCAATTTCAACAAAATTTCAAAGAAATTTTCTGGAAATAAGCAATTTTAATGGAATGCTCTAGAAAAAATAAATTTTGACATAATTTTTGAAAAAAATATTGAGAAAATTATGAGAGCTACAAATGTTGGAAATATCTCCTTCATGTAATAATAGTGGTTTAGTAACAGTCGTTAAAAAATTAAAATTAGTGAAGTATTGATTATTATAAGTATATAACTTCTATACTACATACATATCGGAATCTTCCGCAATTCCACACATGGTATTAGTCGTTATCGCCTTGAGAAAGATGAACGAAAAACGGTAATTTTCCACAAAAGATTATGGGGTTATATTTTGGATTCCAAAGTATGCAAACACTTGAAATTTTGTACAGTACAATATTTTTATTTTATTGCCACGTCCCTTTCGACACCTCTCACACACATTTTGCGCAAAAAGTTAACGGCTTAAAACTTTGATTCCAGTGCAGCCAATACTTGAAATGTTGTGCAGTGTCATGCTTTAAATATAAAGCTATCGAAAAGACTTTGTGCACGATTTTTATACCCTACACCACACTGTGGTACAGGGTATTATAAGTTTGTTTCACGGCAGATGTTTGTAACACCTGAAAATAACACAGCTAGACCCACCTTAAAGTATACCGATCGACTCAGAATCACTAGCTGAGTCGATTTAACGATGTCTGTCCGTCCGTCCGTCCGTCTGTCCATGTAAAGTTGTTCGTCGACTACAGGTCGCAATTTCACTCCGATCGTTCTGCAATTTTGCAGTTTAGAGTATTTCGCGGCTGTTAAGATCGCTATTGAATTTAGTTGAAATCGGTTCAGGTTTAGCTATAGCTCCCATATATATGTTTCGTCCGATTTGGCCCTTTAGTTCTATAGAAGCTGTATTTTACATCCAATCGTTTTGAAATTTAGAATGGTAGAGTTTATTGATCCATGAACCAACGCTGCCGAATTTGAAGAAAATCGGTTAAGATTTAGCCATAGCTCCCATATATATGTTTCGTCCGATTTGGCCCTTTAGTACTATAAAAGCTATATTTTACATCCAATCGTTTTGAAATTTAGAATGGTAGAGTTTATTGATCCATGAACCAACACTACCGAATTTGAAGAAAATCGGTTAAGATTTAGCTATAGCTCCCATATATATGTTTCATCCGATTTGGCTCTTTAGATCCAATCGTTTTTATACCCTACACCACACTGTGGTACAGGGTATTATTTAAGTATAAAATGTCCCAAAAGTAAATTTATGTAAACAATTTATACATGAATTACAAAATTTATATATCAGAGTTATTCAATATTACGAGAGTGGTGTAGGGTATTATATAGTCGGCACCGCCCGACTTTAGCCTTTCCTTACTGGTTATACCCTACACCACACTGTGGTACAGGGTATTATAAGTTTGTTTCAAGGCAGATGTTTGTAACACCTGAAAAGATTTAGCTATAGCTCCCATATATAAATGTTTCATCCGATTTGGTTCTTTAGATCCAATCGTTTTTATACCCTACACCACACTGTGGTACAGGGTATTATTTAAGTATAAAATGTCCCAAAAGTAAATTTATGTAAAATATTTATACATGCATTACAAAATTTATATATCAGAGTTATTCAATATTACGAGAGTGGTGTAGGGTATTATGTAGTCGGCACCGCCCGACTTTAGCCTTTCTTTACTGGTTTTTTTTTTGTTTTTGATTTTGATTTGTTTTAATTTAAATCATGTCCAGCGTATCTCTCCTTCTAAGGCGGTTATGACCTTCAAAATTTAGTAGTTCTCGAGCCAGGATGTTTGGATGATTGAATAGTTTACCCACGTAACACCGGAAATATTTATACCCTACACCACACTGTGGTACAGGGTATTATAAGTTTGTTTCACGGAAGATGTTTGTGACACCTGAAAATAACACAGCTAGACCCACCTTAAAGTATACCGATCGACTCAGAATCACTAGCTGAGTCGATTCCATGTAAAGTTGTTCGTCGACTACAGGTCGCAAATTCACTCCGATCGTTCTGAAATTTTGCAGTTTAGAGTATTTCGCGGCTGTTGAGATCGCTATTGAATTTGGTTGAAATCGGTTAGGATTTAGATATAGCTCCCATATATATCTTTCGTCCGATTTGGCCCTTTAGTCCTATAGAAGCTGTATTTTACATCCGATCGTTTTGAAATTTAGAATGGTAGAGTTTCTTGATCCATGAACCAACATTGCCGAATTTGAAGAAAATCGGTTAAGATTTAGCTATAGCTCCCATATATATGTTTCGTCCGATTTGGCCCTTTAGTTCTATAGAAGCTATATTTTACATCCAATCGTTTTGAAATTTAGAATGGTAGAGTTTCTTGATCCATGAACCAACATTCCGAATTTGAAGAAAATCGGTAAAGATTTAGCTATAGCTCCCATATATATGTTTCATCCGATTTGGCTCTTTAGATCCAATCGTTTTTATACCCTACACCACACTGTGGTACAGGGTATTATTTAAGTATAAAATGTCCCAAAAGTAAATTTATGTAAATAATTTATACATGAATTACAAAATTTATATATTTGAGTTATTCAATATTACGAGAGTGGTGTAGGGTATTATATAGTCGGCCCCGCCCGACTTTAGCTTTGCCTTACTGGTTTTCAATTTCCTCTTTTACTGTTGGCACGTTTGACATTTTGACGCAATAAAAACCACTAATGTCTAGCAATTGACGCTATAAAAGAGAAAAAACTTTAACAGATTTCTCCCACATGCGTTTCGGTTGGTTTTGGCTGCCATACATTTCGATGTTGCGGGTATTCCTCCTGCAGCGATAACTGATACTGATTCTTTAAAGATTAATGGATCAGCTAAAAACACTATTGTTTTATAAATTGATTCAAACTTGGTAGGTACCAAAAGATTTCTACTATTTACACTATCTATATCTAAATATTCCAAATTATATTTGGACATAATTTGGTGTTTATACGTCAACCCAATCAAAAGTTATTCACAAAACAGTACAGGTCATTCGATTTGCATTATAAAGGAATTCCAAACAAATTTAAAAAAATCATCAAACTTTGATAGCCTCTCAAGAAAAACTACCTTTTTGCACTTAACATAGTTTAGAATGGAGGTATCGATATGTTTGAATCAAATAGCTTTTGGCACATTTGAAGTCATTTGATTGTCTCTGGTACGCCAACCATTAACTCCCGAAAGCAGTTACACTTACATTCTATGTATGGAGGCAAAACACTGTCTCCTCGGTTTATACAGCCTGCTGGCATGTGTAATAATAAATAAAGAAGTAATTAACAGAAAATGTCAATAGAAGCTAGCCAAATTACATAATATTTTGGTAAAGTGTCCATGGGGAATATTCCGTTAAGAATGCTTACGTGGTTTTAAATTATTTCTTTATTAACAATTAACCATAATGAATTTAATGATTTCCTCTGGAATGAGAACCTGGATTTTTCCCTTGGTTATCACATGGTTATTAATGTATACGTGGTAAGTAATGCCATCAGACGAGGTTATACAAATAATCTCTGCTTCGTCAAGTAAAACATTAAAGTCGGGCAGGGCCGACCGTATAATATCCTCACTACACGCCGAAAAAATCTCTTCTGTATTATATTGTCTCAAACATATTCTGCTTGAAATATATATATGTTTATATAGCTCCATATAACGGTCCCCACCGATATTACTTATTGATGCTCTAGAGAACACACTTTTCAATTGATCCGCATGAAGTTTAAGAATTTATATTTATGTTGCACGTAATCGTCCCTATGAAAAATGGGGCACATCGGTTCATTTTTTGATACAGGTCCCTTCCGATTTGACTTCTTGACTCTCTATGGAACTCATTTTTTAACCGATCATGCTGAATTTCAAGCATTTTCACTTTATTTTGCATTAAATCGTTCCTAGAGAAAATGGAATATATCGGTCCATGTTTCTATACAACCGCCTTGCGAAGGTCACCTGCGACTTTGACTTCTTAACGGCGTTAATCCTTTTTTTAACCCATGTGCCTTGAATTTAAAAATTTACTTCATTTAATCTGCAACAATGCATACACGAAAAAAAATTTCCATTTTTGGGAAAATATATTTTTTGAAAACCATTTTTTATACCCTCCACCTTAGGGGGTCGGTCATACATTTGGACTCGATTGGAGCACTCTAAATGGGTCAAAGTGGGATTTTTCAAAATTTGCCCCTACCCAAAAGTTCGACCCAAATTCCGGGACACCAGAATTCGTTTTAGAGGTATGGTTTCTTCGGCAAAGTTTCTTATTTTGATCCCAAGAATACGATTTTCACTGAGCAATGGCGACTTTTTTAGAGTTTACTCCAAAAATATAATATTTGGCAAACACAATTATTATATGTTTGGTAAGATGTTGTTCTAAACAAATATTTGTTCCCATCCTAATATTAAATATTCGAAAAGTGTATCGATACCATAATCGTAAGCTGAGTTTTTCAGTAATTCAAAGTTCAATCTTTAGAAGTTTTAAATTTTCGTAACTGAAACCATATCGCTCACTCACAACTCACAATTAACAATTTTTGAGTTTGCCTTACAGAAATGCACATTTTGCAAATATCCATAAATACATCTCAACGAAATTTAGTTTATAAGTTAACAATCATATTTCGGATTATTCCACCTTTTTTAAATGTCTTATTTCACGTTATTTATTTTTTTATACGGACTTAAAGTTACACATCCTGACAATTTTCAATTTTGAGTTATGACACTCTTGAAGTAAGTGAGCGATATAATCTTACATAACGATAAACCGATTGATGGCTTGACAACAAATTATGAGTTAGAATATTAAGAAATTAAAAATAAGTTTAAAAAAAAAACAAAAGTTAATTATACATATGATATTTTTAACTATAATTTATAACTTGAAATCAAGGAAAAATTAAGACTTAAATCGGGAAAATTAGCAAAGCTTTGAACATATTATTTAAATAAAATATATTTGGAGATATTCCTAAGCAATAATTTTATTTGTACGTAAATAGATATTAATAAACAACAAGTAAAAGCATGTGACCTCACAAAATAACTCAAACCTAAAGAAAATAACACCGATAAACACAAAAAAAATATAGTAGATGAGAACAGTAGGAATCACAACAAGTTAGATGCAATATATGGGAGCTATATCTAAATATGGCCCGATATGGCCCATTTGCAATCCCAAACAACCTGCAACTATAAGAAGTATTTGTACCAAATTTGATCAACCTAGCTCTATTATTGCGGACTGTAGCGTGATTATCACAGACGGACGGACGGACTGACGGACATGGCTAAATCGTCTTAGAATTTTACGACGATTAAGAATATATACATATACTTTATGGGTCTCAGATCAATATTTAGAGGTGTTACACACGGAGTGACAAAATGAATATACCCCCCATCCTATGGTGGAGGGTATAAAAAATTGTTTTCAAAAAATATATTTTCCCAAAAATGGAAATTTTTTTTCGTGTATGCATTGTTGCAGATTAAATGAAGAAAATTTTTAAATTCAAGGCACGTGGGTTAAAAAAAAGGATTAACGCCGTTAAGAAGTCAAAGTCGCAGGTGACCTTCGCAAGGCGGTTGTATAGAAACATGGACCGATATATTCCATTTTCTCTAGGAACGATTTAATGCAAAATAAAGTAAAAATGCTTGAAATTCAGCATGATCGGTTAAAAAATGAGTTCCCTAGAGAGTCAAGAAGTCAAATCGGAAGGGACCTGTATCAAAAAATGAACCGATGTGCCCCATTTTTCATAGGGACGATTACGTGCAACATAAATATAAATTCTTAAACTTCATGCAGATCAATTGAGAAGTGTGTTCTCTAGAGCATCAAGAAGTAATATCGGTGGGGACCGTTATATGGGGCTATATAAAAACATGGACCGATGTGCACCATTTTTACTAGGGACGATTACGTAAACTTAATCCAGATGAATTGAAAAGTGTGTTATCTAGAGCATCAAGAAATAATATCGGTGGGGACCGATATATGGGGCTATAGCAAAACATGGACCGATGTGCAGGTTCAATATAAAGTATAGTTTCTTAAATTTCAGCCAGATCAGTAGACAAATGTGTTCTCTAGAGCGTCAAGAATTGACATCGGTTGGGACCTTTTGTTAGTTTTATTAAACTAAGTGATTAATACGAAAAACTTCATTTCAAAATATACACATTTTGGAAAATTTTATTACATTTGAATAAAACCTTTGATCGATACAAATCGTAATTTTGACTAAACGGGAAAAAGTTAATACATTTCGAAATTTTGAAAATGTATCGAAGCTCCTGAACAACGGCAATTTAATTGGCGGATCCTTTAGGAAGGAAAAGAAAAAGTGTACTTTATAAAATGTTTCACTTTCACATGTCTGTTATCCTATTTTTCGTATTATTCTTTCCTTTCATTCTGTCCTACACTGTTATTCTCTAAAAGCTACCTTAATTGTACTTTTATGGAAAGATCCAGAACTTATTTCCGACGGGCATGGGTAAATCGGTTCAAAATGTGATTCTATGTCGATCGGTATAATAAGCTGCGGGTCTATTTCTTCTCTTTTTGGGTGTTAAACAAATGCACAATGTCATAATACCCTGTACCACGTAATACCCTGTACCCCTACCCCTGTTATAAAAAGTGAAACAATTTTGAAAGCAAATAAATTAAAACACAGTTTGAAAAAAATTAATTGTATAATCAGTTAAACAACAAAAAATATTGTTATGTCTCGTTAGAAAAAATAAATTTCCCACAATAAGACTTTGTAATATGATTATTATGGAAAGCAACGACAAAGTGGAACACACACCAAGTAAACAATGATTTTAGAAACAAGTAAAAAAATTCATTCAACTGAACTTCAGTCAGACCTTCAAAATCAGGGAAATATACGAGTACTTTACTGAAACGTCTTAAAATGCCCTTCAACGGATTCCCCCAAAAATATATAGGTTCTTACAGCACTCCTCCGATGTGTTACACTTTTGGCCCATAGAAAATATGTATAACACGAGTAATAGTTGAATAGTCCCTTGAAGTATTGGCAAGACTCCTTTTGGTATCTGTTTGTTTTTAATTGCATAGTTAAGTGAAAAATTTGTCCTCCCACGAAGAAAAACATGAACCTTTCATTTTAAGTTCGAGTATATTATATTTATCTATATATATAAAAATGAAACGGTCCATCTGTGTAATGGCATCACGTCAGAACGGCTGGAGCGATTTGGGTGATTTTTTTTTTATTCGATTCTAAATTTTCACGAGATGGTTTATATAGAAAAAAAAAATTAATTGGACAAAGGGGCGTGGTACCTCCCATACAAATCGCAGGTTAAAAATCCGATATTTCTGCTCCTATTATAGGTATAGTGCTGAAATTTTGTTTGTATGCATTTAATGGCAGATTATGTGAATTTTCCAAAAATGGGCGCAATCGGACCAATGGGCGTGGCCCCGCCCATATAAGCCAAATTTTGAAATTGAGATATTTTGCACAATTTGTTAGCGAGAGTGCTGGAATTTTGTGTATATGTAAACGGTGGCAGTCTACGTGATTGATCCAAAAACGGGCGGGATCGAACCAATGGGCGTGGCACCGCCCATATAAGCCAAATTTAAAAAATGTGATATCTTGCACAATTTGTTAGCGAGAGACCTGGAATTTTGTGTATATATATCCGTTGGCGATCTACGTGATTGGTCCAAAAATGGGCGGGTTCGGACCAATAGGCGTGGCCCCGCCCACAATGACCAAATTTTGAAATTTTTATATCTTGCACAATTTGCTATCGGGAGTGCTGCAATGTTGTGTATATGTATCTGGTGGCATTCTACGTAATTGGTCAGAAAATGGGCAGGATCGGACCAATGGGCGTGGCCCCGCCCTTATAAGCCAAATTTTGAAATTGATGTAACTTGCACAATTTTTTATCTAGAGTGCTGTCATGTTGTAGATATGTATCTGGTGACAGTCCACGTGATTGGTCCAAAAATTGGCGGGATCTGACCAATGGGCGGGCCACCGCCCATATAAGCCAAATTTTGAAATTGAATTATCTTGCTCATTTTGTTAGCGAGAGTGTTGAAATTTTGCGTATATGTATCTGGTAGCAGTCTACGTGATTGGCTTTCAAATGGGCGGAATAGGACCAGTGGGCGTGGCCCAGCCCATATTTTGATATATCTTGCAAGTATTATATAGGAAATACATGAACAAAAATGCTCGGTATGCGATAATTACAGCTGCTCACTCCAATACAATCGAAATATGATAATGTGATGCAATATCAATGAAACAAGAATTTGGAAATTTTATAAGTATACATTTCTATTTTCTGGACTTTCCACTGAATTCGGTATTTTTTCATTCAGTGAATTTATTACTAATACCAGTAAGGAAAGGCAGAAAGTCGGGCGGGGCCGACTATATAATACCCTACACCTCCCTAACAATGCGATAAGGGTCATTGCGATAATAATTTGGAATAATTGGTAAATGTATTTTGAACCGATAATCGCAAAATTAAGCAATATTCGTTCCTAAATTGAGAAAAATCTTTCTGGAGAACTTTGTAATGATCGGAAGTAAAGTACAACTTCTATAGCGCTTTGTAACCAAATCTGGAGGAACATATATATGGAGGTTATATATAAATCTGAATCGATTTTCCTAGAATACTCATTCATGTAAAATAGAAACCTGTTTCTGTCGAATTTCGTACTGATCGGATATAAAACACAGTCTCTACAGCGCTTACATGTCAAATTGGGGGTAACATATATATATGGGGGCTATATCTAAATCTGAACTGATTTTCTCCGAATTTTGCGGCATTCCTTCATGTAATAAGAAACCTCTTTCTGCCGAATTTCTTACTGATCGGATATAAAATACAGTTTCTACAGCGCTTGAATTTCAAATCGGGGGTAACATATATATGGGGACTATATCTAAATCTGAACCGATTTTCTCCGAATTTGGCAGTATTCCTTCATGTAATAACAAACCTCTTTCTGCCGAATTTCGTACTGATCGGATATAAAATACAGTTTCTACAACGCGAATTTTGACATGGGCAGCGAAGCGCACCGGGCTCAGCTAGTCTATATATATAAAAATGAAACGGTCCATCTGTGTAATGGCATCACGTCAGAACGGCTGGAGCGATTTGGATGATTTTTTTTTTATTCGATTCTAAATTTTCACGAGATGGTTTATATAGAAAAAAAAAAATTAATTGGACAAAGGGGCGTGGTACCTCCCATACAAATCGCAGGTTAAAAATCCGATATTTCTGCTCCTATTATAGGTATAGTGCTGAAATTTTGTTTGTATGCATTTAATGGCAGATTATGTGAATTTTCCAAAAATGGGCGGAATCGGACCAATGGGCGTGGGCCCGCCCATATAAGCCAAATTTTGAAATTGAGATATTTTGCACAATTTGTTAGCGAGAGTGCTGGAATTTTGTGTATATGTAAACGGTGGCAGTCTACATGATTGGTCCAAAAATGGGCGGGATCGGACCAATGGGCGTGGCCCCGCCCACATAGACAAAATTTTGATATCTTGCACAATTTGCTAGCGGGAGTGCTGCAATGTTGCGTATATGTATCTGGTGGCATTCTACGTAATTGGTGAAAAAATGGGCGGGACCGGATCAATGGGCGTGGCCCCCGCCCATATAAGCCAAATTTTGAAATTGAGATATTTTGCACAATTTGTTAGCGAGAGTGCTGAAATTTTGTGTATATGTAAACGGTGGCAGTCTACGTGATTGATCCAAAAACGGGCGGGATCGAACCAATGGGCGTGGCACCGCCCATATAAGGCAAATTTAAAAAATGTGATATCTTGCACAATTTGTTAGCGAGAGACCTGGAATTTTGTGTATATATATATCCGTTGGCGATCTACGTGATTGGTCCAAAAATGGCCGGGTTCGGACCAATAGGCGTGGCCCCGCCCACAATGACCAAATTTTGAAATTTTTATATCTTGCACAATTTGCTATCGGGAGTGCTGCAATGTTGTGTATATGTATCTGGTGGCATTCTACGTAATTGGTCAGAAAATGGGCGGGATCGGACCAATGGGCGTGGCCCCGCCCTTATAAGCCAAATTTTGAAATTGATATAACTTGCACAATTTTTTATCTAGAGTGCTGTCATGTTGTAGATATGTATCTGGTGACAGTCCACGTGATTGGTCCAAAAATTGGCCGGATCTGACCAATGGGCGGGCCACCGCCCATATAAGCCAAATTTTGAAATTGAATTATCTTGCTCATTTTGTTAGCGAGAGTGTTGAAATTTTGCGTATATGTATCTGGTAGCAGTCTACGTGATTGGCTTTCAAATGGGCGGAATAGGACCAGTGGGCGTGGCCCAGCCCATATTTTGATATATCTTGCAAGTATTATATAGGAAATACATGAACAAAAATGATCGGTATGCGATAATTACAGCTGCTCACTCCAATACAATCGCAATATGATAATGTGATGCAATATCAATGAAACAAGAATTTGGAAATTTTATAAGTATACATTTCTATTTTCTGGACTTTCCACTGAATTCGGTATTTTTTCATTCAGTGAATTTATTACTAATACCAGTAAGGAAAGGCAGAAAGTCAGGCGGGGCCGACTATATAATACCCTACACCTCCCTAACAATGCGATAATAATTTGGAATAATTGGTAAATGTATTTGGAACCGATAATCGCAAAATTAAGCAATATTCGTTCCTAAATTGAGAAAAATCTTTCTGGAGAACTTTGTAATGATCGGAAGTAAAGTACAACTTCTATAGCGCTTTGTAACCAAATCTGGAGGAACATATATATGGAGGTTATATATAAATCTGAATCGATTTTCCTAGAATACTCATTCATGTAAAATAGAAACCTGTTTCTGTCGAATTTCGTACTGATCGGATATAAAACACAGTCTCTACAGCGCTTACATGTCAAATTGGGGGGGGTAACATATATATATGGGGGCTATATCTAAATCTGAACTGATTTTCTCCGAATTTTGCGGCATTCCTTCATGTAATAAGAAACCTCTTTCTGCCGAATTTCTTACTGATCGGATATAAAATACAGTTTCTACAGCGCTTGAATTTCAAATCGGGGGTAACATATATATGGGGACTATATCTAAATCTGAACCGATTTTCTCCGAATTTGGCAGTATTCCTTCATGTAATAACAAACCTCTTTCTGCCGAATTTCGTACTGATCGGATATAAAATACAGTTTCTACAGCGCGAATTTTGACATGGGCAGCGAAGCGCACCGGGCTCAGCTAGTATCTATATAACTTTGTAATTACTGTATTCAGCCAAAGAATAGATACATACTCTCAAAACTAGTGTATAATTTAATCGGTTAACTCGATTGAGATTTTTTGTACTTGTTTGTCGACTGAATTTATTCAAAATTATTTTAAAAGTTCAACCCAATCGAATCACTTATTGCTATCCAAAAATTGGCGATAACGAAATTGCATTAACATAATTTGTTTTTCGACACCTACCGACAAACGTCATAAAAACTTCAACGAAATTTGGCAATTGAGATGCAAAAACTTGTGTGTACTTTCCAATAAATATCTGCTTTTTGTGAAACGCTCACAGCCAATACAATATATTTGCCATGAATATTGAGATGATAGCTTCAATTATTTGCAAATTTGCAATTTTCGGTTATGACAATACATTTAACGAGTATATGGCATTTTTTCTTTTTATTACAATTATTATCATCCCTTGTAGTATTAGTCGCAGCAAAAAGGAGTTCAGTGCCAGCGTTTATGGACCAACAGACAATGATGTGTTCTTTTTTGGTTGAAGGCATATTGAATAACCATAAAATTTTAGTTTTACGACCGTGGTAAAGCCAAGCATCCTGCAGATAATCCTTACATCCATTCATTCGTCCGTTCATGTATACTCTCATATCCACAAACGAATGGCTAAATTTAATATCAATTATTATTTTTATTGAATTTTGGCAACTTTTCTTCGGGACATTTGCACTTTAAAGCTAAGTACACACGATTGCCAGATCGGACAATATTGTCAGAAAAATGGCGGAAAAATTCAGCTCTGTAAACGTACAACCGTGTGAACAAACAATTTTTTGTCTTGCAACGTTGCACAGTGGCGCCATTTGAGTTTTTTCGTTGCAAAAATCATATCTTTTGAACCGAATAAGATAATCAAATAATTTAAATAGCTTATGATAGATAATTGAAGCATAATCGCGAATAACGTTGTAAACGACAAAATTAAAGTGGTCAAAAAATCTTAACAAAGGTTTTAAAAGTAGCAGACACTTTCAAAATTTTCCTTCTTTCACTCATTACACTATGCAACAACAATTTTTATGGTAAATTTCACGTAGTATCTTTGGTTTAGTAACAGTCGTCGAAAATATGAGACAAAAATGTTTTTTTTTAAACACTTTTTCCTGGTACAAAAAACCATAAAAAATAGAAAAAAAGTCGAAAAAATTGTTTTATCACAGCATGCTAAAGCAGAAAACACTGTATATTTGAAAAAAATCTATGGATATACGTAAAAGTTATGAGCCATATTGTAAATGTTAGGGAATTTCAAAAAAATCTTGTTTTTGCTTATATTGAATTCGCCATATGTGAGAGAGAAATATAAGAGACATTGCACTTGCATTTAATTTTATGACGATTGATATCAGACATTATATAATTATAGAGAGGACGAGGTTTTACGACCGTTCGTTACCCTCCATAAAACATGATATGCACTGAGAGAGCTACATTGGATGAGATCCGCTTAGGCAGAGGGTCATACATTTGTGATTTTTTATTTATGAGGCATGAACGTCGTATATACAGGTAGTAAAATTATATGTACCTAATACAAAGTAGTACGCCGCAGTCTTGAAAATATTGGGTGCCTACTTTGGAAGCAAACTATATGTCAGACACAGGCACTGCAACTTATGAACCTTAAACCCATAATTTTTGAATGAAATTTCTTATTAATAAATTAGTGTAATTCAGCGCCTTAAAGATTTAAGTCGATTTTCTGAAAAATATTACAAAGTTATATTTCGAAGTATGAGTAAAAGGCAAAGAACTTTCCCGACAATTTCTGCTACATCTGCGAAAAATATGCAATTAAAACCAGTAAGGAAAGGTTAAAGTCGGGCGGGGCCGACTATATAATACCCTACACCACTCTCGTAATATTGAATAAATCTGATATATAAATTTTGTAATTCATGTATAAATTGTTTACATAAATTTACTTTTGGGACACTTTATACTTAAATAATACCCTGTACCACAGTGTGGTGTAGGGTATAAAAACGATTGGATCTAAAGAGCCAAATCGGATGAAACATATATATGGGAGCTATAGCTAAATCTTTACCGATTTTCTTCAAATTCGGAAATGTTGGTTCATGGATCAAGAAACTCTACCATTCTACATTTCAAAACGATTGTATGTAAAATACAGCTTCTATAGAACTAAAGGGCCAAATCGGACGAAACATATATATGGGAGCTATAGCTAAATCTTAACCGATTTTCTTCAAATTCGGTAGTGTTGGTTCATGGATCAAGAAACACTACCATTCTAAATTTCAAAATGATTGGATGTAAAATACACCTTCTTCAGGACTAAAGAGCAAAATCGGACGAAACATATATATGGGAGCTATAGCTAAATCTTAACCGACTTACTTCAAATTCGGCAAATCATGGATCAAGAAACTCTACCATGCTAAATTTCAAAACGATTGGATGTAAAATACAGCTTTTATAGGACTAAAGGGCCAAATCGGACGAAACATATATATGGGAGCTATAGCTAAATCTTAACCGATTTTCTTCAAATTCGGCAATGTTGGTTCATGGATCAAGAAACTCTACCATTCTAAATTTCAAAACGATTGGATGTAAAATACAGCTTCTATAGGGCCAAATCGGACGAAATATATATATGGGAGCTATATACAGCTTCTATAGGGCCAAATCGGACGAAATATATATATGGGAGCTATATCTAAATCTGAACCGATTTCAACCAAATCCAATAGCGATCTTAACAGCTGCGAAATACTCTAAACTGCAAAATTTCAGAACGATCGGAGTGAAATTGCGACCTGTAGTCGACGAACAACTTTACATGGACAGACGGACGGACAGACATGCTTAAATCGACTCAGATAGTGATTCTGAGTCGATCGGTATACTTTAAGGTGGGTCTAGCTGTGTTATTTTCAGGTGTTACAAACATCTGCCGTGAAACAAACTTATAATACCCTGTACCACAGTGTGGTGTAGGGTATAAAAATCGACGTGCGTTTAATAAAATAATAGAAGAAATATATGTGTAATATTTTGGTATATGCGTTAAAAATATGAACGAACCGTGGACACCTAATATTTTGTGTAATTCGTGCCATGTAAATCTTAATCGATGGACTAGTGGATGAATGCGGTAAGTACTTTACAATTAATGTATTACACTGTTTTGTGGAATAAAACGTTTTAATTTTAGACTTCACGTGCAATTTGGAATGCCAATGATAGACAACCATTCATTCACGATACGGACTGCTATTTTTGTCTAAGTTATTAGATTGGAGTAGGAATTGTCCAAGTATAGCTAACAGCCTAATTACGGAAACATCATCAAGTTCAACTGAGTACTCAACTCTGAGCGATTCAAGTTTGAGTCAGAAGTCATCGCTTTTAACTCAGTTTCGATTCATTGATCTAGTGAGAGATTTGGAACTGACCAAAGATACCAAAGAACTACTTGCATGTAACAGTACAATATTTTGGCCCCAGATGTTAACATATCATATTATGGAGTCCGTGATATACCTTACAGACAATTTTATACAACTGTGGATTACAGATGCTTTTGCAAGCACCTTCCCGGATTATTCGAGGAACTTAATCAAACATACAATTCAAAGGAATAACGGTTATTTGTTGATAGCACTAAAGAAAGTTTGAAAGCAGTACTTTTACACAACCGAAATCAGAAACCGTCGATTCCCATTGCTTATTCTGTCAACACTAAGGAATCATACGAAACAATCAATTGATAAAATACATAAAATATGAAAATGACTGGAAAATTTGTTGCGATTTTAAAGTAGTTGGTATGTTATGCCTCTGAGATAGCCGTGCCCGCGAAGATCATTACAGAAGAAAGAAATGGCCAACAAGAAAACACATTACATTGGGTGAAAACAACATAAAATACACGCCTCTCGTCCAAAATATTAAGCTGGGGCTGTTTAAAAGTTTTGTAAAAGCCTTAAGGAAAGATGGCAATTCACTCTCATATTTAAAAAGTTTATTTAAAAGTCTTTCTTTTCAAAAAATCGAAGAAGGCGTTTCTGATGGGCCTAAAATAAGGAAACTGATGAAAGATGTAAATTTCGAATCATAATTGACGTCGGATGAAATTGCAGCTGGAGGTCGTTTAAGTTTGTAGTTTCAAATTTCCTTGGATCCAATAAAAGCCCGCAATATGAAACAATGATAAATGATTTATCAAAAAAATTATGAAAAAATTTTTAAGAAATATATTTTTCTATATTTATGTATGTATATAACACATCTGTATGTATTCTTCTAACTTATTTTTCGTTTTATGTATTCCAGTAGGTGTAAATATGTCCCTAAAAATTCATTTCTTGCATTCTCATTTAAACTTTTCACCCGAGAATCTTGGCGACGTATGTGACGAACATGGCGAAAGGTTTCACCTTTGGAATGGGAGATTCTACTTTAAAGAAACCGATTCCGAAATCTACAAACGCCAACAAAGAACTCACAATTACTTCTAATGAAACTTGTACAATGTACATGTAAATAAACTCAAATGTAATCGCTATTTAAACATGAATTAAAAAAAAAAGATTTTTTGAAATTCTGTTACGTCTACCAAAAGGGCAATAATTTCTACATTTATCCATAGATTTTTTCAAATAGGGATTATTTTCTTCGCTAGGATGCAAACTTTTAAATAATAGAATTTTTTTTATTGTACTCTTTATTTGCAATCTATTTTGTAATAAAACAATAAGCAAATCTTATAAAAAAATAAAATAAAATATTTTTTTTCGCCACAGAAAAATTTTTTTTCAAGAAAATCAACTTTTTCCTATGTGTTTAATGACTGTTACTAAACCACTGTTTCTAAGTGACAGAGATATTTCCAACATGGGTGGCCCACATTAATAGCTTCAATTTAACGTACGTCGACCTGATAATAGTATTTTCAATAAAAAATTTTTTAAAAAAATGTAATCATAAAAAATTTTTTGGTTTTGATTTTATATAACTGTATGCCACAATCTATACAAAAATAATTTTTAGGTCTGGGACACAAAAAAATAGTTTTTTCGTTGCATAGTGTTATGGCATAGCTGCTATAAAAATCTATTTTATAAAAAAATATTTCTTATAAATTTTATGTATTTAATTAATTACAAATTATTTTTGTTCACACGGCGTTAATGGCGCTTACAACGTTATTCGCGCTTATGCTTCAATTGTTCAACCTATGAAATGAGTGTTTGGAAAGGGTCCTACGCCTTGTAGGTGCCTCGTTATGGGTTATAAAAGTTAAATTTATGGAAAAATCAATTTTATGGTAACTAACAAAAATTATTTTTTACTAATTTTAGATGTCTTTCAGTTCTTTTTTAAGGTTTTTATATTTTAAAATTATTAACCAACAAAAAAAATTGTTTCCTAATTTTTTTTTAAATTTCTGATACCATGTCTTTTTTAGCTCTAGAGGCCAAAGTGGCACCTAGAGCCAGATAAAACCTTTTGAATTATGTAAAGGAATAATTAAAGAATATGTTTTGTAAATATAGAAAAATATAGATTTTTATTATTTTCCGTCAAAGTTGAAAAATAGCTTAGTTATGGGTTATCAAAGTTAAAATTTGTGGAAAAATCAATTTATGGTAACTTAGTGGAGTAAAAAAATTATTTTTTCCAATTTTAGATTTTTAAGGTTTTTATGTTTTAAAATTATTACCCAACAAATAAAAAAAATTATTTTTTTAAATTTATTTTTTCAATTTTCTGTAAAATATTCATCACAATTCGTAAGGGAAGGTATACCTAAAAGACTAATCATTTCTGAACAATAATTATTTTCTAACTTCATCAGAAAGCTCTCCAATTAGCAAAGACTGGTATTCAATTATATATTTGACATGCGCCAATATTTTATGGACTGTTGGGGTCAACTTCTTTTTGGATACATTTCCGCTAAAAGTGATGCTGTTTCCGATGCAAATTCTCCATATTTTGCAGAATTTACGTTTTATTTTTTAAGGGTATTAAAATTCAATTTTCAAACTATTAGATTAAAGCAATTGTTAGTCAAAAGATTACAGAATGAAAAATAAATATCATATATCTTGAAAAACAATAACAGTAGCAGTGGGTTTCCACGGACATGTACCCAATACAATTTCAATACCATGTCTTTTTTTTACCTTTTTTACCTCTAGAAGCCAAAGGGGCACTTGGAGCAGATAAATCCTTTTGAATTTTGTAAAGGGGTAATCAAAGAAAATACTTATATATAGAAAAATATATATTTTTGTTATTTACCATCAAAATTGAAAAATAGTGAAAAAATTGATAGTTTTAAAATATAGATTTACCTAGAGAAACACAAAGCAAAGGTAATTTTTTTTACTATGCATTATAAATTTAATAAATACATCAATCAATAGAAAGAAAATGAAACAATTCGTTAGTTTTCGTGATATTACACCTGAAATCGGACTACATTTCAATAAAAATTGTGTTTTTTTTAAACCGAAAATCGGTCAACTTTGAACGGTTATATCGTCTAAACTAAGTACATATCTGATATTATTAGGGGTAGCGTATTTGAAATCCTTGCAAAGTTTACTATAAGATGGCTGCTTTCCAAATATCGTAGGCGCACATGAAAATTTTGATTTTTGCAACCTCTTTCCGCTATCGGCGTCACTGTGAGTTGGAGAAAAGTCATTGTGAGATAATTTGCAGATTGTTAGACGTGCGAAGTTTATTCATGTGACAACGGCGCTATTGTCAGAAAAACATTTTATTGGCAACACTGTCTACAAAATATTTTTATTGGCAATCCTGCATAGAAATATTTACAAAATATATTGTAAATATATGAAATTGTAAGGTTTTCTTGCAATCGTTTGAACTGTCAATTCACCTTTGCATAACAAACTGTCTTTGTCCGTACATTTGCAGAACTTTAACAGATCCGATCTGCCAATCGTGTGTACTTAGCTTAATTTAATAGCGTTGCAATTGAAAGTGTTATGTGGAACATTTGACAAAAACAACTAATATGTTTTCAAAGTATACATGCTTAAAATTTCCGCAATGCACTTCACAGAAATTTATATTTGTAGTGGCAGAGATAGAGAGAGAAGAGGTGTGGTCAAAGTTTTTAGTAAAATTCAATTTATTAAATTTAAACGTTCATTAGAAATTATATAAATTCTAGAAAGGCTGCCGGCGCACAGATGTTTGAAATCCATCAAATGTGGCGATTAATTCAAAAGATGAACTTTAATTTTCACAACCGTACCGGTTACCGGGTTAAAGTAGTTACAATTTTCTAAAATCTCTAATTGCAAAAATAAATGTTCTAACTTCTTTACTTTATTTGCAGTATATGTTTAAAGTTCAATAATAATTATTATTTTTTTTCGCACATTGGTTAAAAGTGAAAATGTTGATAATTTAAATGATTATGTTTTATTATGACTTCTAAAAGCAAATTTTATTATAGAACCGTCGACTTCAGTTATTTGAGAATATAATATATATTTTTTGTTTAGATACATGTTTTGGAAATATTGAAAAAAGAAAAAATCAAATTGATCCAAAATGGGGTATTTTTGATATTTGTATTGAGTTTCGATAACTTTCTGGGTGAAACTGGGAAAGTTTTTGTAAAATAACTCCAGTAGCTAAAAATCTATGTTAAAAAAAACAAACAAAAATCATGTTGTTTTTATTATCATTTGTCTTTATATTCCGCATGGTAGGTGTTATTGTAGCTAATGAGTGTGGAGTTTATTAGAGATGAGTGCAGCAGTAATTTTAAATTAATTAATTCTGGTTTATTCACGACGAATAGAATTTTTCACATATCGATATCTCCATTGTAAACTATGCAAATTGTAAAAAGGTAGTTTTTCAGGAAAGGCGATCAAAGTTTGATGCATTTTTTAAATTTGTGTGGAATTCCTTTATAATTCAAATTGAATGACCTGTACTGTTTGTGAATAACTTTTGATTGGGTTGACGGATAAACACCAAATTTTGACTGAATATAATATTTAGAAATATTTAGAAATTTAACATGCAATTTCCCTAAAAACATGCTAAGTCGACTTAGCATGTTTTAGAATGGAGGTATCGATATGTTCTTGGAAGTTTGATTTTAATTTTTTAAATTTAGTATCAGTCATACTCGTATCCTCTGATATGAGTCCAGTTTGGCCAAATGTTGGACCCGAAATATCGGCATCTTCATGTGTGAATGCTGGCAGTGACACAGAAAATGTTCCATCGTTTCAATGTTTTCCCTGCACTCGTCGTTTTTTGCCAGTCCTATGCAATGAATCTTACTAATATCGATCTTGGTTAGTTTATAAAAACTACTTGTTTTCTTCTCATTTGGGTCACCCCACAGTATCTATGCGGTTGCTCCTACAGTTGCGCTATTCCACACAGTTTTGTGAGCCATTACTGCCCAGTAATGCAACTCAACCTTCGTGGCTTCAAAAGGTTTCCAATGTTCTATGTCTATTACTCGAAGTTCTCTGCCCTTTGAAGCGAAGCTGTTTGCCCGTTCATTTCCAATCACTCCGTTGTGTCCTGGTACTAGAGTGATCAAAACCGGTTTAAAATAAACCGGCCCACCGGTTTTTTGCTTCCACCGTCCCCGGATTTTCTCAAAATCATGAATTTCGAACAACCGGTGCAACCGGTTTTTTTCGTTTGTTTCCACCGGTTTTCCGGTTTTTTTATTATCACTAAAATATTAAAAATTATTTACAACTTTATATACAAAATATTACAAATTAAGATAATAATATGAAAGATCTCCTTATATGGCCTAAAAAGACTCGGCAACTTTGCTAGAATCCGAAGACATTCACCAATTTCTATACAAATTACAAAAATTTAGAGAAAAAAAATGATTCATACGCGCAGAAGTTATGTGAAAAGTAAACGCATTCTCCCACTTCCAAACCGAAAGAAAAACAAGTAAGAAAATTTCATTTGGGTAAACCGACTAGTGTATACTCTTATATATTTATATGTATACTCGTATATACCCACCTGCACTAAAGGGTGTATATAAAATATAAATGTATAAAGATTTAATACCTCTATTAAATATTCTATTTAATATCCCGAAATATTAATATTTTCTTGACAGAACTACATAAGGGGAATTTCATGTCAAGTGAGTTAATTTTTAAAAGGGATGTCTTCTGTCGGGATGAAAATTGCACCAAGTAGCCCTATCAGATAGTAGTTATGAGACACAATTCCAACGAAATCGGTTAAGGACTTTCCGAGTTGGAGTGTGTCAAATATTGACATTTTTGTCAAACGGTTGTTTTTCCCATCTGAAATGCTAAAATGTTTGGTTGGACGTTAATTTTTCAGAGGTTTATATTTATTTTGATAGATCAACAGGTCCCATCCAATTAATAGGTCACAAAGCTTTTAAATGAAATTATCTAAGCTGTCTTTTGAGCAAAAAAATCAAAAATTAAAACATAGGTTTTTACCAAAATTTCAAAAAAGTTTAATTTTGCAAAAATGTAATGAAAATATATTTGCTAATTTTTTTAAAAGGTTGAAGAAAAGACTATCGATAACACTTTTGGAAAATGTTTCTAGATACAATAGCTAATTAGTTACAAGTATGAGATAAAAGGACCGTTTGACTCAAATGACAATATTCATCACAATCCAACTCATAACTACTATACAACAGGACTAAATTTGGTGCAAGATTCCCGATCAGAAGACATCGCTTTTAAAAATTTAATATTAAAAAATCGCCTTTTTTGTTGTTAAAATGGAAAATGTTTTTCAAACGGCAATTTTCATACTGTTTTGTTATGCAGAAAAAAGCCGGTTCTACCGGTTTCCTCGGTTTTCTTCGAAGAAAAAAACCGTCCACCGGTTTTTTTATAACTTAAATAAACCATCCACCGGTTTTTTATTTTTTCAAAAAAACCCGGTTTTTTGATCACTCTACCTGGTACCCAGAAAATACGCAGTTGACCATGGGCTGAGTAATCATTTATCATTCTTTTCTTCTGGATTTAACCTTTTCCGATGTTATTGCTTTGATCGCCATTTGGCTATCTGTGAAGATGTTGGCATACACATATCGGTGTAGATGTGGGCATATTTAGGCTTTGTGGTATTACTGAGCCAGTTCACACACTCCGTGATTGCTCGAACTTCTGCTTGAAATACCGTGTTATGGTCTGGGTTCGACTTATGGTTCATCAATAAAAAGTCCAAGACCACTGGCACATGATCTAGTGTTCCGTTTTCCCAGGAGCGTCTGTCTTGCACCAACGAATCACAGATAGACGTAAGCCACACTTCAGGAATGCGGTCAGAGATTTCCGTTGTTTGAATACCCGACCGACCAGTGATTGTAACATCTTCTGATGGTACGATTTGTGGTCTCGATTTATCCATTCGCCCATCATCTGTAGACGTCTTGCTATGAGGGCTGTCTCATACTTTATACGGATATCTATTGGTTGGATGTGCAGTATAGTCTCCAACGCTCTTGTTGGTGCGGTTCTAATTGCCCCGCTTATGCCTAGACACCACATACGTTGCACTTTTTGCAATGGTATTACGTTGTACTTCTTTGCCATTTATGTCCACCACACTACTGAGGCGTAGGTTATTATTGGTCTAATCACGCTCATGTAGAGCCAGTGTGGCATAATTCGTCGTAGTCCCCAGGAGATACGTTTCGCCAATCTAATGATTTTATTGTATTCTTTGAGTCTTCTGTGGCAGTCATGGACATTCTTACCAATCGAGCGAATTTGACCATTCATCCAGGGTTTATCATAGGCAGATTTCCTTTCTCGAAGCCGGCAACTATCATCGAATGATTTTACAAGATCCTCCGTAATCCTCCTCACATTGATATCAATGTCTTCTGTAATTAGATAATCGTGTTTAGGCTGGCCCAATCGATTTCTAAGTAGATTGCCGTGAAATTTTAAACCTTATATATCGGTGGTCCGAATAGGAGTGTTCATCCAAAACCCTCCACTCATGGATCTCATCAATGAGGTTTTCTGAGCATATGGTTATATCTAATACTTTTTCCCTAATTTTTTAACAAAGGCTGCCTTGTTCCCTATGTTGAGAGTTATGTGATCGTTTGTATTCTAAAATTCTATAAGAGCTTGCCCCCTTATATTGGTGCCTGTATTACCCCAAGCGATATGGTGGGAGTTGGCATCATAACCAGCAAGTAACTCATTTCTTGTATGTTTGGATTCCCTCACCAGACGTTGTAATTCCGATGTAGGTGGCAATGTCGGCGCATCGGATGGCAGGTATACTGACGACAGGTACATATTGTAGTTCACATGGTTTAATCCAGTAACCCTGTTACTAGTTGTAAAAGTTTCCTTTGGGAGTCGTCTATGCTATCTGGTGGTACTCCCTCATTATTTGGTTGTAGGTCTCTGTCTTTCTTTCGTTCACTACATATTACACACTCTTCAAGTATACCTCTTAGGGAGGTGTTGTTTTTGTCGCTTCCTCTTTGTTTTGAGCTTTTGTGTCCCTCTTCATATTTCTATCACCACTTTTGCTGTGAACTTTATGCAAAATTAATGATGTTATCGGCAATTTGGCTATGTTGTCGACCACTCCTGACTTCTTGGTAGTGACTCACACACTTCTTTCTGTTTACTATTTTCGTTTGCCACTACAGGCTGCTCGTGTTTGGGCTCGATTTAACTGTCCTGCCAATGGGGGGTCTTCCAATCTTAAAAAAGATTTTCAAATGCCGAAAAATGCCAAGCCTTTTGTCTTGACAAGGCTATCCTTGGAATACGGGTCTATGCCTACCACCAGGAGAGAACCATCGGGATAACTTTTCATGTGGAAGACTTCATACTTCCCCACTTTAAGGTTCGAATATTGTTTGTCAATGACGTTAAGTATGCGCTCTGGCGGTACCTTACTGGCCCATCCTCTGACATAGAAAGATCTCTTTACCAGTTTCAGCTTTGGTGAGGGGACGCTCTCCACCAGTTTTACGAGGACATCGGCGCAGCATTGTGATGCCAGTTTCAGCATCAAAACGCCTCTCTCAAACTTGCAACTCATTACTTGGATTGTTGGTCCATCATTACTAGAGATGTAACGAAAGTGACTTCAGCGAAAGCGATTATTGAAATACATTTCTAGCGAATGCGAATAGTGAAATATGCATTTTTGCGAAAGCGAATAATTGTTTGACCCCTTAGTACCAACAAAATGAAATATCAAGTATTAAGAATTTTTTCCAAATAATCCAAAGACGGTTTTTGCGAAAGCGAATGTTAAAATGCGAATATTTGTTACATCCCTGATCATTACATTCGAGAATGTGGTCCAATACCTTTGTGTAAAATAAATCTTTGAAGTTACTCTTTTGCTCTTCGGGAATTCTTCCAGACGCACTACTGGTATCAATTATGTCATAGTATAGTTCGTCCTGGATATGTTTTTTGGCCGTTTGAGAATAAGATGGTACTTCTTTTTTTATAGTCAGCTTGCTTTTTCCTTTAGGATGGGCCTTCTTGTTTGAGCCCCCTCCTTTATGGATGGTTTGGTGGACTTGCTCACCTTCTCCACAACAGGATTAACTTCACCCCCACCATTAACGGATTCCGACTAGAGACTCCTTTTTGGTAGATTGAATAGGTTTCTCCGAAGTGCTGGTTGTCGGTGCTCTAGATTCATCCGGTAATATCTTCTGCCTGTTCATCTTATTCAGTTTCCTTCCTTGTGCCCCTGACAGTCTTTTTCCGATTTAACTACGCAACCACAAGGTGGTAGGCGAATAGGTACTGCGTAATAGGCTCAATTATATTTTGTTGTATAAAAACGGGACTGAAGAGTTACACACTTTTTAGGGTTCCCAACGGTGTATGTATGGTTCTCATGAATATCTATGCCATTACATTAAAAAATATGCAAGTTATAACAATTTTTGTACATGGCATTTTGGTCTATATCCACTTTTGATTCAATATTTTTTGGTATTTGTATTACATGAACCACAAATAGGTTCGGTATGGAAGGACAGTAATTAACATATTGTGATCGAATGAACGTAAAATAGTGAGTAAAAAATATTGGCGATAAAAAATGGAGACGTAGAAAAAATATCAAAATTATTTCCCGTAAATCAGAGTTAAATTGATTTACCCTACCAATATCTAGATAACTAGACGAGGTAGGAAATTATTGCAGATTCTAAAAGAGCATGCTTGAAACCCACTTTACCAACTCATAACTCAAAAAACACAAAAATTGCGTATAAACCAAAATAGCATTAAATTACTTTTTGAGAAATCGAATTTTCCATCCCTGGTCAAGGGTCTAAGTGGAGTAATTTTTCGGATCATTTGGCTCTATTCTCCAATTTAAGGTATTATGAAACAATTTAAAAAGCAACAGTATAATTGTAGGATTTCAATACATTTTATAATTTGAAGTTATGGTGGATACTTCAGCAAAAGATACATGTTAATGTTGTTTGGTTCATTTATCCATTTTTTATTCATTTTCCCAACAATTTTCACTTTAAATTTAATAAGGACGGCAAACATAACCGACACGAATGAATTTTTCTGATCGACTGATTTGACATTTCGTTTCGTTCGTTGTTGTCTTATAAGAACCAAAATGTTGGCGAAAATTGAAAGCTTCTTTGTTTACATTCAAGACAAAGTGTATAAAAACCAAAAATTTCTTTCGCTTGCCAATAGACGTGCGAGGTGGCGAAAAAGAAGTTACAAAAACAGGCCCTGAGTATTATTTTGTGGGAAAAATAGTTGGACGAAAGCTACATATCGTCAATCTAATATAAATAAAAAGGCGTACCAGTCATTTTAAAAATTTGAGGACACTGTGTTTTTTCCATTTTTTCGCAGTATTTATATTGGGATTTTAATTAATTAACAAAGGCATAAATGGGCTGGCCTTGCCACAATATTTAGATTTAATTATAACTATAAGAATGAATTATATCTAGAGTACCACGAGGGTGGGTTAGATGAAAGGCGATAGCTTTAAGATAATAGATTTAAGAAAATCTGTAATACGAATGAATTGGAATAATAAAAATGAAACTGAAAAAAAAATGAAACTGATTTTAAAAATTTTACAGGGGGAGGAAAAAACTGAATAAAATCCAGAATTTAAAAAATTTAAAAATATTCTAATGCAGTTTGAAAATTTTTCTTGAAATGTTGTTTTAATTTTTCTTATTTTCAAAAGAGATGGCTTTTTGTTTTCATTTTTCAAAAAAGTGGTTAGTTACGCCCTTTCTGAATAAGTCTAACGATATTCTAAAGTGGTTAAGATTACTACAAAAAAGGAGAAGGGACAGTTTTTAATTTCACAAAAACTGTTATCTTAAGTTAAGTAACGTTAATTCGTACCAAAAAGGCACATTTTCGTGAATTTTTGTGTCGACACAGTTTAATTCTTTTGATCAAAACCAATGGTATATTATAGTATAACTTTCGAAGTATATTGTGTAAAAATTAGAGTTGGGCACTATAGTTATTTTAAGTGATCGCTCTTTTTAGTTCAGTTCAATTGAGTGAACTAGTTCGTTCATTTAGTTCAATAGCTCACTTTAGCACACCAGCTCTTTAGCTCACTTTACTTAAACAGTTCATTTCGTTCAGTAGATCACCAGTTCAATTAAGCCGCTATTAAAGGAATCTGATTGGAATATGAATGGAAGAGTTGGAAAAACTAATACAAAGGCGTTTGTATAGGTAGAATCATACATTGATGATGACATACAAATGGAAACAACACATAACAGCAGAGAAGAGAGTACGAAATGATATGGCTGAACAAAAAACATAGTGAACTACTGAGCTGAAATTAACTAGTTCGTTCAGTTCAGTATAGTGACCCGTTCAATTGAACTAGTTCGTTCACGAACTACACAACTCTAGTACAAATTTCACGAAGAAATATTAAAAAAAAAGGCAAAGGCAGCAATTTATCGGAAGCGTCTCGAAAAATATGAATTGCGGTGTCCACCACAAATCTGTGATGGGTCATCTGAAATCAAAAAACCAAAATTATTTCGTTAGATAATCGTTTTGCCCAGGTTAAGGTGGGTACTAGTTTTTTCGGCATGAAAATATTTCGGAAAATGTTATTTCGAGTTGAAAAAAGGAACGCTTTTTTACAAAGTCGCATTGCGATTTGGAAGTGTGTGTGTCAAAGTGTCACTTTTATATGTATGTATGTGTGTATTTGCAAACATTCTTGAAAACAAACAAAAGATAAAATTCGAATCAATAAACAATTGGAATAATGCCGACTTAGAAAATAGTTAATTTAAATGTCAGAATGGAAATATTGTTGGAGATCATTGTGTTAATGTTATACATAAATTACTTATTTTGTGTTGTTGCGGTGGCGATTTTTTTGAGACATGAAAAGTCAGGGTAGTACAATGTTATAAATAACGAAATAATTTCCTACTGTTGTACGAATAGAAATAAATAAAATGATGTTTTGATTAATCGAAAAATATGTTTTATTATTATATTTAAGCATTTAAATTATATTTGTTGACATATATAAATTATACTTTCATCCATAGTAGAAGCAAGAACTAGCTATGTATGTTCCAAACCGAGATCACAGGCACTGTCCAATTCCATTGTCCTACTGCTTTAGTAGCGTTAGCCGTCCATAATGTTTCTCCTGGCTTTTGCACACAATTGTTCTTAACATACAAACATAAATGTACTCGTACATATCTAATTACAAGACAAATTCCATATTAGGCGTGTTTTCGTTACACCATAAGTGCTTAATTTGTATGGGGAGCTAAGCTCTTTTAAGCACTATTAGTTCCCGATGAAGTTTGGTGCTTGTGTTCATGTCTTAATCGAGTATGATGTTGCCAGATTGGGCACCCTATATTTAGCAATATGGCATCCCATTTTTGGAGAGATTTTATCAATTATTGTGAATTAACGGGAAGAAGAAGAACAAAAATGGGAAATTATTTTAATATTTGCAAAAGAGTGTAAACAATTGAACATAGAATAGTAAATATATGTTTTATAAATACTTTTCACGAATTTTTTGTCTGTTTCGCACTGTTCTTTCTTCGCAACTCATGACACCATTGCTACCAGATAGTGAAAATCAGCCACTTATTGCTTATGTGCCAGTTAGTGGAAGTCAGTCGTTTTCGTTGCAAAGTGCTAAACTAAAAGTGCTAGCTTGTAACGAAAACATGCCTATTACTACATTAAGTTACATGTCCTTTCAGTGTTTTGAACATTTTGTTTGCTTTTGTACTGCAATCCAATTGGAATTTCACTCTTCTGGTTTATTCCATAAACATAATTATTTTGCCTTTCACATCTTTGCATTCTTTTTTTTTTTATTTCGGAAGATAATTTAATTTATTATTCTTTATTAGGAAATTTTATTTCTAATATTTACAAGTTGCGAACAAAAATAAATATAAACAAATGGGAGTGCGACAGTGGCATTAAATTCGTTACGGCGCTCCATTTGTAACGGCGTTAAATTTGTGGTGGCGCAAAATGTTAATTTTTCGCGTTGATATAAACATAGTACCACAATCGAAAAAATTTCGCAGTTTTTTTTCGCGACTTTGTTTTTATATGGGATTTCAACGCGAAAAATTAACATAATACCACGCTTTAAGCGGGGAGGGTTTTTCGATATTTATTTTCTTCAATTTTTGGCAGCAAAAATCGGCTAATTTGTTATTGTAAAATAAAAAATATTTACTAATTTGAAAAGAAATGAAAATTTCAAAACGATCGATGCAGTAGTTTTGTAGTTATGATGGACAACGACTTTTAAAATGTGGGTTGTGTTAAAAATGCTTAAACGTTTTTCTCATTTACTGAGTCACGTATGAGGCGCTGTTGCTTAGATGTATCTTCGTTAGTTTTGCTCTGATTCATCTCAAATTATCACACATTCTTTTTAAAAAAAAATTTTTTCCTAAAAAAAGAGTTTACAAACGTTAATTGTATGTACAAGTTTTTTCTGAAACATTTTGGATTTTGGTGAAGATAATTCCACAGATTTTTAAATATAACTTGTTAATAGAACTCAAAAAACGTCAACTGATATTCGGATTTTCCATTTAGTTTTCAGAATTCTTTAATTTAAATTCAGATTTTCCATTTGAAATTCAGAACTCTTCAATTGAAATTAAGATTTTCCATTTTATATTCCGAATTTGACAAATAAAATTTAGAATTTCTCTTTCAAATCCAGAACACGAAATTTGAAATTTTTTTGAAATTCGGAATTCTTCATTTGAAATTGAGAAATTAGATTTTTAGATCATTTGAGTGTGAAACTAAGTATGTAGGCTTGAAATCATATGCATCCAAAGTCTGGGTGGTCGGGGATTGGGATTTAAGCGGTGCATGTATAACCAGCTTCTAGGTGGCCACATATATTTTCTTTAGGAACAAGGGACCATTAGTTCTTCGCAGAAATGATGCAAAACAGTTGTCAGAATTTGGCAATGACTCGTATGATAGCGGATTGGAAGAGTCGGAGTCAGTTTAAAAATCGTCATATTCAATTCAGTCAAAGCTGTTACAAAGTATATCTACCAAAATAATGTGAAATTATTATTTTCTAGTTTTCAAATACAAATTCAGAATTTCAATTGAAAAATTCAGAATTCCAAATTGAAATTCTGAATTTATACTGATGGATTCTGAATTGGAAATGGATACTGTGATTTTCAATTGATGAAAAATGGAAAATTTTAATTTTAAGTGGAAAATCTGAATTGCGACGGAATTTTTAATATGTTTCAAATGTACCTAAATAATGTGAAATTATTATATTCTGATTTTCATATACCAATTCTTAATTTTAATTGAAAATTTTAAAATTTCAAATGTCGTGTTCTGAATTCTGAATTTAAACTGAAGGATTCTGAATTACAAATGGATATTCTGAATTTCTATTGATGAAAAATGGAAAATCTAAATTTCAATTTACGACTTTTGAATTTCAAATGGAAAGCCTATATTGAGTTAGAATCTTTAATATGGGTAATTCTACCAAAAGGTCTACCGTGATCAAAATTATTATTATTAATATATTAAAAAAAATATTGAAAGTATAATAAAATTAAAAAATTTCGTTTTTATTTACTCAACATTTTAAGAAAAATATAATTGCGTAGTGGCAAATTGTAGTTTTGGTTCATTAACTCATTTTTATAGCACATTTTTTTGAAATTATGCATTTTTTTTTAATTTATGCATTATGCATTCTAAGAGCAAAAGTAATCTTAAATAAAAGTTTCAAAGCAAAAGGCATGATGAATAACGGTAATTTTTGGCCTATCTCTACTACAAATTCTATTATCACGTTCGACACCGAAAAGAAGCATTAGTAATGAGTAGATCAGAAATATTCAAAGAAAGTGCATCAAACTATTGGTACAAATAGAATTGGTATAAAATACAAACATTAAAAAAAATCAGTTAAAAAAAAATATACAGAATTTGTTCTGTACTCAGTTGAAGTTTGTCACGTTCGACACCGTAAGTGTAAAGTTCAATCGTTTTGTGAAGGTGCAAAAATAAACTTCACGACCTAAAATTATATTTCATCTCATCAGAGCAAATTGACAGAAGACCTTAAAATGAAATGAAAAATTGAAATTTATAAATAGCATTTCAGGTATCCAACGACTGTACAGCTTTTCTGGCGATGGTCGCTAACTAAAAGCAGCTGGTACTTCATATTCTTTGAATAAAAACTACTTAGGGCCTGTTTTTATACCCTCACTTTAGTGTGACGAGGGTATATATCATTTGCTACGAAAAAAAGTGTAACACATCGAAGGAGTGATCTAAGACCCTAAGTATGTTCGGCGGATATTCGTTTTGGGTCATTTTAAGACGAATGAGCAATGCCGGTCCGTCTGTCTGTCTGTCTGTCTGTCTGCTGGCTGGTGCTCGAAAGGAGTAACCGATTGACTTCAAATTTGGTACGTGGTAATATTTTTTTCTATCTCCGGCTAAGTTCGAAAATGAGCCATATTGGTCCACTCAAAATCAAAAAAAAGGGCCATGTTGCTACGCCCCTTTTGGTACCTCCCACACAAATGCACCATTTTGCACCAAAAGTTAACAGCTTATAACATTAATACCAGTGCATAAAAATACTTGAAATTTTGTACAGTGTAATGCTTTCATAGTGCCTACAGTCCAGTGAAAAATGGGTGTCATATTCACGCCCCTTTTGGTACTTCTTACACAAAGGTACCATTTTGCACCAAAAGAAAACAGCTTATAACATTAATACCAGTGTATAAAAATACTTGAAATTTTTTACAGTGTAATGCTTACCAATCATACCAAAATTTAATATTTCATAACGTTAATATACCAGTGCAAAAAACGTTTATAATTCGGCGCAGTGCAATGTATTTAAAGAATCTACTATTCAGCGAAAAATAGGTGTATTTGTTAAAATCATTCTGGTACCTCTCATACAAATTGACAGAATAATTCGTTTAATATTCCTTATTACATTACTCACAAAGTGAGGGTATAGCTTAGTCGGTTTACCCGACTGAAACTTTCTTACTTGTTGTAACTTATTTTTTGCCACTTCGCACGTCAAATGGCAAGCGAATGACATTTTTGGTTTTTGCACACTTTCTTTTTGATGTAAACAAAGAAGCTTTCAGTTATCGCCAACATTTTGGTTCTTATAAGACAACAACGAACGAAATGAAATGAAATGTCAAATAAGGCAATTAGAAAAATTCATTCGTGTTAGTTATGTTTATCGCCCCTTTGAAAGATAAAGAGAAAATTGTTGGATAAATGAATAAAAAATGGATAAATGAACTAAAAAACATAAACGTGTATCTTTTGCACCACCATAATTTCAAAAAATATATGTTTATTTGTCCGTCCGTCTATCAGTTTGTAAATGTATTCTTGTTACCAAGTACAGGTCACAATTATGCTCAGATCACTATGAAATTTAGCAAGAACTTTCCTTTTAACTCAAAGACTTACTGCAATGGATGCAGAAGGTGTCCGATTTAGATATAGTCCCTATATATATACATATATGATTAACCAAGCAAACAATTGCATTTGTTTTCGGTTGTTGGATTATTTCTCATTGTCTAGAACCAGCTGTTGCAACTTTTACAGCTGTTGGATAGTTTTGCCCCCGTTCTGATATTTTCGTGTGGAAAAAACTTTAAGAAATGTCAATAAAACAAGTAAGAAAGCTTCAGTCGGGTAAACCGACTAAGGTATACCCTCACTTTGTGAGTAACGTAATATTGAATATTCCATGAATTATTCTGTCAGTTTTTATGGGAGGTACAAGAACGGGTTTAACAAATACATCTATTTTTCGCTGAACAGATTCTTTAAATACATTGCACTGTGTCGAATTATAAGCGTTTAGTGCATTGGGCTATAGGCACTATAAAAGCATTACAATGTACAAAATTTCAAGTATTTTTATTCACTGGTATTAATGTTATAGGCTGTTAGTTTTGGTGCAAAATGGTACCTTTGTGTGGGAGGTACCAAAAGGGGCGTCGCAACTTCGCCCATTTTTCTCGAGTTGATAGCGACGAATAAACGAATACTATGTGTGGAATTTCAGAATATTCGAATAAGTTATATATCAGTTATTAAAGAATCAATATTTCACAACATTTTAACCCTTTGTGGGGGAGGTACTAGAAGGAGTGGACCAATATGACCCATCTTCGAAATTAGCCGGAGATAGAAAAACATACCAAATTTGAAGTCAATCGGTGACTCCTTACGAGAGTTATCGTGCGCACCAACCAGCAGACAGTCGGACGGACATTTCTCAATCGACTTAAATTGACCAAAAACGAATATCCGCCGAACATACTTAGGGTCTTAGATCACTTCTTCGATGTGTTACACTTTTGGCGGTAGCAAATGATATATACCCTCGTATCACTAAAGTGAGGGTATAAACATGAAGGTAATATTGGTCTTTGACAGGAAAAGGATGAAGAAAAGAGCTTTCTTACCCGAACGATAAGTAACAATGAACCAAATTTAAAACTTGATTGCTTGGGGAAAATTATTGCTTGGGTAGCTATCACACGTCTGCGTTGTGGTACATTTAGCTAAACAGGCTGTTAATCTAAAACATTTTTATACCCTCTACCACCTCACTCCGTTTGTAACACCTCTTAAAATATATGAAACCCCATACACTATATATATGCTTTATCGTCCTAAAATTCTAAGACGATTTAGCCATGTCCATCTGTCCGTCCGTCTGTTGTAATCACGATACAGTCTATAATAATTGAGCTAGATGACTGAAATTTGGTATAGATACTTCGTATAGTTACATGTAACCAAGTATTGAAACTGGATACTATCGGTGCACTTTTTGATATAGCCCACATATATATCATCTCCCCGATTTAAATTCATTACCCCATAGAGACCACAAATGTCAACTGATCGCGCTGAAAGTTGGTGACTTGTGTTTATTTACACCCGAAATCTTCCACAGGAACAACGGCAGTCATAGGTCCATGTTTTTATATAGGCCTTATAAAGCCTTTGTGTGAATAAAACACAAATTATTTAGGAAATTATTGTCATTTTTTTTATTATGATAATACTGGTATGGTTCAATTATGTATGGAACAAAATATCGGCCAACTGGCCGCCGCTACATCGGCGGCACACCTCCATGGTCCAAATTTTCGATGACTCTGAGGCATAATTGAGGTTCTATGCCGTTAATGTGACGAATTATCGCATCCTTTAGCTCTTGCATTGTTGCTGGCTTATCGACGTACACACTTTCTTTCAAATAACCCAAAGAAAGAAGTCCAACGGTGTCAAATCACATGATCTTGGCGGCCAATTGACATCGCCACGACGTGAGATAACACGGCCATTGAATTTGTTGCGCAAAAGAGCCATTGTTTCGTTAGCTGTGTGGCACCGTCCTGTTGAAACCACATGTTGTCCACATCCATATCTCCCAATTCGGGCCGTAAAAAGTTCGTTATCATTTCACGATAGCGAACACCATTCACAGTAACTGCCAGACCGGCCTCATTTCGAAGAAGTAAGGCTCGATGACGTAGCCAGGCCATAAGCCGCACCAAACGAACTGGGCTGGCATGCGCAGGTGTTTTCACATCTCCTACAGACCCGGTTTGCTGAAATTTGGGCACAATTCTCCCGATTGTGGACACATTTGGTCGATTATGCTGATCAAAAAACATCACGAAGTGCACGAAATGCATTTTGATTTGATCGCCCATTTTCGTAAAAGGCTTAAAAAACTTTAACGTGTTGCTCGATTTTGTATATTTCCATGGTTAAAATTGAGTTAGTCTGAAATTGATAAATGTCAAATGAAATGCAGAAAAAAACTTGACGTTTAGGAGTGGTTCACATTCAACATCGGCCCTTACAATTTAACCACACTTTATAACCAATTTTTTTCTTTACATAGGAAATTTTGTTGCCAATCTAGACGTGTTTAATAAATAAAATTAGTGCATATTCTGCTTCGATATCTACAAAATACTAGCACAGGGACGAGGAAAAAATTAAAAATTCAATTTTCAAATGCAGATATCTCGGTAACTATACAAGATAACAGTTAGGTGCAAACAAAAGTACTTGAAAACACACAGGAAAAGATTTTATGAATCGGACGAAAAAGACAAAAGTTACACGCGCTTAAACATTTTGCTTATCCGAGGTTGCCAACTTTGAGGCCCTGCAGCTCCGCCCCTGTATACCACAGGGGGCCCAAACTCAAAACCTAACTTCTCTAATACATCTTCTACAAACATGCCAACATGCCATTTGGTCGTAATCGGTTGTCTGGTTAAAAACGGTAGAATTATTTCCTTTTTTTTTTTGGATTTCCTCCAGTGTGCGTCATTCCTTAAATATGTTACACCTTTGGCCCCGGACAAAGTTTGGATATAAATATTGAGTTATTTCGAAGATTTGTCTTACCCATAAAGGTCTGTGCACACAGAAAACAATCGGTTAAGAACGAAACTTTTACACTATTAAATAATATTAGACAAATTTCTAACTAATTTTTAATTTGAGTCAATAATTTTGTAATTAATATTTCAGATCAGTGCAGAATTATTCAGTTGAAAAACTATGATTATAGATATTATGATTATATTTGTAGGTTCAAAATCAAACAAATTCTTTTATTGACAACACAAATTTCGTAATTGAATCCATTTGGGCACGCAGTAAATATTTGTTGGTAACAATTGTTTTAATTCATAGTTTAAAAAAAAAACTCTAAAAACTCTTTGATTTCTCTAAACCATTTCAAAACTTTCGTTTCAACAACAAAAACTAAAGTTCAATGGATTTTTTCGTAGCCCCAGAAATCATTGTACCAAATTTTTCATACTTTTTTCATCTGTCTGTTGTATACGCTGTAACGGTCGATGGGACACGGAACACTTCTCGCTGATGGGACATGGAGCATTTCTTGCTTATGTGCAACTTGTGGCAAAACAATAAAATTTCATTGTTTTCCATTTTTGTGTTTTTTTTTCTACCGAAAAAAGGTATTCAATATTTTTGTGGATGAGAGAGTGATGCGGCTCGTCGCTACATAAATGAAGGTCTGCGCCAAGAACTGCGTTACGGTTGTTGTAAGAGTATATTAAAGCTTTTATTTTCCGTTCGGATAGCCTTTTTCATTTTTTGTTTCGCCTTTTTTTTACATTGTCCTGGGAACAAATAAACTAAATTGTGCGAACGAACATATAGTGGCCCTAGCGGATGGGATTCTATGTTTAATCTGTTTTTGTTTTTAAAGGATTGCTTTAAACGATTTCGTTTCATAATGTTCTATGTGAAGAAATCCTAATAGGACATTTTTATTTTTAAACGATTGGATTAAATGATTTTGTTTCATAATGTTGCATGTGTAGGCATTTTAAAAGGATGAACTTTTAAAATATTCACAAAAATCAGTAATTTTAGACAGAAATTGGACTTTATGAAGAGTTTGAAATTGTTTGTGAGCTCTATATTCAAATTACCGTCTACAGTTAATTTGCGTACAATTGTTTTCATTAGAAATCTTTGTTATTGGTTGATAATGGGTGGTTAAATTGTAAGGGCCGATGTTGAACGTGAACCAGACCTAAACGTCAAGTTTTTTTCTGCATTTAATTGACATTTCTCAATATTAGACTAACTCAATTTGAACCATGGAAAGGTACACAATCGAGCAACGCGTTAAAGTTTTTTAAGCCTTTTACGAAAATGGGCGTTCAAATCCAAATGCATTTCGTGCACTTCGTGATGTTTTTTTGATCAGCATAATCGACCAAATGTGTCCACAATGGGGAGAATTGTGCGCAAATTTCAGCAAACCGGGTCTGTAGGAGATGTGAAAACACCTGTGCATGTTCGCCGAGTTCGTTTGGTGCGGCTTATGGGCTGGCGACGTCATCGGGCCATACTTCTTCGAAATGAGGCCGGTCAGGCAGTTACTGTGAATGGTGTTCGCTATCGTGAAATGATAACGAACTTTTTATGGCCCAAATTGGAAGATATAGATGTGGACAATATGTGGTTTCAACAGGACGGTGCCACTTGCCACACAGCTAACGAAACAATGGCTCTTTTGCGCAACAAATTCAATGGCCGTGTTATCTCACGTCGTGGCGATTTCAATTGACCGCCAAGATCATGTGATTTGGCACCGTTGGACTTCTTTCTTTGAGGTTATTTGAAAGACAAGGTGTACGTCGATAAACCAGCAACAATTCAAGAGCTAAATTATGAGATAATTCGACACATTAACGGCATAGAACCTCAATTATGCCTCAGAGTCATCGAAAATTTGGACCATCGAATGGAGGTGTGCGCCGAGGTCGCGGCGGCCATTTGGCCGATATTTTGTTCCATACATAATTGAACTATACCAATAAAATAATAAAAAGAAATGACAATAATTTCCTAAATAATTTTAGTGTTATTCAAAATCAACATCGGCCCCCCAAATTTAACCACCCTTTATATACTCACTGAAACAATCGCTTCTGTAGTGTATTGCCCCAAACATACTCTGTGAATCTGTACTTTATATCCGATCAGTATGAAATTCGGCTGAAAGAGCTTCTTATTTCTCTAATGAACACAGCCAAATTTGGGGAAAATAAGTACAGATTTAGATATAGCCCCCATAAATATGTTACTCCCGATTTGATATGTAAGCGCTGTAGAAACTGTATTTTATATTCAATCAGTACGAAATTCGGCAGAGGAAGTTTCTTATTACATGAATGGAGACTGTCAAATTTTTGGAAAATCGGTTCAGATTAAGATATAGCCGCGATATATGTTACTGCTATAGAAATTGTACTGGTGGAGCTAAGTACAAATAATAGGGAGGTGTAGGGTATTATATAGTCGGCCCCGCCCGACTTTCTGCCTAGCGGTCATACGACTACCCACCAAAACATTTTGCGCTATTTTCAGCGGTTCCGAAGTTACCTAAAACTCCTATGTGTATCCCTCAATACACGCTGAAAAAACATCGCTTCTATAGTATATTGCCCCAAACATATATATGTTTAGGGTACACTCGAAATATATAATATTTTCAACACACAAATGGGTAAAAATAAAACAAGTGTGTCAACATTTTTTGGAAGGTCAGAATTTTTTGAAATTTGTTAATAATGTGGTTGAGAATTTGAAAAAAATTAAACAATTTGAACCGTTTAGCAAAATTTTGATTTTTTCGAGAGATATGACCTATTAAATTTTTCCGAGTGTGTTTAGAAAACTGCAATTTTCTCTGGAAATATTGAACGGATTCGACTGAAATTTTTGCAGTTAGGTCCGAAACACTTCCTAAAATCTAAATATATCATGAACTTTAATTACCAACTGACCATATGAAAATATGGCAAAATATTTTTGCATATGCGAATAATTTCACTTTCTGGAGCAGTGATTTGAAATATTTTATATTTAGAATGCGTTTTATTTTGACGTCCACCAGAATCAGAAAAAACATTTTTGAAGATCGCGCTTTGTAAAAAGTTACAGCAAATTTTCGGACACTACCTTTTTGAAAATATTTTTGGTTCATGATTGCAGGACCTCAAGGACCTTACCAATTTTGTCCAAATTTACACAATAGCTAAATTCCTTAGTTGGGAGTCCAAAAATGCATTATTTTTTTGCGGTGGATCAAGTTCTCAGTATCGCGAGCCTAAAAACTGTGGATATATAATTTGCAATATCTCCGTCAATTCTTAATCAATCTGTACAAAATTAACGACAAAGGAGACGTGAGAAAAGTCACTTTCATATCTTGTTTTCTAATACATGTTTTCTTAACCCACTAAAGCCAAATTTTCAACTTTTTGTGTTAGATGCAATAATAGCCATATAAGCCAAATTTTGAAATTGAGATATCTTGCACAATTTATTAGCGAGAGTGCTGTAATTTTTATACCCTACACCACACTGTGGTACAGGGTATTATAAGTTTGTTTCACGGCAGATGTTTGTAACACCTGAAAATAACACAGTTAGACCCACCTTAAAGTATACCGATCGACTCAGAATCACTAGCTGAGTCGATTTAACGATGTCTGTCCGTCCGTCCGTCCGTCTGTCCATGTAAAGTTGTTCGTCGACTACAGGTCGCAATTTCACTCCGATCGTTCTGAAATTTTGCAGTTTAGAGTATTTCGGGGCTGTTAAGATAGCTATTGAATTTGGTTGAAATCGGTTCAGATTTAGATATAGCTCCCATATATATCTTTCGTCCGATTTGGCCCTTTAGTCCTATAGAAGCTGTATTTTACATCCAATCGTTTTGAAATTTAGAATAGTAGAGTTTCTTAATCAACGAACCAACATTGCCGAATTTGAAGAAAATCGGTTAAGATTTAGGTATAGCTCCCATATATATGTTTCGTCCGATTTGGCCCTTTATTCCTATAGAAGCTGTATTTTACATCCGATCGTTTTGAAATTTAGAATGGTAGAGTTTCTTGATCCATGAACCAACATTGCCGAATTTGAAGAAAATCGGTTAAGATTTAGCTATAGCTCCCATATATATGTTTCGTCCGATTTGGCCCTTTATTCCTATAGAAGCTGTATTTTACATCCAATCCTTTTGAAATTTAGAATGGTAGAGTTTCGTGATCCATGAACCAACATTGCCGAATTTGAAGTAAATCGGTTAAGATTTAGCTATAGCTCCCATATATATGTTTCGTCCGATTTGGCCCTTTAGTCCTATAGAAGCTGTATTTTACACCCGATCGTTTTGAAATTTAGAGTGGTAGAGTTTCTTGATCCATGAACCAACATTGCCGAATTTGAAGAAAATCGGTTAAGATTTAGCTATAGCTCCCATATATATGTTTCGTCCGATTTGGCCCTTTATTCCTATAGAAGCTGTATTTTACATCCGATCGTTTTGAAATTTAGAATGGTACAGTTTCTTGATCCATGAACCAACATTGCCGAATTTGAAGAAAATCGGTTCAGATTTAGACATAGCTCCCATATATATCTTTCGTCCGATTTGGCCCTTTAGTCCTATAGAAGCTGTATTTTACATCCAATCGTTTTGAAATTTAGAATGGTAGAGTTTCTTGATCCATGAACCAACATTGCCGAATTTGAAGTAAATCGGTTAAGATTTAGCTATAGCTCCCATATATATGTTTCGTCCGATTTGGCCCTTTAGTCCTATAGAAGCTGTATTTTACACCCGATCGTTTTGAAATTTAGAATGGTAGAGTTTCTTGATCCATGAACCAACATTGCCGAATTTGAAGAAAATCGGTTAAGATTTAGCTATAGCTCCCATATATATGTTTCGTCCGATTTTGCTCTTTAGTCCTGTAGAAGCTGTATTTTACATCCAATCATTTTGAAATTTAGAATGGTAGAGTTTCTTGATCCATGAACCAACATTGCCGAATTTGAAGAAAATCGGTTAAGATTTAGCTATAGCTCCCATATATATGTTTCGTCCGATTTTGCTCTTTAGTCTTGTAAAAGCTGTATTTTACATCCAATCATTTTGAAATTTAGAATGGTGGAGTTTCTTGATCCATGAACCAACACTGCCGAATTTGAAGAAAATCGGTTAAGATTTAGCTATAGCTCCCATATATATGTTTCGTCCGATTTGGCCCTTTAGTCCTATAGAAGCTGTATTTTACACCCGATCGTTTTGAAATTTAGAATGGTAGAGTTTCTTGATCCATGAACCAACATTGCCGAATTTGAAGAAAATCGGTTAAGATTTAGCTATAGCTCCCATATATATGTTTCGTCCGATTTTGCTCTTTAGTCCTGTAGAAGCTGTATTTTACATCCAATCATTTTGAAATTTAGAATGGTAGAGTTTCTTGATCCATGAACCAACATTGCCGAATTTGAAGAAAATCGGTTAAGATTTAGCTATAGCTCCCATATATATGTTTCGTCCGATTTTGCTCTTTAGTCTTGTAAAAGCTGTATTTTACATCCAATCATTTTGAAATTTAGAATGGTGGAGTTTCTTGATCCATGAACCAACACTGCCGAATTTGAAGAAAATCGGTTAAGATTTAGCTATAGCTCCCATATATATGTTTCGTCCGATTTGGCGCTTTAGTCCTATAAAAGCTGTATTTTACATCCATTCGTTTTGAAATTTAGAATGGTAGAGTTTCTTGATCCATGAACCAGCACTACCGAATTTGAAGAAAATCGGTTAAGATTTAGCTATAGCTCCCATATATATGTTTCGTCCGATTTGGCCCTTTAGATCCAATCATTTTTATACCCTACACCACACTGTGGTACAGGGTATTATTTAAGTATAAAATGTCCTAAAAGTAAATTTATGTAAACAATTTATACATGAATTACAAAATTTATATATCAGAGTTATTAAATATTACGAGAGTGGTGTAGGGTATTATATAGTCGGCACCGCCCGACTTTAGCCTTTCCTTACTGGTTTGTACATGTATCTGGTAGCAGTCTGCGTTTTTCGTCCAAAAACGGGCGGGATCGGACCAATGGGCGTGGCCCCGCCCATATATTCCAAATTTTAAAATTGTGATATCTAGTGCATATGTATCCGGTGGCAGTCTACGTTATTGGACCAAAAATGGGCGGGATCGGACCAATGGGCCTGGTCCCGCCCATATAAGCCAAATATTGAAATTGTGATATCCAGTGCATATGTATCCGGTGGCAGTCTACGTTATTCGACCAAAAATGGGCGGGATCGGACCAATGGGCCTGGCCCCGCCCATATAAGCCAATTTTTGAAATTGAGATATCTTGCACAATTTATAGCGAGAGTGCTGTAATTTTGTGTGCATGTATCTGGTAGCAGTCTACGTGTTTGGTCCAGTCGGACCAATGAGCGTGGCCCCGCCCATATATGCCAAATTTAGAATTGTGATATCTTGAACAATTTGTTAGCGTGAGTGCTGCAATTTAGTGCATACTCGTATGTATCCGATGGCAGTCTACTTTATTGGTCCAAAAAGGGGCGTGGCCCCACCCATATAAGCCAAATTTTGAAATGGAGATATCTTGGACAATTTATTAGCGAGAGTGCTGCAATTTAGTGCATATGTATGTATGCGGTGGCAGTCTACGTTAATGGGCGGGATCAGACCAACGGGCATGGCGCAGACCAAAATTTGAAATTGATATAACTTACACGATCTGTTAGCGAGAGTGCTGTAATTTCGTGTATATGTACCTGGTGACAGTCTACGAGATTAGTCCCGAAATGTGTAGGATCGGACCAATGGGTGATATAAGCCAAATTTTTAAATTGAGATATCTTACAAGATTTGTTAGCAAGAGTGCTGAAAATTTGCGTATAAGTATCTGGTGGTAGTCTACGTGACTGGTCCAAAAATGAGCGGGATCGGACAAATGGGAGTGGCCCCGCCCATAAACGCAAAATTTTGAAATTGAGATATCTTGCACAATTTATTAGCGAGAGTGCTGTAATTTTGCGATGTATCTGGTGGCAGTCTACGTGATTGGTCCAAAAATGGGCGGGATCAGACTAATGGGCGTGGCACCGACCGAGTGAGTCAAGTTTTGAAATTGGAATATTTTATGTATGTAATTTTGTGTATATGTTTCTGGTGGTTGTCTTGATTGACGACAAAAATTACTCAATTATTTTGAGAAATCTATAAGCCACAGGAGTTTATAATGTGTTATGTCTATTGAAAAGCACTTAAAAACTAGTACCTGAAATATTTCTAAACTGCGTTTTATATAATTCAAGTAATAGTTAAGAAATGTTTGATCGTTCGCCTCAGACGAACGAAATCAAGTTACAGAAACAAGCCCTTAATGTTCTCAAAAGTCTTTTACGAATAATTACGTATAATTTAAATCGTATAATCTTTACTAACGATACATTGCTTGATGAGTTGACAACAAATTATAACTTGTAATATTTAGACATTAAAAATGGGTTTTTTGAACAAAAGTTAATCGAAATCCATGAAAAATGAAATTGAAAATCGAAAAAGTGACGAATGTTTTGAAAATATTTCTTTAATAAAAATTCTTAAAAACAAGTTAATTGTATCTAAACACATATATTATTTGAGAAAATGTGTTCCCAAATATATCTTGTTGGAATATATTAATTAATTATATTAAATTTTATCTGTGCATAAATATATAATATTTAAAGTCGTCTATTCCAAATAAATTGTCTTTGAATTCAAACAAATCAAAAAAGACGATGAAAGGTTCGCTTAGATTTACGCCAAAAACGTCTAATGAGGTTTTGTTCAGAATCATCCCCCCTATCCGGCTATCAATAGATCAAATTCAGATGTGCTTCCTTTCTCGAGTTACCGCGAAAACGGCATTTTTGCTCAATAAAATCTTAATTGCTTTGATTTGTAAAGAAAATTGCGGAAATTTATAACTGTAACACAATTTTCTTTAAATGTGATCATTTGTAGGACGCTACTTAATGTCCGCGATATTTGCAATGCTTTTATATTGCAAATTTTTTGTAATCCACAAATTCGACTTACACCGCCAAGTGTTTACAAATATATTATACCGAATTTAACAAGATAAATATAGTGGCGTTCTATGATCTCTGAGGAATAGACAGAGATAAGCATTTCCGCGACAAATATCACCGCGACGAAAAAATGTTGAACAAAAAAATTTGATCAGAATTATTTTGCGTTTCAAGAGAGACCAGACATTTTGTATAATATTTAAGTTTGGACTATGAGGTGGCCAGTCCAAAGCCGTATCACCAACATTCTTCAAAAAGTTACTTATCGTCCGGGCTTTGCGACGTGGTGCATTATCCTGTTGCAAGATAAAAGATTCCCCAATAAGCCTATCCAATCAGTGAGCGCACTGTAAAACGACGTAAAGGAAGAAGATTTTAAAACAATTATAGCTAAGGACGCGCAGTACATATCAGAGGCAAACAATCTTAAACGACTGGCCTTCGCAACGAACATCTACCCAAAGCCAAAGGAGTTCTGGAGAAGCGTTCTATGGACAGATGAAAGCACCTTGGAGTAAAACTCATCAAAAAACCAGTAAGGAAAGGCTAAAGTCGGGCGGGGCCGACTACATAATACCTTACACCACTCTCGTAATATTGAATAACTCTGATATATAAATTTTGTAATTCATGTATAAATTGTTTACATAAATTTACTTTTGGGACATTTTATACTTAAATAATACCCTGTACCACAGTGTGGTGTAGGGTATAAAAACGATTGGATCTAAAGAGCCAAATCGGATGAAACATATATATGGGAGCTATAGCTAAATCTTTACCGATTTTCTTCAAACTCGGCAATGTTGGTTCATGAATCAAGAAACTCTACCATTCTAAATTTCAAAACGATTGGATGTAAAATATAGCTTCTATAGACCTAAAGGGCCAAATCCGACGAAACATATATATGGGAGCTATAGCTAAATCTTAACCGATTTTCTTCAAATTCGGTAGTGTTGGTTCATGGATCAAGAAACTCTACCATTCTAAATTTCAAAACGATTGGATGTAAAATACAGCTTTTATAGGACTAAATGGCCAAATCTGACGAAACATATATATGGGAGCTATAGCTAAATCTTAACCGATTTTCTTCAAATTTGGTAGTGTTGGTTCATGGATAAAGAAACTCTACCATTCTAAATTTCAAAATGATTGGATGTAAAATACAGCTTCTACAGGACTAAAGAGCAAAATCGGACGAAACATATATATGGGAGCTATAGCTAAATCTTAACCGATTTCCTTCAACTTCGGCAATGTTGGTTCATGGATCAAGAAACTCTACCGTTCTAAATTTCAAAACGATCGGATGTAAAATACAGCTTCTATAGGACTAAAGGGCCAAATCGGACGAAACATATATATGGGAGCTATAGCTAAATCTTAACCGATTTTCTTCAAATTCGGCAATGTTGGTTCATGGATCAAGAAACTCTACCATTCTAAATTTCAAAATGATTGGATGTAAAATACAGCTTCTACAGGACTAAAGATCAAAATCGGACGAAACATATATATGGGAGCTATAGCTAAATCTTAACCGATTTCCTTCAACTTCGGCAATGTTGGTTCATGGATCAAGAAACTCTACCATTCTAAATTTCAAAACGATCGGATGTAAAATACAGCTTCTATAGGACTAAAGGGCCAAATCGGACGAAACATATATATGGCAGCTATATCTAAATCTGAACCGATTTCAACCAAATTCAATAGCGATCTTAACAGCCGCGAAATACTCTAAACTGCAAAATTTCAGAACGATCGGAGTGAAATTGCGACCTGTAGTCGACGAACAACTTTACGTGGACAGACGGACGGACATCGTTAAATCGACTCAGTTAGTGATTCTGAGTCGATCGGTATACTTTAAGGTGGGTCTAGCTGTGTTATTTTAAGGTGTTACAAACATCTGCCGTGAAACAAACTTATAATACCCTGTACCACAGTGTGGTGTAGGGTATAAAAAATTGCAAGATTACGAAAGGTAGTAAGGCAAAAAACGGCCCATATGTGAAAAGGTGAGTCATGGTGGAAGCTCTGTAATGTTCTGGGAATCTGTTGCGTATAATGGGCTGGGTGACTTGGTTCCAATCACCGGTTCGATGAACCAAAGTCAATATCTGAGTACCCCAAATAATAATGCATTTCCTTTCGGAGATAGGCTTATTGGGGAATCTTTTATCCTGCAACAGGATAATGTACCATGTCACAAAGCCCGAATGAAGAATGAAGAATGTTGGTGAAACTGCTTTGGACTGGCTACCTCAAGTCTAGACTTAAATATTAAAGAAAACGTCTGGTCTCTCTTGAAACGCAAAAAACAGTTTCGTTAAATAAAACCAGAGAGGAGACAATTTCTGAAGTCACTTCCCTTCGGAATGAGATATCTCCAGAGATTCTTCAAAATTTCGTGGATTCAGTACCGAGACGCTTTCAAAAAGCTATTGAACGCAAAGGAGGCCATACATTTTACTAAATTGTTCTTCATTTCTTTACTTTTGTTAAGCTTAAACTATGTTTTCTTAGTATTACATACTTGTCAAAATACTTGTGCCAACCCATGAATTAACTAATTAATTTATATCTTTTTAACTTTCTATGAAAAAATGTTTGTTTGCTTATTTTGAAATTTGTATTAGTAATATAAAAAAGGAAAAAATAAACAAGAATTCCTTATAAAGCCATTTAAAAGTTAAAGTAAAAAATGCAAGATTTTTATTTCGTCAAAATACTTATGCCGACTACTGTCACCAGTCTTTTCCTCAGAGATCTTAAAATGCAAATACATTAATCTTATTAAATTCGCTATAATATTGTTGTACAAATTTTTTGGCGGTGTAAGTCGAATTTATGGATTAAAATAATTAGCTATATAACACAGCACAGCATTTTTCAGGGCATTGATTTGGGACTCAATTCTGAGAATAGGACGTGAAAGTAGTCCCAAAAATAAGAACTTCTGCATCATTCGTTCAGCCAAGTTGGTTTAATTTAATTGCCATACAATTTTTTTGCTCATGATGGATTTTTAGTACTCTTTCTATATTTTAACACGGTTATATTTCGGTATACCGTACGGAATATCTCTTTTGTGTCTGAAGAAAAGTTGTAGATATTGAATATCCAAAAAAGGAGCATCAAGTGCCTTAAAAATCACAAAAATTCCCATTTTTTACCATTAACCCCCCCCCCCCCCCCTATTTAACCTTTTTTCCTCAGTAACTGGTTTACAAATACACAAATATTCTGTTTTTATCCCTATTGAATTTGGTTGAAATCGGTTCAGATTTAGATATAGCTCCCATATATATCTTTCGTCCGGTTTGGCCCTTTAGTCCTATAGAAGCTGTATTTTACATCCAATCGTTTTGAAATTTAGAATGGAAGAGTTTCTTGATCCATGAACCAACATTGCAGAATTTGAAGAAAATCGGTTAAGATTTAGCTATAGCTCCCATATATATGTTTCGTCCGATTTGGCCCTTTAGTTCTATAGAAGCTGTATTTTACATCCAATTGTTTTGAAATTTAGAATGGTAGAGTTTCTTGATCCATGAACCAACACTACCGAATTTGAAGAAAATCGGTTAAGATTTAGCTATAGCTCCCATATATATGTTTCGTCCGATTTGGCCCTTTAGTTCTATAGAAGCTGTATTTTACATCCAATTGTTTTGAAATTTAGAATAAACAATTTATACATGAATTACAAAATTTATATATCAGAGTTATTCAATATTACGAGAGTGGTGTAGTGTATAATATAGTCGGCACCGCCCGACTTTAGCCTTTCCTTACTGGTTTGTTCATATTTGTGTGTAAAAATCTGTAAAATGTGTTCCAATTTAAATCAGCTTTTTTCGAAGCTTCCTCTTTCATAGTATAATGGATTTCCTACGAAATAATCAGCAAAACATTTATACATATACTCGTACATTCATATTTTCATTCTTAAATATTCAACTTTTGTTTATTGTTAATCTCTAAAAAACACAAGTGTAGTGACGTTCGCAGCATTTCGGGAAAGGAGCCTTCGTGTTCTTGAAATCACCCCATGTGCACTTGGGTGGATTGGAACGGTCGTAGTCTTTAAGTTTTCCCAACGGCGAGGGTAAAGCCGACACAGGATCACAGCTGCAGATAAAGGTCGAAATATAATAATAAACCAAAGAAGTAAAATAAATATTTATGCTTTTGAATATGCATAAAAATGAGGCTTACGTTTCAATTGTTGCCAAGCCAATGGAATTGTCACAGGTGAATTCAGCACAGTCCATAGTCGGATGTTTTATGCTTTGTCCAGGACTAACGATGTTGTTCTGCACCACACATTTACCCGGATGTTTTTCATCACGGAAATACCTTTCCGTAAAGACTCCCGCTTCTGCCAGAACCAAAATGAACAAAGTTAAAGCAAATGCATAAATTAATTTCATGTTGTTCACTTTTTCAGAAGAGATTTCAAACTAAACACAACAAATTATATTTCAAATTCAATAAACGCCGAATTGAATGAAACGTTATCGAAAATGCTGGGAACTGATGTCAGCTATGTCAGAATATTGTGTATGTGTCTCAATCTGAAACTGATAATGTACTTTTGATATTTGTAGCAGCGAAAGTAAACAAATCAAAATAGACAAACAGTGGAGAATAAATATGAATAATTTATTTAGAGTAGATTATACACTAAATTTAAGCTGACCAATATTGTGGTTAGCCAAACAAAAAAATTCAGAAATAAAACAGCAATACATATATGTATAGGGTGATCTAAGTAGAGCTACTTTTTCAATAGCCTTTTTTGACAGATCACGTCTGAGTCGTGTCATGCTGTCATGTTATTTTTGTTAAGTATTGTTTGGCATTTCATCATGGAAAGGCTTACGCCTGAACAACGTTTACAAACTATTCAGTTTTATTATCGAAATAAACACTTTCCAGTCGACCCACGACCTTCACACCCATGAGCAATATTTTAGCTCTCGTTAAGAGCTATATCTTTGCCATAGACCGATTCCCGATCCGACGTACCGGAATCATCGGTCCATATTTCTTCAAAAATGATGCCGGTAAGAACGTAACCGTCAATAGCGACCGTTATCGTGCCATGATAACCGACTATTTGATGCCTGAAATTAAAGCTCGTGATCTCGGCGACATTTGGTTTCAATAAGACGGCGCCACTTCCCACACATCGCATCAATCAATGGATTTATTGAGAGAACACTTCGGTGAGCAGATAACACAGTGCGACAAAATAAACTCAAGTTGAGAAGCACATGACGCGATACTAATTTTCCTGTAGGTCTTTTCGAGTAAAACACGAATCTTTTTTTGGAATTCCCCGGACACCCCCAAAATCCGGATTTACAGGTAAAAACCCGATGTTCTTGCCTTTTCTCACTTGAGCGCCTATAACTTTGTTAGTTATTAACCGATATCCAATCTCTAAAAGAATTTAGAAAGAAGATAATTAGACCTTTCGAACGATGTATATTTTGTTTTTTTGAAGCTGTAGGAATTTTTTTCATATTTGTCCGCCATTTTCTAGTTTAGACAATGTATTTACCAATTATATTGTGAGATAACCGCATGATTATTTAATTTACATATATAGTACATATATTTTAAAAGGAAAAAATGCAACCATTCTCTTAAAAATCCGTTTGCAATTGACGGAGTTATTAAAGTTTCATTAAAACTAAATGTGTACATAAATACTAGTTTTGACGATGATGACGAGTTAGATATGAAACGCTCAAGCAGACATTATTGAGTGGAATGGGCAAAACTAGTGTTTATATACCGATTTAGTTTTAATGAAACTTTAATAACTCCGTCAATTGCAAACGGATTTTTAAGAGACTGGTTGCATTTTTTCCCTTATAAAATATACTATATATGTAAATCTATTAATCGTACGGTTATCTCACAATATAATTGGTAAAGACATTGTCTAAACTAGAAAATGACGGACGAAAATGAAAAAAATGTGTTTGTAGGGCAAATTCCTATTCCTACAGCTTCAAACAAATAACATATACATCGTTCGAAAGGTCTAATTCTCTTCTTTCCAAATTCTTTTAGAGATTGAAAATCGATTAATAACTAACAAAGTTATAGGCGTTCAAGTGAAAAAGGCAACAATATCGGTTTTATACCCGTAAATCCGGATTTTGGGGGTGTCCGGCAAATTTCGTAGAACAAACGTTGTTCTACTCGCCAAGACCCACAAGAAAAATAGTATCGCGGTTTTTGGTTTTTGAACTGTCGCACTTTGTAATATCACGGTTTGGGCCGGTCGATTGGCCACCAAGATCGTGTGATATCACACTGTTAGATTTTTTCCTGTGGGGATATGTAAAGTCTAAAGTTTATGCGAACAAACCCGCTTCGATTCAGGCCTTGGAGCAAAATATCACGCGTGTCATTCGCCAGTTACCAGTCGAAATGCTCGAACGAGTCATCGAAAATTGGACTCAACTGTTGACGTTTTTGGGGTTTTCTACAAAAATTGGTAGAATTTTTTTAGTCTGGTAGAATGGAAGAATCAATGTAAATCTGGTAGATTTAACGCTCCTCAAATTTTTTTATAGATGTTTGACAAAAATCGTGTATTAAATTTCTTTGGTTTAGCAACATTTACCCGATACAAATAATTAGTAATATTGCTGACTGTTGACGACATAATTATCCCAATTCTTTCGTAGAATGTCGAATAAATTTAATATAAAAACTTAAAAAAAGGCTAAAGTCGGGTTGATCCGACTGTACGACCACTTCTGTTCGAGCAGAATTAGCAAACATATTGTGATTCTGAATCTTAAATTTGAACTCGCAACGTTCTACCTAACGTTCTCTACTTAATTTCATTAACGATCGGATGTTAAAGAAAGCTTCTAAGCTCATTAATACCAAATTGGAAGGAACATATATAAATATATATATATAACATATATATATAAATCCGAACCGATTTTATTCAAACTTGTCAAAGTTCGTTTCTGTAGCAAGAAACTTATCTGCCAAAATTCTTAACTATCGGATGTTAAATAAAGTTTCTATAGCAATTTTATAAAAAATTGGAAGGAATATATATGTTGGGCTATATTTAAAGCTGAGCCGAACGAAACTCTTCTCTGCCAAATTTCATGATGATCCAATGTTTAAATAAAGTATATATGGCACATTGATACCAAATCGGAAGGAATGTATATATGCGGGATATATCTAATTCAGAACCAATTTCGTCCAAAATTTACAATGTTCATTCCTGGTTCTTTTGTGCCAAATCTAGAAATGTACGATGTAAAATACTAGTTCTATCGAGCTTTGATGTCAAATCTATCGAGCTTTGATGTCAAATCTATCGAGCTTTGATGTCAAATATATGGGAGCTATATCTATGTCTGATCCTATTATCTCCAAATTCTACACAGTTCGTCCTCGTTGCGAAAATATTGTCCGTGCCAAAATTCTTCAGGATTTTGTCCAGAATTGCGGCCTGTACTTTGATTAAAAAGTTTACGTGGACAGCGGACGGGCGGATAGACTTCACTAGATCGAACCAGCAGGTGATTTTGAGTCTATCCGTGTACCTTAAGGAGGTTCTAGCTCTGGGTCTAGTATTTTAATGCGTTACACACATCTGGACCATAAAAAAATTATAATAACCTCATTAAAAGAGCAATCAGAATCGGAAAATAAAAAAAGTGAATAGTAGAAAAGGAAACCAAATAAAAAAATTTAATTCAAAGTTTTATTTAAATATAAATAATACCTTACAATAACAATTTATGCATTTGTTTTTCGTAAAATAAAAAAAGGAAGATTTCAAACGATTTTGGTAGAAATTTTAGACAAACGTAATCTTGAAAAAATAAATGCCAAAGAATGTTCTTTCAAATGATAATAAACATTCCCAATTCAATTTGAATTTTCTGTGTTTTTTTCTTTAAAAAAGTAGGGAACCTCGAGATGGATCACGCTATATAAAAGCTATTCAAATTTACCTTGGACGACTATAATATGAACTATTATTCGATGGAACAGCAACAAATAGCTCAATTAACCAATGCATATCTGGACTATACTACACTGTGCTACAGATTATTCCGAAAAATCGTCATTTGTGATATGTATGAATCTAAAGAAAATATATTCGGAAACAAAATTTTTAAATATTATATTTTTGTTAACAAATACATGTTATTTGAAAATCAAGAAATTTTGTTTGGAAAGCATATATTAATATTTTAGAACAAAATATATTTGCCAACTGACTTTCACAAATTGTTTAAGAAGTTTTCCAAATATATTTTATGTAAAAAGATACTTAAAACTTTGCTGACTTTTTCGAATTTTAGTTAGTTTTTCCTAGATTTCGTGTTATATATAAACTTTTATTTTACAGCCTTAATTTGAATTAATAAATATATAAATTAATGTTTGTCAATTTGTTGTGTCAATCCATCAATGAAATTTACAAAAGAATATACACGCTGAAAAAATATCGCTTCTGTAGTATATTGTCCCAAACATATCCGGCTTGAAACATATATATGTTTAGGGTACACTCTAAACCTATAATATTGGGTACACACAAAAAGTATATATTTGGGAAAATGTTATTCTAAACAAATCTTTGTTTACATCCCAATATGTTTTTATTTGGGACTATTATTTAAGAAACAAATATTTATTTGCACTTAAAAATTCAGAAAATACGTTAGTTGTGTTAAATTTTGTACTAATTTAAAGTTATTTTATTAGAAATTTTTAAAGTTCGTAAAAATATAAATAAAAATAATTGAAACCGTATAATCATGGATCAAAATAAATTACTTGGAGGATTGACAAAAAATTTTGACTTGGAATACCAACTCAGAAATTTGGAATGATTGATTTACAACAGAAGTAAATGCTGCATATGGTATTGTAAATGGAAGGTGCAATTCGAAACTAAGGAAACATTTAAACTGAAATTCTAAAAAGTCAGCAAAAGTTTTGAAAATCTTTTTTAAGTAAAATATATTTGGATAAATTCTAAAACAATAATTTTATTTGTATTTGAACACATATTTTGTTTGAGAATTTTAGTTTACAAATATATTTTGTTGTAATATATGCGTTCCAAATATATTTTATTGATTTTCAATTAAAATTTATTTGCTCAGAAATATATAATAATTAAAAATTTGTGTTACAAATAAATTTCCTTTCGATTCAAACATATCAAAAATGTCGATTTTGCCACGTGTACGAATTAAATTTAAATTTAATTTTACAAACATATAAAATTTCTAAAAAAAATGCACTTTGAAAAAAAATTAAAGCATTGATACATTGTCAAAATACTTATATACAAATTAATTTTTGTTTCGGAAATATTAGTTCCAAATAACAAATATTAGGATGGAAACATATTTTTGTTTAGAACAGTATCCTCCCAAGCTTATAATATTTGTGTGTGACAAATATTATATATTTGGAGTGTACCCTAAACATATGTATATTTCAAGCAGGATATGTTTGAGAATATACCACAAAAGCGATTTTTTTCAGCGTGTAGTAACGTCCCCTGATCAAACGGCTTAGAACGACTTTCAAAGTCCATGGGTAGATCTATCGACAAATTTGCAATAGGTGATTGACTGACGACTAACCAACTCACAGTGGGAAGAATTAAAACAAACGATAAACAATTCGGCCGTTTCTTAACCAGTCAACCGATTGCGACTAAAATTGGCATGCTTGTACATAGAATGTTATGCAGGGACGGAACAACTGGGCTTTAATGTTGGCCACCACGGGTATACCAAATGTTTAAGCGCGTGTAACTTTTGTGGTTTCTTTTGTTCTACTAACCGAGGTCTACGAAAGACTTTTTACACATAAGAGCTATTTCATACAGTTGCCGAGACATCTGCCTTGAAAATTGATTTTTTTCCTTTTTCGGCTAATATTTTGTGAATATCGGTGCAGAATATGTACAGATTTCTTTCATATCTTTTATATTTTGAATAATTTTTGTTTTTATGTATTTTCTGCGAAAATGTATATCTTCCCAGCAAAATCTTGGTAAGTACCTGTCATTATTCCCTGCATTACCAAATAATGACATCTCATTATTCGCTGCATTACTTTCGGCTTATTAATAATGACTTACCAATAATAACCGAAATAAGTGATTTTTTGTTATCAAAATCATTTTGGCAAATTTTAATATAATGCAATTTTGGCTATATGTGGGTTATTGTACAAGATTTATTTATATTTCAACATGTTTTCAAACAATACGTGCAGATTTGAATTAAAATACTAGAAATTCGAATCTGGCGCGACAATATGCAGTAAAACCTTTTAAATTTCCATTTCTACATATCTACTTCTTATTTTATAACTTATTGGTAATGCATTATTCAAGTACATAAAATCGATCTACAAATAAGTACTTATTATGCCACTTTCTTGTATGCTTGTGGGAAGTACTTTCCTCCAATGACATCCCCATGTTAAAATAATGAGAAAAGTGGCTAAATAATAAGTACTTACCAATATCGAACTTTGCTTACTCGTCGGATTATTTGGTAATGGGTAATTTTGCTGGGTTGTATTTTGAAGTTAAAGAAGAAATTATTTAAAACCAATAAGGAAAGGCTAAAAGTCGGACGGGGGCGTTTTACTTAGCTCCACCTCGTCGTCAAGGCCTATTCTAAGGCGGAGTTGAAGATGTTGATCATAGTAAACTATGTAGATCTGAAACGATAAAATTAAAATGCGCAGTATTCTTTCATAGAACAAGAATCGAAAGGAACAAATAGATGATATACTCGTACTTAACTTCTGCCAAATTAAATAAATAGCGGAAGTAATAGTGCATAAATACTAAATAGGCTGCAACAGACATTTATATGTGTCTATATTTTAGGGAATCAATTTCCCTAAATTAAGCATTGTTCATTCATGAATTAAGAAATTTCTCTCTGCCAAATTTTGAAATGATACCAAAAAAATATAAAATATACTCGTATATGAGGGCTATATCTGAGCTGATTTTATCAAAATTTGGCAGTGTTTATTAATGTAATAAGAAACTTCTTTCTGCAGAATTTTCCACTAATCGGAAATACAGTTTCTACAGCGCTTACATGCCAAATCGGGGGTAACAAATATATGTGGGCTATATCTGAATATCTGAACTTATATTCCCCAAATTTTGCAATGTTCGTTCATATAACTAGTAAGAATTTCGTATTGATCGAATATAAAACAGTTTTTACAGCTGTTACATATCAAGTCAAGGGGGTAACGTACATATGGGGGCTATACCTTATTCTGATCCGATTTTCCCTAAATTGTGGCATTGTTCAATTATGTAATATGAAACCTCTTTTTGCAGAATTTGGAAGTGATTGGATATAAAATACAGTTTCTACAGAGCTAACATGTCAAATCGGAAGTAACATATACCCGTATATGGGGCCTATGTCTAATTGTAAACCAATTTTCCTCAAATTTTGTATTTTCTCTAAAGTTATCAAGAGACTTCTCTGTAAATTTTTATACCCTACACCACACTGTGTAACAGGGTATTTATTTTGTGCATTTGTCTGTAACACCCAAAAGCAGTTGAGATAGGCTCTTCGTTTCGTATACCAATCGACTTAGAATCATTTCCTGAGTTTATTTAGCAATGTCCGTCTGTCTTTCCGTCTGTGCATGTATTTTTGTAATCAAAGTACAGGTCGCAATTATCGTCCGCTTTAAATGATACATTGTACATATCTCTATTTGGCCCAAGACGATCCCTATTTAATTTGGTTAAAATCGGTTCAGATTTACATATACATCCCATATATATATATATACCTCCGATTTGGTATATACGAGTATATCATTTGCTACGAGTCAGAAGTATAACACATCGAAGGAGTGTCCTAAGACCCTAATTATGTTCGGCGGAAATCCGTTTTGGGTCATTTTAAGTCATTTGACCAATGTCCGTCCGTCCGTCTGTCTGTGTGTCTCTCTGCTAGCTGGTGCGCACGATAACTCTCGAAAGGTGTAACCGATGAACTTCAAATATGGTATGCGGTAATATTTTTCTCTATCTCCGGCTAAGTTCGAAGGTGGGCCATATTGGTGCACTCCTTCTAGTACTTCCCCCACAAGGGTTAGCTTTTAGTGAATATTGATTCTTTATCATCTCCTATACTACTTACTCGAATCTTCTGAAAATTCTCGTATAGTATTAGTTTATAAGTCGCTAACACGTGCGAAGTTGCCACGCCCCTCTTTGGTACCACCCACACGAATGGGCCATTTTGCAGTAAAAGTTAACTGCTTATGGATTTAATATCAGTTCATACAAATACTTGATATTTTGTACAGTGTAATTCTTTTATTCTAGAGTCCAAAGAAAAGTCGGCGTTACTGGCACGCCCCTTTTGGTACCTCCCAAACAAATAGACCATTTTGTACCAGAAGTAACCAGCTTATAATTTTAATACCAGTGTATACTTGACATTTTGTACAGTTCTTTTTGCCGCAACTTGATGAATTTGGATTGGAAAACATGTGGTTCCAACAGGACGGTGCAACGGCACACACTGCACGTGCCACAACCGATATGCTGAAGGATGCATTTCCCGGGCGCCTAATCTCCCGTTTTGGCGATTTGCACTGGCCAGCAAGATCGCCTGATTTGACCGCTCCAGACTTCTTTTTGTGGGGCTTTTTGAAGTCGCGGGTTTATGTCAACAAGCCTCAGACTCTTGCAGCTCTTAAAGACAATATCCGTCAAGAATGTGAGGACCTATCGCCGGAAGTTTTGGCCAAAGTGATGGAAAATGCCATAAAAAGGGCTCAAATGACAATCAACTGTGGCGGCGGCCATTTACATGACATCATATTCTCGACTTGATGTAAAAAAAATTAAAAGACCAAATAAAAATAATCCACAAGAAGAATCAAAGTTTTTCTTTTTTTTTTTAATTACAGCCAAAAAACATCGAAAGGTTACTTTTGCGCCACCTTGTAGTAACTACAGTCCAAAGAAATGTTGGTGTTATCGGCACGACCTTTTTTACCAAAAGTAAGCAGCTTTTACCTTTAATACCAGTACATACTTTAAAGTTATTAAATGCAATTTAAATTGATACTAATTTTATTAAAACAAAAAAATAAATAAATTTACGAATACTTTTTTGGGACTGAAGGTGTGGGGATTCATAAGCCGGTTTAACCGACTGAACTTTCTTACTTCCCGGCGGTGTAGTTTAAAATTGGCGTACAAAATCTATTATTTTGTTTAAACATTTATACTGTCTATTTTTTTGATTGAGGATACAAATACTGAAATATACTTAGGTGAAAGCGAATGTTTGAAATTTGGTTTTTGCAAATGCTAATGTTCAATATGATGCGAGTAATATTCGTCACATCCCTGCATACAACATATCCGGTAAACAAAAAAAAACTGTAAATTATTTTCTGATACAAAAGAAACTTAAATTTTTTGAAATACACAGTTTATTTCCATTTACATTTGTAAATATGAAAAGTATTTTTCCTTTACGTGCATAGAGTTCATGATTTTGGTTAGAAAAAATATAAATATGTTTATTCTCATTATTAACATCAATTAATATCCGATTATTATAGACAAATAAATTCTTTACACACTCGAATTAATTTGGTTCATGTTATTTCCTTTATTTCAATCCGCATAACCCTAAGACTAAAATAAATGTAGTTATGTAGAAAAAACTACAAATTTATATACATACACTGAAAGAATCTCCTAAATAAATGTAGTTCTATAGAAACAACTACACATTTATATACATACACTAAAAAAAATCTCCTAATATAAATGAAAAAATTAATTAAAATAATATAATTAAAATAAAACATGAATACCAAGACATTGTGTAGTTAACCTAAAGGAAAGTTACTTAATACCAATTACATTTCAGTATCAATTTATGTGCAAAATGGCCCTATTTTAATGTTTTGTTATATTTGGCGCCAAGTCACAGAAAACGTTTTTTCAGTGTATTAAGTAAAGGTCAAATAATCAATTCACGATTATTGTATTTGTTGTCTTTGTTCGTCATTCTGATATAGTGTCAGTTAAGTTCATTTTTTCGATTTGCTTCTATCCGGCCAACACGGACGATTTGATTTAGTTTCCTTCCAAAAAAAAAACTTGTGCGTGTTCATTAATAATTAATTACTTTTTGTTATTTTTTGCGTTATTGGCATTGAGTGCTCACAATGGACACACTTTCATTCAGTTCGATATGCTTAAAGCGGTCTGATAATCCTAATTATACTTTTATCGATGGGACAACGACAAAGTGCACAGTAAAATTAATGCCAAAACTTCATATATAAGATAAGAAGAAAGAATATTTCAATCAGGAAAGACGACTTTAAGTCTCGTCAATAAAGTCAAATATCAGTTATAATAACTTTCGGTGCAATCAAACTAATAGAACATACACATATTTTATATATAAGTTTCATATATGCACGTATTCCTTCCGCTTTGGACTGTAAACGCCATTAAGGTTGAATTTTATACTAATTGTTTTTAAAATTTGGCGGAGAGTATTTCCTTTCTCCAAGGGCAAATTCTTTCGAATATAGGCGTCTTACCATTTCCGAATTTTTCATTTAATATATCTGTGGTTTTCTGGAATATGTCGGAAATTTTCGATTTCGGGATTTAAGCATAAATGTATTCAATTAATCATTATCTATAGATCGATATATGACACTCCCATGTTAGTCCATTTTTATCCCCTCACCATAGAGAGGAGGGTATATATAATGGAAATTCGATTTGGGTCATTTTAAGTCATTTGAGAGATGTCCTTCCGTCTGTCTTTGTGTCTGTATGTCTGTCTGCTGGCTGGTGCGCACGATATCTTTCGAAAGGATTAACCGATTGACTTAAAATTTGGTATGCAATAATAGTTTGCTCTATCTCCGGCTTAGGTCGAAGATGGGTCTACTACTCCTTCTAGTACCTTCCCCACAAAGGGTTAACATTTAGTGGAGTAGTGATTCATTAATAACTTCTATACTGCCAACTCAAATCTTCTGAAGTTGCATACTCAAATATTAGTTTGTTAGTCGCTATAAACCTCGCCAAAAATGGGTGAAGTTGCCACGGCCCTTTTAGTACCTCTCACACAAATGGACCATTTTGCACTAAAAGTTAACTGCATGTAGTGTTAATATCAGTTCATAAAAATACTTAAAATTTTGTACAGTGTAATGTTTTTACAGTTATTGACACGCCCCTTTTGGTACCTCCCATACAAATCGACCATATTGCACCAAAAGTGCACTTTAGCTTTATACAAATACTTTAATGCTTTTGAGGTACCTACAGCCAGTGAAAAATGGGCGTCATTGTCACGCCCCTTTTGGAACCTCCCACACAAATAGACAACTTTGCACATAAAGTTAACAGCTTAAATCTTTAGTACCAGTACTTACTTTAAAGTTATTAACTGTAATTTCAATTGGTACCAATTTAATATACAAAAAATACAAAATGTTAGAATATTTTTTTGGGACTGAAGGTGAGGGGATTCTTAAGTCGGTTTACCCAACTGAACTTTCTTACTTGTCTGAAGACTTTATACAACATCAACTATGCGCATTTAGTTTCAAATGTACTGCGAAAGATAAAGTATTTTATCTCTCCTGAACATTTTGATTTTTTGAGATGTTCTGTTATGTTCAAAAATCAACACATATATTTTTAGATTTTAACTGAAACTGAGACCATCTATATTCTATTGTTATCGACTAACTGGTTATTTTTCCACACGCCTTAAATTGTGAATAAGCAAATTAAAATCGTTAACAATCAATCATCACACGTTTAGGTTTTAGGTACTTAAGCTGCTGATGGTAATGGTCAAATAAGTTTATTCAGGCACAATACAACTGGATACTTCTGGAAACTGCTGATATTTTCAACACTAAACAGTTAATCTTTGTTTTTTAATGACACTATGCAACACGATTTTCACCCGAAGTTTTTCATGTTATTTTCTGATGTAGTTTAGTATTCTATTCATGGACGTGGAAAGTTTTGACTAAAAAGTTTGATATATGGTAAGATAACATCTCGCGTTGATCCATACAATGGGCTACTACATTTTTAATATGTTCTAATATACATGCTTTCTTATTTACAGTTTGTCTACAACTCAATTAGAAGATAGCAGACAAATAATAGCAGGGGATTTTACTAAAAATTGTTACATTTTTGTTTATAAATATAATTTTATAAAACATATTAAATATCATAGTTCAATCAAATTATTCTTTTGCGACAATCGTTTTCTCATTTATTTTTAATTGCTTGTGACAAACGCAATGACCGTTTGCAACAAACGTTGTACAGGGTTTGGGATAAACAGGCATTGCTTGTGACAAACACAATAACCGTTTGCACCAAACGTTTCACAGGGTTTGTAACAAATATAAATCATTTACGGTACGTACACTAACCGTTTGATATAAACATTTCTTTGGGATTTGGGAAAAACATAAATCGTTTGCGACAAACATACACCACAAACGAAATTCGTTTGTCTAATTTTTCGTTTGGGAGTAACGATTTTTTTCTTTGCGTGTAGTAACTCGACCACAAAGGGTTACAATTTATTGATTCTAACTTCTGTATTACCTATACGAATCCTCCGCAATTTCACACATAGTAATAGTTCATTTGTCGCTATCACGTTGAGGAAAATGGGTAAAGTTGACACTCCAATTTTGGCACCTCTCATACAAAGGAACTATTTTAACACTAGTCTAAACAATTTTTGTCGAAGGGCTGTGTGTTAAATTTTCTGGCGTAATATGATATCCTAAAAACGAAAAAAATATTTTAAAAAAGAGTTTTGCTAATTTCTGAACAACTTTTGTAAACATATCAATACAATCTGAAACTGCCTAGGCACCCTAAATAGCTCTAAAAGGCCACATTATACTTTACAAATGTTAGTATTTCACTATTTTGTAACAAAACTAATTTTTTGCTGTAGGGTAAGTTCAGTAACTTTATAGAAAATATTAAGGACAATATTTTTGTGGAACATAGTAGCCATCTAGCTCCCCCAAATAATTGTAATTATTGGCCCTATTTTAACAAATCGTAAAACACACCACTAAAGTTGGAGAGGGCGGGGATCAAATGTTCTACTATATGTGTCAGAACCAAAGCCCAAAACTTAACACAAAAATCAAAAAAAAACGTCATATTTTCTGTCTTTTAATATTTTTTATATTTTGTATTTTAGACAAATTTTGCAATAACTATTTACTGATCAAAATGTTGCCTCATTTCTTACATGAACGCAAAGTATCATATTCTAGGTATATATTACTCACAAAATGAGTGTACACGGTTTATTCGACTCTCCGACCTGTATCTGTTTTTTGTCTATACGCTTTGAAGATCTGCGACTTTATTTCTTCCAGTTTCTTCCACACAATTAAGTCAATCTAACATTATTTACAATAACAAACTTCCTAACCACTGTGTGTTTTATATATACATATATACGAGTATATATACATATTTCGCTCCTTTCCATTTTCAGATGATTGAGTATCCTTGTTCCCAGGACACCATGTAAGTATACTCTGATACATAAACTAAAACAATGTCAAATATATATGTACATAGTTTAAGCATTAATTCCACCCACAAATGATTGGCCCATCCCTCGCGGCCCAAAAAAGAACGGAAATTGTTTTCTTTTGTCTGTAATTTGATTTTTATTCATGAATTTTGTTTTTCTAACAACAGTCGACATCATTCGATTCATGATATCACAATGTCGGCATAATCAAATCAATGGTAATTCTTTTTTTTTTTTTGTTGGTGGGGGAGGCAATGGCATCAATAGTTTGTGCGGAATGGTGCTTCGGTCTCCCTGTGTCTATTTGGAACAAGGATGACTGGAACACATGGTGCTCCATGGGTCATCAACAACAGACACAGTTTTGTGGACTAACAGAACCTAATCGTGTCATTGTTATCATCCTCTCGGAACTGGCCAAATAATCGTAATGTGTGAATTTGTCTATTTGGGGGGGGAGTGAGTTTTTGTTTTAGTTCTTTTTTTGATCTGCGCATGAAATTTTATTCGAGTGTAAATTATATTCCAATAATCCCCATTAGGCATTTGTTTTGTGTAATCGTGCAATTTGTTTGAGTTGTGTTTTGTGCAGCTTTTTTGGCAAACATATGTAATCGTTTAATTAGAACAAAATAATAGAAAAACACTTCCAAACAACTGCTACGTGTATGTATACTTCCGGCAATATACATTTTTTAGCTAATAATAATACTTTGTTTTAGAAACAACAATTTCAGATTGAACAATGGAGATTTTTGTTACGTGAAATGTGGAGTTATACTCCACTAAAGTTTGACTAAAAGTTCGTTACTGTGGAAATATTTTTGTCTTTGCGTGTAAATGGATTCAAGAAGAGTTCAAAATTATGTAAAAACATTTGTACTATTTTAGCTTACAAGTTAAAAATACAAATATGAACACTTTTTAAAAACCTTTTTAGTGTTTTAAATCCTCTTTTCGTTGCAGTAATTTAATTTTAAGAGAATACAAGATAACTCTATTTTTGTTATGTAACGGATGGTCCAACCGAAACACGATGTTAATTGTAAATAAAACAAAAAGTTTACAAAGAATTGTCTTAATTTGTATACCCTACACCACACTGTACCCTACAGTGTATTATACTTTGTGCATTTTTTTGTAACACACAAAAGGAGTAGAAATAGACCCATCGTTTATTATACCGATCGACTTAGAATCAAAGATTTAGCTATGTCCGTCTGTGCATGTATTCTTGTAATCAAAGTACAGGTCGCTATTACGAAACATCTCAACGAAACTTAGCACATATCTTTCTTTTGGCCCAAGGACGATCGCTATTGAATTTGAATAAAATCGGACCAGATTTGCATATAGCTCCCATATATACATATGTACCTCCGATTTGGCATATATGCACGTTTTTTTACCGATCTGTAAAAAATTGACAGAAATAAATCTCTTGATACACTTACATACTATACTAAATTTGAAGAAAATCGGTTCAGATTTAGATAAAGCCGCCATATATATGTCACCCCGATTTGATATGTAAGCGCTATAGAAGCCTTTTTTATATCTGATTAGTTCGAAAATCGCCAGAAACATCTTTCTTATTACATGAATGAAGACTGCAAAATTTGGAGAAAATCAGTTCAGATTTAGATTTACCCCCCTATATATATTACCCCCGATTTGACATGTAAGCGCTGTAGAACTGTATTTTATATCCAATCAGTACGAAATTCGGCAGAAAGATGTTTCTTACTAAATGAATAAAGACTGCCGAATTCGAAAAAAAATCTATCAGATATAGATATAGCCCCCATATATACTCGTATAAGTATATTCCTCCCGATTTGGAATCAAAGAGCTACAGAAGTTGAACTTTACTTCCGATCATTACAAAATTTCAAAAAAAGTTTCTTAATTTGGGAGAATCTGTTCGGACTTAAATACAGGGTTTTCTAACATAACAATTTCATATCTTTATGTCAACGCAAACATTTTAAATGACCTTTCAGTATCAAAACATTAGTCGAAGTCAACATTTTCATCATGGTAAGGTCCACTTACCTGCAACGTTTGGAAATCATTAAACATTACTACCGAAATTCTGAGTCGGTGGTCGCAACTTTAATAGGCTGTAATGCGTGCTATTGTGGACACATTTTCACTTTTGGGTGTTCCGGCGCCAAAGAGACGCCGTACCGCTAAGCGAGGAAAATATCGCAGCCGTACGTGTATCCGTTCAAAATGAGCCAAATCAGTCGATTCCACGTCGTTCTCTCGAATTGGGCATCTCTTAAACCACACTGTGGCGTATTTTGCGAAAAGATCTTGGCCTTCGTCCTTATAAGATCAAATTGACTCAAGAACTAAAGCCAATTGATCATTTGAAACGCCGCACTGTGATTCAGAATTGAATTTTACTGGCCAAAACTCAAATTTTTTGTCATCGCCGATTTCTAAAATTTTAATGCCATTCAATAGCATACATATTGAGACTAGGGTAGCCAAAAAATTAGATCAAAATATTTATTAATCTTAATTATAGAAACTATTTTTGTAGAAGGAAATCGTCATTTCTCGCAAACTATTATCGATAGAGCTTTAATTTTGTTGTTACGTAGGTAGGATAGTACTCTTTGAGAAATTGTATTAATGTACTGTTTACACGTGGTTTGTTAAAACATATTTCCGCAGGTACTATATTTTTGTCAAATTGGAATTTTAGTGGAATGAAACTTTTTAGCATCAAGAGACTTCAAGAAGATTTTGGTGTCCCATTTAAGAGTATATATACGTTTGTACCTGCCCCGACCAGCCTGCAGAACACTTTTTTAATTTTAATGAAATCAGTCGGGAAAAAATTGATTATTCTTTTTATTTTACCTGTTCTATGACTATGTTGTAGGAACACCCAGCCAAATTGTGTGTTTTATGACATATTTGCCATATTTATGAAATCTTAACCCTTTTTTAATTTATTGGGCCGTTTTTTATTTTGACTATGTTTATGCTACTTATGAACAGAGTATGACACTATACATGTAAGAAAAGGATAAAATCCAGTGGTATTCGAATACAAACTCAGTTGCAAAATTATATCCAGAATATTAAAAAATGGAGAACTTCAGCTATAAAGAATTATCCGAAGAGTATTTTAGAAACAACCAGTAAGGAAAGGCAGAAAGTCGGGCGGGACCGACTATATAATACCCTACACCTCCCTAACAATGCGATAAGGGTAGAAACATATTATCTAATTCTGATCGGACATAAAATAACATTTTTACATCGTTTACATGTCAAATCGGAGATAACGTATATATGGGGGCTATATCTAAATCTTGCCTGATTTCTTCCAAATTTAAAATTGTTCATTCATATAATAGGAACCCTCTTTCTGCCGAATTTCATACTGATCGGATATAAAATACAGTTTCTACAGCGGTTACACGTCAAATCGGGGGTAACTTATATATGGGGGCTATATCTAAATCTGAACCGATTTTCTCCGAATTTGGCAGTATTCCTTCATGTAATAATAAACCTCTTACTGCCGAATTTCGAACTGATCGGATACAAAATAAAAATTTTACAGAGCTTACATGTCAAATCGGGGGTAACGTATATATGGGGGATATATCTAAATCTGAACCGATTTCTTCCAAATTTAAAAGCGTTCATTTATATAATAGGAAACCTCTTTCTGCCGAATTTCGTACTGATCGGATATAAAATACAGTTTTTACAGCGCTTACATATCAAATCGGGGGTAACATGTATATGGGGGCTATATCTAAATCTGAACCGATTTTCTCCGAATTTGGCAGTATGCCTTCGTGTAATAAGAAACCTCTTTCTGCCTAAATTCGCGCTGATCGAATATAAAATACAGTTTCTACAGCGGTTACACGTCAAATCGGGGGTAACTTATATATGGGGGCTATATCTAAATCTGAACCGATTTTCTCCGAATTTAGCAGTATTCTTGCATGTAATAAGAAAGCTCTTTCTGCCAAATTTTGCACTGATCGGATATAAAATTAAGTTTTTACAGCGCTTACATGTCAAATCGGGGCTAACATATATATGGGGGCTATATCTAAATCTGAACCGATTTTAACCAAATTCAATAGGGATCGTCCTTGGGCCAAAAAAAAGATATGTGTAAAGTTTCGTCGAGATCGGACAATAATTGCGACCTGTACTTTGATTACAAGAATACATGCACAGACGGACAGACAGACAGACAGACAGACGGACAGACGGACATAGCTAAATCGACTCAGAAAGTGATTCTAAGTCGATCGGTATAATAAACAATGGGTCTATTTCTTCTCCTTTTGGGTGTTACAAACAAATGCACAAAGTTATAATACCCTGTACCACAGTGTGGTGTAGGGTATAAAAAGAAGGAAGATGGTTTAAGTTACGTTCAAAGCAAAGTAAATTCCTCAAGCATCGAAATACAATTGGAACTGCAAAATAAAGTAAATATTCATAAGTAAATATTCATCAACAATTCAACTAAGCGCTACAAACAAGTTGGATGGAATAAACATAAATTTTATAAGACCTTTGCAATATGGTTAGAGGGCGAACTTAGTGTCCAAGTATCTTTAGAAGGTAAAAATCAAAACAATTGTGGGAGACCACCAAAATCACTCGGCAACTGTAGCGATAGATCTAAAAGGCGGAAACTTAAGGATATCAATGGAGAAATCGGATGTGAAACTATTGCAGAAAGCTTGTTACATCAATTGCGATCACAAAAACAATGCACAAAAGCCGAAATTGTTGAAAAAGTTATAAACGCTAGTCCTCTGAGAACAAAACGGATTATTAAGAGTATTCCAACACCAAGCGATGAAAAACTGTTATCAAATAAAGAGGCATTAGCATTATTTTTGTACTTGAAGTTAACAAAACACCAATATACACAGCTCAGGTTGCGTGCGATTGAAAAAGGCTCAAATCTGTATCCATCATGTTATCAAATACTTGCTGCTAAAAGGGACTGTTTGCCACTAACGGACACTATTAAAATCACATCGAGTTCGGCAGAGGTAAAACTTCAAGACCTACTTAATCATACATCTCAACGCTTGCTACAATCATTTAAAGGACATGATTTGAAGAAATATGGAACCGCAAGTTAACTCTCTTTTGCAAATGGGGATGTGATGGTTCTTCTGGACCAAAACAATACAAGCAATCTGTATGTGAAAATACTTCATTCAGATATGTCATTCATGGTGTCATTTGTGCCATTGCGATGGATAAAGAATTTGGAAGAATCGGCGAAGGAATACTGCCAAATTTGGAAAAAATCAGTCCAGATTTAGATATAGCCCCCATATATATATTACCCCCGATTTGAAATGTAAGCGGTTTGAAAACTGTATTTTATATCCGATGAGTACCAAATTTGGCAGAAAAAGGTTTCTTATTTCATGAATGAACACAGTCAAATTTGGAGAAGATCGGTTCATATTTAGATATAACCCCCATACTTATATATATGTTTCTTGCCCCCGATTTGACATGTATGCGCTGCAGAAACTGTATTTTATATCCGATCAGTACAAAATTTTGCAGAAAAATATTTCTTATTCGATGAATTAAAACAGCCAAATTTGTGGGAAATCGGTTTGGATTTAGATATAGCCCCTATATATACGTTACCCCCGATTTGATATGTAAGCGCTGTAGAAACTGTACTTTACATCCGATCAGTACGAAATTTGGCAGAAAGTGGTTTCTTACTTCATAAAGGAATACTGGAAAAATCGGTTCAGATTTAGATATAGTCCCCATATATACGTTAAATCCGATTTCACTTATAAGCACTGTAGATACTGTATTTTATATCCGATCAGTGCGATAGAGCAGATAGAGCCCAGCAAAAAAAGAGCATCCAAAGAAGCAATAAAAATCCCTAACTTATGATCCGGAAGTTGTTCTAATTTGGGTTTTCACCAATGAATTTAACAAGGGGTTGTCGCGCCGGGGAAGTACTTCTTTGTCACCACTTTTGCACAACTCTTTTAAAGCACTGTAAGATTTGCTTTTTTGGGTGTTGTATTTATTTGATGAATGTATGTCGTTCTTATTAACATCTTTGGGTCCAGAGATTTCATATTTTAAAGGAATACAAATGTTGACATAGGGAAGGGAACGTATAAATAATATACTATTGGCCAAAGAGATCAACGATCATATATATGTATGTATGTTTAGGACATTTGAAGATGTCTGTAATCTGTATGGTGTAGGCTCTTGAAAAGTGTGACCCCATAGTGTAATTAACATTCTCACAAAAAAAAAGTTTTCCTTAGCCCCGGTTCAGAGAGTAGTAAAGTACCACAGTATGGTACAGTATGTATGGTATATTTAATTACCATAATTTCTTTTAAAATTATTTAATTATAACCTACACCACACTGTGGTACAATTTATTATGATTTTATGCATTTGTTTCTAACACCAAAAATGAGAAGAGATATATATAACCATCGTTTATTATACCGATCGACTTAGAATCACTTTCTGAACCGATTTAGCTATGTCAGTTTGTGCATGCATTCTTGTAATCTATGTGCAGGTCACAAATATAGTCCGATCTCAAAGAAATTTTGTACATATCATTATTTTGGGACAAGACAATTCGTATTGAAGTTGAAAGACAATCCGTATTTCTTTCATCTACGGCGAACGATCAAAAATCTCTCAACTATTTGAATATCAGTTTAGAACCAGATATCGTAATATATATGAATGTACCTTCGATTTAGCTTATACCCTCTATAGAAGATATAATTTCCTTTCGATGTTCATGAAATTTGGTAAAGAGTGTCTTATTTTAACTGTTAATATCTGTGTGAACAATATCGGTTCAAATTTACATATACCCCACATACTCGCATGGATGTGTACCTTCCGATTTAGCATCTAAGCTCCATAGAAGTCATATTTTAGTCAAATGTACTATATTTTGCACAAAGGATTTTTAATCCGAGAATAAACGGTAACTAGCAAGGTTGGAAAAATGTGTTTTCATGTTTTACATCAGAGCATTATTAAATTTGGCAGAGATTAGTTTATAGACTCACGAACACTGCGAAATTTGATAAAAAATGGATACCCTTCAGATAAAGGCCAAATTTAAATACAGACCCATATAGAATTTTGCATCTAAAATAGGTGTCAAACACGATTTACAAAAATCAAAACAGCAACAAGAGAACTACTACAAAGGTTAAATAGATGAATACAGTACATTCTGTCTAATACAATGTGAGTTACGCCTTTTGTTCTTTACCTATAACGAGCACTTGATGTTACGTCTTTTTTTCTTGAATAAAATCGTGATTTTTTGACGAAAAGCGAATTTTCATTTTTTGAGGGTTACGCTCTTGGGCATTTCTGGTGACGCTATATTAACATTTTTGGAAAGTATAAAGTGTTGTTAAAAAATTCAGTTTTTGTAGCAATCCAATGTACTACAATTCCAAAATTTAACTTATTTCGAAGAAAATCAGCATACTTTGAAATGACTTTATGTTATTTTAATCGGCTATGAAAAAGTCGACTTGTAGGTCCGATTTATCGACCTAGTCGACTGAAACGAAATTTAATTGATGAAAAAGTCGACTAGCTTCCAGAACCATTCACTAATTCTGATATAGCCGCCATATAAATATATATTTCTTCCCTTTAGCACTATAGACGCAGTATTTACATATATATCATAGCCCTCATACATATGTTCCTTCCGATCTTGACTTTTATCACTTCACAATATTCATTTTACATCCAATCGTTTTAAAATTATGCATTCTTGGGTTAATAACATTTTGGTTAGTTATTTAGAAGAACTTCATTATATGCCGAAAAAATGTTCATACTTATGATTTGGAAGTACTTATAATGTTATGCTTTTTTTATTTTTTGCTGGGAGGTTTCATACTACATGAAGATTTAGACATAGCCCCTATATGTATGTAAAGCCCGATTTCACATATAAGCACCTTTGAGACTGTACTTTATATCCGATCAGATCGACAGAAAGAGGTTTCTTAAGATGTTTCTCAATTTGGGAACGAATATTGCTTAATTTATCGATAATCGGTTCAGATTTAGATATATCGACATATATATGTCGATATATCTAAATAAATTATTCCAAATTATCAATATTACAATGACCCTTATCGCATTGTTAGGGCGGTGTAGGGTATTAATTTTTCCTTGCTGGTTAATGAATGAATTTGATCTTTGCCTGAAAAATTTATAGAAGGTTGGTAAATGGTAAAATAAGATCTCACTATCACTTATGTTTTGATTTTATTTAGGAGAATATTTAAAAAACGTATTGGTTTTAGTAAATTTTAATTGAAAGTTTACAGCTTTTGAAAGAGAACAGAACGTGTAATTGCAACCAAACGCATTTATTATTTTAAATGTATAATTTTTTTTTCGATTTTTGTTTTGCTTTCACAACTCCAAAACAGTTGTAAAGCAATAATACAAGACCTTTACTGTGGGAGTAAATATTTCAACTCTACCGTTAAGTATTTGTAAGATACTCCTCGTTTGAGTATTCGTATTATACTCATTTATTTTGAATAATCCTTATCTATAAGTACAAATTTTGAGATTTTTGAACTAGGTACTTAAACTACGAAGAAACCAGACGGAGCAAGTCTGCATGAAGGTTTTAACTTTCGGCCCTCTTACAGAATTTTCGGCTATCGTATTGTCTCTTTATTTACATTATGTGGTACATCTCTCAGCCTCACAATCTGTTTTACATATTTATATTTATATTACGCCTAACATGTATTTTTCGTTATCTATATTTCACAAGGTTCATTGAGCAACAGTAATTGGCATTTTGTGGGTAAAATACTAAGGCATGTCCGCCAATTTGGGATGTTTTTCTTCTGTTTCTGCACATATTTATTTTAAAATCCCTTTCTAAGAAATTTGACACGCACTGTTTGGAACAACACCAAAAATAGCACTTGCCAACCATTGACTAGAAGAAAAACACTGTGCCGAGTGTTACAATCAGTGTTGCCGTTTTGGGCATCTCGCATGATACAATAATTGTAAAGGTAGTCTCATAAGCCCAACAACAAAAAGTCCGGTACAACCCTGCGTATTTTTGCCATTTTGGTTGTCAAATTGAACTGACAGATAGACGTCAGTGACAGATTGAGCACAACAACAACAATTCAACAACAAACTCGGAATTTTGTTTGTTAAATAACAAAAGTTAGTGAAGATAAATAAAAATGTCATAAAATCTCGATTTTGATTTTTGTTATCTTAATGTGACACCCTCCGGTGGTACTGGCCAAGGTACCTCATCGAAGAGAAGACGTAAAAAGTGCAGTAGTTTGAGATGTGATGTGGCAGTTGCAGCTAAATTCTTCGCCAAGAATTTGGAATCTTGGGCTACAGCAATGCAAAAACCACAAAGGCAACGAAAAGGAATTTTTTGCCAGAAAACAACGAGTACTAAAGACAACGGTTCTCCTCCCCCTTATCGAGTGTAAATAGAGAAACGACGGCCACAGTAGAAACCATGCAAACCATTCAACAGCCATTCAACGTGACCGTGTACCGCAATAAGGATATTTTTAAAATAAAAACAAACACACAATATAATTTTAAAACAACAATAATTTTTTATTGTTTTCTCCACTTTATATTATATTTTTTCACTCAGTCTTATTTTTTTCACTTCCTATTACTTTTTTCCAATTTAAATTTAAACTCATACGTTTCCTTTTTTCGCTCTCCACTGCTGTCAAAAAATGTAAACAAACATTTGGAATGTAAACAATGAGATTGACAACCAAAATGCTGTCAAACACGCCAAAATAAAAAAATTGTAATCAGCTGTTAGCTTGAGACTACCTTTACAATTATTGTATCATGGCATCTCGGACCAAAATTTGGCGAAAAAAATTAAAAAAAAATTAGTTTGGGCAGATTTTGAATCTTGCAATTTGCAAAATATGATTGGCAACAGACGGTGAGAATGCAATGTCTGGTGAAGTTGTAGCACTTAAGACATTCTTTTGCAAAGAAATGTTATTTTACATAAAATATTCGTATCATGCCTTACATCATTGTTCATTTTACGCTACAAAAAGCTACCAAAATTCATTGAAATTCTTTGTCGGCATATCTACTCAGTTTTTGGATTTGCAGTCCCAAAAGAATAAGTCAATTAAAATAGTTCCAGGAGTACTGCTCCGACGCACCACACAAAATATTAGGGATAAGCAATACCCGGTGTCTTTCGATCGAGTGTGCTATTTCAAGAATTGCTGAACAATGGGGTTGTTAGCTGCGGAAAATTACACTAAAAACTTTTAACTCAATCAAATAAATATTATAAAAGTAAAATCAGCTATTTTGGAATTTTACATCGAATTGCTAAGTGAACAAATTTTAATTCAGAAAATATGAATTGAAATTCAGAAATTACGCTTGAAATTCAGAACTCGTCATTTGAAATTTAGATTTTCCATTTAATTTTCAGAATTCGTCAGTTTAAAATCAGAATTTCCATTTGAAATTCAGAAATCGTCAATTGAAATTCAGATTTTCCATTTGAAATTCAGAACTCGTCAATTGAAATTCAGATTTTCCATTTGAAATTCAGAACTCGTCAATTGAAATTCAGATTTTCCATTTAAAGTTCAGAATTCGTCAATTAAAATTCAGAATTTGCAGTTGAAATTCAGAACTCGTCATTTGAAATTCAGATATAAGATTTTCAGAACATTATAATGTGAAATTAAGTATGTAAGCTTAATGTCATATACATCTTTAGCCAGAAAAAGCATGGCTGGTCGTGGATTGGTATTTAAGAGATGCAAGTAAAACCAACTGTGGCCAAACATAATTTTGTGTTAACAAATGGCCATTCGTAATAACAGAAATTGACCAACGCAGGAGAGTGGAGTGAATTGTCAGAATTAGGAAAATCTTTGACAATGGCTCATATGAAAGCGGATGATTGGATGAGTTCTTTCTCGTGTCAGATTCAATTTAGAAATCGTTATTCACTTCAGTGAAATCCATTGCAAAATGTTCCTATACCTAAATAATAACTACGGCGGCATACGATTGTCTTGGGATTGTTCTTATTTCAAAGTATTTTACATATCGCTCATTTAGGAAAATAACGTCATAATTCCAGTTAAGACATTTCACTAATATATGATTTAAAAGATCTATACAAAAATAACAATGTGACAGAATGCGATGACTTAACATCTGAAGTGCGCCAAATATTTTTGTCTTACTCAGGAATCAGTCCCATCATGGATTAGTTTGTAGATATTAAAATGTAGGACAATTAAGTATGACCACCTCAAATAAAATATATTTTGGGATATGACGGTCTTTTTCTAAATGAGCGATTTATGAATTTTAAAAAACTTAATATTAATATATACAAGTAGTAACAAGTGGACCATAGGCCACCTCAGAAACATCAAGCATTTGTTGGTGTTGGATTTCAAGGACGTTTTCTTTTTCACTTGACTCTTCAAAATACCTTGCTTGACTTAAAAGGAACACCTTGATCTTCAGCTCAACTCCACAGTGAGAAAATCATGAAATTAAAAAATATTTTTTGTTTTCAAATAGAAATTCTGAATTTCATTCAATTAATACTTTCTGAATTTCAAATGAAAAGTTGTGAATATAAAATGAAAAGTTCTGAATTTCAAATGTCGAGTTCTGAATTTAAAATGTCGAGTTCTTAATTTCAAGTGTCGAGTTCTGAATTTCAACTGACGAATTCTGAATTACAAATGGATATTCTGAATTTCAATTGAGGAGTTCTGAATTTCAAATGTAAAATCTAAATTTCAAATGACGACTTCTGAATTTCAAATGAAATTTCTGAATTTCAATTGGAGAGTTCTGAATTTTAAATGGAAAATCTGAATATCAAGTGACGAGTTCTGAATTTCATATGGAATTTCTGAATTTCAAGTGACGAGTTCCGAATTTCAAATGGAATTTCTGAATTTCAATTGACGAATTCTGAATTTAAATTGATTTTTTCTGAACTACATTTGGAAATGGTGTAGAAAACAGAATCGATTTTAAAAATGAAAGTTTAAACCTGTTAAATGTTTTCAAAACTATCATATTTTATAAAACACAACAACAGTTCGATTGAGGATAATTTAATTTATTGTATGTATTGGTAAAGTAGCTATTGGAACTATTCAGAAATTAAATAACTCTGTTTCCAAAGATTTTTAAAAGTTTAACATCTTTTTTGAGACAATTACAACAAACGTGGAGAATGCAAAGACTGTTTCCCGACATTTACTCTCATATTTACAATTGGACGTTTAAGTGAAGTTTGATTTTAGATGGAAGATTTTGTTATTTGCCTTAGTTGTTCATCCTTTTGTAAGTTAATAAAAAATCTCTACAAAATCATGGGGCTTATAATTTATTTGCAACTTGTTTGAATATTTTAAATTGACAATTTGAAATGTAAAAACAGAGGAGGATGTCAGAGAGTTGCTTGTACATTTGTATTCAAATGGTAGTGATGTCGTTTGTGGACTTAAAATCTTCGGATTCAAAGACTAACAAAATAAATTCTTCTATTACATTAAAATTGGTTTAATTTCCAATTTTAGATCAGAGTAAACGTATAAAAATTGCATTAACCCCCAATTTCACCACTTCCGGTTAGAGCTAACACACAATTAAAAAATAAAAATTTCATACAGGTTGACAGCTATAACTGTAGGTTAGCTCTAATTGTAGGATAACCGGAGATTGTGGAATTAGCCGTTAAAGCTCAACATTTATTTTCATTTAAAATAAGAGAATGATGACTGCACCCAAAGATGTTAATAAGAATGAGATATGTTCAGCAAATAAATGCTTTTAAAGCAGTGGTACAAAGGTGGTGACAAACAAGTACTCCCCGGCGCGACAAGCCTTTGTTAAATTCATTGGTAAAAATCCAAATTAAAACTCCAATTAAAGTAACAGAATTTTTTTGAGATAACATTAATCTTTAACATAAACTAATTATCTAAATGTATATATCAATTTACCACAAGCGATTGTTTGGCATTTAAACAACAAGACGGAGGGAGCAGTTACTGAAAAATCTATAACAGACTTGATTCCACGAAAAAAGGAATACATGTGATTCGACAATTTCAATTTAATTTTTCTTTGATGGCATATATGTATATTTTCGGAGAAAAATGTCTGCACTTACAGAGTTTACTGTATATAAATATAGTAACAGGAGATTGAAAACTTACATGTATTTAGGGCAATACAAGCGAAGAATAATCCCCCATCCCATTCAGACAACTTAAACTGAAAATCCGTTTTGTGGGATACTTAAAGTTATTTTTCTCTAACAAATTATTATTATTTACAAGATAAATTATTACACGGTGGAAACTCGTCAGGTTTGATATGTTTGAATTGAAAGAAAATATATTTGTAACCAAAATTTTTAAATAAATGTATTTGTATGTTTGTTTTTATGTCTGTGTTTATGTTTGTTTGTATGTATGTTTTTAAACAAATAAATTTTATTTGAAAATCAATAAGTATTGTTTGAAAGGCATATATTAATATATTACGAGTACAACAAAATATATCTGTGAACTGAGTTTCACAAGTAAAATATGTGTTTACACGCAAATAAAGTTTTTGTTTAAATTTTTTTCAAATATATTATATAGCTGGACCCGGTCCACTTCGTTGCCCCAGATTTCAGCTTTCCGATCCCGTCCATTTTTGCACAAATCACGTAGACTGTCACCAAACAGATAGACATATATAAAATTACAGCACTGTCACTAACATTTGATTTTGATCAAGATATATCAATTTCAAAACCGTGCTCACATGGGAGGTCCCATTGGTCCGATCCCGCCCATTTTTGGACCAATCACGTAGACTGCCATCTGATACTTATGCACATAATTACAGAACTCTCTCTAACTAATTGTGCAAGATATCTCAATTCATGGGCGGGGCCACGCCCATTGGTCCGATGCAAATCAACGCGAATAATCCGTTGTAAAGTGGACCGAGCCATGCCCAACTGCTGAGAACGGCGTTTTTGGGATGTTCTTGGGGACCTCTCAACACTGGCTCGTACGGCAGCGATATTCTCGGCCGATCGCCTTGGTCGACTTTTATTTGGCCTCTTCGGATTAGAAAGAGCCTAACCAGTCGAAAATTTTTCGTATAAACGCTTAATGGTGTTCTTAGAAGGCGCACTTCTCACATTTTTTAATATTTTAAAAGCACGTTGACTTGACTTCTTCTGTTGAATGTAAATTTCAACTATTTCAGAGCGCTCGCGTGGCGTGTATTGTTCCATGGTAAAAATCAGCTTGGACTAACGCTTCAAACGCGGTATGTCATTAAGCGATCTGACATCTCTGTCAAAAGTTATGGCGTTGCCAGATGGGTCCGTCGAATATGGGAGACCCTGTACTTGATGTATCGAAAATTCAAGTACCTTATTTCCACCATCCCCTACATATGTATATTCTGTGAGAATATCAAGAAGATCGGCCCAGCCGTTTAGACATCTATACGGTACAAACAAAGAAACAAACCTACAAACACCCATTCTCTTTTATATATATAGATAGTCCCGTCCATTTTTGACCAATCACGTAGACTGCCATAAACTACATATACGCAAAATTACAGCACTCTCGCTAACAAATTGTTCAAGATATATTATTTTCAAAATTTGGTTTATATGGGCGGCACCACACGTTTTCCACTAGATATACATATATACACAAAATTACACCTCTCTCGCTAACAAATTTTGAAAGATATCTGAGTTTCAAAATTTGGCTTATATAGGCAGGGCCACGCCCATTGGTCCAATCTGGATAATTTTTGGGCCAATTACGTAGAATGCCACCAGATACACATATACACAAAATTCCAGCTCTCCACTTCCAAAATTTGGCTTATATGGGCGCGCCACGCCCATTTGTCCGATTCCGCCCATTTTTGGACCAATCACGTAGATCGCCAACAGATATATATACACAAAATTCCAGCTCTCTCGCTAACAAATTGTGCAAGATATCTCGATGTCCAAATTTGGCTTAAAGGGGCGGGGCCACGCCCATTAGTCCGACCCCGCCAATTTTTGGACCAATCACGTAGACAGATATATGGAATATGGGAGACCCTGTATATATATACAAAATTCCAGTTCACTCGCTAACAAAAATTTTCAAGTTATCTGAAATTCAAAACTTGGCTTGTATGGGCGGGGCTACGTCTATCGGTCCGAACCCGCCCATTATTGGACCAATCATGTAAATCGCCAATAGATATATATACACAATATATATACACAAAATAAATTGTGCAAGATATATCACTTTTGGCTTATATGGGTGGTGCCACGCCCAGTGGCCCGATTCCGCCCATTTTTTGCCCAATCACGTGGACTGCCACCAGATACATATACACAAAATTTCAGAACTCTCGCTAACAAATTGCGCAAGATATATCATTTTGAAAGTTGGCTTATATGGGCGGTGCCACGCTCATTGGTCCGATCCCAGCCATTTTCGGACCAAACACGTAGACTGCCACCAGATATATATGTGCAAAATTACAGCACTCTCGTTAACAAATTGTGCAAGATATCTCAATTTTAAAATTTGTCTAATGTGGACGGGGCCGCGCCCATTGTATCGAAAATTTAAGTACCCTATTTTCACCACGCCCCACACATGTACATTCTGTGAAAATTTCAAGAAGATCGGTCCACCCGTTTAGACGTATATACGGTACAAACAAACAAACAAACAAACACACATTCTTCTTTATATATATAGACTAGCTGGACCCGGTCCACTTCGTTGCCCCAGACTTCAGATTTCCGATTCCGTCCATTTTTGAACCAATTACGTAGACTGCCATCAAATGCATACATCATACATCAAATTGTGCATGATATCTCAATTTCAAAATTTGGTTTATATGGGCGGGGGGTCACGCCCATAGATCCAATCCCGCCACTTTTTAGACCATTCATGTAGGCTATCATCAGATACATATGCACAAAATTACAGAACTGTCGCTAAAAAAATGTGTAAGACATCTCAATTTTAAAATTTCGTTTATATGGGCGGGGCCCCGGCCATTGATCCGATCCCGACCCTTTTTGGACCAATAACGTAGACTACCACCAGACATCATTTTCGCTAAAAATTGTGCAAGATATGTGTCTCAATTTCAAAATTTGGCTTCTATATGCGGAGCCACGTCCATTGGTCTGATCCCGCCCATTTTTGGGCGAATTATGTAGACTGTCATCAGATACATGTGCCCAAAACTGCAGCACTCTCGATAATAAATTGTGCAAGATATTTATATTTCAAAATTTGGCTTATATAGACGTGCCACGCCCATTGGTTCGATGCCGCTCATTTTTGGACCAATCACGTAGACTACCACCAGATATATATACACGAAATTACAGCACTCTCGGTAAAAAATTGTGCAATATATCTCAATTTCAAAATTTGGCTTATATTGGGGGGGGCACGCCCATTTTTCTGATCCCGCCCATTTTTGGACCAATCACGTAGACTGCCACCATATACATATACACAAAATTCCAACACTCTCGCTATCAAATTGTGCAAAATATATCAATTTCAAAATTTGGCTTATATGAGCGGGGCCACGCCTATTGGTCCGAACCCGCCCATTTTTGGACCAATCATCTAGATCGCCAACGGATATATATATATACAGAAAATTCCAGGTCTCTTGCAAATAAATTGTGCAAGATATCACATTTTTAAAATTTGGCTTATATGGGCGGTGCCACGCCCATTGGTCCGCTCCCGCCAATTTTTGGACCAATCACGTGTACTGTCACCAGATACATATGTACAACATAACAGCACTCTAGCTAACAAATTGTGCAAGATACGGATCGGACCAATGGGCCCACGCCCATTGGTCCGATCCCGCCCATTTTTTTACCAATTACGTACCAGATACATATACACAACATTGCAGCACTCCCGCTAGCAAATTGTGCAAGATATCGAAATTTCAAAATTTGGTCTATGTGGTCGGGACCACGCCCATTGGGCCGATCCCGCCCATTTTTGGACCAATCACGTCGACTGTCACCTGAAACATATACACAAACTTGCAGAACTCTCGCTAATGAATTGTGGAAAATATTTCAATTTCAAAATTTGGCTTATATGGGCGGGGCAACGCCCATTGGTCCTATTCCGCCCATTTTTTTTTAATTCACATAATTTGACACTAAATGCATACACACAAAATTTCAGCAGTCTAGCTAAAAAATTTTCTCAATACCAAAATTTGACCCTTATGGGCGGGTCCACGCCCACGTGATATATCGAATATTCAAGTACCCTATTTTCAGCACCCCCTACACATGTACATTTTGTGAAAATTTCAAGATGATCGGTCAAGCCGTTTATACGTCTATACGGAACAAACAAACAAACAAACCCACAAACAGACACTCTCTTTTATATATATAGATTTAAAAAATAAAACTTTGCTAAATTTCGAGTTATACTTTATAGTTAAAATGTCATAAACAGCACTTAATTTTTTAACGGCACTAATTTTTATTTATTAAAAAAGTTTCTGTTATTAAAAAAACAACAATTATTTTAAATATTCCAAATCAACGCTTGTTGTTTATCCAACAATGCTATCTTTCGGTACCCAAGATTGTACGATTTAAATTGTAATCAAATTCTACAAACACATAAAATTTCTAATTAAAATACGCTGCCAAAATATTTAAATGCAAACTAATCTTTGTTGCGAAAATATTATAATCTATATATATATAAAAATGAAATGGTGTATGTTGGTACGCGATGGACTCGAAAACGGCTGAACAGATTTTGCTGAATTTTTGCATGAGAATATCTTTTGGTGTGTGGAAGGTTCGTAGTTTTGGTTTTGATTGGACAAAGGGGCGTGGCACCGCCCATACAACCTAAAATTCAAATATGAAATATTTCGAATACTATTGGAGCAAAATTCTCGAAATTGGGTATGTGTGAATTTGGTACCAGTACGCGTCATAGGACTAAAAACGGTGAAACAGCGAATGTGGGCGCGGCACCGCCCACACAACTTAAAATTCAAATATGAAATATTTCGAATACTATGGTAACAAATTTCTCAAAATTGGGTATGTGTGACCTTGGTGCCTGTACGCATTATGTAGCTGAAAACTAGGGTGATAGTGATAGTGCGCGTGACATCGCCCACCCAACCTGAAATTTCAAAATGCTATATTACGAGTATTATTGCTTTAAGAGTCTCCAAATTTGGTATATGTGACATTGGTACCAGTATGAGTGATAGACCGATAAACTGGTGTGACAGTTATAGTGGGTGTGGCACCGCCCACACAACCTGGAATTTACAAATACTATCTTTTGAGTACTATTGCAGTAAGTTCGGCGATATTTAGTATTTGTGCCTTGGTAGCAGCACGCGTCTTGGAGCCATATTTTGGTGAAATATTTTGATTGCTATTGGACCAAAATTAACGAAATTTGGTATGTCGAACCAGATAGAGTGCTGGAGCAAGAAACTGGCTCTATAGTAACAGTGGGCATGGCACCGCCCACACATCCTGAAATGTGCAACATGACATAGGAATATATAATATTTCGTGCACTATTGCTGCTAGCCTGTAAAAATGGGTGTGTAACCTTCGAACCACAACCAATGATTGAACCAAAGACTGGCATAGTATTAACAGTGGGAACTCCTACTCAACATGAAATTTCAAAATTCAATATAACGATGGAACAGTTAGCATGACACCCCATATAAATAAAAATTGTAGAACGCAATATTTGAAACAGTATTGCGGCGATATCTTTGCAAAAGAGAGTGATACGAGTAAGGGCGTGGCGACCCCCCATACAACCCGAGATATGAATTTGAAAAATTTCCAATATGATTGCAGGACAGTTTTGAAAATAGTGTCGATGGACAAAGTACTCAAAACGAAATATAGAGAGGCGTTGCACTCATCGTCTTGAAGTTTATAGTGGATGCTCTAAATAGGACTCTACGGATTCTGATTAAAAAGCTGATCAGTGGAAGTATCTGTGCATACGACACGCTTGCTGAAAACGAAATAACTGGAGACCATTATATCTAGATTGACGCTTGACCAAGCGTGTTTAGCATTCAAGTGCCTTCAAAGTTAGCACGTGACTCAACAAAATTGGGAGATACCGGATTAGAGGGCGTGACATGCGTCATCGTTGTAGAAAAAATAAGTGTTTGCACTAATTGGTATGACTGTATTTCACAGCAATCGATATGCCCCAACAGAGTATGAACGACGTAGCCTCCCAAGGTGATTTGACGGGTATTGCACTACACGAAATTTGTGCATTTTAAGGGCAATATGGATGACCCGAAAACACTGCCGTAATATCAAGAGTGTCAACATATCTTATGGTTCTATTTCACTGAAACGCACTTTGAGGCAGCGAAGCGCACCGGGTCAGCTAGTTTCAAATAAAAAAAATAATAGGATCAAAACATAGTTTTGTTTAGAACAACATCCTCAGAAACCTATTGTATATATTTGGACTGCACCATAAACATATGTATATTTCAAGCAAAATATGTTTGGAACAATATACTACAGACGCGATTTTTTCAGCCTGTAGAATTAATCAAATTATATTTATATATTTTTAATTTAAAGAGTATATTGAGTTTAATAGAAAAGACAATAGAAAAACAATTGAGTTAGCGTTTCACTCTCTTAGAGAGGCTTTTCGGATTTCCTCTGCTTCCCGTAGGGCCTGCTTTAATAAGTTTATTAGGCTGCGGTTTATCCACGTTTCGATAATCTGGATTAGTTTGGAAGTCCATTTACCATTGGACGAGTTTTCCCTTCTTCTTTGGATGTTATGCATTGATTTGGTTCTTTCCAGTTCTCCTATGTATGATTAGATTAGATTAGATTAGATTAGATTAGATTAGATTAGATTAGATTAGATTAGATTAGATTAGATTAGATTAGATTAGATTAGATTAGATTAGATTAGATTAGATTAGAGTTTTCCCTTCTTCTTTGGATGTTATGCATTGATTTGGTTCTTTCCAGTTCTCCTATGTATGATTAGATTAGATTAGATTAGATTAGATTAGATTAGATTAGATTAGATTAGATTAGATTAGATTAGATTAGATTAGATAAGATTAGATTAGATTAGATTAGATTAGATTAGATTAGATTAGATTAGATTAGATTAGATTAGATTAGATTAGATTAGATTAGATTAGATTAGATTAGATTAGATTAGATTAGATTAGATTAGATTAGATTAGATTAGATTAGATTAGATTAGATTAGATTAGATTAGATTAGATTAGATTAGATTAGATTAGATTAGATTAGATTAGATTAGATTAGATTAGATTAGATTAGATTAGATTAGATTAGATTAGATTAGATTAGATTAGATTAGATTAGATTAGATTAGATTAGATTAGATTAGATTAGATTAGATCAGTTCAGCTGTAGCGATTCAATCGAACAGACGTGCTAATTTTATACGCGCATATCAGTGCACTTTTTCTTCTGTCCTAAACATTTTTCTTGTTAAAGTGACCCAAAACAAAAACAAATATAATGTCCGATAATATTTGCTTCACTTGCAAAAATGCAATAACGTCGGTCAATTTTGTACTCTGCCACCAATGCAAAAACAAGTATCACTTTATACCCTGTGCCCCATTATCGGAGAGTTCTTATAACTCAATGAGCGTGACAAGGAAAACCGAGTGGAAATGCCAAGTATGCAAACCCCGTCAAAAGTCGCCCAACAACACTTACCACACATTCATTTTCCACGAAAACAAAAGTGCTTCTGAATCACAAAAACAACAAGAGGTGAACGACCCCCAAACAAACTCAATTCTAATGCAACCTGTAACAGAAACCGAACAAATCAACACACAACAAAAACAGCAGAGAGAAGACGACGACGATGCCAAACAAAACAAGAAACGATTCAGGGAAGCCGAGATCGTTAGCAACAACAACAGCTTAAAAACAAATATTGAACTGTCTCCGAACAACATTACCAGCAGCAGCAGCGCAACATCCACAGGTTCCCAACAGGCCAACAACAATACAATGTCAATTCCAACAATTTCGGTAACTCAACAAACAGAAACAAGTGAGCTAAAAGCAGCAATGGTCGATCTGCAAATGTATATGCAAAGAAGCTTCGAAACAATGATGCAGCAGCTCAACAGAAACTCCCAATTGATGACGGATGCTGTCAACCAAATTAATGAATCTGTAAATAAATTATCTATACAAGTAAAAGATTTACAAGAAAAAGATGAACAAAAAACCAAACAACTAAATGATATGGAACATCGTGTGCAGCAATTGGAACAGCGCAGTCTTAACAAAAACATTGAAATAAATAATGTGACTGACTCAAATGTAGCGCCCTCTGCTGTGGTTAAGGCAATAGCAGCATCGGTTGGTATTGATCTTGGCGACGCTGACATAGAGAGAGCAAGCAGAATAAAAAAGAACAATAAAATCTTAATTGAGTTCGCTAATATGCAGATGAAAAGGGAGATAATGTCGAAGCTAAAGGGACATCGTATCGACAGCAGCGTCATAAGTGGAGAAAACCAAGAGACGAACAAATATGTATATGTAAATGACGAACTCACGCCGTACAATAGACGTCTTTTATGGATGACAAAGACAAAGGCTAAAGAGTCTGGGTGGAAATTCGTATGGGTCCGTAATGGCCACATCTTTGCACGCAAATCGGAAAACACAACCCAATTTAATATCAACAATACATCAGATATTGAATTAATTACAATTTAAACATTTTTATAAAATCAGTTCGTACTAATCTATATCAATTTAATACAATTAAACATAATAAAAGCAAACAAATTATATATTTTTTTTCCTTTTTTTTATATAAAAATTGGCACACAAATAAATAAAAAATGATTAATGTCAGTGAAATAAACGAAAATAATCTAAATAATTCTATTTCAATCATTCATTTAAACATAAGATCACTTCGAAAAAACCTCACACCTTTTTTAACTCAAATACAAAAAATATTAAACAAAATAGACCTAATAATCCTCACAGAAACCAACATAAACGATAGTGAGAATGACTTGTACCAAATTCACGGCTATAGTGCAATATTTCACAACCGCGAGGGCAGAGGCGGAGGCATCGCAGCTTATGTCCGAAACGATCTAACATGCGAAACAACAACAATAAATCCAAACTCATTTGAAAGCATTGAAATCAACGTTGAAAAGCAAAACCATTGTGCTGTCACTATCATTCCCGTCTACCGACCCCCTCACCAAAGCATTAACAACTTCGTAGAAGAGATGGACTCACACATAAAAGAAGTCAGTGGAAAGAGACAGGTAATAGTCGTGGGTGATATGAATATTGATCTCAAAAAGAACAATTTGACAACAACAAAATATCTAGACATGATGTCAACCAACGGCCTGCAATCTTTAATAAATGAAACGACGAGGGAAGATGCATACACAAACACGTGCATCGACCACATGTTCGTACGTTCGAAGGCAACCGCGCATGCTGTCGTTGTCGCAACTTCGATCTCCGACCATTATGCCATCCTTGGATGTATAGATAGTGTGGACAATGCCAGAACAAATAACAGACAAAATAGCGATTCTAAAAAAAACGCCAGAATTAACAATGCTGAAGTAAATCGATTGATAAATGAAACTGATTGGAATTTTATTATCGAACTATCTGATGACACAAACAATTTATTTTATAATATACAAGAAAAATTTAAAGAAATATATGAAAAAGCAAAAGAACTAAAAAAAATAAAAAACAAAAAAAGAAATCAACATGAATGGTTAAATAATGAAATACTAAGCTTTTGTGAAATAAGAGATAGACTATATAAAAATTGGCAAAAAAATAAGGCCAACAAAACAAATGAAAAAATATATAAAACATTTAATAATAAACTTAATAAAAAAATAATATTCGCTAAGAATGAATATTATCATAAAAAATTTATAAAAAATAGAAATGATACCCGAAAAACTTGGCAAATTATAAATGAAATTACGGGAAAAAAGACCGATAATATTGATGAAATTATTAAAAGAAATTTTAAAAACGAACCATCTGAATTAATAGTAGAAAAGTTTGCCGAAAATTTACACAACAATGTCAATAAAATAATACATACATGTAACATAAAAACCTTTCCAAACCCTAATAACAACATGCCAAACACAATGTATCTAACACACACAAGTGAACACGAGATTAAAAACATTTTAAAAACTCTAAACGTCAGAAAAAGCGCAGGAGCTGATGGGATAAGATCTATAGACCTTAAAATCAACTCGGATATACTTACCCCAATTATAACAAAACTAATAAACTATAGCCTCAGCGAAGGAACCATTCCAACCATATTAAAAACGTCTTTAATCCGTCCTATTTATAAAAATGGAACTAAAAATGACTACAACAACTACCGACCAATATCCATACTACCGGTATTAGAAAAGATTCTCGCGGAGATAGATGTAAGAAGATTAACCGAATTTATAAACAAATACAAAATTATTGACAAGTCACAATATGGTTTCCAAAAAGGAAAAAACATAAATCAACTTTTAGGCAAATTTTCCAACCATATCAACCAAAACCTCTCCAAAAATATGTCTTGTCTTGCATTATTCATTGATTTTAGCAAAGCATTTGACACACTCTCACATGAAAAATTGTTGTATATGCTTGAGAGAAATGGTATTCGAGGACATAGCCTCAATTGGTTCAGGAACTATCTTGACTGTCGAACCTATAGGGTCAAAATTGAAAACAATATTAGCAGCAGTACACAGCTAACTCATGGTGTTCCTCAAGGCTCAAAGTTAGGACCAATTCTATACATAATGTACGCTAATGACATGGTAAAAATACTAAAAAATAGCAAAATATTTGCATATGCGGATGATACGGCGATAATAGTATCAAACAGCAACCCAAACATTGCTAGAAGAACTTTGCAGAATGAGTTGGATCTGCTGGTCAGATGGTGCCACGACAGCGGACTAGTGATAAATGCTGCAAAAACAAAGGTCATGCAGTTTAAACCTAGGCACATTCCAAATATAAACATGGATCTCATATTCCACAACACGGAGTGTCTGCACTCAAACTACGGTCAAATTAATTACACAGAAAATGAAGAAAAATGCAATACAAAAATTGAAGTTGTCAGGACATACAAATATCTTGGAATACATCTCGATTCTCTATTCAAATGGAAGGAACACATAGAAAACCTGCACAAAAAGCTGAGAAAATCTGCGTACGCATTATACCACCTCGGAAACTGCTCTCCGTATCCAGTGCTTAAGCAAGCATACTTATCATTAGTAGAAACGTACCTGAGGCACGGAATAACTGCGTGGGGCAATGCTACTTGTTGCCGGACATTACAACAAACACAAAATAAACTAGTTAAACAATTATACAAACGCTTTCAATACAACAATCATCAACCAAATCAAAACAATAATCTACAAACAATGATGGCAACAAACCCAAATGAACATAATTATCAAAACACTAATCACATGTATAAACATATAGGAATTCTAAACATAAACAACCTGTACAAAACAACAATATGCAACGAGTTCTTTGGAGACAGTGAATATTTGCAACCTATCAATCATCTACAAAATACCAGACACAGAGCACAAGGCCGATACAAGATACCGAATTTCAGAAACAACTATGGGAAACACTCGCTTGCAGTGAGTCTGCCGATGACACTAAACCAATTACCCACAAGTATACTAAATACTAAAACCAAATACAGCAGAAAAAAAGTTATAAAAAAACACTTTCTTTGTAAATCTTAAATAACCTGATTTTACTACGTAATTAACGTATCATATTTAATTAATTATGAAATTATACACTTTTTATAAACACTTATATTTTAATACTCAGCTGAACTGATGTAAATACATACTATGTAAGAATGTTATTTGTATGAACAACAATGTAAACTCCAACCTGCAGACAAGCCTACAGGCTTCGCAAGGTATTTTACAGTGTAACACTAATTGTAACAAATTATGAATTTTCAATAAAAATATATTAATTTAAAAAAAAAAAAAAAAAAAAAAAAAAAAAGATTAGATTAGATTAGATTAGATTAGATTAGATTAGATTAGATTAGATTAGATTAGATTAGATTAGATTAGATTAGATTAGATTAGATTAGATTAGATTAGATTAGATTAGATTAGATTAGATTAGATTAGATTAGATTAGATTAGATTAGATTAGATTAGATTAGATTAGATTAGATTAGATTAGATTAGATTAGATTAGATTAGATTAGATTAGATTAGATTAGAGTATGATTACGTTACGTTCAGTCAGGTTAGTTTCGATTATGGTTCGTTTAGTTTAGCCTGCCAAATAGTATTGTAATGAAGAAGGTTGGAAATAATTGACAGATACCAGGTATAACAGATTTAAAAACAGTTGTAAATTCGCTTTCCCCAAAGTAGACGATTAATAATACATTGTCGTCTACATCAGTGAGTTCAGTAAATGAGCCCATCTCTGGTTGGGAAAATATAAAAAATTATAAAGGCTCCTCTCCAAGATGGAGTACCCAATGAAATTATCACTGTACTGGGAGAAAACTTATGTATACAACGGATGTCTTCTGAATTTCATATTTCAAAAAGAAGGAAAGAAAGTAATTCTAGTTCTGCAGCCCAAAGAGAAATTCTTTTGGACCAAGCGCCATCCTATATACCATCCTGCTTGTTAACTGAGAATTTCCTAGAGCTGCTAGTACGTGACAGACTCGAAAAAGAGCTGAAAGTTAAAGGAGAATTTTTATCAATGCAATATGGTTTCGTTGAAGGAAGATCAACTCTTTATGCAATCCGTCGTCCGATCTGTGGAGGTATCAAGATCGCATAAACATTTCTGGGTAATAGTGAGACTAGATATTATGAGAGATAAAAACTACTCGCAATATCTTATAAAGATAATTAACAGCTACCTAGGTGACGAGTACTAATATACAGAACAGATAATGGTATGGAGGACTACAGTATGTGAGCAATAGTTCCTCAAGGATTAATACCGGGACCGTTATTATGAAATTTAATGTATGACGAGTTCTTGAGATTAAGATTACGCAAATATTGTAAGCTTGTTGTATACGATGTCGATATCGTATGTCGATGTCGGTGCTCAGTGCTATTCCACCCATGTAATGACCCCAAAGAAATTTACAATGACATGAAATTATTGAACACATCAAATACCCACCTCGAAACAACCAGCTGAACACATTGTTTCGAATGTAATTTGTGGTTGGAATGACGGGACATTTTGAACATTTTACTGGAAACGAAGATAACTATAAATATATGTACGCACGGTGGTCAGATCTTACAATGTTATCAACTGTTGAATTGTCAGATCAGACGATTGCAAGGAAATGTTATAATTTCATTTATTCACAATATATTTTAAATGTCAATAACAATTTAAATTTGCTAATTGCTAATAATAATATTTTTTATGTTGTTTGCTTGCTTTTATTTGGTCTACATGGCGGTGTATAAATATGTATTAAAAATTGGCAGCACACATACTGGATCATGATTTCTGAGCCGTGACACTCGTTATCAACAGTTGCAATTGCTGCAATTGTATGGGAGATACGGAGCTCTATATGGTTGACTTCAACACGCAAGCGAATGAGAAATCTTTGTGAAACCACACTTCTCCAAAATCTTGCAAAAACAATTGTTAACCAAAGTTAATACAAAACACAAGCCATTTCAAAACAAAATGGTCTTGAAGCCGGGAGAATATCCTAGTTAGAATCACATAATATTTTTTAGACAGTGCTGCCAATAAAATATTTCTCTGACAATGTCGCCATTGTCGGATGCATAATCGTCCCACATGTTGGTTTCTTTTGGATTTACCTATACATATGGGGAATATATCTAAATCTGAACCGATTTTTTGGTCCATAGATCAATAAACTCTACTATGCTACATTTCAAGAATATTTGATGTAAAATACAACTTCTATAGAGCTAAAGGGCCTACTCGTGGAAACATATACGAGTATATGGGAGCTATATGTCAATATGAACCGATTTGCCTCAAATTCGGAAATGTTGGTCCTTAGATTAATAAACTCTACCATGCTAAATTTCAAAACAATTTGTTGTATAATAAACTTTCTGTAGAGCTAAAGGGCTAGATCGGACGAATTTATGTATATGAGAGCTATATGTAAATATGAACCGATTTGACTCAAATTCGGAAATGTTGGTCCATAGATCAATAAATTCTTCCATCAGTTTAATGTAAAATACAGCTTCTATAGAGCTAAAGGGCCAAATCGGACGAAAAATATATATGGGAGCTATATCTTAATTTCAACAGGCTTATTTCCAGGTACAAAATACTCCTAACTTCAAAATATCAGCACGATCGGAGTGAAATTGCGACCTGTACTCAAAGAACAACATACGATGGACAGACAGACAGACAAATAGGCGGACGGACATGAGTAAATTGGTACTGATTCTGAGTCAACCGGTATACTTTAAGGTGGGGATAGCTGTAGTATTTCTAGATGAAACAATAGCACATTCCATGAAAATTGGAATTTAAAGAAAAATAAAAAACTTTACCATAACATAATATAATATAATTATATGCCTCAATCTACACTAAAAACAAGTTCTAAGGTCTCTATCAAAATGAATTAAATTTAATACCAATCAGAGTCTTTCATTGCACACTGGTCCCAAATCCATTTCTTGTGGCAAAAATATGAAGGAATGTATATACAGCCCTAAACATTTGCACACCTGTTATTCATAACTCACATAACAAATGAACAAAAATTTGGACCAATCTGGCAACTCCCACTACCACCTCCCACACATGCTTGATGTCTGTTAGCTAAGTTCTGGTTGCAAATATGGTCCAATTTGCATGAAATTTGGCATGGATATGTTTTTGTTACCAAGGACCAACCATATTTAATTTGAAGAAAATCGATTCAGATTTGGACATAGCCCTCATACAAATTTGCCATCGATTTGGACAATATGGACCCTATACGCCAACTGCGACATTCGGTTTGCGTAAATATCGACACACTCAATATTTTAGGAGTAGTTATGGTGTATGGTGTAAAAAGTGAACCCAATAATATATTACCTACCTATGTTATAAACAAATTCTATTTTTATCATAACTGCATGCATTTATGATTGTCTCTTAGAATTGCAAATACTTGATAATAATGGATTCGAAGAATTCATAGATCTGTGAAAAATTAATGCGGCTATTTTGTCAGACAGTCACTTCTGTCTTACTTATAAAATTTGTTCAGTGTCTCCGAAGCATTTCCCCTAAGCTGCCAACAGGAAGTGCAGAAGCGAAAAGGAAAGTTGCTGACAAGTATATTTTTCCATGTGTAACAAGGTCCACGTGTCTCTAGGTCTATGTGTAACAAGGTCGATGTGTAACAAGGTACATGTGTAACAAGTTTGTGTTAAAGTATTTTTTAAAACAAACATCGGCATCTTTGTCTAACTCTCTGATATAGTTGCCGTATGCACAAGAGGGGAGTGTTATGTTCTTGGAGCAGTGAGAGTTCAGTTGTCAATTCCCTTTTTAGTCGTTTTCCCACTTCAGTGGCTGTTTCGCATAATCATCGTGTTCGATATTACTTTTAAAATTTTCAGAAACCCACTCTGAGTGGGCCTCCACTAACCTTTCCAAATGTCTTCTGAACTTTGATAAATATTTCTGAACATAAACCAAAACACATTTTCATCAATTATGTTAGTACAAAATTCCAAGCGGTATCATGCCATTACCATCCTAAATAGCTAACATTTCAGCACAGTTAAACAAGAGATTGACTGAAGAAACATAATTTTGATCACATTGCGCACAAAACGCGCAAAGCGCATCTATACTACATTGTAATTAATAAACAATCATGCGTTTAAACTTTCATGAACACGCGAGTACACCTATAACTTTTATTCCACGAAATACAAATAACGTGAGGTTATGCATCTCTAAAATACCACACCCCATAAATACGAAATAACAACGAAAAAGTCGAAACAATTACGAATTATGTTATAATAATTATAATCTACATACTTTGAGCTTGATTTTCCATATTTTACAGATTAAATAAAATTTTAGTTCTGCCGTTTTCTAGTATCAAAGATATTGCCAATATTTTATCAAGAAGAAGTGCTTAAAAACACCTGATTGAACTACTAACTTTGATCGCATGGATAAAAACAGAGTTGCCACCTAAGTTTAAAACATTATATTTTCTAGGTCCGCTATAGGGTTGCCTTTTAGAATATATATATACTTCTGGTAATTTCTTAAGTTTATTTTTTGAATTTATGCCAAAATATTTGGATTTGGGACCAGTGTGCTTTGCCAAACTCTGTGCGGATTACAGTTCATTTCATTTGATTCTTTTATTCCAGAGAAACATAAATTCCAATCGTCTCCCTCTGTTGTGTATCAAATTCCAGCTAACGAATATATCCAATGTGCTTTAGGCCACTTAACACTGAATTAATTTGTTTGTTCTTAGTACACAAAGCCCTAGGACCGGAATTTTGATTATTTAACAATAGCGTTTAATTGCAATACAAATATACAACATTTTTCATATAATAACGTTTAATTTACTTTATTCATTCTAATATCACAGTTAGTCAGAAAAAGAGAAGAAAAAAAATATACAAATTTATTTAATTAGTGAACAAAAACGATTTGTTGCTTTCAACGAACGGCTGTTAAACTTCATCTGGTCTGGCTCCAGCACAAATACTCGTATTAAAGCCTTAAATGCTGGCAAAGGCTATGCCGTTACGTTCCATTGCCCAAAACTGGCGGAATGTATGTACAGATCGTGTACATTTGTGAAATCAGCGCAACACCTCTCCAACCAAAAAGGTGCAGCTAAATTTTAGTGAAACTCTTTACCACGGCAAGTCACGTTTTTAATTAGCTTCAGCTCCGGGATTGCATTTGGTTTGCAATGCATACAAACACGTATGTAGTACCTCTTCCACCTAAAATGTGTATAGAACAGGCAAATAAGCAAAAGGGCCAAACAATTAAAAAATTCCAAACTAGACCCATTAACTATTATTGCATCAAGCATTGTACGAAATTGCATATCCTCACAAAATTGTTAGTGCTACACTAACAAAAATTATTTTATGATTGCGTTTCGGTTCAATTCTCTAAACTTAACTTTGTTTTATCCTCCGGTATAATTTAAAAAGTGATGATTGGTCCATTTGCATTTGTGATGACGCTAGATATATACATTGTTGTCAATTGTGGAGAAAAAGCTATTGCCAAAATGCCAAAATATAGTCACAGAACGAAGGAAATGATGTGCGTTGTTGGAATGTACAAAAGGAAAATCGTTTAAAACAAATCTTAGCAGAGCAGAGCCGACTATATGACAGAACCGACTATATGATACTCACATGCATCAACTAGTTTGATCAGAATCAGACAAACACACAAATGTATATAAGGCTGGGTAAAAAAAATATCCCGGTTGTCCGCATCTCAAATGAAATCTTGTTTTGTTTAGTGAATATCCCAAAATATTTCGGCTATCTTACATAACCTTCAAAATGTATGCTTCTCTTGCACTATCTTGCACTAAAGCGCTATTCTAATTAAAACATTACCAATATTGTGATTCTCGCTCTGATAGAACCAAGGTTATTCACGATTTGAGGGTGTAATTTTACGAAATTTTTAATTTTCCAACACTCAACTCAACAAATTTAGTACCAAATGTACTGTGAGCAAAAGTATTTTGGCTCTCCTGAACATTATGATTTCTTGTGATGTTCTGTTTGAAAACCGCAGAAAAGTTGCGTTTAAAAATTTTTATAAAAAAAGACGTATAAATATTTTTTGAATGATTTTGCCCTTATTGAAATGCCTCAACATTCCGGTTAATGGTGGAACGTCGAACCAATTTTTCAAGACATTTTCGATTGTGTGGCCATCTTTGGCTGCAATTTCGTGTTTCACATCATGAATCGTCTCTGGATGGTTGGCGTAGCACTTATCCGTAACGGCTCCCCACAAAAAAAAAAAGTCAAATCGCAGCTGCGAGGCGGCCGTAGTTAAAAAAGCAACCGTTAGATGGGTCACCCGCTGTATATAGTTGGAGGGTGTTGAATATTGACATTTTAGTCAAACGGCCCTTTTTCCCATCCATATACCTAATTAGCTATTGTATTTAGAAAATTTTGTACAAAGTGTTTTCGATAGAAAATAAAAAAAAATAGCAAAAATATTTTTTTAACATCAGCGGTTTCGGATTTTGCAAAAATTTTATTTTTTGGGAACATTTTAATATTTTTTTAAATTAAAATCTCTTAAAAACATCGAAAAACTCACATTTATTATATTTTTATTATTTTTTGTAAAGTTTTAAAGGTCATAAATAAATGAGACCTTTCTGAGTAAAATCGGTGTAGCGGTGAACCGACATTACCAAAATTTAAGTAAATAATTTTAAATGAATATCTAATAGGCCACATATGTCCAGTTTCTGTCAAGTTTTGCCGTTTTTGTCGCAACACAGTGTTCTGATTTCATGTAAACGTTGGATTCATGTAAATGTCGTAGGTGAACGAAAATTGGTTACGTCAATTACGTCATGGGTCAAAGTTTTGTGAAATTTCCTCAAGGACTCACCCTTCATCCTGAAATGAAAATATTGCATAATTTGTGAAATTATTTGGAAACAAAATTTTTAAAATGTTATATATTTGTGAACAATTACATTTTAATTGAAAACCAATATACTGAGTTTGGAACGCATATATTAATATACTATTCGCTCGGAGAACTTTGTAGCCCTATGAAAAACAGTTAGATGAGAAAGCACTACAAATATGTTTTTAGCTGCATTGAGTCGTTTCAGAGATATGGGGCTTCAAAGTTGAAGTTGTGTACATACGTATATTTATCACACCAAATAATATAAAATTTTTATGATCTTTTAAGAGTTAAAATTAATATTTATTTATAAATAACTGCAAGACCTGTAACTAGTCGTTGTACAAAATGATTTCGCAATACGACAAAATATTTTTTGGTCCAAATATAGGTTTAGGTTTAGGTTAGGGTGGCAGCCATATTTTTTTACAAGCTCACATAGACCAGTTTAGGTCCCTAGTGTTACCACGGGCTGAAATGCCCCTCACCGAAACCTGTTTGATATATAAATTTATCGATAGTACGAATATCAGTACTGGAAAGATCTGTTAGGCTGCCTAAAAAGGCCGACCCCAGTATGTCCAGTCGTCGTTTACTCAAAGCGGGACAGTCGCAAAGCAAGTGCTCAATGCTCTCCACTTCTTCCTCATCTCCACAGCTTCGGCAGAAGTCATTGGAATCAATACCCAATCTTTTGGCGTGTTCGCCGATCAAGCAGTGTCCCGTCAGAACCTGTACTAACGTAGACAATCGTTTCCTCTCTAGTGCGAAGAGATATTTTGACCTTCTCAGGTCATACCTTGGCCAGATTTGTCTAGCTACCCTGCAGGTGCCGATTTCTGTCCATCTTTCGTTGGACTGCCTGATTGCCTCTTGCCTAAGCCAAAGCTTGCACGTGGATAGTGGCGACCAATATATGCAAATTCTTCGAGAATTTGTAATGTCGTCCCTATCCTAGCAAGTTCATCGGCTTTGCAGTTCCCTGGTATATCCCTATGCCCAGGCACCCATATGAGGTGTATATTAAACTGCTCAGCCATCTCGTTAAGAGATCTGCGGCAGTCGAGGGCTGTTTGTGAATTTAGGGATGTTGCCTCCAGAGAATTGATGGCAGCCTGGCTGTCCGAGTAAATGACAACGCCAGTGTTGGTTACTATGTTGCGACTCAGCCACTTGGCGACTTCCCATATTGCCATTATTTCGGCTTGATAGACACTGCAGGTATCTGGTCTGTGAGCTATATCCAGACTAAGTTCTTCACAGTGTACTCCGAAGCCAACCTTTTCATCAAGCTTCGAACCATCCGTGTAAAAGTGGATATGGTTTGGCGGGAATCATAGTGATGTAATTTCTCTCGAAGGTGTACACAGTTGGTATATAGTCCACTCGGTCGGTTACCATAGCACTACACTTTGATATCCTCATGTGACCATAGTTCTTGTACCTCGGCAGTTTAATCTTATTGCCGCGTTGGTTGCAACTTCTCTCGCCACAATATTAATCGGCAGTATATGGAGTACGGCTTGTAGAGACTCGGTCGCTGTAGTCCTTATGCTCAGGCAGGCAGTTCTCTGAACCTTTGTTAGTAGGTTGGTGATGGTTAGTTTGTCAGTTGCCGTCCACAATACCACAATACCGTATAACAGTATTGGACAAACTACTGCTATATATATCCAGTGGACGATTTTAGGAGAGAGTCCCCACCGCGACCCTACAGCCTTTTTGCAGGAATATAAGGCGACGTTGGCCTTCCTTACACGTTCCAATACGTTAAGTCTAAATAACATTTTCCTATCTAGAATTATTCCTAAAAATTTTGCACTTTCAGAAAAGACTAGATCTGCTTAGATCAGGTTTAGGCGCTTTTTCCGCGAGTTTGAACTCAATATAATGGTGATCTGAGAATGAGTGGTCGTCCAGTACATTCCACCCAATAATTTTGTCTGACAGCCGGTCAGTAGCAAACGTTACGTCGAGTACTTCTTGTCTGTCTTTATTTGTAAAGGTCGGTTTATTACCTATGTAACAAATCCTAAGGTTGGTAGTTAGAATAAAGTCAAGAAGCGAATCACCCCTATTGTTTATATCCGTACTACCCCAGATAGTATGATGAGCGTTCGTGTCTGCGCCAATAATCAGCTCGAGCTCGTCAGACGTTGTTTCTTTTACTACTTCCCTGAATAGAGCAGTCGGTACTACAGATTCATAAGGAAAGTAGCTGGAGACCACCCAGTATATGCGATTACCGATCTCCAGGCTAGCAGCTGTTTGGTCTTTACCACTTAAATTAGTCAGGAGAAAGATACTTAGATCTTTCCTGGCCAAAAAGCAGGTTCTTGGAGTGCATTCACAGTTGGCCACAAGTAGTTTAAAGTTGGGTGTCCTAATACCGCACACCCGTCCTCCCACTACGTAGGGCTCCTGTATCAGGACGATGTCTACTGCGCCTGTGGACAGGCGCAGCAATAGAGCAGCTGAGGCTGCTTTAGCGTGATGGAGGTTAATCTGTAGAATTCTTACCATCATTGGTAATTGACAGATTAACATCCACCCCGACAAGGGTGTTATCGAACTCTTCGTCCGTATCGTCGAGAAGCATGTCCACGCCAGATGCGTCAAAGAGTCCGGAGACTCCCCTCAGCCTCTCTGTGTCCGAAGTAGAGCTTTTGTCCTCAGAGAAGGACGTTACAGATCTTCTGGTAGAGTTGGAGTCACCAGAAGTAATAGGCGTGGGTACCACCGCACTTCCAGAAAGTGCCACTGTAGACGACTCACCTTCTGCAGTGGGAGCTATATCCTGCTTGTATATCTTCAAGACTATAGTCTCGAAGCCATATTGTAGGGTTGCACTCGCACTTTGTATATGGGAGGTGGATTCAGCGTTTAGGATAAGATTGACCTGCCGCTTTTTACCATCCGCCTCACCCACCTTGCTGATTCTCCAATTATGGGCTGGTCTGCCGGCTCTTTTATTATTTCTAAGATGTCAGCCGGGTTGGAGGGCTCCTCTGTAACCCAGGTGATGGCTCTAGGGTGACTAGGTAGATGTTGTTTTTTTCGACAACATCCACCTGGGCACCCGGCCACACCTCACCCGCTCGACTCAGAGCAGCCTTATAAAGGTCTACTGATCTGGCATCACCGAAATATAAGAGATTTACTCTCCCCTGATGCCATCCTGCATCGTTGCAGATTGGTGGTGTGCCCGGCATTTCTCTACGGACATCGAGGTAATGAGCCATAATGGCTGATTGTACATGACTCCATTTGTCCTTGAGGATGGATCCATCCTCACTACTTCTGTCTATAACAGCCATCACTAGACTCTCCTTCGCCACTTCATTGAAGGGCTTGGTGAGTGTCCTGTTGATGGTGACATTAGGGCCTCTTGCCTTTTTCGAAGGCAGAGGTTCATCAGGTGATCTGACTCTTTTTACTTTATTAGCCGTTAACACAGCTGAATTTGTGGCTCTTTCAGCCGACTCATTGGCCTTAGAAGCATCTATGACGCCTTTAGCCCAGGTAAGTGACTATTTTTGTTTTTCGGTAAGAGCCGAAACCTCAACAGCCTCCAACTTCGTCAAAACTCTGAGCGCTACACGATACTCATTGTGCTTCCGTTTTGACGGTCGGACATGACGTTTTCCCCTCAGCGCACCACCTGTTGTGAGTACTTGGGGGAGATTTTCACCATTTTTGGTGTGGTCGGCTTTGACCAAGACCAACGGACGGACAGTCGGACGATTGGGGAACCGCGCTCCATCGGAACACGAAGGCATCCCCATCAAGAGAATTTATTTTTATTTTGTCTGTATTAGACCGTAATAGGTACTACGATGTAGGCCTTACGGACTTTGTACAGATTTTTGCTATTGCGTAATAGGTACTGGTAACTAACCGCTATGTGATAAACACGTCCGTTCACTGCGAATGATCAGCAACGAGTGGTCCAAATATAACTCATATAGAAAGTACCGTTTAGATACTTTTGTGTACAGAAAAACACGCTTGTTTTTTAGTTGAACCATTTTTGAGTGGACCGAAAAACAATTTATAACGACAGTTCACCAACGATATTTTTTGATTTTTAGCTATAATGTAGTAGTTTTAAAGTAAATAAATTCCGGCTGAGAATATTTGCGAATTTGCTTACAATAAATATTTTAATTTGTTATTTTTTCGAGAAACTTTGGTTATATCTGAACAAAATATTTTAAAAATCAACATTAAAAAAATCATTTCAAATTGAATGAAAATCGAAAAAAAATTATATTTCTGACAATAAAATAAGTCGCATATTACATTTGAAGTAATTTTTGCACTATTTCCATATTTTACTAGCAAGTACTCAAAAAGGATATGTTAAGGCTAATTTAGTCCTTGCTGCAATTTCAGCGATTACATGCATTAATGTAAAACAAATTAGCAAAATTTGGTTGAATTCCGTGGGCAGTTTTAGAAAATATTGTATTTTTGGATTTCAGGATATGTGGGAGGTGGACGTGTTCTTTGACGGATTTGGTCCAAAATTTGTTTTTACCTTATTTTGTTTACTCCTTCCATTTTTGGTCAACCACACAGAGAAATCACGACATTGTGCGTCGTGGTAGTGTCTCTTCTCGCCCACTAATGTGTTATACCAAATTTCCGCAAAATCGTTCATCTTGCTCTAAAGTGGGTATGTGCTAAACTTTAAGGCAACTAAGGGCGTTGTCATGCTCACATTCCCGATGTCGCCAATTTTTTGTTGGCGATATCGGGATATTTCGTCTTCAAGTGTGGACTCATATGGGCATGGCCAGGCCCACTTTTAGTGATATAAAACGATCTTCACATTATTGCCTTTCTAATGAATCCGGTTTGGGACATTACATAACTTACAGTCCAAATTTCCTTCTTCTACGGTCAATAGTTTCTGAATGTTTATCCCCTCACCTTAGAGAGGAGGGTATATATCATTTGCTACGAGCCTAAAGTATAACATTTTTTAAGTTTTATATGTAGATTAAATATTAAATATTACCTCTTACACTTACTCTACCCTGTCCACTTTTGGTGAAACAACTAATAATATTGATTCCAATAACTTACAATCCAAATTTCGTTCTTTTAGGGTCAATAGTTATGAGATAATAAATTTTTAAGTAATTCTAGTCCTACTTTTGCCACACCAACTAACCCGATCTAACCCATTTTTGTTGAAAATTTATACAACGTAAGTTCTAAATTTTGATCTTTTACGATCAGCATATTATGAAATATTCAAATAGTAAACATTGCCACGTCCACTTATTTTATCCCGCCCACTTTTAGTGAAAGTAGTAATATTGACTCCAATAACTTACAGTAAAAATTTCGTTCTGCTACAGTCAATGATAATAAGATAATACATTCTGAACTCATGCTACGCCCACTTCTACCACAGCCACTAACCGGTCCTGAAAATGTTTGCTGAAGTTTTAGGTAACACCTCCACTAACGTGTGTTTCAAAATTTGTTCTTCTACGATCAACACATTCTAAGATATCCGAATTGTATATAACGCCACGCCCACTTATTGTATCTCGGTCAATTTTGATGATAGTCCTAATATTGACTCCAATAACTTACAATCCAAATTTCCTTCTTCTACGGTCAAGAGCTTCTGAATGTTTATCCCCTCACCTTAGAGAGGAGAGTATATATCATTTGCTATGAGCCACAAGTGTAACACATCGAAGGAGTGACCTAAGACCCTAAGTTTGTTCGGACGATATATGTTTTGGGTCATTTTAAGTCGAATGAGCAATGTCCGCCGTCTGTCTGTCTGCTGGCTGGTGCGCACGATAACTCTCGAAAGGAGTAACTGATTAACTTCAAATTTGGTATGTATTAATATGTTCTTCTATCTCCGGCTAAGTTGGAAGATGAGCCATATTGGTCCACTCCTTCTAGTACCTCTCACACAAAGGGTTAACATTTAGTGAAATATTGATTATTTAATAACTTCTATACTACTTATTTGAATCCTCAGAAATTCTACACATAGTAGTAGTTTAGTAGTCACTACTACCTCGAGAAATGGGCGAAGTTGCCACGCCCCTTTTGGTACCTCCTACACAAATGGATAATTTTGAACCAAAAGTTAAAAGCTTATAACTTTATTACCAGTACATACAAAGACTTAAAATTTTGAACAGTGTAATGGTTTAATAGTACCCTAAATATAATATATTTCTGTTTATTTGTTTTATAAACATTTTGTTCCCAAATATATTTTCTTTCAGTTCAAACATATCAAAAATGGGATATCCCCCTGTAGTTGCGAAAGATTATAAAGATTTAAATTTTATTCGAATTTAACAAACAAATGCAATTTCTTAAAAATTCCACTTTAAAGTTCTGAAAAAAAGAAAACTTGCCTTTAAATTAAGGCATTGATTCATTGCCAAAATATTTAAACACAAATTAATCTTTTTTCAGTAATAGTAGGTCCAAATAAAACCAGTAAGGATAGACTAAAGTCAAGCGGTGCTGACTATATGATACACTACACCACTCTTATAAGATTGGATAAGAATGAAATATCCGATGAATACTTCAACTACAATTTGTTTACACAATTTACATTTGGCACGTATCTGGCTCTGTACCCAAATACACCGGAGCTATATATAAGCCTAAATCGATTTTCTTCAAATTAGGCATTGTTAGTACATGGATCAAGAAACTCTATCAAGCTAAATTTCAAAATGATTGGATGTAAACTACAACTTCTATAGGGCTAAATGGCCGAATCGGCGGCACATATATATAAGAACTATATATAAATCTGAACCGATTATCTTCAAATCTAAATTTCAAAACAATTGGATGTAAAATATCGTCAAATCGGAGAAAACATATATATGGGAGCTATATTCAAATCTGAACCTATTTTCTTCAAATTCAATAGGCTGCTTTCCAGGTCCGAAAGACCCCTAACTGGCCCAAATTTCAGCACGATCGGAGTGAAAGTGCGACCTCTACTCAACGGACACCTTTAGATGGACAGACATGGGTAAATCGACTCAGGGAGTGATTCTGAGTCGATCGGTATAGTTTAAGGAGAGTCTCGCTGTAGAAGCTGTAGGTGTTACAAACACCTGTCATGAATCAAACTTATAATACTCTTTGTCACTGTGTGGTATAGGTTATACACATATTAGGATAGATATATTTTTGTTTACAATACTCGTATGTAACTGTGTGTGTCAAATAATATATATTTGAAAGGTACGTTTGTCATATGGTTGCTTGAAGTAGAAGGTGTTTGGGATATACTAAGGAAGTAATTTTTTTTCATCGTGCATATAAGGGTTTTCCAACAAGAGGTGTTATTTTGGTATTCAAAGAAAAATGAAATTTGTTGAGATAAATGATAGGATGTTTATTTCATAATAAAGCGGAAGGTATGCCGTTAATAATGAAAAACAATATCAGCCAATGGCCACCATGGCCACGCTTACAGGACCATATCCTTTTCATGAAATTGTCCATAACCAAATCGCAAAGTGACTGCCCTATGTCCTCGATAGCCTCACGAATTCTACCTTGGGGGCTTGAATCGACGCGGGGCTGTTGGCGTATACCTTATCTTTCACGTGGCCCCAAAGGAAGAAGTCGCAAGGTGTTAAATTAAATTATAAATTTAAGTAGGCTGTATCAGGCTTTCATACATCCCGAATCGATGGAGGGATACCAAAGTGGTGTTCATACCTAAAGCGGGGAAGATATCACACACTAGGCCAAAAGACTTCAGACCAATTAGCCTATCCTCGTTCCTATTGAAAGGTCTGGAAAGACTTTTAGATCATTTCATTAGGGAAAACCTGGATACAAAACTCCTGTCGGGCAACCAACATGCTTACAATAAGGGCAAGTCTACAGAATCAGCCCTGCACGAACTTGTGAGCACTATCGAATCGTCCCTGCATTTCAAGGAATTCACCATGGTGGCATTTCTTGACATAGAAGGGGCTTTTAACAACATTCACTCAGATGCGGTAATTGCGGCACTCTCACATCTAAAAGTTAACACTAGTTTAATTAGACTAATTCAAAGTCTGCTCACCAGAAGACGCATAACAGCATGTCTAGGGTCCACAGCTCTAACAAGGTATGCAAACAGAGGGACCCCGCAAGGAGGAGTATTGTCTCCACTAATTTGGAACCTAGCGGTGAATGAAATCCTGCTCGATCTAGAACGTTGTGGCTGCAAGGTCGTGGCATATGCGGACGACGTGGCAATCGCAGTGAGTGGCAAATTCGTAAACGTCCTCAGAGACATCCTACAGGTGGCTCTGAACAAGTTGGCTAGATGGGCCAGAAGCAGCGGTTTGGGCGTTAACCCCAACAAGACAGAATTGGTTCTCTTTACTAGGATGAATAATGTCCCACATGTGGACCCTCCACCTCGGATAAATGGAACAGATCTAGTCTTTTCTGAAAGTGCAAAATTTTTAGGAATAATTCTAGATAGGAAAATGTTATTTAGACTTAACGTATTGGAACGTGTAAGGAAGGCCAACGTCGCCTTATATTCCTGCAAAAAGGCTGTAGGGTCGCGGTGGGGACTCTCTCCTAAAATCGTCCACTGGATATATATAGCAGTAGTTCGTCCAATACTGTTATACGGTATTGTGGTATGGTGGACGGCAACTGACAAACTAACCATTACCAACCTACTAACAAAGGTTCAGAGAACTGCCTGCCTGAGCATAAGCGGAGCCTTAAGGACTACAGCGACCGAGTCTCTACAAGCCCTACTCCATATACTGCCGATTAATATTGTGGCGAGAGAAGTTGCAACCAAAGCGGCAATAAGATTAAACTGCCTATCAATGTGGAGGTACAAGAACTATGGTCACATGAGGATATCAAAGTGTAGTGCTATGGTAACCGACCGAGTGGACTATATACCAACTGTGTACACCTTCGAGAGAAATTACATCACTATGATTCCCGCCAGAGATGAATGGGTCGGCAGAATACCAGGTAATAGAAACCATCTCCACTTTTACACGGATGGTTCGAAGCTTGATGAAAAGGTTGGCTTCGGAGTACACTGTGAAGAACTTAGTCTGGATATAGCTCACAGACTACCAGATACCTGCAGTGTCTATCAAGCCGAAATAATGGCAATATGGGAAGTCGCCAAGTGGCTGAGTCGCAACATAGTAACCAACACTGGCGTTGTCATTTACTCGGACAGCCAGGCTGCCATCAATTCTCTGGAGGCAACATCCCTAAATTCACAAACAGCCCTCGACTGCCGCAGATCTCTTAACGAGATGGCTGAGCAGTTTAATATACACCTCATATGGGTGCCTGGGCATAGGGATATCCCGGGGAACTGCAAAGCCGATGAACTTGCTAGGAAAGGGACGACATTACAAATTCTCGAAGAATTTGCATATATTGGTGCGTCACTATCCACGTGCAAGCTTTGGCTTAGGCAAGAGGCAATCAGGCAGTCCAACGAGAGATGGACAGAAATCGGCACCTGCAGGGTAGCTAGACAAATCTGGCCAAGGTATGACCTGAGAAGGTCAAAATATCTCCTCGCACTAGAGAGGAAACGATTGTCTACGTTAGTACAGGTTCTGACGGGACACTGCTTGATCGGCGAACACGCCAAAAGATTGGGTATTGACTCCAATGACTTCTGCCGAAGCTGTGGAGATGAGGAAGAAGTGGAGAGCATTGAGCACTTGCTTTGCGACTGTCCCGCTTTGAGTAAACGACGACTGGACATACTAGGGTCGGCCTTTTTAGGCAGCCTAACAGATCTTTCCAGTACTGATATTCGTACTATCGATAAATTTATATATCAAACAGGTTGGTTTCGATGAGGGGCATTTCAGCCCGTGGTAACACTAGGGACCTAAACTGGTCTATGTAAGCTTGTAAAAAAAATACGGCTGCCACCCTAACCTAAAACCTAAAAACCTAAAAAGGTGTTAAATCACAAGATATCGGTGGCCAATTTTGATCATCTCTTCGAGAGATAACACGGTCCGGAAACTTTTCCCGTAACAGAGCAAGGGTTTCGTTGCTTGTGTGGCACGTAGCGCCGTCCTGTTGAAAGTAAACGTTGTCCAGATCAATACCATCCAACTCCGACCATAAAAAATCATTAATCATCCCTCGATAGCACAATTCATTCACCGTAACTGTTGATCCATCCTCATTTTCGAAAAAGTAAGGTCCAATGACCCCACCGGTACATAAACCGCACCAAACAGTCACACGTTGAGGATGGAGAGGCTTCTCAACAATAACTTTTGGGTTTTCCCAGCCCCTGATGCAACAATTTTGCTTGTTGACGTAGCCACCGAGGTGGAAATGGGCCTCATAAGTCAAGATGATTTTTCGATGGAATTCCGGATCATTTTCATGCATTTCAAGGGCCCAATCAGCAAAGACACGACGTTGTAGATGATCGGCCGGCTTGAGTACTTGTGTTAACTGAACTTTATAAGCCTTAAGACCCAAGTCTTTATGCAAGATACGGTGTAATGACTTTTGTGGACTGCCAAATTCCAAAGAACGACGAGGAATGGTCAAACCTGGGTTTTCTTCAACACTTTGGGCTATCGCAACAATATTCTCAGTTGTTCTTGAGCGACGTGCAGGGGTTTTATTCTTTACATCATTAACTTTTCCCAACAGCTCGAAGTTTTCCACCAATTTCTGTATTGCGATCCGACAAGGTGCTTCACGACGACCCAAAAATGCTTTAGTTTTGCGAACTCTGGCTGCAAGATTTTCACCATTTTTGTAGTGAATTTTAATAACTTCAGTGCGTTGTGGAATCGTGTATCGTTTCATTTTTAGTAATGGCGTAGTTTCTACTTGTCAAATGTCAAAGAATAAAAGCTTCAAAAGTGACAGCTACCAAAATACCGGGTGATTCAAAATAACACCTCTTGTTGGAAAACCCTGTACAAGTACATACGAGTATATTAACAAATATTGCATATAAACATAGAAGTATTTAGGTCCGATGTAGTCGTAACGTTGTTTATCACATAATTTTAGGAAATAATCTCAATGGATACGCCCGCGCCTATACGAGTATATCCTTATACAGGGTTGCCCATATTCGACGGACTCATCTGGCAACGCCATAACTTTTGACAGGGATGTCAGATCGCTTAATGACATACCGCGTTTGAAGCGTCAGTCCAAGCAGATTTTTACTATGGAACAATACACGCCACGCGAGCGCTCTGAAATAGTTGAAATTTACATTCAACAGAAGAAGTCAAGTCAACGTGCTTTTAAAATATTAAAAAATGTGAGAAGTGCGCCTTCTAAGAACACCATTAAGCGTTTATACGAAAAATTTTCGACTGGTGAGGCTCTTTCTAATCCGAAGAGGCCAAATAAAAGTCGACCAAGGCGATCGGCCGAGAATATCGCTGCCGTACGAGCCAGTGTTGAGAGGTCCCCAAGAACATCCCAAAAACGCCGTTCTCAGCAGTTGGGCATGGCTCGGTCCACTTTACAACGGATTATTCGCGTTGATTTGCATTTGTTCCCGTACAAAATTCAATTGACGCAAAGATTGTTGCCTGCGGACAAGCCTCGTCGATTGGAATGGGCCCAACGAGTTTTTAAAAAAACATGGGTCCGTCGAATATGGGCAACCCTGTATATAAAAATCGCTTATTTTTTGAAATACTTCATTGCAACAAGCTGACAACTAGCTTCTAGTAGTATATTGTCCCAAACATATTCAGCTTGAAACATATATATTTTTAGAGTACACTCCAAATATATAATATTTGACACACACGAATATTATATGTTTGGGAGGACGTTGTTCTAAACGAAACTATGTTTCCATGCTAATATTTTTCATTTGGAAGTATTATATCCCAAAAAAAATAGAAACCTTGTTCGCAAATATATTTTATTGTAATTAATTTAAATATATGCGCTCCAATTACATTTTTTTTGATTTGCAAACAAAATTTATTTATTCATAAATATACAATATTTAAAAATATGTTTTCCAAAATATATTTTCTTTGAATTCATACATATCAAAAAACGGCAATTTTTTCCCGTGTAAGAACTACCAGAGTTCATATAAAAACTGATTGACATATAAAGGGTAAACTTTAGATTTTATCTAATCGGAGTGTTGTATATTAAATTAACTTAATAGTGGCTCAATATTTGCATATTGACTTATACCATTTTGGTCAAGGCCGTGATACTGTGCCCCATTGTAACTGTATTTTACATTTAATCATTATGAAAATTGCAAAGATTTGGAATTATGCGCTATTGAACCCGCATTCTACGTCCATCCGAACGTTTTGAAATCGGATAGAAAGAATTTGTAGATCTTTAAACGAACACTGCAAAATTTGAAGGAAATCAGGCCAGAGTTACATGTAGTAACTGTCATATTTGTACTCGTACATATGTCTCCATTCCGATTTTGCATCTAAGCTATATAGAAGCCACATTTTTGAACTGACCATTTTGACATATGTACATACCTAAAAAATTTTTCTAACTCCAATAGGGAAGACTTTGGTAATAGAGCTAAAGTGTGAGATTTCGAATAACTATAGGTATGCTTATTCTGGCTTAACTGGAGTGTGTAATTTATGATTTAGTCGGCTCTACCGACATTATCCTTCCTTTACTTGTTTTCCGCACGAATTGGTGTGGGAGGTTTAAAATTTTTACCGAGCTAGAATGGTCGGCTGGAACACAATTTCGGAATCTTCTGTGAATTCATTTTCAAACTATGGACGAATCGTTCATGGAGTGATTTGCAAAATCACCTAGGGAGTTCTGGAAGATTGGTGTCATAGAGCGGGTATAACAATTTGTAGAATCTAATACAACAAACAAAGTTTGAAGGTATTTATTCAGAGCTTTTGAAAGTTATCGTGTGCATCAGCTAGACCGACAGTCGCTCCAACAGTATCAAAACATGTTTGTCCCAAACATGCATATAGTCTAGGGCCTTATCCTCAAGTATATAGAACTAATAATCGAAACAAAAGTTTTTAAATTTTGTGTAGAGACAATGTCCTTTAATTGCAATGTGGATGTGGAGCACAAAAAAAATAAAAATGTTCTGTCAACGGCACACTTCTATGCTGAGTCGGCATATGAAACCGTGTGATCCTTACATTTTAGGTATACTATGCGTTCAGCAACATTACTTTGAACACTACGAGGAACATTTTTGTTGAACATATTAACCCTCTAGCTCCTCAACCGAGGGGTCTTATTGGACCTTATTGTGTTGAACAGGCCAAAATGTTCTACAAAAATATTTTCCATAAAATTCTACTATAAATCTCTGAATACACCAAAACTTAACCTAAATGCCAGAAATAAGTCAAAACTTAAAAACATTTCTTTGACTGGCATTTAAGTTGAGTTATGTTTTTTGGTGTATTTAGAGACTTATAATAGAAATTCAGGCAGACACCTATTGAAATCGAAATTCGAAGACGGAAATGGAGGTGGATCGGGCATGCTTTGCGCAGACCACAATCTGACATAACCAGGACTGCAATCGACTGGAATCCCCAAGGCAGCCGATGGAGGGGACGCCCAAGCCACACTTGGCGCCGACAGTTGGATATAGAAGTTGCAAAAATAAATAAATCGTGGAACGAGGTGAAGCCGTTTGCAGCAGACAAAAAAGAATGGAATGCAATCGTTGAGGCCCTATGCTCCTTATAGGAACAAAAGGAATTTATATACATATACAGGGTGGCTGATATGTATTGCAACCAACTTCAGGTTGCTATCATTTCTAAACCGCTGGTCTGATAGCTGACAGATTTATTTCAGTGACCGTTCATTTCATTGTTTACAAGCTTACAAAAGCATTTTGATCTTCAGATTCAGAAAAAAAGTTATTCGTGATGGAATTCAAGCGTGATAGTGTGATTGCTTTATATCTGGGTGGAAAAACACAAGTGGCTATCGTTAGAGGCCTCCAGCATTTAAATGTGAATAAATCTTTTGTTTCTCGTACCATTGCTCGTTGCCGTGATACTGGCAGTGTTGCATCGCGTCCAAAAAGTGGACAAAAAAAACGGTAACAACACCAGAAATTATGCGAAAAGTGAAGGCCAGATTTGATCGAAATCCACGCCGCAGTGGTAGAAAAATTGCTCGTGAGCTGAACATATCGCGAGAACGGATACAACACATATTAAAAAATGAGCTTGGACTAAAGCCATTGAAGTTCCAAAAAGTCCAAGAGCTCACCGATGCACAAAAAAAGTTAGACTGGAAAGAGCCAAGGAGTTGATTCGCTTGCACGAAAGTGGCCAGTTACCCAATTTGGTTTTCTCCGATGAGAAGCCATTCAAAATTGAGCAGTTTGAGAACAAACTAAATGATCGGGTTTACTTGCCAAAGAGGTCAGCTGAAAATTTCCACCTTCGATTGGCCACCAGAACTCAAGCGCCGCCGATAGTAATGGTGTGGGCCGCCGTAACGACCGATGGTCGCTCCCCGCTCGTATTCATCGACCATGGGGTCAAAATAAATGCCGAATATTATCGGGAAAATGTCCTAAAGACAGTATTGAAGCCCTGGGCAGACAAACATTTCGGTCCCAGACCATGGACATTCCAACAGGACTCAGCACCATCGCACTCAGCACGCGTCAACCAAGAATGGCTTAAAAAGGAGGTTCCTCGCTTCATTTCTACCGCACTATGGCCACCAAGATCTCCGGATTCCAATCCGTGGGACTTTTGCGCCTGGAACATTTTAGAGAGTAAGGTTCGCACTAAAAAATACCAAAGTATCGATCATCTCAAGACGGCGCTTCGCCGGGAATGGGCCAAAATATCGCAGAGCCACTTTCGTGCAGCGGGTGATGGCTTTTTCGGCCGTTGGAAGGCCATAATTCGTGCCAAAGGTGGCCAATTCGAACAAATCTAAACTGTTTCTAAAATTTTATGTTATTTCCGACATTTTTTGCTTTTGAACAATAAAATTTAAAAAAAAATTAAAAAATATTGCGCTTTACTTTGTTGCATTACAATCAGCCACCCTGTATATATATGTATAATAGAATGTTAGGGCAAACATGTTTGTAAAACATTTTGACTAGCTAAACACATGTTTTAAGGGTGATTTTAACACTTTTTCACAAAACGGATCAAAAAGACCCATACATTGAAGAGGTTAACATTCCAACAAAAATATTAGCCATAAAATTCTACTATTAGTCATTGAATACACCTAAACACAAAGCTCAACTTAAATGTCAGAAATAAGTCAAAACCATTTTAAGGTTAATTTCATACCTTTTTGGATTAGTGCTAAACCTAGAAATGGATTTTACGTTTTGACTTATTTCTGGCATTTAAGTTGAGTTTTATGTTTTGGTGTATTCAGAGACTTATACAGGGTTTTCCAACAAGAGGTGTTATTTTGAATCACCCGGTACTTCGGTAGTTGTCACTTTTGAAGCTTTTATATGGCTACGTCAACAAGCAAAATTGTCGCATCTGGGGCTCGAAAAACCTAAGAATTATTGTTGAGAAGCCTCTCCATCCTCAACGTGTGACTGTTTGGTGCGGTTTATGGTCCGGCGGGGTCATTGGACCTTACTTTTTCGAAAATGAGGTTGGATCAACAGTTGTGGTGAATGGATTGCGCCATCGAGAGATGATTAATAATGATTTTTTATGGTCGGAGTTGGATGGTATTGATCTGGACAACGTTTACTTTAAACAAGACGGCGCTAAGTGCCACACAAGCAACGAAACTATTGCTCTGTTACGGGAAAAGTTTCCGGACCGTGTTATCTCTCGAAGAGATGATCACAATTGGCCACCGAGATCTTGTGATTTAACACCTTGCGACTTCATCCTTTGGGCCACGTGAAAGATAAGGTCTACGCCAACAGCCCAGTGTCAATTCAAAACTTCAAAGATAGAATTCGTGAGGCTATCGAGGACATAGGGCAGCCAATTTGCGATTTGGTTATGCAAAATTTCATGAAAAGGATATGGTCCTGTAAGCGTGGTCGTTGTGGCCATTTGGCTGATGTTGTTTTTCATTATTAACGGCATACCTTCCCCTTTATTATTAAATAAACATCCGATCATTTATCTCAAAAAATGGTATTTTTCTTTGAATACCAAAATAACACCTCTTGTCGGAAAACTTTAGTAGAATTTTATGGCAAATATTTTTTTAAAACATTTTGACTCGCTAAACACCTGGTTTAGGGGTAATTTTTACACTTTTCGACAAAAGGGGCCAAAAATACCCCTATATTGAAGAGCTAGACAAAATTTTTTAAAAAAAATTTTAACAGAAATGTTCCTGTAGTGTATAACGCGAGGAATATTGCTGAAGACATCCTAAACCTAAAATGTAAGGTGCACACGGTTTGCTATGCCGATTCATCATAAGAATGTGCAGAAGGGGGAAATATTGATCATCCTCCAAAATGACCTACATACTCAAACATTCTAAACGATACACGTATATTCTCCCCCTCTATAAGAATCCGTTGTCAGAATCTTGTTATTTTCGAAAAAGTTTAATTTTGTTCCACAGTGTTATGGTACATTTTACAGACAATGCATATTAATCAAGTTGACTTTTAACATTTTTCCAATAACAATTAGAATTTTACATTTTTGAATTTTACTTATTCTTCGTCTTTGCACACTTGTACCTTTACGTTTTTAGTGAGGCTATAATTCTCATTATCTTCAGCCTCTGCATCACTGCAGAATTTAATGAGTATATAAACTGTTCCAGCAGCAAATTTCTACAGTGTTTCGACTTTCCTCTGGCAACAGTTACGACATTTCCGACGCGTCTCCACCTCCCCACTCTCTGATGATCCCCCCTGCCCACACCGACGGAACTTTATGATTATGTCCTGAATACAAATTTACTCAGTGGAACAATATTCCAATAAAAGCAAGTGAGGAAAAGAGAGAATGGAATGGAAACTCTTAGCTATTACTTGAAATCCTAAACAAAATGAACAATTTGGCTAACGTTTAACGATGTCGGATCTACCTGTGGCAGCTGCTCTGCTCCCGCCGCACGGTGACAACTTGTACCGTCTGTAGTTAAATAGCACAAAATTCGTTATTTGATTTCCTAATAAAACGGCGGTGGGTAAGAATATTAACCACTCGCGGATGGAAGATATTCATGTCGACAGGGGGGTATAAACGTCAACGTTCAGTCATTTAAATACCCATTGACTAATGAGACTACTATCAACATCATCGGATGCAGCAAATGCGGCCATGGCAAACTCTAACCGGGCAAATGACGTTAAACTCGTGTTTCGGGAAAAAGGCCATCAAGGCAATCCGTGGCTCGCGGAGCTCTCTATTGTAGTGGCGGTGGTGTAATGAGAAAAGTTTATCTTGTGCCACTTTTGGACGGTTTGATTTCGTTTAATAAAATCCAAATTACGGGACGTAAAATCGAAGCGACGACTAAATGAATTTTAATTATCAAAGTAATGATGGCAGCCTCGTTAAACTGTAGTAAGCAAATATTCGTTGCAACGCAGAAAATATATTGAAATTCAACTTAGTTATATCAAACAGGCCGTGAGTTCGTGACTTTCACCAAAAGGCAATAATTGCGTTTATTAAAATTCGTTTTCTGAGGGAGGAAATAGACACTAACATTTCGTAAATTGCCGAATGCGGCACGGCATCTTAAATTTGGAAAAAGAATGTGAAAAAAAACATCAAAATCTTTAGCACTAGTTTACAAAAAAAGTCGATGGGCTGTGCATAACATTTCCTGGTGTACGAGTAATTATGTGTACCAAACAGAAAAAAAATTAAAAAAAAAAAAATTATGGCAATTTTCTTAATTACAATTGTCGTGGAATGTATTTAGTATTTGGACCATATTTGTTGAAGTATAATCCCGATAGAGCGATGATACGCCCTAAATTTAATGAAATTATCAGTTCTTAGGAATTTTATGTAGAAAAAGCGGTTTAATGAGGCTCTATGAAATAACCCCCAATGAAATAGCCCCCAAATCGAAAATGAAATAAGTCCCCAATTTCAAAAATGAAATAAATCCCCTCATAATGAAATTAGACCCCAAATTTAAAATGAAATAAATAGATTCTTCAATAATACCACGGCAACAAGGACAATTATAATTTTGCAAACCATTGGCAATAGAGTCAGCGAGTAGTTTGTTAATGCATTTGTCGCAAATCTTCAAATGTTTGCATGGCAAAAGAACAATGTTTATTATTATTAATTAAAATTATTATTATTATTTAAAAATATTCTCCTACATCCAGTTTTATTTAGACAAAAAAAAATTATAACCTGAGAAAACATGTTTATTCCGACTAATTTTAGTATTTTGTAACTATAAATTTTCTTTCAGTGCAGAAAATATTCTTTACAGTAATTGCGCATGTGACGAATACAGTAATTTTTCTGCATTAAACTCAAATTTTTAATTTCAAATGCTATTTTTTTAAAAATGAAATAACTCCCCAAATCGAAAATTGGGGATTTATTTCATTGCAAACAATTGGGGACTTATTTCATTATGCAATAACTCCCCAAAATAAAAATGAAATAACTCCCCAAAAAGTGAAAAAAACCGGCGGAATGAAATTGGGCCCCAGGAAAATACACATCAATATTTTTATGAATATGGGACCCAAAAAAAATTACATATTAAACAACAATTATATTTATTTGGGGCTTAATTTCATTTTTGTCTGCATTTTGGGGTTTACTTTCATTTCTTGTCTGATTTTTGGGGCTTATTTTCATCTATTAATTTAGCAACAGGAGAGGCAACGCATAAAAGATTTGCTCCACGGTGCCTACTTTGGATCCTGTCCATAGGAGAAAGTCTTAAACAGAGGCCGCAGGCCGTAGGCCGACCGACCGCACAGGAAACGATTTATAATTAAAAAATAGGTTTGTATACGTGTATAATTGCATCCTCCCAAGATTTACGAAGAGAAAATTTCTTAGTTTTTTTGGGGTTTATTTTCATGTTATTCTGGTTTCTTGATTGGGGTGTAATTTCCTAAATCAGTTTTTGTAACGAAAATAGGCCCCAAATTTGGGGCGCACTTTCATTTTCAATTTGGGGTGCATTTTCTTGGGGTCCAACTTCCGCCCGCGAAATAAATACCAAAATTTTTAAGAAATGAAACAAGGCCCAAATTTTTTTATTAGGGAATTATTTAGGCTCTATGAAATAACCCCCAAATCGAAAATGAAATAAGTCCCCAACAATTTTTACAGAAAACAACAACAACTATGTTTGGATTTTTTTGGCGGCCGGAAGTTGGACCCCAAGAAAATGCACCCCAAATTGAAAATGAAAGTGCGCCCCAAATTTGGGGCCTATTTTTGTTACAAAAACTGATTTAGGAAATTACACCCCAATCAAGAAACCAGCATAACATGAAAATAAACCCCAAAAAAACTAAGAAATGTTCTCTTCGTAAATCTATTTTCTAATTATAAATCGTTTCCTGTGCGGTGGGTCGGCCTACGGCCTGGGGCCTCTGTTTAAGACTTTCTCCTATGGACAGGATCCAAAGTAGGCACCGTGGAGCAAATCTTTTATGCGTAGCCTCTCCTGTTTCTAAATTAATAGATGAAAATAAGCCCCAAAAATCAGACAAGAAATGAAAGTAAACCCCAAAAAGCAGACAAAAATTAAATTAAGCCCCAAATAAATATAATTGTTGTTGTTTAATATGTAATTTTTTGGGGCCCATATTCATAAAAATATTGGTGTGTATTTTCCTGGGGTCCAATTTCATTCCGCCGGTTTTTTCACATTTTGGGGAGTTATTTCATTTTTATTTTGGGGAGTTATTTCATAATGAAATAAGTCCCCAATTGTTTGCAATGAAATAAATCCCCAATTTTCGATTTGGGGAGTTATTTCATTTTTAAAAAAATAGCATTTGAAATTAAAAATTTGAGTTTAATGCAGAAAAATTATTGTATTCGTCACATGCGCAATTACTGTAAAGAATATTTTCTGCACTGAAAGAAAATTTATAGTTACAAAATACTAAGATCATATCATTTGCCTACAAGACTTTATCCATTTCAACGATTTAGGATCTGCTGCAATGCGCCTCAGATATATCCTTCATATAAATTCGTGTGAACGATTTTCGAACGATTTTTTCCAACGGGAGCATTTCATACTGCATACAAATTGTTATCATACAAAATTTTATTTTATATATTACACGAACTAACTTCGCCATTTCCATGATCCATTTAATTAGATTTGCTTGCACATCCAACTCCGACAATAAAAGATCATTAATCATCTCTCGATAGCGCAATCCATTCACCGTAACTGTTCCAATGACGACCATAAACCGCACCAAACAGTCACACGTAGAGGATGGAGAGGCTTCTCAACAATAACTCTTGCGTTTTCCGAGCCCCAGATGCGACAATTTGGCTTGTTGACGTTTCCACCGAGGTGGAAATGGGCCTCATAAGTCAAGTTGATTTTTCGATGATTTTCGAATTTTAATAATTTCAATGCGTTGTTGGATCGTGTATCGTTCCATTGGTAGTAATGGAGTAGTTTCTACTTGTCAAATGTCAAAGAATAAAGTGACAGCTACCGAAATACCGGGTGATTCAAAATAACACCTCTTGTTAGAAAACCCTGTATCTTACACGGCGTGTTTTTTGAGTTATGAGTTGATAATATGGGTTCCAAGCATGCTCTTTCAGAATCTGCAATCATTTTTTTCCTATCTCGCCTAGTTTTCGAGATATTGGTAGGGTAAATTTGTTTTACTCTGAATAACGGGAAATAATTTCGATATTTTTGTTCTATGTCTCAATTTTTCTATCGCCCTATATTTTTCACTCAGTATTTTACGTTCTTTCGATCACAATATGTAAATTAGTGTCCTTCCATACCGACCCTTTTTGTGGTCCATGTAATACAAATACGAAAAAATATTAAAATAAAAGTGGATATGGACAAATAGAAATGCATGAGAATCATACAAACACTGTTGGGAACCCTATGAAATAAAAAGTGTGTAACTCTTCAGTCCAGTTTTTATTCAAACAATAAATTGCGTTTTTCTCCGATCATACAAAATGGCGTATGGAACAAAATAGCATTGAGCCGACGATTTGTTATTTCATTTTTTAGGAAATTATTTCATTGGCGCTTATTTCATTTTTTTCTTGTGCATTATTTCGTTGTGAAATAAATCCCAATATCTGGGACTTATTTCATTTTCTTTGTGGGGAGTTATTTCACTTTTTTTGGGATAAATTTCACTTTTTGTTTTTTGAGTTATTTAATTTTTTTGGGAATTATTTCATTGGGACTTATTTCATTGGTATTTATTTCATTGGGGTTTATTTCATAGAGCCTGTCATATCGCCCAAAAAAAAATAAAAGTATCATGTATGTATCATGTATCATGAGCATTTTTTGTAAAACAACTTTCGAATCGTCAGAATTCCAAAAGCCGGCTACGCGGACCAAGATGATCTGTGGTAGGCGTAGTATTTGTGTGGACGGCCTTCGACTGACCAAACTGTCTGTGCGTGACCGGCATTCGGCAGGGTTTAAAGATGTTCTCCTTTGGCGTATGTTCAAAGACTGCTATGTTAATCAAGGTATCTTTGCAAAGGCACTTTAGATCGTGTAGCCGTCTTTGGACATACCCCAGAGGAGAAAATCTTTTACCCCGGGCGAAGGCCCCACTGTCTATTTGGTACGCGTAGCCGTCTTTTGAAATATCCCAGAGGAGAACATCTTTAATCCCGGCTGAAAACCGGCCACGCAAATGCACTTTGGTACGCGTAATCGTCTTTGGGGAGGCAAATCAGTATATGTCACCGCTACATGATGAAGTTTATTACTACAGTTATTTTGTAACGCTAGCTTTGCAACATTTAATATTTATTGAAATGTCATATCGCCCAAAAAACTTTGGGCTTTATGACATTGCGTTTGGGCGATATGACATTTAGGGGAAATTATTTTGGGCGATATGTCGCTTTTTGGGCGCTATGACATACATGGTTTTGGGCGATATGACGCTACGCCTTATTTAATTTTTTTATTGGGACTTATTTCATTTGGGAGTTGTTTCACGGTACCTATTGTGAAAGTAAGGGAAATTCAAGAAAAATCCTATTTCATATTGGAACCATCCTTTGGAACCATCCTTTTTGCTTAAGCAAATTATTTAAAACCGAACGTTGCAATTTTTAGGCCACCAATTCTTTATCAAACTCTTCATCTAAAAAATGTGCTATTTATGGCTAAAGTTAGCATATTCGAGGGCTACCTCTACACGGTGACTACAACAAAATATAAATTGACTTAAAGTTTTATTCTGATGAATTCTTGCCAAAATAGAATACAATCTGCATGGTTTTAGCTAAATTGCTTAGAAAATGTGGTGTATATTGCTTAAACAAGCCTTTATGAGAACGACGTCTATATGTGAACGATAACAAGATATGAACTGATTTAAAACCAGTAAGGAAAGGCTAAAGTCGGACGGGGCCGACTATATAATACCCTACACCACTCTCGTAATATTGAATAACTCTGAAATAAAAATTTTGTAATGCATGTATAAATTGTTCACATAAATTTACTTTTGGGACATTTTATACTTAAATAATACCCTGTACCACAGTGTTGTGTAGGGTATAAAAACGATTAGATGTAAAATACAGCTTCTACAGGACTAAAGAGCCAAATCGGATGAAACATATATATGGGAGCTATAGCTAAATCTTAACCGATTTTCTTCAAATTCGGCAATGTTAGTCCATGGATCAAGAAACTCTACCATTCTAAATATCAAAACGATTGGATGTAAACTACGGCATCTATAGGACTAAAGGGTCAAATCGGACGAAAAATATGTATGGGAGCTACATCTAAATATTAACCAATTTTCTTCAAATTCGGCAATGCAATGTTGGTTCATGGATCAAGAAACGCTACCATTCTAAATTTCAAAAAGATTTGATGTAAAATACAGCTTCTACAGGACTGAAGAGCCATCGGACGAAAGATATATATGGGAGCTATATCTAAATCTGAACTGATTTCAACCAAATCCAATAGGGATCATTACAGCAGCGAAATACTCTAAACTGTAAAATTTCAACACACACGGAGTGAAATTGCGACCTGTAGTCGACGAACAACTTTACATGGACAGACGGACGGACGGACAGACATGGTTAAATCGACTCAGCTAGTGATTCTGAGTCGATCGGTATACTTTAAGGTGGGTCTAGCTGTGTTATTTTCAGGTGTTACAATCATCTGCCGTGAAAGAAACTTATAATACCCTGTACCACAGTGTGGTGTAGGGTATAAAAATGTTGACTGTCATGAATTCTTGTTTAAACAAAATACAACCTGGAAAGATTCGCTTAAAATGCTTAGAAAATGTGGTATTTATGGCTTAAATAAGCCTATTTTGGAGCGCCCTCTATAGAGTGACTATGACAAAATATGAACCGATTTGTAAAATTTGTACTGTGATGAATTGTTATCAAAATAGAATACAAACTGCAAAGTTACAGCTAAATTGCTTTAAAAGTGTGGTATCTATGGCTCAACCCGTATTTTGGAGCGACCTCTATAGCGGAGCTATATCAAAACATTGATATAGCGGAGCTATATCAAAACATTGATATAGCTCCGCTATAATCACCCAACTAATGGGTGATTCAAGTGGAGATACTTTTTTCAGTAGCCTTTTTTTGACAGATCACGTGTGAGTCGTGTCATGCTGTCATGTTATGTTTGTTAAATATTGTTTGGCATTTAATCATGGAAAGACTTACGCCTGTACAACGTTTGCAAATCGTTCAACTTTATTACGAAAATTGACGTTCTGTGAGGAATGTGTTTCGTGCACTTCGCTCAACTTATGGTCAACATAATCGAGTCATCGAAAATTGGACTCAACGGATGCACCATCTGAGACGTAGCCGCGGCCAACATTTGATAGACATAATCTTCAAAAAATAAATGCCAAAGAATGTTCCTTCAAATGATAATAAACATTCCCCATTCAATTTGAATTTTCTGTGTTTTTTTCTTGAAAAAAGTAGGGAACCTCGAAATGGATCACCCTATATAAAAAGTTTTTCTACCAAATTTGATAAAACTAGCTCTGTTATTACGGACTGTAGAGTGATTTCAACAGACAGATGGACATGGCAAAATCGTCTTAGAATTTCACAACGATCAAGAAAAATATACTTTATGGAGTCGCAGATCAATATTAGATGGTGTTGCAAACGGACTGACAAAATTAGTGTACCCCCATTCTATGGTGGAGGGTATACAAATATTAATACATACCTAATTCGAAGTCAATACACTTTTGTTCCGCACACACACGGCTACAATAGTGGTGGCAGAAAAACATAATTTTGTTGAAATTTCTCTTATTTCTACATTTATCTATAGATTTTTTTCAAATAGGCATTGATTTTTTTCGAGACAGCAAAAACACGATTTAAAACAATTGTTTTAACTACAGTTTCTAAACTTTTGATTCTACGTGAAAGAAATTCCCAAATTTTTATAGCCCTCGTAATTTCCTCTTTAAAGGTTATCTCCTTGTTCTGTTCTGTTCTATACGCATATGTATTTTTCAATATTTTACTGTCAGATATTTTATGACTTTGTGGGCATTGTTAAGGCACTGGATGCCATTTTTTTCTCATATTCAATGTCTCCAACTTTGCTTTAGACAGAAAATATATTCCGTACGGTATACCGAGAAAAATATGGAAAATGTGCCAAAAAATCCACCTTGAGCAAACAAAATCGTATGGCCATTAACTTATTACTTGACTAAACGAATGATGCAGAAGTTCTTATTTTTTGGGCTACTTCACGTCCAATTCTAAGAATTGAGTCCCAAATCAATGAGCTGAAAAATGAGTTATGGTTTGAAGTAAAAACCAGTAAGGAAAGGCTAAAGTCGGGCGGTGCCGACTATATAATACCCTACACCACTCTCGTAATATTGAATAACTCTGATATATAAATTTTGTACTTCATGTATAAATTGTTTACATAAATTTACTTTTGAGACATTTTATACTTAAATAATACCCTGTACTACAGTGTGGTGTAGGGTATAAAAACGATTGGATCTAAAGAGCCAAATCGGATGAAACATATATATGGGAGCTATAGCTAAATCTTTACCGATTTTCTTCAAATTCGGCAATGTTGGTTCATTAATCAAGAAACTCTACCATTCTAAATTTCAAAACGATTGGATGTAAAATATAGCTTCTATAGAACTAAAGGGCCAAATCGGACGAAACATATATATGGGAGCTATAGCTAAATCTTAACAGATTTTCTTCAAATTCGGCAGTGTTGGTTCATGGATCAAGAAACTCTACCATTCTAAATTTCAAAATGATTGGATGTAAAATACAGCTTCTGCAGGACTAAAGGGCCAAATCGGACGAAACATGTACATGGGAGCTATAGCTAAATCTTAACCGATTTTCTTCAAATTCGGTAGTATTGGTTCGTGGATCAATAAGCTCTACCATTCTAAATTTCAAAACGATTGGATGTAAAATACAGCTTCTATAGAACTAAAGGGCCAAATCGGACGAAACATATATATGGGAGCTATAGCTAAATCTTAACCAATTTTCTTCAAATTCGGTAGTGTTGGTTCATGGGTAAAGAAACTCTACCATTCTAAATTTCAAAATGATTGGATGTAAAATACATCTTCTACAGGACTAAAGAGCAAAATCGGACGAAACATATATATGGGAGCTATAGCTAAATCTTAACCGATTTTCTTCAAATTCGGCAATGTTGGTTCATGGATCAAGAAACTCTACCATTCTAAATTTCAAAACGATTGGATGTAAAATGCAGCTTCTATAGGACTAAAGGGCCAAATCGGACGAAAGATATATATGGGAGCTATATCTATATCTGAACCGACTTCAACCAAATTCAATAGCGATCTTAACAGCCGCGAAATACTCTAAACTGCAAAATTTCAGAACGATCGGAGTGAAATTGCGACCTGTAGTCGACGAACAACTTTACATGGACAGACGGACGGACGGACAGACATCGTTAAATAGACTCAGCTAGTGATTCTGAGTCGATCGGTATACTTTAAGGTGGGTCTAGCTGTGTTATTTTCAGGTGTTACAAACATCTGCCGTGAAACAATCTTATAATACCTTGTACCACAGTGTGGTGTAGGGTATAATGATTTTTGGAGATGGGGATCAGAAATGAGCAAAATTGTTGGATCAACTTTGATTTCCTAAACATCTAAATACCTCCCAGCGTTTGCGAATATTTAATTTTGTTTAAAGAGTTAAGATTTATACTAAAGCTATTTCACAAATTGTCCTTTTTAACCCCCTAATAGGCTCATTAGCAAGAATGCATACTCTTAAAGAGAAAGCATCCAGACATTAATGGTTTATTTGGGTTGGCTGAACTCAAGGACACTGTTTTACATCAATATGACATGGGTATACGATATGGTTGACCTTTTTTGGGAAAAGCACTAATATTTTTCTTTTGCTTTCGCCTAATATCGCCACGAATTGTTTCGTGAACAAAGAACTACTGTCTCGGTCGTGGAACTAAAAATGTGCATGTCACGAACAGTTTTTTTCTTTTTGCACATGTCTCTTCGAAAGAAAGATAATTTTTAATGCCCTTTTAGATTAGAGCACTATCATGTCCACTCCAACGAATAACGAGTTTAAAATGTCTTCGAAGTTCATCCTTTTCAAAATATGTGAAAACAAAGCCTTTGCCCCCACCAAAAATTCCCTTTAATCATGGCACTTCCTTTAACAAATGTGAAATAGTGTCTATGAATGAGACTTTTATAAATAGCCATGGCTGCCGGAGCTTTGGGTGTTAGTGCAAGTGTGTGTTTGTGGTACTGACACACAGCATTGTGATAATATATTATTACAGTTCATATTTAAGAGGGCGAAATGGCAAATTTTCAACTCCACATACCGTCAGTTTAGCCCAAATTTGGTATATAGCCCGTCTCAGAAATTTTTATTATAATTTCGTAAACTTAACGTTCATATATCAATTTGTTCGCCATTGATTTTCATAAAAGCTAAATCTTTGCATTATACATACACTTTGACGAGCATAAGGATTGAAAAAAATACCAACTTTTTTTTACTTCTCTGTGCTACTGCTCGAAAAATTAAAAAAATGGTCGAATGATTTTAGTGGAATCAAAAAATTACGTAGGTTTTCTTCTGACTAAATAAACATTTAAAGCAAATTAGGACATTTCAGACTAAGTATGGTAATAATAACAAAACAATTCGCAATGGACATATATGTCCCAGAGGTCGTCAAAGGTCTACGTATATCACGGAAAACCTGTAATATTTATATTTCTCTAAGAAAAAGTGCACTTTTTCTTTAAAACGGAAAAAATTTCTTTTGAAGGTAACGGTAACTTCGGAATAGTTTTTCTTAATAGTTGCAAAAATGTGTGCTATTGTGTAAACTTAGGATAGTCTCACTACGTTAAATGATGCAAATAAGTATTTTTGGAAATTAACTACGGGAAATTTTACTTATTTCTAAACATTTGATATACTTTTTATTGTTTTAATGATTTGTGTGTGCATTTCAATCGAAAATTGAGTTAAATATTATTCTGGTCGTTTATTTTAACAATAGCACTGTTTTTATACCCTACACCACACTGTGGTACAGGGCATTATAAGTTTGTTTCACGGCAGATGTTTGTAACACCTGAAAATAACACAGCTATACCCACCTTAAAGTATACCGATCGACTCAGAATCACTAGCTGAGTCGATTTAACCATGTCTGTCCGTCCGTCCGTCTGTCCATGTAAAGTTGTTCGTCGACTACAGGTCGCAATTTCAATCCGTGTGTGTTGAAATTTTACAGTTTAGAGTATTTCGCGGCTATTAAGATCGCTATTAAATTTGGTTGACATCGGTTCAGATTTAGATATAGTTCCCATATATATCTATCGTCCGATTTGGCCCTTTAGTCCTATAGAAGCTGTATTTTACATCCAATCGTTTTGAAATTTAGAATGGTAGAGTTTCTTGATCCATGAACCAACATTGCCGAATTTGAAGAAAATCGGTTAAGATTTAGCTATAACTCCCATATATATGTTTCGTCCGATTTGGTCCTTTAGTCCTATAGAAGCTGTATTTTACATCCGATCGTTTTGAAATTTAGAATGGTAGAGTTTCTTGATCCATGAACCAACATTGCCGAATTTGAAAAAAATCGGTTAAGATTTAGCTATAGCTCCCATATATATGTTTCGTCCGATTTTGCTCTTTAGTCCTGTAGAAGCTGTATTTTACATCCAATCATTTTGAAATTTAGAATGGTAGAGTTTCTTGATCCATCTTTCGGTACCTTCCACACAAATATACCATTTTACACCAAAAGTTAACAGCTTTTAATTTCAATACAGTACATACTTTAAAGCTATTAAATTCAATTTAAATTGATAATAATTTATATAAAACAAAAATATAAATAAATTTACTAATATTTTTTTGAGACTCAAGGTGATGTGATTCGTCGGTTTACCCGACTGAACTTTCTTACTTGTTTTATTTTAAGTTATGCATCTATTTTCTTCGGATTGGTCTTATTGTATTCATAACCTATCAAACTTTAGGTAACAATAATAAAAATATAATATTTATGAAAAGTTCGACGTTTATATGAAGATTTTATTCTAGTACCTCCCCCACCAATGGTTAATATTTACTGAAATATTAATTATGAAATATTAATTATTTAGTGAAACATTAATTATTTAATACTTAATTGAATCCTCTGAAATTCTACACATAGTATTAGTTTATTAGTGACTATTACCTCGAAAAAAATGGGCGAAGTTGCCACGCCCCTTTTGGTACCTCCCACACAAATGGACAATTTTGAACCAAAACTTAATAGCTCATAACTTTATTAGCAGTGCATACAAAGACTTGAAATTTTGTACAGTGTAGTGGTTTAATAGTACCTACAACACAGTGAAAAATGGTCATCATTGCCACGCTCCTGTTGGTACCTCCCACACAAATGGACCATTTTTTTTACCAAAAGTAACCAGCTTATAACTTTAATGCCAGTAAATGCAAATACTTGAAATTTCGTACAGTGCAATGCTTTTATAGTACATGGAGTCTAGAGAAAAGTTGACGTAATTGACACTCCCCTTTCGGTACCTTCCACACAAATATACCATTTTACACCAAAAGTTAACAGCTTTTAATTTCAATACCAGTACATACTTTAAAGCTATTAAATTCAATTTAAATTGATAATAATTTATATAAAACAAAAATATAAATAAATTTACTAATATTTTTTTGAGACTCAAGGTGATGGGATTCGTTAGTCGGTTTACCCGACTGAACTTTCTTACTTGTTTTATTTTAAGTTATGCATCTATTTTCTTCGGATTGGTCTTATTGTATTCATAACCTATCAGACTTTAGGTAACAATAATAAAAATATAATATTTATGAAAAGTTCGACGTTTATATGAAGATTTTATTTTAAAAATGTAAAATTGTTCGTAACAAATTGGATTTTTCGCAATAGCTGGCAAGAAGTCGTCGAAACCGCTGAACGGATAAAAAATTATATTAGAAGAAAATTAAAGCTACTTAATTCTGATCATTTAACCAATGCTGAATAGGCTCGGATAAGTGGTTCTTGATTTATGCTAAAATAGATGGTTCGAACTCTCTAAATTGCATATCAAGGTTTATTGCGAGAACTACAGCCAATCCAAAAAGACTGCCTTATAGGCTAGAAGTGTATCCAAATCGATTGGAAAACCCTGTACCACAGCAAAAATATTTTTGAGCTGTGTTATTAATACGAATATGGAACAAAAACTAGTAAATATTAAAAATACCTCATTCTGCCATTTACATTGAAAAATTAAAAATATTGTTTGGAATTTGCACTACGCAATAACATACAGTCGCAATGTTAGAATAATTAATTTTTTATTTTTATTTGTATTTATTTATTACAATTAAAATTATAATAAACTTAATGTAAAAGGCACTAGCATCTCAGGCTGTCGACCAAGATTAATTCAAAAGTTAGACTATGTTAGTTAGTTAAATTCCTTATTCATATTTTATTATGTATGCTTATGTGTTTTATAAATGAGTATATTTTAATAATAGTATCTGTTGTCTGTTTCTGTAAAAGTTCAAATGCATCTGGTGTTTTGAGAATTTGGTTCCGTGTTGGTTGTAGTGCTGGACAGGTAGAAAACAAGTGCTGGATCGTTATATTGGTATTGTCGCAGAATGTACATATCGGAGGGGAACATTTTGTCATTAAATGCTCATGTGTCAGTTTTGTGTGCTGGAGACGTAAACGTATAAAACATTTGTTTTGGAGGCAGTTGGTAGTTGATGGTAGATTCGCCGGTTGTCGGTTAGGATTAATTAGCTTATAGGGGTGATTGTATAAGTTCCACGAGGTTTGTGCTTTATTGCTGACATATATTTTTGCCACTCTGGTTGCATGTTTTCTGGAAAAAGGTATGAAGGTGTATGTGGGAATGCAATTTGGTATATCTTTAGCTGCCTTATCAGCATGTTCGTTTCCGGATATACCTACGTGACTAGGGATCCAAACGAGTTTAATTTTGTTTTTTTATGGACATAATTTGTTGTTGAATTAAGGATATTATTTCATTTTTATTCCAAATGTTGTGACACGCTTCAAACACAGATCGACTGTCGGTGCATATAAGTGTTTTTCTTCGAGATGTTTTACAAACATCCAATGATTTAAGGATTGCTAAAGCTTCGGATTCAAATATGGTGGTTGTTTCTGGAAGAAGACCGGAGGCTTGAATAGATCCGCTTTCAGTGACAACAGCAAATGATGTACTAAAGCTATTTTTGGAACCATCAGTAAATAATAGATTAAATCCATTATCTTTATGTTCATTAAATATATTTCTTGAGAGAGTTTGATATATAACAGCATTAGTTGTACCTTTATTGTAGGTGGTAAGAGGGTCAATGAAAAGATTTTGTTCGAGAGATTTTGTTTTTTAGATTTTGTTTGAGTAGCTTCCTTACAATCATCAATGTTAAGCTTTTTTGAAATATTATATAAGTCGCATAAAGCAGAAGAGTATTTCAATTTCCTTTTTCTTTTCTTTAAGAGATTTATTTCATATTGTCGAAGAAGTATGATTCACTTTTACTGTGAATTTTCTGTTGGTTAGAAATGACTTAATGAAATTAAACATCCGGGGACCAATTGTCCATTCAGATAATATCTTTAAGACTATGTGAATCCCTACCTTGTCAAATGCTTTGACGAAGTCAATTGACAAAATAGATGTGTGATTTTTGGTGGAACGATTTTTACAGATTATATGATAAATAATAAAGAATCGGTCGTGCTAAGTCCAGACTGGAATCCTACTTGATTTGTAGATAATAATTTGAGTTTTCTAAGGTACCACATTAATCGTTTTGATAACATTTTTTCCAAAATTTTTCCGATGCATGCTAAAAGTGAAATTGGTCTGTACGAATCCAATTGATTCAAGGGTTTGTTTGGTTTGGTTATATGAATAGTTTCCGCTACTTTAAAAAATTGAGGAACGTAACCAGAGATGAAAATGTTGTTAAAATTATCAAGTATTCGTTTTTTGAAAGTAATTGTGGAGTTTTTCAACATAGGATAGGATATTTTGTCTCGACCAGGTGTTTTTCCTTTTGATGAATTAAGGCATGAGTTATTTTGTCTCGACCAGGTGTTTTTCCTTTTGATGAATTAAGTCATGAGTTAAGTGCTTGAAGTGTAAAAATATCTTCTAGGTACTTAGCTCTATGTGAACAGGTGGATGGTGGTTGACATGTTTGCAATAACCTGTCTTTGCTTTGTCGAAAAGAGTCGGAAAAATTTGAATCTTTTGAATTTGAGGACCAGTATTCTCCAAAGGAATCTGATATATCAGATAGATTGGAAATGGTGTTACCATTTTTTACAATTGTCCGGATCGTATGGGGTGTATAATTTCCAGTCAAGAGTCTGATTCTCTTCCATAGATAAGAGGATGGATTTAATGATTGAGTAAATTCAAAAAATGCCCTTTCTTTTGCCCTTTTTTTTAGATCTGTTAAATATAGCGTTTTTGTTTTTGTAATCGATTAGATTATAGTTTGACATATTTCGATAGAAAAGTCTCCAAGCACATTGTTTCTCTGAGCGTAATATCTGGAGTTCTCGGGACCACCAGGGAACCAGTTTAGTCGCTTTTCGATTTCGAGTTTGGGGGATAGAGTTGTTAGCTGAAAGCCTAATAATTTTTCTTATTTGTGCTGATTCTTTATTAACATTTTGTGAGATGGGAATGTTATTAGAGAACATTGTTAAGTTATTTTTATATAAAGTCCAGTCAGCTTTACAAGTAATATATTTTGGTTGAAAGTTGTATGGTTTGTTCCCTCCAATATTTATACATGTTTTAGTAGGAAAATGATCGCTATTGTAGAGATAATTTATTGTATCCCAACTGCATCTTGGTAATAAAGAAATAGAGACAAGGCCGATATCAATATGGGTCAGAGTGTTGTGGGTACTTAAATGTGTGGGAGATCCATTATTAAGAACACAGAGATTGGAATTTACTAAAAATTCTTCTATTATTTTGCCTCTTTTGTTGGAATTGGGGGAGCCCCAAAGAGGGTTCCAGCCATTCATATCTCCAAGGATTAGTATGGGCGAATTAATATTTAAAATTAAATCATCAAGGTGGCTTGTTGTCACTGTATCTTGTGGGGAAATATACAATGATAGAACTGTAACTGTTATAGACAAATTAATTTCAATAGCTAAGTAGCACAATGGGGTGGTAACGTTAATTATCCTATATGGTATGCCTTTCTTTATAAGAATGGCAGTGCCTTGTTTAGAGGTGGCGTGAGTATTATAAAAGTGTCCATTATATTTTTTTGGTATGTGTGGTGTTTGATTTCTTTTACATTTTGTTTCCTGTAAGCAAACTATGTCGGGGTTCTCATTAGCGAGTAGTAATTGTAGATTGGAATAATTATTGAGATAGCCTCGTATATTCCACTGCAAAATGTTAAAGACCATAGCTGTTTTTAACGGATATGCTTATGGAAAAAGATTTTAAGTTGTCTAATCAGATATTGGGTCTGTTTGCATGGTTTCTGTTGCAGAACCCGATATCGGCTGACAACTGAATTTTCTTTGAGATGATGTTTTATCGGATATGTTATTATATGTTAAATTGTTTTTGGGATCTATTTTTTGCCCGATTGTACTATGCCTTGGCATATTTTTATCGCTTTCATTTGAAGTAGGTTTGTTTGTTGTTGGGAAGTTGTAGTTATTTTTTGTGTTAAGGTTTGAGAGTTGATTTTGATTTGTATTATTTGTTGTTGTTATTGTTGTCGTAAGACATTGTTTGATGTTGGAAGTGGTTTGGCGTTTGATGTTGGAGTTGCTTGTGGTTGCAATCGAGCTGAGACTCTTAGGTAAAGAGGAATTTGCAATTTTGATTGTTGGTGAGGGTGTTATAGAGTTAGAGGAGGAGGAGAAGATAGGTTTGTTTAACAGAGTTTGTGTAGTTGATGTATTATTTTTAGTGTTTGTGGGTTTTGTTGTTTGTTGTGAAGTGGGGGGTACGGAAGAGGTTTGGTTCTGTTCATTGGATTGAGTTTTTTGAACTGAAGAATTGGTTTGAGTAACTGCTTCGGAATAAGAAGAAGAAGAAGTGTTATTGTTGTTAGTCGATGTTTGGATTTTGTGAAGTTTTATTGCCTCTCTCATTGAACATTTTTGCTTAGTTTTAATTATACCCTACACCACACTGTGGTACAGGGTATTATAACTTTGTGCATTTGTTTGTAACACCCAAAAGGAGAAGAAATAGACCCATCGTTTATTATACCGATCGACTTAGAATCACTTTCTGAGTTGATTTAGCTATGTCCGTCTGTCTGTCTGTCCGTCTGTCTGTCTGTCCGTCTGTCTGTGCATGTATTCTTGTAATCAAAGTACAGGTCGCAATTATGGTCCGATCTAGACGAAACTTTACACATATCTTTTTTTGGCCCAAGGACGATCCCTATTTAATTTGGTTAAAATCGGTTCAGATTTGGATATAGCCCCCATATATGCATATGTTACCCCGATTTGACATGTAAGCACTGTAAAAACTTTGTTTTATATCCGATCAGTATGAATTTCAGCAGAAAGAGGTATCTTATTATATTAATGAACACTGTTAAATTTTGAAGAAATCGGTTCAGATTTAGATATAGCCACCATATATACGTTATCCCCGATTTCACATGTAAGCGCCGTAAAAAATTTATTTTATAACCGATCAGTGTGAAATTCGGCAGAAAGAGGTTTCTTATAACATGAAGGAATACTGCCAAATTCGGAGAAAATCGGTTCAGATTTAGATAAAGCCCCCATATATATGTTACCCCCGATTTTACATGTAAGCGCTGTAAAAAGTGTATTTTTAATCCGGAAATTCGGCAGAAAGAGGTTTCTTACTACATGAATTAATTCTGCCAAATTTGAAGGAAATCGGTTCAGATTTAGATATAGCCCCCATATATATGTTACCCCCGATTTTACATGTAAGCGCTGTAAAAAGTGTATTTTTAATCCGATCAGTACGAAATTCGGCAGAAAGAGGTTTCTTATTACGTGAATTAACACTGCAAAATTTGAGGGAAATCGGTTCAGATTTAGATATAGCCCCCATATATATGTTACTCCCGATTTGACATGTATGCTACGCCCACTTCTGCCACACCCTTTATTGCATTGTTAGGGAGGTGTAGGGTATTATATAGTCGGCCCCGCCCGACTTTCTGCCTTTCCTTACTGGTTTTTAATATATCTTTTTGTTGTTTGTATTTTTTGCATTTATTAGAGGAAGCCGGGTGATCCTCACTGCAGTTTGCACAGAAAGTGCGTGTGCAAGGATTCGAAGAGTGGGGGGGAAGGTTACAATTTACACAGGCTGGTAAATTCTTACACCGTTTTTGAGTGTGCCCTAACAATTGGCATTGTTTGCATCTCATGGGATTGGGGAAATACTCACGAACGTAAGCCATATGATATGTGACGTCTAGTTTAGATGGAGCGGTATAGAGATCGAAGGTAAGGAGCATAACTCTAGTCTTTTCTTTCTTATTACCGTCAACCATTCTTTCATATTTGTATACGTCAACTACGCCAACATCACTAAGTTCTTTGATTATTTCTGTTTCTGGAAGTTTGATAAGATATGGGGCATATATTGTACCCTTGGTGTAATTCAAGTTTTCATGTAATTTGCAATTTATTTTGCAAACTCCTACTAGTTCTTTTGTTTCCAGAATTTTTTTTGCAACGGTTTTGTCTTTTACTAAGAGCAACAAACTGCCGTCTCTTAGTGGAGAAATAGATAATATCTCTTTGCTTATAACATGTAGCGCTCTTTGGATAGCGAAACAAGAGTATTCGTCTAAGGTCTTATTTGGGTCGGACGCTGAGATCACAATAAACTTCGGATTAGGTGTTGTTTTTTTCGGGAAGTGAAGGGAATTCAAGGGGGGTACCTTTTTCTTTCTTTTTTCTTTTCCTTTGGGGACTACTGTCTGCCAGTGCGGCAAACTGGTTGTCCCCTAAACGGGGGGGGCCCGGGGGGCATAACGATTCACACAAAAATACCAAACTCTATGTATTATTGTTTTACACAATAAAAGAAGACTTAACAAAGCAGTTTTGTAACTTGAGAAGTGACAATTTTACTTTTATATCTCTTGTGAGATTAGAAACAGTTGAGAATAACAACTCGGAGATATATGCGCACGCACGAATGTTGACTGGACACGTTGAGTGTTAGTCGAAGACTGATGTTAGAATAAAAACAGCTGTTTTGTCAATATACGAAGGAAAGTATATTTATGTGTAAACAAAAAATCCCCTTAATTCCCTCACAGATTTACCGGGATTGCGGATGAAATAACGCAATTCCACATTCCTGCTCCAGTTCACTTTTCTTGAGTTTTAGAGTTTTTGTAAACATCTCTCGTTAACTTTATAACACTACAATGTAATATTTCATATCCCCGCACAGGATAATAATGTGATTTGCGACTTCAAACCACGAAATTTCGAAAAATGACTATGCTGTTCTAATTTTACTTATATTTTTGCAGTCAGTGGGTGGATATGGTTGTAAATTGGCATGTATATACGTAGAAAGGGCTAAGAGTAAAAAATAAAAACCAGTAAGGAAAGGGTAAAGTCGGGCGGGGCCGACTATATAATACCCTACACCACTCTCGTAATATAACTCTGAAATATAAATTTTATAATTCATGTATAAATTGTTTACATAAATTTACTTTTGGGACATTTTATACTTAAATAATACCCTGTACCAGAGTGTGGTGTAGGGTATAAAAACGATTGGATGTAAAATACAGCTTCTACAAGACTAAAGAGCCAAATCGGATGAAACATATATATGGGAGCTATAGCTAAATCTTAACCGATTTTCTTCAAATTCGGCAATGTTAGTCCATGGATCAAGAAACTCTACCATTCTAAATATCAAAACGATTGGATGTAAACTACAGCATCTATAGGACTAAAGGGTCAAATCGGACGAAAGATATGTATGGGAGCTATTTCTAAATATCAACATATTTTCTTCACATTCGGCAATGTTGGTTCATGGATCAAGAAACTCTACCATTCTGAATTTCAAAATGATTGGATGTAAAATACAGCTTCTACAGGACTAAACAACAAAATCGGACGAAACATATATACGGTAGCTATAGCTAAATCTTAACCGATTTTCTTCAAATTCGGCAGTGTTGGTTCATGGATCAAGAAACTCTACCATTCTAAATTTTAAAACGATTGGATGTAAAATACAGCTTCTATAGAACTAAAGGGCCAAATCGGCCGAAACTTATATATGGGAGCTATAGCTAAATCTTAACCGATTTTCTTCAAATTCGGCAATGTTGGTTCATGGATCAAGAAACTCGACCATTCTAAATTTCAAAACGATTGGATGTAAAATACAGCTTCTATAGGACTAAAGGGCCAAATCGGACGAAAGATATATATGGGAGCTATATCTAAATCTAAACCGATTTCAACCAAATTCAATAGGGATCTTAACAGCTGAGAAATACTCTTAACTGCAAAATTTCACACCCTGTTCTTCCTTTGGGGCCACATGAAAGATAAGGGCTATGCTAACAGCCCAGCGTCGATTCAAGACCTCAAAGATAGAATTCGTGAGGCTATCGAGGCCATAGGGCAGCCACTTTGCGATTTGGTTATGGAAAATTTCATGAAAAGGATATGGCATACCTTCCTATTTATTATGAAATAAACATCCGATCATTTATCTCAAAAAATGGAATTTTTCTTTGAATACCAAAATAACATCTCTTGTTGGAAAACCCTTTATTTTAACTGTGCAAGTCTTTTGTGGAGAAATGCCATGGTAACTGTAGTCCTTAAATCTCCGCTTATGCATACGCAGGCACTTCTCTGAACCTTTGATAATTGGTTGGTAATGGTTCAGTAATCAGTTGCCGACCACCTCTTCACAATGTAGCACAGCATTGGGAGAACTACTGATATGTGCATATATCCAATGGACGACTTTAGGAGAAAGGCCCAAACGCGACCCTACAGCTTTCCTGAAGGAATACAATGCGTCGTTGGTCTTCCTTATACGTTGCAGTACATTAGTCTGAATGATTTTATTCCCAGAAACTTCGCACTTTCAGAAAAGACTAGCTCTGTTCCATTCAGCCGAGGATGCTCCACATGTGCATCAAGCTAGAGTGCACTCCTTTGATATGACAGCGATGCAATTACCGCATCTGAGTGAATATTGTTAAAACCCACTTCTGTAGAAAGTCCACCATAGCGAATTCCTTGAGATGTAGGAATGAATCGGTAGTAGCCATAAGTTCGTGCAGTGCAGATTCTGTAGACTTTCCCCTATTGTTAAAAAAGTCTTTCCAGACATTTCAATAGGTAGGAGGATAGGCTAACTGGCCTGAAGTCCTTTGGCCTAGTGTGTGATATCTTTCCCGCTATGAATATGAATACCACTTCGGTATCTCTCCATGAGATTGGGGATATATGAGAGCCTGATACAGCATTCATAATTTATGCTGGAGTAATGCCGTCTGGTCAAGGTGATTTATAGGGCTCAAAGGTGTTAATCGCCCACCTGATTCGAGATTTGTCAGTCAACAACAGAGGGTTTCTTGCAGTCCATTCGCCCTCTTGTTGGTCTTACTGTTCCTTGAATTCTGCCAGTGTCGAGCAGTAGTTTCAGCGCCTGCTCGCTGTTTTTGTCCAATTGTTAACCTAATCCTACAGGAAACCCACTGTACAGGGGTATACCAAGTTTCAAAATGATTTCAGTATTCTCTTAACCCAAGAAATTGCTTAAATCATGTATCAAATGGAAACTTGACACAGGTATCATAATTCATCGTCACTCTTCTGTCGTCAATCGCTTTCAGAGTCTTGCTTTTCTTGTATGTGACTGCATGTTTATTCACTACTTTTCACTGTTTCAACTGTAATATAATAGTTTCATCATCACTACACTCGCATAATGGAAACAAAGATGAAGCGGAAAAAGACTATAAGATGCGAAGAAAACTGGTTATGGGTTAAAAGAGGAAAAGGGAGTTAATATCGAAATAAATTTACCCTTTTAAATTTCTTATATATTGGGCTGAAATTTTAAGAGTTAATATCTATATAATATTTAGGGAGTTAATATCGAAATAAATTTACCCTTTTAAATTTCTTATATATTGGGCTGAAATTTTAATATTTTTACAGGTCCTCTATATGGGACAGATATTTTATTATTTTTACAGATCCTCAGTACCAATAATCATTAAGGCTGCAAAGCTCATTGTGATGACACCGTGTCTGAAGATTAATAGCATCTAAACCATTGCGATTGCTTTTAAATCCCATATGTTGGTTTATGAAAGTGTTGAAAAAATTCGAGTGATTCCCAAAGAAGCAGGAGTCCATAGTACACTTTATTCTATTCGAAAGTGTATACTCGTACATGGTACCAGTGTTTTATAGATTCCTCTTTCTCCTTCTATCCAGTTTCTGCAGAACTCGTTTGACGCCACCGTTCCTCTACAAATTTAGGCAGGACCACAGTTACCAGTAATGCAAATTAACCTGACCGAGTCTTTTCCCGCAGTATGTTTTTGCGTGTCGCCACAGATTTAATGGCCCCTGAAATATTATTCAAAAATTATTCAAATTACAATTATTCAAAAATTAAGCGTGGACAAAAGAAATAATTTTACGAGTGGGTTTGTGTGGTAGTGGATATTTCCTACTTGCTATTGTTTGTTCACCACCATCAGTAGTGGAATGTGGTGAAAAAGTAGAAGAGCGTAAAATTGGGAAGAGCGTATAAATGACGAAAAATTTCATTTGCCGGGAGGTGGGATTGAACTCGCGACCTCATGGTTTCGTAGTTTAGCATCACAACCACTGGCCTACCTCGCGATTCATAGACAAATCGCTTAATAATCAAGTACAAAAATGTTATATCAAAATCTTGGTATGTAAATGTCGTTACCAGATGCATTACAAGGTAATGATATCTCATTATCGCCAGCGATTATTAGTTAACGACTAACTAAATAATGACAAAAAAAAATATTATTAGTAATATAATTTAGATAATCTAATTTGAATTTATAAACTTTTCTTTAAATGATTTAACTGAATACAAACTACAACGTATGTACAGGGTTTAACTTAACTATAAGAGCGCTACAAAAGTTTTTTTAAATAAAACAAAAACGGTTTTGGATATCAATGAAATTCTTTATTCCTGTGAAAGTACGTTCGATGCCATTATGTATGGAACTCGATTTGTTTTGCATGGCCACCACGGACACGCTTGCAGAAGTCCAGACGCTGAACCCAATTTTCGACGGTTTTCAAGCATAAATCGGCCGATACTGCTGCAATTTCACGTTCGATATTCGTACGAAGTTCATCAATCGTCGCTGGCTTGTTGGCATAGACCATAGACTTGACGTAGCCCCACAGGAAATAGTCTAACGGCGTCAAATCGCACGACCGAGGCGGCCAATCGACTAAACCATTCCGTGAGATAACACGTTCTCCAAACTTTGTTTCCAATAAATTCATTGTGGCATTCGCTGTGTGGCTTGTGGCGCCGTCCTGTTGGAACCACATATCCTCCAAGTCCATATCATCCAATTGGGGCCAAAAATATTCGGTTATCATTGAACGGTAGCGATTCCCATTCACAGTAACGTGCCGGTATTGATCATCACGGAAGAAGTACGGCCCAATGACGCCGCCGGCCCATAAACCTGACCAATAACGCATATTTTGTTTATTGACGAAGCCATTCAGCCAGAAATGAGCCTCAACATAAATTGGACGTAGCGCTCTTAACGTTGAGGCCACTGACTCCGAATTTCGGTAGTAAATTTTATTAATTTCGACTCGTTGTTGGCTCGTATATCTTTCCATCATGAAATGGCAAACCTTACTGAAGAGAAATGTCAAAAGAGCGGCAAAAAATATGGCGTCGTTTGCTGTCCCTGTCGGTCTACTTTTGTAGGGTCCCTGTTGAAAAAACCTCATTTAAAAAAATTATAAATCGTAAATCATTTAAAGAGAAGTTTATAACTTAAAATAAGATTTTCTAACTTAGATTACTAGCAATAACTTATTTTTGTCATTATTTTGTTAGTGGTTATTTATTTACCGAAAGTAATGCTGGCGATAATGAGATATCATTACCTGGTAATGCGAGTGGTAATGCAATTTTTCCTTGAACTTTCAAATGAAATTTCTATATAAATATAGGTCTATATAAATTATATAGTTAAACCTATATAACCCATCAACTTTAATTACCAACTGACCTAGGGGAAAATATTGCAAATTATTTTTGCACTTGCGAATAATTTCACTTTCTGGAGCACTGATTGCCAATTATTCATATATGGAATGCGTCCCATTTTTAACTCTACCACAATCAGACAAAATATATACTTACGAGGAGCAAACTGGATAGATGATTTGCATGAAATGACCAAAGTTGTAGAAAGCGATGATATCAAAAAAAGAAGTAAAGACGGATTTAGTTCGGCCATACGAATCTTATATACCCTCCACCATGGATCGCATGTAAATGGTTTCGGGTACAAATAAACTCAGTATAACAAATCAGCTCAATTCGTTGAAATTTGAGGTTTTTGAGGCGTTACGAAATCAAATTTAGAGGGACCTTTGTATGGGGGCTTAATAAAAACATGGACCTTTGACTAACGTTGTTCGTGTGAAGGATTCCGGGTATAAATACACCCTAGTTACAAATGTTCAACCCGATCAGTTGGAATTTGTGGTCTCTATGGCGTTAAGAAGTCAAATCTAGAGGGACCCTTGGGCCTATATCAATACTTGGACCTATGACTACCGTTGTTCGTGTGAACTGTTACGGGTAGAATACAATCTATTCATAATTTTCAGCCCGATCTATGCTATATATGGGGGCTATATCAAAAAATGGACCGATATTGTCCGTTTTCAATCCCAAGTTACCTGTAGTTATAAGAAGTATCTATACCAAATTTCAGTCACCTAGCTTAATTATTGTACACTGTAGCGTGATTACAACAGACTGACAGACGGAAGGACGGACATGGATAAATCGTCTTCGAATTTTACGACGATTAATAGTATATATAATTGATGGGGTCTCAGATCAATATTTAGTAGTTGTTCAAACGGAGTGACAAAATGAATATACCCCCTTCCTATGGTGGAGCGTATACAAATTATTATTGGAGATCATAATATTCGTATTGGTGAGGAGCAGCTGTTACCAGAAGAAATGCTAGAAGAATTTACTATTATAGGCACTTCAAGAAAGTCAAAAAAAGAAAGTGGTCTTTGGCATTTCAAAAGAAGTCTTTAAAGCATATTTCAACTCCTATCTAAATCCAAAACCAACTCGCCTGAAATATTTTATTTACAAAATGAAGTACTATTGGATAAATATTGGATAGAGAAATAAAACATCAGCCGAAAAGTTTTAAAGAAAACAAAGCTCCTGGCGATGACAGAATTCCTTACGTTTTTTATACACGCAACGAATGTATTTTTACCAGAATTGTGCAAGGCATTTGCAGAAATTTTCAACGGATATGATGATGATTACAGTATTTTCCAATCTAGTGTTGTATTTCCCATACACAAAAAAGGAGATCCCATATTCGAAATTATTACAGAGGAATCACATTCATGAATTGTATTGGAAAGTTCATGATTGACATGGTTACTACCAGAGTAACGGGATGGACAAAAGAACTACATTTCCTAAAGAAATATCAGGCTGCTTTCAGGAAAGGCTACTCAACGGTGGGTAGCGTATTCAACCTGGAACCAATTGTAAACCTAAAATTTTCAGAATAGAAAAGTCTACGCATTTTTTGTCGACTTTAAAGAAGCTTTTGACAGAGTTCCCAGAAGCCAATTAACTCATAAGTTACATGAAATTGGTCTTTCTACAAAAATAGAATATTTTATAGAGAAAATCTACATAAATACTAAAACAGCAGTATGAATGGGTGAAAAATTGTCCGATTATTTTGAGACAAAAACAAAAACAGGAGTAAAACAAGGTTGTTTACTATCGCCATTATTATTCGCCCTCTATCTCAATGATCTTCATGGTACTCTGGATGGTGTTCTAAACATAGATGGAATAAATATACGCTTATTAGTGTATGCAGATGATATTCTTTTCTAAAATTGATGTTGACCTGTCAGAGAGCAGCAGTTTTATAATGTCGCCTACACCCTCTTGTACTGCTGCATTTTTTATGGTTGGAATCGAAAACAAAAATGAAAAAGCTTGCATTTAAAGTCACAAAAAAACGAATTGTGTTTTCTTTTCTAAAAATTATGTTGCCCTGTCAGAGAGCAGCATTTTAATTATGTCGCCTACACCCTCTTGTACTGCTGCATTTTTTATGGTCAGATTTGAAAACAAAAATGCAAAAATCTAGCCTTTTAACTCACAGAAAAAAACTAAAAACAAAGAATACTCCACGGCGCCACCTAAATAAAGCATCTGTCCAAACTTCATTAGAAAAAAACACGCACTTACACACGCACGTATACTCGCAGGTATTTAGGCTATTTGCTCGACGCAGAAAAAAAATCTGTTTTGTAGGGCGGCGTCTTGAAAGGGGATCAGATTGATTAAGAATTGACGGAGATATTGGAAATTACACATCCAAATTTTGAAGGCCCGCGGAATTCAGACCTGTCCGAAAAAAACTTAAGAATTTTTGGACTCACAATTAAATATAGGGTTCTAAGTTGGACAAGATTGGAAATGGCCTTGGTATCCTAAGGTAATGGACTTATAAAAAAGTAGTGTCAGTAACTTTTGCTGTAACTTCTTAAAGGACCCGTTCTACCAAAAAGTTTTTTTCTAAATAATATAGAGGTCAAAATCGAACGTATTCCACATATGAATAATGGCAAATCAGTGCTGCAAAAAGTGAAATTATTCGCAAGTTCAAAATTATTCGCAAGTTCAAAATTTGCGGTATTTTTCCCATGGTCAGTTGGTAATTAGAGTTGGGTTAGGTTAGATTAATTTAAGGACGCGCAGAACACCACCGATGCTGGCTGGTACCACTTCACTCGCAGACCATCTGGTCCGTTGTGTTCGTCAAATCAAGTTTAGAAAATGGAAAGGGAACTATAAAAGATAGGGGTAATGATCAATTAAAGTTAATGGTTTATCTAGATTGTAGCTCATGTTTCGGGCATAACTGCGAAATTTCAGTTGAAAGTTCAAAAGAAAATAGCAATTTTCTAAACACACTCGGAAAAATCATATCTCGCGAAATTTTTATCCAAAATATTAAAAAAATCTGGCTTTCAAAAAAATGTTTGACACCCTTATTTTATTTTTACCACTATAAAATCATGTCGATTGGCGCGGATTAGGACCTCATATTAAACCTTTGGTTTTTTAGAAAAATTTCTTCGAATTTTCCATAGAATTCATTTTTGCTATAAAATTTTTGCCTGTATATCCTACATTTGTTTGTCCCTATTTACATTGGCTGAATGTTCAGCAGATGATCGGCGTTTTGTAGGAGAGAGAGGCAGTCGGCGAGAGGGGGAAAAAACTCTCCCGTACTCGGGCTTATCGGACTGAACGTTTTGTGTTTTTCACTCGGACTTTGAAACAACAACAATTCACACAGAAATATCCGAAACAAAATTACGTGTCTAAACGCAGAGGCAAGTTTAAAAGAGAATTAGCGGATAAGCTGCTGAAAAAAATATACTAGTGTAAATCTGGACTTTGTAACGCCTAAAAGGAGATGAGATAGACATATTGTTTATTATACCGATCAACTTAGAATCACTTCCTGATTCAATTTAGCTATGTCCGTCCGTCTGTGGAATCAAAGCGCTATAGAAGCTGTATTTTATATCCGAGCATTACGAAATTTAGCAGAAAGAGGTTTATTATTACGCTAATGAACACTGCCAAATTTGTTGAAATCGGTTTAGATTAAACAAACCTCCCATATACATATATGTTAATTCCGATTTGGTATCAAAGTGATATAGAAGTTGGCAGAAAGAAGTTTCTTAATTTAGAAGCGAATACTGCCTAATTTGGGGAATGTCGGTTCAGATTTTGGTATAGCCACATACATATGTTCCTGCCTATTTAGTGATTAAACTCTATTGAAACTGAATTTTTCGTCCGTTCTGTATATAATTTGGCAGAAATAGGGATTTTGAGCTAAGCACACAGAATACAGTTTGGTTGCCTCAACCGAATTATTTGCCAACCGAATTTTGGTAGTTCTGTCCACTATCATGCGAATCCATCAGGACAACCAACATTTTGGTTGTGTTATACTTCTGCTTCCATGTTGACAACAATCATATATGCTGCCACAACCAACTGTTTATAAAAATTGGTTGTTTTGACAATTTGTCAGTCACATACTACCGACAATTAATAAAAACCAGTTTCCATTAATTTGTATTTTATTTATTGAACAAAAAACCAAACAATTCATAACAAAATTAAAAATCCCATATTACAAATTAATCACTATAACGAGATGTGGAAATATTTGACACAAATTGTAGTACACGAGAGTACAAAACTTGTATGCAAATATCGCTTAACCCTGTGCTTTCAATTTCATGATTGTTGCTTTTACTTTTTATTTATGTTAAACATTTTGCACAACATATTATGCATTCCACACCTTATTATCCACACTAGATTATATACCGTTCTTGAACAAAATAATAATAATTTTTGGTCTATTGATACAATTTCTGTTGTCAAGAATAAAATATTGGTTGTCACAACCAAATATCGATCATATGGTACTATAATGAAAGGTTAAAAGTGGTTACCACACCTAACCGAGTGTCAATGAAAAAAAACAATCTTAATTCGATTGATACAACCATCTATTTAGTTGCAAGCATTTTTATATGATCGTATCCATGTTATTATTGTTGTTTCAACTATTTATATATATAACCGGCACACGGTGTATGCAATAGAATTTTTGTTGCTAGTACTATTTTTTATTGTTACTATCGAATCCCAACCAATTATTTTCCTGGGTGAGCTGATGATAATCTGTTTAGATTATATATAGTCCCATATATTTGTTCCTTCCGATACTTGATATATGAGAGAATTCTGCGCATTTTAAGGTTATCGTTTCAGATCTACATAGTTTATTATGATCAATATCTTCAAATCCTTTTTAGAATAAACCTTGATGAGAAGGTGTAGCTAAGTACTTGGTTAACTAAAACAAACCCAATTATTCCAAATTATTATCGCAATGCCTCTTTGCGCAGCGGAGGTGTAGGGTATTATATAGTCGGCCCCGCACGACTTTCTATCTTTCCTTACTGGTTTTATATACATACAATTTGACCCTCCCTACCCTACATATTTCTCCGTGCATTGGTTGGCAAACAATGCTAGATGGTATTGCGAGTATACGTACTGATTTAAATTAGTTTCGCCTCTAAGTGCCAAACGTTACGTCTCGCTCCACTGAATGTAGGGAGCAGGTTACGCATTCAATACTGGTGCCATAACATTTCTTGTTTCTGCTTTCGTTTATCGTCATATGTGTTAAGCATTGCAAGACCAGTATTAATCCGTTCGTCTCTTGCCCTTAATGAAAATCGGCTATCTTTGGTGGAAATGAAATAGAAGAGCAAACAAAAAACGGCACTGACCATACAAAGGAACTAGAAAAAGATATACAAAGTGTAAAAGAGGACATAAAAGCCATAGAAACAACAAACACACTTCAATAGATGAATGATGCGATGAGATGGACGCCACAAACTCTTTGGGATTATATACGTGCGCCAAAAGAGTGGGTGTGACATTGTTTGTTTGTATCGTTTCTTGCTATGACTTAGACAAACATTTCGTACGGATGGATACCTCGGGTTAAGATACGGTATTTTAGGCTTGGAATGGGCTTTTTCCCATTGGCGCCATTGGTTTATGTTCAACAGCAAATTAGATGGGCGAGTTGGATCAACGTGTCGCAATTGATGGTGGAGGGTGGGGAAAAGTAAGCCTTAAGGCGGATTTACTATTCACACGGTGAACATCAAAATAAACTGATGAATGGTAGTGGGGATTTTATAAGCGTTATTGCCACCGAAATTTGTAGAGATTTCTACGGCAATTTCTTGAATTTTAGTATGTCGTAAATCTTGTCAATTTCTTCTGTTTATGTTAAGTAGTAGTTTATGTTTTTTTTGGATAACATGGAACGAAACTTCAATGTTTGAATAAACCCTAACATTTTATGGCCCTATCGTATGTACCGGGATGAAATAATGAAAACAAGATTATTTACCCGGACCAAAAATCCATACAAAATGGATAATTGTTATTTACTTTCATATAGAGAAATCGGCCATAATATATATATATATATATATTATATATATATTATATATACAATATATTATATATATAATTCTATTTATAAAATTATAGTCGTAACATTTGGGGACTATATCATAGTCCAATGTGAATTTTTGCTGGCAGCAATATCAGGTAAAATAAGGTACACATTCCTGTATAGCAGTATAATGTGGTTAATTTTATCTATAAATGTTACTTATATATTCAATAAAAAGGTCCGAAAAATAATGGGGATGGGGGTGAATACTTAAAAGATATGTCTTCTGATCAGAATAAAACTTGCACCAAGTATGAAATCCACGAGTTCGGTTAAGGTTTGTTCGAGTTGGAGGGTGTTGCATTTTTTTAAAAGGCCATTTGTTCTGTTCTGTATAACTAATTACCTATTGTATTTAAAAAATGTTAGCACAATGTGTTTTCAATACCAAGAGTAGTTCAATATTAGGAGAAATTCCTGAAATAACTGCAATTGACCCGACCCTACCATAGTATATTTTTAATATAAAGTTAGAATATATACCGATTTCTTTCACATAAACTTTTCGGCATTAACAACAAAGATTTGTAGATGATGGAAAACAATTAGAAAGTTCAGTCGGGTAAATCGACTTACTTATTCGTAACTCTACCCTCCACCATACACTCAAAAAAAAGTGAACCCTGGAGCAGGATAAAATGAAATAAACTGTAGGAATAATGAACTTCGTATAGCGCTAATACTATTTTTCCTTATATCAAGTTCATACATTCCCTGACAATTATGAAATATTTTTAACTTAATTCTAGTTAACTCCTACTTTCTTTAAGTAACTATTGAGATCAAATTAGGGAAAATTAACTCAATACTAGCAATTTCTGACTTGAACGACGGTAGTTAGGCCATAGCTATGTTTTTAAAAAGCTCCAATACGAGTACAAAGGTCCCTTCAGATTTGATTTCGTAACAAAAAACCTCAAATTTCAACGAAATGGGCTGAAATTTGGTATATGTTTATTGGGTACCCGAACTTAATCCATCTTTATTTGTCATACCCTACACCACACTGAGGTACAGGGTATTATAACTTTGTGCATTTGTTTGTAACACCCAAAAGAAGAATTAATAGACCCATCGTTTATTATACCGATCGACTTAGCATCACTTTCTGAGTTGATTTAGCTATGTCCGTCTGTCTGTCTGTCCGTCTGTCTGTGCATGTATTCTTGTAATCAAAGTACAGGTCGCAATTATGGTCGGATCTCGACGAAACTTTACAATATCGTTTTTTTGGCCCAAGGACGGTCCCTATATTTGGTTAAAATCGGTTCAGATTTAGATATAGCCCCATATATATGTTACCCCCGATTTGGCATGTAAGCGTTGTTGAAACTCTATTTTATATCCGATCGGTACGAAATTCGTCAGAAAGAAGTTTCTTATTATATGAATGAACACTGTTAAATTTGGAAAAAAATCGGTTCAGATTTAGATATAGCCCCCACATAACCGTTACCCCCGATTTGACATGTAAGCGCTGTAAAAATTTTATTTTATATCCGATCGGCAAAAAGAAGTTTTTTTCTTCTTTTTCAACAGGGACGCTACAAAAGTAGACCGACAGGGACAGAAAACGACGCCATATTTTTTGCCGGTCTTTTGACATTTCTCTTCAGTAAGGTTTGTCATTTCATGGTGGAAAGATATATGAGCCAACAACGAGTCGAAATTATTAAAATTTTTTACCGAAATTCGGAGTCAGTGGGCTGAGCAACAGCTTAAAAATGATTCGGATTTTCATCGAAAAATCATTTTCAGCGATGAGTCCCATTTCTGGCTGAATGGCTTCATCAATAAACAAAATATGCGTTATTGGTCAGATAGCAATCCACACGTACTCCATGAGTCATCATTGCATCCCGAAAAAATTACGGTTTGGTGCGGTTTATGGGCCGGCGGCGTCATTGGGCCGTACTTCTTCCGTGATGAACGTTACTGTGAATGGGAATTGCTACCGTTCAATGATAATCGAATATTTTTTGACCAATTTGGATGATATGGACTTGGAGGACATGTGGTTCCAACAGGACGGCGCACAGTGGAATATTTTCACACAAGACGCGGCAAAAATTAGAAGGAATTGAGCTAGAGCTTTGAAATTTGGTACAATCACTCATTTCGCCTAATTAGCTAAAAACCAATTTTTTGCTTAAATCCGCCCATAACCACGGCTGCTTCCCACATAACCTAAAATTAAAAATCTTGGTATTTTTCTCAATTTAGCATTTATATTATTACAAATCACTTGTAGAGATTGTATTTGAGTCCTCAATTATATAAACATCATAAGTGCCACGCCCAACGCCCATATATCAATTTAAATTTTATACGATGTTGGAAATTACAGGAAATTTTTTTATAAAACGCTTTGTATCTTTTGTTCGATGTAAAGCAGTACATAGAACAAAGTATATACCTAAAGCGCAATACATAAGCTGAACATTTGCAAAAAAATCATGATGAAATAGTTTACAGTTTTTTGTTAATTAATCAATCATTCCAACTATCCAGAAAAAATAATCATTGATTTAGCAATGTGTTCATTAATAATACGTCATTTTTATACCCTCACTTTAGTGTGACGAGGGTATATATCATTTGCTACGAAAAAAAGTGTAACACATCGAAGGAGTGATCTAAGACCCTAAGTATGTTCGGCGGATATTCGTTTTGTCTGTCTGTCTGTCTATCTGTCTGTCTGCTGGCTGGTGCGCACGATAACTCTCGAAAGGAGTAGCCGATTGACTTCAAATTTGGTACGTGGTAATATTTTTTTCTATCTCCGGCCAAGTTCGAAAATGGGCCATATTGGTCCACTCCTTCTAGTACCTCCCCCACAAAGTGTTAAAATGTTGTGAAATATTGAATCTTTAATAACTGCTATACTACTTATTCGAATCTTCTGAAATTCCACACATAGCATTAGTTTATTAGTCGCTATCAACTCGAGAAAAATGGGCCATGTTGCTACGCCCCTTTTGGTACCTCCCACACAAATGCACCATTTTGCACGAAAAGTTAACAGCTTATAACATTAATACCAGTGCATAAAAATACTTGAACTTTTGTACAGTGTAATGCTTTCATAGCGCCTACAGTCCAGTGAAAAATGGGTGTCATATTCACGCCCCTTTTGGTACCTCTTACACAAAGGTACCATTTTGGACCAAAAGATAACAGCTTATAACATTAATATCAGTGTATAAAAATACTGGAAATTTTTTACAGTGTAATGCTTTTATAGTGTCTTTTGCACTGTGAAAAATGGACGCTATTTCCACGCCCCTTTTTGTACATCCCACACAAAGGTACCATTTTGCACAAAAAGTTAAGAGCTCACAGCATGAGTACTATTGCACGAAAATGCAACAACATTTTGCACAGTGTAACGCTTTTGAAGTCCCTATAGCCCTGTAAAAAATGGCCGCTATCACCACGCCCCTTTTTGTACCTTCCACACAAAATGGCCAAATCATACCAAAATTTAATATTTCATAACGTGAATATACCAGTGCAAAAAACGTTTATAATTCGGCGCAGTGTAATGTATTTAAAGAATCTACTATTCAGCGAAAAATAGGTGTTTACCGAAACTTTCTTACTTGTTAAAGCATACTTTTAGGAATATGTTGAAAGGGCACACAAACAATGAGGCATGTACATATATATACATAGTAGATTGGCAAACAAATGTTCGCTTATATGAATATTTACCTCGTTCATGTCGGTTGCCGTTTAATTCGGTCTGTAATCGTTGATGTAAACTGAGATACTCTTTCGGCTCAAGACAAACTTGCGTTTATACATGCTTTATATGTTTTTTGTTATATTTGCAGTCAATTTATCATTTGCCCCTTAAGATATGCTTTGGTAATGTTGTTCAATACATAGCAAGATGGACTAAAAATAACGAATTTTGTGTTGTTTTTTGCCGAGTAGGTTTTACCATTTCGTTAAATAAATCCACATAGGCAGGTATAGGCAGAATTTTCTTTTTGCAATGGTTAACTAAGTCCCTAGTTTATCATTTTTTGTTAATGACAAGACCTCGGTCGGCCTCGGAAGTATAGTTTTATCCTGGAGAAAATGAAACACGCTGAATTTTGGCAACTTGCAAGTAAACCACAGATTAAATAGGAAAATTACAACACAATTATATTTTTTTTAATGCAAAAAAACACTTCAAAAGGTTCTGTATAGTATGACTTAAACGAAGTTCCAATGCGTTTCATAGTTTCGGAGATATGGGCTTACAAAATACCCTCTTAAATGATAAACTTTCTAACCATTGTACCATTTATGAATTTCAAATGCTTGTACCGCGATAGTTCGCCAAAATATCGGCAAAACCTTTAAAGACTTAGTTAATTGGAATGTTCTTTACAGATTGGAATAAAAACTGTTGAGATCGGGCCTCATGAAAATTGGGAGTTTTTGCCGCTCATAATACACTGTGCGGCGCCACAAGCCGCACAGCGAATGCCACAATCAATTTATTGGAAACCAAGTTTGGAGAACGTGTTATCTCACGAAATGGTCCAGTCGATTGGCCGCCTCGGTCGTGCGATTTGACGCCGTTAGACTATTTCCTGTGGGGCTACGTCAAGTCTATGGTCTATGCCAACAAGCCAGCGACGATTGATGAACTTCGTACGAATATCGAACTTTAAATTGCAGCAGTATCGGCCGATTTATGCTTGAAAACCGTCGAAAATTGGGTTCAGCGTCTGGACTTCTGCAAGAGTGCCCGTGGTGGCCATGCAAAAGAAATCGAGTTCCATACATAATGGCATCGAACGTACTTTCACAGGAATAAAGAATTTCATTGATATCCAAACCCGCTTTTGTTTTATTTAAAAAAACTTTTGTAGCGTGTGTTTTGAATCACCCATTACATGAAGAAATACTGCCAAATTCGGAGAAAATCGGTTCAGATTTAGATATAGCCCCCATATATATGTTATCCTCGATTTGACATGTAAGCGCTGTAGACTCTGTATTTTATATCCGATCAGTACAAAATTCGACAGAAAGAGGTTTTTTTACATGAATCAGTATTCAGGGAAAATCGGTTTAGATTTATATATAATCTCCATATATGTATATGTTAATTTTATACCCTACACCACGCTGTTTTACAAATAATTTTGTGCATTTGTTAGTAACACCCAAAAGGAGATGAAAAAGACCCATCGTTTATAATGCCGATCGACTTAGAATCACTTTCTGAGTCCGTCCGTCCGCCTGTCTCTGCATGTATTCTTGTAATCAAAGTGCAGGTCGCAATTATTGTCTGATCGGGATGAAATTTGGCTCGTATAACTTTTTTGGCCTATGGATGAACCCTATTGAAAATGGGGAAAACTCGTTCAGTTTTAGATACAGTCCCCATATATATGTTACTCCCGATTTGGCATCAAAGCAATGTAGAAGGTGTACTATACTTCCGATCATTGCAAGAGTTGGCAGAAGGCAGTTTCTTAATTTAGAGGCGAATATTGCTTCATGTGGTGAAAGTCAGTTCACATTTAGATATAGCCACATATGTTCCTGCTTACTTAGTACCTAAGGTTTTTGATTCAAGCTGATGAAAATCTGTTTAGATTATACATAGTCACATGTATTTGTTCCTTCCGTATTCCTTTTGTGTGGGAGGTGAGGCAACTAGGTGATGACGAGGTGATAGCAACTAATAAACTAAAAATAAAATCTGAATAATATATTCAAAATATTCGAATAAGTAGTATAGAAATTATTATTGAATCAATTATCGGGGAATTTGACCAATTACACAGTGCAGGTGGTACAGGGTATTATAACTTTGTGCATTTGTTTGTAACACCCAAAAGGAGAAGAAATAGACCCATCGTTTATTACACCGATCAACTGAGAATCACTTTCGGAGTTGATTTAGCTATGTCCGTCTGTCTGTGCATGTTTTCTTGTAATCAAATTACATGTCGCAATTAAGGTCCGATCTCGGCGAAACTTTACACATATCTTTTTTTGGCCCATGGACGATCTCTATTGAATTTGGTTAAAATTGGTTCAGATTTAGATATAGCCCTCATATATATGTTGGCCCCGATTTTACATTTTACATTTTTACATTTTTACAAATTCGTTTACATGTAAGTGCTGTAAACACTTTATTTTATAACCGATCAGTATGAAATTCGGCAGAAAGAGGTTTCTTATTACATGAAGGAATACTGCCAAATTCGGAGAAAATCGGTTCAGATTTAGATATATCCCCCATATATATGTAACCCCCGATTTGACATGTAAGCGCTGTAGAAACTGTATTTTAAGGACCGATGTTGATTTTGAATAAAACACAAATTATTAAGAAATTATTGTCATTTCTTTTTATTATGATAATATTGGTATGGTTCAATTATGTGTGGAACAAAATATCGGCCAAATGGTCCGATGGTCCAAATCTTCGATGGCGCTGAGGCAAAATTGAGGTTCAATGCCGTTAATGTGCCGAATTATCTCATCCTTTAGCACTTGAATTGTTGCTGGCTAATCGACGTACACCTTTTCTTTTAAATAACCCCAAAGAAAGAAGTCCAATATGTTATTTTATGTCCGATCAGAGCGAAATTCGGCAAAAAGAGGTTTCTTTCTACATGAAGGAATACTGCCAATTTCGGAGAAAATCGGTTCAGATTTAGTAATAGCCCCCATATATACGTAGTATGTTAAAAAAAATTTGCGAATTTTGTATTTTTTCAAAAAGTACTTATTTATTCATGAATATCTATTTTGTCCACTTCAAAGTTTTTCCCCTCGGATATAATACACTTCCGCCAAAAGTTTTTTCCAATCCTCGAAGCACTTCAAATAATCACTTTTTGTGATCTTGTTCAACTCCTCCTTCGATGCAACGATGTGTGTGCAGGGGCGTTATCATGGTACAAAAGCCAGTTTTTGTTCTCCCACAAATCCGGGCGTTTTTGGCGGATTGCTTCGCGCAATGTGCGCATAACTTGCAGGTAATATTCTTTATTGAAAGTACTACCCTGTGGCAAGAACTCATAATGCACCACGCCCCTGCAATCAAAGAAAACTATGAGCTCGGGCGTCCGTCACGCTGTTCGTCCTTCGCATCTTCTCGGCCGTCTAATAACGTTATGTACCACCGATAAACGTTGCTTTGGTCCAAGGTAGCTTCTCCATATGCCACAGTCAACATTCGGAATGCGTCAGCGCACTTTATTTTGTTTTTTACACATAATTTGATGCAGATTCTTTGATCCATTTTCTGAAATTGATAAATATCGAAGACAAGTTAAAACACATCCAAGCACGACAGCTGTCAAAAATTAACTAAACATTCAAAATGGCCGACCTTGTCAGCATAAGTAAGGGACATGAGTACCAACATAACGCTACAAAAATATCAAAAATCAAATACAAGTAGCCCGCGGAAATTAAAAATTCCCGATATTTTTTAACATAACGACTTTAACTGATGACGAAAACCAGTCACTCACTTTCGTCAGGAATTTGGTTTCTCTAAGGTTCGTTCGTTCGCCTAGCCTTACGTCAATGACGTTAACAATTTACCAATTGGAAAATAATGTAATTGCCAGATCAATAATTTCACAACTTCCGGTTTAAAAAATCTCACATTTTTGTATGGTAGACCTTAGAAAATACACCTCTGTACTCTTTACACTAGCGGTGGCCATAAAATCAATCCTGGGTGGGTCGGCTGAGCTGAACCGAGACTCTCATTTCTTTCTCTCTCTCTCACGTCTCTCTCATTGTGCACAGATGATTTTTTTCCATCTTAGCGAGTTTCCAATGTTGACTTCTTTATGATTAAATATGAGTTCATATGTATACAATTTTGTTGTTATTTAATTGTTTTTACCATAATTGTATTAATAATATCCATTTTTTTTTAATAAGGTTTTTTGTCATTGTTCCTATCAGTCGATAAATAAAATAATAGGGCCCTTTTCTGTAACTTTTTTTCAATTATTCCGAGAAATCTATAAATCGCAGAAGTTTATAATTCGTTGTGTCTGTAGGAAATCATGTAAAAAGCTTGTTCCTAAAATATTTCTAACCTGCGTTTTATAGAATTCAAGTAATAGCTGAGAGAATTTTGATCGTTCGCCGTATACGAACGAAATCTGACATTTGTCTTCGCCCAGATGCCAGCAAAGAGAGATAGAGAAACCAAAATGTACACTAAAATGATTCCGTTTTCGTAAGCAAATTTTTAAGTTACAGAAACAGGCTGATAGTTTTTTTACGTTTTGACACAAAAGGAAATCAGTCCGGATATAGCTCATAGATTAAGATACCTGCAGTGTCTGCCAAGTCGATATAATGGCAATAAGTGAATTCGCAAAATCGCTGAGTCGCAGCATAGCAACCTACACCGGTGTTGTTATTTACTCGAACAGTTGGCCTCTTGGAAGGTCACGACCCTAAATGCACAAACAGACCTCGACCGCAGTGTAACATACACTTGATTTCTGCAGGAGGTGTAGTGATGAGGAAGAAGTAGAAAGCATTGAGCACCTGCTATGGTAATGCCCCTCATCAATTAGACTTCATCTGGATATACTGGGGTCGGCCATTCTAGGAAGTGTGGCAGATCTTTCCAGTACCAAAAGTATTGATAACTTTGTTTATCAAACAGTTTGGATTCGATGAGGGTCATCTGAGCCCGTGGTATCGCTAGGGACCAACATTGGTCTATGTGAGCTGGCAAGGTTGGTTGCCACCCTAGCGTAAACCTAAAAATAAAGGTAGAATATCTCCTGAACAATTGTTATACCCACTCATTACTGAAGGATGGTATATATCATCAAGTCATTTGAACTAAGTCAGTCCGTCTGTCTGTCAAGCTGGTGCGCACTTTAATTCGCAAAAAGCCGTATAAATATGGTTACAATTGATTGAAATGTTGAATCACTTATACTTCTGTTGAGCACAAAACTCACGAGACTTTGCACAGGACCATTCATCGGATCAAAAAAACAATATTGGAACTGGTCTATATCGGTCCACGTTTTTATATAGCTATCATTTAATGAGTCCATCCAATATTCAACATATATAATATACTTGCCTCGGTCCATGTTTATATATAGCTTTCATACAGCAATACCCACCGCTCCAGAAGCTATATTCTACAGGGTTGCCCATATTCGACGGACCCATGTTTTTTTAAAAAAAATCAAAGAAAAAAATAAAAATTTGGCGGTTGGCAATCTTAATCATTTAATTTGTTCCAAGTAGATTTGTTTACATCAATTTTTGAATATGATATCTCTCAAATGGCCGCCTCTGGCGTTGATGGCGTATTGTGCCCTTTTTGCAGCATTTTCCATCGTTTTCGCCAACATTTCGGCCGGAATAGCGGCTATTTCTTCACGAATGTTGTCCTTGAGCTCTTCTACGGTCCTTGGCTTGTTAACGTAAACCTTTGACTTCAAATATCCCCACAAGAAGAAGTCAGGCGGCGTCAAATCGGGCGAACGCGGTGGCCAGTCCAAATCACCACTTTTCGACATCAAACGGCCCGGAAACAAATTCTTCAGAAAATCGATTGTTATGCGACTTGTGTGCGGTGGAGCGCCGTCTTGTTGAAACCATAACTGCCTCATACGCTTTCGACGAATAATTGGCATCACAAAATTGGTCATCATGTCGCGATAACGCTCCTGGTTGATGGTAACAGCATGGCCATTTTCGTTTTGGAAGAAAAACGGCCCAATGACCGTTTTCGCACTAACGCCGCACCAAACTGTGACTTTTTCGTCATGAAGAGGCAATTCTTGAATCTCCTGAGGATTTTCAGTGGCGTAAATACGGCAATTTTGCTTATTTACGGTCCCATTCAATGTGAAATGGGCTTCATCGGACAGTTTTTTGAGTTTTTTTTTGAGTTTTCACAATTGACTTCTACTGTTGAATGTAAATTTCAACTATTTCAGAGCGCTCGCGTGGCGTGTATTGTTCCATGGTAAAAATCTGCTTGGACTGACGCTTCAAACGCGGTATGTCATTAAGCGATCTGACATCTCTGTCAAAAGTTATGGCGTTGCCAGATGGGTCCGTCGAATATGGGCAACCCTGTATATTTCTTAAAAACGGGTCAAATCGGTCTACGTTTTGATATTGCCCCCTTCCTTCCAATCTAAGTTTATTACAATCTACATGTCATATTTAAAAACTAATCCACCTGGAATTTTTGTAGTTTGATTGATTGATATGTTTGAAACCTATCAGTACATATTGATGTTAAGCATTTGCCCTCCAGAAATTACATACGATATAGAAGAAAACGTAAGTTTAAATTTAGTTATGTACCATTCTTTTAAATTTAGTTATGTACCATTGATTGTAAATATTGGCTACGAGAACGGAAAACGTATTCCATTTCTGGATTCAGTTTAGCTGTCTTACTGTGTAATAACCATATTTTATTCATTGACCTCATTAAAGTTCATTATCGATTTATGTGTACTTAACTTCGGAAAAGTAAGATTTAAATAGAATCATTATGGACGTCTGGTTAGTTTCATTAATTTTTACATTAAATAAAATCTGAAAGTAGAAAAGGATAACTGGCGTTGGGAGTGTCATATTACATTGTGGAATAAAATAACATCAAGTCATCCCTACTGACCATAATTTCCACTTGCCTGTGTATCCATCGCGCTGCGTCTGTTGTTGTTTCATTGATATTCAAGAAACTCATTTCGATTTCATCTGGTCCTGCCAAAGCTCCTTGTCGATTACGCAGCAAAGGACGTGGCTATATTTGTAATGTTTACTTTTCTTCACGCATAAGATTTATGTCTGTTGTTTTATGGGATTTTGATGTTGTTTCTCTTCCATCTCACACATCAGCAGCGAAGCAAACGACAAGCAACACTATTATGGCGACCAGAACACAGTGTGGGAAATTCGAAAAAATATGAAAAAGAAAAAACTTCCGTTGCTTCACCACAAATTTCCATAAACTTTCTTAGGAAAATTATCAATTTACCAGCTTTTTGTTTCAACTCATGTATGGGGAATTTCATGTCAAGTGAGTCAACTGTTTGAAACCGATGTCTTCCGATCGCTATAAAACTTGCACCATTTATATAGCCCTATTGGCTAGACTAACGACAACAATTTCAACGAGTTATGAAAAGGACTCTCCGAGTTGGAGGTGGTTGCGATTTGACATTATGGTCAAACAACCCTTTTTTCCTGTCCATACTCGTATAACGAATTACATATTGTGTTTAGAAATTTTTTTCCTCAGTGTTATCGATAGTTTTTTCTTTAATCTACTAAAAAAAAACAAACAAAAATATTTGCTGATTTTTTTTTGCTCAAACGTAAGGTCTTTTCATTCAAAAGCTTTATGGTTTATTTGTAGGATGGGTTAATATAACAAAATTAAATAGCCTTCCAGTTCTTCTGACAAGATTTTTTTCATCCCATCAGCGGTTTCAAAGATATCTTATAAGACATTGCGAAATATTTTATTTTTTTTTTTCGAAAATTTTAATAATTGCTGAATAAAAGCGTCAAAAAACATCGAAAGATGTTTTATCTTCAACTTGTTAGATTAATTTATTTATTTATATGAATTACAATACATAGTAAATGTATATTCTAATTTTACGGTCAAGGGAAGCCGGGTAACAAAGGCCGTGTGGCTAGCTTTTGCAGCGCCTGACCAGAGCCTCTGGTGGGAATGGAACCCACAATCTCCAATAGGCGAGCACGCCACCAACTCACCTACTGGGGCGCTCAGTCAACTTTTTAGGTTATGCAGTCATAAAACGATCAGTCTTTATGATAATATAATAAAACCAGTAAGGAAAGGCTAAAGTCGGGCGGTGCCGACTATATAATACCCTACACCACTCTCGTAATATTGAATAACTCTGATATATAAATTTTGTAATTCATGTATAAATTGTTTACATAAATTTACTTCTGGGACATTTTATACTTAAACAATACCCTGTACCACAGTGTGGTGTAGGGTATAAAAACGATTGGATCTAAAGAGCCAAATCGGATAAAACATATATATGGGAGCTATAGCTAAATCTTTACCGATTTTCTTCAAATTCGGCAATGTTGGTTCATGAATCAAGAAACTCTACCATTCTAAATTTCAAAACGATTGGATGTAAAATATAGCTTCTATAGAACTAAAGGGCCAAATCGGACGAAACATATATATGGGAGCTATAGCTAAATCTTAACCGATTTTCTTCAAATTCGGTGGTGTTGGTTCATGGATCAAGAAACTCTGCCATTCTAAATTTCAAAACGATTGGATGCAAAATACAGCTTTTATAGGACTAAAGGGCTAAATCGGACGAAACATATATATGGGAGCTATAGCTAAATCTTAAGCGATTTTCTTCAAATTCGGCAGTGTTGGTTCATGGATCAGGAAACTCTACCATTCTAAATTTCAAAATGATTGGATGTAAAATACAGCTTCTATAGGACTAAAGGGCCAAATCGGACGAAACATGTATATGGGAGCTATAGCTAAATCTTAAGCGATTTTCTTCAAATTCGGTAGTGTTGGTTCATGGATCAGGAAACTCTACCATTCTAAATTTCAAAATGATTGGATGTAAAATACAGCTTCTATAGGACTAAAGGGCCAAATCGGACGAAACATGTATATGGGAGCTATAGCTAAATCTTAAGCGATTTTCTTCAAATTCGGTAGTGTTGGTTCATAGAACAATAAACTCTACCATTCTAAATTTCAAAACGATTGGATGTAAAATACAGCTTCTATTGAACTAAAGGGCCAAATCGGACGAAACATATATATGGGAGCTATAGCTAAATCTTAACCGATTTTCTTCAAATTCGGCAGTGTTGGTTCATGGATCAGGAAACTCTACCATTCTAAATTTCAAAATGATTGGATGTAAAATACAGCTTCTATAGGACTAAAGGGCCAAATCGGACGAAACATGTATATGGGAGCTATAGCTAAATCTTAAGTGATTTTCTTCAAATTCGGTAGTGTTGGTTCATAGAACAATAAACTCTACCATTCAAAATTTCAAAACGATTGGATGTAAAATACAGCTTCTATAGAACTAAAGGGCCAAATCGGACGAAACATATATATGGGAGCTATAGCTAAATCTTAACCGATTTTCTTCAAATTCGGTAGTGTTGGTTCGTGGATCAAGAAACTCTACCATTCTATATTTCAAAATGATTGGATGTAAAATACAGCTTCTTCAGGACTAAAGAGCAAAATCGGACGAAACATATATATGGGAGCTATAGCTAAATCTTAACCGATTTTCTTAAAATTCGGCAAGGTTGGTTCATGGATCAAGAAACTGTACCATTCTAAATTTCAAAACGATTGGATGTAAACAGCTTTTATAGGACTAAATGGCCAAATCGGACGAAACATATATATGGGAGCTATAGCTAAATCTTAACCGATTTCCTTCAAATTCGGTAGTGTTGGTTCATGGATCAAGAAACTCTAGCATTCTAAATTTCAAAATGATTGGATGTAAAATACAGTTTCTACAGGACTAAAGAGCAAAATCGGACGAAACATATATATGGGAGCTATAGCTAAATCTTAACCGATTTTCTTCAAATTCGGCAATGTTGGTTCATGGATCAAGAAACTCTACCATTCTAAATTTCAAAACGATCGGATGTAAAATACAGCTTCTATAGGACTAAAGGGCCAAATCGGACGAAAGATATATATGGGAGCTATAGCTAAATCTTAACCGATTTCAACCAAATTCAATAGCGATGTTTACATGGACAGACGGACGGACGGACATCGTTAAATCGACTTAGCTAGTGATTCTGAGTCGATCGGTATACTTTAAGGTGGGTCTAGCTGTGTTATTTTCAGGTGTTACAAACATCTGCCGTGAAACAAACTTATAATACCCTGTACCACAGTGTGGTGTAGGGTATAAATATAATGCATTTGTTTGTAATGCCCAAAAAGAGAAGAATAGAACCATAGTTTATTGTACCGATCGACATAGAATCACTTTTTGAGTCGATTTAGCCATGTCCGTCTGTCTGTATGTACATGTATTTATGTGATCAAAGTGCAGGTCGTATTTATGTCCGATTGTGACGAAATTTAACACAGTGCTATTTTTTGTTTCACCCGATTTGACATGTAAGCGCTGTAGAAACCGTATTTTATATCCGATAAGTACGCAATTCGGCAGAGAGAGGTTTCATAAATTTGGCACTAATACTTCTTATTGGGGTTAATCAGTTCAGATTTAGATATATCCAGATATATACTAAGTTCCTGCCTATCAAGTATTTAACGCTATTGAAACTGTATTTTTCGTCCGATCTTTATATTATTTGGCAGAAATGATTTTTTTTGATTCAAATTGATGAAAATCTGTTTATATTATATGTAGTCCCATTTATTTGTTCCTTTCGATTCATGATCTATGAAAGAATGCTGCGCATTTTATGATTATCGTTTTAGTTCTACAGTTTATTATGATCAACAGCATCAACTCCTCCTTGGAACAAGATTTGATGAGTTGATGGAGCTAAGTATTGTGTTAACTGAAAAGAAACCAATTATTCCAAATTATTATAGCAATGCCAATTTTTGCATTGCGAGGGACTTATAGGATATTATATAGTCGGCCCCGTCCTAATTTCTGTTTTTCCTTACCGGTTTAATTTTGCGATTTTGTTTGGGTGGTTCCAACAGGAGCGTGGCAATTACGCCAATTTTTTCAATAGACTATGGGCATGACAAAATTTCAAGTGTTTGTTTGCGCAGGAATCGAAGTTGTAAACTGTTAAGGAGTTGTAAGTGGTAAACTGTTGGTGCAAAATGGTAAATTTGTAAAAATTTGAAGGTACAAAAAGGGCCGTGATAATAACACCCATTTTTCACGGGACTATAGGGACTGTAAAAGCATTACACTCCACAAAATGTTAATGTTTGTACTGGCTGGAATACAATTTATCAGCCGTTAACTTTTTGTGCAAAATGGCCCCTTTGTGTTGGACGTACCAAATGAAGCGTGGCAAGATCGTCCCTTTTTCCCAAGGTGGAAGCGACAGAGAAACTAATAACACTATGCAACAAAAATTTGTCCAAGGGATGTGGATAACAGTTTCTGGTGTATTCTGGTGTCACAAACACGAAAAAAATATTTAAAAAAATGTGTATGGTAATTTTTTTTTTAATTCCAACTTCCATGGAAAGTATATATAGTATTTGGACCATAATTAATCAAGTATAAGTCTGATTGAGCCTTGTTATGCGTTAAATTAAAGGGAATTATGAGGGCTGCAAATATCACTCTCACATAAAATCTTTTGTTTAGAAACAGTCGTTAAAAATATGAGAAAAATTATTTTTTTTAAAAAAAAAAACACTTTTCCTGGTACAAAAAAATCTTAAAAAATAGAAAAAAAGTCGAAAATTTTTTTATCACATTTTTTAAAAAGCCAGCATGCTAACGAAGCAATCACTGTCTATTTGAAAAAAGCTATTCAAAAAAAATCTTGTTTCATATTTTTCCGTTTTTAAATGATGGTTTTGCTTATATTGAATTCGCCATATGTGAAAGAGTCATATAAGAGACATTGTACTTGCATTTTATTTTCTGAGGATTGATGTCAGACATTATAAAATTATAGAGAGGGCGAGGTTTTATGGCGTTCGTATCCCTCCATAAAACTTTATATGCAATGTGAGAGCTATATTGGATGAGATCCGCTCAGGTAGAGGGCCATTCAACAATATTTGTGGTTTTTATACCCTGCACCACACTGTGGTACAGGGTATTATAACTTTGTGCATTTGTTTGTAACACCAAAAAGGAGAAGAAATAGACCCATCGTTTATTATACCGATCGACTTAGAATCACTTTCTGAGTTTATTTAGCTATCTCCGTCTGCCTGTCTGTGCATGTATTCTTGTAATCAAAGTACAGGTCGCAATTAAGGACCGATCTCGGCGGATCTTTACACATATCTTTTCTTTGGCCCAAGGACGATTGAATTTGGTTAAAATCGGTACAGATTTAGATATAGCCCTCATATATATGTCACCCCCGATTTGACATGGAAGCGCTGTAAAAACTTTATTTTATATCCGATCAGTATGAAATTCGGCAGAAAGATGTTAGCCCCGATTTGACATGTAAGCGCTGTGAAAATGTTATTTTATATCCGATCAGTGAGAAATTCGGCAAAAATAGGTTTCTTATTACATGAAGGAATACTTCTAAATGCCGAGAAAATCGTTTCAGATTTAGATATATCCCCCATATATATGTAACCCCCGATTTGACATGCAAGCGCTGTAGAAACTGTAATTTATATCCGATCAGTGCGAAATTCGGCAGAAAGAGGTTTCTTATTACATGAAGGAATACTGCCAAATTCGGAGAAAATCGGTTCAGATTTAGATATATCCCCAATATATATATAACCCCCGATTTGACATGTAAGCGCTGTAGAAACTGTATTTTAAGGGCCGATGTTGATTTTGAATTAAACACAAATTATTAAGAAATTATTGTCGTTTCTTTATACCCTACACCACACTGAGGTACAGGGTATTATAAGTTTGTTTCACGGCAGATGTTTGTAACACCTGAAAATAACACAGCTAGACCTTAAAGTATACCGAGCGACTCAGAATCACTAGCTGAGTCGATTTAAGCATGTCTGTCCGTCCGTCCGTCTGTCCATGTAAAGTTGTTCGTCGACTACAGGTCGCAATTTCACTCCGATCGTTCTGAAATTTTGCAGTTTAGAGTATTTCGCAGCTGTTAAGATCCCTATTGAATTTGGTTGAAATCGGTTCAGATTTAGATATAGCTCCCATATATATCTTTCGTCCGATTTTGCTCTTTAGTCCTGTAGAAGCTGTATTTTACATCCAATCATTTTGAAATTTAGAATGGTAGAGTTTCTTGATCCATGACTACCAACACTACCGAATTTGAAGAAAATCGGTTAAGATTTAGCTGTAGCTCCCATATATATGTTTCGTCCGATTTGGCCCTTTAGTTCTATAGAAGCCGTATTTTACATCCAATCGTTTTGAAATTTAGAATAAACTATTTATACATGAACTACAAAATTTATATTTCAGAGTTATTCAATATTACGAGAGTTGTGTAGGGTATTATATAGTCGGCCCCGCCCGACTTTAGCCTTTCCTTGCTGGTTTTATTATGATAATATTGGTATGGTTCAATTATGTATGGAACAAAATATCGGCCAAATGGTCCGATGGTACCAATGAGGCAAAATTGAGGTTCTATGCCGTTAATGTGCCGAATTATCTCATCCTTTAGCTCTTGAATTGTTGCTGGTTTATCGACGTACACATTTTCTTTCAAATAACCCCAAAGAAAGAAGTCCAATATGTTATTTTATGTCCGATCAGTGCGAAATTCGGAATACTGCCGAATTCGGAAAAAATCGGTTCAGATTTAGTAATATCCCCCATATATACGTAGTATGTTCAAAAAAATTTGCGAATTTTGTATTTTTTCAAAAAGTATTTATTTATTCATGAATATCTATTTTGTCCCTTCAAAGTAATTCCTCTCGGATATAATACACTTCTACCAAAAGTTTTTTCCAATCCTCGAAGCACTTCAAATAATATTTTTTTGTGATCTTGTTCAGCTCCGCCTTCGATGCCGTCTTTATCTCCTCAATCGTGGCGTAGCGTCGTCCTATCATAGGCCTTTTCAGTTTTGGGAACACAAAATATTCACAGGGGGTTAGGTCAGGGGAATACGCTGGCTGCGGCACCATTACTGTGTTGTTTTTGGCCAAATATTCGCGCACAGCAACGATGTGTGTGCAGGGGCGTTATCATGGTGCAAAAGCCAGTTTCTGTTCTTCCACAAATCCGGGCGTTTTTGGCGGATTGCTTGGCTCAATTTGCGCATAACATGCAGGTAATATTCTTTATTGACCGTATTACCCTGCGGCAAGAACTCATAATGCACCACGCCCCTGCAATCAAAGAAAACTGTGAGCTCGGGCGTCCGACACGCTGTTCGTCCTTCGCATCTTCTCGGCCCTCTAAGAACATTTTGTACCACCGATAAACGTTGCTTTGGTCCAAGGTAGCTTCACCATATGCCACAGTCAACATTCGGAATGCGACAGCGCACTTTATTTTGTTTTTCACACAACATTTGATGCAGATTCTTTGATTCATTTTCTGAAATAGATAAACATCGAAAACAAGTTAAAACACATCCAAGCACAACAGCTGTCAAAAATTAACTGAACATTCAAAATGGCCGACCTTGTCAGCATAAGTAAGGGACATGAGTACCAACATAACGCTACAAAAATATCAAAAATCAAATACATGTAGCCCGCGGAAATTAAAAATTCACGATATTTTGTGAACATACTACGTACTCCAAAAATTAAAGTGCAAATACTAAGGGACCTTCGACGATAAAAGCATTTTTAATAAAAAAATTTTAAAAAAAAATTTTTGGTTTTGATATTATATAAGAGTATGCCACAATCTATGCGTAGTGTAATATGTGTGAAATTGCGGAAGATTCCAATAAGTAGTATAGAAATTATTTAAGAATCAGTATTTCACTAAATTTTGAGCCGTTTTGTGGGAGGTACTCGAAGGAATTGGCCAACATGATACATGATTAACCAGAGATAGAAAAAAATATTAACAAACTTTGGCTAACAATTATTTTTGAAAGATTTTGGAGAAGTCAACCGTATAGAGCTCCGTATCTCCCATACAATTGCAGCAGAACTGTTGATAACGAGTGTCACGGCTCAGAAATCATGATCCAGTATGTGCGCTGCCAAAATTTTTAATACATATTTATACACTGACATGTGTAAAATACTTGTTTCTTTAATAATATAGAAACAAAATGGTCTTGAAGCCGGGAGAGTATCCTAGTTTTAGAATCACAAAGATTTGCAGACCGAATAAAAGCAAGCAAGCAACATAACAAATGTATGGCTCGGCAAAACATGGCGAGTCTTCTGACTCACCACAAACTACACTTAGTGCAGTCAAAAACCACAAAAGCTTTTCTGCATAGTGTGGTAAATTTCCATTTGATGGAGCAAAATTTGCTTCTCATTGGACATGGCTGGTGTTTTGTATTAACTTTGGTTAACAATTGTTTTTGGAAGATTTTGGAGAAGTGTGGTTTCACAAAGATTTTCATTCGCTTGCGTGTTGAAGTCAACCATATAGAGCTCCGTATCTCCCATACAATTGCAGCAGAACTGTTGATAACGAGTGTCACGGCTCAGAAATCATGATCCAGTATATGTGCTGCCAACATTTTTAATACATATTTATACACCGCCATGTATAAAATACTTGTTTCTATAATAATATAGAAACAAAATGGTCTTGAAGCCGGGAGAGTATCCTAGTTAGAATCACAATATTAACAAACTCCAAATTGGAAGTCCATCGGTTACCCATATCGAATGTTATCGCGCGCACAAGCCTTCAGACAAACGGATGGGCAAACGTATTTTCTCAAATGACTCAAAAAGGTCCGTGATAAATAAAAGACAATAGTTTTATTTTTTATTTATTTTTCTTTATTTGCCCAATATTTCGGACAACTTCGTTGGTCATCATCAGGGGGAATCTATCACACAAAAACACGAATTATTACTATGAAACTATGACACTAAAGACATTTTTACGATAAGTATTTACATTTAATATTGTTGTAACAAAAATAGTCCTTTACTGTGTGAGCTTTCGTTAGTCTAATACAACTAATACAACATCAAAGACGCGAGAGATTTCAGGACCAAAATAATTGACACATAGATAAATAATGATATCATTTGACGTTATCTCCTTATTCAAGTATACCTATTAATTTAGCAATAACTACAATAGATAAGAAATGGGACATTATTTCACAATATACAACCAGTAAGGAAAGGCAGAAAGTCGGGCGGGGCCGACTATATAATACCCTACACCTCCCATATTATCTAATTCTGAAACGATAATCGCTAAATTAAGCAATATTCGTTCCTAAAGTGAGAAACATCTTTCTGGAAAATTTTAATGATCGGAAGTAAAATACAACTTCTATAGCGGTTTGCTACCAAATCAGGAGGAACATATATATGGAGCTTTAATATAAATCTGTACCCATCTTCCCTGAATACTTATTCATGTAAAAAGACCACCTTCTGTCGAATTTCGTACTGATAGGATATAAAATACAGTCTCTACAGCACTTACATGTCAAATCGGGAGTAACATATATATGGGTGTTATATCTAAATCTAAACCGAGTTTCTCCGAATTTGGCAGTATTCCTTCATGCAGAATGAAACCTCTTTTTGCCGATTTTCGCACTGATCGGATATAAAATAACATTTTTACAGCGCTCACATGTCAAATCGGGGGTAACGTATATATGGGGGCTATATCTAAATCTGAACCGATTTCTTCCAAATTTAAATGTGTTCATTCATATAATAGGAAACCTCTTTCTGACGAATTTCATACTGATCGGATATAAAATACAGTTTTTACAGCGCTTACATGTGAAATCGGGGGTAACATATATATGGGGGCTATATCTAAATCCGAACCGATTTTCTCCGAATTTGGCAGTATTCCTTCGTGTAATAAGAAACCTCTATCTGCCGAATTTCGCACTGATCGGATATAAAATACAGTTTTAACAGCGCTTACATGTCAAATCGGGGCTAACATATATATGGGGGCTATATCTAAATCTGAACCGATTTTCTCCGAATTTAGCAGTATTCCTTCATGTAATAAGAAACCTCTCTTTGCCGAATTTCGCACTGATCGGATATAAAATAACATTTTTACAGCGCTTACATGTCAAATCGGGGGTAACGTATATATGGGGGCTATATCTAAATCTGAACCGATTTCTTCCAAATTTAACAGTGTTCATTCATATAATAAGAAACCTCTTTCTGCCGAATTTTATACTGATCGGATATAAAATAAATTTTTTACAGCGCTTACATGTCAGATCGGGGCTAACATATATATGGGGGCTATATCTAAATCTGAACTGATTTTAACCAAATTCAATAGGGATCGTCCTTGGGCCAAAAAAAAGATATGTTTAAAGTTTCGTCGAGATCGGACCATAATTGCGACCTGTACTTTGATTACAAGAATACATGCACAGACGGACAGACGGACAGACAGACGGACAGACAGACGGACATAGCTAAATCAACTCAGAAAGTGATTCTAAGTCGATCGGTATGATAAACGATGGGTCTCTTTCCTCTCCTTTTGTGTGTTACAAACAAATGCACAAAGTTATAATACCCTGTACCACAGTGTGGTGTAGGGTATAAAAAGCTTTACTCTTACTGTGTAATTGATTTCTACAAGTGTATTAAAATTGAGATTCTTGTAGATATGGCAAAGTGCCTGTATGTCACTGCGTGTGATTGTTTATTTGATTGTGTTTGGCAACAAATCTGTGCCAAAGTTTTTTCAGTGTTGTACTACCGTCTGAATATGACAATACCCTTCAGTTTACTAGTTGAGATTTTCTTATGCTAAGTCAAGTTTTCCCTTTCTGTTCCCTATTGTACTTGAAGTACCACTGCTTATACATTTAAAAATTGTATATACCCTAGGGAATAACTCTGATGTCTTGAGACTCTGTCCCCATATGATATAGAGAACACATATTGCTAACATAAGCTGGACAATATATTTCCTATAAATAACAAGTGTCATTGACATCGGTTAACTGATAAAGATACATTAAATTTATTCGTATTTATATTTTTTCGAAATTCCCCCACTGTGTAACAGTGAACACAGGCAACTTTTTCACACAAGATTTCATTTAAGGGGAAGAAACACTTTTAGTATCCTTTTATGGGAACGTCGATGAACGTCTACGCTACTATATGTATGCGTGAGTCATGGCAAAGCTCATTGGACCCTGAATGGTTATGAGCCAACAGTTTTTGTTTATTATCATTTCAGTTTCATTTGTGTTTATATCTCATCTTGGTTAACGGCTCGTCTTCATCCTCATCCACGTATTCATCTTCAACCTCCTTATTCTCGTTCACTGTTTATATTGTCCTTAAAGAGGAACCACAACGCATCTTCTTTCTTGATGGTGTTTGTTTTGCAGTCTATTATTGGCCAATGCTTCCGAGTGAGCGTTGAGCGGTTCGTTATAATGCCATCCAACAAAGATGTCCAAATGAATGATGCTTCGATTAAGACATTTCAGAGTGTGAAAACCACTACACAGCCTTCATTTAGGTATCATAAATATGCTTATGCAGGAATTCAAGCACATCTAATGTCAACACTTTACGTGACCCCACCCACCACCGTCACCACCACCAACCATCACCAGCCACCAATGGCTGACATTAACAACACGATATAGATTACAATTTCAAGAAGGATTGTATTTCAAACACTTCAGTTTTGTGTTCCTATTTAAGGATGTTTATGGCATTTCATTTTGGATAGGTCGAGTGAATTCGAAATGTATGACTGGTGTGGAAGCGGGATTTTAAAGCGTAGGAAACATGAATTGTTTATTGTAGGAGTTGTCCGAAAAGAAATATTCAATCATGGAATGGTATGCAGGCAAAGCTCAAAGTAAATGAATAAATAACATCATTCACCACAGAAGGTCATGGTTCAAGAGGCTCTACAATGATTCTGCATAAATACTCGTAGCACAGTGGATATACTAAACGAAATTCCAAATGTATGAATTACGTGTATATCGCATTTGGAAACGTCAATTTTTTATTTAAAGAGTTGGCCGCAAATAAATATTCAATCATGGAATGTCATGCAGACAAAGGTCAAATTAAATGAATTTATGATATTTATACTAGAAGGTTATTGAAAAGTAAATCATGGTTCAAGATGTTGTACAATGTTTCTAGATAAATATCACAGTGGATATAGTAAATTTCCTGTAGTAAATTTATATCAGTAATGTACGCCGACTGATGCGTATATATATCGGGTGATCCAAGTAGAGATACTTTTTGCAATAGCCTTTTTTTGACAGATCACGTGTGAGTTGTGTCATGCTGTCATGTTATTTTTGTTAAGTATTGTTTGGCATTTCCTCATGGAAAGACATACGCCTGAACAACGTTTACAAATTATTCAGTTTTATTACTTAACGGGGGATATGTAAAGTCTAAAGTTTATGCGGACAAACCCGCTTCGATTCAGGCCTTGGAGCAAAACATCACGCGTGTCATTCGCCAGTTACCGGTCGAAATGCTCGAACGAGTCATCGAAAATTGGACGCAACGGATGGACCATCTGAGACGTAGCCGCGCCAACATTTGATAGACATCTTCAAAAAATAAATGCCAAAGAATGTTCTTTCAAATCATAGACATCTTCAAAAAATAAATGCCAAAGAATGTTCTTTCAAATCATAATAAACATTCCCCAATTAATTTGAATTTTCTGTTTTTTTTTTCTTTAAAATAGTAGGGATCCTCGTAATCGATCACCCATTAGTTCTAATAAAAAAAGGAGAAAAATTTGAACTTATTCATTTACTGATATCTCCCAAACTACCGGCGATCCCAAAATAATTATTCGGACCTATAGGGCACAATATGTGTTATAGGACAAAATATTTAAATATCTCTGGCAGAAGAAAAGTTATGGCCATTCGAATGCAAGCACTTTTCTATATTTTCTGCCCAATTTCGAATGTTTAAATGTACATATCTCCCATAGTTTTGAAGATCAAGAAAATTGTATATCCTATATCAGAGCACCACATTTAACATTTCCACGCAGTTTCATCAAAATTGGTGACCATCGGCAATTTTTAGGTTCTCATCATTAGTAGAAGAGAAAAACCCATACCGACGATACACATTGAAGATGTTATTGATAACAAATATGCCAACAGAGAAGAGACTGAACTACAAGCCAGGCACAGACAAATGCTCTCAAATGTATCGACATATTACACTATACAACAAAATTTCTGTCGAAGGGCTTCGCATAACATTTTGTAGCTTAGTATGGTGTCCTAAACACGAAAAAATATTAAAAACAAATATATGGTAATTTTCGTCAAAGGTGCGTTTAGTATTTGGACAAAATTTGTTTAACTAATAGCTCTATAAAACCGGGAAAGACATCAGATTAAAGAAACTTATGAGGACTAAAAATGTTAATACCCAGTAAACAATTATTTCCGACGTGTCGGACGTCGGCAAATTCTCGTAAGTTTCATTAGACATTCAGCCGAATTGTATAAATTTCCTTTAGACATTTAAACGCTTTTCTGTACAATATCGGTCAGACAATTTTGCACATTCTCTAAAACTCCATACGAGATTTACATGACATTTCTGCACATTCTCGGAAGGGACTTATTGTTTATTTTTTTTAATCGAGAAATATGCGACGTTTCTGCACATTCTCGAAAAGGATTTTATGTTTTTTTCTTGACCGAGAATTATTCGACGTTTCTGCACATTCTCGAATGGTGTTTTTTCTTTTCGAAACGGAATTTTTGTGTTGTTTTATTTCAGTAACCATGTCCCAATAATTCAATTCCCGCAACATAGCTAACTGTTAATTTTCATGGAATAGCAAGAACTGGTTCTTGTTGTTTTGCATACATTCTTTTGTTTGTTTTCTTACATCACCTCTCATTTTCAATTGTGCCACAAAACAATTAACATGTCGCGTATAAGCATTTATTTACATTTATTTATTTATTATTATTCATTTTTATTATTATTTTATTTATTTATTCAGAAAAGTTGAACCATTAGTCAGAAACTGGTCGGACAAATTAGACCAAATTCGGATGTTTGGTTAGACTTCATTCCGAAATTGGTCTGACAAATAGTCGGAAAAATGTCGGACCCAATTCGGATGTTTTGTTAGACTTCCTTCCGAAATAGGTCCGAAAAATCGGACAGGTAGTCAGAAAAATGTCAGAGAAGTCGGGCCAAATTCGGATGTTTGGTTAGACATCTTTCCGAAATTGGTTCGACAAATCGGACAAATTTCCAGAAACTGGTCTAAAATTCGGACCATTTTCGACTACTTTATTAGATTAAGACCGACTTAATTGAAACTAGTCGAAAAATCCTTCCGAATTTCCCTCCGATTTTTCTTCAGATTTCTGACAGAGATGTGTCCGACAACTCTGCACAATCAACCGAATTTGCCAAGACAAAAGTTACCGAACTCACATGGTTTTCTGAACAATTTCGAAACAATGTCGGCATCAGAATCGGCTACTTGTGCAGAGTTTCTGACCGACTTCGGAAGAAATTGTTTGCTGGGTAATGACATTGTTTGGGTAGTAGTATTAAAGTTATGAGATAATAAATATTTGAATGTATTTAAATGTTGACCTTTGTGGGGCAAGTACTCGAAGGAGTGGACCAACATAGTCCATCTTTGATCTTAGCCAGAGGTAGAAAAAAAAACTTAACACATACCAAATTTGAAGTCAATCGGTTACTCCTGTGGAAAGTTGTCAATGTCATTATTAACATTTGTAGTCCTGATAATATACTTTAATCTGATGTATTACCCAGGTTTATCGAGCTATTAATAAAAAAATACGATCCAAATACTAAAGCGCCTTTGACGAAATAAATTTGTTTTTAATATTTTTTCGTGTTTAGTACACCATACTACGCCAAAAAATGTTATGCGCAGCCCTTCGACAACAATTTTGTTGTGTACTCGTAGTGTAATATGTCGATACATTGGAGAGCATTTGTCTCTGTCTGTCTTGTAGTTCAGTCTCTTCTCTGTAAGTAAATTTGTTATCAATAACATCTTCAATGTGTACGGTCTGTATGGGTTCTTCTCTTCAACTAATACATGAACTTCATCGAAGTTTGGTTTATGTCCACTGAAGCCTACAATGACCTGCAAAAGCTGTCGTCTTTTGGTACCAATCCACTTTAAGTTCGTTTCCATGTCTGACTACACTATGCAACAACAACTTTTTTTGTGTCCGTATGTGACTACACTATGTGACAAAAATTTGTTTGGTGTCCCAGACCTAAAAAACTTTAGTGTAGATTGAACCATTCTATTTTATTAAATTAAAACAAAAAACCAGTAAGAAAGGCACAAAGTTGGGAGGGGCCGACTATATAATACCCTACACCTCCTATGCATTGTTTATCCCCTCACCATAGAGAGGAGGGTATATATCATTCGCTACGAGCCAAAAGTGTAACATATCGAAGGAGTGACGTAAGACCCTAAGTATGTTCGGCGGATATACGTTTTGGAACATTTTAAGTCGAAGAAACAGTGTCCGTCCGACCGTCTGTCTCCTGGCTGGTGTGCACTTTCCAAAGGAGTAACAGATTGACTTAAAATTTGGTATGTGGTAATATTTTTTTCTATCTCCGGCTAAGTTCAAAGATGGGCCGTATTGGTTCACTCCTTCTAGTACCTCTCCCACAAAGGGTTAAAAAGTGGTGAAGTATTGATTCTTTAATGATTACTATACTACTTATTCGAATCTTATGAAATTCCACACGTAGTATTAGTTTATTAGTCGCTATCACCTCGACAAAAATGGGCGAAGTTTCCACGTCCCTTTTGGTACCTCCCACACAAATTGACAATTTTGCCCCAAAAGTTAACAGCTTATTACTTTAATGCAAGTGCCTAAAAATACTCGAAATTTTGTACTGCGTAATGTTTTTATAGATTCTATGGTCCGGTATAAAATGGGTATTCTTGTATCGCCCATTTTGGTACCTCCCACACAAATGCACCGTTTTGCACCAATAGTAAACAGCTTATAACTTTAATACCAGTGAATACAAATACTTGAAAATTTGTACAGTGTAATACTGTAAAAGTGCCTACAGTCCTGTAAAAAATGGGCGTTATTGCCACGCCCCTTTTGGTACCTCCCACACGAAGGTACCATTTTGTACAAGTAGTTAATGCACAAAAATACTAGAAAATGTTGCACGGTGTAACGCGTTTAAAGTACCTATAGCCCCGTGAAAAATGAGCGTTATCACCACGCCTCTTTTTTACCTCTCACACAAAATTATCAAATAATACCAACATTTAATAGCTCATAACGTTAATATACCAGTAAACATAAACGCTTATAATTCGTCACAGTGTAATGTATTTAAAGAATCTAGTGTTTAGAGCAAAATAGGCGAATTTGTTAAACCCCATCTGATACCACCCACAAAATTGACAGATTAGTGCGTGTAATACTCCATATTACGTTGCTCACAAAGTGAGGGTATACATTAGTCGGTTTACCCCACTGAAACTTTCTTACTTGTTTTATATCACCTAGAGTCCAATGAAAAGTGGGCGTTATGGGCACGCCCCTTTTGGTACCTCCCACACAAATGGACCATTTTGCCCCAAAAGTTAATGACTTATAACTGTAGTACCAGTGCAAAAAAAATACTTGAAATTCTGTTTATTCTGTTTCTGTGCTTTTATAGGACCTACAGTCCAGTGAAAAATGGGTGCCATTGGCACGTCCGGTTTGGTACCTTCCGCACAAATGGACTATTTTGCACCACAAGTTAACAGTATATATCTTTAATATCACTGCATGCGTTAAAGTTATTACATTCAATTTAAATTGATAACAATTTAATTAAACAAAAAATTTATTTACGAATATTTTTGGGACTGAAGGTGAGGGGATTTGTAAGTCCGTTTATCCGAGTGAACTTTCTTACTTGTTTAACTGTGCACTGTCATGGGAAAATAAACTTTTTCCTAAAAGACGGAAAAAATTCCTGCATCTTATTATTAAAATATTTGACAGTTTTTTAAGGATAATATGTAAGGAAATGCCGAAAAAAATAATGATAAATGAGGAATTTAAACATCTTTATCGACATGCATGTATAAAATATTTGAATCTGATTTTGTTTTTAAGCATTATTTGTTTCTTGTTTTTTATCTCCGATTAGAAAATGTTGTTTTCCTTATGTGTATGTGGGATCAGTTTTTTTATACCCGATTTTTAAGATGGAATCAATGGTCATGGGGTTTCCAAATCCTGTATATCCATTTAATCTATTAAATACTGTGAATCTGTTCCTTTGAAATAAGTAGCTCTCAGAGGACGTCTCTTTGGTCAAGAAGTCACACATGGCATGAAGGAGAAGCAAATGTTTTATTATACTATTGAACATTTCACATAAAATTTCAAATAAAATATTTGCATTTAATCACATTTTGCTTTTAAACATTATTTGTTTCCTGTTTTTTTCTCCGATTAGAAAATATTGTTTTCTTTAGGTATATGTATGTGGGATCAGTTTTTTAAAATCCGAATTTTAAGATGGATTCAGTGGTCATGAGGTTTCCAAATCCTGTAAATCCATTAAATCGATTAAATCCTGTGAATCTGCTCCTTTGAACTAAATAGCTCTCAGAGGACGTCTCTTTGGTTAAGAAGTCACACATGGCATGAAGGAGAAGCAAATGTTTTATTATACTATTGAACATTTCACATAATATTTGAACTATGGGCGCGAAATTGAAAAAACTTAAAAGTTAAATATCTAAAAACTACTAAAATACAGATGTGACATTCTTTCTTAGCAGGGCAGTGTAGTAATCGGTTGTTCGGTTAAGAAAAGTTTAAATTATTTCCGTTGTTTTTAATACTTTCGACTGTGCGGTGTATGGTATAACAATAGGATGAAAACAAGGATAAGTTAAACAGAATATCATCCCATAGATATAATATTAAGTTTTTTTATAATCTAAACTTTAATGTTTTGTTAAAGTTAACCAAGAATATTATTTTTTTAAATTTCCCGCGGATACATGTGCTTCTGAGATTTCGTTTAATAATATAAATAAATTATTTCTTTCCACAGTGCGTGCAGCCACTGTGAAATCGCATAACCAAATATAACACATACGTTAGATGGACATAAGGGTGTCCATAAGAATCAGTCCGCCTCATCATCCACCCACTACCTTTATTATACGAAATACAACCCGAAATATTTAATGGCGTATCAGGAAACTGATTTCTTTTTTCTCCTTTATCAGTTATGTGTAGCTTTCCACTTTTCCATTTCTGTTTTTTTTCGAAATTTTCTTGTTAATATATGTACAAAAATGAAAATAAACATGGCCAACGCAAACACCATAGAACGAAATCAAAAGTGGGAAAACAACCAAGATTCAATAACACCAAAATGATGACATTTGGTAAACAAGTGAACACCACCGAAAATAAAAAACCCCAAATAACACTTTAAATCACTTCGCTTCAGTCACCGCAATAAAAAAGGTTTAATTCTTTTGAAAATGCTCTGGGGACTTAACATGAAATCCATAAAAAGCCGTTGAATATATTTTTCAAATACGAATGGTTAAGCAATGTTTTAAAAGAAATTTATTGCTTAAAAATGTGTGCAAATTCTAAGGCTTTGGCAAATCTATAAAACGACCCAAACAAATATAACACACAGATTATAACCTGAATGAAACACATGGACGCTTTAAAGAAATCGGCGAAGAATGTGATGTAAAGATACTAAATAGAAGTAGAAATGTTGTGTGTACAACATTTATAACATACGAGTATGTCAATGCTTTAATACCCATCGTTGTTACGTGAAATCTGTTATGGATCAGATTTTTTTCAAATCGATCTAAGAATTTTCTTTTGTTATAAAAATATTTGCTAATCCAAGCACAGTTCTATCCATTACACTCATACTAGGGCGATCAAAAACCGCACCGGTTAACTGGTTTCTCTTAAAAAAAACGACTATCGGTTATCGCCTTTTTTGCATTTTCAAATAACCAGAACCGTCGGTTTTTTCAACTCAATTTATTCGACATTTTTGGTTTTTTGGAACCATTTGACGTCATCTCATCGTCGTGCTCAACAATTGAACATCTCACGAACATCAATGATGCCAATTTTTTAATAAAAATTTGAAATTTAACCCTTACAAGGTTAAATTGACTCAAGAGCTGAAGCCTACTGTCAATTTCAAGCGTCGTCAATACGCCGAATGGTTAGTTGAACAGACAGAAGAGAATGGCGATTTTACAAAGAAAATCATCTTCAGCGACGAGGCACACTCTCACCTCAGTGGATTCGTTATGCATCCAAACAAGAGTGACTGTTTGGAGCGGTTTATGGGCTGGCGGAGACATCGGGCCGTACTTCTTCGAAAATGAGATCTGCCAAGCAGTTACCGTGAATGGTGTTCGCTATCGCGAGATTAAAACGGAATTCTTGGGGCCAGAAATTTAAGATATGGACTTGGTCGATATGTGGTTCCAACAGGATGGTGCCACTTGCTACACAGCCAACGAAACAGTGGCTCTTTTGTGCAAGAAATTTAATGGCCGTGTTATCTCACGTAGACGGAGTTGTCAGAATACAATGAAACGAATTATGATGCGCTGAATTCAAAAATGTTTTCGGTTTTTACGTAACATTTACGGTTTTCTCGTAAACTCAATCTGTATGAAAAGAATTTAATAATGTACTAAAGCTTTCAAAAGTGTCGATATCAGAGTATAGTATAATATTATACATATTTATCTTAATTTGCAACTCTTCCACTGTATTTGGTTTTGTTAACATTTTGCCTCAAAAGCAACGGTAAACCAAATTTTCGTAGGAAGCAACTAGCTTCGGGTTTTCTAAAAGGGAACATAAGAATTTCTTATATTTATGTCAACGCACCCTCAAACATTTTTAATGATCTTTCAGTGTCAAAACGTTAGTATAAGTCAACATTTTTTTCATGGCAAAGTTCACTTACGTGCAACGTTTGGAAGTCATTAAAAATTACGGTTGTCGCAACATTAAGAGCGCTTACTCCAGTTTCGGCCGTAATAATCGTCCCACGCGACACGCTGTGCAGTAAAATATTAACATTTTTGTATTACAATGTGGTCTTTTTGATATATTTAGGGTGCCTAGACACGATTTAGATTGTATTGATATGTTCACAAAAGTTGTTCAAATTTACGTTGGCTACAATTTTGCTGAACACTGTTAGTGAAAAATTACGAATCCCGGAAAGATATGCTGAAAAAAGGGAAAAAAATATTTTTCTTTAACTTTTTCCAAAAAAAGTACCGGAAAACAATTTATTTCACATAAAGTGTGAAGAAACTTTGTTCAGCATATTCTTAGCTACATTATTGCCAAATGTAGTTAGGCGGAATCACTAAGTATGAATTAGTCGTTGGACAAAAGCTGATGACACCTTTTTCGAGGGGCCCACTGATTTTCAGAAACTTTGGAGGTCCATAAAAAAATTGGTCACCAATTTCGCCAAACCGAGTATAGGGTTACACTACCCTTTGGTAGTAAAATCGAACCTATACTGTCAAGTCTGTGTATTTTTTTCATTGTTGCGCAGTGTTATATATACTTGTTTTTTCTGCTCTAATATGACCTTGCTTAAAGGTTTAAATATGTCCCGCTGTACGTAAATCCAATGATATTACCCGAAAAAATTATTCAGGTCCTTGTGTACACTAGGTCTTCTCTAGAATTCGGTAAATTTAAAATTTCTCAACACAAATTAACATTTACCGGAGTAAAAATAAATTGCATTTTTTGTGTGTCATCATGTTTTTCTGTAATCCTTCTTTCATTCACGGTTCGAGTATACATTTCCTTTATGACCTTAGTTCTCTTCCATCATATATGGTGTTCGAAATATCAATACATACTATTTTTGTATGTGTGTCATATCCTGGCAAAGGATAATTGCCTTAGTTCGCCGTTGGAATCACAAGTGGAGGAACATTCCATTAGGGTATGCTGATTTTGAATATGTCTTACTTCACACATCAGCGCTATGTATGTGGTATAAATAAATACTCGTATATATACATTCACATCTCCATATATACAAAAATATTGGAACTTTAAAAAAACACTCGATATATTTTTTTACAGGGGAGCGAATAAGCGAAATGAGAGTATTTCGCATAAATTTCGGTAAAGGAAAAACAACCCATTGAAAGATAAATAACATCATTCGGCGAGCGTGATTTTTTACCCATTTCATTAATATACGAGTATTTTATGGAAAAAAAAATTAAAGCAGTGTTGGTATTTTTTTTCCTTTCTGTAAATGCCAATCAATTTGTGCAAAAATATTTATGTACCAACACTTGTTTACTTCTCTTTTTGTTTACTTTCAGGCATTTTACTTAGTTGTTTTTTTCTATGTCGAGCTACCGAAAAATCATAGGGTGTTTTCAGTTCATTCACTTCATTTGTTTTGGAAGGTACAATATGGAGATGATAAACTCGTATTAATGTAACTAAGAATTAAAACCAGTAAGGAAAGGCTACAGTCGGGTGGTGCCGACTATATAATACCCTACACCACTCTCGTAATATTGAATACCTCTGATATATAAATTTTGTAATTCATGTATAAATTGTTTACATAAATTTACTTTTGGGACATTTTATACTTAAATAATACCCTGTACCACAGTGTGGTGTAGGGTATAAAAACGACTGGATCTAAAGAGCCAAATCGGATGAATCATATATCAAGAAACATGGATCAAGAAACTCTGCCATTCTAAATTTCAAAACGATTGGATGTAAAATACAGCTTTTATAGGACTAAAGGGCTAAATCGGACGAAACATATATATGGGAGCTATAGCTAAATCTTAACCGATTTTCTTCAAATTCGGCAGTGTTGGTTCATGGATCAAGCAACTCTACCATTCTAAATTTCAAAATGATTGGATGTAAAATACAGCATCTATAGGACTAAAGGGCCAAATCAGACGAAACATGTATATGGGAGCTATAGCTAAATCTTAACCGATTTTCTTCAAATTCGTTAGTGTTGGTTCATGGAACAATAAACTCTACCATTCTAAATTTCAAAACGATTGGATGTAAAATACAGCTTCTATAGAACTAAAGGGCCAAATCGGACGAAACATATATATGGGAGCTATAGCTAAATCTTAACCGATTTTCTTCAAATTTGGTAGTGTTGGTTCGTGGATCAAGAAACTCTACCATTCTAAATTTCAAAATGATTGGATGTAAAATACAGCTTCTTCAGGACTAAAGAGCAAAATCGGACGAAACATATATATGGGAGCTATAGCTAAATCTTAACCGATTTTCTTCAAATTCAGCAATGTTGGTTCATTGATCAAGAAACTGTACCATTCTAAATTTCAAAACGATTGGATGTAAAATACAGCTTTTATAGGACTAAATGGCCAAATCGGACGAAACATATATATGGGAGCTATAGCTAAATCTTAACCGATTTTCTTCCAATTCGGTAGTGTTGGTTCATGGATCAAGAAACTCTACCATTCTAAATTTCAAAATGATTGGATGTAAAATACAGTTTTTACAGGACTAAAGAGCAAAATCGGACGAAACATATATATGGGAGCTATAGTTAAATCTTAACCGATTTTCTTCAAATTCGGCAATGTTGGTTCATGGATCAAGAAACTCTTGATTGGATGTAAAATACAGCTTCTATAGGACTAAAGGGCCAAATCGTACGAAATATATATATGGGAGCAGAGAAAAGTGATTGTTATTGGAACGCGCCATTTGGTACCTCCCACACAAATGGACCATTTTGTACCAAATGTAAACAACTTTTAACTTTATACCAGAATATACTTTAAAGTTATTAAAAGCAATTTAAATTGATAATAATTTAATTAAAACAAAAAAAATAAATTTGCGTATATTTTTTGGGACTCAAGGTGAGGGGATTTATAAGTCGGTTTAACCGACTGAACTTTCTTACTTGTTTTTATAATTCATAATAAACGAACGGAAAATGTCCCTTTTTTAAATCTTGGTTGCAAAATTGAGAGAAATATTATATTTGATATTGGTCGATATTTAGACATGAATCGAAACTTCTCACTACCAATATTCAAACTGATCACTTGTAAAATACGACATGTAAAAAATTAACATGTGGGGCCATATATGAATCTGAACCGATTTTCTTCACACTACGACCTCTTCGTTTCTGCATCAAGAAACACCTATGCCAAATTTGGATATTAAAAGGTTTATATATCACTTTGATTCCAAGATGGTTCAATATATATATGGACGATTTCATGCCAAGTGAGTCAATTTTGAAAACCGATAACTTATAACCCGAGTGGTACTTGCACCATTTTAGTCCTATTGTATAGTAGTTATGACACAAAATTTCAACGAGATTGGGTAAGGATTGTCCGAGTTGGAGGGTGTTGAATTTTGACATTCTAGCCAAACAGCCCTGTTTTCCCATCCCTATAATTTTGAAATTTTTTCGATAACTCCCTTAGTTTGTGAGTTATCGGACGTTAAAGTGGAAAAACGATGAAAGGCCACGCAAAAACACTTTTGTTTGAGCCACGTATTTCTGCATAACTCGAGAAACATTTATCCTAATCGGTTCAGGTAAGCCTTAAATAATGCTAAATTAAGTAGTCTCCATTTTCATTTAATATCAGTTTATCTTCCTATTAGCGGTTTCAAAGATATTTTACAAGATATTGCGAATCCCATTTTTTGAGAAAATTATAATATTTTTTTTTATTAAAACTAACGAGGAATTCATAATTATTATAATTTTGTTAATTTTCCTAAAGCTTTATCGGCCATTACTAAATTGAGATCATTCCGAATAAAATCGTCGAATAATTTCAAAAGATGCAGCTAATTAAGTAAGACTACAAACATAGAATATTCGGTTTTTAAGGGTTGTCCAAGTGTTGACTAATTAATTACCTATTGAATTTAGAAAATTTTGTCCAAAGTGTCTTCGAAAGCTTTCTCTTCAATCTTTTAAAATAATAAAAAAAAATCGCAAAAATATTTTCAACTCGGACAGTCCTTAACCTATTTTGTGTCATAACTACTATCGAAATTTTGTGTCATAAATACTATCAAATAGAACTAAACTTGGTGCAAGTTTCCTTACGATCAGAAGACATCGGTTTTTAAAATTGACTCACTTGGCATGCAATTCCCCATTTATATACCTTCGAATTATCTTATATCCTCTATAGGATCTATAAGTTCCTTACGATATTCATGGCATTTTGTGAAGAGTATCTTACTCGACCAGCTAACTTCTGTGTCGAGTATGGATAATATCAAATTCCTTGGAATTTGACATATAAGCACTGAAAAAGTGGTATTTTACATCTGAGCGTTATTAAATTTTACGCAAATTGTTTTGATCCCAGCATTAACTTTGTCAAATTCGTATAAATCTGTTCAAATTTACACACAGAAAACAGTTTGGTTGCATCAACCGAAATATTTGCCAACCGAATTTTGGTAGTTCTGTTTACTATCATGTAATTCCATCAGGACAACCAACATTTCGCTTCCAGGTTTGCAACAATCATATTTGGTTGAACCAGCTACGAAAATTGTAGCTATAATTATCTTTCGCATGTTGCGACAACCAACTGTTTTTAAAAATTGGTTGTTCTGACAATTTGTAAGATATATACTACCGACAATTAACTAAAAACAGTTTTCATTATTATTTTATTGAACGAAAAACCAAACAATTCATAACAAAATTAAAAATCCCTTATTACAAATTCATCACTATTAAGAGATGTGGAAATATTTGACACAAATTTTAGTACACGAGAGTAGAATGCATAAGACAACTTTTATGCGAATATCGCTTAACCTTGTGCTCTCAATTTCAAGATTGTTGCTTTTATTTTTTATTTATGTAAAACATATTCTGCATTCAGCACATTATTATCCACACGAAATTATATAGCGTGATCCATTTCGAGGTTCCCTACTTTTTTAAAGAAAAAAACACAGAAAATTCAAATTGAATGGGGAATATTTATTATCATTTGAAAGAACATTCTTTGGTATTTATTTTTTGAAGATTATGTCCATCAAATGTTGGCCGCGGCTACATCTCAGATGGTCCATCCGTTGAGTTCAATTTTCGATGACTCGTTCGAGCATTTCGACTGGTAAAATGACACGCGTGATGTTTTGCTCCAAGGCCTGAATCGAAGCGGGTTTGTCCGCATAAACTTTAGACTTTACATATCCCCACAGAAAAAAGATCTTGGTGGCCAATCGACCGGCCCTAAACGTGAAGTTATCTGCTCACCGAAGTGTTCTCTCAATTGATTGAAGCGATGTGTAGGAAGTGGCGCCGTTTTGTTGAAACCAAATGTCGCCGAGATCACGAGCTTCAATTTCAGGCATCAAATAGTCGGTTATCATGGCACGATAATGGTCGCCATTGACGGTTACGTTCTTACCGGCATCATTTTTGAAGAAATATGAACCGATGATTCCACCGGCCCACAAACCACACCAAACCGTTGTTTATTCTGGATGAAGTGGCAGCTCTTGAATCTCTTTAGGTTGCTCCTTGTCCCAAATGCGCTGAACAAAATTTGGCTCGAAAACGTCCGATCTTCTTGGAACTTTTCCATAGTCCATAGAGCAAAGCGATGTCGCTTGGGAAGGTCGAGCGGCTTCAGCTCTTGCACAAGCTGTATTTTGTATGCTTTCAATTTAAGATCTCGACGTAAAATGCGCCAAGTCGATCCATACGTCAGTCCGAGTTGCTGCGAACGGCGCCGAATCGACTCTCCACGGTCTTCGTGTAAAAAGTATCTCTACTTGGATCACCCGTTATTTGACTATACATACGAAGGCAGCTGTATGTATATATTTCTGGCCTAATAATGAAAATGCGAATATTTATCATCAAAAATGGTTTTATTGTTTTTCAAAGAATTCTCCAGCATGATTTATACACTTTTGCATGCGCTCAAACCAATTGTCGAAGCACTTTTTCCACTCCGATTGAGACACTTCCAAAACATGGTTTTTGAACGCTTCAACAGCTTCTTCTGGCGACGAAAATCGTTGACACGCATTTTTTCTTGATGTGCGGGAATAAAAAGAAGTCATTGGGTGTCAAGTAGGGTGATCAAAAACCCGGTTATTTTGAAAATACGGTTTCCGGTTTCTTCGAAAATTAAGTTAACTCTAAAACCGGGTTTCGGTTTAACCGAAAATAAAAAACCGGTGAAACGGTTGTTTTCAGTTTTTCTTTTAAAAAAAATGCATAAATAATGCTCAACATTTTGTTAGATGACGTAAAATAAGCGTAGTGCAAATTCAATATGTAACCATGTTCCAATTAAATTAAGATTTATTTGAAAATTTTATTTTAAACACTTCAAATTTTTATTTATAATAGGTAATTGTTCCAATTTCATTTATGATATAATATTATAATCTCTGCAATATTTGTAATATTTATGTTAAATTTTTAAAGAGATTTCTTTCAAAAAAAAAATTGATTATGATTTTTATAAAACTTGACTAATAGTGAAGATAGGCAAAATCTTAGCTTTTAGCATCATATAAATGGCAAACCGATTATATACATATATTATCAGAAGTAGCGGATTCAGCCTTGAGCATACTATAGAGGTGAAAACTTGTCGAAATGTGAAACTGAACATATGTATTTTTATTTATACCTACATTTCAATTAGAAAGGATTGTTAATTAATTTCTGTACCGCAATAAGACCCTTGATAAATTATGCAGACGAAGTCAATAGAGAAGTTTGCAATGTAAACAGTATAAATACATATAAAACTGCGTTTTGAAGTCGATGGATATGCACAAATGATGTCCACGGTTTTTATACTGATGTTTTCAAAATTTTAGGTAGGTTTCTGTTTCAAAAATAATATTTTCTTTATCATTTTATAATGGTTTCAAAAAACCGAAAAGTCGAAAAGTCGTTGAAAAAACCGACGGTTCGAGTTATTCGAAAAAGCAGAAAGCAGAAAAACCGGAAACCGATAGGAGGTTTTTAAAGAGAAATCGATTAACCGGTGCGGTTTTTGATTACCCTAGTGTCAAGTCAGGGCTGTACGGCGGATGACCCATCAATTTGACGTTTTGGCCGGTCAAAAAGGCGCTGGTTTGAGCCGATGTGTGAGAGCTCGCATTGTCATGGCGCACAATGATTCGTCTTCTTTTGTTCGTTTTTCGAATTTCTCCGAAGACTTCAGGCAAACAAATTGTGGTGTACCACTCAGAATTGACCGTCCTACGTTGCTCAAGGGGAACAGTCGCCACATGACAAGTTTTGCCGAAGAAACAGGCGACCATTTGCTTCGAAGTGCTTCTTCCACGAACAACTTTCGTAGGATTTGGCTCGTCTTCGAAGACCCACACGGCAGATTGCTGTTTTGTTTCGGGTTCATACGCATAGATCCGAGATTCGTCACCTGTGACGATCTAATAAACGTCTTTTGAAGCACCTCGATCGTATTTTTTCAAAATTTCGATATAGCTCCCTTATATATGTTTCGTTCGATTTGGCCTTTTGCCCTATGGAAGCTGTAGTTTACATCCAATCGTTTTGAAATTTAGCATGGTAGTGTTTCTTGATCCATGGACCAATATTGTACATATATGTATGTTTCGGCCGATTTGGCTTCTGAGGCAGAGACGTACTAAATGTAAATTGTGTAAACAAGTTTTAGTTGAAGTATACATTAGATATTTCATTGTTATCCAATCTTCCTAGAGTAGTATAGGGTATCATACAGACGGCACCGTCTGACTTTAGCCTTTCCTTACAGTTTTAATAATATATATATTAAATTTTACTTGTACAAAACCTTATGCTAACGTTTACTTATGTCTCCGCTTTTCCAACTCATATGTATTTTCACATTATCATATATAAATATACATATAAGTTTATTAAATTTAAGCAAAGACCAGGCATTAACTTTAAATCTGTAGCAGGTAAAATTACAAATGGTATAAAACTAGTTTTTCCCCATAACTGTTCAAATGGCAAAACTTTCGTATTATTGGTTCTTTAATTTAAGGATTATGCACAAATTTGCCCAACTCAAATTTACACATAAAATGGTAATGAACAGACATTTGAAAACCTTGAATGCAAGAAAGTTTGGAAGCCATACATACATATGTATATACTACATACGTATATTGAATAGCAATACAATCATGTACCATCAACAGGGAGGAGAAGGGACGAGGATAGACACGGTACCAGTACAATTACACAGTCATTGCAATTGAGAGCAAAATGAAGAATACGAAATGAAATGGAAAAGGATTTTCTATACTTTATACAAGCAACTTTTCTGCAATGGAAATATCTAATTGATTTTCCTCTATATTTTCCTCATACAAACAAAAATTTAAAAAAAAAAACCAAAATGTTCTTCAGTTCATTCGGACAAGAGGTTTCTACGAACGTGTTGATTCATGGCAAAATTAAATCAACTTGGTTGGATACCACTTCAACTATAACAGAAAAAAAGCAAAAACGGAAATAAATCGTATTTTATCTTTGAATGAATTTGGCATTTTAGGTTTACAAGTGCTGAAAACTAGAACAACGCGAAGCGGAAAAGGAAATGTTGTAAAAATTACATATATATACAAATCATCAAATATAAGGGCGGAACATCGTTTGATAGTGGCGGAATGATGATGGGCCCTTGTGAAATACTCCTCTAAATTTTTATGAATATTAGACACAAGAAACTACATTTCAAACAGCAACAATTATTTATGAGCCGCCATTTAATTTGTTGTTTTCTTTTTGTGACATTGCTAGTGTTGCCGAATTTGACCCAAAACCGTCAAAATAGGGGTATAAATATCGTCAAAATAAATTTTCGAAATCGTCAATAAATCGTCAACACAAAAATCTACCGTTAACTTCCGGCTTTTGAGTTATTTTCGGGCGAATTGGATGTCTCAGAGAGTGATATGTATTTATTGGTACTCCGTAATAATATCGCGGTTCCTGAAAGTGAGCGAGCTTACAAACATTTTGTAAGCCGATCTCACATTCTCGAACAGGAATAATAATGAAATTTGGCGGAAACATATCAGTTTCTTAATATTATTTCTTAAGCTAAGTACACACGATTGCCAGATCGGACAACTTTATCAACCCTGTTAAAGTTCTGCAAATGTACGGACAATGACAGGTTGTAAGGCAAAGGTGAATTGACAGTTCAGACGATTGCAAGAAAACCTTACAATTTCCTATATTTACAATATATTTTGTACATTTTCGTATGCAGGATTGTCAGTATAAATATTGTATAGACAGTGTTGCCATTAAAATGTTTTTCTGGCAATGGCGCCGTTGTCACATGCATAAACTTCGCACATCTAACAATCTGCAAATTATTTCGCAAGGACTATTCTGTCAACGTTGCGAGACAAAAAATGTATGTTCACACGGTGGAACGTGCAGCGGGTTGCATTTTTCCGCCATTTTTCTGAGAATATTGCCTGATCTGGCAATCGTGTGTACTTAGCTTTAGGATCAATTTTCGATTTCATTTATTTACGTCATATAAGCCAGAAACTTCAACCCATTGGGACGAAATTTGACAAAATGCATAGAACCATTCACACCAATAAGGTCCAGCGAAGATCCATGGTTTTATGTAGCCCCCATACAAAGGTTCCAATAGATTTGACTTCTCGACGCATTAGAAACCACAACCGATTAGACTGCATTTTGATAAACTGTATTTAGTTTTACCTAGAAAAATTCTCAGGATTAACGGTGAACATTTTTATATAAAAACTAAATAACCGATTGGACTGAAATTTGGTTATTTACAATTATTTTTACCCAAAATTACTCATACGGCCTAATTGGTCCACATTTTGATATTGCCCCCACACCAAAAACAAATACTAATCGTTTGGACTAAAATTCGGCAATTTATATCTTATTATACCCAGAACAGATCCTACTCGCAATCGAGCACTTGAAGTGAACGGACGTGATTTTTGCTAGCGGAAAAATTTATATTCGAGTGAAAATTGTGAAAGAACTTCTGAGTGTACATATTGAATCGTTCCCTTAAGTAACACGTTTAGTGCCTTAAGGTGATTCGTTGAGTAATTTTGATCGTTTTGATCGTTAATCTGTTTGTGGACAGGTAATCAATTATTTATTTGTTAATTAATTGGATTTATTGTGATTAATTGATAGATAAATTAATTGATTTTGGATCTGGTGAGATATTTATATTGATTTTTGGATTGTGATATTTGGATACTGGTTTTCGATTGATTGTCTGATCAAGAATTCGTGCGTTTATTGCTCAATTAATTAAAATTGTTTAATTGATTGAGAGATAGATTAATTAATTTTTGATTAGTCGATCAATTAATAACCTGATACCTGTTGTGATATTGCTTTGATTTGGTTTTTGATTTGGAACTTATTTGAATTTATTGTTTTTGATACTACAAGGCTTCCCTGCTGACTCGTCAGAGTCGTAAGTCAAGAGTTGCCTTTGTATAGGAGTTGTTGCTACTTTTTAGCGGTAGTTATTTTCTGGTGACAAACAAGTAACTTTGGTGTGCTTATAGTTTAGTTTGCAACGCATTTTGTTGCTATAAACTAGCGGTCATATTTTTGTTTACTTGTCTCGTTACGGTGTTTTTCTGAGTGTCGATGACCAGAAGGAGGAAAGATCCCTCTGGTGAGACGACGGGAGCAGAGGAGGAGGATAATTTGGACATGGAGAGTGAGGAGGACAATGCGGCGAAGAGAGTTGACGCGATGACTAGTCCAGAGAAGAGGGTAAAGAGTGTGGCATCGAGTCTGAGAAGTGCTGGTGGACCAGTTGATGGCCCCATCGGTAGTAAGGCGATAGCAGGTCCGCCGTTACCGCTAGTGCCCTTGTTTTCGGATGAGAGTGTTGGTGGTAGTGGTAAGGGAAGTAGTAAGGCGGCGAGTAAGAGTGTCAAGGCTGCGGAAGTGAGAGGCAAGGCGAGTAAGCCTGTAAGAGCTCCAGCTAAGGGAGCCGCCTCTAAGGCTGTTGAGAGCGTAACTTCGGACAGTGAAGTTGCTGAGAGGGCTGCTAGACAATCGCGTAAGCCTAGGCGCGTCACGGCTGCTGGTGGTACAGCTGAAAGCCTCATTGCGAAGATGAAAGTGATCACAGGGAGAATGTTGACCACTCTCATTGATGTTTATGGAGTGGATGGCTCTTTGGTAAGAGAGATGATGGGACTCTCGGGAGAGTACGAGTCGCTGTTGATGGGACTGAGAATGAGAGTTTGCGTGGTAGGCTAGATGTCTACTCGACCAAGGGAATACCTGAAATGGTGATGCCCCCAGTGAGAGCGGCTGCCGTGAGTGCTGTCCCTGCGAGAGTGGATTAGTTCCAGCGACGCCAGCGCCGGCTAAGCCTGATCCGGTAGTGGAAACTTGGGCATGCAAGGTGAAGAGCACGATTGCAACTGAGACTGCAAAGCAAGTGGCTGAGAAAGTGATGAGAGAGGTAGGGCCTCATTTAGATGCGAGAGTGTTTGATGTAAGAGCATTGCAAAGAGGTGATGTGGTTATCCGCGCTCCGTCTCATGCTGAGCGAGATAAGATTGTGAGGAACGATATGTTCAGAGAGGCTGGCTTAGTCGTGAGTGCCGATGACAAGCTCGGCCCTAGGGTTGTTGTCCAGGGTGTTCACACACAACTATCCGCTGATGAATTCATGGAGGAGTTGTATGTGAAGAACCTTAAGGATAGGCTCTCTAGAGAAGAGTTTGTCAAGGCAGTCAAGATTGTGAGTAAGCCATGGACTGTTTCACCAAATGGTCAGGTCACAGTTGTGTTGGAAGGCAGTGAGGCAGCGATGGAGCATATATTGCACCAGGGAAGATGCTATGTTAAGTGGTTTAGTTTCCGTGTCCGTCCGTTTTATTTAGTACAGTCATCACAGGGAGAATGTTAACCACTCTCATTGATGTTTATGGAGTGAATGGCTCTTTGGTAAGAGAGATGATGGGACTCTCGGGAGAGTACGAGTCGCTGTTGATGGGACTTGTCTCTGACCGTTTCTTAACCGCATCTGACCGTTCCAACTGCGTGTCTACGCTAACCATCCTACGGGCGCAGCTTAAAACTTACATAGACGGTGACCAGTCCAGCATCGTATGGGGTGCAACTGGTAGTAGATTTATTCTACGAAGTCTGACAAGAGGGAGTCAGGAGCCCCTGGAACTTGTTTTCCAGCCTGGCTATTGTTGTGGGCCCTGTTGGGAGCTTCGTGGTGGCTGTGGTTTAAACCCAAATCGCGGGGAGAGTTTTTATACTTGGTGTGGAGTTGCATTTCATCAACCGGGCGCTATGACCCTTAGAATAGCAGAGGTATTAGATAGACCTCGACCCCTTACCAAGAGGGAAGTGTATACCCATATGTATGCCTTCAAATTGGTACCTGCGTATTAGTAATTGTATCCCTGTGGAGGATTACCACCCTCTAAGGGCCTATTATTACTAACACAAAGGGGCGCTGGCCGTCGCATTGTAACGTGCCCTTGTTGCGCTTACGCACGTGAGTAAAGCTTTGCAGCAAGACTTACGCAAAACAAATACTTATACCCAGAACCATTTCAAGGAGAAAGTGTAGTCATTGGTCTATATTTTGTCTTTGTCCCACACAATCTTACCAATTGGGCTGCAAAAATGTTAACTAAAGCTATTCGTTGGAATAATGATCTCCTAGGTCATTGTTTTGATATAGCCTTTACCTTTCTTAAAAATGTTCGCTGCAATTTCCTCCACCGATTTTGCAACTTCACAAAATTCCATTCGGTATTGAATGCGATCGAATCTACCAGCAATGATCAGCCGTAATATTTGTAACATTTCTAATTATACCCTCACTTTAGTGTGACGAGGGTATATATCATTTGCTACGGAAAAAAGTGTAACACATCGAAGGAGTGACCTAAGACCCTAAGTATGTTGGGCGGATATCCGTTTTGGGTCATTTTAAGTCGAATGAGCAATGTCCGTCCGTCTGTCTGTCTGTCTGTCTGTCTGTCTGTCTGTCTGTCTGTCTGTCTGTCTGCTGGCTGGTGCGCACGATAACTCTCGAAAGGAGTAACCAAATGACTTCAAATTTGGTATGAGGTAATATTTTTTTCTATCTCCGGCTAAGTTCGAAGATGGGCCATATTGGTCCACTCCTTCTGGTTCCTCCCCCACAAAGGGTTAAAATGTTGTGAAATATTGATACTTTAATAACTGCTATTATACTTATTCGAAGCTTCTGAAATTCCACACATAGTATTAGTTTATTAGTCGCTATCAACTCGAGAAAAATGGGTGAAGTTGCCACGCCCCTTTTGATACCTCCCACACAAATGCATAATTTTGTACTAAAAGTTTACAGCTTATAACATGAATACCAGTATTTAAAAATACTTGAAATTTTGCTTGAAATAATGCTTTTGTAGTGCCTACAGTCCAGTGAAAAATGGGCGTTATTGCCACGCCCCTTTTGGTACCTCCCACACAAATGCACCATTTTGCACTAAAAGTTAACAGCTTATAACATTAATAGCAGTGCAGAAAAATACTTGAAATTTTGTACATGGTAATGCTTTTGTAGTGCCTACAGTCCAGTGAAAAATGGGCATTATTGCCACCCCCCTTTTGGTACCTCCCACACAAATGCACCATTTTGTACCAAAAGCTAACAGCTTATAACATTAATACCAGTGTATAAAAATACTTGAAATTTTGTACAGTGTAATGCTTTTATAATGCCTATAGCCCAGTGAAAAATGGCCGTTATCACCACTCCCCTTTTTGTACCTCCCACACAAAATGGTCAGTAATACCACAATTTAATATCTCATAACGTTAATATACCAGTCCACATAAACGCGGGTGTGTATTTCCTAAACCCGTACCAGAAGTCATACAAATTTACAGAATAATTCATGTAATATTTAATATTACATTACTCACAAAGTGAGGGTATACCTTAGTCGGTTTACCCGAATAAAACTTTCTTACTTGTTTTATTTTTAAATAGATAAATGGGAGTTTAAATTATTTCTCGAAGGAATTATAAAAAAATCCTTAATATAAGGAAATATTTTTAAGTTTTCTTGACTTTTTTTATTTTATAAAAAATCGTCATTTCGGGGAAAAAATCGCCTAATCGCCATGTCCCATTTTTTGGGCTCTAAAAATCGTCAAAACGACGATGAAGATAAATCTTCAGTGTTGCCAATGATGATAAATCGTCATTGGCAACACTGGACATTTGCACGTTATTACAGAACAATGAATTTAGAAAGAGAATAGCCAGTGCGTAAAAATATTGCTGCACTTAGCCAGCTTTATACCCTATCCTTAGGAGAACGTCTTTTAAGAAATGGGATTGGTATCGTCAAATTTTTTGAGATTTTTTTTTAGTTTTTTGGGTTGTAATCGTATTTTAATTTTATCGTTTTGAAATTTGAAAGTGGAGAGTTTCTTGATCCGACAATCGGTTCACGTTTAGGTGTACAATATATGTCACTCAATTTTGCAGCTACGATTTTGAACAGGCATATTTTGCATCAAATATTTATGAGTTATGTAGTGGTGTGAAATAGCTTCCAAATGAAATAATTCCCAAAAAAGTGAAATAAGTCCAAAAAAGATTCATGTAAATGGGGAATTATTTCATAATGAAATAAGTCCTAATGCGTTCGGGCATATTTGTTATTTTTGTTGGGAGTTATTTCGTTATAAATAATTCCCAAATGAAATAAGTCTCATTGAGATTTTATTGCGAGTTGTTTCATTCGTTTTGATAATTGGGAGTTATTTAATTTTTATTGGGAGTTATTTCATTTTGGTTAGTCAGGATTAAAGATTTTCTTTTCAGGGGTAAGTCCGAAAACGGCTACGCGGGCCAATGTTTATTTTCGGGTCCGGCATTCGGCCGGGATTAAAGATTTTTCTCCTGTGGGGTATGTCCAAAGAGGCTCTATGAAATAACCCCCCAAATCGAAAATGAAATAAGTTTTCAAAAAATTGTACAGAAAACAACAACAACTATATTTGGGGGTTTTTTCACTTTTTGGCGAGTTATTTCATTTTTATTTTGGGGAGTTATTTTATAATGAAATAAGTCCCCAAATTTTTGTAATGAAATAAATCCCCAATTTTCGATTTGGGGAGTTATTTCATTTTTAAAAATAGCATTTGCATTTAAAAACAAGTAAGAAATTCAATCGGGTAAACCGACTTATGAATCCCCTCACATTGAGTCCCAAAAAATATTAGTAAATTTATTTATTTTTTTTTGTTTTAATTAAATTATTATCAATTTAAAGTGCATTTAATAACTTTAAAGTATGTACTGGTATTAAAGTTGTAAGATGTTAACTTTTGGTGTAAAATGGTCCATATGTGTGCGGGGTACCAAAAAGGGTGTGCTAATAACGGCCACTTTTCTCTACACTCTAGGTACTATAAAAACATTCTACTGTACGAAATTTTAAGTATTTGTATGCACTGGTATGAAACTGTTAACTTTTGGTACAATAATGTCCATTTGTGTGGGAGGTACCAAAAGGGGCATGCCAATAACGCCCATTTTTCTTTGGGCTCTAGGTACTATAAAAGTATTGCACTGTACAAAATTTCAAGTATTTGTATGCACTGGTATTTAAGTTATAAGCTGGTAACTTTTGGTACAAAATGGTCCATTTGTGTGGGAGGTACCAAAAGGAGTGTGACAACCATACCCATTTTTCCCTTTGTTGTAGGTGCTATTAAACCATCTTCAAAATTGCAGGTCTTTGTATGCACTGTTAATAAATTTATAAGCTGGTAAAATTTGGCACAAAACGGTCCATTTGTGTGGAAGGTACCAAAAGGAGCCTGGCAATAATGCCGATTTTTCACTGTATTGTAGATACTATCAAACCATTACACTGTATAAAATTTCAAGTCTTTGTATGTACTGGTAATAAAGTTATAAGCTATTAACTTTGCTTCAAAATTGTGCATTTGTGTGGGAGGAGGAGATTGTGGGGAGGCAACTTCACCCATTTTTCTCGAAATAATAGTGAATAATAAACTAATACTATGTGTAGAATTTCAGAGGATTCAAATAGGTAGTATAGAAGTTATTAAATAACCAATATTTCACTAAATGTTAACCCTTTGTGGGGGAGGTACTAGAAGGAGTGAACCAATATGGCCCATCTTCGAACTTAGGCGGAGATATAAGAAAATATTACCACATACCAAAGTTGAAGTCAATCGGTTACACCTTTCGAGAGTTATCCTACGCACCAGCCAGCAGACAGACGGACGGACATTGCTCATTCGACTTAAAATGACCCAAAACGGATATCCGCCGAACATACTTAGGGTCATAGGTCACTCCTTCGGTGTGTTGCACTTTGTCTTGTACCAAATCATATATACCCTCCTCTCTAAGGTGAGGGGATAATTAGTCGGAACTAACATGTTTTCTCAGGTTATAATTTTTTTTGTCTACTAATAAAACTGGATGTAGAAGATCATTTTTATATACTAATAATAATTTTAATTAATAATATTAATTAATAATTCTGAGCACAGATTATTTTAGGTGTAAAATGTGATGTAATGAAACTGCGAGCGTATTTGTGGACCATTAGAAATTCTGATAGCATTCACAACTTGTTAACGTAACTATGTACCAGCAAATCAGTTTGTTAAAAGACTTCAATGTGTAAAAGATGTAAGAAAAAAATTAAAAAAAAAATAATTATGAAATTATTGCCGGTAAGAGACGTGACAGTGAATTGCTCTATGTTATACAGCAAAAAATGATTTATCAAAATAAATCAAAGGGATATGTTTAATTGAGCGAAAATTGGTATAAAATTAAAAGAATGGCGCGAATTTTTTAATTGTATACCAATTTTTGCTCAATCAAACATATCCTTTCCTTCGCCATTATTTTCACTGCCACAACCATTGCACAACATTTCCGTTAAAGACCAAACAAACATACATCTTCGGTTAATCTTCAAAGAATAGCTTTGCAATAACCTTTGTAGTGAACAGGCGACCAATGGAATACATATGGTTGATTGAGAAAAATTAGTATGAAATTAAAAAATTCGCGCGAATTTTTTTATTTTGTACAAATTTTTCTCAATCAACCATATGTATTCACAATTTTTAAAAATGTTCTTTTATTTGCAACGATGTTCCTCTGCTCAGGGTTTAATTTTTGTCAAGCCGTAAGGCGAAATATGACAAAGTGACACAAACTGTTTTAGTTCATACAATCCTCAAAAATGTGTTACACTTTTGGCTCGTAGAAAATTATAAATACCCTCCCCCCTGTAAGGTGAAGGGATAATTAACTAGCTCATAATATTAGTACATACCCGTATACCAGTGCATATTTACAGTTCTCACAAAGTGAGGATACATATTAGTTAGTTTACCCGACTAAAATTTCTTAGATGTTTTATATTTACACTCCTCCCCAATAACTTTGTCATTTTGTTCAAATTCCTGCAAATGGGTATTGATTTAAAAAAAAATTTAGTTAAATCAGAACAATGAGTTTAGTTTGCTTATATCTTATACGAAATGGAGAGTGCAGAATATTTAGTTTCATTACATACTTCACACCTGTATATAATGTACATGTTGTACATACTCGTATGTATTTCAATGCGAAATGGAGGATTTATTTCATTACATTACATAATGCTATACATACAAGTATGTATTATATGAATTGCAGGAATAATGATGTAGATTAATTGTAGATTTAAACGATGCATTTTCCAAAGAAGATACTTATTGTTAATAAAGAAAATGTTTTTCTAAACATTGACACAATGCCGTATTGCATTGTGCGCCTAATAAACTACGTATACGCGACATATTGCCCTTTTGCAGGTATATGCGCTATCACAGCCTTTTTTGCTCTTTCCAAAATGTTGAATTTGAAGTTAAACTTCCCACCGGGCAAAACACCTACAAGCAAAGAAAAAATTCGTTTCTGCGAAATTAAATATTCTCATTAACGACGACTGGGATTCATAACAAACAATTGCTTACGCGAAATAAGTTTCTGTCACAACAAACGAAACTTCAGTTCTGGCAAACGAGAATTGTAGTTGTCTAACATTTCGCTTCTCAGAAACCAATTTTTTCTTTGCGTGTAAGTATTCTGCGCTTTCAGCGTCTGCAGGAGCCATTGGACTCAACTCCCAACTTCATTGCATGTTCGCAGTGCCCCGCCTGAACTGACATTATTGTAGAGAGTTTTTTCCTCTCCAGTGAGATGAGATATGTTGACCATCTCAGATCGCATCGTGAGCAACTTTGTTCAGCTAACTTATAGCTGACATCTTGTGCCGTCTCTCATTGGACATTCCCGACTGCCTCATTCATAATCCAAGCTTGCGTGCAGACAGTGACGCACCATTCCACGAAAATTCTTCTATGTTTGTTATGTGTTGTTTTAAGTTAAACGGCATTGCAGTTTCCTGGTACATCCCTATGCCCGGATAACCATATTTGTATATGTATAAATATTTAGCTCAATTATTTTAGATTGTAGCGTGATTGCAACAGACGGACAGATGGTCGGACATGGCTATACCGTCTTAGAATTTTAACTACGATTTAGAATATACTCGTATATACTTTATGGGGTCCCTGATAGATATTTCGTGGTTTTACAAATGGAGTGTCAAAATTTAAAAAAAAGTAATACTGGGCACTTCTTATTCTACATCAATGCTAATAATTTCCACAAAAAGAGTATTCGATTTATTCTAAGCATTGACAATTTAGACTTTTTGCTGTGTATCTGTATAGCAACAACAACTTTAATGATTCCAAGAAATTCGCCCTGTCAATTTGGATATTTCTCTGTGTGTCTTTAACAAATGACCTTAAATGATTGTAAGAAACCCACCCCCTTTATTATATTTGAATATATATTTTGTTTTATTTTGCAAGGTCCGTTTTGAGAATCCCAAATTCATATATTCACGCCATCATTAGTGTAATGGGTGGGTGGATTTGGTGGGTGGTAGTTTACCGTCCACTGTCCGCCGACAACCAACTGCAGGTTTGCCGGATAAACTCTTCGGTCGCCCATTGTTGCAATATTCATTGGCCTTTATGGTCGACAGATAACTTTTGTTGTGTTCAACGACCGTTACTAAATTACATGGCCAACGGTTCGTTAATTCTTATTTCCAGCTATTCCATAGGCAAAGTATCATTTTCGCATTTTCGTTTGAGGCAACCGACCGCAATGAAAATGAGAAGAATAAAAGAAACGAAAACATTATTGCCGTTGACGCAGTTGTTAAACAATTTGCACGCACCGTAAATGACAAAAATGGAAAAGGGGCGGCGAAGAAAACTTTTAGTGAATATTAAACTTTTAACCAAATTAAACAAGTGTTAAGTGCGATTAGGAACAGTCTGGTTTACACAAGAAATTCCATTTTTCGGTTATACAAATATTTGATTAATATTCGCATATGAGTTATTCCATGCCAAAATGAATGGACAAACTTCAACCATACTTCGCATGTATTCCGAAACTTCAAAAATATTCTCCATTTGGAGCTTTTCAACAAGCATATTTGAAAAAAAACTTAAAATTTTGGTTTTCGGGATATTGAAAAAATTTAGTAAATGTGTTTATATTAAAATGCTTGTTTCTCGATTTTGATGCGTCGATTTTGTAATTTTGAATAATGTTTTAGCAGTAGTATTTCTAGGTGTTACAAACGTCTGGCATGAAACAAACTTGTACTACACTGTACCACAGTGTGGTGTAGGGTAAAAAAATAATTTTAAAATAATCTCAAGCCATTTTTTTCTGCAATTTAGCAAAATTTTCCAGTGATCAAAGATTTAGATCTGCTGACAATATTAGATTTAATTTTTAAAGACTTTGGATCGCCGAATCCAAATATTATGTCAGAGCTAATCTACCACAGGTCAATGCTGATCAGTCGTAGTGAACGGACGTGTTTATCACAAAGCGGTTAGTTAAAACCTATTACGCAATCGCAAAAAATATCTGTACAAAGTCTGGAAGGCCTATATCGTAGTACCTATTACGGGCTAATACAGACAAAAATAAATAAATTCCTTGACGGGGATGCCTTCTTGTTCCGATGGAGCGGGGTTCCCCAAACGTCCTACTGTCCGTCCGTTGGTCTTGGCCAAAGCCGACCTCACCAAAAATGGTGAACAATTTCCCTCCAGTACTCACAACAGGTGGTACGGTGAGGGGAAAACGTCATGTCCGACCGCCAATACGGAAGCACAATGAGCACCGGATAGCGCTCAGAATATTGACGAAGTTGGAGGCTGTTCAGGTTTCGGCTCTTAACGAAAAACAAAAAGAGTCACTTACCTGGGCTAAAGGCGTCATAGATGCTTCTAAGGCCAATGAGCCGGCTGAAAGAGCCACAAATTCAGCTGTGTTAACGGCTAATAAAGTCAAAAGAATCAGATCACCTGATGTACCCCTGCCTTCGAAAAAGTCAAGAGGCCCTACTAATGTCACCATCAACAGGACACTCACCAAGCCCTTCGATGAAGTGGCGAAGGAGAGAATAGTAATGGCCGTTATAGACAGAAGTAGTGAGGATGGATCCATCCTCAAGGACAAATGGAGTCATGTACAATCCGCCATTATGGCTCATTACCTCGATGTCCGTAGAGAAATGCCGGGCAAACCACCAATATGCAACGTTGCAGGATGGCATCAGGGGAGCGCAAAGCTCTTATATTTCGGTGATACCAGATCAGTAGACCTGTATAAGGCTGCTCTGAGTCGAGAGGGTGAGGTGTGGACGGGTGCCCAGTTGGATGTTGTCGAAAAAAACAACATCCCTAGTCACCCTGGAACCATCACCTGGGTTACAGAAGAGCCCTCAACCCGCCTGACATATTAGAAATAATAAAAGATTCCAATCCTGGTCCGCGGGTTCATAATTGGAGAATCAGCAAGGTGGGTGAGGCGGATGGTAAAAAGCGACAGGTCACTTTAATCCTTAACGCTGAATCCACCTCCCAGTTACAACGTGCTAGCGAAACCCTACAATATGGCTTCGAGACTATAGTCTTGAAACTATACAAGCAGGATATAGCTCCCACCGCGGAAGGTGAGTCGTCAACCGTAGTTGATACAAGGCTTTCCGGAAGTGCGAAGGTACCCACGCCCATTATTTCGGGTGACTCCAACTCTAACAGAAGATCTGTAACGCCCTTCTCTGATGACGAAAGCTCTACTTCTGACACATAGGGGCTGAGGGGAGTCTCCGGACTCTTTGAAGCATCTGGCGGAGACACGTAAAACTAAACCCCAATGGTGGACTTCTGAGCTAACGGCTTTGAAAAAGACCTGCAAAAAGCTACTCAACAAGGCTAAATCTACTGGGGTCGCTAATGTTAGGGATGCCTATAAAGAGCAACTCAAGATCTATAAGAAGGAGCTTAGAAAGGCGCAAAGACGCTCTTGGTATAACTTCTGTGACGAAGTGAAAAAGGTCTCCGACGCCGCAAGGCTGAGGAAAATACTATCAGCTTCACCCTGTACAGTGGTTTACTTGCAGGATAAGGCAAATAACTGGACAAAAAACAGCGAGCAGTCGCTGAATGTACTGCTCGACACACATTTCCCGGTGAACTCACCAACAGAACCCGAAGATCAGCAAGACCAACAAGAATGCGAGTGGACTGCGAGCGTTGCTAGCTTGTTGACTGAGACATCCAGAATAAGCATGGATGTCTCAGTCAACAAGCTAGCAACCTCAACCCGCCTGACATATTAGAAATAATAAAAGATTCCAATCCTGGTCCGCGGGTTCATAATTGGAGAATCAGCAAGGTGGGTGAGGCGGATGGTAAAAAGCGACAGGTCACTTTAATCCTTAACGCTGAATCCACCTCCCAGTTACAACGTGCTAGCGAAACCCTACAATATGGCTTCGAGACTATAGTCTTGAAACTATACAAGCAGGATATAGCTCCCACCGCGGAAGGTGAGTCGTCAACCGTAGTTGATACAAGGCTTTCCGGAAGTGCGAAGGTACCCACGCCCATTATTTCGGGTGACTCCAACTCTAACAGAAGATCTGTAACGCCCTTCTCTGATGACGAAAGCTCTACTTCTGACACATAGGGGCTGAGGGGAGTCTCCGGACTCTTTGAAGCATCTGGCGGAGACACGTAAAACTAAACCCCAATGGTGGACTTCTGAGCTAACGGCTTTGAAAAAGACCTGCAAAAAGCTACTCAACAAGGCTAAATCTACTGGGGTCGCTAATGTTAGGGATGCCTATAAAGAGCAACTCAAGATCTATAAGAAGGAGCTTAGAAAGGCGCAAAGACGCTCTTGGTATAACTTCTGTGACGAAGTGAAAAAGGTCTCCGACGCCGCAAGGCTGAGGAAAATACTATCAGCTTCACCCTGTACAGTGGTTTACTTGCAGGATAAGGCAAATAACTGGACAAAAAACAGCGAGCAGTCGCTGAATGTACTGCTCGACACACATTTCCCGGTGAACTCACCAACAGAACCCGAAGATCAGCAAGACCAACAAGAATGCGAGTGGACTGCGAGCGTTGCTAGCTTGTTGACTGAGACATCCAGAATAAGCATGGCTATTAACAGCTTTGAGCCCTTCAAGTAACATGGAAATGCAGAAAATGTTAAAGTACATTATCCCCTGGCTGGAGAAAATTTATGTAGGCTGTATCAGGCTTTCATACATCCCGAATCGATGGAGGGATACCAAAGTGGTATTCATACATAAATCGGGGAAGATATCACACACGAGGCCAAAAGACTTCAGACCAATTAGCCTATCCTCCTTCCTATTGAAAGGTCTGGAAAGACTTAGATTATTTCATTAGGGAAAACCTGGATACAAAACTCCTGTCGGTGAACCAACATGCTTACAACAAGGGGAAGTCTACAGAATCAGCCCTGCACGAACTTGTGAGCACTATCGAATCGTCCCTGCATTTCAAGGAATTCATCATGGTGGCATTTCTTGACATAGAAAGAGGCTTTTGACAACATTGACTCAGATGCAGTAATTGTGGCACTGTCACATCTAAAAGTTAACTCTAGTTTGATTAGACTATTTCAAAGTCTGCTCAACAGAAGACGCATAACAGCATGTCTTGGGTCCACAAGTCTAACAGTGTTTGTAAACAGAGGGACCCCACAAGGAGGAGTACTGTCTCCACTAATTTGGAACCTAGCGGTGAATAAAATCCTGCTAGATCTAGAACGTTGTGGCTGCAAGGTCGTGGCATATGCGGACGACGTGGCTATCGCAGTGAGTGGCAAATTAAACGTAAACGTCCTCAGATACATCCTACATGTGGCTCTGAACAAATTGTCTAGATGGGCCAGAAGCAGCGGTTTGGGCGTAAACCCAAACAAGACAGAATTGGTTCTCTTTACTAGGATGAATAAAGTCCCACATGTGGACCCTCCACCTCGAATAACTGGAACAGATCTACACCATTTCCAAATTTAGTTCAGAAAAAATCAATAAAATAATAAACCAGTAAGGAAAGGCTAAAGTCGGGCGGTGCCGACTATATAATACCCTACACCACTCTCGTAATTTTGTAATTCATGTATAAATTGTTTACATAAATTTACTTTTGGGACATTTTATACTTAAATAATACCCTATACCACAGTGTGGTGTAGGGTATAAAAACGATTGGATCTAAAGAGCCAAATCGGACGAAACATATATATGGGAGCTATAACTAAATCTTAACCGATTTTCTTCAAATTCGGTAGTGTTGGTTCATGGATCAAGAAACTCTACCATTCTAAATTTCAAAACGATTGGATGTAAAATACAGCTTTTATATGACTAAAAGGCTAAATCGGACGAAATATATATATGGGAGCTATAGCTAAATATTAACCGATTTTCTTCAAATTCGGTAGTGTTGGTTCATGGAACAATAAACTCAACCATTCTAAATTTCAAAACGATTGGATGTAAAATACAGCTTCTATAGAACTAAAGGGCCAAAGCGGACGAAACATATATATGGGAGCTATACCGATTTTCTTCAAATTCGGCAATGTTGGTTCATGGATCAAGAAACTCTACCGTTCTAAATTTCAAAACGATCGGATGTAAAATACAGCTTCTATAGGACTAAAGGGCCAAATCGGACGAAACATATATGTGGGAGCTATAGCTAAATCTTAACCGATTTTTTTCAAATTCGGTAGCGTTGGTTCATGGATCAAGAAACTCTACCATTCTAAATTTCAAAATGATTGGATGTAAAATACAGCTTCTATAGGACTAAAGGGCAAGATATATATGGGAGCTATATCTAAATCTGAACCGATTTCAACCAAATTCAATAGGGATCTTTACAGTTGCGAAATACTCTAAACTGCAAAATTTCAGAACGATCGGAGTGAAATTGCGACCTGTAGTCGACGAACAACTTTACATGGACAGACGGACGGACGGACATCGTTAAATCGACTCAGCTAGTGATTCTGAGTCGATCGGTATACTTTAGGGTGGGTCTAGCTGTGTTATTTGCAGGTGTTACAAACATCTGCCGTGAAACAAACTTATAATACCCTGTACCACAGTGTGGTGTAGGGTATGTGGTGTAGGGAATTCGTCAATTGAAATTCAGAAATTCCATTTGAAATTCAGAACTCGTCACTTGAAATTCAGAAATTCCATATGAAATTCAGAACTCGTCACTTGAAATTCAGATTTTACATTTGAAATTCAGAACTCCTCAATTGAAATTCAGAATATCCATTTGTATTTCAGAAGTCGTCATTTGAAATTCAGATTTTACATTTGAATTTCAGATTTTACATTTGAAATTCAGAACTCCTCAACTGAAATTCAGAATATCCATTTGTATTTCAGAATTCGTCAGTTGAAATTCAGAACTCGACACTTGAAATTCAAAAGTTTTCATTTGAAATTGAGAAATTTTCATTTGAAATTCAGAAACTATTAATTGAAATTCAGAATTTCTATTTGAAAACAAGAAAATATTTTTTTTTAATTTCATGATTTTCTCACTTTGGAGTTGAGCTGAAGATCAAAGTGTTCCTTTTGAGTCAAGCAAAGTGTTTTGAATAGTCCAGTGAAAAGAAAACGTCCTTGAAATCCAACACCTACCAATGCACGACGTTTCGGAGGTGGTTAGTCAAATCCTCGGATTGTTGTTTTTTTAGCCTACGGTCAACTTGTTATACCCTACACCACACTGTGTTACAGGGTATTATAAGTTTGTTTCACGGCAGATGTTTGTAACACCTGAAAATAACACAGCTAGACCCACCTTAAAGTATACCGATCGACTCAGAATCACTAGCTGAGTCGATTTAACCATGTCCGTCCGTCCGTCCGTCTCCCATATATATCTTTCGTCCGATTTGGTCCTTTAGTCCTATAGAAGCTGTATTTTACATCCAATCGTTTTAAAATTTAGAATGGTAGAGTTTCTTGATCCATGAACCAACATTGCAGAATTTGAAGAAATTCGGTTTAGATTTAGCTATAGCTTCCATATATATGTTTCGTCCGATTTTGCTCTTTAGTCCTGTAGAAGCTGTATTTTAAATCCAATCATTATTTTGAAATTTAGAATGTTAGTATTTCTTGATCCATGAACCAACACTACCGAATTTGAAGAAAATCGTTTAAGATTTAGCTATAGCACCCATATATATGTTTCGTCCGATTTGGCCCTTTAGTTCTATAGAAGCTATATTTTACATCTAATCGTTTTGAAATCTAGAAAGGTAGAGTTTCTTGATCCATGAACCAACACTACCGAATTTGAAGAAAATCGGTTAAGATTTAGCTATAGCTCCCATATATATGTTTTGTCCGATTTGGCCCTTTAGTTCTATAGAAGCTGTTTTTACATCCAATCGTTTTGAAATTTAGAATGGTAGAGTTTCTTGATCCATGAACCAACATTGCTGAATTTGAAGAAAATCGGTTAAGATTTAGCTATAGCTCCCATATATATGTTTCGTCCGATTTTGCTCTTTAGTCCTGTAGAAGCTGTATTTTAAATCCAATCATTATTTTGAAATTTAGAATGGTAGTATTTCTTGATCCATGAACCAACACTACATAATTTAAAAAAATCGGTTAAGATTTAGCTATTGCTCCCATATATATGTTTCGTCCGATTTGGCCCTTTAGTTCTATAGAAGCTATATTTTACATCCAATCGTTTTGAAATCTAGAATGGTGGAGTTTCTTGATCCTTGGACCAACATTGCCGAATTTGAAGAAAATCGGTAAAGATTTAGCTATAGCTCCCATATATATGTTTCATCCCATTTGTTACAGGGTATTATTTAAGTATAAAATGTCCCAAAAGTAAATTTATGTAAACAATTTATACATGAATTACAAAATGTATATATCAGAGTTATTCAATATTACGAGAGTGGTGTAGGGTATTATATAGTCGGCCCCGCCCGACTTTAGCCTTTCCCTACTGGTTATTACTTGTATTAATATCAAAATTATTTAAAATTTACATATGGGAAATACTTTGAATTAGGAACAATCTCAATCGTATGCCGCCGTAGTTATTATTTAGGTATAGGAATATTTTGCAATGGATTTGACTGAAGTGAATAACGATTTGAATCAGACTCGAGAGCCATTGTTAAAGACTAACCGACCGAGTGGACTATATACCAACTGTGTACACCTTCGAGAGAAATTACATCACTTTGATTTCCTCCAGAGATGAATGGGTTGGCAGAATACCAGATAATAGAAACCATCTCCAATTTTACACGGATGGTTCGAAGCTTGATGAAAAGGTTGGCTTCGGAGTACACTGTGAGGAACATAGTTTGGATATAGCTCACAGACAACCAGATACCTGCAGTGTCTATCAAGCCGAAATAATGGTAATATGGGAAGTCGCCAAGTGGCAGAGTCGCAACATAGTAACCAACACTGGCGTTGTCATTTACTCGGACAGCCAGGCTGCCATCAATTCTCTGGAGGCAACATCCCTAAATTCACAAACAGCCCTCGACTGCCGTAGATCTCTTAACGAGATGGCTGAGCAGTTTAATATACACCTCATATGGGCCGATGAACTTGCTAGGAAAGGGATGACATTACAAATTCTCGAAGAATTTGCATATAAAGGGTCCGCCATGTAACGTTTTTTTTAACTAGTGCTTTTTTTGTGAATGGTAACACTTAGCTCATGTCTGATTTGACAGATAATTAGTTTTATCCTTCCGCTGAACGAATATGGTTGTGTATACGCTTGAACAACGCTGGGAAATATTGCGACATTACTTTGCAAATTTTGATTTTAAATTTTTTTTTCATTTTTGATTTTCATTTCTTCATTTTGATCTTGGCGGGTACGTAAACAAGCAAAATTGTCGCATTTGGGGCACGCATATATTGAAAAGCCGACACACCCAAAACTAGTCACTGTTTGGTGCGGATTTTGCTCCAGAGGCATAATTGGGCCATTTTTCTTCTAAAATGAGCAAGGAGTGGCCCTTACAGTCAATGGCGATCGTTATCGGGCCATGTTGAACGAATTTTTGTTCACAAAAATTGAAGAGGAGGATATTGGCAACATTTGGTTTCAACAGGACGGCACTACGTGCCACATAGCCGAAGCTACACTCGATGTTTTGCGCCCTGTTTTTGAAGATCGCATTATCAGCCGCAGAGCTCATGTCGTTTGGCCACCTCGGAGCTGTGATTTGACACCGTTGGACTATTATTTGTGGGGTGCCCTCAAAGATAAGTGTTACGCCGACAAGCCAGAGACAATTGACGCTTTAAAGGACAATATTCGTGAAGCCATTGGTGAAATACAGCTGCACACAATCGATAATGTGCTTAAAAATTGGACCGATCGTGTAGGCTACTGCATGGCCAGCCGAGGCAGCCATTTGAATGAAATTATTTTCCATTATTAACCGGAAGGATTGTACTTTCAAATAAAAAAAGAAATTTGAGAAAATATTCAGTAGTTTTTTTTTATAGCATTTTCAAAAAAAAAATTATTTGGTGGACCCTTTATTTGTGCGCCACTATCCACGTGCAAGCTTTGGCTTAGGCAAGAGGCAATCAGGCAGTCCAACGAAAGATGGACATAAATCGGCACCTGCAGGGTAGCTAGGCAAATCAGGCCAAGGTATGACCTGGGAAGATCAAAATATCTCCTTGCACTAGAGAGGAAAATATTGTCTACGTTATCAGTTCTGACGGTACACTGCTTGATCGGCTAACACGCCAAAAGGTTGGGTATTAACTCCAATGACTTCTGCAGAAGATGTGGAGATGAGGAGGAAGTGGAGAGCATTGAGCAGTTGCTATGCTAGTACCCCGCTCTGAGTAAACGACGACTGGACATACTGGGGTCGGCCTTTCTAGGCAGCCTAACAGATCTTTCTAGTGCCGATATTCGTAATATCGATAAATTTGTATATCAAACAGATTGGTTTCGATTAGGGGCATTTCAGCCCGTGGTAACACTAGGTACCTAAACTGGTCTATGTGACCTTGTAAAAAAAATTACGGCTGCCACCCTAACCTAAACCTAAACCTTCCCCAATTTTAAAAGGGACTGTCTTTATCACAAAAGAATGTCATTTACCAAATTTCCATGAGACAGAGCTAATATTGCCATCGTGCAGGTGTTGAGTACATGAGAATGCATGGGCAGACATTGTTAAACCGACTCAGAAAGTGATTCTAAGACGATCGGTCAATCTCATCTCCTTTTGAGAGACGACACGCTATACCACTATGTATTATTGTGAATTAAATAAAGTATCACTTCAATCGTTTTTCACACAAATTGAAATTCCAAACTTATCTAATTATCAAACTTATTATGTGCAGTTTAAAATTAAACATTATAAATTTAGATGTGAATCTGGTTAAACTCTTACACACATCAAACGTGTTATGCATTTCGAATATATACATAAAACTTAACTAATAACACTATGCAACAAAATTTTTGCGGAAGGGCTGTGCATAACATTTTCTGGTGTAATATAGTGTCCTAAATAAAAAAAATATTAAACAAAAATTATGCATTTTTTTTTAAGTTACGATGTTCTTGGAAGATGTCTTTAGTATTTATAATTAAAGGAATTTATGAAGTCTACAAATGCTTAGAACATCGCGTTCATGTAGAAACAGAAGGTTCGTAAATTGATTTATTTAAAAATTAGATTTTTTTTTAGAAAAAATCGTTTTTTGCTGGCACGAAAAAATACATAAAAAAATAGAAAAGAATTTGCAACAATTTTTTGTTCCATTTCTTGTAAAGCTAGCATCCTAAAAAAGAAAGCAATGCGTATTCGAACAAAAAATAAATGTAGAAATTATATTCCAACATTACTGCATCCGAAGAGTTGATTTCAAGGTCGTTGTCTGTTTTACTTGACTATTAAAAATACCTTCCTCTTGAACTCTTTGATCTTCAGCTCAACTCCACAGTGAGAAAAACCATAAAATAACATCAATAGAGCGCCCCAGTAGGTGAGTTGGTAGCGTACCCGCCTATGAGTTTGGGGGTCGTGGGTTCGATTCCCACCAGAGGCTCTGGTCTGTTGCTGCAAAATCTAGCCATATGGTCTTTGTAACCCGGCATTTCCTTGGACCGTAAAATTAGAATATAAATTTACTTTGTATTGTAATTCATATAAATAAATAAAATAAAAATAAACATCAATAACAGATCAATCCCGGATAGGGAAACATCAAAATATATCCCTTTTGGTTGAAGTAATACAAACAGAATCATATTCTTATACTGTTGTTAACGAGGGTTTGTTTCAGTTGCTACGGGTTAAAGGTGTACCACATCGAAGAAGTGACCTAGGGCAATGCCGCACATTTTATTATGTCAGCACTATGAATTAATATCCCTGGAATATATGTACTTATAGAACCAAGAATACAGTTCTATGTACAAAACTGTTGTTTCATAACTAAATATTTTAAATGTATCAGTATTAATTGCGTATAATCTATCCAGAGTTTAGATTTTCCTTTAAATTCCGGCTTCGTGGCAATGCTGAACAAGCGACGAAAACCTCCACCCAAAGTAAATACTTAACAAAAAATATCCGAAGCAATTGTATGATTAGTATAGCTTTTATTGATCGCACAAAAACACTTTTCAAATCCAAAATCCAAATCCAAAACAATTTAAACAGCATCAGCGTTAGTTTTAATAAATTTATATTTATTAATTTTATAGGTAAATAAAATTTGAACAAAACAAACATATACTCGTGTATGGAAATTTGCATATTTATCACTAAGTAAATTACGCCTAAACAAAACACACATATACGAATTGCTACATAGTACCACATCTGTTTTTTGCACTTAAGTACTTTTTTTCTCAGAATTCAGCTCGTAACCAAACTTGCATATGGGACTTGTGCGGCTAAAGAAAATACGCCTATACTCATTAGTAACATTTTAAATTAATTTAAATGTTTATACAGGGATTTCTTATAAGAGTGATATGATTTCTTTGAAAAAGAATTTTCTTAACTTATTGTTAAGGAAATTCAAAAGTTTTTTATTTAATGTGAAGTACAATCGATACAATTAAGTTCTAAATAAAACGTCATTCAAATGACCTGCACGACTTCTTCTGCAGGAACGAATTCGATGACCCCATTTTCGAGCACTTTTTCCACTAAATCAAGTCGTATGTCATGAATGTGCCATTATTATTGACTTGTAAAGCTTGAAGAGAATCTGGTTTATTTCGGAAGACCAATGACTTCAAATAACCCCACAAGAAATAGTCTAATGGTGTTAAATCACAACTTCTTGGAGGCCATTCAATATCACAATTTTTTTAAATAATCGAATCTCCAAACTTTTCTCGCAACAATTTAATTGTTTCATTTGCTGTGTGGCACGTAGCCACAATCGGTCAATGGCAAAAAGAAATCCCTTAACGAGAGCAAAAATATTGCTCATAGGATTTGCTTTTCGGAATTAAAAAAATGGACTTAGCGCACGAAAATTTGCAATTGGAGAACGATTATTTTGATAATAAAACTGAATAATTTGTAAACGTTGTTCTTGTGTATATCTCTCCATGATGAAATTGTAAACACTACTGAATACAATGAAAAACAAATGACAGATCATGACATATTACAAATGGCCGAAACGTCACTTCAAAATCATAGCATCCCTATTGGAAAACTCGTTACTTCAAAAAATATGGTCCAAATACTAAAGATAACTTCCACAAAAATTGGAATTTTAGAAAAAAATTTAAAAAAAACTAACACAATTTTTTGTTTTGGTTTCATAAAACAACATGCCTAAATCTATACAAAAAAAAATTAATATTTCTAAATAAATAAATTTAATTTGGAAATCATTAAATTGTATTTGGAGCGCGTATATTAATATATTACAAAAAAATATATTTGCGAACTAACTTTCTCAAACAAATCAAAGAAATTTCTCCAAATATAGTTTATTTAAAATAATTCAAAAATTTTCTGAATTTCTCGAATTTCGGTTTCAAGTTTTCTTGATTCCGAGTTATGTGTTACAGTTAAAGATTACATTAACTTTTTCTTTTATAGCACTGATTTCTAATTTCTAAATATTCCAAGTCATCATTTGTAGTCAATTCATCGAGCAATTTTTAGTTATGCAAAATTATACGGTTTCAGTTACAAAGAAATTTGAAAAAATTACAACTTGCATTCAGTTTAAGGTATCGATATATTTTCTGAATGCTTTAACACAAATTATTCTTTGTGTAGGAAATAATAATCTTAAATAAAAAAAATTCGGATAAAAACAAAGTTTTGTTTAGAATAACATCGTCGCAAATATATAATATTTGTTTCTTCCAAATATTATATTTTTGGAGTGTACCCTAAACATATATTTGTTTCAAGCTGAATATGTTTGGGGCAATGTACTACAGAAGCGATTTTTTCAGCATGTACAGTCCGCTCCGCCCGACTTTAGCCATTTTTCCGGGTTTGATTTGGTTTTATAAAATAGTATGCCTTAATATATAACGAAAAAAGTTTTAAGGTCTCTGGTACAAAAAAATGTGTTGCATAGTGTAATTTTATCCCGTTTAACTTCAATACTTTGGAATTATTTAACAAAGTTCACTCAACCGAATGCCAAATACACTCTTCGTTTATAAATATGCAAGATAAAAGCATAATTGTATATGTATCTATATACATATATTTACACGGGAAATAAATCACAGTTTTTCATAAACATACTTGAATTAAAAGAAAATATGTTTGGGAACCAAATGTTTAAATAATATACATGCTGTTACAAATAATTTATATTTAAAAATCAATAAAATTTATTTGATTTGCCTAAGTTGTACGATCCCTGGTCTGCTTAAATCAGGTCATATCATTGATCTAATGCCACACGAATTAATCGGTTCAAATATTGGGTGGCTCGCAAGAAAGTTTACATTTAGTGGAGTTATTGAAAAATTAAACCACATAATTTGGGAATATATTTTCGAAGTTCAAAAATATACTAATTGTTGTTCTCTGTAATATGTGGATTGACTTTGTTATAACTTTCTATTAAGGGTTTTATCTATATACGGTCTTTTTATGTGGGTTGGTCCATCAATTATAGGTATTTTAGTGATCAGAAACAGGTGTGCTCACTAAAATGCGTATAAGGTGTATACTGCGATATATTCAGAATACTACCGGTGCACAAAGTGTCTTAAAATTTGGTGTGGATGTATGTGACAGACAGCATTGTGAGTAATTTAACATAAAAGGGGATATCCGATAAGAGGGCGTACGACTCAATTATTGAAAACGAAATAGGTATTTGCCGACAATAAACAATAGAACATTGTCGATATCAGAAATTACCCCGCCCACATGACTCCCTCCAATTAATATATCGTAAGGGTGCGCATGGCTTTGTCCTTACACCTCCGAAAAAGTGGATGTAGGTCATTGAAATTTTGCACGAGTAGTTTTTATAAGCAAAATAAGGTAAAACATAATTTAGGACCAAATCCGTCAAAGGACTCGCCCCTTTCCCACATATCCTGAAATGCAAAAATACAATATTTTCTAAAAGTGCACACCGAATTCTACTAACTTTTGCTCAATATACTTTTATGGTATTTCAAATTAAAGTATGTATTCGCTGAAATTACCGCAAGGATTAATTTATCCTTAAAAAACAGTTTTTGATGAGTTTCTCATATAATATGCATATAATGCAAAAATTACTTCGAATGTAATATGTATATGGCATATTTTATTGTTAGGAATTTAATTACTATTGATTTTCGCTCAATTCGAAATGAAATATTCCTCAAAATTTTGATTTTTAAAATATTTTGTTCAGATATAAACAAAGTTTTTCGAAAAAGGGAACAATTTAACATATTTATTGTAGCAAAATTCGCAAATATTCGCAGCTAGAATTTATTTACTTTAAACCCGTAAGGAAAGGGTTTAAAGGTTAGCTATAAGGCTAACCTTACGGGTTAGCCTTATAGCTAACCCGAAAGGAAAGGCTAAAGTCGGGCGGGGCCGACTATATAATACCCTACACCACTCTCGTAATATTGAGTAACTCTGATATATAAATTTTGTAATTCATGTATAAATTGTTTACATAAATTTACTTTTGGGACATTTTATACTTAAATAGTACCATGTGTGGTGTAGGGTATAAATATTTTATGTGCTTTATAATCTAACTGTTTTTCATCGATTCGTAAAACGATTGGATCTAAAGAGCAAAATCGGACGAAACATATATATGGGAGCTATAGCTAAATCTTAACCGATTTTCTTCAAATTCGCCAATGTTGGTTCATGGATCAAGAAACTCTACCATTCTAAATTTCAAAACGATTGGATGTAAAATACAGCTTCTATAGGACTAAAGGGCCAAATCGGACGAAACATATATATGGGAGCTATAGCTAAATCTTAACCGATTTTCTTCAAATTCGGCAATGTTGGTTCATGGATCAAGAAACACTACCATTCTAAATTTCAAAAGGATTGGATGTAAAATACAGCTTCTATAGGACTAAAGGGCCAAATCGGACGAAAGATATATATGGGAGCTATATCTAAATCTGAACCGATTTCAACCAAATTTAATAGCGATCTTAACAGTTGCGAAATACTCTAAACTGCAAAATTTCAGAACGATCGGAGTGAAATTGCGGCCTGTAGTCGGCGAACAACTTTACATGGACAGACGGACAGACATGCTTAAATCGACTCAGCTAGTGATTCTGAGTCGATCGGTATACTTTAAGGTGGGTCTAGCTGTGTTATTTTCAGGTGTTACAAACATCTTTCGTGAAAAAAACTTATAATACCCTGTACCACAGTGTGGTGTGGGGTATAAATATTTTATGTGCTTTATAATCTAACTGTTTTTCATCGATTCGTGCAAACATATTTATTTTTGGCCACACTCACGACACTATGTGACGTGGTTATAGGTGAGAAGTTCCCGAGTACTCTTAGAGACATCCTACAGCAGGCCCTTCATACAACGGTAAGATGGGCTTCCGATAATGATCTTGGTGTTAACCCGACCAATACGGAACTCGTTATTTTCACCATTAGTAATAAGGTGCCAACAGTTACACCTGTATCCTTGGGGGTATTCCCCTTCTCAGGAAGCGCAAAATACTAGACAGGAAGTTGTGCTTCAAAACCACAATTCTGAAAATAGCAAATAAGGCTGTGGTAGGGCTAAAAGGGTCAATAGGAAAAGAAAAATGCTATAGCTGAGAAAGATACCAACAGAGGTACTAAATGTTATACTACAACTAATGCCGCTAGACATTATAACAGTGCAATATGCCGCGTGTATTGCGATTAGACTTAGGGAACTGTCACTATGATCAGGAAATAGCTACGGACATAGTGTCATTTTAGACACAATGACTGAACTTCCGGGCACTGTTGATTATATAGGGCGATATTAGTACAGATACTTTTTTCAATAGCCTTTTTTCGACAGATCACGTGTGAGTCGTGTCCTGCTGTCATGTTATTTTTGTTAAGTATTGTTTGGCATTTCATCATGGAAAGACTTTCGCCTGAACGACGTTTACAAATTATTCAGTTTTATTATCCAAATAATCGTTCGGCAATTGCGCTAAGTACATTTTTTTAAATAAAAAAAAAAACACTTTCCAGTCGATCCACGACCTTGACTTCCATGAGCAATATTATAGCTCTCGTTAAGAGCTATCTTTTTGGCATTGACCGATTCCCGATCCGACGTACCGGAATCATCGGTCCATATTTCTTCAAATATGATGCCGGTGAGAACGTAACCGTCAATGGCGACCGTTATCGTGCCATAATAACCGACTATTTAATGCCTGAATTGAAGCTCGTGATCTCGGCGACATTTGGTTTCAACAAGACGGCGCCACTTCCCACACATCGCATCAATCAATGGATTTATTGAGAGAACACTTCGGTGAGCAGATAATTTTACGTTTTGTGCTGGTCGATTGGCCACCAAGATCGTGTGATATCACACCGTTACACTTTTTCCTGTGGGGATATATAAAGTCTAAAGTTTACGCGGACAAACCCGCTTCGGTTCAGCAAAACATCACGCGTGTCTTTCGCCAGTTACCAGTCGAAATGCTTGAACGAGTCATCGAAAATTGGACTTAACGGATGGACGATCTGAGACGTAGCCGCGGCCAATATTTGATAGACATAATCTTCAAAAAATAAATGCCAAAGAATGTTCTTTAAAACGATAATAAACATTCCCCATTCAATTTGAATTTTCTGTGTTTTTTTTTTTTAAACAAGTAGGGAACCTCGAAATGGATCACGCTATACTATGAATGAAAGAACCACTCTTTGACAATAAGTATCTCACTCTTACACATGGTAGATCAGAATGAACATAGGAGATTCGTTATCTTCTATACAGATGGTTCCAAACTCAACTACCAAGTGGGATTTGGAGTCTATTCTGAGGATCTTGAGCTATCACTTGCAAAAAGACATTCTGATCACTGTAGTGTTTACCAGGCGGAAATCTTAGCTATTAATGACCAATTAGCCTATCCTCTTTCCTATTGAAAAGTCTGGAAAGACTTTTAGATTATTTCATTAGGCAAAACCTGGATACAAAATTCCTGTTGGGGAACCAACATGCTTACAATAAGGAAAAGTCTACAGAATCAGCCCTGCACGAACTTGTGAGCACTATCGAATCGTCCCTACATTTCAAAGAATTCCTAGTACTCTTAGAGGCATCCTACAGCAGGCCCTTCATACAACGATAAGATGGGCTTCCGATAATGATCTTGGTGTTCATTTGGGCTTTTAACAACATACACCCAAATGCGGTAATCGCGGCATTGTCACATCTAAAGGTGAACTCTAGCTTGATTAGACTAATTCAAAGACTACTCAACAGAAGACGCATAACAGCATGTCTAGGGTCCACAACTCTAACAAGGTTTTTAAACAGAGGGACTTCACAAGGAGGAGTACTGTCTCCACTAATTTGGAACCTAGCGGTGAATGAAATCCTGGTAGATCTAGAACGTTGTAGCTGCAAGGTCGTGGCATATGCGGACGACGTGGCTATCGCAGTGAGTGGCAAATTCGAAAACATCCTCCGGGATATTCTACAGGTGACTCTGAACAAGTTGGCTAGATGGGCCAGAAGCAGCGGTTTGGGTGTTAACCCAAACAAGACAGAATTGGTTCTTTTTACTAGGATGAATAATGTCCCTCATGTGGACACTCCTCCTCGGATAAATGGAACAGATCTAGTCTTTTCTGAAAGTGCAACATTTTTAGGAATAATTTTGGATAGGAAACTGTCATTCAGACTAAACGTAGTGGAACGTGTAAAGAAGGCCAACATCACCCTATATTCCTGCAGGAAGGCTCTAGAGTCGCGGTGGGGCCTCTCTCCTAAAATTGTCCATTGGATATATATAGCAGTGGTTCGTCCAATACTGTTATACGGCATTGTGGTATGGTGGGCGGCAACTGACAAACTAACAATCACAAACCTGCTATCTAGGGTTCGGAGAACTGCCTTTCTGTGCATAAGCGGAGCGTTAAGGACTATAGCGAATGAGACTCTACAATCCCTTCTCTTGCTAGGAAAGGGACGACTATATAAATTCTCGAAGAATTTGCATATATTGGTGCGCCACTATCCACGTGCAAGCTTTGGCTTAGGCAAGAGGCAATCAGGCAGTCCAACGAAAGATGGACACAAATCGGCACCTGTAGGGTAGCTAGACAAATCTGGCCAAGGCATGAGCTGAGAAGGTCAAAATATCTCCTCGCACTAGAAAGGAAAAGGTTGTCTACGTTAGTATCAGTTCTGACGGGACACTGCCTGATCGGCGAACACGCCTGAAGATTGGGTATAAACTCCAATGACTTCTGCAGAAGCTGTGGAGATGAGGAAGAAGTGGAGAGCATTGAGCACTTGCTATGCGACTGTCCCCTTTGGGTAAACGACGACTGGACCTACTTCCTAGGCAGGCTAACAGATCTTTCCAGTACCAATATTCGTGCTATCGATAAATTTGTATATCAAACAGGTTGGTTTCGATGAAGGGCATTTTAGCCCGTGGTACCACTAGGGACCTAAACTGGGGTATGTAAGCTGAAGCAAAAAAAAAAGAAACCGGCTGCCTCCCTAACCGAAACCTAGGTTAGGTTAGGTTAGGTTGAATAGAGGAGACGTTTAAAACGTCTCATGTCCATGGACATACACTTAAGTCAGTGGTTCGGCCTGTTGTGCGCTCCTTATTTATGATTTTCATACCCCACGGATTACAGAAAATCGGTACTAGACACGTATTTTCTCAGTATCTTCCAGTCATATTCTCTGAGATGAGTCAAGTCTGGCAATATGTCGGAACCGAAATATCGGGATCTTGCATGTGTGAAAGCTGGGCAGTGACACAGAAAATGTTCTATCGTTTCGATGTTTTCCCTGCATGCCCTGCACTCGTCGTTTTCTGCTAGTCCTATGCGATGAAGATGTGCCTGTAAGCTTGAGTGTCCCGTTAGAACACTTATCATCTTACTAATCTCGATCTTGTTTAGTTTCAGAAAACTACTGGTTTTCTTCTCATTTGGGTCACCCCACAGTATCTTTGCAGTTGCTCCTACAGTTGCTCTATTCCACACAGTTTTGTGAGCCATCACTGCCCAATGCTTCAACTCATCCTTCGTGGCTTCGAAAGGTTTCCAATTTTCCAAGTTTATTACTCGAAGTTCTCTGCCCTTTGAAGCCAAGCTGTTTGCCCGGTACCCAGAAAATACGCAGACTGAGTAATTATTTATCGTTCTTTTACAGTCTAACACGGTTCTGGATTTGACCTTTTCCGATGTTATTGCTTTGATCGCCATTTGGCTATCTGTGAATATGTTGGCATATTTAGGCTTTGTGGTATTACTGAGCCAGTTAACACACTCCGTGATTGCTCGAACTTCTGCTTGAAATACTGTGTTATGGTCTGGGAGGCGGAAGTAAAGTTCGACTTCTGGTTCATCAATAAAAAGTCCCAGACCCGTCCTTCCTCCTAGCCTGGACCCATCAGTGTAGCAGCTGGTTCCCACTGGCGCATGAGCAAGTGTTCCGTTTTCCCAGGAGCGTCTGTCTGTCACGAACGATTCACAGGTAGCTGTAAGCCGCACTTCGGGAATGCGGTCGGAGATTTCCGTTGTTTGAATATGACCGACCGATTGTAATATCTTCTGATGGTACGACTTGTGGTCTCGATTTATCCATTCACCCATCACTTGTAGACGTCTTGCTGTGAGGGCAGCCTCATACTTTATACGGATATCTATTGGTTGGATGTGCAGTATAGTCTCCAACGCTCTTGTTGGTGCGGTTCTAATTGCTCCGCTTATGCCTAGACAGCACATACGTTGCACTTTTTGCAATGGTATTACGTTGTACTTTTTGTCCATTGATGTCCACCACACTACAGAGGCGTAGGTGATTATTGGTCTAATTACGCTCATGTAAAGCCAGTGTTTCATATTTGGACGTAGTCCCCATTTTGAACCTATAGCACTTCTGCACAACGACCAACATCTGTGGGCCTTTGTAACTCTTTCTTCAATATGATCTTTCCAGTACCGTTTCTCATCCAAGGTTACTCCCAAGTATTTTATCTTTTTAGATATGGCAATATTCTTATCCAGGAAACGAGGCACGGTAAAAGGATGAATCTTCCTTTTCCTTGTAAATAGACATATTTCTGTTTTGTCTGGATTGACATTTAGTCCCCTTGGTTGTGCCCAGTTATATGCTATGTTAAGTGCCTCTTCAGCTCTTCTGCATAGTTGGTTTGGATGTGTGCCCCTTAGAAGTATTATAACGTCGTCTGCATAACAGACTGGTTTAAGTCCTTCATTGGTGAGGGCTTTAAGGAGACTGTGTATCGTCGTAACCCATAGGAGAGGCGATAAAATGCCCCCCTGAGGTATACCACGATTTACCTTGTCTCTGATTTTTACGTCATATGACCCACAAATAATCCACCTATTCCTTAGCATATTGTTGATCCAGTTTATCAACGCCCGGTCAACCTGAAACTCGTCTAAGGACTGGATAAGTGTATCGGTCTGAACGTTGTTAAAAGCGCCCTCAATGTCTATACAAACGGCAAGTGTGTACAATTTTTCACTGAAGGACTTTTCTATGTGGTGTACTACCTCATGTAGAGCTGTTTCCACTGATCTTCCTTTAACATATGCGTGTTGCTTGAATTTTAGCTTGTCATCGGCTATCTTACTTTTGACCATGTCGTCAATTATTCGCTCCATTGTTTTTAAGAGGAAAGAAGTTAGGCTAATAGGTCGATAAGCCTTTGGGATCGTATAACTCGTCTTGCCAGTCTTAGGTATGAAGACCACCCTTGATTCCTGCCAATTTTTTGGGGTATATGCATGAGTTAGGCATGCAGTGAAAACTCCAACAAGATGAGTTGATACCAGATCCACCTCATTCTGAAGAAGCGCTGGAAATATTCCGTCCGGTCCCGCAGCCTTATAAGGAGAGAAGCTTTTTATTGCTTCTTTAACCATAGCATCCGTAATAGGTACTTGGTGCATTACATTTTCGGTCTGTAACTGTTCCTCTATTGGCCCAGCATTACCACTCGGAAAATGCATTTTCATCAAAAGCCTTACGGTATCATCTATAGTTTCCATCTTTTTACCCGTTTCATCCACCAGTGTTTCGGTTTGGATATGAGTTTTTGAGAGGAACTTTTTTATTTTGGACATGCTGTTGACGCTGTCTACCTGCTCACAGAAAAGTCTCCAGGAGTTACGTTTCGCCAGTCTAATGATTTTATTGTATTCTTTGAGCTTTCTGTGGTAGTCATCCCAATATACTGATAGCTTTTTACGTCGAGCTCTGCTGTAAAGTCTGCGGACATCCTTGCCAATCGAGCGAATTTGCCCTGTCATCCAGGGTTTCTCATAGGCAGATTTCCTTTCTCGAAGCGGGCAACTATCTTCGAATGATTTTACAAGAGCCTCCGTAATCCTCCTCACATTGATATCAATGTTTTCTGTACTTGGATAATCGTGTTTAGGCTGGCCCAATCGATTTCTAAGTAGATTGCCGAATTTGGCCCAGTCGGTTTTAGCCTTATTACGGAAACTTATTGGGCTAGGCGGTGGCCGTGCAATTTTAAATCTTATATAACGGTGGTCCGAATAGGAGTGTTCATCCGAAACCCTCCACTCATGGATCTCATCAATGAGGTTTTCCGAGCATATCGTTATATCTAATACTTCTTCCCTAATTTTGTTAACAAAGGTCGCCTTGTTCCCTATGTTGAGAGTTAGGAGATCGTTAGTATTCAAAAATTCTATAAGGGCTTGTCCCCTTTTATTGGTGTCACTACTACCCCAAGCAATATGGTGTGAGTTGGCATCACAACCAGCTAGTAACACATTACTTGTATTTTTGGATTCCCTTACCAGACGTTGTAATTCCGACCGAAACCGAAACCTAAACCTAGCTATTAATGGCTGAAAATTAATGATTGATAGTCAGGCAGCTATCAAGTCACTGGAAACTATATCCCTAATTCTAAAACTGCACTCGACTCTAGCAGATATCTTAACTATATGGCTGAACTGTTGAATATTCACCTCATATGGGTGCATGGCCACAGAAACATACCAGGGAACTGCAAGGCAGATGAACTTGCAAGACTAGGAACTACGTTACACGCTCCAGGGGAACATGAACTGTGGGAATACCTGTAGCGACCTGGAAGCTCATCTTGAGAGATAGTGCACTGACAGCAACAAATTACAGGTGGTCAATAGACATGAACTGTATACATTCCAGGCTGATGTGGTCCGGCCTAAAATTAAAAACGAGTAAACGCACTGCTGTCGTTGTCGAGACCGTACGTCTCACTTATCGTGTCTGTCATGACGGGCCGCTGCCTTTTTGACGGAACGCAGAGAATTTTCAGGTTTAGCATAACGACTTTGGCTGTGGAGACGAAAGGTAGGAGAAATCAATAGAACACCATCTGTATCTGTGCCACGCTCACTCTTGAAGGCGTCATACAACCTTGGACTCTTATTTCTTTGAGGAGTTAGCTAATTTGTTTGATGTTGGAGTCCGCCAACTTTTGAGCTTTTTAAAGCAAATATAGGATATTCATTATCTTCTATTCATATGGTTCCAAACTCAACAAACACGTTGGATTTGGGGTCTTTTCTGAGGAACTTCAGCTATCACTTGCATACAGACATTCTGATCACTGTAGTATTTACCAGGCGGAAATCTTAGCTATTAAAGGGGTAGCGTAATAGCTGAAAATTAATGTATGATAGTCAGACTGCTATCACGTCACTGTAAACTATATTCCTCAATTCTAAAACTGCCCTCGACTGTCGCAGAACTCTTAACGATATGGCTGAATTTTTGAATATTCACCTCATATGGGTGCATGGCCACAGAAACATACCAGGGAACTGCAAGGCAGATAAACTTGCAAGACTAGCAACTACTTTACACGCCCCAGGGGAACTGGAACTGTGGGAATACCTGTAGCGACCTGGAAGCTCATCTTGAGGTCAATAGACATGAACTGTATACATTCCAGGCTGATGTGGTCCGGCCTAAAATTATAAACGAGCCAACGCACTACAGTTGTCAAGACCGGACGTCTCACTTATCGTGTTTTTCATGACGGGTCGCTGCCTTTTTGGACGGAACGCAGAGATATTTAAGGTTTAGCATAATGACTTTGGCTGTGGAGACAAAAAGTAGGAGAAATCAATTGAACACCATCAGTAACCTTAGGCTCTCATTTCATTGGAATTAGCCAACTTTTAAGCGTTTTTATACGCTACACCACACTGTGGTACAGGTTATTATGACTTTGTGCATTTGTTTGTAATGCCCAAAAAGAGATGAAATAGAACCATAGTTGATTATACCGATCGACATAGAATCACTTTTTGAGTCCATTTAGCCATGTCCGTCTGTCTGTCTGCCTGTCTGCCCATGTATTTTTGTGATCAAAGTGCAGGTCGTATTTATGGTCCGATTATGATGAAATTTAGCACAGTGCTCTTGTTTGGCCCAAGGACGATCCCTATTGAAATTGGTCAAAATCGGTTCAGATTTAGATATAGCCCCCATATATATCCTACCCCCGATTTGACATGTCAGTACGAAATTTTGCAGAGAGAGTTGTCTTATTGCATGAACTGCCAAATTCGGGAAAATTGGTTCAGATTTAGATATAGTCCCCATATATATGTTAAACCCGATTTGACATGTAAGCGCTGTAGAAACCGTAGTTTATATCCGATCAGTACGAAATTCGGCAGAGAACACTATCAAATTCGGGGAAAATTCTATCAGATTTAGATATAGCCCCCATATATATGTTTCACCCGATTTGACATGTAGCGATGTATAAGCCGAATTTTATATCAGATTAGTTCGAAATTCATCTGAAAGCGTGAACAAATTCAGTAGCTGCTTCTGTGAAGTGGACTGTAAGTTATTCGAGACTTTGAACTCCAAGAAAATGTAACTGGTGAAAATAAACAGAAAAGAAAAAGGCACAGTTTCAGATTATTAGTATTACAGGTTGGTTTATTGTGTAGGATTATCCGTTGCTTACCGCTTGTAGTGACGCTGCAAAAGTGAATTTGCGGTGCAAAGACAAGAAGTGTAAGACAGAGTTTGTTTGGGATTTCCAATGGAACGTACAGAGAAGATGGCAGCCCTTTATCCATTTCAGTCAAAGCTTTTGCCTCCATGGCAGGGAATGGATAAAGGGTTGCCATCTGGAAGAAAATAAGTAATACAGAGAGAGGGCAGTTTAGTGTGTATAACAATTCAGTTAATTAAAAAAAATGGGTTACAAACTAAGGAAACTAATCTTAATTTATTGGAATTCATTGAACTTTTTGAACTTTGAACAACAAAGAGTTTTCTTATTACATGTGTGAACACTGCCAAATTCGGGGAAAATCGGTTCATATTTAAATATAAGTGAGTTAGTTATACAGACTGCCACTGGTAACCTAATTTAACCATCGTGCAGGTTGCAAAGAGATCCATTAATCCTATTGGATCCTTCTCGTCCAAATATGCAACTAAGATATTGTATTGCATTTCAACGTACTTACTGGGGCCTAAAACATAAACAGGCAAACCGATTGCGAAAAATGTGGCATGATTGTAGAAGAAGTATTAGACGATGTATAGTATAAATTAGCGGAGCTATAGGGACTGTCGCCTAGTTCAAAAACACACAAAATTATGTTTTTGACAAAAAATGTTTATTGGAAAGTATATCTTCAAATGACCATATTTGTAATTTTGGAAAATGTTTAATACCTCCTCGAATATATTAATTTGACTTGTTATTATTTTAAATGAAAGCCAAGTTGCCCTTAAAAACCTTACATTTTTTAAGCGTACGGCTGTATAATTTCTCTCACTATATTTCACCCATGAAAGAGAAAAAAAAATAATTTAATTAAAACTTTTTCACAATATATCAAAAAAATGCCAACAATACAAGAATAGCAACAACTTTGTAATTTAGATTAAGTTTAAAAAATGAGTTTATAATTCAACGAATTTCTGACGAGTCTTAAACAAATAAACGTGACACACACATCCACGCACACAAAAGCTCTGAAACAAACCATACGCAATACATGTACGAGTGTGTTTGTGATGTGGATTTGTGTTGAAAGTTCATATGAGTTAATGCAAATAAAAGATGGATGACATCCGCATTCATAATTAATTGTCTATTTTCGGTTCTCTTCACTAATCCACTAAAAATAAAGGAAAAAGGGCAAAATTTGTCCACTGCTTGACATTCAACTGTGGGAGGAATTACAAAAAAGGGAACAAGTTTTGCTGTTTCTTAATCACACACCGATTGCAACAAAACGTGGAAGGCTTTGTCGAAGAGCTATTGGAGTATTTATACCCTACACCACTCTGTGGTACAGGGTATTATAAGTTTGTTTCATGACAGATGTTTGTAACACCTGAAAATAACACAGATAGACCCACCTTAAAGTATACCGATCGACTCAGAATCACTAGCTGAGTCGATCGTCCGTCCGTCTGTCCATGTAAAGTTGTTCGTCGACTACAGCTCGCAATTTCACTCCGATCGTTCTGAAATTTTGCAGTTTAGAGTATTTCGCAGCTGTTAAGATCGCTATTGAATTTGGTTGAAATCGGTTCAGATTTAGATATAGCTCCCATATATATGTTTCGTCCGATATGGCCCTTTAGTTCTATAGAAGCTGTATTTTACATCCAATTGTTTTGAAATTTAGAATGGTAGAGTTTATTGATCCATGAACCAACACTACCGAATTTGAAGAAAATCGGTTAAGATTTAGCTATAGCTCCCATATATATGTTTCGTCCGATTTGGCCCTTTAGTTCTATAGAAGCTATATTTTACATCCAATCGTTTTGAAATTTAGAATGGTAGAGATTCTTGATCCATGAACCAACATTGCCGAAAGATTTAGCTATAGCTCCCATATATATGTTTCATCCGATTTGGCCCTTTAGATCCAATCATTTTTATACCCTACACCACACTGTGGTACAGGGTATTATTTAAGTATAAAATGTCCCAAAAGTAAATTTATGTAAACAATTTATACATGAATTACAAAATTTATATATCAGAGTTATTCAATATTACGAGAGTGGTGTAGGGTATTATATAGTCGACCCCGCCCGACTTTAGCCTCTCCTTACTGGTTCAGTTTTAAATTTGGGTCATCTATACTACAAGAATTTTATATTTGTGTAACATGCGTTTTTATACCCTACAACAAACTGCGCTCCAGGATATTATGAGTTTGTACAATATTATATATATCATATTAATATTATAAAATCGTTTGTTTGTCTGTTTTTCTGTCACGCCAAAACTGCTGAACCGATTTTCTAGAACCTTGGGAAAAGATAGACCAGTACCCGGAAATTAAAATAGGTTACTCCGATTTTCTATTTTCCGCCAAGTGATTTTCTACCACTTCACCGCTGAGGCTCCTGTTAGAGCAAGAAAGCTGAAATTTTGCGCACGTATAGACGGGAGTGTTGTTTAAGTAACTGGCTACTCACGTAATTTATATTCGGCTTGTGGTCAGCTCTAGCGCTATCAAAAACTTGAGTATTGTTTTTGAACTTTCAGAAGACTATTAAAATATACAGAATTTTGAACTTTGTAAATATGAAGTACTATGCGCAACAAATATATGGGCCAAAAATATTTTAAATTTTTAGATTCTGATCAGTGTAGTCGCGACCAAGAAATGTTTACTCTTTCTGTACTTTAAGAGTCCCTTATGAGCTATGATCCCACTAATTTATGTGTATATACTGATCTCTCACGGACGCGATTTTATCCCAAGTGACTTTTGATCTCTTCACCGTTGTGGCTCCTATAAGAGGTAAAAAAGATAGAAATTTTGCGTATATATAGACGCGAGGTTTGTATAACCTACTGACTATTAACATTGTCGTTTTTTTGGACCCGTGGTCAGCTATCACTATCATCGCTATCAAAATTTTTAATATTATATTTGTTCTTCAAAAGCGTCTCAAATGATACGAAGATAAAATAATATGTGGCACTATAGACGGGAAAAACTATTTCGAATTCTAAGATTCTAAACAGTTTAGCAGTGACCAAAGCGATTTTCATTCCTTTATTGCAATGAATTATGTAATATGATTTCTATTATTATGACTAAACAGATTACATTACGTACATAGCATATTAGCATTTGTTTCTCCGCCACGCGTTCTTATGACCTCTTGACCACTGAGCCTTTGTAAAAAAACTGAAAGTTTGCATGCATACAGTTAAGGGTGTGGCTTAAATATGCTATTCACATTCACATTTTTTGTTCAATACTTTAAAAGTCACTCAGGAGCTAAGAGACTAACCATTCGATGACTCAACGCATTTTGCGACTTCTTGAGCTCTGAGAGGATTTATGCAGAAAGTTTTGCACACAGATCAACGAAATGTTAACAGTTGGGACCAAAATAAAATTGTTTCTTTTAAGGGTCGATTAAAAGCTAAAATCTATACGAGGTGCTGGTGCTGTATCCTAGCATGCACACGTGGTAGTTTCCAGTTTGCGATCAAAAATATTTTCATACAGTTTGAGATTTTGAGAGCGTCTGGTATTATTTTCAGGAGTTTGATAGACTTTCAAGTAGACAGATCGTGAATATTAAACCAATCTTTAGAATATGAGTCACTTCCTGAGTCGATTTATCGATATCCCTCTGCCCGTCCGCTGTACATGTATCCTGGTAATCAGAGAGCAGGTCGTACCAAGGTTATATTGACATTTCGAGTCCTGGCAATACTAGTGTTTCCAGATGCAAACTGAAACTTCCATAGGAAAATTTGATATTTTTATCATGGTCGTATCCCAGGACAGAGGAGATTCGTTAACCGACGGTTCCAAATAACCAAGTAGGCTTTGGTGTCTTTTCTGAGGAGATTGAGCTATCACTGGCAAAAGGACTGCCTGATCACTGTAGCGTTAATGAGGCAGAAATCTTAGCTATTAAAGAGGTAGCGGAATGGCAGAAAATTAATGTGCTGACCAAAGTCTGTATAAACATTTTCTCTGATAGTCAGACTGCTATCAAGTCCCTGGAGACTATTTTCCTGAATTCGAAAACTGCCCTGGACTGTATCTCTTAACGAGATGGCTGAACAGTTCAATATTCACCTGATATGGGTGCCTGGCCACAGGGACTTACCAGGGAAGTGCACTGCAGATGAACTTGCAAGACAAGGAACTACCTTACACGCCCCAGGTGCACTTATGGCAACAAATGACAGGTGATCACTAGACAGGAACTGGATACATTCCAGGCTGATGTGGCCCGGCCTTAACACAAAACGCACCAAAGCACTGCTGTCGTTGACGAGAACGGACGTCTCACTTATCGTGTCTTTCATGACAGGTCACTGTCTTACTGGACGACACACAGAAAGATCGAAGGTCTTACATAATGACTTTTGCAGAAACTGTGGATACGAAGAGGAGGAGGAATTAATAGAACACCTTCTGTGTCTGTACCACGCTCTCTCTAGAAGGCGGCATACAACTTGCTATTTTTGGAATCCACCAACTTTCAACGGGAGTGGCTAGGGATAACTTATGTTTTCCCTTACGTTTCAGTGGTAACAAAATGGACTGTATAGTTTAATGTGGATTTCGTTTCTGGAAAAAATGTAGCCCCGTCGACGTGAATCATGTCGACACCTTTTTAGTCGACATGACGTAGTTCCTCGAATTTTACTTAACTCAAATTTTCAAATTGAATGTGTTAGAAAAGTAAACACAAAATGTGTTAGAAAAGTGCAGTTTTCGAGAAAAGGGTAACGAAAATGCTGCACCTATTCCAGAAACGAAATCGACAAAAGTTACCGAGTGGCAGCACTCTTAACCTAACCTAGCATAACTTCACTCAGAACGTTTTGTCATTTGAGGGCGAATTGTCGGGAAATCTCGGTCAAAAAATTAAATTAACCCGTGAAAATTTTCGTGCGGTTATTTTTTACGATTTTCAGCGGTTTCAGGTTATCGAGACAAGAGTGTCGCAATCAACTTGATTCGACTTTTAGCACCATAAAAAATCGCTGGTACCAAGAGTTCAGTTTCAGACGCCGTTCGCTCCTGGACGAATTTCGAGAAGGTCATCCAACTCCGGTCGTTTTGTCGGAAACCATCGATGCCTTGCCTGAACTGATAAAGCTAGACCGACATATGGCATACCGTTAGATTGAAGCATTCTTGGGCATTTGTATGACAAACATCAATAAGATATTGGAACCCACATGATTTGACCAGTGACCAAAACAAGGATCGGGGCGATTGAAGCAAAGAAATGTTGAAAAAATACAACCGTGGTTGTATTCACTCAGTGTATAACATCGTCACAGGTGTCGACTCACAGATCTATGCATGTGAGCCCGAAACAGAACGGCAATCGACCGTATGGGTCTCTCAGAATAAGCCAAGCCCAACAAAAGTTGTTAGTGGAAGAAGCACATCGAAACAAATGATCGCGTTTTTTTCGGTGTATCCGGTCATATGGCCACAGTGCACAGTACAACGTAGGACGATCAAATCTGAGTAGTACACAACCATCTGTTTGCGAACAGTTTTCGAAGAAATAGGGAAAAACAATAAGAGAAGACGGATAATTTTGAGAGTAGATTTAAGGGAAAAACCAACAAATTTTGGGTTTTTTAAATTTATTTTGAGATTTGTGAGATTCACTTTAGTAAATATCATTCGATTTCTGATATCAGTACAAAAAAACCAGGAATGTAAAGGATTATGCGCTTTATTTTGAACATTCGCTTTCGCATTCGCAAAAACCACTCTTGAAGACGAAATATCTGGGAAAATATTGGGCCAATCGCCGTGAAAATTGGTATAGCTGTGTGCGTGACCCAACAGAAAATTGGCAATATCGGGAATGTGGGCATGACCCCGCCAACATACTGAAAATGAGATTTCTTAAGAAACATTGCACTAAACGTCCTGAAATTTGGTATGGGTGCATTTCACATCATAGTACGTGACTCAAGAGAGAATTGACGATTTTAGAAAGGGGGCGTGGTCAGGGTATGAAACCGCCGAGCCACTTTTACAGTGTCATACCGTTCATGGATATTGGGCGTTGTGACATACCACCCTCTGTGGTACAGGGCATTATGAGTTTGTTTTGGCCCAGAAGTTTGTAACAACCTAAAATATTGGAGCTATGCCCATCTAGAAGTATACCGATCGTAGCGCTACAAAATTCACATTTTTTAAATGTAGTACCCATATGTATATAGGTTCTTTACGATTTTCTATCTAATCGCTATAGAAGCTGCATTTTACATTCTATCATTACGGAATGTAGTAGAGGTAATTTTTTCGAACCTAGAACGAACAAATTTGAAGAAAATCTGGTCTGATCTGATCAACAGATCCTTATAAACATTAGCAGACAGAAGTTTGATGATCTAAAACAAACCGCTGTACAATTTTATGAAAATCATATTTTGTATCTAATAACTAGCAGATATACATTTTTTGGATAGATCAGTATAATAAGGCAAACAAGACAAACAAGTAGAGTCGTATCCGATGACCATTATTTTAATTAATTTTTAACTATTAAACTGAAACCAATCCGTTATTAGAATTTAATTTTTTTAAAAAAATTTCCTCCCAAAATTGGGATTCATGTCCAATTTTAAATCTGAGGTTTTATTATACAGAGCCGCAGAGTGTAAATGTTATGTCGGCTTAGCCGTCTAGCCGCCGCCGAAAATATTTAATATACGCTTTAATATACGCTTTAGCATTTGCTAAAGCCACTTTCGTTACATCCCTGATACAAACCAAAAAAATTATTAAAAAACTAGATTATTAAATGTTTTCGAATATTTTTAGCAGTGTAACGATCAAACCCTAAAAATCTAATCAATATTTCATCATTATTCTTTCTATTCCCCCCTGCCCATGAGCATTGCCTACACCTTTGTGAAGAGTGGAAGATTGACACTGATAATGTACATATGTTTGTATTTATTGTGAGCACCACACATACAATGGCAGCGGTAAATCTTCAAAGTCTGCCGCAGGAGTTCATTCGTTCGTATTTTTAACATAAACAAACAATTTCATTATTTTAACTTATTTTTTAGAAAACAAAAACATTTCACACATACAGAAGACATACCATGCAGGAATATAATCACATGTTCTTATATATGTATGCACAATAAAAGTGCATGTGTGTGTGTGTAAACCATCTCGAGGGCTATACTCGTACAGCACTGAAAAGGACTATGGGTTTAAGGATGCGTGAATGTGTGGCTGTGTGCTCATTGGATTTCGTCCATCTGTGGATGAGACTCTTGCCTGACTCAGCTTGTTTGTTTGTTTTTCGTTTAGCCTTGAGCTTTTTTCATTTGACAAAATAATTAAAACACTTTACTACCGAAAATAAGTAAAAACGAGAATGAAATGAACGCAACGAAGAGATAAATATTTTTTTTTATTTTAATCAGGTCCTTCTGCGTTTTTTTGTTCATTTTACACAGTCGCGTACTCAGATACGAGTTTTAAACACACACTCCCAGACATTTTCATAAGTTAACAACAGTAAGGAAATCTAAAATCGGAATGAGCCGTCTATATGATACCATACACCATCATGTTACAGTACAATAAATATACACACATAGTTTTTCTATTACTGCAATGATTGCATTTAAACAAGTAGCGTTCATAATTCAAAACCAGTAAGGAATGGCTATATTGGGGCGTTATCGACCAAATAATACAACCTACATACCCTACACAACTCTAGTAAGATTGGATAACAATGAAATATTCAATTTATACTTAAACTAAAATTTGTTTACCCAATTTAAATTTGGTACAGCTCTCTGTAGCCAAATCGGACGAAACATATATATGGGAGCTATATCTAAATCTTAACCGATTCAAATTCGGTTATGTTGTTCCATGGATCATTTAACTATACCATGCTAAATTGCAAAACAATTGGATGTACAATACAGCTTCCATAGGGCTAAAGGCCAAAATCAAAAGAAACATATATATGGGGGTTATATCAAAATCTGAACCGATTTTCTTTAAATTCGGCAAAATTGGTCCATGGATCAAGAAACTCTACCATGCTAAATTTCAAAGCGATTGGTTTAAACTACAGATTCTATAGTACTAAAGTGTCAAATCGGACATAACATATATATGAGAGCTATATCTAAATCGAAACCGATTTTCTTCAAATTTGGCAATCTTGATCCGTGGATAAATAAACTTCAGCGTGCTAAATTTCACAAAACTTGGATGTATAATACAGCTTCTGCAGGGCAAAAGGGACAACTCGAAGTGATTACGAGATCTTTTTTGGTGCTTGTAGATTTCGGCATCGGTTCACTAATGAGGAACCAAATATAATATATAAAGATAAAAAAATAAAAAAAAACACAAATATTGTATTGCCTTTCTACCTCTGTTGATCTCATCCAATGTAATTCTCATATTGTACATACAGTTTTATGAATAGATACGAACGATCACAAAATCTAGTCCCCTCGACAACTTTATAATGACATCAAATAGTCAATGACCGTAAAATAAAAGTGAGTCACAATGCCTCATTTGAAAGTCAAAAAGCAGTAAACAAAACAAAAACATTATTCGAAAACGGAAAAATATGAAACACAATTTTTTTATTTTCCTTACTTCTTCAAAAGTGCTATAATTTCTTCATTTATCCATAACTTTGTAGCTTTCAGACAAAAGAAGAAAACAAATGTTTGAATTTTTGTTGATTTTTTTCTTTGTAAAAAAATCGATTTTTTTGATAAATGACCAATGACCAAATGCTAAAGGTACAATTCATGAAAAAAACATATGTACCGCCCTTCGACAAAAATTTTGTGGCATACTGATATTTGTTGTAAAATAAACGTGAACCGATTCTCGGATCAAGAAAATCCCTCCTACCAAATTTCAAAATGAATCGAAAATTCAACTTAAATAGTGCTTAGATGTTATATCAGAAGGAACATATACATAGGAAGGATACATTTCAATCTGAATCGATTTTCTTCAATTTTGGAAAAGTTCGTTTCTTCATCAAGAGCATATAGGTTAGGATGGTAGCCGGTGTTACTAGATCCCTTAGACCAATGGAGGCCCCGAGTGCTACCACGATCATAGATGCCCCTCATCGAAACAAACCTGTTTTATACCAAAAATTATCATTAATTACGAAGATCGGTACCGACAAGATCTGTCAGACTTCCTAGAAAGGCCGACGCCAGTTTATCCAGACGTAGTTTACTCAATGTAGGGCAGTAACATCATCTCCATAGCTTCTGCGGAAGTTATTGGACACAATCCCCAACCTTCTGACGGGTTCGCCGATCAGGCTGTGTCTTGTCAGAACTGACACTAACGAAGACAGTTGTTTCCTCTCTAGTGCGAGAAGATAATGTTACTTTATCATGTCGTATATTGACCATCTTTGTCTATCCTACAGGTGTCTCCTGCCTAAGTCAAACCTTGCTTGAATATCTGAACCGATTGTATTCAAATGTAAAATTCAACTGCTATAGCACGTAGATGCTCTATAAAGCCTATATGGCGCTGAGGCTTTGAAATGTATAATATGTAATAACATAATGATTTAATGAAATAAAATTATAAAAAACAAACTCTGCTATACCATATTTTATAAAGATCACTAGCCGGCCCGGTCCACTTCGTTGGCTCAGATTTCCTATCCCGTCCATTTTTAGACGATTTACGTTGACTTCCACCAAATACATATACACAAAATTGCAGCACTGTCACTAACAAATTGTTAAAGATATCTAAATGTAAAGGGGACTTTTGTAGCATAGGGACGTTACAAAAGTAGACAAACAGGGACAGCAAACGATGCCATATTTTATGCCGCTCTTTTGACATTTCTCTTCAGTAAGGTTTGCCATTTTACGATGGAAAGATATACGAGCCAACAACGAGTCGAAATTATTAAAATTTACTACCGAAATTCGGAGTCAGTGGCCTCAACATTAAGAGCGCGAATAATCGAAAAATAATCTTCAGCGATGAGGCTCATTTCTGGCTGAATGGCTTCGTCAATAAACAAAATATGCGTTATTGGTCAGACAGCAATCCACACGTACTACATGAGTCATCATTGCATCCCGAAAAAATTACGGTTTGGTGCGGTTTATGGCCCGGCGACGTCATTGGGCCGTACTTCTTCCGTGATGATCAAGACCGGCACGTTACTGTGAATGGGAATCGCTACCGTTCAATGATAACCGAATATTTTTGGCCCCAATTGGATGATATGGACTTGGAGGACATGTGGTTCCAACAGGACGGCGCCACAAGCCACACAGCGAATGCCACAATCAATTTATTGGAAACCAAGTTTGGAGAACGTGTTATCTCACGAAATGGTCAAGTCGATTGGCCGCCTCGGTCGAGCGATTAGACGCCGTTAGACTATTTCCTGTGGGGCTACGTCAAGTCTATGCCAACAAGCCAGCGACGATTGATGAACTTCGTACGACTATCGAACGTGAAATTGCAGCAGTATCGGCCGATTTATGCTTGAAAACCGTCGAAAATTGGGTTCAGCGTCTGGACTTCTGCAAGCGTGCCCGTGGTGGCCATGCAAAAGAAATCGAGTTCCATACATAATGGCATCGAACGTACTTTCACAGGAATAAAGAATTTCATTTTTGTTTTATTTAAAAAAACTTTTGTAGGGCTCTTATTGACGGACACGATATAAACATAGCTCAGAAGGGCGGGGCCACACGCACTGGTCCGATGACCGTCACCAGAGAAATATACACAAAATTACAGCACTCTCGCTAACAAATTGTGCAAGATATTTCAATTTCTAAATTTGGCTCGTATGGTCCGATTCCGCCCATTTTTTGACCAATCACATAAACTGCCACTAAATACATACACATAATATTTCAACACTCTAGCCAACAGTTTTTCTCAATATTAAAGCTTGGTTCATATGGGCGGGTGCAAGCCCACTTGATAGATCGAAAATAAAAGTACCCTATTTTCACAACCCTTACACATGAACTTATACATTCTGCGGAATTTTCAAGAACGATCGGTTCTGCCACTTAGACGTCTATATGGAACAACCAAACAATGATTATACAGTGCAACAAATGATTTTGGGACTCAATTTTGAGAAATGGACTTGAAAGTAGCCCCAAAAATAAGAACTTCTGTATCATTTATTTGGTCATATTGGCTCTTTGCTCAAGTTCGATTTGGCTTTTTTTGCTCAAGTTGGATTTTTAGCTTTTTTTCTATATTTTGAAATTTTTTCATATCTCGGTATACCGTACGAAATGTCTCCTATGTCTGAAGCATAGTTGTATATACTGGATAGGAGAAAAAATTCGGAACAAACCTACCCGAAAAAAGTGCACCCAGCCCCTCAATTTTTTTTTTTTCATTTTTCACCTTTTTTGCTCAATAACTGGATTACAAATCCACAATATTTACAGACGTTTCGTCGACATTCTATAGAAAATGGTATAATCAAAATGCAGAACATAGAAACACAGGTGCATAAACGCTCATAAATGTGCCTGGACGCGGCATTGCTCTTCTTGTTCCTTCATGATACCTATTCCGTTCACAGTCAATTAAAGGTAGAAAGGGGAAGTGAACTTTTTTTATTGATGTGTGTCTTTCCGTTAGCAACCTAAAATGAATGAGTTTTCTACAGAAATTCCGACCATATTAATGAGTCATATTTTTTTTGAAATATTGATATGCATAGATTACATATTAAAATCTCATATTTTCTGTGTAAGAATAGCTGTAATATGAATCGGAATTTTTATTTTTATGCAAAATAAAGATAATAAAGAAAACACAGCATATTTGTGGATTTTTAATCCAGTTATTGAGCAAAATAGGGGGGAAATGGTAAAAAAAAATTTCGGTTAGGTTTGTTCCGCATATTTTTCTCCTATAAAATATCTACAACTTTGCTTCAGACACGAAAGAGATATTCCGTACGGTATACCGAGAGAGATAACCGTGTTAAAATATAGAAAAAGTGCTAAAAATCCACCTTGAGCAAAAAATTCGTATGGCCATTAAATTATTAATTGAGCCAACTTGACTAAACGAATGATACAAAAGTTCTTATTTTTGGGGTAACATTCACGTCCAATTCTCAGAACTGAGAGCCAAATCAATGAGCGGAAAAATTCTATACTGTGTTATACGGTAAATCGGAGTATACATACTAGGGGGGGTAGATTTAAAAATCTTCCATAGCTCAGTGAAAATCGTATTCTAGGGATCAAAATAAGAAACTTTGCCGAAGGAACCATACCTCTAAAACGAATTCTGATGTCCCGGAATTTGAAATATCGTTTCAAATTTTGTTATTGTTTGTTATTGGTTCAATGTTTGTTATTCGATCAAGATATCTGCTAAATTTTCAACGGATTTGTTGAGAAATGTTCTTGTCGCATGAAACTTTTATTTATTAATATGTATAAAAATGTGTTGAGAAATACAGATAAGCGTTTAGATGCAATATTGCTTTATCCTTTTATTAATAATATTAACTCGATTGTTTGTCCGTTGCCGCATCATGCCTGAACCGTTGATCCGATTTTCTTGAAACTTGGTAAACAGATTGGCCAAGACCTGGAAATTAAAATAGGCTAATTCGATTTTCCGCCAAGTGATTGTAGACCACTTGACCGCTGAGGTACCTGTTAGAGCTATTAAGATGAAATTTTGTACACGAATATACAGGAGAGTTTAATAAATCACTGTCTACTTATTTGGTCATTTCATTAGTTAAAAAATAATGCGTGCAAAAATTCAGCTTGAGTAGAGTTGTCACCTAATATTTTACACTAAATTTTCTGAATAAATTAGTGTCTTGCCAGTAAGAAAATATAGTCATCTTAAATATTTTCCAATCTCAGTTCTTTGACTTTCTGCCGAAAAAAAAATGGGGACTATAGTGCAGTGGTCAGTTCTAGCGGTATCAAAAACTTGATTATTGTTTTTGTCCTTTCAGAAATTGTAAACATTGCAAACAAATGAAGTACTATACATACAAAATATATGCGAGAAAATAATTTTCAGTTCTCACATTGTGGTCAGTGTAGCAGTGACTATAACCAATTTTCAGTATTTCACTGATTTTAAAAGTTCCTTAAGAGCTAAGAATCTAAAAATGTTAACGTGCATACCGACCTCAAAGGAGATGCGAAAACAACTGTCTCTTGTCCAGTCTGAGGTCAAACTAGACATAAAACTGCACCTTAAAATGTCTAAATCCTTTTCAAAACATATCGCTCTCCACTTACTGTGGTAATACAGGTACAATCGATTTAGCTATGTCCGTCTGTCTGTAGATGTATTCTTGTAATCAAAGTACAGGTCGCAAATATGGCCCGATCTTGACGAAACTTTACACATATCTTTTTTATGGCCCAAGGACGATCCCTATTTAATTTGGTTAAAATCGGTTCAGATTTGGATATAGCCCCCATATACAGGGTGGCTGATATGTAATGCAACAAAGTAAAGCGCTATATTTTTTAATTATACCCTACACCACACTGTGGTACAGGGTATTATAAGTTTGTTTGTAACACCTGAAAATAACACAGCTAGACCCACCTTAAAGTATACCGATCGACTCAGAATCACTAGCTGAGTCCGTCCGTCCGTCTGTCCATGTAAAGTTGTTCGTCGACTACAGGTCGCAATATCACTCCGATCGTTCTGAAATTTTGCAGTTTAGAGTATTTCGCGGCTATTAAGATCGCTATTGAATTTGGTTGAAATCGGTTCAGATTTAGATATAGCTCCCATATATATATATCGTCCGATTTGGCCCTTTAGTCCTATAGAAGCTGTAATTTAGAATGGTAGAGTTTTGAAATTTAGAATGGTAGAGTTTCTTGATCCATGAACCAACATTGCCGAATTTGAAGAAAATCGGTTATGATTTAGCTATAGCTCCCATATATATGTTTCGTCCGATTTTGCTCTTTAGTCCTGTAGAAGCTGTATTTTACATCCAATCATTTTGAAATTTAGAATGGTAGAGTTTCTTGATCCATCAACCAACACTACCGAATTTTAAGAAAATCGGTTAAGATTTAGCTATAGCTCCCATATATATGTTTCGTCCGATTTGGCCATTTAGTCCTATAAAAGCTGTATTTTACATCCAATCGTTTTGAAATTTAGAATGGTTGAGTTTCTTGATCCATGAACCAACATTGCCGAATTTGAAGAAAATCGGTTAAGATTTAGCTATAGCTCCCATATATATGTTTCGTCCGATTTTGCTCTTTAGTCCTGAAGAAGCTGTATTTTACATCCAATCACTTTGAAATTTAGAATGGTAGAGTTTATTGATCCATGAACCAACACTACCGAATTTGAAGAAAATCGGTTAAGAATTAGCTATAGCTCCCATATATATGTTTCGTCCGATTTGGCCCTTTAGTCCTATAAAAGCTGTATTTTACATCCAATCGTTTTGAAATTTAGAATGGTAGAGTTTCTTGATCCATGAACCAACACTACCGAATTTGAAGAAAATCGTTTAAGATTTAGCTATAGCTCCCATATATATGTTTCGTCCGATTTGGCCCTTTAGTTCTACAGAAGCTGTATTTTACATCCAATCATTTTGAAATTTAGAATGGTAGAGTTTCTTGATCCATGAACCAACACTACCGAATTTGAAGAAAATCGGTTAAGATTTAGCTATAGCTCCCATATATATGTTTCGTCCGATTTGGCCATTTAGTCCTATAAAAGCTGTATTTTACATCCAATCGTTTTGAAATTTAGAATGGTTGAGTTTCTTGATCCATGAACCAACATTGCCGAATTTGAAGAAAATCGGTTAAGATTTAGCTATAGCTCCCATATATATGATTCGTCCGATTTTGCTCTTTAGTCCTGAAGAAGCTGTATTTTACATCCAATCACTTTGAAATTTAGAATGGTAGAGTTTCTTGATCCATGAACCAACACTACCGAATTTGAAGAAAATCGGTTAAGATTTAGCTATAGCTCCCATATATATGTTTCGTCCGATTTGGCCCTTTAGTTCTATAGAAGCTGTATTTTACATCCAATCCTTTTGAAATTTAGAATGGTAGAGTTTATTGATCCATGAACCAACACTACCGAATTTGAAGAAATTCGGTTAAGAATTAGCTATAGCTCCCATATATATGTTTCGTCCGATTTGGCCCTTTAGTCCTATAAAAGCTGTATTTTACATCCAATCGTTTTGAAATTTAGAATGGTAGAGTTTCTTGATCCGTGAACCAACACAACCGAATTTGAAGAAAATCGTTTAAGATTTAGCTATAGCTCCCATATATATGTTTCGTCCGATTTGGCCATTTAGTTCTACAGAAGCTGTATTTTACATCCAATCATTTTGAAATCTAGAATGGTAGAGTTTCTTGATCCACGAACCAACATTGGCGAATTTGAAGAAAATCGGTTAAGATTTAGCTATAGCTCCCATATATATGTTTCATCCGATTTGGCTCTTTACTCCTGTAGAAGCTGTATTTTACATCCAATCGTTTTTATACCGTACACCACACTGTGGTACAGGGTATTATTTAAGTATAAAATGACTCAAAAGTAAATTTATGTAAACAATTTATACATGAATTACAAAATTTATATTTCAGAGGTATTCAATATTACGAGAGTGGTGTAGGGCTTCAATACTGTCTTTAGGACATAATATTCGGTATTTATTTTGACCCCATGGTCGATGAATACGAGCGGGGAGCGACCATCGGCCGTTACGGCGGCCATTACCATCGGCGGCGCTTGAGTTCTGGTGGCCAATCGAAGGTGTACATTTTCAGCTGAACTCTTTGGAAATTAAACCCGATCATTTTGTTTGTTCACAAACTGCTCAATTTAGAATGGCTTCTCATCGGAGAAAACCAAATTCGGTAACTGGCCACTTTCGTGCAAGCGAAGCAACTCCTTGGCTCTTTCCAGTCTAACTTTTTTTGTGCATCGGTGAGCTCTTGCACTTTTTGGAACTTCAATGGCTTTAGTCCAAGCTCATTTTCTAATATGTGTTGTATCCGTTCTCGCGTTATGTTCAGCTCACGAGCAATTTTTCTACCACTGCGGCGTGGATTTCGATCAAATCTGGCCTTCACTTTTCGGATCATTTCTGGTGTTGTTACCGTTTTTTTCGTCCAGTTTTGGGAAGCGTTGCAACACTGACAGTATCACGGTAACGAGCAATGGTACGAGAAACAAAAGATTTATTCACATTTAAATGCTGGAGGGCTCTAACGATTGCCACTTGTGTTTTTCCATCCAAATATAAAGCAATCACACTATCACGCTTGAATTCCATCACGAATAACTTTTTTCTGAATGCAATAGATCAAAATGCTTTTGTAAGCTTGTAAACAATAAAATGAACTGTCACTGAAATAAATCTGTCAGCTATCAGACTAGCGGTTTAGAAATGATAGCAACCTGAAGTTGGTTGCAATACATATCAGCCACCCTGTATATGTTACCCCGATTTGACATGTAAGCGCTGTAAAAACTTTATTTTATAACCGTTCAGTATGAAATTCAGCAGAAAGATGACTCTTATTATATGAATGAACACTGTTAAATTTGGAAGAAATCGGTTCAGATTTAGATATAGCCCCCATACATACGTTACCCCCGATTTCACATGTAAGCGCCATAAAAAATTTATTTTATAACCGATCAGTGTGAAATTCGGCAAAAATAGGTTTCTTATTACATGAAGGAATACTTCCAAATTCGGAGAAAATCGGTTCAAATTTAGATATAGCCCTCATATATATGTTACCCCCGATTTTATATGTAAGCGCTGTAAAAAGTGTATTTTAATCCGATCAGTACGAAATTCGGCAGAAAGAGGTTTCTTATTACATGAATTAATACTGCCAAATTTGAGGGAAATCGGTTGAGATTTAGATATAGCCCACATATATATGTTACCCCCGATTTGACATGTAAGCGCTGTAGAAACTGTATTTTATATCCGATCAGTAAAAAAATTGGCAGAAAGAGGTTTCTCATTACGTGAATTAACACTGCCAAATTTGAGGGAAATCGGTTGAGATTTAGATATAGGTAACATATATGTATATGTTACCCCCGATTTGACATGTAAGCGCTGTAGAAATGTATTTTAAATCCGATCCGTAAAAAAAATTGTCAGAAGAGGTTTCTTATTACATGAATTAACACTGCCAAATTTGAGGGAAATCGGTTCAGATTTAGATATAGTCCCCATATATACGTTACCCACGATTTAACATGTAAGCGCTGTACAATCTGTATTTTATATACGATCAGTAAAAAATCTACACAAAGAGGTTTCTTATTATATGAAAGGATACTTCCAAATTCAGAGAAAATCGGTTCAGATTTAGGTATAGGCCCCATATATATGTTACCCCCGATTTGACATGTAAGTGCTGTAGAGACTGTATTTTATATCCGGTCAGTACGAAATTTGACAGAAAGAAGTTTCTTTTTCAATGAATGAGTATTCAAGGAAAATCCGTTCAGATTTATATGTAACCTCCATAAATATGTTCCTCCTGATTTGGTACCAAAGCGCTATATAAGTTGTACTTTACTTCCGATCAAAATTTTCCAGAAAGATGTTCCTAATTTTTTTATATAAGCGCTATTTTAGAGTCCTGAAAGGCTTCAGCGGAAATTAAAATTAAAACATTACTTAAACCAATTACTCCAAGGTAGTACCAATTATTCCAAGGTAGTACCTACCTAACATACCCTGCATATATTACTTATATTGTGTACGACCAAAAATCGGACTATTTATTGTGTTAAGGCTAATAATAACCACAGTAAATGCAAATATGTGGAATATTATTATTAGTTCGATTTTTAATTCCACACATTATAGTAAAAATGGACATCAGTCCATTTTCTGCTTCGCACATACGTGCTCTTTTTAGCATATTTTCCATGACTTTTCGCAAAATTTCGGAAAAATTCAATTATTTTTGTACGTTGCTCGATACATAATTAATTCCTCCTTCACAAAATGCTGAAAAAACAAAGAATAATAATTAAAAAAGTTATAAAGAATTCAAACCATAAAGCTCATTCTGCGCCACCCTGTATATCTAACGTTGTCAAGTCGGTCAATTCTCAGACTGTGGTCAGTGTAGCAGTGACCAAAGCAATTTTCACTCTTTCTGTACTTTAAAAGTCCCATATTAGCTATGGACCTACTAATTTATGTGGACTTCGGACTATTCACAAAGTGACTTTTGGCTTTTTATGGTAAGTTTGGCAGTGATCACAGCAATTTTCATTCTTTCACTACATTTAAAAATCATTTAAAAGTTTTTTCATGCTTCCAATAATTTAAAAATCTCGTAAAGAGCTATGGACATACATATATGTATATGCACTAGGGATATAACGAACGTAGCTTTAGCGAAAGCGAATGCGAAAGCGAATATTGAAATATATTACGTACGAATGCGAATGCGAAAGCGAATAGTAAAATATGCATAGTCTGACCCTTTAGTACCAACAAATAATTAAATTTAAGGAACTGAATTGATACTTTTTCAGGATAGTCAAGTATTAAGAATGTTTTCCATATTTTTACCTCCTTTTACTACAAGGACAAACCTATTTTTTCAAATGTTTTGAAGAGAAGTGGCAGAGGCTTTCATTGGTATTAATATCTTCAAATTGTGTGAAGGGAATAAGGAGTTTCAACAAAAGGAAGCGAAATGTATTTTTGCGAAAGCGAATAATCCAAAGATGGTTTTTGCGAATGCGAAAGCGAATGTTAAAATGATGCGAATAATTCGCGTTCGCATATGCGAATAATCGTTACATCCCTGATATGCACATATATCGATCTTCAAGGAAATGCGTCGTCTGGCCTGAGGACAAGATGTACACAAAGACCGCGACAAAAAATATTTAAAAGCCTTTTCGAAATAAATCGCTCTCAAATTACAGCAAAATAAAACAAACAAATAGTAATTTTATGTCGGCCTGTGGTCAAACCGACAAAAGCATTTGAGAACCAAACAAGTAAAAGCATCAAGTTTGGCCACGCCGAATCTTATATACCCTCCACCATGGATCGCACGTGAATGATAACGGGTGCTAATAAACTCATTATACCAAATTTCAGCGCAATTCGTTGAAATTTGAGGTTTTTGTGGCGTTAAGAAGTAAAATCTAGAGGGACTTTTGCATGGGGGCTATATCAAAACATGGACCTATGACTACAGTTGCTCGTGTGAAGGATACCGGGTATAAATAAACCCCAGTTACCAACATTCAGCCCGACCAGTTGACATTTGTGGTTTCTATGAAGTTAAGAAGTCAAATCGGGGATATACCATTTATGGGGGCTATATCCAAAATTGGATCGATGTTGCCCATTTGTATTTATATGTACCAAATTTCAGCCACCTAGCGCAAGTATTACAGATTGTAGCGTGATTACAACAGACGGACATGGCTAAATAGTCTTAGAATTTTACGACGATAAATAATATATATATTTAGTGGTGTTACAAACGGAGTGACAAAATGAATTGACCCCCATCCCCATATAAAAATCGGTTACAATTGCAAAATTTGTATACCCTCCACCATAGGATGGGGGTATATTAATTTTGTCACTCCGTTTGTAACACCACTAAATATTGATCTGAGACCCCATAAAGTATATACGAGTATATTCTTAATCGTCGTAAAATTCTTTAGCCATGTCCGTCCGTCCGTCTGTTGTAATCACGATACAGTCCGTAATAAAAGAGCTTGGTTGATCAAATTTGGTAGAAAAAATTTTTATAGTCGCAGGTTGTTTGACAAGAATTCATCACAGAAAAAATTCTACAAATCGGTTCATATTTTGTTATAGTCAACCTATAGAGGTCGCTCCAAAATATAAGTATTTAAGCCATAAATACCACATTTTCTAAGCTTTTTAACTGAATCTTTGCAGTTTGTGTTCAATTAAGACAAGAATTCATCGCAGTAAACATTTTTAAAATCAGTTCATATTTTGTTATAATTTATAAAAATTAAATTTTATTTTGTTGTAGATGTAGCTCTCAAAAATGCTGTTTTAACATAAATACCACATTTTTCATGTGAAGAGTTTGGCTAAATAACTTAAACAAAAACATGATTTTTTCCAAAGATTTTTCCAGTACTAAATTTAATGCAATCCACGGTAGAGGGTATATAAGATTCGGCATGGCCGAACCTTATCCGTCTTTACTTGTTAATTTTCGCATTATTGTCGCACAGACCAGACGTGTTAATGTATAATACGAGACCACTAAAACTATAATCAAATCCTTATTCTGTGACAAGTCGGCTTTTAGTCATACAGCTTATAAACATATACAATTAACCTATAATAAGAAATATTATAAAGTTAGGTTCTGTGGTAGTCAGAGCTATGGATTTTCATGCTTGAATTTGGATCAGCGTCAAAATTGCACTGTTTTGATGTTGGCTTTTAATCTGAGCTTTTATTAGTATATCTTCGAAATTTGTATCACGGTGTTAAAAGACAACACGGTCAATATCGGGTATTCAAAGGCTTTTATGGTATATAAATCCAAATCTGCACTAATTTTCTACAAATTCTAAAGTGTTCTTCCTTGGGTCAAGAAAATCTTCTCTGCTATGTGTCTTAATTATTGAATTTCAAGTACAGCTTCTATAGAGTTCAGTTTCCAAATCCGAATAAACATATATGGAAGGTATATCTAAATCTGAACCGATTTTTTTGAAATTTGGTTGCATCTCCGTTTGTCTAGAGGGTTTTGTTTTGTCGAATTTCGTACTCATCGGTTAAAAAAATCTGGGTTCTATAGCGGTTAGCTATAAAATCAAAATGACTACATACGAGTATATGGAGGCTATATCTAAATCTGAGCCGATTTTTAAACTCTATACCACACTGTGTTACAGTATTATAACATTGTGCATTTAATTATACCCTACACCACACTGTGGTACAGGGTATTATGACTTTGTGCATTTGTTTGTAACACCCAAAAGAAGAAGAGATAGACCCATTGTTTATTATACCGATCGACTTGAAATCACTTTCTGAGTCGATTTAGCTATGCCCGTCTGTCTGTACGTCTGTCTGTCTGTCCGTCTGTCTGTAGACGTATTCTTGTAATCAAAGTACAGGTCGCAATTATGGTCCGATCGCAACGAAACTTTGCACATATCTTTTTTTAGGTCCAAGGACGATCCCTATTGAATTTGGTTAAAATCGGTTTAGATTTACATATAGCTCCCATATATATGTACCTCCGATTTGGCATATATGCACTGTATAAGCAACATTTTGTAACCGATTTGTACAAAAATTGACAGAGAGTAGTCTCGTGATACACTTAGATACAATACAAAATTTGGGGGAAATCGGTTCAGATTTATATATAGCCCCCATATATATGTTGCACCCGATTTGCAATTCAATAGCTGTAAAAACTGTATTTTATATCCGATCACAGCGAAATTCGGCAGAAAGAGGTTTCTTATTACACGAAGGAATACTGCCAAATCTGGAGAAAGTCGGTTCAGATTTAGATATAGCCCCCATATATATGTTAGCACCGATTTGACATTCAAGCGCTGTAGAGACTGTATTTTATATCCGATCAGTATGAAATTCGACAGAAAGAGGTTTCTATTTTACATGAATGAGTATTCAGGGAAAATCGATTCAGATTTATATATAAGCTCCATATATATGTTCCTCCTGATTTGGTTACAAAGCGCTATAGAAGTTGTACTTTACTTCTGATCATTACAAAATTCTCCAGAAAGATGTTTCTCAATTTAGGAACGAATACTGCTTAATTTAGCGATTATCGGTTCAGAATTAGATATATTCGCATATATATGTTCTTACCCATTTACCAATTATTCCAAATTATTATCGCAATAACCCTTATCGCATTGTTAGGGAGGTGTGCATGATACTTGTAATCAAAGTACAGGCCGCAATTATGGTCCAACCTCAAGGAAACTTTGCACATATCTTTCTTTTGGCCCAAGGACGAACTCTATTGAATTTGTTTCAAATCAGTTAAGATTTACATATAGCTCCCATACATATGTACCTCCGATTTGGCATACATGCACCGTATAAGTAACAGTTTTTAACCGATCTGTACAAAGATTGAAAGAGAGAAGTTTTTTGGTATACTTAGATAATATACTAAAACTCAGGAAAATCGGTTCGGATTTAGATATAGACTACATATATATGTTATGTTACCCTCGATTTGATTTGTAAGCGCTATAGAAACTGTATTTTATATCCGATAAATACAAAATTCTGCAAAAAGAGCTTTCTTATTACATAAACGAACACTGAAAAATTTGGGGAAAGTCGGTTCAGATTTAGATATAGCCACATATATATGTTACTGCCTATTTAGTATTTGAGATCTAATGAAAATGTTTTTTTCGTCCACTTTATATAATTTGGCATAAATGAGGTTTTATATATTATTTGTCCTTTCCGAATTCCGAATGAAAGAATTCTGCGCAATTTAAGGTTATCGTTTCAGATCTTCAGAATTTCCAAAAAGACCTCAACTCTAAACTTCTGTACGAACCGAATGACAAAGCCGGTCTGGATTATCTGGTCGAGCATATCACCACATCATTTAATAATTCCCTTGACCACAATTGTGAACTTCTGCGTTAAAAGCTATGAAAAAGACCTGGAACAAGCTATTCAGTAAGGCCAAATATACTGGGGTCACAAATAACTGGAATGCCTATAAAGGGCAACGAAAAACCTATAAGAGGGAGCTTAGAAAAGAGCAATGGCGTTCTTGGCACGCCTTCTGTGGAGAAGTGGAAAGGTCTCGGATACCGCAAGGCTGTGTGAGATATAGCTGATACAGTGGTACACTGTACAGTGGTCTATTTGCAAGATGAAGCAAATAACTGGAAAAAAACTACGAGCTGTCGTTACATGTGCAGTTTGACACACATTTCCCGGGGAATTCACTAACAGAACCCGAAGATTAGCAGGACCAACAAGAGTGCGAGTGGACTGCGAGCGTCGCTAGCTTGTTGACTGAGAGATCCAGAATAAGCTGGGCTATTAAAGATATCGCACACTAGGCCAAAAGACTTCAGACCAATTAGCCTATCCTCCTTCGTATTGAAAGGTCCTGAATGTAGGAATAAGGGAAAACCTGGATACAATACTCCAGTCGGGGAACCAACACGCTTACAATAAGGGAAAGTCTACAGAATCTGTGCTGCACGAAATTGTGCGCACAATCGAAGCGTCGCTACATTTCAAGGAATTCACCATGGTGGCATTTCTTGACATAGCAGGGCTTTTAACAACATTCACTCAGTAATTGCTGCACTGTCACATTCAAAGGTTAACTGTAGCTGGATTAGACTAATTCAAAGCCGGCTCAACAGAAGACGCATAGCAGAATGCCTTGGGTCCACAACTCGAACAAGGTTTGTAAACAGAGGGAACCCACAAGGAGGAGTACTGTCTCCACTAATTTGGAACCTAGCGGTGAATTAAATCCTGCTATATCTAGAACGTTGTGGCTGCAAGATCTTGGCATATGCAGACGACGTGGTAATCGCAGTGAGTGGAAAATTCGAAAAGGCCCTCAGACACATCCTACAGGCGGCTCTGAACAAGTTGGCTAGATGGCCCAGAAGCAGCGGTTTGGTCCCCCCTACTAGGATAAATAAGGTCGGACATGTGGATCCTTCCCCTCGGCTAAGTGGAACAGATCTAGTCTTTTGTGAAAATGCAAAATAATGCAGAGGATATCAATGTGTTGTGTTATGGTAACTGACCGAGTGGACTATATACCAACGATGTACACCTTCGAGAGGAACTACATCACTGATACCAGCCAGAGATGAATGGGCTAGCAGAATACCAGGTAATAGAAACCGTCTCCACTTCTGTACGGATGATTCGAAACATGACGAAAAAGTTGCCTTCGGATATATCTCACAGACTACCAGATACCTGCAGTGTCTACACGCTGAAAAAATCGCTTCTGTAGTATATTGTCCCAAACATATTCGGCTTGAAACATACATATGTTTAGGGTAGACTCTAAGCATGTAATATTTGGTACATACAAAAATTGTGTATTTGGGAAGATTTTGTTCTAAACAAATATTTGTTTACATCTTAATGTGACTACTATTTGTGAAACAAATATTTATTTGCATTTAAATATTCATAAAATACATAAATTGTGTCAAATTTTTCAGTAATTCAAAGTTAAATTTTTAAAAATTTTTAATGTTTTAATGTTAGATGGCCCAGAAGCAGCGGTTTGGTCCCCCCTACTAGGATAAATAAGGTCGGACATGTGGATCCTTCCCCTCGGCTAAGTGGAACAGATCTAGTCTTTTGTGAAAATGCAAAATAATGCAGAGGATATCAATGTGTTGTGTTATGGTAACTGACCGAGTGGACTATATACCAACGATGTACACCTTCGAGAGGAACTACATCACTGATACCAGCCAGAGATGAATGGGCTAGCAGAATACCAGGTAATAGAAACCGTCTCCACTTCTGTACGGATGATTCGAAACATGACGAAAAAGTTGCCTTCGGATATATCTCACAGACTACCAGATACCTGCAGTGTCTACACGCTGAAAAAATCGCTTCTGTAGTATATTGTCCCAAACATATTCGGCTTGAAACATACATATGTTTAGGGTAGACTCTAAGCATGTAATATTTGGTACATACAAAAATTGTGTATTTGGGAAGATTTTGTTCTAAACAAATATTTGTTTACATCTTAATGTGACTACTATTTGTGAAACAAATATTTATTTGCATTTAAATATTCATAAAATACATAAATTGTGTCAAATTTTTCAGTAATTCAAAGTTAAATTTTTAAAAATTTTTAATGTTTTAATGTTAGATGGCCCAGAAGCAGCGGTTTGGTCCCACCTACTAGGATAAATAAGGTCGGACATGTGGATCCTTCTCCTCGGCTAAGTGGAACAGATCTAGTCTTTTGTGAAAATGCAAAATAATGCAGAGGATATCAATGTGTTGTGTTATGGTAACTTACCGAGTGGACTATATACCAACGATGTACACCTTCGAGAGGAACTACATCACTGATACCAGCCAGAGATGAATGGGCTAGCAGAATACCAGGTAATAGAAACCGTCTCCACTTCTGTACGGATGATTCGAAACATGACGAAAAAGTTGCCTTCGGATATATCTCACAGACTACCAGATACCTGCAGTGTCTACACGCTGAAAAAATCGCTTCTGTAGTATATTGTCCCAAACATATTCGGCTTGAAACATACATATGTTTAGGGTAGACTCTAAGCATGTAATATTTGGTACATACAAAAATTGTGTATTTGGGAAGATTTTGTTCTAAACAAATATTTGTTTACATCTTAATGTGACTACTATTTGTGAAACAAATATTTATTTGCATTTAAATATTCATAAAATACATAAATTGTGTCAAATTTTTCAGTAATTCAAAGTTAAATTTTTAGAAATTTTTAATGTTAGTAAAAAAATAATAATTGAAATCATATAATCTTGGGTCAATATTAGGTACTTAGAGAATTGACAACTAATGATGGCTTGACATACTCAGAAATTCTAAATGATTGATTTAAAACAGAAGGTAATGCTGCATATGGTATCATAAATGGGAGGTACAATTCGAAACCAAGGAAAAATTTAAACTGAAATTTGAAAAACTCAGCAAAAGTTTTGGAAATCTTTTTTAAATAAAATATATTTGGAAAAATTCCTAAATAACAATTTTATTTGTATTTAAACACATATTTTATTTGAGAAATTTAGTTTGCAAATATAATTTGTTGCAATATATTAATATATGCGATACAAATATATTTTATTGATTTTCAAATAAAATTTATTTGCTAAGAAATATAAAATATTTAAAAATTTGTGTTCCAAATATATTTTCTTTCGATTCAAACATATCAAAAAAGGCGATTTTGCCCCGTGTATCAAGCCGAAATAATGGCAATATGGGAAGTTGCAACATAGTAACGAAAACTGGCGTTGTCATTTACTCGGACAGTCAGGCTGCCATAAATTCACTGGAGGCCACATCCCAAAATTCAGAAACAGCCCTCGACTGCCGCAGATCTCTTAACGAGATGGCTGAGCAGTTTAACGTACACCTCATATAAGTGCCTGAGTATAGGGATATCCAGTACGGAATTGTTGACTTTTACCGTTTTTCCAAATTCGTAGCGGTTTAAATTTAATAGGGTGCCAAATTTTTGTTATCTAAAATTTTTTTTACAAATTTAGTTATTTAGTAGTCGACATAACATTTGAACGGAATATCAGATTTGAATGATATAAATACCATTTGAAAGATTTTAAAACCCTCTCTAAGAATTACAGATTAAGTAATCAAATTTTGTGTATTAAGGACATTAAAAAGAAAATGTATATAGTCCTTGATTATCATGAAAGCCGTATCTTCACTTTTTTCATTTCATTAGAAAAGAAAAGATTGTCACTTTGAGTAAACGGTGTCTGGATATACTGGGATCGGCTTTTCTAGGCAGTCAAACACATCTTTCTGGTACGGATATTCATATTACTACTCGAAATGGACACTTTGAAAATGTAACAGAAAGGAGACCCTATGGAAATACTTATTGCGACCATGCTGAATCCAGTGGTATTAGGCGTTTTTCAAGGTTAGCTTGTTACAATAGCAATACATTTACACTTTTTACTAATACACATAAACATATCTCATTGTCTTCGTACTGTCTTTAATTTTTTGATGACAGTAAATTCGGCAATTGTCTTGACGGAAGCAGCCATTTTAATGTAAGCAGCCAATAAGAGGGCGAAACGACTTCAAGTGTATTTTCTTCATTATTGCCTGGACGCCTACGTCACATGAACAATTTTTTCCTTTTTTGACAACCAATACATATTCTCAATTTTCTTCTGCCATTTGACTTGTGTGGGTTACCACTGAAAAATTGCAATCAAATCTTAACATATGTCAAACTTCATACAAATCGTCAACATGTTTGATGGTGTCTTCGAGAAAACTATTCCTCGCGAAAAATGATTCAATATATGATCCTATATATTTATGAAGAATCAACAGGTATCATAATTTCATAGGTTTTGTCAGTTAGCTTTGTAATTTGTACAAAACTTGTAGTTAATTTCCAAAAATTTAATTGAAAAACTAATATTAAGAAATATTTTTAGCTATGAGCAGGAAAATACGCACAATATGTTATAACTCGAAATCTGTTTATTTCTCATAGTATTTCCGATTCATAGTATTTTTTTGCGAGGAATATTTGTTTCAATGACGCCAGCTTTAACATCGACGATATTTATGCCTGATGACATATGATAATATGTCAATGCATTTAAATGAAAAATAATTCTCTACGGGTGCTCTTTATTTCGTTCTATGGACTGAAGAGTGTATTACGAAGTCGTAAACTTCAAAATCACCACCTAGTTAACCTCTTAGATTTCCTAGCAATCTTTATGGTCGAAAATCGCGAAACAAGAGCTAACTTAGAAACACGGCTAATACCACTGGATTTAGCGTGGCCGAAATTGGTCTAGCCATAGGGTCTACTTTCCGTTACATTTTTGGACTAGCGCAGTGTTGTTATATATGCTGACGACGTCCCAATTTTGTACGGCATTGTCGTATGGTGGAGAACTCTGTAGAAATCCACCTTTTGCGCGATATACAACAAACTTCTGCGAATGGCAGCCATATGTACCACTGGTGCGTTGAGAACTACACCAACTAAGGCACTAACTGTTATACTACATTTAATGCTAGATATTATATCAAGGCAATATGCCACATGTACTGTTATTAGACTTAGGGAACTATCACTCTGGTCAGGAAAGGGCTACGAACATAGTGTCATTCTATATACATTGCCTGACCTTCCAGGCATTGTTAAATGCACTATGTCCGAACCACTTTTTGACATGAAGTCATATCCCATGATATAGGAGATCCGTTAACTTCTATACAGACCAACCTACAGTTCCAACTCAATAACCAAGTGGACTTTGGTTTCTTTTCTAAGGAGTTTAAGCTATCCATTGCAAAAAAACTTCCTGATCACTGTACTGTTTATCAGGCACAGAATGCAGCAAATCTCTTAAGAAGTTGTCTGAACATTTCAATATTCAGGATATGGGTGCCGGGCCACAGGGACATACCACGGAACTGCAAAGCAGAAGAACTTGCAAGACTAGGAAGTACCATGCACGCTCCAGGAGAACAGTAATATATGTAGACACACCTCTAGCAACATGAAAGCTCTTCTGAAGATACAATGCCCTTTCAACAATGACAATGACAAGTGGTCACTAGTCAGGAACTTCATACATTCCATGCTGATGTGGACCTGCCTTAACCCCAAACGCACGAACGCTGTCGTTATTGAGATCGAACGTCACCCTTATCGTATCTGTCAATACGGGTCACTTCCTTATTGGACGACACGCAGCGAGATTGAAGCTATTGCGTAACGACTTTTGCAGAAGCTGTGACGACGAACAGGAAGCAGAAGAACGCCATCTGTGTTTGTGCTCTGCTCTTCCTAGAAGACAACATGCTTTCATTTCTTTGAAGAGTTAGCAAACTAGGCGGATGTTAAAAGTCGTAAACTTTTTAGCTTGTTAAAGCTTCCCAATTAATTCAACGCGAGGTTCTAGGCAAAACTTATGGTTTCCTTACCTCCCTGTGGTAGGACAACACTATATATGTACATAGTCTAAGTGAGTCTGTTATACAGCTTAACACGCTTACCCTAACCTAACCTTACTTTAATGCGATTGTGCAAAAAGACATGGAATTCTGTATTGTATATATGGTATATTTTAAAATTGTCCCATTTAATCCCCTTCCGGTGTCGACCTCTTAAAGTAAGGTTATACCTAGCACGTTTTAGACATTACCAATGTTCCCAGAAAAAGGGCCAGTCTAATACATATGTACCGATTTTATAAAGCAAACAGTGCGAAAAAAGTAATTAAGACAGAAAACACAACTAAAAAAACATTTATTAATGTTGCTTAAGTGTGAGTCTGCATCTTTTTTACAGATATTCTTTTTTATATTGGAGAGTAGATGTCGCACACATGTGTGTGCCACTGGTGTCGTGGTGTGAATTTCATGATGGTTTCATCTTTTGTTTAGGGGTACAGCCAGACGCCTCCACTGGCAATCGCAGAGCGTCGTCGCAATACCAGTATCAGTAACTGTTGCCTCGGTTACTGTTCTGGTTCTGGTTCATGTACTTCTCCTCTCTGTTCTGTTCTGTTCTATTCTATTCATTATATGTTCATATTCACTTAATTCACACACACATACGTACAGGGGTCACAGATACCCGTATGTAGGTGTACAGTGGAACGTCTACATAGTATACACTAAATAGAATATGTCAAATCTGAGATATATGCAGCCAGTTTAAAATATCGTTCTTAATTTGTATTTTCATAGTGGATAATGAAAAAATAAATGTTAATAATCTTAAATAAGTGTACTAATAGTAATACTATCTAGAGACAGTTTACTGTCATCCACTTGTTAGGCAGTGACTGGAGGGAAAACCCAAACCCAAATACACAGACAAAAAGAAAGCGGAAATCTAGATTTCAGTACGACATTTGCGTGGTCAATTAGAAATTAGTCTGATTGGAAACTAGAAAGACAACAGTATTGGAGTCGAGTACAGTTATAACAAACTTGCAGGGACTAAGCATTTTAATTCGTTTTGGGCGATGTTTGTTATATCCGAGGTGTATATTTTCACTCATATTAAAATCAGTAAGGAAAGGTAGATAGTCGGACGGGGCCGGCTTTTCCCTGAAACGTAAAAGGCTTATTCCAAGGAGTACTCTAAATCTCAAATAAGTAAGGCTAGAACTTCCTTCTACAACATTTCATTATGATGGGATATAAAATTCAGCTGCTACGAGGGCGGTCCCAAAATTAGCCGACCTAACAAACAAAACACAACAAATTTCGGGAAATTGTTTTTTATTTCTCAACATAACCTCCGTTAGCTCGATAGACTTTTTATCAAGCACTTTCAATAACTTCTATACCCTATTTATAGTAATCAACCGCTTTTTGCACCTCTTCATTGTTGGCAAATCTTTTTCCGTCGCACTATGGACGGAAACTGAAAAATGCGGCCAAAACTCAAATTTTATGCCACCTGTAATATTGAAAAAATTGTTTGCCAATCTGTTGAGCACATATTCAGTTTTTTTTTTTCAATTTTAACTTGAATTTTGAAGGAAATGGCTAATTCCATTTCGGACCATTTGAAGCAGAAAAAGCCTCCTGAATTGGGGAATCTCCTTATGACCGCTGTTTTTCAAGAAAATTAAGAAATAAGAAAACAAGATCCCAATGCCGTTTTTATGGGAATCCCAACCAATGTTGATGTACGCAAACAAAGAAGTTTGTGCAACTCTATGTAGTCCCTTGACATTCCTCATGAATATACCAAGAATCCCAGCTGTGAATCAAAAAATTTTAATTTATGTGCAGATGGTGACAATTTGCCGAAGGGAAAGGGGAATCATGTAAGTGGAATTTCTCAATCATCAGTTCCACCTGGATTTGAGGTGCCACATAAGAAGAAGCGTTCTTTTCGTGGAGCATTCATGGCGGACGCGAACCGTCGGGTTGATTCTAATGTTAAGATATATCATAATGTAATTAGAGAGCAGAATAGATATTCCATTCTCGGTGATATTGAGACAGAATCTGAAATTGTTAATCCGGCTAGGAAGGGGCAGAGAGGTAAGCCCTCGGTAGATGTTGCTGAAAGGGAGGTAGTTTCTGAACGGCGTTCATTCTGTCCACCGATATTCTTATTTAATGTGAAAGATGTTAAGGCCTTGATTGATCGGTTGAAGGAAAGAAATGTTGTTTTCAAAATCATTAGAAAGTCAAGATATAAGATCAAATTGTATCTTCAGGATCCGCAGGCACACGCTGAAATGATGACTCTCCTTAGAAATAAGGAGATAGAGTCTTATACATTCACTCCAAAGGAGATGAAGAAGAAGACCCTTATGATACGCGGACTGCATATGAATATGGATATAGAGATGATTAAATTCGAGATTAATGGGATAGTGCCAGATTCTGGTGACGCAGTTTCGAAGTTCCAAACCACTTTTTCAAGGAAACATGATTTTGATACAAGCGTTAATGAGGTACAATTAATATTTTTGGTTTTATTCGACCTTTTTGTTGTAAACTATTCGATTAAAAGATTGTTCAAGCTCGAGGTCTGGTTTGTTTTTAAATTTTTATTTATTTCCAATATTTCGGAATTATCTTTTGAATTCCGTTATCAGGGATCATGTTCTACAATAAATTAAGTACACAATAACTTAAATTAATAAAGTAATATCACTAAATTCAAGTGAAAATAACTATATATTGATTTATTAATACTTTTGTCTGAAGTCAGAAGGTAACTTGGGAGAGATAAGAAGCGACAAGAGGTGCAATGTTGGGGTTGTCAAAAGTGGGGTCACATGTCGAATAGCCCACAGATTTTTGTGAAGATGTGTCGGGAATCATCCACCCAGGGAGTGTACTTTAGAGACAGGAACTAAACCATATTGCGCAAACTGTGAAGAGGAGGGACATACGTCAAGCTTTAGGGGCTGTCCCGCTTACAAGAAGTACCTTGAGGTCAAGGAACTCACTAGGGATTCCGAGATGTAGATTAAGGCACAGGCAGCTACTAATATTGCTCGCTCGACCCAATTTGGTTCTGTTCAACCCAATAATTCGTTTTCTGATGTTTTGAGATTTCAGCCACCATCTCCGAGATCATCGGAGAAGCCTCCTTTTTGGAGATTGCGAAAGAGCTATGTGGACGGGAAACCGTCGGGAGTAAGGTGGAACGTTGTGAGGAATTTGAGAAGTCCGTCAGTGCAACAGACAAGGCGCGAGTGCATGGGCTTGTTGGAAGAAATTATAAAGGTTTATGGTCCGTAGATTATTTAACCTTCTCACATTTAATGTAAGGTCTTTGGTCGATGTAAGTCGACGTATCGATCTTTTGGACACTATGAATTATAGTGATATTGATATTGCTTTTATCCTGGAGACTATTTTGGGATCTGTTCGGAAGCTGTCTTTGGGATCTTTTCATTTAGTTGGGGACGATAGCGAACTATGTGTAGGTATAGTCTTGAGATCTTCTTATAGCTATTCCAGAGTGAGTATACCTGATATTCCATTTCCGCATATTTTGGTTCAAATTGATGTCATGGTAGACAATAGCATTAGAAAACTTCTTTTTGGTTAGATTTATATTCCATGTAATTTAAATGGTGGTAGAATGTGTGCTGGCCTCTCGAGTAAATCTCGGCTTTCGGATCACTATAATGGGACTTTTATAGGAGGAGATCTGAACTCTGAGAACAATTCATGGGAGGACGTGTCATGTAATATGAATGGAAACACTCTTTTCAATTGGCTGTAAGTTAATTCTTTATCTTTTCTCCGCATTTGTATCTCGTTTCCTTCTTTTCCTAATGGATCTTCCTTTCTAGATCATTTTTTGATTTTCTCTGACTTGATTGATACGACTCTTCCAAATTTTAGAGTATCTTTTTCGGATCACTTTCCCCTTAAATTGTCGTTTGACGTTCCTAATTTTGGTATTATTTTAGTTCCTCGGGAATCGTTTGCATCGTACGGAAAAACTGATTGGGAAACATTTTGGAATGATATTAGCTGCGATCTTCTTAATTTATATCCCCCAGTCGATTGTAATTTGGGCAATGATGTGATAGACTATTTCGTTGATGAATTCACAGCGACCGTTAACTTTATAGCCACTGTACACTGTGAGAAAAGAGGGTATTCGAATGGTAGGTACGAACGATCTGATGAGCTGAGGAGATTATATAGGATAAAGCATTTGTGGCAAAAGGAACTCAAGATATTATATAGGACACATTATAACATGTTAGGCCCCGACTATTGGGCAAACAGATTCAATTACTTAAGATTATTTTTAAAGAGAAGGTCGCTATCGAACAGGACTGGACATTCGACAGAACATGCTCTTCTGAAATTCCAGGATGATGTCGTTTGTTCCTTAAGGCACACGATGAAAAAAAATCGCTTCTGTAGTATATTCTCCCAAACATATTCGGCTTGAAACATATATATGTTTAGCGTACACTCTAAAAATATAATATTTGGTAAACACAAAAATTATATATTTGGAAATATGTTGTTGTTTTAAACAAATCTTTGTTTCTATCCTAATATTTTGTTATTTGAGACTATTATTTCCGAAACAAAGATTTATTTGCATTTAAGTGTTACATTTTTCATCAATTCAAAATTAATTTTAAAGTTTTGTTTTTTAAAAATAATAAATATTGAAAATTTAAATCGTATAACAACTTGTTGGATATACAAAAATTACTTGGCGGATTGACAACAAATGATAACTTGGAATACTCATAAATTTAAAATGATCGATTTAAAATAAAAGTTAATGCTACATATGGTGTTATATCTGGGAGGTACAATTCGAATTAAAAAAAAAAACATTAAATCTGAAAAAGTCAGCAAAGTTATGATTGGATTGTTTGTTCGGCTTGAGGTCCGTAATAAATAAAAGACAATACTTTTATTTTTTATTTATTTTTATTTATTTGCCCAATATTTCGGCCAACTTCGTTGGTCATCATCAGGGGGAATCTATCACACAAAAACACGAATTAGTACAATAAAACAATGACAATAAAAACATTGTTACGATAAGTATTTACATTTAATATTGTTGTAACAAAAAATAGTCCTTTGCTATGTGAGCTTTCGTTAGTTACTGTCTAATTTTCCGTTTATGTTTTTCTATTGTATGCCTGTAGAATTGAGCACAGCCGTCAGTGTCTCTCTTAAAATTTAGTCTCTTTTCTGGTGAAACATCGAAAAATCTTTTAAAATAAAATATATTTAGAAAATTTCTAAACAATAATTTTATTTGTATTTAAACACATATTTTATTTGAGAAATTTAGTTTGCAAATATATTTTGTTCTAATATATTAATATATACGTTCCAAATAAATTGTATTGGTTTTCAAATAAAATTAATTTGTTCAGAAATATATAATATTTCAAAATTTGTATTCCAAATATATTTTCTTTCGATTCAAACATATCAAAAAAGGCGATTTTGCTCCGTGCAGAGGAAGTGCACAGTGACTGTTTCACTTGATGTCGAAAAATCTTTGGATAAAGCTAACCACGCTGGTACTACATATAAGATGAAGAATATTGAGTTTTGTCCACATATGGTCAAGCTTTGTCAAAGATTTTGGCCCCACATTTCTACAATATCTATATGAGTGATTTTCCACACCGCTTTAGGGCCTGCCAAGGAATTTAGTATGCGGATGATTCTTTGCTTTATGGTCATTCCGAATCCCCTGTAACTGCTTTAGCCGATCTCTCCCAATACCTGCTGCATGGTAAAATTTTTTCTCCGATTGGGGCATTAAAAAACACGTCGAAGTGTCAAGCAATTTGCTTGAGGAACGCAGGTGCAAAAGATTTGTAGTACCCTAGAGCAAGAAACTTAGATTTTCTCTCAACCGGCAGGAAATTCCTTTTGTGGATGAGTTTAAATATTTGGGGTCCACTTTACCAAATTGATGAGATTTAATAGACATGCGCGACTTACATTAGTGAGGGCGAACGGTAGCAAAGGTGCGTTTGCACTTCTTTTTAATAATAAATATTTGCCGGTTAACACTAAACTTTTGATTTATAATGTAAGCATACGCCCTTTGTTGCAGTATACATTAATGCAATAAGCAGTAAACTTTTGGTGGAAAGTGGTCCATTCGTGTGGGAGGTGCCAAAAAGGGAGTGGCCACTTCGCCCATTTTTCTTGACGTGTTAGCGACTAATAAATTAATACTATGTGTGAAATTTTAGAAGATTCGAGTAAGTAGTATAGAAGGTATTAAAGAATCAATATTTCACTAAAAGAAAACCCTTTGTGGGGGAGGTACTAGAAGGAGTGGGTCAATATGGCCCATCTTCGAAAGTAAATCGGTTACTCCTTTCGAGAGTTATTGTGCGCACCAGCCAGCAGACAGACAGACGGACTGACATGCTCAAATGACTAAAAATTACCAAAAACGCAATTCCGTGCTTAGGGTCTTTGGTCACTCCTTCGACGTGTTACACTTTTGGCTCGTAGAAAATGATATATACCCTCCTCTCTAAGGTGAGGAGATAAAAAAACCCAAAACAACGATCTAAATAAAGCATCTGTCCAAACTTCATCAGAAAACACGCATGTACACACACGGGTATTTAAGCGATTCGCTCAATGCGGAAAAAACATCTGTTTTGTAGGGTCAGCGTCCACCCCTTCGATTAAATACAGGGATGAAATGTTGCATTTTTGCACAGCCCAACTGCGACGTTTTTTACAAACGAAAACAAAAAGCCATTTTTGGGGCGAAAGGCAGAAGCATTGTAGCATTTTTTGGCACTTCTTCTTTCTATCAATTTTTATACAGATTGGTTACAAAATGTTGCTTATAGAGTGCATATATACCAAATCGGATGAACATATACAAACAAGGGTATGGCAAGCTGTAAGGGTAAGGCAAGCTGCCCCCCTGCCAGGTGTGGGCAGGGGGGCAGCTGCTCCCCCCCCTACAGCTTACAAAATGAAGTAAAAATTCTGGAAAATTGTTGTTGTTATCTATTGTGTGTCTGTTTGTTGGGTGTTTTTGGTTAAATAAGCAAGGTGTTTTTACTTTAGTTTTTACTTTAAACGGGTATAACTGTTTTCACTGACTCTAATCTAGATAACCAACATGACATTATGTTTAGTGAATATTATTAGGTTTTAAAAACCTTTAAGAATTTTGAACTAGCAAAAACCGTTTTGGAGTTGTGTGACGTTGTGTTTATATTGGCTATGCGGCTTTTTAAAGCGAATCCTACAATAAACCTACAATGTACTTGGGCTTTTAATTCGAAGCAATTTTAAGAGTTCCCAACGTTCTCCGAACGTTTTTTATAAAGACTCATTACTTACATACATAGAATACCATCAACAAAGTTCGTCTGAAGAAAGTACTTGGTAGGAAAAAAACGACTTAATAAAAGTGAGTTCTTCCAATATAGCTTCATATACATATATTCCTACATTATGACAGAAGCACTGTTATAAAGTTATATACCACTCTTAAAAAAAATTTAAATGACATCTTGCTATTTTAAATACACATGAAAACAAATCAGTTAAAAACCAGTAAGGAAAGGCTAAAGTCGGGCGGTGCCGACTATATAATACCCTACACCACTCTCGTAATATTGAATAACTCTGATATATAAATTTTGTAATTCATGTATAAATTGTTTACATAAATTTACTTTTGGGACATTTTATACTTAAATAATACCCTGTACCACAGTGTGGTGTAGGGTATAAAAACGATTGGATCTAAAGAGCCAAATCGGATGAAACATATATATGGGAGCTATATCTAAATCTTTACCGATTTTCTTCAAATTCGGCAATGTTGGTTCATGAATCAAGAAACTCTACCATTCTAAATTTCAAAACGATTCGATGTAAAATATAGCTTCTATAGAACTAAAGGGCCAAATCGGACGAAACATATATATGGGAGCTATAGCTAAATCTTAACCGATTTTCTTCAAATTCGGCAATGTTGGTTCATGGATCAAGAAACTCTGCCATTCTAAATTTCAAAACAATTGGATGTAAAATACAGCTTTTATAGGACTAAAGGGCTAAATCGGACGAAACATATATATACACCACACTGCGGTACAGGGTATTATAAGTTTCTTTCACGGCAGATGTTTGTAACACCTGAAAATAACACAGCTAGACCCACCTTAAAGTATACCGATCGACTCAGAATCACTAGCTGAGTCGATTTAACGATGTCCGTCCGTCCGTCCGTCTGTCCATGTAAAGTTGTTCGTCGACTACAGGTCGCAATTTCACTCCAATCGTTCTGGTTTATATTTCAGAGTTATTCAATATTACGAGAGTTGTGTAGGGTATTATATAGTCGGCCCCGCCCGACTTTAGCCTTTCCTTACTAGTTTTGGTTTATCTTTATTTAATATATTTTCAAAACAATTCATTCATTCATTTTTTCAATAGGTACTTTAAGTTTTAAAGTTTAGTCCTATAAAAGCTGTATTTTACATCCAATCGTTTTGAAATTTAGAATGGTAGAGTTTCTTGATCCTTAACCAACATTGCCGAATTTGAAGAAAATCGGTTAAGATTTAGGTATAGCTCCCATATATATGTTTCGTCCGATTTGGCCCTTTAGTCCTATAGAAGCTGTATTTTACAACCGATCGTTTTGAAATTTAGAATGGTAGAGTTTCTTGATCCATGAACTAACATTGCCGAATTTGAAGAAAATCGGTTAAGATTTAGCTATAGCTCCCATATATGTGTTTCGTCCGATTTTGCTCTTTAGTCCTGTAGAAGCTGTATTTTACATCCAATCATTTTGAAATTTAGAATGGTAGAGTTTCTTGATCCATGAACCAACACTACCGAATTTGAAGAAAATCGGTTAAGATTTAGCTATAGCTCCCATATATATGTTTCATCCGATTTGGCTCTTTAGATCCAATCGTTTTTATACCCTACACCACACTGTGGTACAGGGTATTATTTAAGTATAAAATTTATGTAAACAATTTATACATGAATTACAAAATTTATATATCAGAGTTATTCAATATTACGAGAGTGGTGTAGGGTATTATATAGTCGGCACCGCCCGACTTTAGCCTTTCCTTACTGGTTTTTAATTCGAATTGTACCTCCCAGATATAACACCATATGTAGCATTAACTTTTATTTTAAATCGATCATTTTAAATTTATGAGTATTCCAAGTTATCATTTGTTGTCAATCCGCCAAGTAATTTTTGTATATCCAACAAGTTGTTATACGATTTAAATTTTCAATATTTATTATTTTTAAAAAACAAAACTTTAAAATTAATTTTGAATTGATGAAAAATGTAACGCTTAAATGCAAATAAATCTTTGTTTCGGAAATAATAGTCTCAAATAACAAAATATTAGGATAGAAACAAAGATTTGTTTAAAACAACAACATATTTCCAAATATATAATTTTTGTGTTTACCAAATATTATATTTTTAGAGTGTACGCTAACCATATATATGTTTCAAGCCGAATATGTTTGGGAGAATATACTACAGAAGCGATTTTTTTCATCGTGTGCCTTAAGGAACAAACGACATCATCCTGGAATTTCAGAAGAGCATGTTCTGTCGAATGTCCAGTCCTGTTCGATAGCGACCTTCTCTTTAAAAATAATCTTAAGTAATTGAATCTGTTTGCCCAATAGTTGGGGCCTAACATGTTATAATGTGTCCTATATAATATCTTGAGTTCCTTTTGCCACAAATGCATGAATTCTTAATTTAAAATCATACAATTTTTCCAATAAAATTTACTTTTTATACCCTACACCACACTGCGGTACAGGGTATTATAAGTTTGTTTCACGGCAGATGTTTGTAACACCTGAAAATAACACAGCTAGACCCACCTTAAAGTATACCGATCGACTCAGAATCACTAGCTGAGTCGATTTAACCATATCTGTCCGTCCGTCCGTTCGTCTGTCTGTCCGTCTGTCCATCTTAAGTTGTTTGTCGACTACAGGTCGCAATATCACTCCGATCGTTCTGATTTATATTTCAGAGTTATTCAATATTACGAGAGTTGTGTAGGGTATTATATAGTCGGCCCCGCCCGACTTTAGCCTTTCCTTACTGGTTTTGGTTTATCTTTATTTAATATATTTTCAAAACAATTCATTCATTCATTTTTTCAATAGGTACTTTAAGTTTTAAATTTGTTTGTGTTTAAAAATTATATTAAGAAAAAACAAGAACTTCTGCCCCCCCCCTAATTTAGATCCTGGCTACGCCCTTGTATACAAAGGAGCTTTATATGTAAATATGAACCGATTTTAACCAAATATTGATCGTCCTTGGGCAAAAAAAGATATGTGCTTGTTCGGTTGAGATCGGACCATAATTTCGGCCTGTACTCTGATTAGAAGAAAACATGCACAGACAGACGAACAGATGGACATAGCTAAATAAACTCAAAAAGTGATTCTAAGTCGATCGGTATAATAAAAAGGTGGGTATATTTCTTCTCCTTTTGGGTGTTACAAACAAATGAACATATACTGATAGAAAAACCGTTCGTCACCATGACGAATCCGTTTCGTCAATATATCTTCGTACTGGTGACGAAAAGTTTCGTACATGCGATGTTTTTGTACGTCAATAGAACGAACATGATCATCAACCTATGTTTTTGGTGATTTCGAAATTCGTCGAGGGAACGATAAGGTTTCATTCCCACGACGAAATGATTTTATTGACCACTAGCTGGCCCGGTCCACTTCGTTGCCCCAGATTTCAGATTTCCGATCCCGTTCATTTTTGGACTAATTACGTAGACTGACACCAAATATGTATGTACAAAATTACATTGATCTCTCTAACAAATTGCTCAAGATATATTAAACACAAAATTACAGCACTCTTGCTAACAAATTGTGCAAAATATATCAATTTAAAATATAGACTTATATGGCCGGGCCACACCCATTTGTCCGATCCCGCTCATTTTTGGACCAGTCACGTAGACTACTACCAGATACATATACGCAAAATTTCAGCACTCTCGCTAACAAATCGTGTTAGATATCTCAATTTCAAAATTTGGCTTATATGAGCTGGGCCACGTCCGTTGGTCTGATCCCGTCCATTTTTGGACCAATAACGTTGACTGCCACCGGATACATGCATATGCACTAAATTGCAGCACTCTCGCTAACAAATTTTTCAAGATATCACAATTCTAAAATTTGGCATATATGGGCGGGGACACGTCCATTGGTCAGATTCCGCCCATTTTTGGACCAAACACGTAGACTGCTACCAGATACATGTACACAAAATTTCAGCATTCTCGCTAACAAATCGTGTAAGATATCTCAATTTAAAAATTTGGCTTATTGGTCTGATCCCGTCCATTTGTGGACCAATAACGTAGACTGCTACCGGATACATACATATGCACTAAATTGCAGCACTCTCGCTAACAAATTGTTCAAGATATCACAATTCTAAAATTTGGCATATGTATATGGGCGGGGCCACGCCCATTGGTCCGATCCCGCCCATTTTTGGACCAATAACGTAGACTGCCACCGGATACATATGCACTAAATTTCAGTACTCACGCTGACAAAATTTTTTCAAGATATCTCAATTTTAAAATTTGACTTATATGGGCGGGGCCACGCCCATTGGTCCGATTCCGCCCATTTTTAGACCAAACACGTAGACTGCTACCACATACATGTACACAAAATTACAGCACTCTCACTAATAAATTGTGCAAGATATCTCAATTTCAAAATTTGGCTTATATGGGCGGGGCCACGCCCTTTTGTCCGATCCCGTCTATTTTCGGAACAATCACGTAGACTACCACCAGATATATATGTACAAAATTACAGCACTCTCGCTGACAAAATTTTCAAGATATCTCAATTTTAAAATTTGACTTATATGGGCGGGGCCACGCCCATTGGTCTGATTCCGCCCATTTTTAGACCAAACACGTAGACTGCTACCACATACATGTACACAAAATTACAGCTCTCTCACTAATAAATTGTGCAAGATATCTCAATTTCAAAATTTGGCTTATATGGGCGGGGCCACGCCCTTTTGTCCGATCCCGTCTATTTTTGGAACAATCACGTAGACTACCACCAGATATATATGTACAAAATTACAGCACTCTCGCTGACAAAATTTTCAAGATATCTCAATTTTAAAATTTGACTTATATGGGCGGGGCCACGCCCATTGGTCCGATCCAGCCCATTTTTGAACCAATCGCGTAGACTATCACCAGATACATATACACAGACTTACAACACTCTCTCTAATATATTGTGAAAAATATCTATATTTCAAAATTTGACTTATATTAGCGGTGCCACACCCATTGGTCCGTTTCCGCCCATTTTTGAACCAATCACGTAGACTTCCACCACATACATATGCAGAACATTACAGAACTCTCGCTAACAATTTGTGCAAGATATGTCAATTTCAAAATTTGGTTTATATGGGCGGGGCCACGCCCATTGATCCAATCCCGCCCATTTTTGGACCAATCACGTAGACTACCACCAGATGCATATGCACAAAATTACAGCACTCTCGCTAACAAAATGTGCAAGATAAGTCAATTTCAAAATTTGGCTTATATGGGTGGTGCCACGCCCATTGGCCCGATTCCGCCCATTTTTCGACCAGTCGCGTAGACTGCCACCAGATACATATACACAAAATTCCAGCACTCTCGCAAACAAATTGTGCAAGATATAGCATTTTTTTAATTTAGCTTATATGGGCGGTGCCACGCCCATTGGTCCCATCCCGCCCATTTTTGGAACAATCACGTTGACTGCCACCAGATACATATGTACAAAATTACAGCACTCTCGCTAACAAATTGTGCAAGATATCTCAATATTAAAATTTGTCTTATGTGGGCGGGGCCACGCCCACTTGATATATCGAAAATTCAAGTACCCTATTTTCACCACGCCCCGAACGTGTACATTCTGTGAAAATTTGAAGAAGATCGGTCCAGCCGTTTAGACGTCTATACGGTACAAACAAACCAACAAACAAACAAACCAACAAACAAACAAGCAAACAAACACACATTCTTCTTTATATATATAGATTTTGCTGAAAATATGATAAAACGAGGCAATCAATTTATAGTTTGTGCTTAATAGTATTGTTCTACATGCGTTCTGATTACCTTAGGTAAATAATTTGTTGCAAAAGTTTAATTTAAAAAATCTAATAATGGCGATAAATGGAGTTCATCGTGGTGATGAATGGGATTCGTCGTGATGATGAATGGAATTCGTCGTGGTGATGGATGGAATTCGTCATGGTGATGAATGAGATTCGTCGTGTGATGAATGGAGTTCGTCGTGGTAATGAACGGGATTCGTCGTGATGATGAATGGGATTCGTCGTGGTGATGAATTGTATTCGTCGTGGTGATGAATTGTATTCGTCGTGGTGATGAATTGTATTCGTCGTGGTGATTAATGGTATTCGTCTGTTGGCAAATACATTACTCGATGAGATTATTTTTGATTTAAAATATGAGAAGTAATGAATACTTATGATAAGAACTGCGTTTCGAACCGAATAATCACAACTGAATCTGGCAAAGCTGTCAAGTGATTTTATTTTCCATACCGTTTTTAATGGTCTAAAACCTGAATAATATTTATTGAAATTTTTAAAATTTAAATAGTCGGGGCATGAATTCGTCGTGGTGATGAATGGATTCGCCGTGGTGATGAATGGGATTCGTCGTTGTGATGAATGGGATTCATCGTGGTGATGAATGGATTCATCGTGGTGATAAACATGATTCATCGTGGTGATAAACATGATTCATCGTGGTGATGAACATGATTCATCGTAGGGATGAATGGTTTTCATCGTGGTGATGCAAGGGATTTATCGTGGTAATGAACTCGATTCATCGTAGGGATGAAATGTGATCATCCTGAGGACGAAAGTTTTTGGAAACAGAGATTCGTCATGGTGACGAACATATTCATCACATCGTTAGCTGATTTTGACGAAAAAATAATCGTGATGATGTACAAATTCGTCGTCATGACGAAGCTTTTTCTGTCAATGTAGTTGAGGAGGTACTTTTCAAAACTTGACTATTCCACTTTTTGTGTTTTTGCACAATGTGAGAAAATACTATGGCCCTGCGTATTAAACCCGAATTTTTGGTGCATTATTAAAGACGATAATATTAGTGCTACAGATTTTGCACAATTTTATTTTCGCTGAGCTTCGAATTCAATGCTACCAAACAAAAAAAGAATAAAAAAAATCAGCTTTTTCAAAATGGAATAGTCAAGTTTTGAAAAGTACCTCCTCAGTTATAGTCTAAAGTCTATCGAGACTAACACCCCCTCCACCATCGTCTGAGACATTTATATTGCGGCTATATAAATACGTGAACTGATATAGTCAATTTGAAATAAAATTGATACTGAACAAAGTTAACAATTCTTTCTTTGGGTAGTGAATAAGAAAGTCAAATCGGATATTTATATTTCAATATAAATATCCAAATTTCTATAAAAAAGGTGTAATCTAGATTATCGAGATATCAAATCCGAAGCGACCTTCATGTGAGGGCTACAACAAGACAAAGACAGATATAGCAAGGAATTAAAAAAAAAATATTAAATGCCAAATTCAGCCGTAAAATGTTTGTTCAAGGTTAAAAATAACTCAAATCTGATGGGTCCTTTATATGGACACTGACTCAAAACTTTGACCGATATGTTTGATTTGTATACCCTCATGTGGTATCGAACCACAACCGTCAAAAAGTTGTAAACTAATTTTTGCAGAAGAAGGTTTTTATGTGACTATTTTTTGTTAAAAGGCTCATATTATTGTGAAATTTAGTAAACGTTATACTTTACACTATATCTGGTTAATAATCTTAAATACTCAATTATCATCAAAAAAAAAATTAAATATATCACGTTGGCGCTTACACCTTTTTGGCGGTAATGGCTAGGAGTCATTTGAACCAAAATCATAGGAACTAGAAGAATTGTTCGTTACATATGCAAATTGGTTATAACCGGTATTCGTTGTAAACTTAGACGACTGTATTTATAAATGAAAATGTGCTATTGACTTATTCATTCTAGTTAAATACGATATTGAGTCAATAAAAAGATGCATTGATCTGAAAATTTTATTAAAAAAAGTAATTTATTTACACAAATAGATTGATTTTCATTTGAATTTTTTTCTGTGTAGCTTCGTTTTTCCGCGGCAGCATTATTAGTGTCTTTATGTGTCTTTGACGCCGAAAGACAAATGTTTTCTTTTAATTCATTGTTTTGTATATTACGAAACATTTCCATATTTCCACACAGCACCGGGCGCAATGTGTATAAGTATATTTAGAATTAATTGTTTATTTAAATTATAATTGTATTGTCACAGTACAGTAATATTCACAAATGTGATGAAAAAATGTCAAACAACCCAAGAAACAAAAACGAAATTTCAACGATTTCATATATGCTACCCTTAACAATATGAGATTTTTAGTATGGCAAGGTAGCATAACCCTTTTTACAAACCCTTAATCTAAAGGGTACCTATCGGGTAATAGAATATGGCGTTGAATAATTTAAAATTATTTCACTTATTCAGAAAGTGAACGGCACTAAAGTTCTTCGCGGAAACTCGCCGATGCCACCAGTCAGTGACTTGACCACGAAGCATTTATCGAAAGCGCTGCCTATTAAATATACAAAGTCTATGAAAACGTTAGATCGCAGATTACAAAATCTGTTGCTGATGCAAGCCAACTGCGATTAAAACGCACACATTGAAAAGCATGGTTCCGAAGTAGCCTTGGCCTTGTTTATGGACTTTCAACTTTCCAAAGAGAAATATGAGATACATACTACGGGCATCTTTAATGCGACACAGGTCTGACACTTTACCCGGATAAAAGCATATTTCGCGAGGCAAAATAAATTCACGACCACTGCATACGGAGTTTACGGAAGTCTCTATGAAAGCCAACCTGCAGTATCTTATGGCTCATACAGCAAGAGTCTTCCTGGAAATAAGATGGAAATTCTTCCTAAAAAACTGACATTGATCAGTAAATGGGGCTGCGATGGATCATCCGGACAAAGCGTTTATAAGCAAAGGATATCTTCCGATGCTACAATATCGGACGGAAATGAGTTTATGGCATCTGTTGTTCCTTTGCGGCTAATATCTGATGTTTCCCTACACAAGAAAAATCCATGACCGTCATCAGCGCATTATTGTTGACCAATAATGTTTCAGTTTGCAAGGGAATCGGCAGAACTTATAAAGACCACGGTAAAGGACATTGAAGGACAAATAAGCAAGATTAAACCTGCACTAACTTGGAAAAGTTTAATATGAAAAAAACGAAAAATTATACAAAGACTAATAAAGGCGAAAATTGAAGCGACACGACCAAGAGGAAGAAGGGAAAAACATTGCTAAATAATAAATTCAGGATTGGACCAACCATAGCGATGAGACAAACCTGCTATCTGCTGCAGCAAATCGAGAACAAAAACTTCAAAACAATTAACAAATACTAGAATCTCTATCACACGTTACCATTATAATGATAAATGCTATAAACAATGAGCGAAGTAGTTAGTTAAAAAAAGAAAACAAAAAACAAATGTATAATTGTATGATCGCTTACACCCGGAACGGGTATGCAAATAAAGAAGAAGAAGAAATATATTGAATGTAGTTATGAGTTCCATCTGACTGACAGGAACAACCTCAAAATTGTCATGGCCGATTTGCAAAAAGAGTCGGTAATTTTAAAGATTCTATAAACGAGGAGAATTACGAATATGGAATATCACCTTTGCACGCAGGGATAAGGCGCTAAAATAAGGCTTGCTAAAATTGTCGTATACCCTACCACAGAAAGAGGAAAACTTCGATGAAAGTACATCAATTAAGGATGAGGAAAAGATCAGAAAGAATAAATACAGGATGCTTTTTTAAACAAGTTGGACTGACAAGGTAGACTGTCCCAAGTACGGATACGGAAACTCAAACGATGAAAATACTTCTAGAAGTTTTTTTGAAAATGATGAGGCAATAACTAGGATCACTGAAATTGACAATCAAATCGTGAAAAGTAAAAAACTGCAAGGACAACGTCAATTCTACAAAATATGGAGAATATGCATCGAAAACTGCATCAGCCGAAATGTATCCACAGAAGAAGTTGACCTCGGCAGTCCATAAAATATTGGCGCATGGCAAAGATATAATTGAATACCAGTCTTTGCCAATTGGAACGCCTTCTGAAAAAGCACAGGAGTCACTTAACGTTTAAAACATCAAGGGTGTAGCAAAATGAGAACCGCTTCAACATGTTGGCAGCATCTTCCGATCCACGAATAGAGTTAGAAATAATTATAGTTTAGAAATGATTAGTCGTTTTGATATACCTTCTCTTACGAATTATGATGAATATTTAACACAAAATTGAAAAAATTAATTAAAAAATATGTGTCATTTAAAATTTTAAAAGTGCTGATAATTTTTTAAAATTTCTGGTTTTATTGTAAAGTTTGAACTTTGTCATTTAATAATGGAACATAATATCATTCATATGACCACGACAAATGGCTCGGCAGTACCTCATCCGATCTACCCACTTTTTCAGTACATTTTCGATTGTTTCGGGTCGTATCTCTTCAATGGCGATTTCGATATCATGTTTCAAGGCTTCAATTGTCTCTGGATGCTTTGCGTAACATTGATCCTTATGGCTCCCGACATAAAATAATCCAAAGGGCTCAAATCACAAGTCAAAGTAATCGGTAGAGCAAATTTAATATGTTAAATGGTCCACCCTTTAATTTTAAAACATAAAAATCGTAAAAAAGATCTAAAATTGGAAAAATATTTTTTTAATTACCATAAAATTGATTTTTCCAAAAATTTTAACTTTGATAACACTATGCAACCAAATTTTTGTCCAAGGGATGTGGATAACAGTTTCTGGTGCAAGAAGGTAAATAAATAAATAAAAATAAATTAGGAGCGCACAACAGGCCGAACCACTGGCTTAAGTGTATTTCAATGGACATGAGACATTAAAATGTCTCCTCTATTCAAACTCAACCTCAAACTTTGCTAAAATCGGTTCTGCTGTTCGAGAAAGTTTCGTAAAAAAACAAAAACTCATTTTTTTAATTTTTTCAAAAATTAAAATAGCCATAAAATTAAAAAAAAAAATAAAAAATGGTGTCGAGGTCTTATATTACCTATTTGTAACTGCTTATAAACATTTTAGCCAAAAATAAACTACATAGGTCGATATTAAATATTTTGACCCATATGCCATTTAAATTATACGATTATCTTATTTGGTTCAAAAGATATGATTTTGCAACGAAAAAATGCAAATGGCGCCTGATTATTTCCAGGTTGGGAACCAAGAACTGGGGTTTAACTTAGTTGGTTGGATTTTCGAAATCCGTTTCTATTGGCCTTTTAGCAGTAAAAACACAAAAACTGTTTCAATGTTTAAAGCTAATGCCAAGACGACTTCATTTATTGGCGAGTATACTAATACTAAAATTAAAAACTAAAAAACAAAAGGTAACAAAAAAACAACACCGCTTCAAGCGGGAGAAAAGAAAAGAAAGCTATAAAAAGTGTGACAGAGATGACACTATTAAATATATTGTAGGAATAGTCGACCGTAAATTCTGGAACGTAGGGAACGTAGGTTTGGTCAACGTAAGTTGAACGTTGCGTTCAACATCCTCACGGGCCGAAATGGGCAACCTCTGAATACATCCCTTCAAGCACGGCTCCAAACGCAGAATGTTGGATACTTAAAGTGGGACATCTATAGAATGGTTTTGCGGTCTCATGTTGTAAACGTTTCCACAGATCTGCTCCGATGATACCATCAATCGGCTTATGTCGGTGCGGCTCAGGATGAGCCAATATTTCGGTGTCTTCAATCAACACGAGCATTCCACTATCATTGGTTGGCTCTGGTGACCATTGTACCTCATTGACAATGACCATCCAGTGATCAATAATGCGTCCAAGTCGCGTGTGGATCTTGAAATGACCATAAGGCACGTTGTCAGAACTCACAAAGGACCATTGGAGAAATTTGTGGCTCTTGTCTGGGGGTTGGATCAGTGACAGCCCATTGCAGTTTTGTGGTAGTCGGTCGTACTGGGGCCGCATTCCGTGTTTTCTTGGCAGAAGCACGCGCTGATTTTACAAGAGCCAGGAGGGCTGCTTGGGTCGCACCGTATGCAGGGTCTTCTGATGGTTTACCATTTATCACATCATGGAAGTTGATTTCCCCAAACTTCTCGATAATTGCCTGCATATCCAAGTCGCGCATATCTTCAACAGTTGGATGTTTTTTCGGTAGGCTTGATGGTGTGGGAGTTTCCTCTTCGAAGCTAACAGATCCGTCCTCAGGCACATCTCTGTGTATCATCGTATGATGACGGCGTCCACAAGTTTGGCAGCAGTTATCTGATGGACAGTGTGCCCTATCATGCCCTTCATAGAAACAGTTCATACACCGTCCGCTGATATCGTAGCGCTCCTTAAACAACATTTTGCGGAACGTCAAACAATATTTGAGAGGGTGATTAGCAGCGCAAACAAAACATCTGCCCATCTTGACGCTGTGAAGTAAAAGAAGAAGAAAAGGATGGGTACGACAAAAAATTAGCAGTTATTTACGATCAATTATCAATTTATTATATGTAACTATTATGTATTTATGCAATCTTCTTGTTATATGAGTTTTTTTTTTTTATTAAGACGGTGGAAGTACGCAAAGTTTTACGACGGGACGTACAATGATACCGTTTTGCGTTTTCACTTCTGCGACCCGGACGTTTTTATCTTTGCCTCTAAAGACTTTGGTAACTCGGCCTAAACGCCATTCAGTAGGCGGTAAGTTATCATCTTTAACGACAACAAAATCGTTTTCTTTTAGATTATTTTGTGTAGTCTTCCATTTATATCGACGTTGTAACTCGGTGATGTATTCTGATTTCCATCGTCGGCTAAAGTTGTGTTGAATTAATTTCAATCTCTTCCAGCGGTTTATATGAGACAGATTCTGGCCATGATCAGGAGCGATCTCAGGAGGAGCCATAAGAGGGGCGCCACGCAGGAAATGTCCAGGAGTTAAAGGCAGAAGTTCGGAAGGGTTTTGCGACATGGGGGACAGTGGCCTTGAATTCAAAACGGACTCTATCCTCACTAAAAGGGTGCTGAACTCTTCAAAGGTAAATGACACAGTGGTTGCCGTTTTCTTCAAGTGAGACTTCATACTCTTAACCGCCGCTTTACAAAGACCTCCCATGTGGGGGGCATGGGGCGGTATGAAGGACCACGAGAAGACAAATGTATTATATTTCTCTGATAGGTTTTTTTCTGCTGCCTTTAGGAAGTTGTTATGTTCTTGTAGTAATTTGTGGCTAGCTCCTACGAAGTTCCGGCCATTGTCAGAGAACATCGTCTTTGGAAGTCCTCGACGTCCTACTAAGCGATCGAAAGCAGCCAAAAATGGGTCAGCTGATAGGTCCGAGCAGACTTCCAGATGTACCGCCTTGGTTGAAAAACAAACAAAAACAGCAGCATACCCTTTTGTTATTCTACAATTTCTTAATGATGACGTCTTTATGCTGAAAGGACCTGCAAAGTCCACTCCCGTGTAAGTGAATGGTAATGAAAATGTTACGCGTTCAGGAGGAAGCGCTGCCATAAGTTGATGTTGAAACTTACGCTTGTATAACGTGTAGGTTCTGCAGGCTCTGATGCATTTTCGGATATGATTCTTAAGACGAGGAATGTAAAAGTTTTGTCTTATAGCACGCAACATTATGTTATATTCAGAATGAAGTAGAATCTTGTGAGTGTAATTTATAAGCAACTCGGCAAAATGAGACTTATCAGGGATGATGATGGGATGGCTTTCTTCGTAGCTGAGTCCGGCGTTGTCAAGACGACCACCAACTCGTAACAACCCGTCCTTGTCCATAAATGGTGTAAGCGTTATGATATGACTCTTTTTATTAATAGGTTGTTTGGTAGTTAAGCTTTCGTATTCGCGATGGTAAAATTGTTTTTGAGCAAGCATGATAAGACGATTTTTGGTTTGGGAAATCTCTACGGTAGAAATATCTTGTGAAATCAATGGTTTATATCCTCGGCACTTCGTTATGAAGCGAAATACTATGCTCAACACACGAAGTGCCCGATTAAATGATGAAAATCTGGATGTTATCTCATCTGATGAAGTTAGGTGAAATATCGACGACTTTTTAGTCTCTAAATCAGTTGAAGCAAATGTTATTGGTTCTGGCCATTCATCTTTTGGTAGTTGAAGCCAGGTGGGCCCATGCCACCAAAGTTTATTTCGAACTAGTTCATTTGGAAGACATCCCCTTGTACCCATATCTGCTGGATTTTCTTCCGTCCTAATATGTTTCCACCAAGTAACCTTTGATGAAGTTAAAATTTCCGTTACACGATTGGCGACAAATGTTTTTAAAACCTGAGGTCCCTTTTGCAACCATCCTAGCACTATGGATGAATCAGTCCACAAATAGACACCATGTTCAATGTTTAGCCTTTGTGTGACCACTTTAAGGAGTCTGGTGAGCAATACTGCTCCACACAATTCTAATTTGGGTATGGTAACACGTTTAATAGGAGCTACCCTCGTTTTCCCAACCAGTAGGTGACTGGATATTCCGTCAGCCTTTTCGACCCGAATATATATCACTCCGCAGTAAGCCTTTTCTGATGCATCGCAGAAACCGTGGATCTGCATCTTCTGACTGGGAGAAAATTCCACCCAACGTGGAATCTTAAGGGAATGTATCTCAGGCAACCTTTCTCGAAACGAATTCCATTTAATAGCCAAATGTTGTGGAACTGCCTACTCCCATTTAGTTTTCTCCTTCCAAAGCTGCTGCATTAGTATTTTTGCAAGGATGACAATAGGTCCCAGCCAACCAAGAGGATCAAAAAGTCTTGCAACCACAGACAGGATTTGACGTTTTGTGACCGATGGAAGTGAATCAATTGTTCCAACAACGTAATAAAAGTTATCTGACATCGCGTTCCACCGTATGCCTAACGTTTTAGTATTACTTGAGTCGTCAAATTTCAAAAAATCTTCGTCTAGAAGATCCTCCCGGGCTATACTTTCTAGTAAAATCTTTGTATTAGCTGTAATTTTCTTCAAGGGGAAGGCTGCTGAACTAAGAGTCTCAATCAAATCTTTTTGTTTTCTCTTGGCTTCATCTATTGTGTATCCTCCTGACAACACATCATCTACGTAAACTTCGTTTTCTAACATGTGGGAGGCTAATGGATTGCTTTTGTTACAATCACTACTTAATTGTTTAATGGTTCGCAAAGCCAGGAATGGCGCGCAGTTGACCCCAAACGTTACAGTCATCAGCTCAAAAGACTTAATCGGTTCATCCTGTTTAACTCTAAACACTATTCTCTGATATACACGGTCTTCAGGATGTAATAATACTTGCCGATACATTTTTTGTATGTCGCCCGTAAATACATATCGGTAAAAACGCCAATTTATAATAATTTCAACGATATCTGCTTGTAAAGTAGGGCCTGGATATAATACGTCATTCAGGGAGAACCTACTGTTGGTTTTCTTCGAACCATTAAATACTACACGTACTTTCGTTGTTTTGCTCTCTGGCTTTATAACTGCGTGGTGCGGCAGGAAGAAGCTAAAGTGTTTGCTATTTGAACTCTCAATATGGATTATTTGTTCCATATGATCCATTTCTAGATACTCCGTTAGAGCTTGCTCATATATTTCCTTCAACTCTGGGTTCTTCTTCAAAGTAGTTTCCATTCTTTTATATTGGGCAATGGCCGTAAACTGAGATGGTCCTAGAAACATTGTATCTGGATATTCATGTCTGAAGGGTAAACGCACTACATACCGACCATCTTCTTACCTGTATGTACTTTTCTTGTAAAAATCTTCACAATACTGATCTTCTTCTGATATTGGATCCTTGGTATTAACTTCCTCGATTTCCCAAAATAGTTTAATCTGATCATTGAGAGCAATGTCATCTGAATCTTGAACACAAATTGAAAATGAATTGACCTCGTTTGTTGGCATGGGGCCTGACAAATACCACCCGAAGTGTGATTCTCTAGCTTCTAAACCACTTGACATGGTGTTAACCCCACTGAGATTGATTAAAGGTAAATAGTCGCTGCCTATAATCATATCTATATCTGCTGGTTTGTAAAAATTTGGATCTGCCAAATTGAGTTTTTTAATATCAGGACGATTTTCAACTCTCGCTTTCCTTGCTGGTAGAAGGTGCGCTAATTTTGAAACAATAATAGCTTTTATTTTTATTGTAAAGTTTGATAGTCTTGACTTCAAATGAACGAAGCAACGGCCTTTTGAAGTACCTACAACTGTACCACCTAACCCTGAAATCTGTGAGTGGTGGTTGTCAATAGGCAAGGACAGGTTTTGTTGTATTTTCCTCGAAATAAAACTTTTTTCGGATCCTGCATCTAATAGAGCTCTGATTGTAAATAATTCGCCTGCCTTTTCAATGTTTATCAATGCGGTTGGCAAAATTGTTGTTCCTTCATGATGTGTGAAATGAGTTTGTATTGCTTCTACTGAAGTATCGAAACTTGCATTATCCTCAGGTGGAGGCTCATTGTTTTCAGAAGGATCACGAGATCTTTGTGTTTGCTGGTTACTACTATTCCGTCGTGAGAATGATTGATTTTGATAAGATTGAAGATGTAATAGACTGTGGTGCCTTTTTTTACATACTTTACAAGACTTGTCACTTGGGCAACTGCCTTTGAAGTGAGTTGTTGATAAGCAATTTGCGCATATTTTGCTTGCGTATACAAACTTTATACGTTCATTCACAGCTAAGCCTTAAATTGCTCGCATAATCGTAATGAATGATCTTTGTTGCATTTTTTACATTTTCTATGATTTAAAGTATGAATGCTTGATTGGAATGCTTGTGATCTGTGATGTTGACTCTGAGTTTCTCTGACATTTGATTTCCTCAAGTCAGTAATAGTTTCTAATATTTCAATTCGTTTTGACAAGAATTCATCCATCTGCTTCCAGGTTGGAAGTTGTTTATGGTCAGTAAGAGAATCCTCCCATGCCCTCAACGTCTCCTCTGGGAGTTTTGTAGTACAGTGATGGATCAGGATTGGATCCCAATTCTCAGTCTTGATTTTGTATGACTTGAATATAGATAAACTATCATTTATGCCTCTCTGAATGATCCTGAGTGATTTCGGTGTCTCTAATTGAGAAGCTTGAATGCCGAAAAGTTGTTTCATCTGTTGATGAACTAATATTCTAGGATTCTCGTATCTTTCCTTAAGAGAGTTCCATGCTAGTTGAAAGTTTTCGTCGACTAAGTCAAATTTACTAACAATTTGGTTAGCTTCTCCCCTTGTTTTTCCCCTCAGGTGGAAGAGTTTCTGTGCCTGTGATAGTTCTGGGTGAGCACCAAATACTGCCCAAAAAATATCTCTGAAAGCTGGCCACTTTGAGTAGCCACCTTCAAAGGGCGGTGTGTCACATGGTGGTAATTTTAACGTTGAGGAATACTGTTGACTAATCGTTGTATCATGTCGCATACTTTCATCGGCTTTCGAAGTTTGTCTCGATTCTATAAGCTCCGTAATTTTTGATTTGCACGCTGTATATTTCCTATATGCCTCTTTATACCTGGCATTTGCAACTTTCACGAGTTCAGCGTCTTCCGCTGACTCTTCTCCTGTCATTAAATCTTCAAAATTCTGAACTACATTTTCCCACCGTCTTGTTAACTCTGTCTCTTCTACTCGTAACACCGATACTTTGCATTCTTCTACTGGTTTGAATTCTTTACAGAACGATATTATTTGTTCTGTTATGAACAAAAACTTTCTTTTAGCCGCCATTTTGTTACTTACTTCGATTGTCTTTCTTTTTCGTATCAGGTGGATCGAAGTTTTTTTTTTGTAATTTTCAAATAAAAACCCGATTAAAAATGTATTTTATTTGTATAGCCTTCTTTTTTTATCGATTTTGTTTAAACGAAACTAAACGGTTGTAACGTGGTTTTGTCGAAGGCTGAGGTAAGTCCAGTCGTCTCCAGGGTCGTCCTAAGGACCCACAAACCTTACGAAATAAGAACACAAGGATTTTCCCTGACTAGGGCTTACAATTCAGGTTTTATTGATTGATAATTTATTTTCTAATCTACTTGTGTTTTAGTTACGTTTGACAACTACAAGATACTGTGCTGCGGGGCCGATTAGGCTCGTGGTGTTGGTCGCGAGGCGAGATTAGTGCTGATTGGAATCGATTTTAAGATTATCGGGAACTTGTTGTCTGATTCGGATTGAAGTTTCGCCTATGAATTCGGCTTAGTACAGGCAGGGTGTTTGTATTCTTCGGGATCAACCTTTCGTAGATCCGATACAACAGTCTCGGTTGGCTGCTTCGGATTTTAGGCCGTCGGGTATAGTCGGGCTGGGTGTTGTATGCTGCAGACTCGATCTGTCGTAGATTCAGATACAGAGGTCTCGGTGGGCGGTGTCGGGTATAGTCAGGCTGGGTGTTGTATGCTGTAGGCGGGATCCGTCGGGGATTCCAATACAGCAGATTCGGTTGTCGGCTTCGGATTTTTGGGCCGTCGGGTATTGTATGCTGCAGGCTCGATCTGTAGTAGATCCGGATACTGCAGCCTCGGTTGTCGGCTTCGGGTATAAGGCCGTCGGGTTATTTAGGTTCGGTATGGTATGCCGCAGGATCGAGCTGTTGTAGATCGTCAACTCGGTTGTCGGCTTCGGTGTTGTATTCGGGTATGTCTATGTTTGCTGCAGGCTCGATCCCTCGTGGATCTGGATACCGCAGTCTCGGTTGTCGGCTTCGGGTATTAGGCCGTCGGGTATGTCTATGTATGCTGCAGGCTCGATCCCTCGTGGATCTGGATACCGCAGTCTCGGTTGTCGGCTTCGGGTATGTTCTGGTTGGGTGTTGTCGGGTGCTGCAGACTTAATCAGTCGTGGCTCTGGTTACTTCGGGTTCGGCTTCGTTCGGGTTGGGTGTTGTCGGGTGCTGCAGACTTAATCAGTCGTGGCTCTGGTTCGTTCGGGTTGGGTATTGCGGCTTCAATTCATCGTCGATCTCACAGCTTCGCTTGTCGGCTTCAATTCTCCGTCGATCTGGTTTCTACAGCTTCGCTTGTCGGCTTCGGTACTTAATTATACGTTACTAATCTACTGTATATACGTTACAATGGTTGGTAACGATCGACACAAGTCGTCGTGGTAACGATCGGCCGAAGCTGTCGTAGTAACGATCGACCGAAGTCGTCGTAGTAACGATCAGACAAATCTGTCGTAGTAACGATCGGCCGAAGCTGTCGTAGTAACGATCGACCGGAGTCGTCGTAGTAACGATCAGACGAATCTGTCGTAGTAACGATCGGCCGAAGCTGTCGTAGTAACGATCGACCGAAGTCGTCGTAGTAACGATCAGACGAATCTGTCGTAGTAACGATCGGCCGAAACTGTCGTAGTAACGATCGACCGAAGTCGTCGTAGTAACGATCAGACGAATCTGTCGTAGTAACGATCGGCCGAAGCTGTCGTAGTAACGATCGACCGAAGTCGTCGTAGTAACGATCAGACGAATCTGTCGTAGTAACGATCGGCCGAAGCTGTCGTAGTAACGATCGACCGAAGTCGTCGTAGTAACGATCAGACGAATCTGTCGTAGTAACGATCGGCCGAAGCTGTCGTAGTAACGATCGACCGAAGTCGTCGTAGTAACGATCAGACGAATCTGTCGTAGTAACGATCGGCCGAAGCTGTCGTAGTAACGATCGACCGAAGTCGTCGTAGTAACGATCAGACGAATCTGTCGTAGTAACGATCGGCCGAAGCTGTCGTAGTAACGATCGACCGAAGTCGTCGTAGTAACGATCAGACGAATCTGTCGTAGTAACGATCGGCCGAAGCTGTCGTAGTAACGATCGACCGAAGTCGTCGTAGTAACGATCGACCGAAGTCGTCGTAGTAACGATCAGACGAATCTGTCGTAGTAACGATCGGCCGAAGCTGTCGTGGGTAGTCCTAAAAAGAACTGTTATTTATTTTCAGCCTTCCGTTTCCAGATGACCGAATTCCAAAAAAGTGGTACAGACCAAGGCCCGACCACTAAAGATGAGTCCCGACTGATCTCGATAGAGACCCCAAAACGAACTGACTCTACCAACCAAACCCTGATATCATATATGCCTGGGTACATAAAGCAAATGAGAATTATCTCTGCATGTACATTAACGCATACGCACTGAGTATCACTCTATTAGTTCTTGTATGGATTTACTATAACACGTGGCGGCATCAACTAGTAAGCGGTAGTGGTGGGGGGAACTGCCTGTGTGTGTCTGGTTATGCATGCCTACTGTTGATGCGTTTGTAAGTACGAGTGTGTATGCCTTCCATTGGTTTGGGCTGGTGATGCGTTTGTGAGTACGGGTGTGCATGCCTTTGCATTGGTTTAGCTGTTTGTACGTTTCTGTTGGTTAGAATAGCGGAAGGGGGTGAAGCGAAGATAGATATTAGTAGAAAACATTTCCCAATGTTTGAAATAAATTAAAAATATGTACGTGTTTTGCCACGTTACATCCCCCCCCTGCTTCGGCGAGCTTTTCCTCCAGGAAAGCGGTGTATTTCGGTATAGTGAAAAAAATGCTGGACTCGTTCGGTATCGAAGTGCGGTTGGTAATACGGACATATAGTTGGGTTTGGATTCGACGTCGATGATTGTTTTCGGCCTTTCGGTAGTTGACTGCCTCTATAAGTTGATCTCTTATGCTTTTGAGATGACAGCCGATCCTTCTGCCGGTTTCGGTCGGTTACAATTCGTAGGTTTGCGGAAATGTTAGTGTAGGCAGAATTTTCCTGACCAGTTTTTACGACGGACGCAGCATCGCCATTTCTATTAGATTTTTCCGTACGTTTGGTGTAGATCGTGTGTAAGGGTTCAGGTTTAGGAGAAGAGCTGCAGTTGCACTCTCGGGACAGAGTTCCATCTCGGAGACATCGCGAACAGAAAAGTCGGGCGGTATTTCGGCATTGATATCGCATGTGACCAGTCTCTTTGCAACGCCAGCAGAGTTTTCCTTTTCCCTTGGCAGCAGCTGTGCGGGAAACCATATGGGATGTGTGAGGTCGTTCGTTGAGCGCTTCGTCTCGTTTTAGTAGCTCAAAATCGTCGGCCATGACAATCAGATCGTCGAGGGACTTTACATCGTTTCGCCGAATGTAATGTCTATATTCAATGCGAAGACCATCGTAAATCCGGTCGAGGTGTTCCAAGGACTTCAGTGTTGGGTGATGCCGGACCAGTGTGAGCATGCTCAAGATATAATCTTTAGCTCCCTCTCGGTTTAGTTGACGTCGGCTATAATACTCAGTCTCTAATCTCGTGAGATAGTTCGTCGGCAAGAAAAATTTCCCGGCCTCCTTTTTGAATGACGACCAGCTGGTGATGCCTGCTCTTTTTACCCGATACCATTTTAGGGCATTATCTCGCAAGACAAGTGGTAGGGTAAGCAGTAGCCGGTCGGTTTGCTGGTCGTAACATTCGGCGAGTTCTTCGAAGCGCTCCAGAAAATCCATTAGATCATCTCCGCCGGAATAGGACATGTTCCACTGGATCATGACATTCAACAGCTCCAAATTTGACATCTCGCTTTGTTGTTTATTAGCTGGTACTGGTTGCGGTAAATCCTCCTGCCGATCGATTTCGTCGCGACTGTTCACACCTTTTAAGAACTCCACTTCGGCCTGCATATCGTGAATAATATTTTCTAGTGATGCATTCAGTTTCTTCAGTGATTCTGCATTTAGAGACATGTTCTTATCTTGTATTGTGTTGTCATCGTATCTTTGACCTGATTCTCCATCGTTGGCGGTCGGTTTAGTTTTTCCGCATTTCGACTTCGTATCAGGTCCCTGCTCGGGCGCCATTTGTAACGTGGTTTTATCGAAGGCTGAGGTAAGTCCAGTCGTCTCCAGGGTCGTCCTAAGGACCCACAAACCTTACGAAATAAGAACACAAGGATTTTCCCTGACTAGGGCTTACAATTCAGGTTTTATTGATTGATAATTTATTTTCTAATCTACTTGTGTTTTAGTTACGTTTGACAACTACAAGATACTGTGCTGCGGGGCCGATTAGGCTCGTGGTGTTGGTCGCGAGGCGAGATTAGTGCTGATTGGAATCGATTTTAAGATTATCGGGAACTTGTTGTCTGATTCGGATTGAAGTTTCGCCTATGAATTCGGCTTAGTACAGGCAGGGTGTTTGTATTCTTCGGGATCAACCTTTCGTAGATCCGATACAACAGTCTCGGTTGGCGGCTTCGGATTTTAGGCCGTCGGGTATAGTCGGGCTGGGTGTTGTATGCTGCAGACTCGATCTGTCGTAGATTCAGATACAGAGGTCTCGGTGGGCGGTGTCGGGTATAGTCAGGCTGGGTGTTGTATGCTGTAGGCGGGATCCGTCGGGGATTCCAATACAGCAGATTCGGTTGTCGGCTTCGGATTTTTGGGCCGTCGGGTATTGTATGCTGCAGGCTCGATCTGTAGTAGATCCGGATACTGCAGCCTCGGTTGTCGGCTTCGGGTATAAGGCCGTCGGGTTATTTAGGTTCGGAATGGTATGCCGCAGGATCGAGCTGTTGTAGATCGTCAACTCGGTTGTCGGCTTCGGTGTTGTATTCGGGTATGTCTATGTTTGCTGCAGGCTCGATCCCTCGTGGATCTGGATACCGCAGTCTCGGTTGTCGGCTTCGGGTATTAGGCCGTCGGGTATGTCTATGTATGCTGCAGGCTCGATCCCTCGTGGATCTGGATACCGCAGTCTCGGTTGTCGGCTTCGGGTATTAGGCCGTCGGGTATGTCTATGTATGCTGCAGGCTCGATCCCTCGTGGATCTGGATACCGCAGTCTCGGTTGTCGGCTTCGGGTATGTTCTGGTTGGGTGTTGTCGGGTGCTGCAGACTTAATCAGTCGTGGCTCTGGTTACTTCGGGTTCGGCTTCGTTCGGGTTGGGTGTTGTCGGGTGCTGCAGACTTAATCAGTCGTGGCTCTGGTTCGTTCGGGTTGGGTATTGCGGCTTCAATTCTTCGTCGATCTCACAGCTTCGCTTGTCGGCTTCAATTCTCCGTCGATCTGGTTTCTACAGCTTCGCTTGTCGGCTTCGGTACTTAATTATACGTTACTAATCTACTGTATATACGTTACAATGGTTGGTAACGATCGACACAAGTCGTCGTGGTAACGATCGGCCGAAGCTGTCGTAGTAACGATCGACCGAAGTCGTCGTAGTAACGATCAGACGAATCTGTCGTAGTAACGATCGGCCGAAGCTGTCGTAGTAACGATCGACCGGAGTCGTCGTAGTAACGATCAGACGAATCTGTCGTAGTAAAGATCGGCCGAAGCTGTCGTAGTAACGATCGACCGAAGTCGTCGTAGTAACGATCAGACGAATCTGTCGTAGTAACGATCGGCCGAAACTGTCGTAGTAACGATCGACCGAAGTCGTCGTAGTAACGATCAGACGAATCTGTCGTAGTAACGATCGGCCGAAGCTGTCGTAGTAACGATCGACCGAAGTCGTCGTAGTAACGATCAGACGAATCTGTCGTAGTAACGATCGGCCGAAGCTGTCGTAGTAACGATCGACCGAAGTCGTCGTAGTAACGATCAGACGAATCTGTCGTAGTAACGATCGGCCGAAGCTGTCGCAGTAACGATCGACCGAAGTCGTCGTAGTAACGATCAGACGAATCTGTCGTAGTAACGATCGGCCGAAGCTGTCGTAGTAACGATCGACCGAAGTCGTCGTAGTAACGATCAGACGAATCTGTCGTAGTAACGATCGGCCGAAGCTGTCGTAGTAACGATCGACCGAAGTCGTCGTAGTAACGATCAGACGAATCTGTCGTAGTAACGATCGGCCGAAGCTGTCGTGGGTAGTCCTAAAAAGAACTGTTATTTATTTTCAGCCTTCCGTTTCCAGATGACCGAATTCCAAAAAAGTGGTACAGACCAAGGCCCGACCACTAAAGATGAGTCCCGACTGATCTCGATAGAGACCCCAAAACGAACTGACTCTACCAACCAAACCCTGATATCATATATGCCTGGGTACATAAAGCAAATGAGAATTATCTCTGCATGTACATTAACGCATACGCACTGAGTATCACTCTATTAGTTCTTGTATGGATTTACTATAACACGTGGCGGCATCAACTAGTAAGCGGTAGTGGTGGGGGGAACTGCCTGTGTGTGTCTGGTTATGCATGCCTACTGTTGATGCGTTTGTAAGTACGAGTGTGTATGCCTTCCATTGGTTTGGGCTGGTGATGCGTTTGTGAGTACGGGTGTGCATGCCTTTGCATTGGTTTAGCTGTTTGTACGTTTCTGTTGGTTAGAATAGCGGAAGGGGGTGAAGCGAAGATAGATATTAGTAGAAAACATTTCCCAATGTTTGAAATAAATTAAAAATATGTACGTGTTTTTCCACGTTACACGGTACTATAACTTCCTTTTTTCTATTTGGCAACCCTGATGTATTAAGTTTGTTACTTAGATAATGTGTATGAATAAAATCACTTTATCGTGATATTTTTATTTCGTTTTGTTGTTGTTATTAATGTCATGTGGACAACTGTGTCTTTTCTTTTGCTAGCAAAAGAAATGAACAAATCTTATTGATCACAGCAGTTTCAGGTAGAATTAAGATTTTAATTTGATAACTGTTTTCTCTCAAAAACAAATCATTAACACCAGTTCTTTTTTAATCATGTATGTATTTAACTGTGTACATATATATATATGTATGTAGATTTGCGTTGTCTCATAAACGTCCGAAAGTGAGAGAGAAAAAAAAACACGAATATCCCGTTTACTATGTTTCTTAATGTTGTTGTTGTTATTTTGATTTACACGACAAGATCTTTTTTTAATACCGTTGTACTCCGTTTTTTACAAAATCTTTAATTTATATGGTTTCAATTTATATGTTTTGATTTATTCTTTTCTTTTTTTTTTCTAAATTTCGCACCAAAAAATTACCACTCACCTTTACTTTAACCGGCTTTTTTGTACACACAAATTTCCCACGGAAGTACCCCTAATGCATGGCGTCTTCTTCCAGTTAATTTCTGTTTTTTTTTGTGCTAATTTTTGCAATACCAAGAAAGGCTGCTTTTGTGTTTATGCACTGTTACTGTGTTTTTTTTTTCAATTTATTTTCACTCTTTTAGACACCAATATTTTCTTTTATTTATTATTTCACTTTTTAAGTTCGCTTTTAATGTCCGCACCGATCGAGTTTTATGTCTGTTTATTTGATATCAGTGGTGTATTTTTTGCAACTTTGCCAATATTCAGTACCCGAGTACCTGGTATTCGGTGTTGTTATTGTGGTAATTAGTTATTTACGTAACGTAATCGAAACTGACTGCACATGATTGGTGACGTTCGTAACGTGAATTATGTTATGTATTTTGATATATGCTTTTATTTATATGTATTTATTAGTATATAATACAGCAACTGGTTTTATGTACTGATTATGCACTTTTTAGATTATGTCATTGTTCTAATATGAGAATTTATAGATTTTTATATAGTTTTATGTGCTTATTAATTTGTATTTCTTATTTTTTACTGTTTTATATAAATTGATCGTTTTTTTGTAATAAATGCTAATATATCATCGCACCCACCTGTTTCATCCTATTACTTGTTGTCTTGTTGGGATCTCTTTATGATGTTTGTTTGTGGATATGATGATTTCGCTGCTACAAGATGTTGATGTTTGACCAGGCGCCGTATGAGCTTTTGTTGTGTGATGTTTTCAGGGGGAAACAACTTATTTTTCGATGATGATTTGTTGTAAATGAAAAATAATTTTTCTTGATCAGGAGGAAAAAGGTCTTCGTTTACTGGCTATCTTTCCTATCCCAATCCGTAGGATTTTTTCGAAGGACCAATGATTATTTCCAGGTTGGGAACCAAGAGCTGGGGTTTAACTTAGTTGGTTGGATTTTCGAAATCCGTTTCTATTGGCCTTTTAGCAGTAAAAACACAAAAACTGTTTCAATGTTTAAAGCTAATGCCAAGACGACTTCATTTATTGGCGAGTATACTAATACTAAAATTAAAAACTAAAAAACAAAAGGTAACAAAAAAACAACACCGCTTCAAGCGGGAGAAAAAAAAAGAAAGCTATAAAAAGTGTGACAGAGATGACACTATTAAATATATTGTAGGAATAGTCGACCGTAAATTCTGGAACGTAGGGAACGTAGGGAACGTAGGTTTGGTCAACTTAAGTTGAACGTTGCGTTCAACAGCGCCATTGTGCGACATTCATTGCGAAAGTAATCTGAAACATCTGCCAGAGAATTCGGTGAAATTCAATTTCGGTGCAATTCAATTAAATTATCCACATTTAGGTGTATATAGGTACGCTAATAGTGATAGTTTGTTTTTATAGGTAGATAGTTTGTAGCCGTAGGAGAAGCCAGAACGTTGAAAAAATGGTCATTCTTTGTCAGCTTATAGTCATTGATAATGTTGTCTAAATTACCAAATGTGAAGACGTTTCGATGATTGCTGCAGAAGTTATTAGAATGTTGTGTTCGAATGAATTTGTCAACTTGTGTGCGGGGGGCCATAAGTAGTTTGATGACGAATACTTTAACGACATTGCACTGTACCGAACTTTAAGTGTTTATTTGCACTGGTAATAACGTTATGAGAAATTCAATGTTGTGATAACTTGGCCCTTATTTGTGAGAGGTACCAAAAGGGGCGTGGCAATAATGCCCAATTTTGAACGGACTGTAGGTGCTATAAAAGCATTAAACTGCATTTCAAGTATTTATATCAACTAGTATTAAAGTTAAAAACAGTTAATTTTTTTACAAAATGGTCCCTGTGTGTGGGTGGAGCAAAAAGGACGGCGACACTTCGCCCAACTATAACTACGTGTGGAATTACAGAAAATTCGATAAGTAGTATAGAAGCTTAATTCTAGCGACTACGTCAGTTCCACTTAAAAAGTGCAAATATTTTTCAGAATTTCGCGTCGACGAAGCAATATTTTTTTCAGAATCGGGAATCACCATAAATTTTTATGAATAAGCAAACACTTTTCAAATTAGAGTAAAACACATCAAAAGGCATCTTCACAAAAATCTCAAAAAAGTCAAAATCGACACGTCCTAATACAGGGTTTTCCAATAAGAGTGATATGATTTCTTTGAAAAAACACACTTATTGTTAAGGAAATTCAAAAGTTTTTTTTATTTTATGTGAAGTACAATCGATACAGTTAAGTTCTACATAAAACGTCATTCAAATGGCCTCCACGACTTCCGCACTTTTTCCACTTAATCAATTCGTATGTCATGAATGGCACGTTCAATATTGACTTGTAAAGCTTGAAGAGAGTCTGGTTTATTTCGAAAGACCAATGACTTCAAATAACCCCACAAGAAATAGTTAAAAAGAAATAGTGTTAAATCGCAATTTCTTGGAGGCAATTCAATATCACAATTTCTTGAAATAATCGAATTCCCAAATCGGTCAATGGCGAAAAAATATCTCTTAACAAGAGCTAAAATATTGCTCATGGGTGTCAAGGTCGTAGGACGACTAGAAAGTGTTTTTTTTTTGTATGTATGTATGTATATTTATTGATTAGTAATTTCAGTATACACAAATTGTTTATAATTTATATACAAAGAGTTCAGTTTACAATAAGTAACTTTTCATCTTAAACATAATGTGTTATAATAAATATGAACATCAAATTATATAGTATAAATTAAGGGAAATAAGTTTGCAATGAAAAACCCAAAACATTATTAGAAGAAAAATGTCAGAAGATAAAAGTACTCTTATTTTTTAAGAACTCAATGACCGTATATGTGTATACGATGAGAATGAACATTTTTCATAGAATCTTTCGGTGAGATAATTAATTTTGTCCTTAACTAGTGATATATTATGTTTTGAATGAAGACGATATGTTGAGTAGTAGTATGGCAAATCATATAACATTTTCAAAATTTTATTTTGGCATATTTGCAATCGCTTTATGTGACAATCCGCTGACTCGTGCCATACTGGAGCGGCATAAAAAAGGATGGAATGAAATATTACTTTAAGAATAATAAGTTTGTTTTCAATATTTAATTTTGACTTTCTATTTATGAAGGGATATAGAATTTTAATGGTTGTATTAATTTTGTTAATTGTGAAGCTTATGTGGTCGTTAAATATAAATTTTCTGTCAAGAATTACACCTAGATATTTTACTTTTAGTTCCCAGGGGACATCCACACCCCCTGTTTTAATACTTGAACTCGGTAAGAAACAACTTTTTCTTTTTCTAGAAAAGTAAATGGCTTGAGTTTTGGTTGTATTAACGACTATCTTCCATTTGTTGAAATAATTTAGAACGACATCTACTGATTTTTGGAGATTTGATATAGATTTGATATATCTGAACTGTACAACTCTGAACTCAGAATTGCTGTGTCGTCTGCAAAAATTGAGGATTTGCATTCATCTAATACGGGAAAATCGTGAGTGTAAATATTATATAAAATGGGTGAGAGGCAAGAACCTTGAGGACATCCAGCGGGTATTGTGAATAAATTTGATTCTTTATCACCGATGTGAACTTGAAAGGACCTATTTGTTAAGAAGCTTTTGATAATTTTTACTATTGGTACATTTAAACCAATTTTAATTAGTTTATGAATGAGAGCATCGTGCCAAACAGAGTCGAAAGCGGATTTGATATCTAACAATATCATAGCTGTTGATTTACCATTACCAAAACCATTCTTTACAATATTTTTAATACGAACAAGAGGCTGTATGGTGTTATGTTCGGAGCGGAAGCCAAACTGTTGAGATGGTAAAATATTTTTATCCTCTATATAAGAAACAACTATTTCCTTAATTATTTTTTCCAAAATTTTGCTCAACGAACTTAATAAGCTTATTGGTCTGTAGGAGTCTGGCCTTGATATATCCTTGCCGGGTTTAGGGATGGCAATAACTTTAGATTGCTTCCAGAGATTTGGGAAGTAACATAATCTAAGACAAGCATTAAACAATTTTGTTAGCAATTTTAAAGCACTCTGTGGGAGCGCTTTTAGACATTTATTTGAAATTTTGTCAGAGCCAGGACATTTCTTGTTCTTAAGACCTTTAATAATTATCTTAATCCTGTTTAAACTAACATTTTCCAGGTTCTGAAAGTCGCTTTCGTTTATACCCCGTAATGTTTCAGATACCATTTCGATGGTGTTTTGGTCGCTTAAATTAGCCGATATAAAATGGTTTGAATGGAAATGTTTTGCAAGCCTTTCTGCTTTTTCAAAATTTGTTGTATAAAGACAACCATTTTCTTTAAGGGATGGAATAGATCTCATTTTCTTCTTGATTATTTTAGATATGTTCCAAAAATGGGGTGAAGATTTGTTGAGACTCGTTAGCAATAAGTTCCAGTTTGAGTTTCTAAAGCTAGATACGGCATCATTGATAACTCTGTTTAAAAAGTTCGTTTCCATTTTGTAATGTTTAAGCCGGTATCTCATCCAATTTCGCCTGGAGGTATTTCTTAGTGTTATTAAGTTTAAAATGTGTCTTGGTAGACGTTTGACATAATTAGTAGAATGTGGAATCTTTGGAACTGCTGCGTCAATTCCATTTAATATTAGAGAATTAAACTCATTTATCAATCTATCAACATCTTCAATATTGTTTATTTCCATATCTAAACATGAGATATTTCGATTGATATAAGTTCTGAAAATCTTCCAATCCGCATTCCTGTAATTATATCTTAAATTGTTATAAGATTTATAAGAAGAATTATAAGAAGTATGGACTGGTAAATGGTCCGATCCGAGGTTATTTAGTGTTAATGCTGGAGATAATTTGTCTGGCACGTTAGTTATGAAAAAATCTAATACAGACGGGCTTGAATTACTGCTGGAAGGGATTAATGTTTGTTCCGGTGGATATACCAAACCGAAAGTGTTAGTTGTTATTAAATCATGAAGGATGTTACCCCAACAATTTGATCTTAAGCAGCCCCATTCCCGACTTCTACAATTAAAGTCTCCACCTAAAATATAATCACCTTGGATTCTAGATAGTTTTTTTAGATCCGATTTAAACTGATTTTTTCTATCCTCTGAAGGTCCCGCGGATCCACCTGGGAAATAACAACTATATACTTTAATAGATGTATTGTCATTTAATTTAATATTCACACCAACATTTTCGATTAAGGAAGTTTCAATTTTAGGCAGCAATTCATGACAAATATTATTTCGAACCACAACAGCTACACCACCGCCTCTATTCAACTCTCTATCGTTGCGATAACAATGAAAATTCGGATGTGTCATTACAATATTTCCCTTTAACCAAGTTTCGTTGACCAAAGCTACGTCAACATTTTCTCTAATAATAAAATCAAAAAATTCATACAATTTATTTCGAATTCCTCTGGAATTCCATATCATAATTTTAAGGATGTGATTGTTCATGATAAAAATTTAAATGCTAGCGTGGTAATAACATTAAATTGTTCTGACTTGGTTTTACAAGTTCTTAAATTTTCAATTAATTCTACAGTTAACGATTTTAGTTCATCTATAGAAAATAAGTCATTATTAACAACATTATTAGAATGTGAATGTGTATAGTTAGGTTTTACAATGTTGGCCCAATTATTCGAATTTGATGGTGTTTGATGTACATTCTGAACGAAACTTCTTTGGGTAGTCTGACGCTTTGGTGTAGAGTAGCGATTCTTAAGATCGATGTATTTTGATCTGCTGGGACAATCTGCAGCATTTGAAGAATGTTGACCGTCGCAGTTTGCACACTTCGTAACCGGTGAGTTGCACAGTGATGTTTTGTGTGGTCCTGCACATTTTGCACAAAATGTTTTTACGTTGCAATGTTCAGATCCGTGTCCAAACATTTGGCAATTATAACATTGAGTTACTCTGTTTTGTTGCTTAGATTGATAATTCCATTTAACACGAATGTATTCAATATTTTGGTAGTTTTCTCTTAGTTCTTTAAGAGTTATTGAACCCTTTTGGAAGTAAACAACGTATAGAATTACTTCTCTATTGAGGTTTGTTTTCTTAAAAACTGGTTTGACGTCGATAACATTCAAACCAACTTTACATAGATCTGCTTTTACTTTGTTGGCATCCATTTTATCCAAACCCGAGAGAATCACCTTGTAAGGTCTATTATTTTTGGACATGTACGAAAAGTACTCTATGTTATTTTCCTTTAAATATTTCTTCACGGTGTTATAATCGTATTGGAGTTCACAAAAAAGTTTGTGTCCAATAGATATTTTTCTTATTGAATACTGCGTAATTTTAATTGTTTTGCACATTTTGTGAATATCATCAAAATTTGTTTTGAGAATTGTAATTGGTGGTACATGTCTTTTAACATTGTTAATTGGTGTGGGATCGCCCATATCTTTATTTGTTTTTTCATCTTCAATGAGTGTTTGAAGAGGCAAATAATAGTTCGATTTTGGCAACTTATTGGACGTTGACGGCTCGTCTCCGTTATCATTGATAAACTGTCTCTTTCTCTCTCTCGAACTCATGTTCGAAAGAGAGTATATTAACACTCTCACTTAGACTCTCTTTTACTCAAGAGCGAGATACAAAATACAATTGAAGTAATGAATATTTTTTTTGTTTGTTTTCGAAAGTCACCGTAATGCGAAGTGAAGAAAACAAGAAGTCTTCTGAAACTAGACAAGATCGATATTAGTAAGATGATGAGTGTTCTAACGGGACACTCAAGCTTACAAGCACATCTTCATCGCATAGGACTAGCAGGAAACGACGAATGCAGGGAAAACATCGAAACGATGGAACATTTTCTATGCACGCTGAAAAAAATCGCTTCTGTAGTATATTGTCCCAAACATATTCTGCTGGAAACATACATATGTTTAGAACACACTTCAAATATATAATATTTGACATGCATAAATATTAAATGTTTGGAAGGATGTTGTTCCAAACAAAATTATGTTTTCATTAGCATATTTTTTTATTTAGAACAAATATTGTCGAAACAAAGATTAATTTGTATTTAAGTATCAAGGACTTAATTTAAAGGGAAGGTTTCTGTTTTTCAGAAGTACAAAGTGAATTTTTTTAGAAAATTTATATGTTTGTAAAATTAGATTAAAATTTAAATCGTATACTCTTTCGTAACTTATAATTGCATTGATGGATTGACAAAAAGTGATGAATTGGAATATTTATAAAATAAAAATTAGAGCTGCAAAACCAAATATAAAGCTGCTTATGATATTTTTAACTATAAGTATAAAATATACCACGAACAAATTTAAACTAAAATTCAAAAAAGACAGCAAAGTTTTAAAATTTTTTTAAATAAAATATATTTGGAAAACTTCTTAAACAATAACTTTGGTTGTGTTTAAACACATATTTTATTTGTGAAAATCAGTTCGCAAATATATTTTGTTCTAATATGTTAATATATGCGTTCCAAACAAAATTTCCTGATTTTCAAATAAAATTAATTTGTTCAAAAATATATAATATTTAAAAATTTTGGTTCCAAGTATAATTTCTTTCAATTCAAACATATAATAAATGGCGATTTTCCTCCGTGTGTCACTGCCCGGCTTTCACACATGCAAGATCCCAACATTTCGGGTCCAACATATTACCAGACATGACTCATCTCAGAGAATATGACTGGAAAATACTGAGAAAATTCGTGTCTAATACTGATTTTCTGTAACTCGTGAGGTATAAAAAAGATCATAAATAAGGAGCGCACAACAGGCCGAACCTCTCGCTTAAGTGTATGTCCACACGCTGAAAAAAATCGCTTCTGTAGTATATTGTTCTAAACATATTCTGCTGGAAACGTACATATGTTTAGGCTACACTCCAAATATATAATATTTGACACTCACAAATATAATATGTTTGTGAGGATGTTGTTCTAAACAAAATTATAATTTTATAATTTTCATCCTAATATTTTTTTTTTGGAAATAATATTTCCAAAGCTATGATTAATTAGTATTTAAGTATTTTGGCAATGTATTGATGCCTTAATTTAAAGGAAAGTTTTCAGTTTTTTTAGAAATTTAAGGTTTATTTTTTTAGAAATTTTATATGTTTGGAAATTTATATTAAAATGTAAATCGTATAATCTTGGGTAACGACAAATAGCATTGATGGATTGACAATTGGACTATTTATAAATTAAAAATTATAAATTAAAACAAAAGAAAATGCTGCTTACGACGTTTTTACCTGTAAAGTATAACACAAAATCTAGGAAAAAATAAAATTAAAAATTGACAATGTCAACAAAGTCTTAAAATTGTTTTAAATATAATGTATGTATTTGGATAAATTCTTAAATAATATCTATGTTTGATTGTAAACACATATTTTATTTGTGACAGTAAGTTCGCAAATATATTTTGTTGTAATATATTAATATATGCGTTACAAACAAAATTTCTTGATTTTCAAATAAAATATATTTGTTCAAAAATATATAATATTTAAAAATTTTGGTTCCAAGTATATTTTCCTTGAATTCAAACATATCAAAAACGGCAATTTTCCTCCGTGCATGGACATGAGACGCTTAAACGTCTCCTCTCTTCAACCTAACCTAACCTAACCTAACCTTGATGGATTGACAAAAAGTGATAAATTGGAATATTTATAAATTAGCTATACGAAAACACGAAAACTAGAAAAAACAACATAACATTCGAAATAAGTCATCAAAGTTTTGAAAATCTTTTAAAATAAAATATATTTGTAATACTTCTTAAACAATAACATTTTTGTGTGTAACCACATATATTATTTGTGAAATTCAGTTTGCATTTTCAAAAAAAAAAATTATTTGTTAACAAATATATAAAATTTAAAAAAATAGTTTCCAAGTATATTTTCTTTCAATTCAAACATATTAAAAATGACGATTTACCTCCGTGTACCCACAAGGTTTTCTGGGTAAAGAAAGGGTTAGTAAATCCAGGAAAAATGTTGGTATAGAAAGCTGCGGAGTAGAAGTTCCATGTCAAAGAATGAAAGAAAGGAGGCACTCGAAGAAGTATTACTTCCAAAACATTCGACACCCACATAACCCTGAAAATCCCCTCCAAAAATAATGATATCACAAGTCGTGGAAATCGATGGATTTTTTGTGCGACGCATTCGGCAAAAAGATAGGTATAAAACGAACGAAAGCACAATAAATGAAGTACGGTCAGGTTTAAATCAAGTATTGGTTAGGCTTAAATCAAAAACTGATCAGGCTTAAATCAGGAATTGATTAGGCTTAAGTCAAGTATTATCAAGCTTAAATCAAGTATTGGGCAGGCCTATTTCAATCAAAATGTTCTTCATTGAAGCCCGTTTCGCACTCAAATCAATCGCATAAAATTCTTAAATCAATCGCTTTATGCTTGAAATAAGAACACATCTTTCGGCTTAAAATCAAGCCTAATCAGGCTTAATGGGCGCTAAGATTAAGAATTAATGTTTTAAAAATCCGTATTTGATTAAGGTATTTTGTAATCGGTTTAAGAAAAACCGTACTTACCGTACTTTGACAACGCTACGGCTTGATTCAACTACGGATTACCCATTTTTTTTCTTTCTGTGTAGTAGGGTCATAAGGCACTTTTAAGGTACATAATTTTCAAATGTAAACGGAAAGTTTATTTTTGCTCTAGCTCCTTAACGGTACGTCGGACCGGGAATTGGTCATTGGCAAAAAGTTAGCTCTTAGCGAGAGCTATCTTCGACTGGAAAGTGTTTTTTTGATTTTAAAAAAATTGACTTAACGCACGAAAAGTTGCAATTAGGGTACGATTATTTCGATAATAAAACTGAATAATTTGTAAACGTTGTTCTTGCGTATATCTCTCCATGATGAAATTGTAAACACTACTGAATACAATGAAAAACAAATTACAGATCATGACATATTACAAATGGCCGAAACTTCACTTCAAAATCATATCATCCCTATTGGAAAACCCGTTATATATCATAACAAAGTGCATTCTTTATACGTCATCGAAATCAAAATCTTCAATAGATTATAATGAATTTTGACAATATGTGTCTTGCTGTGTCTGAAATAAATTACACCAAGAAGGGTCATTGATGGTCCCTGACTTAGTATAGTTTGTCCCTAAACAAATGTCCTACCCGATTTTACTTTTTTGCGCCTCAGAAACACAAGTTCATAATTTCCATCCTAAAAATGCCTTAATAAAAATAAATTGATTACGCTTTTTTGTGTCATTAGAAAGTCGGCAAATAGTTTTTTCCATATTTGGCTTTAAAAAATCTGCAGATTACGATAAACCATTATAAACATAGATATATTCGTTCCGATTTTTCCTCTAAACGTTATAAAGACAGCGAAGTTTGTTCCAAAATTTATGAATTTTGAACAAAAAACCGTCGCATATCATTTTCTACGTGCCAAAAGTATAACACATCAAAGGAGTGCCGTAAGACGGGAAGTATGTTAGGGGAAGTACGTTTTGGGTCATTTTAAGTCGAAGGAGAAATATCCAGCCGTCCGTCTGTCTGCACGACAACTTTCGAAAGTCGGTTACAGATTTACTTCATATTTGATATGTGGTAATAATTTTCTATCTCAGGCTAAGTTCGAAAATAAAACCAGTAAGGAAAGACAGAAAGTCGGGCGGGGACGACTATATAATATCCTACTCCACCCTAACAATGAGAAAATGTGCATAGCGATAAGAATTTGGCAGCGTTCATACATGTATAATAAAGCACACATATATTTAGGAACGACAGTAATTACGACGTGAAGTGAATCTAGTTTTATAAATAATTTAATAATTTCGTCCACATAATCCAGCTATTCACATACAGCAGTTTTTTGGTTCCCTTCGTTTAAAATTTAAAACAATGAATCTCGCATATCATTCTAGAAATAAATAATATCCGCGAGTATTAAGTTACGAACTTCTGTATTAATTTTCGGTTCATTATATTTTTCTCTGTTTCGTTGCTATATTTGTTAGAGATAAAAAGACAAAGTGGAATGGATGGTTTAGTTTTCCTTTGGTACACATCCATTAGTCCCTGCCAACCCAGAGCCTCCCACACACCTCAATGCAACGGAACACACCAACATTACCGCGTATGAGAGTTTGTTTTTAATGCAATGTATGCAAACCTTGACATGGAAATATGAATACGTGGCCATACACTTTTTTTGTTCATATGTGAATATTATGTGAGGTATTAGTTTTTCTTCTCTTCATTTTTTTAGATTTTTTGTTCGTTTATTCCACAGTTTCACAACATAACAACACCATCTCTCATCCTAGGCTGCACGCCAGTCGCTTTGGTGCGGGTAGAAAAAAAAACTGATGCTGGGGCTGGCATACAAGCAGTCAAGCAAAATAATGCAATCTAAAGCCGTGTTATTTCTATGGCTGCTTGGATGACTTGGCTGCTGTTGTACGAGCAATCCTTCTAACAACCCACAAAACACATATAAACTCTCTCAGCCCACCATGAAATAAAGGCTATAATGCACATAGACACACACATACTCATATTCTGCATGCTAGGATACAAATAACGTACACTCATGATGTGGTCGCACAGTCTCAGGTACTTTAATAAGGACAGAGTTTAAGAATACGTTAGTCATATTTCTTAGACTAGGGATGGTTCCTATTGAGAATGGTGCACATCGATCCATGTTTTGATATACATAGTCCCCATATAATGGTCCCCACTTATATTACCTATTGCCACATTTTTTAATTAACCAGGCTGAAATTTTAAGCATTTATAATGTTATTGCTTTTAATCGTCCATGGTAAAAATTGGTCCATGTTTTTTATATGCCCCTTATGATTGTGCCTTCCGAAATCTTTTCTAGATACTCTACAGAATACATTTTTAATTAAATTGGCTGCGACTTGCTCGTTCAGACGGTGAGTTTTTATGTATGACAAATGTTTGTTTTTCAATTCGTTCACTTACATTTATTTTACTGAAGTTTTTTTTCGCAATCAGTCACTCATAAATGCAAATGTCAAATTGTCACTTGAATTTTCATTTCGTGCAACTTGTTCTACCCCGCAAGCTATTCTACACTCTTCGTCATTAAACTCCTGTCGCAAGCCTCATTTCGCTGGGACAAGTCGCAGCGTGTAACTTGGGTCATAATATTGCAAATAATCGTGCCATGTATCGATGTGAAAAAGAGAAGCCTTAATTGTAGAATTTCGAAATTTGGTACCATGCTGTATTTGGTCATAATTAAGAAAACTAATTGGACCCAATCGGATCCTGGGTCACGTAACGCCATGCAAATTATTCCGGGTACTCAAAAATGCGCCAGACCATAAAACCGAACGGGAATATTGTACAGGGTGGGCCTAAAGAAGGGTGGGCCTAAAGAAACCAAGGGGTGTAAAAGTTTAATAACTTTTTCGTTAATTATTTTTTTTTATTTTTTCTTCCAGATTATATAATATACAAAAGGCAAATTTTTTACACTAAGTATGAAAAATAATGTCTCTTAAATGACCACCTTAAATGACCACCGCACTGATGGGCTCTTTTTAGAGCATTTTCCATAACACCTTTCAAAACTTGTAGCTGTAGCGTTCGAATTTCTGCAACAATGTTTGCCTTGAGTTTAAGGATTGTCTCTGGCTTGTTCACATACACTCGCTCCTTCAAATAACCCCAAAGAAAATAGTCGGGTGCTGTCAAATCTCAATCTCAATCAAAATGTCGACGATATGCTCTTTGCGTTAAAATAATTGATCTCTGGTTTAAATAATAAAATTCTATTGTTCTGGTTCTCTGTTCAATTGTGAACATCTCCATTATAAATTCACCAAGTGTTGTCTATATAAACTGAAAGAAAAAATAAAAAAAAATTAATAAACGAAAAAGTTATGAAACTTTTACACCCCTTGGTTTCTTTAGGCCCACCCTGTACACTCGAACCTAGTGTTATGCGAATTAAAATTTATGCGGTTTTAAATTTTTTGTGTTTTTGCTTTTCTACATGAACATTTTTATTTAAAGTTTAAAACATTGTTATGAAACAAATATCAGCTTAGAACTCTACATGGATGCTTGTCGACTTTGTTTACAATTTAAGGGACATTTCTTTATCGACTCAGAATCACTAGCTGAGTCGATTTAACGATGTCCGTCCGTCCGTCCGTCCGTCTGTCCATGTAAAGTTGTTCGTCGACTACAGGTCGCAATTTCACTCCAATCGTTCTGAAATTTTGCAGTTTAGAGTATTTCGCGGCTGTTAAGATCGCTATTGAATTTTGTTGAAATCGGTTCAGATTTAGATATAGCTCCCATATATATCTTTCGTCCGATTTTGGTCTTTAGTCCTGTAAAAGCTGTATTTTACATCCAATCATTTTGAAATTTAGAATGGTAAAGTTTCTTGATCCATGAACCAACATTGCCGAATTTGAAGAAAATCGGTTAAGATTTTGCTATAGCTCCCATATATATGTTTCGTCCGATTTTGCTCTTTAGTCCTCTAGAAGCTGTATTTTACATCCAATCATTTTGAAATTTAGAATGGTAGAGTTTCTTGATCCATGAACCAACACTACCGAATTTGAAGAAAATCGGTTAAGATTTAGCTATAGCACCCATATATATGTTTCGTCCGATTTGGCCATTTATTCGTATAAAAGCTGTATTTTACATCAAATCGTTTTGAAATTTAGAATGGTAGAGTTTCTTGATCCATGAACCAACATTGCCGAATTTGAAGAAAATCGGTTAAGATTTAGCTATAGCTCCCATATATATGTTTCGTCCGATTTTGCTCTTTAGTCCTCTAGAAGTTGTATTTTACATCCAATCATTTTGAAATTTAGAATGGTAGAGTTTCTTGATCCATGAACCAACACAACCGAATTTGAAGAAAATCGGTTAAGATTTAGCTATAGCTCCCATATATATGTTTCGTCCGATTTGGCCCTTTAGTCCTGTAGAAGCTGTATTTTACATCCAATCGTTTTGAAATTTAGAATGGTAGAGTTTCTTGATCCATGAACCAGCACTGCCGATTGTGAAGAAAATCGGTTATGATTTAGATATAGCTCCCATAAATATGTTTCGTCCGATTTGGCCCTTTAGTCCTATAAAAGCTGTATTTTACATCCAATCGTTTTGAAATTTAGAATGGTAGAGTTTCTTCATTAATAAACCAACATTGCCGAATTTGAAGAAAATCGGTAAAGATTTAGCTATAGCTCCCATATATATGTTTCATCCGATTTGGCTCTTTAGATCCAATCGTTTTTATACCCTACACCACACTGTGGTACAGGGTATTATTTAAGTATAAAATGTCCCAAAAGTAAATTTATGTAAACAATTTATACATGAATTACAAAATTTATTTATCAGAGTTATTCAATATTACGAGAGTGGTGTAGGGTATTATATAGTCGGCACCGCCCGACTTTAGCCTTTCCTTAGTGGTTTTAATTTACGAGGGAATCCAAAGTTGTGGAACGAATTAATCGCATAAAGCGAGGATTCGTTGTATACATGTGGAATTTTACACGATATAATATTTCATACATATCAGTCGCGATGCACAATTTCGACGGGATAGACAAGAAGTCTCAAGAGTTGCACTGGAATTCGACCAGAGGTTGTAAAGCGTAAAGTTTGTAAAGCGTAATATAAAAAATAAAAAACCGGTTATCTAAATTTTCGAAAAAAAAACCAGTGGACCAGTGGAAAAAACCAACGAAAAAAAAACGGCAGAAAACCGGTAGAACCGTTTTTTTGCATAGTAATAAACTATTTAAATATGCAGCTTGAAAAACATTTTCTGTATCAATAAATCAGTAAGGTGGGATTTAAGTCGGGCGGAGCCGACTATATGATACCCTACACCACCCTCTCTGAGCAGAATAAGTAGAAATACTGACAAGATTTATCAATGTTGTTTTCCTAATGTTTATTTTCCATCAAAACAATTCTTTTATATCGTTTAGATAAAAAATCAGGATTATAAGTATACATTTTCTGTATTAATAAATCAGCAAAGTACGATCAAAGTCGGGCGGAGCCGACTATATGATACCCTACACCACCCTATCGGAGCAGAATAAGTAGAAATACTGACAAGATTAATCAATGTTGTTTTCCTAATGTTTGTTTTCCATAAAAAAAATTATTTTATAGCGATTAGATTCAAAATCGGAATTTAAGTATACTCGTATGCCGAGGTTATATCTAAATCTGAATCAATTTTCTTCCAACTTGCTAACGTCCGATATTCTTAAAATTTGCCAAGTAACGTTTTTGGTTGAAGAAACTGTTATCTGCAAAATTTTACAAAGTTCTGTTCAGAAATGCGGATTATGTAGCCCTTATAGGCAAAATCGGGATATATGTATATATGGGGACCACATCAAAATCTGACCGATTTTGGCAAGGGTATTTACTGGCTCATAGAACTTCCCTGGTCTAAATTCTATACATATTTGCTAGAAAATAAAGCCTAAATAACAACGTAGATCTTCCACATTACTATCTTAACGTAAAGACTTGCATTGTCCATAAATTTTGTAATGTTTGGCATATATAAATGTAACATAACTTTGATATTTTAGTGATAATAAAAAAAAAAACGGAAAAAACAAGTGGAAAAAATCGGACGTAAAATACAGTTTTAGTAGCGCTTAGATACTTAAAATGCAGGAAAGTATATTCGACTATGTGGCTTAACTAAATTTGAACCGACTATGCCAAAAGTAAGCAGTATTCGTTCATAAATTAAGAAACTTCTTTCGGCCAAATTTGTAATGGTCGAATGTAAAGTACAACTTCTATAGAGCTTTGATACTAAATCGGTAGTAACATATATATGGGGGCTATATCTATATCTGAACCTATTTTCTCCAAATTTGGCAGTGTTCATTTATGTAACAAGAAACCTCTTTCTGCCGAATTTCGTACTTATCGGATATAAAATACAGTTTCTACAGTGCTTAAATGTAAATTGGGGATAACATATATATGGGAGCTATATCTAATTCTGTAAATCATATATATGGGGTCTATATCTAAATATGAACCGATTTTCATATTTAGCCTTTCCTGTTTGAATTGTTGTTGTTTCCAAGTCCGAATGAAAAAAACAAAACGTTGAGTACGACAAGTACGAGTACAGCACACTTTTTGATCCCCTTTCCGACTGCTCTCTCGCCCACAAAACGCTGATAAGTATACTTTATGCTTAAAAAATATTCGCTTGCACAGTACTAACCGCTCTAGATCTCTCCAAGGCTTTTGATACTAGATAGATCATTTAGTATTGTCTCTAAGTGTATCAAGAGACTTCTCTCTGTCAATTTTTATACAGATCGGTTAAAACATATTGTTTATAAAGTACATATATGCCAAAACGGAGGTACATACATACGGATGATATATGCAAATATGAACGGATTTTAACCAAATTCAGGAGGGATCGTCCTTGGACCAAAAGAAAGACATGACTTTGATTACAAAAATACATGCACAGACGGACGGACGGACAGACGGACATGGCTAAATCAACTCGGAAAGTGATTCTAAGTCGATCAGTATAATAAACGATGGGTCTATTTCTTCTCCTTTTGGGTGTTACAAACAAATGTACAAAGTTATAATACCCTGTACCACAGTGTGGTGTGGGGTATAAATATCCCTATTGGTTAATTTGGTTAAAATCGGATTTAGATATAGCCCCCATATATATGTTAGCCCCGATTTGATATATAAGCGCTGTAAAAACTTTATTTTATATCCGATCAGTATGAAATTCGGCAGAAAGAGGTTTCTTATTATATGAATGGACACTATTAAATTTGGAAGAAATCGGTTCAGATTTAGATATAGCCCCCATATATACGTTACCCCCGATTTGACATGTAAGCGCTGTAAAAACTTTATTTTATATCCGATCAGTATGAAATTCGGCAGAAAGGGGTTTCTTATTATATGGATGAACACTATTAAATTTGGAAGAAATCGGTTCAGATTTAGATATAGCCCCCATATATACGTTACCCCCGATTTTACATGTAAGCGCTGTAAAAATGTTATTTTATATCCGATCAGTGCGAAATTCGGCAAAGAGAGGTTTCTTATTTCAGGAAGGAATACTGCCAAATTCGGAGAAACTCGGTTTAGATTTAGATATAACACCCATATATATGTTACCCCCGATTTGACCTGTAAGCGCTGTAAAAACTGTATTTTATATCCGATCAGTGCGAAATTCGGCCGAAAGAGGTTTCTTATTACATGAAGGAATACTGCCAAATTCGGAGAAAATCGCTTCAGATTTAGATATAGCTCCCATACATATGTTACCCCCGATTTGACATGTAAGCGCTGTAGAGACTGTATTTTATATCCGATCAGTACGAAATTCAACAGAAGGAAAGGGTCTTTTTACATGAATAAGTATTCAGGGAAGATCGGTTCAGATTTATATTAAAGCTCCATATATATGTTCCTCCTGATTTGGTATCAAACAAAATTTTCCAGAAAGATGTTTCTCACTTTAGGAACGAATATTGCTTAATTTAGCGACCCATTTTAGCTACCCATTTACCAATTTTTCCAAATTATTATGGCAATGACCCTTATCGCATTGTTAGGGAGGTGTAGGGTATTATATAGTCGGCCCCGCCCGACTCTCTGCCGTTCATTACTGGTTTTTTTCTTAAAACATTGATTTTGTTAATAACATGGCACAGCATATTATTATAATGTTCATTTCGACGGTGTATCCGATAAATCGTAACTTTCTTTGTGCGTGTATCAAGAAAAAATTATCGCATGCTATTTCCTGTAATGTTTGATGGTAATGACGAACTTCTCATTTGGGAATTCAAATGAATTTTGGTTATTGTAACAACCTTGTTACTTTTGTCACACGACCGAGCTTAGGAAAAAAAGAAGCTCATGAAACTTCCTTTTTCGTTTTGGCATCCGATCAAAGAAGTTCTACATTCTGACGAAGGAAAATCTCATAAGCCTTGTAAGCCTATAGCTAGTGTGACAATTGTAAACCAGGCAGTTAAACATTTATAACCCTTTTTAGAGGTAATTCACTCGAAGTTTCCAACCTTTTATTGCTTTCGTTGTAATTAAATTCTTTCATAGGGTTATTGTTTAGGGTTTTTGCAACATTTTCCCCAAAAAAATGCACCTTTAAACATACACCCGTAAATCAGTAAAGTGAGAACAAAACTACGTGGAAGTAAGTATTTCCTTACTCATCGGATTTCTCACGTATAAAATCTCGTATGTAAGAGATATAACAGCGAACTTCATATTCGGTTCATCCACGTAAATTTGACAGAACTTACTTCATTAGCATTTGCTCTGTCCACTGACCATCTGTCAGAGATATCACATATTGGCGCTAATACAGCAGCGACACGTGAATGGAGGAGCTGAGCAGTACTCCCAGCACACCGTATGCCAACCGATTTGGTAGAGGTTAGAATTTGCCTACGGATTAGTGTAACTGCATTGAGTGACAACCGCGTTAAAAGCTGCAAATATCCAACACAACAGGGATTAAATTAAAAATTAACATCCTATCCTGCCAAATGTGGATTATTCAAATCATTATTCTCATTCACATCATTCTTCGGGGTCCTCTGATTTCTGCTGGTAACATAAAGGCGTTACCAATATCAGCATAGAGTTTGTTGGGTTAATCAATATCTACACCATTGCTGTCATAAAAAACTCGTAACCAAGTTGCTGCAGTATCAATCTCTTAATAAAAGAGATCGACAAAAACATTGTATGAGTACCGCAATCCCAATTGAAATCAACTCGAAACCATATGTAAATATATATTGAATAAAAGAAGAATTAAATTTAATTAATATTCAAAAATTAAATTTAATTAACATTCAAAAATATAAATAAAATATAAAAGATTTTCAAATCCAAACCGTGAATAAAACAAGGAAAAAAGGAATACCGGCTGATCGCTGGTTTCGAGCTGAATTCAATTCGATGATTGAAATAAATTAAGGTGAACGAAAGTGAATTATTCTGGCATAAAGTGATAATAATAACAGTGCGAAATAACTATATAATACCCTACACCTCCCTAACAATGCCAAAAGGTCATTGCGATAACAATTTGTAATAATTGGTGAATGGGTAGGAACATATTATCTAATTCTGAACCGATAATCGCTAAATTAAGCAATATTCGTTCCTAAATTGAGAAAAATCTTTCTGGAAAATTTTAATGGTCGGAAGTAAGGTACAACTTCTATAGCGCTTTGAAACCGTATCAGAAGGAACATATATATGGTGGTTATATAAAAATCTGAAACGATTTTCCATGAATACTCATTAACGTAAACAGACCCCTTTCTGTCGAATTTCGTACTGATCGGATATAAAATACAGTCTTCGTGCTTACATAGCAAATCGGGGGTAACATATATATGGGGGCTATATCTAAAACTGAACCGATTTTGTCCGAATTTGGCAGTATTCCTTCATGTAGAAAGAAACCTCTTTTTGCCGAATTTCGCACTGATCGGATATAAAAAAATTTTACAGCGCTTACTAGTCAAATCGAGGTAACTTATGTATGGGGGCTATATCTAAATCTGAACCGATTTCCCCCAAATTTAACAGTGTTCATTTATATAATAAGAAATAAGAATAAATTTCATTCTGATCGGATATAAAATACGGTTTTTACAGCGCTTACATGTAAAATCGGGTGAAACATATATATGGGGGCTATATCTAAATCTGAACGGATTTTCTCCGAATTTGGTAGTGTTCATTCACGTAACAAGAAAACTCTCTCTGCCGAATTTCGTACAGATCGGATATAAAATACGGTTTCAACAGCGCTATCATGTCAAATCGGGTGAAACATATATATGCTAAGTCGACTTAGCATGTTTTTAGGGATATTGCATATTTAACTTCTAAATATTCCAAATTTTATACAGTCAAAATTGGGTGTTTATCCGTCAACCCAATCAAAAGTTATTCACAATACAGTAGAGGTCATTCGATTTCCATTACAAAGGAATTCACACAAATTTAAAAAATTCATCATACTTTGATCGCCTCTTCTGAAAAACTACCTTTTTGCAATTTAGAATGGAATGTATCGATATGTGTGTTTTGTTTAGGCGTAATTTACTTGAGAACTATTTTAATTCAAACTTTGCTCTTCTATAAAATAATATAAGCAACTGTGTTGAATGTTTATACCACATTTACATTTATGTTAATTAGAAAATAACAAAATAACCATCAATGTAAAATTATAATAGTTCTAAAAAACAAAATAAAAACAATATAAAATTACAAAACTATTTTGAATAATTATATCCTTAAAAAATTGTGTCCTTTTAAACGCGAACTCGACCAGAAAATAAAAAAACTGAGTACACAGTTTTGTATTATTTCTGGTCAGCTTTCACAATCTTGTAGGCCATTAATTTTTGTTCAAGTTTGTCGCACGGTGTAATATAGCATAGCAACGAATTGTGGTTGTCCCAATTACACCGTATTCAACTGTAATTCGAACAAAAATCAATTGAAATTTGAAGACTCCATTTTAAATTCGAATGACTTTAATTAAAAATCAAATATTCCATTTGAAATTCAAAATCGAAACAAATCAATTGAAATTCGAAATTCATCAATTGACATTTAAAGAAGTAAGAAAGTTTCGGTCAGGCAACCCGACTAAGGTATACCCTCACTTTGTGAGTAATGATTCTTTAAATAAATGATTATTATTTAAATAAATTGACTGTGCCGAACTATAAGCGTTTATGTGCACTGGTATATTAACGTTACGATCTATTCATTTTTGGAATGATTTGGTCATTTTGTGTGGGAGGTACAAAAAAGGGCGTGGTGATAACGACAACTTTTCACAGGACTGTTGGCACTATAACAGCTTTACACTGTACGAAATTTCAAGTATTTGTATGCACTGGTATTAAAGTTATAAGCCGTTAACTTGTGTTATAAAACGATCCATTTGCGAGGGAGGTACCAAAAGGGGCTGTACAATAATGTCCATTTTTTACCGGACTATAGGTGCTACAAAAACATTATCTTGTTATATATATATAAATGAATCGTGGTTTGTTCGACTGCTTAAAACATGAAAACTACTGGACCAAATTGAAATGTTCGTAATTGCCAAGCGAACGTTTAGGAAAAATAAAGTTCGCCTAATTCTCAACCGCTGAGGCTCCTGTAAGATCTAGAAAGCTGAAATTTTGCATAAGCATAGACCAGAGTATTGTATAAACAATAGAATTTTCACGTAGTACTTTTTTGGCCAGTACTAGCGCTATCACAAAATTTAGTATTGTGTTTGGCCTTTCAGAAGCATCTTATAAGATCAAAAGTTAAAACTTTGTAAATATGAAGAGCTATACACGACAAATATAAAAGCGAAAAATTATTTTGAATTCGCTGACTGTGGTCAATGTAGTAAAACCGTCATTATACCCTCACTTTAGTGTGACGAGGGTATATATCATTTGCTACGGAAAAAAGTGTAACACATCGTAGGAGTGACCTAAGACCCCAAGTATGTTCGGCGGAAATCCGTTTTGGGTCATTTTAAGTCGAATGAGCAATGTCCGTCCGTCTGTCTGTCTGTCTGCTGGCTGGTGCGCACGATAACTCTAGAAAGGAGTAACCGATTGAATTCAAATTTCGTATGTGGTAATATTTTTTTCTATCTCCGGCTAAGTTCGAAGATGGGCCATATTGGTCCACTCCTTCTGGTACCTCCCCCACAAAGGATTTAAATGTTGTGAAATATTGATTCTTTAATAACTGCTATTATACGTATTCGACTCTTCTGAAATTCCACACATAGTATTAGTTTTTTAGTCGCTATCAACTCGAGGAAAATGAGCGAAATTGCCACGCCCCTTATGGTACCTCCCACACAAATGCACCATTTTGCTCTAAAAGTTAAAAGCTTATAACATGAATACCAGTGTTTAGAAATACTTGAAATTTTGTACAGTGTAATGCTTTTATAGTGCCTGCAGTCCAGTGAAAAATGGACGTTATTGCCGCGCTCCTTTTGGTACCTCCCACATAAATGCACCATTTTGCACCAAAAGTTAACAGCTTATAACATTAATACCAGTGTATAAAAATACTTGAAATTTTGTACAGCGTAATGTTTTTATAGTGCCTGCAGTCCATTGAAAAATGGGCGTTATTCTTAAACCCCTTCTGGTACCTCCCACAAAAATTGACAGAATAATTTGTGTAATATTCAATATAACATTACTCGCAAAGTGAGGGTATACCTTAGTCGGTTTACCCGACTGAAACTTTCTTACTTGTTTTTGTCATTATTTCGGTGATTTTACATAACTCAAAGGGGATACGAAAATAACTATACAATGTCCAGCCTGAGGTCAAACTTATGTTAAGAACTATGAGCCTACAAACAGATCTCCAACGGATGTGATTTTAGGCCATGTGATTTTTGACCACTTGGAGTCCTGTAAGAGCTAGAAAGCTGAAACTTTGCATGTGGATAAACTCGAGTGTTTTATGTACGCCGGACTTTTCACATAATCGGATTTTAGCTAGTGGTCAGTTCTCGCGCTACCAAAACGTAAGTGTTATTTTTATCCTCTTATTAGAAACAAACGTAAATCTTTGTAATTATGTAGTTCTATTCAACGAAAATTAACCGTCTTGACTACTGAGACTGCATATTAGAAGTAATATGCTGAAAGTTTGTTCACGTATTGTTACGAGTGTGACTTGACATTATTGATTAATATTTGTTACGTTGCCAAGAAGAGGTCATGGTAACATTGGACTGCGTTCTCGCGATTCCGAAATGTCGCAGAAAGTCGCATGGAAGAGGTACGTGCAATTGAACGAGAATCAGAATGAAGAATGAATCAATGTCAGACGTGACAGCCAGAAGCCATTACCGAATCTTACAATGAACAACAACGATTGAGAAGAGAAGTTAGGGTTCGACACACTGACAAAAATGTTAAAGACGGCGGCAATGATTCGAGCCAATGAAAAGTTGGCCTTAGAGTTAGACATTTCCCATAACGCCCACTGGACTTTATGTACTATAAAATCATTACACTATACAACATTTAAAGTAGTTGTATGAACTGATATTTATACTGTAAGCAGTTAACTGGTGCAAAATAGTCCTTTCGTGCGGGAGGTACCAAAAGGGGCGTGGCAACATCGCCTATTTTTCTTGACGTGTTAGCGACTAACAAACTAATACTATGTGTGGAATTTCAGACGATTGGAGTAAGTAATGGGTCCGTCAATAAGAGCGCTACAAAAGTTTTTTTTTAAATAAAACAAAAACGGTTTTGGATATCAATGAAATTCTTTATTCCTGTGAAAGTACGTTCGATGCCATTATGTATGGAACTCCATTTCTTTTGCAAGGCCACCACGGGCACGCTTGCAGAAGACGAGACTCTGAACCCAATTTTCGACGGTTTTCAAGCATAAATCGGCCGATACTGCTGCAATTTCACGTTCGATATTCGTACGAAGTTCATCAATCGTCGCTGGCTTGTTGGCATAGACCATAGACTTGACGTAGCCCCACAGGAAATAGTCTAAGGGCGTCAAATCGCACGACCGAGGCGGCCAATCGACTGGACCATTTCGTGAGATAACACGTTCTCCAAACTTGGTTTCCAATAAATTGATTGTGGCATTCGCTGTGTGGCTTGTGGCGCCGTCCTGTTGGAACCACATGTCCTCCAAGTCCATATCATCCAATTGGGGCCAAAAATATTCGGTTATCATTGAACGGTAGCGATTCCCATTCACAGTAACGTGCCGGTCTTGATCATCACGGAAGAAGTATGGCCCAATGACGCCGCCGGCCCATAAACCGCACCAAACGGTAATTTTTTCGGGATGATGACTCATGGAGTACGTGTGGATTGCTGTCTGACCAATAACGCATATTTTGTTTATTGACGAAGCCATTCAGCCAGAAATGAGCCTCATCGCTGAAGATGATTTTCGATTTTTCGCGCTCTTAACGTCGAGACCACTGACTCCGAATTTCGGTAGTAAATTTTAATAATTTCGACTCGTTGTTGGCTCGTATATCTTTCCATCATGAAATGGCAAACCTTACTGAAGAGAAATGTCAAAAGAGCGGCAAAAAATATGACGTCGTTTGCTGTCCCTGTCGGTCTACTTTTGTAGCGTCCCTGTTGAAAAACCCTTTTGTATAGAAGGTATTAAAGTTTCAATATTTCACTAAAAGTAAACCCTTAGTGGGGTAGGTACTAGAAGTAGTTCACCAATATGGCCCATCTTCGAACTTAGCCGGAGATAGAGAAAAATATTACCGCATACCAAATTTGAAGTCATTCGGTTATTCCTTTCGCACCAGCCAACAGACAGACGGACGGACATTGCTCAAATGACTTAAACTGGCCCAAAACGGATTTCCGCCGAACATACTTAGAGTCTTAAATTGTCTTAATATTAAGTGTGGAATGTTCTTACTTTAAAGATAATTTGTCATTGGCTCGAAATAATAGCCACTGCCTTTAAAGTTAGTTTACTTTTTGTCTGTGCACGCGCAATTTTAGCAGCAACAAATTATGATGTTATTGAATTGGACGATTAAAAATTAATTTCCGGGAGAATTGCATTCATAACAATTAATCGATCATGTTAAAATCGAAGACAATGTTGTCAATTATCCCGTTTACTGCCTAATAATTTACGTCTTATAGTTTGATCTGTAATAATTATGTTACTAAATCTTTATGCCCCGAAACTGTGAAATGGAACGCGTGACGAAGCTAGTGAACAATGTGATGGAGGGCTATTCAAGGGGATAAATTCCGAATTTCGGTGACTACAACCGCTTTATAATTCAATGTCTGAAGTGATGGACATATGCAAGTCACATGGACAATCGCTGGATACTTTTCACCAGCTGTATGTGGCGTGTTCCCATTTGGGAAATCATATTCAGTCTTCATTTACGTTCCTGAGCATAAAACAAAAAATGTTATGTACCAGACAGCATTGAATCGAATACAATAATTGATTATAACTTTTTAACATTTCCTTAAAACTTATATTATTCTTTAAAATTAATACTTGATTTTATTATATTTTCAGGAAATATTGGACTGTACGAAGTCTGCCGTATAAGCTTTCTTATGAATATCAGATAACAATAACTAATTTTTGATCAAATAAAATCCTGCTGGAATCGTGGCAACGTCGCCCATTTTTCTCGAGGTAATAGCGACTAATACCATAACACAATGTGTGGAATTTCAGAAGATTCTTATTAGAAGTATAGAAGTTATTAAGGAATCAATATTTCACTAAATGTTAACCCTTGGTATGGGAGGTACCAGAAGGAGTGGACCCATATGGCCCGTCTTCTAGCTTAGACGGAGATAGAAAAAATATTACCGTGTACCAAATTTTAAGTCAATCGGTTACTAAATTCTAGCATATGATATATACCCTCGTATCACTAAAGTGAGGGTATAAAAACACATCATTTGAAATTTGAAATACATCAATGAAATTCAGAAACATCAATTGAAATTCATAGCTTTATATTTGAAATTTGAAAAATGTACACGAAATTATTACTGTATGTTAGTTGGGGTACCATTTAGGTGATGGAATTTTTCTATTTTAAAACATTACTATTAACAAATTTAATATGTTTGGTTTTATAACGTAGTGTAATTCCAGTAATTTAAAAAAAGGCATAAGAGATAAGATCGTCTCTATGTTTTCTTTTCGTCACATTATATGTTAAGATTTAGCCAGACAAAATATTTACATAAATTCTACCCAATCCAATGTAAATTTTTTTACGTTTTCGAATTTCAATTGACGTGTTCCGAATTACAAATAGTACAAAAAAAATAAAGACTCAAAATATATCATGGATAAGTATCTGCATTTTGACCTGGTAGAGAGTAAATAAAGTATAAACTGCCGATTTTTGTCGGATTGATTGTAAACTATGACATCTATGACAAATATAAATCAAATCGGAGGACACTTTTATATGGGTGCTACATTCAATCCTGGAACGATAAATCTCGTTTTAATAGGATCGTTCATTCCTTGCCCAATAAAAGATTATGTACCAATTTTCGTACAACTCTGTTCAAAATATAAGAAATAGAAAAAAACCAGTAAGGAAGGGCAGAAAGTCGGGCGGGGCCGACTATATAATACCCTACACCTCCCTAACAATGCGATAAGGGCCATTGTCATAATAATTTGGAATAATTGGTAAATGGGTAGAAACATATTATCTAATTCTGAAACGATAATCGCTAAATTAAGCAATATTCGTTCCTAAAGTGAGATACATCTTTCTGGAAAATTTTGTTTGATACCAAATCAGGAGGAACATTTATATGGAGCTTTAATATAAATCTGAACCGATCTTCCCTGAATACTTATTCATGTAAAAAGACCTCCTTCTGTCGAATTTCGTACTGATCGGATATAAAATACAGTCTCTACAGCGCTTACATGTCAAAGCGGGGGTAACATATATATGGGAGCTATATCTAAATCTGAACCGATTTTCTCCGAATTTGGCAGTATTCCTTCATGTAATAAGAAACCTCTTTCGGCCGAATTTCGCACTGATCGGATATAAAATAACATTTTTACAGCGCTTACATGTAAAATCGGGGGTAACGTATATATGGGGGCTATATCTAAATCTGAACCGATTTCTTCCAAATTTAATAGTGTTCATCCATATAATAAGAAATCTCTTTCTGCCGAATTTCATACTGATCGGATATAAAATAAAGTTTTTACAGCGCTTATATGTCAAATCGGGGCTAACATATATATGGGGGCTATATTTAAATCTGAACCGATTTTAACCAAATTCAATGGGATCGTCCTTGGGCCAAAAAAAAAAGATATGTGTAAAGTTTCGACCTGTACTTTGATTACAAGAATACATGCACAGACGGACAGACGGACAGACAGACGGACAGGCGGACATAGCTAAATCAACTCAGAAAGTGATTCTAAGTCGATCGGTATAATAAACGATGGGTATATTTCTTCTCCTTTTGGGTGTTACAAACAAATGCACAAAGTTATAATACCCTGTACCACAGTGTGGTGTAGGGTATAAAAATCGCACAAATTAGTTGCTAACATTTTTTGAAAGCTAGCATCTCGACGAAGAAAATAATGCCTATTTGAAGGAATTCTTTTGATAAATGTTGAAATTATAGCTCTTTTGGTAGAAATAAGAGAATTTCAACATAATCCGTTTTTTATACCCCCTTTATTGTGAAAGAGAACATATATCATTTATATGCTGCGGACCAAAAGTGTAACTAATTTTAATGGATTGACCTAAGAGACCCCAAGAATATTTGGCAGAAATCTGTTATGGGTCATTTTAAGTCATTTGAGCAATGTCCGTCTGGCTGGGTGGATGGTGCGCACGATAACATTCGAGAGGATTAACCGATTGACTTCAAATTTCGTACGAGTCAATATTTTTTCTATCTCAGGCTGAGGTCGAAGATGGACTATGTTGGTCCTTTCCTTCGAGTACCTCCCCCTCGAAGAGTCGACATTTTGTGAAATATTAATTATCTTATAACTTTTATACTACGTCTCAGAATCTTTCACAAGTATTAGTTTCTTGGTCGCTATCACCTTGAGAAAAATGGGCGAAGTTGCCACGCACCTTTTGATACCTCCCATAAAAATGGACCTTTTTGCAAAAAAGTTAACTGCTTATAACAGAAATACTAGTGTATGTAAAGTGTAATGTTTTCATAGTACCCATACTATATTAAACCACTAAGGAAAGGCTAAAGTCGGGTGGCGGCGGCATTATGGTACTCTACACCACTATAGTAAGATTGGATAACAATCAAATATCCAATGTATATTTCAACTTGAATTTATTTACACAATTTACATGTGGTACGTCTCTGCCTCTGTAGTCAAATCGGACGAAATATGGGGAGAATACGATATTTATGGGAGTTATATCTAAATCTGATTAAAATTCGGCAAGGTTGGTCCATAGAAACTCTGCCATGCAACATTTCAAAACAATTTGACGTAAAAAAACAGAATCTATGTATAGGGCTAATGGGTCAAATCGGACGAAACATATATATCGGAGCTATATCTAAATCTGAACCAATTTTATTCAAATTGACCAATTTTGATCCCTACATAAACGAAATCTACCATGCTAAATTGCAAAGAAACTAGCCAAATCAGACGGGCCAAATCGGACGACAAAAATATATATATGGGGGCTATAGCTAAATCTGAACCGATTTTCTTCAAATTCGTCAATGTTGGTTCATGTATTAAGAAACTCGATCATGCTAAATTACTACATTAAAATCTTAGAAGTTGGTTGCTGTTCCTATTTTTTCGATAGTCCACTGTATAATCACTGTAATAAACCTGCTCATATATTTTGTAGAGTATGTAAAAGCAACCCCATTCATTGGTTTCACATACTCTAACACTTGGACCACATTCAGGCGGGTATGTGGAATTTTGTGTTGCTTCATACTGCTCCCCTTCCACAAACAGTGATGATAGTGTCAGTGGTTGTGGTTGAAAGTTAGCCAATTCTTCTTCGTGAAGCCCTCATTCATTCATGTGCATTTGTTTGACTGGATTGAAAGTACACTAAGGTGGTTTGATTGGAATTCACATCTTTGGCCCTAGTTTATTTACAAAAATATGAAATACATTTACAATGAACTATAAAAAATATAGGGAATATAATGTAAAGGATCATCCATTGTAGGTTAGATAGGTTTTATTCTTTCACAATTGCCGAACCAGTCTAATACTCAATGTGTTTAAGAAATAGAGCTTTAACAAAAATATACTAGGAAATCACGAACACCAATTATTAATGCACGCATGCTTGCAATCAGTCACTTCAAGAGTGAAAAAACATTGTTCATAAAAGACAAAGATTACGGATTCCCATTCAACAGGCGGATGGATGTCCTCCAAAGAAAAATAAGTCTATGAAATATAAATCACACCAAGATTTATTGTTTGCCTAAATGAAACTAACCAAGAAGACTTTATTGTTGTCAGAGATGTGTAGAGTTGAGTTTAAGAATTTTGCTGGAGTCTGCTGACAATATAATGCAGATGATTCATACAAGTATGTAGGAGTGAACTGATATTCTTTAAATCCAACACTTGTAGATCTTGAATCAAGAAACTCCTCTCTTTTACATGTGAATAATGTGATGTAGGTAGGAGATGTTAAGGTTTTTAGGCTTTGTGAAGTTACAAAGCCAATTCACACACTCAGTGACTGCTCGAACCTCCGCTTGAAACACAGTATTATGGTATGGGAGGCGGAAGTAAGCTTGGACCCACCCGTGTAGCAGCAAATTTCCACTGACACATCAGCCAGTGTTCCGTTCTTCCAAGAGCGTCTGTCTGGCACAAATTAATCACACGGAAAATGGAAGATGTATTTCGTAATACGGCGTAAGAATGTAAATAGAACGGTCACACTCTTGGAAAAGAAAACACGGACAGCGCTAAGACCGGCTGTCAATGGAATCCACAGGGTTATAGAAAACGAGGCGAAGATCAGTTGAAGGGGAGTTAAAAAGACCTGGCAGAAGACAGAATAAGATTCAAAAGTTTGGTTGAAAATGTATAGATATAGTTCTATGTTTCTTGTTATATGATGTTGCTAGAAATGTTGTACAGTGTAATGTTTTAATGGTACCTACGTACAAAATGGGCATTATTGTCCCGCTCTTTTGGTACCTCCCTCACAAATGGACTATTTTGCACAAAAAGTTAACAGTTATAGCCTTAGAACCAGTGCATAGTGTTTTTATAGTACCTACAGCTCACTGAAAAATTAGCGTCGTTGACACGCCCCGTTTGATATCTCCCATACAAATGGACTATTTTGCGACTAAATTTAATAGATTATAATTGTAATACCAGCACGTACAGGGTCTCCCATATTCGACGGACCCATCTGGCAACGCCATAACTTTTGACAGAGATGTCAGATCGCTTAATGACATACCGCGTTTGAAGCGTCAGTCCAAGCAGATTTTTACCATGGAACAATACACGCCACGCGAGCGCTCTGAAATAGTTGAAATTTACATTCAACAGAAGAAGTCAAGTCAACGTGCTTTTAAAATATTAAAAAATGTGAGAAGTGCGCCTTCTAAGAACACCATTAAGCGTTTATACGAAAAATTTTCGACTGGTGAGGCTCTTTCTAATCCGAAGAGGCCAAATAAAAGTAGACCAAGGCGATCGGCCGAGAATATCGCTGCTGTACGAGCCAGTGTTGAGAGGTCCACAAGAACATCCCAAAAACGCCGTTCTCAGCAGTTGGGCATGGCTCGGTCCACTTTACAACGGATTATTCGCGTTGATTTGCATTTGTTCCCGTACAAAATTCAATTGACGCAAAGATTGTTGCCTGCGGACAAGCCTCGTCGATTGGAATGGGCCCAACGAGTCCGTGGGTCCGTCGAATATGGGCAACCCTGTACTTTAAAATTATTAAATGCAAGTTAAATTGATAATAATTTAATTAAAACAAAAAAATTAATTTAGGAATATTTTTTGGGACTAAATGTGAGGGGATTCTTAATTAATTTTACCCGACTGAACTTTCTTACTTGTTTTACGTTTATACTGTCTAGCTCCTGAAGATCAATCGCAACCTTCACCTCTTCATTGCTGTGTGAACTGGTGCATTGTCCTGATTGTGAGCAAACGCGGCACACAACTTGCGCACAGCTTTATCATCATCAAATTTTTGGTCAATAAGCGATGTATAGCTATTTTTGACTTCAGCAGGCTCACGAAACTTCACCCGACGGCTATTCAAGGCATTTTGTGGATGTAGATACTGTATTTTATGTCCGAAAAGTACAAAATTCTGCAGAAAGAGGTTTCTTTTTACACAACTGGACGCTGCCAAATTTATATCGTCATCAGAAACGATATAGTGCTTACTTAACAGCAAGAAGAATGGAAATTCAGTTTTGAGTGATTTCGATACGCAGCATCAAAATACACATTCTGACAATTTTTTAGCGACTTACTACCAAAAATGGCGAATTTATTAACGAAATTTAAAAGGACCTAACAACAAATTATTTATTTTTCTATATCTAGAAATTCCTGTTTTACGCAATTTTTACAAACAAGTTATAAATCATGTTTGTTGGAATTTATATATGCATGATTGTGCTTAGGTATAATCTTGAAACCCCGTTTTTCTTACAACAAAATTTTTAATTTTGTTTAGTTTTTTGCTTCTTCTCATTTCAATCATTTCAATCAATCATTCCTTGTAAAAATGAGGCAAATCGGTACATCTTTTGGTAGCTCCATTTTCGTTTCTGATGAAGGCCTTTCTCGTTTCTGATGAAGGCAGTTACTGTGAATGGTGTTCGCTATCGTGAGATGATAATGAACTTTTTATGGCCCGAATTGGAAGATATGGATGTGGACAATATGTGCACTGAAAAAAAAAAAATTCATAAAATTAAAGAAATGCTCCAAAGACGTCCTTAGCTTTTAAAATAAGTACATTTTGTACTTAAAATGAAGAATATTTATTTACAATTAAGTAAATTACTTAATTTTAACGAAATTATCTAAATTTTAGGTACAAAATGTACTTATTTTAAAGACTAATGACGTCTTTGGAGCATTTCTTTAATTTTAGTAAAATTTTTTTTCAGTGTGGTTTCAACAGCACCGTGCCACTTGCCACACAGCTAACGAAACAATGGCTCATTTGCGCAACAAATTCAATGGCCGTGTTATCTTACGTCGTGGCGATGTCAATTGGCCGCCATGATCATGTGATTTGAAACCATTTGACTTCTTTCTTTGGGGTTATTTGAAAGAAAAGATGTATGTCGATAAGCCAACAACAATTCATGCGCTAAAGGATGAGATAATTCGGCATAGAACCTCAATTATGCCTCAGCGTCATCGAAAATTTGAACGATCGAATGGCCGATATTTTGTTCCATACATAATTGAACCATAGCACTATTATCATAATAAAAAGAAATGACAATAATTTCCTAATTAATTGGTTTTTTATTCAAGATTAACATCGGCCCTTAAAATTTAAGCATCCTTTAGTATGTAAAGGTCTCGGACAAAAAAAAAACTGTTGCATAGTGTTACATGAGTTATGAGATTATTTTTTGCATATTTGCACAACAGAATTTGCTATAATTAAACTCAGCACATTGCTTTAAATAATAAGCAAAAAATTTTTTGTCGGTTCCAGCTTAAAATAGGTGTTTATGAAATCCAGTAAATATCAAGAGTAATAATATTTATTGGATTTCATAAATACTGATGACTAGATTTTACCCGGTGTGTTTCGCAGACCCATCCTTTATTTATTTTATGTTTAGGGTACTGTAAAAGAGTTATACATTTTTCTTTCAAAATGACACGATTATTACATATGGTGCAAAATGAAGTAGTTTCGATTACTTTAATAATTTAAAATACGAACCCCCGTTTCATTTCTTGTTTTTGTTCCAAGAGTTACCCTGACATCACGGTACAATATTTATCCCTTCCCCCACTGTACCTCTGAATGTTGAAACACTATTTTTTGGATCATATGTTAGTTTCATTCCCCTAGTTTATATTACAATAGCTACATTCACACGCTGGTACAATTTAAAACCATATTTGTCCCACCGTGTATACAAAGGTACGAATGGAGCGAATCGTTCCATTGTTTCACAGTTAACCCTTTTGCCCCAATGTGTCATAATTAATCAATTTTTCACCACTGTACAATATTTAAAAATCATAGTTTATATTTCAAGATCCAAATTCTCAACTTTTGTCCGTATTTAGCCATTGTTGTCCCCTATCTGTGCCATGTTTGACTTAACTTATTTTTCTTCACGGTTTAAGCAGACGTACCTATTTTGAAATAAAAATTCTTAGCTTTGGTTTATTCTGTAAGAGCTGCCTTCGCACTCTGGGACCACTTTCAACCCCTTATGCACCACTTTTCCATATTAAACACTTTTTATTTCTCTGTGCTTCTAAAGTACGAAATTTTATACATATCTGGAACTATCTTTTTTCATTTTTTCCCCACTGACCACATTTAACCATTTTGCCACACTTTACCGTATTTAACACTTTTTTGCCCCACGTTTACCATATATAATTCTTTTTGCTTAACCGTACCATATTTAACCCTTTTTGCTCCACTAAACCATATTTAACACATTATCACCCCTCTGCACCATAATTTTAACCGTTTTTGCACCACTAACTAAAAGCATAAATCATATTTAACACCTTTTGTCCTACTGTACAATATATATAACCATTTTTGTCCCACTGTACCATAAGTAACACATTTTTCACCCACTGTTCCACAGTTAACGCTTCTTGCCCCACTGTACCATATTTAACCCATTTTGTCCTACTTTCCCTTTTTTCACCACTGTGCCACATTTAACATTTTGCCTCACTGTACCATATTTGATATTTTTATACCCTCACTTTAGTGTGACGAGGGTATATATCATTTGCTACGGAAAAAAGTGTAACACATCGAAGGAGTGACCTAAGACCCCAAGTATGTTCGGCGGAAATCCGTTTTGGGTAATTTTAAGTCGAAAGAGCAATATCCGTCTGTCTATCTGTCCGTCTGCTGGCTGGTGCGCACGATAACTCTCGAAAGGAGTAACCGATTGACTTCAAATTTGGTACGTAGTATTTTTTTCTATCTCCGGCTAAGTTCGAAGATATTGGTCCACTCCTTCTGGTATCTCCCTCACAAATGTTGTGAAATATTGATTGTTTCATAACTGATATTATACTTATTCGAATCATGTGAAATTCCACACATAGTATTAGTTTATTAGTCGCTATCAACTCGAAATGGGCGAACTGGCCACACCCCTTTTCGTACCTCCCACACAAGTGCATCATTTTGCACCAAAAGTTAACAGCTTATATTATTAATACCGGTGCACAAAAATACTTGAAATGTTGTACAGTGTAATGCTTTTATAGTGCCTACAGTCCAGTGAAAAATTGGCGTTATTGTCACGCCCCTTTTGGTAACTCTCACACAAAGGTACCATTTTGCACCAAAAGTTAACAGCTTATAACATTAATACCAGTGTATAAAAATACTTGAAATTTTTTACAGTGTAATGCTTTTATAATGCCTATAGCCCAGTGAAAAATGGGCGTTATGGCCGTTTTAGTACCTCCCACACAAAATGGTCAAATTATACCACAGTTTAATATCTTATAACGTTAATATACCAGTCCACATAAACGCTTATGATTCGACACTGTGCAATGTATTTAAAGTATCTACTGTTCAGCGAAATATAGGTGTATTTTTTAAACCCCTTCTTTTACCTTCCACACAAATTGACAGAATAATTCGTGTAATATTCAGTATTACATTACTCACAAAGTGAGGGTATGCCTTAGTCGGTTTACCCGACTGAAACTTTTTTTACTTGTTTCTGTCTCACTGTACTAGAGTTGTGTAGTTCCTGAACTAGTTCAATTGAACGGGTCACTTTACTGAACGGCACGAACTAGTTCACACAACTCGTTCATTTCAGCTCAGTAGTTCAACCCTGTCATTTCGTCCTCTCTTCTATTTTCGTTCTCTATTCTCAGCTGTTATGTGTTGTTTCTATGTTTACGTCATCATGAATGTAGGATTTTTCATATACAAACGCGTTTGCAGCTATATTCAATTCATTCCATTCATGTTCCAATCAGATTCCTTTAAAAGCGGCTAATTTGAACTGGTGATCTGAACGAAATGAACTGCTGAATTAAAGAACTGTTTAAGTAAAGTGAGTTGGTGAGCTAAAGAGCTGGGAACTAAATTAATGAACTAGTTCACTCAATTGAACTGAACTAAAAAGAGCGATCACTTAAAAGAACTTAAGTGCCCAACCCTACACTGTACCATATTTAATAAATTTTACCTTAAAATTTGTCTCCAATACTTACCATACTTAATACTTTTCCCCACTGTACCATATGTAACCATATATTCTCCACTCTACCATTTTTGTACATTATTTAATCGTTTTTGATCCACTGTGCTCCTAAAAGCATAAAAACTCTTCATATCTCTTGTTTAATTACAAGTTATCACAATGCCTCTTAAAATTAGAATTTCAACAAATCACTTCCGATCTCTAGTTTATGTTTCAAAAGCAACCCTAGCACCATGGGACCCTGTTTAGCATTTTAACCCACTGTACCATATTTTACACTTTTTGCCACACTGTGCCCTGAAAAGTTAGAATATCGAAAAAAAACTGACTACCCCGATCCGTTGCCCTAAGGGCAAAACATCCCTAGCTAAAATATTCGCGATTCTAATGGTGATTTCGTTTGTGCAAAAAAATGTAAAAATTTTGTATACACTTTACACTGAAACCTCATTTAAAAATAGTGCAGCCGTATGAACGGGTTTTGAACGGATAAAATTATTACGCTCCGCAAATGCGAAAATATCGCATTTTTCATACTCAGCTCAGTTCACGGTGTGGAGTGTTGCGCCGTCAAAAACCAGACTTCATAACCAAACCTAAATGAAAGCGTGCATTCTTAATGCACTACCAAATGGCTTCGCAATAATATAGGTATGGGTTTTGACTCACCGCACGATTTTTGTTCGATTATGCGCATGCAAAATTAGCAGAGGGAGCAGGTAAAATTTTCAAAATGTCGCAACATGATGTGGTGACATTACTTTTCAGAAACGAAATCACAATAACCCTAGGCGGTAAATTTGGCGGTGGTACCATATTTATCCTTTTCTGTCCCACTGTGCCCCTAAAATTTCCAGAAATCCCTCCCTGTTGTAGTTAAAGCCCCAAGAGCAAAGCTCACACCAAATTTCACGATTCTGGCTGGCTGTGGTATCGAATATCAAAAAATCCTATAAATTTCTGAGTCTACCTCATAAGAGCTACCCTCTCACCAAATTTAACGATTCTAGGTCATTCCATTTAGATTTGGCGGTGGTACCATATTTATCCCTATTTCCCCACTGTTTGGCTAAAAGTACGAATTTTGAAATCCCGTCTTATTGCACATCCCAAGTACTACCATCCTACCAAATTTCATGTTTTTAGCTTCAGCCATTTGGTCTGGGCGATGATCAGTCAGAAAGTCAGTCACGCAACAATTTTATATATCGATGATTCCATGTCAAACCGAAAACTTTTTTACTTCACCATCTCCGAAATATTTTCATCTCTCTAAAATATATGATTTGTAGAAGACGAAAAAAAACGAGTTTTTTGCAAAAGAAATGGCCAATTGAAAATAGGTAAAATCAAGAAAATAGTGCCGACGTAGGAACATTGGCAATGGTGTAGTAAGAAAACGCGTGGGCGGAATACAAAGAATGAAGGCTTATTTTAAAGGTAATTGCAATTGCTTTTCTTCGGCTACTGACAACAATTTTAACATTTATTTTAATTTTTCTTCTTCTTTTGTATTTTTCACTATGAAAACACAAACCTTAAAATTTGGAAAAAATATAGGCGTATTCCTTGATAGATTCTAGACAAACCCTGAATTTCAGCGTGGAGAAATAACGGGTTATATTTATTAAAAAACATTTATTAAATGTAGTCGGCTAAAAAAATTATTTTTTGGAGACTGTAACCTCAAATGGCCATAACTTTTGTCTCAGTGGGTATATCTAATATCTAATCTAATAATGGTCTATCCAAAAAAGATAATAAGAAATAAATCGGTATATATCCGGCTTTAATACTCGTATATACGGATTCGTAGGAAAGGATCGGGAAAAAAATTAAAAAAAATGTTTTTAAGTCAGGCGGAAACTTTAAAAATCTAAAAAACATTTAAAAATTAATATATTCCTATTTTTTTTTTTAGTTTGTACGTCTTGAAACAAGATTCCGAGGCTAATACAAAAATTATTATATTTCTAAAAGAAAATCCCATAATTCCTAAAAAAATAAGAAAATCTCCAAAACCGGCCTGAAAATTTCTTTTTCAGTTTACAGTGCAACATACTCCTGCATGAAAAATGGTAAAGGGAGAGTATAATATCCGAGGTCCCTCGATCTGACCACACATTTGGATAGAACACTTCAAAATAAAAGAAGAAATAATGTAAATTTGTTCAATAACTCGCTTAGTTATCGTGTTATCGGACATTAAATTTAAAAAAATCCAATGTTTTCTTCACTCAAATGAGCTTAATATTGGAAATTAGAACAAAAATCGGAAAAAATTGATAAAAATTTTCATTTATCGGTAACTTCGAATATACTTTGGACATACCCCAGGTGAGTAGCCGGGTTTGACATTTCGATAACTCGAAAGTTATTGTATCCGATTTTTTTAAGTAATAAAAAGTATAACTTTTTTCCAATTTCGATAACTAAGTAGGTTATCAATTTCTATTTTCGATAACTAAGGTAGTTACAATTTTTTTTTTAATTTTGTCTCATTTTCAGCTTTATAACAAATATATATATATATTTTATTAATACGATTGGGTATACTAACGGTTTCATTCCGTTTGCAACACCTTGAAATATTGATCTGCGACCTCATAATGTATATATATATTCCTGATAGTTGTGAAATTCTAAGACGATTTGGTCATGTCCTGTTGAAATTACGCCACAGTCCGTAATAAAGAGCTACGTTATTCAAATTTGCTAAAAATACTTCCTATACATAGTTGCTGATCATTTGGGATTTTTAATGGACCATATCGGTCAATGTTTTGTTATAGCAGAAAAGGACTGTTGAGCCATAGATACTACATTTTTAGAGCAATTTAGATGCAACTTTGCAGTTTGTATTCTATTTTGATATGAATTCATCCCCGTTTCATATTTTGTTATACGCTTATTAACTCATAAATACCACATTTTCTAGAATTCATTTACTAGAATTCATCACAGCAACAATTTTTTAAATCAGTTTGTATTTTGTTATAGTACCCCTATAGATGCCGCTCTCAAATGCGCTTGTTAATCCACACACACCATATTTTCTTAGCAATTTAGCTGAAACTTTGCTGTCTGTATTCTATTTTTACAAGAATTGATCTCAATAAAATTTATGCAAAACAGTTTTTGTTGTTGTCGCCGTGTAGATGTCGCTCTCAAATATGCTTATTTAAGCCATAAATGCCACATTTTGTAGATGATGAGTTTAGCTATGGATTTTGGGGGCTAAAGAATTTGGCTAAAAATTGCAGCGCTAGTTTTTTAAACAATTTGCTTAAAGAAAAAGGATCGTTCCATGATTATGGAGCAAATAATGGAGCGATCCTTGTTCCAAATCCAAAGATTTTTCCAGTAATAAAATTTAATGCAATCCATGAATGAGGGTACTGTTTCATGTAAGTATAGGCATTGCAGAAAATCACACTTGCTCTATCCAAATATATAGACGAGAGCCACGTTAATCGTTCATAAAAATTGCCGATGGTCTCCGATTTTGATGAAACTTGATGGAAATGTTAAATACGGTGCTCTAATATGGGATTTACAAAATATCGAAAAGTTCTTGCATTGGAATTCTCATAACTTTTGTTCTACGAGAGATATGTACATACATATATATTTTGTTTTGACCTAGGTTTCCTAAACTTCAGCTGTAGTAATATAGAGGTTGATCTAGATTTTAAAATAAAAAAACAATTAAAAGCGTTAAGTTCGGCCATGCCGAATCTTATGTACCCTCCACCATGATTGCATTCAATTCTATTATTGGAAATATCTTGGGACTATCTTTAAATCTGAACCGATTTTCCCCGAATTTGGCATTGTTAATACATGTAATTAGAAAACTCTCTCCGCCTAATTTCGGACTGATTAGATATAAAATATGCTTTCTACAGTGTTTACATGTCAAATCGGGTGAAACATATAAATGGGGACTATATCTAAATCTGAAACGATTTTCCCCGAATTTTGTTGTGTTCATTCATGTAATAAGAAATCTCTCTCTGCAGATTTTCGTACTGATCGGATATAAATACAGTTTGGTTGCCTCAACCGACTTATTTGCCAAACGAATTACATTATTTCTTATTGTATTTATTGAACAAAAAACCAAACGATTCATAACAAAATTAAAATCACATATTACAAATACATACATCACTATATATATAGTGATGTATATATTTGACACAAATTTTAGTACACAAAAAAAACACAAAACTTATGCAAATATCGCTTAAACGCTGCGCTTTCAATTTCATGATTGTTGCTTTTATTGTTATACCCTACACCACACTGTGGTACAGGGTATTATAACTTGGTGCATTTGTTTGTAACATCCAAAAGGAGAAGAAATAGACCCATCGTTTATTATACCGATCGACTTAGAATCATTTTCTGATTTAGGTATGTCCTCTGTCTGTCTGTCCGTCTCTCTGTGCATGTATTCTTGTAATCAAAGTACAGGTCGCAATTATGGTCCCATCTCGACGAAACTTTACACATACCTTTTTTGACCCAAGGACGATCCCTATTGAATTTGGTTAAAATCAGTTCAGAACGAGGTTTCTTATTACATTAAGGAATACTGCTAAATTCGGAGAAAATCGGTTCAGATTAAGATATAGCCCCCATATATATGTAACATATGTAAGCGCTGTATAAACTGTATTTTATATCCGATCAGTGCCGTATTCGGCAGAAACAGGTTTCTTATTACATGAATGAATACTGCCAAATTCGGAGAAAATCGGTACAGATTTAGATATAGCCCCCATATATATGTTACCCCCGATTTGACATGTAAGCGCTGTAAAAACTGTATTTTATATGCGATTAGTAAGAAAATCGGCAGAAAGAGGTTTCCTATTATACGAATGAACACTTTTAAATTTGGAGGATATCGGTTTAGATTTAGATATAAACCCCATATATACGTTACCTCCGATTTGACATGTAAGCGCTTTAAAAAGTTATTTGATTTCCGATAAGTGCAAAATTCGGAAAAAAAAGTTTCTTTCTACATGAAGGAATACTGCCAAATTCTGTTAAAATCGGTTCAGATTTAGGTATAGCCCTCATATATATGTTACCCCCGATTTGACATGTATGCTCTGTAGAGACAGTATTTTATATCCGATCAGTAGGAAATCCGACAGAAAGAGGTCTTTTTACATGAATGAGTATTCAGGAAAAATCGGTTTAGATTTATATATAACCTCCATATTTGGTATCACAGCGCTATAGAAGTTGTACTTTACTTCCGATCATTAAAATTTTCCAGAAAGATGTTTCTCAATTTAGGAACGAATATTGCTTAATTTAGCGATTATCGGTTCAGAATAAGATAATATGTTCCTAACCATTTACCAATTATTCCAAATTGTTATCGCAATGACCCTTATTGCATTGTTAGGGAGGTGTAGGGTATTATATAGTCGGGCCCGCACGACTTTCTGCCTTTCCTTATTGGTTTATTTATATAAAACATTTTGCACAACATATTCTGCATTCCACACATTATTATCTACACGAGATTATTTTTGACTACATATACCGTCTTGAAGAAAATGTTGAAGATTTATTTATGTCGAGTAATTTTATTTTTTGTTTGCATGTATCAGCAAAAGCAACTAATCTTTCGGTTGTATTTCCCAAAATATAGTTATTCTAAATATGGGAAATTATTGGGATAACCCTTTAAACAACTATTATTTATTAATATTTTTTCTGTTGGTGTAACCAATTATTCGTTGCAATAATAATCTTTGGTCTATTGATACAATTTCTGTTGTCAAGAATAAAGAATAGCAACCAATCTTTCGGTTGTATTTCCCAAAATATAGTTAGTTATTCTAAATTTGGGAAATTATTGGGATAAGCCTATAAACAACTATTATTTATTAATATTTTTTCTGTTGGTGTAACAAATTATTCGTTGCAATAATAATCTTTGGTATATTGATACAATTTCGGTGGTCAAGAATAAAACATTGGTTGTCGCAACCAAAAATCGATCATATGGTACTATAATGAAAGTTTAAAATTGGTTACCACAACTAACCGAGTGTCAATGAAAAAAAACAATCTTAATTCGATTGATGCAACCATCGATTTAGTTGCAAGCATTTTTATTTAATCGTATCCATGTTATTATTGTTATTTAAACTATCTATATATATAATTCTATATATATAAAAGAGAGTGTCTGTTTGTGGGTTTGTTTGTGGGTTTGTTTGTTTGTATGTTTGTTCCGTATAGACGTCTAAACGGCTAGACCGATCATCTTGAAATTTTCACTGAATGTACATGTGTAGGGGGTGCTGAAAATAGGGTATTTGAATTTTCGATATATCAAGTGGGCGTGGACCCGCCCATATGGGTCCAATTTTGATATTGAGAAATTTTTTTAGCTAGAGTGCTGAAATTTTGTGTGTATGCATTTAGTGACAGATTATGTGAATTTTCAAAAAATGGGCGGAATCGGACCAATGGGCGTGGCCCTGGCCATATAAGGCAAATTTTGAAATTGAGATATTTTGCACAATTTATTAGCGAGAGCGCTGGAATTTTGTGTGTATATATATGGTGGCAGTCTACGTGATTGGTCCAAAAATGGGCGGGATCGACCCAACGGGCGTGGCCCCGCCCACATAGACCAAATTTTGAAATTTTGATATCTTGCACAATTTGCTAGCGAGAGTGCTGCAATGTTGTGTATATGCATCTGGTAGCAGTCCACGTGATTTTTCCAAAAATGGGCGGGATCGGACCAATGGGCGTGGCACCGCCCATATAAGCCAAATTTTAAAAATGTGATATCTTGCACAATTTGTTACCGAGAGACCTGGAATTTTGTATATACATATCCGTTGGCGAACTACATGATTGGTCCAAAAATGGGCGGGTTCGGACCAATAGGCGTGGCCCCGCCCATATAAGCCAAATTTTTAAATTGAGATATTTTGCACAATTTGATAGCGAGAGTGCTGGAATTTTGTGTATATGTAGATGGTGGCGGTCTACGTAATTGGTCCAAAAATGGGCGGGATCAGAACACTGGGCGTGGCCCCCTCATATAAGCCAAATTTTGAAATTGAGATATATTGCACAATTTTTTACCGAGAGTGCTGTAATTTCGTGTATATATATCTGGAGCGGCATCGAACCAATGGGCGTGGCCACGTCCATATAAGCCAAATTTTTAAATTGAAATATCTTGCACAATTTATTATCGAGAGTGCTGCAGTTTTGGACATATGTATCTGATGACTGTCTACGCGATTCGCCCAAAAATTGGCGGGATCAGACCAATGGACGTGGCCCCGCCTATATAAGCCAAATTTTGAAATTGAGACACATATCTTGCACAATTTTTAGCGAGAGTGATGTCTGGTGGTAGTCTACGTTATTGGTCCAAAAAGGGTCGGAATCGGATCAATGGCCGTGACCCTGCCCATATAAACTAAATTTTGAAATTGAGATGTCTTACACAATTGTTTAGCGATAGTTCTGTAATTTTGTGCATATGTATCTGATAATAGCCTACGTGAATGTTCTAAAAAGTGGCGAGATCGGATCAATGGGCCTGGCCCCGCCCATATAAACCAACATTTTAAATTGAGATATCATGCACAATTTGTTAGCGAGAGTGCTGTGATTTTGTGCATCTCACGCAGTCTACGTGATTACACAAAAAAGGGGCGGCACCGCCCATAGGAGCCTAATTTTTAAATTGAGATATCTTGCACAATTTGTTTAAGTGAGCGCTGCAGTTTTGGGTATATGTATCTGATGACAGTCTACGTGATTCGACCAAAAATAGGCGGGATCAGACCAATGGACGTTGCCCCGCCTATGCAAGTATAAGCCAAATTCTGAAATTGAGAGTCATATCTTGCACAATTTTTTTTCGAGAGTGCTGTAATTTTTTGCATATCGATCTGGTGATAGTCTACGTGAATGGTCCAAAAGGGTTGGGATTGGACCAATGGGCGTGGCCCCACCCTTATAAGCAAATTTCTGAAATTGAAATACCTTGAACAATTTGTTAGCGAGAGTGTTGTCATTTTGTAAATATGCATTTGATGGCAGTCTACGTAATTGGTTAAAAAATTGACGGAATCGGAAATCTGAAGTCTGGGGCAACGAAGTGGACCGGGTCCAGCTAGTCTATATATATAAAAGAGAGTGTCTGTTTGTGGGTTTGTTTGTTTGTTCCGTATAGACGTCTAAACTGCTTGACCGATCATCTTGAAATTTTCACAGAATGTACATGTGTAGGGGGTGCTGAAAATAGGGTACTTGAATTTTCGATATATCAAGTGGGCGTGGACCCGCCCATATGGGTCAAATTATGGTATTGAGAAAAATTTTTAGCTAGAGTGCTGAAATTTTGTGTGTATGCATTTAGTGTCAGATTATGTGAATTTTAAAAAAATGGGCGGAATCGGACCAATGGGCGTGGTCCCGCCCACATAGACCAAATTTTGAAATTTCGATATCTTGCACAATTTGCTAGCGGGAGTGCTGCAATGTTGTGTATATGTATCTGGTACGTAATTGGTCAAAAAATGGGCGGGATCGGACCAATGGGCGTGGACCCGCCCATATAAGCCAAATTTTGAAATTGATATATCTTGCACAATTTGTTAGCTAGAGTGCTGTAATGTTGTACATATGTATCTGGTGACAGTACACGTGATTGGTCCAAAAATTAGGGGAATCGGACCAATGGGCGTGGCACCGCCCATATAAACCAAATTTTAAAAATGTGGTATCTTGCACAATTTGTTAGCTAGAGTGATGTTATGTTGTACATATGTATGTGGTGACACTACACGTGATTGGTCCAAAAATTGGCGGGAGCGAACAAATGGGCGTGGCACCGCCCATATAAGCCAAATTTTGAAATTGATATATTTTGCACAATTTGATAGAGAGAGTGCTGGAATTTCGTGTATATGTATATGGTGGCAGTCTACGTGATTGGTCCAAAAATGGGCGGCATCGGAACAATGGGCGTGGCCCCGCCCATATAAGCCAACTTTTTAAATTGAGATATATTGAACAATTTGTTACCGAGAGTGCTGTAATTTCGTGTATCTATATCTGGTCGTAGTCTACGTGATTGGTCCAAAAATGAGCGGCATCGAACCAATGAGCGTGGCCACGTCTATGTAACCCAAATTTTGAAATATAAATATCTTGCACAATTTATTATCGAGAGTGCTGCAGTTTTGGGCACATGTATCTAATGACAGTCTACGAGATTCGCCCAAAAATGGGCGGGATCAGACCAATGGACGTGGACCCGCCTATAGAAGCCAAATTTTGAAATTGAGACACCTATCTTGCACAATTTTTAGCGAGAGTTATGTCTGGTGGTAGTCTACGTTATTGGTTCAAAAAATTGGTTATTGGTTCATAAACTAAATTTTGAAATTGAGATGTCTTACACAATTTGTTAGCGAGAGTTCTGTAATTTTGTGCATATGTATTTGACGATAGCCGACGTGAATGGTCTAAAAATTGGCGGGATCGGATCAATGGGCGTGGCCCCGCCCATATAAACCAAATTTTGAAATTGAGATATCTTGCACAATTTGTTTAAGTGAGCGCTGTTCTTTCGTGTATATGTATCTGGCGGTCTACAGTCTACGTGTTTGGTCAGGAAATGGGAGGCTAATAGGCGTGGCCCCGTCCATATAAGCCAAATTTTTAAATATCTTGCACAATTTATTATCGAGAGTGCTGCAGTTTTGGGTATATATATCTGATGACAGTCGACGTGATTCGCCCAAAAATGTGCGGGATCAGACCAATGGACGTGGCCCCGCCTTTATAAGCCTAATTTTGAAATTAAGACTCATATCTTGCACAATTTTTTAGCGAGAGTGCTGTAATATTTTGCATGTGGATCTGGTGATAGTCTACATGAATGGTCCAAAAAGGGGTGGGATCGGACCAATGGGCGTGGCCCCACCCTTATAAGCAAATTTCTGAAATTGAAATACCTTGAACAATTTGTTAGAGAGTGTTGTAATTTTGTAAATATGCATTTGATGGCAGTCTACGTAATCGGTTAAAAAATGGACGGAATCGGAAATCTAAAGTCTGGGGCAACGAAGAGGACCGGGTCCAGCTATATCTATATATATAAAGAAGAATGTGTGTGTTTGTTTGTTTGTTTGTACCGTATAGACGTCTAAACGGCTGGACCGATCTTCTTGAAATTTTCACAGAATGTACATGTGTGGGGCGTGGTGAAAATAGGGTACCTGAATTTTCGATATATCAAGTGGGCATGACCCCGCCCACATAAGCCAAATTTTTTAATTGATATATCTTGCACAATTTTATAGCGAGATTGATGTAATTTTGTGTATATGTATCTGGTGGTAGTCTACGTAATTGGTCCAAAAATGGGCGGGAACGGACCAATGGCGTGGCACCGCCCATATAAGCCAACATTTTTAAATTGATATATCTTGCACAATTTGATAGCTAGAGTGCTGTAATGTTGTACATATGTATCTGGTGGCAGTCTACGTGATTGGTCCTAAAATGGGCGGGATCGGACCAATGGGAGTGGCACCGCTCATATAAGCAAAATTTTAAAAATGTGATAATTTGCACAATTTGTTAGCGAGAGAGCTGGAATTTTGTGTATATGTACCTGGTGGTATCTGGTGGTATTCTACCTGATTGGTTTAAAAAAGGGCGGCATCGGACCAAAGGGCGTGGCCCCGCCCATATAAGTAAAATTTCGAAATTGAGATATCTTGAAAATTTTTTTAGTTCTGTAATTTTGTGCCTGTGTAGCTGGTGGTAATCTACGTGATTTGTCTAAAAACGGGGCGCGTGGCCCCGCCCATGTAAGCCAAATATTGAAATTGAGATATCTTACACAATTTGTTAAAGAGAGTGCTGAAATTTTGCGAATATGTATCTGGTAGCCGTCCGCGTAATTAGACGGGGTGAAACTAATGGGCGTGGCACCCCTATATAAGTCAAATCTGGAAATTAAGATATCTTGCACAATTTGTTAGCCAGAGTGCTGTAATTTTGTGTATATGTATCAATGGGCGTGGCCTCGCCCATATAAGCAACCTCTTGAAATTGAGGTTTCTTCCACAATCTGTTTGAGTGAGTGCTGTAATTTTGTGTAAATGTCTGGTGGAAGCCTACGTGTTTGGTCTAAAAATTAGCGGGATCAGACCAAAGGGCGTGGCCCCGCCCATGTAAGCCACATTTTGAAATTAATATATCTTGCCTAATTTGTTAGCGACAGTGCTGTTATTTTATGTATATGTATGGATGGTGGCAGGATTCGTGATTGGTTCAACAATAGACGGGATCGGAAATCTCAATCTGGGGCAACGAAGTGGACCGGGTCCAGCTAGTCTATATATATAAAAGAGAGTGTCTGTTTGTGGGTTTGTTTGTTTGTTCCGTATAGACGTCTAAACGGCTTGACCGATCATCTTGAAATTTTCACAGAATGTACACGTAGGGGGGGGTGCTGAAAATAGGGTACTTGAATTTTCGATATATCAAGTGGGCGTGGACCCGCCCATATGGGTAAAATTTTGGTATTGGGGACATTTTTTAGCTAGAGTGCTGAAATTTTGTGTGTATGCATTTAGTGTCAGATTATGTGAATTTTCAAAAAATGGGCGGAATGGGACCAATGGTCGTGGCCCCGCCCATATAAGCCAAATTTTGAAATTGAAATATTTTCCACAATTTATTAGCGAGATTTCTGTGGTTTAGTGTATATGTATCAGGGAACAGTCTACGTGATTGGTCCAAAAATGGGCGGGATCGGACCAATGGGCGTGGCCCCGCCCACATAGACCAAATTTTTTGCTATCGGGAGTGCTGCAATGCTGTGTATATGTATCTGGTGACAGTCCACGTGATTGGTCCAAAAATTGACGGGATCGGACGAATGAGCGTGTCACCGCCCATATAAGCCATATTTTACAAATATGATATCTTGCACAATTTGTTAGCGAGAGACCTGGAATTTTGTGTATATATATCCGTTGGCGATCTACGTGATTGGTCCAAAAATGGGCGGGTTCGGACCAATAGGCGTGGCCCCGCCCATATAAGCCAAATTTTGAAATTGAGATATTTTGCACAATTTGTTAGCGAGAGTGCTGGAATTTTGTGTATATGTATATGGTGGTAGTCTACGTGATTGGTCCAAAAATGGGCGGGATCGGAACAACGGGCGTGGCCCAGCCCATATAAGCCAACTTTTGAAATTCAGATATATTGAACAATTTGTTGACGAGAGTGCTCTAATTTCGTGTATATATATCTGGTGGTAGTCTACGTGATTGGTCCAAAAATGAGCGGCATCGAACCAATGGGCGTAGCCACGTCCATATAAGCCAAATTTTGAAATAGAAATATCTTGCACAATTTATTATCGAGAGTGCTGCAGTTTTGGGCAGGGTCGGGATCGGATCAATGACCGTGGCCCCGCCCATATAAACTAAATTTTGAAATTGAGATGTCTTACACAATTTTTTAGCTAGAGTTCTGTAATTTTGTACATATGTATCTGATGATAGCCTACGTGAATAGTCTAAAAAGTGGCAGGATCGGATCAATGGGCGTGGCCCCGCCCATATAAACAAAATTTTGAAATTGAGATATCATGCACAATTTGTTAGCGAGAGTGCTGTGATTTTGTGCATCTCACGCAATCTACGTGATTACACAAAAATGGGCGGCACCGCCCATAGAAACCTAATTTTGAAATTGAGATATCTTGCACAATTTGTTTAAGTGAGCGCTGTACTTTTGTGTATATGTATCTGGCGGCAGTCTACGTGATTGGTCAGGAAATGGGAGGGATCAGACTAATTGGCGTGGCCCCGTCCATGTAAGCCAAATTTATTATCGAGAGTGCTGCAGTTTTGGGTATATGTATCTGATGACAGTCTACGTGTTTCGGCCAAAAATGGGCAGGATCAGACCAATGGCCGTGACCCCGCCTATATAAGCCAAACTTTGAAATTGAGATTCATATCTTGCACAATTCTTTAGCGAGAGTGCTGTAATTTTTTGCATATGGATCTGGTGATAGTCTACGTGAATGGTCCAAAAAGGGTTGCGATCGGACCAATGGGCGTGGCCCCACCCTTATACGCAAATTTCTGAAATTGAAATACCTTGAACAATTTGTTAGCGAGAGTGTTGTCATTTTGTAAATATGCATTTGATGGCAGTCTACGTAATTGGTTAAAAAATGGACGGAATCGGAAATCTGAAGTCTGGGGCAACGAAGTGGACCGGGTCCAGCTAGTTTATATATAAATACAACCGACACACGGTGTAGGCAATATAATTTTTGTTTCTAGTACTATTTTGTATACCCTACACCACACTGTGGTACAGGGTATTATGACTTTGTGCATTTGTTTGTAACACCCAAAAGGAGAAGAGATAGATCCATTGTTTATTATACCGATCGACTTGTAATCAATTTCTGAGTCGATTTAGCTATGTCCGTCTGTCTGTCCGTCTGTCTGTCCGTCTGTCTGTAGATGTATTCTTCTAATCAAAGTACAGGTCGCAAATATGGCCCGATCTTGACGAAACTTTACACATATCTTTTTTTTGGCCCAAGGACGATCCCTATTTAATTTGGTTAAAATCGGTTCATATTTGGATATAGCCCCCATATATATGTTAGCGCCGATTTGACATGTAAGCGCTGTAAAAACTTTATTTTATATCCGATCAGTATGAAATTCAGCAGATAGAGGTCTCTTATTATATGAATGAACACTGTTAAATTTGGAAGAAATCGGTTCAGATTTAGATATAGCCCCCATATATACGTTACCCCCGATTAAGCGTTACCAATATAAGCGCCATAAAAAATTTATTTTATAACCGATCAGTGTGAAATTCGGCAAAAAGAGGTTTCTTATTACATGAATTAATGCTGCCAAATTTGAGGGAAATCGGTTGAGATTTAGATATAGCCCACATATATATAAAAAAATCTACACAAAGAGGTTTCTTATTATATGAAAGGATACTTCCAAATTCAGAGAAAATCTGTTCAGATTTAGATATAGGCCCCATATATATGTAACCCCCGATTTGACATGTAAGTGCTGTAGAGACTGTATTTTATATCCGGTCAGTACTAAATTTGACAGGAAGAAGTTTCTTTTTCAATGAATGAGTATTCAAGGAAAATCCGTTCAGATTTATACCTCCTGATTTGGTACCAAAGCGCTATATAAGTTGTACTTTACTTCCGATCAAAATTTTCCAGAAAGATGTTCCTAATTTTTTTATATAAGCGCTATTTTGGAGACCTGAAAGGCTTCAGCGGAAATTAAAATTAAAATTAAAACATTACTTAAACCAATTATTCCAAGGTAGTACCAATTATTCCAAGGTAGTACCTACCTAACAAACCCTGCATATATTACTTATATTGTGTACGACCAAAAATCGGACTATTTATTGTGTTAAGGCTAATAATAACCACAGTAAATGCAAATATGTGGAATATTATTATTAGTTCAATTTTTAATTCCACACATTATATTAAACTCCTCTTTGGAATTAGCCTTGACGTGGCGGGGGAGCTAAGTACTTTCGTAAAAGAAAGGAAACTAATTATTCCAACTATTCAAAAAGAAATTCTTAATGTACATTGCCGAGGTGGTGTAGGGTATTATATAGTCGGTCTCGCCCGACTTTAACCTTTCCTTACTGGTTTATTGTTACGATCGAATTCCAACCAATTATTTTCCTGGGTGCATGTAGGGGCTATATCTAAATCTGGACCGATTTTCGCCGAATTTGGCAGTGTATATACTTATAATAAAAGAAATGTCTCTGCAAAGTTTCGTACTGATCTGATATAAAATAGAGTTCCTACAGCGCTTACATGTCAAATCGGGGGTAACGTATATATGGGGGATATATCTAAATTTGAACCGATTTTGAACAATTTCAATAGGGATCGTCCTTGGGCTAAAAAAAAGCACTGTGCTAAATTTCATCTCAATCGGACTATAAATACGACCTGCATTTTGATTACAACAATAGATCTACAGACGGACGGACAGGCAGACGGACATGGTTAAATCGACTGAGGAAGTTATCCCAAGTCGATCGGTATAAAAAACGACGGGTCTATCTCTTCTCCTCCTGGGTGTTTCAAACAAATGCACAAACTCATAATACAGTGTGGTATAGGGTATACAAATTTTGTTTTTTATTTTCAATATTCCATGAAAAAAGTACGTCTTATTATGAAATTATAAGAAATCCCATGCAAAAGGTGTTTTAAGCTTATATCCAAAAGTGACTATATTAAAAAACCAAATTTTCATTAGAGCAAAAAAATTGTCGAATTTTATTATTTCGCGATAATTTGTATATAAATGAATTATGTATACGAACGTATACTCGTATAATATATTCCTTCGAATTCGTAATTCATATCATATCAAAATTATCACGAAATAATAAAATTCAACAGTTTTTTGTGCTCTCCTGAAAAATTGGGTTTTTTGATATAAGGCATCGATTAATACATACATATTAAAAGAAATATCATGGAAATTAAATTTTTGGGATTAATTTGACTGTTTTTGAATTTCAATGAATTTTACTTCAAATTCAATTGCGATTGTGATCGAACTACAGTTGAAAATATGTGGTTATGAATGATTATTACCACTTTTGCGTAGAATGATTATTACCACTTTTGTGCCTTCTGCTCCTCCGTACTTAGTCGTGAGTACAGTGAGATAACAAAACCCCATCTACCCATGTCGAATGGATAGAGTACTTACTGCACTCCTATGTAATAATGCACTTTTTACCGATGTAGAGCAGGCTCTTCCAAATGACCCCCATTGTTGTTGATCTATTTACCCGGTATACTGGGGCAGACTTTCTCATTAACAGGAAGCATGTCATTTGAATATGCGCTATTTGCAACAAAGTACGCAATTAAAAAATCTCAATATCCCAGTAGAAGAACGATGGGCGAAAGAAAGGAATTCGCAGTAGAATTATTTATGCGTATTTTTTCTGCATTCCATAAACATTTCTCCAATTGCTGCTACGGATGTGCCATTTATGAATTTTCCATTCCGACAGCAGTGGCATCAAATCTAGAATATGTTGAATGCGATTAATCAAGTAAAATAATTGCAAAACATATTCAATCGGATGTGTGTGTAAACATATGTATGCGTTGCATATTCTTTGACTACCTCACGGGAAAAAGTTGGAATTAGAATTCCTTTGGGAAACGGAAACAAATGTACTCGTTTCCGTATGATATCTGTGAGAGGCGACTGGATATTTGTACGAGCGTGCTATGCGTGCATACATCGGCGAACAAGATGCCATCTGATCAGTTACATATTTGAACGAGACAAAATCATGAACCGTCGTGGGAGGATATCGAATGTAAAACGTGAAAATTGTAGCGGGGCACGTGACCACCCGTAAGCGACAACATAACCTCTTACCCAGAGAAACGTTTGATTTGAAAAAATTCCTTTGTGTTTTGTAAGAAGTTGAATATTTTTTAAATATTTTTTTGATTTGATTCCAAGGAGACATGTATATACATATAGAAGAACATAGCTAAATGTAGTCAGAAAGTGATTCTAAATTGGTGTAATAAAAAATGGGTCCATTCATCCCTTCTCAGGATTTTCTTCAGTAAACTAGCTGATTTTTTTCTGAAATTGATCATATATACCGGCGCAAAATCGCCTTTTTTGATATTTTGAACAGAAAAAAAATTATTTGGAACACAAATTTTAAAATATTACGATTATATATTTCTGAGCAAATATATTTTATTCGAAAATCAATAAAATTTATTTTATGTCCGGCCTAACAAAAAGAATACCCAAGAAAGTTCGCGAAAAATCCCCGTGACCGCTGAGTCTCCTTGTAAGAGGTAGAAAGCCGAAATTGTGTATAACCATAGATCAGAGTGTTCTATAAACAACGTACATTTCACTTAGTCAAATGTTAAAATTTTGTAAATATGAAGTACTACAGACGTCAAATACAAACGCGAAAAATAATTTTTAATTCTCTGACTGTGGTCAGTGTAGCAGCAACCACATTTTTTGTCATTATTTTAGTAGTTTTAAAACTTTTTTAAAAGATAAGAAAATAAAAATGTAAATGTACGTAGATATCTCAAAAGCGATTCGAAAAAAAAACTATTCAATGTTTAACGTGAGGCCAAACTGCACTGACAAAAGCAATTGTCTCTGTTTCATTACTTAAAAAGTCTTTTATGCGCTATGAGCCTACAAACTGATGTGCATATATACAGACCTGGAATGATCACCGGATGTGCTTTTAGGCCAAGTGATTTTTGACCACTTGATCAAGAGCTACAAAGCTGACATTTTGCATATGGATCGATAGACTCGAGTGCTGTATAAAAGCCGGACTTTTCACAGAATCGAATTTTGGCCAGTGGTCAGTTCTCATGCTATAAAAATGTGAGTGTTATTTTTATCCTTTCAGAAGCCTTTTATTAGAAACAGACCTATCTCTTTGTAAATATGTAGTACTATACAGGCAAAATTTACCCTCTCGATACAATGGAGGAACATTTAGGATTAGTCAAGCGGGTGTGTCGCGGCCAACATGACCTCATAATTCGAGAACAGATAGTTGGATGTTCACGATTTACGGATTCATGGATTAGTATTGGACCCAGAAGTGACACTTTGGAGGAAATTTTCCGAGTAGTCAAAAAGGTGCGACAGGGCCAACACTACCGGGAACGGATATTGTGAATTTTACAATTTTAAACTTGATGTATTTGTAGTGGCCCAAGGAAAAAATTTAGGATTTAGGAGCGGCGCGGCCAACACAGCTTCATAGCTCAAGAATGAATCGTTCGATTTTCGAGATTTTGGTCTGATGGATTCGTATAGGCACATGAAGCAAAATTAAGTGTTTTTGAAACCGACGCGACACGGCTATATTTGTTTTTTCTCCTATTCAATATCTACAACTTTGCTTCAGACACAAAAGAGATATTCCGTACGGTGTCCTAGACCTAAAAATTATTTTTTTTTATAGTTTATGGCATACTGTTATATAAAATCAAAACCAAAATTTTTTTATGGATAATTTTTTTTTTAAAAATTGTTTATTAAAAATGCTATTATCGTCGAAAGTACCCTTAGTATTTGCACTATAATTTTTGGAGTATATGCCCGATCAGGTCGACTTATACATTAAATTGAAGCTATTAATGTGGGCTACCAATTTTGGTAATATCGCTTTCACTTAGAAACAATGGTTTAGTAACAGTCATTAAAAAAATTGGAAAAGCAGATTTTTAAAAAAAAAAAATAAAAAAAACATAAAAAATCGAAAAATAATATTTTATTTTATTTTTTAAAAGTTTGCATCCTAGCGAAGAAAATAATGCCTATTTGAAAAAAATCTATGGATAAATGTAGAAATTATAGCCCTTTTGGTAGAGGTAAGAGAATTTCAAAAATCTTTTTTTTTTAAATTTTAAATGGAGGGTTACGAACGGCCATAAAACCTCGTCCTCTCTATATCATTTAAAAACGAAAAAATATGAAATACGATTTTTCGAATTTCCCTAACATTAACAAAATGGCTCATAACTTTAACATCCATCCACAGTTTTTTTCAAATAGACAGTGTTTTCTTCGTTGGCATGCAGGCGATAAAATAATTTTTTCAATTTTTTATGGTTTCTTTTGTACCAGGAAAAAATGTTTTTTTAAAAAAAAATCATTTTTTTCTCATATTTTTGACGACTGTCACTAAACCAAAGATTCTTCATGAAAGTGATATTTGCTGCACATGCAGTCCTCATAATTTCATTTAATTTGATGCATAACACGGCTCAATCAGGCTCATACTTGAAAAATTATGGTCCAAATACTGAATGTAATTTTCATTAAAGCTTGAATTTAAAAAAAAAATGTTTTTGTTTTTTTGTTTTATTCGATCTGCTTTCATAGTACATATTTTGTTTTTGTACTCAGGCTCAAGATCGTTATTGTTGTTTTTAGTATATGAAAAAAAAATTAAAAAACCAGTAAGGGAAGGCTTAAGTCGGGCGGTGCCGACTATATAATACCCTACACCACTCTCGTAATGTTGAATAACTCTGATATATAAATTTTGTAATTCATGTATAAATTGTTTACATAAATTTACTTTTTGGACATTTTATACTTAAATAATACCCTGTACCACAGTGTGGTGTAGGGTATAAAAACGATTGGATCTAAAGAGCCACATCGGACGAAACATATATATGGGAGCTATAGCTAAATCATAACCGATTTTCCTCAAATTCGGTAGTGTTGGTTCATGGATCAAGAAACTCTACCATTCTAAATTTCAAAACGATTGGTTGTAAAATACAGCTTCTACAGGACTAAAGGGCCAAATCGGACGAAACATGTACATATATGGGAGCTATAGCTAAATCTTAACCGATTTTCTTCAAATTCGGTAGTGTTGGTTCATGGATCAAGAAACTCTACCATTCTAAATTTCAAAACGATTGGATGTAAAATACAGCTTCTATAGAACTAAAGGGCCAAATCGGACGAAATATATATATGGGAGCTATAGCTAAATCTTAACCGATTTTCTTCAAATTCGGCAGTGTTGGTTCATGCATCAAGAAACTCTATCATTCTAAATTTCAAAATGATTGGATGTAAAATACAGCTGCTACAGGACTAAAGGTTGGTTCATAGATCAAGAAAGTGTTGGTTCATAGATCAAGAAACTCTACCATTCTAAATTAAAACATGATTGGATGTAAAATACAGCTTTTATAGGACTAAATGGCCAAATCGGACGAAACATATATATGGGAGCTATAGCTAAATCTTAACCGATTTTCTTCAAATTCGGTAGTGTTGGTTCATGGATCAAAAAACTCTATCATTCTAAATTTCAAAATGATTGGATGTAAAATACAGCTGCTACAGGACTAAAGAGCCAAATCGGACGAAACATGTACATATATGGGAGCTATAGCTAAATCTTAACCGATTTTCTTCAAATTCGATAGTTTTTGTTCATAGATCAAGAAACTCTACCATTCTAAATTTCAAAATGATTGGATGTAAAATACAGCTTCTACAGGACTAAAGGGCCAAATCGGACGAAACATGTATATGGGAGCTATAGCTAAATCTTAACCGATTTTCTTCAAATTCGGTAGTGTTGGTTCATGGATCAATAAACTCTACCATTCTAAATTTCAAAACGATTGGATGTAAAATACAGCTTCTATAGAACTAAAGGGCCAAATCGGACGAAACATATATATGGGAGCTATGGCTAAATCTTAACCGATTTTCTTCAAATTCGGTAGTGTTGGTTCATGGATCAAGAAACTCTACCATTCTAAATTTCAAAATGATTGGATGTAAAATACAGCTTCTTCAGGACTGAAGAGCAAAATCGGACGAAACATATATATGGGAGCTATAGCTAAATCTTAACCGATTTTCTTCAAATTCGGCAATGTTGGTTCATGGATCAAGAAAATCTACCATTCTAAATTTCAAAACGATCGGATGTAAAATACAGCTTCTATAGGACTAAAGGGCCAAATCGGACGAAACATATATATGGGAGCTATAGCTAAATCTTAGCCGATTTTCTTCAAATTCGGCAATGTTGGTTCATGGATCAAGACTATTCTAAATTTCAAAACGATTGGATGTAAAATACAGCTTCTATGGGACTAAAGGGCCAAATCGGACGAAAGATATATTTGGGAGCTATATCTAAATCTGAACCGATTTCAACCAAATTCAAGAGCGATCTTAACAGCCGCGAAATACTCTAAACTGCAAAATTTCAGAACGATCGGGGTGAAATTGCGACCTGTAGTCGACGAACAACTTTACATGGACAGACGGATGGACGGACGGACGGACGGACGGACATCGTTAAATCGACTCAGCTAGTGATTCTGAGTCGATCAGTATACTTTAAGTTGGGTCTAGCTGTGTTATTTTCAGGTGTTACAAACATCTGCCGTGAAACAAACTTATAATACCCTGTACCACAATGTGGTGTAGGGTATAAAAAATTTACCATAAAAATTTTGTTTAATATTTGTTTCGTGTTTGTGACACCTAATTGCCCCAGAAACTGTTATCCACATCCCTTGGACAAAAATTTTGTTGCATAGTGTTATTAATTGAGCCATCTTGACTAAACGAATGATGCAGAAGTTCTTATTTTTCAAGCTACTTTCACGTCCAATTCTCAGAATTGAGTCCGAAATCAATGAGGTGAAAAGTGCTGTACTGTGTAATATACTTATACAAAGAATTTGAATTGACCGAATTATAGGAAGCAGCATGAGCATGTTCGCGCCGGCTAGTATTAGTATGTAACAAAACAAAATATATTTGCAAATCAGTTTAATAAAATATGTGTTTATATACAAATAAAATTATTGTTAAAAACAGATTTTCAAGAAGTTGCAGATTTTTCGAATTTACCTTATAATTTAAATGAAAAATTGCGATAAAATTTGTTTTAAGGCACTAATTTTTAATTCCTATTTATTACATACCATCATTTGTTGTCAACCCATCTTACATAATGCATCATTACGCAAGATTATACGATTTCAGTTAGACAAAAATTTTACGAAAAACATATAGGTTGTCTTAAAATAACGAGGGAAACAAAGATTTGTTTAGAACAAAATCTTCAGCCGATCCCGATTCATTTTTTATCAGAATCATGGTTATTGCAGTCAATGGCGGTTTGAATATTGGTTTCCAAAGCTTCGGCATGAACCAATAACTTAACGTAGCCCCATAAAAATACATCTAGAGGCGTTAAATCGCACGAACGAGGGAGCCAGTGAACAGGGCCACTTCTGGAAATAAAGTTATTACGAAATTGATTTTGTAATAAATCAATTGTTGAGCCGCTGTATGGCAAGTTGCGCCGTCTTGTTGGAACCAAATGATGTTTAGTCAATAAGGCTCGATAGCGCTCGCCATTTATCGTAACGGCAGATCCTTTCTCATTTAAAAAAAAGAAACAAGGATCGATGATGCTGCCAGCGCGTAACCTGAACCACACAGTCAATAACGGATGTAATGGTGATTCGTTAACGGCATGAGGATTGTCTTCGCAGTTATTTCCGATTTATTAAAAATTGCATTAAAAACATGAACGAATGACGTTAATATTGGGATATTCTTAAAATTTTTCATGACGTCTGATAATAAGTGGCCGGGTTTAATGCTTCTTCTTTTTTTTTTTTTTGAAGAAACCCTGATTTGTACAGATTATTTCGATCGTGAGCCGCTGCTAATTGGACAATCGCAGAAACGAAATATTTTGGGAATATGTATAAAACATACCAAATTTACATATTCAAGACCTCAAAGATAGAAGTCGAGAGGCTATCGAGGATATAGTGAAGCCACTTTGCGATTTGGGTATGGAAAATGTCATGAAAAGGTTATGGTCCCGTAAGCGTGGTCGTGGTGGCCAATTGGCTGGTGTTGTTTTTCATTATTAACGGCCGATCATTTATCTAAAAAAATTGCATTATTCTTTGAATATCAAAATAACACCTCTTGTTGGAAAACCCTTTATAAGCTTGGAACATCAAAATGAACTAAAATAAATGGTTTTTATAAAAATGTCAAAAGATGTTACAGTTACTGAAAAAATGTAAGAAAAGCTAAATACAATACGCGGAAAAAATTGTCTTTAAATCCCCCATATATATCATATAACATATATATGTAAATCTGAACCGGTTTGGACCAGTTTCAATAGGGGTTTCCCAGGTGTGAAATAGTCCTTATTGTACCACTTGAAATTGCGACCAAAAAACATAGGATGGACAGACAGACGACAAACTTGTTTAAATCTACTCAGCTGGTGATTCTTAGTCGATTGGATTACTTTAAGGGTGCACTCGAAATATATATATAAAAAAGAGTGAGCGTAGTGACTAAAGCTACGCTTATTACTTAAAAACGCATGGACTGACTTCGATGATTCGCACCAATTCGGACTGGTCTCCGGCCAACAAGAAGAAAATTCTCATATGAGCCATGTTTTGACATTGAGAACAATTTTTAGCTAGAGTGCTGAAATTTTCTGTATATGCATTTAGTGTCAGTTTGGTCGTATGTTTGGTCCAACAACGGGCGGAATCTGACCAATCGGCCTGGCCCTGCCCATATAAACCAAATTTTTAAAATGTCATAAGCAGCATTTATTTTACAGCACTAATTATATCATTTGCTATGGGCCAAAAGTGTAACCCAACGAAGGAGTGACCTAAAACCCCAAGTATATTCGGCTGAAATCCGTTTTGGGTCATTTTAAGGTATTTTAAACAATGTCCGTCCGTCTGTCTGTATGTCTGCTGTCTGGTGCGCTCGATAACTTCCGAAGGGAGTAACCGACTGGCTTCAAATTTGGTATGTGGTAATATTTTTTTCTATCTCCGACTATGTTCGAAGATGAGCCATATATGTGTATATATTCCAATTCATCACTGTTTGTAATAAACATTCTTTCGTAATTTATAAATAAAAAAGATTGTACGATTTAAATTTTAATCGAATTTTGCATATATATAAAATTACTCAAAAATTGCACTTTGAACTTCTGAATTACAGAAAACTTGAAATAAAGCATTGCTACATTTCCAAAATAATTAAATACAAATTAATTTTTCTTTCCAAAATATAATAAATATAAATTAAAAAATATTTGGATGAAAACATATTTTTCTTTTGAACAACATTCTACCAAATATATAACAATTGAAGCATAGACGCGAATAACGTTACAAACGACAAATATCCATTTGTTCAGAATTTGCAATATTTTTTGCTTAATTATGAAAACATTTGAGTTAAAAAGTTATTTTATTTGTTTAAAAAAACTTCAAATTATTTTTGTTCACTGGAAAAACGTTTTATATCCAAGAACTCATTGCTACATAAAACGTTATTCCACGTTACACGGTTAAAACATTTCTCGTGTGAAGAAACTACATTGTTGGTTAACGTGGAGGCTAAAAACCTCATTTAGTTTGTTAATATACCGTTTTGATAAATTACTATCTTACATTCAGTGGAAGAACGTTGTAAGTTGCTAACAATTACAACTTTCTTCCACTGACTATCACTTTATTATTACATTTTGATAACGATGACGTGCAGAAATTCAGCTGATTTGGTATTGGGGCAATGTTGGAGACCCTTAAAAACGATAATCTGCAAAAATATACGTTCTGCAAAAAATGGCGTTTACAACGTTATTCGCGACTATGCTTTAATTTTTAATTGTGTGTGTCAAATATTATATATTTGGAGTGCACCCTAAACATATGTATATTTCAAGCAGAATCTTTTTGGGACAATATACTACAGAAACGGGGTTTTTCAGCGTGTACCAGTAACAATGTAACGTGTAATATTTTGTTCGCACGTAAATGTCTTAGGTCACTAACAATAGCTGGTAGTGGTTCGCTAGCTATACACAAAGCAATAACAATGTTGTATTTCAATTCTATTTCGATAACTTTTGTAACTGCGGCGTAAAACACTATGCTTATGTAGGATTGTAAACATCTTGACACTTGCCCAAAATTGAATGCTTTACCATTGGCCGTTTAGTTGAAAATGGTATAACTTCGATCGCTGAATCCATAGATGAGACGACCCAACATTGCTCTCATAAGTTATTTTATTTGTTCTGATATTTTACAAACTCCGAATGTTCACAATATATATTAGCTACCAAAATCTCCAAAAAATATTGCAAATGGCTGTGTACAGATGGCGACTATGTATGTCCGCCATCAGCATTATAAGCATATTATGAAATTTTCATAGAAGGACATTATTTTGGACTGAGCTGAGAGAATTCACTGGGTGTTTACTTAGCGGCGATACTAATACAAATGTTGTTCAAACATATGGGTGTAAATATATATATATGCTGGCACACATAACACATACTTAGTGCACAATATGACATACTAAGTATAGTGCAGTTTTAGTATCATTTTGTTGTAATATTATGCATATGGAATACTAATGAAAGCACAAAATGACTCTATGTGTTTTTTGTAGTAATACTCCATCTAAATATGTCTGTGTGTGAGGGTGCCTGTGTATATGTATATGAGCAAGTGCACGAATTTTGGTGTATCTGCGTGTTTGTTTTGGTTGGATATCACTGTATTCCTTGCACTGCTCTGTTGTAACATATGCAAAGGACCCCTAAAGAACTGATGAAGGGTGAATGAAGTAGGAGGGGTGAATGGAGAGAGTGTGCTTAAGGAAGGACAGTGAAAGGTTCAGACTTTTTTCTAGTTTCCAGTTTTTGAAGGACTGACACCAACCCAGATACTGATTGGACACATTTGTACTTGGAGCATATGCTAAGACATGCCTGGGTTTGTCTTCACAAATGACAAATGAGTACAAAATATCGGTTTTTTGTTCCTTTCCGTATTCGTTGTTTTTCTTCTGTTTACAGAGTACGTGCGTCGGGTGTGGGGACGTATGGTGAGGCGAGGGAGGAATGATTTGCATTGCAGTTTTACATGAAAATTGTCTTCAAAGTCATACGTACATACCTTGTTGTTCTTTACACACAAGTTGGGCACATGTTGCAATAGCTCAGAGAAAAATAACTGTACAGGATTTTCTCAGTTGTTTAAATTAAGTTTAAACAAATCGATTTGGATATATGGGATAATACAGTTCTCAGCCTAAAAGGTGGTTTCATTGAATTGACTCGATAGACCGCGATATGCAAAAATGGAGAGGTTGAACCACGCATAACATTGTATAAATTGGGAACCATTTTGCTTTTTTACTGCACCAAAAAATATTATCAAAGTTATAGTTTGTATATTGTAAATTTAATTTTTATAAAAAAAAATATTGTAAAAAAATTGGGGGAAAATTTACATTTTCTAGAAAACTTTATCGAATATTCATATTTTATAAAAATAATTTATAATTTTTATCTTTTGGTTCTTGTTAAATGCAATTTACTGCTTCCACAAGTATTTCAGCAGATTTAAGTTAAAGACATACACTATTGCTACTGAATTCTGAAGATGATAGAGTGGTGTCTATCGAAACTGCAGTCAATTCTACCAAGCAATTAAAACTCTCTACCAATTTTTGTATTTGTTTCTATTACTTTCTTGGAATAGACAGAAAGTAAATGGAACATATGGTCTCAAACCAAAAGATAAATTCTGACTGAATAAAAAAAAATAATTTAGAAAAATTGGGTGAAATTGAACCATTTTGCATTTTCTAGAAAACTTTATCGAATATTCATATTTCTAGAATATTTCCTTGAATTTTCTAGAATGGTTCGCCGAAATTGAAGTATTCCAGAAAATTTTATCGAAACTGAAGTTTTATAGAAGATTTGCCGACAGGAGTTTTTTTTTTGACAATTTTAGCAAAGTTGATTTTTTCCCGAAAATTTTGTCAGAATTGCATTTTTCGGGACATTTCCATCAAAATAGCATACTTCTTAAAATTTCGCTGAAATAGTAAAGGGCTGTCCAACCATAATGTACGATGTGAGTCACACCTTAACGTCAAGTTTTTGCCCAACTTAATTTGACATTTCCTTGTTTCAGTGTTTGGCAAATTCAGCAATGGATTTTAAGATTTTTGAAGCATTTTACGAAAATGGGCGTTGAAATCAAAATGCATTTTTTGTCAGCATAATCGACCAAATGTGGCCACAATCAGGATAACGGTGCGAAAATTTCAGCAAACCTATTCTGTATGAGATGTAAAAACACCTATGCGTGCTCGCCCAGTTGGTTCTGCGGATAACATTGATGCTGTTCGCTACATTGTGGCAGAAAAGCCACCAACCTCGTCTGTTCGTCGTGCTCAACAATTGAACGAATTTTTCACGAACATCACTGATGCGAATTTTGAATAAAGATTTGAATTTTCACGCCTACAAGGATCAATTGGCTCAAGTGCTGAAGCCTACTGACAATTTCAAGCGTAGTCAATACGACGAATAACTTGTTGAACAGACAGAAGTGAATGGTGACTTTACAAAGAAAGTCTTCTTCAGCGACTAGGCACACTTTCGCCTCAGTGGATTCGTTAAAAAGCAGAATTGCCGCATTTGGGTGATTGTTGAAAAGTCGATGCATCCACAAAGAGTGATTTTTTGTTTTATTTACAACTAGCGGACCCGGCGAACTTCGACTCGCCCCAATTTAACGCCTTCAGATAAACTCCAGAGTGATAATAAAACACAGATAGTTAAAATTTTAATGCGATTTGTTTAAAAGGAATCGAAATCAGTAGAGAGCGATGTGATAAACAACAAACAACGAAGACGGAAGACAGGCAACGTACAGATGACCGTGCGAAAAACAGGGAAATTCGAGATTAATTCCACAGACTTCCTACGATTGGTCTTGAGATTTATTGATTGTCATCGCAAAAGCCAATCGTACAGGGAACTGAATCCGCTTGAATTGGAATTAAAGATCAGTTGGAATAATCGGAATTCGTGGGATAAGGACTTTCTCTTGAATTTTCCCTTGATGATCGTCGCCTGAATCACATTGTCCATCAGTTTCATAATGGACAACCGCGAACTATGCACAATTTCGGATGATTCAGATTCCTCAACATGATTATGATCGATTCCACCTTCAGCTGTAAATTATGCGGCGGAGCTCCTGGCACATCAAGCGACGTCGATTTTACTTTTAATAATAAAATTCATGCTATCGACGTCCTTATTCTTCGCTGCTAATATTGCCCGTTCACTAATCTAATCGAGATTTGGAAACACTTTTGTGATGAGTTCCTCCTTCGACGATGTGAACTCGTAAAAATTTGCCGGGATCAATATCAATCCAGTGGAAACATCAACAGTAATTTGGCCATTGCCAAGCGCCAACAGTTGTTTCGAGAATTCAAGAGCCGATGAGTCGTTCTGCAACGCGACTCTCATGTTCGTGGTCAATTTCAATTTCTTGACATGCCGCCACAAAGATCACGATTTCAGGCATGCATTAATTTCATCAGCAGTAGATTTCGGGATGACGGGAAGCGTTTGACGAAAATCTCCGGGCAGCAATATCATAGACTCACCAAATTGTCTCAAATCACGTCGTAAATCCTTCATCGTTCGGTCAACTGCCTCCAGAGCTCGTTTATGCGCCATCGTGCATTCATTCCAAATTATGATTTTGCAATGCCCGCAATCCAATAAGATAACCTTACCTCTTATACTCAATCTTATTATCTGAAAAAATGTTCGAATTGATAAATATCGCGTTGAATTTTAATTGATGGTAATGCTTGTACCGTTTGCCGATGTGATACGCGAAATCAGTGTAACAATACGCAAAACTCGAATGAATTGCAGCAAGAAAAATAGCACATACTCGTACATATGTTTAATAGAAAACTTTTTTTTTAATAGAAAATTAATAAAAAAAAATTTGGATTGAAAAAGAGAGCAGTAGATAGGAACAGTAGGAATCTCGCAAGAAATAGCATTTTTCGATTTTCCCAATTTTCCGACTTTTCCGGAGGGTTTTCACAAAATTTTCTTTCGTAACAACCTTCTCCTGGCAAATACGAACAACTGAAAAAAAAATTGAGCCAAATCGGTCCAGCCGTTCTCAATTTAATAAAAAAAATTGGATTGAAAAAGAGATCAGTAGATAGGAACAGTAGGAATCTCGCAAGAAATAGCATTTTTCGATTTTCCCAATTTTCCGACTTTTCCGGAGGGTTTTCCCAAAATTTTCTTTCGTAACAACCTTCTCCTGGCAAATACGAACAACTGAAAAAAAATTGAGCCAAATCGGTCCAGCCGTTCTCAATTTAATAAAAATATTTGGATTGAAAAAGAGAGCAGTAGATAGGAACAGTAGGAATCTCGCAAGAAATAGCATTTTTCGATTTTCCCAATTTTCCGACTTTTCCGGAGGGTTTTCACAAAATTTTCTTTCGTAACAACCTTCTCCTGGCAAATACGAACAACTGAAAAAAAATTGAGCCAAATCGGTCCAGCCGTTCTCAATTTAATAAAAAAAATTGGATTGAAAAAGAGATCAGTAGATAGGAACAGTAGGAATCTCGCAAGAAATAGCATTTTTCGATTTTCCCAAATTTCCGACTTTTCCGGAGGGTTTTCCCAAAATTTTCTTTCGTAACAACCTTCTCCTGGCGAACATACGAACAACTGAAAAAAAAATTGAGCCAAATCGGTCCAGCCGTTCTCAATTGATGAATTACTATACATATTTCACACCATTTTTATATATATAGATTAACATCGTGCGTTTTGGTTTACCTTTATATTGGTAAAAAATTTAGTCAACATTGTATTTTTCTATAAAATCAGCAAAAACAAAATTTTTATAGAAAATGTTGCTAAATTAAATTTTTCCTGTAAATTTTTCTAAAAAAAGTTTCATCTGTTTATATTAAATTTGTCTGCCATTAAGTCAAAGTATATTTTTTTTCTAGAATTTGCATTTAATCAAAATTTAATTTTGACAAATTTAAAATTTTTAATATACTGTCTGAAGAGGCAAACACTGGTATTGAACGGATGGAAACAAGTGAGACACTGCTAAAAACTGATGTGGAAGTAGTCAACACACCCTATACTGTTACGAGCCCCCTAGTCACAACGAGGGGGCTAAGGTGGCTTCCGGCAGCTCAGGATGACTCACATCTAGGGTGGTCCCAACCCTTCCACACTTAGCCCAGAGGGACCAATAGTACCGCCACTTTTGCAGGAAGTTCCCAGCAAAGGTGGTGATCAAAATAAAAAAGAGCCACAAAACGATTCAAACCAATGAGGGAGCGACAAAAAATAACACCGCCTCCCAAAATTGTCGACTGGAAGATGTAATAGGTAGTTAACAAAAGGAGGAGAATGAGAACACCAGATAAGATAGACTCCCAAAAGAAACTTTTACTGGAAGGACAATGATTGAGGTCATCCATATAAACCTCCACAGGATCATAAATAAAGGCAGGGTTCATATTGCTTTGATCCAGGAACCATGGACAAATAGCAAGGTTACTGGATTAAACCATGTGAACTATAACCTGTTCTACGCTAACACAGGTACTCGTCCAAGGACTTGTATTCTGTGCCATAAAAACTTATGTTTTATTTTTTCTCCAGAGTTGTCAACATCGGACGCATTGCCACCTACGTCGGAATTGCAACGTCTGGTGAGCGAATCCAAACACACAAGTAATGAGTTATTAGCTGGATGTGACGCCAACGCCCATCATATCGCTTGGGGTAGTCCTAACACCAATAAAAGGGGACACACCCTTATCGAATTTTTGAATACAAATGACCTCATAACTCTTAACATAGGAAACACTGCAACCTTTGTTAACAAAATTAGGGAAGAAGTATTAGATATAACGATATGTTCAGAAAATCTTATTGATGAGATTCATGAGTGGAGGGTTTCGGATGAACACTCCTATTCAGACCACCGTTATATAAGGTTTAAAATTGCACGGCCACCGCCAAATCCCATAAGTTTCCGTAATAAGGCTAAGACCGACTGGACTAAATTCGGAAATCTACTTAGAAATCGATTGGGGCAGCCTACACGCGATTATCTATGTGCAGAAGACATTGATATCAATGTGAAGAAGATTACCGAGGCTCTTGTAAAATCATTCGAAGATAGTTGCCCACTTCGAGAAAGGGAATCTGCCTTTGAGAAACCCTGGATGACAGGACAAATTCGCTCGATTGGCAAAGACTTTACAACAGAGCTCGACGTAAAAAACAATCAGTATATTGGGACGACTACCACAGAAGACTCAAAGAATACAATAAAATCGTTAGATCGGCGAAACGTAACTCCTGAAGGCTTTTCTGTGAACAGGTAGACAGCGTTAACAGCATGTCTAAAATGAAAAAGTTCCTCTCAAAAACTCATGTCCAAACCGAAACACTGGTGGATGAAACGGGTAAAAGGATGGAAACTATAGAGGATACCGTAAGGCTCTTGATGAAAACTCATTTTCCGACTGGTAATGCTGGACCAACAGAGGAACAGTTTCAGAATGAAAATGTATTGCATCAAGTACCTATTACGGATATAACAGATGGTATGGTTAAAGAAGCAATAAAAAGTTTCTCTCTCTTTAAGGCTGCGGGACCGGATGGAATATTTCCAGCACTTTTGCAGAATGAGGTGGATCTGGTATCAACTCATCTTGCTGGAGTGTTCACTGCATGCCTAACCCATTCGTATACCCCAAAAAACTGGCAGGAATCAAGGGTGATCTTCATACCAAAGCCTGGCAAGGCGAGTTATACGACCCCAAAGGCTTATCGACCCATTAGCCTAACTTCTTTCCTGTTAAAAACAATGGAGCGAATAACTGATAACATGGTCAAAAGTAAAATAGCGGATGACAGGCTAAAATTCAAACAACACGCCTATGTCAAAGGAAGATCAGTGGAAACAGCTCTGCATGAGGTAGGGCATCACATAGAAGAGTCCTTCAGTAAAGAAATGTATACACTTGCTGTTTGCATAGACATTGAGGGCGCATTTAACAATGTACAGACCGATACACTTATCCAGTCCTTAGACGAGTTTCAGGTTGACCGGGCGCTGAAAAACTGGATCAACAATATGCTAAGGAATAGGTGGATTATTTGTGGGTCATATGACGTAAAAATTAGACACAAGGTAAATCGTGGTATACCTCAAGGGGGCATTTTATCGCCTCTTATATGGGTTACGACGATACACAATCTCCTAAAAGCCCTCACCAATGAAGGACTTAAACCAGTCTGTTATGCAGACGACGTTGTAATACTTCTAAGGGGCTTTCATCCAAATCTACTATGCAGAAGAGCTGAAAAGGCACTTAACATAGCATATAACTGGGCACAACCAAGGGGATTAAATGTTAACCCAGACAAAACAGAAATATGTCTATTTACAACGAAAACGAAGATCCCACGTTTTACCCCGCCTCGATTCCAGAATAAGACAATTGCTTGGATCAGAAACTGTACTGGAAAGATCATCTTGAAGAAAGAGTTACAAAGGCACACAGATGTTGGTCGTTGTGCAGAAGAGCTATAGGTTTAAAATGGGGACTACGTCCAAATATGACTCACTGGCTTTACATGAGCGTGATAAGACCAATAATCACCTACGCCTGTGTAATTTGGTGGACATCAATGGACAAGAAGTGCAACGTAATACCTTTGCCAAAAATTCAACTTATGTGCTGTCTAGGCATAAGCAGGGCATTTAGAACTGCACCAACAAGGTTACTGGATTAAACCATGTGAACTATAACCTGTTCTACGCTAACACAGGTACTCGTCCAAGGACTTGTATTCTGTGCCATAAAAACTTATGTTTTATTTTTTCTCCAGAGTTGTCAACATCGGATGCATTGCCACCTACGTCGGAATTGCAACGTCTGGTGAGCGAATCCAAACACACAAGTAATGAGTTATTAGCTGGATGTGACGCCAACGCCCATCATATCGCTTGGGGTAGTCCTAACACCAATAAAAGGGGACACACCCTTATCGAATTTTTGAATACAAATGACCTCATAACTCTTAACATAGGAAACACTGCAACCTTTGTTAACAAAATTAGGGAAGAAGTATTAGATATAACGATATGTTCAGAAAATCTTATTGATGAGATTCATGAGTGGAGGGTTTCGGATGAACACTCCTATTCAGACCACCGTTATATAAGGTTTAAAATTGCACGGCCACCGCCAAATCCCATAAGTTTCCGTAATAAGGCTAAGACCGACTGGACTAAATTCGGAAATCTACTTAGAAATCGATTGGGGCAGCCTACACGCGATTATCTATGTGCAGAAGACATTGATATCAATGTGAAGAAGATTACCGAGGCTCTTGTAAAATCATTCGAAGATAGTTGCCCACTTCGAGAAAGGGAATCTGCCTTTGAGAAACCCTGGATGACAGGACAAATTCGCTCGATTGGCAAAGACTTTACAACAGAGCTCGACGTAAAAAACAATCAGTATATTGGGACGACTACCACAGAAGACTCAAAGAATACAATAAAATCGTTAGATCGGCGAAACGTAACTCCTGAAGGCTTTTCTGTGAACAGGTAGACAGCGTTAACAGCATGTCTAAAATGAAAAAGTTCCTCTCAAAAACTCATGTCCAAACCGAAACACTGGTGGATGAAACGGGTAAAAGGATGGAAACTATAGAGGATACCGTAAGGCTCTTGATGAAAACTCATTTTCCGACTGGTAATGCTGGACCAACAGAGGAACAGTTTCAGAATGAAAATGTATTGCATCAAGTACCTATTACGGATATAACAGATGGTATGGTTAAAGAAGCAATAAAAAGTTTCTCTCTCTTTAAGGCTGCGGGACCGGATGGAATATTTCCAGCACTTTTGCAGAATGAGGTGGATCTGGTATCAACTCATCTTGCTGGAGTGTTCACTGCATGCCTAACCCATTCGTATACCCCAAAAAACTGGCAGGAATCAAGGGTGGTCTTCATACCAAAGCCTGGCAAGGCGAGTTATACGACCCCAAAGGCTTATCGACCCATTAGCCTAACTTCTTTCCTGTTAAAAACAATGGAGCGAATAACTGATAACATGGTCAAAAGTAAAATAGCGGATGACAGGCTAAAATTCAAACAACACGCCTATGTCAAAGGAAGATCAGTGGAAACAGCTCTGCATGAGGTAGGGCATCACATAGAAGAGTCCTTCAGTAAAGAAATGTATACACTTGCTGTTTGCATAGACATTGAGGGCGCATTTAACAATGTACAGACCGATACACTTATCCAGTCCTTAGACGAGTTTCAGGTTGACCGGGCGCTGAAAAACTGGATCAACAATATGCTAAGGAATAGGTGGATTATTTGTGGGTCATATGACGTAAAAATTAGACACAAGGTAAATCGTGGTATACCTCAAGGGGGCATTTTATCGCCTCTTATATGGGTTACGACGATACACAATCTCCTAAAAGCCCTCACCAATGAAGGACTTAAACCAGTCTGTTATGCAGACGACGTTGTAATACTTCTAAGGGGCTTTCATCCAAATCTACTATGCAGAAGAGCTGAAAAGGCACTTAACATAGCATATAACTGGGCACAACCAAGGGGATTAAATGTTAACCCAGACAAAACAGAAATATGTCTATTTACAACGAAAACGAAGATCCCACGTTTTACCCCGCCTCGATTCCTGAATAAGACAATTGCTTGGATCAGAAACTGTACTGGAAAGATCATCTTGAAGAAAGAGTTACAAAGGCACACAGATGTTGGTCGTTGTGCAGAAGAGCTATAGGTTTAAAATGGGGACTACGTCCAAATATGACTCACTGGCTTTACATGAGCGTGATAAGACCAATAATCACCTACGCCTGTGTAATTTGGTGGACATCAATGGACAAGAAGTGCAACGTAATACCTTTGCCAAAAATTCAACTTATGTGCTGTCTAGGCATAAGCAGGGCATTTAGAACTGCACCAACAAAAGCGTTGGAGACTATACTGCACATCCAACCAATAGACATCCGTATAAAGTATGAGGCAGCCCTCACAGCAAGACGTCTCAAGTGATGGGTGAATGGATATTTCGAGAAGATTTTAGAATATCTAGTTGGTCACATTCAAATGCCAGAAATCTCGGACCGCATTCCTGAAGTGCGGCTTACAGCTACCTGAGATACGTTTGTGCCATACAGACGCTCCTGGGAAAATTTAACTTTGCCCCATGTGCCAGTGGGAGCCAGCTGCTACACGGATGGGTCCAAGCGAGGAGGAAGGACGGGTCTGGGACTTTTTATTGATGAACCAGAAGTCGAACTTCACTTCCGCCTCCCTGACCATAACACGGTATTTCAAGCAGAAGTTCGAGCACTCACGGAGTGTGTGAACTGGCTCAGTAACACGACTACGCCTAAATATGCCAACATCTTCACAGATAGCCAAATGGTGATTAAAGCAATAACATCGGAAAGGGTCAGATACAGAACTGTGTTGGACTGTAAAAGAACGATAAATGATTACTCAGCCCATAGTAAATTGCGTATTTGACAACGCAACGAAGTGATTGGAAATGAACGGGCAAACAGCTTGGCTTCAAAGGGCAGAGAACTTCGAGTAATAAACTTGGAAAATTGGAAACCTTTCGAAGCCACGAAAAATGAGCTGAAGCACTGGGCAGTGATGGCTCACTAAACTGTGTGGAATAGCGCAACAGTAGGAGCAACTGCAAAGATACTGTGGGGTGACCCAAATGAAAAGAAAACAAGAAGTCTTCTGAAACTAAACAAGATCGATATTAGTAAGATGATGAGTGTTCTAACGGGACACTCAAGCTTACAAGCACATCTTCATCGCATAGGACTAGCAGGAAACGACGAATGCAGGGCATGCAGAGAAACCATTGAAACGATGGAACATTTTCTGTGTCACTGCCCGTCTTTCACACATGCAAGATCCCAACATTTCGGGTCCGACATATTACCAGACTTGACTCATCTCAAAGAATATGACTGGAAGATACTGAGAAATACCGATTTTCTGTAACTAGTGAGGTATAAAAAGATCATAAATAAGGAGCGCACAACAGGCCGAACCACTGGCTTAAGTGTATGTCCATGGACATGACACGTTTAAACGTCTCCTCTCTTCAACCTAACCTAACCTACAAAATTTCATTGAAGTTGAATTTTTCTAGAAAATTTCATCGAATTTATTTTTTTCATGAAAATTAAATTTTTCTAGACAATTTTATCGAAATTTATTTTTTCTGGATAATTTCACCTAAATTTAATTTTTCTAGAAAATGTCTTCAAAATTACATTTTTCTAGAAAATGTCTCCAAAATTAAATTTTTCATCAGTCATCGGACCAATTGAATTCTGTCATCGACTTTAATCCAGTCATCTATCTTTAGTACGTTCATAGACACTAAATGGCGTCATTGACCTTTAATCCGGCAAACTATTCCAGTTATTGACCTTTAATCCGGTTATTGTCCTGTAATTTCGGAAACATTCGGATATAAATCTCCGTTGTTGATATGTTTGAATTCGAATGAAATATATTTGGAACTACAATTAAAAACCATTTTAAAACCAAGCCCGAAAAACTGTTTGTAAACTTTTTTAATATTTGGAATCATTGGATTGACATCAAATGATGACTTGGAATATTTAGAAATTAAAAACTAGTTATTTGAAACAAATGTTAATGCAATTTTTAACTGTATGACATAATTCGAAATCAAGAAATATTAAAACTGAAATTTGAAAAATTCAGCAATGTTTTAAATTATTTTAAATAAAATATATTTGGAGATATTTGTAAACAATAATATTATTTGTTTATAAACACTTATTTTTTGAGAAATTAATTCGCAAATATATTTTGTTTGATATATTTGAAAACAAAAGTAGTCCCAAAAAATATTAGTATGGATTAGTTCAGAATAACATCTACCAAAATATGTAATATTTGTTTGTTCCAAATATTATTTTCTGGAATAATTTAAGTTTTGATAGTGTGAGATATGCAAAAATGTATCACATCCATAATTTGAAGTCATTCTGTCATTCTTTTCCAGAGATTCTCGAACACAACTTTCCCGCAACATCGTCAGCAATCATATAAAGTTTTTAGTATTACTAATTGTAGGCTTCATTTGCAATGACTATAGACTGACACGCCCCTTTTTTATCTCCCACACAAATTGAATAATTATAACTTTAATACCAGTGCATACAATTACTTGAAATTTTGTACAGTACACTTGCTTGCTTTTATAGAACGTAGGGCCAGAAAAAAGTGGGCATTATTGGCACGCCCCTTTTTGTACATCTCCCATTTGTACCAGAAGTTAAGTCTGCTGGAAAGCACAATAACTCTCAAAAGGAGTTACCGATTGATCTCGTATTTGGTAAAATTTTTTTCTATCCCAGGCTAATATCGAAGGTGTTAGTAGATATTGGTCCACTCCTTTTAGTACCACCCTTACAAAGGGTTAACATTTAGTGAAATACTGATTATCTAATAACTCCTACACTTTCTATTAGAATCATCTGTATACCTCACATAGTATTAGTTTCCCTAGTCCCTATCACCGTGAAAAAAATAGCGAAGTGGGCTGCCCCTCTGGGTACAAGTTAACTGGAAGTTGTGGTAGCAAAAATTAATATTTTTCTATTTTTTCTTCGAGCGTACAGAATATGATGATTTTCAGTATAAACACATTTACGCTCTCTAGCCAGTAACTATATTCTGGCAACTGTATGTACAACTTACACAATATAGTTGCTGTCAAAATAATAGCACTACGTACACCTTCTCCCCAAATTTTCAAATATACTGCAATTGTACTAAATATTGCTATGCCGAACTTTTATTTAAAATTCATACTCTTTAAAAATATTTATGGTTTGTAAAAGTAATTAATTTGAAGTGAACTTGAAATCAAGTAAGTCCCAAAAATAGTATCAGGTTCTTACAGAGAGTTTAAAATGTTGCTCAAACTACTTCAAGAGCCATTGTTTTAATTTGGGCCATGTAAGTGCTCTCTCTCTCTCTCTTACAGTTTCGCTTTTACAAAAATTCGCCATGTAAAACGTGGGCGGCTTTATTTCTTCTACCCTATGGATCCTATTGGAAGCAACCTTTGACAATAACAGTGTTGTCTTTCCGCAAGGTGTGTCCGATCCATTTATATTTTCTCTGAAAAATCAGAGAATGAATTAAATGTTTTGGACCGTTTTAAGTCCGTCCGCCCGTCTGTCGGTCTGCCTGGCTGGTGCGCACGATAATTCTTCTACTGACATCAAATTTGGTATGCGGAATTTTTTTCTATCTTCAGGTTATCAGGTTGTTTATTCAGGTAAAATTGTTTCCTTATAGACTAAATTTCTTTACATTTTAGAGAAGGTTCAGAAAACAAACCTTACATCTATATTATTAATAATACATTAATGAATTAGGCAGATTTATATAAATGAAATGCAAGGAGAAGGAAAATTTTAGAAGAAAAACCTTCAATTGAAAAGGGGATAGAAAAAAGGGGATATATTAAATCAAAAGTTCAAATTTTATGATTTAATATACATGTAAATAATTATATTTTATGTCAAAAATGTATATATATAAATATATGTAGTATAATGTATAGGAGCGAAATGCAAAGAATAAGTTAGCTATTAAATAAATTTATTAAATAATTATTATCGCTAAATGAACATGAATTTTCAAAGTTTTGAGAAATCTTTATAATTTTTTTTTTGGATAAAATCGACTTCACTTATTTCGTGTAGTCTTTTCGTACTAAAGTGCCATGGCAAATTGAGCATCATTTTAAGAATCTTATTCTGACATATTTGAATTTTCCCGATGTGAGTTTTGGCACATGTACCCCATACAAGCGTATAAAGCTTTCTGTTAATAATGGGATAGAGTAATTTGATGGCGACATTCATCTTTGAGTGACGTGATCACTGAAAGTCAGACGTGTGTTCAGAAATACGCCAAGATATCTAACGGAGTTATACCATGCAATTTCTGTACCATTCATTAAAATATTTGTACCAGGAATGAAACAAGATTTTCTTTTTCTTGTGTTTTTTTTTCTGTCTCAGGCTTAGTTCAAAGATAGACCCTATTGTTCCACCCCCTCGAGTACCTCCCCCACGAAGGGATACAATTTAGCTAAATATTGATTTGTTAAATAACTTCCATATTACTAATCGGAATCTTCACAATTCCACACAAAGTATTAGTTTATTGGTGGTGGCGACTACCTTGAGAAAAATGGAAGAAGTTTCCATGTCCCCTTTGGTAGCTCACACACAAATGGACCATTTTGGAAAAAAATTTAACGGTTTATATCTTTGATGAAAAGCATTCATGCTTTTATATTATCTACAGTCCAGTGAGAAATAGGCGTTAATGCCACGCCCCTTGTGGTATCTTCCATACAAATGGACCATTTTGCACCAAAAGTTAACGGGTTATAGCTTTGATGCCCGTGCACACAATACTTGAAATTTTGGGCTGTGTAATGCTTTTATAGTAAGTCTCAAGTGGGTGTGGCACCGCCCATGCGTCCCCATTTTTGAAAACTCCATATCTAGGGAATGGCTCCCATGATTATACTTAAATTTTGTGTGTATCATACCAAAAATGGTCGGGATCGGATCAATGGGCCCATATGAGTCAATTTTTGAACGTGAGATATCTTGAAGAATTTGTCAGTGAGAGTGCTGTTATTTTGTGTATACGTATCTGATGGCTGTCTACGTGATTGAACCAAAAATGGGCGGGATCTGCCAAATGGGCGTGGCCCGACCTTAAAAGCCAAATTACGAAATGGAGATTTCTCGGACAATTTGTTGGCAGGAGTGCTATTTTATTGTGTATATGTATCTGGCGGCAGACTATGTAATTGGTCCAAAAATGGGCGGGATCGAACCAATGGGCGTGCCCCCGCCACTATAAAGCAAATTTTGAAATTGAGATTGCTGTAATTTTGTGAGAGAGAGCTGTAGTTTTGTGTATATGAAACTGGCGGCAGTATACGTGATAGGTCCAAAACTGGGCGGGATCGGAAGTCTGGAACGAAGTGAACCGGGTCCAGCAAGTATTAATATATACAAATCTATAACATGGTGCTATTATTTTGAGAACAATGTACAAACATATTACTTTGCGAAAGTGTTGGAGAGAAAAAAAAACATATTTATCTAGCACATACATACTCCTACATACAAACAGTCACACATGTTGACGCTACTGATGATGATGAGATATATATGAGGGTAGTGTGCCCGTTTTTACCATTTTTTGCTGTACGATGTATCCCAAATGCATAATTTAGCACTTATTGCAAAATACGAGTATATATGCACATACATATGTGTGAGAGTGTGTAAAGTCTTCAATATATGATTATGACTGACTTGCTGACTGGCTCACAGACTGATGGACTTCATAGGAATGTATTTTATGTACATTAAACGTTCCCAGGCGTTTCACTTCATATAAAATTCATAATTTAAATGGATCGGTAACCACTGGAAAATTGAGAACACTCCTCAGTTATTTCTCGTAATTTAAGTGTTGGTCTTGATGTTGAAGTTTGCCATGAGTATGAGAAGTTTTATGCTTTATAATCATCAATTTATTGTCATATATGGTAAAATGCACACATATTTTAATTAAAAGTTAATTTATGAATGTACTCGCATGAGGAAGTGTTGGAAGAAAGTTGAGTGTGGCCGTAACAGTTTTCCTAGTATGCAATTGTAAATGTGAGCCAATGGACATGTGACTTGTCTAAACTTTTTGAAAATATAAGTCTTTAAATGGGTTTTAGAGTTCTACTATTTAGACTTATTTCAATTTAATATTCACATGATATAATACAACTCGCTTTACCATAAGGAAATCTAAAATAAAAGTACAGGGTGTCTCAAAAGAAAGTCTATTTTTAGTGACTTGATTAAATTGTATACCTGTTATAAAGGTATACAATTTGAGAAATTAAATAGAGACTGAACACGGGCGTAGCCGACTGTATAATATATCCTCCACCATTATTCGTCATGCAATGCACGGGGGAAAATTCTAATCTGAAGTGACCTTAAATGGGAACTATGTCAAAATATAGACCGGTACTTTTGTGCTCCATTTTCACCAGGGATGACTTAATGCAATTTAGAGCATAAAGTTTTAGCATGAGAGTCAAGAAGTCTAATCGGAAGGACCTTCATACGATGATTATATCGAAACATGGAACGATGTGCCCCATTGTCCCTAGTCCAGCAAAAGCCTGGGTACTAATTTTAGTAAAGTTAGCATAATATATATTTCCGATATGGACTTCGTGCACAATAATATATGGACAGACGAACATGTCTAACTCGACACAAAGCGATTCCATGTCAATCGGCATAATAAACTATCGGAGTTATAAAAAAGTTTACAAAATGACAATATCTTGTTGTTTTCTTCGTTCCGGCATATATTCGATTATCGCGGGAACCTTATGTTGTTTCATCTACTCAATGTAGTCCGGTTGTTAATTAACATTCGTCTGGTAATTTCAGGGAATAGATGTTATTTGAGTATTACTGTTTCTGTTCTCCAGTAGAAGCGCTGCATTTCTGTTAATAGTCGTCATGGTGTTAGGTCTATTTTTAGCTTCCCTGTTGACTTGGGGGATCAGGTGTTGTTGTAGTGGTAGTGAGACCAGTGAGTTATTTTTAGCTGCAGAAACTCGAATTATGATGAAAACATGAAATGTTGAAGTTAAATTTTGCCAGTGCCCTGGCTGGGAATTGAACCCTGCACCTTCGAGGTCCAAGTCTAATGAACTAAGCTACCGCAGGCCACCACAATATCTGTTTTACCATGTGGTGACGGGTATACATTTTACACGGAAACAAATATTAGTTTCAAACCTCATCTTCTCAAACATATTGTATTTCCTTGTGTCCAATATAATATATTTTCAGTCTACCTTAAATGTTTGTGTGTTCCTTCCAGAATATGTTTAGGACAATATACAGGGTATTTTTACAGGTCCACAACTTTGAGTTAATAACACTGCTTTGTCAACATATTTAACAGTGGATGGTTGATGTTTGTTTACTTAGTTTGCTTTGTCACTTCATAAAGGATATCAACGCTTGCGAATTGTTAAAATTTTCTGTAAAAAGTAAGAAAGTTCAGTTGGGTAAACCGACATACGAAACGAAGTATTTTTTGTGCTTTATTTAAGTTATTATCAATTTAAATTCCAATTATTAACTTAAGTATGCGCTGCTATCAAAGTTATAAACCGTTAACTTTTGATGCAATATGGCCGAAAAAAGGGCGTGGCAACTTCGACCATTTTTCACTGGACTGTAGGTATTATAAAACCACCACACTGTACAAAATTGCAGTTATTTGTATGGACTGATATTAATGCTATAAGCAGATAACTTTTGGTGCAAAATAGTCCATTTGTGTGGGAGGTACAAAAAGGGGCGTAGCAACTTCCCCCATTTTTCATGATGTGTTAGTGACTAATAGTATATTTACATCTTAAATAAGATATGTTACATAGTTTGAGTTTTATCTCTAGGATATTTCAGCAATTGCAATTATGTTATAAATTTGTCTACTTTTGTTATACCCTACACCACACTGTGGTACAGGGTATTATAAGTTTGTTTCACGTCAGATGTTTGTAACACCTGAAAATAACACAGCTAGACCCACCTTAAAGTATACCGATCGACTCAGAATCACTAGCTGAGTCGATCCGTCCGTCCGTCTGTCCATGTAAAGTTGTTCGTCGACTACAGGTCGCAATTTCACCCCGATCGTTCTGAAATTTTGCAGTTTAGAGTATTTCGCGGCTGTTAAGATCGCTATTGAATTTGGTTGAAATCGGTTAAGATTTAGCTATAGCTCCCTTATATATGTTTCGTCCGATTTTGCTCTTTAGTCCTGTAGAAGCTGTATTTTAAATCCAATCATTATTTTGAAATTTAGAATGGTAGTATTTCTTGATCCATGAACCAACACTACCGAATTTGAAGAAAATCGGTTAAGATTTAGCTATATCTCCCATATATATGTTTCGTCCGATTTGGCCCTTTAGTTCTATAGAAGCTATATATTACATCCAATCGTTTTGAAATCTAGAATGGTAGAGTTTCTTGATCCATGAACCAACATTGCCGAATTTGAAGAAAATCGGTAAAGATTTAGCTATAGCTCCCACACGGGGCAAAATCGCCTTTTTTGATATGTTTGAATAGAAAGAAAATATATTTGGAACACAAATTTTTAAATATTATATATTTCTGAGTAAACAAATTTTATTTGTAAATCAATAAAATTTAGTTGGAACGCATATATTAATATATTACAACAAAATATATTTGCAAACTAATTTTCTCAAATAAAATATGTGTTTATGTACAAATAAAATTGTTGTTAAGGAATATCTTCTAATATATTTTATTTAAAAAAGTTTTTGAAAACATTGCTGAATTTTTCTAATTTAATTTTTAAGATTTCCTTCGTTTCCAATTATGTATTCTTCCCAGTTAAAAATACCATAAGCAGTATTAATTTCTGTTTGAAGGGACTCATTTTAAATTTTTGAGTATTTAATATCAGCATTTGTTGTCAATCCTTCAAGTAATTTATTCTTATCCAAAATTATACAATTTCATATATACGAATATAAAAAATTTCTAAAAATTTAACATTAAATTGCTAAAAAAACTTAACAACAATTAAAAATCAAATAAATCGTTGTTTCGGAATTAATAGTCCCAAATAAAAAGTATTAGGACGGAAACAAGGATTTGTTTAGAACAACATATTCCTAAATATATAATTTTTGCGTTTACCAAATATTATATATTTAGAGTGTACATACATTAAACATATATATGTTTCAAGCCGAATATGTTTGGGACAATATACTACACAAGCGATTTTTTTCAGCGTGCATATATATGATTTATCCGATTTGGCTCTTTAGATCCAATCGTTTTTATACCCTACACCACACTGTGGTACAGGGTATTATTTAAGTATAAAATGTCCCAAAAGTAAATTTATGTAAACAATTTATACATGAATTACAAAATTTATATATCAGAGTTATTCAATATTACGAGAGTGGTGTAGGGTATTATATAGTCGGCCCCGCCCGACTTTAGCCTTTCCTTACTGGTTTTTATTATAATACCTTTGAAGGTAAAAAGGGTTAGAAAAACCTTATTTGCTATTTAAAACTTAGGTGTCAAATATGTATATGTAAAAAATATTGAATATAGGTTAATTATTTTAGAAAATAATTATCTATTTAAACAATATTTTTAATTTGATGAATTTATGTGTTATATATATACATATATAAAATTGTATATACATATTTATAATATTTCCCTACACTCCCTTAATATTTCATGAGGGGAGTCTGCGATCTTTCTGAAGTAATTTTCATTTAGGCGGTTTATAAAGTCTTTAAGAAGCTCGTACTCGGTCTCTTCGTGCAGTATTGTAGTGGAGTAACGCCAGTGTTTGTCGTAGATCATTTTAAGACATTTTTTTTTGGATGATTTTCAGGCGTATAAGGTGAGAGTTTGCAGTTGTATACCAGATTGGCGAGGCAAATGTAATTGTAGATAACGCATTTATATAATACATTTTTATTCGATTTGTTCAAAAATTATCGTCTGTTTAGGAGAGGACAAAGTGTTCTAAAGCTTTTTAGTACTTTCTCTCGAGTCTTATCAATGTGCTCTCGGAATGATAATTTTTTATCCGGGATAACCCCGAGGTATTTCACCTCATTTTGTGTGGGAATGTAATTATTTTCGAACCGTATTTGCCTGGAAGGTGCTCTTTTTGGCGGTTTGTTCCACGGAAAAATAATACATTGAGTTTTTTGTTGATTAGTTTTTATTTTCCATTTCTGAAAGTGATTAATTGTATTGCTTTCTTGGGTAGATTTTTCAACATAATGTTTGAAATGTCATCAAGTCCTGGTGCCTTCGATGCATTTAGCGTGGAAAGTAAGGACACAATTTCGTGAAAATTTGTAAAAATTGCCTCTTTTGTGTTCGTGGGCTCACTCCTCATATTTGTAACCGCATAGTTTACCACAGAATCTTCAGAATGCGTAAAATCAAGCGTAAGAGTGTGAGCTTTGGCAAAAGTATTAGCTAATAATTCGGCTTTGTCAATATTTGTGATAATTTTAGATCCATTATCAATTAAATGGGATATTGAATGTTTTCGCCTCGATCTTAAAGAACGGCTTATCCTCCAGAATTTGTTGTCACCTGGTTTAAGACGCTGTAAAAGATTAGTCCACTTTCTGTTTCTTTCTTCTTGAATACTTTTGTCGATAAAATTACATAAAAGTTTTACACATTTTTTGTAAAATACTGCTTGTTGTTGGTTGTTTGAACGTTGGTCTTTTTTTTTGTATTTCTTTCTCTGTCCAATTAGTCGAATTATATTGGGAGGAAGAGAACTATCTTTAGTTTCTGAAGTTGAATTTGTAGATAAAGTTCGTGCAGATAAAATGAGTTCTTTGAATGACTCGATTTCTTGTTCGGCTGCATCTTTTGAGTTGAATCTTTCAATTGAAACATCGATGCTTCTGTCGATGATATTTCTGAATAACCTCCAATTAGTGTTTTTATAGGAGAAATGATTTGGTTCACTGGTTTGGATATATGAACAATGTATGGAACATGTAATGGGACGATGATCTGATGGAATTTTATATTCAAGAGTTTTTAAAGTCATTGGAAGAGTTATATTGCTTAACACAATATCTACTGTTGACGGCCTTCTACTTGTTTGATGGGTATACAATGTGTAGTTAGGAGGGTGATAGACAAAAAAATTGTCGGAGTACTGCATATTGTTTAGGGCAATACCGGAGGCATTATGGCATGGGCAATTACACGATATATGTTTAGCATTAAAATCTCCAAGGATTATAAAATCATTGTATCGTTGTGTTAAGGATGTCATCGGATGTCATGGGCACATTTTCAGAGTGACATTACGACATGTATTTGTTGAATTTTTCTTGTACACCTACCCAACTCGTCTAGGGCTCGCATATTGAACAGTTCGTCAATATTAAGCAGATCACTACTTTCATTTCGCATTACTCCGGCGTATGAACGGCTGTCGCGCTGCTGCTGAGTGCTTCTGCTCATTGTACCGCGGGTATTGGGTGTGGTTTTTGGTACAAATGTTTTGTTTGAACGACGACGATTCGATGTGTTTCTTGTTGTTGGAGTCGTTGTCACTTTAGCTCTGACTTCTAAATAATGGGATCGCATTGGACAACTTAAGTCATTTGCTGAGTGATCGGTTCTCTCATATCCACTTTTTTGCAATTAAAGCACGTGAATACTGCAGGCATTTTGTTGTTTTTCGTGAACGGACAATCGTTTGTTGGATGATGATGACGAAGTCATGCAGGTTGGTTGACGGTTGCAGTGTTGTCCACCATGACCGTACATCAAACAATTCCAGCATTGTGTTGGTCTGTTATTGGATTTTGGCTTCTGTTTTTTCCATTGAATAATAACATTTGAAATTGTTCGGACACTTTTTAGCGATTTTGGGGCAAAAGATCGGCGAGCAAATTGTACTTTATAAACTGCGCCGTTTTCGGAGCTGAAACGAGTATTAACCTCAGTAATAGAAACGGGCGATAAATTATAAGTTTTTAATTCATCTGCTATATCATTGACCTTAATGCGCGGTAGATCATAAATGAATGTAGTATAGAGTTTATCCTCCTTGGCATTAAAAGTGTAAAACTCAATTTTAGATTCTTTTAATGATTTTATGCAAAAATCTAATTTTTCCTTGTTTTGAGGAAATATCTTTATTCCAATGGAAATACGTTTGTAGATACAATCGTTGCCCAACAAGTGTTTAATTTCTCGGAGAGGAATACCAACATCCGTGACGATAGGTGGTGGTTTCTGGGGAACATCAGCCATTGTGATATTGGATTCTGGAGTCTCGTCCATATCCTCGATACTAGATAGATCACTATATCTATTGTACGTAGATGATGTTGCACCAATGGAACCCATGTTAAATGACATTGTCTGAGTTTTGGGTTTTTTGAAAGTTGGGCATTTTCACTTTGTTTTCAACAATATACGGAATCCCTTTCGTAAGGGATTTGCAAAATCAATGCACTGATAACAGAATAGATTTTGAGACAAAGAGATTGCGCCGAACAGAATGAAGGTTGGCAAAGAACTGTTCGAGTAAGTAGTGTATACTCGTATGTTATTAAAGAATCAATATTTTACTAAATGTTAACCCTTTGTGGCGGACGTACTAGAAGGTACTGGAAATATGACCCATCTTCGAACTTAGCCGGAGATAGAGAAAAATATTACTGCATACCAAATTAGAAGTCAATCGGTCAATCCTTTCGAGAGATATCGTGCGCACCAGACAGCAGACAGACGGAAGGACGGTCATTGCTGAAATGACTACAAATTACCCAAAGTGAATTTCCGCCAAACATTCTTGGGGTGTTAGGTCACTTCTTCGATTTGTTACACTTTTGGCTCGTAGCAAATGATATATACCCTCCTTTCTAAGGTGAGGGGATAAAAATAAAGGTTCTGTTCGTTAAACTTCAAACTTCAGCGATGAAGCTAATAATTGGTTGAATAAGCAAAATTGTGGCATTTGGAAAGGCTTATGAAAAAGTTGAAGTTATTCGCCTGCTTCTTAGACAACTGAATGCGACAACTCAACATGCTGGTAGAAGAGGTATTGAAGAATTTATGTTTTTACTCGCTAGTCTTTCTACTATACTGGACAGAAGTAGGAGGTGACCTTCAAATTTGGCTCTCCACTTCCGTCTCACTACTGCTTCGGCAAAAGTCATTGGACTAAATTCTCAACTTCCTGACGTGTTCGCCGATCAGGCAGCATCTCGTCAGAACTGACACTAACGCAAACAGTATTTTTTTGTCTAATGCAAGAAGATATTGTGACCTTCGTATTTCGTATCGTATTTTGGCCAAATTTGTCTAGCTGCCTCTTGCCTAAACCAAGGCTTGCATTTGTACATTGGCGCACCAATATATGCAATTCTTCGAGAATTTGTAATTTCGTCCCCGTCCTACAAAGTTCATCGGTATTGCAGTTTCTCGGGGTATCCGTTTAGAAGGGTTCCATTTGAATGTTGTAAGCGAAGGTTGGATCAAGTTGATCTGCCGCTTTTGACTACGAATCTTTCCCATTCTCTTGAGTGAGCAGACCAAGATTGCTTACCCGCTCGAGAATACAAACAGCTCGATAATGTCAGTCGAGTCGGATGGTTCTTCAGTAACCCAGATGAGGTATCTAGGGCGACAATGGATGTAAGTTTTCTCGACAATATATAGATTGGCGCCCGGCCAGATCTCTCCCACTCGGCTCTGTGCAGCCTTAAACAGGTCTACCCATCCTGCATCGCTGCAGATTTATGGTGTGCATGGACAACGATGCATTGGAACATAGTGGCCGATTCCAACTGTCTCCACTTATTCCACCCCATCACTTCTCTCCTTCGCCTCCGAATGGTTTAGTGAGTGTCCAGTTGAAGGTGGCACTCTAGACTCTATTTCGCCACTGAAGGGTTTCATAAGTGTCTTGTTTACCGTGGCGTTATGACCCCTAGCCCTTTTCGAAGGCAGTGCTTCATCAGGTGATCCAAATTTTTTTGGCAACCGTTAACACAGCCGACATTCTGGCCCTATTAGCCGACTTAGTGCACTAAAAAAAAAAAAATAGTAATAAAACTAATGATGACACATTCTTATATTAAGGATGCTACCTCGGCATCAATTCAATGACGATTTTCATTAAAATAATAAAAATTTACACGTTTTTTACGAAATTTACCTGAATATAAAGTTTTTTGAATTTGAATTAATGTCTATCTAATCATTAGTTTTGTGTACGCGCTTCTTTAAATTTACGCATTTAAATTAAAGAAAAAAATCATTATTTTTGTGACAATCCGCATTATCTTAAGTAATATTTCAATACTTTTAAAGGATTTTCTACATTAACACTACGACGTAGACATGTCATAGTTTTAATGCCGAATCGGACTTAATTAACAGTATGAGATATTTGAGTAATAAATTTAAGGCTATGCTCCTCTTAAAAGAAAGGCTGTCTTGGTAATAAATTGTATGACTATTGTCATTATTTTTAAGAATACATACGTGAGAATTATACAATCTCTCCCTCCCTCTCTCGCTCGGAGAATCAGTTTTGTTTGGTAATGTGTGAATCAATAATTGCTATGGAATGCTAGAAGAGACAATAGAGAACAGTTCTGTTGTTCGTTTTCTTTTACATCGTCAGTTATTTACAAGCGATGGAAGGAAACGGTTGTCTGTTTTCGGGACGCGGATTGTGAAAAAATTTGATTGCTGTGAATATGTAAGTATACGTGCATACATACGTGCATATTGCACCGAAAATAATTTTAATATGGGCTGTTAACAGTTATTTTTGCTAAAGCATAGCAACAACAACAAATGAAACCGTCGTGTACATGTGTGTATGCATGCACTAAAAAAAAAGCGTACTGAAAATCAATGAATTTTTCGTAAAGTTTAAGATTTCGGCAATGATTTCTAGCCAAAGACAATCGCTATAAAAATAAGAAGGTTTTATAGTTAATTTAAAGACGTGAATTGTACTTGTTTTGAGGATGCATTTCATAGAATTAAGAATTTTGGGTAATAAAAATAATTAAGTTTGGTCTTAAATTAAGCACATTTCTGCGTAAATTTGAGTATGGCGCGTGCTTATTTTTAGTAAAATATCATATAATTTAAAACATTATCGTAATAAAATTTAAAATGTGTGTCCTTGATATAAGAATATACTGGTAATTAATTTAAGGCATACATGATTTTAAATACAGTTTTTTTAAATATGTATGAAAAATTCGTTACATTTTATTGATTATAATGTTACTCTTTTAAATGAATCATTTTCTTTGAAATCATTTACTATTCATAGAAAATTCAATAACACAACACTTTATCTTTCTAAATAAATAGTTTATTTGTTATATTTTATATTGGAAAATACAAAAAAAATATAATACATATTACGGATAACCTTGAACATTTTATAATTTAAAACAATATGTAATTGTATAAAGACAAATCGGCCAACACACTATGAAGTTTGACTTTTTTTCGAATATTGTATTGTTATGTATCGATTCTATAGCGGGATTCGTTTCTCCATGAACAATTTTTATCGGATTTAATGATTTTTAACCTAGAATTTGGCTGGAATTTAAATAGAAATTATATAAAACAAATATTATATTATTATATCATATAGTTTGGATGCTCACTCAGTTCCTGCAATTTGTAAATTTTTAATTCCCCACTGCATTTTTCATATATCCAAATAAAGTTCAATTGCGCAAACTAAAATAAAAATAATTTGAATAGAAATCAAACAGAATGATTTATATACGATAAAGTATTAAAATAAATTTTATCATATAACTGTCACAAAATGTTGAAAGATAAGAGATATATTAACATCTTTGGAATATACTTACTTATACTGAAATATTTAGTCACTCTTCTACGACACAAATTCTCATAATAGATCCATACAAAATTTGCTGTACTAAAAGTTAAAAAAAATATTTATGTAAGATATTATAAATAATAGAAACTGATTGTTTTGAAAGTGGCGAAAGTGACATTTTTCATATAAATTGAGTTATAAAAATAATTTTCTCAAAAAATCAGTGACTTAGATTTTAAAATCTTAAGTTTTGTTAGCAAACAAAACTACAAAAACTTATTAAAAATTACTTCTGTAAAACAAAAGCTAAAGCTGCTTATGACATTCTTAACCCTGGTGTTAGATTAGCAAATCTGTACGAATCCTAGATTAAGAGTCCATTTGGTCAACATTACATTTTTCATATAAAATGAATATGGAAGTCAATATTTTATATTTATTTTATTCAATACTTCGTGAAAAGAAAGCAGCTTATTTACAATTATTTTTGAGAAAAAACGCTTATTATTTTGATTTTAGTAAAACAAAAATATCTCTTGGACCCAATTACATATAAGGCAATATATATACATACATATATTACCGTTTATAAAGGAAACGATACAAAAATTGGACCAAATGGGCCTAATCTAACAGCAGGTTTAATTATGAAGTACTTATGAAGCAATTATGAACACGAAATCAAGGAAAAATGTAAACTAAAATTCAAAAAAGGAAAAAATCTTTTTAAATTAATTATATTTGGAAAACTTTTTAACAATAACTTTGTTTGTGTGAAAACACTTATTTTATATGTGAACGTCAGTTCGCAAATATATGTTGTTCTAATACATTAATATATGCGTTCCAAATTAAATTTCTTGATTTTCAAATAAAATATATTTGTTCAGAGATACATAATACTTACAAATATTGTTTCCAAATCTATTGCCTTTCAATTCAAACATTCCCATGTAGGTGTATGCTCACTTATTTTTTGCAAGTTATAAATGACATTCAGCACTGCATTTTTCATATATCCATCACATTTATCTTCTAAAATTAAAATAATTAAATTTTTTCTGAAAATAAATCAAATCAAATTATCTATAAACAAAAAAAATGCAAATAAATTTTATCATATCACAATTGGAAAACGCTGAAAACTAAGAGAAATATTTCAACCGTTCATATATAATAATTACGTTGAAATATTTTGTAAAATTTGCCACTCTTCTCACAAAAGACCCATTCTAAAATTGTTTTACTAAAAAAATTAAAAAAGATAGTTATATGTATAACATATTATTAATAATAAATTTCTATATTACAAATAATTTTACATTTCTGCATTATGCGCTGGTATTTTTAATAAATAAATACTTTCAATTAAAATGTATTTTGTTAATTTTGTAATTGCCAATAAGATGTTAATTTCAGGATAAGAATATTATTTTTCACGTACCTAAACATTTTCCCATTGTCTCTTTCAGTATTACAAAATCTATTACTCACATTTTTGTCATCCATTTGGCACAAATCTCTTCACAGGACTTACAAACAAGATCTCCTTCAAAAACGCATGTACATCGCCATAAATAACAAAAAATAACTATGACACACGCACTCCCTTATCACAGAGATCGATGGTGACGCCGACGGCATAACCACATGCATACACACATGTACAGGACGGTTTCATTTGTTGTTGTTGCTATGCTTTAGCAAAAATAACTGTTAACAGCCCATATTAAAATTATTTTCGGTGCAATATGCACGTATGTATGCACGTATACTTACATATTCACAGCAATCAAATTTTTTCACAATCCGCGTCCCGAAAACAGACGACCGTTTCCTTCCATCGCATGTAAATAACTGACGATTTAAAAGAAAACGAAAAACAGAACTGTTCTCTATTTTCTCTTCTAGCATTCCATAATAATTATTGATTCGCACATTACCAAACAAAACTGATTCTCCGAGCGAGAGAGGGAGGGAGAGATTGTATAATTCTCTCGTATGTATTCTTAAAAATAATGACAATAGTCATAAAATTTATTACCAAGACAGCATTTCCTTTAAGGGGAGCATAGCCTTAAATTTATTACTCAAATATCTCATACTGTTAATTAAGTCCGATTCGGCATTAAAACTATGACATGTCTACGTCGTAGTGTTAATGTAGAAAATCCTTAAAAGTATTGAAATATTACTTAAAATAATGCGGATTGTCACAAAAATAATGATTTTTTTCTTTAATTTAAATGTGTACATTTAAAGAAGCGTGTACACAAAACTAATGATTAGATAGACATTAATTCAAATTCAAAAAACTTTATATTGAGGAAAATTTCGTAAAAAACGTGTAAATTTTCATTATTTTAATGAAAATTGTCATTGAATTGATGCCGAGGTAGCATACTTAATATAAGAATGTGTCATCATTTGTTTTATTACTATTTTTTTTTTCAGTGTGTGGTTATGCCGTCGGCGTCACCATCGATCTCTGTGATAAGGGAGTGCGTGTGTCATAGATATTTTTGCTGTATGTTATTTATGGCGATTTACATGCGTTTTTGAAGGAGATCTTGCTTGCAAGTCCTGTGAAGAGATTTGTGCCAAATGGATGACAAAAATGTGAGTAATAGATTTTGTAATACTGAAAGAGACAATGGGAAAATGTGTAGGTACGTGAAGAATAATATTATTATCCTGAAATAAACATCTTATTGGCAATTACAAAATTAACAAAACACATTTTAATTGATAGTATTTATTTATTAAAAATACCAGCGCATAATGCAGAAATGTAAAATTATTTGTGGCAATATAGACATATATTATTAATAATATGTTATACATATAACTATCTTTTTTAATTTTTTTAGTAAAACAATTTTAGAATAGGTCTTTTGTGAGACGAGTGGCAAATTTTACAAAATATTTCAACGTAAGTATTATATATGAACGGTTCAAATATTTCTCTTAGTTTTCAGCGTTTTCCAATTGTGATATGATAACATTTATTTGCGTTTTTTTGTGTTTATAGATAATTTTATTTGATTTATTTTCAGAAAAAATGTAATTATTTTAATTTTAGATCACGCAATATTTGAAGATAAATGTGATGGATATATGAAAAATGCAGTGCTGAATGCCATTTATAACTTGCAAAAAATAAGTGAGCATACACCTACATGGGAATGTTTGAATTGAAAGGAAATAGATTTGGAAACAATATTTGTAAGTATTATGTATTTCTGAACAAATATATTTTATTTGAAAATCAAGAAATTTAATTTGGAACGCATATATTAATGTATTAGAACAAAATATATTTTGCTAACTGACGTTCACATACAAAATACGTGTTTTCACACAAACAAAGTTATTGTTAAAAAGTTTTCCAAATATAATTTATTTAAAAAGATTTTTCCCTTTTTTAATTTTAGTTAAAATTTTCCTTGATTTCGTGTTCATAATTGCTTCATAAGTACTTCATAATTAAACATGCTGTTAGATTAGGCCCATTTGGTCCAATTTTTGTAATGTTTCCTTATAATTGCCTTATAATTTGGTCCAAGGGATATTTTTGTTTTACTAAAATCAAAATAATAAGCGTTTTTGCTCAAAAATAATTGTAAATAAGCTGCTTTCTTTTCACGAAGTATTGAATAAAAATAAATATAAAATATTGTCTTCCATATTCATTTTATATGAAAAATGTAATGTTGACCAAATGGACTCTTAATCTAGGATTCGTACAGATTTGCTAATCTAACACCAGGGTTAAGAATGTCATAAGCAGCATTAGCTTTTGTTTTACAGAAGTAATTTTTAATAAGTTTTTGTAGTTTTGTTTGCTAACAAAACTTAAGATTTTAAAATCTTAGTCACGATTGATTTTTTTGAGAAAATTATTTTTGATAACTCAATTTATATGAAAAATGTCACTTTCGCCACTTTCAAAACAATCAGTTTCTATTATTAATAATATCTTACATAAATATTTTTTTTAAACTTTTAGTACAGCAAATTTTGTATGGATCTATTATGAGAATTTGTGTCGTAGAAGAGTGACTAAATATTTCAGTGTAAGTAAGTAACAGGTGGCGCAAAAGTAACATTTCGATGTTTTTTGGCTGTAATTTAAAAAAAAATGAAAAACTTTGATGCTTCTTGTGGATTATTTTTATTTGGTCTTTTAATTTTTTTACATCAAGTCGAGAATATGATGTCATGTAAATGGCCGCCGCCACAGTTGATTGTCATTTGAGCCCTTTTTATGGCATTTTCCATCACTTTGGCCAAAACTTCCTGCGATAGGTCCTCACATTCTTGACGGATATTGTCTTTAAGAGCTGCAAGAGTCTGAGGCTTCTTGACATAAACCCGCGACTTCAAAAAGCCCCACAAAACGAAGTCTGGAGCGGTCAAATCAGGCGATCTTGCTGGCCAGTGCAAATCGCCAAAACGGGAGATTAGGCGCCCGGGAAATGCATCCTTCAGCAGTGTGCCGTTGCACCGTCCTGTTGGAACCACATGTTTTCCAATCCCAATTCATCAAGTTGCGGCAAAAATAACTCGTTGATCATTGCTCTGTAGCGCTCACCATTCACAGTAACCGTTTGGCCCGCGACGTCTTCGAAGAAAAAAGGTCCGAAGACTCCTCCAGCGAAAACAGCACACCATACAGTGACTTTGAGCGGGTGTAATGGCTCTTCGTGGGTTACACGCGGATTTGCAGTGCCCCAGAAGCGTAAATTTTGCTTATTTACGTACCCGCTAAGATGGAAATGGGCCTCATCACTCATGATTATTTTTGATGAAAAATCATCTTCCTCTTGGTGGTGATTAAGGATGGCTTGAGCGTATGTTAGACGCGATTGGCGGTCAGCAGCTAACAGCTGATGCACCGTCTGGACTTTGTACGGAAATATCTTCAAATCTTGTACCAAAATTCGCTGTAGAGACCGTCGACTGATACTCATTTGCGTGGCACGTCGTCTGGTCGATGTCGACGGCGCTTCCATGACATCCTCGGCTACAGCATCAATATTCTCTGCAGAACGGCTACTCCGGGGTCTGCCACGCCTGGCAGCATCTCGTGTTGTGCCAGTCTCTTCGAGGCGATCGGCTAAACGTCGCAGTGTTTCACCAGTAGGCTTTGGACGGCCAGGAAATCTGCGACGAAATTCACGTTGTGCCAAAGTAACCGACCGATTACACTAGGTCACAAATAACAAAATTTTCTCTGTTATTTGTTTCTAGCATAGTTTTTCTCATTGATTTTGACCTATTAAACACGAAAATGAGTTTTAAAAATTTTTCTGTCGATTGGTTTTCGAGATACAAATTTTTTAACTTTTTTTTTTAAAATTTTGGAGGTACACTTACAATTTTGAGCATATCTTTCGTCTTCTTTGACGTATTTGATCCTACTACTACTCAAATTAAAGCAAATTGAGCCGTCTACAACTCATTCTCAGAGTTTTGATGTTGGCGGCTTAAAAAAGGTAAAAAACTGCTTTTTTTTTTGTAAAAATGTGGCAGAAAAATTCATATAAAAATGCATATAAAATATAAAACGCGATGCTAACAGCGATTTTGGTTTTTTTACGTATAGCTGGCATTTTTCCAAAGAAAATAAGCACTTACTTAACAAAATCTGACAACAAATGGCGGACTTATAATTTTTTTGGTATAAGACCGAAATTCCGCTATTTCACGATATTTTGATTTTCATTATTTGCACAGCTAACCTACTAGGAGGGATCGAAAAAGCAAGTTTTTTATAATCCTTTTGGAATAGAACGGAACAGTTGCTCCTATACATAAGTTACTTCTGTTCAAAATTTCACCACCCTGGGTTAATGTCTTCTGTTCTGGCAAGGGACGTGAAATTTCAAAAATTTAGTGAAATCAGCAATTTTTTTTTTGGAAATTTTTTTTAAATGTCACAGCACTTTGCAGTTTTGATAAAATTTTTAAATTAATATTAATAACACAAATATTTCATAATTGTAAAAAACCTATTTACAATACCGTAGGGACGTTTCGTCGAAAATGGTATAATGAAAATGCAGAACATAGAAACACAGGTGCATTTTACGATACGAATTTTGGCAAACCCACTTTACATGTACAAAATTGTTTGGAAAAAACGTTTACGTAATTTTTATGATTCTCAGAATTAAAAAAATAAGTAATACACAAATAGTTATTTAATTTTTATGATTGTGGTTGCAGAGTAATATACGCTTCTGAATGTGCGTGGACGCTCTTCGTGTTCCTTTATGACTGCTACTCCGTTCACAGTCAATTAAAGGAAAAAAGGGAATTACACTTTTTTATTGATGTGTGTTTTCCCGATGGCTACCTGTATCGGATTTTTTTTTACAGAAATTCCCCCCACATTTGTGAGTGGTCATTATTTGGAAACTTTTCCACAATTTGAAAGGCACACTTGCTGAATCAGGTATATAGCCACCCTTAAAAGATGCGCCCATTCATAAGTACCTGTCAGTAAAATATTGTAACATACTTAGTATTTATAGGTGTTCATTTCTCGTTTTTTGTCATTCAACAAGTCTCTACGAACGCGAGTAGTACGAGTAAAAAGTGAAACAAATTGAATTTAAGTGCATATAATACCTACCCAACAAGTAAAACAATGAGTAAAAGACTACGTGTGTTCGAGTGTTTGAACAATCCAGACAATTTCTGCAATGTTTGTGGCGAGTTTATAAAGAATAATCACGCACACACGTTTACTCCAGCAGTGCAATTGCACTATTTGAATTATTTTGGTATTTCACCAAATATCACAGTCGCTATGTGATCTTTGCTATATAATCCTAACCAACTGGGCAGCTGGCGGAAGGTAAGAATTTTTATTTAAACACATTAAGCAAAGCAAATATAGTAATTTATTTTAATTTTAGGCGCCATATGAAATTCGGTACACCAATGATGTGGAAAAAGCCGCTATGCCATTCCACAGACTGTTATTTTTGCCTAACCACAAACAGTGGGGTAGGGAGATTTTTAAAATGGAACTACGCTCAAGTGGGATCGTTTGCACTTCCAGTACCACATTCGAATGATGTACCATATCCAGTGTGCCCTGGTGCATCTCTTCAAAAAGCAGAATCGTCAGATCAAGAGTCCGAGTCAAGTGCAAGCGAATTTGGGGCGTGCAGAAAGCGAAAATTACTGTCACAGGCCGAACTAAACGATTGGGTGCGCGATTTTGGTCTCACTAAGGAGAAATCCGAACTTTTTGCGTCTCGGATGGTACAGTGTGGATTTGCGGATTCAGAAGTGAAAGTAACAGCGTACAGGAAGCGTCACCAGCAGTATGAAAAATTTTATACAAAGAAAGACGAAATATGTTTTTGCAGCGACATTTCCGGCTTGTTCCAAGAGCTTCACCAAATTCACAACCCCAATGAATGGAGGTTGTTTATTGACAGCAACAAAGAGAGCTTGAAGGTAGTTCACTTACATAATGGGAATGAAAAGCCATCTCTTCCTATTGCTCATGCGGTTCATTCAAAGGAGAACAATGAAACTATGAACATTTTGCTGAAATGCATAGAGTATAGCAAATATAATTGGAAAATATGCGCCGACCTCAAAGTTGTGGCCATTCTGTGTGGACTCCAAGGAGGCTATACGCGACATTGCTGTTTTCTGTGCCTTTGGAATAGCCGCGCTGATGATCAGCATTATATTAAAAAAAAAATGGCCGGAACGAACGAAACCTGTAGTTGGAGAAGCGAATGTTCAGCGCAAACCACTAATAGAGAACCGTGAAAATATAACACTTCCGCCGCTGCACATAAAATTGGGTTTGATAAAAAATTTTGCCAAAAAATTGGACAAAGAAGGTGAAGCCTTTGCCTATTTACGGTCAATTTTCCCTTACCTTTCGCTGGCAAAAATTAAAGAAGGAGTCTTCGCAGGACCCGAGATAAAAAAATTTTGAAAGATGAAACATTCCCGAAGCTGTTATCACCCATCGAAGCCACAGCATGGAATTCCTTCAGGCTTGTTGTGGAAAACTTTTTAGGAAACAATAAAAGCGATAATTATAAGGACATAGTTGAGGATCTGGTAAATAACTATGAAGCAATGGGTAGGTTTTTTTGAAACAAATGTTAATTTAAATAGCGTTTTAATTCTCGTTTTTTTTTTTCATTTTTGTGTAGGAGTGCACATGTCACTTAAAATACACTTTCTGCATTCTCATTTGGATTTTTTCCCTGAGAATTTAGGAGACGTGAGCGACGAACACGGCGAGCGCTTTCATCAGGAATTGAAGGCTATGGAACGACGCTATCAGGGCATCTATGACACGGCTATGATGGGTGACTACATTTGGACCCTAATACGTGAGACCAATTGCAGCGAATACAAAAAACAAAGAAGAAGTCAGCTGTTTTTCCACATGGCATAAAATGTACAGTTATACCTTTGTTTCTACTCATTTTTTTTGGGCGTTGATTTGGTTAATTTCGTTAGTTTAGCTAACCTGGCACATCCATTTCTAATTGTGCCATACATTGAGTATGTAGTGCTCTAAATAAATTAAAAAATAATATACTAAGACTAATTTGTTTATTTTAAATTAAGTTCAAATGTATTTATTCGTTTGCGTTGGGTAGGTCAGCTGTGCAAATAACGAAAATCTAAATATCGTGAAATAGCGGAATTTCGGTCTTTTACCCAAAAAATTATAAATCCGCCATTTGTTGTCAGATTTTGTTAAGTAAGTGCTTATTTTCTTTGGAAAAATGCCAGCTATACGTAAAAAAACCAAAATCGCTGTTAGCATCGCGTTTTATATTTTATATGAATTTTTATATGAATTTTTCTGCCACATTTTTACTAAAAAAACGCAGTTTTTTAACCTTTTTAAGCCGCCAACATCAAAACTACTCACCCGATTTGATCAAATACGTCAAAGAAGACGAAAGATATGCTCAAAATTGTAAGTGTACCTCCAAAAATTTAAAAAAAAAAGTTCAAAAATTTGTATCTCGAAAACCAATCGACAGAAAAATTTTTAAAACTCATTTTCGTGTTCACTAGGTCAGAATCAATGAGAAAACTATGCTAGAACCAAATAACAAAACGACTGTTAGCTAGTGTTATTGGTCAAATAAATAGTCAGCAATATTCCGCGTTCTGGAGCAGTGTAGCGTAACATTGTTTATTAACGTGTATTTCGCATGTGTTTACTACACAAATGTCAAAACAGAACTGACATTAGGGGCCAATCGCAAAATTTATCGCATTTTCTGATAGGAGGATTACTTTTGCGCCACCTTGTATATTCCAAAGATTTTAATATATCTCTTATCTTTCAACATTTTGTGACAGTCATATGATAAAATTTATTTTAATACTTTATCGTATATAAATCATTCTGTTTGATTTCTATTAAAATTATTTTTATTTTAGTTCGCGCAATTGAACTTTATTTGGATATAAGAAAAATGCAGTGGGGAATTAAAAATTTACAAATTGCAGGAAATGAGTGAGCATCCAAACTATATGATATAATAATATAATATTTGTTTTATATAATTTATATTTGAATTCCAATATAAAATATAACAAATAAACTATTTATTTAGAAAGATAAAGTGTTGTGTTATTGAATTTTCTATGAATAGTAAATGATTTCAAAGAAAATGATTCATTTAAAAGAGTAACATTATAATCAATATAATGTAACGAATTTTCCATACATATTTAAAAAAAACTGTATTTAAATTCATGTATGCCTTAAATTAATTACCAGTATGTTCTTATATCAAGGACAAACATTTTAAATTTTATTACGATAATGTTTTAAATTATATGATATTTTAAAAATAAGCACGCGCCATACTTAAATTTACGCAAAAATGTGTTAATTTTAAGACCAAACTTAATTAGTTTTATTACCCAAAATTCTTAATTCTATGAAATGCATCCTCAAAACAAGTACTATTCACGTCTTTAAATTAACTATAAAACCTTCTTATTTTTATAGCGATTGTCTTTGGCTCGAAATCATTGCCGAAATCTTAAACTTTACGAAAAATTCATTGATTTTCACTACGCTTTTTTTTAGTGTGGCTTTATATGCTCTTTGACGTTCCTAGCCCAGTTAAGTGACTCCTTTTGGTAAAAGTCGAAACCTCAACACGATTCAATTTGGTCAAAACTCTGAGTGCTATCCGATGTGCCTGTGTTTTGAGGGTCGGTCCTGAGGGGTAATTTTCTCGGTTTTGTAAGGTCGGCTTAAGGACTGTCGCACAACTGAAGAAATCCGCACCATTGGAGCACCGGTTTATGTCGTTTAATTAGTTTTTTTGTATTCATCAAGTTCCCACTAGTGTACTTAGTTAAGGACTGGGTGCAACTTGTTACTTGCTGAGGCGCACAGGTATCAGCAAGGCTCCGTACACGCTGAAAAAAATCGTTTCTGTAGTATATTGTCCCAATCATATTCTGCTTTTTCTATATTTTAACACGGTTATATCTCGGTATACCGTACGGAATATCTCTTTAGTGCCTGAAACGACAAACATACCCGCAAAAAGTGCATCCAGTGCCTTAAAAGTCGCAAACATGCCAATTTTTTACCATTTTCACCTTTTTTGCTCAATAACTGGATTACACGAGGCAAAATAGCATTTTTTGATGTTTAAATAGAAACAAAATATATTTGGAACATACATTTTTAAATATTATATATTTCTGAGCAAAAAAAAATTATTTGAAAATCAATAACAATTATTTAGAACGCATATATTAATATAATACAATAAAATATATTTGCAAACTAATTTTCTCAAATAAAATATATGTTTATATACAAATAAAACTATTGTTTAGGAATTTCACCAAATATATTTTGTTGTAAAAAGTTTTTCAAAACGTTGCAGATTTTTCGAATTTCATTTTTCATTGATTTCGTGTTATATGTTATAATTTAAAGTGACATAAGTACACGCTGGAAAAAATTGCTTCAGTAGTATATTGACCCAAACATATTCAGCTGGAAACATACATATGTTTATGGTACACTCCATATATAAAGTATTTGACACACACAAATATTGTACGTTTGGGAGGAATTTGTTCTTGTATGTTTTCATCCAAATATTTTTTTATTTGGAACGAACATTATTCAAACTAAGATTTATTTGTATTTAAGGATTTTGGCAATGTATAAACGCCTTATTTAAAGACTAGTTTCCTGTTTTTCAGAAGTTCAAGTTTTTAAAAATGTTACATATTTGTAAATTTAGATTTACATTTAACGGCGTGTATACCCTAAGAAAAAAAATCGCTTCTGTGGTATATTTTCTGGAAACATATTATATTTGGGAAAAATTACTTTTTTCCTATAGGTAGGAAAACAAATTCTGTAGCCGATTTAAATATTTCCCCGTTTTTAAAGATACTTTGCAGCAAAACTCCGAAAAAACAACATTGATAAGAGAGATATTCAAACTTTTTTTCCGGTATGTAAATATTAAATATTTGCACCAAAGTATATTTTATTTAAATTTTGATCCCAAACATATTATGTTTCCTGTTTTTTTCTCCGTGTAGACATGAGACGTGACAGCATTCTCAAACTAACCTAATTTGTGAAACACTGTAATAAATAAAAACCAAAACATTGTTATCACTTCATTTATTGCACCTTATCTAGCCTGTAACACGGAAATGTAGCTAAACATAGAGAAATCCAGCATAACCCATCTGCCGCATTATCTAGCCAATATTTAGCAATAATTAGGATAAACTTTATTTTAAAAGGATTACGCCTGAAGCTTAGTACGCAATATGAAACTGCAGTTAGTCCAAAAATGTCCATTAGTAGTAAATATATGTTCGTTCTACTCTTTGAATCCAAGAGTAATGCCTTGGGGAAACTTTGGAGGACAATCTGTTTTTGTTTTTTGTTGACCCCCCAGCCCATCCCTCGCCGTTGGTCTTTGAGTTTTGAAGCACTGTTTTCTTTTGATGTTACGAGTACAAAATTCATTCCTCTAATGACCCAGATTTCCATTTCCATGCAAACCCATTGTATTCAGTTAATGTTGCTGCTTCGCCTGTCGAAGTTGTTGTCCCTTGCCTCTGTTGTCATAGTCGTCATAATATGGGCCAAATGAAGAGGAGACAGAACAGAACATTAAAAAACTGAAAATGAAACATAAAAGACGTTTACAAGTCTAGTACCAGAAACGGAACCAGAACTACTAGTACTACATACATACCTACATAAAGTAATTACAAAATAATGTTTAGGGACTATTAAACATAAAAACTTTTAATAACAAAAAAAATGATAATAAACTAAACAAGCAAACAATAACGACAAAAATAATGGACAACATTTAGGTGATTACACAGTAGTGGAAGAGTAGAAAGAAGAACATATTAAACCCCAAAAACAACAATTCGAATAAGAGCGAAGAGAAAATGTTGAGAGTGGGGAAAATGCAGAGAAAAACATACAAAATACAACAAATAGCCGCACACAAAAAACACAATGGAAAATATACAGTCAATGGTCTGTAAATTATAGAAATCATCTTCGATTTTAGTTGGAAATGTAATTTTCCAACGGCCAGTTCGAGCCTTACATAACATTATCCTTGACTCGCATATCACATAATAAAGAAAATTGGAAATTATACACGGAAAAGAATCACAATTTTTCATATCCTTGAATTGAAAGAAAATATAATTCATACCAAAATTTTTAATTATTATGTATTTGTAAACAAATAAAATTTTATTTTATAATCATGAAATTTAGTCTGGAACGAATATATTAATATTTGGGTAAAAATAAAACAAGCGTGTCAAGATTTTTTGGAAGGTCAAGATTTTTTTGAAATTTATTAATAATCTGGTTGAGAATTTGAAAAAAATAAAACAATTTGAACCGTTTAGCAAAATTTTGATTTTTTCGCGAGATATGACCTATTACATTTTTCCGAGTGTGTTTAGAAAACTGCAATTTTCTCTGAAAATATTTAACAGATTCGACTGAAATTTTTGCAGTTAGGTCCGAAACACTTCCTAAAATCTAAATATATCATGAACTTTAATTACCAACTGACCATATTCAAAATATTGCAAAATATTTTTTGCATATGCGAACAATTTCATTTTTGGGATCAGTGATTTAAAATATTTTATATTTAGAATGCGTCCTATTTTGACCTCCACCAGAATCAGAAAAAACATTTTGATAGATCGCGCTTTGTAAAAAGTTACAGAAAATTTACGGACACTACCGTTTTGAAAATATTTTTGGTTCATGATTACAGGACCTCAAGGACCTTACCAATTTTGTCCAAATGTACACAATAGCTCAATGCCTTAGTTGTGAGTCCAAAAACGCATTATTTTATTTCAGCGGATCAAGTTCTCAATATCGCGAGCCTCCAAACTGTGGATATATAATTTGCAATATCTCCGTCAATTCTTAATCAATCTGTACAAAATCAACGATAAAAGAGACGTGAGAAAAGTCACTATCATATCTTGTTTCCTAATATATGTTTTCTTAACCCACTAAGAGCGAATTTTTCAACTTTTTATGTTAAATGCAATGATTTTGGAAAATGCGTTATTGACTGGACTGCTCGTGCGGTGGAAGTGTAAATTGGCGATTCTATTAATACAAACAACGCCGTAAGCTTTATTTCAAGCGCTAAAATTTTTAATAGCGCTAAAACTGACCTCAGGTATATACGTGACGCATTTCCTTGAAGATCGATACATGCACTTATATATGTAGGTCCATACACGGGGGAAAATCGGCATTTTTGATATGTTTGAATTGAAAGTAAATATATTTGGAAACGAATTTTTTAAATATTATATATTTGTTAACAATTAAGTTGTATTTGAAAATCAAAAAAAAAAATTGTATTAAAAAATCAAACGCATATGTTAATATATTAGAACATAATATATTTGCAAACTTACATTCATAAATAAAATATATGTTTACACACAAACAAATTTATTGTTTAAGAAGTTTTCCATATATATTTTTTTAAAAAAGATTTTTAAAACTTTGTTGAATTTTTCGAATTTTAGTTAGTTTTTCCTAGATTTCGTGTTAAACATTATAATTTAAAATATCTTTAGTATTAATATTGCAATTCATCGCTTCGATCCATCAATGCAATTTATAGTTAAAAACAATTATACGATTTATGTTTTAATTGAATTTTACAAACTTTTAAAATTGATATAAAAAATGCACTTTGAACTTTTGAAAAACAGAAAACTTGTCTTTAAATTAAGGCAATGATACATTGCCAAAATAATTAAATAAAAATTAATCTTTGTTGCGGAAATATTAGTTCCAAATATAAAAATATTAGCATGGAAACATATTTTTGTTTAAAACAATATCCTCCCGAACATATAATATTTGTGTGTGTCAATTGTACTCTAAACATATGTATATTTAAAGCAGAATATGTTTGGGACAATATATTACAGAGACGATATTTTTTCAGCGTGTAGCTCTTTATGGGATTTTTTAAAGTATTGCAAGAATTAATATTGCTCTGGGAACTGCTACACTGACCACCTTCTGAGAATTCAAAATTTATCATTTTAGATAAGTTACCACAAAAAGAAGTGAGCGATAAATTTTTAAAATGGTTTCACGATTTTAAAATCTTTGAGATCAGTGTGTACACATCAATTTGCAGATTTTTATTTCTTAAAGAATTTTGAAATGCAATTAAAAAATGGCAATTGCTTAGCATTCAAAATTGTTTTTCTGTGTATAATACTGCATATTATTTTAATGTTGTATCATATAAGATGCTTCTGAAATACAAAAATTATATTAGTCCGTGTGTTAGTCCAAAAAAAGTGGTCAAAACCCATTTGGCGTAAAATTTTATTTGCTGGAGATTAGCACATACACTTACATTTGTTAGCTCCTAACTCTTAAGGTACTTTTTAAGTACTGAAAGAGTGAAAATGGCTTTGGTCATATTGACACCGTTATGTTACCACAGCAAGTAGTGAGCTATATATTTTAAAAATGGCTTTAAAAAATTTCGAAACGCGGTTTTACTTTAGGCTGGACATCGAATAGTTGTTTTCGCATATATTTGCCGTTTATAGTACCTCATATTTACAATGTTTAACTTTGTGTCTTATAAGAGGAAAGGAAAAAAATATAATTTTAATGTTTTTGCTAGCGCGAGGTCTTTAGTTTGCACAACACTCAAGCGAACGTGTGTGCAAAATTCCAGCTTTCTAAATCTTATAGGAGCCTCGGTGGTCAAGTGGTCGAAAATAACAAATACACATACAAAGACCGTACATAAATAAAAACCTTGCCATTGACGTAACCTTTCATTGGAAATTTACTGAAACAAAATCGGTTCACGCATTACAGAGAACATTAATTACAAAGAAAAATAAGTGATTTATATATATATGTATATGATGAAATTTCTTGCTTTTATGGCGTCGACGAGTTACATTTTTTTAGAAATATAAACATAAAAACTATCTGGAAATGCCAGCACTATCGGTGGCAGTATGGAGCTTTGCAGCATGTAGAGCGCAGGAATTAAAAAAAAATCTGAACGTTTCTACCAATTGCGACAAAACTTGGAAACATTGTAGAAGACGTATTAGACTTTTTAATGTAATAAAAGTTGATGTGAAAGAAATCGGCATGTATTCTGCTCAGATATTATGAAATATTACATAGATAGGGTTGGGAAAAAATGAAAAATATCAATTTTCAATTACAGATATCCTTTGAACTGTACGAGATAACTGTTGGGTGTAAAAAGATTTTTGTTTATCTCGGTTAGTAGAATACACCTGAAAAGCAGTAAGCAAAAGCTAAAGTCGGGCGGAGGCGATTTTATTATACACTACACCACTATTTTTAGAGCAGAAAACACTTACGTTTAAAGTAAATTCTCAGCTTTCCAAACTAAGAGTATTATCTATCACAATTCACAACATTGAGAGATATATTTTGCAAATGAGGTCGACATGTAAATGTGAACCGACTTTCTCCAAATTTGACAGCTTTCGTTTTTTGATCACTAAACTCCACTCTGCGAAATTTCGTAACGAACGGATGTGCAATAAAGCTTCTAGTGAACTTTGATACCAAATCGGAAGGAATACGAGTATAAATAGGAGCTATATATAAATCTGAAAGTATTTTCTTCAAACTTAGCAATCTTTGTTTCAGTCTAAAGAAAATGCTCTCTGCGAAATTTTGTAATGATCGGATACAAAATAAAGTCTTTGCAATATGTTGATATCAAAGCGCAAGGAACGTATATACGTGGGCTATATTTAAATTTGAACCGATCTCTTTCAAATTTTACAGACTTCATTCCCGGACCAAAGAACTCTTTTAAGTTAAATTTCGTAATGATCAGATATAAAATACGTTTTCAATAGTGCTTAATTGCTAAATCGGAGCTAAATATATGTATATGTGAACTATGTATAAATCCGACCCGATTTTGTTTTTTTCTTTGTTTCTGTGTCAAGAAACTCCCCTCTGCCAAATTTAATAGCGATAGGATGTTCAATAAAGCTTATGTATTACGTTGATACTATATCTAAATGAGTACCGATTTATTTCAACGACCCGAAACAATCGAAAATTTACTGAAAAATTGGTTGATCGGATGAGGTACTGCCGAGCCAGTCGTGGTAGTCACATGAATGATATTGTATTCCATTATTAGTAACTGCCGTTAAACAATTAGAAAAAACATCGTTTTTCCTGTTTTCGTAACAGCAAAATCAAAAAATTCACAAAAAAATGGTTTTAACTCCACAAAAAAAATATTTATACGGACTGGAGTCAAAGTTATAAGCAGTTAACTTTTGTCCATTTGTGTGGGAGGTACCTAAGGAGGCGTGGCAATAAAGCCCATTTTTACGGGACTGTAGGTACTACAAAAGCATTACAATCCACAAAATGTCAGGTATTTGTATGGACTGGTTATAAGCAGTTAATTTTTTATGTAAAATCGTCCATTTGTATGAGAGTTACCAAAAGAGGTGTGGTAACTTTGCCCATTTTTCTCAAGATGATAACGACCAACAAACTGATACTCATTTACTAAATATACGAAAGATTCTGAGTGGTACAACAGAAGTTATGAGATAATCAACATTTCACTAAATTTCGACCCTTCGAAGGAGCTTACCAGCACAATCCATCATTGACCTTAGCCTGAAATATAAAAAATATTGACACGTACCAAATGTTAAGTTATACGCTTAATCCTGTCGAAAGTTGTCGTGCGCACCAACCAGACAGACAGACGGACATTGCTAAAATGACTTAAAATGGTCCAAAACAGACTTCCGCAAAATATTCTTGGGGTCTATTGGTCGATGTGATAAATATACATACATGCATAGGTACATAACATCAAATTTCGATTATCTCTGTAACAGCTCAATGTAGCTAAATGACATTTTATGTGCTTTCAATTCCAACATAGATTGCAAGTATTTTGGTCACGCTCACGGCACTGTGTGCCCTAAGTATTGAACATTAATTTAGATTGAACATTTTAGCTTGTTTAAAGAATTTTCATAAAATAATTCGTTTTTGCGATTGTAAAATTAGGAGCTATTCGAAATTTAAATAACCTACAAAAATGAGGGTTTTCTTCAATAAAATTGTCAGTGATTTGTTTTTTCTGAAATCAAGCATTAGACAGTAAAAATCGAGACAATTGATATTAAACGTCTTTAAAATATTTAAAATGTCTCCCATTGAAAGGTAACTTATTCATGTTTTTAATGCAATTTTGAATAAATTGGAAATAACTTCTATAATTGTATACCGATTTTCGCCATCCAAGCCTTTTTCGTCGGGCGGGGCCGATCATATACCCTACACCTCCCTAACAATGCAACAAGGGTCATTGCGATAATAATTTGGAATAATTGGTAAATAGGTAGGAACATATATATGTGGTTATATATAAATCTGAACCGATTATCGCAAAATTAAGCAATATTCCTAAATTGAGAAACGTCTTTCTGCCAAATTTTGTAATTATCCGAAGTAAAGTACAATTTCTATAGAGCTTTGATACCAAATCGGTAGCAACATATATATGGGGCTATATCTAAATCTGAAGCGAAGCGATTGACATTGTTAATTTATGTAGTAAGAAACGTCCTTCTGTCGAATTTCGCACTTATCGCATATAAAATACAGTATTTACAGCGCTTACATGTCAAATCGGAGTTTGTCAGTGTTTATTTATCTAATCTAATAAAAAAACCTCTTTCTGCCGAATTTCGTACTTATCGAATATTAAATACTGTTTCTACAGAGCTTACATGTCAAATCGAGTGTAACATATATATGTGGGCTATATATAAATCTGAACCGATTTTCCCCAAATTTGGCAGTGTTCATTCATGTAATAAGAAACTTACTTTTGCCGAATTTCTTACAGATCGGGTATAAAATACAGTTTCTACAACGCTTCATGTTAAATCGGGGGGGAAGCTATAGCTAAATCTTAAGCGATTTTCCTCAAATTCAGTATTGTGTCTAAGTGTATCAAGAGACTTCTCTCTGTTATTTTTTTTTTAAAGATCGCTTAAAAAATGATGCTTATACAGTGCATAAATGCCAAATCGGAGGTACGTATAACGGGTTTTCCAATAGTGATGATATGATTTTGAAGTGACGTTTCGGCCATATGTAATATGTCATGATCTGCCATTTGTTTCTCATTGTATTCAGTAGTGTTTACAATTTCATCATACAGAGATATGCGCAAGAACAACGTTTACAAATTATTCAGTTTTACTATCAAAATAATCGTTCTCCAGTCCATTTTTATTAAATCCAAAAAAACTCTTTCCAGTCGACCTACGATGTTAAGAGTTTTCTTTTTGCCATTGACCGATTGTGGCTTCGCGCCACACAGCAAATGAAACAATTGAATTGTTGCAAGAAAAGTTTAGAGATTCGATTATATCAAGAAATTGTGATATTGAATGGCCTCCAAGAAGTTGTGATATAACACCATTAAACTATTTCTTGTGGGGTTATTCGAAGTCATTGGTCTTTCGAAATAAACCAGACTCTCTGCAAGCTTTATACGTCAATATTGGACGTGCCATTCATGACGTACGACTTGATTTAGTGGAAAAAGCGCTCGAAAATTGGGTTCATCGAATTCGTTCCTGCAGAAGAAGTCGTCAATGACGTTTTATTTAGAACTTAATTGTTTCGATTGTACTTCACATTAAATAAAAAACTTTTGAATTTCCTTAACAATAAGTGTGTTTTTTTTTCAAAGAAATTATATCACTCTTATTGGAACCTGAACCGATTTTATTCAAATTCAATAGGTATGGTCCTTGGGCCCATAGAAAGATATGTGTTTCGTACTGTACTTTGATTACAAGAATACTTTGATTACAAGAATACATCCACAGACAGAGGGAGGGACAGACGGACGGACAGTAGGAAATAGCTAAATCAACCGAGAAAGTGATTCTAAGTCGATCGATATAATAAACGATGGGTCTATTTATAATACCCTGTACCACAGTGTGGTGTAAGGTATAACAATTTCCAACATTTAAAAACTTCAGCTTTTGATATTCAAATAATGGGTGTAGGATCATTTTGGTGACACTTAATTTCCATGAACCTATTTGTGACCAACAACCCAATAAGCAAGTTGTATAACAAACCTTGGGAAGAAAAAATCGGGCATAAATTATGTAAGTTATTTCCAATTTATTAAAAATTTCACTTAAACATGAAAAAGTAACTATTAAATTGGAAACATTTTTAATAGCAAGAGTCTCCGTCATTAATGCCTAATGCTCGATTTAAAAAAAAACGGTAAGGACCTTTCCTTAATTTCCTAAAGTCGGGCGGTGCCCACTACATGATACCCTACACCAATCGAGTAAGATTAAACAAAAAATTAAATATCCAATGTATACCTCAACTAAAATTTATTTACACAATTTACATTTGGGAAGTCTCTGACTCTTTGTCAAATCGGACGAAACATATATATGGGAGCTATATCTAAATCTGAGCCGATTTCCTTAAAATTCGGCTCCATTCGGCAATGTTGATCCATAGATCAAGAAACTCTAACATGGCAAATTTCAAAATAATTTGACGTAAAATACAGGTTTTATAGGGCTAAAAGGCCAAATCTGGCGAAACATATGTATATATGGGGGCTACAGCTAAATCTGAACCGATTTTCTTCAAATTTAGACATGACATGGTTAAATCGACTCAGCTAGTGATTCTGAGTCGATCGGTATACTTTAAGGTGGTTCTAGCTTTAGTATTTGTACGTGTTACAAACATCTGCCATGAAACAAACTTATAATACCCTCACGCTGAAAAATATAGCTTCTGTAGTATATTGTCCCAAACATATTCTGCTTGATATATATAAATGTTTCTGGTACAATCGAAATATATTATATTTGGCACACACAGACAAAATATTGTTCTAAACAAATATTTGTTTCAGTCCTTATATTTTTTTGGGACTATTATTTACGAAACAAATATTTATTTGAATTTAAGTATTCAGAAAATATTTCAATACTGTCATTTTAAGACAAGTTTTGTGTTTTTTAGTAATTCAAAATTAATTTTGCAGATATTTTAAATGTACGTAAAATTCCTTTGTAATTTAACTGGTATAATTTTGCATAATGATACATTGCTTGATGGGTTGATAACCAAATATGACTTGGAATAAATATAAATTTAAAATAAATCATGTGAAACAAAAGTTATTGCTGTTTATGTCTATTTAAATTGTAAGGTATAACTCGAAATCAATTAAAATTTAAAATTTAAACTCGAAAAATCTGCAACTTTTTGAAAAGTTTTTTTTAACAAAATATATTTGGAGAATTCCTAAACAACAATTTTATTTGAATACTAGCTTTAACCCGGTGCGCTTCGCAGCCCCCATCTTTTATTTATTTTCAGTGTAGGGTACTGTAAAATAGTTATACCTCGTTCTTTCAAAATGACATGATTATTACATATGGTGCAAAATGAAGAAGATTTGATTACTTTTATATATAAAATACGAACCCTCGTTTCATTTCTAGTTTATGTTCCAAGAGTTACCCTGACATCATGGTACAATATTTATCCCTTTTCCCACAGTACCTCTGGACGTTGAAAAACTATTTTTTTTGGTTCATCCGTTAGCAACTTTCCCCTTGTTTATGTTCCAATACCTACATTCACACCCTGGTACAATATACAACCATGTTTGTCCCACATTTTCTACCCACTGTACTAAATGTACGCTTTTTGACCCACTGTGCTATATTTAACCTTTTGGGTCCACTGATTCAAATTTAACACCTTTTTGTCCTACTATATTTTGTCCACTATATTTAACCATTTTTGCCCCACTGTACCATAGTTAACACATTTTTGCCCCACTATACCATACTTAACCCTTTTTGTTCCACGTTACCATATTTTACTATTTGTGCCCACAGTAACCATTTTTGTCGTACTGTACCATTATTAACCATTTGTGTCCCACTGTACCATTCTAACACATTTTTAACCCACTGTTCCATAGTTAAAGCTTTTTGCCCCTCTGTATCATATTTAAACCATTTTGTCCCACGTTACCATATTCAACTAATTGTGCCCCACTGTACTATAGTTAACCCTTTTTGCCCCACTGGTTCATATTAAACCCTTTGTTTCACTGTACCGTGTTTAACAGTTTTTGCCCCACAGTACCATATTTAACCCTCTTTGCTCCACTGTACAATATTTAACACAGTTATGCCCCACTGTACTTTATAGTTAACCATTTTTGTCACACTATACCATAGCTAATACATTTTTTCTCGCTGTTCCATAGTTAAAGCTTTTTGCCCCTCTGTACCATATTTAAACCATTTTGTCCCACGTTACCATATTCAACTAATTGTGCCCCACTGTACTATAGTTAACCCTTTTTGCCCCACTGAGTCATATTAAACACTTTGTCTCACTATACCATATTTAACAGTTTTTGCCCCACTGTACCATATTTAACCCTCTGTGCTCCACTGTACAATATTTAACACAGTTATGCCCCACTGTACTTTATAGTTACCCATTTTTGTCACACTGTTCCATATTTAAACCTTTTCGCCCCACTGTATCATAGTAAATACATTTTTGCCCCGCTGTTCAATAGTTAACGCTTTTTGCCCCACTGTACCATTTTTAACCCATATGTCCCACTTTACCATATACACATAACTATTTTTACCCCACTGTACCATAGTTAACCATTTTGGCACAACTGTGCCCCATTCAACTGTACCATATTTAACAAATTTTTGTCTCACTGTACCGTACTCGTATTTAAAATGTGTCTCCACGCTAGCGTACTTAAACCTTTTTCCCTGACTGTAGCATATTTAATCATATTTTCTCCACTCCACTATTTAACCGTTTTTGACCGCAGTGCTCCTAAAACCATATAAACTCTTCATATCTTATGTTAAGTTCCAATTTTGGCAGATTGTTCCCTTTTTTCCCCATGCTCCATAATTAACCCGTCGTGTCCCACTGTGCCTCTTAAAGTTAGAATTACTAAAAATCACTTCCAATTTCTGTTCCAAAAGTTACCCTGGAACCAATGATCCATGTTTGACATTTTTAAGCCACTGTACTATATTTTACACTTTTTGCCCCACTGTGCCCCAAAAACTACGAATACAAAAAAAAACTTAATACCCCGATCAGTTGTCATAAAGACACCCCTCGCTTCAATTTTCACCATTCTAATATTAGGCTTTAAATTTGGCGGTGGTACCATATTTATACATTTCTGTCCCACTGTGCCTCTAAATTTTTTAAAAAAAATCACTCCTTGTTCTTGTTTACGTCCTAAGAACTACCCTCACACCAAATTTCACGATTCTAGGTCTTGCCATTTGGATTTCGATGTTGTACCACATTTTTCCATTTTAACCCCACTGTGTACGTAAATGTTCGAATTTCGGAAAATCCTTTCAATTTCAGAGTCTATCTCATAAGAGCTACCCTCACACCAAATTTCACGATTCTAGCTCTTGCCGTTTGAATTTGGCTGTTGTACTACATTTATCCCATTTTTCTCTTTTTACCCCACTGTGTGCGTAAATGTTCGAATTACGAAAAATCCTGCCAATTTCAGAGTCTACCTCATAAGGTCTACCATCACACAATATTTCACGATTATAGCTCTTGCCATTTGGATTTGGCTGATGTACCACATTTATCACTTTTTACCCCACTGTGTGCGTAAATGTTTGAATTTCAATAAATCCTGCCAATTTCTGAGTCAACGTCCTAAGGGCTACCCTCATACCAAATTTCAAGATTCTAGCTCATTTCGTTTAGATTTGGCTGTGGTACCATATTTATCCCTTTTTTCCCTATTGTGCGGCTAATAGTACGAATTTCGAAAAATCCCGCCTTATTGCTCGTCTACGTCCCAAGGTCTACCCTCCCACCAAATTTCATGATTCTAGCTTCAGCCGTTTGGCCTGGGCGATGATCAGTCAGTCAATCAGTCAGTCAGTCAGCCAGTCACGCAACAATTTTATATATATAGATAAAAACATATTTTATTAGAGAAAATTAGTTTGCAAATATATTTTGCTGTGATATATTAATAGTCCCAAATAAATTTTATTGATTTTCAAATAAAATTAACTTGCTTGGAATTTTACAATCGCAGAAACGAAATATTTTGGAATTATGCTTAAAATAAGCTAAATTTTTAATCTAAATTAATGTTCAATGCGTAGAAACCAGACAATATAGCAAAGTTCCTACGTGTGTCCTATACATCGTCACCTCCGCTTTTTAATATGCAAGGTTATCAGTTCAGTGGACGTTACCTGGATAAGGTTGATGTTGGATATGGTATTCGGACAGAAGATTTTGCGTATCCGGCGTAGGCATTTGTTTACGAACATTTGTAGTATTTGACTGATGATGTTGGCTATCTTTCACGTTGTTTATCCGTATAAAAGGATCGGTTTGATGATTGTGTTAAATAGGCAAAGCTTAGTGCGTCTACTGATACGAGGGTTACTATATATTTTTCTGGCCTAGGCAAAAGATTGACATTTTTAGCATACGACCATCATTTGTGTTGTTTACAGTGACTTGAAAAAAACAAAACAACTTTCGACGTGGATTATCACGACAAGTGTGCATCGATGAACTTAAATCTTTGTATGGCGATGAAGCACCATCCTATAGCACTGTGAAAAACTGGTTTAATGAATTCAATCGTGACCGACGCTCGCTCAAAGACGGAGGTCATGAACCGTGCATACATTCGATAAAAGCATTCTGTATTAGATTCCCAAGCTTTTCTTGAATCCCGCCGAGGGTATGATTCATGAATATACCTCATATATTTTGCATATTTAAATTTTTCTTCTGATGAAAACAATATTTTCATTTATCGTTCAAATATAAAAATTATTGAAAATATGCTAAAAATATGTTTGAACTATAAAACATCTTAATGCAAAGTTTGGTTCCAATCGGATGAAAAATTAAATTATGCCAAAAATCCGAGGTATACTCATGAAGGAAATGTCGTCAGCGTAATCTAATGATGATTTCGATTCTGAAAAAATTTTCCCCGTCGACGCGAAGTTCTGAAAAATGTTTGCCCTTTTTAGGTGGATCTGATATAGTCGAATTAAACTAATCTCCTATATCAAAATTCCAAAATGTGGTATAAGAGTCCAGGTTTCGGGAAAAAGGGAAATGAAAATGTTGCACTTTTGCGCCCATTGAATACCTTCTGGAATGATGAACATTTGTTATTTGTAGAACATTGTCTAAAACGGCAAAACATAAAAGTGGGTACAAAACGCACCGTTTCGGATGTTGAAAGTAGAGCTTATATTTCCGTTAAATTGAACACTGCAGTCTGCGTTTATATACAGTTCACGTATCAAATCAATAATTTCACAAGGCAGGCCATTTTCCTTCAGAATATCCGAGATTGGGTCATGATTAAGGTGATCAAATGCCCATACAAAGTCCACAAACAGAAGATACAGTGGATACCGATATTCTGCAGGTGGTTCCGTCTTTTCAGTTTGATTGTATCTTTGACCGATTTGTCTCGTTAACAAAAAGAGCTGTTAATAATTCATGCATTGGATACTGTGCGGTAACATTTCCCAAGTGAGATAAAAGAACATTCCAAAAAAGGAAAAAACTGAGAAAACAGTAAGAAACAATTCCATCAATTGAAAGAGATGCAAGTATTCTTTTCGTTTCTTTTGTTTTCTCTGTAAATATACAAATTGTCGTTAACATTGTTGAACATTTTTGTTTTTTCATTACTTCCTTATGTTATCTTTATTTTTCTTCTTTTTTTGTCATATTATTATGCGAATAATCCTTTGTTATCTACTTTCAATAGAAAAAGGCATGCAAGTGCCAATTTCTTACATTCCTTATTTAAAACCTTCGTTTGGTTTTGAATAAAATTAAGGGAAAGAAAGTATTTTGTGAACGTTAACAAAAAATCGAATATCGAATTGTGAGGTGACATTTTTGGCAAGCCGCTGGTTTTAGATATAACAAACTTTAGTTAAAAATGTTGTTTAGTTGGTTAGTTAACTATAGCACTGAATCTAATACAATTTCGATGAACAACGTTTCTTACCATAGATAACATATGATAACATTTAGATTATTGCCACAGAAGTTATGTGGATGATATGTTTGAATAAATATGTCAATTTGAGTGAGGGTCACCAGGAGGGACTTAGCTTATACCCCTAGCTTGCGTTGAACAAGAGGTGCTACCGTATTAAAGTTATCAACTACAAAATTTGTTATGTTATGATTCGACAACTTTGTGTAGGAGATATCAAAGCAATGGTACCAATTATTACTACAAGTGGAATTATAGAGAATTGTGATAAGAATTTTAATAATGGTATTTTCTTTACTAAAAAAAATGTTGCCCACACGCTGAAAAAAAATCGCTTCTGTGGTATATTGTCCCAAACAAATTCGGCTTGAAACATATATATGTTTAGGGTACACTCTAAACAATTAATATTTGGTACACGCAAAGGTAATATATTTGGGAAGATGTTGTTCTAAACAAATCTTTGTTTACTCCCAATTTGTTTTTATTTGGGTATTATTATTTTCGAAACAAAATAAAATGGGAATTTAAGTATTCAGAAAATACATAAAATGTGTTATATGTTCAGTAATTCAAAATATTTTTTTTTAGAAATTTATATTGTTCGTAAAAATAATAAATAATAATTTAAATCCTATAATCTTGGATCAAAATAAATTTTTCAGTGGATTGACAACTAATGATGGCTTCGAATGGCTTAGAAATTTTAAATGATTGATTTGAAACAGAAGTCATTGCTGCATATGGTGTCATAACTGGGAGGTAAAATTGGGAACCAAGAAAAAATTAAAAATGAAATTTGAAAAAGTCAGCAAAATATTTGAAGTCTTTTTTAAATAAAATATATTTGGAGAAATTCCTAAACAATAATTTTATTTGTACTTAAACATGTACTTTATTTGAGAAATTTAGTTTGCAAATATATTTTGTTGTAATATATTAATATATGCGTTCCAAATATATTTTAATGATTTTCATATAAAATTTATTTGCTTAGAAATATATAATACTAGCTGAGCCCGGTGCGCTTCGCTGCCCATGTCAAAATTAGCGCTGTAGAAACTGTATTTTATATCCGATCAGTACGAAATTCGGCAGAATGAGGTTTGTTATTACATGAAGGAATACTGCCAAATTCGGAGAAAATCGGTTCAGATTTAGATATAGTCCCCATATATATGATACCCCCGATTTGAAATTCAAGCGCTGTAGAAAATGTATTTTATATCCGATCAGTAAGAAATTCGGCAGAAAGAGGTTTCTTATTACATGAAGGAATACCGCAAAATTCGGAGAAAATCGGTTCAGATTTAGATATAGCCCCCATATATATATTACCCCCAATTTGACATGTAAGCGCTGTAGAGACTGTGTTTTATATCCGATCGGTAGGAAATTCGACAGAAACAGGTTTCTATTTTACATGAATGTGTATTCAAGGAAAATCGATTCAGATTTATATATAACCTCCATATATATGTTCCTCGAGATTTGGTTACAAAGCGCTATAGAAGTTGTACTTAACTTCCGATCATTACAAAGTTCTCCAGAAAATTTTTTCTCAATTTAGGAACGAATATTGCTTAATTTAGCGATTATCGGTTCAAAATACATTTACCAATTATTCCAAATTATTATCGCAATGACCCTTATCGTATAGTTAGGGAGGTGTAGGGTATTATATAGTCGGCCCCGCCCGACTTTCTGCCTTTCCTTAAAGGTATTAGTAATAAATTCACTGAATGAAAAAATACGGAATTCAGTGGAAAGTCCAGAAAATAGAAATGTATACTTATAAAATTTCCAAATTCTTGTTTCATTGGTTTTCGATTTGTATTGGAGTGAGCATCTGTAATTATCGCATACCGAGCATTTTTGTTCATGTATTTCCTTTATAATACTTGCAAGATATATCAAAATCTGGGCTGTGCCACGCCCTCTGGTCCTATTCCGCCCATTTGTAAGCCAATCAAGTAGACTGCTACCAGATACATATACGCAAACTTTCAACACTCTCGCTAACAAAATGAGCAAGATAATTCAATTTTAAAATTTGGCTTATATGGGCGGGGCCACGCCCATTGGTCCGATCCCGCCCATTTTCTGACCAATTACGTAGAATGCCCCCAGATACATATACACAACATTGCAGCACTTCCGCTAGCAAATTGTGCAAGATATCAAAATTTGGTCTATGTGGGCGGGGCCACGCCCATTGGGCCGATCCCGCCCATTTTTGGACCAATCACGCAGACTGCCACCATATACATATACACAAAGTTCCAGCACTCTCGCTATCAAATTGTGCGAAATATCTCAATTTCAAAATTTGGCTTATATGAGCGGGGCCACGCCTATTGGTCCGAACCCGGCCGAACCCGGGATATATATATACAAAATTCCAGGTCTCTCGGTAACAAATTGTGCAAGATATCACATTTTTTAAATTTGGCTTATATGGGCAATGCCACGCCCATTGGTCCGATCCCGCCCATTTTTGGAAAAATCACGTGGACTGCTACCAGATACATAAACACAACATTGAAGCACTCTCGGTAGCAAATTGTGCAAGATATCGAAATTTCAAAACTTGGTCTATGTGGACGGGGCCACGACCATTGAGCCGATCCCGCCCATTTTTGGACCAATCACGTAGACTGTCACCAGATACATATACACAAACTTGCAGAACTAACGCTAATGAATTGTGGAAAATATTTCAATTTCAAAATTTGGTTTATATGGGCGGGGCCACGCACATTGTTCCGATTCCGCCCATTTTTTGAAAATTCACATAATCTGGCACTAAATGCATACACACAAAATTTCAGCACTCTAGTTTAAAATTTTTCTCAATACCAAAATTTGACCCATATGGGCGGGTCCAAGCCCACTTGATATATCGAAAATTCAAGTAACCTATTTTCACCACTCCCCACACATGTACAAACATACAAGCAAACAAACAAACCCACAAACTGACACTCTCTTTTATATATATAGATTTAAAAATTGTGTTTCCAAATATAATTTCTTTCAATTAAACGTATAAAAAATGGCGACTTTCGCCCTTGTACCACGCACATACACGCGCGTTTATTTAGGCTATTCCCTTGACGCTGAAAGAACATCTATTTTGTAGGGCAGCATTTTGCCCATTTTACAAAAGAAAACGTCAGTTTTTCAGAAATTCACATTTATTTTTTACACGTTCATAAAATTCGATTTAATTAAATCGCACAATCTTCCGATACGATAAATTACAATGATGGGTTGACAACTAGTACGAGTAATGATTCGGAATATTTATAAATTAATAAGTAAGAAAGTACAGTGGGGTAAACCGACTAATGAATTCCCACACCTTGAGTCTCGAAAAAATATTAGTAAATTTATTTATTATTTTGTTTTATTAAAATTATTATCACTTTAAATTGCATTTAATAACTTTAAAGTATGTGCTGGTATTAATGTTAAAAACTGTTTACTTTTGGTACAAAATGGTCCATTTGTGAGAGAGGTACCAAAAGGGGCGAACCAATAACGGTCACTTTTCTCTGGACTCTAGGTACTATAAAAGCATTACATTGTACACAATTTCAAGTATTAATATGCAATGGTATCAAAGTTATAGGCTGTTAACTTTTGGTGTAAAATGGTCCATTTGTGTGGGAGGTACCAAAAGGGGCGTGCCAATTACGGCCACTTTTCTCTAGACTCTAGGTTATATAAAAGCATTGCCCTGTACGAAATTTCAAGTATTTGTATGCACTGGTATTAAAGTTAAAAGCTGTTAACTTTTGGTATTAAAAGGTCCCTTTGTCCGGACTCTAGGTACTATAAAAGCATTACACTGTACAAAATTTCAAGTATTTGTATGCACTGGTATCGAAGTTATAAGCTGGCAACTTTTGGTACAAAATGATCCATTTGTGTCCCATTTTCACTGTATTGTTAGTACTATTAAACCATTACACTGTACAAAATTTCAAGTCATTGTATGCACAGGTAATAGATTTATAAGCTACTAACTTTTGGTTCAAAATTGTCCATTTGTGTGGGAGGTACCAAAAGGGGCGTGGCAACATCGCCCATTTTTTTGAGGTAATAGTGACTAATAAGCTAATACTATGAGTAGTATTTCAGAGGATTCAAATAAGTAGTATAGAAGTTATTAAATAATCAATATTTCACTAAATGTTAACACTTTGTGGGGGAGGTACTGGAAGGAGTGGACCAATATGGCCCATCTTCGAACTTAGCCGGAGATAGAAAAAAATATTACCACACACCAAATTTAAAGTCAATAGGTTACTCCTTTCGAGAGTTATCGTGCGCACCAGCCAGCAGACAGACAGACGGACGGACATTGCTCATTCGACTTAAAATGAACCAAAACGCATATCCGCCGAACATACTTAGGGTCTTGGGTCACTCCTGCGATGTGTTACACTTTTAGTTCGTAGCAAATGATATATACCCTCCTCTCTAAGGTGTGGGGATAAAAATGATTTCTGTAAACAAAAGTTAATGCTGCTTATTTTAAATCATAAAGTAATACACGAACTCTAGAATAAAATTAAAAATTGAATTCGAAAAAGTCAGCGATATTAAAAATCCTGCTTAAATGAAATATATTTGGAAAAAATCTTAAACAAAAACTTTGTGTATAACAACATATTTTATTTGTGGAGGTTAGTTTGCAAATTTATTTTGTTGTAATGCTCGTGTATTAATACATGCGTCCCAAACAAAATTTCTTGATTTTCAAATAAAATGTATTTGTTCAAAAAATATAATATTTACAAATTTTGGTTCCAAATATATTTGTATCCTATTCAAACATATCAAAAATGGCGATATTCCCCCGTGTACATACCCTCGATTTGGAATATATGCACCATATAAGCATAATTTTTTAACCGATCTGCATAAAAATTGACAGATAAGTTAGAGACAATAAATACTTTTTTTAAGAAAATCGGTTCAGATTTATATACAGGCCCTATATCTATGTTACCTCCGATTTAACATGTAAGCGCTGTAGAAGTTGTACTTTACCATCATTACAAAGTTTGGCAGAAAGAAGTTTCTTAATTTAGGAACGTACTGCTTAATTTGGGAATAATCCGTTGATATAGCCACAAATCAGGGATGTAACGAAAGTGAGTTCAGCCTATTATATTATACCCCACACCACCTTGTTAGGACAGAATAAGCATATATAATTGCTTTAATTGCTATATCTGAATTGATTGACTTATAAATCCCTTAATTCGTTCTTAGATCAACGAACTACTCTCGTTCAAGCTTCATAAAGATCGGTTAAAAATGTGGATTGTGTATCACATAATATAAATAATCATATCATAAAAAAAGTCCAGCGCCGCTAAAACCTGTTCCCTGGGGACAATTCCCGGCGGTGTAGTTTAAAACTGGCGTACAAAATCTTTTTTTTAACATTTATACAGTCTATTTTTTTGATTGAGGAAGCGAATACAAATATATTTTTGCAAAAGCGAATATTTCATATTTGGTTTTTGCGAATGCGAAAGCGAATATTCGTTACATCCATGCATTACTGCCACGCTCCTTTTAGTACCTCCCACACACGCCCAGGAAAATAGTTGGTTGTAATTCGATTGTAACAATAAAAATATAGTACTAACAACAAAAAGTATATTGCCTACACCGTCTGTCCGTTGTATTTATATATAATTAGTTGAAACAACAATAATAACATGGATACGATCTAATGAAAATGCTTGCAACTAAATCAATGGTTGTATCAATCGAATTAAGATAGTTTTTTTCATTGACACTCGGTTAGTTGTAGTAATCCATTTTAAATTTCCATTATAGTACCATATGATCGATTTTTGGTTGTGACAACCAATGTTTTATTCTTGACAACAGAAATTGTATCAATAGACCAAAGATTATTATTGCAACGAATAATTGGTTACTTCAACAGAAAAAATATTAATAAATAATCGTTTATTGTTTATCCCAATTATTTCCCAAATTTAGAATAGTTAAATGTATTTTGGGAAATACAACCTAAAGATTGGTTGCTGTTCTTTTGCTGATACATGACAAACAAAAAATAAAATTACTCGACATAAAAAAATCTTCAACATTTTCTTCAAGGACCGTATAGGTAATCAAAAATAATCTTGTGTGGATAATAATGTGTGGAATGCAGAATATGTTGTGCAAAATGTTTTACATAAATAACCAGTAAGGAAAGGCTAAAGTCTGATATATAAATTTTGTAATTCATGTATAAATTGTTTACATAAATTTACTTTTGGCACATTTTATACTTAAATAATACCCTGTACCACAGTGTGGTGTAGGGTATAAAAACGATTGGATCTAAAGAGCCAAATCGGATGAAACATATATATGGGAGCTATAGCTAAATCTTTACCGATTTTCTTGAAATTCGGCAATGTTGGTTCATGGATCAAGAAACTCTACCATTCTTAATTTCAAAACGATTGGATGTAAAATACAGCTTCTATAGAACTAAAGGGCCAAATCGGACGAAACATATATATGGGAGCTATAGCTAAATCTTAACCGATTTTCTTCAAATTCGGTATTGTTGGTTCATGGATCAAGAAACTCTACCATTCCAAATTTCAAAATGATTGGATGTAAAATAAAGCTTCTTCAGGACTAAAGAGCAAAATCGGGCGAAACATATATATGGGAGCTATAGCTAAATCTTAACTGATTTTCTTCAAATTCGGTAGGGTTGGTTCATGGATCAAGAAACTCTACCATTCTAAATATCAAAACGATTGGATGTAAAATACAGCTTCTATAGGACTAAAGGGCCAAATCGGACGAAAGATATATATGGGAGCTATATCTAAATCCGAACTGATTTCAACCAAATTCAATAGGGATCTTAACAGCTGCAAAATACTCTAAACTGCAAAACGATCGGAGTGAAATTGCGACATGTAGCCGACGAACAACTTTACATGGACAGACGGACGGACGGACGGACAGACGGACAGACATGCTTAAATCGACTCAGCTAGTGATTCTGAGTCGATCGGTATACTTTAAGGTGGGTCTAGCTGTGTTACTTTCAGGTGTTACAAACATCTGCCATGAAACAATCTTATAATACCCTGTACCACAGTGTGGTGTAGGGTATAAAAATAATGACCTTTCATACCAATTCAAATGGAACGTATATACTTAGATGGATATAGATATCTAAATCTGAACAGATTTTCTTCAAATTAGGCAGCGTTTATGTTTTCATTTAAAAACTCAATAATGCCAAATTTCATAAATATCGGATATGGTAATAATACATTCTATAGCGTCTAAATGCCAAATCGGAATGGATATATAACCGGTGATCCAAGTAGAGATACCTTTTTCAATAGCCCTTTTTTGACAGATCACATGTGATCTATTGATCATTCTATAGCGTCTAAATGCCAAATCGGAATGGATATATAACGGGTGGTCCAAGTAGAGGTACTTTTTTCAATAGCCCTTTTTCGACAGATCACGTGTGAGTCGTGTCATGCTGTCATGTTATTTTCGTTAAGTATTGTTTGGCATTTCATCATGGAAAGACTAACGCCTGAACAACGTTTACAAATCGTTCAACTTTATTACGAAAATTCACGTTCTGTGAGGAATGTGTTTCGTGCACTTCGCTCAACTTATGGTCAACATAATCGGCCTACTGAGCGTACTATTCGCAACACCATCACCCATCTTGAGATCCAGCATTCATTATTGGATAATTTATTTATTTATTTATTTATATGAATTACAATACAAAGTAAATTTATATTATAATTTTAAGATCCAGGGAAAGGCCGGGTTATAAAGACCATATGGCTGAATTTTGCAGTGACAGACCTGAGCCTCTGGTGGGAATCGAACACACGACCCTCAAACTCATAGGCGAGTACGCTACCAACTCGCCTACTGGGCGCTGATTATTGGATAATATTCGACCGAATAGACCACGTCCAGCACTCAGTGAAGAAAATGTAGCGGCCGTAGCTGAGAGTGTACACGAAGACCGTGGAGAGTAGATTCGGCGCCGTTTGCAGCAACTCGGACTAACGTATGGAACGACTTGGCGAATATTACGTCGAGATCTTAAATTGGAAGCATACAAAATACAGCTTGTGCAAGAACTGAAGCCGCCCGACCTTCCCAAGCGACATCGCTTCGCTCTATGGGCTCTTGAAAAGTTCCAAGAAGATCGGACGTTTTCGAGCCAAATTTTGTTCAGCGATGAGGCCCATTTCTGGCTCAATGGGTATGTAAAAAGCAAAATTGCCGCATTTGGGACGAAGAGCAACCTGAAGAGATTCAAGAGCTGCCACTTAATCCAGAAAAAACAATGGTTTGGTGTGGTTTGTGGGCCGGTGGAATCATCGGTCCATATTTCTTCAAAAATGATGCCGGTGAGAATGTAACTGTCAATGGCGACCGTTATCGTGTCTATTTGATGCCTGAAATTGAAGCTCGTGATCTCGGCGACATTTGGTTTCAACAAGACGCACCAATCAATTGAGCAGATAATTTCACGTTTTGGGCCGGTTGATATCACACGTGTGATATCACACCGTTGGACTTTTTCATGTGGGAATATATAAAGTCTAAAGTTTATACGGACAAAGCCGCTTCGATTCAGGCCAGTCGAAATGCTCGAACGAGTCATCGTAAATTGGAGTCAACGCATGGACCATCTGAGACGTAGCCGCGGCCAACATTTGATATACATAATCTTCAAAAAAAAACAAATGCCAAAGAATGTTCTTTCAAATGATAATAAACATTCCCTATTCAATTTGAATTTTCTGTGTTTTTTCTTTAAAAAAGTAGGGAACCTCGAAATGGCTCACGCTATATATGGGGGCTATATGTAATTCTGATCTTCGACACAGATGTTAACTGGTTGAAAAAAAATCCACAAAATGTCATGCATATCGGAAGGATATTATAGTTCTTATAGAGGACAAAAGATATACAGGTTGCGCAAAAGTAATCCTCCTATCAGAAAATGCTATACATTTTGCGATTGGCCCCTAATGTTAGTTCAGTTTTGACATTTGTGTAGTAAACACATGAGAAATACACGTTAATAAACAATGTTACGCTACACTGCTCCAGAACGCGGCTGTTTAACTCCGCGACAGAGTGGCGGGAGTTAAAAAAAGAAAACTCAAAAAATTTATATTTTATTAAATATTTTATTATTTTATTTCGGCCGCGAGCCGTATGCTGTGGCAGTGTGCCAAAAGGGGTTGAGTCGTGAACTAAAAAAAACACTGACGGCGTTACCATCACGTAGGAGTTTCTGTAGCGTTAGGGGTTAGCTAACGGCTCCAAATCTGACTTAGGTGGCGATGGAGTCGACTGTCAGCTGTTGTGACTTCAACATACTCCACCCTTGCACGAGTGCAATTCCAAGATGATATGTGGTGACGATGCGTTTTATGTTGTTTTTGTTGTTGTATAAGCTGTGTTGTTGTGTCGCTGTTTATGATGATCATTGTAGTTTGTTTCGAGAATTTGTCCTTTTTTATCTGTTTATGATGTTCGTTACCGTGAAGTATTTTTGTTGACCGCCGTTGGCTCGTGAAGCAGGTTTCACGTGATGAAACCACACAACGACGGACAAATACTTGGTTCGTGAAACCAAATAACAACATCATAATAAATTTCTGGCAATTTCCGCAAATATTTTGGACGATCACAACACATTATCCGGTCACTAGATCAGTTTTGGTTCGAAGGACCATGTTTAACTCCGCGCCAGAGTGGCGGGAGTTAAAAAAAGAAAACTCAAAAAATTTATATTTTATTAAATTCTAGCTGGACCCGGTCCACTTCGTTGACCCAGACTTCAGATTTCCGATCCCGTTCATTTTTGGACTAATTACGTAGACTGACACCAAATATGTATGCACAAAATTACATTGATCTCTCTAACAAATTGCTCAAGATATATCAAACACGAAATTACGGCACTCTCGCTAACAAAACGTGCAAGATATATCAATTTAAAATATTGACTTATATGGCCGGGGCCACGCCCAGTGACCATATCCCGTTCATTTTTGGGTCAATCACGTTGACAACCACCAGGACCATATACACGAAATTACAGCACTATCGCTAACAAATTGTGCAATATATTCCAATTTCAAAACTTGATTCACTCGGTCGGTGCCACGCCCATTTTTGGACCAATCACGTAGACTGCCACCGGATACATATACGCAAAATTTCACCACTCTCGCTA